>OX465278.1:119567113-124579613 GCA_949987645.1 Tachina grossa
GCTTGGAGTGTATTAAAAAGATAACACGGAATATTTAAGAAAAGAAAGGAGTTTAATTGATACACTTAAAAATCTATTTTAAAATTTTTGCAATTAAACTTAAAATCGAAATTTTTCTAAAAACCTATTTTTGGTTGCTATTGCAAAGTTTTTTTGTTTTCACTTAATACATGCAAAGAAAAGATATGGTTGTAGAATGGTTGAGAAAACAATATTATGTTCTCTGAAACAAATATGTGGTCGTCGAAAAGTAGTTATTGTTATTTTAAACATTAATTTCGTTACGACAAACAGAGTATTGTTTGAGTTTAATAATTACATTATTACATTCATAGAAACTGCGATATGGTTAGAGTTTAACAATATAGTTTTGTTAAAAATTTATGACTACGACATAATTTTTATTATTATTTAAAAATAATATGATGTAAATAACAATATAATGTTATCCACAACCATACTATGTTAAGTTTTTAAAAAAATATTTTTCAGAAACATCTGTCAGTTCAGTGTTTCGCTTGTAAGCTATCGGTAGTGCACGCGTTGTGTTAAATAAAGAAATAAAGTATAAACAAAAGGATAGATCAACAAAAAAAAATATATATATATATATATATATATATATATATATATATATGTATGCATTGGGGGATATTTGAGGTCATAAAAAATGTCGAATTTTTATTGTGTAATATTAAAGTTTTGGTGATAAATAGATATATAACACGATGTTGGGCTATAATTTTTAATCTTAATGTAAAAAAAAACCTTTTTTTTAAATTTGGTTTACTTTGAGGTCTGTAATAGAGGTTGCAATCTATTTGAGTCCATGACCTGGACAAATACTGTATATTTTTGTTGCCAGATTTTGCTTCTATTTCCCCGCTTATTTTCTGACGGCGTCAAAAACGTTCCACGACTTTGTATATTGTACAAAAACTATGACAGTGATGCTAAGCTGTTATGTATTGTAATTGTGCATGTGTTCGACGGTTTAAAACGTTAATAAGCTGCAAACTCGTCAAAAGTTGAATTAAAATGTTTAATGAAGCAACATTGAGCAATATTGTTGTATTGTTTTTGTTTTTTTAATGCTCTATACATAATTGAATGTAAATAAGTATGTAATACATATATGAAAGTTTAAAAAGTCTACGTACATTTTTATTTAATATCAAAGAGGACAAATTCACTTTTATTTGACATACACACATATCGTTGGTCATAAGTAGAAAGGCCCTAACGCAAATAACTGCAATTTGAGAGGAGAAGGTGAAAACATTCGGCCATGTTACAGAGTTCAATTCCTTTTGGAAACGGAATTGAATCCACCTCGACCCCTAGCCGGAGTATACCACACAATACCATAGCCTCCAACAGTCTGGACATATCTGATACATTTCCGTATTTATTTTACAAAAATTGGGTGAATTGAGTTCCGTTCCCGAACGGAATTGAACTCTGTGACATGGCCGATAATAATAAAAAGTACAACTGCTTGTTCAACTACATACTTTGTAAAAATTTTTGTAAAAGCCTAATTTTTACACTATTGCAATACATTTCCCAACCCAATTTTGTGAAAATAGAATTTAGGGCCTTTCTACTTGTGACTATCGATATGTACATATGAATTATTATGTATTTATTAAAAGATGTGTGTAGTTGTGTATGTGCAAGTACAAAACAAAAACGAAATAGAAATTTGTTTTATTTCAAGCAAATTTAAATCAATTTTTTTACCACTTTTATATTAAGAATTTTTAAATAATATTTAAATTATGCATATCTACACAAAAAATTGTTCTCATTTTAACGTCATAAATCAAATTGTTATGTTCTAAATGCTTTTTAGAAAGTTGTAGGAAATTTCTTAAAAATATTGATGCATGTACACTTACAATATAACTTCTACTCTTTTTTAAATGAGCTTGAAAAACAACTTGCTTCGACTCTACTGAAAAAATTTCATTTTTAGACCTACGCTGTTATTATAATAGAAAGCACCGATTAATACTCGTTTGTGCATATTTGCTTATTTTTGTGACCTTTTGTTGTAGTTTTTAAGCCGTTGTTTATTTCTTTATAAAAATTTGATTAAAGGCAATGTTTAAATAAAGTATACCAATAATTCATGCAAACACCTTACGACTTCGATAAAAGGTTTGGAATTGGACAAGTAAATGTATTGAAAATATGATATTTTTATGTTTTTAAATGTGGACTTTGTGAAGATACTTACATGTCGCAAATAAAACAATTCAATGTATTTTTTAACCCCTGACTAAAAAATGGGTGTCATAAGTTTGCAGTATGTGTCTGTGTATCTGTGTGTCTGTCCGTGTCCACGTACAGGCCAAACGGCTGGACCGATTTTCATTTAGTTTTTTCTGTTTGAAAGATGACTTGATCGAAAGGGATCTTAACAATGTTTGAAGAAAATCGGTCCAGCCGTTTAGAAGATATAACATATTTTCTAAAAAAAGTCGGGGGTTTTTAAAATTTTTAATTTTTATTTGAAACAATATGTTTTATTTAGTTAGAAATTAATTTTTAATTCAAAATATGACAATTCACATCTAATTCATTTTTGTGTAAACTTTTATAATTAATATACACAGTATGTGTTCAAAAACTATATGAGAAATAAAAAACAAAACTACCCAGGCAGAAAAAGACAATCAGCACGACGTTGCTACGATTGTCTGTGGCTACAACTAACATCAGTACAACATTTGCTTAGTCGTAATTTACACTTTACAAGTCTTATTGCTAAGCTGATTAGATTGATGGGGAGAGAGACGAGGGGAACAGAAAAGTTTCTTTTCTCCTCGTCTCTCTCTCCTAACAAACTAATCAGCTTAGCAATAAGATTTGTATAGTGTAAATTAGGACTTACCAACACTTTAATGTACTCATAACATTAAAATGATAACGCCAAATGACCGTCCTCCGACTCTTGTTTTTAATGTTGTCACAATACTCTAAATACAAATTTGTATCTCTACGAAGAGCAAAAGCATATTAAGCTGGCAAAAAGGGTAAAAAGCGACAAAAAATACGAAAAAGAGGGTAAAAGAGCACGAAAATATTTATATAATTTAAAATTTTTGCTTCAAAATGAACAAAGTACTTGAGATGTAATAACAGAATTTATTAACATATTAATTAAAACAAAATCTTGATTATTTTAATAAAAATAAGTATGTGAAAACAAATAATAAAAAACCAGGAGCAAAATAATATAGTAGCATATACACACATACATACATACAATAATAGGTGAAGCTTAGGCTCAGGTTAAGATATGTATGTTACTGAAAAATCATTTACACATAAAGAATGCATTAAAAGAGTCAATATTTTCTTAAGTCCTCTTAACTTAAAAGTTTTTGTTTTTGCGATAGTCAGTCTGTATACAAAAGTTACAAGTAGTATATAACAATTACTTCAATGCAATATAAAGAACTTACTTTTTGTTCAAATTATTTTTAAAAGTTACTTACAAAAGATATTTTAAAAGGATTATTGGAAGTTCAATAGTAAAGAACGATGTTTTTTTTTTGTTTTTAAATATATATGTACGTGTGTATGTATGTATATGTACATATTTAAAACGAAATTTCTTTTCGTTACCTTATTTACGATTCTCCCTTATTGTGGTTGGCATAGTTCGACTTGGGCTACTACGGCTCAGTAAGCCGATTGTAATGTAATGTAACTGAAACGTAAGAGACAGCTGATCGATATTTTTATATGAAAAGTAGGTTACGTTACATTCCATCTTTATAACCATTTTCGTTACTTTTCACATAATATCGATCAGCTGTTTCCTACTGTTGCAGTTACTTTACATTATAGTAGGCTAACTGAGCCACAACGTTCTTCTGTAATCTTGTATTTAATTCATTAAATTAATTTTAATAAGATTACTTTCTATAAATTAGTTATTGTATCAAAAATTTGTTTTCATTAAAATACTCTAATATAAATGTTATATAAAATTTATATTACTTTTTGCAAAATATGCATATTTTTACAAAAGTTACATTTTATTTACATAGTTTCTTTTCAATTTTTTTTCTAATTCAGTGATTAAAACAATTGGCAGTACCACACTTTTTGTATAGAGCTGTGGGTATACCTATTAATTTTTCGTAGAAGTAAAATTTTATGTTTAGAAAAGTAAGGAAGAAATTTTAACTTCTCAATCGATAACATATATATTTTTTTATTACAGTGCAAGTATTAGACATTTTTTTAAGAATAGAATTTTGCAATTCGTATTGCTTTTTTGGCCTTAAATACACATTTGGGAGATTCAAAAGGTGGTTTTCAGTGTCATGTTTTAAAAATTTTGTTTGGAAAATAAATCAAAACAAAAACGGCTGGCTGTTCCGTTCAACTATGTGTTGTTAGTCAGAATATTTACAACAGACTTTCTAGTTATTTGTTCATTAACAATTATCACATGTAATTTGGCTTAAAAAGCAATACGAACCTTAGCCCGTTCAAATCACAAATACAAAAACGTTTATATTCAAATAATTTTAAGACATTCCAGCACTACAACACTTAAAATACCTTTTAGATCTCCAATTAAGTGTATTTGATAAGTCATACATATATGATTTGAAAGAGGAATTTTGATAGATAATAACATATGTACATACTTATGTATGTACTTATGTATATGGGTACATACATTGCAGCAAAGAATGTTCAAATTACTTTTTTATTTAGTGTTATTTGATTTTAGTTTTAAATGCAATGTTCATCGTCTCGTTCATTCTTATTTTAATTCTTATTCATGTTAACAATGTTGAAATATTAATAAAATGTAATTAACTTGTGTCATCAAGTTATATAAAAACGAAAACAAACAAATTAATAAAAGCATATAGATATATATACATGCAAATATATTTGTATACAAAAATAGTTAAATTCTGTTCTGAAAATCACGCTGATTTCAAATCACGTGATTTCAAAAGTAACTATTAAAAGCTGACTTGATAGTGGGTTTTTATTTCACTTTACAAAAGCAACGATTAAGCTTTATTTATTTTTTGAAATCACCGTGACTTAGCATATCGTGATATGCATAATAGGCCCGATAGAATTTACTTTTTAAAAATGAAATTTTTTATACTGTATTTGGCTTTTTTATAAAATTTTTTTGCTGTAAAAGAAATTTTATATAAGAGCTATTTTCATAAAATATACTTTTTATAGCGAAACAACACTAGTTCAACTAGTATGTAGAAATAAATTTTGTTTGGAATTTTTAAACTGAATATACACACAATTTTTTTTAAGATTTTTAATATAAGTATTTAAAAACAATTTCGGTATTATATTTATTAGGAATTTATACTTGTTTAGTTAGTTAGCCACCATCTTTATGCATTTCATTTTACTAAATTTTAATGCTTATAGGTCAATTTGTAATATGTTATTTGAGAATCACATATACATATGTATAATAAGTTTAAAGGTCTCAAACAAAAATGTTAACCATACAAGCATCTTATTCGATTTTGCATCCAAAGTTTGTGCAAAATAAGGCAAAATTTAATAAATTTGCTTCTTTTGTAAATTTTTTTTTGAGACTTAAATTTAGTATGTTTTTATGTCGGGTTCTCAATAAAATATTAAGAGTCTTATCATAAACATGAAATTGTTGAAGTTCATTTGAAAAATGTTGGGTCCACCGACGAGTTTCCTAATCAGAAACGAAATGCATATAGACGATGGTTAAAACAACAAAACATTCAAAAATTTAAATACATTAGAGACTGAATATATTCTTCGCAATATCTTATTTTAGCTTTACATTTCAAGTATCAATTAGATTTCCTTAAAGTTAACTGCATGCATAAGTATGTATGTATATACATTCATATGTATTTATTTTATTATGTTACATTTAAAAATAAAAAATTGTTTACATAACTTATGTTGAACTTATTCCCGTGGGATACAATTTTTCAATACATGTTAATACACACGGTCGTTTTGTGTTACAATGCACCTACATAAATGATTATGACTTTAAAAACAAATCATAATTTTGTTGAGTCGATGAATACAAATATTTATATGTTTGGAAACTGTAAAGAAATAAAAAAAATTAATTTCAAGCAAATTAATTTCAAACAAACATACATATGTACATTACAGCGGCTCACGTTTAATGGAGGTAAAAACCACGACTTTGTTACTCCTCTCAAATCAAAGATTTGGTCTTTTTAATTGAGACTCTTAAAACATTTGAGGGCTCTAGCAATGACCGTTCGTGAGCTGGACCGTGTCTAAAAAGGTACTTTTTTAAATTTTTTTTCATATTTTGATATTTTGTCCCAAGACAACATATCAAGAAAAAGTGCATCATCTCAAAACTTTTTTAAGGCGCTTCCAGTGGTGCGTTATTCCATAAAAACACCATTGGAAGCGGCTTGAAAAAATTTTTCAGATCATGTAATTTTTTAATATATTATCCTTAGACAAAATACGAAAATATGCAAAACACTTCAAAAATATACCCCTTTTAGACACGGTTTAGCTCATGAACTGTCATAGCTAGAACTCTGAAATATTTTTGGAGTAATTATTAAATAGACCAATTTTTTATTTGATAGGTGTAACAAAAACTATTTTCAATAAGTCGCGCTAATGTGCCTATATGTATATGTGCCCTTAATTATGAAAGTGGTCTAAGTCATACATATATTTGATCAAATCTAAAAATATTTTTATATTACGCAACATTTCAATTAAAAATTTTACTAGTTTCGATTAATATAAATTTATTTAATATTTATCAAATATTAATTAAAGTTATTTTAAGATTTATTTAATATGTAAGGGCAAAAATGCATATGAGTTAGATCACTTTCATGATTAAGAACACAAATGTATTTATACTTTACTTCTTGTTTAGGTGTATCTTCTTTGGTTGTCGATCCAGGTCTTCAACTGTTGAGGAGTCCTCCTTTTGAGAACTGGTAGTTTGTTGATAGCATCATTGCATTCTAAAATACTGGGTAGTCTGTGCAAGTCTTTCAGACAACCGAAATATGTTGAAACTGCCTGCTTCTCCTCTTCATTCCATCGGGAACGTTTTGTTTTGCCAAATGGCGATCCTTAAATTTGAAATCGTATTTAAATGTGTATGGACTCGTATTATGTATGTACTATATAAATGAGTATGCTTATGTAGTTTTATTTATGTATTTCATATGTATGTATGTATATTGAAATTTGTACTTTTGTGTAGAGTACTCTGCTTAAAGTTATGAAAAATATTTAGCAACATTGATCATTTCGTAGGAAAGATTTGACATGTAAGCAACGCTAACCAACACTTGAAGCTATGCTACAATTTCAAACATTTATAAAAACGCACATGTTGTAAATTCAATACGAAACAAGTGCCACTCATATTATTTCGCATGGAAACTTTAAATGTGGAAGATACATTTCATAAGTTTTTCCAAGATGAACAGAGTACTACTTCTGAGCATAATATTTACAAAATATAAGACCGCGTAAAAAAATTTTTTTAAAGCTTTTATAATTAAAAAATATTTTTATTGTCATGAAAATCACAATGTTTTGTGTGTAATGTATATATACTCACTGCTTCTCCTTTTTTTCTTGGGCAAATCTTCTAATATTGTGCTCTCTGCAGAATCGCTGCTCTCTTCAACTGCAATTTCTAAATATTAGTTCACTTCTATACCCTCATCAGCCATATTACCCTGCATTTCGTCATCATCACCCTCAATAGAATTTTTACACGAGTTTGAAGCAGACAATGACGTAGCAAGGGCTGGTTGGGATATTATTCTTATTGAATCTTTTTGAATTTTATGTTTGCGTGTACAATTAGAATTCGAGCCATCGTTTGCAATTATGTTATCATTTCTAGATTAAGAAAGACATTCTGTTAAGGTTTTATTTGTTATAAATTCAACATTGCCCGAAAAATTGCATATTTCGTTGGGTGTAACTAATTTTTTACAGCACTTTCTTTGGGGAGATATTTGAGCAACTTTTCGGAACTGGTTTTTTCTAATACAGAATTTTCTTCGAAAGATGTTAATATTTCAGTGCTTTTTCTGAAAAATTGCCTTGCGGCACTTGCTTTTTATATTTGCAGGACTTTTCTTTGAACGAAGAGTATATGTCGGGGAAAACATATTTGAGCCAGTTATATTTTTACAACTTTCTTTTTTATCAATTTTATTAGCGTTATAAAATGATGACGAAGCACGGGTGTGGCATTTTGTTAGTGTTTTTTTTTACAATTAAGGGCAGATGAGAAAATTGCTTTGCTGCGCTTGGTTTTTATATTTGGAAATACAGTAGTAGTACTTTTCTTTGAACGAAGTGTATATGGCGGGGAAAACATATTTGAGCCAGTTATGTTTTTTTTAAATTTTGTTTTTTACCAATTTTATCAGCGTTTTGAAATGATGACGACGAAGCAAGGGTTTGGCATTTTGTTTGTGTTTTTAGAATTAAGAGCAGATGAGAAAACGAGTACAAGCTTATCTTCTTTTGGCGCGCTTGCGGAACTATAAAATACTTTTGGTGAAATCTCTGACATCTATATTCGGAAGTCAAGAAATAATGTGTAAGTATGTAAGTAAAAAAAGTAGTTTTTCAGGTTATAATCTGATTAAGGCAAGCATTTCCACTTGCAATACTTCCCAGAATGTAGCGTTTATAAGATATTCTCGTGTTTTTTGCAAGAAACAAAAAGATGATCTTCTTTTATCAGCTTATACATATGTATTTTAAAAGTGTTAATCGGAAAAATAATTACTGAGTTATGGCTCTTTAGATTTAAAAATATTCTAAAAAAGGTTTGTTTTTTTAATTCAGTTTTTGAGTTGCGCTGTTACGCTAAACAAATTAAGTTTGTTTAAACCTTTGTCTTAAATAAAATTTTGCACAAAACGTATTAAGCGTTGAATTGGTATCATCGGTCAGAAATTTTTAAGGTTTCGACATATTTAGTGAAAATACAAAAATTTAAATTATCGTAACAATTTTTTGTTTTCTATTCTTTTCCGGCCTAATTCTGGCAATTTGGTAATAATAAATTTTTAACTTAATTTTTGTTACCTAATTGCAACTTTAATTTGTTCCGGTATTCTGATAAAAAAATAACAAAATAATTCAACAAATGTGGTGAAAAAATTTACGTGCATTTTGTAAAAAAATTAATGTAATGGATTGCTCAATACAAAATGTTAAATTTATTTATTTATGCATTGCCGGGAAAATTGCAAAAAGCCAAGATCACTTTTATTTAAAAACTCGAAAAATTGCAAAATCGAAAACAAACTCTAAAATTTTGTAAGATATTTAAAATTGTTAGAAATGCAAAAATTGTTTTAAATTTGATGCTCTTATCGCCAATATATATCCTTTTTTTAACCAATTTTTCTCACAAAAAATTTAATTTCAAAAAAATTCTAGAAGAAATGTATTTACTTATGCTACGAGCTCTCAAATCTACGTTTGGTACAAAATTTTATTTGTATAAAGGTTAAGAAAATTAATATTTTGTTTGTCTTAACGGCGCAACTAAAAAACTGAATTAAAAACGAATAAAAAACCCAATGTAATCTCAACTCATAAAAGAAAAACATATCTTTTCAGTGGTGCAAAATATAATTAATTTAAATAAACGGTCCTCAACATTTTTGGAAATATCTTAGTAAACTGCAAGAAAACAAGTTTTTTCACGAATATATCGAAAACGTCTCAGAAAATTAAATTAAGGCCACATTCATGTTATTCGGCTTGGGGTAGCTGCATTAGGTTAGAAAAATATGCACAATTTTTCCTTAATATAGTAGAAACTGTAGTAGAATAATTCGGTGGCACCCGAATTCAAATTCACCATTTACTAGTTTAGCTGCTGTTTGGATTTTATGGCCTCATTTGTATTTTGGCTACGATTGATTTGAAGAAAAATTGGAGTTAAGTTTTCTGTTTTCAGTTTAATTGTAATTACATACGAGGAAAAAAGTGCAAAAAACCTGCCCCAAAATTGCTTAAATGTCGAAAATTTTTCATTTTATATTACTAATTGCACAACTCCATGAAATACAAGTTTTTGTTTCTCCTTCAAAAATTCATTTCATATTTTCATATGTATATCTAAGTATATTAAAACAAACTCCATTATTGTTTTTATGAGCGTGCCTAATACTTTATTTAGTATAATTCCCCCTGTGATGCGTCAGTTTGATGTGTGGCCATGCCGCCTTAAGGGGAAAACCATCGTGTGGTTTGGTTTGTTGTTAGTCTATAAACTAAAGGTTCGAAATTTTTAATGTAAACTACAGGTGAAAATTGTTGAAAAAACATTTTGAAGTATAAAAATGTTCTGAAGAGTTGTTTATTAAAAATAACAATACTGAATTTGGCAGGTATTGGACAAACATGTTGAAAAAAGATAAAAAAAAATTAAAAATTTTCGATATTTTAGCAATTTTTAAGCACTACATGCAAAAAGCACTACATGCAAAACTTGGTATTTGATACCATTTTTCTGGTAGGTATTGTCGAGTATAACAATAATCTGTATTTAAAATTTTCCAAATCCCCCCCAAATCTTGAGTTATGGAGAAAATCCGGTTTTTCTAACTAGCTTAAATAACAACCAATTTGTAACCGGACTCAGAGAGAAGAGGCTCTGCCCTTTCGAACATATTTTGTTTTAGTAAATTTCATATAGATATATACATATATGTATGTACATATCGTAGGTTGATAATTTAAATGTCGTATTTGGATTTTGCGGTTTTGAGTTAAGATCAATTCCTTAGGTTTTCCGACCTGATCTTTCAGTTTTTCGATACCTCATACGGTTTTCGAGATATGGAGTGTTGAGTTTTTCGTATGTGGCATTCGCTGATGCAATTTTCAAACCTAAACTCAATTTATTCGAAACTATCGGAATCCACATACGATAATTAAATTATCAACCGATGATATTTATGTGTGTATTTTTTCCAACAAATATAATTTTTTTCGGTTTTTTCGTCACTTTTCGACTTCGAATTCATTCTTATGCAGCATTTCTTTAATGGTATAATACTATTTATGACTTCATTTGTAAAACATACATAATTGATTAAGATTAATTCACAAATTTTTTGTTACCTAGCTAACTTCACACAGAATCTTAAAATTTATTCAAATCTCATACCATTACATTTTTGCTTCCACAACTACCTGCATGATATTTTCGCCAATTTTATACCTTCTGTTGATATTCGTCTACTAAATTGTAGTTTCATCATCCTGTAAGCTTGAAATGCATAAAAAGCGAATAAATAGAACGCGAAAAATATCATGCATATATTTTTTTAACAAAAGGCTTCTAATAAAATATTTAATAACTCAATAAGTTTCTATGGAATTTTTTAACACAAATTAATCTTAATCAATTATGTTATATAAATAAAGCCATAAATAATATGGTGTCAGTACAAAAAAAAATTCGAAAAAAACGAGTCCAAATTAGGAAAGTGAGGAAAATATCCGGAAAAAATATTTTTAGTGAAAAAATACATTTATATGTATCTGAAATTTACTGAAATAAAACATACATTGTTTGAAAGGTCCTAGACTCTTCTTTTTTTTAATTTAAAATCGGTTGTTACTCAACTTTGTTAGAGGTTGATAAGTGCATACGGGTACGAGAAACAAATTCTTGTTATGCTCGATAATACCAAGCAAAAAATATTAACACGTTCCAAGTATTCCGATTTCATTCATTTTTGTCACACAGTGCAATTAACATTTTTTGAAAATTACAATTTGTAGCATTTGCAATAAAAGTGCTTAAAAAATCTTAGTTTTTATAAGTTTTAAAAGGCAAGGTTGATGGTGGGAATAGTAAAGCTTAATGCACCATTGAACTTGGCTTCAAAAAACCTTTCAGATGAGGTATTTTTTATGTAAATATGTAATATGTAAAAAAAACTTCAAAAATAGACCTAGACACGGCTCATCTCTACACACTCAAATATTTTGGGAACTGTCATTAAAAAGATTAATTTTTAATTTGAGGGAGTTAACCAAATCACATTTTGGATTTTCATACAAGGTGACTGGCTCTAATTTACATGTATTAGACCACCAAAAAAAATAAATGGAATGCCGGAAGTATTTATTTTATTCGCTCCACCGGGATTTTTTGATAGACTGACTGTAAAAAATAGCATATGCGGAAAAATTGCACTGATAGCATGCAAATCGGCCATGCGCACTCCAAAAAAAATATTAACGCTTTTGGCCAAATAACTTTGAAATTCGGCGTTTTTTTTTAATTTTGTGTAACCCTTTTTGTGCATTTTTTTCTCTACCTACATAATTTTTCCCTAACTATGGCCTATCATGGTCCTTCTATGAGGTTAAATTAAATTTATTGGGAAGATTTTTTTTCAACGGCTCTCGCTAAATCGTGATAATAATAATCCGTTTTCATTATTTTATGAAGTAAGATCTGTAGATTATGTAGCTTCATTACATTATAATTATCTCTATCCATTTTTTTAGCGAGAGCCGTTGAAAAGGTCCTCCAAAAAAATTTAGTTTCATCTCATTAAAGCACCATGATAGGCCACAGTTAGGGAAAAATTATATACAGAAAAAATTTTGAGCTTTTTTATTCTGCACAAAAATGGTTGTAAGAAAATTTTCAGTGTGCATTTGAAAGTTATGGTGACAAAAGTGTATACTAGTTTTTTTTGCGTAAAAAGTGCAATGGGCATGGCCGGTTTGCACATTATTAGTGCAATTTTTACACACACGCAACTTTTTTATGGCCAGTCTACCAGAAACTGCCGGTGGAGCGAATAAAATAAGATCTTTTGGTACATTGGGTGGTGGTGGTGTACATATCGCACAGTAATGATAAGCAGTCGCAACACAAAATGATCAAAGTGGTTTTGTTTTTTAAAAGCTAGTTAATTGAACAAATCTCTAACGAGATCAAAAATTTCGTTTACTTTTCTTTAAGACTGTACCTTCTTGGAAAATGTGAAATACCATTATGCTTGTTTTATGTTACAAACTTGCATCATTTCTATACTATCAACAGTTGTTTGTCACTATTCAGCATCTGAAATTTTTTGAGATGTGCCTGTTTATGATTTAATGTGCGATATGTACATATATAAATACCAAGAAGACTTGTAAGTTATTCACCAAAAATTTGTTGGCTAATAATTTAAGGTACAGCACGATAAACAGTAATTGTTACTAGTTTCTTTGCAGTGGGCGCTCATATGTACATATGTATATTGCAACTCTCAATAAGTTGTATTACCAGAAATTAGGAAATCACTATTTTTAATTAGATATTTGCAATTAAAAACATTTGTGCTTTCATTAAAAAGTGTATTACCGAAATAAGTATGTATAACCTGCAATACATATCGTTTGTCTCCAGTAGAAACTCATATAATTGTAGATTTACAGGAGAATGTAAAAAAAAACACAATAGAAACTAATATTCACAATGTAACTTTTTTTTAAATGTTTGTAAAAGCGTTTTTTATACTACTCCAATTAATTATTAATTATTGGAATCACTGAAAAACTCAGTATAAAATGCGAGTTAGGGCCTTTCTACTAGAAACCATCAATGTGTATGTAAGTACATATAGTTCTTTTTATTGCAACAGATACATACGTCCAAATCTCAAAAACTGCGTTTTTGTGGAAAAACTTTATATAAAAGAACTGTATACGCACCTCTTGAATTTTATTAAATTTAAAAACTTTAAAACTATCTTATGAAGAACTAGCTTTTGATTCACTTATGCCATTGTTGCAATAAAGGAGCGATATGTACCATGTATGTATGTACGTTAGTACATATATAAATATGTATTTCTGTGGAAATATGTATATGTGTATTTAATTATTTTTACTGTACTTACCTTTTCAATCCTTTAATGCCACACAAAATCTTTTTGCAAAATTTCACTATAAAACACTTTTTAATTTGTCGATGGCAAAACTTTTAATGACACTATATTATAATATTATGCTTAAACAAGCAAAACCAGAAGCTATGATCAAAAACGTCGGCAGAATAACGGAATTATACTGAATATTTTAAACAGTGTTGCCGCTAGTAAATTATTAGATAAGAATTCACGGGCTCCCACACAAAAATACATTTATACATCGCAATTAAATCAATTCAATTGGTAATTGACACGATCGTTATCCTAATCAAGGCGTGCTTGATTCCGTCAACTGATTAGCTTAGAAGGTGCCGAGTTGGTTGAAGAAAAATTAAAAGATATTGATTTTCAAAGTTGACTAGTAAGTCGTTCAATTCGATTGTGCTGTCTGTGTTCGACTTATTTGATCAGCTGTCAAAATTTATGTGTGTAGTCTTATTTTACAAAGAAAAGGATAAGTATATTTAAAATTGTATTTAATTTCATTGCATAACAAATTGTGAAAAGGTATATATTTGAAAGTTGAATGAAAATCTATCAATTCAGTTTAGGAAGTGCATCAAATTTATTTATTTACAAGTCAAAATTGTTGGACAAACTTAACTGTCCAAAAATTCACAATTGCACAGTTTGCGAGACGCGAGACTCTCATGAAAACTCGTAATATTTTAAACAAATAAAACAAAAATAAAATAATATTATGAAACACAGAAACTCACAAATAAAGCAGATGTTAAACATATTAGAGAAAACAATTTGTAATCTGTTCTCGGTCACTTGTAGCAGTTGTTTACACGGTGCAATTTCTTATGACACTTAGTTCAAACAAAAATTTAATCAGAGTGACTCCCGTTTAACTTTTTTGTAGTTGGTGGTAAATTTTCCGCTAAAAAAAACCAGGACAATTTAGGAGTGAACCAGGACACCGGGACAATTTGTCTACATCCAGGACAAATCCTGGAAAATCAGGACGTATAGCAGCCCTACGCTAAAAAAATATCATTATCCGACGAATACAAAATTAAAATGATAATTAATGATACATATATTTTTTAACGTCACCGAAAAATCTCCAACTAACTGATTACTCACCGATTGATGGTTTTATTTGATCGTCTCCTGGGCACTTAAACGAAAAGTAATTGCACATGGACAAAACATGCAAATGAAAATTAATTACAATATGTATGTTTGATTTCGCATGAACGGCAACACTGATTGATGTGCTTAAGGATTGATTCATGGTAAAATAGTAAAGGTAATATCGAAGCGTCAGCTGAAAGAGTTTCTTATTTGCTTGTTTCGTAATGTTATCTGCCAAATGTTGTTTATTTTTTATCAATAAACGCGCATAGTGCCTATTAGAACTGTATTAATACAAACAAGCTTTGCAAAGACAAGAGAAAATGCAAGTAAATGTCTTTTGTTTTCTCTTGGTATTTTTAAGTTTTCATATCAAAACTGTATCACAAAACAGCCCTGTTGTTTTATTTGTTGTAGATTTGTTGTAGATTTGCGGGTACCCATGTATATTATTATACCATGGATTGCTTCAACAAATAAAATTTGGGTGCCGTTATTATTTTAACATGTCAGGCATGGGAAACAGAATTTTTGTTTAGTTAAATAAATTCCTGATTTAAAGTTTTTTGAAAATAGAATATAATTTGATTAAATTTTAACTATAAATGCTTCTGTACAACACACTTATGTCTGAGTATAAAATAATAACAATAAAACAGTAGACCCCTGTAGTTTACAAGAAGGAAAAAAAACATTTTCAAATTTGTACCTTAAGAACATGTAAATTCCAAAGCAGTTTCTTTCGTTTCGAATAACATAGTAGGCACCAAGAATTAAGCAAATTGTGAATTAAATGGTTTCTGTGATAAATTTTTTTAAACTCATTCGTACTTAAATTCAATATTTTCTTCGTATAATCACAATACATTATGTATATATTTTTTTACCAAAGGCCGTAATTATTATTTATATTTATTATGTAACATATTGTCAAAATTTCACTTACTGCAATTTTCACAATATACAATTAAAAGCTAACAGGGACTTTAACTGCAACTTTTGTATGAAGAACTGTCAGTTAAATTTCACGTTAACTCGTAACCATACATTGTGAAAAGGGACGTTATAATATTAAAACAAATAGATATAAAACATACCTACTTTATTTTAAATATTTCGTTGAATAATAAAGAATTTTACATAAATACTTACGTACTACAAATGTATGCATGTACGAGTACATACATACATGTACATGTCAATGACAGAATTATCCTTTTGGTTATTTGATTTATTAAATAGGGCCACAACGTATAAAATAGACAAGAATTTTTATTTTTTTTTTTTGGTTGGTAATAATTTTTTTCTTTTTTAAACGATCCCCATCAAAATTTATATACCCTATGTACTTTTTAATAGATTTCCAATTCGCTAGTGATAAAAAGAGAAAAGTATCGAGTTAATAAAATGCAAGCTTTTTTATTGCAAAAATCTTACGGGCTTCATATATTGCATCTTATTTCTATATATGGATCCACATATGAAGAGATTCATAATTAATTTTCCATATACAAGTTCATATATTATAATACATTTCATATGTTAGTCCATATATCAATTCATATGTAATACTTTTGCCATGTATTATCCCATACATTTCCATACATGAATTCATACATATTCATATATAGTTATATACATTCATATATTAAAAATGGACCATATATAATTTTTTTAGCTGGGTAGTTTAAAAATTTTTTTGATTAAAAAATAAAAAAATGTATTGGATACTGCATGCGATTTATTGAGTTTAGAATAAATGTAGAAAAAGGAACAAAAAAGATTTAATTAATTCGAATCCTTCATATTGATAAATTGTACAACTCAAATAGGCATATTAAATATAAACCAATCAACCATATAATAAACTATAAACTTATCCATCCCTGTACCTTTGAGTTATTCAATGTTCATATGTATGTATGTACACATACTTACCCAGCGGGAAAAAGATGGAGTACGGATGCCTTCTAAAAGGCCTCTGTACTCCTTCTTTTGGATGTACAAGGCCTGCACTCCCCATCCCATCTTCATATCTTTTTTATACACGTTGTCATTGCGAGGTAAGCCTTCCGTTCTCGCTTCCTTCGCAAATATTCTAAAAGGTTTTCCAGAGAATTGCTGTTAAAAGTGCTTCCATAGAAGAGCTGTTAAATGGTCTTTCAGAGAATGGCTTAAAAAGGCTTTAAAATAAAGGTCATATTGAAAGGGGTTTAATAAAGTTTTCAGATGCTGGGGCATGTACATATATCAAAACTTACAAGAGTTGAAGTACAAGTAAATAGTTGTGAAGATATACATACATATGTATATTTTATATGAATATAAAATATTTTCCCAACTGTTTTACTTGTATTCCAGCACTTGTAAATTTTGAAAAACAGGCCCGAGGTATTCAATATACACATCCATACATATAGTGTTTTGATGTCTATTTTTTGATCAAAAGGGTCGAACATATTGAAAGGAAACTTCTGAAAATATGAACCCATATATTATTTATATGCATACATAATATTGATCGAACAAAACAACTGTATTATTCAACGTACAAAACTCAACTTAAATAATTTACGTTTTCTTTTCCGTAATTGGCAAAAAAAAGCAAAACAAAATACTTTACTCCTTCTGTTCTCCCTTCTTATAGAAGGGAATGTGGAATGCGTGTCCCATCTTTTTTTACTAAAGAGCCGAAGTCTTCTATAAGGCCTTCTTCAGAAGATACATAAGAATATTAACTGACTCAAAAACATGAATTCGTTTGCTTTTCTTTTTGGCAAAAAACAGAAAAGAAGAAATGTTACTCCTTCCATTCTCCCTTCTCATAGAAGGGAATATGGAATGTGTAGCTTATCTTTTATGCGGAAAAGCCGAGGCCTTCTATAAGGCATTCTTTTAGCAGTTTGATAAGAATGGTAATGAAATCGAAAAAATTCCTGAGCATGCATTTAATAAGGCCTGAACTAAGAAGGTCTAAGTTTTACCGCTGGGTATGTGTATGCTAATGTATGTAGTGTTGTATGTGTCATATCATGCAGCAATGCCTACCACACACAATCATACTCGCGAGGGTAGTACATGGTTAGCAACAATTTACCCAGCAGAAAATGTAATCGAAAAAGTAACATATATATATTTTTCCATACACTTTTTTCTTCAAATGTAGAAATTTACATGATAATCAATACACAATTACTGACAGGTGAATTTTCCTTATCAATTCCATGTACATAAATTAATTATATTTTCCACTTTTGTAGTAATCATGTACATATGTATACAGCCACATTTCTTAAAAATTTTTGATCTGCCTGATTCTGTTTCACTATCAATAATTTTGTGGCAGTGTTCTCAACTAAGTATTTGCAATTAAAACGCGCTTTCCAAAAGTAACTAAAAAACGTTAAATTAAATTTAAATAAATAGATTGTTTAAAGAAGACGTTTATCTACTATGTTACTGACTGACTGACGTATCATCACACAGCACAAACGACTGTAGCTAGATAACTGAAATTTGGTGGGTAGGTTCCCATGATGATGATGTTTAGATCCACTAAAAAGGAATTTTTGGAAACTCAAATGCTAAGAAAGTAAAATCAGATTAATCATAGAGAGTAAGTTGCAATAAAAACAATTTAATATAAGTTAAATTAAATTAATAATTGCTTCTGTTTGGTTTTTTTATATTCTTATAAAAATAAAACAAGCAAATTAAATTAAAATAAGCTTTAATTTTGCTAATTTGTATATTTTCCTCTCAATTTTGTTCTTTCCGTAGGCTTTCCGTCATAAAATTTGAGCGTAAGCAAAATAGAGAAAAATACCGTATCAACGGAATGAATAATTGCAAATTTTGCTTCCGCAAAAAAATGCTTTCCCCAATCGCGGAACGGAATGAATAATTAGACCTATTATCTTTATTTTTTCTTTCGCAACGAGAAATCGCACCGCAAACATTGTGTTTAGATTCTAATACGGGAAACGATGCAAGAAAGTTTAAATTCGGGAGAATTCATATAATTGAAACATATTAGATTTGAGTCAGATTTCATTATCAGATGTAGTGTATTCTTGAACAATGTTATCGAAGAGGTTCTTTGAATATTAATTAAAATTTTTCGAAATAAGTACTTTTTACAAAAAAAAACATTAAAAAAAATATTTTAGGTGAGATACGTTTTTGCAACGATACTTTATTGAATAAGGTACTTTCTAGAAAAAGTGTTTTTTGTACAAGGTGCATTTTGGAAAAAGGAATTTTTGAAAAGGGTACTTTTTAATTCAGAAATGCAAAGGTTAATCAAAAAGTTCTTTAGATATTTGTTTAAATTTCGACAAACATATTTTCCCTGAAGAAGTTACCCATTCATTGTTGGCAACGAAATATTGGAATATAAATAAAATTTGTTAATTCTTTTATACAAAACAAGATCTCAAGCTTAATAAATATAAAAACACTTCAAAAACTTCATGGAAAACTTTAAAGGCAAATAATTTGAGAAATAAATGCGGCAGCCAATTTTTCTACTAATTTTTTCTTAGTTTTCTATTTCCTACAAGATAAGCTTTTTAGTTTTTTTTTTTTGAGATTTAATGCAGTTTCGCAGGAAAGTTCAGAGCCCCATAACTCGAAAAATATGCCTCGCCACCATCCTTTTTACTTAATATTTTGTACTTAGTTTTCAATTTTCTTTCACATAGGCTACTTTTTATTTTGTTAAGAGCCGACAAAATTCATTAGAAGGATCGGCTTAAATTTACTTTAGTGAAGCTCTTCCAAATAAAATAAAATTTACCTTAAATGATAGAAAATTAAATTTTAAGAAAAAACTGTTATGTTTAAAAATCCTCGGAAAATCATATTTCGGAGCTACAGACCTCCAAAGTTTTTGATTTTCGCTTGTCACTTCCTTGGTAAATGTTGGGTATCATAAGAAAGATTTTCAAAATTGTTAGATAATAAACATAATTTCAAGGAAAATCAAGTTGTATTTTTCTTATTTTTTGTTTGTTTTGAAGTTAATGGTACTAATGATATAATAATGATATGTTACTTTTGTTTTAAGATAAAAAATTAAAAAATTGTACATATAAAGCATTTGAATGTACACTCAGGGAAAAGCTGCAACTTAAAAATAAGAACGCGTCGCATTAATTTAATAAATTTTAATATAATAGAAAATGTATTTTGAGATACTTAAAAATAACTAAAATTAATAAATTAATACTATAAATCAATATTTTTCCATAAAGAAATAAAAAATTTCAACATGACTAGACTTTTGTTAATGTTTCTTATTAATTCAATATTTATTTTATTGATTTTATGTTGTTTTTCCCTGGGTGTACGGAATCTTTAGTATTTCGCGCCGAGTCGGAAAATATTATATCAAAACAAACAAAAATAGGAAAAAATACAACTTGACCGTCTTTGAAAATATCTTTATCATCTAAAAATTTTGAAAATCTTTCATATGATAGCCATATTGCTATACTAAATAAGAAATTTGCCACGAAAATGCCAAAAGACATTCAAAGCATCCGTAACTCCATAAATATGCCTTTTCGAGGATTTTTGGTCATAACATTTTTTTCTTAGAATTCAATTTTCTATCATTTAAGATAAGTTTTATTTTATTTGCAGGAGCTTCACAAAAGTAAATTTGTTCCGAGGGATACATTTTTCAAAAGCTCTAAAATAGTTCTAAAAGCGCTATGTTTATCATTAAAACATTAGATATAAAAATACAACACCACGAATAGCATTTTTTCATACTGGATGCAAAAATCTGTAGCATTTATTACGAATCATAGTTTGCAATATAATTTTTATGAAAATAAAAACTATTGTTATACAAATTTTTAACCAAAGCATCTCCGAAAACATTGACAATACTGAGGCAAATTAATTGTGCAATTTAATTGTGTACATATGTACAAATACATACATATGTATGTACATATTCAATAAAATCAGGGATATCAAGGGATATTCGTTGGCATTCTCTGTTTTGAAAGGTCAAAATTGTGATACCTATCTAATGGTCACGTAATGGAACATCTCGGCACCTATGTCGACCATCAATGGATGTACAGAAATATGGACATTTGTATGTATGTATGTACATATGTATGTTTATACATTCATATATACTGGACTATGGTAAATCATGTATTTGTGGTATCATAACAGATACGGCGTTTGCGTCTTCTCCAGCAAATCATAAGTTCATACAAACATACCTTAACTTACTCCCAAACCCAATCTGCTTGGTCCACAGATAAGGCTATTGATTAAAACTCTCAACCATTACAAACTAATCATTACGTTGAACAAAAGCATGCTTTATAATAACAACTACAGAAGTTGTAGCGCTCATTAGGTGAAACTATTATAATTGGTGAGGTCATATCAAATTATTATTCATTATTATTATTTTTCACAACATAATCTTTCAGGAAACAATAACGCCAGATTAAACACTACCTGGGATTTACGAAAAAAAAATGCTCGCCACCTGCTTTTGCTCTGAACAAATTTTATAAAAATTAGCTTTTGTAAGCTAGTTGCGTCTTATTTTTTTTTGCCTGTTTCTCAAGAATTACATGTGTTGTAATAAAGTAAAATAGTTGTGAAAAAGCATTTTTTTTTCATATTACATACATAAATAATAGCGGAGTTCAATATCGTAGCTTTTTTTTCAAATCCAACAACAAAATACACACACAATCCAAAGAAAAGCTACGATATTTTGCATTTGCATCAAACATCGAACTCCGCTAATATGTTTTCAGAACTATTTTATTAACTCCTGACCAAAAAAGGGGTGTTATAAGTTTGAAGTGTTTGTTTGTGTTCGTATGTCTGTACGAGTCTACGTACAGACCAAATGGCTTTACCAATTTTAATTTAACTTTTTTCCTTTGAAAGGTAACTTGATCGAGAGTGTTCTTAGCTGTGTTTGAAGAAAATTTAGTTCAGCCGTTTAGAAGATATCAGATATTTTCTAGTTATGATCCCTTGAATCTGTGTGCCGTAGCTCCCAAATTGCTGAACCAATGATCGAATATCTCCTCATCTATATTTTAAAAAATGGTCCAGACATTCGGGGATTTTAAAATTTAAATGTTTGTCATTTGTCTTAACACTAGTAAGTTTTGAGAAACAGGCCCAGGTCTTTTCATTATTAAAAGTAGCTAATGCAGATACATACATATGTATGTATGTATGTATATTAAAATCAATTTTCAAAGCGTTGACAAATTTTATATGGAAAAATATAAATTGCAAAAACAAAACACATACAAAATTTGTCAAAGCTTAACGTGTTCGTTTTACAAAATTTGGCCCTTAGTCGAAATACTACATTCTTAATTAGAACCAATGTGTATGTCAATTTTGAAAATTGATTTTAACATGATTACATACGTAATTGGACCCAATATGTACATAGTACATACATATGTTACTTCTGAAAATTTATTTTAATACGATTTTGTAATAGACTACAATTTGCAATGTTCTTGAGTCTAGTAGATTCATATTGACATATTATGTATGTAATACACATGTACATATGTATGTGCCCTTAATAATCAAAGTTTTCTAAAGCCTTTTTATAGTACACGGCGTGTAAAAAAACACATGCCCATGCATCTCTGGAGCAATTTTGATGTTATTACGAAGCTAAATTTGATACATGCCATCTACTAGTAACATGCATATGTACATGTAGATATACATACATATGTTCACATGCGTACAGACGTGTTGCTTGAGGAAATGCATCCTATTTGTCTACATGCTTTACATTTGGATTACCTGCGGCATGTAGGCACTCCCAGTAATTGTACAAAATGCAACCAAGCTGAAAATTTTCGTGACGTCATCGCCACATACGCATATGACTTTTTACATGCCGTATACTATGGCTTACACCATATGCATTTTAACTTCCAAGTATTAAATTAATCTTAAAAAAACTTTCAAGATAATTATTTCATAATTATTTTATAAATTAATATTAATAGAGACCAAGACAACACTTAATTAAAATATTGCCTAATATCAAAATATTTTTTGATTTATTCAAATGTGTTGCATTAAATATCTTGACCAAAGAAATATATGACTTACGCCATAAAAAAATCGTAACCACTAATTACTAATGAAAAATTGTTTGATTCAGACACGTTTTTATTAAGTTAAAAAGTTGCATACATAACTAATAGACAATTTTATAGAATCCAACATGATTGGAAACAGGTTAAATCAATAAATACATGTATAAATCAAACAGTTTTTTTATTAGTAATTAGTGGTTTTGCTTTTTTGGGCTCATGGCGCACAAGAAATGAAAGATGTAAACTCAGACTTAGACCACTTTCAAAATTAAAGGAAAATGCTTATGTACTTATGTACACATGTAACTATATATCGTCACCTTAAATGCAAACGGACGTAACTACACATATATTTTTTTACAGAAGAAACAAAAAACGTTTCAAAATCAATATAACAAAGTGTTCTTGAAAATTTTCTTTGAAATTTATTTGTAGTATGGATACTTACATATATGTTTTTAACCATTTATTTTGATTTTATATATATTTAAGCTTTTATGTTAGTTACGTTCCTTGCAATAAAAAACTAGATGTATTCGTAATTACGTCCATTTGAATTTCTCTCTCGTCATTTTTGATCGCAGAGGTCTAAATATTTGCGTGAACATGTAGTTAGATAAAATGGGACATAATCAATCAAAAACTCGATTTCGAATTTTTGTGTAGTTACGTCCATTTGCATATTGTTATATTATGTATGTATGTGTCTGCTTTTTAAAAGAACATTTAAAATAAGAAACTTTAGTAAAAAATAAATTTATTATACATACTTTTTACAAAAGAGTAATCATTATTTCAATTACTTTAAAAAAATTCACAGAGAAAACAGATTTGTTGAGACGACCGAATTTGTTGCCAATTGAATTTTGGCTGTTGCACCAACTATCAAGATTTTTGGTATAACGACTGCAATTTTATTGTGGTACCTCTATATTTTAATTGTAACTCTTAACAAAATAGTTGCAGCAACAGAAAAAATTGGTTAACATATGGAATTTGAAATAAAGGTTATTCTTGCTACCGAAAATATGGTTAATATAACTAAAACAATATCATGCAGCAACTGATTGAAAGTTTTTATTTTAATTTTAATATAGAACGACAATTTTTTAGTTGCCAATACCAAATCCAATCCAATTCGTAATATTTTATTCGGTTGTGTTAACCAATCAGTTAATTAGTCATGACAAAAGCATACGATCTGCAATCAATTTAAGTATTGTACCAATCATATCTTTGTTACAATTATACCCTTATGGCAATGAACATGGATTATTTTTTAGATTAACAGAAAATTGAAAGCGTGAACTGAAATAAAGTTAATGCAAATGATATTTTATTGGACTAACCGTTTTCCAACCAATCTTTTTTCAGGGTGTGCTTATTAATAAGTAGATTTTATTCAAATACTTCTTAAAAAAGTAATGAATGAATATGTAATTTTTATAAAAAGTACATTTTACAAAAAGTAATTTAAAACATGGTGCTTTTAAAAAGTCTAAATTTGCAGAAAGGAGTTTTATATAGATAAAAACTTATTGTATAATAAGTACCATTTATAAAAAATAACTTTTCTGAATTTTATTTACTCTTTATAAAAGTCACATTTTTCAATGGTTCGCTTTTATAAAATTTTAAGCTATTTTCGCATAAATCTTGCTTCTCATATTTTAATTTACACAAAAGTAAATTTTTATATAAGTTTTGTGTTAAATTTGTTTTTTTTTAATTGATCTTAGTAAGATCTGTTATTTTTTATAAAAAAATGTTTAATTATTTTATTATTCTTAAGCTCAATTAAAAAATAATCAAATCATACTGAAAGATCAAATAAATACAAACCTTCAAGATATTTTTTGCAAAATTTAAATTAAAATTTTCTATGAAAAATCGTAATATATGTTTTTAATTTAAATTTTAGTTTTTCATCAACGAAAATTTAATTTTAAATTGGCCTTGAAATCACTTAAACATTGTATGGTGTTATTTTTATTTAGGAAAATTACTTAAGAACAACTTTTATTATCTGCATAATGAGCAAGAAACAGATATAATTTTTTGAAAATATTCATACATACATATATGCATGTAAATGAGAGGTTAAATAATTATATCGCAAAAATAAGCTTTAAACTTTTAAAAACCCTATTGAACTAGGAAACTTCAAGTAACCAATTTCTAAATTTGTTAAAAGCTATAAAAAATGGAGCCTATAAAACCACTTACATTTAGAAAGTAATATTTTTTTCGCTAGCATTAAAAATTTAAAGAAGCCATAATATACTTGGAAACACTGAATGTATTGTATGCTAATAGAGGCCATAAGAGTACATGACTGCAGTACAAATAATATAACATCAATTTGATCGAAAACATTGGTCAAACAGATAGTGAGAAGACGACGGAAACAGCCATCCTCAGAAAAATCAGTGCAAAGATACATCGATAGTCACAAGTGGAAAGGCCCTAATTCTTATTTTCACGAAATTGATTTTAATATATTTCACACAAATACACCTAATCAAAAAATTATTGCAATAATAACGCATTTACAAGCAGTTTTGCAAGGCAGTAGTACAGGCATTGGTACTGTTTATTATTACACAGAAAAAATTATTCCCAAAAAATTTTTAAACAAATATTTGTTTGAAATCAAACTTAGTTTCAGTAAATATTCTGTACTGTTCCACTAAATTAATTTGTACCAAAACACTGTATAGAGAAGAAACAGGCCACGACGTTTGTCGGCTACTTTTCGGCATTTACATTTATAAAACGCGATCAATCAAAATAAACAACAATAAGCGCACAAAAGTACGTTGTTCCTATCAACAAGCAAGATAAACACCAGCACACTTTAACCCTAGACACATAACCTTCGTCGAAACGACGAACACCGGACGAAAAATTAGCTATTTCTTTTTAACACGTGCACCGATCGCCGCTAAATTTCTTGCCAACTTAGTTTTCGCTGAGCTTTTGCAGGAGACAACCAAATTCGGCGCGTGAGCACGTAATTATTGAGATATGATAAACTTGTTCGTCGCTTTCACGAGTGTTGGCGAGCATAAAGTTGATTTCTGCACACAATGCGCTTCAAAAAATTAATTTTATATATTTTTTTAAATGACAATAGTGTTATAGTTAAGTTTTGCCAAAGAGAAAAAGGCTTTTTTGTTTTGTTCGTTTATATAAATTTTATAACAATGTGATCTCAAAAAAAAAAATGCTTTTTGGAAAAATGGATTATAATAAATATCCTTGTAACAGAATAGAAATATATAGTTGTATTTACTAAAAAAGTACTTGCTAAAGGTATGTATGTGTTGCAAGTACAAAAATATATATGTTTAGAACCGATATTATACGCCCCAAAAAGTGCTCGTCGAAACGACGAATGGTTAGGTTTAGAGGGATACGTTCGAAGGTTATGTGTGCAGGGTTAATAACATTTTCTCTCAGCCGAACTGTGATTAATTTGGTTACTGAAAATGAAATTTAGGTTTTTCTGTGTATGTTTTAACCTTCTCCTGAAAAGTAACAGTTATTTGAGTTGGTTCCTTTCTACTTGTGACCACCGATATGTATGTATGTCAAATTAAAGTAAGTTTATCTTCTTTGACATAAAAAAGTTATTGTACTTATACATATCATATGTAAGTATGTATAATATAAAATATTGATTTATATTAATTATTATTATTATTATTATTATTTAAATTTAAAATTAATATTAATTTATATACATATACTTTTTTTATGATACTCTCAAAAACTTATTTGAATAACACAAAATCAAATCGTTTGAAATTCTTTACACACCAAGGGCCTGTTTCTCAAACTTTACAATTGTTTTAATACAAGTAAAATATTTGTGAGAATATATTTTTTACACGTATATGTATGTATGTATGTATGTACGTAAATTATATGGTTTCACAATTATCTCACTTGTATTACAATACTTGCAAGTTTTGAGAAACAGGTCCATGATCTTAAAAAATTTCTTTTAAAACTATTGTTTACTTTACTCTTTATTACTACTGATAGAACTTTCTCAATAACATTTAAAATTTTTGAATATCTATGTATGTATGTAGATACACATACATACATATGTACATTTAGAAGATGTAACATCTTTTCTAGATATTTTCCTTTGAATTTGTGTGTCTGACGCCATAGGTCCCAAACGGCTAGCGCGATTTTAATTTTTTCTTTTTTTCATTTGAAAGGTGCCCTGGTCTAATATCTATCTTTTACTTTATAACTGAAGATATTAGAAATTGGTACAGCCATTTGGAAGTAATCCTATGTACAGCGTCAACTGCCATGGGATTCTAGAAATAAGTTAATTGAAGTACATATTAATAGACACACATCTGTATGCACATATCGCACATTTACTTCAATAGTGGCATAACTCTAAAAATGAGTTTTTTGAGTTAATAATGCAGAAAGATGCGGCATTTCGTATTTTATCTTGTGTAAAAATTTCATATAAATAGCTTGTACCATCACCTCCTGAGAGAAGAATTTTTTTCATTTCTCCATTGAGTTGTATGCAAATTGGAAACTCAAAACGCGTTTTCTACAAAACTGTTTTTTTTTAGTTATGCCACTATTGAAGTAAATGTGCGATATGTTTGTTTGTATGTATACACATATTAGTTGGAAAAACAAGAAGCAAAATAGCTTTTACCTATTAAATAAATTGTAGATTTTAGAATTTCATGTCATGTAAAGTTTATTGGGGACCAGGTGTGCCTGTAAAAGTGAAATAATTGAGTAAATATACTCAAACATTTTATGGAAATTTACTTACACTTTTCTGCCCGCTCAAATGTTAATTTTAATAGTTTTCATGAGAACCCTTATCATTTTGATTTTGTTAACAATCTGACAATTCAGCCGAAAATGTTGGCTTTTCAGCACACAATAATGCTTCGTTCTCCAATGATGTATCCGTAACGAAAAACTTCATTCCAGGTACCATAAGCGGCAAAATTGAACATGACCTCAACTCTTTAAAGCCATGATCCATTTTTCCACTTGTGCTACCTAACATGAAGTTTTAAGTTATGTTTAGGGCTACTAGAAGCAATAACTTCTACAAAGCACACTTGCTATAACCATTGACCACTTTGTAATGTTTTCCAAAATGGATTTCTCATTTTTTCAATAGTTTTAAACATATGTTCATTAAAACACATACACATTATCCACCTCTTTCTTTTGCATTATAAATTTTCCAATAAAGCTGCTGCAGAGGCGTCATTTAGCGTCCAATCACTTTGTTGTACAGATAATTATTGATATATTCACATGGTTATAAATATTATAAAAATTATTCACTTTTGTACACAATCACTTCTAAATTCAAGTGAACATTGAACATTCCAAGAAAATATGAAGTTGTAAACTTCAAAGCCTTCTAAGTAAATTTTTTTGCCGGCGTCAGTAAGGGGGAATTTTTCTTTTAAATCCCCTAAAACACTATATCTTTTAAGTAAAGTAAGGCAACACCGGCAACAATATTTTACAATTATTTAAAAAATTTCTTGCTTTAATGAGCATATATAAGTAAATGGACATAGTTATAGTAATTAATTGTAAATGTGGATTCGATAAACAGTGAAATAAAAAAAAATCAATGAAAAGTAAATCTAAGCAAAATGTCCTAAAACTATACCCAATACTTAAGTAAAATTTAAGCCCAGACCTCTAACTATCCCCTGTGACCCCTAATAATACCGTAGAACGAAAAATTGACCCCAAACTTACCCAAATACATACATATATATATATATGTATATATATATATATATATATATATATATATATTATATATATATATAAATTTTTAGTGCTTTCTAGTGTTTCAGTTAAAATTTATTTTTTAGGAAAAACGATATATAGGAGGCAGTCATGTCCTTGCACAGATTCAAACAAAAATTCCAACAGAGCTTAGATGCATAACTATACAAATTTTTAGTGCGTTATAATCAAAATGCGGTGAATTATTTTTTTTTTTTGAGAAAAAGGATCCTTGCATCGATTAGATCAAAATTAAGAACAGAGCTTATACGCATAATAATAAAAATATATACAATAAATTTTAAGTGAGTTATAATTATAAATGCAGCACAAATCTATTTTTTTTTAGAGAAAAAGGATATATGGAAGGTACTCATGTCCTTGCAAAGAATGAAAAAAAAATTTATAAAAGGGCTTATACGCATATTTATAAAAATATTTATAAATTTTTAATGCGCCTTAATTATAAATTCAGCTAAAATTTATTTCTGAAGAAAAAGGATATATGGGAGGTAGTCATGTCCTTGCACAGAATACAGCAAAATTTACAACAGAGCTTAGATCCATAATTATAAAAATTTATAAAGATTTTTAGCGTGCTATAATGAAAAATACAGTTAAATTTTTTTTTTGAGGAAAAGGATATGTGGGATGTAGACATCCTCCTCACACTGATTTTCTTCAAGCGTCAAAATTTTCTTAGTCTAACCATTAGGAGCAAGTATACGAAATTTTGTCTTTCTACGATAACAACTCTAATTTTGCCTATTCACTATATGGGGACAAAGCACTATGAGATGTCGTCCTCATAATATATGCTCACATGTCATTGAAATTGTCATGGAGACTCCATGTGATACCATGCTGCCTGGAAATAGAGTGATTTATTTCCACATGAAGAACTATATTGAACAATAATGGAGCAAGAACACAGCCTTCTCGTGCTCCAACGTTGAATTTTACGAGATTGCTGTTGTTCAGCTCTCTTGTGGTATAAAGCAATAAGCATTATTGTAAAGCTGTAATATGAGAACTTGAAGCTTCTCTTATCGCATTATATTGTAAGGTATCAATATACATAAATAGGCAGACTAAGGTTTTTACTTGTCTTCTATAAACTGGCTGGTAATGTTTGTAACTGCTGCACAATTAACTCTAAAAATATTGCACATACACACACAAATATACACACACACATACGAGCTACTCTTATTATTATGTGTAAACTATAGTTGACCTTTTTGTGGCTGAAAATTTGGAAGCACAATTTAACTGCCACTTCCATCATGACAGTCGGCTTCCTGTTTCAATTTGCTGCTGAATGTAAATACATACTTTCTCATTTTCGGAAATTCGCACTTCCCCTATATTGCCAATTAATGTTGCATACTTTCAGCCGCAACCACTCACTAGCTTTTATAATATCTTCTGTGTTTCCATATATGCCACCACCAAAGTGCGGTTAACAGAGATTCTTTCATTATTAGTCTATCATAAAATATTCAAAAGATATTAAATATTTATACAATTATTTAAATTGTATGCACGTTGTAATAAATGTAAGCAAATCATTAAATTCTCATTAATCCTCCTGCCTAAGGGTATGCTACAAAACTGATAGAAAGCAGCATTTTCATTAAAATTACTCACAAACTGACATTAAAAACATTGTAAACAAGTGAAATTTTAAAATGGTTTTTATGGCAACTGGATATAATTAAACTTTATTATGCAGCAGCAATATAATTTTGTAGTGCATACTCGTGTGTAACATTATTTTTCTATAATTACCAATTGTTCTCTAGTCATATAAGCACGTAAATAAATTGAAGTTAATAATTATGTCAGTTAATTTTATTTTAGAAATAATATTAATTTTATCGATGAAATGCTTAATAATACAAATTTAAAATGGCAGGTTAATAGTTATTTAATATTCAATACAAATACTCACTCGTATACGCATCCGACGCATTTTCCTAAAACAATATTTCAATAATACTCTGCTAATGAATTATTTAATACTTTTGCGGTTGTTATATATAAAAACGTGCATGCTCAATTAATTTTAAATTACTAAAATAAATCCTTTAATTATTAAAAAACAATGTTGGTGTTTTTTTTTTATAAAATACAGTAGCATTTCATTAATACGGACGGCATATATTTCTATTGTTTTTGCACTAAAACTTCAACTGACTAATTTAAGTTTTGCTTCTGAAGAATTTGTACAATCAGATTTTTTAATTAAAATTGATATTTAAAAATAATATAAGCCTTCTGTTTTTTATTATTTGTGAAATGAAGGAAGTGTTTACTTTTGCTTAAATATTTTAATAGGGCACTTAAACCTGCACATTTAAATTAAAATCTTTATAAAAATCTATACCGTTTACAACAAGTTTTGTTTTGAAATTTATCAAGATTTTTTATCCAAGACAAAATCCATTAAATGAAAATTTTCCAAAACTACAACCAAACAACTGCAGTGTAGCCAATTCACACACAGGTTGACTTTTTAGTACAAATTTTAAGAAAAAAAAAACAATAGTTTTATCCCTAAGATATATGTTTAAAATATTGCAAAGAGTAGGGACTTCCTGCTGGAGATATTTTAAAACTTATGCGCCTCAGAAATATTGCGTGCAAAAAGAAGTGATGATGCAGGCATTTTATAAAAAGATAAAATTACGTATACTTATTCTTAACAGCTAATCTTAGAAAAATGTGAGTATAGGGAAAAATCGGTGCAAGGACATACCATACAACCTGATTATGAAAATTTTAATTTTAGCTACTGTTATTACCAGAATGTAGCGAAAATTTAAATATGGCTTGGAAATTTTACAGTCACTTGCTGCTATAAAGTTTATTCCATTCGTTGCAAGGACACGACTACCTCCCATGTATCCTTTTTCTTTCAAAAATAAATTTTAACTGAATCTATGACTAGAAAACACTAAAAATTTAAATATATTTTGAAAATAATGCGTCTAAGTTCTATTGTAAATATTATTTTATTCGGTGTATGGACATGATTGCTCTTCATATATCCTTTTTCTTAAAAAATAAGTTTTAGCTGAACTTATGACTAGAACGCACTAAAAATGTATATATACTTTTAAAATAATTCGCATAAGCTCAGTCGTTGATTTTGTTCTGTTCGGTGCAAGGACATGAATGTCTCCCATATATCCTTAAAAAATTTAACTGTATTTTTCATTGTAACGCACTAAAAATTTGTATATATTTCTGGACTAATGCGTATAAGTTATATTGTAATTTTTTTCTATGCGGTGCAAGAACATGGCTGCCTCCTATATATCCTTTTTCCTCAAAAATAATTTTTAGCTGAATCTACGACTAGAAAGTACTAAAAATTTATATATACTTTCAGAATACTGAGTCTAAGTTCTAATGCAAATTTTGTTCAATTCGGTGCAATGACATAAATGCCTCCCATATATCCTTTTTCTTAAAAAGCAAATTTGAGCTGCATTTATAATAAGAACTCACTAAAAATTTATATATGTTATAAGAATCATGCGTGAAAGCTATGTTGTTAATTTTGCTTTATTCGGTGCAAGGACATGAATACCTCTCATATATCCTTTTTCTCACAAAAAAATTTAACTTCATTTATAATTAGAAGGCACTATAAATGTATATATGTATTTTTATAATTATGTCTTTAAGCTCTTTTGTAAATTTTATTTCAATCGGTGCAAGGACATGAGTATGACATATTTATCTTTATAGCACACTAAAATTTTTTTTATAAATTTTTATAACTATACTTCTAAGCTCTGTTGTAACATTTTTTTCTATTCGGTCTAAGGATATGACTGGCTCCCATGAATACTTTTTCTTCAAAAATAAATTTTAGCTGAACTTATGACTACAAAGCATAAAAAATTTTAATATATTTTGAAAATAATTCGCTAAGTTCTATTGTAAATTTTGTTTTATTCGATGCAAGAACATGACTATCTCCCATATATTCTTTTTCTTAAAAAACATATTTCAGTTGCATTTATAATTAGAACTCACTAAAAACTTAAACATATTTTTAGAATTATGTGTGTAAGCTCTGTTGTTAATTTTTTATTATTCGGTGCAAGGACTTCAATGCTTTCCATATATCCTTTTTTTTAAATTCACTACATTTTTAATTAAAACGCACTAAACTTGGATACATATTTTTATATTAATTCGTATAAGCTCTGTTGTTAATTTTGCAAGGACATACTGCCTCCCATATGTCCTTTTTGTCCAAAAAAAAATTTTAACTATATTTTTCATTATAACACACTAAAAATTTGTATACATTTTTATAATTATGCATCTAAACCCTGTTGTAAATTTTGTTTTATTCGGTGTAAGGACATTACTACCTTCCACATATCCTTTTTGAAATAAAAATTATATTTTATCTATATTTATAATCAGAATGCATTAATAACCAATAATAGATTACAAAACAATTTTTTTTTCTCAGTGGAACATTTCGTTTAATTTGTACAAGGACATGTCTAACGAATTTTGATGTGTAAACATCTATACGCAAGGGGGTAAAAATCTTTTTCACAATCACAAATTTTGAGTAAGATGCACACCGCATTATGAAATCGGTGTGATCTATATATGAGTGTATTAGTGTTTGAAAGAAGCAATACAAACTTATTTAAAATATTGTAACTACATAGGAATTTGCTGGATTTTGTTTGTTTTATTTAACTTGATAATTGCTTTATTAGGGTTCCGTACACGAAAGGTGAAAATAAACCCTATTGTAAACTAAAAAATCAAAAAATTATAAAATCGCCAAATCTAAAAAATCGTCAAAAAAATCGCCGAAACGAAAAAACGCACCAAATTAAAAAAAATTTCTTGGACTAAAATAAATCGCGAAAACCCGAAAAAATCGCCAAAATAAAAACAATCGCCAAAATAAAAAAAAACCCAAAAACAGAAACAATTGCCACAATGAAAAAAAATCGCCAAAATGAAAAAAATTTCGAAAATGAAAAAAACCCAAAAAGAGAAAAAAAAACGCCAAAACGAGAAAAAGCGACAAAGCTGAAAAAATCGTTTAAACTGAAAAAACTTAAAAAAAGGAAAAAAGCCACATCAAAAAATGCTCAAACCCAATGTACGGAACCATTCGTGCGCGAGTCAAAGTCGTACTTTACTGAATTTATTTTAATTGCAATGCGTACACAACAACTAAGCACTGAAAAACAGGAATTAAAAATTAAAAAGTAAAAGTAAAGGCGTTTACCATAGATGATCACCTTGCAGTACCACTAAAATTTCAGTAAAAATAATAAAAAATTTTTAACCAGTAAATTTTTACTGATTACTAAAATATTTTCCTAAAATTTTTATAATCAGTAATGCCCGTATTCATAATGAAATGCAACCAAGTGGCTAAATATTTTTCATACAAAAATTTCAAAATTTGAATGAAAAAAACTTTGCCACTTGCTACAGTTTTATTATGATTACGGCCCCACGATTTTACTGGTAATGCAAATTAAATTTCATTATCAGTAGAAATTTACTGAATTCTTTCAGTAATCAGTAAATTTACTGCTTACTGCAATTTTTAATACAGTACATATATACTGCAGTGTGCCCATTTACTAACCAAATTATTTTAATAAAACAAACAAAAACCAACAAATTCATATGTATTTACAATATTGAAAGTGTTGATACTTTTAATTAATTAATTAAAAAAATATACTAAAAGCATAAGTACCCAACAAAAAATTACACATTACCATTAGAACTACTTGCCATATAATGACTTACTTTTCTGATTGCCAAATTTCATTACTCGCTTACAAATCACATTACCCAAAAATTTAAAAAAATTACATACAATTTGCTAAATGAAGAGAATGATTATTTTAGATTTAATATATTATGTGAATATGTTGACAAATGAAAAAAGTAAGTAAGCCTTGTTAAAATTATTAAGTTGGTAATCCAGTAAGGAAGAACTTGAACCAAAAATGCTTAATTCCACACTCGATTACCTTTTTTGAAATTTTTTGCTGGGTACTTCCAACTTAAAAAAAAATTTCATTACTAGATGTTTACACATCTCCTCTGTGGTCGGACTCACATTGCTTTTTTTTATGTATGATGAAATAAATTGTTTAATTTAGTATTTACTTAAAAAGTTTGAAAAAATTGCCTTTCGATATAAATGATAAAACAGATTTTTTTTTAATTTTATTTCTTTTCGTAAAGCGCAATTCCGAAATATTTTGTAACATTTGCGAGTGTTTTCGTGCATAATAAGGTATGTTTCCAAAAGTTTTCGTAAATTTCTTTCTTGTCTCGGAAATTCAAAATTTTCGGCACCACAATGTTTTAAATTGTCCGAATTATCGAGATTATACTGAACTTGAAAATTAATTTAACTGCAAAATATGTTGACAATATTATTTAATTAATTAATTGATGTAGTTAAATAATATTTATTAAACGATAACAATTGAATACAACTTTTTTTTTTTTTGGAAAAAACAACATTATAAAGATTCCCAAATATGCATGCACAAATTCCCACTTGCGTGGAAACATAAGAGAAAAATAATCTAGTTTTACAAACTTATAAATCACAAGACCCATTACATCAATTACAAAGAAAAATTAAGAACTAGTACTAAAAATTATATAATTTTCGAAATTCCCGAAAACAAAACCCGAAATACCCTGACTTAAAGCAGTGTACCAAAAATTATATATAAATATCGAAGTTAAGTTTTACAATAATATATAAATCTACGTAAACATACGTACATACTTGTAAATATATATAAGATTTATAAATTAAAACGTAGTTTAGACATTTTAAGATTTTTAATTGAACTATAGTGAATTTTTTAATCAGAAATAATTTTTAGTCAGGTTCAGTAATTTCAATTCTTTTTTATTTTTTTTTTAATGCATGTATTTATTTATTGTATCTTCATATGTGAACTAACAATAAGTATTCAAATCTTAAATCTATAAAAAAAATTATTAGGCCCGACCAGTGTCGGACATAAACTTAGTGGTAGTTATAAATAATACATTAGTAGTGATAATCAAAAAAAAAAAAATGGGGCGGGAAAGTATTTTCAAGTAGTCCCATCTGGAGTGTTAGGTATAAGAGCCCGTGTGTCCCTCTTTTTTAAGCGGACGTGTCCAGTAAAGTTCAAAATATTACGAGCAAGCGGATTAGGATGTGACTCGAGTTTTGTTAAATATTTGCCTGCGTATTTTGCAATTTCTTCAGGCATATTTAAATCACGATGTATAATAGAATCTTGGATGTACCATGGAGCCAATGTTATTAACCGTAAAATTTTGTTTTGCCTTCGTTGGATTCTCTCGACATTGGGAGCTGAAGCAGTGCCCCATAACTGAATTCCGTAGCGCCATATTGGCTTCAAAAGCGACTTGTACAGTAAAAGTTTGCAGTCTAGGCTGAGTGTTGAGTTTCTGCCAATCAACCAATATATTTGAGTTAACTTAAGTTTCATCTGAGTTAACTTAGAGTCAATATGATGTTTCCATGTAAGTCTTCGATCAGGGTGTATACCAAGGTATTTCACTTGGGAATGTTGAGGAATATTTTGATTGTTGATTCGAATGGGGGAACAAGTATCTCTTCTTAGGGTGAACGTTATATGGACACACTTTTGTTCCCTGACTTTAATTCTCCATAAGTTCAACCATATTTCCAGCTGAGTGATATGTTCCTGGAGATTGCGGGATGCCTCATAAGGGTTTTCGTGCACACTCATACAGGCTGTATCATCGGCAAAAGTAGAAATATGGATATTATTGCTCACAGGCATATCACAAGTATATATTAAATACAAGACAGGACCCAGAATACTACCCTGGGGCACACCAGAAGATAGATAGTTTCGGGCACACTCGTGAACTCTCCTTCCACAACAGTGAACTTCCTATCAATAATATAACTTTCCAAAAGCTTTTGAATGTTTATTGGCAGATATGTCTTCAATTTTAAAACTAGGCCTTCGTGCCATACTTTATCAAACGCCTGAGAAACATCAATAAAGAGAGCAGAACAATACTTCTTTTCTTCAAATGTTCTTCTTACAACTTGGACCAGTCTATGCGTTTGTTCAATCGTGCTGTGCTGACTTCTAAAGCCAAATTGATGGTCCGGGATACACCCATTATCAGTTAAAATTTTGTACAATTTAGTCATGAGCAGCTTTTCGAAAAGCTTTGAGATTGTAGATAGTAAGCTTATAGGCCTATATGACTCAGTCTTGGTAAGATCTTTGCCCGCCTTTGGAATCATTTTGATCTTGGCCAGTTTCCAGTTATGTGGAAAATACTGCATTCTTAAAATAGCATTAAAAGTAAATAGCAGGATTCTTATTGCAATATGAGGCAAGTTCATGAGCATTTTGTTACTAATGCCATCAATACCTGGAGCTTTCTTCGGGTTGAGTTCAGCAATTACTTTTTGTACTTCACGCATCTTAAACCTTAAGGGACGAGGGGGTAGAGAAACTACACTCGGTAAATCAGCAGCCCCCGTACATGAATTGGGAGTGAATACAGATTTTAAATACTCAGAAAATAAGTTACCTTTCTCACTATCACTTCTTGCCCAGCCTCCGGTCGCAGTACGCAATGGTGATTTAAGATCAACGGGTCGTTTAGGATTTCTAGTAGCGCGCCATAAAGAGTAATTAGATGCGGACGTTACATCAAGACCTTCTAAATACTTTTCCAGTAGTGCAGTTTTTTCCGATGATAGCAGCTCTTTGAGTCGTTTAGTACATTCTTTAAGTCTGATTTTATTTAGGGGTGATCTGTGTTGTTGCCATTCTCTTCTAGCTCTCCTTTTTCACATACAAGACGTTCAATTTCCGTAGAATAAATTCTGTTAAAGCCGGTCTGCGGATAGGAGGTAGTGGCGTGTTCAGCGGCCTGTTTAATATTTTCGTTAAGATTGGCAAAGTTAAATTCTATATCATCGCATGATCTAAGCTGAATGTTTTCTACGCAGTGACTACTAAGATATTTTTTGAATGCCAGCCAGTTGATTCCATTAATCATCTTCACATATGAGTTAGTTAAATCACTCCTTAGTGGGTTGAAAATTGTAACTATTGTTGGAGAGTGATCGGAGGACAGATCTAGAGAGGCCTCTGCATGAATTAAGTCCCTATGAATATTTTTCGTGACGGCAAAATCTATAACATCTGGAATTTTTCTTACGTCAGTAGGCCAGTAAGTAGGCTCCCCACTCGAAATGACATCTAAGCCCATTTTTGAAATTGTATTGAACAAGGCTCGACCTCTAGGTGTAACAAGATGCGATCCCCAGTACGTACGTATGTTTTGCATTGTAGTCACCAGCTGCCACGAAACAAGATCCAAGCGATTTGTAGAACTTCTCATACTGATCTTCGCTAACTGAAAATCTGGGAGGTGAGTAAATTGATGATATCACGAAATTCGCACAAAAATTTTCTACGAAAATATTCGTTGCTTGCAAATATTCTTCACTAACGTTGTCAAGGACATAGTGCTTGAGTCTTGACTTAATCAGAATTGCTGATCCACCACATGCTCTCTCTCTCGGGTCCTTTGTATCATATAAAGTGTAACCATTTATTTTAAATAAGCTTCTTGAGGTCAAATGAGTCTCAGAAACCAACATTATATCAATATTTTTTTCCATGAGGAAGTGCTCAAGTTCATTTTTATGTTGGCGAATGCCGTTTCCGTTCCAGAAAAAAAAATTCTTTTTTATTGAATGAAATATTTTATTAATTAATTAATGTGAGTTTCTAAAGAAGAGAAGAAAAATTAAATTAGACTTTTAAGCTGGGGGAAATACCGATATTTTTCTTTGCAGCAACGCACTTCATCAGCACCCTAGTCTATCTACTTGGGTAGAGATTGCTATTAACATCAGCTATTTAACGTAAATTCTAATGAAAATAAAACGTAGTTTCTTATAATATAAATAATACAAAAAAAGGATAAAAAAAATTAGTTTTGCAATAAAATTTATAAAACTTCGAAAAAGGACATATGGGCAACTACTTTATTAGTGATATTTAACTGAAAAAATTTATATCTTTTTAAAGTATGTATTAAACTACTTGTCGTAAGCCATTTTTAACAGAAAATATAGTACTTTTTTTATATTAATATAAGGAAAAAATTATTTGTTGTTACACCTTTTTTTTGGTAATTCCAATCATTTTACAATTTAATTCTAAAATGTATATCATGTTATGGAAAAAATAATGTGTCTTTCAAATTAACTTGTATTTGATTAATATTTAAAAAAAGGATATATGGCCAAGTTACGAAAGCTTAAGGCTGTGACATAAAAAATGGAATAATTTTGCAGAGGAATACAAACTGCATACCGCTATTTGAAAACATCTGATAATTTTGCAATAAATATTTTGTTAAAAAATTCAATATGAATACATGTACTATGCGATTTTTGTATAAATGTACCAAGTGCAGTAAAATTTAGATAAATTTTTGTCATATTAAGTTTGAAATCACAATAATGGGTTTTTTTTATATATTGATACCAAGTAAAAAAGATGCTTTGAAGAAAGGACATATGAAAAAGTTCTAAAAGGATAATTTTGGGATTTGAAAGATTGCATATTGTTATAAGGAAGTAAAAACTATTTCCCGTAAATTCCACAAATTTATTATATGAAAAAATAAAATCATTGTAATTAAAAAATTACTATTACTTCAAGCGAAAATCTTAATATTCAGGCAGCTAAACAAATGATTGAGAAACTTATGTTAAATATTGTAAAACTAATTTTTTTAATGGATATTTACTACATTTTCAATGAAACAAGTAAAATGTGGACGTAAACATTAACAGCTTTATTTATAAAAATTATTAAGGCTTTATAAAGGGGTTTTAAAACAAATTTTCATACAATATTTTTCTTACCAAGCCTTTACAAAACCTTAATAATTTTTATTCATAAGACTGTTAATTATTTCCAAAAAAATTTCCGTGGTAGTCCTTAAGCTTTCCAGCTGGCCGTAAAATAAGGTTTAAGGTGATTTCAAAGCGATCATTGCCTGAGAAACTTTTTTTTAGATTTGTAACGAATATAACGAAGTCCTGTTTTAAAATTCCTTTAACTTTTATAAAAGCCCTTATTTCTGAGCAAATTGTTGAATTGTTTAAAATCCTGTTCGGAAGCTTGGCCAAAACAATTGTAACTGTGATGATCTGAAAGCGCTCCATGCAATTAAATATTTGAATTACTATTTTGAAATTCCTAAAAACTTTTAATAATTTCCCATATCTGGGGAAACAGTTAAAATAGTACAATACCGTAGAAAGCTTGTCCAAGAAATTCGATAGTTAAGGATTTTTAATCGATTGCTCTCTGCAATAAATTTTTGTATTTGAAATTGTTATTATTTTAGCATCCGTAAACACTTTTCAAATAATCCCCATTTTCGAGGAAAGTGTTAAAGTTTTAAAAATATACTAAAAATGTGATTACTTCAAGGCATTTATTGCTTAAAATATTTCTGCATTGTAAGGAATCATTATTTGAAAATTCCTAAAAACTTTTTCAAAAATCCCATTTCCGGGATAGAATCAAATTGCTAAAAGGCTGGACAAAAACTTGGAATTAAGGTGATTTTAAGGCCTTAAATATTTATGCGCTGTAAATAATTATTATATTAGAATTCCTAAAATTTTTTACGAAATCCCCATTTCTGGGGAAAATTTTAAAATTATAAAACAGTTTAAGAAGATTCCTTAGGTTAAATATTTTAATTCAAAAAAAAAAAAAAAAATCAATTGTATAAAATTTCGGAAAATATTTCTGATATATCATCAGAACAAAATTATATAGGGAATTAGTAGAGGCAAAATTCCTAAAAACTTTAAAAAAAATTCCCTTTAACAAGCAAATTTTTTTATACATATATACGTGTACAAAGCCTTGACAAAAAGTAGCAACCATGTAACTCTTGTATTGCATATCTTGTGGACTAAAGTATCTGTGAATTGGAAATAAAATTGCTGGAGCGAAAGGTAAGCTTAGATTTGGAAGGATAGTGTCCAAGAGGTATAGGTCTATTATGAACTTATTCTGGTAAATATATAAAAGTTCAGTTTTTTTGAAATTCTTCAGCTTACATCGTTTTCAAATCAGAATATTTAATTTGCGTTTTTTTTTGAATTTTAAATTTTTATTTCTGAAATATGTATGTATACATATGTGATCCCATAATTTTTAATCAAGTTTTGTAACGAATTTTTGTTTTTTTGTTTCAGGCATCAACATCTAAACATGTACGTACATGCCATGTAAGTACCATTTTGTTTTTTTTTTTACTCTTTAGAGCCTTTGAATGTTATATTTTTTTTATATATTATTTTAAGTTATCATTATTTTGTGCTTAAATGAAAACGTGCTTCACACAATTTATAAAGAATTGCTATTGTATAAGAGCAAATAAGATTCACACATTTATACTTCATAGTAAAATGTGTTGTTGTATTCACTTGCTATTTTAAATCCTTCCTTTTTTTTTGTTTGCAAAACTTTATCACATGTTCCGTCAGAATGCATTGTGTTAAGTAAACAAAAACACTATATAAACAATAAAATTTTTTAGAAAAATATTTACTCTGATATCTTCTTATGTAAAAGTGGTGGTAAGTGGAGGTAATAGAACGAGAATGGACTAAGAGAAAAAACAAATCAGTTATAAATAAATAAGGTCGCATAAGCTGGGCTAAAAAGTAAACAAAACATATAGAATGCATGAAGTGTAATTAAGCATCACTCATGTACAAGGAGAAGCAATATGCATCCATACTCTTGTTGCCAAATCATCCTAAACGAATAGACAAAATTTTTGCATCAGAAGTTTTTCTTGTTGATTATTTTGCAATGGGTAACTGAAGCATTTTGTTAAGCTACTAAATATTTTTATTCGAATAATTTCAATTGAATATATTTAATCGTCTCATAATGTTTTCCATTAAGTTCTACAAGGATATTTTTCCAATAATTTTAAATGCCAATAATTACTAAAATTTTTTGTAATTCTTTAAATAACATTATGCGAATAATGTTTATTCGAATACATATTTTTTTCGAATAATTTTGAGGTTATCTGATATGATAAGCATTCTCAGCCAATTTAATTATTTTCTTAACTTTAATCCAATACTGTTATGATTCGAAAAAACTTTGCCAAATCAGTATTATCGGACATGTTCTGAAAATCATGATGATTTCAAAAGTAAACTACTAATAGCTGACTTGATAGTGGATCTTTATTGTATCTTAAGTTTTTGTTGCAACTTTCAACGCTATAAATTGCTTCAAAAGTAATGATTTAGTTTTCATTAATTTTTTGAAATCACCGTGATTTGACATGTCGTGATTTGCAGAACAGGGGCCTATATAAGTTTTATTCGAATAATTAATTGTTAGCTTTGTAGTTTTTATTCGGTTAGTTTTCAAATTATTCCTGGTCTAAAAAAGTACTGTTATTATATTCGAATAATTTTAATCGATTAAAGTTTATTCGAATACATAATTTTCTTTTTAATAATGACAAAATGAAGTGTGTTTTATTTTACTACTTGAATTTTTATTTATCCTTTCCAATAATTTTTACTCGAATAACATGTATATATATATATATATATATATAATTAAATTTTTTTAAAGGCTTATAATTTTTATTCGAATGTGTGTTCTTTTATTTTAATTCTACGAATAATGTTGCTCGAATAATTTTTACTCGTCTAGTTTTAAATTTATTTAACGTGTTGTGTAGCCACAGCGAATAAAATTATGTTCATAATTTTAATCGAATAATATTTTAATTCGAAAGACAAAACTTTGTAAGAAGAACATTTTCAATATTTCAACGATTTGTACTCGAATTTTATTTTTCCTGAATTTTAACTCTTCAAGTAAAATTGGTCGAATATTTTTATACGTTTAGCTTTAATTATTATTTAATTTTTGTGTACTACACCGAATAAAATTGTTATCATAATTTGAATCGAATATTATTATGATTCGAAAAAAAACTATATATAAATTTCAATATTTTTTTTTTTTTTGAATCGAATATTATTATGATTCGAAAAAACTATACATAACAAAACTATGTATAAAAAAACTTTCAATATATTTTTATACGGGAATATTTTTACTCGAATGTTTTTTCTTTCATTTTAATTTTTTCAATAACAATGCTCGAATAATTTTTAATCGTCTAGTTTTAAAGTTATTTAATATTGGTGTAGCAACAGCGAATAAAATTGTTATAACAATTTGAATCGAATAATATTATGATTCGAAAAGAAAACTACGTAAGAAGATAATTTTCAAGTTTTATTAAAATGGTTTTGAGCCAAAAACTTGCTTTCGGAGTTAAAAAAAATTAAATTAATTTGGCGCTAGATAAAAGTCCTAGTTCTGTTATTTGATTCGGATGAGTTAAGCTTTACAATATTCATTCGAATAATTTTGAATAAACTTCTATACACACAACTATTTCCAATGGTTTTTGATTCGCATATTTTTTTGCACTCTAGTTATTCCATTAATATATATATTTGACAAGATATCTATGCACTATAGTATGGAATATTGTGCTTTCGCCTTATTCGAATAAAATTGTTTTATTATTCAATAAAACAAAACAATGGATATCATTTTTTTTGCGAAAATATTACTCGAACAATTTTCTCCCCGAAATGTATTCGAATAACAAAACAATGAGAGAGTACTTTTGTTCAAATCATGTTAATTTTTTTAATATTTTCCATATTATACAATTTTAATAACATAACATTTTCCCTTAAAATGTATTCGAATAATTCCTTTCAAAAATTCTTATCGAAAGATTAAAAAAAAATCATTCGAATAATTTTTATTCGGACTAAAGCTATTGTTACTTTAATGTAGATAGAAAAATATCAACGATAATGTGATTGCTTGTTTTATTCGAATAATTTTACTCGAAAAATTTTACTCGAATATATTTTATTCGAATAATTTTATTCGAATAACATTATTGAAATAATTTTATTCGAGCAATATTAAAAAATTATTCGAATAATTATACTCGAATAATTTTACTCGAATAATATTATTCGAATAATATTTTGTTACATTTCATTAGAATAACATTTTTCGAGTCAAATTATTCGTATAAAATAGTCCGAATAAAATTATTCGAATTATTCTATAATCAAATAATGACATTGTTATTCATAGTTTGGCTAAATAACTTTAGTTCGAGCAATTGGTAATCGACAAAAATTATAATTCGAATAAATGTTATTCAATTGAAACGTTGCACAATTGTTAATGAGTTATAATATTTTCCAAAATTTTTATACATAGGTGTATTTTTATTAGAGTAATATTTATTCCAATACTTTTATAAGTTATTGTAATGTTCGATTAAATTAAGTTACTTGTTAGTTATTAGAATATATAACAATTCCAATAATATATCCCAAAACTTTTTATCTAAATATGTCTGCAAGAAACTTTTGTCGAACAGCTTTTATTCGAATAAAAATTTTACTCTCATTGGATCATTAAAAATAAAAATAATATTTTAAAACTATACTGTCATACAAAATTTTTTTACTACAGAGTTTGAGAATTTAATGGAATAATACTATTAAAATAATTTCTATCTGTAGAGTTTTTATTCGATTAATTTTGTGTGAATGTAAAATAAATCGTTTGCAGTGCTATTGTTTGTTAAAAAATTATAGTTAGAGCTTTATTCGAATTATTTTATTATAAAACATTTTGTTAATTAGTGGTTTAATAGATAACTTTCATTCGAAAAAATTTTATTCGAATATTAATATTATTCGATGTTGTTTTCTACGAATAATGTTCTCTACAGATTTTGCTCAAATATTATATTTATAATAACTTGCAGGGGAATAACCTTTTTCAAATATTTTTTATTCGAATAAATTTATTAGTTTTTTTTTTTAATAATAGGCAAAAAGTAATAATTTGGCTCCTCTACAAATGTATACATCAACACTACTTTGATTAAAATATTCTAAAATTTTTATATTTTAAGAATTTTTTCAATAATTTTGTTCGAAAAATATTTATTCGAATAAAAATTTCAAAATTAATTTTCGATTTATATTCAGTGTATTAATATATGTTAGTAGCAATGTTGTGTGCACTTCAAATAATTATATTCGTTTCTTCAATTAAAGAAATTATTCGAATACTTTTATTCACGAATAATCTTTATTCGTATAGTTGAATTCGGACCAGTATATTTACATTAATTTCAATTTTGAATTTTAAGCAAAATATTACTTCCATGTCTAGTAAAATTACTGGATTTTGTGATGAAAAAAGTTTCGAATCGTTTTACTCGAATAAAATTGAAAAGAACAAATTTAATTTAAAATTGTTTCATTCGAACAATTTTTGCTCAAATAGTTCTTACTGTAATTTTTATTGTTATACATTTTAGAAAATTTTTTCCATAATTTAAAAGAATGTCACTTAAGACAATTTGCTGCATAGGGATCGATTTTTATTTGTACCAATAGTAAATAAATTGGTGCGTCATTCTAAAAACAAAGATCTACACAGTCATTTACATATTCATATGTCTGTGTGAAAACAAACAATAGCCTTTTGCAGATGTATGTGAAAAATATTTACGTGGACATTGGAAATTTTTAAAATAAACTCAAAATTAAATAAGACCTTGAAAAGGACGAACGAGGCTTGTAATAAGTTATTTTGCAAGTTTATATTATTTTTTCTGATAAATGTTTTTAGTTATGCATTAAACACATTCACCACAGCAGGCTACACGAACACACGACTTCAAATGCCGCTAGCAGCATTTGTCGCCTCGTAGCCGGCTACTTAATTATTTTGGAGACGGCAGCAGCAGCATCTGCAGCTGATATTCAAGTACAAATACATTGTTCAGTATTGCCACTTTTATATATTTTGCATTTATAAAAATTAATTTATCTTTTAAAATGTACTTATTTCACGTAAAAGTACAAAAATGAATCTATTTATTCTTTACATCAATTTTTAGATATTGTTTCTGTTAAATAATATGAAATAATTGTACAAAATCATTCATTCAACATTTTGTATTATACTGGCAATACTGAATTTTCTCATTGTAGCCAACAAAATAGAAATTAGTTTAATTGGACTACAACGACAAAATCAGCATAGACAACAACCTGCCGCCATGTTGCCTTGCTGTCTTCAAAAGAATTATTCTCATATAAACATGTGTATTCTATCCTTGACATTTGGTAGTCGGTAGCTTGCTGTGGTGAATGTGTTTAATGCTTTAATTTGAATTCCAAAGGATATTGATATAACTTTAAAATTATTGCTACCAATTAAAAAATGTAATTTAATGAAGTCGCAATAAGATGTTAAAGGGGTCTCGATAAATAAGACATTTTATAGGAAAATGTAAAATGATTGTAGTAAGCTGAAAACTTCCCCATTTTTTTCTGCTAACAATAATTTTCATTTATTTTTTTTGTTAGTGTTGGTGTTTGTTACCTAAAAATTTTCTCAGTTACATCATGTACATACATCATATGTATATGTTTTTAATTATAAAAGTTAAATAGTTAAATCACATCTCAGAAAAAATAAAAAATTTAATTCTTAATTCAATAAGAGTTGAAATAAAGGATATATGCACAACTATTTTATTAATGACATTGAATACAAAAAATATATATATTTTTAAAGCGCATGTAAAACTACTTGTAGTAAGCTATTCAAGAGTTGAAAATGTGAGAACACTTTTTTTAGGATATACATACGTAAATAGGAAACTAATAATTGCATTTTGTTTTCACAATTCATGTATGTTATTAATAATTAAAATCTTTAAATTAAACCAAAAAAGAGTTTAAAATTTAATTCAATAAAATTTGAAATAAAGGATATACGGACAACTTTTTAATTAGTAACATTGAATATAAAAAAGGTATATATTCGTATTGCGGAGCTAAAATTATATATCGTAAACTATTTTTGAGTTGAATATATAAGACATTTTTTTCAAGGATATACAGAGGAAATTTATGATTGCGTTTTTTTTCGACAACACATGTATTTATATATATTTATAAAATATTTGCTTATCATATGAACACGAAACAATAAAAAAGTAGAGTTTTAAATAAAGGATATATGGCCAACTATTTTATTAGCGACATTGAAAATAAAAAATTTTAATGTTTGTAAAGTGCAGTTAAAACTACTTGCCGTAAACTAGTTTTGAGTTCAAAATGTAATCAATTTTTTTTTCAAGGATTTAAATAGCAAACTAATGATTGCACTTTGTTTTGATAATTCATGACTCTTATCAATTTATAAAATATTTGCTTATCACAAGAAAATTAAACAAGAAAAAAATTTTAATTTTATATAAAGGATATATGGCCGACTAAGTTATTAGTGACATTGAACATAACAAAATTTGATGTTTGTAAAGTGCAGGTAAAACTACTTGTCGTAAGCTATTTTCGAGTGGAAAATATAAGAAAATTTTTTTCAAGGATATAAATAGAAACATTTTTTTAGATATATAAACAATTTTATTTTTAAATAAATATAAAAATATAAAATAACTGTTGTGTATACTAAGTTTTGTAAAAAGGATATATGAGGAAGTTACGAAAGCCATTGAGCCAATCACAGTTTAGTTTTAATTAATTTTTTGTTACCTTAGTCTTAAAAGGACACTGATACGATATGAAAAATGTAACTTTGGAAAAAAGGATATACATATGTACATATGTACATATCTACCGCGAAAATGCCAAAGAAAAATTATAGGATCTAAAAAAAACTAAAAAAAAACTAAAATAAACAAAAACTACATTTCGCAAGCTAAGAGAATTCACATTTTATTTGATTAAAAGCTAAAACACAGCTTATGTACAATAAACAGAGTCGCAGTGATTTTTCTACTAAATGATGTCAATTTGTTTTAAGTGCTTTTTAATTTACTTTGAAACTTTGAATATCCTAATTTTAGAAGGAGCTTCGATGTGTATTTTGTTAGTGTAAAATCTGCACTTTTTTGTAGTTATTAATTAAAAACTTTGTTAGATTCCTTACTGAAAGGATAAACTTATATATATATATATATATATATATATATATAAATATTTTTTTTTCTTATTAAATAAAGCTTAAATGGCAAGAAAATAACAAGTTTTAAATAAAATTTTATGAAATTTAAAAAAAGGATATATGGACAACTATTTGATTGATGACATTGAACAGCAAAAAATTATATCTTTTTATATTGTGGACTAAACTACTTGTCGAAGGCTAGTTTTGACTTGAAAATGTAATAAATTTTTTTTCAAGGATACAAAGAAAAAATTATTAATATTTATTGTGCTTATCAAACAACTACAGTAAATCTTTTTCATAAATATATGTATGTATGTGCAATAATGTTGGTTTCTTGCTATAAAAAAAGAATATCTGTATTAATTTTAGACAGTCCTTAAATTTATTTGAGTTGCATTTTATGTAATTTTGCTCTGCATAAACTGAACGCGGTTAAACAAATGCAATATCACTACTGAGGATATCACACATGATTAAACACTTTCACTAAACATTCAATTTATTTATTGCATTCAATCAAGTGCGATGAGGTTTGCTACACTTTAAAAATTATATAAACTCACAGAGTAAAATACTTTCATAAGTGTATAAATATTAATTTTAATACAATTACTTAAAATGTCATGCTTATTCAATGAATTTTAAAACATAGCTCTCATGTTTTAAACATTGACAATTATATTTTCATCATTGAGTTTTTTTTAACGGTGTAGGGATTTAAGCTAGAGCAAATAAAACCATTTGGTGCAATAAGATAAATTTAATTACAGTTGAATTTTCATGGAAAATTTCTGTCAATATTACAAAAAATTAACAAATTTGCTGGTATTTATTTCAACTGTAAATGTCGCATGAATTGCCAATTTTATCATGTGCGAACAATGAAATTTTATGGAATTACATTACACTTTCGTGTTGTATGCTGAATACAAAATTAGGCATAGGACACGTGGTTTTGTAAACTATTTTAAAGTTTACATTGTTTTGCTTCGTGGAAGCACATACAAAAATTCCTGCTACATGTCCTTTTATGAGAATTATAGAGAAATAAAACATTTTGTGTAATTTTATCTGTAGGCGGAATTGCCAAGTTTGAAATGTAAGCGAGGCGTATGTATATGATAATATAAATCATAGCATATATTGCTCTCAATATCCTTTATGATATTTTTGTGTAAAATTAAATCAGTTAACAAAGAAATACATTTTTATGCTAATTTCAATTTCAACGAAATATTAAAACTATTTTATATAAATATAGGCTCGAGATATGCAAGAAAAAAAGGGTGCTAACATACATCATTCTCTAAATACGTGATGATGATTTCAGCTACAGTTGAAAGATTAGAATATTTATTCTAATCTTTCTAGGAAATATTTGTATACTTAAATTCTATCAAGCATTTAGCATTTAAATGCTATAAGCTATAAAGCCTTTTTCATGGTATCCGTAAGTAAATATATGAGGCTCAATGCAAAGTTTATTAGTATGATTTATTTTATAAAACAACGTTTTTCTTTTTATTTCAATATTTTAGTTTTACTTAAAGCGTGTCAAAATTAATAAAAATTAAATATTTTTTTTGCTATTAACTGTTAGTCTTTGTCAATAATATAATGTTTAATTTTAGGCTTACAGGTTGTGATAGGGATTCGTTTATAAAATGTCATATAATGTTTGTTTTTAACATAATTTTTTCTATATCTCGCCATATATCCTTTTTTTAACTAAGAAAATTAATAAAATGCTGTTTTTTATGAATTAGTTTGGTAAAGAACTAGATTATTTTTTCGAGAGAAATTTGACTCAGCCTGCAAGACATCCTGGATTTAATTTCTACTTCTGATTGCAAATTGTATATTTTGTTAATCTACATATTGGTCTACAGTTCGAGCCTTAATATGATCCTTACAAAAAATCTAATTTTGCCTGGTCTGCGTTATTTTTTCAAACATCCTGCCATATATCCTTTTTCTAAATTGTACAAAAATTAATTTACTTTCTAATTTTATAACTGCTACGTGCATTTAGTGGGAGAATCTATGTTAAATAACGATATTTTTTTTAAAATGAAATTCCGTGAAACGATTTTTAGATTCTGATTGCAAATTGTATAGTTTTTCTTAATCTACATATTGGTCTACAATTCGAACCTTTATATGATCTTTACAAAAAACCTAATTTTGCACTGTCTGCGTTATTTTTTCAAACATCCTGCCATATATCCTTTTTCTAAATTGTATAAAAATAAGTTTACTTTCTAATTTTATAACTCCTTCGTGCATTTAGTGGTAGAATCTATGTTATGTAAGGATATATTTTATAAAATAAAACTCCCCGCAATGATTTATAGATTCTGATTGCAAATTGTATAGTTTTTTTAATCTTCATATTGGTCTACAGTTCGACCCTTTATATGATCTTTACGAAAAATCGGATTTCGCACTGTCTGCGTTATTTTTTCAAACATCCTGCCATATATCCTTTTTCTAAATTGCGTAACATTAAATGTATTCTCTATTTTTATAACTCCTTCGTACTTTTAATGACAGCATCTACCTACATATGTTAAATAACAGTATATTTTATTAAATGAAATTCCGTGCAATGATACATATAATTTGAATGAAAATTGTATAGTTTTTTTAGTCTACATATTGGTCTACAGTTCGAATCTTCATATGATCTTTACAAAAAACCTGATTTTGGATTGACTGCGCTATTTTTTAAAACATCCTGTCATATATCCCTTTTCTGAATTGTATAAAAATTAATTAATTTATTAATTTTATAGCTCCTAACTACATTTACTAAGAAAATCTATCTATTTTATACAACGATATATTTTCTTAAATTTAAATTCCATCCAACGATTCATACATAGATTCTGTTTGCAAATTGTGTACAATATTTTTCCCCTATACATGTTTATTGGTCTACAATTCGAACCTTTATATGATCTTTACAAAAAACCTAATTTTGCACTGTCTGTGCTATTTTTTCAAACATCCTGCCATATATCCTTTTTCTAAATTGTATAAAAATTAATTTACTTTCTATTTTTATAACTCCTACTTGAATTTAATGGGAGAATCTATGTTATATAATGATATATTTTATAAAATGGAATTCCGTGCAACAACTCATAGATTCTGAATGCAAATTGTACAAAATTTTTTGTTGCCTATACATATATTGGTCTACAATTCGAGCCTTAATATGATCTTGGCAAAAACCCTAATTTTTCACTGTCTGCATTATTTTTTCAATCATCCTGCCATATATCCTTTTTCTGAATTCTATAAAAATTAATTAATTTATTAATTTAATAACTCCTAAGTACACTTACTAAGAGAATCTATGTTCTCGTAATGATATATTTTATCTGTATAGTGCAATGAAACGTTTCATAGCGTTGTTAGTGAAAATGAAAAATCCTTGAAATCTAGCATATTAATGTAAAACAATTAAGTCTAACAACTTGTTTATAAACGTGAACTAAAAGATTGCATAGATCTTTTATTATTAGCATTGCTCCTCTTTTATCTCGCCATATATCCTTTTATTGAGAAATTTTTCAAAAACAAAAAAATTTTTTACCAATTTGTATGCTTGTATTTAAAAGACATACATACATATGTACACAATTTACCATGCAAAAATTTTGATTGGAAATCATATTAAATTTATTAGAAATAATATGTTGTTGAAGTGTGTTGGTGTTTATTTGCTTTGTTCATAGCTAGAATGTTATGTTGTGCTCAGTTCTGTGGCTTCTTCTTCTTCTTTTATTGTTGTTTGTTTTGATGTTCGCAAATAGGTTATTAACTTCGCACTACAAGACAAAGTAGCTTCGAACTTTATGTTTGTTTTTTAAAATAAAATTTCCATAAAGGGGTAAGGCTTCAATTTCTAATACATTTTATGTTAAACCATCAATTAAATCCAGCTGAATTAAGATTTAATTCATGATGGCATTTATTTAGTGTGTATCTAAAGAATATTTGAGCATGTTGTGGCTGTAGAGGTAAGTGCGTTGAGTACAACTCGTGGCCGGGAAGCAAACTACTATATTTACAACACACACAAAATTACGTAAGTTTAAATTAATGAAAGTAATGAATGGTTTTATCAAATTAAATTAATTCATGTTATTTCAACTTGAAATAATTTTGATTCAACCATTGTTACCATTTAACTCAAGATTGATTCAACATAATTCTTCATTATGATTTAACTGGAATATTAAATCAACATGAAATAAAGTTTATTCAAAAAGAAACATTATCTTTGAAGATTACTGTAAATCATGTTGAATTACTGTAAATCATGTGTTTCATAGAAAGCAGAATCGTTGCCAAAAATTTTTAAATTGACCTTGTTTTCATTGATTTTGATGTACAATTTTTCTGCGCCAGAAAACTTTTGGAATTTGTGTATGTTGTGACCTTTTTTTAAATGCAATGGCCTAAACCCTTGAAAATTGCGTTTATCAGAACAAATTTAGACTTTTTGGTAATATCCATATTTCGATTTTCACTGAAAGAAATTTCTGGTTTGGCCATTGCATTTCACAAGAGGGTACAAAGTTCACAAACTCCCAATATTTTTAGCCGTCCGTGTATCTCTTTTCTTCTGCAATTTGAAATTATCCTGGAAAAAACTTACAATTTATTTTATATAAGAAATACAGTCTTCGTTTACTTTTTTAAATAATTTTTTTCCTTTTTTTACAAAATCTATAGAGTAAAATGTGGACAGAATTCCATTTAGAATATATTTCTCCAGCATTTGCATGTCTAACAGAGTTATGTTAGCATGATAACAGATCTCTGTTAATGCAGTTGATTTGTGTCTTGGGTAAATAAATAACAAGATTTATGCTCTCTATCTTATCTTTGAAAGTCTTTGATTAACCTTATTAAACTTTATATAAAGAATAACCTAAACTAACCACTGTTATTCGTTTATTAACTTGCCATAAACATATTTATTTTTTTTTTTCTTAAAATAGTCCAGACTTATAGAAAATTAATAATTTTCATGATAAAGCAATACGTGCTTAATAAGCAATCTTTTAGTTTTATTTATATGAGTATTTTGCCATGGGCCATAAAATTTTTTCAATATTATAAATATTTGTTATGGTTCTTTGTTTCTTTAGGATATTTCATAACATTTCTTTACAAAACTTGTGGCCAAATTTAATCATCTTAAAGAATATTTTTACATTAACATTGATTTATTAAAACGAGATAGAGAGAGAGAGAGAGAGAGAGAGAGAGAGAGAGAGGGAGAGAGAGAGGTAGAGAGAGAGAACAATTCACATATTATTAATATTTTATGGGCTGCTTTAAGAACACCGAAGGAATTTTTATACTATCTATTTTTGAAATCTGTTATGCTAAAACATTATTTTAAGGTAAAAAAATATGTAAATAATTGAAACTTTAAGAAAAATTTACGCAAACACTTGGGAATACTCGTATTATTACACGCAGGGGTAAATTAAAGAGTAGAGCAAGCCCTTAGGAAGGCCTCATTTCGTAGACACAAGTATTGAAAGTATTTTTTACTCTGTCTTACTATTACAACGAATTTGTTTTTTTTTTTGTAATATTTTCTTATACAAAGTTTTTAGAAAAAATTTTTGCTCACGTTGTCACGTGTGACTCACTACTCGAGTAGTGCATATATTTTAATATCTTTGCCTGGAAAAGCAATTTCTGTAAATTACTTATGACAATGGATGAGTATACCTGACTATACGTGTTTACGTTCGAATCACGATAATTTCTTAACTATCAATTATCTATGCGAGATCATGTATGACTCACGGTAATGACTTTAGCAGTGCCCATCTATAATATATTTTCCTAGAAATGTGATTTTTGTAGATCTACACATTCTGCGTTCACCATATTAATGACGTAATAAAAAAAATACTATTCACTAGTCAGGCGTGACTACGCATCATCGCTAGAACTCACAGCAATTACTTGCTACGCAAGAATATAAATGGCCACACATGATTCACGAAAACTTCGTGAATGGCAACAAGCTTAATGCCCTAAGAGAATAAGTATGTGTGATTATATAAGGCTCTCGGTAATCACGCGTTCAGCATCTATCTTTAAAACATTTGCCAAGAAAGCTAAATTCTGTACGAGTGAACGAAAAGTTACTCGAAAGCTTTCGTGAATAGCAACTATTTTTCATAACGAAAAAAAACTATAAACATTCATGGGTGACTTTGTTCAGAAAAATGATATCTTTAGATTTTGTTTGCCTACCGTTTGACTATGCATGATAGCACGTGACTCATGAAAATTTCGTGAATGTCAATTATAATTATAACACTAAAGACAACAAATAAATATTCCCATTTTTGTGAGGCTTTAATACTTTTTGTTGAAAAGGTAATTTCTATAATCGAATATGGTGACCTTGCGTGATGATACGTGACCGATGCACATATCTTAAATGGTAGCTATATTTAAAACACTAGAAAGAGTAATTATTCACGTTTCTGCTTGAACAGGTGTTATCACGTCTAACCCAATATGATTATGCATGACTATGCGTGATAAGACGTGACTCACGAAAATTTTGTGAATGGCAAAATATTAAAATATAACATTATTCATATTCACAGAGTAACTATTCAAGTTCTTGTGTCACTAAATGTGATCATGTATGATACACGGCAATCACGCTATTAGTCGCTCACAAACATTTAGTGAATGCCAACTATCTTTGTAAAACTAAAAAGAGTAACTAGTTACGATCTTGGGGGATCACGCATGAGTCACGGTTTATGTATAGATTTCTTGCATAGTAAGGTGATTTCTGTAACCAAATATGATTACGCATTACTATAAAAAATTATTGAATGGCAACAGTTTTTCATAAAAAATAAAAAAAATATTATTATTTATAACACTAAAGAGAGTAAATATTCACGTACTTGTGTGCCTACATGTGATCACGTATGGTTCACGGCAATCACGCGAGTAGTGTTCATATCTAATATCATTGCTTAGAAATGGTATTGTTGCAATAAAATTTTACTTTGCGTGACTATGCGTGACAAGGTGTTACTCACTATAGTTGTGAAAGCGTGTGATCACGTAAGGTTCATGACAATCACGCGAGTAGTGTTCATATTTAATACCTTTGCTTAGAAAGGGTATTATTGTAACCAAATATAAGTTTGTGTGACTATGCGTGACTATATGCTACTCACGAAATTTTGTAAATGGCAACTATTTTTATAAAAAACAAAAATAAGAAATATTCACATTTATATCACGTCCTTGTGTGATTGCATTTGATCACGTATGATATATGGCAATCACAGGAGTAGTGTTCATATTAATACCTTAGAAACGGTACTATTGTTAAATATAACTTTGCGTGACAAGATGTGACTCACTATAATTGGTAACTAGTGCTTGTCTTAAAAACCTTTGCTTAGAAAGGTTATTATTGTAATAAAATATTACTTTGCGTGACTATGCGTGACAAAAAGTGACTCACGAAAGTTTTACAATTGCTAAATATTTTTAATAAAAAAAAGCAATGTGAGTCCGATCACAGAGGAGATGTGTAAACATCTATTAATGAAATTTTTTTTAAAGTTTTTTTTTTGTTTTTACTGAAACTTTAGTGGTATAGTGCTCATCTATGGTAAGTGCCTTTACGTTTACTTTTTAATTTTTAATTCCTGTTGTTCATCGCTTAGTTGTTGCTGTTCTTGTTGTTGTGTACGCATTACAATTAAAATAAATTCAGTAAAGTGCGACTTTGACTCGCGCACATTCGGTTTTGATAATTTTTTTTTGATTTAGCTTTCTTCCTTTTTTAAGTTTTTTCAGTTTAAATGATTTTTTTCAGTGTTATTGCTTTTTTCTCGTTTTGGCGTTTTTTTCTCTTTTTAGGTTTTTTAATTTTCGCAATTTTTTTAATTTTGGCGATTTTTTCATTTTGGCGATTTTTTCATTTTGGAGATTTTTTTTTGGGGTTTTTTTCATTTTGGCGATTTTTTACTGTTTTGGGGTTTTTTTATTTAGGCGATTTTTTTGTTTAAGGATTTTTTTAATTTTGGCGATTTTTGCGGTTTTTCGCGATTTATTTTAGTCCTAGAGATTTTTTTTAATTTGGTGCTTTTTTTCGTTTTGGCGATTTTATATTTCTTTGATTTTTTAGTTTTACCGTTTTTGAAAATTTCAAGAGTTTTACTCTTACGGTTTCCAAGATACAGCAAGTTGTCAAAATTACAAAGTCAAAATTGCATTAACTGATGGAACACCCATTGATTTAAATTTTTTAAATTTAGTGTTAATTGTTGTAGTCTGTATAAAAAAACACTAACTTTTAAAATTTCAAGTATGTATATTACATGGGATTTTAACATTTTTCGTTGCTCGTTTTGGAACACCCTTTAGTTTTTAACACTCATGTATTTGTTGTTGTAGTGAACAAATGTCTACATATTGTGTCCAAATTTCAAGTCCGTAGCTCTTACGGTTCATTTTCACCTTTGGTGTACTGAAATATACAGAAAAATAACCGGCGGCGGCGCACCGTCGACTTCGAGCCGGTCGACTTCTTTCTCTGCTTGGTATTGCTTCTTTCAAACACTAATACACTCATACATAGCTCCCACCTATTTGACAATGCAAAGCAAAAGCAAAAAGCAAAGAAATCTCAGCAAAGAAATCTCGGCAAAGAAATCAAAGTCAAAAGATTTTTACCCCCTAGCGTATAGATGTTTACACATCAAAAACTATTCACATTTATAACACGTCCTTGTGTGATTGCGTGTGATCACGTATGAATCACTGCAATTACGCGAGTAGTGCATATCTTTAATAAAAATTTTATGATTGGTAACTATTTTTAATAGAAAAAAGAACTTTTCACATGAGTGCTGAAAACTTAGTGAATGGCAACCATCTTTATAAAACTATTCACGCAAGGCCTATTTATTAGGTCTATGCAACTCTTCAAAAACACAGCAACACAAAAAACAACTTTGTGTTTCAGTTGTCAGAAACACACACAAACATGAACTAAAGTGTATGGTGCAAACAGCTTTTGACAGTTAAAACACGAAAACACAGAATATCATCAGGACGATTGCATTGACCTGATAAATAGGGCTTGCATTCATGTTTTTAAGTGATTACTTGCACAAGGCTCACGGCAATCATATTAGTATGGTTTGTCTTTAATTTTATTGCTTAGAAAGATGATTTTTGTAGGTGTAACCATTCTGTAAGTATATTATCATTTCCTAGGAGGCCCGAGGCTCAACACGTGCTTATTAGTTTTTAAAAATTCACCATTTTTTTAAACAGCCAGTAAAGAGAGTATTATAAATACCTGTATAAAAGCTCATGACTTTTTTGTCAGTTTTAAAAATCGATTTTATGTCCATTATGAAAACACACGCCAACTGTTATTTAATTTTCTTGCTCAAGTTTTTTTCTTCTTTGTAGTAATGACGTACATACTCCACTTTTGTCTTGAGCTTATGTAAATTATTATTTTTTTTGATATTTAAATATTTAAGTTTATAAGTTTGTTCTTAAACTTTTGCTTTATACACTTTTTAGTTTGTTTTTACATAATTCGTAAATGTTCCTATAAAGAGATGAATACATCAAAGCAAACATGCCATTAGGCTCGTATGCAAGCAACATGTGAAAATTTTCGCATGATTATATAAACATTTTTGAAGAACTTCAAGAACTTATGAGTCGTAATTGTAAGATATTTGAATTTCATAGTCTAAGACAGGCTACAATAGTCGTTAATTTCACCTGTTGGTTTCATGTGTCGTAATAGAGACAGAATATTTGGATCGTAGAAACGTGCAATGAAATTAAGTTTACGTTTCGGTACACATGTTTTCAAATCTAGCGTGAGTTTCCTTCAAGCATAGAACGCAAGATAAATGTATTAAGGCAGAGCTTTGGGGCCATTTATCATGTTGTATTATTTTTTATTTTGTAATTTTTAGGCTAGTATATTTGAAAAATGATAAATGATATTTAATTAAAAATTGGAATATGATACTGCAAAGAAATATATAAAATAGTTAAACAATTGTTTTTTTTTTTTTTTTTTTTTTTTTTTTTTTTTGAAGGAGGAGGATTTGTAGTACATACTGTAGTATATGAATTATTTTATTTATTTTATTCTTATATTTAAATCGTTCACGTGTTAGATATGAATCATAATTGCGTACTGGCAATCACGCGTGACTGCTAATAGCTTTGAAATGTCTAATAACTAAAAAAAAAAAGCTTGTGGTCCTGAGGCATATCTGTGAAAATCATTTTTATATTTACGCAAATTTTTTTTTTTTAATGCATGTATTTACTTATTGTATCTTCATATATGAACTAACAATAAGTATTCAAATCTTAAATCTATAAAAAAAATTATTAGGCCCGACCAGTGTCGGACATAAACTTAGTGGTAGTTATAAATAATACATTAGTAGTGATAATCAAAAAAAAAAATGGGGGGGGGGAAAGTATTTTCAAGTAGTCCCATCTGGAGTGTTAGGTATAAGAGCCCGTGTGTCCCTCTTTTTTAAGCGGACGTGTCCAGTAAAGTTCAAAATATTACGAGCAAGCGGATTAGGATGTGACTCGAGTTTTGTTAAATATTCGCCTGCGTATTTTGCAATTTCTTCAGTCACTAGTGGCATATTTAAATCACGATGTATAATAGAATTTTGGATGTACCATGGAGCCGATGTTATTAACCGTAAAATTTTGTTTTGCCTTCGTTGGATTCTCTCGACATTGGAAGCTGAAGCAGTGCCCCATAACTGAATTCCGTAGCGCCATATTGGCTTCAAAAGCGACTTGTATAATAAAAGTTTGCAGTCTAGGCTGAGTGTTGAGTTTCTGCCAATCAACCAATATATTTGAGTTAACTTAAGTTTCATCTGAGTTAACTTAGAGTCAATATGATGTTTCCATGTAAGTCTTCGATCAAGGTGTATACCAAGGTATTTCACTTGGGAATGTTGAGGAATATTTTGATTGTTGATTCGAATGGGGGAGCAAGTATCTCTTCTTAGGGTGAACGTTATATGGACACACTTTTGTTCATTGACTTTAATTCTCCATAAGTTCAACCATATTTCCAGCTGAGTGATATGTTCCTGGAGATTGCGGGATGCCTCATAAGGGTTTTCGTGCACACTCATACAGGCTGTATCATCGGCAAAAGTAGAAATATGGATATTATTGCTCACAGGCATATCACAAGTATATATTAAATACAAGACAGGACCCAGAATACTACCCTGGGGCACACCAGAAGATATAGTTTCGGGCACACTCGTCAACTCTCCTTCCACAACAGTGAACTTCCTATCAATAATATAACTTTCCAAAAGCTTTTGAATGTTTATTGGCAGACATGTCTTCAATTTTAAAACTAGGCCTTCGTGCCATACTTTATCAAACGCCTGAGAAACATCAATAAAGAGAGCAGCACAATACTTCTTTTCTTCAAATGTTCTTCTTACAACTTGGACCAGTCTATGCGTTTGTTCAATTGTGCTGTGCTGACTTCTAAAGCCAAATTGATGGTCCGGGATGCACCCATTATCAGTTAAAATTTTGGACAATTTAGTCATGAGCAGCTTTTCGAAAAGCTTTGAGATTGTAGATAGTAAGCTTATAGGCCTACATGACTCAGTCTTGGTAAGATCTTTGCCCGCCTTTGGAATCATTTTGATCTTGGCCAGTTTCCAGTTATGTGGAAAATACTGCATTCTTAAAATAGCATTAAAAATAAATAGCAGGATTCTTATTGCAATATGAGGCAAGTTCATGAGCATTTTGTTACTAATGCCATCAATACCTGGAGCTTTCTTCGGGTTGAGTTCAGCAATTACTTTTTGTACTTCACGCATCTTAAACCTTGAGTGACGAGGGGGTAGAGAAACTACACACGGTAAATCAGCAGCACCCGTACATGAATTGGGAGTGAATACAGATTTTAAATGCTCAGAAAATAAGTTGCCTTTCTCACTATCACTTCTTGCCCAGCCTCCGGTCGCAGTACGCAATGGTGATTTAAGAGCAACGGGTCGTTTAAGATTTCTAGTAGCGCGCCATAAAGAGTAATTAGATGCGGACGTTACATCAAGACCTTCTAAATAATTTTCCAGTAGTGCAGTTTTTTCCGACGATAGCAGCTCTTTGAGTCGTTTAGTACATTCTTTAAGTCTGATTTTATTTAGGGGTGATCTGTGTTGTTGCCATTCTCTTCTAGCTCTCCTTTTTTCACATACAAGACGTTCAATTTCCGTAGAATAAATTCTGTTAAAGCCGGTCTGCGGCTAGGAGGTAGTGGCGTGTTCAGCAGCCTGTTTAATATTTTCGTTAAGATTGGCAATGTTAAATTCTTTATCATCGCATGATCTAAGCTGAATGTTTTCTACGCAGTGACTACTAAGATATTTTTTGAATGCCAGCCAGTTGATTCCATTAATCATCTTCACATATGAGTTAGTTAAATCACTCCTTAGTGGGTTGAAAATTGTAACTATTGTTGGAGAGTGATCGGAGGACAGATCTAGAGAGGCCTCTACATGAATTAAGTCCCTATGAATATTTTTCGTGACGGCAAAATCTATAACATCTGGAATTTTTCTTACGTCAGTAGGCCAGTAAGTAGGCTCCCCACTCGAAATGACATCTAAGCCCATTTTTGAAATTGTATTGAACAAGGCTCGACCTCTAGGTGTAACAAGACGCGATCCCCAGTACGTATGTTTTGCATTGTAGTCACCAGCTGCCACGAAACAAGATCCAAGCGATTTGTAGAACTTCTCATACTGATCTTCGGTAACTGAAAATCTGGGAGGTGAGTAAATTGATGATATCACGAAATTCGCACAAAAATTTTCTACGAAAATATTCCTTGCTTGCAAATATTCTTCACTAACGTTGTCAAGGAAATAGTGCTTGAGTTTTGACTTAATCAGAATTGCTGATCCACCACATGCTCTCTCTCTCGGGTCCTTTGTATCATATAAAGTGTAACCATTTATTTTAAATAAGCTTCTTGAGGTCAAATGAGTCTCAGAAACCAACATTATATCAATATTTTTTTCCATGAGGAAGTTCTCAAGTTCATTTTTATGTTGGCGAATGCCGTTTGCGTTCCAGAAACATATTTTTAACGTGTTCATGGTTTATTAACTAATGCTTGAAGCAGTGTATTCTGCATTCGCAGCATTTCTTGCATCATACTTGTCATATTTGTAGTAAAGTTGTTTATAGTTAGCACCAGATTCTCAATAGTAGCTTCAAGGCAACTAAAGTTAAAGCTTGAGTTTGAATTCGTTGAATTATTTGGCGGTGGAACATTTTGCGTGGGAATTGAACTAGTCTTAGCAGCATCAGCATACGATACACGTGAAGTAACTGGTTGGCTGATTTGAGCAAAAGTGTCGGAGTTCGCGTTTACTTGTAGAGCTGGAGTTAACTTGGGTTTTTGACCCATAGCCTGTTTAACGAAAGAAAATACAGGGCACCCTCTATAGTTAGCTGTGTGATTACCTCCACAATTACTACATTTTTTTTCTGCTTGATCTTTTGGCTTAGTGCAGCTAGCAGTACCATGCAATTCACCGCAGATAACACACACTGTAGGTAACTTGCAGTAAGTTTTCGTATGGCCATATTCTTGGCAATTATGGCACTGTACGGGACCTGAACGCTTACGTAGCTCTTCAACTGTGATTTTTCGATGTAAGATATACTTTACGTTGTAAACTGGATGGGCTTAATTTTTTTTCAATTGTATGTCATTCGGCTCCAGTTCAACCCGAAATAGGGGTTGGGGGACCTTTTCTCTATTAAATATGTTGGTAACATTTTTTACCTTGAATCCTTGGTCGACAAGTGCACATTTTACTTCTTCGGGTTCAACATATGAATCTAAGCCCTTTAATACTATCTGTAGGCCTTTAGCACTCTTAAGTTGGTATGTGTAAAAATTTGTTTTATTTTTTTCGAATTCACTAACAATTTTTCGGAAATCTTTTTCATTAATATTTGGATTTTAGTTTCATCAATATTACCTCGTTTAATTGGAATGATGTGAAAAGTATTTTCACCAATGGTCGACAGTAGTTTTTTTATAAGCGCGTTAGAATTTTTTTCTCTCAGATAAATAGGTGGTGGCTTAAAAGACTTTTGCGATGATCTAGAGGGCTTGTCGTCGGTGTCTTGCAATAATGAAAAACGATTTTGACGATTGGTAGATGATGCGCTGTTATCCCTAGACATCTTTGGAGCAGATGAAATTTTTGAAGAATTTGGGCTTCGCCCACGCTTTACCACTGTTATATATCTGTCCATTCCCACTTGTACCTTGAGTTTTGAGCTACTGTTATCTGTAGTGATAACTTGGTTTAGTGATGAAGGCGAGCCCGATGCGGATGATATCGCAGACTTAAATGAAGAAGTACTAGGCAATGGTAATGTTAACGATTCACTAGTTGGCATTGGACAAAGCGAAGTTGATCGCTGACGAAAAATTGGCCTTGCCGTTAAAAAAAGATTTTCATCAGATTTATTATTTATATTTTTTTCATTAAGAGTTTCAGAACTCACAGTAAAATAAGCATTTCTGCCGTTAGAACTCACTTCAAAATTTTTTTCCTTTGAGGTACTCATACAGAGTATTATTCCTCAAGGGAACTTTGTTTGTGTTTACGGTTTTTTTTTGTTTTTGCTATTTCTTGCTATGTAAAAAATATTAGTAAAGCCAATAAGCTTATTTATCAAGGTGAATATGTATTACGAATATTTTTTGTATGATTTTTGATTTTGTTGTTTTTTATATTTGTTTCGTATGTATGTATGTAAAAAAAAATCCGCTTTAATGTCTCTTCACTATGAAGGTTCAACGAGAACTCAATAGAAAGAATATTTACGCAAATAAATTGGAAAATTGTATTGCTCACCTGAAAGGTTTACATATAATCACTGACAATCTCGCATGATTGTGAGCAACTTTTTTTTTTTTTTTATTAAAACTTAGAGTTAGTAAATTGGTCATCTAAAAAACTTGCTCTTAATGAGACCGCGTGAGTACATATTTTGAGTGACAAATTTATGATTGTAGAATAGTAAAAACAAAAGCACAGAAAAACCCCACTTTCCCTGGGAAGATTTACCGAAATCACTCTTACATTTGAAGTTTTTTCTTGTTGTCACGTCACGTATATAAACATAAATATGAAAAAATTAACGTGAGTGAGAGCGTGTAAGTACATTTTTCCGTGATTTTTTTTTGAGATCACAAATTTTCCTATGGTACTTGTGAAAGTCTTTTGATATCTTGCTTTCTTAATCAAGTATACAAGTGAGGGCCTTCTCTCACGTATTTGGTGTGCTATTATGTAAATATGATTATGAGCAACCCTTCTACATTTCATGTTGTAGAAACACGATCGTAAATTAATGTGAGTGCGAAAAATAAGCGTAAGGGAAAAAAACGTAAGTAGAAATTTTGCGCGACTTTTACGTGAATGTAAGTTCACGATACAATAGAAGATCTATAGAGATAATGGTTTCATATTAAAATCAGCTTAAACAAAATTCTTAAATCTTGCTTTTTCCACTGTTCTTTGTTATATTTAAGGATACCACGCTCTCATACTGAAAAAGATAATATAAGGGCACGCTAACGTGATTGGGAAAACTCCAACATAATTGTAAGAATGCAACTGTTTTTCTTATATCATGTGATTGAAGTAAGTGTCAAAAAGGTCAGCGTGAGTAGGCGTGCTTCGGAGTTAAAATTTCTGCAAAAAAATTTCGCAACTCTTTTTTAAAAAGTATAATAACCTGCTTCCTTGTCAAAAAGGTCAACGTGAGTAGGCATGACTCAGAGATTGTGAGTGAAAATTTGTGCGAAATATTTTTGGCGCTTTCTTTCTAATTTCCAGACCCTGCCTTGGCACGAATTAAAGAAATTCAGCTTACGTGTCAAAAGGGTCAGCGTGAATAGGCGTTACTCAGAGCTCGTGAGTGCAAAATTCTGAAAAGAAAAATTTGGCAGCTCCTTTTTTCAACTAAAATATCCTGCATTGGTGGCACGTGTTTAAGAAATTACGCATATGTGTCAAAAAGGTCAGCGTGAGTAGGCGTGACTTTCAGATCGTTAGTGAAAATTTCGGAAAAAAAATCTCGCAGCTCTTTTTTTCAACCACAAGATCCCGCATTGGCATAAATTAAAAAAATTCAGCTTACGTGTCAAAAGGGTCAGCGTGAGTAGGCGTGATTTAGAGATCGTAAGTAAAACTTTCTGAAAATAAAATTACGCAGTTCTGTTTTCTTAACTGGAATTTTCTGCATTGGCACATGATTAAAAACTTAAGCTTATGTGTCAAAAAAGCCAGTGTGAGTAGGCGTGACTTTTGGATCGTTAGTGAAAATCTCGGAAAAAAATGTTGCAGCTCGTTTTCCCAATTACAAGATCCTGCAATGGTATGAATTAAAGAAATTCAGCTTACGTGTCAAAAGGGTCCTGCTCGTGAGTAAAACTTTCTGAAAATAATATTACGCACCTATGTTTTCCTAACTAGAATTTTATGCATTTGAACGTTATTAAAAAATTAAGCTTACGTGTTAAAAATGCGTGACTTTGAGTAGGCGCGACTTTGAGATCGTTAGTGAAAACCTCTGTAAAAATCTCAAAGCTCGTTTTACCAATTACAAGATCCTGCAATGGCACGTGTAAAAGAAATTCAGCTTACATGTCAAAAAGATCAGCGTGAGTAGGCGTGACATTGAGCTCGCAAGTAAAACTTTCTGAAAATAAAATAACGAAGCTCTTTTTCCCTAACTAGAATTTTCTGCATTGGCACGTGCTTAAAAAAATCAAGTTCACGTGTCAAAAGATCAGCGTGAGTAAGCTTGACTTTGAGATCGTTGGTGAAAATTTCTGAAAAAAATCTCGCAATTCTTTTTTTTCCCATAGACAAGATTCTGCATTGGTATGAATTAAAGAAATTCAGCTTACGTGTCAAAAAGGTCAGCGTGACTAGGCTTGAGTTTGAGCTCATGAGTGAAAATATCTGAAAAAAAAAGAGTTGCGAGACTTTACAAGATCCAGCATTAGTACGTATTTAATAAATTAAGCTTCACTTGTCACAAAAGCTAGCGCGAGTATGCGTGACCTTGAGCTCGTGAGTGGAAATTTCTAAAAATAAATCTCGCAGCTCGATTTTTCCTAACTACAATAAAGGATATTGGCAGTGTTAAGAATTTTCCTTTCGTGAGAGTGTGTGACTTCAATTTCCTTCCTAATGTTCCGTGACTAAAAATTTATTAAAAACAAATGGAAAATTTCTAGAACTCCGTTTGGCCACTGTTGTTTGAAATATAATCGTACGTAGGTGGTGTTTGCTTCATGCTCGTGATCATACTAACTTTCTTGAATATCAAGAAGTGACTGCTTCGTGATTAAAATATCTCAAAAGAAATGCGCAAATTCTTAAATGTAATTAAAAGAAAGAAAAAAAAGGCAATGAAAACATTTTTTATTCACAGAAATCTTTATTATGTTTTTCACTTACTCTACTTGTTAAAAAAGGAAAACTTATCTATTTTGTAATAACAATATTTTTCTTAATAGTTCATTATAACTTTTATAATGGTTTTATCAAACAAAAATTTCTCAGACAGATAAGTCGGTAATAAAATTTAATGTTGTACAAAAACTAAGTAAAACTTTTAGTTTGTAAAGCTTTTGAAAGTGATTTCTGGCACTTTGTGTGTCTAAGTTATAAAAATGTTTTTTTTCTTTTTGATACAATCATAATTTAATTTATAAAATTTTTTGGATATATGTATGTATAACTAACTATTGGTTTAACATTTCACTATTTTATTATTATCATAAGAAATTTATTAAAATTTAAATTAAATCAAAGAGAAAAGTTTGATTCATTCTAAAGACACTGAAGTATCTTATGCTAATTCTTACAGAATTTTTAGTTTGTTAGATGCCTATTAAGTTTTATTGAATGTAATTGGAAGCAGAAAAGTAAATAATAGAAATAGAGAGAGATCATTTTAAATATGTATATAAGGTCTTATAGCAATACCACTTTTGCCATACGCAAAATTTACTTTGCTAAGTCCTAATTCAGCAGTGTGACAGACAAAGATAGTAGTACAATCTCTTGCTGTCTTTCTACCAGCTGAATTAAGACTTTGCAAAGTAAACTTTGCGTGTGGAAAAGAGGAACAATTGTGTACAAGGACACATACTCTGACATTTGCATTTGAGTCAAAAGCTTTGAAATGTCTTACAATTTAGTCTTGTTTCTTTGCAAAGCCTTGTTGTCGCCGACATCTGATTGCTGGTTGTGATCTCGTCGGTGTAAAAGCATAAAGCTCTTTTGTAAAAGCTTGCGCATTGTGCATATGGCGTAGACTTAGATGTTTTATAGGAACCGCCAATACATAGATTGTTAAAATTATATTAAATTTGATATTAACCAAATGAGAATTTTAATATACATACGTTAACACGTTCAGCATACTTGTATAACCTTTTATTTATTTCTACCTCATAATCTGGCGGTCTACTCTATATTTCGAAACGAAAGAAAATGCTTTCGAATTTATATGTTATTAACATTGCATTTAGGAAGCATTTGCTTTCGTTTCGAATTACAGAGTAGACCCCCTGAAACTGGCCTCGTTTTAAACATGTAAATATGTACTTTTCCCAACTCCGCGAAAGCCTAAGTCCAGGGTAAGGCTTTGAATAAATTTATTCCCCTTAGATCTATCTTATTTGCTCATTTTACCACCTAAACTCTTTTTTTAGAACATTTTCTTTATCTTCTTTAATAAATTCTTAAATTTACTCGTATTTTAAACTTTTGATTTCCGCTTCTGTTATAGCTCCTCTTATAGTTTTCTTGTACCACTAAAAAAACACAATTAGATTAGTTTAATGCCACAGGCAACAGAATGGCCAACAAACCTTGAATAATAAAAATTCTTCTTACTCATTTTTTCAATAAAACTTCTTCATCTTAAATCAGCTTAATGCTTTATATATGGTATGTATGGTATGTATCTCTAAGTGTTTGATTGTTTGCAAAATGTCTGCTACACATTTTGCACATCCATATTGCTTTAAAATAGAATGTTTGTTTAATATGGTAAATCTGGAAAACTCACATATAAGCTCAACGCACATCTCACAAGAGACACAAACTGAAACTGTTACAGTGGATGACGGAAATAATTGGAATGAAAAATGTATTGCAAAGTGAAACCAGATTGTGTGACTATAATTAGACAAGAGCAGAATTAAATGAGTTTTTTTCCTTCTACCCACATCATCATCATCAATCTTTATGTCATCAGCAGTAGAACAGCAGTTATCGAGAGACTTGGTCATAAATTTTTATGTCATTAGCTGAAGAATTAAAGTTGTCGCCAGCATATTGCAGCTGTGCAGTCGGGTCGAAGGACCACAAAAAATTTTTACAAGTTAAATTTATTTTATATGCTTCTACATTCTGCGAGTTTTCAGTAGTAAAAGACATTTTGCTCAAGCCGCTTAATCATTCTCTTATGACCATAAAAATTTCTGATACAGACTAGACCATAAAAGTTTGTAATTAGTCACCAGTAAAATTAAATAAATTTTTTGTGCATGTTAATAATTTTTGAGTATTTTTTTTTGCATTCCCATAAATAGTCTAGATCATCTCAAATTGGGAGGAGCATAAAAAGTTTTGGATATAAGTACATTTTGGAGATTTTTGTTTAAAGAGAAGTAACACTCAGGCAGTGAATGCCTACTACTATTATTAGTAGGAGTTACCTTCTTTAGGAAAGCGATAGTGATAGAGAAGACTAGGTGGGTAAGGAAGGTAGAGAAAAGCTTAATGTTTTTATAACTCTGCTTGTTGCACTTTTTTTGAATAATGCACTGTTGCAGCACCTCTGTTGTTAAATGAGGCGTATTAATTTTTTTTTTCAAGCTGTGATTAGTAGCCATTTTACCGGTTATTTTACTTTGCCGATGATTCTGCTACACAACGCAGGAGAGCACTCTGATGTTACATTAGGATTAGTATCTGCTGAAGTCGGTGTAGTTCAGTGACCAGTGGCTATGCCTTCATCAATAAGTTTCAAACTAGAATTTTGTATTTTAACAACTAGTTTCGAAGGACCATACCTGATCTTTTTTTCAATATAGCAGCATTTGCCAACTTAACACCACTCAAGTTAAATCCATTCCCTGTGCATGTTAAGGCTTTGAAAATATTTCAAATATACTCTGCAAACATTAAAATTATCTGTAATATTTTGTAGCTTCAAAATCTAGTTCGAAGGACCAGCAGTAATCTTGAAACGAAGCAGAATTTCAGAAATTCAGAACTAAGCTGATTGAAAAACAAGTAACATTAAATAGACAATAGTAAAATTAAATCAATTTCTTATGCATATTAACGCTGCAGTCAGTGTTTTATATATCTTCTGCAAACACTCTGCAAATACTTCGTCATTTTTTTTCCATATATATACCTGGAGAACATAAATTTTCAGGCTACTTATTTTTTTTTATTTTAGTTTAAAAATTCAGTTCGAAGGACCACACAAATTTTTTTTCGGATATAAATGAGCAGTACTTAAATACATTTTCTCTGCCCTTACACCTTTTATATATAGTGTAAGTCGAATTGTCCTCTCCAACTCGTAGGACCATGAATAATTTTGAAACAAGCATATGTTCTAGATTTTATGTACCTCTAAGAACTTCGCTATTTCTTTCTTTATCATTACATTGAGAACATAATTAATAAGCTTAAATCTAGTTATTCATAAATTAAAAAATCGGTTTGAAGGACCACACAAATTTTTTCGACACCGCAGATATTTTATTTTTAATAATTAAGCAAAATTAATTTTCTATACATTTACACTATTTTTAAAAAAAGTAAGGCAAATTGCATTCAAGTGGTAATTAGCAAAACCTCTATCGTACGCAAAGGACAATAAAGAAGATCATTTGCGATTAATAATTCGATACCACTCAAATCATACAAATTTCTTGTGCATGTTAACGCTTTGTCAGTGTTTTGAATATCTTCTGCAATGTTGTGAGTCGAAGGCACTTACTTATGTATTTTATAGAATAGATCACCTACATGTCAATTACTTATATATTTTACATTAACATTTAAGCATTTGATCTAATTACTATATTTAGAAAACAGCTATAGCTAGATGTTTTCTTCCGCCAAGGGGGGAGGAATGTTGTGAATCATAGTTGAACAACCCTCGTACCTCTGCATTGCACTAATTTGTTGACGCAGCAGTAACCAGTTCATTCACTTGGTTACTTTTTATTTTCTTTGCGCTGACAAGTTGTGCAATGTCGATATTTTGTAATTGGGTCAAAAGCTAAATAATATTTATGAAATAAGTTATTGTCTAGTTAGCATAAGAAAAAGAATTGTAAGTAAAATATTATTGTAGAAATATATTTAAATTTTGTATAAATAGCTAATAAGAAATAAAAGTCAGTCAGTCAGTTGAGAAGACAGTCAGTTTGCAGTGATTTGTAAGCGTTTTAATTAAAATAAAGAAACCTGCGATTCCCAAGGGACCCTCCAGTTTATAAATAAAAAATACACTATAACAGCAAACATTCAAGTCATCTCTAATAATTTGTAGCTTAAAAGGACCACCAGTAATATTGAAACGTAGCAAAATTTACCGGATATAATTGAAGACCAGTGGAATTCAATGAATTTTCTATAGGTTTACACTTTTCATGAATAGTAAAGCGAATCGCAGTCTAGTCAGACTATGGTACGTAAAGGACCATATAGAAATTATTTGCGGCCAATAATTAAAAACCAGTCAAGCTTAATTTACTTCTTGTGCGTTTTAACGCTTCATCAGCGTTTTGTATATACATACTCTGCAAACACTAAATATTCTATGGATCAAAAATCTGGTTTGAAGGACCACCAGTAATCTTGATTTATTCTACTTGTTAACGCCTCATCAATGTTTGTAGTGTCTTTTGTAAACATTAACGTCCTCGTCAACAGGAAATAAACCAAATGTTCTAGATTTTATTTAAATTTCAATACTTTGCTTTTATTTTTATTTAAAAACTAGCATTTTGTAGCTTAAAACTGACTTTAGAAGGACCACAAAAAAAAAAAAAAATTGGAGGCATAAACGAATTTATTGAATATAATTTCACACTATTTAAATTAAATGAATTTTCTATACCTTTACAGTTTTCATGAGCATTAATAAGTGTCTGTATTTACGTCCTACTGCATCACAATCAGGTTCGTAGGACCATTAGCAAATATGAAATAGAGCAGAATCGCTTCTTTATGATAAATTTAAGAATACTTCTACACTATTCTTCGCTTCATCAAAACCAAATTTATTCTCCACTACCCATTTATCGGATTCAACATATCAAAAATAACACAATTACAAAGCAGAGTTTATTGGCTTTTGTTGTTCCCCTAAGCATTCTTTGTAACCTCCCGTCGCGTCTGACCTTTTACACACACACACACACACACACACACACAAACGAAAATTACAATAGTTTTCATTTTTATTTATTCATTTAGGTTTTATTCAAATCATTTGCTGAGGGTTATATTAAATTGACCTTTGACTGTATCTTTAAACATTTTCAATGTTTAAATGTGTGGGCATACCGAAGTGTTTGTGTGTGCTTAACGTGTTGCTGCTTAAAGTGTGATAAATCCGCAAGTATTGAATAAAATGTTTGAGCATAGCAAACTTGACAACACATCGATTCAACACTTATTATCATACCCACATATTAGGCGAAAGTTCTGTAGATCTGATGATTGTTCTTATAAATATGAGTGTGGTGAGTTAGTTATTCTATATTTAAGTCTACACTCATAAGGAAGATATTTTTTGTATACTTTTAAAGCATAGAAAAATATTTTATACCAAAAAAGGAACGATTTAAACACGACTTCAAGTCTGTAATACATACGAGCATAATATTTTATTTAAATTATTTTTAACTAGTTAGCTCCCATTTTCCAAGTCGGTACAATGTGTTGAAAGAAAAAGTTTTATTTTTTATCTCTTTGGTGCCTATTTTCGTATTTATTTGCACTCAACTGGTTAAAAAATTTAAATTTCCTTTGAATTAAAAAAAAAGCTGAAAAAAATCTAGCAACACTGGTGACATGTAAATATAAGATCACATATTTCCCTTTATTTTAAAGCCAAATTTTCATCAAAGCACGACCGTAACAGGTGCCCAAAAATGTATGGGAATCCTTAAATAGCAGTAAATGAAATGTAATGTTGAATTTGAATGGGTGTTGTCAGCCCACTTTCTTATAAGTATTTACATGATATACAATTTTAAAGTTTAATGAGCGCCTATTTTCAAACACCACACTATGTCGTTGCAAGTGCCTAAATTGTGTAGAAAGTTTCCTGAGAGCCGTTTGCGCAGAAATATCTGAAATAATATAATACATTTTAATGGGCGTGACCCCGCCCATTTATCTGAATGTAAGATCATATATGCTTAAGAGTATAAAAAATTTATATAGATGAAAGTTTTAGTAGGAATCGTTACAACAGAAGTACATAAAAGGTAAATAATATATTTTTTTAAGAGGCGTATCCCGCCCACTTTTTCAAGCACAGAATTGTGTAATTATAAATTTCCGCGCAGTGCGCCAGATTTTGTAGTAATTGGTTGAGCAAAAGAACATAAAATAGAATATAAAAATTTTGTGGGCATGATCCCGCCCACTTTTCAAAATGCAAAATTTTGCCATAATAAGAGACAAAGATGTGCACAGAGTTCCATAGCAATCGGTTGGCTGGAAGTGCATGAAATAACATTTTAGTTTCTAAGAGACGGAGTTCAAATTTTTATCCAAAATTCAATATTGGGCCAGTCTAAGCCATTTCAATGCGATTAATATAAAAATTGGTTAAAAAAAAATAAATGGTGCATAATCTAAACGCTATATCGCCGAGTACCTAGAAAACTTTAAAGCTGAATTTTGTTAAGTATTTAAAAAATTTCATGTAATATTAAAAATAAATAAAATCCTTATACATATTATACTTTGTTCTTTTGCTTATCCTTAACAATGTATAAACAACACCAACTAATAAATTGTCTTAAACTCGCAACCAACAGCAACACCAGCAGCAGCAGAAATACAAGCATTTTGTTGGTGGGTGGTCTATAAACTCAACATGATGTAAGCAAATATTGAAGGTTTGCCTTAATCGTTGGTTAGTTGATCATAAAGGACAATATTAACTTTTTTCATCTGACGTTGAGTAAGTAATCTTATGAAATTTTTAGTCAACGAAATTGTTTCAAAACAATTTTTGCATAGGTAAATTTTTTTAAAAGATTTTCTTTTCTGAAATTTAATTACTAAATAATACTTTTTTGTTGTTGACTCTGCTTAATTTCACTTAACAGATTTTGCAAGTGCAAAGGCAAGGAAAAGCAATATTATTATTATGTCTTATAAATCAGTTTATAATTTTTCTTAGTAGGAGAATATTCATGCTTTAAATTTAATTATTGATTGTTTTAATTAAGTTTATATATTTTTTTTAAACAAACAACTTGAAGCAAAAAGGATAGCAAAATGAGAGGAAAGAACCTAAATTAACAATATCTTTTATGCCTTGTAGTTGCAAAATTGAAAATGTCTTGCTTTATGGATTAACACAAATCTTAATTGAGCTAAATTGCTGTGAACAAATCACATATATTTGAAGGTCCTTCGTCAAATTCTATTTTGCACAAATAAATGATTGAAATTCTTGATGAGCTTGCAAAAGTTTCCAAATAATTTCCTTTTAACCATTTAACTACAATCCTTATATTTGGTATTAATTTTCCTTTTGTTATTTTCTTTATGACCAGCTGTTCTTATATTGGCAAAAGAATTCAAGCTGTGAGTAAAAATAAAGCAAAATAAAAGATTCGTCATCCTGTTTAATAGTTTGTTAAATGTTGAAAGCTGTACTATAAATTTATTTTTGTGCTTTGATCTGAGTTTTAATACCAAATACTTAATTTAATATCTTAGCTAAAATAACACTGGAATAAAAATAAAGAAAACAAAACAAAGTAATTAAATTAACTAAAAAAATAAAAAAAAAATAAAATTAAGTAAAATAAAGCAAAATAAATTAAAATGAAATACAATAAAATAAATCAAATAAAGAAAAAACATAAAGTAAAATAAAATAATAAAAAAAAGTAAAAATAAAATAAAAAAAGTAAAACAAAATAAAGTAATATTAAATAAAATAAAACAAAAAATAATAAATACAATAAAAAGTAAAATAAAATAAAATTAAATAAAATAAAATGGAAAACAATTAAAACGAAGATAAAATAAAAAAAAAATATAATAGAATAAAGTTAAATAACATAAAATAAAATAAAATAAAATGAAAAAAAATAAAATAAAATAAAGTGAAATAAAATAACTGAAATTAAATAAAAAAACAAAAAATAAATGAAAGAAAAAAAATTAAAAAAAAATTAAACAAAATAAAAAAATAAAAAATAAAAAGAAATAAAATAAAATAAAAGAACATCAAATAAAATAAAATTAAAATAAAGTAGAATAAAATAAAAAACATTAAATATAATAAAATAAAAAATTAAAAATATAAATAAAATAAAATAAAATTAAATAAAATTAAATAAAATTAAATAAAATAAAATAAAATAAAATAAAATAAAATAAAATAAAATAAAAAATATAAAACAGATAAAATAAAATAAAAAAATAAATCAAAACAAAATAACAGAATAAAATAAAATAATATAAAATAAGATAACATCAAATAAAATAAATAAAATTAAATAAAAAAAAAAAAAAATAAAATAAAAGAATATAAAATAAAATAAAATAAAATAAAATAAAATTAAATAAATTAATATAAAATAAACTAAATTTAAATAAAATAAAATAAAATAAAATAAAATAAAATAAAATAAAATAAAATAAAATAAAGTAAACAAAAATAAAATAGAATAAAATAAAATAAAATAAACTAAAATAAAACAAAATAAAATATAATAAAATAAAATAAATTTAAATAAAATAAAATAAAATAAAATAGAATAGAATAGAATAGAATAGAATAGAATAGAATAGAATAGAATAGAATAGAATAGAATAGAATAGAATAGAATAGAATAGAATAGAATAGAATAGAATAGAATAGAATAGAATAGAATAGAATAGAATAGAATAGAATAGAATAGAATAGAATAGAATAGAATAGAATAGAATAGAATAGAATAGAATAGAATAGAATAGAATAGAATAGAATAGAATAGAATAGAATAGAATAGAATAGAATAGAATAGAATAGAATAGAATAGAATAGAATAGAATAGAATAGAATAGAATAGAATAGAATAGAATAGAATAGAATAGAATAGAATAGAATAGAATAGAATAGAATAGAATAGAATAGAATAGAATAGAATAGAATAGAATAGAATAGAATAGAATAGAATAGAATAGAATAGAATAGAATAGAATAGAATAGAATAGAATAGAATAGAATAGAATAGAATAGAATAGAATAGAATAGAATAGAATAGAATAGAATAGAATAGAATAGAATAGAATAGAATAGAATAGAATAGAATAGAATAGAATAGAATAGAATAGAATAGAATAGAATAGAATAGAATAGAATAGAATAGAATAGAATAGAATAGAATAGAATAGAATAGAATAGAATAGAATAGAATAGAATAGAATAGAATAGAATAGAATAGAATAGAATAGAATAGAATAGAATAGAATAGAATAGAATAGAATAGAATAGAATAGAATAGAATAGAATAGAATAGAATAGAATAGAATAGAATAGAATAGAATAGAATAGAATAGAATAGAATAGAATAGAATAGAATAGAATAGAATAGAATAGAATAGAATAGAATAGAATAGAATAGAATAGAATAGAATAGAATAGAATAGAATAGAATAGAATAGAATAGAATAGAATAGAATAGAATAGAATAGAATAGAATAGAATAGAATAGAATAGAATAGAATAGAATAGAATAGAATAGAATAGAATAGAATAGAATAGAATAGAATAGAATAGAATAGAATAGAATAGAATAGAATAGAATAGAATAGAATAGAATAGAATAGAATAGAATAGAATAGAATAGAATAGAATAGAATAGAATAGAATAGAATAGAATAGAATAGAATAGAATAGAATAGAATAGAATAGAATAGAATAGAATAGAATAGAATAGAATAGAATAGAATAGAATAGAATAGAATAGAATAGAATAGAATAGAATAGAATAGAATAGAATAGAATAGAATAGAATAGAATAGAATAGAATAGAATAGAATAGAATAGAATAGAATAGAATAGAATAGAATAGAATAGAATAGAATAGAATAGAATAGAATAGAATAGAATAGAATAGAATAGAATAGAATAGAATAGAATAGAATAGAATAGAATAGAATAGAATAGAATAGAATAGAATAGAATAGAATAGAATAGAATAGAATAGAATAGAATAGAATAGAATAGAATAGAATAGAATAGAATAGAATAGAATAGAATAGAATAGAATAGAATAGAATAGAATAGAATAGAATAGAATAGAATAGAATAGAATAGAATAGAATAGAATAGAATAGAATAGAATAGAATAGAATAGAATAGAATAGAATAGAATAGAATAGAATAGAATAGAATAGAATAGAATAGAATAGAATAGAATAGAATAGAATAGAATAGAATAGAATAGAATAGAATAGAATAGAATAGAATAGAATAGAATAGAATAGAATAGAATAGAATAGAATAGAATAGAATAGAATAGAATAGAATAGAATAGAATAGAATAGAATAGAATAGAATAGAATAGAATAGAATAGAATAGAATAGAATAGAATAGAATAGAATAGAATAGAATAGAATAAGATGAAACAAAATAAATTAAAAAACAAAAATAAAATAAAATAAAATAAAATAAATTAAAATAAAACAAAATAAAAAAAATCAAATAAAATAAAATAAAATTTAGTAAAGTAAATTAAAATGAAAAAAATTACATAAAATTGTTTTGTATTAATTTATAATAGATAATATTAAAAATAAAATAAAGTAAAATTAAATATTAATTTCATATAATATTAAATTAAAACATAAATTCTAAATTGTCATTAAAACTATGTCTGCCATAAGTTATGTGAAATAAGTTTACAATGGCCTGAACATTTGCAAAAGCACTTTATGAGAAACAAAACTGTAACAGCTATGAAGAACACGAAAAGCTTTTAAATCTTTTTACATTGCATTTATCTACAAATAATCCTTTTATAAAAGCAAATTGTTAGCACCTACTCAGTGTCAGTTCTCATTATTAAATACCAGCACCCATACACATTTACATATATAGCACTGAATTAATATGAAAGGGTGCATAGAATGCACAACTTCTTGGCAATAAAAGTGTGACACTAACACAGCGACAAATAAAAACACGTTTCCAGCCTTACAAAACCAACTGGCACAGTAATTCTCAGTTTTTGTGCTTTAATATTTTCTTTTTCTTGTTGTCAGTCGACTGTATAAAATGAACATGGAAATGGAAGAAATAAAGTTTTGAACAAGACTTGTTTGAACAGAGACCACGAGAAGAAAAAATTGATAGACTGCAGCTAAAGAACCACAAGTTGCAAAGGAAAAATGATTTGTATGTTTTGTTTCTAAAAGTTTTTTTCCATTCATACAACTTTATTTAGTTGAGTTCCTGTAAGCAAAAAGAATGAATAATGCGATTAATGTGGTTATTTGAATGAAGATGATGAAAATGTGTAGCAGCATATGTACTAAATGGACTCATGTGGTTAAATGAAAAAAAAAAAATAAATAAAATTGCTCAAACATAAATTTAACACTGGTTTTCTTTTTTGGATTAACAGTTAATAAATTTTAAATTCCTAATGATTTTTGAAAATTTTTTTGATTTTTTTTTGTAATTTAAGAAATTTATTATTCGACATATTGTCAGAAGTTTATTTTAATTTGAAATTTATTTGCTGGTGGTTCAGCGTTGTCTATATATTTCATTGTTGCTGTAACAAATCATCAGTAGACTTCAACCACACATTTTGAATAGTCACAAACCTCTTATCTTATACACAGACTTTCAAGAACTATTTGAGAATTCACAAATAACAATATTTTTGAAAATCACAAAATAAAAATAAGCGTAGTAGGCTTTGAAACTAATACAAAAAACCCAGCAAACAACCCACACCCGATCTAAATCTATTTTATTTTTCTACACCTTTATACAATTAGAAATCCTTTGGATAACAATAAAAGTAATTATAAGGCAAAATGAAAAATAAAATCTAAATTTAACATTTAAGAAATTTATTTTTGTAATGTTTTAAAAGTATCTATTTATCTTAGAGGTTTCTAATTTTAAAACTCACAAATTTTCTTTTTTATATTATTAAACAATATGATAAACTCCTTTATTTTTTTTGCATACTCGATTATTTACATGCTTACATGCTCAGGCAGACACAGACAAGGACGATAAATTTCTAAACGATATGCTAAAATATGCAACAAGACTTAACAATTCATAAGGCAAATACCATCATTCATATACACTTTCAATCACATGCATACATATGAAGAGTATATTAAAAGACATGCAGCATCAGTTGCTTAAAAGTATGTAAGTATGTACAAATTCTAAAGTAAACTAACACGAAAGAAAACAACAAATTTCACCAACAGACTGGCAAACATGACATAAACAACAACAACAACAGCAAAACCAAAATATTCACACAGACTTTAAGTTTATCGCACTCTTGCATACACGCACACACACCCACGCAAACGCTCACAAGTTTGTTTTTCCTCTCCAGCCAAACGATGAGCAAAATTTGTAAACTAAGCACGATAACAGTATTCACACTACCACACAAACAAATTAACTGGTTATCGTCAAAAAAAAAAAGAAATGTTCTCTCAAATTCGTTCTTTGTAAATACACCTTTAGCAGTTTTTCAACAACAACAAACTTGTTGGGACAAGTGCTACATATGAGCAATTTAAACTCATGTATGCAAATGAGTTTTTTTATTTAATGTTCGGCAGAGCATACTTTTGGGAGTCAACATTTTCAAGATGCTAACAAATCAATATTTATCATACGCCCTGTGAAGAACATAAAATTGCAAAATTTATCTCTTTTTTTTACAACAAACATTTTGTCAAAGTTCTTAAAAGTTAAACTTTTTTGAAGTAAACTTTCAAATGTGCCAGCACTTATTAGAAATAACACAAAAAAAAAACAAGGAAAGAATCGTAGGATTATTTTCACTTTTTGGCTCTATTCCAGCAAAAATAAATTTCGTACAAAATTCTAAATGAGCTTCGCTGAAGATCAATCATAAATCTTACAAATGGAAGCCAACAATTGGTATGAGGTATATCCTTAAATTAACTTTTTATATATAAAATGCAACCTCTCTCGCTTACGAAGATATAAAAAAAGTAATCTAGTGATAGTACAATACATTTAGAAAAAAAATTTATTTAAACTCACATATTTAATTTCGAGAATATAAGAAAAAAAAACGACATGATATTTATGAATCCAACATGCTAAGAAAGAAACTAATTCTGATTGTAGTGAAATAAATATTCCAGACAAAAATTATGTAATCCGGGAGAAAGTCGATAAGCGAGAGCAGGCTCTCTTTCTCTCTCTTCCCAACCTGCTTACAGTTGCAGATTGAGGATTTGAATTTGGATGAGACAAATTTACAAGAAATAATCTTTGGCGATTTTATTTCAACTTTTTGCGATATTCTGCAAAATTTTTATATATGAAATACCGAAGAATATTTTTATTGCAGATAATTACTTATACTCGTACTAAACATTTTAAAGTCACATAAACTGCAGTTTAGAGAACTGAAAGTTAACAAAAGAAATCTTTTTTTAACCTTAATAAGGTTAGATGTTGCTCTAGGCTCTACACTAGATAACACTTTTCACTAACGCAAAGAGCATATTATACGCATGACTAGACAAGACCAGTCTAGACTAAACCAGATTAAACCAGGCTACACTAGACTAGACAAGACTAGACTAGACAAGACTAGACTAGACAAGACTAGACTAGACAAGACTAGACTAAACTAGACTAGACAAGACTAGACTAAACTAGACTAGTCTAGACTAGACTAGACTAGGCTAGACTAAAGTAGACTAGGCTAAACTACACTCAAAAAAGTTTTACATTAACTGTATGTAGGTTATTTTAGAAGTTTTCCGTGAAGTTAAATTTAAGGTAAAATTTAGTTATTTTACCAAACTATTTATATTTTAACTTTTTGTGTATGTTGTTTAATAAACAAACCACAACATAATAATGTTTTTCTGTGCAGTTAATATAATCAGTTATTTACAATAGACATGTATTCAGTAAAACTTAAATAATAAATTCGTTCTGAAAGTATTTTCATTTATTTTATTAATATTAAAAAAATCAAAAATCATAAAGCCAAAACGTCGTAAAATCACTAATATTCTTACATACATATGTACATACGTATATTTAAACATATGCGTAAAAGGTTCAATATTGCCAAATATCACAAAAATTAAATTGGTAAGTTGTAAATTTGTTACAGAGTATTTATGTACATACATACATATGTATGTATGTAGATGCATACATACATACATATCGCACACTAAATTATAAACAGTGAGAACTTAAAAAATTCTAGGTGCTCAGGAGTGGCAAATGACGCAAGTATGTAACATAAAAAAGGGCAGAACGGTATTTTTTATTGTTCAAGAAGACTGCCTTTCTGATCCTTCTGGTATGTGTTCCGGGATTTTTACAGGTATTGTTTCTTTCTATTATTTATATACGGCCAGGTTCTGAAAACAATTTTGTTTTTCAATTGACAAATTCCAGAAAAAAACCAACAACATTTATGAATTTTTTTATTTGGTTTTAAGATTTCATATGCTTGAGTTAATTTCGAATACATACAATAAATTATCCGATAAAGAGAACACCGTTTTCCGTTTTTGAAATTTTGCGATTTCAAAACGAAATGGTTTTCAGAACATGTATCCAAATAGTCTCCCAGTTGCAATATAAAATCTCTGCTTTTAATTTTGCTGTTATTTATGTCGCTCATTTACTCAAATAACGTCATAAATCAAAAAAAAAAAAAAACTAATATGCCAAAAAATTAGTTTAAAGTTTCAATTTAGACACAACTTAATGGAAAAAGAAAGTTTTATTTTGATTTTAAGATTTTAGTAAAGAAGACATTTGTATAAAATTACACAACATGAAGAACAATATAAGGATTATTAACTTAAAAGTTTAATTTTTTGACTTTTGACGTTGTTTCAGTAAACGAGCGTTATGTTTATATAATACTCATGAGTTTATAGCTGCTAAATATACATACATATTCATATGTGTGTATAAGGAACTAAAAGTGTGTGTACTCGCCAACATCTAGAACACGGCTGGTCAAAGTAGCACCAGAGTGCCGAACATCAATCGGCTTCTTATACAAATGAATCCACACACACAAATACATTACTCTCTGTGGCCAGCATTGATAGAGATCCTAGATTCTAAACCAGCTACGTCCAAACACATGCTCTGATATTTACATTTGAGGTAAACACCTTTGAAAGCTCTTAAAATTTTTTACCATATTTGTGTGATTTTGAGCTCAGAAGATCGTTATATATGGCGCGAGTACTTAACACACTCGTAGTGAATTCACACCAAACTTTGGAGATTATGGCAAACTTATCTCCATTCAATCCTTAGTAGCAGTAGCAGTTTGATATAAGTTGAATTTTTTTCATTAAATCTGCGTATTACAAACTGTAATACAATTGTAATTTAACAAAGGGGTGCCAGTGCCAAAACTGAAAAAAAAAAATTATGTATGACCGAAAATTTTACTTCTAGCAAGAATTTAACAGGAAAAAATAGTTTCAAGCCCCTTTGCTTTTAATCCGCTATTATGAAAAATTAAAAAATAGTCGAAAGTTTATCGGACTTAAAAAAATATGAGGTTATGGACTATCATAGTTACATGCAAACTTTCGGCGCTTCTAGTGCTGAAAACAATTTTAAATAATATTTATATTGCCGCCTTCCAATATTAATATCAATTTCTGAAATCATATGTATCTATGTAGCGCAAGTTTTTAATATTTCAATGCATTATCTTCTTACAGAAAAACATTACATTTAACCAGCAAAAATATCCATCAGTAAGCATATACGAGATCTTGGAAGAAGAATTCAATTCATTGAGAAGAGTTTTGTGTGACGGAGTTCGATCAATAACATTAGGTTTAATTGTAAAATTTAAAATTTGCACATATAATTACGTATACATATAAGCAATAAAAATTTGTTGTAAGAAAACATCTTTTAAAAAGCCTTGTATTTTTGGGGGTTAAATTATTGTAGTAAAAAATAATGTAGAAGACAGTAGTGTGAATTGATTCGGTAGGTTACTTTTTGTCAGTAAAAATAAGTGAAAAAAACAACAGTTTTGGACAGTAGATTTATGAAGCTAAAGCAATTGAAAAACACAGTTTTTGTGAGTTGTTTTCAGGCTGTTAAAAATTTAAAGAAACAGTTGTTTTAAATGATATGTAAGTTGCTTTATACAGTTTAAAATAAATTTAAAAAAACGTTTGTTTTTACTACAGTTTTATGTTAAAAAATTAACATTAAAAAATAACTGAAAAAATCGTTTGATTCAAATGAAATGTAAGCGAAAGGGTTTTTAAGTGACACTTTACTTATTCCAAACGATTTTTCATTTAAATTTACCTACATAATTTTTTGAGTGTAGAACTACACTATTACATACATACATAGATAATGAAACTTGCCTACTAGATATACTAGAGGTAAAATATAGCAGCACATTACAAAAAATACAAAATCGTATATTGAAAATTCTATGGAAAAACGCCAACACGATTACCAACACAATAACACAAAGAAACAACAACAACAACAATTTCAACACAAACAACACCAATATTAACACCAAAAGCTACAACAGAAGAGTCAACAACATAAACAACATCAGCAATAACATAAACACCAACAACGTCAACACCAACAACATAAACTACAGCATCAACAATAACGTCAACAACAATGTCAACAACACGAACAACAGCGTCAACAATAACGTCAACAATACCAACAATAGCGTCAACAATAACGTTACTAACAACAGCAACTTGAACTTGAATACTAACATTCACAACAATAACAACAGCTACAACAGAAAAGTCATTAACATAAACAACATCAGCAATAACAGAAGCACCAACAATGTTAACGCCAACAATATGAACTACAACGTCAACAACAACGTCAATAGCGTGAACAACAGCGTTAACGAGAACGTCAACAATATCAACAACAGCATCAACAATAACGATATAAACAACACCAATTTGAACTTGAATAATAGCATTCACAACAACAACAACAATAACAGCGTCACCAACTATAACAGCATCATCACAAACAATCTTGCCAAAAAATTGCAGATTTTGCAGACGTGCGGAGGGCAGATTCAAAGTTAACCGCTTCAAAAATGAATATGGCAGAAACACATTGTCCGTAATGATGCCCACAATACTAAATAAAATCCCTATTAATATTGTTACGAAAATAGCCGTCAACAATGTTAAGCAGCATTACACAAAAATATTCCAACAGGGTTAATGTAAATGCTACGCGAAAATATTCCTACAGGGTCAAAGCAAAGAATAGTCTAGAATAGTAGCCAACAACTAAATAAGCATGCCTAGCTTGATTAAACAAGCAAAAGCAACAACAACAAAAAAAGCGTCTGCTATTAAGAAGATTCACATATTTACACACATACATACATGCCAATTCAAACGAAAAGCAAAAGATAAACAACCACCGTGTGTTGCTTAGTTAATGATGTACACACGTACGCATATACACATGTATGTACATAGCTACCACATGAACTTAATTAGGCAGCATATAAGATGATAATGATCGTCTAGACATTGCTTGAAACTTCTAGTGGAATTTGTGTGAAATATAAAAAGAGGTGACGCAGCCAATGAGTTAGTTAGTTGCAGTTGTAAGTCAGTCGCGAACAGTTATAGTTAGTGCTAATCAGAAAGTAGTGAAGTTAAGAACTCGTTAGTCAGTTGATAATTAAGTTGTGAATTAATAATAGTCTGTCGTGGAATTGAGATTATTGTGGAGTCTATCGTGTCGACTGGAGTAAAGGGAACAGCGCAGCGAATAGACGTGTATAAGTGTGTAAGTAAAGCCAGTGAGTCTTTATTGGTGTATCAACTGTGAGTGTCGGCAGAGTGAGTGCCGTGTGTGACAAGCAGCAGAGAAAGAGGTATTTTTGTATCAACTGTGAGTGACGGCAGAGAGAGTCTCGTAAGTGACGGCAGCAGACAGAGAGGTGTCACGTGAATACTTGCGCAGCCAGATAAGAGACGTGTGCAAACTACAGCGAAGAAGGCGTAGTGGTAACCAGTTGTGAATATCTGTGTGTAATTCAGTAGTTTAAGTTGTATTAGTGTATTTAAGCTCTTGATTAATTTAGTATAAGTGTATTTGTAAATAAAACTTGTATCATTCTTAACCCTAATTACTACACTCGGCTCTTGTATTCATTTGCAAATCTTCGGATCTACGGAAAAGCGTTTTTATAGAGAGAAAAACGTAACAATATAATACAGACATCCAATCAGTTTAAACGAAACCAGCTAATCAAGAAATATTTAATTAATCTTCAATAACTTCAATGTTAATATTATTTTTATTTTTGTAATCAATATTAACCTGCTATTTATTTCGTTCTTATTTTTTATTTACCATCGGTTTCTTTTTATTAAATATATATTTGGAAGAGAACTTTAGGAGAAAAAAGTTAATAATATATTTACTTTATATTTATTTAATCTACATGTTTATATATATACAAATGCATGTACAATCTATATATAAAATTGCAATACAATGAAAATTAGTATTAATTTTTCTACAGACAAGCTTTTAAGCTTTGCGGAACTTATTCTAGTAAGAATTGTATGAAAATTATTGAAATAAATAAATAATAATAATAAAAAAACTAGATTAGACTAGACTAGACTGGACTAGACTAGACTAGACTAGACTAGACTAGACTAGACTAGACTAGACTAGACTAGACTAGACTAGACTGGACTAGACTAGACTAGACTAGACTAGACTAGACTAGACTAGACTAGACTAGACTAGACTAGACTAGACTAGACTAGACTAGACTAGACTAGACTAGACTGGACTAGACTAGACTAAACTAGACTAGACTAGACTAGACTGGACTAGATTAGACTAGACTAGACTAGACTAGTCTGGACTAGACTGGACTAGACTAGACTAAACTAGACTAGACTAGATTAGACTAGATTAGACTAGACTAGATTAGACTAGATTAGACTAGACTAGATTAGACTAGATTAGACTAGATTAGGCTAGACTAGACTAGACTGGACTAGACTAGACTAAACTAGACTAGACTAGACTAGATTAGATTAGACTAGATTAGACTAGACTAGACTAGACTAGACTAGACTAGACTAGACTAGACTGGACTAGACTAGACTAAACTAGACTAGACTAGACTAGACTGGACTAGATTAGACTAGATTAGACTAGACTAGACTAGACTAGACTAGACTAGACTAGACTAGACTAGACTGGACTAGACTAGACTAGACTGGACTAGACTAGACTAAACTAGACTAGACTAGATTAGATTAGACTAGATTAGACTAGACTAGATTAGACTAGATTAGACTAGATTAGACTAGATTAGGCTAGACTAGACTAGACTAGACTAGACTGGACTAGACTAGACTAAACTAGACTAGACTAGACTAGACTAGACTGGACTGGACTAGACTAGACTAGACTAAACTAGACTAGACTAGACTGGACTAGACTAGATTAGACTAGACTAGACTAGACTAGTCTAATGTAGTCTAGTCTAGACTAGGCTAGACTAGACTAGATTGGACTAGATTAGGCCAGACTAGACTAGACTAGACTAGACTAGACTAGACTAGACTAGAACTACACTATTACATACATACATAGATAATGAAACTTGCCTACTAGATAGACTAGAGATCCTTTTTTCAACTTCTACCATAATTAGAGCGCGCTTAATTATTGGTTTTATTATGGCCACAAAACTGTCAAAAATTATTAAAAACAAAAAATATTTATATTTTAGAAAAACTTTATAAGAACGCGTTAATATTATACCTGTGAAAATAGTCTAAATAAATTAGTACTTTAATTGTACTTTTCTTATTACCTCAGCCATTCATATTTTATTTATTATTTCTAATTTTGGAAATTAAGTCAAACAAGTAGCGCGAAACATTTGTAATGTAGGAGTTGGTATTTTTTTTCTTATAAATGTTTTGAAGGAAGTTATTTATGCTTGAACGTATAATTTATTTTCTTAATCGCTGAAATTTAAACGCAACATGTATGTGTGAAATGTGGCATGACGTAGTAATCCAAGCATTATACGAGTACTTTTGGCTTTGCGGTAGGGGTGTACTGCCATATGTGGCTGTGAGTGTGCTAAATTATATACTTTGTAATATTATATAGTATATAATTACATATAACGTTGAATATTTCTACTGAAAGCAGTATAATTCAAATTAAACTTTCTTCAACGTCAATTTCAGTTAATTTTATTTGTCTATTTCAGCATTATATTTATTAAATCTCTAAAAGAAGGAGGAAACGGTTAACAAAAGTGAACACTAATAATGTAAATTGCAGACATGTAACAGAAAAGATTTGTTGAGTAAAGTAGAAAAAAAAATAATCATGAATAGCAAGGCGGTCTTCAAACAAAACTGTGAAAGATTTAAAGGATTACAAGAGTGAGATATAAAATTCAATGTCGCACAGAAAATATATCGTTGTGAATTTAAGTTTTAAACATTTTCATTATGCATACTGTGCATGAAGATGAATTTAGATTTAGACTAAGCGTATAAATATTAATTGCTTGATGTGTATGCTAAGAGATACTTTCAGATAAGCACTTGGTAGTTTAATATACGTGATAAAGGACTTCTCATTATACTTCATTCAACGCATTGCTTTACTTTTATCTGAGTTAACTCTATAAATAACTTGGCCTTTCAATCATTATTAATCTGGTCGTGTTTTATTTATATGTTTTTGTTAATTTAAAGTGACAAATAAGGACTGGCAAGAAGGGGCCGAAATTACACGACAGCTTTGAATCTTAATGTTTAAGACACTTTTTTTTTATACAATAAAATTAAATGCCAACATTGTCATGTAAATTATTGAAAAAATCGTGGCACGTAAATAATTTAATATAAAATTATACAGCAACATGAAATATAAATATATTATGATATTGCGTTTTTAGAAATTGTTTAAATTACTAGCAGGAGAGTTTTTGTTTTCGTTTTTGATAATTATTCTCTAGCTAAATATTCTAATATAAAAATTCAAAAATTTTTTGGGTTGAAGTCTACTGACGAACCGTAACGAAATGCATATAAACAATGCTAAGCCATGAAAACCAACAAAATGTTCAAATTAAATAAAGACTTTATGTCCATTAAATATACTTCGGTATTTCATGTATCCTAATATTAAATAAATTAAGACACTCGAGCTTTCATTATATAAAATTAATAAGAACAAAGGAAGAGAAAATTTACACACACACACACACACACACACACACACACACACACACACACACACACACACACACACACACACACACACACACACACACACACACACACACACACACACTCACATGTACATATATACGTACACATGTATGCGAAGGAAAGCCAAGAAGAACTCATAAATTTAAACTAAGAGTGGATAAGAATTTATAAGCTCTTTGGTTTCTTATATTTCATGAAATAAGTCTTTGCAAAAAAAAAAAAAATATAATTCAATAAGATTCGACTTTGACTCGCACACGAAGGGTTCCATACGGACACTACAAATGTTTTACTATAACGGAACTTTAGCCTATATAATCCAATATCTTTCCTGAGGTAGACATTTAAAAAAAAAATTTAAGTACACGTTGAACTTTTTGGGGGTTTTAGCGTTTTTTCAGTTTTTAGCATTTTCTTAGTTTTTGCGATTTTTTCGTTTTTTAGCGGTTTTTTTAGTTTTGGCATTTTCTTTTGTTTCGGTGATTTTCTTTGGTTATATTTTTTTTATTTTTCTATATTTTTTCGTTTTGAGGATTTTTAAATTTTGGGATTTTTTTTTGCCATAACGTTTCAAAGTTAAAATTAAAGGGTATTCTTTAAGTTAATGTAATTTTGACAACCTTCTGTATCTTGAAAACCGTATGAGACAAACTCTTGAAATGTTCAAAAAACGCTATAAATAAGCAATCCTAAAATTTAAAATATGCCGAAACGAAAAACGCTAAAAATTGTAAAAAGCGCTTAAATGAAAAATATCACCAGTAATAAAATAAATCGCTAAAATGCAAAAAAAAAATCATCAGAAAATAAAACGTCGCAAAAAAAATCTCCAGAAACTTAAAAAATCTCCAAAACAAACATAATAGCTGAAAGTAAAAAATATGTATTGTAGAAAAAAAAAACAAAAACAAATGACCAAAAACCGCAAAAAGCGCCAAAACTAAAAAAACGATCGAATTAAAAAATCATAAAAAAATGCCAAAAGAAAAAATTGCCAAAATTTAAAAAGCGTTTGGATGAAAAATATCACCAGTTATTAAAATAAATTGCTAAAGTGTAAAAAAATCACCACAAGTAAAAATGTCGCCAAAAACTAATAAATAGCCATAAGCAGGGAACTAAAAAAATCGCCAAAAATACTAGTATGTATATATGGCTCAATTACTTAAACAACGTCATAACTAAAAACACATAACACAGTTTGCCAGTAAACGAGTTTGAAGTTTTCAATTTACTCACATCTTAATGGAAGAGGAAAATTTTATTTTTTCTCTCAAGACTTGAGTAAATAAGGTATTTGTATGAAATTTTTACACCATAAGAAAAAGGATATGATGATTAATTCTGAATCACTAACTTAACATTTTTTTTAACCTTTAATACTACCTTGCTTTCAAAACAAAACACAAAAGGTTCTTTGTTTACGTCACACAAACAGCTGATCGATGGCAACAAAACTGACGGTCCTGCACAATATGTCGTAATCCTGTTTTTTTGAGTCGTGGTTACAGTACATTTTTCATGTGTATTGTTGTTGCTGTTTATTCCTGTGTTTTTTCGTCATTAATTCATTTTGTAATAAATAATAATAAATGTATATACGTACGTAAAGACGTATATCATAATTCGTTACTTGTCTATTTAATAGTACTTTTCCGAAAAGAAATGTATAAATTCTCACAAGCAGCCGAGTTAGAGGGCCGCAGAAATTTTCTTTGTAAAATTTTGCATATGGCTTAACATGCAAGTACTTTATAGTTTTCTATACAGGTTCAACAGTTCTCGTTGAACCTTCATAGTGAAGAGACATTAAAGCGGATTTTTTTTACATACATACATACGAAACAAATATAAAAAACAACAAAATCAAAAATCATACAAAAAATATTTGTAATACATATTCACCTTGATAAATAAGCTTATTGGCTTTACTAATATTTTTTACATAGCAAGAAATAGCAAAAACAAAAAAAAAACCGTAAACACAAACAAAGTTCCCTTGAGGAATAATACTCTGTATGAGGTAGTTTAGAGGTAGTTTGTTCTTTTCCAAATTACACGAGACTAATTCGTCTGGTACAAAATGTATACGTATACACAGCTGTGTGTGTGTTAGTGTGTTTAGTATTCATTTAACATTTGCTGTTTTTTAAGTTGTGTGTGTATAGGTTTTATGCTGCTAATGCGGGGTTGAAGCTGGTTGAAAAGTTATGCTAACCGCAAAACCTCTCTCTTTGTCTCTCTCACCTACAAACTGGCATGTTATGCCAGCACAATTATGCCCGTGTAAATCAGCGCTATGAGTACCTCAAAGGAAAAAAAATTTGAAGTGAGTTCTAACGGCAGAAATGCTTATTTTACTGTGAGTTCTGAAACTCTTAATGAAAAAAATATAAATAATAAATCTGATGAAAATCTTTTTTTAACGGCAAAGCCAATTTTTCGTCAGCGATCAACTTCGCTTTGTCCAATGCCAACTAGTGAATCGTTAACATTACCATTGCCTAGTACTTCTTCATTTAAGTCTGCGATATCATCCGCATCGGGCTCGCCTTCATCACTAAACCAAGTTATCACTACAGATAACAGTAGCTCAAAACTCAAGGTACAAGTGGGAATGGCCAGATATATAACAGTGGTAAAGCGTGGGCGAAGCCCAAATTCTTCAAAAATTTCATCTGCTCCAAAGATATCTAGGGATAACAGCGCATCATCTACCAATCGTCAAAATCGTTTTTCATTATTGCAAGACACCGACGACAAGCCCTCTACATCATCGCAAAAGTATTTTAAGCCACCACCTATTTATCTGAGAGAAAAAAATTCTAACGCGCTTATAAAAAAACTACTGTCGACCATTGGTGAAAATACTTTTCACATCATTCCAATTAAACGAGGTAATATTGATGAAACTAAAATCCAAATATATAATGAAAAAGATTTCCGAAAAATTGTTAGTGAATTCGAAAACAATAAAACAAATTTTTACACATACCAACTTAAGAGTGCTAAAGGCCTACAGATAGTATTAAAGGGCTTAGATTCATATGTTGAACCCGAAGAAGTAAAATGTGCACTTGTCGACCAAGGATTCAAGGTAAAAAATGTTACCAACATATTTAATAGAGAAAAGGTCCCCCAACCCCTATTTCGGGTTGAACTGGAGCCGAATGACATACAATTGAAAAAAAAATGAAACCCATCCAGTTTATAACGTAAAGTATCTCTTACATCGAAAAATCACAGTTGAAGAGCCACGTAATCGTTCAGGTCCCGTACAGTGCCATAATTGCCAAGAATATGGCCATACGAAAACTTACTGCAAGTTACCTACAGTGTGTGCCAAAGATCAAGCAGAAAAAAAATTTAGTAATTGTGGAGGTAATCACACAGCTAACTATAGAGGGTGCCCTGTATTTTCTTTCGTTAAACAGGCTATGGGTCAAAAACCCAAGTTAACTCCAGCTCTACAAGTAAACGCGAACTCCGACACTTTTGCTCAAATCAGCCAACCAGTTACTTCACGTGTATCGTATGCTGATGCTGCTAAGACTAGTTCAATTCCCACGCAAAATGTTCCACCGCCAAATAATTCAACGAATTCAAACTCAAGCTTTAACTTTAGTCGCCTTGAAGTGGTGCTAACTATAAACAACTTTACTACAAATATGACAAGTATGATGCAAGAAATGCTGCGAATGCAGAATACACTGCTTCAAGCATTAGTTAATAAACCATGAACACGTTAAAAATATGTTTCTGGAACGCAAACGGCATTCGCCAACATAAAAATGAATTTGAGCACTTCCTCATGGAAAAAAATATTGATATAATGTTGGTTTCTGAGACTCATTTGACCTCAAGAAGCTTATTTAAAATAAATGGTTACACTTTATATGATACAAAGGACCCGAGAGAGAGAGCATGTGGTGGACCAGCAATTCTGATTAAGTCAAGACTCAAGCACTATGTCCTTGACAACGTTAGTGAAGAATATTTGCAAGCAACGAATATTTTCGTAGAAAATTTTTGTGCGAATTTCGTGATATCATCAATTTACTCACCTCCCAGATTTTCAGTTACCGAAGATCAGTATGAGAAGTTCTACAAATCGCTTGGATCTTGTTTCGTGGCAGCTGGTGACTACAATGCAAAACATACGTACTGGGGATCGCGTCTTGTTACACCTAGAGGTCGAGCCTTGTTCAATACAATTTCAAAAATGGGCTTAGATGTCATTTCGAGTGGGGAGCCTACTTACTGGCCTACTGACGTAAGAAAAATTCCAGATGTTATAGATTTTGCCGTCACGAAAAATATTCATAGGGACTTAATTCATGTAGAGGCCTCTCTAGATCTGTCCTCCGATCACTCTCCAACAATAGTTACAATTTTCAACCCACTAAGGAGTGATTTAACTAACTCATATGTGAAGATGATTAATGGAATCAACTGGCTGGCATTCAAAAAATATCTTAGTAGTCACTGCGTAGAAAATATTCAGCTTAGATCATGCGATGATATTGAATTTAACATTGCCAATCTTAACGAAAATATTAAACAGGCTGCTGAACACTCCACTACCTCCTATCCGCAGACCGGCTTTAACAGAATTTATTCTACGGAAATTGAACGTCTTGTATGTGAAAAAAGGAGAGCTAGAAGAGAATGGCAACAACACAGATCACCCCTAAATAAAATCAGACTTAAAGAATGTACTAAACGACTCAAAGAGCTGCTATCGTCGGAAAAAACTGCACTACTGGAAAAGTATTTAGAAGGTCTTGATGTAACGTCCGCATCTAATTACTCTTTATGGCGCGCTACTAGAAATCTTAAACGACCCGTTGATCTTAAATCACCATTGCGTACTGCGACCGGAGGCTGGGCAAGAAGTGATAGTGACAAAGGTAACTTATTTTCTGAGCATTTAAAATCTGTATTCACTCCCAATTCATGTACGGGTGCTGCTGATTTACCGAGTGTAGTTTCTCTACCCCCTCGTCCCTTAAGATTTAAGATGCGTGAAGTACAAAAAGTAATTGCTGAACTCAACCCGAAGAAAGCTCCAGGTATTGATGGCATTAGTAACAAAATGCTCATGAACTTGCCTCATATTGCAATAAGAATCCTGCTATTTATTTTTAATGCTATTTTAAGAATGCAGTATTTTCCACATAACTGGAAACTGGCCAAGATCAAAATGATTCCAAAGGCGGGCAAAGATCTTACCAAGACTGAGTCATATAGGCCTATAAGCTTACTATCTACAATCTCAAAGCTTTTCGAAAAGCTGCTCATGACTAAATTGTCCAAAATTTTAACTGATAATGGGTGTATCCCGGACCATCAATTTGGCTTTAGAAGTCAGCACAGCACGATTGAACAAACGCATAGACTGGTCCAAGTTGTAAGAAGAACATTTGAAGAAAAGAAGTATTGTTCTGCTCTCTTTATTGATGTTTCTCAGGCGTTTGATAAAGTATGGCACGAAGGCCTAGTTTTAAAATTGAAGACATATCTGCCAATAAACATTCAAAAGCTTTTGGAAAGTTATATTATTGATAGGAAGTTCACTGTTGTGGAAGGAGAGTTCACGAGTGTGCCCGAAACTATATCTTCTGGTGTGCCCCAGGGTAGTATTCTGGGTCCTGTCTTGTATTTAATATATACTTGTGATATGCCTGTGAGCAATAATATCCATATTTCTACTTTTGCCGATGATACAGCCTGTATGAGTGTGCACGAAAACCCTTATGAGGCATCCCGCAATCTCCAGGAACATATCACTCAGCTGGAAATATGGTTGAACTTATGGAGAATTGAAGTCAATGAACAAAAGTGTGTCCATATAACGTTCACCCTAAGAAGAGATACTTGCTCCCCCATTCGAATCAACAATCAAAATATTCCTCAACATTCCCAAGTGAAATACCTTGGTATACACCTTGATCGAAGACTTACATGGAAACATCATATTGACTCTAAGTTAACTCAGATGAAACTTAAGTTAACTCAAATATATTGGTTGATTGGCAGAAACTCAACACTCAGCCTAGACTGCAAACTTTTATTATACAAGTCGCTTTTGAAGCCAATATGGCGCTACGGAATTCAGTTATGGGGCACTGCTTCAGCTTCCAATGTCGAGAGAATCTAACGAAGGCAAAACAAAATTTTACGGTTAATAACATCGGCTCCATGGTACATCCAAAATTCTATTATACATCGTGATTTAAATATGCCACTAGTGACTGAAGAAATTGCAAAATACGCAGGCAAATATTAAAAAAAAAGATTTTAATACTTATTGTTAATTCATATATGAAGACACAATAAATAAATACATGCATTAAAAAAAAAAAATTAGTTGCTTAAACTTTCAAAACGTAAATTTATTTTAACTTCTATGCGCGAGTCAGTCATTAGAAACTTATTATTTTGCAAAAAGTGTGATTTTATTGTAAAGTATAAAGCTTAAGAGTTTTAAAATATTTTTTTAATATCAAAATGTAATAAACTTATTTCTTAAATTCACCATAAACCAGTTTGACGCATTGTCCTTTTAAGCCATAGCCAAACTTAATTAATCGGCATGACTCTGAGAATGAGAGTTGGTAACAGAAATTCAAAATAAGGTCAACAAAAAAAGTTTCCAAGCACACGCACACACTTACATATGTACATACACACTCGTACATATGTATATATGTATTAACAGTTATTCTCATATTACGCTATAATTTGCTTTTTGTTTTTATTATGTAGCATATGCTAAGGCTTATTAATTTGCATGCAAACGCATGAGATTTTATTCATTTCAACAGCTATTGTGCTGAAACCATTCGTTGCCAATATTATTTGAGTTGATGACTTGATTTAAATTTGACTTTTATCTCTTTGTTGATTGTTATAAAAGCAAGATTTCCTTCAGATAGGACCCCAATTTCGTTGTTAATGATGATTCAATTCAAAGAAATCGAATTTATGGGGCTGGTATTCAAATTTAAAACAAATACGGTATCTTTTAATACATTGAACGAATGTTGTAAAAGAAAATCATTATAATACATATATAAGTAGGTATGCGAGGGTGGGTCAATAAATCCGTGAATTTTTTTAATGAAGCACAAATTTTTGGATAGAAAATTATTTTATTTTTAAACACTCAATCCTTTGAGCTCTATACACTTTGTCCAACTTTTTTTTTAAATTTTTATGGCTTTCAAAAAATAAGACTTGACGAGGTCATAAAAAATATTTTCTGTGAGATGATGTTATCGTTGGATGAGAAATATCTTACCAAGGTAAGAGCTACTCACATGAAATTTTAACAGAATAATTATATAAATTATATAAACACACTTGAAATTTTCAAACTAAGTGAATTTTTATGCAGACTACAACAATCAACACTAATATTAAAAAAAAAAATCAAAGTTAAAGGGTATTCTGTCAGTTAATGTAATTTGGAATATGTAATTTTCACAACTTGATTTCCAAGATGAAACCGTAAAAGGCAAACTCTTGAACTTTTCAAAAACGGTACAACTAAAAATCCCAAAATTATAAAATGGCCAAAACGAAAAAAATCGACGAATCGAAAAAAATCGCCAAACTAAAAAAAATTACTAGAAACTAAAATAGATTGCCAAAAACCAAAAAAACAGCAAAAAAAAAAAATCGCCGAAATAAAAAAAAAACGCCAACAACAGGAAAAAATCGCCAAAACGAAAAAAAGAGCCAAAACTAAAAAATCATCGACACCAAAAAAAATCGCCGAGCTAAAAAAACATTAAAGCAAAAATAAAACGCCAAAACGAAAAAAAATCGCCAAACTCAAAAAAATCGCTAAAAACTAAAATAAATTGCAAAAATAGCCAAAATAAAAAAATCGCCAAAATTAAAAAATGCCAACAGCAGGAAAAATCGCCAAAACAAACAAAAAAAAAACTAAAAAATCACCGACACCGAAAAAAATCGCCGAACTAAGAAAAAACACCAAAACTAAAATAAATCTCTAAAACGAAAAAAAATCACCAAATTAAAAAATCACTAAAAACTAAAATAAATTTCCAAAACCCAAAAAAATCGCCAAAATAAAAGATTAGCCAAAATGAAAAAAAGAGCCAGAACTAAAAAATCACCGACACTGAAAAAAATCGCCAAAAAAAAGAGCCAGTACTAAAAAAATCACTGACACCGAAAAAACTAAAAAAAAATCGGGAAACTAAAAAAAAAATCGGGAAACTAAAAAAAATAACTGAGACTAAAATAAATCGCTAAAAACCAAAAAAAAAAAAAAAATCACCAAAACGCTAAAACTAGAAAATCCCAAAATTATAAAATTGCCAAACCGAAAAAAATTGCCAAACTAAAATAAATCACTGGAAACTAAAATAAATTTCCAAAAACCGAAAAAATCGCCAAAATAAAAAAATCGCATAAATGAAAAAAACACGCCAACAATCGAAAAAAATCGCCAAAATGAAAAAAAACCAAAACTAAAAAAATCGGCAAGCTAAAAAAAAATAACTGAGTCTAAAATAAATCGCTAAAAACCAAAAAAAAATCACCAAAACTTAGAAAAACGTCATATATAAAAAAATCGCTAAAAACCGTAAAAATCCCAAAAACCAAAAAAATATCAAAACTATATATTATATAGGCTAAAGTTCGTATATTATTACATATGTAGTGTTCGTACGAAACACTTCGCGTGCTCATCAAAGTCGCACTTTACTGAATTAATTTTCTTAAATTCTATTTAAATCGGCCGAATAAAATGACAAACTAATGGATTATTTTATTTCTTCGTAGATTGTACCACGTGCATTCCAAAAAATTATCTCTTCGGCTTTATTGGCTGACAAACCAATATTGGCCTTCTTTGGTCAAAATCCACTGTTTTGATTATGGTGTGTTGTAGTGGATCCTCGTTTCCTTCATCATTATGAAACGGTGAAATAACTCGTCCATATTGCGGTTGAATAATACCAATCACTCCTCCAATTCCTATGGCTTCCACAATATATCTCACTTTAAATTTTCGATCGATCATATCGTTAACTTTTCCATTAAGGTTGTTTCAGCTGGATATAACTTTGATTCAAAATGATTCTTCATTTTTATTTAACAGTAAAAGAATGTTAAATTAACGTGAAATAAGGTTATTCCAAAAGAATCAAATTACTGTACAAATTACTGTAAATCATAATGTATTTTTATGGCATGACTTAACATGAAGCACATTTGAAGCAAAATCATGTTAAATTAACATTGTTTTTGTAGAATTTAATAATTTTTTTTTAATATTTTTAATTTTTTAATTTTTTCCCATTGACACTGATGGTGCAGAGTGGCCATATTTTTTTTTATCAAAATTAGTTTTGGCTTGTGTGATAGTTTCTTCTTCATCTTTTCTTCTCAAATCAATTGCTATCAAACACAAACGAAATGTTAAAGCTTGTTCTCATTTGTACAGTAGTCAACTGAAAGTGGCCTGTTGAAAGAAGCAGTACAGCCCCTTTCAGTTATGACGCAGACTTACGGCGTTATTGAACCGCCCTCGTATGTGCCTGCCTTCACATATAATTTTTTAATGTTCCATTGCTTTTTCAAATACATTAAAAATAAAGCCCATTAAATCGAATCCTATAGGGAAGAATAAATAGTAAGAGGGAATAAAAAATGCCTGTAAATGTGGAAAAAGGATATGCAAACTGCAGTAAAAAAAAACTTGTAATATAATTGGCTCTTATATGTAAATTAAGTTTGGATTTATGGAATAAGGCAAAAGCACGCTCTAAACTAAAATTAAAATACTTGCCTGCTGGCTTTAATAATTCAATTATTTTTTGCAGGCAAACGTTTATGCGAAAATGAAAAATAAAAAAAATATTTTTAAGAATTTCATGTTTCCGCAGGAAAGGTGTGAAAACATTAGAATAAAATAAACATTAACAGAAATTGGGGCATAGTTTTAGAAGCAGCAAATAAATATTTTTAATATCCCAGCAAAAAATAAATGAACGCATTCAAAATGAAATAGTGTTTATGCTTTGTTGAGAATTTTTTTCGTGGAATGAGTTCTGTTTGTCATCACAAATCGTAAGTAAATCTATAGCCTTTGAATTTATTAAAAACGCATGCCATATTACTGGTTGTTGAAATACTTGATGTTGAAATAAATATCCAGCGTAAATGGTCTGCTAAAACGGAATTAAATCGTCACATTCACACATTTTCATAAAAAAAAATTTTTTAGTTCCAACTAATAGTAATAATACAATAGCTCAGTGGTAGAGAGTATGCCTTGGTAGTTAGAACGGCAGGGTTCGTATCCTGGCTTCGACAATATTTTTTTTTGCCATTTACGTGAAAAAACGTCATCGAATCAGCTTGCTTGCATGAGTTAAATTCATTCATTTTAATGGAGAGCAAAACATTTAAATTCCAGAGCAAACAAGTGTGTCTCCAAAGACACACTAATGTAAAAATCATGCATGTTTCACCTAAATCGAACCAGTTCGTCATCACTTGAACACTGATTCAATACAGGATTTGGATTTGTCATGTTTTTTTTTTTTTTTTTTTGCTGGGAAGTAATATTTACACATTGACAAAAGTTTCACAGTGGCGGCCAATAGCATGTGGAATTTTTCACTGCCGCAGTTGTTTAATCAACAACATTCGAAAGCCAAAATAGGAGGGCATGTGGAATGGCTTTCATTATATATAGAATGTAATTGCAAAACCTTTCCATTTCAATTCTATGGAAATATTTTTGGTTGCCGTTTGATAACAAATGCAATAATTTGTTCTCAGTAAAAGTACAGTTCTATGAATTGGAAAATATTGTTACAAAAATTGTTGTGAACAAACCTAATAGAGATGTTTTCATAAAAATATTTGGTAAACAAAAAAAAAAAAAAAAAAAAAATTGAGTGAAGTGCGACTTTGACCCAAGCACGAAATGTTCCGTACGGACACTAGATATGTAATTCAATACGAACTATATAAAATAAAGTTTTGAATTTTTTTTTTCGTTTTTGAGTTTTTTTCGGCCTTGAGCGTTTTTTAGTTTTGGCGTCTTTTTCGTTTTTGGAGATTTTTTTTAAGTTTTGGTGCTTTTTTTAGTTTTGGCACTTTTTTCCCCATTTTGTCGATTTTTTTCGGTTTTTGGCGTTTTTTAATCTTGGCGATTTTTTTTTTTATTAATTTTGGCGATTTTTTTCTTTTTTGCGGTTTTTGGCGTTTTTTCAATTTGGCGATTTTTTTTCATTTTGGCGATTTTTTTTCATTTTGGCCCTTTTTCTAGCTGTGGCACTTTTTTCTCGTTTTGGCGATTTTTTCAGTTTCTGGCGATTTTTTTTCATTTTGGCGATTTTTTTTTCATTTTGGCGATTTTTTTTTTAATTTAGGCGATATCTTTAGTTTTGGCAACTTTTTTTCGGTTTTTGGCGTTTTTTTTTCATTTTGACGATTTATTCATTTTGTCGATTTTTTCGGGTTTGCCGATTTATTTTAGTGTTAGATTTTTTTTTTTAATTTAGTACTTTTTTTCGTTTAAGCGATTTTTTTTTTGGTTTTTGGCGATTTATTTCGGTTTGGTGATTTTATAATTTTGGGATTTTTTAGTTTTACCGTTTTTTGAAAATTTCAAGAGTTTGCCTCTTGCGGTTTCCAAGATACAGCAAGTTGTCAAAATTACATAGTCAAAATTGCATTAAAATAGAAAACCCTTTAATTAATTTTTTTTAAATTTTAGTGTTAATTGTTGTAGTCTGTATAAAAATACACTAATTTTTATAAATTTCAAGTATCAATATACAGATGTACATACATATTGTATGTAAAACTATTACATGGGATTTTAACATTTTTCTTTGCTCGTTTTGAAAGAGTGTTGTTTTAGGACGCAGTCAGCGTAGTCAGCATCGTGAGACGTGTATATAAAACAGTTTTGAATGATTTTATTTAAGTGTGTAACATTTAAGCTCTTCATTTTATTAGTATTAGTGTATTTAGTAAATAAAGTGTAATTATTATACTTAATTAGTGTAATGGGATCTTTCATTTATTTGCAAATCTACGAGTTCACATAGACAGCGTTTTTGAAAAGGTAAAAACGTTGCAATATGTATAACTGAAAAGCTTTTGGAGTAAATAATATTCTGTTTGAACTACGAGTATGAAAGTATAGTCTATGTAAAAGGACAATTCTTCTTTACTTAACAAAGTATTTAATTTTGGCACAATATTCTTTCCAAAAGTTTTATTTGTTTTTTATTTATTTAAACTAAAAAAAAACGAAAATAAATCGATGCATTGACATTGACAAAATTTATTTTTTTTTACGCTAGACATACTATGACAAAATAAATATGTAAAAGAAGATAATTTATTTTCTTACACCTTGAGTGCTTCTTTGAAAATAATATTATCCCCTATGCTCAAAAGTTTTTTTTTTGTTTATTTTTGAATGGCTGACGGAGACTTGACACAATAAAATTAAAATAGCTTCAATGCCATTAAAGTCCCAAGAGATTTTCTTATAAATTGTCTGATATAACTCATAATGGAGTTTCAAAGTTTTAATAAAATTTCAAAAGAATTACATTTCTATAAAGTACTCGCAATCGACATAATTTGAGGACTTCTTGTTGCTTGTCTTTTTTTTAATTTAAATTTAAATTTAGAGGGAAATTTTCTGCGGGTGGGAGGAATATTTTTAAGAAACAAAATGATGACGATAAGTCTTTTAATGAAATTGTACAAGAGACAAAGAAAAAAGAAGGTCCCAACGATAAAAGAAGGTCGACAACAGAAGCAAGAAAATACCTCTGAGCACACCAAAGCCTGCAAAGAAGCTTAAACATCGGAAATTGGGCAAAATATGAACTCCCTTTAAGGATTAAAATCGAACTTATTCTCGCCTTCATTTCAGCCATATATTGTCCTCCCTATTACATTAATTTTAAAAATTTGTATAAAAAGGATTCAACGAAGTTGTCGAGTAATGAATACAAAGTGAATTGAAACTGTGAGGCAAATTTATAGATTTTTATTTATTTATTTATTTTTATTTAATTTAAAATTTTAAAACTTAAAAAACTTGTGATAATCTCTTGTATTTTGAAATTTAAATGTAAATTATATTGACAAAAAATTAGACAGAAATAGTAGTAATATTTTTCATATAAAAGTTATTTGGCATTACGAAATTTCTAGCCAAACTTATGTTATATTATAAAATTTCAAAAACATAAGATAATTTTCTTTATTTCAATATATGAACGTAAACTAGTATTTTTGTTGTTGATAAGAAGTTTCAGATATTTTCTTCTAATTTCCCAGGAAGTGGCAACATATCCCTTTTTTTAGCTTAGCAAATATAAGAGAGAAACTATAAATTTCGTGCTCCAATATAACATAACTTAACTGAAATACAAACTTATATTGAAATATTATTAAAATTTTTATTATAAAGGGTAATTTGATTTTGTAAAATTTCTAACCAAGTTTATGAAAAAAATCTAAAAAAACCCATGATAATCTTCTTTACTTTGGTATATGAACGTAAATTAGTGTTCGTGCTGTGGGCAATAAATTTCAGAGATATTCCTTGAATATTGAAGAAAGTGCCCATATATCCAAGCAAATATAAGCGCGAAACTCTTAAACTCGAGTGCTAAAATAAAAATGTTTACAAAAACAACATACTTAGATTGAAATACTGGTAAATATTTTCATATAAAAGGTATTTGGTGCTACGAAATGTATACCTAAATTTATTAATTTTTATAAAATTTTAAAAACCTATGATAATCTTTTGTGCTTTGATATACGAACGTAAATTAGTGTTTTTGTTGTTGACACAAAATTTCAGAAATTTGCATGGAATTTCGAAGAAGCTCCCCATATATCCTTTTTTTGGCCAAGCAAATTTTAAAGCGAAATTATAAAATTTTAACTGTAATATAATAAATATAATATTAAATAAAATTAAATAAGAAACTTACATTCGAATAGTAGTAAAATTTTTCATATAAAAAATATTTAATTTCTCGAAATTTTTTTGCCATTTTTTTTTTTGAAACTTATGATAATCTTCTGTATTTTGTTATATGAACGCAAGTTGGTATTTTTGCTGTTGACAAAAAGTTTCAGAGGTTTTCCTCTAATTTCCTAGGAGGTGGGCATATATCCTTTTTTTAGCTAAGCAAATATCAGCGTAAAACTATAAAATTCGAGCTCCTATATAACTTTATTTAATGGAAATCTATACTTAGAGTGGAATACTAGTAAAAACTTTTACATAAGAGATATTTGGTTATACGAATTTTTTTTTAGCAAACATGAATTTTTTATACCATTTTTAATATCTTATGATAATCTTCTGTATATTATATACGAACGTAAGTTAGTGTTTTTCTATTGAGAAAAAATTTCAGAAATTTTCCTTTAATTTTTAAGGTGCTGCTCATATGTCCTTTTTTTAGCTCAGAATATTTAAGCAAGAACTTGTAAAATTTGAGCTATAATACAACAGAATTTAACTGAAGTACATAATTATATTCAAATACTAGTAAAGATATTCATTAGAAATATGTACAAATGAATGTATGTAGTAAATGCATTTGGTTTTACAAACATGCCAAACATGAATTTGTATAAAATTTCAAAAACTTATGATAATCCCTTGTATTTTACTTTGTAAATGTAAATAAGGGTTTTTAGTGTTGACAAGAAGTTTCAGGGATTTTTCTCTAATTTCTCAGGATGTTGGCTCATATCCTTTTTTAGCTAAGCAAAAAAACAAACAAGAAAATATAAAATGCGAAGTATAATATAACTCTTTTTAAATGAAATGCATACTTATACTGGAATACTTGCAAAAATGTTCATAGAAAGGATATTTGGTTTTGCGAAATTTTTTTCTTTTGCCAAACATGAATTTTCATAAAATTTCAAAAACTTATTATAATCTTCTGCATTTTAGTACATGAATGTAAATTAATGTTTCTACTGTTGACAATAAATTTAAGAGATTTTTTTTTTAGTTTCCAACTGTATGGCCATATATCCTTTTTTTTTTTTTTTTGTTAGGCAAATACATATAAGCACGAAGATATAAAATTTGGATTCTTTTATAATATAATATTTAATTATAATGCATACTTAGATTATAATACTGGTAAAAATGTTCATTAAAAAGATATTTTATTTTACGAAGTTTTTTGCCAAAATAAATCTTCACAACATTTCAAAAACTATTGATAATCTTTTGTATTTTAATATATGAACGCAGTTTAGTATTTCAAATGTTGACAATCAATTTCAGAGAGTTTTCGGGAATTTTCAAGGAGGTGCTCATATATCCTTTTTTTAGATTTCCAAATATAAGCGCAAAACTATAAAACTCGAATTTTAATACAATACTATTTACAAAAAATGCATCTTGGAATACTAGTAAAAACGTTCGTATAAAAGATATGTGGTCTAGTGAAATTTTGTGTCGAGCACGAATTTTTATAATATTTTAAAAACTTATGATAATCTTCGGTATTTCAATATACGAACGTATTTTAGTTATTTAGCTATTGATAAAAAATTTCAAGCATTTTTTTGAATTTCCAAGGAGTTGGCCATATATCCTTTTTTTATTTAAGGTAATATAATTAATTGCGAAAAATATTAAACTCGAGTTTTTATCATTTATTTGAGTTAATTTTTTGTAATAAAATTAATACTTAAGTTGTTTAAAAAAAGTGATTGAGGCTTATACTATACATATGTATATGTATTTTAGGCAAGCTCGGAATTTTTATAAAATTTTTAAAAACGTTGAAAACTATGTGTAATTTAAAATATGAACGAAGGCTAACCTGTTGAATATTAATAGTAAGTTTTAGAGATTTTGCTTGAATATCTTTCAAGGCTGTCATATATCCTGTTTTTTTTGTTAACTAAAATCCGAGAGCTATAATTGAGGTGCAGCATTACTAGAATATTTACAAATCTTGTAAAATCTTAAATACTCTAAGTTTATAGTCAACTATTACTAAGCTTTTTAGATTTTATAAGATAAATTTAAAATTTTAATTTTGCATGTGAATTTTAGTTTTTAATTAAATTTTTTAATTAATGTTTCAAATTTGTAGTCAAATTTGGTCGGTATAAAGATATGTCTGTCAAAAATCTCAAATTTGAAATATAAAAGTGAATTAAAATCCTTAATATTCATAGCAAGTTTCAGAAATTTTGATTGACTGAGAATTGTATTGAAAATGGAAATTTACACAGGAATGAAACAGACTCTGTGAAGGAAGTCTTCCCTGCGTTGTTTGAATTTATTAAATTTCTTTTTAAATATGTGCACCATATGTTTAATGCTGCTTCAACTTATGCATCTTAATTAAGTTTTAATTCTGTTTTTTTAAAAGAATACATACATATGTACGTGCGTGTGTAGATTTTTGTTGGTAAGTATGTGTTTCCTGTTATTCTGTTACTCTTGTTCTCTCTCCCTCTCTCTCTCTCTTTTGTGCTGAGCTTATATTTTCATTTACTTATTTACTTTATATGACAATATCGATGTCCATTTTAGGACGATGGAGATGATGACAATGTTGTTGCGTCTCTTGATAACTTGAACTGCTTTTGCTGCTTTTGATTTTTAAATTATTCCTTGAGAGTTGTATTGTTGCTGGTGTTATTATTATTAATATTTTTTATCTTCTTATTGTTTCTGTGAGTAAAGATTCCATATAAATTTATAAATGTAAATGGATTCCATTTACGGTTGTATGATGTATGTGTGATTTCTGATTATGGCAATAGATTATGATGGATCTTAAAATAAAATCGTGCCACAGAAAATAATAATAAAACAAAGGAAATGCGAAATGGAATAAATTGAAGATTCAATAAAACTGTGAAATGAATACTTCAGAGAGAGAATATTTCACAGAATTATTGTAAAGAAGAAATAAAATAGTTTTATGTGCTCAAACAAAGAGTTTAAATGAAATTGTAGAAAAAAAAAATTAAAAAGGTGATGCTTTCTGGCGTAAAGTTAAGTTGAATTCAATATTTTATTTAGTTAATTCCCGACTGCGTTCACGTATTAAACTGTCAAATTAGCAAACAAACCATAAAAGATTTATAGCGATTCTTTGTTTTTTTTTTTTATAGAAATCTAAAATTGTTTCTTTTTCAATAAAAAATTCGCATGTGCCTTTTCCTGCTCTTTCGTTTTTTTCTTCTTGGCATTTGTTTGTATATCCTGCTTCCTGCTGCCATGTCTATGTGTCAGTTTGTCTAAACGCATTTTAAACACATGTACATATTTAAATTATTTTCAGTCCTTTTTCATTTCAGATTAACGACAACATATTGTACATACATACATATGTTCCAATCTTATTACAATCTTTTTTTTCTGTTTGCTTATGTAAAACAATTTTATTGGGTTTATGAAAAGAAATGCATAGAATTACTCGCAAGTAGAGAGAAATTAAAAAAAGGCCTGAACCATAAAGTTCTAATGGATTTTCTGTTTAAAAATGCTAATTTGTAAAAAAAAACATAAACCAGGATATTTTTATAAAAAATCAGGCCATACGAGTAGTTGGCAAAATTTAAGTATGTATATGCTTTTTGTTAGAATTGAATTTTAAATATTAATTGAACATTTAAATCATTTTTCATTTGTTTGAAAACATAAAATTTTTATTTTCTTTACTTTACTACATTTTAATTAAATGCCACCATAATCTTTGCTTGCGTTATTCTCATATTATGATTATGTTAACTTTATTATCAACAATTGCTTGTGAATTCATGCAGGCTCAAATCTATTATCTTTTTTAATAAATATTTTGAAAATTATGGCCTTTATACGTGTGGGAGGAAACATTTTTGCTTTTATGATTAAGGCAAACGTGCTGAATTATTGTTAAAGATGTTAAGACACATGCATGTGTAGTCCCCAAAGGATTCTGTTGATTTATAGGCATACAACTTAAAAAAAGGATACGAACGGGTTAATAGTATCTACTGCTTAAGGAATATAATATTAGTTTTATTTAATAGTATATAAGAAATCACAGTAGTATAGTTTAAAGACCTTTTTGATTTAATAGAAAACAATTTATAAGATCTCAAGCATAGCAAATAAATATAAAGCTCAAAAGACTTCTGATAAAGAAAAGTATTTTATCAATATTACAGTTACTTAAGGCTCTTTAAATGTTATGGAAAATATAGGATACATGATAAGTGACAGATTTGAAAAGAAAAGTATAAACAAATCCAACCTCGTTATACTTTTCGCAGACTAAAAATTCGTAATTTCACTAATAAATGCACTTTATTTAAAAAAAAAGATTTACATACATACCAGAGCTGTAAAATATTGCAATCAATTTAATTGCAATCAGTTGATTTCACGTCATTGATTTCTAATTTTTCAAATTGAAATCATGAAATCAATTTACGATTTTGAGTGCAATCAATTTTTTTGAAATTAATTTATACATCAATTGATTGCAATTAAATATTAATTGCAATCAAAATTAAATCAGAATCAAAATAAACGTTCTCTTCAAACGAAACTCCTTCTTCTAGAAATAAATCTGATTCTGATAATTTTGAATTGACAATAATGGTAATTTTTGAAAAGCTACTCCTATTAAGAGCAAACAGACAGCTATCTATTGGAAAAAATGCTCAAATTCATGGAACACTAAAATATTTTCCACATTGTTTTTTTTAATGTTATATTTGTTATCACTTTCCCAATAAAGGCACGAAATTAATATTTTTATTTTCACTTTTCCGCTAAGATTTGCATTAGGATTTGTTGGTTTCCACCACAAATTTAGTGGTTTCCACTTAAATCTGGGGCTTTCCACTAATACTATGGAGGATCCTATAGCCCGTGCATTTTCAGGACACAAAGATCAAAACCGCAAGCTCAAACTCAATCTCTCTAAGCACTCTACAATATTTTATTGATTAGATTTGATTTCAGGGAAATTGATTGAAATCCTATGATTTCAACAAAAATTTGATTACAATCAAATTGATTGCAATTAAATTGATTGCAATCAATGATTTCTAAAAAAATGATTTCAAAATGATTGCAATCACGAAAGATTGCAATCTTTTAATGATTTCATTTTGAAATCTGAATTAATTTTGAAATCAAAAGAATGAAATCAGTATGGCTGAAATCAATTTGATTGCAATCACAATTGATTGCAATTTTTTACAGCTCTGATACATACATATGTACAAAGCGGAAAAAATTCGAGCGAAATTTCTGGCATCTACTAAGAGTATTGAATGCCTTCATTCAAATTTATATATCAAATTTGAAATGATTTTCGAATATCTTAAACATATCTAAAAATTGCCCAAATTTAATTAAAAACATGAAGTTTCTGTTTGAATATTTTACTGCAATTCAAGTTTTAGGAATCTCGAAATATTGCTGGAACTTAATAACAACTCTTAAATATTGCTTAACTTAAAAATTATATATGAACACCTAAGATACAATTCAAGCGAAATCTCTGAAATTTAGTTTCCATACTTTTTATAGATTTTATGAAAATCTTAAGTTAAGCTAAAAAAACGAATACCTATTATCCTTTTTAATACAAAATCAAATGCACATTTTATTAAACAAATTAATTATTAAAACTAGATCTTTATAGTTTTGCGCTTATATTTGCTTAGCTACAACAAAGGATATATGGGCAGGTCCTACAAAATTCAAGAACAATCTCTGAAATTTATTGTCAACACTAAGCACACTAAGTTACACTTATATATAAAAATACAGAAGATTATCATAAGTTTTTAAAATTTTATAAAAATATATAAATTTGGTTAAAAATATCGTAATACCAAGTATCTATTATGTGTTAGATTTCGCTGAAATGCAAGTGTTACATTAAAACTCGAATTTTATAGATTCGCACTCATATTTGCTTAGTTAAAAAAAAGGATATATGGGCACCTTCTACAAAATTCAAGAAAAGTCTCTGAAATTTATGTTCAACACTAAGCAAACTTAATTACTTTCATATATCAAAGTACAGCAGCTTACGATAAATAATTTAAATTTTATAAAAATTTATAAGTTTAGTTAAAAATTTCGTAATGACGAGTAAGTACCTCTTATGTGTTAGATTTCGCTAGCATTCCAATTTAAGTATGCATTATATTTAAAAATTTTTATATTAGAGCTTGAGTTTAATAAATTCGAGCTTATATATGCTGAGCTCAAAAAAGGATATATGAGCAGCTCCTTCAAAATTCAAGAAAAATATTTGAAATTTATTGTCAACACTAAGCATACTAAGGTACGATCGTGCATCAAAATACAATATATTATCATAAGTTTTTGATTAATTAATTATGTTTTAAATATTGCATAATTCTAAATACATTTTATATAATTTTTTTTTTTGTATTCTAGATTTAATATGCATTTAATTAAAAAAAATTGTATTAGAGCTCGAGTTTAATAGTTTGAAGCTTATATTTGCTTAGCTAAAAAAAGGATATATGCGCACCTCCTACAAAATTCATGAAAAGTCTTTGAAATTTATTGTCAATACTAAGCCTGCTAAGTTACATTCATATACCAAAATACAGAAGATTATCACACGTTTTTGAAACTTTATAAAAATTTCTAATTTTGGCTAAAAATTTCATAATTCTAAGTACTTTTTATTTGAAACATTTTGATATTATTCCAATCTAGGTAAGGATTCAATTTAAAAGGTGTTGCATTGAGCTCAAGTTTTACTGTTTTGCTTTTGCATTTGCTTAGCTAAGAAAAAGGATATATGGCCAATTCAAAGAATATTCAAACATGATTTCTGAAATTGTCTGTATACCTTAAAAATATTAGTTTACATTTATATTTGTAATTAGAAATGGTTATCTTGAGTTTGATAGCTTCTTTAAAATTCCATAAGTTGGGCTGGAGATTTCGAGCATCTATTGTAATAAGATTATACTAAAGTCGTTATCTAAACATTTACCTCGTCTATCAAAACAAATTTTTATAATTAGATTATGTAGTTTGTGGATCAAAAGAAATTGAAATTGTTAAATTTTGGTCCCATTACTTGTAAGTTTCTTTAGTTAAAAAAAAGGATATATGGCCACCCCGAACGAAATTCAACATAAGTTTCTGAAAATCTATGTAAGCATTAATGACCTTAACTTACGTTCATATATCAAATTAGTGATAGCTAGCGCAACTTTTTAAGAAAAATAAACAAAAAGTAAAGTTAATTAAATTTTTATTACTGTTTTCTCAAATTAGGAAAAGGATATATGACCTCTTCGAAGGAAACTCAAATAAACTCCTTTAAACTTATTGTGAAGTTTAAAGACATTAATTTACTTCCTTATTTAAAATTATTCTTAATTGTTATGATATTTATACACAACTGCTCAAGGTTGAATAAAAATATAAGCGTCAATTATTGCTCATAATAAATTTTTTTATGGAAATCCTATTTTAAACAAATACTTTAGCAACCAAACTAGCTGTTGCAACTCAATTATTACACTTTAATGTGAGGAATTAAAAAAAAAAGGATTTACGGATTTTTAAATAATAAGCACATTAAATTCCATTCATATTTGAAAATTCCAATGCTTAAAAGAATATTAAAAAAACGTAAAAAAGAACATGTGGAAGCTGGGAAGGATATTCATAAAGAAATTTTGAATTTTTTTTAACATTTATTTAATATAAGCTTAAATTGCTTTAATTTTTTAATTTTAATTTTCATAAATTTTTTAAATGTAGTAATACATATTTTATAAGTTGGGTGCATCTCCTTTCCCCATATATTTAAGGACGTTCCCTAAAATTTCCACATAAATTGAAATTTTATAAACTAAACAGATTGTTAGAGTTCAGGCCTTTTAGTTTGACTTATAAATGTGCTTAGTTCAAAAAAAGGATATATGACCATATCGCAGGAAACTTAAGCGAAGTCCTTACAACTTGTCATAAATACTAAAAACATAAACTTACGTTCGTATTCGAAACTAGGAATGATTTTGATGAGTTTGATAAATTTTATAACGTGTAGTTCGATTTTGGTTTTTATATTTTTATGCTTTTTTAAGTTTGCTCATACTTACCTGCATTTAATCTACCGAAAAGCATGTACTGACTTACTTTTAGAGCTTTTGTCTAAATACTCCAACAAAATAAGGATACAAGGATATTAAGAAATACATTTAAGTAAAATGATTCATATTGGTTTTGGAAATAAAAAAATGTGAAGTCACGTTCTTAAACAACGATTTCAGAGAAATAACTATTTTAAGAAATTAAATTAAACAAAAGTCTTTTTTTTATTGATGTTATAAAATATGAAGTCTCGTCAGGACCGGCTCGTTCTTAAATTATCTATTTAAGTAAATAAGAATTTAATGATTACAAGAAAAACTTTTACAACTAAAATGGTTAAAAGTAAGTTTCAATGTTTAATAAAACATAATCCCATCGGGTGTTTTCTGATCAGCAACTGATGTCCATATTTTTTAGCGAACTTTTTTTTGCACTTACAAATATGAAAGACAATAAAAAAGCCTATAAGTGGAGCATGCTTCATAAAAATCCATAAACATAAATATTGAATTAATCAATTTCCTTTCCCATTCTCAAACTGAAAACTTAACTAACCCAAATAATCAACTTTAAGACAGTTATAAAATTGATTGTGTGAATTTGATTTCATATGTTAAATGGTTACATAATATGGGGAAACATTTTTATGTGTCGTAACTTAAACTTAAAAAAAGGATATATGGCCAGCTAAAAGGAAAATCCAGGCAATATATACAAAATAGGCAATAAATGTTTAAGACATAAACTTGCGTTCTTATTCCAAATCTTACAGTTTAACAAGCTAAAAGAAAAAAGTTGGAAAACATTTGGTGCTAATGTTAGGAAATTTAAAAGAGATAAAAATTTTTATTGTAACAATTTAATGTTGCAATGTAAATGGCTTACATAAGGCTGTGGACATTATTGCATGTGATGTTAAATGGTTTAATACGAAAAAGAGATACATGGACCACTTATAGAATTTTAAGGCTAAGCACCGAAAAGAAAGAAGAAGAAAAAACTATTTATTTTATAAGCTTTAACCAATATTGTTATACATATCTAATTTAGCTTTAAATTTCAATATAAGAATGGAGGTTAATTTGAATTTTAATTAAAAATTTTTTAACATCATTAAAGTTGATATTGAGAAAAAGGATATATGGCGGACTAATAGAAAGTTAGGGCCTAACACATTAAACAAGCTTAAAACTATTTAAGGTGGCCTGCTACGTTTTTATTCCAAATTCTAGACAATTCTGGCGATTTTTGAGGATTTTATGAATAATTATAAATTTTTATAAATAATAGTTATATATAATATTCCAATATTTTCCACGCGCATGTTTCTCCTGATCGAAATCATATCATATAAGATATAAGTTTTTATATTTTGCTATGATTTTCACTAGATGAGAAAAAAAGGATATATGGCCGCATAAGAGGAAACTGAAGCTTTATGTTACAAAATGGGTGGAAATTTTTTAAGGCTTACAGCATCGTTCGTACACTGAATTTTAAAAAAATTATGATTATTTTTATGGGTCTTTTGAACCATATGATACATCAATTGTTTCTTTTTATACGAACTATCAAAATTTTTCTCTTTACTGCAAGTATATGATTAATGCAAATGTTATCGTAAAAAAACTTTTATGTTTTTTTAAAGAAATCGTCAAGTAGTGAAAAAGGATATGTGGCAGACTAGCAGAAAATTCAAGTTTGAAATCATATCTAGCATAAAAATTATTATTGACATGCTAACTTATTCATATACTCGATTTTGAAATAATGCCCTGATAATTTATGTTTATTTGTAATAGCATGTCAAATTTAAAATATCTCAAATTCGCTGCTATGAATTTAAGCATAGTTGTTGATAGCTTAGTTCGTATATTAATATAAACAAATTGTTAAGTCTTAGCATAGTTTTGATTGTATATGAAAAAAAGGATATATGGCCGGCTAACAGAAAACTCAACTTTCTTATGCCAAAGAAGCTCCAAATTGTCGACGTCATCTTACTACATTCGTAGTTCAACTTTTGAGTTAATGTAATAATTTTTATGAAAGTTATGAAAAAAACTATTATTATTATTTAATTTTTTTACACAAACCTTACCTTATCTACTGCAATCATATATATTTTTTTATAATTAAAACAGTATTGGCACAAGTTGTTAAGTCTTAGCATAAATTTTATTACATACAAAAAAAAAAGGATATGTAGCCGGCTATTAGAAAACTCAAATTTATAATGCGAAGTAAGCTGTTAACGATTTACGTCATTTGTCTCCATTCGCATTACAAAGTTAAAACTATTCCCATTATTCTTAGGGATTTTAGAACAATAAATATTTTTAGTCACATTTTTTATCACAAAATATGCTAAATATTTTTTCACATCTGCTTGTTTTCAGATGTTTTTCTGCTTTTATTCAAATAGTGGAGATAATAAATTCTTCGGTTTTGCTAATAATTTGGGTAGATGTGAAGAAAGGATATAACACAAAGAAATATTAAGTTTGATATACAAAATTTGCACAATATCGTTAACAATATTGAGCTCTCTAAGCTATAACCTAACATACAAATAATATTTTCTTCTCACCTACATCTCTTTTGATAATCACACAATGTTTTGTTTGCTTTGCTTAAAATAGGATAAAAGGCTAAAAAAGGATATATGGCAGACCAACAATTAAAGCTTACTGCATAAAACTGGCAGGGAGCTATTTAAAACACTTAACTCTATGTATGCTTTAAATTTCAAAGCGTTATTATTGTTTTTATGATTTTTATGAGTAATAAAATTTGCTTAATAGCAAAATTCAGTATATCCCCATTTACACTCTTTTTTATCATCCCTAATTTCACCTGATTGAAAAGCAGGAAAAATCACTTTCTGGCATAACATAAAGGAGAAGGCTATAAAATTTCTTGCAAACACTTGAGACATTACTTCTCAGACAATTAATCTGGAAAAGGTTTTTTTTTGCTATGTTAATGTTATGAAGCAAGGATAAAAATTTAATTGTAGCAGTAATAATTTATTTGGTCTCACACTTACATAAGTACAAAGAGATTTTTGTATTTTACCATAAATTTACTTAATATAATAAAAAGGATATAAGGCAGGCATATAGAAAATCAGGACAAAACCTGGAAAGTACTTAACCATAAATATTTATTTATATTAAACAAATCAAAACATTTCTATTCTAAATGAAGTTATTTAAAATTATTAAATGAAACTTTTCTTGTTTCATTGAAAAAATTTTTGGATAAAAATTTTTCTGTGAAAAAAAAGGATATATGACCATCTCATTGAAATATAGAGTAAAATAAATAAAAGTCAGCACTAAAGCTTAAGACATCATTTGACAATCGTACTGAAAATTTAAGTGTATTATGACTTCAAATACATTTTTTATAGAGGATAGATTTATTATTATTTTGAGAGTCAATATTTCCATGCTAAAATGACATAAAAAAGTTTATGTTCTATTTTAAGTTTGAGGCACATGCCAAAAAGGAGATCTATCCACTCTATAAAAAACAAAAGCTTAGTATGCTTGAAATAGCTCCAACTATTTTATTTCTTTTGTTAAATTTTTATTGCAAATTTCAGCATTCTCCCACTGTTTTTATAAACAATAAAAATGTAATTGTAAACAATAATATTCCTTTAGTAAAAATTTATGCAGCTTTATAAGTAACTTTTTTATAAAAATTTATTAGTATTTAAAATGATACATATATAAAATCCTTCCCTAAGGAATTTAGGATTCTTATAAAGTTTATGAAATTTTACGAGACCAGAAAACTTTAGTATGTAAATTTCATTATGATTGCTAAATATTTACATAATTGAAACAATAATATTGTGCGTGATTTTTATTATTACAATTTCAGTTTTTATGGCAAAGAAGATGTATAACCAGTTCGTAAATTTTTGTAGCAAGTTATTCAAAAATTACCACAAATATTTGCTTTTATATGTTAAAAATATAAAATAATTTGTACGTTAATTACTAGTTTTATGTTGTGCAAATATATTTCTTGGAAAATATTATACATCAACTTTTTTTTATATTAATTTTTGTTAAATTTCATTACTTCCGGAAAAAAGGATATATGGCCAGCTGCTAGAAAAATTAAGCTATATAGATGAAACTTGCCGAAAATATTAGAGAGATATTTCTTCATTCATTAACCAAATTTCGTTACATTATGACTTGTTTTACTGTAAAGTCTGCTGTAAAGCCAACATAATTTCTAATTCATATTCCTAATGTGAAAGTACTTTTCATACAAGTATTTATAAAATTTTTAGAGAGAAAATAAATATATACAATTATGTACATGTATTCATTCTAAATGTTTACATATTTAACCTCAAATTAAATATGTTTTCCAAAAAATATCTAATTTTCCTTAAAACCATATTATATATGATTGCCTGCAATGGAAATATGTGTATAAAAAGGATATAAGGAATACTCTTTTATTATTGCTTACGAAATAAAATATAATGATAGCGTATATATGTATGTGATGATAGTTTCCCTCCAACAAATAATAAAAAAATATATAAATCAAGGACATTTGACACTTGTCTTTTCTAATTTTGGCAAAAAAAATATATATATTTACAACGTGTTTTTATGACAACAATAATATTTCTTGTACCAACTTTCGAGGAAATTGAAAAAAATTAAAAAAAGGATACATGAAGAACTTCCACAATTTAAGTCAGCAGATTAAGAAATTTATAATGTATGTTCAGAAAAACTATCTACATCCATACACAAAATTTCAAATAGATCCAACAAATAAAAAGAATTAAAATTTAGGACATGTGAAACTTTTTGTCTTCTAATTTTGGTAAAAAAAATTCAATATTTGTAACGTATTTGTGTGACATTATTAATATTTATTTTGTCAACTTTGGAGGAAATTAAAGAAAATTCAGAAAAAAGGATATATGGACAAGTTTATTAGATTTGGTCACAGGAATTAAAAAATTTATTGTGAGTGCTTCTGAGAATACTTTACATTCATTTACAAAGTTTCATTGAAATCTTAAGAAAACATATTGAAGGATATGTGAAATTTTTTTTAATTTTCACAAAAAAAAAATCATACATATATGTATGTGACATCCAGGTTTTGGAGGAATTCAAAGAAATTTCAAAAAATGATATTTGCACAACTTAAAAAAATTTATGTACATATAACATATATTTGAGAATATTAACATACATATGTACTTTATTTTTAAATACAAGATTACATATGCATATGTATATACATATCTATGTACATATGTAAAATAAATGAAAACGAAAAGATATTTATGCATGTATATGATTTTTGTTTTAACAAAAAAAAATATATGTATGTATATTGAAAAAATTTTTAACCCTCATAAAAAATTAATAAAAAAGGATATATGAAGAACTCCGCTATTTTTGGTCACAGGACTAATAAATTTATAACGTATGTATTGAAGAACAATCTGCATCCTTATAAAAAATTTAAAATAAATTCAACACATAAAAAATAAAGGAAATGTGAATAAGTTTTCTAATGCTCGTCCAAAAAAATGTAATTTTTGCGACTGAAAATTAAGACAATAACACACTTCTATATTTCAAGTTTCGAGGAAATTTAAAGAAATATAAATAAAGGATATATGTACAACTCTATTATTTTCGGTCACAAGACTTAAGAATTTATAAAGCACGTATTGTAGAATGATTTGCATCCATATAAAAAATTTCAATTAATTCCAATGAATAAAAAATAAAGGACATATAAACAAGTTTTCTAATTCTGGTCAAAAAAATTAAATATTTGCAACTTATATTTGGGACAATAATATACTTCCATTTACCAAGTTTCGAGAGAATTCAAAGAAAAATAAGAAAAAGGATATATGGACAACTTTGTTATTTTCAGTCACCGGGCCAAGAAACTTATAATGTATGTATTGAAGAACAATTTGCGTCCCTAAACAAAAATTCAGTAAAATCCGAGGTGTAAAAAATAAAGGATATGTAAATATATTTTGTAATTTGGGTCCAAAAAAAAAATTAAATATTTTCAACGTATATTTGGGCAAGGAAATTGAAAGAAAAATAAGAAAAAATGATATATGGACTAATTTGTTCTATATACCCAGTACCCGAGAATTTCAAAGAAATTAAGAAAATGATATATATATATATATATATATATATATATATACATAATATTTGTGACAATGATATGCCTACGAATACCCAGTACCCAAGAAATTCAAAGAAATTAAGAAAAGGATATACAAATAAACAATTAAGCTTTTTGGCTACAAGATGAAAATAAACATAGGCTCTTAAAAAGAACATCGTACATATACAAAACCTCAATGATTTCTAACGAATGAAGAATAAAGGATATATGAACAACTTTTTTAATACAGTCCAAAAAAACTGGAAAAAAATTCAACATATATTTTTGACAATAATTTACACACTTCCATGAACCAAGTTTCAAAGAAATTTAAAGAGATTAAGAAAAAGCATGTGTGGACAAAAGGATATACATATGTGTGTATGTATATGTGAAACTTTTTAATATTGGCTAGAAAAAAATTAAAAATTCTTTTTATGTTTTTGAGTGATAATAATAATATGCTTTCATATGCCAAGAATCTCAGTAATTCAAAGAATTTCAAAAAAAAGGATATATGAACAACTTGCTTAATATGATACATAAAATAAAAAAAATTTGGATGCAGGTTTTTGACAATATTTGACATTCATTTAGAAAGATTCAATAAAATCAAACAAGTTTTAAAACAATTATTGATATTTATACAAATTTCTGTGTTTAGAAAAATAAAAATAAAGTTTATACAAAAAATTGTCATTCGGTTTTGTCCTCAAGCCATAATTTTTCTCTATCTATAATGTAAGGATTTCATGATAAATTGTGAAAATTGTGAGAAGGGTAATCCTGCCTTGCACTCAGTTTTATTTTTTAGTAAGCTAATTTAAACTAATTAGAATTTTTGCAAAAAAAGGACATTCATAGAATTTAACAACTACCATTTAGATTTTTTTTTATTTTTTTGTTAAAAAAAACAGTTGTCTTATTAGGTAGTTTTAATCTCTCAGTAATTGCTTATTTTCTTTCCTTTGACTTTTTCTACCCAATTCTTAAGCCTTACATTTTCTAAACTAATTGTTAAGTGCGCATACAAAATCATGTTGCAAAGGATTTTAGCAGTGATATTTTAATCTTCTGCGGATTACATACTTTAAATCCTGTTAGACAGGTCTCCTTACATATAGTAAAAGCACAATGAATGTATCACTTAAAATTTCGTACTGTTAATTATGTTATAATTTTTTTGAAGTTTCTTTTTTTTACATATTTCTGTTTGGTGGTTGTGATCAGGTGCGAAATTTACTTCTCTGAAGACAGGAATTATTTTTAAAATATTTATTCCACGAACCTTTTGTTACAAAAAATATCATTTTTTGTTATTTAATCTCTTTTTATATTATTCATTTCCTTGGTATTTAGTAATAGACATATTTAACGTCGCATTGTGATTTAACTGGAAAAATATACAAGAGTTAATTAAGTTAAAATTACGGTTTAAATATAGAAACGCTTTCAATATTTCTGGGAATATGTTATCATGAATTGAATTTTTTATTCAAGCTTTAAATGTTTATTTTATATTTTATATTTAATGCAAATTGTTGGCATCTTTTTAAAATATCGAATTGTTATTTAATTGTTGTTATCTTCTTGGTGAACAGAAATTATGATTTGTAGCGAAATATTGTTTTTAATGATTTTTAATCCTTTTTAGCTGCTGCTAAGCAAATAAAACAAAACTCTAACTAAGTTAGCTATACATGGTAGATGAGAACACTAATCAATTTATATAATTAATATTAATAGCCAGTATTATTTGTGGTAGCTTTAGTCTTTTCAGTGATCCTTTTTCTTAAATCCTTAAAACGGAGTCGGATATAATTAAATTATTTTTCTTTAAATTAAATTTATTTTTTTTTGTTTGTTTCTTTATTTCCTCAATACTGGACAACTTAAAAGAGTAAAAAAGCCTAAAAAGGTTAAAAATTCCTCAATAATCAATTTCAATCTATTTTTGATAAAAAAATATTTTACTTAATAAGTAAAATATTAATTTGGGATTATTAGTGCGTTTAAAAATTTTAAACTTAAATTGTAACAATTCCCATAAAAAACACTAATTATTAACTTGACTGCACCCGGTCAAAAAAATACTTGTGTGGCAACACTCTATTCTTAAATAGCTGTTGTTGTTATTTACATTTATTTTCTTTTACATACTCTTACGACTACAATTTGAAGCTGAAAAAAAGTCAGCCAATGTAGCAATAGTAAAGTAAGAAAATAAAAAACATGTTGATTGTTGAGTTCTTGTTTCAACTTTGTTATTTGTTATTGAGCTTCTCATTTGTTTAAATGAAAGTTTATAACATAATAACTCTAGTTGTTCTAAGAAGCTTTGGGTAAAGGTTCCCTGATGATCTGCATTAGCAACAGTGAAATGCGCATAGGATCCAGCTAAACCCCTCAATAATCAATTTCAATGTATTTTTAATAAAAAAATATTTTACTTAATAAGTAAAATATTAATTTGGGATTATTAGTGCGTTTAAAAATTTTAAGGTTAAAAATTCCTTTGATGCAAAAAAAAAGGATATATGACCAGCTTTCTTATTTTCAATGCAATTTCGCTTATTTTCTTAAGGGAATGCCAAGCATATGATATTACATTCCTTTTCGCAATTTGCATAAATTTGCAATGTTTTTGTTTGAAATATGAAGAGGTCAAGATAATTTTTTTTTTTTAAGTTGAATGAACTTATATCTTTATTTTTTGTGTTAAGCAAACAAAATAAAACTGTATATGCCAAAGGCAAAGCACAAATTTATTTGTCTTATATAATATGAGTAAAATATCATTGTATTCGTATTGGTGTTTTAAGATCATTTTGTAATCCTTTTTAAATCTGTAAAAGAAAAAAATATATTGGCAGTATAGTAATATTAATATGTAGTATATAAATATCTAAATAATTTTAGTTTTACCACTTTTGCATTATTTTTTAAGTACTTGCTGCCTTATTCATAAAAAATATTTCTGTTTTATAAGAGGTGTATAAAACTAATTTTCTATAGAAATTTGATTAATAAATCTTTTATGAGACCCAAATATTTTTATGAATTAGGTCCTTGAAAATTGAAAATTCTTTGTATGAGTAAAAAAAAAATGTATGTCCAGCTGCCTTATTTTCACTCTAACTTTGATTTATATTTTAAGTTAGTTTTTAGTACATTAAATTATATATGTGGCATCACTACGTGTTACCGACTACCATGCTGCAGTACCGATTACTAACATTTTCAACAAATCTGATTGATCAACCATTTTTTCCTTTCTCTTTTCTTTACAACACTTTTGCCGGCAACACGTAAATTTTTACATCCAGTATTTTGTTTTAAGTTCTAATATCAATTTTAATTAAAAAATAAAATGGTTATGAAGTAAAACCAAACAATAATTAACAGCAGTGTTTTTTCTATTTGTACGAACAAAAACCAACCTCATAACCAAATATATATTATTTTCACAATTTGATAGAATTGCATGAAATATTCTTTTTTTGTTTATAAAAAAGGATATATGGCCAGCTTTCTCATTTTCTTTACAATTTCAGTGATATTCAGAGCGAGTATTAACCATATGATAATACATTCTTTTTCGAAGTTTTATTGAATTTGAGGCTCATTTGTTTGAAAAATGAAGGGTTAGAAAATTAAAAAAAGTTTTTTTTGAGGGAACGTGATTTAATATATGTGGCTGAACCAACTATAATAATAAAGTAATATTATTAATTGCTACACTTAAAAATTAATAATCTTTTTATTACTTTTGATAGTATATTTTCATTCTTTACTATAGTGAGTGAAACGAAAAAACATTTATTTTTATTAATTGAGTTTTATTTTTTGCTCTATATTATTAGTTTGTTCGAAAATGGACAACCAAAATGTATCAGGCAAAAATATAAAAAAGTCAAAATTTGTTAGTTTGTAAAAAGGATATATGACCAGCTTTTTCATTTTCTGTCAACTTCAAAGAAATTTGGAGCGAGTATTAACCATATGATAATACATTCTTTTTCGAAGTTTTATTGAATTTGAGGCTTATTTGTTTGAAATATGAAAGTCTTAAAAATGTAAAAAAAAATTTTTTAAAGGGAACATTATTCACTATTTGTAGCTGAACCAACTAAAATAATAAAATAATATAATTTATTGTTATACTTAAAAATTAATGATAAATTTTTTTTACTTCTGATGGTATTTATTTATCCTTAACATATTGAGTTAAAAGAAAAACAATTTATTTGTCTTAATTGAGTTTAATTTTTGCTTTATTCTATTAATTTGTCAGTATGTAAGTGTAAGAAAAAGCCAAAAAAAATGTTCGATGTGAAAAAGGATATATGACCAGCTGTTTAATCTTCTCTACAACCTTAGCTATGTTGGGAGCGATTATTGCCCATATAATATTACGTTCTTTTTCGAAGTTTTATTGAATTTCAAGCTTGTTTGCTTGAAATATAAAAGTTTTCAGAATTAAGAAAATTTTTTCTTAAAGGAAACGTGATTTAATATTTGTGGCTGAACCAACTATAATATTAAAATAATATTATTAATTGCTACACTAAAAATTAAATAAAAAACACTTACAAAATTTTTACTTCTGATAGTTATTTATTCCTTAATATAGTGACTTAAATGAGTTTAATTTTTGCTCTAATCCGTTAATTTGTAAAATGTATCATAGTTACAAACATGTAAAACTGAAATATTTTTTTTTTTCTAAATTTATTATTTAAATTAACTATTTTTTTTTGTTTATAAAAAAGGATATATGACCAGCTTTCTCATTTTCTTAAAAATTTCAGTGATGTTTTAAACGAGTATTAACCATATCAAATTACATTCTTTTTCGAAGTTTTAACAAATTTGAAGCTTGTTTGCTTGTTTGTTTTTAAAAGTAGTTTTAATTTTCATTTGTTTTCTTGCTAAGCATATCAAATGAAATGCTGAATCAATAATAAATAATATTTGTGTTTAAAACAACATACAAACTTACATTTTTTTCTGCGTAACCAGTAAAAACATTAAAAATTGCAGCACGCGTCAAAAATGAAATTTATTACTTTTTCCTTACTGCTAATGCTATTGTTTTAATGAAAAATATTTTGACATTCGTTGTAAAACGGTTAGTTTTTTTCTGTAGTAGTTTAATGTTTTAAAAATATGCTGCTTTTGCAATTGTAATTTTTCAATTAATAAAATGCTTTGCTCTTTATTTTTTTTAATTCGTACTTTAAGTTTCTAATAAGTTAAATAATAGTGGCCATAAAATGGGTGTTTTTCTTTTTGTATATGAACCTTAAAATTAATACTTAATTATTTATAAATAAACTCTTTATTTTATAGTCATGAACATTTTGTTGTTTGTTTTTGTTATGAACATTTTCTGTTTATAGTTTTTGTTTTTAATGCAAAAATTGATAGTTAAAAATATTGTTCTTACTTTACGCCTTAATGTCTCACACTTTTAAGAGATTTTAGTATATTATATTCTTATATAACTGCAGATGCTGCGGATTATTGAGGCCTCTGGTTGCTAATCCGAAAGAAAAAATGCTCAGAACAGCCCAAGAGTCAACATAGGCTGGCCTCCAAAATGTCAGCTGCTTTGTCTTCTAATAAAGTGTAGTGTTTCTTAACGCAGCAATACAAAACATCGACAAAGCACAGCTTTTCAAAGCGTCATCGAAAAGCATTCAGTATGCCGCAAGTAAGCAATCAGCGCATCGGTTTCAAATGTCATGCTTATAGCTACAATGTTTCGCAACTTTGTATCGGTACGCGATAAACATACTGCAAAATATACACAAGCTTTGTTTTGATACGTTTAGTTTTTTTTATGAAATAGAATTCATTTGTTTTCGAAACTTTGTCTAGTAAAATAATCGTATGATCATGTTAGATATAAATTTATTTTTCTTTTAAATTTTAAATTTAGTTGTAATTTTTAAGTTTTATTCCCCAAAAAATATTTATTATAAGTCGATATTTTAGTGCTGGTTATTTTAATAGCGCTGCCTGTCCATATACGAAAAACTGTAGCTGCAAAAAAGTTTTTTAATTATTACATATATATTTTTTCAAATTGAATTAAAAACACTCATGTGCAGTTGTGTGCTGTGCATCGATGTAGTAAACAGTGTGCTTACATATAGTTACAGGGAGTTCTTGCGAAAAATTTTAAATTAATGCAAAAAGTTGCTTGCCTCCCAACAATTTTTACAACAAATTATATACAATCCAGATTTTTTATTTTTTTTTACTGAAAATTATAATTTATAGCAGAAAAACATATAGTTATATATAAATTAAAAAATATCCGGGCTCAGTATTTTCATTAATTGTTTGAAAGCTAAACAATCCACATAAAATAATCTATAAAACCTTTCTTTCCATTCGGCTTAAGAAAACTTCAACTATATAATTCTCGAAAGACTCAAATGTTTTCGATTAATTCTAATCACAATTGGCACTCTATTGCAACTGAAGTGAAGTAATTTACACTGCGCACTAATTTAGAAAAATAAAGATACTTGTAGAAGGAGTGCGAGAATGTTGGGGAGGGAATAGGAGAATTCTCAGAGATATTAACATGAAATTTGTCAGATATCTTAACTTTTTTACACAGCAATAATTTAATATTTTTTTTTTTAAATTTATACTCACCAACTACTCGTATTATTGAATTGTGTTTGCAATTGTAGCTGAAATTCAAGCCTTAATATAATGAGATAAGAGCTTCTGTATATAATTCAATAAGTAATTGCTGATGCCTGTCACATTCTCATTAAACTGATTGCCTAACTTCAACATTTCAAATAAAGGACATATGGGAGATAAGCATGTCCTTGCTGATATCAAAATAAAATTTTTCTAGAAAAGTTTACTGTCAGATTTTCTTTTCATTCTGAGTAAAATTCATTCTGAGTTAAATAAAGGATATATGGCAGACAAGCATGTCCTTTGGTAGATTCAAACAAAATCTTCGTAAAAGCTTAACTGTTAAATTTTTACAACATTTTGTTTATAATTACGACAGAAATTCAGCATTTTGAAAAAAGGATATATGGGAGGTGGGCATGTACGTACTGATATTAATATAAAATTTTTCTAATTAAAATTATAGCCTTAATTCAGTATTCAAAATAAAGGATATGTGGGAGCTAAGCATGTCCTGTTAAAAATTAAAAAGAAATTTTGCGTAATAACCTAAATGTAAAGTTTTTGCTACCTTTTGGTTATAACTGCAGCTGAAATTCAGTATTTTGGAAAAAAGGATATATGGGAGGCAAATAAGCCCTTTTATAGATTCAAACAAAATTTGAGTAAAAGCTTAACTGTAAAATTTTTTCGACATTTTGGCTATAAATGCAGCTGAAATTTAGCATTTTGAAAAAAGGATATATGGGAGGTAGACATGTCATTGCTGATATTAATGCTTAATTTTTTTTAAAGAGTTTAACTGCAGGATTTTCTTTTCATTCTAATTGAAATTATAGCCTCAAGTCAATATTTAAAATAAAGGATATATGGGAGCAAAGCATGTCCTGTTCAGGATTAAAAAACAAATTGTGTAATAGTCTAAATGTATAATTTTTGCTACCTTTTGGTATTAAGCGTAACTGAAATTCAGCATTTTGAAAAAAGGATATGTGGGAGGCAAGTAAGTCCTTTAATAGATTCAAACAAAATTTACATAAAAGCCTAACTGTAAAATTCCTTCTACATTTTGGCTATAAATGCAGCTAAAATTTAGAATTTTGAAAAAAAGGACATATGGGAGGTAGACATGTCCTTGTATTTATTGAAATAAAAATTTCCAGAAAATTTAACTTCAGGACAGTCTTTTCATTCTGATTAAAATCATAGCCTAAATTCAATATTTCAAATAAAGGATATGTGGGAGGTACTTATGTCCTTTTATATACTCAAACATACTTGTCGTTTAAGCTTAACTGTGTAGTTCTTACTAAATTTTGGTTATAATTGCAGCTGAAATTTAGTATTTAAAAAAAATGATATATGGGGGATAGCCATGTCCTCGTAGATATTAAAATGAAAATTTAAAGAAAACCTAACTGCAGAATTTTCTTTCCATTTTGATTTAAATTGTGGCATAAATTCAATAATTTGTATAAATGGTATATGGGAAGTACTAATGTCCTTGCATAGATTCAAACAAGACTTTCTGAAGATCTTAACAGTTTTTGAAATAAAGAATATACATATATGAGTTGGCTTCAACTTAAATTTATTGGAAAGCTAAACAACATGACTTTCGTTGCTCTTTTACTAATATTATAGCTGAAACTCAATATTGGAAAAAAAGGATATATGGGAGGTGGGCATATACTTGAAAAGATTCAAAAGAACATTTTTTAGAGGTTTCGAGGGCTCGACTTTCATTATTTTCCCATTATAATTTTAACAAACAATCAATGTTTAAAATTAAGGATATATGGGAGGTAGGCTTATCCTGGCACTTACTCGAAAATTAAAGAATACAATTTAATATGAAATGTCAGTGCTTCCTTACTTGAAATCGCATTTTTATTATAAGGGAAATATGTATATATAGGAGAAATTTAGTGCTAATAAATGACTTGCATGTCCTTGCACCCATATTTAATAAAATTTAAATGTTTCTTGATCCTTAGAAAACACTTACCAATATTACGATTAGAGCAATCTGTAAAAGTAAATTTGTTTTTTTATAATTGTGGTCCCTTCTATGACAAAACTACAATACTTACGCTAGACGAAAAACTTTATTTTATATGAATAGGATATTTCAGTAATTTCCTGTAGCTGACCAACACAAATCGTTGCTTCACAAATCGATACCATTTTAAACTTATGACTAATTATAAACAATTTCACTTGCAAACTGTGACAGTCCAGCTTATTTAAGAGAAGTCAACATAATTTTTTTTTTTAATTTATCTAAATTTTTTATTCCAAATATTTATTATTATACACATTACATATCACTCTTTTCATTTTTATACATTAATAAATAACTTGTTTCCTTTCTAGTAAAATAATCCTTCTGTACATTTTTTTTAAAGAAATTTTAAAACTTAAAATTTTTTTTATACATATAAAGTATGTATATATACATTCAGTAACATTTAATCAACAATAACTTTCAAAAAAATATATAAACAGCGAACACATATAAAGGGTGTCCCAACAAGAACGCAAGATTTAAATTTGGCGCCATTCGAAGTGTCATTGTTTGACATTTGAACAGTTGTTATTTTTTGCTAGTAGAAGGTACGAGGTTAGTAAAAATGAAGCGCTACACGAATGAACAACGCATTCTCATTGTGAAATTGTTTTACCAAAATGGTGAATGTTTTGCGGCTACAGTTCGCAAATTTGCGATCAATTTGGGGTCACAATAATGCTCCAAAAGAGTCAACTGTAAAGAGATTAAAGGATAAATTTGCCGAAACTGGGTCTCTTAGTGATGTAAAGACAACAACGCGCCTTCGACCAGGTCGATCGACCGAAAATGTCGCAGCTGTACGTGATGATGTCGCTCAAACGCAGGTCAAGCGCAAACAGTCAATGGTGTTCGGTATCGTGAAATGATAACCAGTTTTTTCGTGCCTAGAATTGAAGAAATGAATGTGGAGGGCATGTGGTTTCAACAAGACTGCGCCACATGTCATACAGCCAGAGAAACAATTCAATTGCTACATCAGTCATTTCCCGGTCGTATTATTTCGCGTTTTGGAGACCAGAATTGGCCGCCTAGATCTTGCGATTTAACACAATTGGACTTTTTTCTTTGGGGTTTTTTGAAGTCGATGGCTTACGCTAATAAGCCGACGACGACTCCAGCCTTAAAAGAGGAAATTGGACGCTGCATTAATGAAATACCGCAGCATTTATGCAAAACGCCCATTGAAAATTTCATTAAAAGATCGCGTGTGTGCCAGCAAAGCCGCGGCGGCCATCTGCCCGATTTGGTGTTCCACACATAACCTCATTTTGTCTACTTTACGATATAATAAAGTTTCACGATTTTTTTTTTAAATATCTGTGTTTTATTTAAAATTTAAATCTTGCGTTCTTGTTGGGACACCCTTTATTTACATTTGTATGTACCCACCAAACAAAATTCGTAACACACACACCCACACACACACACACCCACACACACACACACCCACACACACACACAAACACATACAAAACATAAATTATTGTATTTATATAGCGAACAAATCTTAGCATACTTTTAGGATTACATTATATTTTATTACAGCTCTCAAGTAATAAATTTGTAATTTTATTAATTTTGTTTTTGAACATTTTGCTGGAAACATAAAACTTTGTACAATAAATTAAAAATGTGTGAGTGTCTGCATTTAAAAAAACAGAACATAATTTCTTTAATTTTGCCATGTAACAAATAATTATATTTTTTACGTTTTTTAATTTAATCATAGTGTATAAATAATATTTACAAAAAGTTGTTGCTTTCTTTATTTTAATTTCCTTACAAACTTATTTTTATTTAACTCTTTATATAAATGTATCACTTATTTGAGATATTTCGAATTTTAATACTACTTTTGATTTTATAGTACAAAACCTTTTGAAGGAAATATTTTTCATACTTTTTAAGGTCTCCTTAAGATAGGACGAAGAAGTTAAATAAGCCAAATTCGTGCATATACAACTTCCTTTACACCAGTTATAATTTATACAATAATTCTAAATACTATAACACCAACATGTATTGTATGTATGTATGTATGTTTTTATATATATGTGTGGATTGACTACCAAGGTTAAAAGTAGCCTGTGAAAAAATATTCCTGGGAAAAAGTGTCTTTTGAAATAAATAAATTACATTTAGGGCCATTATTACAACTTAAAGTTAGTTAAAAGTAGGATTTTATCGGACGTATAAAAACTTTATCATTTGCAAAATTTTACTTTAACCTAAAGTGAGCGATAAATTGAAGGCAAGTTTATCCTACTTGGTAAGTTAAAGCCAATTTGCAACAATGGAAAGCTTTTTATACGTCCGATAAAATCACACTTTCAACTAACTTCAAGTTGTAATACTGGCCCTTAAAATATGTCCTAATAAAAAATCAGTATCTTTTCAAAATAATGAATGAATGAGTATTTTAAAAAAGCACCCTAAAAACTACTTTTTTTTAAGTATAGTATATTTAAAAAAGTGCTATTTTAAAAAATGTGTTTTAAAAAGTACCTTATACAAAAAGTACATTTTTAAAAATCACATTTTAAAACAAGCACTTTTTTATAAGTTAATTAAAAAAAATAACTTTGTTAAAGTACCTCTTAAAAAAGTACCTTTTGAAAAAGGATTTTTTAAAAATAGTACGTATTCTTAGAAAGAACCTTAAAAACATTTTTTTAAAATAGTACCATTTCTAAAATATTTAAGAAAACTATCTCTTAAAAAAAGTACCATTTATAAAAGTGTACTTTAAGGCAAGTACCTTTTAATAAAAGTACCTTATTAAAATACTAGCTTTTTATAAAAGTACTTTTTAATAAAAGTACCTATTAATAAAAGTACCTTTTAAAAAAAGTACCTTATAATAAAAGTACCTTTTAGTAAAAGTACCTTCTAATAAAAGTACCGTTTAATAAAAGTACCTTTTAATAAAAGTACCTTTTAACAAAAGTACCTTATAATAAAAGTACCTTTTAACAAATGTTCCTTTTAATAAAAGTAAATTTTAAAAAAGTACCTTTTAATAAAAGTACCGTTTAATAAAAGTACCTTTTAGTAAAAGTACCTTCAAATAAAAGTACCTCTAACTTAAAGTACCTTTTAATTAAAGTACGTTTTAATAAAAGTACCTTTAAATAAAAGTACCTTTTCATAAAACTTCCTTTTTATAAAAGTACCTTTTCATAAAAGTACGTTTTCATAAAAGTTCCTTTTCATAAAAGTACCTTTTCATAAAAATACCTTTTAATAAAAGTCCCTTTTAATAAAAGTACGTTTTAATAAAAGTCCATTTTAATAAAAGTACGTTTAATAAAAGTATCTTTTCATAAAAGTACGTTTTAATAAAAGTACCTTTTAATAACAGTACCTTTTAATAACAGTACCTTTCCATAAAAGAGCCTTTCAATAAAAGTACCTTTTAACAAAAGTAACTTTTAATAAAAGTACCTTTTAATAAAAGTACGTTTAATAAAAGTACCTTTTAATAAAAGTACGTTTAATAAAAGTACCTTTTCATAAAACTACGTTTTCATAAAAGTACCTTTTCATAAATATACCTTTTAATAAAAGTCCCTTTTAATAAAAGTCCCTTTTAATAAAAGTACGTTTTAATAAAAGTTCCTTTTAATAAAAGTACGTTTAATAAAAGTTCCTTTTCACAAAAGTACGTTTTAATAAAAGTACCTTTTCATAAAAGTACCTTTTCATAACAGTGCCTTTTCGCAAAAGTACCTTTTAATAAAAGTGCCTTTTCGTAAAAGTGCGTTTTAATAAAAGTACCTTTTATTAAAAGTACGTTTTAATAAAAGAACCTTTTATAAAGTACTTTTTAATAAAAGTACATTTTAATGAAAGTACTTTTTAATCAAAGTACCTTTTAAAAGAAGTATCTTTAAAAAATTTATTTTTTAAATTCAAAAATATTTTATTTGAAATGTCTTTAAAAATATCTTAAAAAGTAACTTTAAAAAAGGACCTAATAAAAAAAACAATGAGTGTTCGAACTCACGGGCGATGTGTTAACACCTTTTTGTTACACGGTACCTGTTCGATTTCTATGAACACAGACCCACAAACCCGGAGGTAGAGTTAATATAAAGTATTTAATGAAAAAGAATAGTTTATTGAATTTAATTTTACTTTGTATAATTTATTAATGTTATGTTTTCAGCACAGTTAATATAATATATATATATATATATATATATATATATATATATATATATATATATATATATATATATATATATATATATATATATAATATATATATAATATATATATATATATAAATTTAGTAGATGCACTCAAAATGAAAAAGTTAAACAGAAGTGCTAATGATTTCATTATTTTCTTGCTTAATACTTTTTATTTATTTTATATTAAACCCACAAAAAACAAAGAGAATGCAAAGCAACAGACAAATGTACATACATACATTGTTATGTTTGTACATAAGCTACATACGTTGCTGTCTTGCTATCTCATTTTTATATACATATGTACGTATAACCACGTCACTATTCTCTTTGCTATGCATAAGACAAAACCGAAGATCAACATAAAACACTTTTTTAATATTACTCCAAATTAATACTCCAAATTAAAACACTTAAATCTCGGCTCGCCGATATCGGATCGCCTTAATTTTTGGCCTAAACTCTTCGTCGAAACCCGCACTAGCTTTTTAATCCAAAAATTAATAAAATCGGCTATGAATTTCCGGAGAAAATCGCGTGGGAAAATTATATGAAAATCGCCCAATAATCACTTTCAATACCGACTGCCAGGCAACGAACAAACAAACGATGATTTACTCTTACATACCTAACACTTGCGTATGTATTGAAACTGATAGTTTACTGCCCTAGAGGCGCGCGTATAGATGTTAACACATCAAAAAGTATCTCTTGATAAGAATATCTTTAAAAAGTGACCGTTTTTAAAAGTACCTTTTAAAAGAGTGTTTTTTAAAAAGTTCCTCTTAAAAATGACCCCCTTAAGGAAGTGCTTTTTATGTTAAGTATGTGTTACCGAAAGTCACATTTACAAAAGTACATTTAAAAAAAAGTACCTTTCCCCATTTTTATATATTATTTAATTTCTCAATACTAGCTGCCTTGTTTTTTTCTTTTACAAAATTATGGTCCTAATCTTGTGTGTCCCTAATGTGTGTACAGATATATGTATGTGTTTGTTTATAGCAATTAAATTCTACAGCACTGTATCGGTTTCTAGGACCACAATCCTTGTACCTCACCTCTTATCATCAAGTATGACAGTACTTTGTGCTACAGCCGTTGCTGGAGTCAGTCGACCATTATTGACATCAATTGTAATTTCTTTAACTCCTTTTGCCTCACTACTGCCATTTTGCTGATATTTCATAATGGAATGAGCACGTTGAATATGATGATTGTAAGTACTGCCACCAACACTACCGCCTGCACAACGTCCCCTATTCCAGTGCACAGATGAACGATTGTGATTGGATCTAATGGACATGTTGCAAACACTGGTGTCCAGCACACCCGTGGCCGTTGAATGTTGTCGCTGCCGTGCTGGTTGTTTTCTACAGCACAGATATCGATAGAAATGTGAACGAAATGCTCCCGAAACACAAAATAAAGCCACTGGATTTAGACAGGAGTTAAGAAAGCTGCATTGAAAAAAAAGAAGGAAAGAAAACGGCACGCATCAATAAACTAAACCTAAAAACTTTTAAAAATTATTAAAAAGCTAAATTTATGATGATGAACATAAAAAATGGTAAAATATTTATTTAATAAAACGGCAGCAAAAGTAGCATAAGTAATAAACCTTCGTTGGGGTCAAATTGTACGTAAAAGAAAAAACAAAAGATTACTCATGCTTATAATTACATAATTGTAATATACATATGTATATGGGGAGTTCCATACATACATGTTAAGCTTTTTTTTAAGCGACTTTAAAGAAGATGAAAATTTTCAATTCGGTTGCATATCTTTAATCTATATTATACATCACGAGTCTGTCAATCGTTGTAGACCGAACTTAGATTTTTTTTGTATTAGGGATTTAAAAATTCAAAGCCAAAAATCAGATGATATTTGTAAGAGTTGTGAGCCGTATAAGGTTTTTCATGCCTTAAGGCTCAGTTAGCCGACTGTAATGTAAAGTAACTGCAACGTAGGAAACAGCTGATCGATATTTTTATATGAAAAGTATGTTGCGTTATATTCCATCTCTATAACCATTTTCATTACTTTTCACATAACAATATCGATCAGCTGTCTCTTACTGTTGCAGTTACTTTACATTGCAGTCGGCTAACTGAGCCTTAAGTTAGTCAACTTTGACACCCTGTAGCTTACAGCGGGTTTCAGCAGGGTGCTTCAAGTTTCATCATTCTTAAGCTTTGGGTCTTATAAGATTTTTACCTAAATTGTTTTGTTATCGGATTGCAAGTTTCAAAAATAAAAATTTATTACTAATTTTTTCTTCTAATTGGAACCACTGTGTGGTGGGCTAATAAAATTTAAACATCATATTCGAAGACTTATAATTCTGATTATTTTTAAGGATTTTGTTTTCTTGTAGTTGACGGGATCTTTTCCTAATTTACGTAATTTTTTAAAACTTTTTATGGCACTAATAATTCCAAATCATATTTTACTTAGTCCCGGTCAAGACTTGCAATTTTTGTTGCAGCAATTTTTGAATATGTGTGAGAGTGTTAAAATAGAAATATATCGTTGGCTAAAATGCTAAAAGGCTGCATGTATTAATCTTATTTTATAGTTCTGCTATCAAAAATCTCACTGTTATTAACAAAAAACCTGTAAAATTTTATGTTTGTTAGTTACGCCTTTTTGAATTTTAGCTAGCGACATGTATTTCTCTCTCACTCTTTTGCAGTAAAAAAATTAAAAGTTACTGCAATAAAAATTCCAAGTCTGGACAGGGACTTATTCGCTTAACGTCCCTTTTCACAATGTTCTTCATACAAAACTTGCCGTTAAAGTCCCTGTTATCTTTTAACCAGACATTGTGAAAAGGTACGTAATTGAAAAAAAACAACAACAACTATTCATTACTTCCGCAAGAATACAGTGTTACCACACAAGTATTTTTGACCGGGTGCAGTCAAGTTACTTGGGATTATTAGTGCGTTAACAAATGTTAAACTTAATTGTAAGAATTCCAAAAAAAACACCAATTCAGTTATATTTTTTTAATGAAATTTCTTCTTGAATAAAACAGTCGTATTTTTATTTTAGGGGAAGCTTCAGTCCAATAGTATTTAATATTTTTCACTTTACTTAAAAAAGACAATTATACTTACTAAGTGCAAAAACCAATAATTCTTATTATATGCCAAAATTCATCAAAATCTTCACGTGCCGTTGGATTCAAATGGAACCACAATTCAAACAAATGATATGGAAAGAAACAAATAAAAAACACTGAAAATACAAAATTAAAAGAAAAGAAAGGAAGAGAAAAATATTTTTATTATAATGAACGGAAATTGCTTAGATATTCACAAGGACAAATGGAAACAAGATAATAAACATTAATACTTTGAGATGTTAATCTATGGAAAGAAAATGTAAAACCGCAATTTGTCAAGCAGTCACTCATATCAAGACAAAAACAACACATAAACAAAGCAGTGTTAATAAAAGTATAACTTCTAAGCTACTTAAGCAAATTGCTCTGAAGAAAAAAAAAATACTACATCTCCAAGGTTGTGTCCACTTTAAGGCAAGTCAGTCAAGTAAATAAAAAAAAAATAAATATCTCTAACCCTCAATTTTTCCTTAACTTATTTCGCTCTACTGTTAATAAGATAATTTTAATTAAACACACCACAAACACCCACTCCCATAAAAATTTTCAACTAAACTGTTGAAAATTGCTTTCTTTGTACATTCAGTCGTCAGCTGTCAGTGATGAACAGGCCATGTAGTAAAGTTTTCAAACTTATAACAACAAAACGAGGAATCTCGTCAATAATAGTAAGGAAATTTTGTGTTTTATAGTCGTACTTACCTCCTACAAATGCCATCACCATGCGCGCCACATAGCGTCTCCCTTTTATTTGGGCGCGCATATATTTCGTTCCACCTGGCACATCACGTGCACTGACATGCAAACGCTTGGCCGTTATCATGTATAACACACCAATTACAAATAGCGGAAACAAATAGTACACGAATGCCTTCGTAACGACCACATATCTGCGTGTGAAGAAATGATTTGAAAAAAAAACAAGACATTTCTTGGTGATTTATTAGTATTACAAGATTTAAATTGTATTCAGTTTCGTGCTTAATTCAAATTTCTAAATAAAACACCATGTCCCTAATGTTTAAAAATCATTCGTTAAATATGTAAGACCCTGTCTAACTTTTTATACATTAAAAAACTGTAATTAGCTTAAGTGACTTTAATAATTAAGGCTAACAAGAAAAAAAAAACGAACAATGAAACAAACATTAAAATCCAAGAAACAATTGTGTACTAAAGGACCTTCCAATAGGGTCTTAAGCGTTTTGACAAACGATAGCGGACATATTGTTTAATTTAAATTTACTTAAATGAAATTAGCTGGAGTTTATTCAGCATTTTTTTTTTTCAAAGCAACATGAATGTATATATTGTTCACCAGCTCGAGCAAATGATAACATTATTTTATCAGCATATATTTATGTTCCGTTCGCGCAACGCACAGTGTCGTGTTCTCATATAGCAAGAGTTGTTGTAAAAAGGTGAAAGTTGGCGAAAATATTTTAATCAATTAAAGGTAGCCAAGCATAAAATTTAGAAAATTTAGGAGCAAGGATTGGTATACCTCCCATATATCCTGCAAAAAAAATGTCTTAAGGCAAAAAAAAAAGTTGGAGCTTTGTATATTTATTTAACTTTATATACTAAAAGTTTTAAAAAAGGTACTTGTTAAAAAAAAGCACCTTTTTAATAAATTACTCTTTAAAAAAGTACCTTTAAAAACTACCTCTTAGAAAACTACCTTTTTACACAAGCGTCTTTTAACAAAAGTACCTTTATAAAAAGTATCTTTTAACCTTTATGTCAACAGCAGAAATGCTTTACGCACGTCCACAGCAGCATACCTGGGTATGTAACTACATACGTTTTGTATGGGGAATGGTACGTCGTTAGCATAAAAATGCTAATTACGTATCTACCTGGTTTGTTGGAATTTCCGAATTATTTTTTTAGTTTGTTAGAAATGGACAAAAGGCTAAAAAATTTTATGATAACCAATTTCATCCTCACAGTCATTGTTTGTTGAAAAAAGTGGTTGTATAGGTAGACGACATACGTATATAATAAATATATAATATAGGCAGGTAGAAACATTTATTGTTGCGGAAATTTCATTCTTTGTAGTATCGTCAGAAAATTTAGTTTACATTTGTGATTCGAAGTGAAAAGACGTTTCTGTTTATTTTGTGGAAATAAAAAAATATTAAAAGTGAAATGGCTGATGATGAATGGCTTACTCCGCGACAACTAAGCGCACTTTCGTACGAAGAACAACAAGCATATATTCGGCAAGCGCTTGAAGAGAGCCAAGAAGAAACAAGTGACCACGATTCAATAGTTGGTGACGAGGCTTTAGGTGATATTGGTGGAGATGACTCAGACGTTGAAGAACCCATGTTACCAGAATATGACCCAGAGGGCGACAGTGATTCTGATGAAGATCTTGAAGATGCACCAATTGAAACTGGCGAAGTTTTTACTGCCAGAGATGGTAATGTTTGGTCCTCTATACAACCACAACCTGTAAGATTCCGTACGCACACCATTCTAAGAAGTGCAGAATCTGGACCAGTACGGGCAACGCAGGGTTTGACCATTGCAGAAACGTTCCAATTGATAATGTCAAACGAAATATGCGACATAATTATTCGTGAATCAAATCGAAAGGCAAGGCAATTTTATGATATTGACAACGCAAAACATCCAACAAGAGAACCAGAATATCCAGAGTTTTTTCAACGCGCAACGCCATCGAAGCCATGAAAGGTGGGCCCATCGGAGTTGTGGATGCTGAGGCACATGCATCGGAGGAACGTGATAGTACGGGCCGGCTAAAAGTAAAGGGGAATTGCTACATCTGCTCGAAACGACGCCCTACTCGTAAAGCATGCACATTATGCAACAAACCAGTGTGCGCAGAGCATTCCAAAGACTTACCTCAATAATTTTAAGCAAAAATAATTAAAACTGACATTATATAATAATAATAAAAAATAATTACAAAACTTAGCTCAAAATAAACTATACTTTTATATTATATTATCATATTTGCATGCGTTTTACTATACATACCCAGGTATGTATTCTGTTGACTTAAGGGTGCAACTTTGTAAATGGGCTTTATCTTCCGAACGGATGATCTAATCCTAACCAAACTTGGAACTATTGCGTAAAACAGTTTTGACTAGGATATCAAGAAATTTCAAGTCGATCCGGTTATCCAGTTTAGAGCTACAGCGTTTTCAGAACTAAAAACATACCCAGGTATGTTGCCGTTGACATAAAGGTTAAGAAAAGTCCCTTTTAACAAGCTACCTTTCAAAAAAAGTATTTTTTAAAAAAAGCACATTAAAAAATATCTCTTTAAAAAGTACGTTTTAAAAAAATTATTTAATAAAGTACGTATAAAAAAACTATTTAAAATAAAGTGCCTTAACAAAATATACTTTATAAGAAAGTACCTTTTAAAAAAGTACATTTTAAACGAAGTACCTACTAAAAAAAGTACATTTTGAACGAAGTACCTATCAAAAAAGTACATTTTAAAGGAGTACCTTTTAAAAAAGTGTCTTTTAAAATAAGTATTTTTTAAAAATAGTACTTTTCTCAAAAAGTACCTTCTAAAAAAAGTACCTTTTCAAATAAGTGTCCTTTAAAATAAGTATTTTTTAGTAAAAGTACCATATAAAAAAGTACCTATCAAAAAAAGTACCTTTTAGAATAAGTAGCTTTTTAAAAATGTGTCTTTTAAAAAGTACTTTTTCGAACAAAATGTGTTATTAAAAAAGTACCTTTTAAGAAAATTATTTAAAATAAAGTGCCTTAAAATATATACTTTATAAGAAAGTAACTTTTAAAAAAGTACATTTTAAACAAAGTACCTATTAAAAAAAGTACCTTTTAAAAAAGTACTTTTTGAAAAAGTGCCTTTAAACAAGTGCTTTTAAAATAAGTAGTTATTAAAAATAGTACTTTTTAAAAAAGTACCTTTTCAAATAGGTGTCTTTTAAAATAAGTATTTTTTTAGCAAAATTACCATTTAAAAAAGTATCTTTTAAAAACAGTAACTATTAAAAAAAAGTACCTTTTAGAATAAGTACCTCTTTAAAAAAGTACTTTTAAACAAAAATGTGTTTTAAGGAAAGTACCTTTTTAAGAAAGTGTCTTTTAAAAAAGTGCCTTTTAAAATAAAAACACCTTTTAAATAAGTACTTAAAAAAGCACCTTTTAAGCAAGTACCTTTTATAAAAAGCACTTTTTAAAAAAGTACCTTCTAAGAAGTGCCTTTTTAAAAAAAAGTAGCTTTTCAAAAAAATACCTTAAAAAAAGTACATTTAAAAAAGTACATATTAAAAAAAGTACTTTTTAAAAATAGCACCTTTTAAAAAGCAATTTTTAAAAAAGTACCTTTTAATAAGAGCCTTTTAAAATAAGTAGCTTTTCAAAAAATTACCTTTTAAAAAAGAGTACTTTTTAAAAATAGCACCTTTTAAAAAGTATCTTTTAAAAAAGTACCTTTAAGAAAATACCTTTTAAAAGGAGTACCTTTTAAAAAGCCTTTTAAATATTTACCTTTTATAAAATATTTCCTTTAGAAAATACCTTTTAGAAAAGTAATTTTTAAAACAAATATACATATTTCAAATAAATTCAGTTAAGTACGACTTTGGCTGGAACACGAAGGGTTCCATAAGCCGCTAGTTCTTTTTTGCGATTTTTTTAGTATCGACGCGTATTTTAATTTTGGCGTTTTTTATTTTGGCAATTTTTTTGTTTGTTTTCCAATAAATATTTTTAGTTTTAGCCTTTATTTAGCTTTGCCGTTTTATTCGTTTTGGCGATTTTTTTTAGTTTTTTATCGACCTTTTTACTTTTGGTGATTTTTTTTTTGCATTTTAGATATTAATTTTATTTTTGGTGACATGTTCCGTTTAAGCGCGGCGGACAAACGGACATAGTGGTGAAAACAATAGGGTTCCTTTTCACCTTTAATGTCCTAAAAAGTTCCTTTTAAGAGAGTACTTTTAGAAAAAATCCTTTTTTAAATTACATTTTTATATAACATTGGAAATGGTGTTTTATTTGATTATACCTTACCTATAAATCAGCCTTAACAATACAGGAATATGTTAAAAGAAAATTAAGGACGAAAAAAGCATGAAAAATACCATTTACCCACCTGGCATAGATTTCTGAATTGTTTCGCTGCTGCCCAAACGGTGTGCAGATAATTATGGTTAAATTAGTTTTTTCATCGATTAGTATGGGCTGCAAGTCAGACATTATCAGTGATGGTGTGGCAAGAGCCATGCTTAACATCCAAATCATAACGGCTATCATTATTGTTAAGGGTCTTGGCTAAATTACAAGAAAGAAATAATAGCTGATTATAGTAAAGTTTAATTAGTTTTTCATTCATGTTATGCAATTAAACTAATATTTGTATTTAATTGTTGTTTTATTTACCTGAAATTTCTTAAATGGATTTACTATGGCGCAATAACGGTCGCCTGATAAAGCAGTCAGTGTAAATACTGATACACCTATAGAAATGTCCTTAGAGAATTCGGTTAGTTGGCACATAGTCTTGCCAAATGTCCAACTGTCAGTGGTATACACCAACATGGCCAAGGGAACGCATACGATTATTACTAAGAGATCGGCTAAGGCCAGTGAGATGGTGTAGCTAAAATTGTGAGAAACAAAAATAATACCGAAAAATAACTATTGAATATAACAAAAAAAAAAAAAAAACACTATAAGTGAAACTAATAAAATGATTGAAAATGCTTATTTTACGCTGAATAAAAAATGATTTTTAATTGTTTATTATCATCACATTAGCCTTATAAGTTTTCAACTAATTGAAATCATCTGAAACGAGGGCAGCCCACTTTATATTTATTCGCATCATGTATAATTTTTTTTAAGTAAGCTCAATATCCTTTGAAAGTTCGTTAACTAGAAACTGTTTGAAACTGTTTTCTAGAAAGTTTTTTTTTTAACTGCGATAATAATGTACAGAGTTATTTAAAACTCAGCTAATACTTTTAACATAATGTAAAAGTTGACATTGTGTGATAAAAAGTTTGTCATTCATCCCCATTTGCCAGGCCTACATTAAATTTGTTAAAAAACAACAAAGCAACTGACTTCAATCTAAAATATTAAAACAAAATTGTTTAAAACTTTTTCCAAGTTCCATAACATTATATGAAATAAAGACAAAGGACGAAACTTTATGCTGAAACCAGTATATTAAAATTTATTTCGATTGAGAGTTTATTTGAAGCTGCTTTCATTATATCTTTATTTTTTAAGTTACATGGAAGTACTCGAATATACCAAAAAAATATCAATAAATTATTAAGCTATGGCAAGTAAAAAAAAAATATTTATTAATATTTCAAAGAAAAAGAAAAAAAAAACACAAATGTTTGCATATTTATATAAAAGGAAACAATCAAAAAGGATGTGGAGTTATACAGGCATTAACATGCCAGAGTTTGGTTGACCCTAGGCAATTGGTAAAAAAGCTTCTCATATATCCCTTTTTTTGCAAATGCAATATGTAGAAAGCTTAAAAAAATTTCTGAATATTTTTTTTTTTTTTTTTTTTTTTTTTTAATGCATGTATTTATTTATTGTATCTTCATATATGAACTAACAATAAGTATTCAAATCTTAAATCTATAAAAAAAATTATTAGGCCCGACCAGTGTCGGACATAAACTTAGTGGTAGTTATAAATAATACATTAGTAATGATAATCAAAAAAAAAAGGGGGGGGGGGGGAAAGTATTTTCAAGTAGTCCCATCTGGAGTGTTAGGTATAAGAGCCCGTGTGTCCCTCTTTTTTAAGCGGACGTGTCCAGTAAAGTTCAAAATATTACGAGCAAGCGGATTAGGATGTGATTCGAGTTTTGTTAAATATTTGCCTGCGTATTTTGCAATTTCTTCAGTCACTAGTGGCATATTTAAATCACGATGTATAATAGAATTTTGGATGTACCATGGAGCCGATGTTATTAACCGTAAAATTTTGTTTTGCCTTCGTTGGATTCTCTCGACATTGGAAGCTGAAGCAGTGCCCCATAACTGAATTCCGTAGCGCCATATTGGCTTCAAAAGCGACTTGTATAATAAAAGTTTGCAGTCTAGGCTGAGTGTTGAGTTTCTGCCAATCAACCAATATATTTGAGTTAACTTAAGTTTCATCTAAGTTAACTTAGAGTCAATATGATGTTTCCATGTAAGTCTTCGATCAAGGTGTATACCAAGGTATTTCACTTGGGAATATTGAGGAATATTTTGATTGTTGATTCGAATGGGGGAGCAAGTATCTCTTCTTAGGGTGAACGTTATATGGACACACTTTTGTTCATTGACTTTAATTCTCCATAAGTTCAACCATATTTCCAGCTGAGTGATATGTTCCTGGAGATTGCGGGATGCCTCATAAGGGTTTTCGTGCACACTCATACAGGCTGTATCATCGGCAAAAGTAGAAATATGGATATTATTGCTCACAGGCATATCACAAGTATATATTAAATACAAGACAGGACCCAGAATACTACCCTGGGGCACACCAGAAGATATAGTTTCGGGCACACTCGTGAACTCTCCTTCCACAACAGTGAACTTCTTATCAATAGTATAACTTTCCAAAAGCTTTTGAATGTTTATTGGCAGATATGTCTTCAATTTTAAAACTAGGCCTTCGTGCCATACTTTATCAAACGCCTGAGAAACATCAATAAAGATAGCAGAACAATACTTCTTTTCTTCAAATGTTCTTCTTACAACTTGGACCAGTCTATGCGTTTGTTCAATCGTGTTGTGCTGACTTCTAAAGCCAAATTGATGGTCCGGGATACACCCATTATCAGTTAAAATTTTGGACAATTTAGTCATGAGCAGCTTTTCGAAAAGCTTTGAGATTGTAGATAGTAAGCTTATAGGCCTATATGACTCAGTCTTGGAAAGATCTTTGCCCGCCTTTGGAATCATTTTGATCTTGGCCAGTTTCCAGTTATGTGGAAAATACTGCATTCTTAAAATAGCATTAAAAGTAAATAGCAGGATTCTTATTGCAATATGAGGCAAGTTCATGAGCATTTTGTTACTAATGCCATCAATACCAGGAGCTTTCTTCGGGTTGAGTTCAGCAATTACTTTTTGTACTTCACGCATCTTAAACCTTAAGGGACGAGGGGGTAGAGAAACTACACACGGTAAATCAGCAGCACCCGTACATGAAGATTTTAAATGCTCAGAAAATAAGTTACCTTTCTCACTATCACTTCTTGCCCAGCCTCCGATCGCAGTACGCAATGGTGATTTAAGATCAACGGGTCGTTTAAGATTTCTAGTAGCGCGCCATAAAGAGTAATTAGATGCGGACGTTACATCAAGACCTTCTAAATACTTTTCCAGTAGTGCAGTTTTTTCCGACGATAGCAGCTCTTTGAGTCGTTTAGTACATTCTTTAAGTCTGATTTTATTTAGGGGTGATCTGTGTTGTTGCCATTCTCTTCTAGCTCTCCTTTTTCACATACAAGACGTTCAATTTCCGTAGAATAAATTCTGTTAAAGCCGGTCTGCGGATAGGAGGTAGTGGCGTGTTCAGCAGCCTGTTTAATATTTTCGTTAAGATTGGCAAAGTTAAATTCTATATCATCGCATGATCTAAGCTGAATGTTTTCTACGCAGTGACTACTAAGATATTTTTTGAATGCCAGCCAGTTGATTCCATTAATCATCTTCACATATGAGTTAGTTAAATCACTCCTTAGTGGGTTGAAAATTGTAACTATTGTTGGAGAGTGATCGGAGGACAGATCTAGAGAGGCCTCTACATGAATTAAGTCCCTATGAATATTTTTCGTGACGGCAAAATCTATAACATCTGGAATTTTTCTTACGTCAGTAGGCCAGTAAGTAGGCTCCCCACTCGAAATGACATCTAAGCCCATTTTTGAAATTGTATTGAACAAGGCTCGACCTCTAGGTGTAACAAGACGCGATCCCCAGTACGTATGTTTTGCATTGTAGTCACCAGCTGCCACGAAACAAGATCCAAGCGATTTGTAGAACTTCTCATACTGATCTTCGGTAACTGAAAATCTGGGAGGTGAGTAAATTGATGATATCACGAAATTCGCACAAAAATTTTCTACGAAAATATTCCTTGCTTGCAAATATTCTTCACTAACGTTGTCAAGGACATAGTGCTTGAGTCTTGACTTAATCAGAATTGCTGATCCACCACATGCTCTCTCTCTCGGGTCATTTGTATCATATAAAGTGTAACCATTTATTTTAAATAAGCTTTTTGAGGTCAAATGTTATCGGAAACAAAGTGTGATTAAATGAATAAGTGGTTTTCTATGGATTAAGGCAACTGCCAGGTGCCATATGAAATATTCACTCATTTAATTCTGCCAAGTTCCCCGTTAGATCCGAAATACCTTCATCAAATCTGATTTCTGAATATGAAAAAAAAACTTTCATTGAAATGCATACATATTTTTATATTGCAAGTAAGAGATATTATGTGCCTTTATACCAAGTTGCTTGTATTGCTTATAGAATTTTTAAGCACAAAAAATTTATATGAATTAAGGAAAAAGGTAGGAAATCAATGCTTATTATATTGTTAATATTTGTTAAATGTTATTGTTCTAAGTTTTATTATAAGAAAGCTTCTCATATATCCTTTTTTCAATTTCTCATAAAGTTTAATAAATTTATGAATTACAACAGGCACAAAAGCTAATATATTACATATCGCACATTCAGTTCATAGTGACATAAGTCAAAAAATTCGTTTTTTGAGTTAATAATGCAGAATAATAATGCATTTCGTATTTTATCTTGCATACAAATTTCATATAAATAGCTTGTACTATCACCTCCTGAGAGAAGAACATTTGTTCATGCCTTCATAGAGTTGTGTGTAAATTGAAAACTTTAAACGTGTTTTCTGCAAAACTAGTTTTTTTGAGTTATGACACTATTGAACTGGATGTGCGATATAATCTATAGGCAATTGGAATACCAAATACAATGAATGAAACAAGTAGAAAGAATGTGAATTACTGCTGTAAACAATATTAAAAAAATTTTTTCCTCCTCAGACTTGACATAAGAAAGCCTTACATATATCCTTTTTTCCACTTGATCAGGAAATTTCATAAATTTATAAATTACTGACACACGAAAGCTTAACAATATATTTATTAACATACATAAGAATTATGAGCTAAAAATATATATATGAATTTCATGCAATAACGGTTATAATTTATTTGATATTTAATAGAATGGCATGAAACTGGAGGGAAGAACGTGGCTTTATGCTAGTAGTAATATACTTAAATTTGGATGTATTGAGACTTTATAAACAAGAACTTGCCATATATCCTTTTTTCACTTTCTCATAAAGTTTAATAAATTTATGAATTATAACACGCTAAAAAGCTTAAAAACATATTACATACAATCTATAGGCTTTTGAATTACCAAATAAAATTTGCTTCTCACAAAAATTTGTATTATTTATAACTTATTTCAAACTCAACTGAACTGAATAAAACAAGTAGAAAGAATGTGAATTACTGCGGCAAACAATATTATAAAATTGTTTTCCTCCTCAGACTTGGTATAAGAAAGCCTTTCATATATCCTTTTTTCCACTTGATCAGGAAATTTCATAAATTTAAAAATTACTGACACACGAAAGCTTAACAATATATTTATAAGTATATATAAGAATAATGATTTAAAAATATGTATATGAATTTTATAGAATAATGGTTATAATTTATTTAATATTTAATAGAATGATATGAAACTGGAGGAAAGGACGTGGATGTATGCTAGTAACAATATACTGAAATTTGGATGAGTTGACTCTTTATAAAAAAGAGATTGCTATATATATAATTGCCATATATATCCTTTTTTAAAGATGCTTGGAAATAAAAAAAAAATAATAAAATTTATAAAGGTCAAACTTATATTTAAAATTTATATGAAAAATGAAATGAAAATTTTAATTGCCCAAGAAAATATTTAAAGAAACTTTTTTCGAGATAATGTTACAAAACCTTAAAAAGTAAAATTGAAAGGAGAGGAAATAAAAAAAGGATGTGGTTTTTATATTAGAAATATAATTTGAGATATTGACTAAGTTTGAAGAGGCCAGAAAAATGCTCATCATATATCCTTTTTTTTGTAACAAAACAGTGATATTGTGAAGTTTGTGAGATTGTGGATTTTTTTCTTGAAGACTGCACTAGTGAAACAAAATATTTATTTAGGTAGGAAATGTGTTAAAAGCAAATACTTGTTAGGCTGGTCATATATCCTGTTAAGTTATTTTCAAGAAAAATATCCCATAAAAAAACATTTAAATGAAATGAAAGATGCTGAAATTCTGCGAAACAAGTAATAAGAGTAACCTTTAATGTTATCATTACAGTGGCAAAACTTTTATTGTTTTTTTTATAACCCGAATAAAAAAAAGGTTATTTGTACATCGTTTTCCTTTTCGCAGGACAAATAAATCAGAAATTGAAGCTTGTGGTATATGCTGCTTCAATGCTTAAGCAGTTAAAATGAACACTTCGCACATGAAAATTGAAAGAAATGCTTTTAAGTTGATAAAAACTTCCAAAACATTTGTTAGTATGCCAAAGAAAATGATATTAAAGTGATAAATGTTTGCAGTAATTTTGTGCGGAAATATTTGAAAATTTCTTTAAATAAAAAAATCCTTTGAAATAATAATAATGGTGGTTAGATATTTTTAAAAGTGAGTTGGAATAAATTAGCAAGTTGTTGAACATAAGAGACGGTCAATTATCCTTTTTCTGAGCAGTTACATAATTTAATGTTTAAAAAAAAATATATTTTTCTAAGTATTTATGATTCTTTGCTAACTTAATTAAATTAAATTATTAAACCCTTAAAGCTTTTAAAAAGAGTGTTTTATTATATGTATCTATTGTATTTGTTGCTTGAAAATAATTGAATGGCACTTGAAACAAAAAAAAAGGAATAAAATTGGATATTCTTTCAATTAAAGCTTATGTTCTAACTCAGTACGATAAACACTTCCACCAGCACTTGCGGTTTGGTGGTTTCCAAAATTAAATTTATCGAACTATATCTTATAGATTTTCTTTAATTTTGCAAAAAAAAAATTTCCTCTTTGGTGTACAGAGGAAAAAATCTGTCCACATATCCTTTTTTCCAAACACATAAGAAACATTCAAAATATATTACGAATTAATTATGTTAAACCTGTAAACTTGAATGGCAATAAATATTTATAATGTCTTGTGGAAATTTGTTATGTCTTCTGCCTATTGGAGGAAATGGTGTCCACGCATGCTTTTTTTCTATTCTCCTAGATTTTGCTGAAACTTTATATATGAATGCTAATGAATATTAGTAATACTCTGTGAAAATTGGGTGGGCCTGGGAGTTACTAAAAAGAATGTTCCCATATATCCTTTTTTCCGAAACTTATTTGAGAAACGTTCTAAAAACTCTAGAAAATATCTACAGACTTTCTTCAAGTTTTGGCTATGAATGGCTATATGTATCAGCAATATTTGGTAAAAAATTTATAGCTCTTGGATTCACAGAAAAAAAGTTAGCCATATATCCTTTTTAAAAAAAATTAAATCACTTAGAAAATATTAAAAAAATATGTTTGCTGTATGAATATGAATTGCAATTAACTTTCTCAATGTTTTGCCAAAGCTTGAGAGGTCTTTTGGTAATTGAAAAAAGGTGTTTTCATATCCTTTTATCCTTTTCTACACTAAAAGGTTTTACCTAAACTTTAATTATGCATGTTAATAACCATAAGTAATGTTTTGGTATTATTTTAGCTAGCACTGGGCTTGCTTGAAGAAAGGTGATTATGTAAGTTTTTTTCCAATTTTTTTATTATGAAAAAAAATATAAGAAGAAATTTATAAATTTTCTTTAAACTTTGGTTATGAATACAAATAAATGTTAGTGATATTTTCTTAAATTTTTTTTATCTCTTGTACTCATGGGAAAGAAGGTGGCCATATATCCTTTTTTCAAGCAGACTTTAACTATTTCGAAAACAATTAGGTATTATTCTGTTTGAAGTTGACAATAAATATCGAAAGCGATTTGTGAAAGCTTGGCTAGCATTCTGCTCATTAAAAATAACATAGTTTTTCTATCATATCTTATGTATCCTTTTTTCTTTATTCATGAATTTTTTAAAAACTTTGAATATCTACGTTAGTAACTGTAAGTAATGATTTGTGAAGGTTTTGGCTAATCATTGTTGATACTTTGTGAAAAATACGGTTATATATTAAAAAAATATATATAAATTTTACCAATGACTTAATAGTTCTGGTATAAGACTTTAGATTTACTTTAAATTTTGGTTATGAATGACAATATGTGTTGCTAATATATTCTGTAAATTTTATAGATTTTGTGTGTATAGGACAAAAGCTGGCCATATATTCTTTTTCTTAAAAAAGTTTAAATCATTTAAGAAAAATATAGAAATTACTTGGAAGCTTTCAGATATGAAAGTAATATATATTGGATATTGTGTTTTAAAAATTTATGGGCACTATTAATAGTTTATAATAAAAATATTGCTTTTAATTTATGAATTACAATTTAAAAAAATATATATTGTTTTAGGTGAAAAACGTAATTAAAATCACTCAAAGATATGCTTTACAAATGTTTTTTTTGTGCACTGTACATAATTTCTGAGCATACTTTTAGGGGCGAGTTAGTAAATTTAATAATTTAAATTTGTGTGTTATAAGATATTTTTATTTTTATTTTTGAAAACTTGGGCGGTTTTATTTCTAATGCCAAGAAAACAAAGAGAGAGAGAGAGAGAGAGCATGCATATGAACTGATTTTGCATTATTTATTAAGCTGTTTAAGTATTAAAAATGTGGTGCATACTTTTAGGAGGACCAAGTGAATATGATTTTGTGTTAAGTCATGTGAATACCTTGTTTACGATTTTATAATTTATGAGCTTTTCCTCTTTGTTTGAGTGGGTAAAGTTTTGGCTAGAAAAGCCAAATTAACATAATTGAAAATAATTCAAGCAAAATCTAATCAAGCATTTTCTTTTGGCCATAATTCCTTGTTATTTATAACACAATTCACAAAGTCACAATTATGTTACTATTGTTTACGGTAAATTAAAGAAGTTTTTTTTATAGCTACAAACAACAAATCTTGCCATATATCCTTTTAATATCTTAATAAGATTTTCTAATAAAAAAAAGAAAAAATAAAGTAAATTAATTTAGCCTGCTGCTTATTTATTTAGATAGCTGAAGTCTGTGTAAGAGTTGTGTTTTGTTGATTGGAAAAAGTCAAAGGCTGAAACTAAAGTAATGACGTGACAAAAGGTTGAGCTTAAAACTATTCACACTTCCGCAAAATTTTTGTCCAAACATAATGGAAAAAGTTTTTCACTTTTTATTTCCAAGAATTGAATAAAATTAATAAAAACTTTTGCAGATGTAGAAGAATTGTATTGTAGAGAATAAAAGTTTACTTACGTATTTGGAATGTTGCGCATGGAACGATGTCTAAAGAAGATTATCACTAGAGTACCATTGCCAACGACACCGACAATGAATATTATCAAGAATAAGACAATGATGAAATTGGTTTCGGGTCGTTGTAGAGGCGGCACATATGCATAAGCTGAGTCTGTATCAAAGTCATCTAGAGTAACAATGATTTCATCAGAAACTTCTTGAGATCCACTACTGCTGCTGCTGCTGCTTCTGCTGGTGTTGCTAATATCTCCTGTTAGACTGTAGTGTGTTGTATTTTCAGTGTAAAGAGTATTTTTCCAAATGTTGTTTGTTGCCATTGCTTGTTGTTTTAGAAATTGTTGCGTTAATTTCTCTACCGAGGCTGTTGTCGTTTCAGCAGCACCCATTATGTGTCCTGCCAACGTATTGCCAACTTCAATAAATGTCAAAGAAAACATCTTGACTGAGTGGCCTTATTTTCAGCCTACATATGCTACCTTCATCATAGTTTAAATAAACGAGGCGGAAAGTAAACAAAAAGAAAATCTTTCAATCACATTGTATGGTATATCCTGTGGTCTGCTGAAAAGGTCAAGCGTTTGTATTTTTTTTTATAATAAATATTAGTATTTGATTTTCTATTTAAAACTATTACATCCTTTTGAATTATTTGTGAGTATTTTTTTATAATTTTTTTTGCTTTCGTTTACCCCGGAAGGAAGTTATTTCAATATTAAGTTTATTAATTTGTTTTCCTTTTGCAATTCGATTGAAAAACGTGTCCGTTTGCTTCCTTAGTAGTGGAAATATTTAATTTGCGGTCATTTGCTTGTTATTTTTAGCTGGAAATTAAGAAGAGAAGAATTTAATTGAATATATATAAAAAGAAAATAAAACAAATAGCATTACTATTAACAATCTGTTTGAAGGTAATTACCGGCAAAACTAAAAATGAACCTTAAAAAAATTTAAAAATTTTTAAAACAATTTCTCGTTCACGTTCAAATATTAAAGGCCTAAGAAAAAGTGATATTTACATTAAAAAAAAAAAAACAGTTTTAAAATTATTTGTTGTTTTTCATACAAATTCTTAAAATTATGAAAGGCAAAAAAAAGCCTGCATAACACATTCCTTCCTTCAGCTGGAAAATTTGATCAAAAGCAAAAACAAAATTTTTTTAAATTCTTGTCCCCATATTCAAGCATTGACCAATTTCGTTTATGTGTTAATTTTGTAATTAACATTTTTATACCCTTTACCAAAAAATGGTCATTCCGTTTGTAATTTCCAGAATATTAATAAGGGAGCCATAAAGTATATATATTCTGGATCCTTATGCATAGGGAAGACGAATAAGCGATGTCCGTCTATCCGTCTGTCTGTACGTGAAATCGGTTTTCCGAAGCTCCCAGAAAAGCTAGAGACTTCGTTCTTGGACTGGTGGTTCAGAAATGGTCGAAATAAGATTGGAAAATCAGCAAAATCGAGCAGACAGTTTCAGAGCTGGGAGACTTAAACTTTATTTTGCCATACTAAATAACTACCGAAAACTAGTTTTTAATAATTTTTTATTAAATAAACTTATTTTATACTTCAGTATGAATAAAATTGGTATTTCTAACTAATAAAAAATTAAAAAAAAAAAAATTAAAAAAATTAAAAAGACGTTTCCAGGGTTGGAAAACTTTAACTTTTTTTCTTAAACAAAAGTAACTTACTAGAACAAATTTTTCCTTTTTTTCTATAAATTAAACATATCTTATGTTCTTAAAAGAGATAGATTGATGTCAGAAATCAGAAAAACAAAAAGGATGATTATAGGGTTGGAAAACCTACAATTTTTGTGAAGTTTAAAATTAACTACCGTAAACTAATTTTTTATTTATTTTTATTAAATGAACTTATTTTATACTTCACCACGAATAAAATTGGGTTTTCAAATAAAAATAAAAAATAAAAAATTTAAAAAGACGTTTCCAGGGTTGGAAAACTTTAACTTTCTTTCTTATACAAAAGCAACTTACTAAAACAAAATTTTCCTTTGTTTCTATAAATTAAACATATCTTATATTCTTAAAAGAAAAATATTGGTGTAAGAAATCAGAAAAATTAAAAAGGATGATTCCAGGGTTGGGAAACTGAAACCTTTTGTGATATAAAAAATTAACTACCGAAAATTAATTTTTTTTTTTTTAATAAATAAACTTATTTTATGTTTCAGTACGAATAAAATTGGTATTTCAAATTAAAAATTAAACTTCAAAAAATTAAAAAGATGTTGATTAAAAAAATTAAAGATGGAAAACTTTAACTTTTTTTCTACAAAATTAATTTTCTAAACAAATTTTTCCTTTTTTTCTATAAACTCAACATATCTTATATTCTTAAAAGAAAGAGATTGGTGTAAGAAATCAGAAAAACAAAAAGGATGATTTCAGGGTTGGGAAACTTACTCTTTTTTTCTGATATAAAAAATTAACCACCGAAAACTAATTTTAATTTTTTTTTATAAAAAAAAACTTATTTTATACTTCAGTACGAATGAATTTGGTATTTCAAATTAAAACAAAAATTAAAAAATTAAAACGACGTTTCCAGGGTTGGAAAACATTATTTTTTATACAAAAGTAACTTACTAAAACAAATTTTTCCTTTTTTACTATAAATTAAACACATCTTACATTCTTAAAAAAAATTGGTATACGAAATCAGAGAAATCAAAAAGGAGGATTCGAGGGTAACTACCGAAAACTAATTTTTATTTTTCTTATTAAATAAAATTATTTTATGATTGAGTACGAATAAAATTAGTATTTAAAATAAAAAAAAAAACAATTAAAAAATAAAAACCACGATGCCAGGGCTGGAAAACTTTAATTTTTTTTGGACCAAAGTAACTTACTAAAACAAATTTTTCCCTTCCTTTATAAATTAAACATATCTTATATTCTTAAAGGAAAAATATTGGTGCAAGAAATCAGAAACATCAAAAAGGATGATTTCAGGGTTGGAAAAGTTACACTTTTTGTGATATATAAGAGTAACTAAGTCTAATTAATTTTTATCTTTGCTTTTATAAATTATATATATTTTACATTTTAGAGATAAAAGTTTTTTGTAGAAAACTATAAAAATAAAAACCACAGCTCCAGAGCTGGAAACTTTGACCTTTTTTTCTGGTTATTAAAGTAAATAAATAAAACATTTTTTTGTAATTTTCTTTCTTCACTTAACACACTTTCTATATTTTTTTAAGAACTACTAGATTGGTATAAGGAATCAGAAGAATCTAAAATGATGAGTTTAGGGTTTGAAAATTAATTTTTTTTCTACATAAAAGTAACTAGGTCAAACTATTTTTTTCTTTTTCTGTATACTTTATGTATGTGCTTATGTATGTATCTCTATACTAATTACATAAAAGCACTTTTGTAAAGGGTATAAAAGATTCGGTACAGCCGAATATAGTACTTGTTTTATTTAAAATTTGTCAAGACCTATTGCTGAGTTTTACAAAATAAATGCAGTTAAGTGCGACCGACTGTGACTTGCATACGAAGGGTTCGGAACACTGCTTGTTTCTTTTTGTCGATTTTTTCTTCGATTATTATGATTTTTGACGATTTTTGTAGTAAAAATGCTCTTTTAGTTTTGGTGGTTCCTTCAGTTTTGTGCGATTTTTTTTCAATATTTGCCAATTTTTTGTTTTGAATTTTTACAATAAATATTTTTAGTTTTAGCGGTTTTTTTTTAATTTGGCTTCTTTTTTGTTTTTTTTTTGCGACCATTTAACATCTGCTATATTTTTTTTATTTGAGCGAATTATATTCGTTTTGGTGACATATTTCATTCAAGAGATTTTTGTTCGGTTAGGCAATTTTTTAATTTTTTTATGATATTTTTCGTTACAGCCTATAGTTTTAGTTTTGGTGCTTGTTTAACTTTAGCAATCTTCATGATTTTTTGCATTTAAGCGATTAAACTTATATTTTAGTGATATTTTTCATTCAAGCGCTTCTTTCATTTCAGCATTTTTCTCATTTCGGCATTTTTTTAATTTGTGGGTTTTTTTTAATTCTAGCGTTTTTTTCATTTTGGCGCTTCTCTTCGTTTTGGTTTTTATTTTGAGACCTTAGTGATATTTTTCATTCAAACGCTTTTTTCATCTCAGCATTTTTTTTCATTTCGACATTTTTTAATTTGTGGGATTTTTTTATTCTAGCGTTTTTTTCATTTTGGCGCTTTGCTTCGTTTTGTTTTTTTTTTAGACCTTTTTACGTCTGGTGTTTTTTTTTTGTATTTTAACCATTTATTTTATTTTTGGTGATACTTTTCATTTAAGCGCTTTTTTCATTTTGGCAATTTTTCATTTCGGGTTTTTTTATTTTGGTTTTTCTTTTTAATTTTAGCGTTTTTTTCGTTTAGGTGCTTTTTATTGCTTTGGCGCTTTTGTACGATTTTTAAATGATTTGTTTGGCGACATTTTTGCTTGTGGTGATGTTTTTTTGCACTTTAGCGATTTATTTTATTTTTTGTGATATATTTCAATCAAGCACTTTTTTATTTTTGGGGATTTTTCATTTCGGAATTTTTTTAATTCTATTTTTTTTTATTTTGGCGCTTTTTTCATTTTCACAATTTTTTTAAGTTTTTTGGCGACATTTTTACTTGTGGTGATTTTTTTTTTTGGACCTTAGTAATTTATTTTATTTTTGGAGATATTATTCATTCAAGCGCTTTTTTTTGTGGATTTTTCATTTCAGCATTCTTTTAATTTTGGATTTTTTTTAATTCTAGCGTTTATTTTCGTTTTGGCGCTTTGTTTTTTTTTGGTGATTTTTTTGTTTTGAACGATTTTTTCAGTTTTTTTGGCGACATTTTTGCTTGTACTTTAACGATTTATTTTATTTTTGGTGATATATTTCATTCAAGCACTTTATTATTTTTGGCGATTTTTCATTTCAGCATATTTTTATTTTCGAATTTTTTAATAGACGCTTTTTTCATTTTGGCGATTTTTTTAGTTTTTGGGCGACAGTTTTACTTGTGGTAATTTATTTTGCACTTGACTGATTTATTTTATTTTTGGCGATCTTTTTCATTCAAGTGCTTTTTAATTTTTGCCGATTTTTCATTTCAGCATTTTGTAATTTTTGGGATTTTTTTTTTAATTCTAGTGTTTTTCTTGTTTAAGCGATTTTTTTCGGTTGTTAGCGATTTTTTTTTTAATATTTTACTTTTGCTGATTTTTCGCACTTTAGTGATTTATTTAATTTTTCGCGATATATTTCACTCAAGCGCTTTTTTTAATTTTTTTTTTAATTTTAGGTTTTTTTTTTTAATTTTAGGATTTTTTAATTATAGCGTTTATTTTTGCTTTGGCGCTTTTTTGCTTTCGTGTTTTTTTTGTTGGTTTTTAGCGATTTTTTTAGCTTTCTTGGCATTTTTACTTGTGATGATCTTTTTTCACTTTAGCGATTTATTTTATTTTTGGCGATATGTTTCATTCAAGCGGGTTTTTCATTTTGGCGATCTTTTATTACGGCATTTTTTTAATTTTATGATTTTTTTCAATTAATTTTTTTTTCGTTTTGGTGCTTTTCGTTGACTTTTTTGTTTATTTTTTTTTTTGCAATAAATATTAGAAGTTGTTGCAATTTTCTTAGTTTCTGGCGATTTTTTAGTTCTTTGTTGTTATTTTTCATTCAAGTGCTTTTTTTCATTTTGGCGATTTTTCATTCGGGCATTTTTTTAATTTTGGAATTTTTTTCTAGCTCTAGCGCTTTTGAAAATTTCAAGAGTTTGCCCTTAGCGTTTTTTTTAAATTTCAAGATTTTGCCTCTTACTGTTTCCAAGGTACAGCAAGTTATCAAAATTACATTAACTGATACCATATCCTTTAATTTTGATTTGTTAAATTTCAGTATTAATTATTATAGTCTGCATAAAAATACACTAACTTTGAAAATTTCAAGTGTTGTGCCATAACTGCCAAAAAAATCATAAGCAACATAATTTTCGAACTTAATTTTTGATAACTTGCTATCGTAAAAATCGATTTTCTTAAAAAAAACGAAGTCTAAAAAATGTGCCGTTTAAACTTTTTTTGCGGTTATGGCTCGATATAATTGTATGTACAGTTACTCTCAGAAATATTTTGCATACATTTTTTTTAGCAAAATAATTAAATAAATTTATTAAAAATAAGAAATTGAGGCAACATGTTAAATTTATTTCTTTTGTAACTGAGCAAGCAAAGCCTATAGAATAGAAAATACTCAAAACAAGTAAGAGTGCTATATTCGGCTGTACCGAATCTTTTATACCCTTTACCAAAGTGTTTTTATGTAATTAGTATAGAGATACATACATAAGCATATACATAAAGTATAAAGAAAAAGAAAGAAATAATTTGACATAGTTACTTTTATGTACAAAAAAATTAACTTTCAAACCCTAAAATCATCATTTTAGATTTTTCTGATTACTTATACCAATCTAGTAGTTCTTAAAAAAATATAGAAAGTGTGTTAAGTGAAGAAAGAAAATTCAAAAAAATGTTTTATTTATTTACTTTAATAACCAGAAAAAAAGTTCAGTTTCCAGCTCTGGAGCTGTGGTTTTTATTTTTATAGTTTTCTACAAAAAACTTTTATTTCTAAAAGGTAAAATATATATAATTTATAAAAGCAAAGATAAAAATTAATTAGACTTAGTTACTTTTATATATCACAAAAAGTGTAACTTTTCCAATCCTGAAATCATCCTTTTTGATGTTTCTGATTTCTTGCACCAATATTTTTCTTTTAAGAATATAAGATATGTTTAATGTATAAAGAAAGGGAAAAATTTGTCTTAATAAGTTACTTTTATCCAAAAAAATTAAAGTTTTCCAACCCTGGAATCGTGTTTTTAATTTTTAATTGTTTGTTTTTTATGTGAAATACTAATTTTATTCGTACTCAATCATAAAATAATTTTATTTAATAAAAAAAATAAAAATTAGTTTTCGGTAGTTAATTTTTTATATCACAAAGAGTGTAAGTTTCTCAACCCTGGAATCCTCCTTTTTGATTTTTCTCATTTCTTATAGCAATCTTTTTTTAAGAATGTAAGATGTGTTTAATTTATAGTAAAAAGGAAAAATTTGTTTTAGTAAGTTACTTTTGTATCAAAAATAAGGTTTTCCAACCCTGGAAACGTCGTTTTTATTTTTCAATTCTTGTTTTAATTTGAAATACAAAATTCATTCGTAATGAAGTATAAAATAAGTTTATTTAAAAAATAATAATAAAAACTAATTTTCGGTAGCTAATTTTTTATATCACAAAAAGTGTGGGTTTTCCAACCCTGAAATTATACTTTTTAATTTTTATGATTTCTTATACTAATCTCTTTCTTTTAAGAATATAAGATATCTTTAATTTATAGAGAAAAAGGTAAAATTTGCTTTAGTAAGTTACTTTTCTATAAAAAAAGGTAAGGTTTTCCAACCCTGGAAACGTGTTTTTAACTTTTTTAAATTGAAATACCAATTTTATTTCTACTGAAGTATAAAATAATTTTATTTATTTAAAAAAAAGTTAAAATTAGTTTTCGGTAGTTAATTTTTTATATCACAAAAAAAGAAAGTTTCCCAACCCTGGAATCATCCTTTTTAATTTTTCTGATACCAATCTATTTCTTTTAAAAATACAAGATATCTTTAATTTATATAGAAAAAGGAAAAATTTGATTTAGTAAGTTACTTTTGTATAAAAAAAGTTAAAGTTTTCCAACCCTGGAAACATCTTTTTAATTTTTTGAAGGTTAATTTTTAATTTGAATTACCAACTTTATTCGTAGTAAAGTATAAAATAAGTTCATTTAATAAAGAAATAAAAATTAATTTTCAGTAGTTAATTTTTTATATCACAAAAAGTTTCAGTTTCCCCACCCTGGAATCATTCATTTTGATTTTTCTGATTTCTTACACCAATACTTTTCTTTTAAGTATATAAGATATGTTTAATTTATAGAAAAAAAGGAAAAATTTGTTTTAGTAAGTTACTTTTGTATAACAAAAAAAATTAAAGTTTTCCAATCCTGGAAACGTCTTTTTACATTTTTTAAGTTTTTTTTATTTGAAATACCTATTTTATTCGTGGTGAAGTAGAAAATAAGTTTATTTAATAAAAATAAATAAAAAATTAGTTTACGGTAGTTAATATTAAACTTCACAAAAATCGTAGGTTTTCCAACCCTGGAATCATTCTTTTTGTTTTTCTGATTTCTAACATCAATTTCTTTCTTTTAAGAACATTAGATATGTTTATCTTATAGAAAAAAAACGAAAAATTTGTTTTAGTAAGTTACTTTTGTATAAGAAAAAAAGTTAAAGTTTTCCAACCTTGGAAACATCTTATTAATTTTTTTAAGTTAAATTTTTTATTTCAAATACCAATTTTATTCGTGGTGAACTATAAAATAAGTTTATTTAATAAAAATAATTAAAAAATTAATTTACGGTATTTACTTGTATATATCACAAAAATCGTAGGTTTTCCAACCTTTTGGTTTTTCTGATTTCTAACATCAATCTCCTTCTTTTAAGAACATTACGTATGTTTAGTTTATAGAAAAAAAAGGAAAAATTTGTTTTAGTACGTTACTTTTGCATAACAAAAAAAGTTAAGGTTTTCCAACCCTGGAAACGTCTTTTTAATTTTTTTTTAAATATTTATTTTGTTAGAAATAATTACCAATTTTATTTATACTGAAGCATAAAATAAGTTTATTTAATAAAAAATTATTAAAACTAGTTTTCGGTAGTTATTTTGTACGGCAAAATGAAGTTTAAGTCTCCCAGCTCTGAAACCGTGCGCTCGATTTTGCTGATTTTCAATACCAATCTTATTTCGACTATTTCTGACCCACCAGTCCAAGAACGAAGTCTCTAGCTTTTCTGGGAGCTTCGGAAAACCGATTTCACGTACAGACAGACGGACAGACGGACATCGCTTATTCGTCTTCCCTATGCATAAGGATCCAGAATATATATACTTTATGGCTCCCTTATTAATATTCTGGAAATTACAAACGGAATGACAAACCTATATATAACCTTTTACCATTTTTTTGGTAAATGGTATAAAAAAAACAACTTTGAATTTAACTGTTATACTTTTGTTGCTTTTTCTTGTGTCAACTACGAAATTTCAACTTCACAAAAGTATTCTGCTTCTTTTAACGTTCCCGTTATTTTTTAAATATTTGTGTTGTCACATGGTTTTTTTTTTGCTTTTCGTTTGCAATAGTAATTAGTATACCTTTTGTTTATAATTGGTTCCAATATTTTCTTATTGATTGCAACACGTGAAGTTTTTGTTAAAAAAAATGGCTAAAAGTGAAGGAATTAAATTGATCTACGAATAAGATCATTTTATATCTGTATAATAGGGCAAATCAGTTAAATATATTTGGGATAAGTTTGGTCGATGTAGAAAACAAAAGAAAATGCAATTAAACATGTAAAAGAGCGTAGTTACATTGAAAATATTCCATTAAAAAGTCGAGCAAAGTTGTTAATGGTAAGAAACGCACGACAAACTATTAAAGAAAATAGGGAAAACCACCATTTATATGTGCCGAGTCTTAAAAAAAATGCTAAAGGGGATACTACGGACACACCTAAGTGGCAAGTCCATCAGTAGGATTCTAAAACCCAACAATACTAACGGATTTCTGAAGTTAATAGACAGAATCGTTAGTCAATTGCTGAACTACATAAATTTCAGACTTTTGATTTCGGGAAAACGATAATATTTAGTGACAAAAGTAAGTGCATAATTTTTGGGTGATATAAACAATGTATGGTGCGGCTCAAGCCAAATAAATCACTAAATATTAAGAATATAAGGCCAACATTAAAACATCGTGGTGGTTGTCTCATGGTGTGGGGCTGAACGTCGGCAATAGGAGTGGGAAATTTGGTGTTTATATAAAGCACAATGGATAAACATCTATAATTGTCCATTCTTAGAGAAAATCTAATTACATGCCAGTGCTGAACAAATGGGTCCGTATATCAATGGATATTACTTCCAACATTACAACGACCCAAAACATATAGCCCTGGACATTAAATTATGGCTATTATATAATACTAAACATCTGCCAATAAAACCACAAAGTCTCGACATGAGTCGTATAGAAAATCGTTGGGCTTATTTCGAGGGAAAAATCCGAGAAAATAGTATTTTATCAAAAGTGTACTTACATACTGGTATTGGCAGAATAAACGTTTAAAAAAATACCTCGAAATTGCCGAAATTTATTAGAATCTATGATAAGGTATCTGGAAGTGATCATTTCTAATAATGTATATCACACAAAACATTAAAACATAGTTTGCTGCTATAATAATGAAAAATCTGTATAAAAAATTCAAAAAGCAAAATACTTTTGTGACCTGATAAATAAGCGATTTTTTCATTATTTTTTTTAAAAATTTCATAAAATATTTTTTTTGTTTTTAAATTTTTATTAAAATAATTGCAGTTAAGGCTTCTCTTTTTCAATATGTAAAAAAATAAACGTGAATTTTTAAAAGGAGATATTTTTATGTAGCATTCTTTTCGTAAATTTATTGAGTTTTACGTATGCAAAATATTTCTGTGAGTAACTGATTTATTAAAGTGCTGCACAAGACCATTTATAAGTCATTTGAAGACATGAGAGATTTTTCAAATGCTTTACTGCAGCGAAATTTTCTAAAACAAACGCTAAACAACACTGTTGGTAAGACATTTCTTCTAGTTGTTTGTCTTGCCAATAGTGTTGTTTAACGTTTGTTTTAGAATATTTGAAAAATCTCTCATGTCTTGAAAGGTCTCGTGCAGGACATTAATGTATATTAATTACATTAGGATTTCAACATTTTTCGTTGCTTGTCTTGTAATAGCCTTTACGTTTTATTTGTCATATGTTTATTGTTGTAGCGGCCAAATGTAATTCTGTAAAAATTTCAGCTCTTATGGTTCTCGAGACAGACAGACAGACGTCCGGGCATAGCAGCGAAAATAATAGGGATACAGGGCCTTCGAATGTATTTTATTTAAAATTTTCATACAAAATTTTCTTAACTTAGATTTCAAATAAATTTGTGGGGCCTGTTTGTCAATGTCGACAACGTTCAACTTGTCGCACAATTGTATTTAAAAAAAAATTACAAAAAAAATTATATAAATGAACATCAAATATGAAAAATTTTTATTTTGTTTTGTGATTATCACTTTGGTGACGTGATTTAGGGCCATAGAGCCATAGAGAATTTTTTTTCTAATATAAAGTTTTTACTGCAACGCCCACTGTGCAGCTCTCATTTCCCTTTTTCTTTTTGCCGCTCATAATACTTAAGGAATGCCCTCATAATTCTTCCTAGTTTATGATCATTATCTTGTAATAAAATCGTTTATTGCTGGCATTTCCTTTGCATAAATAAAAATATCTCTTATAACAAATGATTTGCCAGCCAAGGGTTAAAACAAACAAAACAAAATATACAAGTACTCATTTGTTTATTTTGTTTTATTTTATTTTTTATAACTTCGTTGACACAGCAACGAGTTCAAAAGTAATTAATGCTGTAATTTGGTATCAAATTGCTGTTGTAATTAATGTCTTTATCCTTTTACAATTTATTTAATATGCCGACAGTGAGAAACGCCTTCATACAAATGGAAAAAAAGCGAATATTTTTTTATGCAAATTTAATTCTAAAAATCTGACCTAATTTTTTTTATAGATTTTTGATTTCATATTCGAGGATATTTCATTTACTCTTAATGATAATTAAAATAATAGGAGTAGGAGGGGAAAATGTTGTAAATAAAATTATGTAATGATGGTTTAAGATTGTTAACAAGTTTTTTTGTTTTTGATTTCATTTTAGAGGATATGCCTATTTACTGATGATGGCATTAAAACACGCACTTTTCCTTGGGGAGAAGGGAGCGGGCGAATGCTGAGATTGACAAAATAAGTCACTTGAAAATTAAAATAATGACTCTTTTGCCTGCACAACGAAATTAAAATAAACATTTCTTTAGTTATTCAATTTTAATTTTGTTGTTGTTTTTCTTTTTGTTTTACTTTTGGCATTCGATTACATTTGAACATTTGTTTTGTATTTAATTTCTTAATTTTATGCTAACGCCGCAGGAGCAAGGAGGGAGACCTTGAGTTATTTTTATTTTTTTTTTTTCTACTTTTTTATTTGAATTTTGTTTTTCGTAAACAAAGTTTAATAAGTGCTGTCATTTTTAATGGTTTCTGTTGTTACATTAATTTAAAAAATGTGTTCTACATTTAAATGTCGTTCTTAAGGTAATTTTTAAGTTTTCTTACAACAGCAAAAACTTTAGTTTTTATTCATAAAATAAAAATATATTTTGAATTTAATTAATTTCCTTGAAAAGTAGTAGCAATACAGAAAAATATCAATTAAGACTTATCCAAAGGGATTGTTGTTGTATAAAAAAAATAAATCCTTATAAAAAAGTAACATGTTGTTTTCATGGCCCCACCAGTTTTTTTAAAAGTTTTTCGCTGCACAACTGCCGCTGCCAAGCGCCAACTGTTATAAAAGTTAGCTAAAAGGTGCCAAATAAACTTTGCAGCTGTTTATTAACGAATTTTTATTGTAAACAATCAGACACAGTGGGCTAAAATAGGAAAAAAATTGTGTTAATTGTTTTAATTATTCGTTTTCAATTACGTACATATATACATTTCGAAATATAAGAAGTGCTACAAATATTCCAGGTCTATTTTGCACAACTTAATAGATTGTAGATAATATACCTTAAGAATAAGGAAATTCTCACTAGCTTGATATAAACATATCAACTATATATCAACACAACATATCAGCTATAGGCGAGTTCAAGTAAAGTGCATGTATAAAAATAACATGCATAAATACTTAAAAGGATTGGTCCTTTTGCTGGTGAATCGCCGCGAATGCTAACGTCCCAGAAAGCGAAGCGGTGAAATTAAAGAAGATATAATAGGGACAAAGAATTGAATTAACATTTGAAAAAATCGGTTTATAAACACGTCCTTCCAACTTGTATCCTTCAATAAAAATATCGATATTAATGTCATAAAAATCAAGCCACAACTTCCCAAATCATTGCATACAACTCTCTACGAAAATTCAGCGTAATAGATGTAAGGATGTGCCCTTCCCTCATATATCCTTTATTTAGCAAACCTGATTTCGTTAGTAATTATGCACACAGTAAATTTAAACCGTCAAAGATTTTTCTAAATTTATTTTAAATCGCTGCAAAAACAACACTACATCGAAGATATCCTTTATTACAAAAATTTCATTTCCGTTACCAATAAAATTTGGTAGATCAGTGTTAAAAATCAAAACTAAAATAAATCTGCTGTATTTTAATCAAAAGTTGAAGGACACGCCCATCTGCCATGTAGCATCTTCTTCGAAAATTAAACTTATGCTCCTCTTACTAAAAAATTAAACTTGTGCTGCAATTATGATTAGAATGGCACAAAAACTTGTTATAATTTATAAAATAGTGTTATAAAACTCTCCTATAAAATTCAAAGCAATAGTAGCAAAGATACGTTTACCTCCCACATGTCCTTTATTTGAAACCCCATATTTTAATTACGATTATAATCAAAATAATGGCAAAAACGTCATATTTTATTCGATTAAGATTTCACTGCTTAATTATATTGAAATCTTAAAAAGAACCCGACTGCTTTTTTTCATGCAGCCTTAGTTAAAAAAAGGATCCTGTTGCAAAATTGAACTAATGATCAAAGTGCCACAAAAACGCATTAAAATTTATAAAATAGTGTTACAAAACTCTCCTGTAAAGTTCATTTCAATCGGTGCAAGGATATGTTAACTTCCCATATATCCTTTTTTTAAACTTAGGTATGTTTTAATTATGATTACAAAAAATAGCAAAAATCTTTTGTTTTATCTAAAATTAAGTTATTACGCCCACTGATTAATTCTATTAATTCAAAAACTAATTTCTATCTCACATTTAACCTCTTATTTAAAAATTAAACTTTATTTGTAATAATGATCATAATGCTACGAAAATTTGTTACAACTCCCAAAATCGTTATACAAAGAACTCCTGTGAAATTCAGTGCAATCGTGGCAAGGATATGTTTGCCTCTCATGTATCCTTTATTTGAAAAAAAAAGCAAAAACATTTTGTTTTAACTAAAATTAAGCAATTGGACTCGCTGATCAATTCTATTACAAACTTTATAAGAACCAGACTGTTCTTCCCATGTATCCTCAATTAAAAAAAAATCGTTTCCATCTCCCATTTAACCTCTTTTTAAAATATTAAATAATAGCTGTAACTATGATCGCAATAATATAAAACCTGCTACAACTCGCAAAATTATAACACAAAACTCTCCTATGAAATTTAATGCAATCGTTGCAAGGATATATTTGCCTTCCATATATCCTTTATATGAAAACTTTTATTTTAATTATGATTATAATCACAGAATAGCAACAACTTTTGCTTTATCTTCACTTAAGTAATTAAACTCAGTGATTAATTCTATTAAATTCTTTATAAGAACCATTTATCCTTAATTAAAAAAAAATTATTGCCATCTTCCATTAGACTTATAATTTAAATATTAAACTTTAGCTGCAATTCTGATCAAAATGGTATAAAAACAATTAAGTTACAATTTACAAAGTTTTAATACAATGCGCTCTTGTGAAATTCAATACAATCAGCGCAAGGATATGTTAACATCCCATATATCCTTATTTGGAAAAGCTTTATTTTAATTACGATTATAATAACAATATAACAAAACTCGATTGTTTTATCTAGAAATGAAAGAGTGAGGCTCACTGTTTAATTTTATTGCAATATTTGTAAGAACCAGGCTACTTTTCCCATATGTCCTTAATTTCAAAATTTTATTTGATGTGGGGGATAAAACTTATTATGAAGTATAAAAAATCATTATTAAAATTAATTTTAAATTTTTGGAAAAACAAAAGCAAGGACAATAAAATCCTACATAAGTCCTTTCACTAAAAAAAATAATTTAAACCAAATTCTAAACACACCGCTACAAAAATTTTAAATAACTTTTATCATCACGCTGCAAAACTGTCCAATAAAATTTTTTACAATCGGCGCAAGGATGTGTCCACCTGCCATATATCCCTTACTCGGAAAATCAGATTTTTTTGTTAACAATGAAGCAAAAAAATATTGCGATATCTGGCAAATTCTATTACAATCGCTAAAAGATACAGGCAACTTCCCAAATGTCTTTAATTCTAAAAATATCAAATAAGGTACTATTATGAATTAGAAGCAGTAAACAATTTTAGCTATTACTAGAAGTGATTCCAAGAACTTTTAAGAAAATTAAATTTTTTACTCTGCAAGGACATGTCTGATTCTCGTATATGCTTTGCTTTAAGTATCTAACTTTAGCTCTAACTATGATAGTAAAAAAGTAACAAAAACTTATATATATTTCATAAGCAGTGTAACAAAGCTCTTTGGTAAATTTTATCGCAATAGACGCAAGGATAAAACTATCCTCCAGATGTCTTTTATATTAAAAAGAGAATTTTAGCTATAATTATTATTACTTTATATTTTTTTATTAGAACTGTGTATTGCAGCAATAGGCTAACTTTCAAGACAATTACTGCAAGGATATTAACAGCTGCCATATATCCTTAATTTAAAATTTTCAATTAGAACTTTACTTATGATCTTAAAGCACTAAAAATATATAACTAGTTCTTTAATTTCATTGGTAGGCTGTCGGCAAAATTTTAAAGCAAACGGAGTAAGGAGAAGTTAGCCTCTCATATATCCTTTTTATTAAATAAAATTTTAGGTATAATTTTCGTCGAAGTGAATTAAGAACTTGTAACTGTTCTTAAAACTAAGCTTCAGGTACGTCCAATTGCAATCGGTGCAAAAGCATGCATACTCTCCATATATCCTTTTTATTAAAAATTACATTGTACATGATATAATAACCAGAAGTGAATTAAAAACTTGTAACTTTGCTTAAAATTAAACTTCAGATAGGTTTTATTGCAATCGGTGCAAAAACATGCATACTCTCCATGTATCCTTTTTGTTAAAAATTATATTTTACATGAAATAATGAGCAGAAGTGAATTTAAAACTTGTAACTTTGCTTAAAATTAAACTTCAGATAGATTTAATTGCAATCGGTGCAAAAACATGGATAATCTCCATATATCCTTTTTGTTAAAAATTATATTTTATATGAAATAATGACCAGAAGTGAATTAAAAACTAGTAACTGTTCTTAAAACTAAGCTTCAAGTAGGTTTAATTACAATCGGTGAAAAATCATGCATACTATCCATATGTCCTTTTTGTTAAAAATTACATTTTACATGAAGTAATGAGCAGAAATGAATTATAGACTTGTAACTTTTCTTAAAACTAAGCTTCATGTACGTTTAATTGCAATCGATGCAAAAACATGCATACTCTCCATATATACTTTTTATTAAAAATTACATTGTATATAAAATTATGACCAATATACACAAACAAATTCATAATGAACTTTGAAACAATGCATACAGCTGAAATCTGTGGTTATAATTAATTACGTAGGCGCAAGAACCTGCTGTCTTGTGAATATCCTTGATATTAAAAAAAAAATTTAATTTCTCTTAAAATCCATGTCAAACTAACAAACAAACCTAAGTGCCATTATAGTTGTAGAATTATGCCGTTAAACTTTTTGGATAATATCATGGTAATCGCTGCAAGGACACACCCACACTCCATGTATCCTTTTTTTCAAAAATTCATATTGGACTACAATTATGAAAAGGAAAAATGCATAGCTTAGTAGTAATTGCTATAATTATTGAAAAAAAGCTTTCTAATGAGTTTTATTATAATATCCTGCAAGGACTTACGAGTGCTTATTTTTAAACAAAATTAAATTATAAAAAAATTATGCTCAAAATGCAGAAAAAGTTCTCAATTATCCTTGATATTCTGCACGCGAAAACATTCCCACTTGCCATATATCCTTTTTCTTAATTAAGGATATTTTTTAAAACTGAATAAAATGGTAACTATTTTTAGAACAATTTATTTTAGTTCCCTGTAATGTTTTACAACTGTAAGTGAAAGGACCTGCCTGCCTCCCATGTATTGTTTATTTCAAAAATGCATGGGTGGTCTGGATCAAGCAGAAATTATTACTTGCTGAATCAAAATTAAGCACTATGGTGAATTTAGTTTCAAGCGTTGCAAGATTATAATTTTTTGCTGGCACTTTGCAATGTAAAATTTGTTATACTAGTGAAATTTTTAAAATTCTTGAAATGTATGTAATTGGTTTTGCTGTTGTTTATTAGTAAAAATAAGGATATATAAAAGAGCCTTTGTTTATGTTTCTCAGAAATTCGCATGCAAAGAATACTATGGCGTCAAAAGGAAAACAAAATATGCCACTTGTTGTTTGCTTACGTCTTACATATTTCGTTTTCTTTCATCCAATTGACAACCATTTACTGTTATAAATAGTTACGAGAATTTGATTTCTGGTCCTTTTTAAATAATAAGCTTATTAAACAACAAACCGTTCAACATGATACATTCTATGGCAAAAAGTTTAGTTTGTGAAGAAAAATCAAAAGACAGTTAGAATTACATTGTAGATAGTTATCCTGCTGTTAGAAGGGAATGATGTATCAATAGCAACAGCACGTGTAAGAATTACCAAATTGTTGAAAGAATTTCTTTTTGTATTTAATTAAAAAAATACAAGAAATCGTAACGCGTGTAATAGAAATTTTTATTGACGTTCACTACTTTTTTTTGTATAAAATAATTTTTTTTTATTGATAAAAAGCCAGTATTTAATATTATTCAACACGCACATGAAATTGTCCAGAATATAAATTTAATTTTTAAAAGAAGTTTTATTATTTGCTCAATGTGAGGCTGTCTCATCAAAACCAATTTATATGTTAATTAGGAACGAATGGAAAAAACACCTTTGGTTTTTGCCAAGATTTAGGCAGTTCTTTTTATAAATATATCAGCAGGAACACCTTTCTTGTATAAATAATGCGTTTTATTTCTTAATTCACCTCCTGTTTCTCAACTGGAGCATGAAATGGAAACGGAAATAACCTTTGGAGTGCTTTTGGTTTTTGCGCATAGTAGTCCTTCCAAATGATTTTCAACGTCGTATCGAAAATATATGTTACTTTGCTCCCTATTCAATTTGAAAATTCAAAGTCTAGTTAAATGTCTGCTAGAAATTTTTTAAAATTCTATGATTTTTATACGACTAATCGAAAAAATGGTAAAGTTTATTCGCTTATTTCTGTTAATCGAATAAATTGTTTATCTGCGCACCAGTTTCCAGTTTTGTCTTATAGCGCTCAAATTAATTCGACTAAAAACATAAAAAAAAAAAGTTTGTATTCGAGTAAATCCTGTAAGTTTTATGCCTAAGTTTTATTCGAATCAATCTTCTTCGACGGTGCCCCTGTGGCAGAGTCGTAGCGACGCTATCTTCTCAGTCCTGTTGTAGTGGGTTCGATTTCCGCCATAGACCCTGTGTGTTTTCTGCCGACAAGCTAATCGCTTCGTGGGTTGAGTTTGTTAAAAAAAAAAGTTTTCTTGTATTGGCACTAAAAATTTATTCGAATAAAAAAAGTTTTAAAACTTTAACTTTAATAGATTTATTTATATTTTTTTTAATAGATTTAATTTGAAGTAAAAATATTACTGTAATCAATGTTTTTGATTTTTGACATTTTTTTTAAGATTTTTAGTTTTCTATTTTTAACATTCAAATCTATTTAAATAAAATAATCGATTAAATTTGAAACTTAAATTTTATTAAAAAAAAATCTTTTCTCATTTTTGCTCAAATTTTATTTAGTTTTAAGTTTTATCTTATTAGTTAGGAAATTTATTCGAATAAAAAATTTAACACCCTAAACTTAATCGATTAAATTTTAAGCTAAAATTTTATTCGAATCAATTTTCTTAAATTTTCGCCCATTTTTTTTAACTTTCAGTTTTATCTTATTTGTTTCGAAATTTAATAGAACAAAAAAATTTTAATACTTTTATCTTAATCGATTAAATTTTTAGCTTAAATATTATTCGAATAAATTTTCTTAAATTTTTGCTTAAGTTTTTCAATTTTAAATTTTCTTCTATTATCCTAATTTATTCAGACTTATTCGAATAAAACAGTTTTGAAATTTTAACTTTAATCGATTAAATTTGAAGCTGAAATTTTATTAGAATCAATGATTTTCTATTTTTGTTTTGTAGTTTTTCAGTTTTTAAGTTTTTGAGTTCTTTTTTATAGCAATAAAATTTATTCGAAGAAAAAAGTTAGAGTAAGCGATTAATTTTAAAATTTTATTTGTATTCGAATCAATCCTTATCGATTTTTGCTAATATGTTTAAATTTTCATTTTGTTGTGCAATTTCTTTTGAATAAAGAAATTTATAAAAAGTTTTTTTCTCGCGTAAATTTTATTCGAATTAATAATCTTTGAGGTTTTGTCTTTTTTTTTAATTTCAGTTTTATGTAATTAGTACTCGAATGTATTCGAATAAAAATTTTTTAAGAACTTTAACTTTTATCGATTAAATTTGAAGTTGCAAATATTAATCGAATAAATTTTTTTCAATGTTTTTAAAGTTTTAGTTTCATATTACATATTAGTATTCAAATTCGTTCGAATAAAAAAGTTTTAATGCCTTAACCTTAGCGACTAAGTTTCAAAAATTTGATTTTTGCTCAAGTTTTTCAGTTTTCAATTTTCTTTCATTTATACTTATATATATTCGAAATAAAAAAATCTTAAAACTTTAACTTTAATCGATTAAAAATGAAGCAAAAATTTTATTCGAATCAATCTTCTTAAATTTTTGTTCAAGTTTTCTAATTTTCTGTTTTCTCTTATAAGTATTGAAATTTATTCTAATAAATAAGTTTAAATATCTTAATCGATTGAATTTGAAGCTTAAATTTTTTTTCTAATTTTAAGATTTTTCCTCTAAGTATTCAAGTTTATTTAAATAAAAAATTTTTATTAACTTAACCTCAATCGATTAAATTTGAAACTTAAGTTTTATTCGAATCGATCTTCTTCGATTTTCGTTCAAATTTGTTTTATTTTTAGTTTTATCTAATTAATTTTGAAATTTATTCGAATAAAAAATTTTTATACCAAAACTCTAATCGATTAAATTTTAAACTTTAATTTTATTTGAATTGATCTTCTTTGATTTTCGCTAAAATTTAATTTAATTTTCTAGTTCATCTTATTATATTTGAAATTTACTCGAATAAAAAAAAATAATAGCTTTTTTAATTTGTTCAAATTAAAAAAGGTTTAAGACTTTGATTTTAATCGATTAAATTTTAAGTAAAAACTTTATTCGAATCAATCTTTTTCGATTTTTGCTCAAGTTTTTTAAATTTTCAGTTTTATTTTATAAGTGTTTAAATTTATTCGAAAATAAATGTTTTAATACCTTAATTTTAATCGATTAAATAAAAAAGTTAAAGTTCTATTCGAAACAATCTTTTTGGATTTTTGTTCATTTGTGTAAATTTTCAGTTTTGTCTTTAGAAAAAAAAAATTAATAAAAGTTTTTTATTCGAGTAATCGATTAAATGTGAAGCTAAAAATTTTATTCGAATCATTTTTTTGTTTGCTGTTTCCTTTTTGTAATGTTTAATTTTGTTGAATAAAAAAAAATATTATTACATATTTGTTTCTATCTGAGCAATCGATTAAATTTTAAATTAAAAATACATAATTCGAATGCGGATTCTTCTATTTTTTCTTAATTTTCAGCGCAATTTCATTCGAATAGAAATAAACAATTCTTTTTGTTTGTAATCGATTAAATTTGAAGTTAAAATTTTATTCGCATCTATTTTTTTAAATTTTTGCTTATATTTTTTATAATTCAGTTTTATCTTGTCATAATTCAAATTTTTCGAATGAAAAAGTTTTTAGAATCTAAACTTTAATCGATTAAATTAGGATTAAAAATTTTCCTTAAATCAATTTTTTAAATTTTTGCTAATACATATTTTCAATTTTTAGTTTCCTCGAGCAATCGAGTAATCGATTGTAAATATATAAAATTTTAGTTGTATTCGAATCAATTTTTTTTAATTTTTGCTAACTTGTTTAAAATTTTCAGTTTATTCTTTACGTGTTTAAATTTATTCAAATAAAAAAATTTATAAAAGTTTTTTATTCGAATAATCGAGTAAATTTGAAGTTTAAATTTTATTCGCATCCATCTTTTTCGATTATTCGATTTCGATTTTTTATTTTCAGCTTTTTCTGATAAGCTGTCAAATTCATTCGAATAGAATTAAGAAATTCCTTGTTCGAGTAATCGATTAATTCCAAGTTAAAATTTTATTCGGATCAATATTCTCCTATTTTTTTATTTTTTTTTTAGATTTTTAATTTGCTCTTAAAATTAAGAAAATGTTTATAAATTTGTATATGAAGGTTATATTCTATATGAGTAAGTTTTCTGCAATTTTTGGTAATATTTTTAAATTCACAATTCTTTCTTAAGGCCAGGATTCACTATCATACACAAAAGTATGACATTTGAAAAAATACAATCCTAAACTATTGAATTCGTGGTGTCTTTTGAAAATTTTCAGACCAGCGTTGTATTTTCTCAAATATTAGAGTTTTTCTTTCCTGTAGAATTTTTTTTATCATTTATGTATATCTTAACAAAAAAGTATTCGAGAATTCGACCGAATTTTTTCGAATATATTTTTTTTTCTTCAAAAGGTTCAAACAAAATACTTGCTTAATTAATCATTCATAGTTTTTTTGTTATAATTATAATCCTAATAAGTAGCTTATTATTTTAAGACTTCCAAGTCATTGAATTCTTATTAAACATTTATTTCCACGTATTTGACCCAATCAGTTAAAATAAATTATATTATCTTGCTCTGCTTTCCCTATTGCAGCTTTTAGACAAATCAATTTTCGCACACACTTACACAAATGATTGAATTAAATCGCTTGACATCAAAGTGCTACTGGTGCGAAGCAATTAAAATGAAATTATAATTAAGCACCTTTTGTTGTAATGCCTTGTGTCAATGTCTTGGCAGCAAGTACATACTGCAGGAGCCCACGTTTAGTTGGGCAAGAACCCGTGAAAATAAAACCATACTTTCATTAGCAATTGCTTGTCTATTAAATCGATTATAGAATTGCATTATATGAATCCTGTTTGTTTGTAGTAACACTGACAGCCTTTACAGGGGATTGACTTAGCAACTTCTTAACTTATATCCTGACAGAGCTAGTTGGCACAAACAAATGTTTCTATTAAAATATTCAATTGTTTGACAGAAATGTATAAGTTTATCAGCTCAAGCTGCAGGCAAAAAGCTTCACATTAAAAATAGTTGGCTCGCAAAAAAAAGACCAAAAATTGCAAAAATCCTGGAAACTTACGGATACGAACAGCAACTGTATAATTTGCCCAAATAATGATTGTATGAAGGTTGGTATATCCTTAGACAGATTATAATAAAATTTACCTCAGATTTGTGCTTAGTGGCTCGGGAAAATACAAGCCTTTGCAGCTTTATTATGAAAATTAAAGCTTAAGCTATATTAAGAAAAACAAAGGTTATGCGGAAAGTGAGTTTGTCTTTAAAATCAAAGGATTAAAAAAAACTTTCTCGAAAGGATTTTTTAATAGATTTAAAATTTTTTTTATACCTTTTAAGTGCTTTTTAATTTCATCTTCTTTCTTGTTGTGACAAAAAAAAAATTTAAATTAATTTTCTTTCGATTAAAGGAGGCGGACATGCTTGTTTAGCGTTATTGTTTGGGAAGCAATTTAATACTTTATCCGCATTCTAATAATAGCTCTAAGGTCTACTGCAAATTTCCTTCAGCACGAACGTAATGCATGTAGACAATGCTTAACCAGCAAAACAAATTTAAATTCTTGATAATTCTGAACAAACTTAAAACTTTAAAATAAAGGATATATGGGAGCTGGACATATTCGTATGGCCGATTAAAATGAAATTTAACATAGGTATTAAGTATACTAAACTGTAAATAGTTGTGAAGTCTCGCTGCACTATGATTGCAAATACGGCCAAATTTATATATTAAAAAAAGGATATCAATTAAAATTTTTTCGTTGTTGTTGGCTTATAACTTTAGGATACATGTTGTTGCCTAGCAGCTAAACCAACAAGAAATAAATTTTTTAGATTCGAAATCAGTTTGACATGTGTTAAATATTAAAATAAAGGATATGTGTAAGGTCTTCATGTCATTGCTGAGATCAGTATTAAACATATTAGAGACATTAAATAAGCATTTTTTTAAGGTAACGACAGAATTTTTTTCCGTCTTCAGCATACTTTTGGCTCTCAAAATTAAGGATATGTGCGGTGTCTGGATTGGATTTGGTCTTGGGGGGAAGGGGTAGTGAAAATATTTTGGCAGTTATTTTATTGCAATTTATTTAAAGAAAAAAACTCATCTATAGGATTTAAAAACCATTAGCAGGTAATTACATTTAATATTAACTTTTTGAATATAAAGGATATATGGGCAGCAGCCATGTTCTTCTAAAATTCTCTAGAAAGCTTAAACGTGCCATTCTGTAAATATTTACTGAAGTTGATTGTGGCAAATTAAGTATAAATATGTGAGAGCTTTGTGTGTCCTTGCACCAATTTTTCTCGTGTTGACATTTTTTCCTTGCTTTATTTCAACTAGAATTCCATGAAATATTATCTAAACAAAATATATTTTTTTATTATACAAAATTTTTATAATAAAACTACAAAATAATTTTTTTATATGTATGAGCACTGAACCCTTCAAATTAACAGACTTAAGCATCCTAAAGTTAAAAGAAAATTGGCAAACAAATCGATTTTAAGCAAGCTGTTTTACGATTTTAATCAACAATTTTGAATGTTTTTTTTTTTCATCGGACCCACTGTGCTAGAGCTAATGTACGTTTCTGCTGTAAATTGAAATTATTAAAAATTAAATTTTTATGTTTTTAAAAGCAGCAAGGAATTTGCGATGCTGAATGCTTGTAACTACACATAAAATTAGCTTTATGAAAATAAAGGATATATGGGCGGCAGCCATGTCCTTGCATTGTTTTGACTAAGACTCTCTAGAAAGCTTAAATGTGCCATTTTATAAATAGTTAATGAAATTGATTGTGGAAAATTAAGTATAAATATGTAAAAGCTTGACATGTCCTTCCACCAATTTTTCTAGTGTTGAAAATTTTTTCTTAGCTTAGTTTCAACTAGAATTCTTTAAATTTGTTAAATAAAATTTTATCTAAGCAAAATAAAATATTTGTTTTTTTTATATAAAATTTTTATATAAAAATAATTATAAATTTTCTTGCATGTAAAAGCACTGTACCCTTCTATTTATTAGATTTAAACATCTTTTTGTTCAAAAAAGTATTTTTCTTAACGATTCTTAAAATTGTAATTTACGACTTTTATCGATCAGTCCCACTGTGCAAGAGCTAGAGCACGTTCCAGTTGCAGCGCGGGAGTAAATAAACTAGTTTACTTGAATAAAATAAATAAAAAGTTAGTGTTGTGGATTCCATGACCTCTGGTTGCCACTTCTTATCAAAAGTACACGTCTTGAGTTTCATAATACCCTGATTGGCAACAGCATGCAAAGCAGACTTAAAAAATAACTTCTTTAAAAATTATTGCATTATTTTGTTTTTGTTGTTTGTTGAATTGTTATAAGATTTAGTCAGTATCCCTTAGGAATAATATCAACCCATTATTGTGGGTTAGCAGATGTTGTGTAAAAAATAAAACAAAATATAAATAATATGAGAAGGTTCACCGTTTCTAGAGATGAGTAGGCATTCATTTATTTCATATGCTTTTTAAGCAATTGAATCACGTATGAGTATTTTTGTTAGCTTCAAACACTTGGAAATGAATAAATCCGAGTATTTAATAAAGGGCTGCACAAAACAGTCTAGTACTCAAATATTTAAAATATGGTGAGCGAGCTAAAGAAATTTGATTTAAATCGGTTAAATGATTTGAATCGCTCAAACGTTGTTTTAGTTGTAGAAAATTAAAGCTTTTGTTTTTCCAAAGCTTTGAGCTTGAAATGAGCTTGAAGTTCCAGTGATGGCCTGCCAGATAAATTTTATTCCATATTTTTTTTTTATTATTAGTTTTTTATAATATTTATATTTAATATTTTATAATATTAATATAAATTTTGCTCACTTGCCCATTTCTAGCTGTTTCCCTTCAAAATAATTTAATTGGCTTCAAACTAACACTAACCATTTTTCAGCTGATTGAAATCGATTCAATTTGAAATTAAATTTCTTTTTTCTTCTTGCTGCCCTTATAATGTCTAACGAAAAAGCTATCACACCAAATCTTAATGGAGCCGCCGGCTTTTGTGTAGAAGAGAAAATAAATGCAAAACAAAAAAAAAATTTAAAAAGAACTGGAGCCAATAAACAATTGATTTCCTTTCAAATCAAGAAAAAATTAAACAAACCCCCATTTAAAACAGCAGAGAAAGAAAAACAACAAAATCAAAAGCATGTGAAAGTAAGAAATGTTGGAGTTTTTAAGGTCATTGTATTTTTTTGTTCAGTATATTACGATATAAGGAAATGTGGTGGTAAAGGGTAATTCTTTAAATAATTTTTTTTGTACTCTTGAAAATTTAAGTTAATTGCAATGAATGGATTGGTTAAGAAATACTTTTATTTGCTCTTTTTGATTTCAATATATAGTATTTAAAAAATATTATCAACACTCAGCAGTTGGTGCAAAACTTTCAAGCTTTCGGGCAAACTGCGAGCATAAAATAATGGATCTAAAAAAAAATAATGTACTGGTACTTTGACCAGGATATTCACGGTATATTTTTAGAATTAATTTCAATACGATATTACATTTCTTATCGCATTTATTTCTAAATGAAATTAAAATTTTCAGTCAATGAATATATAGCAGTTAGGTTTCGTCCTTGCAGTATTTCGAACAAATTTAACTATCTGAAGCTTACCACAAAGCTCCAGTATATAAATCTAGTAAAAATAAGGCCTTTTTAATGCATTTCATTACACAAATACAGTAAAAATATAATTTAAAAAATAAAGGATGTATGAGGGCTTAGCTGATAAATACTTCTACCAATTGTAAAGAAATTCGCCATAAAGTTTGATGGTTCTATTTTATAAATAGTTACAAAGTTTGCATGCACTCCGAGCTAAATGAAAACTGCAATGTGATTTTTAGCATTAATGATATATGAGAGATAATCTTGTTTTTGTTCAAATTAAAAAAATAGATCAGCAAGTCTACCAGGGAATCTTTAAAACATATTAACCAAGTTTCTTTGTATTCTGGCCAAAAATTAATCTAAAGGATATATGCGAGGTAGTCATATCCTTACTGGTACTAAGCACAAATTTATTAAGAAAAAGAACTACGCTATACCAGAGGAAAGCAATTAGCAATTTGTTTTACAGTTTAAACTCAGGTTTTGTAATTACTGATATGCTAAAATTGACCATATAGTCTCTGGTAGTAAAACACCATAACACCAGACAAACACTGTACATAATATTTAAAAACTTTTTAAGCTTAAATGTAACTAAAATTCATTGTTTTACATAAAGGATATAAGGCAGTCAGGCATGTCCCTGAGTCGTTTATACTAAAACTCAAGAGAGAAAGCTTAGCTATGTAAGCTAATTAATTTTTCTCATCTGACTTCAACTTAAAGGGAAAAACGTTTTCTTTTATAAAGCGTTTAGAGAATAGGCATGTCCTTGCGCCGTTTAGGAGGAAATTTTACTGAAACACCACCAGGTATGGGGTAAGATCAAACAAAATTAATATCTTTTGGCAGGCCTAACTTATTAACTTTAAAAATATCATTATAATAATCAAAATTTTAATAAAAAAAAATAAAGGATATATGGGAGATATACATTTCCTTGCTCCGACTGAAAATAAACCTTTCCACAATACCTGCTAGAGCTATTTTACGTGTTTTCTGATCATTTTAAATTATTTTAAAAAGCAAAAATTTAATTATCGATATAAAGGATATATGAAGTGTGAACATTTTCTTGCGCTAACTAAAATCGATCTTTTTCCAAATGCATGGTAAACTAGTTCTGCGAGTTGTAGCATTAAAAAATTTAAAAATTTTATTGACCAAATATAGGATATCCGGAATTTAGAAATTTCCTGGCTCTAACCTAGTAGAAACCTATCCCAAAATTCCTAGTCAAATAATTTTTTATCTGCGTCTGCATGCTTTAAAAAAATGACATGTATAATATGTACTTATTTATTGCAACTAGTTTTGCCATTGCTACGATCGCGAAATTCTTCTTATTTTTGCTCAAAAAAACATTGCATTTCCTTGCACAGACTGTAGTAAATCCTTTTCAAAATGCTTACCAGAATATTTTTATGAGTTTTCGGTGGCGTGCGGATCATTATAAAAACAATAAATTTTATTTCCAAAATAAAGGATATATAGGAGATAGACATTTCCTTGCTACTACTGAATTTAAATCTTTCTACAATACCTGCTAGAGTTGTTCTACGAGTTTTTTTTGCTGATTTTAATTATTGCGGTAGGCAAAAATTTAATGATCGATTAAAGGATATATAAGGATTCACATTTCCTTGAGCTAATTAAAGTCGAAATTGTTACAAATGCCTCGTAGGGTGATTCTACAAATTCTTATTTTATTAGTATTTTCGCTCAAAAATCCAATTTCCAAAATAAAGGATATACGTAAGACAGGCATGTCCTTGCACAAAGTGTAGTAAAACCTCTTCAAACGGTTTGGCAGAATATTTTTATGAGTCCTTGGCGCTACTTGGATCTCTATACTAGCCAAAAATATTATGGTCAAAATAAAGGATATATCGAAGATAGAAATTTCCTCGCTCTTACTGAAGTAAAATATTTCCAAAATGTCTTATAGAGTAGCTTTACAGGTTTTTGCTTACCCTTTATCACTATAATAGGTAAAAATAAAATTTTCCAAATAAAGGATATATAGGAAGCAGGCATTTTCTTGCACAAACTGTAGTAAAACGTTTTCAAACGGCTTGGCAGAATATTGCTACGAGTCTTCAGTGGCATTTGGATCATTATAATGGCCAAAAATTGTATGGTCAAAATAAAGGATATATGGAAAATAGAGATTTTCCTTGCTCTAACTGAAGTAAAACATTTCTAAAATGTCTTATAGAGCAGCTTTACGAGTTTTCTGCTAAAAATAATATGTTCAAAATAAAGGATATATGAGAGGCAGGCAAATCCTGTTAGTGATTAAACTGAAATTTTCAACACAGTTAAATTTTATAATTTTACAACTAGTTACAAGCTTGTTTTGTATTTTAAGGGTGATTATTGGAAAAAAAATTTTTTTAATGATATTTGAATATTATAAGCCCGCTGCAAGTTTTGTGTTACACTTTTATATAAAAAAAGAAAAAAATAACACTCTATCAAAAAGGTTGTACAAATTTATTGAAATATTTTAACAAGCATTTTTTTATATTTAGTACTTTCTGCCAAAAATTCAATGTATATTACTTTCTCCTTTTTCTCCAACAACAAACTTTTGTTTGCTGACGTCAGTTCTCTGCAGAGTAAGAAAAAAAATGAAATAAAAGCACTAAAAACTCATTAAATATTCAGCAAATAAAAATTATACCCTGGTGTAAATAAGAAAATAAAGGCCCCTCAATAATTAAATAAATACAATTTTGTTAAGTGGACCCTTTTGCGCAAACACCATTCTTTCAATTGTTTTTTTTTAGTTTGTAGCAGCCATTAAAATTTGAGCTAAATCATTTAGAGCATATTTGCGTGCTTTCGAAATTATTGAAGTTAAAATTATAAAACAACTATAGAAATGTTTTGCAATCAAAAATTCTTTTATTATTGTTATTGTTATTGAAGTTTGACGAGAAGAGGGGGAAGGGAAGCTGTTTCGTAGTAAAATACAATCAAAAAGATGGATGGATTGTATTCAAAGCCAGTTAATAGTCAACACACTGGCCACAAAATAAAATAAATTATAGTTTCAAGTTAAAAACCACTAATGGTATCCTTGTTTGTTTTTTTTCAAGGAGTTTTTCTTTATACATACAATAGGGCAAATAATAATGGTGTAAGTGGAATAATTCATATAAGTTTAGTTGTGAAATACAACAACTTTTCAATCTTTAAAAGGAATCTCTTGAGAGCTATTAAGCTTTGACTATAGTTAAATTGTATTTTTAATAGCTATAGACCCCAATAATAATGATTTGCTGTAAGAGAAATAAAAAGTGCTATCAGCGATTTTACCCAGTGATGTGTAATCCTTACTGATGTGTGAGTTATTTATTTAACGACGCAATATAATTATATTTTGTTAAAGGATTTCTTGTTTGCAAAATATTTTTTTTAATATTCTCTACGCATTATTTTGAGAAGTTCATCATTTTTCTTTTTTGTAGAAAAATTTTAGAAATTTTTAGTTAATTTTAATTATTATTCGAACTCCATTTGTTTCTATATTTGTGATTTGAACGGGCTAAAGTTCGTATCGCTTTTTTAAGCCAAATTACATGTGATAATTATTAATGAACAAATAACACCAAAGTCTGTTGTAAATATTCTGACTAACAACACATAGTTGAACGGAACAGCCAGCCGTTTTCGAAGGCCACTAAACCTTCATCATCAGCGTTCTTTTGTGTTTGGTCCACTGTGTGTGGTGTCAGTTGATGTAGATTTCTGCTTTATATACTTAGCATTTTATTGCAAATGGAATATGTGAATTGTTTTGATTCATCGTATTTCAATTTGCTGAAAGCTTTTTTGTATTGTAAGCTCAATTTTACCATCACTATATTTACAACAGTTTCGTTTTGTTCTTTTTACTAATTATACACATGTTACTTAATTTGCTTATTTTTTGTTCTACTTAAGACAAACTTTTTTGGTTTGTTACTATTAAGTATATTTTTATTTAATTTTTGCCACAGGCCCATGGCTATTAATTTTTAGTTAATTTTAATTATTATTCGAACTCCATTTGTTTCTATATTTGTGATTTGAACAGACTAAAGTTCGTATCGTATCGTAAAATTGAGCTTACAATACAAAAAAGCTTTCAGCAAATTGAAATACGATGAATCAAAACAATTCACATATTCCATTTGCAATAAAATGCTAAGTATATAAAGCAGAAATCTACATCAACTGACACCACACACAGTGGACCAAACACAAAAGAACGCTGATGATGAAGGTTTAGTGGCCTTCGAAAACGGCTGGCTGTTCCGTTCAACTATGTGTTGTTAGTCAGAATATTTACAACAGACTTTGGTGTTATTTGTTCATTAATAATTATCACATGTAATTTGGCTTAAAAAAGCGATACGAACTTTAGCCCGTTCAAATCACAAATAATTGTAGAAATTGTTGACTACTTTTCGCAAAATTTCTCTTAGACCTTAATGCCCCCATTATCTGACCTCTTCGTTAGAATTTAATGCAGTAACGGTTTGACAAGAATCATGACTAAATTCACTTACAACTATGATATATTTACTGTATTCATATATTGTTGTGGTAACCATTTTGGTTACATATTGTCATATTGTCTTAACTTATACATAAAACAATAAAGCAAGGAGTGGCTATAATTTGTTTGCTATAGCTAAACGTTGTTGTCGAAAATATAAGTATAGTTATAGTAACCATTTTATGTTCAAAATTAATTGTCTAGATAGTGAAAAAAGAAAACAACCATGAAGCCATGGAATTGTATGCAGCTAACACACATTGTTGCAGGAAACATAACATGGTTGTATAAATCATTTAATGCAAGTAAATATTTTTTTAGATATTAAAATAGCTGTCGCAATCACACTAATTTTTCATATCAGCAACTTGTTCATTATGATTAAGTTTCTTTGAAGTTAATCGAAAAGGTTTCAGGTCTCTTCGCACAAGAAGGGATCCGTACAGATCCTACATATTGTTACCTCAATATAGAAAGGCCCTAACTTATTTTTTTTCTTGGGAAATCGTAATTTTTAAATTTTTCAATACAATATCTATCGAAATATATAAAAAAAACTCGATTTAAAAATAATATTGAGTTAGGGCCTTTCTATATTAAGGCAACGATATGTAGTATTATATAAACTTTAGCCTATATAATTGCATATATTATAATCAGGGGCAGGGTTTCATGCAAATGCATATTTTTCCCCTTAAACCTGATAATGGCAAGAACGAAATATCTTTACGAAACATTGAATTTGAGTGAAAATGGCATCGATTTGTAAGTGCGTATTTTTGCATATTTTGCTGAAAATTCATATTTCTGCGTAATTTGGTCATAAATGCATATTTTTGTGTCATATTTTGGTATAATTAAAAGTTTTGTGTCATATTTAGTCAAAAATTCAAATTTCAAAATATATTATTAATGAAAAATTAGTAATGCAAGACTGTTTTTTGACAAATTAATTCGCTAGCATGGTTGTAGAAGGACTGTACAAGCATAAACACGTACCAAATTTAATAAATATTGTCATTTGGTGATTTCAAGATGATATTTTCTTCTATTAAAGCCAAAAGTAGTAACATTCTATATAAAAATAATTATTTAAATTTGATCTGATTACATCTATAGACGTTATAAGGATTTTTTTCAATGCAACAAAGCTTTCTAAAAACAAGTTGATAGAACTTCACGTTCGAAAAATTTTAAATAAAAATAAATAAATAACAATTTTGTTTCAATTTACGTATCGCTCCTTTACTGCAATATAAACATATCTCGAAAAATGCCTATTTGGAGTAAATAATGCAGAAAAAATCGTTGTCATATTAAATCTCGTGTACAAATTTAATATAAAAGGCTTGTATTCGCACCTCTTCAGAAAATAAAATATTTTTATATCTCTAATTAGTTTATGTAAATTTAAAACTTTTTTTTTTTTTTTTGAACAAAACTTTTTTAAAATATGTGCATATTTTATTGTTTTTAGTGCATATTTTGCATTTTTAATGTCATATTTTAGGCGCCTAAAACACCTTTTTTAAATGCATGAAGTCCTTGTCCCTGATTATAATAAAAAAAATTGAGTACACATATACCAGGTAAACTTTTTTCGGTTTTTGGCGCTTTTTTTCGTTTTTGAGAGTTTTTCGGGGTTCGGCCCCTTATTATACTGTTGTTTAGTTTACGAGAATGATTTTTCTTAGCTTAAGCCTTTTTTGGAATTTTTTCGGATCAACGGCAAGTTTTTAGTTTTGGCGATTTTGTCGGTCTTTGGTGATTTATTTAAGTTTAGGAAATTTTTTTAGTTTTGGCCAACATTTTTTTGGCGCTTTTTTCGCTTTTGGGACTTTTTTCGGATTTTGGCGCTTTTTTAAGTTTTGGCTTTTTTTTTTTGTTTTGGCGATTATTTCGTTTTTTGGCGATTGATTTTAGCTTTCTGGATTTTTTTAGTTTTGCAGTTATTTTTTATTTTTGTATTTTTTTTTTGTTTTTTTTTGGGATTTTTTGGGGTTTTTTTTAGTTTTGGCGTTTGAGCGATTTTTTCAGCTGTTGGCTATTAATTTAAGTTTCAGAAATTTTTTACTGGGTTGTTCTTAGTTTTGACATTTTTTATTGAGTTTTTCAGGTTAAGACTATTTAGTTATGGCGTCCATAATTTTTCGGTTATTGACAAATTTATTTAAGTTTTATCACGTTTTCCCGTTGTGACGATTTTTTTTTTTTTGGTTTTTGGCGATTTTTTTTTTAGCTTACGATATTTTTCTTAGTATTGGTGATTTTTCTTAGTTTTGGTGCTTCTTTTGTAATTTTTTTTATTTAAGTTTTATACAGGGCGGCCAGATAAAATTATCGAAAAGTCGTCGAAATCCCGATAAACTATAAAATAGTCGTCATTTTATACTCGAAAAATCGTCAAAAAAATCGGTAAAATCAAAATTCATTTTTTAACGTGTATACGAGACCGGGTCGATTAGTATGGATAGAAAAAATTACAAATCGTATAGTAACAACAAAATCTACATATCGCTACCTAATAAAGAAATGCCCTAACTCATTATTTTTTTGAAATCGTGATTTTTACTTTTTTCGATACATTAGATTTTATCTATCGAAAAATATAAAAAACTCGATTTCTAAAAAATAATTCTAAGAAAATTTTGCAAAGAAACCATGGGTGTAAAATCAAACCCTATACCGCGCATCTTGACATGAAAATTTATTTCGTCTTCAGAGCTTCTTGTTTGGCTACTGCCTGCCTTATTTGCAGACATTCACTTTAAAGATGAAAATGGGGAACCAAATATTCAGGGCTATCATGAAGAAAATTTCGCATGAAAAAATTAAAAGCATGGAGTACGTGGAGAATGATTCGAATTTAGTAGCATTTATTTCAGTACATATATTGTTTTATTTTAAAAAATTGTAATTTAAAAAAAAAATGTTTTAAAGAAGAGGAAATACATTTTCATGTCGAGAGGCGCAATATAGGGATTGATTTTAGAAATGTGGTTTTTTCGAAGAATTTTCTCAAAACTTCGTGTATATTACGTTTTTGCTATACGATTTCTGCAAAATAAACTCGACATGCCCTAGTGTATACATATGTTATATTTTATATGTTTATTGGGAAACCATTGTCCTTTTTCAACCCCTTATAACTTTCTTCCTCTCAGTGGTAAAATCATGAAAAATATTGCCAAGTTATGTCCAAGTATTGGTGTCAGTAGTCTTGATGCCCGAAATTTTTTATAGAAACTTGGCCTTTTTTTCACATTTATTTTTTGTTAGAATATCAATTTATAGAGATATCGTTATAAAATAAAGAGTGAGCAAAATAACACTAAAATCTTTTAGAAGATAAGTAATACATAAATTGAAATAGTCCCTTTTTTTATAAAAGAACTGCAACATTTGGACTTTTAAGAAATCGTCAATTTTAAAGGAATAATCGTCAAATCGTCATTTTGCTATTTTTGGCACCAAAAATCGTCAAAATGACGATAAATCGTCAAATCTGACAGCCGTGGTTTTATAGCTTTTTTCCGTTTTTGTCGATTTCTTTCGGTGGTGATTTATTTTGGTTTAAGATTTTTTTTTGTTTTAGCGATTTTATAGTTTTAACTTTTTTCGGACTTAGAAGTGTTTTTTGCGATTTATTTTGGTTTTTGGAGATTGTTTAGGCTTGTGACAGTTTTTTAGTCTCGTGTTTTTGAAAACATTTTACATACTTAGAAAATACCCTTTGATTTTGATTTGATTCGATTTGATGAAGAGTTCCGTACGGTATTTGTTTTTCGCTATTTTATCGTTTATTTTTTTGGCGATTTGTTGGTCCCAAATCACACTGTGCAAGTCTTATTGCTAAGCTGATTAGTTTCAGGGAGGGGAACAGCAACGTTTTTTTCCCCCGTCTCTCCTAATAAACTAATCAGCTTATCAATAAGACTTGCATAGTGTAAATAGGGACTTGGTATGGCCGCTTTGGTTGGTTTCGTTGGTTGTAACGATTTTTTATTTTGGCGATTTTTTTACAATAAATATTTTAAGTCATAGCGTTTTTTTTTCGGCTTAGGCGTTACTCTTCGTTTTGACGTCTTTTTCGGTTTTTGGCGATTTTTTTTAATTTTGTGGCGACTTTTTTGCTTGTGGTGATTTTTTATAGTGACATTTTTCATTTAAGCGCTTTTTCATTTTAGCGATTTTTCGTTTCGGCATTTTTTTAATGTTGGTATTTTCTAGTTTTTTTTGGCAATTTTTTAAATTTTTGGCGATTTTTTTTCGTTTTGGCGATTTTGTTAATTTTGACTTTTTTTCTAGCATTTTTGAAAATTTTAAAGAGTTTTCCGCTTACGGTTTAAAGAATACAGCAAGTTGTCACCATTACGTGATAGAATACCCTTTAATTTTAATTTATTTAATTTCAGTGTTAATTGTTATAGTGCGTTGTCGACACCACAGTATAGTTAAAGCAACTATTTAATATTCAAAAACAATTAATGATTTGCTTATTATAATTAAATTAATATTTTAAATATTAAGAAAGATAATTTGTTTACCGCAACCATAAATCGGTGCAGAGAACATATACGGGCTAAGATGTAAGCAACAGCAAGTTGCAAGAGCAACCATAACATGGTTGTAGTAACCACGTTGCCGTTCGAAAATATTTAACATTTTGTAATTTCAAATATTTTTGTTTATTATAATAATGACTTAAAACTATTTTTTGCTCCAAATTTAAACTATTATATATAAGTTTAAATTTTTTTTTTACAATTTAAAGGCTTTGTACATTTTTTCATTTACTTTTATGCTTTCAGTGTTTTTAAAACTTTCAAATGTGTTTTTTTATAATTAATTTTCTTGAAGAAAAAAAAATATTATGTTTCTTAAACAAAAACATAAGAAAAAATTAAACTCACTTTTATCGGCACAAGAAAAACGAAAACTCATTTTTATTGCAGCTGTTAAGCTTTGCAATAGCTTGCATGACTGAGCAAAACTAATCAAGTTTGTTTTTTACAAAACTATTTAGATCGATTTGATTAGGAACAAAATAAAGCAGTTTGCCTTCAAGTTCCCAGAAAGTACAACAACAGAAAAAAAAGCACAATTTGCAAATAACAATATTCAACTTTAAGACCAGAAACATTTTGCTAGCAAAAATATCTCTACTCTTCATAAATTTTTGTTGGTTTTCCAACTAAGTCTCTGGCAAGGCCATAATCCTTCTTAAGCAAACTGCTGAATTAATGCAGTGTCACGAAAAACAAAAACACTTTTATTATTCAAGAAACACCACCAGGCTGTACTCACTCAGTCACACTATACAAAAAAGAAAAGAAAAAAGATTAAAAAATATGTAAAAAAAATTATAAACAATGAAAAAAATATAAAAAATAGCAACTGCTTTTAGTGGAGAAGAAAAAAAAATATATACACGTGTGTCGGCATTTCGAGATATGACATGTGACCTTAAAATAAAATAAGAGAGGGGCGATTTGAAGCTGCACACACCTCCTTTTTAAGTTTGTTGTGCTGAATCGCCACAGGAGCTCATGTAACCCTTACATGTCATAAAAAATAGAAGAGGATACTTTTAGTAAAACATATTATTTGCTTAACTTTTCTCTGTATAAACATTTTTAGCGCTAAGGGTCTAAGTAAGCAGCCCTAAATGGAGTTTTGAGTAAGTAAAATCTTGCCCCACAATATTAACTATGAACTTTTTGTCTCAACTCACTCCAGAGTTGGAAATTTAATCAAACTTATTTTTGATAAATGTACATTAAAAATGCATTACATTTTTTTCGCATATATTTGCACTAGAGGTGAGCTCAAAACATTTGCTTGCTTAATCTTCGCGATAAGGTGTTTTATTTTTTATTGCCTTAAAACTGTTATTCCCTTTTATGAAAAGCTTGCACCAGCATTTATTTATAAGCCAAGCAAGGTCGCTATTTTTTTGTTGTGTCGAAACAAAATTTCACTATTGCATACCGAATGACAATAGTGTCAAATGAAATGAAATACTGTTTGTAGTGTGACACGCTATGTGTATATGTGAAAGAGAAAACAAATAACTCAGATCAGCTCTTTACCTTAAAAATATCCGTCGATTGCTGCAAAATTTACTGAAATTGGGTGATTCGTTCGAGAGGTATTTGTTGATGAACAAATTTAATTTTTTTTCTTATAACCTCAAAATTCTTCTTCTAATTTATTTCTTACTTAAATACTAATTCTATTTAATTAAAAATAAAAAAAGTTCTTTTATGTTTTCAATTAACAAATAACAAAATAATTGCAGATCTACAAAAACGACAATATATAGATGATTATAGAAAACGAATACTCATGTGTTCTGGCGGCACTGCGCCGAGAATTTATGGACTCCCGAAAATTCATAAAGCTCAAATGCCATTGAGACCTATAGTGTCATCAGTAAAAGTCCCATGTTACCAACTTAGTAAATATATAGGAAGAATTCTGAAAAACATAATATCAGACAAATACAACATCAAAAACTCTTTCGAACTGAAAAATCAGCTACAAAGTATAAAGTTAGATGAAAAAGATATTTTAATATCACTGGACGTAGTTTCCCTCTTCACTAATATACCAATAAACACTGCTATAAATAATATAATGAGCAAATGGGACCAAATAAAAACAAACACCACGATTCCGCGTTCCAAATTTCTGGATATTTTAAAATTTTGTTTGTATGACAACAACTATTTTATGTACAAAGACATAATATATAATCAAATCTTCGGTATGCGGATGGGTAACCCTCTCTCTCCAACAATCGCGGACATTGTGCTAGATAGCTTACTGGACGTAGCAATAGCTGAACTTAAAAACAAAAATATTCACATAAAATACATAACAAAATATGTTGATGATTTTTTAGCTATCATAAAAATCGATGACAAGGACGACGTTCTAGAAACGTTTAATGGATATCATCCAAAATTAAAATTTACCATCGAAGTGGAAAAAAACAAAGAAATTGTATATCTCGATACTGAATTATACAGGAATGTAGAGAAAATAACGTTTGATTGGTATGCAAAGGATATATCATCGGGCAGAATAATAAATTTCAACGCAACACAGCCAAAAACGCAGATAATTAACACCGTCAAAAATTTTGTTCGTAGAGTACTAGACATCAGTGACAGTCAATTTCACACGCACAACATAGAAAAAATTTTTAACATTTTAAAAAACAACAGTTTTCCCACAAAATTAATACAATCACTCATCTCATCCTACACACCTACACAAAACCGCGAAAATAGCAACCCTAGCACAAAACACCAAAGGTATTGCAGTATAAAATATATACCCGGCCTTACCGACAATAAAAACATAAAAACAACAATAGATAACAATAACATATGTTTGGCATATAAACCAAAGAAAACATTAAATACAATTTTTACAAAAACAAAAACACCTGTAGAAAAATTGCAACAAAACAACGTTGTATATGAAATTCCTTGTAAAGGTAATGATAACGTCAGCTGTGATCTTGTGTATATAGGAACTACAAAGATTAGCTTAGAAACAAGAGTGAACGAACATAAAGCAGACATCAGTAAAAACAAAGAGAATACTGCTTTGTCACAACATATAACAAATACTAAACACAAACCAGATTTTGACGGTATAAAAATACTAGACAAAGTAAACAACGACAGAAAGAGATACATAACAGAAAGTCTAAGAATTCAACAGAAAATAAACAAAACGATGAAAATCAAAGAAGACACGGACAATTTGAGCGCAAACTACAAATTAGCAATTGTCAAAAACCTGTGATACACCAAAAGGGGAAAAACATTTTATAATTTTTATTTTTATTTTTATTTTTTCACAATACATTTGTTTTCAACAAAGTTTAATTGCTATAGTATTCATGTAATTTTAAAAAATACAGTAAATTTTACATTGTTTTATATAAAAAATATTTTTATATATGAAAATGTCCACAATTTTGTTGTTGTTTTCTTATTTTTATTAAATAGACGACATCCCTTGAAAAAGTGAACAAAAAATTCACGAAACGTCGGGACAACATGTAATAAATTGCATTTTTATTGACATTAAACACGGTAGGCCTGATAGCTTAAAGAAAACTATAACTAACAAAAGTTCTTTTATTTACTTAGTTTTATATTAAAAAAAAAGAATTAAAATTTCCAGCTCTGGAGTTGTAATTTTCTAATTTTTTTATACCAAAAGTTATAAAGTATATTTAATATATAAAGAAAAAGAAAAAATTAATTTGATATATATTTTTATGTATATACCAAAAAAGAAAAGAGCAAATTTTACAACCCTGGAACTATTATTTTATATTTTTGTTGTTTCTGATATAAGTATATATTTTTTTGAATATAAAATATGTTTGATTTATAGAGAAAAAGAAGAAATTAGTTTTAGTTAATTACTTTTATATTAAAAATGGTCAAACTTTCCAACCCTGGAATCATCTTTTTATTTATTTTTTATTTTCTACACTAATTTTGAAATATAAAATATCTCCAATTAACAAAACAAACAAAAATAAAAGTTAGTCTTAGCTAATTACTTTTATGTACCAAAAACAGTTTAAATTTTCTAGCTCTGGAGCTGAATTTTTTTAATTTTTTATAACAAAAAGAAACAACTTTCTGAAACATACAATATATTTAATATATAAAGAAAAAGATAAGAGTGCAACTTTTCCAACCCTGGAATTTTGTTATAGATTTTTATGATTTTTTATATCAATATATTTTTTTGTATAAAATTTATTTAATTTATAGAAAAAAAGGAGAAATTAGTTTTAGTTAGTTAATTTTATGTGAAAAAAGTTCAAACTTTCCAACCCTGGAAACATATTTTTAATTATTTTGGATTTTCTACATCAATTTTATTCTTACTGAAATATAATATATCTCAAATTAACACAAAAATAAATGCATAAAAGCTAGATTTAGCTAGTTAGTTTAAACTTTAAATTTCCAGCTTTGACGCTGTATTTTTATAATTTTTTATACCAGAAAGAAATAGCTTTCTAAAACTTAAATTATATTTAATATATACAGAAAAAGAAAACATGACTTTGACCTAGCTACTTTTATACACCAAAAAAGTGTAAATTTTCGAACCCTGGAATTATTCTTTTAGATTTTGGTGATTTTTTATATCAATATATTTCTTGTAAAAGTATAAAAAATCGAAAAAAAAATATTTTAAATGAATTAGTTTATATCTCGAAAAAATCAGATTTTCCAACGCTGTAAGCATTCTTTTCAATTTAGTTTGATTTTAAACACCACGTTTATTCTAACTGAAATCTAAAATATCTGTAATTAACAAAAAAAAACACTAGTTTTAGCTAGTTACTTTTATTTAACAAAACAGTTTAAATTTTCCAGCTCTGCAGTTATAATTTTCTAATTTTATATAATAGAAAGAAATAGCTTTTTAAAAAAAATATTTTTAATTTATAAAGCAAAAGAAAAAATTAATTTGTCCTAGATACTTTTATATACCAAAAAAGTGCAAATTTTCCAACCCTGAAATAATTCTTTTAGATTTTTGTGATTTCTTTTATCAATATATTTATATATTTTTTTAATATAAAATATGTTTAAGTTATAGAGAAAAAGAAGAAATTAGTTTTAGTTAGTTACTTTTATATTAAAAAAGGTCAAACTTTCCAACTCTGGAATCATCTTTTTAATATCTTTTGGATTTTTTACACCAATTTTATTCTTTCTGAAATATAACATATGTTAAATTAACAAACAAAATAGTTTTATTTAGTTACTTTTATGTACCAAACAGTTTAAATTTTCCAGCTCTGCAACCGCCTGTTCAATTTTGCTGATTTGCAAGACCTATTTATTTTGGAGCATTTCTTTTATACTACTCCAATACCAAAGTCTCTAGCATTTCTGGGAGCTTCGGAAACCCGATTTCATCTGCAGACAGATGGACGGACATCGCTTATTCGACTTTCCTATTCATAAGGACTCAGAATATATAAATACATATACTTTATGTATCGCATATGCATGCTGTGGAAATTATTCACGGAATGACAAACCTGTATATGCATACCCTTTACTATTTTCTCTTCTTTTTTACCCTGATTTCAATAAAAAAAAAACTTTCTAGTTATGTCATGTGTTCGTCTTGTGGAAACAGCACATAAATCACAATAACCATAAAGTATGAGTAATATTCATTTTAAATAATCTAATAAAACAATCATACGTTACCCATTACTTTTTTTTATTGCTTGGAAGGAAGTGTTATAACTAAAAAAAAATATGAGAATACATAGAGCTCCTTTATTGCAAAATAGTCATAAGTCGAAAAATTCAATCTTGTAGCTAATAATACAAAATAACAGAATATTATTTTTTAATACTCTTATCTTCATTGGACTGTGTGTATGTAAATTGAAAACTTCAAACTGATTTTCTATAATAATAGCTTTACTGAGTTAAAACGACTATGTTGCAAATACAGGACTTGTAGTTATGTTTGTACATATGTGTATTTATGGTTTGACGAAAAGCTACATATTTGGAATATCTTTCCTAACAACATGCAATAACTTGTGAGTTATTTTAAATAACAAAATAATGTTATACAAAATTCTTGTTAAATTTACTTTGAAATATAAATAACAAGTATATTGCTCTAGCCACATGATGGCAAATATGATGTATATAATGTATATTCTTTGCTTGTGCAAGACCCTTATGCACAGATGCCATTATTCGTATTCTAAAAAGCAAAATAAAAGCTTTAAATTTCAAGCAATTTTAAAGTGATAAGAATCTGTTAAACGTCATGAATCTTATTACTTTATGTCCAAATAAAGCAACTCAGTAGTATGTATGCATATCCATAAAGCTTTCAAAGTTCATACTGACAGTATAATATTAAAAAAAAAAATTAAACTTGTTATTAATTTAAGCTTAACTTAATATATGAGATTGTATGATGTACCGTCCAGATATGGCTAGATCTAAAATAAATAAACACTTCAAACGACCCTCGTCAAGAACTTGAAAGACAAATTATTATATAGATTGGCTTAGATATTGTCTGTGAAAAGCTTAAAAAAAATAAAAAACTTTATAAAGAATAATACCACATTATAAAGATCTACCCTCGTTATCAATTTTGAGTTTGATTCTTTTTCAATATACAAGTGCATAGCTGCTAAAAATAATTAGGTAATGGCTCAATATAAAAAAATTTAATATCAAGACCACCCTCGTTATTTAGTTAAAAAAAAATCCCTTAAATTTCATTATCGCTGGTATTTGTTTTTTTTGGCTATGAAAGGAATTACATGCAAGAATTATTTAAATAGAAATAACCAAAAAAAAATAAAAAATTTGGAAGAATATAAAACAAAGAACTACCCTCGTTTTTTATAGTTTTAAACTTTCAGTTAATAGTTTTTGATAAATAGTATCTGAAGAATAATCTAAAAATTATTAGGTAATTGCTCAGTACAAAACAAAAAACAAAAATTTCGAAACTACCTTCGTTATCTGCCTCAAAAAAATCCTAAAAATTTTATTGTAGCAATTGTAATTGCCTATTAAATAGGGTGATCGATTATTCGACTTTTTCCAGAAACCGGTTTTCGAATAGTTCGATTATTTGAAATTGAGAAAAACCCGGTTTCGGTTTTTACAATTCAACCGGTTTTTTTAAGTAAGAAAATTATTATACAAAATTTTTGATTTTAAATTGCTTTATTAAAAAGAACAGTTCATGTAAATATAATAAAACAATACAAAAATTAAAGGTAAAACATAAAAATAAACTTCATATACTTATGTATAATAAATAAATATGTATATGGTGGGTATTCGGGAAAACGCATCGAAGAAGTGAAACTTTACATTTAAGCAAAAATAAAGTTTCAAAAATTGGTTTTGTTTTCCATGCAATTCTAAATTTAAATAAACGTGAGAATTTCAACGCGTTGCTCTCTTTTTCAAAAACGGTGAATTTTATATGATAAAAACAAATTTTTAACATTTATGAAGTTTTGTTTTTGTTTTACATGTAAATTTCACCACGTCGACGCATATTCCAGAATAGACACCTATATATAATATACAGTCGAGGAATAAACTACATACAACCATCATTTTTAGGGTTTTTGAAAATTTGGGAAGAAACTCAAAAATTTAATTATGCCAATATTTAGGGTGCTAATAAATATGTTTATACAAAAAAAATTTTAAATTAAGTAAGTAGCAAAAATATTCCAAATACATAGGAAAAAAGTCTACATACACGCATAAAATACATGAAAATACGTGCGAAATGTTTGATGTCGTCAACTTGTTGGAAAATGCTGTGATTTTCGGTACCAAGCCGTCAACAAATGGCATCCAAATATGGTCTAATATGTTGTTCTTATTGTAATTATTTTTTAATTTTTATTTTTTGTATAAACATATTTATTAGCATCTCAAATATTGGCATAATTATGAATTTCTTTCCAAGTTTCCTCAAACCCCAAAAATGATGGGTGTATGTAGAGTTTAATCCTTACTGGTATATACATATGAATACATGGACAAGGTTGATATCTATCTCTTTATAAAATATGAAGAAAAATGTCAACAAAACTAAAGAACACTTTTTGCAACTGTATTTTGACATCCATTGCACACCATAAGGCCAATTAAATTCGCCTCTGCTATCAACTCATAAAATAATTTCGGTTTAATTTCATGTTTCAGTAAGTGTCGCCATGCTCAAAAAATGATTAGAACTTTTACACTGAAAAAAAATAACTAGGAAAATCAACAGAACACGTTGGTCTAAGTTTTAACATAGTAAAAACTAATTTTATTGCAAAATGTACAAATCGAAAAGTATTCGACTCAGCCGGTTTTTAAATTGTAAAAAAACCGGACTATTCCACATTCGAAATATCAATATTTTGAAAAAAAACCGACAACCGTATTGTGAAAAACCGGGTTTTAAAACCGGTTGAAAAACCGAGTCGATCACCCTACTATTAAAGCAGTTATTTAAAATAATATTAACGGAAGTAGCTTAAAAGCTGTTGGAATATTAGAAAGCAAAAATCAATCCTCGTTTTAAATTTTAAGTTAGTTTTTTATAATAAATTGTGTGTGAAGAACTGTTCAAATTTTTTAAGTAATAGCTTAATATAAAAAAACAATACTGTCAAAACGACCCTCGTTGTTTGGCCTAAGAAAATTCTTAATATTTTATTGTCACAATAATAAATTAATTAGGAATTATTTTGAATAATATTATTGGAAGTAGTTAAACTGCTGTTGGAATAGTACAAAGATCAACCCTCGTTTTAAATTTAAACTTATTTTTTTAAATAAATTGTTCATGAAGAATTGTTAAAAAAGTATTACGTAATGGTTTAATAGAAAAAAAATTAAAATGTCAAAACTACCCTCGTTATCTAGCTTTAAAACAAACCTTAATATTTTACTGTAGCAATTATGTTTTAATTGGAATTATTTAGAATAACATTAATGGAAGTATCTAAGAAACTGTTGGAACAGTAGGAAGCAATGATCAACCCTCGTATTAAATTTTTAGTTAATTTTTTCTTGAATAAATTGTTTGTGAAGAACTGTTACAAAATTATTTTTTAATAGGCTCAATATAAGCAAATTAAAATTTCAAAACGACCCTCGTTGTGTGGCCTTAAAAATTGTAAATATGGCACTGTTGGAGGTATTTATTTATTGGCTTTCAAAGGAATTACATGCAAAAATAATTTAAATGGGAGTAGCTACAAAGCTGCTGGAATAGTAGAAAGTAAGGATCAACCCTCGTCTTAAATCTTTAGTTGAATATTTTTATAATAAATTGTATGTGAATAACTTCTAAAATTTGTATGTTAAAACTTTCAAATAAATTGTATGTGCAGAGCTGGTAAATGATTTTTAGGCAATGGCTCAATGTAAAAAAATCAAAATTTCAAAACTACCCTCGGTATTTAATTAAAACTCCTCATTAATATTTTTTTTTTTTCTTAGATGTTCATTGTAGGTGAACCGAATTATAATTGTTATCTTAACTGAAGTACTCGTAGCTAAAAAATTGCTGGAATAGTAGAAAGCAGAGATCAACCCTCGTTTGAAATATTTAGTGAAATTTTTTAAATAAATATAGGAAGAACTGGAACAAAGTGCTAATGCAATGGATTATTATAAAAAACGGAAATTTCAAAACGACCCTCGTTATAAAAATATTTAAAAATGTTATTAATATTTTATTTTCTCTGATGCTCACTGTTTGTAAAATAATTTATGTTAATACACAGTTTTAACTGAAGTAGCTAAAAAGCTGTTAGATGAGTTAAAATCAAGGGTCAACCCTCGTTATAAGCTTTTGGCTAAAATTTTTTCATAAATAAAAATGTGAATAACAGCCAGAAACAGTTTGAGTAACTACTCCTTATAAAAATAAACTAAAATTTAAAACAACCCTCGTTATCTAGTTAAAAAAAATCATTAATATTTCAATGTCTTAGATATTCACTGCCTCTGGATTTATTTATAGTTATTTATTTTATTTTAACTGAAGTATACATAAATATATGTATGTATGGATGTACATATGTATGTGTTTAAAAAGCTGTTGGAATAGTTAAAATCTAGGAACAACCCTCGTTATTAATTTATAATTTAATGTATTCTAAATAAATTAGTGAGGCATAAGCAGAAATAGTAATGGGCCTAGATAAAATAAACGAAAATTTTAAAATGACCCTCGTTACTTAGTTGAAAAGCTCATTTTCATTGTCGCTGGTATTATTTTGATGTCTGTGAGAGTCTTAATTGGGATAAGTTTAACAGAAATATCTAAAATAAACTTCCGCATTATTTTTTGAAAAATGTCGGCCCTCGTTAGGGCTTAAATATAATAATAATGTTCTATTGCTGCAGGAAATCATTCCAAAATAAAATCCTTATATGTAAAAGATTTTTTGAAACTGAAAAAAATTTTCTATACCAACCCTCGTTATTAAGTTAATACCTTTAAAATTGAGGATGCCAAAAGAGAAAAAATAATAAAAAATAACAATCAAACATACATTACTCAAGTTAAATCAAACATCATACTTGAATTACAATAATTTCTTCCTCAGCACAATCGATTTAAAAATAGTTCAGTTGATATAAATTTTAAGTAGCATATATTTTGTTTAGAAGAAAGACTTTATCTTATAAAATTATTTTCACAACAAATATTCAAATTGCCAGTTTGCTTATCGCAAAATTGTTAAACATTTTTTTTTCTCACAATCAGTGCTGCTATCAATACATTCAATTTATTTCCATAACAAAAATTTTATTGGCTAATTTAACTTTTGTTCTTCAGCTGCAAAACAAAATTTATGTGAATTTTCTTATGCGACAAATCTAGCAAATCAAATCAAAAACAGTCTTTATCAATGTACATAATTTTATTAAAAGCTTAAAAAGAAAAACCTTTTATCTCTCGTAAAACATTTTCTAACTTTATTGCGCGAGGCCAATCAACAAGACGTTTATCAATATTTTTTAACAAATCATTATACAAACAGTCGCAAGTGATAATTTATGTCTATGATAATTTATTGATTTATAGCAGAATGCCAAAAATTAATTACAGACATTTTGATGTAGACATTAATTTAGAATGATTGAGGCGTAAAGAAAAATTAGAAAAACAATTTAAGTTACAAGAGATTTCCATTACACTTGATTGTTTTTAAAGTGTGGGAATTTAATTGCAAAATAATTGATTTAGCTTTAAGAGGAATTAACAAATTAACAGCTAAGATAAATGACAATAAGATTATATTATTTTTTTTTTTTAATTGCTATTTAAAACGTCGAATAAACTTGGCCAGAGCCAAGTTACGGTAAAACCGTAGTGATTGAATTGAGCTTAATACTCTTATTGTCCTATTATTCGTTGTACAGCATCACTAATTTATGATTGTTGACCAGTTAAGTACTTTTTAGAGTTCCGTACACCAAAGGTCCGTCTTTCTGTCTGTCACAGGCTGTTTTCTAAAAACTACGGACTTTCAAATTTTTTTTTGCCATTACAACAACAAATACATACACGACAGCTAAAAATTAAAGGGTGTTCTAAAGTGCGCAACGAAAAAGTTTAGAATCCTAAAGTTTATTATACAGGGTGTTTTTTTAGAGGTATAGAACTTCGAATTGAAATAAAACACAAGAAAATCGTTTTAATGTCCATCAATTTGGCTTTATTGGAAGGAAAATTTTATGCCATTAATGTTTAAATATGATTTCGGGCATGTGGCCGCCGCAGCTGGCTCGAATAAAGCCAATTCTACAGGTCCAATTTTCAACCACTTTTTTGAGCATATGGGGCCGTATGTTGGCAATAACGCCACGAATGTTGGCTTCCAAGTCCCCTAACGTTTCTGGTTTGTTGGCGTAGACGAGCGACTTCACATATCCCCAAAGAAAATAATCCAATGGTGTCAAATCACACGATCTTGGTGGCCAATTGACAGGTCCATTCCACGAAATTATGCGCTCATCGAATGTTTCCTTCAATAAATCGATTGTGACGTGCGCTGTGTGGCATGTAGCGCCGTCTTGTTGGAACCACAACTCATCCACATTCATGCCATCCAATTCGGGAACAAAATAGTCGGTTATCATGGCTCTATACCGGTCTCCATTAACGGTAACTGACTCTCCAGCATTATTTCGGAAGAAGTATGGCCCAATGACTCCACCAGCCCATAGAGCACACCAAACAGTCAGTTTTTGTGGATGTAATGGCGTCTCAAGGGTCTCATGTGGATTCTCTTCACTCCAAATGCGGCAATTTTGCTTGTTGACGTAGCCATTCAACCAAAAATGAGCCTCATCACTGAACAAAATTTTGCGATGAAAATCAGCATCGAGATCAATCTCATTTTCGGCCCATACACCAAAATCACGACGCATTGCATGGTCTCGCGGCTTTAATTCTGGCACAAGTTGGATCTTGTAAGGTCGCAAGCCAAGATCTTTGCGCAAAATCTTCCATAAAGTTGATGGACAAAGCTCCAATTGCTGTGCACGGTGGCGAATCGATTCATTCGGGTCCTCTTCAACACTTTGCTCTACAGCGGCAATTGTTTCTTCGGTGCGCACTGTTCGACTTGACAGCTGACAAAATGGCCGCCAGTTAAAAAAGTGATGCCAACTTAAAGTTCTATACCTCAATAAAAAACACCCATTATATAGACATTTGAAATTTACAAAGTTGGTGTACCAATCAATGCTGAAATTAAAACAAAATTAAAAATTAAAGGGTATAACAACAGTTAATGTAATTTTGACTATGTAATTTTGACAAATTGCTGTATCTTTAAAATTTTCTAAACCGCTAAAACTAAAATTTCCACAATAAAAATATCGCCAAAGCGTAAAAAGCGCCAAAAAAAAACAACCGAAAAAAAATCTCCAAAACGAAAAATAATTCAAAAGAAAAAAATTTCCAAAACAAAAAAACGCCTAAAACTAAAAAATCGCCAAAACTGAAAAAATCCCAAAACTAAAAAAACGTCAAAACTAAAAAACGCCAAAACCGAAAAAAATCACAAAAACGAAAAAGAGCCAAAACAAAAAAAAAATCGCCAAAACCGGGAAAAATCGTCAAAACTAAAAGAAATTCCAAACGTAAAAAATCTTCAAGAACGAAAAAAATTGTCAAAACTAAAAAAATGCCGATACTGAAAAACATATTACAAAAACGAAAAAGAGCCAAAGCCAAAAATTGGAAGAAATGGCCAAAACCGGGAAAAATTGTCAAAACTAAAAAAATCCCACAAGTAAAAAAAACTTCAAGAACCGAAAAATCGACAAAAATAAAAAAACGAAAAAAAAAATACAGAAAAAATCACCAAAACCGGAAAAAATCGTCAAAACTAAAAAAAAGTGAAAAAAAAATTACATAAACGAAAAAGAGCCAAAACCGGAAAAATCGCCAATCTTGGGAAAAATTGTCAAAACAAAAAAGTGCCACAAGTAAAAAAAATCTTCAAGACCCGAAAAAATTGCCAAAAAAATAAAAAAAAGAAGAAAAATACAGAAAAAATCAACAAAACCGGGAAAAATCGTCAAAACTAAAAAAGTGCCAAAAGTAAAAAAAAAAAAAAATTTCAAGAACCGAAAAAAACGCCAAAACTAAAAAATGCCGAAACCGAAAAAATTCACAAAAAGAAAAAGAGCCAAAGCTAAAAAAAATCATCAAAAACCAACAAAAATACCAAAACCAAAAAAAGTGCCAGAAACAAACAAAAAAACGCCAAAACAGAAAACATTCGCAAAAAGGAAAAAAAAACGCCAAAGCTACCAAAAATCGTTAAAAACCAATAACAAGTTTAACTTATTAAAAAACGTGTCTCAGGTAAGATATTCGATTATATAGGCTAAGGTTCGTATAGTATTACATATTAGACCCCTGCACAAGACCACTTACAAGAACTTTTAAGATGTGAGGGATTTTTCAAATGTAGTAAAGCGAAATCTTCTAAGACAAACGCTTAACAACACTGATGGCAGGACATTTGTTTCAGATATTGCAGGTGTAGGAGTAAAGAAGAAAATACTTCCCGACTAAAGAATTTGTAATGCTTGCTTCTTCATACGCATGGGTGCGTATACAAACTTCAAGCATGCAAATACGCACACACGTTGTGTGTATGATCTTCTATGTTTCTGCGCACATACAAACGCACATCCTTAAACACATAATAGCTTACCATCTATATCTTACACACATACTCTAAAACGTACAAAATGCAAAATAACAAACATGCACACGCATCAACACTATTTCTTTTGATTATTTGTTACGAACAAGATGTCTTCGCGACATCGCTTGTATACGCTAATATACACAAACAGCAATGCATCCATCGTGCTCCGCTTATTAAATGACATCATTTCATCACATCATTTCATCACATCATTTCATCATTTTATCACATGTAATTAGGCTTAAAAGCGATACGAACTTTAGCCCGTTCAAATCACAAATATAGAAACAAATAGAGTTCGAATAATAATTAAAATTAACTAAAAAGACATCATTTATTATTGGTTTAGTTAAAAAATAATAAAAATAAATTCACATTTCAAGACTGTTTATGCAGCCCTCTATTGCATATGTGTGCATCATAGCTGTTAAGTAATGATTAGTAATCGTAATGATTACCAATTTGATTACTTTTTTTTTAAGGGGAAGTAATGATAAAATTACGATTATATTCAGTTTCGTACTTAGTAATCGTGATTACGATTACTAATAATGGAAAAGTAATCTGAATTACTTGAAATTACTACAAAATAATCAAAAAGAACTAAAAGTATTAAAAAAATAATCCAATTACTTCTAAGGATTAGTTTTAATTCTTTTTGATTATTTATTAAGTTTATTGCATTTCACTTATATAAAAATTTAAAATATTTAATAATTGGACAAATGAGCAAAATTTTGAGGAAAGCTTGAAAGATATATGTTGATACATTTTTATAGTCTTTCAAAAATTGGCGTGTAAATGTCTTTTTTTTTGTGATTTTCAAAAATATTTTTTGTGAATTCTCAAATCATTTTTTAAAAGTCTGTGAATAAGATAAGAAGTTTATGGCTGTTCAAATTGTGTGGTTTGAAGTCTACTGACATTTTGTCTAAGCGACTATGAAATGCATACAGACAATGCTTAACCACCAGCGAAAATTTTCACTTTATTTTTTTCTCTCTATTTTTTTTTCTCATATTGATATCATTAATGTTGTTATATAAACGGATATGTTAAGAATTTCTTAAATAAAAAACATATAATTATATAAATTTCCTTAGAACGTTTTCAAAATAAAGTAATCTTAATTAAGATTGTTTGAAAATAATCAAAAAGAATCAAAAGTAATCTTTGAAAGTAATCGGATTACTTTTTGATTAATTTTGATTCTTTTAGATTATTTTGTAGTAACTTCAAGTAATTCAGATTTCGATTTTAGTAATCGTAATCAATTATTTATCAGCAATTTCTTTGAAGGCAATTATATAATCATTACAATTCTTTTTAAAATGTAATCTAATTGATTACTAATCGTAATCGTAATTTAACAGCTCTGGTATGCATGTAGTGTTCGTACGTAATCCTTCGTCTGCGAGTCAAAGGCTCACTTTACTGAATTTAATTTAAATTCCAGAGTTGTTAATATTTTATTTTAACTACTCTGAATTATCCAGTCTTTTTTTACATAAAGTGTTGCCGCTTTGTTTTTTTTTAGTTGTGACTCTTGAGCGTTAGCGCTAAAGGGCATAAAAAGATGCAATCCCTTCTTCCTTCAGTATGACAATTAAACATTTATTTCAACAAACAAACGTTTCCTGTTTTAATAAGGAAAAATTAATATTTATCCCAACTAATTCAATAAATGCTCTTTTTAAAAAATATAATAGTTCAAAAACAAATTACATAAACATAAATTAATTTTGATTTTCATTTAAATTTTTTGCTTTCATTTCATGCTCAAGGCAAATACTTTTATTCCTAAATGCTTTTACGTTTCTATAATTGAATAGTTGTGGAACATATTTGAGGCCTTAATGTGATTCTATTGAAATAAAATTTGTGTGTGTAAATTAGATTTAATTCCTCAGAGAAAATGTGCATGAGCTTAACAAATATAAAACTAACAAAAACGGTTTGCTTGGGAAAATATTTAGGGGGAAAAAAGAAGCTTTCAAGAAACGAAAATATTAACAAATAGATAGATAGATATTTTCTTTTAAATATTTATGTGAATATCAATGATTCACGCCCTTAAATGTTCATATTTGTTGCAAATATTAAACCGAAAAAGCAGAAAAAATAAGTAAAAATATAACTCTCTTCATTACAGATATGGCCCTGGGGAAAAGAAGAGTAATAAAGTATTGACTCTCATAATGTTTTTTGATTGAACAATATGAAAATAAATAGATATTTCTTGTACCTGCAGGAAAGTCATACGAGGGAAGGTTAGCAAGTTGGCGTAAAAGGCAAACATATATGTCGAACTTTTTCTTTATCAGTAATAATTTTAAAGTCAATAGAGAGTTCCATCAAACTCATTTCTAAATTTTAAATTATGAAATTGAACTTGAATTTATAATTTTCCTTATTAACCTTTACCTGGTTTTATAAATTTTTTTTGTTTACTCTTCCCTCGTATACATTTAGAAAAAGAATTTATTGTTTTTATATTTATCTAAGTTTTCCTGCAATAGACGAAAAATATTTAATTTAGTGCATGATTCAGCATTTAGGAGTTCTTGAAGCTGATTGTCATAAACCATTAACTGCCTAGAAAAGAGAAGCCAAGCAATACCTTAAAAGATTTACTTTTCAGATAAATTAAATAACTAAATGCCTGCTTTATTGAATTTTGATTATATGGTATAGATTTGAACTGGAAAATAGGATATGTGTGTGTGTGTGTGTGTGTGTGTGTTTGTGTGATTTTTTGTAATTGTTACTCTTATTGAAAGGAGTAAATTTTTTTCCAGATGAAAAAGAAAATGATTCATTTTCTTAAACATACTTTGGAACTAATAGATTTTGTACTCTCACACTCATTTGCATTGCTGTACTTAAGCCGGTCACAATCATGCCTGACTGACAAGGGTAAATCATTTTCAGGCCAATTTATTTTTGACTTCAAATAAAATTGATTAGGTTCAGGCTAATAATAAGTTTGGTTAATAAAATGTGAAAAAAAGCTGCCCAAAAACAACCACAATCTATCAATCAAGGAAACAATTTCAAACAGAACTTGTAACAAAAAAAAAAAAATAAATAAAATAAATTCAAACACAAACGCAACCACAACTAAAACTGATTCAATTGCTAAAAATTTAAAGCAACATAGTTCCTTTTTTTGCAAAAAAAAAATCTTTCTATTTTATTTATTAAATTAATGTGAGCATGAAGCAGAAATAGAAATTTCAATGATTTTAAATAAAAAAAAAAAAACTTTCAATCAATGCTTGCCTGCCGTATTCAGGATACCACGAATACTCGTAATCAAAACAAAGCCTTTCAAACAATGTTGAATATTTTATGACAATAAAATCAAATATTTTCTAAACAACAGAATTTTGCTTTAAAGCACCAATCTGTTAATCACTACAGCGCACAGTGGGATTGTGGTGTGAAAAATTATATGTTTTTTTTAACACTCAATATGTAAAAAAATCTATAAAAAAATCTGGTTAATTTTTTTATGAAATTCCATTTTTTCTTAATTAAGTCAATATAATGATGGTGCCAACTCCTAATGATCTAGCACCACTTCTTATATTTTCTGCACAAAAATGTGTGAAAACATCCCACACTGCTCTGTGTGTTAATCAACCATCCGCTAGGCAAAGTACTAAACTATTTTCCAACCCCCTTAAAAAAGTTATGACGTTTACAATAGACCCCTGCAAAATAACATTTAAAAAACTTTCAAGACATGAGGGATTTTTCAAATACTTTACTGCAGCGAAGTCTTCTAAAGCAAATACTAAACAACACTGTTTGTAAGAAATTTGTTTCAGTTATTGCAGGTATAGAAGTAAGGAAGAAAATACTTCGAGACGGAAGAATTTGTGATGCTTACTTCATACACAAACGTCATGCATGTCCATACACACACACACACACACACGTTGTGTGTATCCCGCTTGTCCGCGGATACATTCCATAAGTCATTATACCGTTAAGCACAAAGCAATGACCTATACTTGCTCGGTAATACCTACGCAGTGCGTTTGAGTGACGAATTCAACATGGGGATGTCATTGGAAGTATACAATCGCCACTCTCTCGCTTACATTCGGTTGACGAAAACAGTGACGAATATTCATCATAGTTTTCATTCACAAAAATACTATGATGAAAAGAACACTGAAGCCGGAGTTAAATAATGAACGGTCATTAAGACCGCTTCAGAAATGATTAAAAATTTATTCTCAATTTACATTCAGTCAAAATATTAATTGTTTTTTACCAGAAAGTACTGAAAAATTTTTTTTGTGTTCTTTAAAGCTCTTCTTCCCTTGAACACCATCATGCTTATGCTAGAAAACTATTGTATACATTTTTCTTTTCAACGTAAGCACTAGAATATGACAGAAAAAGAATTTTGGTCGCTTGCTTATGGTACACCAAGTAAGTACTGCCAACTGTGAGTGACGAATTTATTACAGAAAAAACGTCAATAGCAGTTTTGCCGAACAAGCGGGATGATCTTTTATTTTTTTTTTATTCTGAGCACATACAAACGCACACATGCACTGACATTAGTTGTGTGAGCTTGCTTTAAAACCACCCTTGAACACATAATAATTTACCATCTAAATCTTACACATCCACTCAAGCGTACAATATGTACAACGTACAACGGTGAATACACTACTTGTTTTGAGTGTTTGTTACGAACAAGAACTCTTCGCGACATCTCTTGTAAACACTCATATACACGAGCATAAATACATCCATGGTGCTTCTCTTATTATACGACAGCATTTATTATCAGTTTAGTATAATATATGCTACGACAATACTTTTAAAAAACAAGACGTATTACCCTTTCAAGACTGCTTACGCAGCCCTCTAGTTTACAATTCAGCTGAATTTTTATTATGTATACAAAGTTTATAACCGTACGTATGAGTTATATTAAATAACACACACTAAATAAAATATCATAACGTATGACTAGTATTAATTTAAACGACCACATACAGAATAATACTCTTCTTCTTTCCCAGTTTTTTCATTGCTGTGAAAAATGATAACAACTTAAATAGAATAATATCACGTAAGTGCGTAGTTCAAAGCTGTCATATTAATATAATTTATTTGATTAATCAAAATTTCTTTTTGAATTTAATATAATCAATTGTGGTATTCAAGTGGTAGTCCTAAAGGTTTTATTTTCATAATGTTGTTAATTATTTTCATATAATTGATTTTGCTTTTGTTTTTTTCTTTCAAACAAAAATATTTAAATATTAAGACACTATGACCTTTTTGACTATAGTCTGAGGGCCAATTTCACCAACTTATTTAAATATCAATTCATATTTAAAAGTAATTTTTCCCTACAAAAATTAATGAAAATCAACATTTAAATATGTATTGATATTTAAATGGAGTTGGTGAAATAGGCCCTGAATACCTCAAAATGTATTTTAATTAATTTTTGTCGTATACATAATAGTTTATTTATTATATGAAATTTTTTTTCCTACGGCTTCAATGCAACACATTTGTAATCCCAAAAATGGTGTATCAATTCTCATGCGTATACAAGTTTTTCTTATTTGTATGTACACACATTTTAATATTTGTTCGTACAATATATTTTTCAGCTTAATTCGATTACAAAGTTTTCTTTCGTTGATTATTCGAATAAAATTTTTATTCGAACAAAGTTGTATACAACCTTTTAGCCATTTGCGTCTCAATTTATTCAAATAAAATTTTTTTTATTCGAATAAAATTTTTTTATTCGAATAAAATTGTTATGAACCTTAAAAGTACTATCTGTTATTGTCACAATATCCTTAAGAATTTTTTTTCTACAGGTGAATGAAATATTAAATACTTTATTTATTAGAATAATAATTTCTTGCTATATGTTCCAGAAAAATATTTATATATTTCCATCGAAGTATTAGCATTTTTTGTGTTTTTATACGAATTAATTTTTAATCGATTAAAAAATTTCTATTCAAATAAATTTTTTTTAAGAGTAAAATGGTTAAGAATTGAGAAAGTATTATCTATTTTTTTCATAATATTTTTCAGACATTTTTTTTTCCAACACGTGAATGGAATATTTAATATGAACTTTATTTATTCGAATAATAATTTTTGCTCTATATTCTAAAAAAATATATATTTTTCCATCGTAGTATTTACATTTTTTGTTTATATTCAAATTAATTTTTATTCGAATAAATTTTTAGTCGAATAACAAATTTTTATTCGAATAGTTTTTTTTAAGTAAAACTGTTAGGAGTTTAAAAAGTACCATCTATTATTATCACAATATTTTTCAGAGATTTTTCTAAAATGCGATTGGAATATTTACTATGTAATTTATTTATTCGAATAATAATTTAAGCTCTATATTCTACAAAAATATATATTTTTCCATCGTAGTATTTACATTTTTTGTTTATATTCAAATAAATTTTTATTCGAATAAATTTTTAATCGAATAAAAAAAATGTTATTCGAATAAATTTTTTTAGGTAAAATTATTAAGAATTTAAAAAGTACCATCTATTATTATCACAATATCTTTCAGAGATTTTTCCAACATGTGAATGGAATATATAATATGTATGTATGTATGTACTTTTATTCCAACAATAAGTTTTGCTCTGCTCTAAAAAAATGTAAAAAATTTTTATTCGAATAAATTTTTTTAAGTAAAATTGTTTTATATATTCGAATAATAATTTTTGCTCTGTGTTCTAAAAAAATATATATTTTTCAATCGAAGTGTGAAAATTTTTTGTTTTCATTCGAATAAACTTTTATTCGAATTAAAAAATTTTTATTTTAAATCGATTCGAGCTACAGTTTTTGTTGAATATGAAGAAAATTTCAAGTTCTATCAAATAATAATTTCAACATTTGTTGCTGTTTGTTTGAGTAAACATTTTAATTCATTTCCCTTTCGAATAAGATATTTTTAATCGAATAAAATACTTTATTCTCTAACCATTCATTAAAAAAAATTAATCGTTATCTTATATAATAAATTCCTTTATACTCCAATTATTCGTTTGCCCTTTTAATATTTTTTTATCCGTTATCTATTCGAATAAATGTGAAATTAGTTGTTCGTTCGAAAAAAAAATAATACTTTTATATTATTTTATTTTCTATTCATTTAATCAAAAAATTTTATTCGTTATTTATTCGAATATAAGTTTTAATTCGTATATAGCTTATTCGAATGCAGTAGTCTAAAGTTTATATATCTATTCGATGAAGTTTGAACTCGATTAATTGATAATTCAAGTCTTATTGCTAAAGATATATTCGGCTTTATGGCGAGTGTCGTATTACGACTTGGACTACCACGATTTTAAATTAGACCAAAGAACATTACAACGTTTTTTTGTTTAATCTCGTACAAAATCGTCGTAGTTGGAATACGACACTCGTAATTAGGTCCATTATATGTATCGTATATTTTTTAAAAATGTCAAATAAATCAACGGTTAAATTGAAAAAAAAAACATATTGTAAAAGGACGAATGTATATATGTATGTGAGTTTTCCTTTTTTCCCTTCCCTTTTTTTGCTCAGCCGAGCTAGAGTTTATAAAAAGCTCCATGAATTGGAAATTATGAACACATATAAAAAAATATTAATATGGAATCATAAACATACATATAGGAGGTATAAATCATTTAAGTATTATGTAGTCACAATGAAAATTAAAAAAAAAATTTCTTTATTTGTTTATTAAATTTTTGTTTAGTAAATGAGATGAATGCTAATGTGAGAAATAAATAAATTGATTTCCTGCTAGTTAATGTTAAAATAAGTTTAGTACTCTGCTAAAATTAAAGCTAAACGAAAAATAAAAGCAACTGAAAATGTTAAAATAAATAAATAAATTTCATTAATAATTTAAATCATGCTTAAATATATTTTACACACTTTATCCACTACAACATTTATATGAAAAGCACTAAATTTTATGAGTGATTTCTATGAAAATGTTCGAGACGAGTTGATGGCTTGTAATGTAAAAATTAGACTACTACACTACTTTATTTTCGTATTACTGTTTAATCACAAGAGTCATGATAGAAAAAAATGGTCACTGTGCACGTGATTGCAAGGAGTCATAATGTGATAAGACATAGTCACGTTTTTTCTTTATTGCGTAAATAATAATATACTTACAAGAACGAGTAGATTTACAAAAACCACTTTACTAAGCAAATATTTAATATATGATGGACACTACTCAGGTCATTGGCGTGAGTCAAACGTGATCACACGTAATTATACAAGAGTGTGAATATTCATTAATTTTAGTGGCATAAGCATAATTGTCATTCATAAAATTTTTGTGAGTCACGCGTGGTTGCGTATAGTCACGTATACTCACGTATAGTAACTCACAGTCATATAGACATTTGTATAACTTTCCTCTAAGTAAATATATTTAAAGGCATGCACTATTACAGTGACTGCCATGAGTTATATGTGATCCCACGCAGTCACACAAGAACGTGATTAACTATTCCATACTATACTATATTATTACTATATTTAGTAATACAAAGATACTTGCCATTGACGACATTCTTGTGAGTCATGCATAGTCACGCATGGTAATGCATAAAAATTGGTGATTTGCAGAATTGAATTTCATAAGCAAATACATAAGAAATAGACACACTCACGTGTTTGCCGCGTGTCAAATTTATGAACGTCAACAGATTTTCCTTTAACAACGTAAAGATAGCAAACATATATGGAATTTATACGCAAGTCATATGTGATCACGCACAGTCACGTGCTGTCACGCATGAATGTGAAGAATAAGGCGTTCTTATATGACCATGAATATGATTGAAATTTTTTTGAGTCACGTGTAGTCATGCGTAATCACGCATGGTAATGCATATATATTGGTGATTTACAAAATTTACTTATATAAGCAAATATATAAGAGATACATGCACTCACGTGATAGTCACGTGTTAAAGTTATCACACGTAGTCACGCATGAATGTGAATATATATTTCTTTAATGACGTAAATACAGCAAACATTTACAGAAATTTCGTGAGTTATGTGTGGTCACGCATAGTCGCGCGTGAATGAGAAGTATATATTTCTTAAATAACATGATCTTATATTATCATAATGAGTACAAAAAAATCGGTTTGAAACGTCTTATTGGAACACTCTGTATATTTGTTAGTGAGACATTTTTTAAATTTAAGAGCAAATTTTGTAAATACAAAACAATTTTTTCGTTTTGAAATTTGTATGGAAAAAATATTTTTTGAAACGAATTTTCGTTATTTTTCATATAAATTTGAAACGTTTAAAAGCGAAATTTTTTAAAAAATCCTGCTATTAATTAAACTAGAATTAATTTTTAATCAGGAATAATTTCTTAATCAGGCTTAAAATTAGTACTTTCAATTTTTATTGAATGAAATATTTTTATTAATTAATGTGAGTTTCTAAAGAAGAGAAGAACAAATTAAACTAGACATTATTAGCTAAAGCCTACAGTACACGGCATGTAAAAAACTGCATGCGCATGTGGTTCTGACGTAATTTTGACGTCATCACGATGCTACATTTGCTACATGCCGTGTACTAGCATGTACATGTATATATTAACATGCTTACAGACGAGCTGCCCCAGAAAATGTCTTCGATTCGGCTACATGTGCCACATATGTATTTTGGAACAAAAATACTATAAAAATTTTACGGTATCTAGCCACTACTAGTAATTTTAGAAAATGCAACGAACATGCTGAAAGTTCCCGTGACGTCATCGCTACATACGCATGTTGCTTTTTACATGCCGTGTACTGTAGGCTTAAGGGAAATACCAAATTTTGCTGTGCTAAACGTATTTAAAGTGGCTCCTTAAGGTATGCTAACATTTTATGAATTAAAAATACTTCAGCTCGAGGAGTAAAATCAAAAATTATTTTCTATGTATTTTTATGAAAAAACTACTAAAAAGTTCTGTGTGAAACAGAGAACGACAAAACTCACGTATTTAAAGATTTAATCATACTATAAATTTGTTATTCACTTTTAATCATGCAAAATAAATCAACATTGAGTATAATCGTCATCGTAATGGTGAACGCTTCATTTAAGTAAATGTGAGTCCAGTGATCGAACATGTTTTATTCACATCATTCATCACACATTAAACTTTTGTTCACATTTAATCATGCAACAAAACTTAATGTTGAATAAAATCAGAATCATACTTACGAACGTATCCTTTGGTTAGTTGCAAGTAATTTCATACATATTTTATTCAAATTTTTATATAATCAGGTTTTCATGTTGAATAAAATCAAAACAGAGGAGTTATGAAAAATATTATTGTTTTAATACAAATCAGTAAGCAAACACTTTAAAAAGAAAAAAATGGAAAACGACTAGGATTTTGTGCTAGACCAAATTTCTAAAAGTGTTTATACTTTACCACCGAGACGAAAAGGAAGAAGTGCAATATGGAGCATATTATCACAAATAAATAGATGTACAGGCAAATCTCGGTATAACGAATCTCACTTTAACGAAAATCCGATATAACCAACGTCCAAATTTTTTACATTAACTACCTTATATTACGAATATTATCCTAATTTTATACTGGATATAACGAATGATAAAGAAAAGATCACAAAATAAAACACAAAAACTTGCTAGGAATATATCTCTAACATTTAGTTCTACCTTATATAGCCAATGTTTTGATAAATAGGTACATATGTGGTTTATATAACGAACGGCAAAAAATATTAAACAAAATCGACAGCCGCAATGAAAATGCAAAAAAATGTGATACCGTTACTTTGCATTTGGCAGATTATTTGAAAACAAATTACCCTTATCATTTTTATTGTATTGTATCTTGTCTACAATAATAATAATTAAAATAACACTTGAAAAAACTTTGCGATATAACGAATTTTTCGGTATAACGAATGGGCCTGACATTATATCGTTCGTTATACCGGGATTTGCCTGTATATATATATATATATATATAAATATAATTATAAGTAGAAGGGCCATAACAAGTAATTGCAACTTTACAGGAGAAGGTATAATAGAAACTGTAATATTCACAATGTAACTTTTTTTGTCCAATTGCTTGTAAAAGCGTTATTTTTTACACTATTGCATTAACTTTTTTTTTAATTTCGTAAAAAATACGAAATATGGCCTTTCTACTTGATACCATCGGTATATAAATTGTTAAATACATAAGTACATAATATTCCCTTGTTTCTAAAAAATCATCATCACTTGATGCATACGCGCTCATACGCGCTCGTTTTTGCTTTTTTGATTTTATTCGTCATACAAATATTTGTTCATAATTAGAACGAACGCTTTTGCCTACTTATTTTATTTTTCATCAAAATAATCATGAATGGGAAAAAGGAGCAAACACCCCAATTGATTGGTATAATGCTACACATGTTTAAAGTCGTAGAGCCAACAACAACCGTATGATTGGAATGATTAAAAAGCAGCAACGATTATGTATGTTGGAACCAGTTTGATTGTATGAACACAAAGGCATGCTTTTAGGATATTGATTACGTATGAAAATTTTTTCAATCAGATTTTGTCGTTCTCTGGTGTGAAAGCAATTTATTTAATACATTGTTGTTAAGAAAAATATTTACTGCCAGAAGACAAGTAAAAATTCTAGTCCGCCCATTTATATTGAAAATAAAAACAAAGCACTCAAACTTGATTTTGTTTTCCATATAAATGGACAGATAAGAGTTATTATTACTTGTCTTGTATGAACTGGCAGATAGAATTCTTAAAATGTAAATTTCACTATCAAAAGGATATTAAATGTAAATTACAAATACAACATCAATCCTTCAAAAATGTAATATTTACACTTCAACTGCTTTTGTATTTTATTATCTGATGATTTTTACAGAATTTCAAATGCCTAAGTATATGTTTACTTTTCCTGAGCCAATTATAAAATAAAATAAAAATTAAAGGAAAAAATGTGAAAATGAGTAACAAATTTTTTTTTGTGTTTTCTCCTGAAATTTTGTATTAAATTAATTGCTTAAATTTTTCACCTGACAACGGCAACAGTTTTGACAGCAATAAAATACATACAAATTTTTTCCTTTGACAGGTGGCGTAGAAATATTTTAAGGGAGGATTATGTGTACATGTATGTATGTATATTGTTAAAATTCAGCTCTTTCATTTTGAAGTATTGCTGCTGTGGTTTAAATGAATTTTTTTATTTATTGATGTGTTAACATCTATACGCGCGCCTCTAGGGCAGTAAACTATCAGTTTCAATACATACGCAAGTGTTAGGTATGTAAGAGTAAATCATCGTTTGTTTGTTCGTTGCTTGGCAGTCGGTATTGAAAGTGATTATTGGGCGATTTTCATATAATTTTCCCACGCGATTTTCTCCGGAAATTCATAGCCGATTTTATTAATTTTTGGACTAAAAAGCTAGTGCGGGTTTCGACGAAGAGTTTAGGCCAAAAATTAAGGCGATCCGATATCCGCGAGCCGAGATTTAGGTATTTTAATTTGGAGTATTAATTTGGAGTAATATTAAAAAAGTGTTTTATGTTGATCTTCGGTTTTGTCTTATGCATAGCAAAGAGAATAGTGACGTGGTTATACGTACATATGTATATAAAAATGAGATATCAAGACTGCAACGTATGTAGCTTATGTACAAACATAACAATGTATGTATGTACATTTGTCTGTTGCTTTGCATTCTCTTTGTTTTTTGTGCTGAAAACATAACATTAATAAATTATACAAAGTAAAATTAAATTCAATAAACTATTCTTTTTCATTAAATACTTTATATTAACTCTAACTCCGGGTTTGTGGGTCTGTGTTCAAAGAAATCGAACAGGTACCGTGTAACAAAAAGGTGTTAACACATCGCCCGTGAGTTCGAACACTCATTGTTTTTTTATTTAATGAAAACATCTGTAGTTGGTGGCATATTTTGGTGGTTTTTTTATTCATTTTATTTGTTTTATATGCATTAAATTATGTCATGACAAGATATTCGTTTGTTATTTTAATATTTTTTTTGCAGAGACTTTATTTAATAGTTGTTATTCAAGTTAATTTTAGTTTTTGATGAAAGTTATATGTTAGAATTGATATAGTTTGGGAAACGTGAATACTTATTTTATTCACTTGTAGAGCTGAAGGCAAAAAAAAATACTTAAACGCAAATACTCACATTCGTTTAAAAAAATATGTCAAATTCATATTATGTATTATGCAAACTCTTTTTTTTAAATAATATCACTTGAAAAATACAAAAAAAAATATTATAAATGGTCTGAAAAAAACTTAAAATTAAATATAATTTTAATTAAATATAATTAATTAAATATAATTTTTTAAATTAAACATTAATTCCTTTCGCAGGCGATCTCATTCCTTGTTAAATTTATTACGCTAAGTTTTAAAAGCTTTCTCGAGCATTAAATAAAATGTTGAGTCATAATTGCGCGTGACCTAGTTTGATTTTACTGCTAATACGTGAGTGATGCACATCTCTAAATTATAATGTATATATATATATATATATATATATATATATATATATATATGTACGCATGGCTTTGATTCATTTGTCTGAATTATTATTTTGTTGATGAAAGTTTTTTATGTGTATTTTAGAAATAACAAAGTAATTATTTAACATAAAAAATGTAATGAAATATTTTTAAAATTTGTCTAAACTGAAAAAACTTAACGCATAAAAAATGGAAACAATTCGAAAGTCAATTAATATTTGAATTAAAAAGTTTCCATCATGAGTAAAGCAAGTTGTTTGGACAAAACATTTTGAAGTGTTTCCATTACATGGCAAGTGTTTTGAGTGTACGAATTTTGGAAAATAATTTGAGGTTTATCTTAAAATTTTTATTAGTTATTAATTTATATATACATAGTCACAAAAAAAATTAACTAAAACTTAGAAAACTTTACTAAATTTGAGTTAAAATAGTTTGGCATCCAAGAATGGCATAATCTTGTGCTTAAAAAAGTGGGCGGTGCTCTGCCCATTAAAACTTTATATTACATTTTAAGTGCTTATATTTCTAATTCTTTTAATCTTGGCAACTGTAAGAGGCAAACATTTGATATTTTCAAAAACGCTAAACTTATAAACTTAAAATAAAAAAAATCGCCAAATTGAAAAAAATCCCCAAAAACCGAAAAAGAAATCGCAAAAATAAATAAAAGTTGCCAAAGCTAAAAAATGCTAAAACTAAACTAAATCGCTAAAAATTAAAAAAAAATCGCCAAGAACGAAAAAAGCGCCAAAGTTAAAAAAATCGCCAAGACCGAAAAACGCCAAAGCAGAAAAAAATCTCCAAAACAAAAAAAAATTTTAAAATAAAAAATCACGAATAGAACGCACAAAAATCGATAATATAGAAAAATCGCCAAAATAAAAAATCTCTAAAACAAACACAAAATCTCCAAAAACCAAAAAATCGCCAAGACGAAAAAAACGCCAAAATAAAAAAATCACCAAAATAAAAAATCTCCAAGAACCAAAAAAAAAAAAAAAATCGCCAAAACGAAAAAAACGCCAAAATAAAAAAATCACCAAAACAAAAAAGCATAAAAATAAAAAAACGCCAAAACGAAAAAAGATGTCAGTTAAAAAAAATTAAATAAATCGCCAAAAAAAATTGCGTGTAACAAAAAAAGTTTATTATGTACTTAAAATAAAAAAACAATGTCTACATCAAGTTTAGAAATAAAAAAGAACGCAAAAAATCGCTAATATAGAAAAATCGTCAAAATCTCCAAATCGAAAACAAACGCTAAAATTAAAAAATCGCCGAACCAATTAAAACGCCAAAATAAAAAAAGGTGTCACACCAAAAAATCTCCAAAATAAAAAATAAAATAATAAGATAAAAAAATCGCCAAAACAAAAAAGGTGTCAAACCAAAAAAAAAAAAAGAAAAAAATCGCCAAAAAATATTTCGAGAAACAAAAAAAGCTTATTGTGCACTTAAAATTAAAATAACAATGCCAACATCATTTAAGATGCTAAAGCTTGTATAGTAATACATATGTGGCCTTCTCTGAGAAAAGGGACCTAGTGTGTGAAAATAAAGTTTTGTGAAAAACGCATTTCATTTTCTTCTACTAGAATCCACTCTTAAGTCCAAACCCGTTTTTTGACATACTAGGTCCCTTTACTCGGAGAAGGTCACATATGTTGTGTCCGTACGGAACCCTTCATGTGCGAGTCAAAGTCGCACTTTCCTGAATTTATTATACTTTCATGTGATGTAACTAACTACATTTTAAATAAATTAATTTTAATTTTTGTAAATGTGAAGTATTTAAAAGTGGCAACACTGAAATTTGTATATCGTCACCTAAAGTCCAAGAGGGCGCAATATAAAAAAAAAATTAAATTAGACTTTTTGGTTGATTATGATGTGATTAAACAAAATACTTTGGTTAAATTAAATTTTACTCACATATGTTCAAAAATACATACCAATTTTATGCATTATTCAATTTGACACCTAAATGAGGATGGCGGCGTTGGCTGAAGTAGCTAGCACGTTGACTACAAGGCCAAAGTTGCTAGCTTCCATCCCTGCATCCAACAGTCATTTTTCTGATGTTCATTAATGTCCACCCACAGGGGAGTCTATTTATAGACTACGGGTGTGGCAATCCCAGGGCCCCAGCTAGGGTAATGTAGCTTTTTCCGCTGACGGACCTTTGGCTCATTACCCGTAAAACTTATGTGTTACTACCCAATCTCTGAACATAAACAGAGCAAAGAATGTGCACATATTTATAAAAGGAAAACAAATATTGTACGCCCGTTGTTGTCAGTTAGGTGCAGCGTCACCTAGAACTGCCCCTGAGTTCAAAAGGCGATAGAGGTGAAGCCCTTGTGGTGGAACTTCGAGGTCTAACCAGAGGCTACTTCTGGTACCACGGGTGCCGGTTGCCCGACAGCTGGGCTGCTTAGAGATAAATGCATTGCGGTTGTCAAAAATTTCTGGTCCGAAATGGCTTTTGTCCTGGATACGACCCCAGGACTCTTTCACTTTTTAGTGTCGGGTCTTAGTAGGCACAGAAATTTTGGTGGCGAGCTTGCGTTCTTCTCGCGTGAGTGGTCCTCGCTGCTCTAAAGTTTTGAGTGCATGTAGCGGTCGTCAGTTTCCTTTGCTGAAATGCCGAGTTCGTCCTACCCCTCGGGGCTTACCCCACGGGGTTAAAGGGACGATTTTGGTAGGTGCGGAGTAGGTACTGGTTATTTGGCGACACAGGCATGCGTTCATTATGGATGAGTGGTTAGCTGTGCCGGCAATGGTTGAGGAATTTTCTTGGGGACCTCGCTAAGGTGTATACACAACACCCTAACGTAGAAGCCGGAGAATGATCGTGGTGGTTGTGGTTGCTGCCAAAATAGCTGGGAGAATAGTCTTGGCTTCTCAGTGTTAAATCAATGCTAGTGGTTGGTCTGACGCGGTCAGCCAGACACTATTCTAGGTGCTGTTGCCATTCAACAGAGCTGCTATGGACACGGACATAGCAGCGGAGTTTAGATAGCTCAAAGTACCTCATCAAGGTACTTGAATATAGAACAGGGATAACTATATTCAAAGATTGCAACCTATGTGCCTTATGGAGTGGGCCATAGGTTCATTCTAAAAGGGTGCATGGGGGCGATGGTCTGGCGTCTTACCTGCACCCGGTGCTTTGGCACCCGTGAGATAAGGCCGTAATGGCAGGTGCTCACGGAAAGCTATTGCACATCTGTTCCTTTGTGTCAGTTGTTGTAGGAAAATTCAAGTGATGCAGGCACAGTCAAAGCTTAAAAAATTTAATACGCCTCATTGACACCAGAGGCGCTGCAACTATTCATTATTAAAAACGTGCAAAAAGTATAGTTGTATTGAAACTTTCCTCTATCTCTTCCTGCACCACCTGTCTTCTCTATCACTATCCCTTTCCTAAAGAAGGTAACACCTAGTAGGCATTCATTGCCTGAGTGTTACTTATCCTTATAAAAAAAAATAATAGTCTTAAATTTATAAATTATTTTTTTTTGCTTCTCCTTTAAAAAACTAAAAAGTGTACTTACGGCCTTTTGGATTTTACGTAACGATATATACTTTAATATCAGGTTTTTATGATGCCGCTGTCGCTTTTGCAATAATTTGTTAGGTTGATACATGGCTACAATTTTTGCCAGCGCCATTTGTAGTTGTGTAGTCGATAGCCTGCTGTCGTGAATGTGTTTAATGCATTAAGAGTAAAAATAATTTAGATTGATTTAAATAAAATATTTTGATTTTTTTAAGACGTTTTTTTTATTTATTGTAACAAAGTAATTATAAATATAAAGTTCAGTGTTACATTTGGGGTATTCACAAGGGTGTCTTAAGTGTCCTAAGTGTCATAATGTCTTAACATTTTAACATATTTTAAAAAAATTGTTGTTGTGGCTCAAACAAAAAGTTCATAAAGTAATAAGACTTTCTCAGCTATATTTATTGTTTGTCATAACTACATGTAGAAATGCGTGGGAGCTTACCAAAGGAATTGAGAGAGAGAGAGAGAGAGAGTAAGAAATGTACAAAGGTGCTAATACCAAAATACAAATAAGTACAATATTTATAATTGAAAATTATAAGGGATTGCTGGATAAAATAAAATAAAAATATAAAATAAAATAAAAATCATAAGCAGCCTTTCAAAACACCAATACACCTGTATATTTGATTATTATTATTTAGTTTTACTATTTTTGTTTTTGTGTTGCACAGTGTTGTAATTAACATTTTTTTTTCTTTCATCAGGAAACATTTGTGTAGGAAATGTTTTGCTTTAATGATTGCTTTCTTAATAAATTGCTGTGAATTATTTAATATTGTATACTAATGTGACATTATCACAAAAGAAATCTTTAATTAATTACATGAATCCATCAATGTTTTCCACTTTTATTTGCGTGTCATTTAAGCACTCGTTTGAAAGCCATCTGTAAAACAAATATCCAAAATTCAGTCAATAGATTAAACACATATAATAATGTTAAGATAATGTCGTAAGTGTTTAAGAAATTTATATATTTGACATCTGCTTGTGATTAGCATAAATTTACTACAAGTGTTTTAAATAAGTAATACTTACGACTTTTATATTGTCATTTTATATAATAGTTTGTGCGTTAAGAGTTTTTCCTTAATACTAGTAAGCTGTATAAAAATCATAGGCAATTCGTCAAACAAAAAAAGTAAGATTAGAATAATATTGATTTTCTTTTTTCTTTTTTTTATGCTAATTTGTTGATAGAGCTTTTATCGGCTGGTTATTTATTTAAATACAGCCAGTTAGTAAACTAAATCTATAGTAATTTTCCCTACTAACTAATCATGCTGCTACATTGAAGTTATTATAGCCAAGATGCTTTCACGTTATTATTACAAAAGCATGCCATAAATTCATAAATTATACAGAGCCACATAAAAGGTTTTGTTTTGTATTTTTTTTTTATCTACTTTACTCCTTACGCTTAACCTTTATATAAAAAATTCATGAGTTTATGTCACATATTTTGGCAATTTGGCTAAATAAACTACTTGCCAAGTAATGCCTACATTGCTTTTTAATCTGCTTAACATTTTCGTATACATTTGGAAAAGTTGTTAAGAAAAAAAAAATTGTAAACAATTTAAGCTACAATATCCACATTGTTCAAAGGTTATTTCATTGTGCCGGGTGTGACCATAGCACCACATTTTTGTTAAAACAACAATAATCCCAAGAAAAATAATCTTAAAACCAGTTAATAATTGATTAACACTGAAAAAACATTATTTTTGGTCAGAATGGTCATCAGAAGGTTGTGACGGGTGTGACGTGACCCTGATACTCAAATTTGTGTTAAAAAAGGTGCCATTCCCACGAATGTTAATCTTAAAAATATTTAATAATAAGAAAGAACTGAAAGAACATGATTTCTGGTCCGAATGGTCATCAGAAAGCTGTGACAGATGTGACCATGATACTAAAATTTACGTTAAAAAAAAAGAGTGCAGCTCCCAAGAATGTTAATCTTAAAAATACTTACTAATTAGCATATACTGAAAGAATATAATTGCCAATCACAATGGCCATCAGAGGGCTGTGATACTCACATTTAAGCCAAAAAAAGAGTACATGTTTCCACGAATATTAACCTTAAAATCATTTAATAATTAATGGACACTGAAAAAAAACATGATTTCTGATCATAAAGGTTATCGGAATGCTGTGACGGGTGTCACCACGATACTTACATTTATCTTAAATAAATTCTGTAAATTGCGACTTTGACGCGCACACGAAGGATTCCTCACAGAACCCTACGGGTTCCTCGTAGTACTATATAATATAATATATACTTTTGGGATTATTTTTTTTTTAGTTTCAGGAACCTTTTCGGTTTTTGGCATTTTTATCGGTTTTTAGTTTTAATGCTTTTTTTGTGATTTTTTATTTAACGATTTTTTTATTTTAAGATTTTTTAATTTTAGCGTTTTTGAAAATTTCAAGAGTTTGCCTCTTACGGTTGCCAAGATACAGCGAGTTGTCAAAATAATATCTAGTAAAAATTACATTAATTGAAAGAATACCCTTTAATTTTGATTTTTAAATTTCAGTATTATTTTATTTCTTAACTGTAAAGGATAAGTAAGGTTCTATATATCAGCATTTCCACGAGAAAGTTCACTTTTTGTCGCGTGCGACAGCAAGTAATTAAGCTTGTATTTTAGAACAATGTGAGTCGATTTTTCTTAAAATTTTAGATAATGTAGAGCTGCTGACGGCCTACACAAATTTATAAAGAAGTAAAAAAAAATTTCGTTTTCTTAAAAAAAAAAAAAATAATAATTGTTTGGTGTCGCACGCCTCAAAAAGTTGAAATTTCTGTGGAAATGCCAATATTCTGTGAAAATTTCAGGTCCGTTGCTTATACAGTTCTGTAACGGATAGAAGGATAGACGGATATTGTTGCGAAAACAATAGTGCTCCTTTTCACCTTTCTTGTACGGGACCCTTTAAAATCCAGTAACTTAATAATTTGCTGACTATTAATTTTAATTACAATTGAGAGAAAATGTATAAATTTAATGTTGTGACATTCCCTGTAATAGAGAATAACAGCGAGTTTACGGAAGACGACTTGCCGATAATACGCGCTAACATTTCAGCGATTTTTTTATTATTATTTTTAATTATAAATATAATTATATATATATATATATATATAATAATAATAATAATATATATATATATATATATATATATCATAAATATAAAATTAAAAAAAGGAAAGTTCACATTAAAGGTACCAACAGACGACATGTTTTTCACATTGTATGTGCCAGAATTTACATATGTAAACGAAAACATGTCGTGTGTTACCTTTAAAACATTGCTTGTGTAAAAAACATGACAAAAAACATAAGACATTATTTGAAATAGAGCGTGCTCTATTTTCTTATGTTAAACATACAGCTCCAAATGTCTATGTCATGCGAACAAATTTGTCGGCGGTTGATTATGTGCACTATCATTAGCCGTCTGAATGAAGTATTTTGCAAGACAAATTAATTATATATATTTTTTTTTAATTTAACGTTGTCGTTTTATTAAAATAAGTGCAAAAATGTATAGATTTTTAGATACAACCTTAACGTCTTGTTTAAAAAAGAAAAAATTAAAAAAGCAAATTTGCGTCGCCAGTACTACAGCGACGGAACCAAAAATATTTCGACGGCTGCAAGCCATTTATAAAACAAACTACGTGGATATTTATGTACTGAAAAAGAAGAAGTGATACTACATGCACGTTTGTGACCAAAAATTATAAACCTTATGTAAATTAACCAATATTGACAAGCATAAAGAAAAACATACGAGTCGAAAACTTAAAAAACACATGTAAAAAACATGTCGTCTGTTGGTACCTTAACAGCCTAACCCACGATGTCGATCGACAACTCGAGCGACTGACGACAAGTCACTCATTATAGTTCGTTTGAGCGACCCACTAAGTATCGAATTGTCGGTCGTCAGGCTTTATACGTTGTTAACGTAATGCATTTCCTAATTGTCAAATTACCATATTGCCACATCAAAAATAGCACAAATAAAACGCTGCTTTACAAATAAAAAGTGCTGAAATGTAAAAAAAATGCAACTCTATGCTACTTAAAGTCTCTACAAATAAATAATGAAAATAAAAACAATAATAAACATAAGACAATACAAAAAAATTAAAAAATTATTGTTAAAATTTTGTGTGAAATATAAATAAATATATCAGTTGAAATGTGTAGATACTCCTAAAATAATGAAAGTGGAGTGTAATGAAGAATGGACGGGAGTAACACCAATGGGACAAGCAATCTATTGAAGTGGAAAGAGTAATGTGCCTAATTGAGAGTGTTTTTGAGGAATTCGTTAGAGAAATTGCACGTATACATATTCATGTATGTACATATTTATGTATGTAATTCAAGGAAAATAATTATGTGACAAAAATGTATGTTTGTGAGCAAAATAAATAAAATACAAGTAAAAAAAGTTAACATTTTTATTTTTGATTTTCATAAATGTAAATTTGTTTAAAAATTTGGTATTTTTGTGTACTTTTTTGTTTTGTCGACAAGTGCAAAACAAGTGACTGATTTTGACATTTGTTGTCGTTTGAATTTCCATAGTGGGTACAAAATTTGTATTAAAATTGTTACGTCATCGTTCGCATTCATTGTCGATTGACTTGTCGTGCTGAACAAGTTTAGTGGGTCCCAAATCAGCTGTTTGTCGTTAAAAATGATTGCGAACGACAACGTTCGATATCGTGGGTTTGGCTGTAAATAAAATTGAATTTATAAAACAAATGAAGTTTCGTTGCCAGATTTCTGTTATTTACTCTAGTCAGCTGTGTATGATTTTTAGCGCAAGAACAGGCTTGCCATTGTTTAAGTTGAATATATAATTTTGTATAAAATAGATAAATAAAAAAATATATGTAATTGTTATCAATTTTTTACAAAAGGACCTAAAGCTTAAATAAAACTTATATATATTAAATTAAAAGGTCGAATAAATTACTATAATAATAAAATAATAATTATAATAAAAAATATTTTTAACATTTTGGTAACAATAAAGTTTAAATAAAAAGTTAATATATATCGAAATATGTACGTAATCTGAAATTCAATTAGAAATTCAATAACAGGCTTAATAAAATAAAATGTTGCCAACAACACCTCTGCTTAAAAAGGTTTCTAAATTCGCCCAAAATTTGTTGGACTAAGGTATATTTTTGCAGCCTCATTACTTGTATTATTATGTATTATAAAATATTAGCGGTCTAATTCATAAAAATTCCTTATTTCAGCTTTAATCTGTACATTACTTATGAAACAGATTTTGCTTTATTAAGCTCTAATAAAAATTTGTATTCATAACTGATTAATATCAGTGAATTAACTATTAAACGATTTTGCTTCTTTTGTAATTTTTGTTGGCAACATCATGCTACTTTCGCTCTCATTTTATGTTTAGTGATGCATACAACGAAAAATCGATTATCTAGGTAGTCTGTTTGAGTCGAAAAGAAAGTAAATCATTACGCATAATGTTATTAGAAAATAATTTAAAAAGTAGGCGTTTCACTTGTTAATAATAAATAAACCAAAAAAAAAATTATATGTTACAAAAAATTGTATTTAAACACATTTATATTCGGCTGAGTACAGAGGCAGGCAAATACCCATTTTATAGCGGTCGATTATGCATCACTATTTTGTTTTAATTTTGAAATGTTATTGTACATACATACATACATATGTAAGCATGCAGTACCATACAAACATACGTATGCTTGTACTTACATATGTCCTTATGTTTATAATTCTATTTTTCTTTTTGCCAATGAATGGGATTTCTTTAATTTTCAACGATGTTTATATGTATGTATTTTTCTTTTTGTACAATTATGCATACATACATACATGTACCAACTTACATAAATTAATACATTTGCCCAAGAACATTATTCAGGAGACATGCATAAGAATAAACAAGAAACATAAAAGTGAGAAACCACAGAAAATCTTGCATAAGGGATAAAAAATCAAGAAAATATTATTTATAATTGTTTATGAAACGCTTAAAGTAGCATGGAGGCTACATTAAAAATCTCTGAGTTATGAAACGTTTATTAAACGTATAATAGGCTATTAATCATTTATGAATACACATTTAGCGATTTTTTACTATTAATGTGTTATTGAACTGTTAATAATCATTTATGAATTAGACCGTAGATGTATAATTATTGTGTTTCTTTGGCCAAGTCACTGTTAAATGTTATAATTACTGTACGGTTAACATCACTGTGCAATGTTACTAACATTACAATATTGCCAGGTGTTTTTGTTTGTTTGTTTTTTATTGTCAAATCAGGTTGATGCAGGTTTTTTTTTTTTTTTTGTTTTCTTAACACGTTGTTGTTGTTATCTTATCCTGGTTTATTTGATGGTGAATGGCGATTTGATTTTTAAAATAAAAAATAAGTGTCTCATAGCTGAAAAACACAACTATAAAGCAAAAGCATATACGAGTAGTTCATCAGATATAGATAAAGTATTTTATACATTCTGTGGACTTGCAATATATAGAGAAATCAACGAATTATTACAAAGTTAAATAAAAATTACTTAACTTACTTAAGTTTTGGCAGGAATTAGCAATATTAGTTCAGTAGCATTAAGGAAAAAGTGCTTAAGTCATATTGTACTGTTTAGCAATAGAGCACTTTTAAGCTTTCAAGTCGATTTTCAAAAATTTGTTTATTTAACATTTAAATAGGCAAATTCAAAATTCAGTATTCTTTTTAATTTATTTTTTTTTTTTTTTGAAAAATATCGTACAAATTATAAATAATACATTAAATTTTAAATATACCAAAGTATAAGCTTAATTAAACTTTTATTCCCTATGAGATTCATAAGTTGAAAAAATATAAGCTGCATGTCATTTCGCTACAACTTCCTCAAAAAATCACCCAAAATAATTGAGATTTCTCCCAAGGGTACTTTCAAGTATGAAGATTACAGGTGCGTCATTAACTCAAAATCAGCTTAACTCCACTCAAGTACTTTTTCCTTTTTGCCACAGAACTACATTAAAAAAAAATAAAAATACCCGAATTGTCATCAATTTAATCCATAAAGATAATTCATTGAAGAATAATTCTTTCTGCCAAAAAAAAACCCCTACTTCAGTGCAAAGATCTGATAGAAGACGTCCGTGATACATAAAATTCAATTTAAATGGGCGTGCCTCCGCCCATTTTTGAAATGCAAGATTGTGTGATTTTCAGAGCTCAGGGTGCGAGTTGAATCTTGTAAAAATCGGTAAAGTAGAACAAACTAAAATAATATATTAAATTTTAATGGGTGTAACTCCATCCCATTTTTTAAATGGAGTACTGTGTCTATTTTCGAGCTCAAGATGTGTGGTAAATTTCGTAAAAATCAGTTAGGTAGATCCGCGAGAAATATTATAATAAATTTTAATGGACGTAACCCCGCCCATTTTTTCAACTTTAAAATTGTGAAACTACAAGAACCAAAGGTGTTTTATAGGTTGCGCTAAAATCAAATAAGTAAAATATCATAAAATTAAATTTAAAAAAAAATTGGGCGTATCCCCGCCCACTTTTCTTACAATGGGACCAATGGGAAGTTAACAATCGGTTTAAAATGTACCGAGTTATGAAGTAACACACCTAAAAAAATAGAGACGAATTATCAACCTCCTTCTTTTTTGAAGTCGGCTAAAAATAGTTTATTTCCAATAAAACAGCACTTAAAGCTTATTTGATAAACTGACACATACGCAACACTTATCTTGTTTATTTATAAAAAGTTTGTTTATGTTATTTTTGGCTAAATTATTCCTAAATTCTTTCTTTTTTTTTACCCCTTACTAATTTATTCGAACACCTTAACGCATACTTAATTTCCTTTTCAATTCATTTACATTAATCATACGCTTAAGCAGTTGTTACATTTGCAATTCTTGCTACAAACAACAAAGACAGCAAACATTATATAGCTTTTACTAACATTGGCCATATCACAATTGCAAAGAACCACTTAAATGGCTAATGACCCAAAGAAAACGAAAAACCATAAGTTTTATGTGAAGACTTTGATGAATGTATGTAATTACTTTGTACATACATATGTATATGTTGTAATAATAATAAATTAAATTGTTTGTTTGTTTGTTTGTATCTAAGTAAATTCTGAAGAAACTACTTAAAGCAATATGTTGCGCTAATAATTAATCTGAAATACATATTTCACTTAATATGAAATTCAATAGAAAAAATCTGCAAACTTCTGGCAAAATTTTCACTTTGACAACAACGATATGTTTCATACGTATTTATATCTAACCAAATAAGAAACTATTAACTCTATGCTTAAATTGTATTTCATAGTTCATTAACACTTTACGGTCTGTTTTGTTTTCAGATAAAAAAAACAGCAACAACGTATAGTGTCGTTGAATATGTTATACGTTTGAAATTTATTCGTTTAATGAAAAATTATGAAATCTTCATATAAAACTATGAAATTTAAAAAAAAAAAAGTTCATAAAACTTGTTGAGTTGAATAATAGATAAAACTGTCACAAGGACTATCTGAGAGTGAGCAAGAAAAAGAAATTTTCAAAAAATGCCTAAACATTTATTAAGAATTTAAAGTAAAATTGGCTGTCTTTATCTTTGGTCTGCATGAATAACAAAGCACGTCCAAAATTTTTTTCAGTAGGGTAAAAAATATTGTGGTGTTGTTGTCTTAGACATATTATGTACATATGTACATACGTCTATATTTTTAAAAATTTTTTTATACCTTTTTAAAAAGCCATTAAAATATAACAATCAGAGATTTATAACATAATTTGTATTTCATAAAAATCACAGCTATATTTACACTTCTTTGTTACGATAGGGAAAATTTGATATGCAAAATAGATTTTTACGTACAAAATTTTAAAATTCGAAATATTTACAAAACTACCTAAAATTTAAAACCTCGAAAAAAATAAATCCACAAAATGTATGTATGTATGTATGTATATACATACATATAACGGAAAAGTTAAATTTTTTATATAGTACCTAATAACGAAATGTCGATTTAAAAGCTTCATTTTACTTAATTCAATTGATATACCCATTTTTTTGACACGAAAAATCCCTATTACTATTATTAAGTTATGTTCGAATTTTCGAACATATATTTGAATATAGCAACATGCGTAAATTTTTAATGTATATCTTTATAAGATTACTAATATGAGTCATTTTAGAAATTTCGAATTTTCATATATGTATGTACATAGTACCTAATTTCGAAATTTCAAAATAGTAGATTTATTTGACTTAATTTAATTGACATACCGATTTTTTGACACGAAATAGCAGTAGTTCTACTCTTAAGCTATCTTCGAAATTTCGAACTTATATTCGAATATAGCAACATGCTTAAATATTTAATACATCTCCTTATAGGATCAATAATACGAGAAATATTCCTAATTTAAATATACATACATACATATTTTAGAAATTTCCAATTTTTATATAGCACCTAATTTCGAAATGTCGAAATAACATATTTATTTCACTTAATATACTTGATGTACCCATTTCTTGGCCCGAGAAATCCATAGTGCTACTCTTAAGATATCTTCGAAATTTCGAACATATATTCGAATAAAGCAAAAAAAAACTTCAATATTTAATACCCATCTTTGTAGAATCACTTATAAGAGAAATATTCCTTGTTTTTATACTATATACATATTAGTCATTTTCGAAATTTCAAATTTTCCTAACTCTGAAATTTATTTCAAAACAGACTTATTTGAAATATTTAATTGATGTATTTATTTTTGAAATGACAAAGTCCTAGTACTACTCTTAAGCTATCTTTGAAATTTAAAACTTATGCTCGAATATAGCAACATGCTTAAATATTTAATATATCTCTTTATAGGATCACTAATATTAGAAATATTCCTTGTTTTTATATATATGTGTTAGTCATTTTTGAAATTTCGAGTTTTCATATACATACATAGTAGCTAATTTCTAATTCTTGAAATAATAGATTTATTTGACTAAATTTAATTGATATACCCATTTCTTGAAACAAAAACGCCCTAGTACTAATCTTAAGCTATCTACGAAATTTCGAATATATTTCGAATAAAACAAAAAACTTCAAATTTGAATACCTATCTTTGTGGAGTCACTAGTACGAGAAATATTCCTAGTTTTCATATATATTACTCATTTTCGAAATTTTGAAATATAAAATTTCTTTTCAATTATTTATTTTATTATTATTATTAGTTTTTATCATTTATGTATTACTTAAAGCTTTTAATAAACAAATGTGTATGTACACATATGCAGTATGTATTTCAAACATGTTTTCGAAATAAAAAATCATTAAGCTTAAATATTTATCCTTAGAGTCACATATCGTCAACTAAAATCCAAAAGGCCGTAACAACAAAAAAAATCAAAATAGACTTTCTGATTGATTATTATGTGATTAACTAAAATACAACTCTCCTTAAAATTTTACTCACATATGTTCAAAAGTAAAGATTTTAATTTCCAAATAAATAGTCTTGAATTTATAAAGATTTGTGCTTCTCCTGTAAAAAAGTAAAAAGTGTACTCACGGTATTTTGGATTTTATGTATTAATATGTAAGACATATTAAAAAAAATTTTTAATGTATATATTTATTCTCGAGATTTCAAAACAAGGATTTTATTTAAATTATTTTAACACATGCTCTTACTTTTTAAGCACAAAACACAGTTAAATAATTTTATCTCAATTTTCCAAAATTTTGAACATGAAAAAATTTAATAAATGGATATATCGAGCCATTTCCGCCAAAGAAGCTTAACCAAAATGATTTTCGAAATGTGTTTTTTATAAAAATCATTAACTTGTTATCATTGGCATTATCTGTCAAAATTTTATGACCATAGAATACACCGTTTCAATTTTATAGCAAAAACAATTTAAGCTTAAGTACAAATTATCAAGGCGCACGGTAGTGCGCCAGGCCAAGTTCTGGCCAATGCACGCAGTGTGTATATTTACACGAAGCCATTCGAGCTGTTTTTATACCCCGCGACCATAAAATCATGAAATTTTAATCACAATTAGAATAAATTCATATAACCTCATATGCGAAGTTTGAAAGTTTTACAATGAAGGCTTCCGGAGATATAGAGGTGCAAAAAGTGCATATTTTAAGACATATTCACTGACCACTGACACACTCATCAAATTGATGAAGCACTTCCGCTATAGCTAGAGAGCTAAAATTTGGTACACGAGAAGATCTAGGTGAGCAATGAACCAGAAAAATCTGAAAACCCAAAAATTTTAGCCAGGAGGGCGGGCCTACGCCCATAAAAATTAAAATTTGTGCTATTGAGCTGAAATTCGATACAGAGCTAGGTCTAGGTGAGAAATAAAATAAAAAAATCTGAAAACCCGGAAATTTTAGCCAAGAGGGCGGGGCTACGCCCATAAAGGTCAGAATTAAAAATGCTAATCTAAGGCGCTTCATGGAAGCAATTGTATTGAAATTCGGCATATATACTGAGGTAATGCAAGGCTATAAATTTTTCAATTTAAACCTCATTTTAATGACCTGCGGCTCAGCATATTTAGATATACTATTTATTTAGCTATTATTATCCGTTTGTAACGAAACTAGACACGAATAATAAGCACTGACTCGAAAAAATTTTGACTTTGGAAAAGTGGGCGGCGTTACGCCCATAAAAATTTAAAATTAAAAGTTGCGCTAAGCAGCTGGAATTTTATATACAAGTAGGTCTAGGTGAGAAACCAACTAGAAAAATCTAAAAACCCAAAAATTTTAGTTAGAGGGGCGGGGCTGCGCCCATAAAACTTAAAAATTAAAAGTTGCGCTAAGGAGCTGAAATTTGATATGCAAGTAGGTCTAAGTGAGAAACAAACTAGAAAAATTTGAAAACCCAAAAAATTTTACCAGAATGGGCGGGGCCACGCTAATATTATTTTGAACTAAATACTTAATATACATAAAATCTTAAAATATAATTCGCGCTAGAGAGCTGACATTTTATACACTAGTAAGTGTAGCTGCGTAAGCCAATGGGAAAATCTTAAAACGACGTTAAAACTCCAATTAGCACTAGCGATCTTAAATTTGATACACAAATAAATCTAGATAAGAGATCACTAAGAAAAATCTGAAAACCCAGAAGTTGCTATCAGAGGGCGGAAACAAGCACTTCAAATTTAAAATTAACATACATTTTATTAAACTTTTCATACACAATGCACTTATCAAAAAAAATTCCCTATTTTGAAAAGTAGCCGTGACTTCACCCATAAATCTTAGCTTTTTCGTTCAGGTACTTCGTCTCAGCAGTTTTTAATTCAATGCTCAGGTATTTCTTATTAACTTTTTAATACCAAACTTCGCATGAACCATAAGCACTAGCAGATATAAAAGTCAGCGGGGCCAGGCTCATGAAAATTTTGCGTAATATTATACTATAGAGAGCTGACATTTTGTACACAAATAGTAATTGATTTACTCAATCGGAAAATCCAAAAATTAAAAGCACCAGCTACCCTATTGAAACTTTGCATACACATTGGGCATATCCTTTTGATTTATGTACTTCGTCTAAGCAGACTTTATTTAACATGTAAATATATTGAGAAAATAGGCGGGGTCATGCCCAGTAAAATTTACGCTATATTTTACATGACACAATAGTGCATTTTTAAGGTCAACAATTCAACACCCATCACACTCTTACCCATTATTTTATGTAACTCTGCCATTTTCAACTGGCACAGTGATCATGAATAGAAATAAAATACACCAGAAATTTTAAGTTTAAAAAGTGTTGTTATAAAAATCTTTTCAAAAAGTAATCAGATCCTCACAAAAACATAAATGTGAAAAACGGCCAAGTTCCTATCCAAAATATCGGCCATTAAAAGTTGTGAGATATAAATTTTGACCAAGTTCTTCTTTGCCACAATACCTAACACAAAAATATATTATGTATGATATAAATTTGTAATCGTAAGGGTGTCATATAATTTCTAGATAATCTGTTTACTTGGCAATATTTTTACCTTTCCAAAAAAGGAGAAAATAATGTATAAATGTTCATTTCTTTATATTGATAAAAATGTTGTCAAGATGGCAGATTATCTAGAAATTATATGACACCCTTACGATTACAAAATTTATATCATACATAATATATTTTTGTGTTAGGTATTGTGGCAAAGAAGAACTTGGTCAAAATTTATATCTCACAACTTTTAATGGCCGAAATTTTGGATCGGAACTTGGCCGTTTTTCACATTTATGTTTTTGTGAGGGTTTTTTGTTTACAGTTTTTGTTACAGCAACTTGTTACTTAAGCTAAAATTTTCCTTTGAAAATAAGCAAGTATGATATAATATTCGGATTAGCCGTATATAATATGCCCTCCATCGACTTCGTATGAAGTATATGCATACATACGATATTACATACATGATCTATTTTTAAAATAATTAACTAGATCAGCCTTTTCTGATAGCAATTTATTCACCCATATATAAAAAACTTGAATGCACATAATTAGACCATACAAATTGTGAAAAGTATTTATTTTATTCGCTCCACCGGCAGTTTCTGATAGACCGGCCATAAAAATCACATATGTGTAAAAATTGCACTAATGGCATGCATACCGATCATGCGCATTGCATTTTTCACCTAAAAAATAACTTATCTTGGATATAAACACTTTTGACATCATAACTTTTAAATGTTTGCGTTGATGCGTTTTTTGGAAAAACTTTTGTATCCATTTTTGTTCCCATAAAAATTGCCTATCATGGTTCTTTAATGAGATGAAACTATGTTATGAAACTAATTTTTTTTGGAAATACTTTTTCAACGGCTTGCGCTAAAAAATGGGTAGTGATAATTATAATTCTTTTTTATAATTTTATAAGGTAAGATCTTTATATTATATAGCCTCATTACATTTGGACAAAATATGAATCATCTAATAACATAAGAATGAAACATCACATACCAGTTTATTATAAGCTTTGTTATGTATTTGGAAATTATACTACAGCTCGTGACCCATTGAGTATATCTCAACAGAACTACACACAAATTTAGACGATAGAGGAAAACATATTTTCGCATAAAAAATCTGCGTACATACATACATACTTGTATATATTATGTAACTTCACGAACAAATCATTAGAATTCTTCCAAAAACTAAAAATAAATAAATACAGTATTTTTAATCTATTTAGAACCAACTTTTTGTAGTCGAAGTCAAAATACGCCAATCACGATAAAGCCCATTCAATTCAATTCTACACCTAATCAAAAAAATATGATTGTATTGAAGTGAGTTACCATTGTGTTAAAGGCTATGTTTCCCAACCTGAAAAAAATCACTTACAAGTCTTAAATATGGTTATTTGGATAACTCTGCAACAATTTATTATGATTTAAATTTGATTACGCGGTACTGGCGAAAAACTAAGAAAGTCGCCAGTTCAGTTCCGGTACGTAGCAATTTATTAAAAATTTCTTCACAAAAGTATACGGACTTGGAAATACTTTCCGTCGGTAAAACCATACACAACAAATTTAATATCGAACTCGTTAATTTGAAAAGTAATGAGTCTGTAGAAGATTTACTACATGGAGCCGATCAAGAAGACAATAATTTAGCAATTTGGAGACAAGTTTAGGTAAAAATCTGATATTTACTTTTTCTTAAAAATTTTTTTTAGCTTAACCAACACAAAAATATACACAGGAGGTTATCAGGAAGACAGCAAAAAAAGCTTAAGGGACAAAAAATACCTTTATTATGCTAATATTTCGTTAAAATTCGATGCGTTACTTATATTTAGCACTATAACACATAAATACTAAAATTCAATGAATTAACTTAAATAAGAGCGAAGATAATTAAAAAAAACCTTCTCCTGTAAAATTTTGTTTTTGTTACTTAAGCTTTTTGTGCGGTTATAGCTCGATGTCGTTGCCTTAATATAGAAAGGCCTTAACTCATTATTTTTTTTTTAATCTAGATTTTTGTATTTTTCGATAAAAGAACATCTAATGTATCGAAAAATGCAAAAATCTCGAAATCAAATAATGAGTCAGGGCCTTTCCATATTAAGAAAGCGATATGGACATATATTACTTAGGACGTGTGCCACACGGTAGAAAAGTACTATGGTAAAAAAATATTTGCCTGTGGGGAAAAAATTTAATTTTTCTGCTATCTTTTTTGACAATATAAAATTTTGACAAATTCGCTTTAGCATAGAAAGAATTTGATGAAAACATTGCTGCGGCGGCGAAACAAAAAATTTGACTACAAGCCGCCGACTACCATCAATTTTTTTAAAAGAAAATTTTTTTAGAAAATAATATTCTAGTAGCAAAAAATTATATAATATTATATAAATGATGCGAAATTTTTCACAAATTAAAATAAACAATGCATTTTTCACAGTCTAACTACATTTAAGAGACGTAAGAATGTATGTAAAAGGCGACGGCTCGAAGCGACGGCGTTGGATTTTCCTTTTATGCTACCATGCTTCTTATTTGCTGCTTGCCAAAAATTTATCTGTTGCGTCAAAAATTCTACTAGCCCCCAGGGCTAGTAAAATTTTATTCACCTCAGAAGTGTCAAAAATTTACTTACACTAGTACTTTGCTACCGTTTGGCACAGGCCCTTAGAAATATTTTTCAATTCGAAACATGAACAAAAAAGGTAATTTATAACAGATTTTTAATTGAAAAAAAAACCAAACAGTTCGTACGCTATTTTCGAAATTTCGAACAAATTTTGAATTTTGGTTAAACACAAAATTTCAAGCAAAACCTGTAGTGTTCTAAGTAATGTGCGTTGGATATATACATTCAAAATATGAATAAGATAAGAGTGTACTGAAAAATTTTTTTTTTCTTTCGAAATTTCGAAAATCTATTCTAGTTTGTATTAAATATAGAATCATAAGACTTATTTTTGTGGAATTGTATAATCATGCAAAAATATAACTAAAACTTTATAATTTATATAACTTCAAAATTTCGAAATAAGCATAAACTGCTTAAACTCTGCATAAGCTATTTCTTCAATAAATTTTATTAGATAGTGCGATGAAAATTCGGAAAGAAATTCACGGTCGAAATTTCGAACATATATTCGAACTCAAATAAAGGATAGCAAATTATTATTTTTATTTTTGTGGAATTAATTAATTAAGCATGCAAGAAAAATATTATAACCTTAAAATTTATATAACTTCGAAATTTCGAAATAAGCATAAACTGCTTAAACAAACTATTTCTTCAATATATTTTATTAGATAGCACTAAAAACAGTTTGAGTTTCTTAAAGAAATTCAAACTGGAAATTTCGAACATATGTTCGAACACAAATAAAAACGATCACAAATTTAGATACTTAGAGCAATTAAATACGAAAAATTTCGAAACTTTCAAATATTAATTAACTTTGAATTTGAAGAAAAGGTAAATATGTTAATTTAAGAAGTTCTCATTGCTTGAGCTGCTAAGGTCCCTTAACTAGACTTTAAACTGCTTTTGAATTTTTGGTTATAAAAATAATGCCAAATTGATACAAGTAGTATCGAAGATATAGAAAAATATGTAATTTGTTTTTAATTTTACTAAAATTTAAAATTTCGAAATAAATTATAATTATATATTTACTTTTTAAACTCTGCAAATATTCTAAAGTTTTTTTTTTAACTGTTATCAAACATCTTTTTTCGCATTTAATTGGAAAAGAAAAATTTTGATATGTTACCATCGAATAATATGTGCAAAGTAGTTTTAATTTTGCCTAACTTCAAAATTTCTTACTAAAGAGTTTATTATGAATATTATAAATTTGTCGCAAAATATTTCCCTTCAAAAAAAACTCTTATTTAATTTCTAAGCAAATTTCGAAAATTCCAAATTATTTTCAAAATTTTACATAGCCATTAATTTAAATAATTTTAATTATTTAATTTCAAAGAAAAAAATCTGAAAATCCAAAATATTTTGCTTAACTAAAAGTTTTGAAACAAAAAGCTTAGTAGTATTATTTAAGACTAAATATTTCCAGCTTTTTCAATTCGTAATGCAATTTTCGGTAATTTGAAAGTATATTCGAAATTTAAAAATTTCTGTTTCCAAATATTTTATATGAAAAATTAGGCACCATATTTTTACTTTGTAACAAATTTGCTATGTATGCTGTCAGATATGTTGTTTGTTGAAAATCCTATTAAAGCTTTTCAGCATACGGCAAATTTGATAGCAAATAGAATTGTTATTTTAACTCTGCTCATTAAAATATAGTAAAAATAAACGTTTATTTATTGGAAGATATTTGTAATGTGTGACTCATTATAGATAAGTATATATTTTTAGTATTACTATTCCTTACAATAAAAAATTGTTGTTTTATTTGCAAACATAAACATATCGTTGGCTTAGTCGGGATTATTTTAAGTCCATTTTTATGAAAATTGAGTTTTTAATGTAGAATGCTACTATAACTCAAAACGCATCATTTCCAAAACCTTAAATGTCGTTACGGCATTTTTTCTTGCTGTTATACAGTGGTAAGCAAATATGCTAAGACCAAAAAAAAAATTTAAAAAAAAAACACCTATTAGTCTAGCGGAAAAGAATATGCATCTAATGTACTTGCATTTACTTAGCAAATAAATTTTTTGTGTTTCGTTTTCCTCACACATATTCAGTTTAAATAAATTTAGACAGACTCTCCTGAAAAATTAAAAAGGGTCTTATCATATTTGCCGATTAAGCAAACGATATGTATAAAGAAATAGAAACAGTGATTACAGGTTTGTTGGAAAATGCTGATTGTTTAGAATCATTTTGTGGCTTTGATACAGATGATTCTGCACGCGCAACACCTGAAAAAGTGCAGGCAGTCAAAAAAGTGAAAAAACCCTACAAACAAATTAGGCCAAAAGTCCATACTGAATGGTCTAACGATGACATTTACTTATATCCATACGTATGAAATTTTGTATAATATTTGCTCTTCTTTCAATTCCTTGTATAATTTTGCACAGAAGCCCTCCTCCTCTCTTCTTTCTAACCATTTCTTTTGCCAAACTCTACGTCGTTTTTCTTTTAATTCTGCATCACCATCAAAAACAAATGCAGTTAGGATAACGGCAAGGGAAATATCATTTGATGACATTATGTTTTTTTATATATTAATTATACACCAAAAATATAAACTTTTCCACTAAAAGCGATAATTTATACAAATTACTAATAAAGAAATATAATTGTCAAATTTATTTTACATTTAAGCAAATGCTCACATGACTTAACATATATATCAGCATACGAAATTCAACATATCGTATAGACACAAAAATTGTATGCTAACTCATATGTTGTATTATGATTTGCTGACATATGTTGACTTTAAAAAATTTGGTACTTTCAGCATACTGTGTAGACGCCTAACATATGTATATGCTGACAGCAGGATTTGTTGTTATTTTTAAGCATATGAATGTAAGCATATATTTGCTGATTCAACATATCCTCTAGACTTAGCTTAAGGCTAAATATTTTTAGGTAATTTTTAAATTTTTTTTAATACATTACAAATCATTACCTTAATATAGAAATATATATTTCGATTGAAGAACATTTTATGCATCAAAAAAAAAAAAAAATGCAAAAAATTAAAAAAATTATGAGTTGGGGCCTTTCTATATTAAGATAACAAAATGCTTCAGTGTAATTATAGAATATAATGTTTTGTTTGCCAGCGTGTTAAAAATATTTTTTATTATAACACAGAGGGAGATTTGTTTATTTTTACCTTTTGAACATAAAAATATTTTTATATGAAGTTTTTTTTTTAATAAATTTTTTCATTAATTATTATAAAATTTCAGTATTTATTTCTCACTTTTAATACACACTTTAATTCACTTGAAGCACATTTTAATTCTGAATTTAATTCAAAATTTTTCTCAAAAATTTTTTTATTTATTTTTTATATATTTCATCAATACTTCAATACATTTTTCCATTAATTATTTATGCTTTGTGATACTTTTTTTAATTAATATTTTTGTTTTATATTTTTTTGCCACTCGATGAAGTTATCATTATCCTTAAAATTTTTATTGTATATATTTATCTATAATGTATTTCCTTCCGCTAATATATTCTGATCGTTTTGACGGCACGTTTAGGACTGAATGAAATTTACGTTAGCGGCAAATCATGCGAAATTCTTTTACTGGCACAACCAGCTGATGTTTGAAAATGTTAAGCATTGTTTACCAAGAACACTGCAGGCTACAAACAAAATTCCGTTCAATAAACAATTGTTTACAACAGCATCAATGAATTGTGGAGTAACTAAATTGAAATCCACATTTCTTCAGTTTTGCGCAGGTCCTGCACAAGACTTGTGCTCTTGTTTTCCTTTTGATGCTAGTATACTTGTGAACAGAGCACATGGTTCAATCAACCTGTTGACAAACAATGAACTAATCCAACTAGTTATTTATTATTTATTTAGATTCGTGTGCCAGCTTTGATAAGAATTACAGCGGTAGTGGCAAAATATAATATCGCTAGCTTATAATAAAAATTTTATTTTCCAATAAATGTGTTTCAACAATTTAGACTTCGAAATTAATCTTCGAAATAAAATAATTATCTGAGTACAATTGACAAAACTATCACATATTTTGCAAAAGTAAAAAATTATATAAACTAAAATGTATTTGAAAGTTCGACAATATTTGAGAATTTTAGAACTCAATTTTATTTATAGTTTCAAGGTCTGGTAGTCTTATTTTTTTATAAAAAATACATTAGAATTGAAATTATGAAAGGCTAGTAATGCTTCTAAGCGAATTTTTTAATTTCGAGCTAAATTTCGAAATTCAAATTTTAAAATATAATCTATACTCTAACAAAATCTATACTATATACATACTTGTGTTTTTGCTGATGTTGGAAAAAATCTTAATTTTTAGTAATTTCGAATTTTATTTGCGAAATTAAAAAATTAAATTTTAAAGCTGAACTGTATAAAAAATATAATACTTTGGTGCTTTGCTGGAATTCCAGTTCTTTTTAGCAATTTCGAATATTATTTTCAATTTAAAAAAATAAAATTCAAATTCAATGGCGAACTGATAAAAGTTTAATGCAATCTATACAATATTGTATTATTATTGAATATAAATATTTTTACGCGAAACACAAAAAATGTTTTTACATTAAATATTTTGAATTTTCGAACTTTTTTCCAAATATAGAAATTTTGCATTTCAAATTGTAAAATTTATTTTGTTCTCTGGCGAAATCTATACTATATAAATACATAGTTGTGGTTTTGCTGATGTTGAAAAAATATCGACATTTCTATGAATTTAATAATTTCGAATTTAATTTTCGGAATTAAAAAAAGTTCCATTTTAATACCGAACTGTTAATATACTCTTGTGCTTTGCGAAAATCCCAATTTTAAGCAATTTCGAAATTCCAAACTTTATTTTCGAATTTTTTTATTAAATATTTCGATTTTTTTTTTTAAATTTAGGAATTTCGAATTTCATATTGTAAAATATTTGTAATATTTTAGCGAAATCTATGCCATATACTTGTGTTTTTGCTGATGTTTGAAAAAATCCAAATTTCTAGCAATTTAGAAATTTCCTACTTTATTTTCGGAATTAAAAAAAGTTAAATTTTAATGCCGAGCTGTATAAAAAATATGTTATACTTGTGCTCTGCTGGAATTTTTAGCAATTTCGAAATTTTCGAAATCAAAATATATGCAATTTCAATGCCAAACAGTATTTGATTAATAATTAGACACACATATTTTAACACCAAACACAAAAAATGTTTTTATATTATATCTTTTGAATCTGCGAACTTATTTCCAAATTTAGAAATTTCGAAAGTATATTTGATACTCAAAAATCCAAATTTCTAGCAATTTCGAAATTTAGAAATTTCGAATTTTATTTTCGAAATTAAAAAAAAAATTACTTATAGTGCCGACCTATATGAAAAAAATATTATATACTTGTGCTTTGTTGGAATCCGGATTTTTTAGAAATTTCGAACTTTATTTTCGAATTCAAAAAATATGCAATTGCACTGACAAACTGTATTTAAAAAAAATTTTAAAGCAATCTTATCAATATTATATTAGCATTGTACATAAATATTTTAACGCCAAACATAAAAAATATTTTTATATTATGTACATAAAGGGTGTTTTTTATTGAGGTATAGAACTTTAAGTTGGCATCACTTTTTTAACTGGCGGCCATTTTGTCAGCTGTCAAGTGATTAATATTTAGTTTGGTTTGCCATTTCATCATGAACAGGTTGACAAAAGAACAACGCTTGCAAATCGTGCAAATTTATTTCGAAAATAATGGTTCAGTTCGCGAAGTTTACTGCAAGCTCCGTACATTTTATGGTCGACATAATCGTCCATCAGAGCAATTAATTCGGTTAACCATGGATCGTTTTCGCACTACGTTTACTCTATGTGATAATACGCATCCGCAGAGACGTCGAACAGTGCGCACCGAAGAAACAATTGCCGCTGTAGAGCAAAGTGTTGAAGAGGACCCGAATGAATCGATTCGCCACCGTGCACAGCAATTGGAGCCGACTAACCGACTATTTTGTTCCCGAATTGGATGGCATGAATGTGGATGAGTTGTGGTTCCAACAAGACGGCGCTACATGCCACACAGCGCACCTCACAATCGATTTATTGAAGGAAACATTCGATGAGCGCATAATTTCGCGGAATGGACCTGTCAATTGGCCACCAAGATCGTGTGATTTGACACCATTGGATTATTTTCTTTGGGGATATGTGAAGTCGCTCGTCTACGCCAACAAACCAGAAACGTTAGGGGACTTGGAAGCCAACATTCGTGGCGTTATTGCCAACATACGGCCCCATATGCTCGAAAAAGTGGTTGAAAATTGGACCTATAGAGTTGGCTTTATTCGAGCCAGCCGCGGCGGCCACATGCCCGAAATCATATTTAAACATTAATGGCATAAAATTATCCTTCCAATAAAGCCAAATTGATGGATATTAAAACGATTTTCTTGTGTTTTATTTCAATTCGAAGTTCTATACCTCTTAAAAAAACACCCTATATATATTTCGAATTTTCGAACTTATAGATTTGAGTATCAAACTTTACTTGGGATCCATAATTACCTCAAATTGACTTTGATTAAGCAAGAAAAAAAGTAAATAACAATCCTTACAAAAATATTTATATATAAATTGGAAGGATTTACTTATGTTCGAAAATTCGAAATTAATTTCGAAGTTTCCAAAAATGATTAAAATGAACTAAACTAAAGTCTTAGTTTAAATATTTAAATTAGATTAAAATAAATATTTAGTTTAGAATATTTAAAATTGTATGTAGGAGAGAGTATAGAATTTTTGAAGGAATAAGTTTTTAGATCAATTGGATATTATTATTATTATTACGTTAAGAATTAAGCTATTTAATATTGTCCTGCAATTTTTGGGCTAAATTAAGGATATTAATTTGATAGATTTTTATTTTATTGTATTTCTAACACGTGTTTTTTTCAGAGACTTATTAGTATTTTCTTCCCTGAAATTATTTTTTGGTCATTAGAAATCAATTCCCCGAAAACTTTGTAAACAAGTTTTTTTTGTTGATACAACTTTCGTGTTACTGTGTGTAGGCTTATTTTATTATTATATTGTTAATGATTTCCTAAAAACTTTATTTAATTCTAAGAATGGGACAGCTTTTGTTGTTCTTACAAACACAATTAAGATAATATACACTATAATTGAATAAAATATTAGATTTGATTTTAGTCTTACAAGCTATTAAAATTACTGGAAAAAATAATTTTATACTAGATTGAGAGATTGTGTTTTAAGGACTAGCGTCAAGTTTTAGGGTTATGCCGTATCTTTAACCTCTATAAAACTTTATTTCCTTATTTTAAATTATTAAAATTCAACACGATTTTTACATATCTAATAAAATAAGAATTCGTTCAAATAAAAACTAATAAATATAAATTTTCTTAAAATAGATTTTAAATACATTTTTTTTTAAATAATATAAGCTAAAGTCTATTGATTTAAATATCCTTTGAATATTTAATCTTAACATTAATTTAACAATAAAACATTTAATGTACTCAATTAAAAAAATGGTCGGTTTGAAATTTGCAGTTATGTATAATAAATTTATTTGTAACACTTCACAAGTGTCTCAATGTCCTGAAGTCTAGACAACAAGACAGATTATTATTTGAAGCAGTAACAAAAATGTATAACTTTAACAATTTATATATAAATTTTGTAATAAATTCATATTTTATTTGGCTTTCTGAATTCGTTTTTAAGTGTCATATATGGAAACGAAACTCAAGTCAAAACAATTTAAGCCAACCCTTTTTAAAACTTTAACAAATTATCCTTTTTTGCTGGAAAAAAAAATTATTTTAATTATTTTACCTTTACAGCAACATGCATGTATATTTTTTTTTCCTTAGATACGAACAAAGCAAAAGAAAATTTGTTTACTCTAATTCGTTGAATACTTTAAGCACAAACAGCTTAATATCTATTAGATACTTTACAGTGGTTTGATATGCTTATTTTTTTTAGAAGATTTCCTTTTACTTAACTAAACTCCATTTCAAATTTAGAATACAAGCAAAGCAAAGCCTATAGAACAATTAAATTTGTTAAAATCAAACTTAAATACAATATAATTTCATTTGCCTTCTTAAAGGACTTACTAATTTGTGTAAAGCACTACAAATATTTTCAATTAATGCTAAAAATAATTCTATACCAAGAAATCTATGAAAACTTTAAATATTTTAAAAAGAAATTTATTATTAATTTTCTTAAGAAATTTGCTCGAGAAATATTTTTTCTCATTAACTCAAACAACGTCATAACTCAAAAAAAAACCAGCTTGCCAGAAAACTTGTTCAAAGTTTTTAACTTACAGACAACTTAAAGAAAAATTTATTTAATTTTATTCTATATCATTAACTAAAAAACTATATTTATTGAGTTATGTTGTTCTTTGAGTAAATGAGCGATTTGTAATGGTTTTGTGAAAGAAAAATATTTCCTTTATTACACCCTTCACCAAAAATCACAAGAATATATTATTTTGTATATAGGTTTGCCGTTCCGGAAGAAAATCACCAAAATCAACTAGACGGTTCCAGGGCTGGGAATTTTAAAACTTTTTCGGTACATAAAACTAAATAACTAGAACAACTTTTATTAGGTTAAACATATTATATTTCAAAAAAAAATTATTCGTATTGAAATAGAAAAATTAAAAAGATGGTTCCAGAGTTGGAAAACTATTTTATTTTGCTATATAAAATTAACAAACTAGAGGCAATTTTATTTTTAGAAGTCAAATATATTTTATATTTGAAAATCAAATATGTCTAAAAGATGGTTCCAAAGCTGGAAAATTTAACTATTATTTTTTTTTTTTTTTGGTATATAAAAGCATCTAACTAAAACTTTTTAGTTTTCATTAGGTAAGCTTATATTATAGCTCAAAATAAGTTAATGAAATTAACAAAAAAAAAACAAGAAGGCGTCTCAAGAGCTGGAAAATTAATTTTTTGGTATATAAAACTAACAAGCTAGAGCTAATTTTTTATTAGTTTGTTGAGATTTTCTTGAACCAAATGAAACTTACGTGGAAGTTGATGTGTTGCCCAGCGGTTGCAAAGCAAATATTAAAGTCGATCTTTTAATTCAAAAACTTTAATATAATTCATTTATTCAAAAAACAGGTTGCTTAAGATAAAGTTATAAAAATAGTTGTAAGCATTTGGATTGTTAACTAAGGTTGCATTTTTCTTACAAGTTAAACTTATTTTATATTTTAAGTTGAAAAGAAATTGGCATTGAAAATCAAAAAAAAAATCTAAAAGGTGATTTCAGGGCTGGAAAATTAAATTTTTTTGTATATAAATGTAACTAATGAGAACAGATTTTGGTGTGTATTAGTTTAATATCTTATATTTTATAAAGAAATAGAACAGACCAAAATCAGAAAGATGCTTCCAGGGTTGGAAAATTTTAAATTTTTTTTTGGTATAAAAAAGTAACTACCTATAAGTTCTTTTTATGAGTTAATCATATGTGATAGTTAAAAAATGGACTGGTGGTATTGAAGTACAAAAAATTAAAAAGACGGTTCCAGAGTTGGAAAATTAGTTAGTTTTGATATATAAAACTAACAAACTAGAGGTAATTTATTGCTATTTTTTATTAGTTCAACATATTTTATATTTTAGTAAGAAAAGAAAATTTGGATTGAAAACAAAAATCAAAAAGATGATATCAGGGCTGGAAAATTAAATATTTTTTTTCATAACTAACTAGATCTGATTTTATAGTGTGTTAGTTAAATACATACATACATTTTATATTTTAGAAAGAAATAGAGTATAGCAAAATCAAAAAGATGGTTCCAGGGTTGTAAAATTAGAACGTCTTTGGTATATAAAAGTAGCTAACTAGAAGTTTTATCTTATTTCTTATTAGTTAAACATACAGGGTGGGCCAAAAGAAACCAAGGGGTATAAAAGTTTAATAGCTTTTTTGTTTAATAACTTTTTTTATTTTTTCTTTCAGATTATATAATATACAAAATGGAAATTTTTTTACACTAAGTATGAAAAATAATGTCTCTTAAATGACCAGATGGGCTCTTTTTAGAGCATTTTCCATAACATCTTTCAAAACTTGTGGCTGTAGCGTTCGAATTTCTGCAACAATGTTTGCCTTGAGTTCAAGGATTGTCTCTGGCTTGTTCACATACACTCGCTCCTTCAAAAAACCCCAAAGAAAATAGTCGGGTGCTGTCAAATCTGGCGATCGCGCTGGCCAAATAATTTCCGAATTTCGAGAAATTATTCGCTCTCCAAAAATTTTACTTAAAAGTGCCATTGTGTCTCGGGCAGTATGGGCAGTGGCTCCGACCTGCTGAAACCACATACCAGGTCTGTTTTCAAGAGCAGGACGTAAAAAATTTTCTATCATAAACCGATACCGCTCTCCATTTACGGTTACAGCACTTCCATCTTCATTCTCGGAGAAGTAGGGCTCAATGACATTTTCAGATGTGATCCCACACCATACTGTACACCTGATGGGGTGCAATTGGCGTTGATGAATGGCTCTTGGATTTTGAGAACCCCAGAACCTACAGTTCTGCTTATTAACAAAGCCATTCAAATGAAAATGAGCTTCATCACTCTTCATCACACTTTAAATAATAAAATTCTATTGTTCTGGTTCTCTGTTCAGTTGTGAACCTCTCCATTATAAATTCTCCAAGTGTTGTCTATATAATCTGAAAGAAAAAATAAAAAAAAATTTATAAACAAAAAAGTTATTAAACTTTTACACCCCTTGGTTTCTTTTGGCCCACCCTGTATATTAGCTAAAAAAATATTCGTATTGAAGTAAAAAAAAAACAAACCGAGGGTTCCAGAGTTGGAATTTTTTTTTAATATATATCATTAGTTAAACGTATATTATATATTGTAAAGGAAACAAATTTTCATTGAAAATCTATTTCTTATTAATTATATAATTTTGTAGCTAAAAAAAATAGATTGGTATTGAAATAAAAAATAAAAAAAATAAAAAAGACGGTTGCAGGGTTGGAAATTTTTTTTAACTTAAAAAATAACAAACTATAACTAATTTTTTTATTTTTTATTACATATTTTATATCAGAAAGAAAGAAAAAAATTGTTATTGATTTTGTTTTTATATTAAAAATTAATTAAAAATTATTTAAAAGTAACTCACTAAAACTATTTTTTTTCTTTTTCCCTTAAGATATATTTTTCATTTTACAGATCATCAATTTAGGGACTTAAGGCTTATATAATTCTAAGTATGTGCAAATAAATACGAAAGTTCTGGAAAAGGGGGGATAAATATAAGAAGCTTATATTTTTAACATATGTATGTTAACGCACTAATAATTCTAAATTATTGTTTTACTTATATAGTAAACTGTTTTCTTTTTATTAAAACTATATTGAAATTAATCACTGAGGGGTTATGCTGGATCATCAGGGAACCTTTACACAAAAGCTTCTTAGAACAGCTAGAATTATTATGTTATAAACTTTCATATAAACAAATGGAAAGCTCTACAAATAGAAAAGTTAAAACAAGAAGTTCATATTGTTTGACCTGCCAAAAACTCTTAAACTCTGATTCTGAATTTTTGGTTATAGAAATAATGTCAAATTTATAGTATCGCAGAAATATAGAAATTTTTTATGTTTTTGAATATTTCTAAAATTTCAAAATTCGAAATAAATTATCTATATTTACTTTATAAATGCTGAATAAGAGTTCTTGCTTGCACCATTTTAAATAGTATTTTTTTATTTAAATTAAAAAGAAAAATTTTTATATATTTTCATCAAATAATATGTGCAAAATAATTTGAAGAATTTCAATTTTTCCTTACTTCGAAATTTTGAACTAAATAGTTTATTGTTATTAATTGCTCCAAAAATAGTTCTTTTTAAAGAAAAAGAAAAAAAAACTCTTTTTAAATTTTTAAGCAATTTTCGAAAATTTTAAACCATTTTCGAAATTTTACACAGTCATTTATTCAAATACTTTATCATAAAATCACATGTTAAGGAAGAAAAATCAGAAAATTTAAAAATTTTGTTGAACTTTAAAGTTTTAGAACCAAATGCTTAGTAGCAATAATTTAGAATAAATATTTTATTTCCTTAGGCAATAATAAGAATCGCTTATTAAATTCTTTAGGCAATTTTCGAAAATTCGAAAATATTTCCGAAATTTAAAATTGTCTAATTTCAACACATGGAATAAGTTAGACAATTTGGTACACATATTTACGTACAGTAGTAAAATTATTTATTTATTTATTTATTTATTTATTTAAATGGTTTTTGAAATTCAAATTTACAATCGTATCAACTTCTCCATCCCTGCCAAAATATTCAATTATTTCTAATATTGATAAAAATCTCTGAATTATGTTCCTTAGTCGAAAAATAAATGCCTATAGAGCAAAGGAAGGATATATAAGATATATAACATAAGATATATAGCGCTCTTACCCTCACACCTAAATAAGAGCGGCAAGCGTTGCGGTATCAGCAGCGTACGTATTTTCAGTACAATCAAATAATATTTTCATATTTAAATGTAGTGAAAATGCGTACCCTGCTGCTAACGCAATGCTTGCCGCTCTTATTTAGGTATGAGGGTTACTTGCTTATATTAAAGATACATAATTTGTATTAAATTATCCCTTTCTTGTTTTAAAATATTTTTTTCTTAATTCTAGAAAAACTCATATTCAGAAGAAAACTGATTAGCATATTTTATATATGTAGTGCTAAAAACATTTTTAAAATAAACTAGAAGTGGGAAAAATTATCATAATTCAATTATTATTCTGGGAATTCATTGTTCACTAGGCGACGTCATTGTTTTTATGGGTTCAAAACCTTGTTTGTTATGCTTACAATTGCTGTCAGTCAAAAATAAACTAAACACCCAATTTCCCTGAAAATATAAATCTTTTAATTTTGAATAATTTCAATAATATTTTAATTGCGTGTGCTGTAGTAAATCTATGAAAAACTTAATTCTTTAAAATCTATTGTTTGTCTTACAAAATTAAACAAAAACCTACAAGTATTTTATATATCGTCAGCCCATTATTGGTTTGACCTACCGACCATTTAAAAAAAAATGAGTTAGCTATGGGGTATATATATTTCGAATATACACTTTCTGAATCCAAAAAGTGTTTCGTGAAATTAATTATAGTTTCTGAGATATTTAGCATTCATATTGCTCCATTTGAACTATTTTTAGATTTAATAAGTATTGTTTGGCTGTAAACGCCACTGTTTGGCTATTGCGGCAAATTATTCATACAAAAACGTACAAAATAAATTTAACTCTTGTTTTGCTTTATTTCCGTAATGTTATAAAAACAATTGGGACGTCCGACGTACTTCGCATAGTTCGATGAACTTGCCTTCAAGAATTCGATCTACTCCAAATCTCTGCCTTCCTATGGATATATTTGTAGTGTATGGATACCAAGGTATGCAAATATTAACTGCGGCAAAAATTACTTGCATAGTATGAAAAAAAACTGAATTGTGTACTTGAAATAAAAATTAATGTAAAAATCCATATCAAGTCTTGAAATAAATAAAAGTCTCTTAAACTCTAAAAAGGCAGAAATTTGAAATAAATCACACCTATTGCGAAAATCTTAAAAATTCGCAGTGTTAAAAACAAGCCCAAAACTAAAATTGATCATTAACATTATGAAGAAATTTTTTTAAATTTTAAGTCCTTAAATAAAAATAAATAAGGAAACCTAAGAACTTTGGAAAAATTACATCTTTCGCAAAAAAACAGAAATTCGTGAAAAATTGCAAAATTTTAAATCAGCCATAATTTTTATTACAAATCTCTAAAACTATAAGGAAATTATAATAAATTATAAAAACGCGAAAATGGCGAAAATTCGCGAGAAATTGTAATGTCGGAAACAAGCCCTAAAATTGATTAGAAAAAAAAATAAAGTCGAAAAGAACGCGAAAATTCCTAAAAGCATTGTAGAAATTACTCACACTGCAAGGAATAAAAAAACCTCAGAAAATTAGATCAATTGCACAAAAAATTGCTAACATCGCGGAAATTACAATGGCTGGTAAGGGTTTTTTGTTTAGTTTTGAGGTCATCGTTAAACCGATCGACTTTTTTTATGGACAGCAGGAAAAATAAATTTGAAGCATAAATTTTCTTCTCAACAACAAGTTTCTCAGTATACAGCAGTATACATATGCAGCACAAAACGATACTTTTTAAAAATAGATTATGAAAAGTGGCGTATGTGGCACAAAACAGTATTTTTCTCTTTCAATAAAGTAATATTAACTTCTAACATTATTCATGAAAGTTCACAAAAATTTACACATTTCTTCTAAACATGTGTCGGAAACAATGGTGAAAATACAAAAAAATTATATCGGGTATACCTTGAGAAAACTTCATGTAAACCTTCTTTGTCGTTTTTCTCCATTCTGACTTTTTGGCATATGCTCCAAACCAATAATGGGCTGACGATATGTAATTTCAGCTATAGAAAAGTATAAAACAAAAAAGAAAAATTATTGTATGATTTTTATTTGCTTAAAAAAAAGAAAACTTTTGCAAATAAACAAAAGTAATATCATTGAAGACTTGTTTCCGCAGTTTTTGAAATTTTTTTCAAAGTTTTTGGGAACTAGCAAAAAAACCATTTTTATATTCTATTTGACTATAGCTAAAAGTGCGAGTAGTATTAAGACAATTTGAAAATATTAATACAGTTGGTACTATATATTACTGCAGTTGAGTAGAGTAGTCTTTCTAAACCTTAAAAAAATTTCACAAATATTTTTTTTAAATATATTTTCGTGATACTGTTTGGCTCATATTGGTTATTTTTAATATCCCCAGACTTGGCCATTAAAATTATTTTATTTCCAATAATTTTCCGAAATTATTTTCATTTTCTCTATCTTCTAGACACGAATTTGAAGAGTTTCTTAACGTTGGGGATTTTTGTAAATTTTTTTTGGGAATTCAAAAAATTATATTTTTCTGCAGTATGATAATTTTTGAGTACTGACATGATCTCTAAAAAGAATATTAGTTAGATGGTAGTGTCCCCTGAGTTAGGGATTCCTAGAAATAAAGCTATTGGTAAGTTAAAAAATCTCATTTTAGTTTCCCCGAATTTTGGGAATCTTAGCAAATACTTTTCACCATTAAAATAATTTTATTTCCAATAATTATCCTAAAATAATTTTATTTTATCTACCTTTTAGACATGATTTTGACACAATTTTTTTACTTTTGGGAATTTCTGTAAAATTTTTGGGAACTCAAAAAATTTTATTTTTCTGCAGTATGATTATTTTTAAGTAGTAACATGATCTCTAAAAAGAATATTAGTTACATTTTAGTGTTCCCCGAAATTGAGTAATCGTAGAAATAAATTTCTTGTTAAGTTAAAAATCTTATTTAGTTTCCCCAGTTTCTTCACTTTGGGGATTTTTGTAAAATTTTTAGGATTTAAAAAAATTATATATTTAATATATATATAATAATATATAATAGCAGCTACATGTTAGTGTACCCGGAATTGAGGAGTCCTAGAAATAAATTTCTTGGTATGCTAAAAAAATTTTATTTTAGTTTCCCCAGATTTTGGAAATATAAGCAAATACTTTAGGGCCATTAAAATTATTTTATGTCCAATAATTCTCCTAAATTAATTTCATTTTATTTACCTTTTAGACACGATTTTTAACAGATTATTTACGTTGGAAATTTCTGTAAAATTTTTGGAAATTCAAAAAATTTTATTTTCTGCAGCATGATTATTTTTGGGTAGTTACATGATCTCTAAAAAAATATTAGTTACATATTAGTGTCCCCCGGAGTTAAAAATAAATTTTTTGTTAACTAAAAAAATTTTTCTTTAATATTCCCGGATTTTGGGAATCTCAGCAAATACTTTTGGCCATTAAAATAATTTTATTTCCAGTAATTTACCTAGATTAATTCCATTTTATCTATCCATTCACGTTAGGGATTCTTATAAAGTAATATTTATTTTATTAATTTTCCTGTAGATTATTTTTGAATAGTTATATGACCCCTAAAATGAATATTATTTACATCTTAATGTTCCCAGCATTGAGGAGTCCTAGAAATAAGTTTCCTGGTAAGCTAAAAAATCTAATTTCCATTAGTTTATTGAATTTTACAGATGAAAAAATTTAATTCATTTATTCATTACCTAATGATAACAAGCTAAATTTTTCTGTAGGATACATATAACACAAAAAATGTAATGAATTAAATATTAAGTTGAATTTTAACAGCCTTTTTAAACTGTTAAAAAAAAAATTATAATATTGAAAACCCGTTGTATAATTTATTTTTATATATAAGTCATGCCAAAATCAGGGATGATTCAAATATATACCAATATTTTTCTTAAAAATACAGCGTGGCATCATTAAATTTCTTACGTAGCTGTTATTAATGCTCGTATATACATATACATATATAATGACATCTCTTGATCATATTACTCTCTTATAAGTTTCCTCAGATTTTAAAAATCTCCCAAAAATTGTCGGAATTATTAGCTTTTATCATATTGGCTGCAGGTTTAACTTCCCCAGAACTGGGAATTTCTTTGAATAATTTGGGAATTTACAGTATTTTACAGTTCTCACATGTAGTTATTATGTTATTAATATGAAATATGTTATTAATATTCAAAGGCTTATGTAATGTCCTGATCGAATTACTTTCATATAAATTTCCCCAGATGTGGGGATTTTCCTTAAAATTTTGGAAACTCTAGCAATTAATATTTTTTAGCTAGAGGAACTTTATTTTGTTAGTTTTGACTGTATTGGCTGTACCATTAACTTATCCAGATCTGGGGATTTCTTAAAATTTTTTTGGGAATTTAAAAAAATATAGTCTTTTGCAATTCTCACATATTATTGTCATGTAATTAATATATATGTAAAGTTTTATGACCTCTGCTGGTGATATTACATACATATAAGTTTCCCCAGATTTTGGGATTTTCCCAAAAATTTTGGAAATCCTATAACTTATTCCTTTATAACTCAAGTTACCGTATATTATTAGTTTTTTATAATATTGGCTGCACTATTAACTTCCCCACAGCTGGGGGTTTCTTTGAAAAAATTTGGGAATTTTGAAAATTTAGTCGTCTGCAGTTCTCACATATAGTTATAATTTTATTAAAATTTGGGTTAGGTTATATGAAATATACTGATCATATTACTTTTATATAAATTTCCCGAGATATGAAGATACTTCCAAAAATTTTGAGAATCTTAGCAATTAATATTTTTTTTTAGCAAGAGGAATTATATTTTGTTAATTTTACTTCCTCAAATCTGACGATCACTCAAAAAATTTTACTATCATGTTATTAGTTTATATGTGAAGTTGTATAACCTCTACTGATCATATTATTACTTACATATAAGTTTCCCCAGATTTTGAAAATCTCCCAAAAATGGAATATCAGGAATTAATTTTTTTTGCTCGAGTCACTATATTTTATTAGTTTTTATCATATTGCCTGCACTATTAACTTCCCCAGAGCTGGGGTTTCTTTAAAAAAAATATGGGAATTCAGCAAATTTTGTCTTTTTTTTGTCTCTCTAATGTAATTATCATATTATTAATATGTGTGCAAAGGTTTATGAAATCACCGGATCATATTACTTTCATATAAATTTCCCCAGATGTTGGGATTTTCCTCAAAAATTTGGGAATCCTAGAAATTACTTTAGTTTAGTTCAAGTAACTATATTAAGTTAGTTTTGACTATATCGGCTGCACCACAAACTTCCCCAGATTTTGGGATTTCTTAAAAAAGTTGGGAATTTAGAAAATTATTAGTTTCTGTTATTAGCATCTTAGTGGACATGAATTGATATTTAAACTTTTAATTTCATGTACTGGCATAATTACTGCTTTTGTCTCAATAAACTTTTCAAATAACCCTCTTCTTACATCTACAAATAATTATTAACAAACTCTCAAAGACGTAGTTTCATATTTATATCTATTTTATTGTTTTTATGATGCTGGCTTTTCTTTGTTCCTTCTGACAAAAAAGAAAAACTACTGAAAAAGAATTTTGGGTTACTAAACAAACGAATATTAAAACTTTTATTTGAAATTAAAACAATAAGAATAAAACAACAAGTACTTATGATAAATTTGTTTTGTTTATTTCTTTTTGAAGTAAAATAGTACATATAATAAAAGACAAGAAATCTGAAATAAAAACTTCTAGGGAAATTCATTTAAAACAATTTGAGCGAGTTGTTAGTGTTAGATCTTAAAATGATAGATATAAATTTTCGGTAAGCCTAAAAAACTCTGAAGGCTGTTTGTTTGGCTATATCCGGGCACATCTTTGATGGCTTTTTATTTAAATTATATGTATAAAGCAGACAAAAGCACAAATTCTCCATTTCATTTCCCAGTTATATTTAAGATTTCTTTTTATAAACATTTTGAGCATCTTTGTTAGTGTTTTGGTACAGCTTTCTTTGTCACTCATTTGAATTTACACTATTTTATTTAAATGTGTAAGTTTTCTCAGAATAATTTTATAATCAAGCTTTTAATTTGTTTTTTTTTTGTGTTTGCAGGATATTTGCTGAAATGTGGCCACAGTTTTACTTATCTTCCATATGGATTACATGAATAAGAAACCCCAGCATTTACATGCAGTCTTTCTTGGATATCAAAAGCCAACCATTTCTCGTAGGTATTTGTTAATTATATTGACGAAAAAAATAAACTTGTTAGCAAATATTTTATTACCAAGGAAATTTATTATGTGTAAAGTAAATAATTTCACTTTAAAGGTTTTGCATAAAATATCTCCTTTGAATTTAGTAATTCCCTTTAGACAAGAGAGCGTATGATTTATGCACAATTAGTAAGGACCCCTCTGGTCTATGTTTGATTAATAATACCCGTATTTTGATTTTTATTTGCTTTTGAATTTACGTCAACTGTTAAGTAAGTAAACTGTTGGCGCTAAAATTAGAATTTGACTGCGGCAAATTCCTTAGAAAATGCTACAAAAGTATTTTAAAAAGCAACTAACAAAAGGTACAAGACAAAAGATTCATTAGGTGTGTAGTAGTAGTGCTGGTCCTTGAATCAAATCTTTTGCTGCAAAACAAAAGCTCTGCTGAGTTATGATTCCCCATTAAGTAATTTATCAATGAATATTTTTTTTGCAAGATTTGTTTACCTAGAAGTCTGTTCTAGTGATAACTTCTCATTAAATTGTTATGATTTGGAAAAAAAAAACAACAAAAATGTGTGCTTACATATTTACATATAAAAATCTTCAACATGCCACCTTTTAATTGTCTAACACGGAGAGCAAGAGCCAGCAAAATATCCAACATCCTTGACATGTTTAATTAAGTGGAAGTAATTTGTTTACACGAAAAGTGCGACAAATCTTTTTACGCATTTATTAACCCAGTTGTCCAAATCGTCCTAGACGACATTGTCTTCGACAATTCATGTACGACATGTCGTCTGTAGATTAAGTTTTCTAATCGACAATTTAAAAGAAATCGGCGTTCATGACTATCTGAACGACAATGTCACACGTTTTCTCTTCAATAAAACTTTGTTGGGGACCATCTGAGCGACAGTGTCATACGTTTTGTCTTCAATAAAGCCTTGTCGAGGACAATCTGAGCGACAATGTCCCTCGTTGTGTCTTCAATAAAGCATTGTTGACGACAATATGAGCGACAATGTCCCTCGTTATGTCTTCAATAAAGCCTTGTTGATGACAATCTGAGCGACAGTGTCACACGTTTTGTATTCAATAAAGCCTTGTTGAGGACAATCTGAGCGACAATGTCGCTCATCTGGTCTTGTGTGACCTCGCCGCCATTTGTATGAAAATTTCGTCAACGATTTGTATGGAGTTGTCTTTAATATGTCTTCTACGACTTACCATTGTCTTGTACCCGTCGTCAAAGATGTCTTAAAGACGTGGCCAACTGGGAAAGATAACCAGCCTTAAGACACACACAAACACACACACACACATGCACTCCCATATAAACACACGCACACACTCACTCATGCAGACTTGCATATACACTCTCTGCGGTTCATAATGATAGAGTTGTCTACCCATGCAAGTGTTTTCATGACATCATCATATTAAAGCCAACCGCTGCAATTACTTATAATCACAAATATGAAGATATTTTTTAAGGCTTAAGGTGTAAATACGCAAACGAAAGTTATGGTGCTTTCCATAGCATTTAACATTTTGTAAAAAAAAAAAATATTTCCAAGTTATGAACTTCGTAATTCAAAACAAATAGCCTGTTTCACGCTATTGAAAGAAATCTTTAGCAATCCAAAGCTAGTCAATTACTTTTGTTGGAAAAAGCGTCCCACTATCTTTTTAACTGAACGTTAGCCTCAGGCTTGGCAGTACAAATTTTTAATGTTTTTGAAACTTTATTTAATTTATTTTTTATTATTTTTATTATTTTATTATACATTCATTTATTCCTGTTACCCAAATATCCTCTCTACATAAAAGTTATTGAATTTAAGCTTTAATTATAAGCTTAATGAAATGAAAATAAATTCCTGCGCACGAAGCGTTCCGTAGGGACACTAGATATGTAATTCAATACGAACTTTAGCCTATATAATAAATAGTTTTGGCGTTTTTTTTTTAGTCTTTGGGTACTTTCGGTTTGGGGCGTTTTTTTCGTTTTATCGTTTTTTCGGTTTTTTGCAATTTTTTTTAAGTTTTGGCGCTTTTTTAGTTTTTGGCACTTTTTTGTTTCGTTTTGTCGATTTTTTAGAGTTTTTTCATTTTGGCGATTTTTTTTTTCTTTCTTTTTGGCAATTTTTTCATTTTGGCGATTTTTTTTCACTAGGCGATTTTTTTCACTAGGCGATTTTTTAGTAGGTGCCAATTTTTCGCGTTTTAGCGATTTTTTTCGGTTTTTTGGCGTTTTTTTTTCATTTTGGCGATTTTTTTTCTCATAGGCAATTTTTTAGTTTTTGCGCCTATTTAGCGTTTTGTCGATTTTTTTCGGTTTTGGTGTTTTTTCATTTTGTCGATTTTTTTTTTCATTTTGGCGATTTTTTTCATTTTGTGCGATTTATTTTCTTATAGGCAATTTTTTATTTTTGGCTCCTTTTTTGCTTTTTGGAGATTTTTTTTCGGTTTTTTGGTGTTTTTTTCATTTTGGCGATTTTTTTTCATTTTGGCGATTTTTTTTCATTTTTGCGTTTTTTTTCATTTTGGCGATTTTTTTTTCATTTGGGTGATTTTTTAGTTTTGGCGCCTTTTTCACCTTTTGGCGATTTTTTCGGTTTTTGGCGTTTTTTTCCTTTTTACGATTTTTTCATTTTGTCGATTTATTTTAGTGTTAGAATTTTTTTTTTTAATTTGGTGCTTTTTTCGTTTTAGCGACTTTTTTAGGTTTTTGGCGATTTTTTTGGTTTGGCGATTTTATAATTTTCGGATTTTTTTAGTTTTACCGTTTTCGAAAATTTCAAGAGTTTGCCTCTTACGGTTTCCAAGATATAGCAAGTTGTCAAAATTACATGGGCAAAATTGCATTAACTGATGGATCACCCTTTAGTTTAAATTTTTTAAAATTGGTGTACGGAACCCTAAAAAACAATTACGCCAGACTCCCATATGTGTCCTTAATTAATAAAGTGATCTAAAATATATATTTCTTAAATCACTTTCATAATTAAAGGCAGATATGGGAGGTGGGAACAGTAATGCGTAATTTTTTATTTTTTATTTTATTAAATTTATAATTGCAGCTGAATTTTCAACATCTTTTATATGAAGAGGATATATCTGAACAGGAATGTGCTTGCACTGGCTCAAATAAAGTTTTCCCAAAGTTTAAAATAATTATCAAGCCAAAGCCTTAAGCTACGGTCACACTTGTCAAACATTTGCCCAAAAAAGCGTAACCACTAAATGCTTATGAAAAATCTTTCGATTCAGAGAAAAACTTGTCAAGTTAAAGAGCAACCAATAGTGTTGGATTCTATGACATTATATACATATTAGTTGTGTTCGAAACTGATAAATTTGATAAACAAGCGCCTAGATCAAAACTTTTGTCATTAGTGTTTGCTGGTTACGCTTTTTTGGGCAAATCTTTGACAAGTGTGACCGTAGCTTTAGGCTACATATATCCTTAATACATATCTATTATTGAGCATGAAAGGATAGTTTTTAGCTACTTTTAGAATTATGCAGGAAAAAACTTAAAAAAATTTTGTTCCAATCATTGCAAGGATGTGCCCATTTTCCATACATATATCCTTAACATATATGACGATTTTTTTTTAAGAATTTAATTACGTTCAATGTGAAACGAAAACTTTTGCTAGCCCTAAAATAACACAGCTAAGAATTTTATAAAACTGTGCTGCACTCAGTGCAAGGATATGTGTACCTCCTGTAAGTCATTGATTTGAAAACTTTGACTTTATCTCTGATTATAACAAGAACTCAGACCTACTATGAAGTGTAAAACCTCTGCAAAGATAAAAAAGTTCATTTACAAATTTGATTACAATAAAGTACAGATCTGGTGCAAAGATTTTTGATTCATCCAAGCAGCTCCAGCTCCCATATATCCTTAAGGAAATTAGCAAAGAGGCCTTATTCATATAAATTTTTGCTTCGAAAGATTAAATTAATCTTAAAGAAGAAAATTCAATAAATATTCAATAAATATAAAACACAATGGATCCTAATGGGAATCCGACTGGAGGTGCGTTTTTTTAGCACCACCGTTCTTAACCGTATAATTATTAACAGCCTTATTTATAAAAATTATTAAGACTTTTGAAAGGCTTTTTAAGAAAAAATTTTTATGAAAATTTATTTTAAAAACTCTTTATAAAGCCTTAATAAATTTTATATATAAGGCTGTAAATAAATAAATTTATATAAATCGAGACTAGTATAACTCTTAATTAAAATGTTTATTATTTTTTAATTTTTTCCAATGTAATCTATTAAATATCACGACCAAGGAAATATATGACTTGGACCACTTTCATAATTAAAGGCATACTCTCTCTCTCACTCTCTCTCTCTCTCTCTCTCTCCATGGCTAATATTGTTTCATTTCGCGCAAGAACATGGTCTCATTCCGTATATTTTTAATAAAATAGTTTCATTTACAATTTCGATTTAAATGAAGTGAATGGCTGACGCTGTATTCTTAAATAATCCAAGCAAGGATACTTACCAAACCAAACTTTATCTACGTTTTTCATCACAATGCCAGAATATCTACCCCAAGCTCTCATATGTCCTTATATATTTAGAAATCAAAATTAAGCTACAATTACGATCAAAATATATGAAAAACAATTACTTTTCTATCAAGCTAAACAGCCAAGACCATTGTGTGATTAATTTAGTTTGAATCAGCCCAAGGACATGCCAAGTTCTCATATATCCTTATATTAAAAAGGTATGTAATGACTATAATAATAAGCATAACACCGCTTAAATTTTTTATATATGCAAAATTTTAAGTTCTGGAAAAAAGGATATAGGCACATGTCATATATCCTTAATTACAAATATTAAATTTAAAACAAAATTTTGATAAATAGGTATTGCGATTTGATAGTTATATGAAATTTTAAAAAATTATTAAATTTTTGGTTATTTAAAAAAAGGATATGAACACCTGCCATATATCCTTAATTATAAATACTGCAATTAATTTATAATTTTGATCGGAAAATAGTGCGATTTGATGGTTATATGAAATTTCTAAATATTATAAAAATTTTTAGTTTTTTGAAAAAAGGACATGGCCACCTGCCATATATCCTTAATTATAAACATTAAACTAAGGTCAAAATTTTGATGAGAATGCTGCTAGATTTGAAAGTTATATAAAGTTTTAAGAAATTTGTGAACTATCGAATTTTGGCAAAAAAAGGACATGGCCACCTGCCATATATCCTTAATTATAAACATTGAACTTGGATTGTAGTTTTAATGAGAATGCTGTTAGATTTGATAGTTGTATGAAATTTTAAGAAATTTTGTGAAATATTTAGTTTTGGAAAAAGGACATAGACACCTGCCATATATCCTTATTTATAAACATTGAATTTAAAGTAAAATTTTGATCAGAAGGCAGAGTGCAAGTTGATAGTTATAGGAAATTTAAAGAGTTTTTTTTTTAATTTTTAGCTTTGGAAAAAAGAACATGGCCACCTGCCATATATCCTTAATTATAAATATTAAACTTGGATTATAATTTTGATGAGAATGCTGCTAGATTTGATAGTTACATAAAGTTTTAAGAAATTTTTGATGTATCAAGTTTTGAAAAAAGGACATACACACCTGCCATATATCCTTATTTATAAGCATTGAATTTAAAACATAATTTTTATTAAAAGCCAGTATGATGTGATGGTTATATCAATAACGGTAAAAGAAAGCGGCCTACTAACAGTTTCCTTTCAAGCAGAGTAAGGACTAACCTACCTTTCACATGTCCTTTAAAATGAAAATTAAATTTTTACTTTAGCTATCATAAGAATGCAGCATAAATTGCTAGTTTTATATAAAATCATAAAATCGATTTATAAGGTAAATTTATTTACAATTTGTACAAGGACATATGTACTTCCTGCATGTCCTTAAAATTAAAAATTTAATTTTAGCTATAACTATAAGCATAACTTAAAATAAATGAATAAATATTTGAAAATTTTTATTTTAAAGTAAAACGTTGCAAGGATTTTTCTGTTCCCAATGTATTTTAAATTTGAAAAATTATAATTTCAACTGCAAATATGATGAGAATGCCGAGCAAACTTCGTAACTATCTTAAGATTTATGCCATTTGTTATCGTAGTGTTGAAAGTTTTACATATTCTGGGAAGGATTCAGGTTCCTAGCTCTTACGGTTTTCGAGAAAAAAGTCTGTTCCTCTTCACCTTTGGTGTAGTGAACCCTAAAATATTTTCTTTTAAATTGTAAATATTTATAATTTTATATTTAAGGCTCCTTTCCTTCTTATCTCAATCTTCCTTCTTATTGCGTTTTTTGTATTAGATTTAATTAAATTAAGAAAAATTTTTTTTGTACGCTTTAGGGTATAAAGATTTCAAAGAAGCTAAAATTTCATAATCATTATGAAAAAGTATATAGTTGTCCTTTACGTATACAGCAATAATAATAATAATTATAATAACAATACCGAAAGTGGTGGTGTCAATTAAATCCACTTGCTGCACTTGAATTTATTCAAATGTTTACAAAAGACTTCTCAAAGAACATTGTTCTGCCATTTTTCATATTGTTCGACACTTTTCTCTTTCTTAATTGAGCACTTAAGATGAATGTAAAACAATGTAAAACAATGTTGAATTTATTTTATTTCTACTTTTGTACAAATATTTTGTTTTATTTGTTTATTTTTTGTTTGTTCTAAGCAAAAGTATTTGTTTATCATTTGTCGTGCATCATTCCCTTTTTGTTTTTTAATAATACAAATTTGCCACCATAATAAACGTATTGTCGTACGGGTAAGTATGGCCAAGTAAATATTTGCTTGAATAAATCTTTTGTTTTGCAGTACAATATTTTCCATCTTTCCCTCTCTCTCTCTCTCTCTCTTTATCTGTCTTTATCTATTCAAATTTAATTAGTTTTAAAAAATTCTTAAGCCAGCAAATTATTGTTGTGACATTTTATACATTCATTGGTTTTTCTTTTGCAAATACTAGTTTCTTAAAGGATTCGCTTACTGCTTTCAGCTGTTGAATTGATTTTGTCTTTTGTGTAGCCGATGAGTAATATTTACACTGAGAAAAAAAAACACAATGTGAATTTTTATAAAAAATGTTCTTCTTGCGCACCAGGAAATTCTTTTTTAAATTATATTAAATATACAAAATAAGAATTTCAAGGTATTGTTTCCACATTTCCAGGAGTTTATCAGTCTAGTAAATTTGCATAAAAATTACTAAAAAAAAATTGTTTACTACTCTTCATAAAAATTTGTAGTGTAGTGCAAAAACTGCATGTGAAATTTTGTATAAAACAAGTAAAAAAAATTTATGGCCTATTTCTACATAACAAGTAAGCTCTCAGGCAAGCAATTGGTACACAGGAGAGTACGTAACAAAATGAGTTTTTATAGTACACTTGTCTAGCTTACGTCCCCCCAGGGGAGTCTGTTATGGACTACGGGTGTGGCAACCCCGGGGCCCCAGCTGGGGTGATGTGGCTTTTTCCATTGACGTACCTTTGGTACATTACCCATAGAACTTATGTGTTACTACCCAATCTCTGAATATAAACAGAGTAACGGATGTGCACATATTTATAACAAAAGGAAGACAGGTCCTGTTGATGTCAGTTAGGTGCAGCGTCACCTAGAACTGCCCCTGAGTTCAAAAGACGATAGAGGTGAAGCCCTTGTGGTGGAACTTCGAGGTCTAACCAGAGGCTACTTCTGGTGCCACGGGTGCCGGTTGCCCGACAGCCGAGCTGCTTTGAAGTTTTGAGTGCATGTAGCGGTCGTCAGTTTCCTTTGCTAAAATGCCGAGTTCGTCCTACCCCAATGGGGTATACCCCAATGGGGTATACCCCAATGGGGTATACCCCAAGGGGTTAAAGGGATGATTTTGGTATGTGTGGAGTAGGCACTGGTTATTTGGCGACACAGGCATGCGTTCATTATGGATAAGTGGTTGAGCTGTGCCGGCAATGGTTGAGGAATTTTCTTGGGGACCTCGCTATGGGTGTATACACAACACCTTAGCGTGGAAGCCGGAGAATTATCGTGGTGGCTGTGGTTGCTACCAAAATCGCTGGGAGAATAGTCTTGGCTTCCCAGTGTGAAATCAATGCTAGTGATTGGTCTGACGCGGTCAGCCAGACACTATTCTAGGTGCTGTTGCCATTCAACAGAAGCTGATATGGGCACGGACATAGCAGCAGAGTTTAGATAGCTCAAATTACCTCAGCAAGGTAATTGAATATAGTACAGGGATAACTATATTCAAAGATTGCAACCTATGTGCTTTATGGAGTGGGCCATAGGTTCATTCTAATAGGGTGCATGGGGGCGTTGGTCTGGCGTCTAACCCACACCCGGTGCTTTGGCACCCGTGAGATAAGGCCGTAATGGCAGGTGCTCACGGAAAGCTATCGCACATCTGTCTAGCTTACGTTGTATTTGGTATCACTTTTTGTATATTTAATTTCATTATTGCCATGGTATACAATTTGGTATTTGAGTTAATTTTTTTCCATACTAGAAGCATTACATTACTTAATGGCAGCCCTAGGAGAAAATCGATGAAAATAAAAAACAGCTGCTTTTAAATTACAATGTAATATTAGATCAGTTCGTTTATTTTTCAAGCAAAATCGAGTAACTGAATAAATCCTGAGTATTTTTGCTTTGTTTGGATATATTAAAAAGGCTGCATCATAGATTCTTAATTAATAACATCGATAGTGACATACTTTTTTTTATTTACGGTATGTTATGATTTTTTCACAATTATGAAAGCATTAAGATTTTGCTGAAACAAGTCAAAAAGCTTTCATGCTTCATGAATGGACAGGTACATCCAAGATAATAATGAATAAAAAACTTTATTATTTATAAATGTGGTTCAAGGCACAGGAATTTATATATGAACCAAAATAATATGCCTTATCGTGGTTAGGACGTTAATATCTTTCAATATATTTTAAATGTATTACAGATATAAAAAATATATTTCATATACATAAAACCGATGTATATTCTTTTTTTTTAAATATGCTACACATCATACAAGAAAATGATTGAAGAATTTACTTAGAAATAAAATTCACAAGAAAGAAAAGTGCAACCGCTATTTTCGGCAACCATTTATTTAGTAAGAGCTTGCGATTACTCAGTCTCAAATTACAAACGAACGAAATTCAATATAATACAGCGAAGCTCAGTAAAAAGTTTCAGGTAATCGAACAAGCCTATTATTACTTTCCCTGAACAAATTTATGTGAACAAAATTTAAAATAAAATTGTGATGAAAATACATACCAATATGGGATATAATGTAAGAATGTTTGGATTTATGCTTACAGGTTCCATAATGGTTCAATTAGACGATTGTGTGGACATTCGATTTCTTATTTAATGAATAAAAACCTATTTTAATTTCCACACAAGTACTTATTTCTGATTGCCTATATTTGACATTAGATACAATTGAAATTGTTATGTAGAAACAACAAAATAAAAAAGTATTACGTATTTTACTCAGAAAAAGTTGACACTTGTTTTATGAAACCCCAAAGCCAAATTTTGTACTCATATGAACAAAATTTTTGAGTAACTTGTAATTTAGAAACATGCCATTAGTTTCCTTACTTCCGAATATATGGATCGCAAAATATAAAGCATTTCCTTAAATTAAAATAAAATATTATATGATAAAATCTATGAATGAGCCTTATTTGTGATTTCCAATGGAGAAAAAGTTAGGTAGCTCCACTTTCCGCTATGCGTTTCTTCCATTCCAATAACATAAAATAAGGTAATGCCTTCTTCCGCCTAAAGAAGAAAATAATTCTCGGAAATTTCCGGACTAGGAAGAAAACTATAAATGTATGGTAAAAGTCAAGAGACTTGTCACATTATTTTTTTTTTTCAAAAAACTATTGCATACTTTCAGGTCAGGTATACGATTTTAGAAATAAGCCATTTAAAATGATATACTGTAATTCTTACGCTACTGAGTCGGGTCTCCTTGTGTTTTTTGTGGTAATTCCTTAAATGGCTTAAGAACTCATGAATTTTTAAAACAAAAGTAAATTCTTTTGGAAAATTTTCTTTTATAAATTTATTTGATACACAGAATGCAAAATGAATAAATTTATTTCTCTTGCTTTCTTATCGTTTCAAATTTTCTTAACATACTTTCCATTTAAAACTTAAAGGTATTCGATATTTTCCTTTAAATTTTTTTCACATAAAAAATATCCTGCTGTTTTGTTATTTCCTTTAAATTATTTCTCGTTATAGCAAGAAAAACACCTATGCACACGGGCTTTCCAACTTGTATGTGAAAAATTGCCCAATATAGCAGTGACACCAAAAAACCCAACAACTTAAATTTTTGTTTCTGTTACGGAAAATGTAAAAACTTATGTGTTTGCGAGTGTGTGTGTGTGTGTGTGTGTGTTAAACGTTACAAATAGCTGAGAGCACAGACTTGCAGTTACACATTCACACTTACATAAGCTGATGTGGTAATATCCCTTTTAGACATAGAAAGTTTACTTTGCAAAGTGTTAATGAAGCTGAGCGAAAGTGAAGAAGAAATATTTTTCCTTCCTCTGTCTTTCACACAGCTGAATTAAGACTTTGTAAAGCAAACTTTGCATGTCTAAAATATAGCATTGCACAGATGCATCTGTTTGCACCAGTTTTGCGTATTTTTTGGTTCTTGTATGAAAAAATATGTTATTTAGCGTTTCTTTTACTAATTGTAAATGTTGATTTTTAAAGCAGTTATTGTATGGTTGTGCAATGACCAAATGAGAAAAACACGTTTGTATGTATTTGTTTTTCTATAACAAATAAGATACATAAAACTGTTTTTAACATAAGTACCACATGGTGTGTTGAAAAAAAATCCATGGTTGATGAATGAATGAATGAAAGTAAAATTGCACATACATATGTAAGTAAGTGATACATGTACATGAAACACATGCATTTGTAATTACTCTCAGAGCAAAATTGTCTCTCTATACTTTGGCTGCGCCACAAAATAACATAACGAACCTCCGCACATACATCTGCACATCAAGTATTTGTTTCAATAGTGGTTTTTTCATATATTTGTATTACAATATGTATTTTTTGAGCAAAAACAGATCAAACAGTTGCTCAGCAGCAATACAATAAGCAATTGTTATTTGTTTTCAATATTATTTTAATTTGGAAAAGCACGCACACACAATAACTCTTATACTAGTTCTGTCGCTCACCCTACAATTATATGGTACATACCATGGTATATTTGTTTTGGCTATACAAACGAGTATACAAATGCAACCCTATAGTCTAAAAGGTTTATAACTGTAAACCCTAAGATCTGATAGTCTTATGATTACCCTGCAGTTCCTTGACGAAAAATTAGTACACTTAGTAAATTTTATATAAAAACTTTTAATTCAAAATACTCTGCACCAGTAATTAGCAATTGAGTAAAGTTTTTAGTTGTAAAAACCAAAACTCTACAAAAAAAAAAACATATGAAAAAATTATGAAATCGCTTTTCTAAAGGAATTACTTAAGCTGCCAATAAATCATCAAAATGTAAAACTAGAGAAGTCAAAGGTTTAACTGAAAACCTTTTAAATTAAGAGATATAAAAAATCGAAGAAAAACGCCAATATCAAAAAAATCGCTGAAGTAAAAAAATTAGCCAAAACCAGACTAAAATGAAGACTGAAATGAACCTCAGTCAATGCAAAAGCAAAAGCAAAGAAGCAAGGAAAAGTTCGGAAAAATCGCTTAAATGATTTAAACTCCAAAGTGATAAAATCGCCCTCTGAAAGGAATTATTTGAGCTGTCAATAAATCATTAAAATGTAAAACTACAGAAGGCAAATTAAAATATAAAAATAAAATCGAAGAAAAACGCCAAAATAAAAATAAATCGCTTAAGTTAAAAAATCGCCAAAACCAAGACTTAAGTAAAAAAGAAAATTATTTTGCCAAAAGAAGCTAATTCGATTTAAAAAGAAAGAAACCAGAAAGTGATCGGAAAACAAGCTTAAGTTATAATAAATAAATTCAGTGAAGTGCGACTTTGACCCGCGCACGAACTCCGTACGGACTCTAGATATGTAATTCTATACGAACATTAGCCTATATAAAATATAGTTTTGGCATTTTTTTCGTTTTTGGGTTTTTTCGGTTTTGAGCGTTTTTTGTTTTGTTTTGGCCTTTCTTGCGTTTTTTCGGTTTTGGCGATTTATTTTAGTGTTAGAAATTTTTTAGTTTTGGCGATATTTTTCGTTTTGGCGATTTTTTTTTTCGATTGTAGGCGATTTTATAATTTTGGGATTTTTTATTTTTTTTTTTTTGGAACACCCTTTAATTTTTAACTCTCATATATTTGCTGTTGTAGCGGCCAAGGTTATACATACTCTGTCCAAATTTCAGGTCCGTAGCTCTTACGGTTCCTGAGAAAATAGCCTGTGACGGACAAACGGACAGCATAGCGTTCCTTTTCACCTTTGGTCTACGGAATAGAGAGCTGCGTAAACAGTCTTGAAATGTAAAAACGTCATGATTTTTAAATGTATTCACGTCGCATGTATTATACTAAACCAATAATAAATGCTGTCGTACTATAAGCTGGATGCACGATGGATGTATTGGTGTATGTGTATATCAGTTGTCGCAAGACAGCTTGTTTGTAACAAACACTCAAAAGAAGTACTGTTGATTAGTGTATGCTTGTTATTTTTCACATTGTACGTTTGAGTGTGTGTGTAATATGTAGATGGTAAGCTATTATGTGGTTAACCGCATACAACTAATGTTAATGCATGTGTGTGCCTTTGCATGTGCGCAGAAAAATAAAAAAAAAATCATACACACATACATGCATGACGTTTGTACATGCGCTCATGCGTAGAAAGAAGCAAGTATCACAAATTTTTCCGTCACGAAGTGTTTTCTTCTTTACTCCTATACCTACAATACTCAAACAAATTTCTTGCAAACAATGTTGTTAACGTTTGTTTTATAAGATTTCGCTGTAGCAAAGCATTTGAAAAATCCCTCATGTCTTGAAAGTTCTTATAAGATGTCTTGTGCAGGAGACTAGTACGGAATACTAAAAACGCCAGAATTTAAAAAAGCATACTCCGAAAGGAATTACTTACTTAAGCTGTCAATAAAGCATCAAAACTACAGAAGTCAAAGGTTTAACAGAATGAATTAAGACATATCAAAAAATTTAAGAAAATCGCCAAAATAAAAAAATCGCCAAAACCAAGATTACAATAAAAAAAATTTATTATGCTGCAAAATGAAGCTCAGTCGATGCAAAAGTAAAGAGTAACATTAAAACTGCAAGCAAGAGAAAAGCTCGACAAAAACGCTAAAATTTTAAAATCATTCTTCAAACATTTGACTTAAAATAAAAATATACGTTTAAGTCTAAGAAAAACGCTAAAATAAAAAAATCGCCAAAAACCCAGACCAATACTAACGCTGTGTCCCTCGATGTCACCAGAAATTTTTCGATCGAATACATACTTATATTGAAAACAACAACAAATTTTTTAATGCTATTATTGTTTGAAATGCAAGTTGGCGATCCAACGATTTCTGTTGAAATCGTGGGACAGGCTGTAAAATAAATTTTATTATCTTGCAAAACGAAACTAATTTGATTTAAAAGCAAAGAAGAAGCAAGACAGATTTCGGAAAGCCCGTTTAAATAACAAAAAAGCTAAATTGACAAAAATCGCTGCCTTGAAAGGATATATAAATGTATATAAATATAAATTACCAAAATATGAGACCACAAAAGTAAAAATTTAAAAAAAAAATTAAAAATTTAGATATTTATAAAAAATTTTAAAAATGTTAATTAGAAAAAAATATACGTGTGGCACTCGGGGACTGCCGTGGTAAAGCTATTGCTTAGCATTTTTTTTATCAACTTATGCAAATTTATTTTTTTAAATAAAAAACCTACGAATTGTCTGTTTGTTTGTGTTTGTCATTTTTTGTCAACCTGGTTGCTCTTAAGTGCGCCGCATTGTGTTTTCCTACATGTAAAAATCTGTTCTAGCAAAAGTGTATTTTAATAAAATCAATAGCATACTTTAAGGGTTAACATACACTGGGCGATTCAAATAAAAATAGTCTTAGGTTTTTTTTTTCGTTACGGAATTTCTTGATTCGGTCGACACCCTCAAAGCCTGCGATAAAAGCTATGCAATAGCTTAAAAATGCTTTAAAAAATATCATCCTGAAATTTTCACAACATTTAACTGGAACTCTGCAATGAATTATAATTTACGTTTTGTGCAACCACGTCCCTTCTTGCGCCCACTTTCTTAAATTATTTTACTCCTTCCACATATTTTTTTGAAACAAATTTTATAATATAAACAAGCATAACTTCGCCATTTGTGGACCAATTTTTAAACCGCCCAAGAATAAATTATAAAATTTTATTTTTATTTGTGGACTAAATTAAACATTTTTTTGCATAAAATTTAGTACTAAATTTGTGCTCCAATTTTCAAAATGTAGCTTTGCATATGTTCACTAAAATGTTTTTTTAATTGTTGCCAAAATACATACAAAAAAAATTGGCAGGAATTGTTCATGAGAAAATGTTGCAGAAATAGTACTCTGCTTATCTTTCGAAAAACAATGAAATTTATCTTCAACATTTTAAGTTTTCATGCGAAATAAAGCCGCGTTCAGACGAGTTTACTTTGTATTTATACTTGTCAAAAATTCAAATAATACGTTCAAGTGTGATAGTCTGAACGCAAAATGTCATCAAAGTGGCAAATAATACGATAAAAATTTCGACATCCCATAAGACTTTTTCGCTTTTAGAAAATTTTTTAAACGATAATACTTTTCATTAGATCAGGGTTGCATTTTCACACAAACCAAATTTCCAAGTCGGCTGTTTCGCCGCCGATAGCGTGTAGTCATTGATGTAATGTTTTGTCATATGTATATCGGCTCAAAATTTTGAATAAGTGAATCGTATGGAAGTATATTTCGTTGACGTAATTTTTTTAACGTTTTTGTAATATCTTTTCTTAAATTTTTTCTTTTATTTACACAGAATATTTTTAACTGCTGAATTTTTTCAAGTGCCGGCACGACCCCGCCTACATGAAACCGCTTTGCCGCCGCTAGTCAATGAACAGCACAGACATTTTCATTGAACAGCTGTTTTGTTTTCTGCTTGTATTACACATTTTATTTGAAGTGTGATGGTCTGAACACAATATGTGATTTTACCTTAGATTTTTTGACAGTCGCAACGAATGTATTTAGATTTCTGTATCGTAAAATGTGATGAAAGTATTAATACTTGTATAATAGTCTGAACAGGGCTTAAGTAGAGTGCCACTTGTTTCGTGTGGAATTTACAACAAACACATGGAGTGTTTCTACAAACATAAGAAATTGTAGCATAGTTTCGGGCGCCAATTAATATTGTTTACGTGTCAAGTTTTTCGTACGAATTAATCAATGCTGATGAAAATTTTTCACAAATTTGAACAGAGCACCATGTTTATGAAGTGAATATCAAATAAATTCGTCGTATGTGGACCAATTTCCAAAATTCTTTATTCCTATGGAAGAGGTCTACTAAATTTTTTAATGGGGCGGACGGGAAATGTGACCTCCAAAAAAAGGTATTATCACATTGCTTTGTTGTTTGTGGAGCACTTTTCAAAATTCTTTTGGTTCATTTGAAAAGGTCGGCTAATGGAAATTGTGGGGTGGGGGAAGCAAAGTGCCCGTCCCAAGAAATTATTATCAAGTAACTTTGTCATTTGTGGACCAATTTTCATAGTTCTTTTTGGTTATTGGAAAAGATTTTATTTTTTAAAAATTGGTGACAGCAAAGCGTATTTTTTTTAAAGAGAAGTAACACTCAGGCAATGAATGCCTACTACTATTAATAGATGCTAACTTCTTTAGGAAAGAAATAATGATAGAAACGACAGGTGTTGAAGAAAGAGATAGAGGAACGCTTCACTCTTTTATAACTCTGCTTTTTGCACGTTTTTAATAATTCAGAGTTGCAGCGCCTCTGTTGTGAATTAGATTTATTAAGCTGTGCTTAGTAGCAATTTTATTGCTTATTTGACTTCGCCGATGATTCTGCTACACAATACCGATGAAAGAGGGCGCTCTGATATTACGTTAGCGTAAGTATATGCTGAAGTCGGCATAGTTCAGTGATCAGTGCCTATGCCTTCATTACAAAAACTGACACAAAGGGTCTTTAATGCATATCAGAACAATGCTTGATGTTGTTATTTAATGAGTGTCAGAACTGGACTCGAATCCAGTACCTTTGGTTTTCTAGTCAACGCGCCAACTACTTCAGCCAACACCACAGGAAATTATCTTCATCAAATAAACATAACACGCAAACTTTGTAAAACCAAAAATAATTATAAAATGGCTGATATCAAAAAACATCGCTTGAACCAAAAAAAAAAAAAAAAAACTTATTAGCCGAAAATATTTTGTCATATATTCATTTAACAGGACCCTTTCACTTATTGCTTGTTGTATAAATATGTATTGTTCTCAAACATGTTATTTGTTTTGTCTTAAATGGCTGTTAATAATGCATGTGAAATTACTTCCTTTTGATTTTTTTTAAATAATGTAATAAAATTTTATTTTTTGGTCTTGCGGTTTTTGTGCGATTTATTTTTCCCACATATTTCTTTGAGCAACTCTCACTAAATTGAATTTTAATTTATAAATTATTCTTTCAAACAACTTCCGTGGCTTCTTAGAAGCATTGCGTAAGAAAGGGGGCAAAACCAAAAGACGTCTGTTTCTGATTGTTTTTGGTAAAGCGGCTGTTGCTGGCTGCGAAACTTTAAATAATTTCTATTACTTGTTTATATTGTTTCTACCTCAAACTGGTTGTTATCTTTTGTTTTTTTCTTTTTTTTTTTATGGTGTTTGAGAAAAACAGTTTACACTTAACGAGCAACCGTAAAATTTTTATTTTTTATTTCAAACTTTTTTTTCCCCTTCTATGTTGTTATTTTCCTGTCGGCTTAGTTCAAAGGATATATTTTATTATCTTGCAAGAATGATGAGAAAAAAGATAAACCAAAGTAACATTAAATTAGATAAAATTAATATTTTATAAATAAATATTTAATCTTTTTAAGGCTATTATTTTATTTTTAAATACCCTTCAGCTTGGAATTCTTTTTTATAAGTGGCTTACGGGCCAACAGATTGTGGCCTTCGCACAAAGTATATTTGTTGACCCCCAGGGGTTAAATAATATCAGTTAGTTGCTGAATTTAAAGAGAAAATAATTGTTTTACAAAAAAGGTCAATGACTTAGAGATATTGCCTTTTTCCTTTTTGCCCTTTACAAAGTGTAATTTACAGGTTCTAAAATTCAAGAGAGTTCAGCTTAATAATATTAGAAATAAACTAAATAAAAAAAGTTTTTCCCTTATTTATGATTAGTTGGAATTCAATTAGTGGAAATTACCAAAGTTTTATACACAAATTATCATAAGCTGTGCTGTGTGTGACAAACACTTTAAAATGAGTTAAATTTCCTAGACTTTTTCATATAATAGTTAGTTTACATTTCATTACATAGTCTAGTAGATTTCCCAAACAAAACGATATTCACTTTCTCACTAGATTTTGCCAAAATCTAGTTAAAATATAGTAGAACTTAGTGATGCATTTTTTTTTTTCAAATTTGTACTAAAAAGTCAGCCTGTGTACATAACAAAGGTGTGTGATTTGGCTACATGGCAATTGTTGGGTTGGAGTTTGGGAAAATTTTCAGTTAATGGGTTTTGTCTTGGATAAAAAATCATGAAGTCACCCAGATTTTGTGAAGGTGTAAATGCCCAATAATACGCTTTTATTGAAGTAAATGGATAAGAACTCACCAAAATTTTTAGCATATCGAGCCACAACTGCCAAAAAAAAAAGCTAAGCCGTCATATTTTTTTTTTTTTTTGACAAAAAGTTCGATAAGTTCGAATATTATGTCGCTTAAGCTTTTTTGGCTGTTATGGCACAATATACAATGGACATATACAATTTTATAGTCGTAGCCACGCCCACTATTCTAATTTTGCTAGATGGTATCTCACCTAACTTGTGTACCAACTTTCAACTCTTTTTCGCCAAAAAAATATTTCGCCGCATTTTAAGGGGCGTATGTGTTTTATGGATTTTTGTAGGTCGTAACTCATCTAGATTTACTTATATGTGAAAGTTTCAGCTCTTTGGCGTAAAATATAGTTTAAAAATTTTTATGGGCTTGAATCCGCCTACTTTTTTCAACTCAATATTTTACTGTCTGTAGTGCGTATGATTCATGTAAAGTTTCATAGCAAGCGGGTAATGAGAAATAATTAATAGATTAAAATCTTTTAAGGTTAAATATTTATGGGCGTTGTTACGCCCACTTTCGAAAACGTAAAATTATACCCCCTTGCATAACTGCCATGTGTAGGAAAATATTCAAATGAACTGCTTAAGCTTAAGCTCTTAATTTTAATTCTGAGATTTAAGGGCGTGGTGCCGCCCCTGTTACTATTTTTGATTTTTTAATTTTTTCTACAGTGTTTATCATATAGGTCTACTTGTGCAACAAATTCTAGCTTTCCGCCATAAAATATTACTTTTAAGTTGAAATGGCGTGGCCACTCTCCCCACCCGCCTGGCTAGAGAATTTGTGTGTTCAGAATTTTTTTAGTTGGTCAATCGCCTACCACTACCCAGCAAAAAATTACACATTACGATCAGAACTAATTGCCATATAATGACTTACTTTTCTGATTGCCAAATTTCATTACTTGCTTGCAAATGACATTACATAAGATTTGGAAAAAAAAATTATGTACAAGTTTATAAATAAGGAGAATGATTCTTTTATATTTAGTAGATTACGTGAACATGTTTCCAAGTAAAAAAAAATTAAGTTATTCTCATGAATCGATTATTTTAGTCTCACGCCTTGTTAAAATCATTAAGTTGGCAATCCAGTAGGGAAGAGAGCTTCCTTCAAAAATGCTTGATTCCAAACCCGAATACCTTTATTAAAAATTTTTTCTAAGTACTTTTGTGGTACATTACAACTATCTAAAGCAAAACATAACTTAAAATTTTTATGGGCATGATCCCGCCCATCAACTGACACCACACACAGTGGACCAAACACAGAAGAACGCTGATGGTAAAGGCCTTCGAAAACGGCTAGCTGTTCCCTTCAACTATGTGTTGCCAGAATATTTACAACTAACTTTGGTGTTATTTGTTCATTAATAATTATCACATGTATTTGGCATTAATTTTAAATTTTATTTCTGAGCTTTAAGGGCATGTCCTCACCCCTTGATTAAAAATTTTAGCAGTTTTCTTTCAACATCCTTATATGTAATTTTAACGTCTGTCGGAAATTGTTTTGTTATAGCAGGATGTAGCATATTTGTTACAGTTGCTACATCTGCACTAGCTGCACCAGACATTGGAAACGAAGGTCTTTAGTTCCATTACTATTTTTTAACCCACGACCAAAAAAAAGGGCTGTTATAAGTTTGTAGTGTGAGTCTGTGTCTCTATGTGGCTGTCCGAGTCCACGTACAGACCAAACGGCTCAACTCATTTTGATTTATTTTTTTTCTGTTTGAAATGTAACTTAATCGAGAGTGTTCCTAACTAAATTTGAAAAAAATCGTTCCAGTTATGTATATTTTCACCCATATTTTTAAAATGAATTCGATTTGTATTTTACTCGTATATAGAATTGTTCATATAATATTTTCTTAAAATTGATTTCAATTACATTTTATTTTTTTTACGTAAATATAAATAAGCCTTTGAATTAATGGTAAATTTTATATTGCGTTATTAATAATATGACTTTTCGCCCATGATTGATAAAACATGTCACTCATTTACTCTAAGAGTATAATATATAAAAAATGGTATTTTTGAGCTAATGATGCAGAATTAATTCTCATATTGTGCAAAAAGTTCATAGAAATATTTTGTGTACTCAACACTTGAAAGGAAAATTAAATTTCCAGAGTAGTTTGTTTATGGCGGTTCATGACCACTTTTACGAGTATATGATATTTATATAAAATTCCAACAAAATTACTCTTCTTTTCTTAATTAAAAATTTCAAACTCGTTCTCTGGCAAACTAGTTTATTTTTACTTATGATTAAATGTGCGATGCGTTTTAAGTTTATTGGCAAATAATATGGTGACAAAGGGGCCAAAGGCGATGATTTCACGGATTATTTCAAAAAGTACCGTGAAAACTGAAAATAATGGCTTAAAGTGCACAAAATTCTACATTACTTAATTTTATGTAGATAAAAGTGCTTTTGTAATGACGCGCTAAACTTAAAAAATGTGAGAGAAAACTGGTAAAATTAGTAAAAAAAAAATCTAAAAGCTTTGCGTAATTAAATTTTATTTAATTCAATTAATTTTAAAACGGAAATACATCTAACCATGCTGCAGCCATCAACTTAAGATGTTTTGATTAAACTTGTAACATTAATTATTTTTGGAAGTGCTTTTGTTTTCAATGTTTATATTGAAAGTGCAATAAAATAAACGGATTTTCTCAGTTCAGGTGGACATAAGGTTATAAATTGGTCTCAATTAGGCAGAGATTTTAACTTTGTTTTAAAGATTAAATGAATTTGTGTTAATTTAGAAAAACTTAATATGCGAATCGGTGTTTCTCAGAAGTTATGCTCGATGTAGTAATAGCGTCTCGCGTTGAGTTTACCTGCTAACACTTTTATTCTTGTTGTTGTTGGCATTGGTTAGTGTATTTTTTTTATTAGGTGCTTGATTCACATATTAGTCAAGTGAGAGTCATGTACGAGTCACGCGTGATCATAATTGTATATGTGTATATTTAATAATGATAAAAAATAACGTGTGTGAAATTAGCTAACTTTCTTAGGCTTGTTAAATTTTTTAATTTTGTATTATTCGAATTCGAAGTCAGTCAATGGCATGAAATTCACCAGGAGCGTTAATAAAAAATCATGAATTGTTCTTTTTGTTTGTTTGTTAGTAAAGCACCTTTTATATGCATTTCATTGCTGCCTTGGCATTTTTTATGTAAAAAATAATCATTAACAATAATTAATTAATAACTACTTTATGTCGTGGGTACACCTTTCTCCCTGCTATACCACAAAGATTTTTTTTAACATATACTTTGTTGTCAGAGCTATCCACATGGAATTAAGTGAATGTCACTCTTGTTGTTCGGCAGATATAGGATAAATAATAATTAATTTATATCGAGGGTACCCATTTTCTCTTTCCTATACCACCAAGATTTTGTCGAAACATGTACTTTGTTCTCAAAATTATCAACAGCAAATTTAGTGACCCTTACTTTTATAGTTGCGGAGACGTGAATTAATCCGCGAAAAAATGGTGTTTGGCCCCACTGTGCGACGCTTGCGAAGTAGAAAAATTGTCACGTATTGTATAATCAGGAGAATTTTAGGAAATTTGATATCTTTTTCACAGAAAAAAAGATTATAATGTAGATGTACCTGGCTTGATGTAGCAAATTTTTAAGGATATGTAAATGTCAAAAATAAAAATTCGACGGCCAAAAAGGCTAAATAATTAAATGAATGTATGTAGGAACAAATTATTTAAATATTTGTTTTATATGTTTATTGCTTCAGGTCTACGGCCTCTCTAGTCTCTTTTGTTTTAAATTTTTTTATAATTTTGGCCAACTAAAATTTCTCACATTTATTTCCGATTTGAAATTAAAGCAGCATTCCCCAAATGGCTTAACACAGCTATGTAAAAATATTTTATACTATTGTTACGTGCTTAAAAGCAGCAGGCATACACATATATTCTTGCCTCACAGGTCAAAAGAAAATGTTAAATAATTTTATTTCTTCTTTGAGTCGGGATGTGGGGAAAAACACTGATGGCGCTGTCGAAAAAAGTACATTCTAAAATAACAGAATTACTTTTCCACATTTACAATTGAAAATTTAATATGATATTAAAACTAAAACCACAAAATATATACACACACACACACACACACAGTCTGCAGAAAATATTTGTATAAGAAAGAAGTCATGTGTATGCTTGGAAAGCAACGTGTTGATGCTTTGTGGTGGAGAATTGAATTTTAAAACAAGTACGTGATTTTCATAATGGCTGTCAGTTAGTGTTCGTTCGCTGGATATGTGATATTTTTATCCTTCATTTCAGGCTTTATTATTGAGGAATGCAATATATTTATCTTTATCAACATTTATGCTGGTTGTGGAGAGTGGAAGTAGTTTGTGCGACAGTATGTTTGTGTGTGTGTGCGTGTGTGTGTGTGTGTGTATTTAAATTAAAATAGTTCAGAAATGTGCTGCACACTACTGGGGTGGTACGTGTATCACTTGGCTCTTGTTTATAAAAGATTTTATTTTAGTTTTTTCTTTCTTGATTAGTTAGAAAGAGTATGCTGTGAGGTAATTGATATAGATGTCGTAGTCATCACTGTTTAGTTTAAATAAACATTTTTTAAATTTTTCTTATCAATATATTAACTTCTTGGGAAATGCAAATATCTCCTTATTACCCTACAAGCAAAGTAATACGAAAATGATTCGAAATCGTATTGCTTGGAAGATAAATATTATTGCGGCAACAATCAAATTCGTATTGCGGAAGATTCCCCCTTTGAGAGAATTTGTGCGGCCAGGGCGATACTTCGAAGAAATACGAATGCAATACTTCTAGAAGATAAAACTGTAATATTGCTAGATAATCATCTAATAGAATTATTTATGATATTGCCAGATTATCTTTAGGAAGATAATTTATTTATAACGATAGATTATCTCCTAAAGTACAATTTTACAATTTTGCTAAATTATCTGAAAGAAGAAAAATATATATGCATGTATATACATACATATGTACGTATATATAAAACTACTATTAAATTATATTTAAAGCAATTTTTTATGGTCAAATAAATTCAATTTATCATCACGGGAGTCATCAGTACAAAAAGAAATTTCCTGACATAATGTTTTGAAAATTTTCTGATTGTTTTTATTTTAAATTAAATATTTTTTTATCTTCTAGTTGAAAACATATTGATATCATAATTTTATTGCGCATGTGATAAAACACCAGGCTGAAAAAAATGCAACAATTTAATGACTTAAAATACCTTGTTAAAGGAAAAAATAAATAGTCAATACTCGTACATTTTGAACTGTTCATTCAAAAAGTTTCACTGAAATGAAAATATTTTAATATAGAAAAAGTATTGCCTTGATGATTTTCTTCTAAATGTTAAAAAAAAGACAATGTATTTATATCTTCTGGGCAAGATATCTTCCAAATGTTTGTAGGGTAGTTGTTAAGTTTTTTCCTGTAAATGTCAGGTAATGTGAATGTATTTGACACTATTAATTTCCTCTTAAGTCTATTGAAGTTATCTTAAATGTTTTTAATTAATAAAGAAAATTTTACTTGTTAGAATAATGTCGCAGCAAATGTTGTAGGACTCAAAACACCAATGAGAAACTTAATAGGTTTCATGTTTTATATCAAATATTTTCCAAAAAAAAAAAAAAAATGCGAAAACATACCTTTTTTCTTTTAATATAATGCTACAAGACTAAATAACTATACGTAAAATAATTCATTTAAACCACCTACTTAATTTAATTGCAATTGGTGCAAGAACATGCCTGCCTCCCATATATCCCTTATTTTGAAAATTGACTCTCAGCCTTAATTAAAATCAAAATCGACACAAAAGTTTGTAATTATTTCTAGAATCACACAATTAAACCACTTTCCGAACTTGTTTCAGTCAGTACAAGTATGTACATACACATGTCCTGAATTTCAAAATTTTTACCCATATGTGTATCCTTAATTTTAAAATTTAATTGCAGTTAAAATAATGAAGACAATACAGTGAAAATAGGTACAAACTTAGAAATTCATACATATAAGTTTTTTGCTAAAAATTTTTCACTAATGAGTACCAGGACATGCTTTTTTCTCACATATTCTTATTTTTAAAAATTGAATTTTAGCTTTTATTAAAATAATTACTAAGCGACATCTAATACTAAGTTTATTTGGCAAACTTCTTTACATTTAATGCTAGGTGTGTGCTGTCCAGATGTTATTTATATAGAAAATTGCATTCTAACTTTACTTATGATTAGAATGAAAAGGAAAGCTTATAACTACTTGTATAATTTAGTAGCCAACCTTTGTACAAAATTTCATTGCAATCGGTACAAGGATATGACAACCATCCATATATCCTTTATTTAGCAAATTAATCATCTACTTTAATTACATTAATAATCAAATTAAAACTTGTACTCATTACAAAATTTTATTTCATTTGTTACTAGAGTAGGTCTACCTTCAACATATCTTTAATTATAACAATTTATATGTTTCTAAAAATATTCCATTTTTACCTTATCTATAATTATAGTGAAGTAAAAGCTCCACAATAATTTGTATAATTACACAGCCAACCTTTCTACTTGATTTCATTGCGATCGGCGCAAGGACATGTCACTCTCCCATATATCCTTTATTTAGAAAATTAAACATCTGCTTTAACTACATTGATAAATAAATAATAAATTGTAATCATTACTAAGTTTCGTTGCAAATGATGTCAGAAAAGGTCTACCTTCCATATATCCTAAATTTTAAAAATTTATGTTCAACTTCAATAAGGGCCAACAAGCCAACCAGCAGCAACGAAGGCTCTTAGCTGCGTGTGTATATTTAAATTTGTCTCTAATCATTGTAAGAATATACCTGGCTCTCATGCGCTTAAATTCTGCCCTAAGCTTTAATATAAGGGGTGCCAGGTTATTTCTGCCTATCCTATATCCTTAATTTTTTAACTTTATTATTATTTCATATTTTACCTCGATTATAATTTAGCGATAGCTAATACTAAGCTTATTTGGTAAACTTCTTCACATATGATGCTAGGACAGATTTGCTGCCCATATATCCTTTATTTAGAAAACCGCATTTTAACTTTAGCTATGATTAGAATCAAGTAGAAACTTCACAACAATTTGTAGAATTACACAGCCAACCTTTATGATAAATTTCATTGCAATCGTTGCAAGGACATGTCAACCCCCCATATATCCTTTATTTAGAAAATTGAACTTCAACTAAAATTAAACTCAGAATGAAATAAAATATTGTAACAATTGCTGAATTCCATCGCAATGGGTGCAAGGATATGTGTAAATAGTCTGCCATCCATCCATATGTCCTTTAGCTTAAAAATTTTCTTTTATTTTTTATTTTTAATTAAATTGCAGGAAAAAATTGATAGCTACAGGTAGAATTATTTAGTTACGCTATGCTTTATATTTTATTTTATTATAATGCAAAAACAAGTTGTCCTTTCATATATCCTTTATTTTGAAAATTGAATTCCTTTTAAAATTACAACCAGAGTGCAAAATTATGTACTTAAGTTATATGATTAAGCTCATTACAATTGATGCAAGGACATGTTTATCTGCCATATATCCTTTTTTTAGAAAATTTAATTTGAATAATTTTTATTAATACAATGAAGCTCGGTGTTAAATTTTTTTTTATGAAAAACTTATATTTTAGCAAAGAAAATTGGTAGTGATTTTTTAAAGGATAGAACGCAGTTCAAGCGGTATAAGGACATCAAATTTCTTTCTTTGAACTCTTAAGAATTTATTTTACCAGGACACTAGTATATTTTTTTTTTTTTTTTTTTTTTGTAGTGAAAACTCTGTATATTAAAATAATTTTAATTAAAAATTTAAGGCAAAGCCCAAATTTAAACTATCACAAGTTATTAAATCGAATGAAAAAAGCCTTAATTAAACCAATGGAATGAACCTAATAAGGCTGCAAAACCATTAAACATAATTTTCAATTTCTTATAATTTTTTAAATTCTATGAAAATTCAGGAAATTGACTAAATTTGGTGCTTTCTCCTGCCACCAAGAAAAGGTGTAAGATAAAATATCTTTCAGTATTATATTCTGTTTATTATTATCTTTCAAAATATTTACACATAATGCTGAAATTATTAATAAAGTATTTTCCAAGAAGTTATCTTCATAAATATTCATTTTATTAAAGTACTGCTTGTCTGTCCTTGTCCTCGTCTAGACTCTTTATATCTTACAGTTTATTAAAATTCATGTTTAAAGTTAATTAACAAAAAAACACCTGTTTCTCTGCCATATTTGAACCCTTAATTTTAAATTTTTAATTGCCGAGTTATAATCCCTAGATAATATTTTCGCAGAATTTTCACAATATGATTGTGTGTGTCTACCTTACTAAGAGGCATTTTCACAACTTACCTTTAGCTAAAGGTAGGATTTTGTCTGCCCAATAAATATTTTTGCATTGTTACAACTTAAATTTTTAAATGGTACTATTATCAATAATAATGATATTTAATGGATAAAATAATAACAAGTGAAGGTATTGTAATGCAAAGCCATTTATCGCGCAGACAAAATCCTACCTTTAGCTAAAGGGAGGTTGTGAAAATGGCCCTAAAGCTTTAATTGGGACTAGATTTCATTTTCTTGTTAAAAACATTCCACCTTTTTGTCTGTTTTTCATATAAAGTTCCATAAAATTTCTCATAAATAATTAAAAACCAGAAAATAAAAGACAATAGAAGACCATCATGCTGTTTAAGTTAAGAAAAGTGTACAATTTCGTACGTATACCTGCACACAAATTTAACAAGTTGGTTACAAGATTCATACTTTATGGTCATGTTCAACATTTTCATTTTATACATTTTGGTTATAAAAATAAAACAAACGAAGAAAAAACGAACAACAACAACAACAACAAGTTCATAACTCTACTTACAATATTGCATTCTGCCATAAAACAAAAGGTCAATTTTAATAAAACAGCAGGCCAGCAAACGCTTGTTAAGGGTCATAGAAGATTAATTGGGGTTTTAAGTAAAAAGAAAAAAAACACGACAAAAAAAAAACTATTTAAGACACAATTACAAAATACAAATTTAATACAGTTTGCAAAATATTTATTAAAGCATAAAAACTGAATTATATTTTATAAAATAAATTGTTTAAATCAAATTTGTAATTTATAAAAACAGAACATTTCTACAAAAAATACTCGACCTAAAGTCGAATAAAAAAATAGAGCAAGACATTAATTACTATCTCGCCGAACATTCAAATTCCAAATGCTCAACAATGCAATATTTTGCTTCATTTGAATAAAGCAAAGTGAATTGTGGACTCAAGTTAAAATCCACAAAATAAAATCCCAACGGATAGTGCTGCCGTACTAATAAGGAAAGTTTGGGTGATAAGCTGGGATAAACTTACAAGCTGTGATGTGTCAAGGATAACTGGAATCTTGCCAGCAGCAGCTTCGAAATTTAATATTTAGGGCCAATTTCACCAACTCTACTTAAATATCAATTCATATTTAAATGTCGATTTTCATGAATTTTTGTACGGAAAAATGACTTTTATAATTAATTCATATTTAAATAAGTTGGTGAAATAGGCTCTTGATAAAAAGTTTTTCAGTTGGCTCAAGAATATATTAGGTTTGTTCATTTACTAAAAATTGTTGAGAATTCGTAACAATTGGTACTGGAAAGTGTTCATTAACTCAAAAAGTTTGCAATTAGAGAGCGTCAAAAGAGAGAAAAAAATTGAGAGACAAAAAAATTTCTACGAATTATTGCTATTAAAATTTTTACTTGCAAGAATTATCCAACCACCTGTTGTGTGTTTTGTTGCTAAAATAATTATTTCAAAAATATCTGAAAAAGGAAAACTGAAAAATATGCATTTCTTTAAAAAAAAAAACGCATGTATACATATGAAAAAAGAAAGCATGTTCAATTTTAATGACAAATAAATTTGTTTGTTTCTCATATATATGATCAGAGATGGAAAGTGGCATTTTTATATTTGTTAATGAATAATATAAAAAAAAAACTATGAAAAATGCATAAAATAGTAAAAATACATGAAACTGTGTAAACAATTTCATATTAAATGTCAATTTCTAAAAAAAAAAAAATTGCAATTTAAAATATTATGAAACAAAATACATCAGAAAAAGTATAATTGTATCATGATTTCCATACATGGTTTTGATATGAATAAAATTTTCTTGCAAGTTTTTACAAGTAAAGCGTTCATTTACTTTTTCATATTTGTGAGAGTAATTTTGTAAATTTCAACCTTACTCTCTCGTTGCTAGTTTCTGCTGGGAAAGTAAATGAACAGACCTATTGCTAAAAATTCTGTTACAAAATTTTCGATTCAAAAACTTCTGTTCAAAAATTTATGCCACACGAAAATTTTTCTCTGTAAAATTTTGGTCACACTTAAATTCCTTTCTGGAAATTCCAGTCAAATAACAAGTAAGAGTGCTATATTCGGCTGTGCCGAATCTTATATACCCTTCAACAAAGTGCGTATATAAAGTATAGAGATACATGCATAAAAACATACATACATATTTGTTTTGTGAAAAAAAAAATTTAATTTTTTTTACTCTAGTGCAATTTTTAGTAAGCGACCTCTCGATATTTTTCAATTAAATATATATTTTTTTCGATATTAGCAATAAGTTGAATATTTTATTCTACACTCTGTATTTAAGAAATATTTTACATTCACCCTCACTCCAGTTGTCAAACACGACGTCACATCCTACAATAGCAAAAAAGCGGCGCTTGTTCACTGGCAGTCGAGATGTTTTAAAACCCTATAAAATACTTTTAGTATTGTACCTCCATACCAAGTAAACTAAATTATTTTATTTAATAATCTTTGATGTTGCAAACTTTTTAAGTGTCTCAATCAGGGTGACCGATGACATTTTTCAAAAGGTGGCACTAAATAGGGGATTTAGCAAAAAAAGGGGGCAAAATTAAAAAAAGGCGAGGAAACTGCACTAAACTTTTTATTTTTAATGTATTTTAATATAACTCACCCTAAATAAATGGGATGAAAAAGTGGCAAGGCAGTTGAAAAAGGGGAAACGCAGTCGAAAAAGTGGCAAATTGCCACTTTAGTCGGTCAAACGGTCACGCTGGTCTCAATTTAAACATGCCATTGCAAAAGCTATATATCGCGTCATCATGTAAACGTTTATTCCTAAAGAATTTTTTCAAATTTATTTAGCACAAAGGAACGTTATCAGGTAAATGAAACTGAACAAGTCCTTTAATTAATTTTATAGTTAGGACTGTGCTTAAGCGATAAATTTTATTTTTATCTCTATTTACTAAAAATTAATAAAAACTCGTTATAAGCTGTGAAACATAACTGTGCTGAAAGCATAATAAGCAACATGGCAAAAACCTTCTTATATACTTAAATAAAAATTGAACAGATATAAAAAATCTAGAGTAAAGAACTTTCTAAAACATGAAAAAAACTTGTTTTTGGTTATATTTTTATCAAAAAAATTTTTTTTTCAATTTCCAACCCTAGTTGCAGGGTTGATTTTTCTTATATATAATATTTAATTTTTCTAATATAACATATGCAATATATATAATTACAAAAGAAATAATTAGTTTTATTTAATTAGTTTTACAGATTGTAACGATAGTGGGGGAGTGATCGGAGGAGAGATCTTAAGAAGCTTCAACATGAAATAAATCCCTAGAAATATTTTTCATGACGCCAAAATCTATAACGTCCGGAATTTTTCGTACGTCAGTAGGCCAGTAAGTGGGCTCCCCATTCTAAATAATATCCAAGCCCATTTTTGAAATTGTATTAAACAAAGCTCACAGTATGTATGTTTTGCATCGGTAACTGAAAATCTGGGAGGTGAGTAAATTGATGATATCACGAAATTCGAACAAAAATTTTCTACAAAAATACTCGTTGCTTGCATATATTCTTCACTAACGTTGTCAAGGATATTATGCTTGAGTCTTGGCTTTATTAGAATTGCTGATCCACCGCATGCTCTCCCTCTAGGGTCCTTTGTATCATATATATAGAGTAGCCATAAATTTTAAAAATGCTTCTCGAAGTCAAATGAGTCTCAGAGACTAGCATTACATCAATATTTTTTTCCGTGAGGAAGTGCTCAAGTTCATTTTTATGTTGGCGAATGCCGTTTGCGTTCCAGAAACATATTGTTAACTTGTTAATTAATGCTTGAAGCAGAGTATTCTGCATTCGCAGCATTTCTTGCATCATTCTTGCTAGTCATATTTGTTGTAAAATTGTTTATCGTTTGCACCAGATTATCAATAGTAGCTACAAGGCGATTAAAATTAAACCGTGCGTCAGTATTTTTTGAATTATTTGGTGGGGAAACATTTTGTGTGAGAATTGAATTTGTTTTAGCAGCATCTGCATACGATACACTGGTTGGCTCATTTGCGCAGAAGTGGTGGAGGAAGCGTTTGCTGTTTGAACTGGAACTAATTTAGGTTTTTGCACCATAGCCTGCTTGACGAAAGAATATACAGGACAACTTCTGCAGTTAGCGGTGTGGTTACCCCCACAATTACTGCATTTTTTCTGCTTGATCTTTTGGTTTAGTACAACTAGCAGTACCGTGCAATTCACTGCAGATAACACAAACTGTATGTAATTTGCAGGAAGTTTTTGTGTGACCATATTCTTGGCAATTATGGCACTGTACGGGACCTGATCGCTTATGTGGCTCTTCAACTGTGATTTTTCGATATAAGAGGTATTTTAGGTTATAAATTGGATATGTCTCGTTTTTTTTAACTTTATATCATTCGGCTCCAGTTCAACACGAAATAGAGGCTATGGGATTTTCTCCCTATTGAATATATTAGTAACATTTTTTACCTTAAATCCTTGTATGATGAGTGCATCTTTTACTTCTTCCGGATTAACATAAGAATCAATGCCCTTCAATACGATTTGCATACCTTTAGCACTCTTAAGCTGGTACGTATAAAAACTTGTTTTATTTTTTTCGAATTCTGTTACTATTTTGCGGAAATCTTTTTCTTCGTATATTTGAATTTTAGTTTCATCAATATTACCACGTTTTATTGGAATAACGTGAAATGCGTTCTCACCAATTGCCGAGACTAGTTTTTTAATAAGGGAGTTGGAGTTTTTTCTCTCAAATATATTGGTGGTGGTTTGGAAGTTTTTGTCGAAGATACAGCGGGTTGGTCATTATTAGCCTGCAATACTGAAAAACGATTACTACGATTAATTGATGCAGCGTCGTTATCCCTGAATATCTTGGGAAGCAATGAGATTTTTGAAGAATTTTGGGCTTGACCCACTTTTTACAACTGTAATATATCTGTCCATTCCAACTTGAACTTTAGATTTTTGATTACTGTTATCTAAAGTGATAACTTGATTAAGTGATGAACACGAGCCAGAAGCGGATGATATCGCTGACTTAAATGAAAAAGTACCAGGCAGCTCAAATGCTAACAAATCACTATTTCGCATTGGGCAAAGCGAAGTTGATCGCTGACGAAAAATTGGATTTGCCGCTAGAAAAATAATATCACCAGATTTTTTATTTTTATTGTTTTCATTAAGAGCTCCAGAACTCACAGTACTACTATCATCAGATTTTTTATTTTTATTGACTTCATTAAGAGTTTCAGAACTCACAGTAAAATAAGCATTTCTGCCGTTAGAACTCACTTCAAAATTGTTTGTATTTGAGGTACTCATACAGAGAATTCCTCAAGGGTACTTCGTTTGTGTTTTTTTGCGGTCTTTTTTTTTTGTTTTTGTTATTTCTACTATGTAAAAAATATTAGCAAGCAATAAAGCTTATTTATTAAAGTCAGTATGTGCCTATTACGAATAATATGTACTACGAATATTTTTTTGTATAATTTTTTGTTTGTTTAGTAAGTATGTAAGGAAAATTCCGCTAATCGACTATTCACTAAGAAGGTAACCGAGAACTTTTAAATCGTCCATTTCGTATGCAAAAACTTAAAAAGTCTATACTTCGTCTATTTTTCATGCAAAAAATTCAATGCACTATATACGTCGACTATTTTTCGTATAAAAAATTTAATGGACTATACATCATCCATTTTTGATGAAAAAAATTTCTTGTGATAAAATTTCAATGGACTATAAAATCGTCCATTTCGTATGCAAAAAATGATAAAGACTTCGTCTATTTGTCATGCAAAAAAAATTAAATGGACTATGCATAAAAAATTTAATGGGCTATACATCGTCCATTTTTTAATTTTCTTTATGGAAAATATAATGGACCATAAATTGCCCATTTCGTACACAAAAAATTAAATGGACTATATACGTCGTCTATTTTTCGTACAAAAAATTTAATGGACTATACATCATCCATTTTTTATGAAAAAAAAAATTTTATGAAAAATCTCAATGTACTATATATAAATCGTCCATTTTTAGTTTTTTTATGAAAAAATTTAATGGACTATAAATCGTCCATTTCGTATGCAAAAAATTAAAAAGACTATATTTCGTCTGTTTTTCATGCAAATAAATTAAATGGACTACACATACAAAATTTAATGGGCTATATATACATCGTCCATATTTTAGTTTTTTATGAAAAAATTTTATGGACCATAAATTTTCCATTTCGTACGAAAAAGAATTAAATGGACTATACACGTCGTCTATTTTTCGTACAATAAATTTAATGAACTATGCAAAAAAAATTTGTGTGAAAAAATTTAATGGACTATATACATCGCCTATTTTTCATGAATATAAATTTCTTATGAAAAAATTTAATGGGCATAGGCCTCGTCTATTTACTGCGCAAAAAATTAAATGTGTTAGACAATATCGTTTTTTTTTGCATGCCAAAATTAAATTAACTATACATCGTCTATTTTTTATGCAAACAAATTTTTTATGAAAAACTTTAATGGACTTATACATCGTCTATTTTTCATGAATGTAAATTGTTTATGAACAAAAATTTAATGGACTATAAATCGTCTATTTTTCATGAATATTAGTTTTTTATGGTAAAATTTAATGGGCTATACATTGTAAATTTTTTATGCAAAAAAATTTGAAATGCCTTGGTATACACCTTGGCCGAAGGTTTACATGGAAAGGCCACATTTACTCTAAGCTCACACAACTCAAACTTAAATTAACTCAGATACATTGGTTGATAAATAGAAATTCAACTTTCAGTCTATATTGTAAACTTTTAATATACAAGTCGATTTTGAAACCGATATGTTGCTACGGAATTCAGCTTCAAATGTTAGAGAAAATCCAATGAAGTAAAAACAAAATTATGAGGTTAATAATGTCGGCTTCAGGGTACATAAAAAATTCAAATTTACATCGTGATTTTAATATTTCACTAGTGACTGCTAAAATTGCAACAATTTAAAAAAAAACTCGAGTGACATCCTAATCTTGATCTTTACCGGACACATCCGCTTAAAAGACAGCAACACAAGGGCTTTAATACGCAACACTCCAGATAAAACTTCTTGAAAATATTGTTGTGTCTAGTGCTTTATATATGTATTATTAATTACTATCACTAAGTTTATGTCCGACACTGGTCGATTTAAAAATTTATATCTAGACTTAATATTGGAATACTTATTGTTAGTTCATTTTGGAAGATATAATAAATAACTAAAAAATTTTCATAAAAAAATGCAGATCATCAGGGAATGTAGCAATGGTAAAGTAAGAAAATAAAAAAAACATGTTGATTATTGAGTTCTTGTTTCAACTTTGATATTTGTTGAACTTGTTGAATGAAAGCTTAACATAACAACTTCAGTTGTTCTAAGAAAAATTTGGGTTAAAGGTTTCCTGATGATCTGCGCATTTAATCCAGCTAGACCCCTCAATAATCAATTTTAATGTGTTTTTAATAAAAAAATATTTTACTGAATAATTAAAATCATAATTAGTGCATTAACAACATATGTTAAACTTAAATTATAACAATTCCAAAAAAAAAACATAATAATTAAAAAAATTTATTATTTGAAATATGAATTATCATAAATAAATTTTAATTAAAAAAATTTATGTTTAAAAATACTGACGCACATAGCGCTCGTTTATTGCATAACTAAGAAAATCTAGCGAGCATAGAAGAAGTTCTGAGTTTTCAATTTTCATACAACTCAATAAAGATATAAAAACATTTTTTAGTTTTAAGAGGTGACATATGTACATACATATGATGTTTTTTTTAATAGGTTTTAACGATTTTTTTTCAGTACTATTAACTCCAAAAACGCATTTTTTGGACATAAAGTGCACTCGCGAAAATATAAACACCGTATTATGTATATGAACACCTCAAAATATGAACATTTTTTTTTTCTTCCATTGGCTACTATAAAATTTGAACTTAGCGCGAACGAAAGCTTTAAAATGTGAACTTATTTTTAAATTTTTTAATGGATTTTTATCGAAACAGTGATAAAATTTTGAAATAATTTTGTATTTTCAAAAACAAATTATTTTTAAATATATACAATAAACAACAATAAAAAATTTTACACAATAAACTTTTGTTTTTATGGGAAATATGTTTCTAAGGGGAAATTATTCGCAGATATGAACAATCTTGCAAAAGTGAACTGGATTGGTTTTAATTAATTCATATTATCGCGTGCGCACTGTATGTATGTTTGTGTATATTAAAGGGTTGCATTTGTATACTCGTTTGTATAGCCAAAACAAATATACCATGGTATGTACCATATAATTGTAGTGTGAGCGACAGAACTAGTATAAGAGTTATTGTGTGTGCGTGCTTTTCCAAATTAAAATATTGAAAAATTGAAAACAAATAACAATTGCTTATTGTATTGCTGCTGAGCAACTGTTTGATCTGTTTTTGCTCAAAAAATACATATTGTAATACAAATATATGAAAAAACCACTATTGAAACAAATACATGATGTGCAGATGTATGTGCGGACGTTCGTTATGTTATTTTGTGGTGCAGCCAAATTATATAGAGAGAGAAAGAGACAATTTTACTCTGAGAGTAATTACAAATGCATGTGTTTCATGTACATGTATCACTTACTTACATATGTATGTGCAATTTTGCTTTCATTCATTCATTCATCAGCCAATTACATTTTTTCTCAACACATCATAAGGCACTTATGGTAAAAGCAGTTTTATGTATCTTATTTGCCTTAGAAAAACAAAAAAAAAATAAATGTGTTGTTTTCATTTGCTCATTGTCCAACCATACAATAATTGCTTAAAAATTAACATTTACAACTAGTAACAGAAAACGATAAATAACATGTTTGTTCATACCAGAACCAAAAAACACGCAAAAGTAGTGCAAACAGATGTATCTGTGCAATGCTATACTAAAAACTTGAAAATATGCACTAAAAACTCAAAAAATATGCTCTTAAAAATAAAATAAACTTGTTTATTTGTAAATGAAAATATATTTTTAATTCAAAATTCAACAAAATTTGCATATACATACAGAAATAAAATAAACAAAAAAGGAGACAGTAAAAAATTTAAAAAATAATTTGGGTTTGAAAAGTATGTTAAAGCAAAACTGACCAAAGCAAATAATAAATTAATTTTTTCTGATGCTCCCGTAAAAATTTAATTCAATTTCAAAATTGAACTCAATATCAGAATTAAAACCTTAAAACTGTATTTGAGATAAATAAGATAAGCTTGTGAATTTTAATTTTTATTGCAATAAACAATAAAATATTCAACTAGATTTTCAAATAAAAATCGTTGCTTGTCACATCTAAATGAACTTTTTACATGGAAAATGATCCTTGAACGTCACAAATTTTTATTGAAACTAACGTACGTAATAAGTGCTTAATATATAAGAAAAATTTATACAATACAAGGAACATTGGAAATTAGATTTAGATTACGAAAAATAAACTGAAAATTTTTGGCTTAATATTAAAATAAAAATATTCTATAAATTATCAAAATATGCCCTTGAAGCGTAAATTATGCTCTAAAAATTAGGAAATATGCTAAAAATATGCATGTACGACTGAAATATGCAAAACCATGCTTTAAAGGGTAAAATATGCAAAAATATGCTCTAACAAACCGATGCCATAATTCATAAAAAGTTCTGAAACGGATAAATATCTTATATCCTCATTTATACGTCAAACGAGAAAAAACATGCATATTTGCGGTTTCCCTGATTATCATATATGGACTTGTGTTGTATGATGAATATTTAATTATTTGCTATACAAAACGGTAACGTATACGCCCGGTTATATTAAATACAAATTAATAAAGTTACACGTTTCCTACTCATCCAACTAAAATTAAAAGTAAGGTGATGTAAAAGACTGAATACACAGAGAAAAAACTGCCTCATAGAATCAATAAGATTTTCTCTATGAAACGTTTTTAGGCTCAGGGGTATCCCAGCAGAAAGAAGCGAAGATTTTTTCATAGAGATTCCTTATTGTTTTTATGTGGTAAATCTTATTAATTTTATCAAGAAGAAATCTTATTACTCCCAACTTTTTTTACTCAATTTCCGTTATTTTTGGCACCAAAATAACAATCCATAGAGAAAAACTTCTTGATTCTATTAGGTTTTCTTATAAATTGTAAACTATATGGATTTCTTATTGATTTTATTAGGTTGCCTTATTGATTTTTTTAAAGGGTTTTCTTCTTGATTTTATTAGGCTATCTTACTGATTTTTTCAATAAGGTTTTCTTCTTGATTTTATTAGGTTCCTATATGATTATGTGTAAAGCATCTTATTAATTTTTTTAATAAGGAAATCTTCTTGATTTTATGATGTGTCTTGTTATTTCATATCTATAAATAGACACAGACAAATTTTTTTTCATGATCTTTTTCGTTTTTGTATAAGCATGTTTGCAAAATTATTTCAATGGTTATTCAGACTGCTTGTTAGCATATTGGTTAGAGTGTTTGTCTATCAGTCGGAAGTTTGCTGGTTCAATACTTGTGTCCTTTCAAGTAATAATATGTCTATATGGTGAGTTAATTAATTAAGAATACAATATAATATGTATGTATCTATGTAAGTATGTATGTATAGTATGTATAGTATAAATAAATAACAACCAAATATACTACATACATACATAAGTATATGCTATAGAATTTAATGAAAATACATAAGCAAAGCACAAAGAATAAAGAAAGACATATTTTTTTTATTTTATGAGGTCGCCTCATAAAATCAAGAAGAAAACCTTATTAAAAAAATCAATAAGATAACCTCATAAAAACTACAAGATTTCTTCTTGATTTTTTCAAAAAGGTTTTCTCCATGAAATTAATAAGATTTCCTTATAGAAAAAAACCATAGAGATTTCTTATTAATTTTGTTCTATTTTATGAGGTATTTATTAGGCACTGTTTTCTCTGTGTATGTACGTATGTATGTATGTATGTATGTATGTATGTATGTATGTACATACGAGTATGCACATACATATATACATACATGTGTAGATACTTACGTATGTATGTATGGACATACTAGAGAGCTGCGTAAACAGTCTTGAAATGTAAAAACGTCATGATTTTTAAATGTATTCACGTCGCATGTATTATACTAAACCAATAATAAATGCTGTCGTACTATAAGCGAAGCACGGTGGATGTATTGGTGTACGTGTATACCAGTGTTACCAAGCGATGACGTCAAGACAGCTTGTCTGTAACAAACACTCAAAAGAAGTACTGTTGATTAGTGTATGCTTGTTATTTTTCATATAGTACGTTTGAGTGTGTGTGTAATATGTAGATGCCCTCTAGTCAACCTAGAACCATATGTCTCTATGTCAATACTCTTTCTCCAGCGACAATTGCACTAGTTAAACTGTCGACAACTTTCCTTTTATGCGCGAGTAGAGATACGTTAGAGACGACAGTTCTAGTGTATTTCTGGTGATATTGTGAATGAACGCGTCAATAGTTTGTTTTTCTTTTTTATTATGTTGTGCAATAATATTAAATAAATATTGTAGACGAGGGTCACTAAAATCTACGAGTGAATCTTCGGTTCAAATATCTCCATATGGTCGTAAAAGAACTACCTTCTCAATAGTGCTAAAGTCTACTGATAGATTTTGAATGACAACCCTATGTTATTTCTCAATAGGCATTTGCATTGGCTGGGGTACACCTAGTCAGTAGCACTATTGACAATGTCACTAGAAAATCACTATAAGTTTACTATTGACAACGAGAGAGGATATATCGATATTGTGGACTAGAGCCCCTAAAATTTACTAGTGAATCTTTGGTGCCAATGTCTCCATGTGGTCCCGAAGGAACTACTAAGTCAGTAGTGCTATAGTCTAGTGGTGGATTTTCAATGACAAGCTAATGTTAAATGTCAATAGATGATACCATTGGCTGGGGTACACCTGGTCAGTAGTGCTACTGACAACGTCACTAGTAAATCACGACAATTTCACTATTCGCACTTTCTGCAGGGTGGTAAGCTATTATGTGATTAACGGCATACAACTAATGTTAATGCATGTGTGTGCCTTTGCATGTGCGCAGAAAAATAAAAAATCATACACACATACATGCATGACGTTTGTACACGCGCTTATGCATAAAAAGAAACTACCCTCTAGTCAGCCTAGAACCATATATCTCTATGTCAATACTATTTCTTCAGCGACAATTGCACTAGTTAAAATGTCGACAACTTTCCTTTTATGCGCGAGTAGAGATACGTTAGAGACAAGAGTTCTAGTGTATTTCTGGTGATATTGTCAATGAACGCGTCAATAGTTTGTTTTTCTTTTTTATTATGCTGTGCAATAATATTAAATATATATATGTATCTGTGGCAATAAGGAAAAAGTGCTTAAGTTATATTTGACTGTTTTGCAGGAGAGTACTTTTAAGCGTTCAAGTCGATTTTCGGAAATTTATTTCTTTTACGGTTAAATTGGGAAATTCTATGTTAACCTTAATCTTTTTAAGCAAATATCGTTCTACAAACTGGAAGTAATACATTTTAGTTGAAATATACCAAAATAAACCCTAAATTAAGCTATTATTCCACATGAGAATCGAAGTTTAAAAGAGAAAAGCCGCTATTCATTTTGCTATAACTTCTTGAAAAATCGCACAAACTACTTGGTACCATTAACTCAAAATCAGCTTAACTCGACTAAAGCACTTTTTCCTTTTTACCACAGATATGTAGACGAGTGTCACTAAAATCTACTAGTGAATCTTTGGTCCAAATATCTCAATATGGTCATAAAAGAACTAACTTCTCAATAATGCTAAATTTTACTAGTACATTTTCAATGACAACCATGTGTTATATGTCAATAGGCGATTACATTGGCTGGGGTACACCTAACCAGTAGCACTATTGACTATGTCACTAGGGAGTCACTATAATTTTACTATTGACAACGAACGAGGAAAGATCGATATTGTAGACTAGAGCCCCTACAATTTACTAGTGAATCTTTGGTGTCAATGTCTCCATGTGGTCCCAAAAGAACTACTAAGTCAGTAATGCTGCAGTCGAGTGGTGGATTTTCAATGACAAACTAATATTAAATGTCAATAGATGATACCGTTGACTGGGATACACCTGGTCAGTAGTACTACTGACAACGTCACTAGTAAATCACTACAATTTCACTATTCGCACTTTCTGCAGGGTAGTACTACAAATTCTTCCGTCACGAAGTGTTTTCTTCTTTACTCTTACACCTACAATACTCGAATAAATTTCTTGCAAACAGTGTTGTTAACGTTTGTTTTATAAGATTTCGCTGTAGCAAAGCATTTGAAAAATCCCTCATGTCTTAAAAGTTCTTATAAGATATCTTGTGCAGGAGACTACATACATGCAAATGTATGTAAATGCATTAGAAAAGTGCATGATAAAAATCAATAAAATTCATCCATGTGCAGGCACACAGCTGCTGCACTTGCAGTTACGACGACGTCGACGTCGACGCAACTGTGTGCTGTTATTTATTTATCATTTTTGCTGACATTTGCCATTCTCTCTGTGTTCTGTGCATTTTGGGGCTGTTGTTGTTTTTAGTTGTTGTTCTTCTAATGTCAAAGTAGTTGCATGTATTACTGACATCTGCATTTCTTCTTTTCTTTTTATAAAAGTCAAATTTATTTCTTGTGTCTCACATTAAAAATAATAATTATTTTCATCATCATTGCCAAAAGTATTTTAAGGGAATCTCTTCTGATTTATGGACTGTTTGCTGTTGAATAAATACATACATATTTTCAAGAAATAATCTTAAAATTGTGAAAGAAGAAAGTGCTTTTAAATAAAAATTTTCTTTGAAATTATGGTATGTACGTTGAAAATGGTATGATGTAAAAAACATAAATGCAATACATACATGCAATACATACATGCAATACATACATATGTAGTGATTTTTTTTCTTCTACTAAGTCCTTGATAATATTTGCAGTCGGAGGAGTCCTTTAATATTAAAGATGGCCATATAACTCATGCAGATTCTGATGATGCACAGGAATTAGATGAATTTGATATTAAACATGACATTAAGGATAGTGTTACACCAAAAAATGTACTCTTAAGTGGTCAGTATAAAAAAAGTTTTGCTTATTACACTTTTCGACAACGTTTGCCCAATACATTGAATTCAATCTTAATTAATTTGGGGCAAAGAAAAACACAAAATGAATTGCCTCAAACATTGGAGGAAGTGAATCTTGTTAAAAAGCAAATAGAACAGCTTAAGCATCAAGTGGAAAATGATGAGCAGTTGGAGCTTTTTGAAGGGAATGGTACATTATATGAACTTTGTTAATTATTAAAAAAAAAATAATTGCTTAAAATTCGTTTAACAGAACCCGATAAAGAAGTCTGGAATAGATTTATCGCCAACTTACCAAAAGATCAGTGTTCATATTATAAGGCTTGCTGGTTGTATGCCGAATGTTATATGTATCGTAAATTGGCATCGTTTTTTGAGGCCACTAATAATCTGAAAAATTTTGATTATTTTGGACAACAAAAAATGCAGGCTCTCACACTGGCCACCGAGGTAATGGAACAGGTTGCCAAGAATACAAAAAACTCGGAAAATAATTTACAGACTTTTACTAGACTGCTAAAGGTAAATTTTGTAGAAATGTGTTCAGACAAAAGTTGCCGTTAAAGTCCCTGTTAGCATTTAATTGTATATTGTAAAAAAGGCCGTTAATGTTATTTTCAAGTTTTTTTTAGGTTTCCGTATACTAAAGGTGAAAAGGAACCCTAATGTTTTCGTCTGTCCGTCACAGACTGCTTTCTCGAGAACCGTAAGAGATACGCACCTGAAATTTTGACAGAATATCTTCTTGACTTTTGGTCGCTACAGCAACAAATATATGACAGTTAAAAATTAAAGGGTTTTCCAAAATGATCAACGAGAAATTTTTAAATATTGTGTAATATACAGGGTGGGCCAAAAGAAACCAAGGGGTGTAAAAGTTTAATAACGTTTTTGTTTATTAATTTTTTTTTATTTTTTTCTTTCAGATCATATAGACAACACTTGGAGAATTTATAATGGAGAGGTTCACAACTGAACAGAGAACCAGAACAATAGAATTTTATTATTTAAACCAGAGATCAATTATTTTAACGCAAAGAGCATATCGTCGACATTTTAACGTCAGAATTTCGCCCTCTGAAGCGATGATTCGTTGCTTAGTTAATCGTCATCACCAACATGGCAGCGTAAGAGATTTGCCTCGAAACGGTAGACCACGTTTAAGTCGCACTGCGGAAAATATTGAACGAGTACAGCAAAGTGTTAACGAAGCACCAGAAACATCTGGCAGAAGGCGTTCTGCTCAGCTAGAAATGTTTCGTACGTCCCTACGGCGCATTCTAAAAAAAAATTTACAGTTATACCCATATAAGGTGCAATTGGTCCAAGAATTAAAACCCGCAGATCATCGGCAACGTCTAAATTTTGCAGTTAAATTTCAAGAGTTGGCCAGAAATGAAATCAACTTTATTGAAAATTTGATTATGAGTGATGAAGCTCATCTTCATTTGAATGGCTTTGTTAATAAGCAGAACTGTAGGTTCTGGGGTTCTCAAAATCCAAGAGACATTCATCAACGCCAATTGCACTCCATCAGGTGTACAGTATGGTGTGGGATCACATCTGAAAATGTCATTGGACCCTACTTCTTCGAGAATGAAGATGGAAGTGCTGTAACCGTAAATGGAGGGCGGTATCGGTTTATGATAGAAAATTTTTTACGTCCTGCTCTTGAAAACAGACCTGGTATGTGGTTTCAGCAGGACGGAGCCACTGCCCATACTGCCCGAGACACAATGGCACTTTTAAGTCAAATTTTTGGAGAGCGAATAATTTCTCGAAATTCGGAAATTATTTGGCCAGCGCAATCGCCAGATTTGACAGCACCCGACTATTTTCTTTGGGGTTTTTTGAAGGAGCGAGTGTATGTGAACAAGCCAGAGACAATCCTTGAACTCAAGGCAAACATTGTTGCAGAAATGCGAACGCTACAGCCACAAGTTTTGAAAGATGTTATGGAAAATGCTCTAAAAAGAGCCCATCAGTGCGAAGCTGAAAACGGTGGTCATTTAAGAGACATCATTTTTCATACTTAGTGTAAAAAAATTTCCATTTTGTATATTATATAATCTGAAAGAAAAAATAAAAAAAAGTTAATAAACAAAAAAGTTATTAAACTTTTACACCCCTTGGATTCTTTTGGCCCACCCTGTATATGAGGCTATCAGCGCAGAAGTGGTATTTACAATACCAACTATCGAAAAAAAGTAGAGTATGCCACCTTTTGTTATTCTAAAGGAAAAAGCTGGAAAATCGTTTTTGCACAGATCATAATATTGCAAAGTGACAAAGCAATTAAATAATAAAAAAGAGCAATTGTTTAAATAATTAGATGTGGGTTACACCACTTCTGCGCTGATAGCCCCATATATGGACACTTGAAATTTGCGAAGTTAGTGTATTTTTATACAGACTACAACAATTAACACTAAAATTTATAAAACTCAAAATTAAAGGGTATTCTATCAGTTACTATAAAATCGCCAAACCGAAAAAAAATCTCCAAAAACCGAAAAAAATCGCCAGAACGAAAAAAGGGACCAACTAGAAAAAATTTCATAGAACTAAGATAAATCGCCAAGAACCGAAAAAATCGTCAAAATTAAAAAAAAAATCGGCAAAATAACAAAAACCGACAAAAACCGAAAAACAAAATCGCCAAATTGCATTTTACTGAATTTTTTATATTTTTTTATGGTTCCCTAGCAATACAAAATGATTTAACCCAAATTTAACTTAATCACTTTCTTAGAATAAACGTAGTCTTTTCTCTAATTTTAATATTTTAGCTCAATCTCTGGGGCAATCGCTGTGATCTATCCATCACATCCGGCAAAGAAGTACGGCCTACTGGTAATCTTTTAGAAACAATTGACAGTCTTAATTCGAATATACTTATCGATCAAAGCGAAAAGATATGGGATTGCCTACAAAGCCTTAATGCTGAACAAAATATCTCAAATGTTTTAGTGGATTTTATATGTGATAATGCCGGTTTTGAATTATTTACGGATCTAGTGCTGGCCCAATATCTCGTGGATCATCGTTTGGCTCACAGTGTACGTTTTAATACTAAGGCGATACCCTGGTATGTATCTGACACCACAGTTCAAGATGTTAACTGTACATTGAAATATTTGCAAGAACACAAATTAGTGGAATTAAATCGTTTGGGCAACGAGTGGTCAAAATATTTTGAAGATGGCCGATTTCAACTGGACAGAAGGGAAGATTTTTGGACGTCGCCATATGAATACTATAGGTAAGAACTACTAATTCTTTACAAAATATTATTTTTAAAGAATTTTTTAATTAAAAAAACTTTCTAAATAAATTAAATACATTTAGGCAGATTTTGTATAAAATTTGTATGAAAAATAACGAAAATCGTTTAAAAAAAATATCTTTTCCATACAAATTTCAAAACAAAAAAAGTGTTTATACATATTTACAAAATCTACTCTATAGTCTTAAAAATTTAATTTTGAAAAATGTATTTTTCAAATTCTTGTAAAAGCAAATTTGTTTTAAACAAATACATGCGTTCTTTTAAAACAAATTTTTACAACATTTTAAAATTACAAATTTTTTTATAATTTTTGGAATTTTAAAAAAGAAAGGAAATTTAGTTATTTTTTTTTTAATTTTCCATTTATATAATTTTTAAAAATTTTTGTTGTTTTTCTTGAATTTTATTACGAAAAATTTTTCACTGAAAATTTTAAAATTCTTTTAAAATTATTTTTTCGAAAAATTTTTTCAAATACTTTTGAAAAATTTTGCTTGAAAATTCCTCGGGTTCTTTTACAAATTTACTAAAAAAATTAATTTATCTTAAAATTTATCTATAAAAAAAATTTTCAAATTATTTTAAGAATTTCAAAACTATTTTTAATTTTTTAAAAACTTTTTGCAAAAACTTTTCAGAAACAATTTCTTCATGAAATTCTTGTTTAATTTTATATAAAACAATTTCGAATTTAATTTAAATAACATCCTTTAGACTTTTTTTGTATAAACTTTCTGATTAACTTTTTTTAAACTTTTTTTTTAATTTAAAAAATATTTTTTTTGAAAATTTTTCTTTGAAAATTTTAAAATTCTTTTATAATTATCTTCTTTCAAAAAATGTTTTTAAGTACTTTAGAAAAATTTTAACAAAAAAAAGCATTTGACTCTTTAAAAATTTGGTAAAAAAATTTTAATTTACCTAGAAATTTTTATACAAAAAAATTTTTTTAAATAAATTAAAAATTTTAATTATTTTAACAATTTTTAAAATTTTTTTTTAATTACTGAAAAAATTTTTTGATTCAATTAAAATGTTTTCATATCTTTTAAAAATTTCTTTATAAAGTTTTTGAATTTCTTTTGCAAATTAGAACAATTTCATATTTAAAATTGTATGACCTTCTTTAAACGTTTTTTTTTGCATAAAACTACTGACAAAATTTTTCAATCTTCCAAATATTTTTTTTTTAAATTTTTTTCAAATACTTTTGAAAAATTTTGCTTGAAAATTTCTCGGATTCTTTTAAAAATTTGCTAAAAAACTAATTTTTCTATAGAAAAATTTTCGAATTATTTTAAAAATTTCCTAATTTTATTTAAATTATCAACACAATTCTTAATTATTTAAAATTTTTTGCAAAAGCTTTAAAATTTTTTTTGCACAAAATTACTGAAAAAATTTTTCAATCTTCCAAATATTTTCTTTAAAAATTTTTTTAAAACAAATACTTTAGAAAAATATGGCTTGAAAATTCCTCGGTTTATTTTAAAAATTTGCTAAAAAAATTTATTTATCTTGAAATTTTTCTATAGAAAAATGTTGGAATTCTATTGAAAATGTCCAAACTTTTAATTATGAACACAATTTTTAATTATTTAAAACTTTTTGCAAAAACTTTTCATATTCTTTTAACAATTTCTTTGGAATTTTCTTGAAATTTTTGTGCAATTTTATTTAAAACAATTTCGAATCTAAATTTTTATAACTTTCTTTAGACTTTTTTTTTGTCCAATCTTTCACTTTCTTTCTTTGGAAAGTTTAAAATTCTTTTATAATTATTTTTTGCAAAAAAATATTTTCATATGCTTTTAAAAATTTGACTTGAAAATTCCTTAGATTATTTTAAAAATGTGCCTAAAAACTTTATTTATTTTGAAGTTTTTCCTAGAAATTTTTTTAAAATCTATTAAAAATTTCTAAATTTGTTTTTAATTATGAAACAAACTTTTTGGATTATTTAATAATTTCTAAAAAAAACTTTTAAAATTCTTTTAACAATGTCTTTAAAAAAATTATTCTTTAAAAAAATATCCTTTTGCAAATTTTATTTAAAACAATTTCGTATTTAATAAATTTTCATAAATTTCTTTAGACTGACAAATATTTTCAATCTTCCAAATATTTTCTTTAGAATTTTTTTTTACTTATTTCAAAAAAAAAAATATTTAAAAAAATATCTTATTAAAAATTTTAATTTTTTGCTTAAAATTTTTATTATAAAACTAGAATTTCCCCGCGACTTCGCTCGCATCCAGAAAGAAACTAAGTAGACTTTAAACTGAATTTACACAAATTTGATTAAAAACACAAAAAATACCAACCGCAAAAATTATTCCCGTTTTACACTGTTCCGCGCAAATTTCTTAATTGTTTTCTTTCATGTTCTTCTTCTTGAGACAATCACAAACAAAACAAAAAATGGAATGGGGTCTATTGGTCTAGCCATTCACGCGTGATGACGTGCCAAAAAAATTTATTTAATTTTTATATATATAGATTAAATATTAATTAATTAATTTTCATTAAAACAAGAACAAAGTTTCAAAAATTGTTTTTGTTTACCATTTACATTTCTAAAATCAAATAAACGTAAGAATTTCAAAGTATTTGTCTCTCTTTGAAAAAACGGTAAATTTTATATGATAAACAAAAACAATTTTTTCTAGATTTACACAGTTTTGTTTTTGTTTTCCTTGTAACTTTTGCCAAGTCTAGGCGAGGCGTGTTCCAGAATAGACAAAATTGTTTGTTTTGATTTGAAATTCTTGTAACTTTTTTCCATAAAAATTTTTCAAATTCTTTTAAAATTTTTTTTAATTTTTAATTTTTAGTTTTATAAAAAAAAATTACTTACATATTTTTAATAAGCCTGAAAATGCTTACTTATCCTTTTTTGATTTTCTGCGAAAAATTCCTATGGAATATTAAAATTTTTTTTTACATTATTGTGAACTGTAAAATAAAAATGAATTTTTCCTTCTTGCAGAATGCCTGAAATTAGTCCTGCTCTTTACAAAACTCTCGAACAATCCGACTTATTGATCTTCAAGGGCGATCTAAATTATCGCAAGCTGTTGGGCGATTTCAATTGGGATTTCTGCGAAAGTTTTGAAACTTGTCTGAGAGGATTTCGACCCACAAATCTTTGTACACTACGCACAATAAAAGGAGATCTTATTTGTGATCTTCGGCCAGGCCAAGCAGATGAATTGAGCAAACTAAATCCCGATTGGATGTTTACAGGGGAGTATGGTTTAATACAGTACGCGGCAAAGAATGACAAACAGTAGAGGTGGAAGGAAAGAAAACCAATTGTTGTCTCATGTTGTTTTTAAATAGATGTATATTTATAAATTGTTGTTGTTACATATTTGTAAGTTTCTTCTTTATTTTATTTTTTTTAATAATATTTATATTTTTTTTTTTTAATTTAATATAGTTTTTCTTTCTACTAAAATTTGTTAACTTTCTAAAACAATTTATTATTAATATTATTATTATTATTATTTTAATGATAATTTTTTTATAGTTTAGTCTATTTTTGTTTTGTTTAAAAATATATTTAAATGTGTTTGTATGCAAGTATGTATGTATATGGATAATTTACATATGTATGTAATTGCTATTTTTATTTTAATGTAATATTTTTTTATTATTGTATTGCAATCCTTAAATAAATATGTGCGATTTATGACCAAAAGAAGAAATAAGAGTTTTGGTAAACAATTTATTTTGTATTGCATTTTTTGTTTATTTTAACATTAAATGATATGAGTATTTTTATGTTTGGTTACCGAATATGGCTCACATATTTTCTTTAATTTTGAATTGCCGTAGTTTTGGTAATTGGTAATATAATTAGAGCTTAAGAATTTTTTGTTTAAATTAAGCTTATAACACTTATCAGCGTTTTATCTACAACGTTTTTTACATTCACTCGTATTCTGCATTTCGATTGGAATAACAATTTTCTCCGTTTGGCAACTTTGATATTCTGTATTCCGTTTCGTTTCAAATTTCTTACGATACGCAGAGGAGTATTTGAGCCAATAAGCTAGCCATTATTTTTTTTAGTTTATATTGCTTGCGAAAAGTTATTGAGTGCCCCTAGATCAATGAAACTTGTATAGTCATAGGCTGTTAAATCTTGAAAAAAAAGAAAAATCGGTCAAAGGGGAAAAAGTCCCCCTTGAGGAACTAATCCTACTTTTGAAAAATGCAATTTTAGTTTAAGTTTTCTCATACTTTTGCTTAGCAAATGCCAAATGCCACACAAAAACCTAAGCTTGGATCTAAAGCAAACTTGGTAAAATGCCATTTTTGTCTCCGCCGGCGGTGAAAAAAATTTTTTGGATGTGATAAAAAAAAACGTTAGTTTTCAAAACGATTTCTTAGCAATCTTTTTGAAAAAGTGTGATGAAATCCAATCGATTTTGAGTATCACTATTGAACAGTGTTTAAAAAACTTAAGTCGAAGTAGCAAAAGTCGTAAAATTTTTACTTTACGCTGCTTTGGCTTTTTCCAACTTTTTAAAATGAAATAATGCTTTTGCTTGTGCTTGTGAAAATAACCAACTGTCGCAGTGGAAGCAAAAGCAGTAATTTCAATAGTCGACGGTTTTAAAAGTTTGAATTTTATTTCTTGTTGCTCTTGGTTAGTTTCGCTAATAAAAGCATAAGGAGTCTGTGTGCTTTTGTAAATACCAAACAGTCACAATCGAAGAAGCAAAAGCTTTTGCTTTTAGAAGCTTTCTGCAGGTTCAATCAACTATTTTGTGGTGTTTGTCATGTGTTTGTTGTTAGTTTTGCACATTAGACAAGAAGCAAGAACAAAAAACACTTTACTGCGATTGCTTCAAACTTCTAAAAGCAAAATTTTTTAATTCTTCGACTGTAACTGTTTGTGATTTCCAAAAGCATACAGACTGCTTTTGCTTTTACTTGAGATACTAACCAAAAGCAAAAGCAAATCAAATTCAAACTTTTCAAATCGTCGACTGTTGCAAATACTGCGCAATTGGTCATACATCGTTTTGTAATTTTACTTTGACTGAAGCGAAAGCAGCAGTTTTTTAAACACTGATCAAGAGTGTCATTGCGCTGATTTACACGGGCATAATTGTGCTGGCATAACATGCCAGTTTGTGGGTGAGAGAGGCAAAGAGAGTGGTTTTGCGGTTGGCATAACTTTTCAACCAGCTACAACCCTGCATTAGCAGCATAAAACCAACAGACACACAACTTAAAAAACAGCAAATGTTAGATGAATACTAAAAACACTAACATACGCAAAGCTTTGTATACGTATACATTTTGTACCAGATGAATTAGTCTCGTGTAATTTGGAAAAGAACAAAAATTGTGCGGCTTAAAAATTGTTCTCGTGTAAACTGCCTCATTGACACGAAAAATTGTCAAAAGTGATACTTTAGTGTCACAAGGGCAACTCTGTTTAAGGCAAACTTTTTGAGTTAATAAACACACTTCACAGTAACAATTGTTACAAATTCGTAAAAAATTTTAGTAAATGAACACACCCATTCTCTTTTGTTTTTGTCTAATAAAATATAAGTAATTGCCAATAAATCATTATGCGCAATCATAAATATTCCCTCGGAATTTATTTCTCACGGAGAAAACATTCCTCCAATCATAAATTCCTTGGGAACAAAAAAGAGTAATATCTGGCATCACCGCATTACGAAACTCGTTGTTTTGATTGTTTGTTGACATTTTGTTTCTCTTTTTTTTAGTGAGAGAGTAAACAAAATTATTAAAATTCACCAAAAATAAGTTTATAAATGATTTATTTTGGAAATTATTTGTGTTATTCCAAATAAAAGAACTATCAAATACAAGTTTATGTATATACATTTTGTTTTAATGGAGTATTAAATATGTTTTTATGTAAACTTCCTTCTGTTTTGCCAGGGGAAGATTTTTAGTGAAAAAGCAAATTCAATTTTAATAATAATAATTTTTTCCCCGGGAGTTTTTTTATTCCCGCATTTGGAAAAAAAACAGGGGAAAAACAAATTCAATATAGGAGAAAAGGGAAAAGTGAAAAAACTCTCGCGGAACTTTTGTTCATGATTGCGCTGAATATAATACAAACTCGAAAGCATTTTTTTTCGTTTCGAAATACAGAGTAGACTCCCTGAGATGTATGTACATGCAAATATATAGCGCTTGAAAGCTTTCGCAATAGAAAAATTAAAATTTACAGAATTCGAGTGATTGATGTTCATTATTCGTTCGCTTAGATTTTATTTCGACAAAGTGATATAGTATCAAACGTATTAGAGTCTGAACACAATATAACGAGAATTCATTGCGGTGCGGTTTTTCATACGATTTTGAAGTGAAAACCCGCAGTGCGGAACGGTATATATTTAAAATCTATTTTATTTTCATTGCGGACTTATTCTCTCAATTTTTGACTCTCTTTCTGATGTTGCCACAGTTTTTGAATAATTGGCTGTGTTTACAACAAAAAACATGATTTTGAAGATCAAAAATGTTTGTCATAAAATATAAAAGCTTAAACAATTTATCAAATATATCTGCGAATGTATAAAATGTTAATAATTTTTTGCTTTTAGTTATGGCACAAAATATTTAACACAAAGAGGAAAAAATGTATGCACAAAAAAATTAATAAAAATTTAAACAAACAATGACAAGTATTGCCGTCGCCGTCTTCCGTTGTATTATGTTTATTTTTCTCTCCCGGAACCTTTGTACCCCTTTTGTCAATAAACTATAGAAAAGTTATAGTGTAAATACCGTATTAATAATATTACAAATATAATACTTACATATAAAAAAAAAGATTTTTAAGGTTCTGAAATTTAATTTCGAAAAGTGTAGAAAATTTTCAAAAGTGCGCCTGCGTTGATAATGAATTAAAAGTAAAAGTTTTAAGATTTTCGTGGGTTTTGTTACGGTTTAAAAAAATTTATACTAAAAATTTAGTTAAAAAAAACGTTAATGTGATGGTGGGGAGGGTGGTGAAGAGGTGTAAAAACTTCGAAAATAGCGTTACGTAATATGTGTACAGCTCCTAAAACACAATTTTTTTAAGTTTCCTCATGCTTATTTAAACTGTTCAAGAAAATATTCGTGTAAGAAAATTGTTAAATCTTTTCAAATTTTCGATCTTTAATAACTATTTTAAATATGACAAAGGTTCAATAGATAAAAAAAATAAAGATCAGCAATTAACATTAATTTATTATTATTATTTTTAATAATGTTTCATTTTTGTCGCTTTAATTTAAAAAAAAGATGAGATTGTTTTCTTAATTTTTTTTTGTGTCTGTTTAAGTAGTAAAAATTTTGTAAAGATTTTAACTAATATCACTTATTTATATTTTTTTTTTATTTATTAAATTATACCTAATCATCGACGTCATTTTTTATTTAATTTATATTTTTAAAGCCAATTACAGTCATCAATTGTGATAAAAAATATGTTTGAACTTGTAAGGAGTAGAAATATTTTACATCTAATAATAATTTTTATTTCTAAATATATATTTTAGTTTTTCATTTAATCTTAAAATATTATTAAAATCTATCAAAAAAAAATTATTAAAAAATCATCCATATTTTTCTAGTAATTGTAATTGTAATTTTTCTTAAAAACTAAAATTCAAAGAATATTTTTTAAGAAGTTCCAGTTTAACTCCTTAAAAACACAATCAAATTCATTTGAGACTTATTAAAAAAAACTACATATTTCTTAGAAATAAAGCACAAATAAAAAAATTGTTTTTTCCAATACTTGTTTTTTTTTGGAAAGGATTAAAATTCTTTCTAAATTTTTCCAATACTTGATCTTGTAACTTACACAAACAAAATTATGTAATTATGTATGTAAAATTATTATTAATCATAAATTAGTAAATAATTCATATGCGGAGTTCCTAAAAGAGAATAAAATAATTTCGTTAGCTTAATATAGAAAGGCCTTAACTCAGTATTTTTTTATATTGATTTTTTTCTATATTTCGATAGAAGAACATCTAATGTATCGAAAAATGCAAGAATCTCAATCTCAAAAAATAATGGGTTAGGTCCTTTCAATATTAAGGTAAAGATGTGTGTGTGTGTGTGTGTGTGTGTGTGTGTGTGTATTTATATTTGTGTGTGTATGTATGTATGTAAACATCTCATAACTTAAGAAGAAGTCAACGGATCGGATCTGACGCATTCGAAATTGTTAGATGTTATCGATTCGGTTCGGTATATATCGAAAATTTTCGAATTTAAAATTTTTACTAAACTGTTTTTCTTAAACTTAACTATGTACTCAGTCGATCAAATTCAAAATTTAATAAGGTCTTAAATGCATTAAGGGGTGATTCGTTCGATAGATATCGTTGACGAAAATTTAAACAAAAAATCGGCGAACATTTTGTTCACATGAAATACATATTTCCCGTGAACAAAATTAGAAAATAATATACTCACGTGAACTTTTATTCTCGACAAGACTGAATATCGTTACCTTAATATAGAAAGGCCCTGACTCATCATTTTTTTGCAACCGAGACTTTTTCATTTTTCGATGCATTATTTCTATCGAAATAGACAATAAATTCGATTTCAAAAAAATTATGAGTTAGAGCCTTTTTATATAAAGGTAACGATATGTAACTTCAAGTGTCCGTCAAATTGATTTTAGACATTCACTGATATTTTTATAGACTTAATAAGTCAGATCAGATCAGATGCCTCAAATTTGACCGATATTTTTTTCATTACAAAAACTTCTTATTCTGGGGGAATTGAAATTCAAAACACATAATACGAAAATTTCGAGAAAGAAATTTTGATATTTTTTTATTAATTTTTTTATTTGTTAAAAAACAAATTCATAATATTTCTTTCTTGTTTTAAAATCCTCAATGCAATTAATTAATTAATTCGAAACTGGGGACAGATTGCGGCACTCGATACCGAACGAAATTACGAAATATTTCGAGATAATATATATGTAAAGCCACAATTTGCTCCATGATATTTCTTTCTCTTTCTTTAACAAAGACAAAGGCCCTTATTATGAGCAACTTTCGATCCTCGACTGTAGTCGAAAGTACTGATCGAACGAATTTTTATTTGGTATTGTGACGAGCATTCGAAAAAGAATTATGAATATCACTCAAAGCGATTTTTAAAATTTGCAACAACTTCACCTAAAAATAAAAAATATTCGTTTATAATATTTTTTATATTAAAATAAAATACTTCATCGGAAGCGAAATTCTGTTCGATAGAAAATTCGTTGCTCAACGAAATTTTCAATATTCAATAGCCAGCGAAGATCGAAAATCGAATGCAACTCATAATAAGGGCCAAAAATAGATACATATGTATATGCAAATTTTGAATTTCAAAATGGATTTTTAGGTTAGAAAAAACTGCAAGAAAAACATTGAGTTTAAAATTAATCAAACTTATCGCGAATCTCAAGGGAATAAATTTGTGGGAATAATTTTTTCTATTCCCATGAACAAAAAAATAGCATCGCAAATTGTTAGGGAATAAAATAAACATCTGTTACGAGTCGAACATGCTATTGTGAATTGATGTAATTGTATTATTTTTTTTTTTTTACTTTTTAGCCGTATTTTTATAGACGATATTTGAGAGATGCATCCAATCCACTGTGTTTAACATGAAGAATTACATACTTTTAAAAATAAAATCAAACAAGTTTAAAAAACAAGAAACCTACTTACATTATGCTTCTTTTTATATTCCCAAACAAAATGTTTGAGAAAAAAATACATACACATAGTTTTTGGGGAAAAACCAACGGGAATAAAAATCGGCGATGCCATATGTTTTTCGAACATGCGACTTTTTTCACGTGGACATAATTCACGATTGCAACTTTAGGGGAAAAGGGAAATGTTTCGAGGGAATAAATATTCACGATAGTTATGAATATTTTTTTTGTTTTCACATAAGTAATCGAAAGTTTTGAGTTCGAAATGGCTTTGTCAATACAAACTTTGATTAAAGCTAAAAAAAAAATAGCAAGAAAGAGAAAGAAAGAAATTGTTATGCAAAATTTTTCAACTTAAAAGTTTATAACGAAAATTTAAGAAAAAACATTGAAAATTTAGAGAAAAAACTCAAGCGTTGAACGCCTCTATTATGAGCAACTTGGGATCATCGATTGTAGTCGAAAGTGCTGATCGAACGAATTTTCATTTGGTATTTACCCTTATTCTAGTTGTCGACATCGACGTCACTTTAACACAATACCAAAAAATTGGGGCTTGTGTACCTGTTGTCGGAAACGACTGACTCTTGTTGGCAGGTTTATGCTATTTTCTAGACCTTAGGGAGCGGAAATAGATTTTCAGTAGCACGAAATTATTCTCGAGAGCGAGTAAACAAGATCCCAATTTTTTGGTATTGTGTTAAAAAGACGTCTATATCGACAACTGGAATAAGGGTGATTATAACGAGAATATTGCTGTTGTGAATTTTAATCACTGTGATTTTGAAAATTTGCAACAATTTTTTTAATTAAGCCGAAGAATCATGCAGAATAATGGAAACTAAGATTTTTCTCCATAAGTGAATTCTTTCGAAATGTTTAGTCCTTACGACCATAGATCTACATAAATTCCACAAAAATAGTTTACAATTTCTGCTCGAAAAAATAAAAATCAGAAAATAACAATTATTTTTGATTGAAAAAATCAAGCATGTTCTGAACGCTTTTGAAATCACGCAGGTGATTTTTGGGTGTTCTGAAAATCACGAAAGAGGAAAAAGCTTTTATTGTGCTGCCATAGTTTTTCAGCACTTATTTTTGCCATTTTCATTCAACAATATCGATCAGTTGTTTCCTACCGTTGCAGTTACATTCCATTTTATAGTGTTTTCACACTGAAAGTTAAAACCTGGTTTTAACGTTAACCCTGCACTATCATACTTCGTCGAAATGACGACGCGCGATTTTATTTTCGATTTAAAACATATTTTTTGTGATTGTTTTTGTTTCGTTTTTCGTATAGCGTTAGCCGCTAATATCAGTTACTCGAAACTAATGTTGCTTTTTTAGTTTAATAAATTTATTATAAGAAACTACAAGACTTAATGGAAAAAAATGTGTAATATTTCATACAATTGATGCTATAAATGCCATGTTTTAAGAAAAAATGCCAATTGATAGAAGTCTGTGAAATGTTAATTTTACGTTAAACGATTGAAAGAAATATATGAATTTCGTTATATGATAATTAAAAACTAGCTAAATATCAATAATAAATCTATTTTCGTACTTATTTTTGCTCAAGACGTTTTTTATTGGCTCTTGAAATAGGTCGTAGTCGATTCGACGAAGTATGACGTTTGCGATATAAAAATAAGTATGATATTCTAGGGTTAAAACCATAAACAGCTGATTTTGATTTCACACTGCAAGTTTGTTAAATTCAGTTTTTAACTCACAGGCTGTCTAATAACTTTGCTCAAAATAAAATAAATCTCCTGCCGAAATGCGTGTATTTGTTGTTGCATTTTTTCTGCTCTTTAATAACACTTGTTGGACATACTGTTCAACTGTTATTGTTTGTATGAAAAACTGAGATATTTCACAATGCGCTATAAAATGGAAATTATTTTATATTTTGTAAATAATTTTTTTTTTAATTATGGAACTTCTTATACAGAATGAAGAAGTGCTTGGAAATATTGTTAATAATATAAAAATGCACAAATACATTATAAGAAAAACCTTTTTTATAGGCAGATGAATGTCAGTCATATTGTCTATTTTCACTTTCCACAATTCAATTTAAAATATTTTCGTTGTTTTCCTTCCAAAAAACTCTTTTTTAACACCCGACTAAAAAAGGGGTGTTATAAGTTTGTAGTGTGTGTCTGTGTATCTGTCCGTGTCCACGTACAGGCCAAACGGCTGGACCGATTTTCATTTAGTTTTTTTCTGTTTGAAAGATGACTTGATCGAGAGGGTTCTTAGCTATGTTTGAAGAAAACCGGTCCAGCCGTTTAGAAGATATAACATCTTTTCTGAAAAAAAGTCGGGGGTTTTTAAAATTTTTAATTTTTGTTATTTCCATAATTTTTTGATTATTGTGCTGCTGCATTAATTTTTAATTTTTATTATTATTTAATTATTTTTATTCACTGGCATACCATTATCAGCTGCTGTCGGTCATTTCAACTTGGCAGCACTGAATTTATCACAGCGAAAACAAGGTTGCATTTCATAAAACCAACTTAAAACAATTCAAAAATGGTTTTAATTTGGTTTTAACAAAAACAATTTGCATGGTAAAACCAGGTTTTAACAGTTGGTTTTAACGTTAAAATCAACTTTTGTTAAAACCATGTCAGTGTGAAAACACTATTATTACAGTCGGCTAATTGAACCTCTTTATTCATTGGCATACAACATTATTACCTGCTTCCGGTCATTTTAGATTGGCAGTATTGAATTTAGCATAGTGAAAACATAAAACCTACTTAAAACCAACTCAAAAAGCGTTTTATGTTGGTTTTAACAAAATCATTTTGTATGGCAAAACCAGGTTTTAACGTTAAAACCAACTTCTATTAAAACCATGTCAGTGTGAAAACATTATTATTACTTTCTTTTCTGTTGCGAATCAGCCGGCTCTTTTTTGTTTGCAGAAATCTTATACAAGTCGTTAGTTTTTCTGTTACTGTCTGTTCTGTTCCGGTTCAACCTTTAAAAAGTTATTGACCCCTATCGTGAATAAGTTGTGAAATTTTTGTTCACATGAAATTTTCATTACCCATGAAGGGAAATTTGCAATCGTGAATTTCATGGGAACGTTAGTTCCCGCTATCAATGCTTAGTGAATGTAAAAACAGGAAGGAGAATTGTAAAGCTTCAAAGTTAATTGAAAAACAAACAAATTAAATTTAATAATAACAAATACATACATTTTGGGTTTCAAATGAAATGTTATATAATGTAAAGTTGTGTTTTTAATTGTTTTAGGCGCCGTGCAAAAAATTTTTGTAGTATACCACAGCCATAAAATTTATAGCATGTGAACCAGAGATTCATGTTCAATAAAAAAAATGTGTTCCAAGGAATTGTTGTTATTAATCGTAGACATTCAGCCCAATTATGAATAGCAATTACCCGAGAGTTTTTCCCCTTTACGCATTCCCCGGAAAAAACTCCCCGGGAAAAAATTAGGTATTCTGAACATGAGGGAGAGGGAGAAAAAACTCCCCGGGAAAAAAGTAGGTATTCTAAATATGAGGGAAAATGAGAATTTGTTGACAGTTTTCTCCCCAAACATTTTGAAGGGAACTAATGCAAAAATTTAAAAATCATATTAATAAATTTTGCAAAACAATAGTATAACTATATATTTAGAAAAAAGTTTAAATAAATACCGAATTATTATACTTCCTTTTTGTATTTTTGCATTTTCATCAAAACTCTGCACTTCAAAAACATAAACTTCTTCTGTATTCAGAACAAATACTAAAACACTCAATTTTGCAGGCCTCCTTTAAGTTCACATAATAGGTAAATGGAAGATTTGTTTCCTTCTTTCCTTCTTTTGTACACACAGTCCTTGGGAATTTAATCCATTTGCATCTGCACCTGGCTGTTTTCACTCCACTTTCTCTGCACAAAGTAATACCGTATGTCTGTGAATGGTTACACTGTTTATTTAATTTTTATTTAAACAAAAATAAATATATTAACACGCAATCTTATTGACAATGAAAACATAAAATTTGTATTAAATTTCTATTGTTGAACTCTTGCGTTAGTGCAGAAAAATATGTAAACATTAAACAGCTGATCCAGATTTTACTCTCTCTCGTATTTGCTTATTCCCCGGCTATTTAGAATAGGAGGATTATTCCCCGGGAACAAATGATAGGGAAGAGAAAAAACTCCCAGTGAATATTCATAATTGGGCTGATTATTTATTGACCTTGCCCTAATTTTTAATATATAATTGCAAGAAATTACCAGTGTATTAATTCAGTTCGGCTGCAAAAATAAAGTGAACAAAACGATTGGAAAAGTGAAAAAATCCATGTGAAAAATATTATTCACGATAATGGGAATCAAGAAAGGGAACACATTTCAGGGGAAAAATTATTCAGGATTGCAATTTGGGGAAAAGGGAAAATAATTCGAGGGAAAAACTGTTCACGATAGGGGTGTATATGAGTTGAAAAAATTAATTAATTAAATTATTAATTAATTCAATTAAAATTATATTGAAACATAACAACGAACCATCCATAAACTTATAACTTTTTCTGTGTTTGTCAGAAACAGCTGATAAGTTACACTGTACAGAAAAAGTAAATATTCAGGTCTATTCGGGAAGTCACTTTCATCACAAATACGCGCATCTTTCACTTTTTGCCATTCTAAAATACTACGTTGGAGATGAGTGATAGAAAACATATGTTTTCTTTCACTTTGCAGGTATTCTAAAATACTTCGTCGCCATGATCAATGTCACATTCGTTCGACGCTAATTTTAGCGCGTTTAGTTTAAATAAATAAAGAAAAAAGAGATACGAAGTGTTTGTATGGTGTCTACCACTGTTAATTAAGCTTTAATGGCGTTCGGCCAGGCTCTACAAGACAATTAAGTTTTCTTAAATTCTTCAAAGATGTAAACACGTTTTTAAAACAAATAAAAGAAGTAAGTAATTTTACTTTTACTGTTTATTGTTTTTTTTTTATGTTACTTAGCACTTGTACTGTTAAGTTTTTTATTAATTATTTCTTTAAATTACTTCTTAAATCCCTTTTTGTTTTCAACTCTTTCTGCGTACAAGTCAGCTGTTTTCAATGTTGTTGATGTTTTTATAAGAGATAACATAATATCGATTACTGAAAACGATATTTATTCGCACGTATTTTAGAATCTGTCGACGTCGAACTGTCGAAAGTGAACGTTCGACGATGAAGAAGTGAAGCGCGTATTCTCGAATAGACCTAATTAAAATTTTAGCAACAGAAAGTAAGTGCCCCTGTGACTGAGTGGTGCGATGCTAGCCCGTCAGTGCAAAGTTTGTGGTTTCGATTCCCGCCATAGAGCCTATATGTTTTCTATAGACAAGCTAATCGCTTCGCGGGGTTGAACAAAAAGAAAAAAATACACGAAACAATATAAAAATATTTTTGTTTTTGTATAAATACATTTATATCAATATTTTCTTTTAGATTTTATACATTAATATTATTAAATTTACAGTGTTGATTATTTTGATTTAAGACCACTTTAAAAGAAACAATATATAAAAAAAGAGAGAGAAAAACAATAATTTTGTAAAGGAAAACATAAAAGTAAAACATTACTTAAATAAAAGAAAAATAATAATTTTATAATTCATAAAAAACTAAAGCTTATAGAAATAATTTAAGTTGTGTTTATTTATGTATAAATTGTATTTATTTTGATTTTTAATTAATACGTACATAAATATGTATGTATGTTTATGTGTATGTAATTAATTAAAAGTTTTATTAATTTTGAGTGGGCCAAAAAAAATTAATGTAGTTAAACTTAGAAAAGGATTACAAGTTAATTTGTGTTTTTAACTCACTCTTATGCAGCAATTGAAATATTGGATAAAACAATAATGAGCTGAGGAGAGTGTTCAACATTATTGTGTAATGGTATGATGACATTTGTGTGCGACTGTGTTTTGTTTGTGTGTGTGTGTTTTACGTGAGTGTTTGTTTGTGCAGTAATGTAATGATAGTGCAAGGACAAAGGCCAAGTAAATTTTAGGGGGAAAAAGCGTCCTTAGAGTAATTTTAAGTTTCAATGTGCTGGTCTCAACTTTACTTTTTTTTCTCCTATTTTTGTTCGTCATTTTATGATTTAATGCTTCAATTATTATTTTTTAGGTTTAATTTATATATATATATATATATATATATATATATATATATATATATATATATATATATTACTTATGTATTATTTATATACTTTAATCACATTTTTCTTTTACTGTTTCTTATATATTTTAAGCAAATAATATTTTATTTATTCCACGGCAAATCCACAAGTCTCTTCCACGGCTTGTGTTAGTTTATCGTACAGCAGTTGGTAGCTGTCGTAGGGCGGTAAATCAATACGATTGAAACATGTATGGGCTTTGGGAAGATTTTGTGTGGGCACATCTTGAGTTAAGTGTATGGTAAAGAGCCTGGGCCCTACAGCACCTGTAGAGCCCTGCAGAGCGCGGAAACCTTGTAAAGGAACACGCGATGAGCCGGTAACAAATTGCAATAGCCTGGCGCGCATTTCGGATGAATAGGATTCAACCACCTTAAGAAAAATGCAATAAAGATATTAAATATTTATTCCGAAATGTGTTTAGAATCAAAAACCAAACAAAAAACTTAAGAGTTCAAGTACCTGCCAAAACCATACAACTTGTTGAGTTTCTGGTGTGCAATGTTTCAGTCTCGTATTGTTGCGCCAATCGTTGACATCAATACTGGATATACCTCCAATAACCAATTCCAATTCGCGTTCATCAAATGGTCTCAACAGTTGACTGGGTATCAATTCGCAAAAGCCTAATTTTTTGTTGTATATTTTCATAATATTAATATATTACATAACAATTGTTATTTAGAGATAAAAATAGAAAAGAACTTACCTTTCTGTAGTGCTAAAAATTGTTGTTCAATACCTCGCATAAATCTATAATTTACATAAAGTTTAACATATTCTCGTTTATTATCCTCTGTTACTGGTATGGAAGCGCCCGATGGTTTAAGTTCATGTACAACTAAAGCACCAAAACTATTATTTTCTACACTAAATGTAGACTCTATAACGTTTGTTATATTGTTTTCTCTGTGGAAAATGAGACAAGCAAATTAAATTAATTAAATAAATAAAACAAAACTATTCTTTTTTTTTCGGAGTTCAATAATTTGCATATTTTGAAGAAAATTTTAAACTAATTTGTTAAACAAAAATGGAGGAAATTTTGAAGAATGCTGCAGTAGAACTGAGACCTGAATAGTTTAATAAAAATATTGGAGAATATTTTTTTAATAAATCGAAACCCTTATCCAACCTTAAGCTGGGATACGCGTCGACAGAATGAAAGTTATATGGAAAACAAAAACAAACAAAAAATGTAGAAAAAATTGTTTTTGTTTATCATACCACATTCATCGTATTTAAAAGGGAGAGAGAGAAACGAGTTGAAATGCTCACGTTTATTTGATTTTAGAAATGTATGGCAAGCAAAAACAATTTTTGAAATTTTGTTTTTGTTTAAACGGAAATTTTTCACTTCTTCGACGCGTTTTCGAGAATAGCCACAAATATTTTTTTAAGTTCGAAAAATTATAGAACAATTTTTATTTGGAGTTTGGTTTAAAAACTTAAATTTTCTTATATTTAGTTCGATAAAAATTCTTTAAGGAATTAAAACTGATTCGGAGTTTTGGTTTTTCATAAAAACATTTTCGTAGTCCGTAAAATTGCAAAACTAAATTGAGAAATCTGCGCAAGGAAAACCCTAAAACTAATTGTTTTAATTAATGTTTTATTAGCAATGTATTTTCGGAGTTCAAGATTTTTCGGAGTTCGAAAGTTTTCAGAGTTCGAGATTTTTCGGAGTTCAAATTTTTTTTGGAAATCGTAAATTATGCCTCAGAAGAAAAGTCGGGTAAATATGTTAAGGCAATTAAAAATTAATTAACAGTTTTGTTACGAAATCAATTATGTTTCGCAATTCAATAAATTTAAAAGAAATCAAACGATTTATTTAGAAAATATACATATTTTGTAAGAAAATCTATTCGTAGTTTTTATTTCAAACTGTATTCAGAATTCAGAAAATTAAAAATCAACTTGCAACTAAACTAACCTAAAAGAAATTAAAGGAAAATTCTCCCGAAATTTCAGAATTCTAAAAACTAAGCAAATTAAAAATTATCGTTGACGGATTTATTTTGAAGTTTAAAATTTTCGGAGTTCGAAAAAAATAAATAATAGAAATTAGAATAGTAAGTTTTTAAGAGGTTCGTTTAGAAATACAATTTTTTCGGAGTTCAAAAAATGTATAGAAAATTCCTGGAAATATTTTTTCATGAAATAACTGATTTTTTAAGTTAAAATAAAAATAGATGAAAAATATTTTTTAGAATATTTCTTAAACAAATTACAATTAACTTGCACGAGTTTATTTAAAAGCCTTAAATTTTCGGACTTCCAAAGAAATAAAAAATAGAAGAGGAAGTTTTTTAGAAGTTTGTTTAGAAATACAATGTTTTCGAAGTTCAAAATATGTCTTAAAAAAAATCCTGGAGTTATTTTTTCATAAAATTAATAAGTTTAAAATGTTCGGAGTTCGCAAAAAAAGTTTTTAAAACGTTTGTTAAGAAATAAAGTTTTTCTGAGTTCAAAAAATGTCTAGTAAAATTCCTTGAGTTATGTTTTCATGAAATGAATGATTTTTTGAAGTTAAAATAAAAATAAACAAATTACAATCAACTTTCAAGGGTTTATTTGAAAGTCTAAAATTTTTGCAGTTCGAAAATATATAAGAGGAGGTATTTAAGAAATTTATTTAGAAATATCACTTTTTAAGAGTTCAAAAAATTCATGAAAAATTCTCAATTTATTTTTTTTTTTTTTTTTAATTTATTAAACAAATTACAATTAACTTTCACGGATATATTTGAAAGTTTAACATTTTCGGAGTTCAAAAAAATATATACGTATATAAAATAAAGTTTTTAAGAGGTGTGTTTATGAATACAATTTTTTCGGACTTCAAAAAATGTCTTTAGAAAAATTACAGGAGTTATTTTTTCATCAAATGACTGATTTTTTTCAAATTAAGATAAAAATAAATCAAAAAAATTTTTGCTAGAAAATTCCTTAAACAAATTACAATTAACTTTTACGAGTTTATTTAAAAGTTTAAAATTTTCGGAGTTCGAAAGAAATAAAAAATGTTAGAGGAAGTTTTAAATTTTTTCGGACTTCGAAATATGTCTAGAAAAATTCCCGGAGTTATTTTTTAATGAAATGAATGTTTTTTTTTTAAATTAAGATACTATATGTAAATAAATAAAAGAAAATGTTTTTGAAGAAATTTATATCAAATTTGGATTTTGTTTAGAAATGTAAAATTTTATCGGAGTTGATAAAATTTTAACAGAAATATTAAAAAACAAGTCTCAAAAAACTTAAAAAATTATTTTATATTTTACTGAAAAGTTTTCTTTAAAAGCTATATAAAAGTAGTGAAGTATGGCTCCTCTAGATAAATATTTTTTCTTATACAAAATTCAATTCGTTTTAATGAAATACTTACAACATCCATGTTAAACTTCTATGCAATTCAGGATCAACGCCTTCAATATCACTTAAAGTAATTGGTTTATTGAGCAACTGCTTGTAGAAGGGAGTGGTAAAGCCACCATCCAAACAATGGCCATGAAAGACGGCTATGCCCAGAATTCGTCCAACAAAATGAAAATATGACAAATGATCGGGATTGACGCCGGAATCGGTATTAATTTGCAATGTGTAGTGGTCATCGCGACTATATTGAAATAGGCCATATTGGGGATTGAGCATTTCTCGTGACAACAAGTGAAGCCATTCGCGAGCAACTCCGCCGTAGTCGAGACCCTCTTCGCCTTTGAATTTAACCATCAGTCGTTTACGCATGTCCTTGGGACGCATTTTCATGATCAGTCTATAGCTCTCCTCAAAGATTTCGTTACGCGAAACCTCTAAACGACAGTGGCCGGATTGAGGTTGCAAGGCTTGCAGTTCGGTGCGTAAGGCTCGTAATTTGCCCACCAGATCGCGGCGGTATTTGGGCAATAGATCGGCACCTTCTAGTAGACCCTGTGGCAGGTCTGCCGGTACGGCGCGCCCCTCTGTGGGTATTATAGCTGCCGATCGGTGTGGGGTGTGAGCAGCAGAGGAGTTTGAAGTGGGCGTATTTGCCGGCGCTACAGCACAACTAGAAAGTGGATGTGAGGGCGCTGGAGATAAATGTTGTATAATACTGCCATTACCGGATCCCACGCCTACGCCTACGCCTACCCCGACTCCCACACCCACGCCAACGCCTGTGCCTGTGCAGCTGACATTAGCGCTACTTGGCGCATTGCTAACATTATTACTGTTTGCAGAAGCAGCAGCAGCAGCAGCAGCAGCAGCAGCAGCAGTAGTGCTGCTGTTAACTGCAACGTTGCTGGCGCTGGTGGCTGGTACCACACCTCTGCGTATTAATTGCAAAATATTGCCATTTAGACGTGGATCTGTGAACTGTGTGGTCCTATTGTTGTGATCTACAAAATATACTCTGCCTGAGGCAGTTTTTCTTTGCTCCCAGCCACTGGGCAGCGGTCCTATAGCGTCTAAAGTTAGATTTTCAGCATGAAAATCTCTGGGTATTCTGGGATCATGCCAAGTAGAAATTGCCGTGGGTATGTGGTAGAAATATACTTGTCCTTGCTGGGTTATGCGCATCTCATAGCCAGGCGGTAAGTCCATAAACGGACGGCCTGCTTGATTCACTGGGGCGCCTGGTGGAGGGCCTGGATATCTGTGACCATTGCTATTGTTTGATCGAGCACTGCGAGAACCTCTTCGTCTAGCGGAATCATCGGCAGTGCGCGACGAACGTCTCTGAGAACGTTGAGACCCAGCAGCAGCCGCAGCCGCTGAAGACGTCGTAGGAGTACCGCCTGAGGGTGTACGACTTTCACCCCTAGACGGCTCAGTGTTAAGCCTTTCACGTTGGCTGCTAGAACATGTTGGTGTTGTTGCATTGCTGTACGGCTGCTGGTTGTTGCTATTTGAGGGGGTTGCTGGAGAGTTGGCATTGGGACTTTGAACTGTCGTACCTCCGCCGGGTGTAGTGATATTGCCGCTGCCATTATTGCCATTTGTGGTAGGGCTATGGCGTGTAGTGGCATCACCTTCGTTTGCATTCCACGTTATGGCGTTCGCTGCAGATTGGGGCTGAGCAGATTGTGGACTGCTATTGCAAGTGTTTGTATTGGCGTTGCCGTTAGTAAGATTCTGGGCAGTTTGCAAACGCTGAGGTGTTGTATTTACCATTTCATTTTGTATATGATGTCCATTGGTCAACTGAGTGGGAGCTGCTGCCGCATGCTTTGGCGTTTTGTTGATATGGCCGCCATCAGTAGTTTGAAGTTGATGCCTGGGCGTTTGTGGGGCCGTTACCTGGCCCTCAGTAGTTGTTGCATTAGCTGTATTATTTGGACCATTGGCTGTGACAGGCGATGTGTTTGGACGATTTGCTTTCCTACTATTGGACGTTGAGGTCACTGGGGCATTAGTATCCTTTCCCGTTTCTACTCTGGTTGGACTACAGTTTTCTTTACCCAAATTAATGGCGGATGTGTTATTAGAGGTCGATAATATTTCGGTAGAGTGTCGTCGCTCATCATTGTCTCTCCCACTGCGACTGATGTGACCATTTAATAAATTGGTGCAAGTAGTGGAACGTGTAGGTCCCGCAGGATGATGCGTTGATATGCTGGCTGGGGCATTTTGTTGTTGGTTCGCACGATAAAGTTGCTGCTGTGCTGTTGGCTGATGGTGTTGGTGATGGCTGTTATGTTGATTGTTATGTTTACTGGGTCGATCCCATTGGGATATTTTTGTCGTATGATTTACATAATATACTCGGCCAGCGCCAGTGCGTCTTTCTTCCCATCCCTCGGGCAGGCTGTCCTCCGAAGAATCATCTTCGGATGGACCTCTAACATCACCGCCAGGTCCTACAATAGCCAAGGGATTACCACTGCACGGACCATCTTTCGACAGAAAGGCGATGATAATTTGACCACGCACCATTTCATCATCATCCGTGGAAAATTTTCCCAAATCAAGGCGTTGGACTAGAAGAGAGAGAGAGAGAGAGAGAGAGAGAGAGAGAGAGAAGGTAGGATTGAAATTTAGAACATATAAATGCAAGTAAAAAAGGTCTGTTCCACGATGTCGACATAAAACGTTCGATCGATTACTTACGAGGAATCTTATTGAATTCCCCGCCTCTTAATTGAAATGCTCATGTCAACAGGCAACTGTCAGCTGACAGTCATTTAATTTGTGTTTGGCAGCAGTGGATAGCATATTAGCGCCCGTTATGAAAGAAAAAAAAAGTGAGTTTCTATATTTATGATTTGAATAGGCTAAAGTTCGTATCGCTTTTTAAGCCAAATTACATGTGATAATTATTAATGAACAAATAACACCAAAGTTAGTTGTAAGTTTCGTGAATTTATTTTTTGTGGAAAAAACCGGATGAATACTATTTTAATTTTTAAAAATGTGGTGTACTGCATTGCGTTATGACCGTACAAGACGAATGTTCTGGACGCCCAGTTGAGGTCTCTATATCAGAGAAACAAGCCGTCTTAAAAAGTCCGCGGCGGCGGCTTAGAAAAATAGTCGACGGCGGCTCATAAGCCGGCTTGAGCCGGCTGACATTGACAGCCACTTTTTATGAGTTTTTTAAACACATTTCTATAAAAAAAAAATTAAAACACATGATGTCTTCCATATAATTTGTAAGATGTAGAACTACAAAAACCAATTAGCCGGCTGCAATTTTGAGCCGAGGCTAGCCGCATGCATCGGCGCACAGTCTTCAAAAAAATTTTTTGTGTCACCGATTTAATTTTTTTTTTCATATAAAAGTAAAAACATAGGAACCTCGAAATCCAGAAATTTAAGTTTTTATTTCGATTATTTCTCTTCGAATAGGGTGATCAAAAACGCGCTTTTTTTAAGAGAAGCTGAAATTCAAAATATTTTAGAAAATTTTTGAACTTCAAGTGGGCATAACTTTTTTGGTTTTATATATTTTTGGAAAAAAATTTTTTCTTCACACAATATCATTTCTTAACTTATAAAATAAATTAAAAAAATCGTGCCTTACTTTGCTCGAGTCCCAGATTTGGGGATTGTAATGAAGGTCTAAAATATACCCAAATCTCGACGATCAGTGGAACGCAACTTTTTTTCTGCGAAAAACTTCGTAAAATGACTTATAACGTGTTATAGTACGTACTTTGAGCTGTTATTATATGCTAATTTTTTAAATTTATATTCGCATCTCTAGGAACTACAATGCTTTTACTGCTTGCATGTCGGATATTTTAGGTATGGGAGTGCGGTATATCTACATGTGTTTGTGTGTGTATGTTTTTCTTTTTTTCGAAGAATTTTTATTAATGAAAAGGGTATAATAAAAGACTGTTATTAATTTAGGCCATTAAAAAATGTATAGTTACATATAAGCGGGGGTAGGTACATGAGTTGTTGTATTTGGACTGATATATTCGACCTTTTGTTATAACTTTATTGTGTACCCAGGTAGCTGCTGCTCATATAAAGGTTAAAATACGATAGACACATCAGGTTTTCTTGAAGCAGGTCCCTTTAATTCTCTTTTAAACCTGTCCGGTTGTTTAGTCACAGACAGTTTGTGTTCAAGTTTTTAATGAGTTTTGAATATGAGAATGAAATAACAAAAGAGAATTGAAGTAACTTGTCGGTACAAGCATGTCTGTACTCCTCTTCTTTCTTCTTTCCTCTCTCTCTCGTTGAAACACATACCTGCTTCAAGAAAACTTGATGTGTATAAAAACAGACAAAATTAATAAAGACGATCAGTATTGTCAAAACGATGGCTAAGTTTAGTTATAACGATCTTGCTAAAATTTATTCTGAACAAAACAAACAAAAACGATGTTATATTACACATTTTAAAAGACCCTTATTTTGAGTTGTGCGACCATTTAAAAAAAATTAATAATGTAATAGAAATAAAGAAAAAATGTTTAACTGCAACAAACAATGGCTTACAAGCGAACTTGTATTTGAAAGCCAACCAAAACCAGCAAATGTGGGCCGACCTGCCAGACCAGTTGAGGAGTGTAGTGAAAGGTCCCGAAGACGAAAGCTGCAAAGCATGAATGAAGAATTTTCTCAAGAAATAATTAAAGATACGTTTTCCCATCAACTAGGACCAACAAAAAATAAAACTAAAAAAAATTGATATAATAGAAAATGTAATGAAAGCGAGCCCCAAGCATGTAAAAAGGATTTTAAAGAGCATTCCAACACCAACCGATGATAAAAAAAATTTACATCTGAAGAAGCATTTTCAATATTTCTGGACTTAAAGCTAACAAAATATCAGTATATGGAATTGCGAAAGCGGGCAGTTGGAAAACATTGCTCCATTTATCCAGAATATAGAGATTTGGTTTTAATTAAAAAAGATTGTTTAACACCACAAAATTCTATAAACATTACAGAAAGTTCAGCAGAGGTGGTATTGCAAGACATATTAAATCATACTGCGGAAAGGTTGTTGAATACATTGGACGCAGATAATATTAAAAAGCTTGGTGACTGTAGCCTAACATTAATTTCTAAATGGGGATGCGATGGATCTTCTGGACAAAAGCGATATAAGCAGTATAATGCAGAAAAAATATCAGATTCTGACTTATTTATGATATCTTTTGTTCCGTTAAGACTAAAAACAAATAACATTAATTTTGAGCCATCTACTAGCAAAGAAACCGATATTGACATATGGAAAAACGAAATACCTTCCTCAACAAAATATTGCAGAGCAATTAAATTTGCTTTTAAGAAGGAAACGAAGGATGTAATATTAGAAGAAGTATCTAAACTTAAACAACAAATAGATACACTTCAACCAATAACTTTGTTACTTAACGATCAAGAGATTCAAATAAATTATCAAATGTTACTTACAATGATTGATGGAAAAGTTGCACAGGCCATAACTGAAACAAAATCATCTTCGAGCTGTGTTATTTGCAAAAAAAAAACTGCAAGCCAATTAAGTCAACTTCCAACAGAAGACACCACTTTCCACTCCATGCTAAAATTCGATTTATGGAACACATATTAAAGCTAAGCTATGATTTAGATTTTAAAGGAACAGTACGAAATAGTGACGAAAATAAAGCCAAAAGAGAGGCAAAAAAGAAACACGTACAAGATACATAAATATTTAGAATTGGGTTTACTGATCGATCAGCCAAAGCAAGGAGAAGGAAACACAAATGATGGCAACACAGCAAGAAAATTTTTTTCTGAACCTGAAACTGCTGCAGCTATTACAGGAGTAGATTTTGAATTAATAAAACGCTACAAAATCATACTGCAAGTAATATCATGCAATAAAAAGGTAAATGCAAGAAAATTTGTTCAGTATGCTAATGAAACAGCGAAACTATACAACGAAAAATATGATTGGAGGAATATGCCATCGACAGTCCATAAAATACTATATCATGGGGAAAACATTATTCAACACAATATGCTTCCGATTAGAGATCTTTCTGAAGAAGCGCAAGAAAAAAGGAACAAAGATTATAGATATTTTCGCGAGCACAACACAAGAAAGATATCTAGATATAGTACCAATGAAGACCTCTTTAATATTTTACTGTGCACTTCTGATCCAAATATCTCCAGCATTCGACTAAAATGGAATTCCACCCCCATCGAATTGGACAAAGACGCCAAGCAGCTCCTTGAAGATGAACAGGAGACATACTTAGATGAAATTTCACTAACACAGTTAAATGAAAAATGTATTCTATGCAAATTAACATAAAAATTAGAGCAAAAAAGCACAATAAATATTGAAAATTTATAGAAGAAATTTTATTTTATTTGAAATAAAAAGATTTTCTAAGAATTTATGGTAAAACCTTTTTTCGGATATGGATCTCATACATATCTGTTATAAATTCACGTTTAAAATATATTTAAATTGTTCATATAATAATAACATTTAAAGCTGTCGAACTCACATTTGTTAGTGAATTATGATCACCAAGGCTATTTTACGAAATTTGACTTACAAGGGCCCTGTGAGTAAATGTGGATCGATTGTCCTAAAATTTCACAGGGATATCAACGTCTAAAATAAAATTAGTTTTGCTAAATATTATATCAATATTAATATATTTAAAACAATTATGAGCTTCAAACCCGTATTCTAAGTAGTGCATTGGAGAAGAGGGCTAAAGGTCAAAATAAAATGGACCCGGGTGGACGGCTTAATTAAGTATGTAATTTTTTAGTTCAGTTAACGTTACTATTTATAAAATGCAATGTTAAATCACTACATTCACAAATTTATTTTTTTTAAGGCCGATAATACCTATATTTTTACAAAGTCATTTTTCAATCATATATAAGTGTGCTTTAATACGGCTCGATTTTAAAGTTAATACATTAAATTGTCTTCTATCCAACAAAAAAATTTCATTAAAAAATTTCAACCCAGTCAAAAGTTATTAGAATTTTGACCGCCAACTCGCAAAATGTGCCACTGTGCGGCGGCGGCTTGAAAATACATTGAAAGTCGGCGGCGGCTTGTTTCTCTGCTCTACATCCGAAACAATTGAAAAAATTCACGATATGGTTTTAACCGATATCGGAGATTGAAAGTGAATGATCACTTGGATATGTGAGCAAACACATGTGCAGTTTCCATGGCAAAAATCCATGAATTGAGCTACTAATTGCTCCCTAGTCCGCCATATTCTCCAGACTTAGTCCCGAGTAACTATTTCTTGTTCCCAAACTTGAAAAAATTGCTCGACGGAATAAGATTTCACTCCAACGTCGAATCATCCCACAAACAAATGTCTATTTTAATGACCTCGAGAAATCATATATTTCGGAAGGGTTAAAAAAAATTTTAAAAACTTTAGACTAACTGTATAGAACTCAATGGAGAATGTGCCGAAAAATAAAACCAGGGGTCTATAATCCTTGCTTTCGATAACGAGCTAATTCGTTTACATTTTTCAGTTTGAGATTATAGAATTAGCTATCGAACAATGTAATAATATGGTTAGATATCGAATGCCATAATCTCAAACTGAAAAACTGTGGTCGAGTCAGCTCATTATCGAAAGCGATGATTAGACCCCTGTGTTTCTTTAAAAAGTCACTGACTTAATGGACCCACCCTGGTATATTGAAAAACAAAATTTATTTTTTTATTGTTGTCAATACAAGTTTGTCGATCGTGGGACAGACTGAAATTAATTTTTTTTTTAATTTTCTCCACTTACATCCGGCTCCTTTCAGTCGTTGTATGGTCTCTGGCGGTATGCGCACACAGCCCAAAAATCCACTGCCTTTGTGTATTTTCCTTTGATTCCACACTGTTAACGTTATTGAATCGTTGCGACCCAAAAATAAATCGTAATGGGCATTCCATTTTGGATCTAAAGTTGATTTACTAATATCCGTCGAATAAACCTGACCGGTGCCATCAACTTGAACCTTTGCAAAAGGGTCAGGAAGGCCTGCAATTAAATTTAAAAAAAAAATTATATAATTTCTCAACAATTCATTTTATATTGGTTAAAAGTTAAAAACTTGTTTACAATTTTTTCATTGCAACTTGAGCACGACATCATACAACAACATGCACTCGCGTTTGAATACTTTAAACAAATTTACTTTTCTTTTTGTTATTAGTTTAACAATTTTGTTTTTATGGGCAAATCCCAAAATGTTGGCACACCAAACGAATCGTACACAACATCCTGGTTTTCCCAAGCGCAATGAAATTTTAATAGATCCTCGTCGTTAAGTGATAAAAAAAAATAAAAATTAAAAAAATTTGGAAAGGTGAATTGATCTATAGTGTTCTCAGTTATGTTTGAAGAAAGTCGGTTCAACCGTTTAGACGATATCACATCTTTTCTAGATGCATTCTGTTAAATCTGCATATCTTTAACGCTTTAGCTGCCAAACGGCTAGACCGATTTTGATTTGTTTCTTTTTTCTTTTGAAAGGTGACTTGATATAATATCTTATCGGTTATACTTGAACAAAATGGGTCTAGCCGTTTGGTCCGTACGTCGGTGGTTCTTAAAATTGTTAATTTTTGTTATTATAAAACTATAAATATAAGTGAAAAATTAAAAAAAAAAATTTAAAAGAATTTGAAAAATATTTATGGAAAAAATTTACAAGAATTTTTAAATCAAAATAAACTATACTGTATTAGCCTCGACTTGGCAAAAGTTACATTGTTTATCATATAAAATTTACCGTTTTTTTTTTCAAAGCGAGACAAACAAAAACAATTTTTGAAACTTTGTTTTTGTTTTAATAGAAAATTTTCACTTCTTCGACGCGTTTTTCAGAATAGCCACCAATAATTTTATAATAAAAATTTGAAGCAAAAAATTAAAATTTTTAATGAGATAATTAGTGTTATTTTTTTAAGAAATATCTTAAAATTTATTTTTTTTTCAAATATTTTAAAGGAAGATAATTTTTTTGGAATAAAAACAAAATTCTAAAGAAAATATTTGGAAAATTTAAAATTTTTACGCAAAAAAAACGTCTAAATAAAGTTATAAAAATTTATTAAATACAAAATTGTTGTAAATAAAAATTTGCAAAAAAAAAATTAAAAAATTTTCTAAAGAAATTGTTAAAAAAAATTTGAAAAGTTTTTGAATAAACTTTTAAATAGTTCAAAAAAGTTTGCTTAACAGTTAAAAACAAGTTGGGAAATTTTTAATAGAATTTAATGTCAAGATAAATTAAATTTTTTTTAGCAAATTTAAAAAAAATATCCGATGAATTTTCAAGCAAAATTTTCAAAAGTATTTGAAATTTTTTTTTTAGAAACTTAAGGTTAAAGTTGAACTTCGTTTTTTTTTTTAATTTTGCATAGAAATGTGCGTTTTTTATTATTATTATTTTTTTATTAAAAAGATTCTGAACGAGCGTGACCGATTTTGATTTGGTTTTTTTCGGTTGGAAAGGTGATTTGACCTAATATATTTTAGCTTATAAGTAGTGAAGTGAAGAAAACCGGTCCACACGTTTGCAAGTTATCATAAATATTCTAACATTAAACTTATGCTACAGCGTCAACTGCGTCGGGGGTTTTTAAAAAATTTTAATTTTTATTAAAAATAACAAAAATTAAAAATTTTAAAAACCCCCGACTTTTTTCAGAAAAGATGTTATATCTTCTAAACGGCTGGACCGATTTTCTTCAAACATAGCTAAGAACCCTCTCGATCAAGTCATCTTTCAAACAGAAAAATGAAAAATCGGTCCAGCCGTTTGGCCTGTACGTGGACACAAATACACAGATACACAGACACACACTACAAACTTATAACACCCGGGGGTTAACAGTCGGGGGTTAAAAATAAATAAATTTTTTTTTTATTTTACGCAATAAATCAAATAATAACAATTGCAATGTAAGTCAAGCCATATAATAAAATAATAAAAACAATAATAAAAAACAATAAAATAAAATTCCCCGCAAGAATCGGGTACTTTTTTCTTTGCTGGTCCTTATCAGCAGATGAATGTCTGGTAAATCACCGGCAAATTGTTAGTAACAAAAAAATAAAATTCTCTTTCGCATAAAAAGTCTGCCCCTGAACGAAAAATAGCATCAGTTACTTAATTAACTCTGAAGAAAATCAAACAATTTACAAAATGTTTGGAAACAAATTTTTTTATTTCGTTATCATGGCTTTGATGGCTTTAGCCACACAATTTACTGGGGCAGCAGCTTTTGTGGACAGAAGCCGCCGGCCAAATCCCAGCACCGGGCCCAACAGACCCATAATATCAACACCACCATTTAATCCAAATGCCAGGCCCATCTGGTAAACATAACGGAAAAGAGAGTGAGAGGAAAATGACATTTGACAATTTGAAAATTTTAAAATAATATACATATGTATCTTGAAATAAAAATATTAAAAAAAATATAAATATGTAGTTGTGTACTTATTTATGTATTCATTTTTTACCAAGTTTTAAAAACAATTAATTATTTTTTTACTGACTCAAAAAGCGGTAGGGTAATTTAAAAATATTTGCATATTAACTCTAGCGAAGTATTAAAAAATTTTGTTAGATATCGAATGCCGTCGTAACTCCCTTAAAGGGCTATTAGACAGACATACTTGTCTGCAGACATGTACCATGGCATACCAAATCTCACTGTCTAATAGCATGTTTGTCGAGTTCGTTAGACATGTATGTTGGTTTTCAAAAATTTTTATTTTCTGATGTCTGTCGCGTACCAACATACTCGTTTAATAGCGTGTCCGTCATACTTTCATATAAAAATTCAGTTCGCTTGTTGACGCTGCTGAGTGCGTATCGGAAATTTGTGAAAAAAATGTCTTTTGCTAATGTTATTTTCTGGGAAGAGTTCAGTGAGGAATATAAAAGCTTGCCAAAATTGTGGTAAATAAAAATTAAGATCTATACCACAACAAAAAATTTAAAAATAATGGATATAATAAACTAAAAGAAAAAATTTTGCCGCTTCATTGCCATGCTTTTGCTTCAAAAATGTCTGTGTACTGAAGTATGCAGTCAGCGTTCGACAGTGTAATAGCAAAACCCAAAGTATGCCGTCGTACATGTCTGCAGACAAGTATGTCTATCTAATAGCCCTTTTACGCGGCTATGCGGTTACATACGAGGGCGGTCCTAAAAGTAGTCGACCTAACAAGCAAAACAAAACAAATTTTGAAGAAAAAAATCCTTATTTCATTTCTCAGCATTTCTCAGGTTACAGTAACAACTGTCGTACCTCATTAAAATAGCCAACAACCGCAGACTCCAGCTCTTTATTTTTAGCAAATATTTTTCCATCGAGCCGAATTTTTTAACCTGGCAAATGAGCTGCGAGATGAAACAATTCAAACTTTAGTTCATTCATTTTGGATGAGTGAACTGGTTCATTTTCCTTTCAGTAATAATTTCAATAGAACCATTTGACAAGTATTCTTTTTTTAAGCTGTCAGACAAATAACTGATTTGTGTCTGCCAAATCTTTCCGGAAGACTTTTTTTGAAAAATTCCATACTTATACTATTTTATTATTTCATTTTCAACCCGCGAAATATATTTATTTCTCATTATTATTCATTTATGGACATGATAAATTTTTTATAAATAAATAATTTCAATTTTTTTTTTTGTTTTTTGTTTTTTTTTAAGCAATTGTCTATATGCATTCTATATGCTTCACGGGAATCGTCAGTAGACTTTAACCCAAAAGATTTTGAAATTAGCTAAAATAAAAAAATAAAGAACTTCGTATGTTTATAGCAAGACTGTTAATACATTATTGAGAATCACAATATACAAACGTACCAAGTTTAAAATCATCAAACAAAAATCTTTACAATGCGGCAGCTAATTGAAAAAAAATGTGGAAAATGATCTATGTATTGTAAAATCAAATAGAAATTCTTGTAAATGTTTAAATGTAATTAATATCGACCTTTTTTATTTTCTATGATTTCATTTTTTTATAAAAAAATGTTATGGCCGGATTAAAAATGGCGACACAGTAAGGTGACAACTGGCACATTTTTTTTTTTATGGAAGGCGAACCACTCTACACACAGAAAAATTTTAACCCAAAATCTACGTAAACAAGGTTAATCTTATCTTTTCCGGCTTCATATGTGTTTCATGTCAATATAAAATGATTTATAGTAATTTTCAAAGAAAATGTTTACTTTTGAAATAACTTTATTTCACGTTGATTTAACATTTACGCACTGTTAATATCAAAATGAAGAATCATGTTGAATCAAAGTTATTTTAAGTTGGAACAACATGAATTTAATTTAATGTAGTAATTGGGTTTCATTAATTATTTAACTCACGTGTGGTTGACATTACCATCAGAAAAATTTTTTTATATAAATTAAATTGGCTTCCCCGGCCAAGATTTGAACTCGGAACTCATCAACATGCTTACCCCTGCAGCCACAACAACTATAAATATTCATTAGATATCAATTCATATTTGAAAGTAAATTTTTCATGCAAAAAATAATTAAAATCGACATTTAAATATGAATTGATTGATATTTAAATAGATTTGGTGAAATTGGCCTTAAATATGTACGCGTTTTTTTCTGCGTTTTTTCGCACTATCATGAATAAAATTTTAATTCAATATTATTTCATTGATCATTTAACTTACAATTATGTATTTTAAAAATTTTAGTTAAAAAATATAAAATAATTTAACTCGAAAAGTTCAAGTTTAAAAAAAAAATACTTTGACTTGACTCCAGGATTCGAACCTGCGATCCTCCGACTGCAAGACTAGTACACTGCCTTCCAGCCAGCAGCAGTTTGTCGGCTGTTTACAAACATAAATAAATTCAGTAAAGTGCGACTCTGACTCGCGCACGAAGGGTTCCGTACGAACACTAGATATGTAATTTAATACAAACTTCATCCTATATAATATATAGTTTTGGCATTTTTTTTCGTTTTTGGGGTCTTTCCGGTTTTTTTTTTGTTTTGGCGGTTTTTGCGTTTTTTCGGTTTTGGCGATTTTTTTAAGTTTTGGCTCTTTTTTAGTTTTGACACTTTATTTTCTTGTTTTGGCGATTTTTTTCGGTTTTTGACGTTTTTTTCATTTGGCGATTTTTTGTTATTTTTGGCGATTTTTTTTTATTTAAATTTTTTTCATTTTAGCGTTTATTTTCATTTTGGTGATTTTTTCGAATTTGGCGATTTATTTTAGTGTTAAATTTTTTTTTTTTAATTTTGGCGATTTTTTTCGTTTTGGCGATTTTTTTTTTTTTGGTTTGGCGATTTTATAATTTTCGATTTTTTTAGTTTGACCGTTTTTGAAAATTTCAAGTTTTTGGCGATTTTTTAAGTTTTGGCTCCTTTTTTAGTTTTGGCACTTTATTTTCTTGTTTTGGCGATTTTTTCATTTTGGCAATTTTTTTTATTTTTGGCGATTTTTTTCATTTTTGCGATTTTTTTTATTTAAAATTTTTTTTTAGTTTTGGCGACATTTTCGCGTTTTGGCGATTTTTAGCGTTTTTTTTCATTTTGGCGTTTTTCTTTTTCATTTTGGCGTTTTTTTTTCATTTTGGCGATTTATTTTAGTGTTAGAATTTTGTTTTTAATTTTGGCGATTTTTTTCGTTTTGGCGATTTTTTTTAATTTTTGGCGATTTTTTTTTTGGTTTGGCGATTTTATAATTTTCGGTTTTTTTAGTTTTACCGTTTTTGAAAATTTCAAGTGTTTGCCTCTTACGGTTTCCAAGATATAGCAAATTGTCAAAATTACATAGTCAAAATTGCATTAACTGATGGACCACCCTTTAATTTTAATTTTTTTTAAATTTTAGTGTTAATTGTTGTAGTCTGTATAAAAATACACTAATTTTACAAATTTCAAGTTTCAATGTACATATGTTCATACAATTGTATGTATATTACATGGGATTTTAACATTTTTCGTTGCTCGTTTTGGAGCACCCTTTAATTTTTAATTCTCATGTATTTGTTGTTGTAGCGGCCAAGGTTCTACATACTGTGTCCAAATTTCAGGTCCGTAGCTCTTACGGTTCCTGAGAAAATACAGTGTGACGGACAGCGTAGCGAAAACAATAGGGTTCCTTTTCACCTTTGGTGTACGGAACCCTAAAAAACAGCAACAATACAAAAACAACTCACACAACTAAGCACAAAAGTGTATTGCAGCTATGAGCAAAGCAAATAAACACCAACAACATATTATTTTATGAAAATTTAATAAAATGTGAATGTATTTGAATTAAACTTTTTGCAAGGTGATTTTATATTGGTATTTTTTCTGTGTGTATTGTACAGGGGGGCAGCGTGACCGTTTGACCTACTAAAGTGGCAATTTGCAACTTTTTCGACTGCGTTTTCCCTTTTTCAACTGCCTTGCCACTTTTTGACCCCCTTTATTTAGGGTGAGTTATATGAAAATACATTAAAAATAAAAAGTTTAGTGCAGTTTTCTCGTTTTTTTTTTTAATTTGCCCCTTTTTTTTTGATAAATCCCCTATTTGGTGCCACTTTTTGAATAATGTCATCGGTCACCCTGCGGGGGGGTCTACTGCTAATTTGAAACGAAAGGAAATGTTTTCGAGTTTGTAAACCACAAAATTTAATTAGTTTTTAACTGAAGTCTGAATTTTGAATTAAACTTTTTGCATGGTGATTTTACATCGGTATTTTTTTCTGTGTGTATTGTAAAGGGGGTCTACTGCTAATTCGAAACGAAAGAAAATGTTTTCGAGTTTGTCAACCTCCAAATTTAATTAGTTTTTAACTGAAGTCTGAAGGATAAAGTCGTACGAATTTGTGACAAAATTAATGGCTTATTTATGGCATTTAACAAGGTTGATATTTGTATAGCGATTGACATTCAAATTAATGCATAATAGCTTTGATTGTATAAGGCGTTGGCGTTTACGCCAGAGTCGTTTTCAAGGGATTTCCTTAAATTTAATTTGAAAAAAAATTTTAATTTTTTAATTTTTTAGGTAACTCTATTTTTAATATATCAAATTTAGTTTTCTATATCCTAGAAGAATCTTTGTTTAATATTCAAGAAGATTCTCCTCTATTTGTCAGAAGTCTCCTTCCAATATTCCAAAAGATCCTTCTTCCTAACTTTCTGAAAAGTCTTGCTTTAATAAATTCCAGTAATTATGTGGCAAAAAGGAAAAAGTGCTTGAGATAATGACGCCATCATATGTTCCGAATTTAAGACTATACCCGTGCAAAGTTTCAGCTTATATATTTAAGAAAGTTAAATCAAAACTACTATTTTCTTATTTTATTTCAATATGCGATTTCTTTTGAAATATACGAGTAATAAATTATAAATTTATATTTAGGACCCTTCAATTAATATGGACCCGTAAGAAAGTGCTCTCCTGATAAATTGTCTTAAGCACTTTTTAGGGTTCCGTACACCAAAGGTGTGTAAAACTTTGGCCACTACAACAACATATACATGAGAATTAAAAATTGAAGGGTGTTTCAAAACGAACAACGAAAAATTTTAAAAATTATGTATAGACACTTGAAATGTGTAAAATTAGTGCATTTTTAGTCCTCGTCCAGACTTGCAATTTTTGTTGCTGCAATTTCTTAAAACACAAATTTCATAAGTGTCCACATTATGAAATTCTATTAGCAATTATGCATTAAAAAAATTATTACACCACAAAATTTCCTTGAAAAATTAATATTTCTATTTATTTTTTGTTATATTTTTTTTTTGTTTTTCAGTTGTATGAAGAAATAAAGTTATAAAAAACGTCAAATACAACTAACAACTTGAAATTAACAATTACGAATTTCAATTCAAAAGAGAATTACCGAGCACATGAAACTGTGTACCCCTCCCCAATCTTCTCACCTCTCTCACCAATGAACTCAAGAATTTCTGCAACAAAAATTGCAAGTATGGACAGGGACTTATACAGACTACAACAATTAACACTATAATTTAAAACAAAAAACAAAATTAAAGGGCAGCGTTGTCAACTTTGAAATTTCAAAACGCACCAAAATGGAGGAAAAAATCGCGCCATTTACAAAAAAAACGCACCAAGATTTCTTTAGTTTAAAATGTTTATTGAATTGATTTTGCATAAAAAGTATAATATGTCTTATATTTTTTATATTAAAAATTTAACACTAAAACAGGTTTTTACAGTTCAAAGTTAAAAGGGTAAAACCTAAAAAAACTAAACAAATTTGTTTAATAATATTTTTTTTTAATTTCATAAATTCTGTACAAAAATTTTTAAAGAGATCAACGATTAATAAATAGTAAGCATTCAAAACTAATAAAATTTCAGTATATATCATTTTATTCAAATATTTTAAAATTTTTTATCAGAAGTTTAATGTATCCATATAAAAAATATCACAATTAAAAGAAATAGCCTTCTACAATATAATTACATACATACAGTATTGTGCAGAACAAAAGCAACAAAATACCTATTTGACTTAAATTTGTAATATTTTGCATATTTGATTATTTCAAGCAGCCCTTTTTACATACTTTTGTAAGCAATCATACTAGAAAACGAATTCGCATTTAAATTTTTCAATATTGATATTTCCTGAAAAATCAAATAACTTATATTCTCAAACCTGTGTATCGTGACTGTGCAGAACAATAGCAACAAAATAGAGAATGTCACAATTATCAATAAACTATCTGATATAGCGCTATAATTCCGAAGTCCAACAGGATTAATAGTAGTTATTATTCCTTATAAAGGGTGTTTTTTATTGAGGTATAGAACTTTAAGTTGGCATCACTTTTTTAACTGGCGGCCATTTTGTCAGCTGTCAAGTGATTAATGTTTAGTTTGGTTTGCCATTTCATCATGAACAGGTTGACAAAAGAACAACGCTTGCAAATCGTGCAAATTTATTTCGGAAATAATGGTTCAGTTCGCGAAGTTTACCGCAAGCTCCGTCCATTTTATGGTCGACATAATCGTCCATCAGAGCAATTAATTCGGTTAACCATGGATCGTTTTAGCACTACGTTTACTCTATGTGATAATACGCATCCGCAGAGACGTCGAACAGTGCGCACCGAAGAAACAATTGCCGCTGTAGAGCAAAGTGTTGAAGAGGACCCGAATGAATCGATTCGCCACCGTGCACAGCAATTGGAGCCGACTAACCGACTATTTTGTTCCCGAATTGGATGGCATGAATGTGGATGAGTTGTGGTTCCAACAAGACGGCGCTACATGCCACACAGCGCACGTCACAATCGATTTATTGAAGGAAACATTCGATGAGCGCATAATTTCGCGGAATGGACCTGTCAATTGGCCACCAAGATCGTGTGATTTGACACCATTGGATTATTTTCTTTGGGGATATGTGAAGTCGCTCGTCTACGCCAACAAACCAGAAACGTTAGGGGACTTGGAAGCCAACATTCGTGGCGTTATTGCCAACATACGGCCCCATATGCTCGAAAAAGTGGTTGAAAATTGGACCTGTAGAATTGGCTTTATTCGAGCCAGCCGCGGCGGCAACATGCCCAAAATCATAGGCATAAAATTATCCTTCCAATAAAGCCAAATTGATGGACATTAAAACGATTTTCTTATGTTTTATTTTAATTCGAAGTTCTATACCTCTAAAAAAACACCCGTTATTAGATTTTAAAATTCCTTTCTAAATGTTGTTGGTGCTGCTTGATCTAGCAAGAGTGGGAAAGAGTAGATATTGCTGTACATCCGAATCTTTAAAAAGTTAAGGGTCTAAAAACATATAGAAATTGGCCGTTAATCACTTAAAAGTGTAATAAAAATATATCCCAAGTTTTCCGATGGGTAGGTCGGCAGGATAATTACGTATTAAGCAGTTTTGTGGACGACCGCGAAAAACTTCCGCAGTTTATGATAGAAAATTGTATTTCACATAATCCAAAAAGCTCGATTACTGTTTCTAATGAGGTTATAATATCTACAAATTTAAGTGAGCTGTATGGTATAACTCGAAACCGTGTCAGAGAAAGCAATTGAAAAAGTTGCAGACTAAGAAAATACCATAGTTGACCAAGAGATACTTCTAAAAAGAAAGACAGATAAATCTTATATTTACTTCATACAATTTTATTGCTTTTATATGCTTAAAATACGAGTTCAGTAAAATACATCCTAGTTGGATCATAATAAAATGGGAAACCGATTTATTTATTGAAGAATTCAAATTCTATGTAACAAATTGGTATATCATATCTTAAGTTCGGCTCTTGCCTAGCAAACAGTTTTCGCTACGAAATATCAAAATGGGTTTTAAGCATAACAGCGGTTAGGTGATGGTGATGGTGATGTTTTGTTTTCCGACGTATAAAGTTAGACCATTCCACAAATTTTGTAAAAAAAAATACTTGAGGTAAAGTTCATTAGGCATTTTGAATGGAATATGACACTTCTACGGATGTTTCAATGCGGTAGTAGTCCATAACATAGTTGGAGGTTGGGCAAAAAATAGCAAGAAAATTAATTTAACTCCAATCCTTGCTTGACCGACACGCAGTTTTCTTCAACGCCATTGAAAACCTCTTTGCAAGATGGTGCAGGAGTGTTTTCGGAAAATAGTTCCAAAATTGCAGCAAGCACCTCGAGATTCCATTAACTCAGCTGAAATGTATTCCATAGTGCATAATAAATAATATTTGTGAATTAATTCAGCGTTGAAATACACGTGTTATGAAAAAACTAAAGATTATACGAAAAGTATTCATTTGTTGCAACTTTTGAAAACCCAGTATTTTTAATCAATATTTTATTTAATGCGCTACATAGGCCACATAAATATTTACAAATAAATTATGGTCACAGTTTTTGTCACATATGATGTATATTCGGAAATAATCATCTGCAGTTATTTTTGCAGAATTTGTTGCTTTTGTTTTGCACAGTACTGTATGTACTAAACGAATTCGTACATACATGGTATACATGTGCCCTTAATTATGAAAGTGGTCTAAGTCATACGCATTTTTGATTCGATATAGTAAAATAAAGTTATAATTACTAGTAACTCTAAATTAAACTGTTGCATAAATTCCAAAAATATTTTTGGATTTGTTCAAATGTAATGTACTAAATATCTCGACCAAAGAAATATATGATTTATACAACATTCATAATTAAGGACACATAAATATGTTTAGATTCACTTCTACAAGATGATACATTTTTGTACATTAACTTTATAAATTCTGTTTAAAACTTTTTAAAAAGAGAACAAAAATTAATTATTCCAAATAAATAAAGCCAATATTTTCATCATTATTGTTGTTATCGGACCATACAACAGATTTTTTTTTTCAAATTGTGATATTTTGTAAACATCATTAGTATTAATATGGTAATTAACATAATAAGCAAGTTGATAAGTTTCACAACAAGAATTTTTCGGTTTTAACCCGTTGTTGTGTTAAATTTGCGTTGGTGCCACCAAAAATTAAAAAACTCACCGAAATTTAAAAAAAGCGCACCACGCACCAACTAAGGAATTTTCCGCACAAAAAATTTCAAAAAGCACCCAAAATGGTGCGAAACGCACCAAGTTGACAAGGGTGTTCTATCAGTTAATGTAATTTTGACTATGTAATTTTGACAACTTGCTGTATCTTGGAAACCGTTTTCAAAAACGGTAAAACTAAAAAATCCCAAAATTATAAAATCGCCAAAAACAAACAAAAAATCGCAAAAAACGAAAAAAATCGCCAAAACGAGAAAAAGCACCAAATTAAAAAAAAATTAAATAAAATAAATCGCCAAAAAAAACGGATAAATCGCCAAAATGTAAAAAAAAATCGAAAAAATTAAACAAAATCGCCAACATGAAAAAAAAATCGCCAACATAAAAAAACGCCAAAAACCGAAAAAATATCCAAAACGAGAAAAAAGCGCCAAAACTAAAAAAAACGCCAAAACTAAAAAAAACGCCATAACCGAAAAAACGCAAAAACCCAAAACTAAAAAATTTCATATTAACAAAACGCTCAAAACCGGAAAAATCCCAAATACGAAAAATAAGTTATATATTATATAGGCTAAAGTTCGTATAGTATAACATATCTAGTGTCCGTACGGAACTCTTCGTCGCACTTTACTAAATTTATTTATATTCTAGAAAAATTTTTGTTTAATCTTCATAAAGTCTTTTCTATTTGTCACAAGTCTTCTTTCAATCTTCCAAAAGATCCTTCTTCCTAACTTTCTGAAAATGTTTGCTTTAATCTATTCCACTAAGCTAAAATTGAGATTTGATTATTTTATTTCAATATGCGATTTCTTTTTTGTATAAAAAATTTAACTCGACTTTCGATATATTAATTTCTAAATTCAATTACGCCCAGCACAAAAGTAACATCTGCTCTCCTGAAAAACTGCTAACTAAATAAGACTTAAACGCTTTTTCCTTATTGTCACAGGGAAACCCGTTATTGTTTTGTTAATGCTCCATTTTCACTAATCCTAAAACCGTTAAAATGTTTTATTTTTTTATTTATTGCCAATACTACTTTACTGTACTAAAAGCTGCAAATCTTGTGGGAATTTGTAAACAATCATTATTTGAAAACAACAATAGGTTTCAAATTACATGCACATGTGTGCATACATACATATATACATACATATGTCCATATTGTAAAACTTTTATTCTACTTAATGCTAATTATAAAAATTAGTATGCAAAAAAATAAAAAAAATAACTGTTTTTTTTTTTGCTAAAAATTTTGCACGCAGTTATGTCAACTGTAAACTCACTTCATATACTTATATTTTATTTAACTAATTTAAATATCTGTGCTATTGATAAGCATTTATTTTATTTTTTTCTAATAAATAACAAAATTCTACTATAGCAAGCAAGTTAGCTTTTTATTTAATTATTAACCCAATAATAATAATTGAACATATTGAATAAAAATATATGCAAAGTATTATTTTTGTTTTCATTTTAGTAATAAATTTAGGTCAAATGTTTATTAATAAGTATTTCTTTATGGAGTTACTTAAGACATACAATTTAGAGACCGGCACGAGTGCATCGCAACACACATGCGAGTGCCTTAAACATCGCATGAAAATTATGCGGTGTTCATTTGAATCCTCGTACATTTGATGAGGAGCTTATTCATGCGATCATAACATGTTCAGTACTTTGAGTACTTTGTGTTGTATATTTGCGGTAGACGCAAGTAATTACATATTTCAATCAGTATGGGGTCTGTTGGCATATTTTCTATTTCCGTACTGGAAATATACATATGTATGTACTTCCTTTTTAGGGTTCCGTACACCAAAGGTGTACCGTAAGAGCTACAGACCTGAAATTTGGAGAGAGTATGTAGAACAGTGGCCGCTACAACAACAAATACATGAGAATTAAAAATTAAAGGGCGTTCGAAAACGAGCAACGAAAAATGTTAAAATCCCATGTAATATACATACATACAATTGTATGTACATATGTATATTGACACTTGAAATTTGTAAAATTAGTGTATTTTTATATAGACTACAACAATTAACACTAAAATTTTAAAAAATTTAAATTAAAGGGTGGTCCATCAGTTTTGTAATTTTGACAACTTGCTATATCTTGGAAACCGTAAGAGGCAAACTCTTGAAATTTTCAAAAACGGTTAAACTAAAAAATCCGTAGGTTCTAAAATCTAACACTAAAATAAATCGGCAAACCCGAAAAAATCGACAAAATGAAAAAATCGCCAAAATGAAAAAAAAAAACGCCAAAAACCGAAAAAATCGCCCAAACGCGAAAAAGCGCCGAAACTAAAAAATCGCCCAAATGAAAAAAATCACCAAAATAAAAAAAATCGCCAAAATGAAAAAAATCGCCAAATTGAAAAAATCGCCAAAATTAAAAAAAACGCGAAAAACCGAAAAAAGTCGCCAAAACTAAAAAAAATCGCCAAAACGCGAAAAAAACGACAAAACTAAAAAATCCCTGTATGAAAAAAAATCGCCAAAATGAATAAAATCGCCAAAATGAAAAAAATCGCCGAAAATAAAAAAAATCGTCAAAATGAAAAAACGACAAAAATAGACAAAACGGGGGGAAAAGTGCCAAAACTAAAAAAGCACCCAAAACCACAAAAAAAACGCAAAAAACGAGAAAACTAAAAACGGTCAAAACCGAAAAAACCACAGAAACGAAAAAAAGCCAAACCAATTTATTAATTAGGCTAAAGTTCGTACTGAATTATATATCTAGTGTCCGTACGGAACTCTTCGTGCTCGGATCAAATACGCCCTTCACTGAATTTATTTTATTTTTTGTACACAAACAATGCTAACTCATAATACTTGCATGACTTAAGGTGTCTTTACATGGTAATACAATGTATTACGACATGTCAAAATATGCTGCAGAACATACAAAATTTAATTATGTAAAAGCAAAATGTATCGAGCGGAAGAGAATACAGATAGAAAATTTGACAAGCGGTCGGTAAATGTTTATTTATAAAACCATTTTAGAAACTCAAGTATTCAAAGTATTTCAAAGCAGCACTAATGGCATTGGTCGGGCCTATTAATTATATATACACCTAAGATTTTATGACTTATTGTTAGTTCATTTATTTTTGAAGATACAATAAATAAATATATACCTAGCTAAAAAAATTATATATGATCCATATATTTTTAATATATGAATGTAAATAACTATATATGAATATGTATGAATTCATGTATGAAAATGTATGGGATTATACATTGCAAAACTCTTATATATGAACTAATATATGGACTAATATATGAAATGTATTATAATATATGAGCTCATATATGGAAATTTCATTATGAAGCTCTTCATATGTGGATCCATATATACAAATAAGATTTAATATATATAGAGACATATAATATTGTATGCATACATGATATCTCACATAAGATCGTTTTTGCAATCATAAAAGCTTGGTGTTTTATCACTTGTGAATTGGAAATCCATTAGAAAATACATACGGTATGCAAAGTTTACATGCGTACCCTCAACGTTTAAAAAGCGAAAAACTTTTATTACAAAAAACCATTCTTGTATGATTTTATACTTTGTGGCCCCATTTAATGCATCAAATAATCAAAAGCATAATACAGTCATTAATTTTAAGAAAATAACAGAATTCTCTAGATAAGAAACAAAGTTCATATTACTGCAAAAAATTATATTGAAAACTATTGTTGTTAACATTAGTTTTTAGTCTGATTTCTTAAATGAAATTGTATGTACGAATATAATTTTTGTATTTTTTAAATAATTGATTCGCCTTTTGACTTAAAATGATGAATGAAACGACTTTTAGTTCGATTTTCATTATTTGTCCAAAGTTTTTTATTAAATACAACCTCCCTGTTCAAAATCTAAAAAAAAAGTAATTTTAGTAATTTAATTTATTGCACAGCAGTGCGCTTTTGTAATCAAGAGAGAATGAATATGAACTTTGCATACTGTAGAGGGAATATTTACACGTACATGTATGAAAATGTATGAATATATGTACATAATCATATATGCCCATATAGCCTCATTTTTCGGATCCGAACCATATATGGGTTATCATATATGCTCTATACATATTTTTTTAGCTGGGTAGTAAAAAAAATAAAATATCGAGCCAATTTTCGATTTAATCATAAGCGACAAAAATTAAATTGTTCAGGAGAAAAATTTAACCGTCCGTATCTTAAAAGTTATACACAACTTTGGCATTTTGATAATTCTAAACTGTGGGTATGCCCATAAAATTTTAATTTAAATAAAAAAGTATATTTTCGATAACATGTCGCTTACGATAAAATCGAAAAAAAAAGACTTGATATGCATATGAAAGAACTAATTTCGAGTAGCTGTTACTTGATAAATTCAGTGCAATATAATACTATAATAGTGACTAGTGACATTTCAATCACTGTGATTAACTAACAGGTATGGAAATATCGCTCTTCTCTAATACACATACATACATACATACATACATACATACATACATACATACATACATACATACATTAAGTTGTGTGCGTAACTCAATTTTAGTTTTTCGATATTCTTTAAAACGTCTGCTTTCCATTTCCCATATTTTTTTGTGGTAGTCTTGGAAATAATAATAAAAAAAAAATAATAATAATAATACTACCGCAAATGGTATTGAACTAAATAGTTATAAAAATGTTTATTATATATTATTATTATTATTATTAGTGGCATGAGAGGGTTTCAAGGTGTTATTGGTAATTTTCACTAAAATTTGATTTCTTTTTTTATACAATAATTACTAATATTTTATTCGTTATTGTTTTATTTTATGATGGTTTATTTTGTTATCAATATCGAGAATGAGGAAAAAAGTTTTTTTTTTTTTTTGATAATAGAAAAGAAGTATTAAATATATGTATGTACATATGAGCAAATAAATGGTTTATTTCTTTTTAAGTAATAACAACAAAAGTGTTAATCATTTTGATAACCTTTACCATAAATAAAATTAATGGTTTCTACTCGTATAGCGGAAACGTAAAAGTTTACTATTAGATTATATATATTTTAAGATATGAATACTTCCTTGATATTTATCGTTAAATACATATATGAAAAATATTCAAGACTACAAATTACATATATATGTCAGTTGTTAAGAGAAGGGAGAATCGCGATTGGCTGCAAATAGTCATCAATTCTAATCGTCAAAATTTATTGTTACATGAATTTTAATACCAAATCGATTTTTTTTTTTTTTTTTGCATTCAAAACTCATTATTATGAATTCATAATTAATAACTTCTAGATAAGAGCATTAGAATAGTTTTTGTGCTCGCCTACTCTTGATATTGTTTAATATAATTCTCATTTTATTGATATTGAAATTAATATAAGTATTTTAGGTTTAGTCAAAGTCAAAAAACCGAAAAAAAGCTTAATGTAAATCAGGTAATAGTGAACTGTTTTAAAGAAATTAGTTGCATGGAAATTTTTTGTCAAAAGGAGGCGTGACGAAGCATGAAAGAACAGAAAAGTTGGCAAAAATGCTTCAGAGATGTATGCCAATATATAGTGCCACTTTCAGATATGACACACACATTGGCGATGTTATTCTACAATACGAAAAATTGCACAATTATATTGCAAGTGTGTGGGCCGATTTAGGTACTTCTCGTTTTGAACCTGCTTGCGAAGCACGAAGAAAGCAAATAAATTTGGTAAAAAAAAATTATGTCGTTAAAATTAAATAAATTCGATTAAGGGGCTGTCCATATATTACGTAACGCTCTAGGGGGGAGGGGGGGGTTCGAGTTTTGTTACGATCTGTTATGGTGGAAGGGGGGGAGGGGGTCTTTGAAAATGTTACGTAACACAAAAAATTACTAATTTTGTACAAAAATACGTATGTTTTTCTCATTTATTTATTTAATTGATCATACGTGTTGCCTGCATATCGCTCATTTACTTCAATAGTGGCACAACTCAAAAAAACCAGTTTTGCAGAAAACGCATTTTAAGTTTTTATTTTGCATACAACTCAATGGAGAAATGAAAAAAAATTCTTCTCCCAGGAGGTGATGGTACAAGCTATTTATATGAAATTTTTACACAAGATAAAATACAAAATGCCGCATCTTTCTGCATTATTAACTCAAAAAACTCATTTTTTGAGTTATGCCACTATTGAAGCAAATGAGCGATATATTATGTACGAGTATGTATACTATATACATCTGCCGAATGTCAACTTTTGATATTCGAGAATTCGAATTCGAATATTTAAAACGTACCTTAAAGTTTATGAAAACTATCCAAAAATTTAATAGTTGTTAAATAACATTTGAAAATTATACAGAGTTTTTATAATACATTAAATAAATTGTAGTGAAACTGAATTGAACTGGTTCTGAATTCCTCATCTTTCTTTATCCATTTACATTCTTAAATATTCTTAATATATGTATGTACATAAAAACTTCTGTTTATATTAAACTGCAACATATATTAACATTAAATCCACCAAATACATAGAAGGAAATGATGTTTGCAGAAGTTTAGGAAAAGATTTCTTGCAATTCTCATGGACAAAAAAGCGTCCTTTCAAAAAAATATATTCTTCCATATATGTGCATGACAATATCAAATTATTTAGTTTTAACATTTTTGTTGGTCAACTTGTCAACAATGTTTAAGTTTTGAGAGATGTTTTAATGGAAACTTGCATACATATACGTATTTTCATAAGGATATTATTTTAATTTTTATGCAACAGAACTTAAAAAAATATGAAAACAACAGTGAAATGCATCTAGGAACTAGATTGTGTGCCCCTCTAATTTCAAGGTATTTTTAAGGTATATTTTTTAATGTGCAAATATCTATTGAAAATGTAATGTTGTAGAATATAATTCAACATGGCAACCTTTATTGATCCTAGATATATATTTTTTTTTTTTTTTTTTTTTGTTTCACTCACATTTTAGATTGATTTGAAGATGGCCAAACGGAGTCATCTTTAAGCTCTCTGAAATACACGACGACTTCACTTATAGAAACTAGTGAAAGCGACCGCAAGGCTAATGCCAATTCTCCTCTTGATGTTTGAAACACTGCTCAGTCATCAATACGGAAAACTATAGCAGATTATTTGGCAAAAAACGCATAGCAAAAAATATATAAATAATCTTTTTTTTAATTATTACAAACTAATATTTGTGTGCCATTCTTTTAAATTTCGTTTTGGATTTATGAATTTCTTTATATATTTTTTTAAACGAATACGAATATCTAGAAACGGCCGAATGTTTTGGAATTCCAATACACATCACTAATACATACATACAGTTTAGGACTGTGCTAGTCTGACAAATGAATTTAAAACAATGCATTAAATTTAATTTTTTTAATTAAAACTTTTAACTATTTAATTTATTTCTTATCTCATTGTTACGTTATTCCTAAGGGGGGATGGGGGGTTCACAGTTTTGTTACGATCTGTTACTAGGGGGGAGGGGGGGTAAAAAATCGGGGAAAACAGCGTTACGTAATATATGGACAGGAAATTGTGTAACTTGTACCCACTGTCTTATTCATTAAAAAAAATAGAGTTTTTTTATAAAGGCTTTACAAAACAAATTAAAAATATTTTTTTTTAATAAACGCCATTCATTTTTATAACTTGGCATTAGTTAAATGTAGGATTTTATTGGATAGATAAATTTTCCTTTTTGTTTTTACAACATTACTTTAACCTAAAAGTGAGCGATAAGTTAAAGGCAACTTTTTATCCTACCCGTAACTCTGGTTTTATAGTATGTTTCCACCGGCATAATTTAGACAAATCATGATGATTTGTGCAAATAACGTTAATTTATACATGGTTTACCATACATTTTGCATATGGATAAATCACCTCAAAGTAGTTGATTTATTTTAAATAATGTCGAAAATACTATTTTTCAAACTCCATTTATATATGCAACCCTGCGTTAATTTTAAAATAACAAACTCCATCCCTGATTGAAACAATGACATTAAGGAATATTTAATCAATCTTAAATGTCAACTACGAGTGAATAAAATTCACATTGCAGCTGATGCGCGTGCATAAATTGAATACGAAAATTCGAACAACAAATCACTCACAAGCCCGGTGGAAAAACTTTAAGTGATTTACTTAAACCTACTTGATTTAAAGTCGGTGAAAACAGATTATTAGACTCGTCAGTTTTATGGCCTACTTCCCAACAGCGAAAGAAAGCTTTCGACTTACAATTTATATCGAAAACAACAATAAAATATGAAAATTTGTTTTTGTTTTCAATATAAATTGTAATAGCCCATTCAGGCTGTCACAAAATTAAGTAATTACGAACGAAATGAAAAGTGTTTATACAGGTACTGAATGACATTTGAGTTGATTGCGCAAACATTTTATTCACTGCGGCAGACATTGAAGTACTTTTTACAGTTGAATAAATTCTTTGTTACACTTATATAAATTTTTCTTTCAGAAATTGTCATAAATATATTAGGTGTGTTCCACAAGATTTCGTACAAGTTCGGACTAATGAGAGTAAAAAGAAAATTACTCTCTGAATATGCAAAAGTTATTCAAAATTGCTGGAACGCAAAAAACCATAATTGCCCATCTTAAAATACTAGTGCTGCTTACTTTTTAAATTAAATTTAATTTAAGTGATTTTAGTCGCTTAAAACGCATAACATTATAAAAACAAAAGTTTTGCATCATTGGCAACAGCTTTAAAAATCAAATGAAAATGAATTCTAAAAAGTAAATTATCTAAAAACAGCATTTTTTTATATTAAATAAATAGGGAAATGTGTACAAATGTACTTACAACTTCAACTTTGTTCAAAAAACCTTCCATTTTGATTTTTAATAAATTTGTATGCAAATACTTTTTTTCCTATATTTGAAAACTTTCTGGTTAATTTTTCAGTTCGATATGTAAACAAAAAACAGCTGATTATATAATTCTTGTCCGAACTTACCCAGAAGAAAAATTTCGTACTAGTTTGTACAGGAAATGAAAAAAATTACTCTCTCATTCGCTCTCAAAACTGCACGAAATTTGCTATCTGGAACGCTTTTGGATAACTTTGTACAAGTTCGGACTGTTTTGTTATGCATCTGGAACAGACCTATTAATTTTCAATCTTTTAATTTCATTAATTTAAAATTTAAAATTGTTTATTTCTTTTAACTAATCTTTCTCATAGTTGTAAATTTACTCATTTGGAAAAAAGTAGTTTTAGTACAAAAACAGAGTTGTATTGTATATTGTAATTTCTTCTTAATATCATCGAAATTAAGTAAAATAATTTAATTTGGAAAATGTCAAAATGTATGGGAAATTACTTAATTTGAACTTGATTTCGACCGAAATCACGAAATTAGTTAATTTGGCGTCATCCTGAATGGGCTATAAGTCGAAAGTTTTCTTTCGCAGTTGGGAAATAGGCTATTAGTTGCTCAACTTTAGATTTTATATGAGAGAGTTGAGAAAGCAATATATAGCGTTTGTATACCTATATTTTTCTGTCTCATTATAAAATCAAGAGTTGAGCAAGAAAAACTTGCGAGTCATGAGGTTTAGTCGTTTGAACTTGCCACATTTTCATAAGTTGCCATACTTTCTACTTTATAAATTACAGTCAAATTGAAATAGACAATAATGGTAATCAAAAGAAGACGTTGCCACTTAGTATTTTTTTTTTAACAATTTTTAGCAATGTTGCCACAATACAAAAATTTTATTATTTATTTTATAAGACAGTATATAGTTGTAATAAGGGAAAATTTTTAAATGTCACTTTGCATTTCAGTTTTGCTAAACTTAGAATCAACTATACGGAACTTTAACGTCAAGTTATAATAATAATGTATAGAAGGATATCTTCAAGGCCAAGATGTTTGGAAGAGTCGAAGATATGCCCATATATGTACGTATGAATATATGTATGTATGATACGTATATATTAGAGATGCCAAACTGGAAGTCCCGAAATCCCCAGATTTCTCGCGATTACCAAATCCTGAATCCCGGGATCTCCAACAATCAATCCCTACTGGCATCAAAAACAACTGTCAAAACTAAACACGAGTGCATCGTGTCAACACCAAAAATGTCGCATTCAAATTCGAAATACGCCGACCATGATGAGGCTTTGGTGTTTGCCAAGAAGTGTAACTTTATATTTTGACTTTCTTAACATTTTAGTATTTGGTGGAATTGTTGTATGTACATAAATTTTGAAAAGTTGCAGTTATTTAACAAAGAAACAAAACATTGACGAAATATGCACACATATTTTTTTTTGAAATAATAATTCATAACTTTAATACTTATTAAAAATATTTTAGTATATGTATTTTAACTTTTTCTTTCCATTTTTGGCTTTTGCTTTTGTTTTCAATTTCCGTTTTGTTTTTATAAAACAAAAAAAAATCATAATTACTTTCGCGTTTCAGCTTTTATTTACTACCAGTTGTACATACGAGGGTGGGTCATTAACCCAGTGATATTTTTGAATTAAACACAGGTTTTTTTTAAATAAAGAGTGTCCCAACAAGAACGCAAGATTTAAATTTTAAATAAAACACAGATATTAAAAAAAAATCGTGAAACTTTATTATATCGTAAAGTAGACAGAATGAGGTTATGTATGGAACAACAAATCGGGCAGATGGCCGCCGCGGCTTTGCTGGCACACATGCGATCTTTTAATGAAATTTTCAATGGCCGTTTTGCATAAATGCTGCGGTATTTCATTAATGCAGCGTCCAATTTCCTCTTTTAAGGCTTGAGTCGTCGTCGGCTTATTCGCGTAAACCATCGACTTCAAAAAACCCCAAAGAAAAAAGTCTAATGGTGTTAAATCGCACGATCTAGGTGGCCAATTCAGGTCTCCAAAACGCGAAATAACACGACCGGGAAATGACTGATGCAGCAATTGAATTGTTTCTCTGGCTGTGGCACAGTCTTGTTGAAACCACATGCCCTACACATTCATTTCTTCAATTCTAGGCACGAAAAAACTGGTTATAATTTCACGATACCGAACACCATTGACTTTGCGCTTGACCTGCCTCATTTTCATAAAAAAAGGTCCAATTATTCCCCCAGCCCAAAATCCACCCCACACAGTGACACGTTGAGGATGCATTTGCTTCTCGTGAATCACTCGGGGATTTTCCTCACCCCAAATGCGACAATTCTGCCTATTGACGAAGCTATCAAATTGATCGCAATTTGCGAACTGTAGTCGCAAAACTTTCACCATTTTGGTAAAAGAATTTCACAATGAGAATGCGTTGTTCATTCGTGTAGCGCTCCATTTTTACTAACCTCGTACCTTCTACTAGCAAACAATAACAATTGTTCAAATGTCAAACAATGACACTTCGAATGGCGCCATATTTAAATCTTGCGTTCTTGTTGGGACACCCTTTATAACAAGTTATTTTATTTTTCAACAAACTCGTAGTCCCCTTTGAGTTCTGTACACTTAGCCCAACGTTTCTCCAATTTTTTTTATGCCTTTCGAAAAATATTATTTGTCGTGGTCATCAAAATAGGCAATTGTTTGTGAGATGATACGTCGCACTGTGGGGTGAAAGCCTTCACAAGTTGCCATTAATTCAAAAGATGAACTTTAACTTTCACAACCGTATTTGGTAACAAATGAAAGTAGATAAAATTCTATATCACTAACTGCAAAAATAAAATTTCTTGGTAGTTTACTTTATTTGCAGTGTGTGTTCAAAGTTCAATAATTTTAGCGATTTTTTGCGCGCATTGATTAAAAAAGAAAATTTTGATATTTCAAGTGATTATAGTTTTTGTTAAGACTTCTTTCTATAAGTAAAAGTTTCATAATGGTATATGAGCATTTAAAAAATTATTTTTTGTTTAGATAAATGTTTTAGAAATATTTAAAAAAATTAAATTGCTCTAAAAATGTAGTATTTTTGATATATACAATGAGTTTCAACAACTTTGCGGATGAGTGCAGGGAAAAATACTTTTATGCTCTTAAAATATAAGATCTTAGCTAATAAATCCCAGAATACCTATTTGCGCATTTGTGCGATTTTTGAGTTATGAAGGTTTTTGTGAGAGAAATCCAGTTGCTAAAAATCAATGTGTAAAATATATATTAAATATTTATTCTTTTTTTTATTTAAACAAAAAAAATATTTTTTTAAAGCAAATGCTCTAATTTACAATTTAATGTACTAATTTATATTTTTTTCATTCACATCTACAGCAAAAATAGTCAAATAAGACCATTTTCTCCAAGCCACAAAAAAGCCCATAAAAGGTTAAAATTTTTTTTTTCAAAAAAATTTTTTTTAAATGATTTAAAATTACGACTTTTATGAATTAATCGCCACTTTCTCTACCATTCAACCCACTGTGCGTCGTTGAAGTCAACACTTTATTCATCCATTTCTTCAGATTTGGGTACAAGAAATAGTTGTTAACGCCTAAATTTGGAGAACAGGGCGGATGGGGGGAGCAATTCGTAGTACAATTCATGGAGTTTTGCCATGGAAACTGTACATGCGTTTGTGGTCGATTGAGAGCAAACGTGAAATTCAAACCACTATACTATGTGAGATGCCTATGGCTTCCACAATCTCTCTCACTTTCAATCTGCGATCTGCTAAAACCACATGGTGAATTTTTTCAACTGTTTCGAAGTTAGTAAACTACATTTTTTACCATTGAAAGTGATGGTGAAGAGTTCCAATAGTATTTATCAAGATTTGCCTTGGTTCGAGTGAAAGAAAGAAATTCACTTTTTTCATATTTTTCGAAAAACGCGCAGCTAAACACAAATTAAATGACGCAGCTTGTTGAAATTTAAACTGGAGTCAACTGAGAGTTGCCTGTTGACAGGAGCAGTTTTCAATTAAGAGGCGCGAAATTGCAAAAGGCACTGACTTTACGACCCACCCTCGTTAGTACATGCATTTGTATATTTGTAGTCGTTAAAAAAGTGTAATAGTTAATTTCATGTACATTCTTCCATATGAATGCACATTTGATTGCCACTCGTTATTAATGTCAGTTACTCCATATGGTTTATTATTTGGCTGTTTGGTTTAATTTTGTTTTTTTTTAGATTTCCTTGATTGTTTTCAAAAAATTTCTAACCATTTCACTCTGTCGATTTCTTATTAATGAAAATTTAGAGGAGTTAAAAGTTGAAAATAAACTTGCATGAAAAATTCAAAAAATAAAAAATAAAAAATAAGTAACGCCTGCTATCAATTAAAATGCCATTTAAATAAATAAAACAAAAATTAAAGAAATAAATGAAAAACGGCAACACAAACTCAACCAACCATGACCTTATGTAGTTACATACATAGATAAATATTGTACAACGTGAAGCTATAACAACAACTACATTGTATTGTCTCTTATTCTCCAATGCAAAATTAACATCGATATGCCCTTAGAAATTATAGATATATAAACTCATGTGGCTTTTATGTAGAAGCAAAATGTGGAGTGCTACCGAAATGATCTTAATTGTCCTGGAGACCATCAAATAAACTCACATCAATCACATATGTAGTTGTGTGCGTGGAGTCGTGTTTTATCGGTTACACGTTGATGGTTGATGAAAATCAAAAAATAAAATAACAATTTGCTATTATTAGTGGGTTAACAAATGTTAAACAATACATAGTACACAAGTTCAAAAACTAATTATAAAATAAATTATAAAATATGCTAGAGAGCTAGATTATGAGCTATGAGTAAGAAAATATGTATATATATAACCATATACTGAACTATTTGTTTATTTGTAGATAAATTAGTTATTAATTGATTAATAAATAAACTTAAACAAAATAAAAAACAAATGTTAAACTTAAATTGTAACAATTCCCAAAAAAAAACACCCGGTCAAAAATACTTGTGTGGCAACACTCTATTCTTGCAAAAGCAAGAATACATTACATTCCTGCAAATAATGCGTCTAGTCCATACATGCATGTAAAGACTAGTCCAAAGAGGAGTAGGAGTACCCAAAAACTACTCCAAATATATGAAAAAAAGGTGGTCGATTTAACATTGCGATGTCCATGACTGCATTACATGGGACCATGATGTAACTAGTCTGTTTCATCTAGATTGGACCACGTACACCAATATTATTTGCAGGGATACTTCTTACAACTACCCTGCAAATAATATTGGAGTACGTGGTCCAATCTAGATGAAACAGACTAGTTACATCATGGTCCCATGTAATGCAGTCATGGATCAAGTCGTTTTCATACAATCATTCAATGCTGTACGATAAGTGGTAGTCTATAACTATTCCATATGGAGTAGTTTTGGGGTTAGTCAGATGTAATGCAAAGTTGGACCATGTGGTCCAAGCCTAGGACATGGCAATGTTAAATCGACCACCTTTTTTCATATATTTGGAGTAGTTTTGTGGTACTCGTAGTCATCTTTGGACTAGTCTTTACATGCATGTATGGACTAGTCGCATTATTTGCAGGGTACATCCGTGATCGGCAACCTATAACTACCATTACATTTTACGATTGTATGAGTTTTACTCTCATCAGAAACCGGTGTTGCCAGTGAAATTTCGTCTCATTTTCCTAATTTTAAATTTTAAATCTCCAAAGACTAACTTGATTTTATTATGGTCAGAAGAAACACGCAAGTTTTGTTTATAAATAAAGACATCTTTCGTTAAAATAATTTAAATTGCATGTCACGTTTTTTCATGGATGACAACCCACGTTGTCAAACCAAACCTTCTGGTTTGCCATAATAATTGTCTGAAAATAAAAAATTTTGTAGATTCTCATCACACATTTTTCTTTTTGCTGGGAAAAATTTTTTCTCTGGCAACACTGATTCTTAAGAGTATGAGATACACACAACTTGTTCTCAACGATGCGTGTGTACACATTAGTGTCCTGCACAAGACATCTTATAAGAACTTTTAAGACAAGGGATTTTTCAAACGCTTTACTACAGCGAAATCTTATAAAACAAACGTTAACAACACTGTTTGCAAGAAATTTGTTTCAGTATTGTAGGTATAGGAGTAAAGAAGAAAACACTTCGTGACGGAAGAATTTGTGATGATTGCTTCTTTCTACGCATGAGCGCGTGTACAAACGTCATGCATGTACAGTATTGTGCAGAACAAAAGCAACAAAATGCCTATTTGACTTAAATTTGTAATATTTTGGATATTTGATTATTTCAAGCGAGCTGCCCTTTTTACATACTTTTGTAAGCAATCATACTAGAAAACGAATTCGCATTTAAATTTTTCAATATTGATATTTCCTGAAAAATAAAAACCTCACACAAACATAAATGTGAAAAACGGCCAAGTTCCTATCCAAAATTTCGGCCATTAAAAGTTGTGAGATATAAATTTTTACCAAGTTCTTCTTTGTCACAATACCTAACACAAAAACATATTATGTATGATATAAATTTGTAATCGTAAGGGTGTCATATAATTTCTAGATAATCTGTCATCTTGACAACATTTTTATCAATATAAAGAAATAAACATTTATACATTATTCTCTCCTTTTTTAGAAAGGAAAAAATATTGCCAAGTTAGCAGATTATCTAGAAATTATATGACACCCTTACGATTACAAATTTATATCATACATAATATATTTTTGTGTTAGGTATTGTGGCAAAGAAGAACTTGGTCAAAATTTATATCTCACAACTTTTAATGGCCGAAATTTTGAATAGGAACTTGGCCGTTTTTTACATTTATGTTTTTGTGAGGATCTGATTACTTTTTGAAAAGATTTCTATAATAACACTTTTTAAACTTAAAATTTCTGGTGTATTTTATTTCTATTCATGATCACTGTGCCAGTTGAAAATGACAGAGTTACATAAAATAATGGGTAAGAGTGTGATGGGTGTTGATGTCGCAATGTGTATGCAAAGTTTCAATAGGGTAGCTGGTGCTTTTAATTTTTGGATTTTCCGATTGAGTAAATCAATTACTATTTGTGTACAAAATGTCAGCTCTCTATAGTATAATATTACGTGAAATTTTCATGAGCCTGGCCCCGCTGACTTTTATATCTGCTAGTGCTTATGGTTCATGCAAAGTTTGGTATTGAAAAGTTAATAAGAAATACCTGAGTACTAAATTAAAAACTGCTGAGCCGAAGTACCTGAACGAAAAAGCTAAGATTTATGGGTGAAGTCACGGCTACTTTTCAAAATAGGGAATTTTTTTTGGATAAGTGCAATGTGTATGAAAAGTTTTAATAAAATGTATGTTAATTTTGAATTTGAAGTGCTTGTTTCCGCCCTCTGATAGCAACTTCTGGGTTTTCAGATTTTTCTTAGTGATCTCTTATCTAGATTTATTTGTGTATCAAATTTAAGATCGCTAGTGCTAATTGGAGTTTTAACGTCGTGGCCACGCATACCGGGCAAAACTTTTTGGTTTTAAGATTTTCCCATTGGCTTACGCAGCTACACTTGCTAGTGTATAAAATGTCAGCTCTCTAGCGCGAATTATATCTTTAGATTTTATGTATATTAAGTATTTAGTTCAAAACAATATTAGCGTGGCCCCGCCCATTCTGGTAAAATTTGTTGGGTTTTAAAATTTTTCTAGTTTGTTTCTCACTTAGACCTACTTGTATATCAAATTTCAGCTCCTTAGCGCAACTTTTAATTTTAAATTTTTATGGGCGTAACGCCGCCCACTTTTCCAAAGTCAAAATTTTTTTGGGTCAGTGCTTATTATTCGTGTCTAGTTTCGTTACAAACGGATAATAATAGTTAGATAAATAGTATATCTAAATATGCTGAGCCGCAGGGCATTAAAATTAGGTTTAAATTGTATGGGCGTGTCAACGCCCACTTTTTTAATGAAAAATTTATAGCCTTGCATTACCGCAGTATATATGCCGAATTTCAATAAAATAGCTTCCATGAAGCGCCTTAGATTAGCATTTTTAATTCTGACCTTTATGGGCGTAGCCCCGCCCTCTTGGCTAAAATTTCCGGGTTTTCAGATTTTTTTATTTTATTTCTCACCTAGACCTAGCTCTGTATCGAATTTCAGCTCAATAGCACAAATTTTAATTTTTATGGGCGTAGCCCCGCCCTCCTGGTTAAAATTTTAGGGTTTTCAGATTTTTCTGGTTCATTGCTCACCTAGATCTTCTCGTGTACCAAATTTTAGCTCTCTAGCTATAGCGGAAGTGCTTCATCAATTTGATGAGTGTGTCAGTGGTCAGTGAGTATGTCTTAAAATATGCACTTTTTGCACCTCTATATCTCCGGAAGCCTTCATTGTAAAACTTTCAAACTTCGCATATGAGGTTATATGAATTTATTCTAATTATGATTTAAAATTTTATGGTCGCGGGGAACAAAGTTATGAGGGGGTAAAAACAGATCGAATGGCTGTAAATATACACACTGCGTGCATTGGCCAGAACTTGGCCTGGCGCACTGCCGTGCGCCTAGATAACTTATATTCTCAAACCCGTGTATCGTGACTGTGCAGAACAATAGCAACAAAATAGAGAATGATACAATTATCAATAAACTCTCTGATATAGCGCTATAATTCCGAAGTACAACAGGCTTAATAGTATTTATTATTCCTTATATTAGATTTTAAAATTACCTTCTAAATGTTGTTGGTGCTGCTTGATCTAGCAAGAGTGGGAAAGAGTAGATATTGCTGTACATCCAAACCTTTACAAGTCTAAAAACATATACAAATTGGCCGTTAATCACTTAAAAGTGTAATAAAAATATATCCCTAGTTTTCCGATGGGTAGGTCGACAGGATAATTAAGTATTAAGCAGTTTTGTCTACGACCGCGAAAAACTTCCGCAGCTTATGATAGAAAATTGTATTTCATTGTTTCTAATGAGGTAATAATATCTGCAAATTTAAGTGAGCATTATGGTACAACTCGAAACCGTGTCAGAGAAAGCAATTGAAAAAGTTGCAGACTAACAAAATGCCATAGTTGACCAAGAGATACTTCCAAAAAGAAAGACAGATAAATCTTATATTTACTTCATACAATTTTATTGCTTTTATATGCTTAAAATACGAGTTCAGTAAAACACATCCTAGTTGGATCATAATAAAATGGGAAACCGATTTATTTATTGAAGAATTCAAATTCTATGTAACAAATTGGTATATCATATCTTAAGTTCGGCTCTTGCCTAGCAAACAGTTTTCGCTACGAAATATCAAAATGGGTTTTAAGCATAACAGCGGTTAGGTGATGGTGATGTTTTGTTTTCCGACGTATAAAGTTAGACCATTCCACAAATTTTGTAAAAAAAAAAAATACTTGAGGTAAAGTTCATTAGGCATTTTGAGTGGAATATGACACTTCTACGGATGTTTCAATCCGGTAGTAGTCCATAACATAGTTGGAGGTTGGGCAAAAAATAGTAAGAAAATGAATTTAACTGCAATCCTTGCTTGACCGACACGCAGTTTTCTTCAACGCCATTGAAAACCTATTTGCAAGATGAAGCAGGAGTGTTTTCGGAAAATAGTTCCAAAATTGCAACAAACACCTCGAAATTCCATTAACTCAGCCGAAATGTATGCCATAGTGCATAATAATTAATATTTGTGAATTAATTCAGCGTTAAAATACACGTGTTATGAAAAAACTAAAGATTACATGAAAAGTATTCATTTGTTGCTTTTGTTATGCACAGCTCCATATCGAAGCCTGGACTATTTTATATAACTTTTGAAAACCCAGTATTTTTAACGAAGATTTTATTTAATGCGCTACATAGGCCACATAAATACAAATAAATTATGGTCACAGTTTTTGTCACATATGATGTACATATATTCGGAAATAATCGTCTGCCTTTATTTTTGCAGAATTTGTTGATTTTGTTTTGCACAGTACTGTGTATGTGTGTATGATTTTTTATTTTTCTGCGCACATGGAAACGCACACACATGCATTAAAGCTATGTACAGACGGTTGTCGTCAGATCTTACAATATTGCCAGTAAAATGTGCTCAAAATTTCTTACAACCGTGTGAACTGACAATTTTTGTCAGAGGTCGTTGCCAGAAAAAGCATTGTCAGTCCATTGCAAGACTAGCACCTGACAACAAATTGTCAGACATCTGACAATCGTGTGAACACATTGACAGAACACACACAGACATTTTAATATTGTCAGATGTGCGAAGTTTATGCATCTGACAATGGCGTCATTGTAAGAGAATTCTTTCTATGGGCAACACTGCACACGCTCGATTTTAAAGAAAAATTTATAATAAAATATATGCAGAAAAAATCATTGCAATTGCTTTTTTATGGTCCATAAAAATTTATACTTTCACTTTGTACATTTAACACAAACCCAAACGATAAATATTTAACAAGTTTTAACAAATGCTTTAAGTCTGGCAACGCATAACAACAGATCTAACAATTTGTGCATATGACAACCGTGTGAACTGACAATTTTTCGACTGACGATTTTGTCAGATGAATTTATTCTCATACAACCGTATGGGAATAAATTGTAAAAAATTCTGACAACCGTGTGAACTGACAAGGAATATTGTGCTGGCAATTTTCGATTGCCAGTACATTGTCAGCACATTGCTAGATCTGACAATATTGTAAGATCTGACAATCGTCTGTACATAGCTTAACATTAGTTGTATGCGCTTAATCACATAATAGCTTACCATCTACATCTTACACCACGGATGGAAATCATGGTACAATTGTACTTTTTATGGTACATTTTTTACCTTGTTGGTACTGTGGTACTACCGCGAGTTACTTGGTACAATTTCAAAATGTCAATGTTTCACTATATGGTAACATTAATTTTGCCTATGTTCTCTTTAATTTTTTTGTGTGTGTTTTATTTTAATCTCTAATATAATAGTCGAATCTACGAATGTACCTTTATGAATGTAATATTTAATATTTTTTTGTTATTTTTTTTGTATACTGAATTTTTATACACATTTGTGTTAAGTTTCTGTTTTTTAACCCCCGACTAAAAAAAGGGGTGTTTTGTAGTGTGTGTCTGTGTATCTGTGTGTCTGTCTGTGTCAAACAGGCCAAACGGCTGGAACGATTTTCATTTAGTTTTTTTCTGTTTGAAAGATGACTTCATCGAGAGGGTTCTTAGCTATGTTTGAAAAAAATCGGTCCAGCCGTTTAGAAGATATAACATCTTTTCTGAAAAAAGTCGGGGATTTTTAAAATTTTAATTTTTGTTATTATTGTAATCTTCTGAATTTTTATACTCATTTTTTTCGTTTCTGTTTTTATTAATAAATATTAAAAATTGGTAGACCATGACTAAAAAGTACATTTTATTTTCATAGTTGGTACAAAATCCAAGAAATCATTTTTCTTCCCTGTCTTACACACACTCAAACGTACAGTATGCAAAATAACAAGCATACAGAAATCAACACTACTTCTTTTGAGTGTTTGTTACAAACAAGCAGTCTTGGCGAAATCGCTTGTTAACACTGATATACACGTACACCAATACATCCATCGTGCTTCGCTTATAGTACGACAGCATTTATTATTGGTTTAGTATAATACATGAGACGTGAATACACTTAAAAAACGTGACGTATTTACATTTCAAGACTGTTTACGAAGGTCTCTATTACACATATATATGTAATATAAGAGTATATTAAAAGGCGCGGCGCCCTTATTTTGCCGACCATGGAAATACATACAATTCGAGCTGAAAAAAGTCAGCAAATGTACCAATTGTAAAATAAGAAAATAAAAATTATCTAGATTGTTGAATTCTCGTTTCAAATTTGATATTAGTTGAGCTTCTCATTTGTTTAAATGAAAGTTTGTAATATCTCTAGTTTTTTTTAAAGAAATTTTTTGGTAAAAGTTCCCTTATGATCTGTATTAGCAACAGTGGAGTGCGCATAGGATCCAGCTAAAACCCCTCAATAATCAATTTTAATGTATGTACATATTTATAATAAAAAAGTATTTTACTCAACAAGTGAAATAATAATTTGGAATTATTAGTAGAGATGTGCAAATGTCGTGATTTTATCGTGTCACGCGTGAATCACGCATGATCGTGATCAAATTTATAATTAATCACGCGTGAGCGTGACTTAAAAATAAATTACTCGTGCGTGATTGTGCGTGAGCTTTTTTTAATAATCACGCACGAATTCTCACGCTCTCACGAGATATCATTCCTGAATAGGTGAGTATCAATATACTATACCATTTTGCAAATGCTACGATGCAAGACCTTTTGCACAAGATTGTGTATTGGGCTATTGTTATAATTTTTTCAGGCGTAGCACACAACTATATTTTTCCTAAATTTTGACTTTTTTCAGAAATAACTACGCGTACATACGCATTTATGAAAAGGCACTCTTAAATTTTAGTTAAAAATGTTTAAAACTATCTACATAATAAAATCTTATAGTTGGAACTTTCAAAATCTACCGTCACAACTTTTTATAAACGCTTAAAAATAAAAAATATTTTTAAAATTTACGATTTAGGACATTGCTGAATGTAGGGGACATGTCCAAAATACAAAATAATTGGTTCTAAGGGGCTGTCCATATATTACGTAACGCTCTAGGGGGGGAGGGGGGGGTGCGAGTTTTGTTACGATCTGTTATGGTGGGGGGAGGGGGTCTTTGAAAATGTTACGTAACACAAAAAATTACCAATTTTGTACAAAAAAAAATACGTATGTTTTTCTCATTTATTTATTTAATTGATCATACGTGTTGCCTGCATATATTATGTACGAGTATGTATACCATATACATCTGCCGAATGTCAACTTTTGATATTCGAGAATTCGAATTCGAATATTTAAAACGTACCTTAAAGTTTATGAAAACTATCCAAAAATTTAATAGTTGTTAAATAACATTTGAAAATTATACAGAGTTTTTATAATACATTAAATAAATTGTAGTGAAACTGAATTGAACTGGTTCTGAATTCCTCATCTTTCTTTATCCATTTACATTCTTAAATATTCTTAATATATGTATGTACATAAAAACTTCTGTTTATATTAAACTGCAACATATATTAACATTAAATCCACCAAATACATAGAAGGAAATGATATTTGCAGAAGTTTAGGAAAAGATTTCTTGCAATTCTCATGGACAAAAAAGCGTCCTTTCAAAAAAATATATTCTTCCATATATGTGCATGACAATATCAAATTATTTAGTTTTAACATTTTTGTTGGTCAACTTGTCAACAATGTTTAAGTTTTGAGAGATGTGTTAATGGAAACTTGCATACATATACGTATTTTCATAAGGATATTATTTTAATTTTTTATGCAACAGAACTTAAAAAAATATGAAAACAACAGTGAAATGCGTCTAGGAACTAGATTGTGTGCCCCTCTAATTTCAATGTATTTTTAAGGTATATTTTTTAATGGGCAAATATCTATTGAAAATGTAATGTTGTAGAATGTAATTCAACATGGCAACCTTTATTGATCCTAGATATGATTTTTTTTTTTTTTTGTTTCACTCACATTTTAGATTGATTTGAAGATGGCCAAACGAAGTCATCTTTAAGCTCTCTGAAATACACGACGACTTCACTTATAGAAACTAGTGAAAGCGACCGCAAGGCTAATGCCAATTCTCCTCTTGATGTTTGAAATACTGCTCAGTCATCAATACGGAAAACTATAGCAGATTATTTGGAAAAAAACGCATAGCAAAAAAATATAAAAAATCTTTTTTTTTAATTATTAAAAACTAATATTTGTGTGCCATTCATTTAAATTTCGTTTTGGATTTATGAATTTCTTTATATATTTTTTTTAAACAAATACGAATATCTAGAAACGGCCGAATGTTTTGGAATTCCAATACACATCACTAATAATTACATACATACAGTTTAGGAATAAGCTCTCTAGAACACCATAATTTTTGGAGTTTTTGTCTATTTTTTTTTTTGTCTATTCCACTTTTACGTAAAAAGTTAAAAGTTTGTACAGTCTTCGGATACGGTATTTACTACGTGCACAGATCAGAAGTTGCATAACATTGTAAGTATGAGCACCTACTTTGCAAACGATGCGCTGCTTGATTGTTTGCGGTGTTCTTAATACTTGTCAAGAACGTTTTGAAAGGGTATGCATTGTCAATGTTTTGTTCTGCTGTATTATGAAATACTACACTCTGTTGGAAGGCAAGGCAGTTGACGCTTTGGAACTCAGCCTTTTTTACGTATAACCGAAATTGTTACAAGTTACGTTGATTATAATTATTATGAAAAAATGCTAGAAAATGCTAAATAAATAATTGAAAAATGCTAAAAAAAGTCAAGTATTTTGCTCACAGATGGTTTGGTTTATCGGTGAGCAAAAAATAGGGGAAAAAATCCAGGAGAATTGTAATTCACAATCGGGTACTTTATGTATTAATTATGTATACTGTTTGGGTAAACGAAGTGTGACAGTGACGTATGCAATGCCTCACTCATATACATAGTCACCCTTATCGCGAATCTCAAGGGAATAAACTATTGGGAATAATTTTTTTATTCCCATGAACAACAATTTGGCATCGCCAATTGTTAGGAATTAAAATGAACATCTGTTGCGAATCGAACATGCTATTGTGAATTGATGTAATTGTATTTTTTACTTTTTACGTGTATTTTTATAATTTTCTTAATAAATTGTTATTATTCAGCAAAATTAATAGCAATTTGCTCCGATTTATGTTATTTTTATTGGAAAAAAAAACAAAGAGACAAAATTTGAGAGATGCATCAAACCGACTGTGTTTATCGGAACTAATGTACATATGTAAGTATATACTGTAATATAAATATATATGTATGTACATTAGAGTGGCCGTTAATTGTAATGATGTACTATATTATAAATAAATTCATGCATTTTCACTCCATTTAAAAATAAAATCAAACAAGTTAAAAACACAACAAGGAAACTAACTACTTACATTGTGCTTCTTTTTTTATATTCCCAAAAAAAACGTTTTTTTTTTTAAATACACATATTTTTTGGGGAAAAGCTCACGGGAATAAAAATAGGCCATGCCACCATGAGAGTTTTTCACGTGGAAATAATTCACGATTGCAAATTTAGGGAAAAGGGAAATATTTCGAGAGAATAAATATTCACGATAGGGGCGAGTATGTATAAAATTTGTTGAGTAAATATTGGACATGTTGAAAGAAATATTATTAGCTTATATTTTTTTGATCTCATTCCTTAACGCATACGTGCAGATGTTTATATACGGGTTGAAAATTGTCTCTTCTGACTCTGCGTTAACAACGAAATTTACATTCTTCATTTGTCATGTTGCATGTTAACTGTATTCACTCTAAATTTATTTTAATTGACTCCCATAATTAAGTTGTTTTCAGGAAAGGGGTAGTTGGTGATGCAATAAAAATATTTAGTATACATGTACAGCATAGCTGCCCACAAAGAGAAACACGAGAGAAATGTATAAGCGTATGGGCATTCATTTGTATAAAAAGCCGATTGATGTTCGGCACTCTGGCGCTTCTCTGGGCAGCCTGGATGTACAGTAATATGTATGTAGATATGTATGTAGAAATGTATGATTAGTTTTTAAATATTTAAATCGCTATTAACTATTCCATTCCTCTAGAATCTAGAGTCTAGATAGAGACGTATGATTTTGATGGACACATGGATAATCATTGTACATGGATGAATTGTATATATGTATGTTCACATTAAATATTATTGATGAAGGGAAATAAGTTACGATGGTACACATTATGCAGCTCTGTACACATTATGCAGCTCTGTTATTTACGTTGATAACACAACTTTCGTATTTATGTTAAACAGGATAGACTAATATTCTGTGTTAAACAGCTAGAACGATTTAGACATTTTGTAGTCCTGCCATACTTTCATCGTAATTATATAAGAACTTTAATTAAGCACTCAAAACAATTAAAAGTTATTAAAGTGCATTTTAAATTTAAATTATCTAATTACATATTTATTTATCAAGTCAAATAATTTGGGGGTGGAGTTAATTAAATCTCAAACTAAAAAACTGGCTCTTAATTAACTTAAATATTGCGTGAATTATGAGACTTCGTTCAACAAACGTCCGCAACAGCGTTGTCAACTTTTAAATTTCAAAAAGCACCGAAACCAAGAAAATAGCGCGTAATTTAAGTAAAAAAGCACTAAATTTAAAATTTTATTATATTATTTAAAAAAAAAATTTACACATCGTTTGGTTATTGATTTTCTGCAGACATAAATGTATTTTGAATATACTGTGCCGCAAACCAATAACCAACCGACAACATGTACTTAAATTGTACAAATTTGAGGCATCCGATAAACATTTTATTTTTATAGGACGAAGCATTTTCAAATTATTATAAAAAATTTTAATTTGAATTTTTTTCGTCAATGAACAAACGAATCTCTCGAGTTTAGTCAAATTGGCAGTAATCCACAAGTATTTCTGAGGTTAAAAAAAAAGTTGAAAATATTTTAAAATCAAGGCTTACAAAATTTGGTTTTTATTAAATTATGCTGTGGAAATATTCTCTCGGCTGATATGTGACAAAGATAATAAATTTTTATCGAAATAAAAATGGTGACTTCTGTGTTTCAATATGAAAGTAACAGAAGTTTGATGGGAATGCAAGTTTTGATAATGCCTCAAACGAGTTCATATCAACTGAATCTCTCAATAGTGGACTCAATGTTTTTCCCATTGCATTAAGTGAATCAATCTTTCTCCACCCATTGTCTATACTAGACAAAATTTCGCTATTAGACTATATTTGAGTAAATACTTGTATTATGTCTTCTTTGTTGTATGGCAAAACACTGTTTACATTATATATGCTTAAAATGTTAAGGTTTGATAATAATATGACATGTATTTATAAAACCAAGCCTTTTAAAATTTTAATAGATTTTTTTGAGATGCTCCATTTAACTTCAGAGCTTATGTTTTTGAATGAAAGAGTTCCTCGAAAAAAAAAATAGGTAAGGAAATTTTCCTTTGAGTTTTTGGCTTAGTGCCACCGACTGGAACCAAAAAGCACTGAAAATTAATTTAAAAAAGCACTCAGCACTAACTTCAAAATTTATCGCGTCGAAAATTTCAGAAAGCACTAAAAACGGTGCGAAAAGCACCGACTTGACAACGCTGGTCCGCAATAGTCGTCATATATTACATACATATATAAATATTGTACATATCGTTACACTAATATAGAAAGGTCTTAACTCATTATTTTTTAACGAGAATTTAGCATTTTTCGATCAATTAGATGTTCTACAAGAAATTCGATTTCAAAAAAATAATGTCTTAAGGTAACTGTATGTATGTATGTATGTATGTATGTATGTATGTATGTATGTATGTATGTATGTATGTTGTAAAACTAGAACTACAAATAATAATAATTATTTTTTTTAGCAAGATAATACATATTAATTAATTTATAAATGACACATTAAAAAACTACAATAAATGTAGCAAACATGTGTTAAATTTTTATTATAATTTAAATACAAACTATTAATATAATTAACTCGACTTTTTTTAAAGATACATATTTTAGCAAAGAAATTCTGCCATAGAAGTGAACTGATAATTTTAAAATACATGCAAAGAAACTCAATACTGAAGAATTACATACACTGCAAATCACTTAAATAAGGAATTGAAATATACCAAGAAAATCTACTTTTTATTTACCTTAAATAAATTAAAGCTCTTATTATGAGCAACTTTCGATCTTCGAATGAATGTAGTCGAAAGTACTGATCGAACGAATTTTCATTTGGTATTATGACGAGCATTCGACAAAGAATGTTCAACAACTATACCTAAAAAATAAAAAACAGTCGTTTATAAAAAATTTTTTCATCGAAAGCTAAATTCGTTGGTCAACGAAATTTTCGATGCTCATAATATGAATTAAACATTCGATTTTGGATGTTCGATAGCCAGCGAAGATCGAAAATCGAATGCAACTCATAATAAGGGCCTAAGAGTTGTTTTATGCATCACTTGAACGAGGAATTCTTACACTTTTGAAAATTTGAGCCAAGGCTGGCCGCGGATTTCACGGATTAATTTAAAAAAGTACCGTGAAAACTGAAAGTACTCGCTTGCTTAAAGTGCACAAAATTCTACATCAGTGGGCGAAAAATAAACGTCAAATAGGTAACGGTGCTTTTCTAATGACGCGTTAAAATTGCACATAGTGAGAAAAAAAAATTGAAAAATAAGCAGAAAAAAGCTAAAAACTTTAAGTAATTATATATCCGGTTTATCTCGAGTAATTTTGAAACTATCGACTTCAGGTATTTATTCAAATGTTTTGCTCAAATTTGTTGCCAAAATCATTTATGGAAGTGCTTTTCATGACTATCATGAGTAAAATTCTGCGTGAAATTTATACCTTTTCCAATCAGAATTTTTTGTTTTCCCTATTACTTGCTATTAGTTGGAATTGTTCCCCGAGAAAAATTTCACGCGGAGTTTTATTCATGATTGCCCTGTTTGTTTTTAATTTTTATGTTGTAAATGCAACAAAAATATGGATTTCCTCAGTTTAACTTGACATTAGGGATGCCAAACGGGAAATCCCGAATCCCGGGATTTCTTTTTCGGGATCATTATCATCATTATCAATTTTTATATAAACAACTATTTATGTATATATTCACACTTTAGTTAATTTTATGGTATTTTTTATAATATTTAAAAGTTCCATACAATTTTATACAACAATTTAATGACTATTCGTGACAAATTGTTTATAAATTAACAATAAGAGCAAAATAAATTAATTACTTTCTTAAGGTTATTTTCATCAAGGGTGCTACAATATACAACTAAGAATTATTTTGAACACAAAAAGAAGTATTTGAGCTTTGGAACAAAAATAATATTTGGCAAATTCATAATTTTGAATAATGCATTCCCTCTTGTTCTTATCCCGAATCTCAAAGGAATAAATTGTTGGGAATAATTTTTTTATTCCCATGAACAACAAATTGGCGTTGCCAATTGTTAGGGAATAAAATGAACATCTGTTGCGAGTCGAACGTGCTATTGTGAATTGATGTAATTGTATTTTTTTACTTTTTACGTGTATTTTTATAATTTTCTTAATAAATTGTTAATATTCAGCAAGATGAATAGCAATTTTTATTGGAAGGAATAGAGAGACGAAATCAAATCCATTGTGTTTATCGGAAGTAATGTACATAAGTATGTATGTAAGTGAAAAACATGAAGAATTGTTGGCAGCATATACTCAGGCACGTTCTCACACTCGCAAGGTTTTCAAATCGCATGTGAGTTGCAAATCGCTAAACTTGTTTCTACATGTTCTGTAACTCATGCGTTTTGCTTGCGACTTGTCATATTGATTTATGCTCAAATCGCCAGAGTATAAGAAAACAATGGAGAGGAAAAATGAGCAAAACAAAAAAGCTTTTTTTTAATTTAATATATTTTATTAAAATTGTCAGCAAAATCGTCTAGTTTTGATACAAATAAAAAGAAAACATATTTAATTTAATATATTTATCATTTTATTGTTTGTTTAAAGTTCAGTTTATTGTAATTTCATCAGTTCACTTCAGTATACCCTTGCGAGTTCAACTCGCCAAAATTCTGGCGTTTGCGATTTACAGACCACTAATCTTGCGAGTTCAAGTCATAATCGCAAATATTATACGAGTTGCGAGTGTGAGAACATGCCTGACTATAATATAAATTATGTAGATATATGTGTCCTTAATTATGAAAGTGGTTTAAGTTATGTGAATTTTTGTTTCGAAATATCAAATAAATCTTTGAAAAACTTCCAATAAATATTTAAAATTATTAAATAAATTTATATAAATCGAGACTAGTAGTTACAATTCTAAATTAAAATGCTGGATAATATAAAAAAACTTTTTAATTTGTTAAAATGTAATTTACTAAATATCTCGAGCAGAGAAATATATCGCACATTTACTTCAATAGTGGCATAACTCAAAAAATGGGTTTTTTGAGTAAATAATGCAGAAAGATGCGGCATTTCGTATTTTATCTTGTGTAAAAATTTCATATAAATAGCTTGTACCATCACCTTCTTAGGAGAGAAGATTTTTGTTCATTTCTCCATTGAGTTGTATGCAAATTGAAAACTTAAAACGCGTTTTCTGCAAAACTGGTTTTTTTGAGTTATGCCACTATTGAAGTAAATGTGCGATATGACTTAGACCACTTTTATAATTAAGGGCACATATATGAACATATATACTTAAGTTCAGTAATTTCAATTCTTATTGAATGAAATATTTTTATTAATTAAGAGTTTCTAAAGAAGAGAAGAAAAATTAAACTAGACTTTATTAGCTGGGGGAAAAAATACCGATATTTTTATATGCAGTCACACACTTCATCAGCACCCATGTATATCTACTGGGGTAGAGATTGTTATTAACATCAGCCATTGAAAGCAAATGTTTAATGAAATGGAATATGAGAAATGATTATTGTGTATACAATTATTGATTTACCTTTGCTAAATACATTTGTAAGTATAAAATAATAATATCGAAGAAGTTCAAAAAACAACAGGAAAACTACTTACATTGTGCTTCTTCTTTTTTTATTCCCAAACAAAACGTTTTTTAAAAAATACGCATATTTTTGGGGGAAAACTCACGGTAATAAAAATCGGCGATGCCATATTTTTTCGAACATGCGAGTTTTATCACTTGGAAATAATTCAGGATTGCAATTTTAGGGTAAAGGGATATATTTCGAGGGAATAAATATTCACGATAGGTCTGATTTTACATTTTGCTTGTTTTTTTTTTTGTTATGCACGGTTTATGTGCATTGTGGTCCTTTTTCGGTATTTTTTATAAAAAAACATGTTTATTAATTAATTAATAATTACTTTGTAATTTTGTTCCAAAAGATTTTGGTTGAACATGCAGTTTGTTCTAGTAGTTATTCATATCAAAAAAAAGGGGTGGTACCTGTCTCACCCCTTCTATACAGCCAAAGATTTTGCTGGAACCTGAAGTTTGATCTAAGAGCCATCCATATAAAATTTAGAGACTCTCACTATTACAGTTGAGTACATATTAATTAATGCGCGAAAAAGGGGCCTTTGGCCCCACTGTGCGACAATTGCGTTGTAATTTAAAAAAATTCAACGTGAAAAAGCGGTTAACACTTCAAAAATTCAGTTGGGAATTGAGCGGTAAAGCGATCCTAAATAATCTAGTGATATACTACGAGTGCCAGGCAGGTTTTTATTATGTCCTTTAAAGATTCCTTTGTATTAAATTGCTTCAAGATGTCCTATACGTCTCTAACTAGCCAGCCCAGGACATTTTTGGTTACGTTAAAATACGGAGAATATTTAGGCCAACATAAGGCCGTGTGTGATACACTATCACACACAGTCATGCGATTTTTGAGAAAATACAGCCCTGCTATGATGAAGTTTATGAAAATTTTCAAAAGACAATAACAATTCATCAGGTCAGGGTTGTATTTTTTCGTAGATGGTGCGATTGTATAGGATAATGAGTCATGGCTTTTAGAAGTTTTATATATTGGTGTTCACGGTTTTACACCTCTGGCACGGTGAATTAAGAGCATTGTCGTGTTGATAGATCCAAATGAAATTTGAAATGGTGAAAACGCGCCTCCTAATATTCTTTTATACGAGATCTACCAAATGCCAAATACCAAGTCAACAACTCCATCTTCTCTGCTGTGTCATCGTTGTAAAAATATTTCTTCCTTTCTTAAGTCATGGAAGTAAAAGTTTCATCCATCTGGAACATTAATATTAAACTTTTCTCCTCACAAAAATATTCGTAAAAAAAATTTTTTTTTTTTAATTAAATTCCTTATTTAGGTGATTTGCAGTGTACATCTGCGGTGGTAAACAGTGTGTGGTTGTCTTTTATTTACATATGTATATTATTATGATACATACGGGGAACGTGTAAGAAATTAAAAGGAAATGAAAAAAAATAGTAGTGAGTAATATGATATTATTACTGAGTAGTAAAAATACCACACTCACCACTATTATTGAGCAACTACAATCCAAAACATTCTTATCACCATTGACAACCAACCTCTTTGGCGTCATTGGTTTCTCGTTGGCGTCGAATTTTTGGTCGTTGGCTGAATGAAGTGAAACCTTAAGAGGCAGGCAGGCAGGCACCTGCCTTTTGTACATGTGCACACTTTCGTTTCAGTTTAAAGATGTACACTGTTTTATTTATTTTTTACCTTTTATGCCACGAAAATTGGCAAATTTAGTTTTATTTTTGATATATGTATTTTTAAAAAATTTTTTAAAAATAAATTTAGAATTCAAGAAATTTTGAAAGAAATTGGATTTCTGATTGACGTACAAAAGTAATGTTGCAAAAGAGGACGGGTAAAATTTTAACAAAATCTGTCATTTAGTTATTTAAAAAAATAAAAATAAATTTATTTAAAGTATTTTATAGTTATTATAACCCAAACCCTTTTTTTCTCATTTACCAATTTATAATTTATTATAAAATTTTTAGATAATTTTCAAAGTTCAGCAAATATTTTGTAAATTTATATGGCGTGCAAGTTAATTTAAATTTTATATCAGTACTCACGAAACAAATCCTTTCGAACCAAATTTCTAGCACACAATACTGCAAATAAAAAAAAAAACAAATTAATTTACAATAACTTTTTATATGTGTACATGCAATTTTTAATTTATTGATTGATGATTAACTTAATTGATCATGATTGCAAAGTAAACCTTTGGTCACGCTGTAGAAATATTCGTAAAGTTTTCGAAAAATTTAATATGTAAAATCAAAATGGTAACAAATTAAAGTGAAACAATTGGTAAATTCACAAGCTCGCATATTAACGTCGTATGCGCCGTCTAATTATACAATATCGTATTTTTGTTGCTTTTAATTTTCAGACAAAAGTGTGTTGTAATTAAACAATTGAATTTATGTGTTTTTCAAATAGTTTGTATTGAGGCAAGGTCTGGCAATATTCAATTTTTTGGATTAATTCTTAAAAATATTTTAAATATTAAATAATTAAAAACAGAAAATATATTTTTCTTAATAATAAATATATATTTAATTCATTTAATCTTCAAACTATTTTAATCAAAATTTTTTTATCGCGAAAAGCTTCTTATAACTATTTGTCATCAAATTAAAATTCCCATACCTGGTTTAATTTCATGCTATAAAATAAAATTAATGTCCACTTCAATTTCTGACTTTTAAAAATATGATAAAATAACGATAAACCATACGACTGAGCTTGTGAATTGAACAAATATATAGTTACCTTAATATAGAAAGGCCCTAACTCATTATTTTTTTGAAATCGAGATTTTTGCATTTTTCTATCGCAATACACAAAAAATAATGATTAATTAATTAATTATATTAAGGTAACGATATGTATGTATGTACATTTCGAGCTTTTGTTGCAAGAGAGTCATAACTCAAAACAAATAAATTTTGCAGAATTAATTGTCATATTTTCCAATTTCATACATTTTTGGGGTCACCCTAATATAAGAAAGGTGGAACTTGAATTTTCGATATTTTATAGGAGAAGCAAAAAACTGAAGAAAAACTGCATACAAATAACAATTTTTTAAGTTGCCACAAGTCCTTGATTTTGAAGTGTAACGTATACTAAGATCTTCAAGTAGGATGCAATCATACGTTTTCTCTAAGAAAACGTTAAAAACACGATTTCGAAAAAATTGAGATACGCCTTTTTTATATTAAGCCATCGATATGTATTTCTTTAACATTATCTTGTTAGAGAATTGAAAACACGTTTTCTGTAAAACAAGTATTTTGTGTTATGACTCTCTTGCAGCAAAGGCTCGATATGTAAGTAAATAATAACCGGCATTATTTTATAACCTCTAGACAAATTGCATTTTTTTAGGGCCTGTCCCCCGATGTCGACAACGTTCGACTTATCGCACGCTTACATTCAAAACAAAAGCAAGTTTTAAAATATTGTCGTTGTTTCCCATGTAACTGTGCGACGAGTCGAATGTTGGTGACATCGTTTGACAGGCTCTTAATGCTTTATAAAATAACTAATCAAATTTCAAAGAATATTTCAAATTTCAAAAGTAGATGTTGTTTTAAAGCCACGTGTTCGAGAAGTATGTTTTGGAAAAAGCAAACCTAAAGTATAGAAAGAAAATAAAATCGCTTTTTAAAGTACTTTTGATAAAAAGTATCTTTTAAAAAAAAGTACCTTTTTGGAAAAGTGCTTGCAAAATCAATTTCCATTACTCTACGTCTCTACCTGACATGAAATTTTATTATAACTGTTTTTAAGACAAAAAATGCACTAACAATAAAAAAGCATTAATTAACTTGAGCAGACTACACCATTAGTTAAAAGTTAGTAATTATATATAAAAAATAAAAAAATTGACTTGAAAAAAAAACCTTTCGGAAAGAAAGTTTGCAGCGACTCTTTTGGAAAAAAGCACTCACATAAAAACACAATCCCAAAAAACGTGGCTTCTGGAGAGATATTCACCCCTGTGGTGAATAAAATGTAAAATTTTTGTTCCCATGAAAATTTCATTCCCCAACAAAGGAAATTTTCTGTTATGAATTTCATGGGACGTGCATCTAACTGCAGAATAATAAAGCCAAATTGTAGACTTTTTTCATAATTAATTGAGAAGTAAGGCCAATATTGATTTTTACTTATAACTTTATTGCAGTGGGTGGGATCTCGTCTTAAGAAATACACAAATTTTGGGTCTCAAATGAATTGTTTTTAACCCCCGACAAAAAAAGGGGTGTTATAAGTTTGTAGTGTGTGTCTGTGTATATGTGTGTCTATTCGTGTCCACGTACAGACCGAACTGCTGGAGCGATTTCGAATTAGTTTTTTCTGTTGGTGACTTGATCGAGAGGGCTATGTTTTAAGAAAAACTGTCCAGCCGTTTAGAATATATCACATCTTCTCGTGATATATTCGGGGGTTTTTAAAATTTTTAATTTTTGTTATTAAGTGTAGTTGTGTTTTTAAATATTCCAGGTACAGTGGAAAAATCTTTAGTATATGTACCACCGCACTGAAATTAGAAAAAATTAGTTTATACTCAATCGTGAAATTTATTTACTGATCTTGTTCAGCAATAAATATTTATAACTTATAATATTTAATTGGAAGGAAAATATTGCAATCACACGATAAAGTGAACAAATCCGAGAAAAAATTTAAAAATTCCCGTAAAAATTAATAATATTTTTCACGGGGATTTTTTCAGTATTCCCTTGGGTTTGCTCACTTTATTTTTGCAGCCGAACGGAACTAAGACATCGCGTAATTTTAATATTATCCTTCACACGCAGTAAATATTATGACGGTACATCGCGGTTGTATACTAAAGGTTTTTTTCTACTACATCTAGAATATTTAAAAGCACAACTTAAAAGTTTAAAAAATTTAATTTGGGACCTAACATTTGTGTATTTTTTATTCACACTTATTGCGAATCTCAAGGGAATAAATTCTTGGGAATAGTTTTTTAATTCCCATGAACAACAAATTGGCATCGCGCCAATTGTAAGCGAATAAAATAAACATCTGTTGCTAGTCGAACATGCTATTGTGAATTGATGTAATTGTAGTTTTTACTTTTTACCCGTATTTTTATAATTTTATTAATAAATTATTATTATTTAGCAAAATTAATAGCATTTTTCGACTTGGGTTGAACTTATTCATATTATTCGGTCGTTTTTGACACAAACTAATGATTAAACCCATTTAAATTACATGGGTTTGATCATATTTTTGTGTCAAAAACGACCGACTGAATGAGTTCGACTCAAGTCTAAGCATTTTGCTCCGATTTATGTTATTTTTATTGGAAAAAATGAAGAGACGAAATTTAAGAGATGCATCAAATCCACTGTGTTTATCGGAAGTAATGTACATATAAATGAAAAACATGAACAATTGTTGGCATCGCCGATTTTTGTTCCCATGAGTTTTTCCGCAAAAAATATGTGTATTTTTTCACAAACGTTTTGTTTGGGAATAAAAAAAAAGAAGCACAAGTATATATATTATAATATAAATAAATTCATGTATTTTCTCTCCTTTTAAAAATAAAATCGAACAAGTTTAAAAATCAAGAAAACTTCTTGTGCTTCTTATTTTTATTCTCAAACAAAACGTTTGTGAAGAAATACATACATAATTTGGGGGAAAAATCAAGGGGATAAAAATCGGTGATGCCATATTTTTTTCGAAAATGCGAGTTTTTTCACGTGGAAATAATTCACAATTGCAACTTTAGGGAAAAGGAAATATTGCTAAGAAATATATATTCACTATGGGGGTCATTATTAATATTCTTCCATTTTTTTACATGCACTGGGACTGATAGCAACGAAAAAACTTCACGGAAGATTCACGATAACATTTCTCAAATTTCAGGGGAACAAAAATTTCACTTGTTATTTACAATAGGGAAGCAAAAAAGGAAAAAATTATTTGATAGTAAAAAAAAAATACTTATTGGAAAAAATGCTCATTAAAATAGCTAATTTTGAAGGAAAAAATACCTTGTAAAAAAATAACTTTTGAAAAAATGTAATGTGCCTTTTTAAATAAGAAGGTATTTTGAGAAAAATTTTGTACTTCCTTTTCCCCACGCGAAGTTTACTTTGCAAAGACTTGAGATTGTTTGGTGACAAGGGAAAGAAGAATGGGGTGAGTAGAGTTTGTTGTCCTCGGAAAGCTGTTTTGTTTTTTGTTTGTTAAAATTTGTCTCAAAGTTTAATTTGCGTGTGGAGAAGTGAAACAAAGTTCAAAAGAAAATTTAAAAGACTTTGTCAAAGAAATCTTTGCGTGTGGAAAAAGGGTCTTATTATTTGAAAAAATGCTTCAAAAAACTTATTTACTGAAAACCTTTAAAAAGTGACTTTCATAAAAGTACTCTTTAAAAAAATGTGTTTACTTTAACTTTAAAATAACATATCTTTTTTTTTTGATTTTTTAAACATAAAAAATAAGAAAAACTTACTTGTTATACGAATTTTGTGTGCTCCATTGCGTCGGGGGTATTCCAATTTATTCATAATTTAAATTAAAACATACAGTTTATATACAAAAAAAAAAAAAAACAAAGTTAAATAATAAAATAAAAAAGAAAGAAAATTAAAGAAAATTTTCGAAATGTTGATGTTTAAAACATTTTTGTTGGCTCTTTGTTAATGCGGTTGTTGTTGATATTTGTTGATGTGTTGTTGAAATTGATTTTATTACACAATTATAAATTGTTGTAAAATAATATCGAAAATATAAATTTTATATTGTGCTAAAAATCAAGATGCATTGCAGAATGGCAAATTAACAGCAACATTATGTATGCCGTGAAACTGTAATAAAAAAAAAGAAAAGATATGAAATATATCAATACAGTATCATTAAGAGTATTAAAAGTATTATAAGGCCTGACCCACGATATCGACAACGTTCGACTTGTCGCACACTTGCATTTGAAACAAGAAAATATTAAAATTTGGTTTTGTTTTAAATGTAAGTGTTCGACAAGTCGAACGTTGTCGACATCGTGGGTTTGACCCATAATTTTTATAAATTTATTTATTATATTAAAAAAGTATCCCTTAATTATGTACATACATATATGTAATATGTATGCTATCTATCAACAAGTGTTTGCAGCCTAAAAGTGGCTCCTCAATCATAATCAGCCACCAAGAGAGATAATAAACTATAAATATTATTGAAGCAAAAAAAAAAACATAGCAACTAACAATTGCTTTAAATTATTTTTTATTACAAAATGACAAAATTAATATAATCAAACACGCATACACTGTCATTGCACAAATGGATGGTTGGGTGATTGACTCCTAAAGTATGCACGTTCTCTTTTAGAAGTATATAGTATGATTAGCATATATGGTATGATCACAAAAAAAATGTATAGTGCTGTGGTTGGTTTTTAATACGAGTAGTATTGATGCTCGGCAGATTTTTACTTTCAATCTTTATAGGAAACACTTGTCACTAGTGTTTTATAAATGTAATTAGTTGCAAGCGAATATGTAGAACAATAATAGTTATTACAAATAGCTCATGTGTGTCGAGCTTAATAAGTTTTAAAAAAATATAGCAGGCGCGTTAAAAAAAATTCCCATACATATTCAGCTTGTTTCTAAATATCAACTCGAAAGGGAATTATTTCCTATTCCTTGTTCAGTTATTTTTAAGAATTAAAAATTTGTAGGTAAAACATAAACACATGACATCAAAGAAACCCACCAATACCCCCCGTTTTTTTCTTTTTTATTTTTCCCACCGAATTTGTTTCTGGGGAAAAATCTTGTGCACTTCTTTTTAGGGTTCTTTACACCAGACGTGAAAAGGAAAAGCGATGCCAACTTGGTGCTTTTGACACTATTTTTAGTGATTTTTGAATACTAAAAACGCCAATTTTGAGCGTTAGTGGCAAACTAAGAAAAAGCATTAAGTACTGCTACTTAAGATATGTGTGTATTTTTTTAAATTACTTCAACAAAAATTTGGTGTATTTATTTTTTCAGTATAAAGAATACCTTTTTCGTCTAATATATTTCATTAAACAGACAAGAGCTTCGAAAATATTAAACATTATTAAACTTCACTCTTTTCATGTTAGTGCTTTTTACGCTTTTTAGATCTTAAAATTACGCTTTTTGTGCTTTTTTTAAATTTTAAATGTAAAAACAGAATAAAGTCTGCAACTTCAGGAAAATCGCTGACAAATTAATCAAGCCCATAATAACATCGACGGCAGTAACTTCAAATGCTCTCTAATTTTTGTTTTATTTTCTTTTGTGTTTATTTTTCTTTGCAGTTTTGTTTACAAAATGTATGAAATTTATTGAAAGTATGGTAACATTTTTGTGAGAATAAGTATTTATATGTGAGAGCATAAGAAAAAACGCTCTCAAAGTAAAATAGATTCTATCTCACGACTGGTTTCTGCGGCTGTTTTTTGTGTCAATTTGTATGGAAAATGTGTTGAAGTCGGTATTCTGTTTAATCATTAATGTGCTTTTAGAGCCAAAAAAAAATTGGCATCACTGAAAAGAAACCCTATTGTTTTCGCTACGCTGTCCGTCTGACCGTCACAGGCTATTTTCTCCTAAGAGGTGAAATTTAGACAGACTATGTAGAACCTTGGCCGCTACAACAACAAATACATGAGAGTTGAAAATTAAAGGGTGTTCCAAAACGAGCGACGAAAAATGTTACAATCCCATGTAATATACATACAATTGTATGTACATCTGAATATTGACACTAGAAATTTGTAAAATTAGTGTATTTGTATACAGACTACAACAATAAACATTAAAATTTAAAAAAGAAACTTAAATTAAGGGTGTTCTATCAGTCAATGCAATTTTGACTATGTAATTTTAACAATTTTTTGTATCTTGGAAACCGTAAGAGGCAAACTCTTGAAATTTTCAAAAACGGTAAAAATAAAAAATCCCAAAATTATAAAATCGCCAAACCAGAAAAAAAAATTCCAAAAACCAAAAAAAATCGTCAGAGACAAAAAAAATTCTAACACTAACGGTCTGGCCCACGATGTCGACAAGAAACTATCTATCGCTTACTTATATTGAAAACAAAAACAAATTTTCTTATTTTGTTTTTGTTTTCAATATAACTAAGCGACAGATAATTTCTTGCCGACATCGTGGGCCAGGCCGTAAAATAAATCGACAAAACCGCGAAAAAGGTGCCAAGACAAAAAAAAAATCGCCTAAACTAAAAAAATCGCCAGAATGAAAAAAATCGCCAAACTGTAAAATCACCAAAAACCGAAAAAAGTCGTTAAAACAAGAAAAAAATGCAAAAACTAAAAAAAGCGCCAAAATTTAAAAAAAAATCGCCAAAAACCAAAAAAAAAAGCCGAAACTAAAAAAACCCTCAAAACCGAAAAAAAACTTAAAAACGAAAAAAAAATGCCAAAACTATATATTATATAGCCTAAATTTTGTATTCAGTTACATATCTAGTGTCCGTACGGAACACTTCGTGCGCGGGTCAAAGTCGCACTTCACTGAATTTATTTAAATTTTAGTGATCAGAAACAGTATATTTTATAAGAACTATATCGAGCCATAACCGAAAATTATCGCTTATCGAAAATTATGTCGCTTAAGCTATTTTGGCGGTTATGTCGCGATATATGAAGCCATAAACGCAAAAAAAAAAAATACTTAAGCGACATACAAGTATTTTTTAAATTTCGTTTTTTGACGAAAATCGATTATCGAAATCGAAGGTAATCGTAAAAAAAAACTAAGTTCGAAAATAATGTCGCTTAAGCTTTTTGGCGGTTATGGCACGATATGCGATCACGATTGGGTTACAGAGATCTGCGCCGACCGGCTGAGCCGAGCCTCCGAATGCTTTTTGTCAGCCGCCGACGCCGATTTTTTCTCGGCTCAAAATCGGCTAAGATTAGCCGCTTATTGATAATTTTTTTTTATATTTTACTTGAAGGTTTTAGGCTTTTTCACACATTCACAATTTTAAATTTTGATGGAAATTTTCTTTCCAATTGACACATCGCTGGCTGGTTGTTGGTTTGCCGCACAGTATATTTAAAATGCATTATTACTGCGGCAAACCAAAAACCACCCGACGATATATCCCGTTTATACGCACTTCTTATTTGCAAATAACAGTGGAAAACGTTGCGGTATACATATACACATATGGCCAATAAAGTAGGTACGACCTATATAATCTGTGAAAATGCATATTTTTCGATTTTATGTGATCAAGAGCCGATCTTCGTTAATATTCATTGTCTGCAGCATTATACTAAATAAGAATAACATCAAAAACGTAACATTTTAAATTAATTAACATACTATGAGGAAAAAAAAACAGGAAATTCACTTGTCCATTAAAATAGGTACTAAGAAGTAGATCCTGAAAATAAAAGGATTATTGAGTAATTTTGCACAAAAATAACATTGGAACAGCTAAATTAGATTAGTAGCTACTATGTCCACCACTAGTTTCCATGACATTATGAATAAAAATGAATAAATCTGTTGGGCCTGGTCTATAATCTTGAGGCTAAATTTCAAGGAAAAACTGCTTTAGGCAGCGTTGAAACTTTCTGTTTTTGTACCACAATCAAAACGGAAAAGATCGCAAGAAAATTATCACATAACAAAAAAATTAAATTTTATATTTTTTTCTTTCTTTTTAAAGAGAAGTAACTCTCAGGAAATGAATGCCTACTACTATGTATTACTAGGTGTTACCTTCTTTAGTCCCAAATCACACTGTGCAAGTCTTATTGCTAAGCTGATTAGTTTATTAGGAGAGAGAGAGAGAGACGGGGGGAAAAGAAACATTGCTGTTCCCCTCGTCTCTCTCTCCCTGAAACTAATCAGCTTAGCAATAAGTGTGATTTGCTTGCACAGTGTGATTTGGGACTTAGGAAAGGTATAGTGATAAAGAAGACAAGCGGTGAAGGAAGAGGCACAGAAAAGCTTCATTCTTTTACAACTCTGCTATTTGTACGTTTTTTTAATAATGCCGTATTGTTAGATGAGACATACTAAATTTTGAAGCTGTGGTTAGTAGCCATTATATCGGTTATTTTATTTCGCCGATGATTCTGCTACACAACGGAGGAGGGCGCTCTGATGTTAAATTAGGATTAGTATCTGCTGGAGTTACTTTCAAAAAAAAAAAAAAAAAAAAAAACAATCGTGCGATTTCAAATCGATTCGGTTTACAGAACCGGGCTGTTAAGTTTTTAAAATATACTTTCTTTTGGCTATAAATATGCTTCATTCATAACGAAATCATCGCAAAACAGTGGGTCTACTCTGTATTTCGAAACGAAAGAAAAAGATTTCGAAAATGTATGTTATTAACATTGCAATTTGAAAGCATTTGCTTTCGTTTCGAACTACAGAGTAGAACTCCAGTTTCCTGTATGTATTTGGAAGGTTAAATATACAGCCTTATCATGAATTCATCATGTGGAAATTTTCGAATAAATTTTTTCGTTCACATGGATTTTAACATGATATGAATATATAAGGTACATGGTGTAATTATGCAGGTGACTGCGTAAGGATTTGTTATATAAAAATACGGCAACCATAGCTGTGTAAAGAACCGGAGAACGTCAAAACAAACAAAACGAAGTTTTTGACATTCTACAGCTACAAAGCACACAGAGCAAAAAATTATCAGCTGAAGTAGCGCTGCCACCTAGTTAAATACACCTGGATAAGGTACTTCAATTCTCTATTTGTTTTGAAAAATAAGGATTTTTGAAGTTGGTTATTTGAGAGAAATAAAGAAAAATGTTCCCATATAATAGATTTAGCTCGAAATCTCGTAAGTATTAGATTTCGGGATAATGTAAATGCATTATATTTTTATTTTTCATTATCAAAGACAACTATTTTTGAGGAAAATAATTTATAGAATTCAAAAAAAAGAACTCAAAAGTATTTTAAAACAAAAAAACGTCCTAAATCTTATTACTGAATTAGAGCATAAGTAAAATAATAGGAGTGCAGCATTTTTTAAATTCCCTTCATTTCCGGGTGTTCGTCAACAGTGGCTAAAAGCCTATAAGATTTGTGAAATAGACTTGCCAAAAGATCTGACCGGTTATTAAACCAATTTTTTTAGAAAAGGATATTACAATCAACAAGAAACATATTATGTAGATTTAACAGAATGCAATATCAATTAATATATGCTAAACTTAATGAAAGTTCATTGTCAACTAACCAAAAACATCAATAAATTTGGTTTCTCAACGCCAAACTTAGATGAAAATATAGTTAAAAGATTTGTATTAAGCAGAAAACTTAAAAATATGAGATAAGTTATTACATAATCACTTTTCACACATCACAGATATGTAGTTATGTATATAACTTTATTTATTCCCAAATTTTTGTTAAGATAATTACACATTTTTGTAAAAAAAATTTCTAGGGGAAGACTTACATTTTTTACTATATGGGAACATTTTTCTTTATTTCTCTCAAATAACAAACTTTAAAAATCCTTATTTTTCAAACCAAAGAGAGAATGGAAGTACCTTATATATTTATATCATGATCAATAGTGTTTATTGATATTCTTTTTTACTGAATTGTATTTATTTCATGTATACCTTTTCTTTCAAAAAAATATACATATGTATGTATGTATGTAGGTATTGAAAGTAATGACTGACATACAAAAGCACTTATGGTACACTAAAAAAAAATAATATAAGCAAACGATATCGCTTTGTGCACTCTGAAATCAGCCTTAAAATTTTCTGCTTTGATTTTAGGCATTTTCTCCTCACAGTATATCGAATAGTGGCTTCTGTTTATAAATAATAACCATGAACATCATTTGTCATTTTTGATAGACATTATTTCAATTTGGAACGGAAAATAATGTCAATGCACGTTATTGCAGAAACAAAAAGCATTGTCAGTAGTACTGGTAACAAAAGGTCAATAGTGCCTCAGTACCAGAGTTGTGTCATTCCGGAACGACCTAGTTCCATTGAACGATTCACTAAAAGGAACGGTTCGGACTTTTACACAGTTTCATTTATAATCGTTCATCGTTCCGACTAAAGTGTTTTGAACAAGGCGGTATTATTATTATATCCACATACACATAGAATAGTTGAAGGGCTCTTTTTCATGAAGTTTGAGAGATTGTTTACTGATTGTTTATTTACATGACGTTTGACAGCAGTGGCCGGTATTTGTGACCAAATTAGTGGTTCATCAAGACAGCATTTTCCACAAACATTGGTTCACTTACATCTGATACAAGGTTACTATTTTTGTGTAAAAATTTACCATTAACTAATTAAATAATGAGTTATGTTTTTAATAAATTTATACGCGCTAATATATAATTGGTTTTTTAATTATAATTAAAACAATGATTTGCTCAACACGAAAATCTACATATAAGCAAAGAGCAATTCTTAAACGTCAAAATAAAAGCCATGTATTTGTTAATATATTTTAGGAGCGACAGAGAAGTTCTCTCGTTCATCGTTCATTCACCGTTCAAAGTAAAAAAGGAACGATGAACGACCTAGTTCCTTTAATATTTCGGATCGTTCCGAACGATTCCAGAAAAGGAACGATTTTGCCAACTCTACTCAGTACAGCTGATGTGTGTGAAGATAAATTCGAATTTAACTAGCAGAGACAGGAACCAACATTTCTAACATAGCATGTTAAGCATTTAACAGAGCACCGTTAGCTATTTAACAGTAGTCGCTAAATGGATTATTATTCCAAATCCTTGGAACTGGATCGAGATAGATAATTTTTTTTATTGGAAAAATTGCTCCAAAATGTAGTTTAGGAAATTATAAAAGTATTATGGTGAAAATATGTCTGGTAGAGGCAATAAATTAGATTTAAGAAAACACTATTTTCTTGAGAAGATAAGTGCTCCTTTGGATAAAATATGGAAGAGCACACGTACTACACCATATAGGTGTGGTACCCTGAAGAGTCCTAAATGTGACCCATGTGTTCACGTTTCTCAAATAATTTTGGGAATTGAAATAATCGATTTTGAAAAAAATGCTTTTTTAGTGAAATTTCTTGAGAAGATCGGGGTAAAATATGGAAGAGCACATGTACTAAACTATATAGGTGTGGTACTTTGAAGGTTCCTAAATACGTTCCAATCGGTCACGTTTCTCAAATAATTTTGGGAATTGAAATAATCGATTTTGAAAAATATGCTTTTTTGCTGAAATTTCTTGAGAAGATCAGTGGTCATTTGGATAAAATATGGAAGAGCACACGTACTACACCATATAGGTGTGGTACTCTGAAGGTTCCTAAATATGTTCCAATCGGTCACGTTTCTCAAATAATTTTGGGAATTGAAAAAATCGATTTTGAAAAAAATGCTTTTTTAGTAAATTTTTTTTAAAGAAGTGGTCATTTTGGTAAAATATGGAAGAGCACACGTACTACACCATATAGGTGTGGTACCCTGGAGGGTCCTAAATGTGACCCATGTGTACACGTTTCTCAAATAATAAAATCGATTTTTTCAATTCCCAAAATTATTTTTGAAACGTGACCGATTGGAACGTATTTAGGAACCTTCAGAGTACCACACCTATATAGTGTAGTACGTGTGCTCTTCCATATTTGACCCTGATCTTCTCAAGAAATTTCACTGAAAAATCATTTTTTTTCAAAATCGATTATTTCAATTCCCAAAATTATTTGACAAACGTGAACACATGGGTCACATTTATGACCCTCCAGGGTACCACACCTATATGGTGTAGTACGTGTGTCCTTCCATATTTTATCCAAATGACCCCTGATCTTCTCAAGAAATTTCACCAAAAAAAGCATATTTTTCAAAAACGATTATTTCAATTCCCAAAATTATTTGAGAAACGTGAACACTTGGATCGCATTTAGGACCTTCCAGAGTTCCACACCTATATGGTGTAGTAGGTGTGCTCTTCCATATTTCACCAAAATTACCACTTCTTTAAAAAAAATGTTACTAAAAAAGCATTTTTGTCAAAATCGATTTTTTCAATTCCCAAAATTATTTGAGAAACGTGACCGATTGGAACGTATTTAGGAACCTTCAGAGTACCACACCTATACAATGTAGTACGTGTGCTCTTCCATATTTTACCCTGATCTTCTCAAGAAATTTCACTAAAAAAAATTTTTTTCAAAATCGATTATTTCAATTCCCAAAATTATTTCAGAAACTTGAACACATGGGTCATATTTAGGTCCCTCCAGGGTACCACACCTATATGGTGTAGTACGTGTGCTCTTCCATACTTTATCCAAAGGAGCCTTATCTTTTTAAGAAAATAGTGTCTTCTTAAATCTAATTTATTGGCTCTACCAGACATATTTTCACCATAATACTTTTATAATTTCATGAACTACATTTTGGAGTAATTTTTCCAATAAAAAAAATTATCTATCTCGATCCAGTTCCAAGGAATTGGAATAATAATCCATTTAGCGACTACTGTTAAAAAGCTAACAGTGCTCTGTTATATGCTTAACATGCTATGTTAGAAATGTTGGTTCATGTCTCTGCTAGTTAAATTCGAATTTATCTTCACACACATGTACAGCTGTAGTATTGACAATTCCTACAGGGAAGTTTCAACAAGGTTTCATTTCATAATACATACATACATACATATCGCCCATTTACTCAAAGAACGTCATAACTTAAAAAATGGAATTTTTGAGTTAAGCGATACAGAATTAATCCTCATATTCATCATCATATTGTGTAAAAATTTCAAACAAATATTTTGTTTACTCAACTCCAGGAAGTAAAATAAAATTTTTCATTTTCCATCAAGTTGTGTGTAAATTAAAAACTTTAAACTCGTTTTCTGGAAAACTAGTTTTTTGAGATATGTCATTGTTTGAGTAAATGGGCTATATGTATATGTAGGCGCCCTGCAGGAGATTGCGTTAATTGTCTAAAAGCTGCTATTGCAATTACTACAGCAGCAGGAACTATTGCAAGAACGATTAAAGGAAAGAAAAACACAAGACATATAGATGTACGTACGTATGAATGTAATTAGAATTGTAATTGCAAATTACCCTTTTGTATTTCTATTTATTTAGTGGGTAGCAGAGGAATAAAACCACCAATTTTAGAGACATTTTCTTTACAAATGAACTTGTAATACATTAGCTTTAAAGCTCGCAATTTGGTCCAAATGCATTAGCATTGTACACAATCACCTATGGTATACATATACCAATGGTACTAGTACTTTTCTAATCAAACTCAATTTAAATTTGAGCATTACGGTGGTATTGATAAATTTAGGGCTCAGTTAGCCGATTGTAATGTAATGTAATGTAACTGTAACGTAGAAAACAGGTGATTGATATTTTTATATGAAGGCTCAGTTAGCGGACTGTAAAGGCTCAGTTAGCCGAATGTAATGTAAAGTAACTGCAACAGTAAGAAACAGATGATCAATTTTGTTATGTAAAAAGTAATGAAAATGGTTATAGAGATGTAATGTAATGTAACCTACTTTTCATATAAAAATATCAATCAGCTGTTTTCTACGTTACAGTTACATTACATTACAGTCGGCTAAAGACTCAGTTAGCCGACTGTAATGTAAAGTAATTGCAACAGTAAGAAACAGCTGATCGATTTTGTTATGTGAAAAGTAATGAAAATGGTTATAGAGATGTAATGTAACGTAACCTACTTTTCATATAAAAATCTCGATCAGCTGTTTCTGTTGCAGTTACTTTACATTACAGTCGGATAACTGAGCCTTCAGTTAGCCGACTGTAATGTAATGTAACTGCAACAGTAAGAAACAGCTGATCGATTTTGTTATGTGAAAAATAATGAAAATGGCTGTAGAGATGCATTGTAACGTAACCTACTTTTCAAGGCTCAGTTAGCCGACTGTAATGTAATGTAACTGTAACGTATTTTTATATGAAAAGTAGGTTACGTTACATTACATCTCAATAACCATTTTCATTACTTTTCACATAACAAAATGGATCAGCTGTTTCTTACTGTTGCAGTTACTTTACATTACAGTCGGCTAACTGAGCCTTTAACTGAGCCTTAATGTAATGTAACTACAACAGTAACAAACAGCTGATGGATTTCTTTATGTAAAAAGTAATGAAAATCGTTATAGAGATGTAGTGTAACGTAACCTACTTTTCATATAAAAATATCAATCATCTGTTTCCTACGTTGCAGTTACTTTATATTACAGTCGGCTAACTGAGCCTTGAAAAGTAGGTTACGTTACAATGCATCTCTACAGCCATTTTCATTACTTTTCACGTTGCAGTTACTTTACATTACAGTCGGCTAACTGAGCCTTGAGCCTATAGAGTTATTTATTTTTTTTTAATTTTAAAATGTAAAATAAAATTAAATTAAAATAGATAGGATCCACACAATTACATGGCTTTTTGAAACCCTTATTACAAATAGATAATCTACCCACGTTGAAGTGTACCTCACTTACTATAATACACTGTATCATAGTTTCCTTTACATACATAACACACTACCAAACATTCCCTTTTAACATTACAAGATTCCGTTCCCGTCAAACATTACAACGTTGTGTCCATTCTAAGATTATGAATTATAATGAATTAGAGATGCTAATGGATTAGTGACAATTCATAGAACTCTGCTAAACTTTAAGGTACATACTTAATCAATTATATTCCAGCCATCTATTAAATATACCAAAACTGGTCCATGTACACATCTACTTTTCCAAAACGTTACAACCAACAAGGAAGGAAATGGTAAAAGTCCATTGGAATGGTACCTAGTACTTTTATATATTTTGCAAATAAATATCCCTATTCATACTTATGTAAATTTTTTAATTAGTATATTTTCATAAAAAATAATAATTAATCACTATTTTAAATGGCAAAATAGGTATTTTGTAAATGACCTGCTTATGTTACAAAAATTTACGTTTGCATGCACAATACGTTCTAACAATAACTTGGTTATTTAACTACTTTAATTGCTTACTTACATTTTGCATATTTTTTGTTAATTCTAGTGGTATCTTTTTATTTAAAATTAAAAAAAAATTTAATCTTTTTCGTCTTGGCATCCGTTTTATCACTTCTCTTTTGCACTGTTATTATTGCTACATACATACATACATATGTATTTATATTACTGCATCTTGTTGTATTTTACACACTCATACTGTTCTTTAACATATTTATTGGTTTTTTTTCTTTTGCAAACAATTCACGCCTTAAATTTTTTACATTAACTTAACAAAAATTAAGCACATAAATTATATTTTTATTAATGCTGAGATATTAATAAAATTTAACATTTTAAATGGTCAGAAATGAATTAGGAAACTGAAAATATCTCATTTTCACAACCGTCTGATTTTGAGACCACGGCAATGATGATTTTCCAACTTTTGCACACCCGACAGACAGAACCTTACTTATATTCCATTTATTTCGTTAAAATTCCTATAAGAGCTTATATTTTATGGTTTATTAAGTAAGATATTCATATCAACTTTATGTATTTAAATAATTTTAAGTAGTTGCAATTAGTTTTCTCAAGCTAATTTATTAAAATAACTTGTTAAATGCGTTCAACACCACAAAACTTCCGCCATATTGGAAAAAAATATTTGACAAAAGGAATATAACAGTGCTACCCAATCTTCATATTTAATAAGTGCTTAGTGTGGCAAGCTTGTCAGTTAATAAAATTGACATCACTTATTGTGAATTGTTTATTGCGCGAATAGTTTCTTATTATCGAAACATTATACTAATCGATAAATAAAAAAATTATAAAGGAATAAACAAATATGTGTATTGCAAAATTATTCTCAGATTACTCTTAAACTGTCAGAGAAAATGTCCATTAAAATTGAAATTAATAACAAACAACTTAGTGCTAGCGATAGTATTTTAAAATTACATTTCCTGCCTGCAAAAATTCAAGGGGACGGCCTGGCCAATGTTAAACAATACTTTGATCCTTATACACAAAAAGAACAAGGAGTTTTAACTAATGCACTGCGTGGCTATCCTTTACAAGGTGAAGTTTTAAAAGTTCCTGAAGGTTATAGAGGATTAGTATTGCAAGAGACCAGAAAACCCTTAGACGAAGAAGCCGACAGAACCTTGCGCATTAAGGGAAGTTTTGAAAATTTTACTTATTGGAATTATGATAAGATACCTTCATTATCTGATAGCTACAAGCAGAGTTTGCAATTACTAAGATTAGCTGAAGTGGTAAGTTTATAAAGTTGGTAGTAAACTCAGTATAATTTCTAATTCTGTTGCAGTTGTCTGAACCTTGCACGGAAGCCGAAGTTCTTAGGGAAATGGAGGAACATGTAACTGGCGACAATAAAAAGGAAAATAAACTTACTTTGTAGAAATAGAACACATATTAAAAATAAAAAATTTGTTGTAAAGAAAATAATATGTTCATTGAGATAATGGCACAAATATGTAGTACACAGATCGGTTGGTAATTGACCATCCTTTTGACTGGAATCAAATTGAATTTATGGCGGTTTTCCTCAACACGTGTCGCTTTGTACTCTAGGAAGACAGCCTATATATTTATATATATAAAATCGTAGTGCGTGTTTGTTCGTACCGCATTATCTCTGGAACTATAAGAGCTTTGGGGCTGAAATTTTCAACACAGGTTCGGTTCAATACCCGGTAGGTTTTCGAATTACCACTGTGTGGAGTAATTTGTGGTTGTCACGGTAGGACAACGTTTGTGAGGCTCAGCTAGTGTATCTATAAAAAGATTTTTTTGGGATACCGAGTTTCTTGTTGCATCACAGCTATTCGAAATAAAACTTCAGTAATTTTTGTGTTCTGTTTCCAGTTTTATTTTTTGTATTTTGGATGTAATGACACAAACTATTTTCTTTTTTTTTAATCCATTAAAGACTTTAATGATCAAGCCTTGTTTTACTATTTTTTGTTTTATGTGGCATTAGCGTTTTTTCTCAAACTGGGTTTGTTTTTTTTATTTTTTCCAATAAATACTTTGCTGTGATTGCAAAAGTAGAGTAGAATATATGTATGTATTTAGAGTAGGAAGTAAGTATATATTTTGTCTACATTTACATTTTATGTAAAAGTATTTATTTATTTTTAAATTTTTTGTTAGATTTATCAATTTCTCTTGGTTGATTTTGTGTTTTTTTTTCAGTATTATTTATTACAGTTTTAATATTTATTGGTTTAGGGTTAGTAGTTTCTATAATTATTTTGTTTTGTACTTAATTAAATGGGGGCTGTTTTGTTAAATGTTTTTTTTTTTTTTTTTTTGTTTATTTATTAGCTTTTGTACTTAGTATTATAATTTTATTTATCAGTTATTATTTAACTTCTTTTAGAGGTTATTACTTTTTTTTTGTTAAATTAAAAAATAATAATACTTTTTTGTTTAAAAGTATTTTATTTTTTTAAATTTTTAAGTATTTTTCCCAATATTTTTCTTCGTTTTTATATTTTTGAAGAAAAAAGTTATATATTTGTTTTTTCTTTCATAACAACCTTTTTAAAATTTTACACGCTACATAATTATATAGATATTGATTTTTTTATAATTAATAGTTATAGTATTTTTATTTTAATTCCCTTTTTTCCACTTAATAAAAAAAACTAAAGAAAGTTTTATTTTGAATTTTTTTCTTCAATTATAGACACAGATTTAATTTTTTTATAATTAACAAATAAGTTTTTTGTTTCATATTAAAAAAAAAATAGGGGGATTTTTAAGTTTTTTTAGTAGTTATTTTGGTGATAATTAGTTTTTATATTAAAATCTTAGCTATATTATTATTAAATATTAAAATGGGTATATGGAAAACAAATAACTTCTTACTATAAATTTCATTACAATTTTATTAAATTTTTATTAAATTATTTTACAATAAAATGGCTTTTTCGTAAACACATAAATTTTGTTTGCTAGTTATGTTAATTTCAAGAGAAAAAAAAAACTTAATTACTTTAAGCTATTTGTATTAATTTTTGTTTAGAAAGAAGAGTCCTTTCTTGCTGTTTCAAATAATTCACAACTTTAACAAATTATTTATTGAATAATTTATATACTTTGAGCCCTCAAGATAATAAACTATTCATTAACTTTTTGAAAAATCGCAAATCACAAAAAAAAACATGTAATATAATTTTTATTAATTGGTTAAAATTGCGAATTGTTTTACTGAAGGAAGAGCTTGTTTTTTCTTAACAAAAATTTGTTTTTCAAAAGATCAGTGTAATTACATTTTTTTTATAAGATTTAATATCAATGTTAAGTTTTATTATTAGTTTTATTTACTTTAATTAAATCTGGTACTCGTTAAAATTATATTCATTAATTTATTTATATAAAAATAATATAAGAAAATATAACAAAGAAGCTATAAAAAGAAAATGCAAATATTGTGCTTTCAAGGGCTGGTTTGTATGAAAAGATCAGTATTTAAAAAAATTCATTGCGAAAAAGAGACTATAAGTACTTATTAGATTCTGCAGGTTGTCAGTTTCGTAGGAAACAGTTCACTTTTGGTCATATTACTCGTAGGTCCGGTTTGTAATATCGAGCCACAACCGCTAAAATAGCTTAAGCGACACATTTTTCGGACTTCGTTTTTTTTACGAAAATTGACTATTTATGATCGCAAATAATCAATTTTGGTCAAAAATTGAAGTTCGATAATTATGTCGCTTAAGCTAATTTGGCGGTTATGGCGCAATATATTAACTCTAGATTCCAATCTTTTGCGCTAAGAAATTAAAATGATTAAGAATCTCATGATATTAGCATGTCATTGCAAATGGCGTTAAAATATTTATTTTATTTTTTTATTCACCTCAAATTGCATATGTAGCGCTTTTTAGACAATTTGCTACGTCTAATTACCCATACAATTGTTAAAATTTGGCATCTCTATTTGGGGGGAACCATCGAAAGCAAAAGATGATTGTATTGGTAAAGTAATTTATTAATTGAAAGAGGATATAAAGTAATTTGCAAAAAAAAAAAATTGACAAAATATTTATAAAAAACTAGTTTCTAGCAGAGAATTTTTACCTGACCATTTTTGGAAAATTAACCTATTTAGTATTAGGTTAGAATTATTTCACTTTCAAATAACATTAATAACAAACTAACCACCCATCTTGTGCATTAACTTTTTTCAAAACATAAAAATAAGCCTCCTTTCATTTTGCGTATAACTAAATATTTCCAAATACTGATCTTTTTACTATAGAAATTGTATTTCATTTCATAAAAAAAACTGTGCACAAAATATAAACCTATTTCTGCAAAAAAGATATACATGTAAGCAAATACAATTAAAAATAAGAATATTAATAATACTGTTTTTGTGTTTAAAACTTCGTAAAGAGTTTCACAATTTATATAGATATTTCTCAAACCAAAAACATATATAATACATAAAAGATAATTATATTTAACTTAAATTAAAATATGCTTTCAATTTCCTTTTAAACGCTAATAAATAAATACATAATGCTTAAGTTTTTCTTTTACTCTTATTAAACAAATTAGATTTGATAGAAGAAATATACATATGTATGTATGTATGTACACATGTTTAAAAGCATAAAATTTTTTTAAAGTTATACAGGTACTTCTTTGAAGTATTATAATTTTAAATGTCATTCTTGTAAATAAATTTATAATTTCTTAAATATTAAAAGGCTATATACAATAAAAAAAATATTAGAAAGATTTAAACCATAAAAATTAAATTAAAAAAAAAATCATAAAAATACATAAATAAATAATTATATTAAAAATAAATTCAATTTCAAGCCCCACATTTTGGTTTTATTTCGAAATAATTAAGGGGCCAATATTTTTTACTCTTTAGAATTTTCTTTACATGGTTGATAATTTCAATAGTATATATTACCACAATCATGCTGCTTTCGGTGTGGAAACATTTTGAAGGGATCGTCTTCAGCTGCCGAGTAGTCGTCATTGCGGATTGAATTGTGGGCAATGCGATTTGATTTTGTACATGTTTTATAGGAGTTTAGATCCCAGGCATACTGATTTTTATACTGTTGCTGTTGTTGTTGTTGTTGTTGTTGTCGCTGCTGCTGCCATTTGTTGTTGTAGTTATTGTAAGAAGGAAAGTTATCATAACAATCATCATAGTAGAAGTGCTGCTGTTGTTTTTGTTGCTTTTTCGTTTTCTGCTTCTTATTGTTCTGTAACCCACTCTCCCAATGTCAAACTTGCGGTTTATGCTTCCCACCGCAAATGCCGCACGAAATACCAATTAAATGACAAACTCTCAATGGGGGATAACACCACAAGCAGGGCACCAACAGCGAGAGTAATGTTAAGCCAATCCATCTTTCGTAAAATTATAGAAAATTATTTCGAATTTGTCTCCTTTTCGCTGTTTAAATTAAAACTTACCTCTTGGTACAACCGTCTTCATTGACACATTCACATGGATGCTGTGGCGTCTCACCGTCGGAGTCGCTCATGAAATGATACACCATACAACGTGCACAGCCTATACCCGAAAAACATTCCAAGCCTGATCGAAAGCAATCGGGTGCGAATTCACAAGCCCCTTTGCGATTGCAATCTTCAGAATATAATTCATGGCAATGGCGACAACGTATAAGTTGTTGCGTCTGTATCGGTTTTTGTAATTTTTGCTTCAATATATCAATATCGGGATCCTTAATAATGCTGCCGGAAATAGGTGAAGACTGTGAGACCAGACAATGGGAAGCAGCCTCAATGGCATTAAGTTTTTTCAAAGTAGTTATAGAGTCACAACGTCCACTCAGAACTTGAGCGGCCACAGGTTGATCCACCACAGGATAATTGTAATCATGAACCTTTAAATTTTTGCAAAAAAAAAACGGAATACTTTTAACAATATACATTAAATTGAAAAGAAATTCTTGTACATACAGCTGTTAAAGTAACATAGGAGTAGTTTTCACTGGGAGCAATAGCGGCTGGTGTGGGTTCGGTTGATGTTGTGGTATTGCTCATGGCGGTGGTATTTGTGTTGGCTGTATTCACGCTGCCGGGAGGCGGAGTTTGCATGCAAGAGTTTTCACCCGATATGTAATGAATTTTTGCAATTTCTTTTTCTTTTTTATCCTCATTAAGTCTCTCGCCGCGATCCGTTAAACTGACTAAAAATTTTGGAAATAAACATTATAAATTTTAAAAGCTTTAACAATATTGCAGGGAAAATTTAGAAGAATTCTTTAAGTTTCAAGAAGAAAAAAATAACCATAGGCCAAAATAAAAAACAAAATCCACCTATTATTATATAGAAAATTTATATGTTTAAACAACAAATTTCCTATAGAAAACTTATATGTTTAAACAACAAATTTCCTATAGAAAACTTATATGTTTAAACAACAAATTTCCCATAGAAAACTTATATGTTTAAACAACAAATTTCCTATAGAAAACTTATATGTTTAAACAACAAATTTCCTATAGAAAACTTATATGTTTATACACAAATTTCCTATAGAAAACTTATATGTTTATACACAAATTTCCTATATAAAACGTATATGTTTAAACAACAAATTTCCTATAGAAAACTTATATATTTAAACAACGCAAATCATATTTAGAAAATGTGTGCCTTAAGTTTCGAATTCGCTTTTATTGATATTCTGTTTTAGAATTAGATAAATTTATGTTTTATTAAAATAACTATTTAAATGGTGAAAATTTATAATGCACTATTATTATTTTTTTAATTTGTCTTATATGTAGCAAATATTGACTAAACATACATAATAATTTTTTTAATTAGATATGTAAAGCTCTATAGGTATGTATTTTCGTTTTTTTTAAGTGTTTTTAACATACCGTGACTATTTTCACTACTCTCTGGACTGGAATGACCTTTTTGTTTATTATCCATTGAATCACAGGGCAAATCCAAAGTCTTTAAATAGAAACAACAAATTAGGTTACAAAAGAAAACCATATGCAGCAACATACAAGCAAAGCAAACACGAAAAGAAACAAAAAAAAAACATACCATAAAAACATCGTCTTCACCAACAGAATCATATTTGGTCAATGGTGGACAAATAATGGAAGGATTCGCTTTGGCCATGCCATCAATTAGTTCATTGTATGCTCGCAAAATACCTTTATCGAAGGCGCGAGCATCAGCAGCGGTTTGAAAGGTGAGGCCATTTCTTTGTTTACCCGCACGCCAGTGATGAAAAGTGGGCATAACTTTATAATATTTTAGATCACGGTTTATGACGCAACTTAAAATAACCTAGAAATAGAAATAGAATACGAAATAAGAAATTAATTTTAAAAATAAAATAAAATTTACTTACACTTTGATCAGATATTCTTTGACCGTATATTATATATTCATGTCCGGTAGCGCCCGGGGATAGTCTAGCCCGTTTACGTATGGAAACATTCGCTAGGCCACCCCCGGCCAGTGGTATCCAACCTTCTGTGCTTTCGTCTCTGGTCATAACCTGTGCTCTTACTGTTACTAGGAAATCGCTGCAAAATAATTAATAAAAAATATTATGAATTTTATATATACATTGGGGAAATACATATATATTTTACATTAGGGAAAGAGAATACAAAAATATTATTTACAGATTTGTTTACAAAAATCCATGGGAAACATTTTGTCCCAACATTTGTGCTGGCAGAAAATTATGGGTTTCCATGTCAGAAACTTTAATTCCAGAACTTAATTACAGAAGATTTATATACAAAACAATTGCGTGACCAAAAAGTTTTGTCCCAAAATTTTATTGCTGCGTACTAAAATTTGTTCTTGCAGAAACAGTTTATAAAGAAAAGCTATAAACACGTCCACAAATTTGTCTGAAAATAGTTTCTCTACCAAAAAGTTTTGTCCCAAAATGTTCTAGCGTTTCAAAATTTGTTTATGAGGAAACATTTTACAAATGATATAAACATACATACATATGTACATATGCATACAAATTTGTCCCAAAATAGTTTCTTGACTAAGATGTTTTGTCCCAAAATTTTCTTGCGTTTCAAAATTAGCTTGTACAGAAACATTTTATAAGGAAAGGCTATAAACATATGTATTATGTACATACATACATACATGCCTTACTGGTAATTTTATATAAATCTGTCCCAAAACTTTTCTTAGATAATCTAGTGCGAGATACATAAAACTAATTATTTGGGGAAAATTGATTTCTACGTTTTATCTATACCGCAAAACTTTCCCAAAGCTTTTGGAAAAAGCTAGACTGTATACCTTGGGGAAAAAGTATATTTCAAAAGAATATATATGTACATACATACATATTTAAATAAATATCTGTTCCAAAAATATGTATATCTATACTGAAAATTTTTGTCTCAATATTTATGTTAGAAAAAGGATTTATGAAACAGTGTGATGTTGCGCCAAATGTGTCACAAAACAGTTGTCTTAAAATTTTCACTTTACAATTCAATATAAAAATGTGTTTCAAAATTTTTCTTTTACAATTTAGTCCTCAATTTTTAATGTAAAGTAATACTTATTTGCTGACCAAAAGTATTTTTTATGAAAAAAAATTTGCGTTTAACAAAAGCCTTCTGTGATATGTTATGTCCCAAAAAATTTGTTGGGGAAAATTGTGTCCCAAAAGATAGAGGTATTGAGAAACGTTTTGAAACATTTTTTAAGATAATATTGTATATAAAAATGTGTCCCAAAAGTTTCATTACACATATTGTGTGTCATAATTGCTTGAAATTGATAGCTGTGACACAAATTGATAATCAATTTCATTTTTTAAATGCCACCGACGAAGAAACAACTCAAATTTGTAGCTTCAATCAATGTGTCCTGTGACCAGCCGTTCAAATGGAAAACTAAATTGCCATTTAAATAGATAGGTGAATTTGAAATCAATCTAGTTTTCAATTTAAAAAGTTTGATTGTGTTAGTGAAAAAAGTGTGAGTGTACTGGAAATTGAATGGAATTGAACGTCAAAAATTGAACGTGTAGCCCCCAAGTTAGGCCAAACATTTTTCTATAGAAAAAAATTTACGTATTCCAAAAATATTGTCCGAAAGCTTTACTTATAGAAGTTTCTGTACAATATAAATTTATTAATAAAAAAGTGTGTCCCAAACATTTTACCTTTTGAGAAAATTTACGTCCCAAGATTGTTGATGGAATAAAACTGTGTGCCAAAATTTTTTATTAAAAAACAACCCTACAAGAAATGAAAGACTTAAACTAACACAAACAACAAGGTTATAAAAGTGTTAAAAAGATAAGTAAAATAATGAATAAAAGAAATTCACAAAGTTTAATTTAATATGTACATATATTTATTTTCAAAATTTTAGATATTTGTAAGAAAAGGTGTTAACAGGGCTAGATACCGCAGCAGTTATTTTGTGTTTTTATTTGTATTATTATTTGTTTTAAATATGCTATATACTTGTGTAATTTAAAGTTATTTTTTATAATAAAAAAGCAAATAAAATAAAAATTATATTTGCTGTCAATATATCAATCATAAATGAATACTTAATTGTGGGGGATATAAAGGGTGTTTTTTATTGAGGTATAGAACTTTAAGTTGGCATCACTTTTTTAACTGGCGGCCATTTTGTCAGCTGTCAAGTGATTAATATTTAGTTTGGTTTGCCATTTTATCATGAACAGGTTGACAAAAGAACAACGCTTGCAAATCGTGCAAATTTATTTCGAAAATAATGCTTCAGTTCGCGAAGTTTACCGCAAGCTCCGTCCATTTTATGGTCGACATAATCGTCCATCAGAGCAATTAATTCGGTTAACCATGGATCATTTTCGCACTACGTTTACTCTATGTGATAATACGCATCCGCAGAGACGTCGAACAGTGCGCACCGAAGAAACAATTGCCGCTGTAGAGCAAAGTGTTGAAGAGGACCCGAATGAATCGATTCGCCACCGTGCACAGCAATTGGAGCCGACTAACCGACTATTTTGTTCCCGAATTGGATGGCATGAATGTGGATGAGTTGTGGTTCCAACAAGACGGCGCTACATGCCACACAGCGCACGTCACAATCGATTTATTGAAGGAAACATTCGATGAGCGCATAATTTCGCGGAATGGACCTGTCAATTGGCCACCAAGATCGTGTGATTTGACACCATTGGATTATTTTCTTTGGGTATATGTGAAGTCGCTCGTCTACGCCAACAAACCAGAAACGTTAGGGGACTTGGAAGCCAACATTCGTGGCGTTATTGCCAACATACGGCCCCATATGCTCGAAAAAGTGGTTGAAAATTGGACCTGTAGAATTAGCTTTATTCGAGCCAGCCACGGCGGCCACATGCCCGAAATCATATTTAAACATTAATGGCATAAAATTATCCTTCCAATAAAGCCAAATTGATGGACATTAAAACAATTTTCTTGTGTTTTATTTCAATTCGAAGTTCTATACGCCTCAAAAAAACACCCTATATTATTCAATTATGAACAGTCAAACTTGAGTAATATTTATGCTATAATTGATTATTAAAAAGCACTGGAGTGAGCAGTTCAACTATATGTTATATTCATTGGTTAGAGAGAGATGCAATATCACACGTACACAAAAGTTTCAATCACATTTTTCATTTTGCCTTTAACAATGTGATAGAAACGTTGTTCTACGCATTGATGAATATATCGTTCATGACTTCCGATCAAATGAGCAGTCAATTGACTGGTAGTGTTCTTGTAGGGTAACTTCCCTACAAGAAATGAATGACTGAAACTAACACAAACAACATTTTTTTACTAACACATTTGCAACAATTTTACATTCAATTGAACAGTTATTATAGTTGCTCTACTCTAAAATACATATATGCTAGAGTGAAATGTCTAATGTACATATGTATGTCAGAATTTTTAAAATATTGAATTTTACTGAAAATAATTTATAGTTCGTTCAGTTTGTAAAATTAAAATGTTTAAAAGTGGTAAAAAAATTATGGTGTTTGTGAAAAAGTAAGATAAAAACAATAAATAAAACAAGAAATTTTATTCAGTTTAATTAAAAATATACATACATACATACATACATATATATGTACGTATGTTTAAATGAAAGTTTATAATATAATAACTCTAGTTGTACTAAGAAGCTTTGGGTAAAGGTTCCCTGATGATCTGCATTAGCAACAGTGAAATGCGCATAGGATCCAGCTAAACCCCTCAATAATCAATTTCAATGTATTTTTAATAAAAAAATATTTTACTTAATAAGTAAAATATTAATTTGGGATTATTAGTGCGTTTAAAAATTTTAAACTTAAATTGTAACAATTCCCATAAAAAACACAAATCATATATTGTTTCATTCATAAAAACGAATTTGATGAAAAAAAGTTTAGAGGACTGTGCTTTTAGTTCATTTATAGAAAAAAATTTCAACACATACACATTACATACATATGTATATTCTTCATTCATGCAAACGAAATCGTTGGATAGACAAGGTATATTTCATTTCATTTGATTTATTCCTATGTAATATGCATATCGTTACCTTCATATAAAAAGGCCCTAGCTCATTATTATTTTGAAATCGAAAGTTTTGCATTTTTCATTATTGCATTAGATGTTCTTCTATCGAAATATACAAAAATCCCGATTTAAAATAATAAAATAATAATAATGAGTTAGGGCCTTTCTATATTAAGGTAACGATATGTAGCCTTTTGACCAATATAATTATATTACAAGACTTATTGCATACAACAATCTATTTAACAAGATTATAGATTTAAATTTCATAATTTAATAACTTAGGGGCAATCACACGATGTCAACAACGTTCGACACACATTCAAAACAACTTGACTGCACCCGGTCAAAAATACTTGTGCGGCAACACTCTATTCTTGAATAGCTGTTGTTGCTGTTTTTACATTTATTTTGTTTAAATACTTCTCTTACAGCTACAATTCGAGCTGAAAAAAAGTCAGCCAAGGTAGCAATGGTAAAGTAAAACAAGTAAGAGTGCTATATTCGGCTGTGCCGAATCTTTTATACCCTTTACCAAAGTGCTTTTATGTAGTATAGAGATACATACATAAGCACATACATAAAGTATAACCAAAAAGCAAAAAATAATTTGACCTAGTTACTTTTATGTACAAAAAAAAAATTAACTTTCAAACCCTAAAATCATCATTTTAGATTTTTCTGATTACTTATACCAATCTAGTGGTTCTTAAAAAAATATAGAAAGTGTCTTAAGTGAAGAAAGAAAATTCAAAAAAATGTTTTATTTATTTACTTTAATAACCAGAAAAAAAGTTCAGTTTCCAGCTCTGGAGCTGTGGTTTTTATTTTTATACAAAAAACTTTTATTTCTAAAACGTAAAATATATATAATTTATAAAAGCAAAGATAAAAATTAATTAGACTTAGTTACTTTTATATATCACAAAAAGTGTAACTTTTCCAACCCTGAAATCATCCTTTTTGATTTTTCTGATTTCTTGCACCAATATTTTTCTTTTAAGAATATAAGATATGTTTAATGTATAAAGAAAGGGAAAATTTTGTTTTAATAAGTTACTTTTGTCCAAAAAAAAATTAAAGTTTTCCAGCCCTGGAAACGTGTTTTTAATTTTTAATTGTTTTTTTATTTGAAATACTAATTTTATTCGTACTCAATCATAAAATAATTTTATTTAATAAAAAAAATAAAAATTAGTTTTCGGTAGTTAATTTTTTATATCACAAAGAATGTAAGTTTCCCAACCCTGGAATCCTCCTTTTTGATTTTTCTTATTTCTTATACCAATCTTTTTTTAAGAATGTAAGATGTGTTTAATTTATAGTAAAAAGGAAAAATTTGTTTTAGTAAGTTACTTTTGTATCAAAAATAAGGTTTTCCAACCCTGGAAACGTCGTTTAAATTTTTTAATTTTTGTTTTAATTTGAAATGCCAAATTCATTCGTACTGAAGTATAAAATAAGTTTATTTTATAAAAAAAAATAAAAATTAATTTTCGGTAGCTAATTTTTTAAATCACAAAAAGTGTGGGTTTTCAAACCCTGAAATCATACTGTTTGATTTTTATGATTTCTTATACCAATCTATTTCTTTTAACCCTGCACTATCATACTTCGTCGAAATGACGACGCGCGATTTTATTTTCGATTTAAAACATATTTTTTGTGATTGTTTTTGTTTCGTTTTTCGTATAGCGTTAGCCGCTAATATCAGTTACTCGAAACTAATGTTGCTTTTTTAGTTTAATAAATTTATTATAAGAAACTACAAGACTTAATGGAAAAAAATGTGTAATATTTCATACAATTGATGCTATAAATGCTATGTTTTAAGAAAAAATGCCAATTGATAGAAGTCTGTGAAATGTTAATTTTACGTTAAACGATTAAAAGAAATATATGAATTTCGTTATATGATAATTAAAAACTAGCTAAATATCAATAATAAATCTATTTTCGTACTTATTTTTGCTCAAGACGTTTTTTATTGGCTCTTGAAATAGGTCGTAGTCGATTCGACGAAGTATGACGTTTGCGATATAAAAATAAGTATGATATTCTAGGGTTAAAAATATAAGATATCTTTAATTTAAAGAGATAAAGGAAAAATTTGTTTTAGTAAGTTACTTTTGTATCAAAAATAAGGTTTTCCAACCCTGGAAACGTCGTTTTAATATTTTAATTTTTGTTTTAATTTGAAATACAAAATTCATTCGTACTGAAGTATAAAATAAGATTATTTAAAAAAAAAAATATAAAAATTAGTTTTCAGTAGCTAATTTTTTATGTCACAAAAAGTGAGGGTTTTCCAACCCTGAAATCATACTTTTTGATTTTTATGATTTCTTATACTAATCTCTTTCTTTTAAGAATATAAGATATCTTTAATTTATAGAGAAAAAGGTAAAATTTGCTTTAGTAAGTTACTTTTCTGTAAAAAAGGGTAAGGTTTTCCAACCCTGGAAACGTGTTTTTAACTTTTTTAAATTGAAATACCAATTTTATTCGTACTGAAGTATAAAATAATTTTATTTATTTAAAAAAAGTTAAAATTAGTTTTCGGTAGTTAATGTTTTATATCACAAAAAGAGAAAGTTTCCCAACCCTGGAATCATCCTTTTTAATTTTTCTGATACCAATCTATTTCTTTTACGAATATAAGATATCTTTAATTTATAGAGAAAAAGGAAAAATTTGATTTAGTAAGTTACTTTTGTATAAAATAAGTTAAAGTTTTCCAACCCTGGAAACATCTTTTTAATTTTTTGAAGGTTAATTTTTAATTTGAATTACCAATTTTATTCGTAGTAAAGTATAAAATAAGTTCATTTAATAAAAAAAAATAAAAATTAATTTTCGGTAGTTAATTTTTTATATCACAAAAAGTTTCAGTTTCCCAACTCTGGAATCATTCCTTTTGATTTTTCTGATTTCTTACACCAATATTTTTCTTTTAAGAATATAAGATATGTTTAATTTATAGAAAAAAAGAAAAATTTGTTTTAGTAAGTTACTTTTGTATAACAAAAAAGTTAAGGTTTTCCAACCCTGGAAACGTCTTTTTAAATTTTTTAATTTTTTTTTATTTGAAATACCAATTTTATTCGTGGTGAAGTATAAAATAAGTTTATTTAATAAAAATAAATAAAAAATTAGTTTACGGTAGTTAATTTTAAACTTAACAAAAATCGTAGGTTTTCCCACCCTGGAATCATCCTTTTTGTTTTTCTGATTTCTAACATCAATTTCTTTCTTTTAAGAACATTAGATATGTTTAACTTATAGAAAAAAATGAAAAATTTGTTTTAGTAAGCTACTTTTGTATAAGAAAAAAAAGTTAAAGTTTTCCAACCCTGGAAACATCTTATTAATTTTTTGAAGTTTAATTTTTTATTTCAAATACCAATTTATATTTATAACTTTTAATATAGGTATAATTCAGAGGAAAATATCGAAATTATTCAAGGTAATAATTTAGGGAAAAGTGAAAAAATTCACGTGGAAAATATTATCCACGATAAGGGGAATCAAAACAAGGAAAAAAATTTCATGGGAAAAATTATTCACGATTGCAATTTGGTGAAAAGTGGAAATATTTCGAGGAAAAAATATTCACGATAGGGTTGATTATCTACTTTATTTTTTTTTCATTTGGGATTCTGAATAAAATTCTAAATGCCCTTGATCAATTATGTGAAAACTCGAAACACTGAATTTTTTAAAGTAATTAATTAAAACCCTAGCGGCAATGTTTTTTATTTAATAGCAGGTACCTACCTATAATAAAAAAACAAGTTAAACTTATTAAAACAAATACATACATATACTTATAAAAATAAAAAACTTGCTATGTACTTAAAAAACATGCCCATAGACAATTAAAAAATAGTATCTCCTACGAATGTGCTGAATTAAATTCTAAATGAGAATTCGAAAGAATAGCGAACGAGAGAGCAAATGAAGATACAACAAGAAATTGTTGTAGAAAATCGTATGAACAAATTCAATTATACACATGCAACAAAAAACGACAAATATCCCTGTTTACAGCCCTTAAAAGATTTTTAAATAAAACTTGTGGTACTATTAATTTAAGTGTATATAATCCATATTTAATTAAATTAAACATGAATATAAATATTCATTCAATAATGAGTCGTCAACAACGTCGCTGCTTTTGTTCCAGATACTTTTATGTGTTGAATAAAAATATACATATACTGGTATATATAGTAATTTCCTGTTATGAATGAACACATTCAGCGTTACCGTTGTGCGACCTTTTTCAACTGCCTCGCCACTTTTTATGCCCGTTAGTTTTAAATCCCCTTTTTGTATCATTTGCATTATTTTGTGCCCCTTTTTGTTCAAAGTCAACCTTGTGTTTTTTTTTGACAATAAATGTACGCAGATTCATACAGATTCTACCACGTTCAACAAGATTTTATTTCCCATATAAAAACATACACCTTGGTATGAATCTTTTCATATGTGTAAGATTTTTAAATATGCATCGACAGCTATTGTGAAAGCCAAAGTTAATTAAAGTACATATTTTTAAAAGGCTGTTCTGTAAACCGATCGATTTGAAAGTGCACGGTTTTAGAAAACTAAAACAGCCAAACACGTGGCCAATTCCCGAAAACAAATGATCTAAAAATATCAGAGTTTTTACCACAAAAAAATTACTGATTTTCGGAAGAAAGTGACAATTGCTGAATTGAAGCTTGTTTTAAGGATGATAGGTTGCAATTAATCGTTTCAGTCAATGGATCAATTGGCCAAATTAAACGCGAAAATATAACCAGATTACCTTATTTCTTCATCCTTATAAAAAAAAATAAAAAATACAAACAAAAAACAAAAAGCGTAAACGTAAATAAGCATTGCTAAAAAAGTTTCAAGTAGACTGAAAGTAGACACTTGTTTGTCCATGCTGTCTGCCTAAAATTTATTTCAAAACGATTTGAAAGAATGGATTCCACTTGAAGAATTCATAAATGAATACAAAAAGAATTGATATTTAAGGTATTTAATAGTTATGCATCATGCCTAAAAAGAATACCATAAATATATTATCCTCTTCAGAATCGAAGTTTAAAATTTTTTATCAAAACTTGAAATGTTTAAGTAAATATTTTGGATTATGCTAGTTTTTAAGTAAATAAGTGAAATGTCCAAAAGATGCCAAAAAATTTATTTATGTATTTTTTTAGTTTTTTGTAAATCTTAAGAACTGGAGCAAATTACGGTAGTCAATATTGAACGAAATTTTTATTGGAATTTCGATCGATTTCAAATGCCACATTTTGACCAGTATTTCATTATTATCATAGATTTTATGACTTTTTTTATATTTACTGCTACGTTTATACTTATCTTATTTGTAAATAAGAACTGTATTTGCAAAATCCTCAACTAGCAGGTATTATAGAAAAATATTCACAGTCATTAAATGAACAATTATAAAATTAAAAATTTCTTTTAAAATTTTTCAGATTTTAAAAGCACAATCACAGTTTATTTCAAAATTATACTTAAAATTTTTTTGATTTTCGCAGGTTTAACCGTAACAGAACTGAACGAAACTGAAAAACTAACGACTTGTGTAGGATTTCAAAAAAGAGTCAGCTGATTCGTAACAACAGAAAGTAAAACCTAATTCTGCAACAAGTTACAATTTTTACTTGCAAATAAAACGTGCGAATAAACGAAGTAAATTAGTTCTCATCAAATGAATGTTTTTGTATTTTTATTTGTTATTAATAAAAATAGCTTAATAAATATGTTTCCTTCTTAAATTTTCCTTGATTGTAAAATTGCCCTTTTTTAGAAATCCGCTTATTTTGCCACTTTTTTTTTTGAAAATCCCATTTTTTGTGCCCCTTTTTTAAATTTTTTAACGGTAACGCTGAACACACTTTTGGCAAGTGCCTTGCTCTCTCTGTATAAATATCTCTCTTGTAGGGATGCCAGATGTAATTTTTACCTACAGGTTTACTTAAAACTTTGTTTATATTAAAAAAACAGTATTTTTTCTGCTTTTAAAATACATTTTTTATAACAATAAACAGGAGCGATATCCTTTATTTCAGACAGACATTGGCGTAGGCCAAAATTTTTTTTGTGGGCGGTGACGACTGCTGATTTTCTCAGTAATACCTAATTTACATTAAGCATTTTTTTCATGGAATTATTTGCATGAACATTTTTAATTTTACAGTAGAAGGCCTGGAGAAGCAATTCAGAACAAAAAAAGTTGCCAAAAATCGTTCAGAGATTCATCCTACGTCATTTTTTATACATCATACTCTTCTATAGCGCTCAGCAAATAAAAAAAGTTTCGTGCAACAAAATTCCTTAAATTTCTTGAAAAAAAATGTATAATAGAATAGATAATTATTAATGTAACTTGTAATAATTCTAGGGGGACAAAAGCAATTCGTTTGGGGGAATTTCCCCCAAAATAGCCTTTCCACGCTCAGAGCAATAGGGAAATATATTTTGGTGCCTATGAATATTAGAGCGCCTCACAGAAAAAAGTGTTTTTATTACCCCTCTCAGATCGAAGTATTTGAGCAATCCAGCGATGACGGTTTGTGAGCTGGACCGTGTCTAAAAAAAGGTCTACATATTTTTGTAGTTTTTTGTGCATATTTTCGTATTTTTCCCAGGACAACGTATTAAAAAAAAATAATACATAATCTAAAAGATATATTTCAGAATTTTTAAAGCATTTTATACTAATATCAAAATAAATTCTGTTATTTTTTAAACATTTTCGCAAAACTTCAAACTATAACTTAAAACAGATATAAATTAAAAATGACTCAAATCAAAAAATTCTTAATAAAAATTCTTAAATATAATAATTTAATAGTTTTAAGAAATTGTATGAAAAAGAAACAAAAAATTTAAAATATTAAGAACAAATTTTAAAATAATTATTTCCATACAAAAACCACTTTGGTGGCGATATTTAGACAACTAGGCAATTAGGACATGTTCCTTTAAATGCAAACAATAGAACTTTCTATTAACAACAAAAATGAAATTTATTTGCTGGTGGTTCAGAATTATCTATGTATGTATATGCATTTCATTGGTGCTGTAACAAATCGTCAGACTTGAACCACAAGTTTTAAACAGTCACAAACCTCTTATCTTACGCACAGACTTTCAAAAACCATTTGAGATTTATCAAATAATAATATTTTTGAAAATCAAAACCCAACAAATTATTTATATTCGATATGAATATATTCTATTTTTTCTACACCCTTATACAATTAGAAATCCACATTGAAAAAGATAAGAGGTTTGTGGATGAAGTCTACTGACGATTTGTTATAGCAACAATGAAATGCATATAGATAATGCTGAGCCACCAGCAAAAAATTTCAAATTAAAATAAACTTATGACAATGTCGAATAATTAATTTCTTTGAAAAAAAAAATTAAAATCTGTGTTAGTTTCCAATATTGATATTCGTGCGTATTTAGCGGAACGGGTTCTTAATTATAAATATTCGTTTTAATGCAAAGTACACATACAATGCCCTGGAACTTATATATTAAAGCAATTCCAAAAAATTAGCAAATCGATCTTGCAATATTTGGAATAATTAAACACATTCAGAATTCTTCGTCCACAATTTAATCGACCTTAATAAAATTTGCAGCGGCTGGCGCTATTTTTTTTTTCGTTTAAAAATGAGTTCGAATTCAATCAGTATAGTAGTTCAAAATCGGTTCACTATCTAGCACGATATAATTTTTGTTAATATGAAGATACCGACCCCACGGTATCTTCATATTAACGCAAATTTGCAGAAGGGTTAATCCATGAGATGTTTACATACCACATAAATCTGTACGAATTTCTTAAAGCGGGAACTCAAAGAAGTGTTCTTTAAAAATTGATACATATTTGGAATTGAATATTAAGTTCAAGTTATAGGTAAGTCCATTTGTAATTTTTTTTGCTCATATTCACTTTTAAATTTATTATAATAGATTTATAATCAGAAGTGAAATAAGAACTCACACAAAATAAGAGGATATCGATGACTTAATATAAAAAAGGCGTAACTCGAATTTTCGATATTTTTCAGGAGAAGGAAAAAACTGAATAAAAACTAAAGCATTTACATGAAAGAAAATTTTTTTATATTATATAAAACTTTTATTTTTAATTGTAACTTACTTCGTGCTTGAAGGATTATGTAATTATACGTTGGCTACCAGAAAATGTTAAAAACGCGATTTCGAAAAAATATTGAGATACGCCCTATTTATATTAAGCCATCGATATGTAAATTATATAGTAATTTTGGTTATTTAAATTTCCCGTCTCGTTAAATATAAGTAAAAAAAATATGGCCACACATTTTGTATCTTTTTGCTACTTCTGTGCTTTTTACACATGTTCACATTTATCCTGCTTCCAAATATCCTTTGCTCAACGAACTAAACACACATACACGCAATATCTACGTATGTGTGTATGTATGTATATGAATAATTTTTTTTAATATTTTTTTTAAATATATTTCCACTTACCTTTCATGTCCTTCTGTCATGATTTGTAATCAGAAAGATTCTAATAAAGAAGCGTATTGTGTCGGTGGTCAATTTCACCATGTTTATAATATTCAGACATGCAGAACAGCACAAACTCGAAGCTGGACAACACCACCGGGTTTTACTTTTAATTTTTTATTAAACCTATTCCTTTATGTTTTCTTCTTCTGATCAAAACTATTTTGTGCAATGAGTTTTATATAATTTAATTTATTTTCCTTTTTATTTCAGTTTGCATATCAAGACTATTTAATTAAAAAGATTTCAAATTATTTATTGTGTATTCCTCAATTTTTTGTATCATTGTAAATTTTTTCAACCAGACGAACAAAACTTAAATTGTAGGCGAGATGTAAAGAAATGTAGGAGAATAACAGCAGGTATACACACATACATACATATACAGACATATGTACATAAAAATATTTCTAAAAAAAACAAAACAGGGATAATATGATTTTTGGGCGATTTAAAGATGCTGCCATATTAAGCAATGCTAAATGACTATTTTTTTATCCTTAGCACGCACACACTATCGTTTAAATTTCTTAAATCCGTGTGTCCACTACCCAATTTTCTTCCAGAAGTTGCTTCTAGAACTTTATTTCGTCTTAACAAGTTCTTAGAAGTAGACTTCCAGAAGTTACGGATTGTAGAAGTTACTTGCAGCAATTACGTGGAAACAAACACGGGTTTGTTGCTTGCTGAACAATTTGCTGTGAACTGCAAGTGTTTTGAAGACTAGCAGAAAAAGTCGGGCATATGTCGGGTAAACTGTTTGTGGTATACTCTTCTGTTTTCAGTTTGGTTACGTGTTTTTTTTAGATCTTTCCCAAATTGATAAGAATGGACAAAAATAAATTCGTTTGGAATAGTGAAAAAAAAATTGGTAATTCAAAAACAAGAAAGTTATCCAGAATTATGGGACACATCCTCAAAAGACTACTACTTGCCTTATACTGAATAACATTGTTCCTCCATTTTAAAAAGTTGTTTGCAAGCTTTCAGTTAAAATAAAACAACAATTCGAAGTTCTCAATAAAACGCAAATTTTTTTAGCTCAATCTATTTAAGATAGGTGGATTTTATTTGAAGAATTATTTCCCGGAATTCTTTTATTTTTCCGTAAAAATAAAATCTATCTATCTGAAACATATTGAAGTAGTAATTGAAACTTGAGGCAAAACTTGGAATTTTCGACATCAGCTACTTTGTTTCTAGTTGTTTTATTTTAACTAAATGCTTGCAAATGGCTTTTTTAAAACTGATGAACAATGAATAGGAAATAAACTCCCGGGGAGATGTTATTCGGAATAAGGCTGAAAATTAAATAATTAAATTAAAAATTAAATTCCGTTTTAATTAGATGTGCTGCAATGTCAGCTGCCAATATAATTTTGCCAGACATTTTTATACCGTCATTCGTAAAAGAGTAAAATCTACTGCAAGCTGTACTCAAATTATGTGGAAACACGTCTGCAATCAGTGATGCCAACTTTTTTGGCTCTAAAAGCACATCAGAATTTAAAAAAAGCACTAAAAAGCGTAATTTTGAGATATAAAAAGGGTAAAAAGCACCAACGTGAAAAACGAGTGCAATTTAACAATGTTTTCTAAGCTATTCTCTATTTCGGCAATATTATCAACATCTTTAATGAAATATATCAGACGAAAAAGGTATGATTTACACAGAAAAAATAAATACACCAAGTTTTTTATTAAAGTAATTTTAAAAATACACAATTTCTTAAAAGCACTACTTAGTGCTTTTTGTTAGTTTGGCACTAACGCTCAAAAATTGGCGTTTTTAGTCTTCAAAAAGCACTAAAAATAGTGCCAAAAGCACCAAGTTGGCATCGCTGTCTGCAATTTCTTGTAGTAAGTTCATCGTAAGAACTTCTACAAACTCGTTCTGGAAGCAGACTTCAGCAAGTTTCGGTGTGAGTGGAAACACTTCAACAAATAATTGCAGAAGTTCTTGCGCAAGTGACTTGCTAGTGGACACACGGCTTAAATAAGAGTATTTAGCTTAAATCAACTTAAAATGAAGTATTTTTTAGGTGTTAGTTATAAAAAAGTATTAAAATCAAACACATTTAAGTTAAAAAAAATTAAAGAGCAGGAATAAGTGTTATGCACACAACTCTTAAAGCAGTTTTTGAAGAAAAAACATTTTTGGCACACTGAATATTTGTAAATCAAGTCTTAACATCTATGTAGTTACAAAGAAAAACTATCATTACTTGCACCTACAATCAATTATATATTTTGAACAATATATTTAAAAAATGGGAATATAGGTCATTATTTGTACGGCAACACCGCTATTGCTCTCAATTCATTTTTCTTTTCGTTTTAAATATGTATATAAGAAAATCCGACAGATATTTTTTCCATACATTAACCAACTCCCTATATATGTATATGTGTATTTTTTATACACTTTACAATTTAAATTAACAAATTTAAACATTACATATGTCTATTCTTTTTGTTATTAACAATATTTATGCAGTTGTTTATCACGTTTGTTTAACAAGTTGTATTTTCCACAAAAAAAAACAAGTATAAATGATCAAAAACTAAGGAATATTTTTTCAAATCAAATCTTTCTTCTAGTTGTCTTTCTTTATGTGTATAAGAATTTTTGTCTTCATATACATAAATGATTTTTGCAGTTTACTGCCACTATCTCCAATAAGAACTTTGTGTAGATACTTTTTTTAATTTACACTTTGATTTGATTTTAAACACTCAACCAATTTTCGTTAGAAGTGCAACTAATAATTTATTTAAAATACTATAATTTTATTATGTATATGATATATTTATGCATAATTTTCCACTTTCACTACACGGACTTTTGCACAGAAGGACGACGAAATTACATTTGTTTCAGCAACACACCACTAAAGCAAATACCAGTTAAGTGTTGCCAGCATCTGTTTGAAAAATCCAAATAAAGTGGTAAGCACAAACAGTTTCAAATTTATATAAACACAACGAAAGAAAAATCTAGCCTTGTATAAAATTGAAATATTATAGCATATACATATAACTATGTAATTAAACTATCATCATACAAACACTGCTGTATATGGGAGCACTAATGACAACTCTGTAGTAGTTTGAATTAGTACAGAAATGATTGGAAGGTTGCCATACATAAGTATACATATGCTTTTAGTTATATAAAAATTTATATATATAATCATTTTAATAAAAAAAAATATACATATATTTTCAGAAAATGATACTACTAAATATTTAAAAAAATAAGATACTTAGCTCTTTGCTCAGCTTATATTACTAACATAAACTTATAACCGTGTAACTGATATGGCAGCCTTATACTTTTTTCATCAATGAAAATAGAGAAAACAGAGTGGTGAATACACGTCAGGTGTATTGCATGTTTTGTTCAATATTTATGTATGCATATGTAAATTTTTCCCAAATTATGAATAAAGATCATTACACATTTCAATTTAAAAAAAATTATCCTTCAAAAACGTTTGTGTGTTTCTTCAAATAAAAAAATCACTGCATTATCAAACACATTTATTTTATTATTGTTTAAATATATGTACACAATTTGTTTTTAACTTAATATAAATTAAAATTATTGAATGTTGAAACAATACCAGCTTGAAAGTTCATTGTGTTCGATATCAATGAAACTTTTTTTTTAGCGGTAGCGAGATATCATTGATGATGACGTCGGCAAAGTTTATGAATGAAAAATTGGGTTACGTTCAAACGAAAATGAGCCAACTAGTTGAAGGTAACAATCTCATTGCTTGCAGTGCAATGTACGTCATTTAAGAGCGGTTATATTTGCCCCAGATATGCAACATAAATACAGAAGCGATGAACAAAAGAGACATAACCAAAACCGGAACAGGGCCACTGTAGTAAATGACACAGATTAATGAATATTCTCTGTTATCAACATGTAATAAACTTACACTTTGATGCCGGGAGAATCATCGGTATAGAAACGCCACATACCGCCAGCGCCAGCACCACCGGTAGTACGACTGCGGGCAGCGGTGGTAGTGCTTGTTGTTTTGCGTTGTTTTAAATTGCTGCCACCAGCTCCAGAGCTGCGCGGTGCTGACAATTTGCTGGGCGAACGGGTGCCACTACCCACTGAAGTTGAGCTAGCTGGTGCAGGCTAAAAATTTACATATATTTTTGTATCTTATTCATATTACATTTTTTTTTTCTTGATTTAAATATAATTAACATAATACAATATATCATTGTATCATGATTATTTTTATTTACCATTGCTTTTTAGTGTAATTTCTTTAAAGCTACGTATAAAACACAAATGAATTAAAACGAAAGTTGCAAATGCAAGAATATGTCAGTTGTCGTTTCTTTTCGTCTTTATTTTTATTCATTCATTCCACGTATGACTATGAAATTGGCTGCAGTTGAAAAAATTTAACAAATTCAATACTTTTTTTTACATCGTTGAACCGTGGAGTTACACGGCCGTATCCAGAAAAAATTTAATTTGAACTTCAACGACCTTATGTATAAAAAAGTTAGCATAAGTGTCAAAATTGAATAGAATTTAATAGTAAGTTAACACTATATTATGCTCCGATCTTTAATGTCAAATTGTATGGCGGAACACCTAATTCAATCCATTCACTTACTCATGTTTTAGACTCGGCAGTTTTTCTTGAAGCAAGTCTGAGTTTATAGGAGAGGGAGGAGAGAAGAAAGAAGAGGGGGACTGACTTGCTTGTACAGAAAAGTCATTTCAATTCTCTTTTGTTATTTCATTCGCAGCATTAAAACAATAGGAAAATTGAACAAGAAACCGGCTGAGTGTAAACAAACGAGCAGTTTTAAAAGAGAATTGAAGATAACTGCTTCAAGAAAAACTGCCAAGTCTAAAACATGGCTTATGCTAACTTCATGCCAGTCTTTTCCTATACATAAGGCCGCAAGTGTTCTTTTGTCAAAATTTGTATGGAAATTTCGTTTGTGTTCTATGCTGGATATTTACAGTTATTCATGTAAAACTTGAAAAAAAAAACAATAGAGATTTCAAGAACCAATGAAAGTTTTATATATTTACGATTTATTGTTCAATTGAGTGTTACGAAAAATTATTCTTGTATTAAAAAAGTAGCTGTTTTACTAATTTTCAAATTTATAAAAACTGGCAACTCTATTGATTTGTTTTGAGGTAGTTTAGACGAGAACAATTTTTAAGCCGCACAATTTTTGTTCTTTTCCAAATTACACGTTACTAATTCATCTGGTACAAAATGTATACGTATAAACAGCTTTGTGTGTGTTAGTGTTTTTCGTAATCATTTAACACTTGCTGTTTTTTAATTTGTGTGTGTATTGGTTTTATGCTGCTAATGCGGGGTTGTAGCTGGTTGAAAAGTTATGCCAACCGCAAAACCACTCTCTTTGCCTCTCTCACCTACAAACTGGCATGTTATGCCAGCACAATTATGCCCGTGTAAATCAGCGCATTTGGCTTTACTTTCTTCCGCTACTAACTTCATTCACTTTATTAATCAATTCGGCGCGTATAAAATAAAGTTCATTGTGATCCATAGATAGTAATAAGTAAATTGTTGAAAATTTCAAGTTATTGCCAAAACAGTGACTATATAAATATATGTAATATACATTGCGTAGAAAATGCATGGATTGGTTAGAGGGAAAGCTATTTGGCACACTGGTCCCGCTATGAGCAAGTACGGTTTTAAATAGGATGGGTAAAATTATCACTATGTTTTTGTCGTGCTTTGGTTCTTTACACAACTATGGCTGTTGTACAACAATTACTTATACAGCCAGTCACCTGTTGCCATGTCTTAAAATTTTACCATATATTAAAAAATTTGTAAAGAGGTACATACATATGTAAATATACTTACAATTTTAATTTACGCTACAGTTACACGACCAAGATTTGCTTTCAAGTTTCTCATACACACTGGTTGTCAAAAGTTGTTTAAATTGAAAGCTGTGACGTAGGCTGCACGCAATTTTCAAGCAAATTTATTTTCAATATGCCGTTGATAAAAAAACAGCTTAAGGAACAAAACTTTATCATTTCTATATAGATTTATAAACCGCAGCACATCATTATACACTTTTTGTTTTTGTTCCTAAGCATATTTATTTAACTGTAATTAAAATTTTTCGGTGGACTACAACATTATTTGTAATAAAAGAACACAAAAATACTATGTCCGCAGAAAAGTTGAAAACAAAAACGAAAAGTGTGCTCATTGAAATTGTTGTCAGTTGTTTTGTGCTTATAAATTGAACACACAATTGGAAAGAAAATTTGAAGTCAAAGTTGAATCAAATTCTAAAAATATGAATGTATTAGTGAAAAAGTGTGAATGTATTGAAATTTGAAAGGCAAAACTTGATCGTGTAACCCTCAAGTTAAAGGTAGATTTGTTCGTTTTGAAATTTTTATGGAAAAAATATTTTTTGACATGAATTTTTGTTACTTTTCAAACATATTTTAAACTTTTAAAACAGAAATTTTTTTACAAAATTTGACTATAAAAAGTCGTACATACAGTGAAAACTAAATTTCTATAAAAAGATTTGTATTGTACACTTTTTGCAACATCAAAATTTTGTTTATGAATAAAGACTGGCACTGCGTTTTTAATGTTGCTTACATTTTCAATTAAATTAAATTTTAGTGATTTTATTCGCCTAAAACGCAGAACATCGCAATCAAATTTGCATCATTGGCAAACATCTGAAACTGCTCTGTAAAATAATTTTAATATATTAAAAAAGGGGAAATATGCACAAATGTACCCACAAATTTTAATATATTTTTAAATAAGAACTTGTTTTCATTAGGTGCGTTTGAGTACTTTTCCAGTAAAATCCAGTAACTGAGTAAATACTGAGTAATTTAAAGAAATTACTCTCAATAAAAAAGTTTGCATCCTTAAGTACGCGAACGGAAAAATTGTAAAATCCAGTAAAATATATACAACAGCTGATTACCAATTTTGGGGCTAAAAAATTATACATATGAAATACAAGATAGGATATTTTGTTTAATAATAAAAGTAATAGATATGGACATATGTCTTTATTTAAACTTATTCGGCCGGTCCACGATGTCGACAAGAAACTTTCTATAGCTTACTTATATTGAAAACAAAAATAAACTTTCTTATATTTTGTTTTAAATATAAGTAAGCGATAGAAACTTTCTTGTCGACATCGCGGGTCAGGCCGTTAAAGTGAGAAGTTATTAGGATGATATATTCAAGACAACGAAAAACTGGGAAAGAATTTAAAACAAGTATGTACACAAAGTAAAGTTTTTAAATGTTCCATACGTCAAACCAGGAACCGTCGACCTGACGATATGTATAAACAAAAATTTCAATATAATAATCTATTAACTTTATTCACGTTTAAAAACAATCGGTTATGTTCTGAATTCCATGTGAAATTAAATCGTTCGGAAATGCAATAGCATTGTTATTTAAATACATACATACATACATACATATGTGCATACATACATATTTCCAAACATTCTATGGAAATTCCGCACGTTTTAATTTCACGTGGAATACATAACATACCCGAATATTTTTCTAGCATCAAACTTAAATAAATGTTATAATGCTTATAACTTAATACATTTGTTTTTTGTTATTTTAAAAATTTCATCAAAAACTAAACATTTTTGTTTCCCTTTACTTTTGTTTGTTTATATTTAAAAACATATGGTTTCGTTTTACTGGATTTTACTGGCAAAAATTTGTCCAGTAAAAACTTGCATTTACTCAGTAAATGAACTGTCATTTTTCTCTCTCAATTCGACCTCTCATTTACTGGATTTTGTGTACTCGAACGCAATCCAGTAAAAAATAGTACAAATTTGTACAAATTTTTGAGTTCTCGAACGCACTTATTATTTGCCTAATTAATTTTTCAGTTTCACATGTAAGCAAAAACAGCTGATTATTTAATTTTTATTCGCAGCGTTGCCAAATGTGCAGTTTTAAAAAATAAGTTTTTCTATAAATTGTGCAGTTTTTAATTTTTACTTCTTAGTCTCAATTTTGTTTTTAATTCACATATGTATATGAGGCCATAGTTTTACCCAATTTGTTTAATATAAGAGTGTTAAGATTTATTAGTACTTTTTCAAGCAGCAAGAGGGAATTCGCACTTAAGTTGTTTTTTTATGGAATTTGATCTTATTGTTTGTAAATTGAGTTCATACGGACGTAGCACTTCCTGCATTAATATTTATTCGCCTTGCCTTATTGAAAAAGAAAAACAAGTTTCACACTTTCTTCATTGAAATAATGCAATGTGATAAAACACAACTTAACCAAATTAAAGGGTAGATCCCATAGAATTTGAAGCCATACAACTTTTTTCAGAACTTTCTTAGCGAAATTGTAGTAATTCACAGGAAAAACAGACAACACTATTTTTGCTAAGCAAGTAACACAAAATCTTAAAAACAGAAGCAAAAATTTTAGTTACTTTATTTATTGAATTTTTGCTTCACTTACTTCAGGTTGATTCGGAAAAAAAAATAATTTCCCTGTGTAATTTAATGCAAAATACCCCATAGTGCAACTCAATTAAAAAATTTGTAAATCTGAAGAGCTATATTTTCTTAATTGATGCCGATTGAGGCCTACGAGATAGCAAAACGTATGAGCTTGATATCAAAAATTTTAGTTACTTTATTGAATTTTTGCTCCACTACGTCAAGGTGTATCTAACTAGGTGGCAGCGCTATTTCAGCTTATAATTTTTTGATCTATGTGCTTTGTAGCTGAAGAATGTCAAAAACTTCGATTTTGTTTTGGTTTTAAGCTGGGGCCAAATCGTTACATCCGTGAACGTACGGATTATGACATACGTGAACGTATTGAAATCCCATTCGGTTTATACGATTGACGTATCATTTAATTTGTTTTCATACGATTGTCGATACGATCACGTATGTAACGATTTGAAGCCTGGGGGCAAATTACGGCACTCGTTACCGAACGAAATTACGAAATATTTCCGTATAAACTCTATTGAAATATTTCGTAATTTCGTTCAATAACGAGTGCCGTAATTTGCCCCCTGGATTCACACATTGTTTAGAAACAAAATTTTTGTCCGGACAAATTTTTTTTATATGGAGTTTAACGTTTTTCTTTTTGAGAGAGAGAAGAAGAGAACAAAATTTGTTCGGAACATTTTCTACTTGAATTGGTTTAACTTTAATTTTTGTTTGGACAAAATCGAACTGAGCTGCCAACTATTTTAATTTTTCAGCCAAAGTTGAACTGAGCTGCCACATCATATCATATGAATAATAAAAGAACAGAGTATACTTGTATTTATTACAATAGAAAAAAAGAAATTAAAAAAAACATATCCATATGTATGGAGTTGAACGAAACCATTACAGTAAACAGTTAAAAAGATGTGTGACACAGAAAATTGTAATCATTTGCTGTGCTGCCACTTGTAAAATTAATACGCATCGTTTACACACGTATTTCATATGGTAGCTTTGATTTTCCAGACAAAATGTTCGAAATGGATGAATCGTCTTGCAAAAAAATCTAATTAAAATAAATTTTCTCCAGACAAAAATTTTGTTCCGAAACAATTGGTGAATTCACCTTTGGTACAATTATTATTGTGCTTTTGAGATTCTTCTGTTCTTTACACAGCTATGGTCGCCGTATTTTTGTATAACAAATCCTTACGCAGTCACCTGTATAATTACACCATGCGCTCCCTGTATGATTTAATTCAAAATACCCCATAGTGCAACTCAAACACTTCCCTTTCAATTAATTCAAAAAATTTCTAAATTTGAATAGCTATATTTTCTTAACTAAGGCCTCCGAGATTGTAAAACGTATGAACTTGATATCTGGTCTTTTAGGAATACTTTATCTAGTTATCCAACACAATAGTGTGACCGAAGTCCATTTTCATAGTTTCTTGGATTTTTTTTAATCAAAAATTATTAAACACGTACGTAGTCTGTTAACTTTACGTTACCCTATGTCTACATCTGATATATTTTTATCATGATAAATGTTAAATTATATATAGGAAAAAGCTCAAATTCGCCAAAAAAAAAAAAGATTTTGAAAATGATGCTGAAGCTTGCATGGTATTCGGAAAATTAAGAATTCACGAATTGAGTGACATAATAATGTCAGTTTAGTTTATTACTTATGACTTTATTGCAGTAAGCCGACGAAAATTCGTACATTATGCCGATGTGAAAATAAATAAATAAAAATAAAATTTAAAGCAATAATGAAGGAAAACAGCTAAAGTTATCAAGTCATGATAAAAATATATTAGGTACAGACGTAGGGTTTAACCACCACCCCTCCCAAAAAAAACGCAAAATATATAAAAATTCCAAGGAATTTTTTATATGCAGTTTTTTCAGTTTTTTTCTTCTAACTTTATAGTTTTTCAAAAAATATTATGGCAACGCTGCTTGTGAGACGAGCCGAACGTTGTCGACATCGTGGGTTTGGCCCTTACTGTAATTATAAATGAATTTGCTCTTTTTGCAAATTGCCGTTAGTTCTGTTCATGATAAAATGGCGCATCCAACCAACCACACATCATAATAATAATAATGTTGCCAGATTTGACAGTTTAATTAATCTCTCTTCGTGAGATTCTTGAATTCAAAATAAAAACTGTAATTTTCAAATATTTCACGGAACAGTTATCAGCTGTAACTATTTTTTTAACCCCCGACTAAAAAAAGGGGTGTTATAAGTTTGTAGTTTGTGTCTGTGTGTCTGTGTATCTGTGTGTCTGTCCGTGTCCACGTACAGACCAAACGGCTGAACCGATTTTGATTTAGTTCAGATGTTTGAAAGGTGACTTGATCGAGAGGGTTCTTAGCCATGCTTTAAGAAAATCGGTCCAGCCGTTTAGAAGATATCGCCTTTTCACCAGATATATTCGGGGGTTTTTAAAATGTTTAATTTTTGTTATAATTAATGTAATTAATGCTAAACAAAATATAAAGAATTTTTTTCAACAAACCTTTACAGGCTTATTTATAAAAATTACTAGGGCTTTTTTAAAGGATCTTTAAGACAAGTTTTCATACAAACTTTTTCTTATTAATACTTTATAAAACCTTAATAATTTTTATAAATAAGGCTCTTAATATTTTACTCAGTTTTATAGTTAACAAGAACAGAATATAAGTTAAATATGTCAAATAAGAAATTTCTAGAAAGAAGAATAGATCATAAAATTTTTCCTTTTTTTATATCATTTTATTTTTCTTCTTTTCTACAAATAAATAAATCTAAACGCATTGAAATTACAAGTTCCATACCGAATACAAAATTGTCCACAAAACCAAATTCAAGTTTAACACTAAATTAATTAAATCAAAACCTGTTTTCTTCCACCTTCAAGTAGCTACATACATATGCCTTGTGTATTTATATATAAATGTAGCATTTAGTTTTCCTAAAATTTTATTTTTATTTTTTTATAATAAAATTGACACAAAAATTAAGTTATACAAATAATTTGAATAAGAATTAACGTCTTCTAAAGAACAAAACTAGTGAAAACTTGCAGAGTTTCCTACCTAAAAAAATAAAGATACTTTTTTTATAAAATAAAAAATAAAATTGTGTATGGTTTTGTTAAATATGCAAAGAAAGTGTACTTAAATATTTCATAGATTAGTGTTATTACTGCATTCATTAATTTGAAGTATATAAGTATGTATTACTTGTGGTAATTTTTGTTGCAATTGCATTTTAAATAAAAATTATAATTAAATTAAAAAGTTTAATTTCAAAAGAAGTTATAAGTGTCTTTAATATGTTTAAGTTTTTAATCATCCTTTTTAGCATCACGCTCCGGTTGTTGGGTAGATTTTGGCTCTTTTTCTGTTAAAGTTTTGGATGCTTTGCCGCCGTCAGTTGATTGTCAATTTTCTGCCGACATATTGTCAATGTCATCGTTTATGACCAAGACTTGTTTAATGAAATCTTGATCCATAACAGCCTCAGCCAAGGACGACAATAATTTGGTGAGCTCTTTAAGAGGCATATTCAGCTGTGGTGACAATTTCTCTAGATGCTGTTGAACATTTTCGGGTAACTGCAAGAGAATTGAATTGAATTGAATTCCACGCTCCTCTTGGCGTTTAGTAAAAATGAAACTTACTTTATTGGGACTTTTGAATATATTAAACAAAAATTTAACTTTGACCCTTTGTTCCATGTTTTTACCCTCATAGAACAAAGTAAAATGAGCTTCATTTGCACTAGGCACCACCGGCAAGTAGATACCGGCTAACACATGGCCCTTAGCATCACGTGACAGCAATGATCTGAAGTTGTAGGTCAGATTACGTCTGACTGTCACATCAATGGCCGTTACATAAGGCTGATCCACATAAACCAATGATGACTTGTAAGTGGCTTGATCGCCACGTATTTCGCGCTCTTTCCATTCAACATATTTAAGACTTTGGCTGCTATATACATAACAATAATCACGCTGCAAGTGCTGTTCTTTGGATTGGGTAAACCAACCTGTTGATAGAGAAAGAGAAAAACACATGAAATTATTTTATTTCAGAGAAAATTAATTGAATAAAAACATACCAGTGTGAGGATACATTTGATCCTCCATTATGGTAACGCATCGAGCTACATGATAGCCCGGATCCAATATTATGACACCATTACGACCAGCAATATTAAGTTTCATGGCCACCATGGCATGTTCTTTTTCCACATTGGCCAAGGGCGAGTTCAGGCCACCCAACTCTTCGCTAGTCTCAATATAGTCGCGCAATGATACTACTTGCTCTTCGCAAGACACAATATACAAATAATGCTCTAATATGGGAAATATTTCAACTATACGTGCCATAATCTCCATGGCCAGCGACACACACATATGATGTCGACGATTTATGGGTATATCGTAGAACTGATAGAAAGATTTTAGATCGGAGCGACGGGTGCGTTTGAAGGCTTGATAAAAGTCTACAAACAAATGTACAGTATCGTAGTGTGTCTCCTCTAACATGCGCTGCAACTTGGTTTCGATAATAGCACTGAGATCTTCAAACTGCCAAACCGAATCCAAGTGTATTATACCCTTTTGGTTTTCATCGTCATCGTAAGAAGCCCAGTCAGGCAGAGGTAAAGGATGGCCCAAAGGCCAATTGCCGTTCGTTTGGTTAAATCCCGCCATATTATAGCCATCGCCCTGCCATAAGTGTGTTGTGGTCTCGGTAGCTGAAAATTGTGGTGCCGCACTAGCATTACCCTTCTTAAATGATCTGCCCCACCATCGGCGATGTTGTTCTTCCAACAACTTGTTGACGCTAAGACACCGTTCTGATGATGGATTTGATGTCAAATTATTGACATGCTGGCCCGACAACTTGGCGGCGGCCAAATTGCATTGGCCCATAGCGTTAGATAACAATTTATCAGTTTCAGTGATAGATTGCTTGGCTTCATCTTTGCCAGCCACATCAACAGCTGCTGCATAGTCGTCAGATTCCTCATCGTAGTCATCATCATCATCATCATCGTCATCGGTTGTGTCATTGTTTTGAATTTGACCGTTGCTGCATATTGTTGATGCAGCACCAATGCAATGTTTGGGTTTATCTTGTTCAGAATCGGTGGCTGTAGTCAATCCAACCCGTACCGATCCCGCCGATAACCCATAGGTGGCGCCGGCGGCGGCGCCATGCTGAACCACTGCTTCGGCGAGTCAACTTGGCCATTCAGCACCCCAACGGCCAACCGTTGGCACATAGCCGGTTTCACAATCATTGATAGAGGTTTCTAGATTAATTTTGCCCGTTGACGCGTTAATTGATTGAACAGAAGTTGTTGTCGTAGCAGCTGCTGTTGCAGTGCTGCTTGCAAAATGCAGACTATTCCGGCCCTGAACACTTTTCAAAAGGTCCGGCTCGTCTCCAAAACTCAATGGTTGTTTAGATAGCTCTGTGAAGAAAAGGTAGAAAAATACGTTTTGGTTTTTTTTTAAGAAAATTTTGTTAAGCATACGTAAATATTTTTTTTAGAATCTTTTGTGTTAAAATGAATGTATATGACTTTGATGTAGAAACATTGACCTCTAAAAACATTAAGCATTAAAATATTTGAAAGTAAGTTTAGGACCAACTGCAAGGTTTCTGAAAAGAAATCTTAAGTTTGTTTAGCTCACGGTATGACAGGTATGTGCAAGTGTATATCAATCGATGGCATGAATCTTAGGGATTTAGGGCATCTGAAGGCCATGTGACATGGTAATTCGGCGATTGTAGCGCAACTTTGTGCAGCGCTCAAATAAAACGACAGGAATGCCTCACAAAAAAAAAAAAAAAAAAAAGAGTCTAACAAGATCATTAAGCGCGGTAAAAAATGTGAAAACTTTTAATTAGTCTGTTCATGATGATCTTAGCCTTTCAATAAGGAAGCGCACAAGAATATTAAAGCTTCATTTCTAAAAAAATTTCAGCTGGTGTAAGTAACAATTAAAGCCCAAGAATGGCAATCGGAGGCTTGATTTTGCTAAAAAAATTTTATTTAATTTTTCTTCTCTTCTTTAGAAACTCACATAATTAAAAAAAAATATTTTCATTCAATAAAAGAATTGAAATTACTGAACTTAAGCCTGACTAAAAATTATTTCTGATTAAAAATTTATCTTCAAAAGAGGTGACATAAATTGGCTTCTATACAGTTTTGATTTGACCGGTACGGATTTTTTTTCTGTTGACTTACTTTTCCAATAAACTGAGTAAATACTGAGTAACATACGGAAGTTATGCTTAATAAAAATGTGTGCATATAAAAAAGAAACCCACTAAAATATCTAGAGCAGGTGATTGCTAATAATTTTGGCGCTAAAAATTATACATAAGTATATGCAATAAATAAAGAATATTGTACATACGTATAAGCGAAAATTGTTTACATATATATAAACAACATTTTCTCTATAATAATTTATTCACTTTATTCACGTTTAAAAACAAATCGGGTATATTTTGTATTCCACGTGAAATTAAAACGTGCGGAATCGCAATGGCAAAATATATTTCTGGCATCATTAAATAAATTTTATTTTGTTGAGGTTACGTTAGGTTAGTTAAGGGTGACAGTCACTAGTCTGGACTGTCTTAGACCGTTTTGGTCCATTGTGATACATACCACGGATACTCTGCTTATGCGGACTATCCACCGTAGAATCAACCAGAGCTCAATATAAAGCGCCCATTGTGGCCCTTCTCTTTTTTGCAAGTCCAGGACAGTGACACAAAAAATTTTCGAAACGTTCCTCTTCATCGATATCTTGGCAGCTGCGGCAAAAGTCATTGTGTTCGACCTTTAACCTTTTTGCACGCCTACCTATGAGACAGTGTCCGGTTAGCATGGATACTATTGTTTCATTTTTCTATTTGTTTCATTTTTTGTCTTGCGCCTAGGTCTGAGTTTGCAAGAGAGTAGGGGTAAAGTTACACATTCCAATTCCGGTGGAACGTGTGAGCTTGTCCCAGTTATAGCAAGCTCATGAGCCCTGGAGTTCCCCTGAAAGCCCCGGCATTCATAAAAGCTGCTCGACTATCAGTGTATATGTTAATTAAAGTCGTTGAAGTGGCATTAAGTATCAACCAATCCTCAACTTCTTTTATAGTAAGAATCTCTGCTTGGTAGACACTGCAGTGATCCGGAAGTCGTTTTGCAATACGAAGACCTAATGTCGCTGAAAAGACTCCACAGTCGGTGTTTTGGTGTGGGTGTTTCGGAGCCATTTGTATAAAAATTAAAACTTTTTGGTCTGCCTGGAGTACCATTCCTCCACAATTCTGTGGATATTACTCCGTTCCACAGAGGAGTACAACTTAATAATTTTTTTTATTTTAAAAACTGGCATGAAGTTAGCATAAGTGGCAAAATGCAACATGGTTTTAACAAGTTTTGCCACACAATTTTACATTAAAAATCAAATTTTAATGTCAAATTATAAGGAGGAACTCATTCATTAAAAATTAAAAAAAAAGATTAAAAAAAATTTGTCCACTAAATATTTGCATTTACTCGGTCAATGAACGGGCAATTTTCTCTCTCAATTCGATCTTTCATTTACTGGAATATGTGTAAGGAAATGCAATGACCGAATTTAAGCACGGAAACACTTGGAAGGGAAACATTTAGTTTGAGAGAGAGAATCATTTTTGTGTTCGGTAATCGGCGACACGCTTTGTTTTCATATTCTTTGCTAAATATACACTCATACATGTACAAATATGCTTGCTCTTATGCAGTAATATTGGAATGTCGCCGGCAACATTTTCGTCGGTGTGGACGCGAAAGAAACAACAAAAGAGAATTCCAGATGTTTTCCTTCCAAATGTTCGTCCGTCTAAACTGGGACAATACAGTAAAATCCAGTAAAAAAATAGTAAGATATTGTAAAAACTTTTGAGTTCGCGAACGCAGCGCAGCTATTGTTTACATAAAGGGCTTACATATTTTTTAAGCGATCCTCTTAATATGAACGTTCTTTTCATACACACTCTGTATATATGTATAACAAATGTTAGTTGAAAATACATATTACTAATATGTATAAATTTATAAGAAGCATATTTAGTTGTTCAATTAATTTGTGGAATTTTTTAAGAATCATGTGTATTCATGGTTTTTTCCATCAATGACGCAATCTAATTTTCCATTCAATTGATATGATTCAGTATCTTGCGTGTGCTTTGTTTGTTTTTTATATACATACATATGTATGAATGTATTTGTATTACTCTGCAAACATATGCATTTTTTTGTGTTTTATTGCTCATAAAGCAAGTAATGGGAACAGACTATTTTGTTTACCAAAACTAGTCACACATATACTATTGGTGTGAATATTTTAAAAAAAAAAACGCACACAACCACACATATTGAAGCTGAATATTGATTTATGTCTAGCACCAGCTTAAGAAATCTAACTTTCAATTTAATAAAAATTGCACGGAATGCTAAAAGAGTACAATCTTTTAAGAATGCACTCGTCAAAAGTGCGATCTGGCAGCTCTAAAAGAAAACAAGGAGCTCTGCTATTTGGAAATAGAAAATAAAACGGAACTAAATTAGATCAATGAAGAAGCAGATAGTGAGAGTGCGGTGAGTAAAACGGAAATGGTTGGCTACATACATACATGCATACAAATGTATGCATGTATGTATGTATGTATGTGCATACCTTGGAATTTTTTTGCTTTGATTAATTTGAACTAAAAAAAAAATGAAATGTATGAATTAAAACGCGTAATAAAATGTGTTTTGATAAGATTTAGGGAATTTAAGTTAATCAAACCACTTGATAATATTTTTTTCTTAGTAACAACTACAATGAAAACGTACACATTTTCATACATATATAAAAGATAGATAACTATGACGATGATGATGTGTATTTCTAAACTTGTTAAGTGAAATTTACAAATAAAGAAAATAGCGCTAGACAAATGCATGATTAGAGAAATAAAAATGCATGTATGTATACGTATGCGTGTAAATAGTTGCAACTTACCCATACAATGGCCAAAGCCCCAATATCCAATTATCTCGTTGGTAGTGTTCAATTGTTAAGCTGCACAAATTCTATATCTAGCGTCTTTTTCTTTTTTATTTATTTTTTTTTCAAATGATAAGTTTTTTTCTTTTTGTTGTTCGATATAATATAAGCACAAAATTCAAGTATTTTTGCGTTGTATTTTCAATGTAATTGCCTTTTTTTATTTAGTTTGTCTTTCTTTTTTGTTTTATTTTTTATTTATTTATTTTTTTTTTTTGTTTGTTTGCTCGTTCTTTATATTCTCAATGCACACAAAATACACTTGGTCTCTAGTTTGTTGTTTGTTATTTTGTGGTTGAATTTTGTGTAGATATAGCTTATTTTCCTCTTATAATTATTTTACTTTTCCTTTGTTGTTGTTAAAAAAATGAATATTAAATAAAAATTTGCTTTAGTTTGGCCTGTTTAAAACAGGTCTGGTAAACGTAATATTGGTGAATTAATCGACATCGAAATAGATATTGGAAAAGCTCTAAAGGCTTGAGCAAACATTTAATAAAACACAAATTTAACTGTACAAAGTTTAACAGGATTCATTAAAAATCCTTAACGTTTTTTCAAACAAACACTTTCACTTTAGTCACGCGCTAATCACACACTAATCTCCAGAGGAGTTAAATGATCAAGAGTCAATTGACGACTGAGTGTTTTGTGTTACACAAAGGCCTTAATATGCTTAGTGTTATATATAGTCCAATTTTTAGCTCACTCACTCAGTCGTTGCTACGATCGTCAGTATAGTTATTGTTGCTTTTTATTGTTTTTTTTTTAAATTTTTTTTCGAGTCAAACTCGTTCCGATTTGAAATCTCTTTCTGTATTTGCCACAAAATGTAAACAAACGGGCAAATACCAACTAGTATTTTATTTATTGTTCAATGATTACTGCTGGTCTTTTTATTAGAGAGCGTAACCAGGGAGAAATTTGTAAAGCTATTTGTCCCTTTTGTAAATTATTAAACGACGACGTTTAAAGCGGGTTAATCCAACAGAGGTGGTAAAATAACCTTGTTTTGTTTATTGATCCACTTTTAATGGTTTAGTAGATTTCACTTAATGCGTAATAAGTTTATTTTCAAGTTGTTTTTATTTGTATTTTTTGTTAATAATTTATATTATGTGCAATGTTTCTTTTTCTATATAAATTTATTATCAGCACTTATGGGTATATGTAGATATGTATGTACGTTCAAAAGTACTTGTGTACATATGTTTGTATATGTTATTTATTTATGCTTTAATAAATTATTTTATTTTACTTTTCGAAATTCCGATTAGCCGTGCTCTTACTCCTGTACTCCCGCACTCAAACACTTGAAACACTGCAAAGAGAGCAATAATAATGATATAAATATTAATAATAATAATACATATTAAAATAATATTTTAGATATTTCATTTTGCAAATTTAACATCAAAACTCTTATATGCTAATTGGTTCAATTAATAGAGAGATAAAGAAATGTCTAAGAATTTTCGACACATGTACGAGTATTAAAAAATTTTCCATTAAATTTTCAAGGTTTTAAACTAAATATTGTTAAAGATAAAAAAGTAAGATAATAAGGAAATAAAAATAATATAAATCTTTTTAGAAAACAATAACAACCGATAAAAAAACAATAAGTCTTACCGAAAAAAAACCTGATACAATTAACCAGTGTTTTTCTAGCATTTAGTACATATCGTTATCTTAATATAAAAAGCTCTAACTCATTACATTTTTTTAATCGAGATTTTTGCATTTTTCGATACATTAAATGTTCTTCTATCGAAATAAACTAAAAAGTCGATTTAGGGCCTTTTTATATTAAGGTATGTACATATGTAGCCGTATGCAGATATGTACATATGTAGATAAATAAATATGTATTTATGTATACATATGTTAACTAAAACTCGTTCGAACGATACTAATTTTTAAATAAAAGTTTTAAAGTTTTTCGAATAATACCTGCTTAAAAATTATTGCTTTGAAAATTAGTCGAATAAAAATTAAATAATGATAAAGTTTATTTGAAAAAAAAATTGTTCGAATAAGTTTTTTGACAAATTGCATTAAATTTAATCGAATATAACACATATTGTTTAACTAAAATTTATAAAATGAAAATTATTCGAATAAAAGTTTAAAAAGTTTTCCAATAATTTTAAAACTTATTGCTGTAAAAATTAATCGAATAAATGAATAAAGTTAGTTTGAAAAAAAATTATTCGAATAAGTTTTTTGACAAATTGCATTAAATTTAATCGAATATCCGTACATAAGTGCATATATTATGTAACTAAAATTTATTTAAGTAAAAATTATTCGAATACAAGTTTAAAATTTTTCAATAACTTTAAAACTTATTGCTGTTAAAATTAATCGAATAAAAATAATTTAAATGACATTAAAAAAAATTATTCGAATATATTGTTTGACGAGTAAAAAATATTACATTGAATTTATTCGAATATCTTTTTGATTAAAAATAATAATATAATTATTCGAATAAAAATTATTCGACTAACAAGTTTACAAAATTTTCTATGAGAAACGTATGGTTTGACACAGTCAACTTTTCTACTAGAAAAAGTTTCTATGATACAGAAGTGCACTGTGACACAGTCAACTATTCTATAAGAAAAATGTGCTGTGACACAGTCAACTTTTCTAAAAAAAAGTGTGCTATGACACAGTCAAGTTTTCTATAGGAAAAGTGTGCTATGATGCAGTCAACTTTTCAAGAAAAGTGTGCTGCTACACATTCTACTTTTCTGTAAGAAAAGTCTGCTGTGACAAAGTCAACTTTTTTTATAAGAAAAGTGTGCTGTGACACAGTCAACTTTTTTTAAAGAAAATTCTGTACTTTTCTATGAAAAAAGTGTGCTGTAACACAATCAAGTTTTCTATAAGAAAAGTGTGCTGCGACAAATTCATCTTTTCAATAAGAAAAGTGTGCTGTGACACAGTCAACTTTTCTAAAGGAAAAGTGTGCTGTGATGCAGTCAACTTTTCTTCGCAAAGTAAGCTTTGCGTGTCTAAAAGCTGTCTTAACCTGAAAACAATTAGTTTTACGAACACTTTTGTCGGTCTAAAGCTTCAATTAGACGTGCATTATCCATAGTCATAACCAAGCCGAAATTCAATTGTTTTCTATGGTAATGGCTATGGCGTTATGGCGAGTCACCTATAATCATATACAGTTTTGCCCATAAGTTTGGTTCGAACAGCTGTTTTCTATGGTTATGGTTATGTCACGCCTAATTTAACGTATTCCTAAAAGTGCCAGCCTCAAAACATTTCTTATTGAGTTATCTATCGTCCATGAGAATTTCAGCATTTTGAAACGAGGCATATCGTACAAATTATGGTACTAAGATAACGAATCTAAAAAACCAATTTTGAATATTGAATAGTTTGGCGTGGTAGGGACGATATGTCCACATTTTGTAGCATAACCTTAAAATTGTTCTAGAACTATCAATTGTGACTAAAAATTACGTTTTAAATCTTTTTTTTTTCATAAAACCTGGAAACTTAACTAACAAAAACAAAATGTTATTTGTAACTGTTATCGTTATCATCTTTGGATTATAAATATTTACTTACATATGCATGCATTACATACATACATACACACATATATATGTACATACATATACATATGTATGTATGTATATAAATGAAAAATAACCGTTTCATCTAAATCTCATATTGAGTGACAAGAATAATATTGTGTTAAAGTATAAATTTCGAAGGTTAAATTTCAAAGATTTTAAGATCATGAATGCAAGTTTGTTTTTATTATATTTCCTTCTATCTTTCAAATAAAATTATACGCAGATCGATCACGTTTCAATGCATAATGGAAAAATAGTGAATCTTTATTTACATCAAATGCTAATAGATTATAAAAATTATTGGAAGATTATTCAAACGGAGCGATAAGAAAATATTTATGTGTGTATGTATGTAGTACATATGAATAAAATAGGGTGCAGCAGCATCTACATATAAATCCCTTAAAACTTGTTCATTATTGTCAAGATTATTAAAATATGCTAGATACATTATGCAAATACATGTATGTACATATGCAAATATGTAAGTACCCTGCAGTCAGGCTGGGGCCAAGTGTCTCTATGTCAACACTAAAATTATAGTAGTAGTTACATTGTCTACAATTTCTCTTCTATTCGTCAGTATAAAAGAGAGAGACAAAACAGATGTGGTGTATTTCTGGTGGATTTTGCAACAACTTGTCAATATACATAAATTTGTATGTACGTGAGGTATAGGAATGTACCAGTAAATGTCTGGTTGGTATGTCTCCATGTTCCCATAAGAACTATGAATTCACTACCTAGTCAATTGTTTTAGTGTTACTAGTAGATTTTCAATGACAAGCACATGCTAAATGTCTATAGCACAAAGTATTGTGTGGGGAATAATTGTAGAGTAGTACTGGTGACAAAGTCAAAAGCGACTCAGTACATTTTCACCATCGACATTTCCTTCAGGATAAAAACAGGTAATACATAGTGATTCTATTCATTTGTTAGAACAAAACAAAACCAATAATAAAAACTTAAATATTCATACTTATTTTCCTTGACGCATGTACACATGTACTCGTATGTATGTATATATCCTTGCCACAATATAGAAAGGCCGTAACTTATTATTTTTTTTCAATCGAGATTTTTGTTAGATGTTCTTCTATCGAAATATACACAAAACTCGATTTAAAAAAATGCTAGAAGTTTTTGAAGGTACATACTTTTATTAAAAAGATACTTGTTTTCGAAGGTACTTTTTAATAGGTACTTTTTTAAATTAACTTTTCCAGAAAATATTATTTTCAGAAGCAAATTTCTTAAAACGTACTCTTTAAGAAGGTTATTTTTTTAAATGGTAGTTTTCTAAAATATACTATTTAACAAGGTACGTTTTGGAAAATTGTTTTTAACGGAAGGAACTTTTGTGACAGGTGCTTTTTTGAAAGGTACTTTTTTCAGAAGATAATTTTTTAAAAAGTAAAAGGCAATTTTTTTTTAGAAAATACTTTTTTTAAGAGATATTTTTTTGGAATGCACATGCATACATGCTTTTATTAAGAGGCATCTTTGAAAAGGTACAGTATTCGAAAGGTATTTATGTGGAAGGTACTTTTCATGCAATATATTTTTTAAAAGGTATTTTTCAAGAAGGCACTTTTTTATGTGAAAGTAAATGGGTCATTACAATCTGCTATTCCTTTCATTTTGTCACCATAAGGCGAGGTTACATTTAATTTTAACTTTTAGTTTAAAGAAAATAAAATATAAATGCCTGCGGTGTTGCCGGCACTGAATTAATTTTTGACTCATCTGTCGGTTGGATAGGTTCGGAGAGCTAGAAACTGCCTACGTGCACCTTCTAATCTTAATTTTAAAAATACATAATACATATTTTTAGATGCAGATGTTTCTATGTTTTTAATTTCATATATATCGGTTCAATATATTAGATTGGCAGATATTACTTCTTCAAAAATAGAGGATAAAGCAAAATAAACAATTGTCAAGAAGTATGCAACCACTCCGTAGCAATGGTAACCGTAATTTTCGTAATTTTGTATAGCTTTAAGACTGGAAATTCAGGTTCCAATAAGAACTCTGTGCAAAAAAAAAAACGGAAATGCGGGTTACATATTATTATTGTTATTTTATTATAAAAAATATGGCCTGAGTATATTAAAAGTATGTGTGTACAATAGCCTGGTCGCAGCTTGTATGGAATTTTTTTATTTTTATTTTGAATTCTTACTATCGTGCCATAATTGCCAAAATAGCTTAAGCGACATAATTTTCAAACTTAAATTTTTGACCAAAATCGGTTATTTGAAATCGTAAACAGTCGATTTTCGTCAAAAAAACGAAGTCCAAAAAATGTGTCGCTTAAGCTATTTTAGCGGTTATGGCTCGATATGTTCGCTGTCTAAAATATGAGGCTTTCTTCCATAAATGCGGTCTTAAATTCTTAGCTCGCTCCGACGGTGCCTTGTGGTGCCTAGTGGGGCCTAAAGTACCCGATGCACAGTGGGGATTTTGTAAAAAAATATGGAAATAGTTCTGCATATCAAATAATCTCCAGAAAAAGGTGGGTTATATATTTTGCTTTTATAAAAATTTTTTGCAAAAAATACCAACCAATTATTTTTACTTATTCAAAAGGTAATACGAGTATGTACTTTAAGAAATATTACAAAAAAAATTTTTTTTCAAAATTTTCGTTATTGAAGGAACCAGATCGTTTTGGCATATTTTTGATATAAATATCAAATTTAAGGTCTTTTTCCCCAAATTCCATAGCTGGAACCAAACAATTCAATATGCTACCTTAAGACGAGATATTTTTTTTAATGTTTCCAAAAATATTATCTGCGCTCGGCGAAAGATTGGAAAAATTCAGCAAAAAATACTGAAAAAATCTAATTTTTGAAGTTTTGCGATTTTTTTTTTTGGATTAATTGTATAGAATTTAGAAAAACTGAAAAAGTCAATAACAATAAAATAAATTATTAATATATTTAAATTATTAAGCTCTAACGTTAGTATCTTACATATGTGTGTGTAAAAGTGTTAAATAATTTGATAAGATTCGACTTTTCAAATACATGCACGGGCCTTATCAAGAGACTGTCAACCCAAAAACGTATTTCCCCAAATTTTGTTCTATTGTTTTCTAAATACGTATTAGAGGGCTGCGTAAACAGTCTTGAAATGTAAATACGTCTTATTTTTTAAATGTATTGCCGTAGCATGTATTATACGTTTATATACTAGAGATCTGCGTAAACAGTCTTGAAATGTAAATACGTCATGCTTTTTAAATGTATTCACGTAGCATGTATTATACTGAACCAATAATAAATGCTGTCGTACTATAAGCGAAGCACGATGGATGTATTGGTGTACGTCTATATCAGTGTTAACAAGCGATGTCATCAAGACTGCTTGTTTGTAACAAACACTCACAAGAAGTAGTGTTGATTTGTGTATGCTTGTTATTTTGCATACTGTACGTTTGAGTGTGTGTGTAAGATGTAGATGGTAAGCTATTATGTGATTAACCGCATACAACTAATGTTAATGCATGTGTGTGCGTTTCCATGTGCGCAGAAAAATAAAAGATCATACACACATACATGCATGACGTTTGTACACGCGCTCATGCGTAGAAGGAAGCAAGCATCACAAATTCTTCCGTCACGAAGTGTTTTCTTCTTTAGGTATAGGATCTACCATACTGAAATAAATTTCTTGCAAACAGTATTGTTAACGTTTGTTTAATAAGATTTCGCTGTAGTAAAGCATTTGAAAAATCCCTCATGTTCTAAAACTTCTTATAAGATGTCTTGTGCAGGACACTATTATATACGCGCCCATGCGTAGAAGAAGCAAGCATCACAAATTCTTCTGGTACGAAGTATTTACAAATTTCCTTGCAAACATTTTTGTTTAGCGTTTGTTTTAGAAGATTTCGCTGTAGTAAAGCATTTGAACAATCCTTCATGTCTTAATAGTTCTTGTAAGTGGTCATGTGCAGGGGTCTAATACGTATGTATGTAAATATTAACCCCATATTCCTCAAATTTAAAATGAGTTTGATATGTATTTTATTTGAAATTTTTCATAAAAAATTTTCTTAAAATGGACTTCAAATACATTTTATTTTCTTATGAATATTGGTGTTTATTTATAAGAAACATAGATACAATGGAAACTATTTCCACAGGACAACGTAATGTCAACTAGGTCACATTGCCTTTACGCAATTGGGTTTTTCTTATTAGTCCTCATTTTTTTCAGGGAGTGTCACACAGCAAGCAATTAATTAGTTAATGCCTTGAAAAAATTTCATTGTGAAAATTTTACATTAGAAAAAGCTATTTATATGTAGAAACATACATACATACATGCATGCACGTACATATGTATATGCATGTATGTATGGATGTATTTATTTTATATTTATTTATTCCGTTAAAATAAAAGCAAAAAAAAACATTTGCCCATAAATTGAAACAAGCGCTAAACAACATGCCTTGAAAATAAATATTAAAATTCCCATGCAGAGGCATTTTTTTTTCATTAAAAAAAAAAATAAATAAATAAAATAAAATACACTAGTGATATTTGTTTGTTGTACATAATCATATAAATGCACACTTGTTTGTTCTATTTAGAAATAATTTTTACGTTTTAAAATAATGCAAAACGAACAACCAGACCTGGCAAATATTTAATGAAATAAACGTAACCACTAAATAAGTACAAAGTGCAAATAAAGTAAAGTGAAATAAAAAATATTTTTTTTAAATAAAGTAATAGAATAGAAAGGTTGAACAAAAAATAAAATATGAAAAACATAAAAATTAACACTATTTTCCCCTAGAGATAAATTGTTCGAATAACCGAATGTATTCTTCGATTATTTTGATTAACAACGAATAAAAAGTTTTGTTAATAATAATTCTGCCAAAAAAAAAAACGGATTTTATGGAAAGATCTGAACATTTTCAAAAAAAAATTATGAGACCAAACTGGAAGTAAACTCATGGGCGTGGCTCCTCCAATTTTTTTAAATGCAAGATTGGGTGTTTTTCAGAGCTCAGGCTGTGTTTTAAGTTTTTTGAAAATCGCTAAAGTAGAACCACTTAAAACAAGACATTAAACGGTAATAGGCGTGGCGCCGCCCATTTTTTAAATGGAATATTGTGTTTATTTTAGAGAGCTCAAAGTGTGTGGTAAGTTTCATAAAAATTGGTTAAGTAGAATAACATGAAATATAATAATACATTTTAATGGGCGTAGCCCCGACCATTTGTTCAGCTTTAAAATTGTGTAATTGCAAGGACTAAAGGTGTTTGCTGGGATTTCGCAGCAACCAAATAAGTATAATATCATAAAATCAAATAATACAATTTTTGGTCGTGTCCCGCCTACTTTTTTACAATGGGAGCATACATATCTTTGCATGCATGTAAGTATGTATGTACTTATGAATATTCAAATGAAATCTTTAGTTAATACTTTGGTGAATTGTTTGGTTTTGTGGTTAAACTTATTTCATTAAATATTTGTCTCGTCTGACCGTAACCTCAAGTTGCAAAAATTAGCTTAGGTCTTTTTTATTCTAGAAATATTATTTTTATTATATAAAAATATATGAATGTAAATAGATCCATATACATATATGCACATATCGCTCATTTACTTCAATAGTGGTATAACTCAAAAAATTAGTTTTTTGAGTTAATAATGCAGAAAGATGCGGCATTTCGTATTTTATGTTGTGTAAAAATTTCATATAAATAGCTTGTACCTCCTGAGAGAAGAATTTTTTTTCATTTCTGCATTGAGTTGTATACAAATTGAAAACTTAAAACGCGTTTTCTGCAAAACTGGTTTTTTCAGTTGTGCCACTATTGAAGTAAATGAGCGATATGTATGTATGCATACATGTATATGTACATAAGTTTATAGAGTGAAACCTATGATAACCGGACATTCACCGTCGCGGTTATTAGAGGTGTCCGCTAATGAGAGATGTACACACTGTTGCCAGAACATCTAGGGGTGAAATCGTCAAAGACTACAGATTTCTGTGCAAAAAATCGTCAAAATCGTCAAGTCATTTTAGAAAAACGTCAAAAAGACGTCAAATCAAAAATATTCAATTTTTTTGTATTTTAATTGTTTTATTACAAAAACTATTACTATGGTTCAAACTTATTAACTATGCTTTCAACAAATATACACATATACACTAAATATATATATATATTACCTAAACATGAAAACCATTAAAATTAAAAATAAAAGTTAAAAAACTAAAAATGAAATCAGAATTAACATACATACGTACATATATATTTATTTTTTAAACAGATATGTAATTTATAAAAAAAAATAATTAGCATTTTTGCTATAGAAACATTTTATGTATAAATATCAGAATTTAACATTAACATTTTGAACACAAAAAAAATCATAACATAACAAAAAACCAACTATAAAAATGCAATACTAAAAAAAGTTTCCATATATGTTAAATTTAGAAAAATCGTCATTTCTGGACCTAAAATCGTCACTAGTGTATTTTGAGAGGTGAAAATCGTCAAAATGCAGAGAAATCGTCAATTGTGGCAACAGTGGATGTACATATTATTTTATTGTACTTCAACTTAGATAGGTTTCAAAATAAATTTCCATGTTTTTATAGGTTGGAATGCAACAAAGTCGTCTTTAGAAAAATGTTGGGAACGGGCAATTTGTATTATAAGAAATGTAGCAAGATGAATTTTTAAAATACGCAAGAAACTTTACATTTTCGCAATTTCACGCACCGAACATTTCCCTTTTTTAAACTCGTTTAACATTTAAATTTTTTTCTTTAATTGATAAAAACAATTTTTTCCTGTGCCATTTTGGGACACGAACTATGCAAACGACTTCTTCAAATAAACAGCAATTTCTTTGCCCTCTTCAATGCTTTAGTATTTACTAGGGTGATCGATTCGGTTTTTCAACCGGTTTTATAACCCGGTTTTTTCACAATACGATTGTCGGTTTTTTCAAAATGTTAATTTTTCGAATATCGAATAGTCTGGTTTTTTCACAATTTAAAAACCGACTGAGTCGAATACTGTTCGTTTTGTACATTTTGCAATAAAATTAGTTTTTACTATGTTAAAACTTAGACCAACGTGTTCTGTTGATTTTCCTAAGTATTTTTTTTTCAGTGTAAAAGCTCTAAGCGTTTTTTGAGCATGGCAACAACTGAAAGTGCTTTTTAGTTTTGTTGACATTTTGCTTCATATAATTTTTTTGTCCCTCAATTTTTTTCTTTCTTATGATGCTCTCTGCAAACTTTTTGAGTTAATGAAGACTTTCCAGTAACAAATGTTACAAATTCGTAACAATTTTTATGTAAATGAACAAGCCTAGTGTGTATTTACTTTTTTTTTAATAAAGCAATTTAAAATCAAAACTTTTATATAATAATTTTTTTATTTAAAAAAACCTCTTGACCGGGTTTCCTGAATTCAAAAAACCGAAACCGGGTTTTTCATAATTTCAAATATTCAAACTATTCGGAAATTGGTTTCTAACGGTTTCTGTCCGCTTATGAGTGGTATTTAGAACAATATTGTTAAAATTTAGTGTCCGCGTCCGGTTATTAGAGTGTCCGTTTATGGAAATGCATTTTGTATGGAAAAACTAATGAACTTATTGGATCCACAAAAATTGTCCGGTTATTAGAAGTGCGCGGTTATAGAAAGTGTCCGTTATGAGAGGTTTCTCTGTATATTGTTTAAATATCTATTTTAATTAAACATACTTATTTATGTAAATACATATTTACATAAACAATTATATAGCGGAATAATAATTTAATTGTCACGTTAAGTACATACATATATTTTTATAGAAGGTTCTTTCTTATCAATGTAATAGAGGAAAATTTTCTATTATTTGTTTGTTTGTTTTTTTTTCAGCAGTAAAAGACGTAGCAGTTTGTTGGTAAACAAAATATATTAATATTTTACGGCCTGTCCCGCGATGTCGACAGAAAACGTTCGATTGTTTGCTTGTATTGAAAATAAAAACAAATTTTTTTAGCTTTCAAAATCGTGGGACAGGCGGTTAATGTATGTATTTGCATACTAGTTACATACATATGTACCCTGTCGGGATTTGAGCTAACTTAAAAGTAACTAATGGTTAATCAGAGGCGAGTGACAACTGACTCAAAAGCTAACTCATTTTACATGTTAAACGCTATTCAGTTTTTCAACGTAATGTCCTCAGAACGAGTCAGTACTCACTAACGCTGCATAAGTTTCAAATAACCACAAGTTAGCTCATTTCGAGTGAGTTTTTGGCTGATAACATGCAAGTGCACTATTAGTTAGCTGCGAACTGACCACCTAATGGTTAGCCCATTATGACTTAGTTTGTGGCTCATCAAAAAAGAAGAAAAAAGGTTTTTCTTTAGTTTTAACTTACTAATGATTAAAATTTTTAGTCAACTTAAATTTGAAACAATTTTAAATTTTTTTAGAGACGAGAATGGGTATCAAACCGTGATCAATTTGTTTGTCAGCCATCATACTTAACACTTTGCTATTGCGCCATATAAAATAAAGACGGCACAAAGATAACATAAACATGAATTTTATGCTGACATCTTCTCGATAAACTTTGACTCATCTCTGCATCAGCTTTGAGTTAGTTAAAAGTTAATTGAAAACTTATCGAGGAGATGTTAGTTGTATAAAAACAACTCACTAATCTCAGCATCAGTTTTGAGTTAGCTTAAAGTTAGTTCAGTACAGTTCTACAAAAAACAACTGACTCACATCTGTGTCATTTATGAGTTAGTTCAGAAGCTAGTTGTAAATTAGTTAGCAAAAAGTCACCTATATTTTGAGCTAGCTAATAAAAATCCGACAGGGTATATGCATAATTGATACACACATTTGTATGTACATATGTATGTGTTTACGTCAATGGTTAATTTCGTTTAAGAATAGACCTTTTAAGTGCTTAACAAGCTTATTATGAAAATTAAAGATGATTTCAAACAACCAAGCTAGTTACATACATACATACATATGTACACCAATGCTGCCCACAGAGAGAAAACCGAAATCGTATGTGCATTCATTTGTAAAAAAAAGCCGATTGATGTTCGGCACTCTGGCGCTTCTCTGGCCAGCAGTGATGTACACGATTGACAGGCGTGTGATCTCAAACAAGCCCAGCGGGAAAACACAGAAGACCTTTTTACTTTAGAACTTATTAAAGGCCTGCTTAGGAATTTTTTTGATTCAATTACTATTTCTATTAAACTGCTGAAGAAGGCCTAGACTTTTTCGCATAAAAGATGAGATACACATTCCACATTCCGTTCTATAACATGAGAGATGAGAAGGAGTAACAAAATAAGAAGGCATCTTTAGTCCTTCTTTTTCCAGCTGGGATAGATATAATATTTTTAGGAAGTTTTGACGCTACCTCAAAGAGATTCATTCTAACGCATGATTCTACTTTCGCGTGATCCCTTTTTTGCACATGTAAAATTTTAGCCACTGCAAGCTTTAAGCTGAGATATAATACAGCATAATAAAGCTAAATTTTCTCAATTCGATGTGTGCGATTTTTATATACATATTGCTAGAGTTATGTTTGTAAGTATGTATGCACATATCGAACCCTTACCACCTAAATATATTAAGCAACTCAAAAAATTCTACTGTTTACGGTCGCTTTAATACCGACACTCTTATCCAATCCTTAGTACAGTTCCAAGTTGACCAATCAATAATTTATTGGGTAAACTTCATACTGGGGAACAGGTGGATAAGCTGCGGTGTGCACAATGTAAGCGTCAGGAACAGGGTGCAACGTGAGACGCCTCAAGGATGAATAATTTCACTCCTTCTTTTGGTAACAATTTATAAGACCTTTCAAGACATGAGAGATTTTTCAAATGCTTTACTACAGTGAAATATTCTAAAACAAACGCTAAACAACACTATTGGCAAGACAAACAACTGAAACAAATGTCTTGCCAACACTGTTATTTAGCGTTTGTTTTAGAATATTTCGCTGTAGTAAAGCATTTGAAAAATCTCTCATGTCTTGAGAGGTCTTACAAATAGTCCTGTGCAGAACTTTAGTAACCACTATACACAGGCTGCCAAGGAACCTAACTAAGGAGGCTTATGAACATGTCTGCTATGCGAAAGATTCATGATTATTCTAAGTGGAAAGGACCCCAACCGACTTTGCAGGGAGGCGGAAAAAACATTGTGCTTAACTGGGCTCGGTCGAGAGGACTGAACATTAACGCAGAAAAAACGGAAATAGGTCTTTTCACTAGAAAGACAAAGATCATGAAGTATATTGATCCTTGTTTTCAGGGAAAGACCACCACCAGTGATTCTATATCGGAACCTGTTGTGCATACATCACATAGAGGAAAGAGTCAAGAAAGCTAACTCCTTCTGGTCTCTGCAGCAGGGCCATTGGGTCCAGATAGGGATTTATCCTTATTGTGACAGACTGACTATATAGGAGTGCGATCCGACCAATTCTAACCTACGCAACGTGCTGCCTAGATACAATTGGCGCTATGACACATACGAACATACATTGGATATGTCCGACCGGGTACGTGAGACTAGTGTTATAGCTGAATGCGAGATATTAATACTAGAAAGACATTCCTGGGTCAATCGAACCCAGAACAAACACCCATGGGATTTTGCTGATACACGAATGGCCCGAAGCTACAGGAAAGAACGGGCATAGGTTTCTTCATAGAAGAACCGGAGAACAAAATTTACTTCCGCTTGCCTGACCATAATACAATATTCCAGGCGGAGGTGCGTGCGATCACGAAGGTTTTAAAATGGATCAGTGTTAATACTAGAGCCACAGATCGGCAATCAAAACCGAATGAGTAAAGTCTAGCACCATTTTAGATCGCAAGAATATGGTGAACAATTACGCAGTACATGGCGACATTCGTTTTGTATGGGTACCGGCCCACTACGACGCATGTAATCGGAAATGAATTTGCAAAAGGACTGGTGAAAAATGTCAGCACGTTACTCTAATTAATGCAAAGCCTTTCAAGGCAGATAAGATTGAGTTACAAAATTAGGAGGAGATGGCCCATAGGGCATTTTGGAATTGTGATACTATGGGTAATCTAACCAAGGTTCTATGGGGCAACCTAAACGAACGTAAAACAAGGGGACTGTTGAAACTAAACAAGCCCAAGCTAGTCAAATTGACCGGCATCTTAACGGGGCACTCTAATTTATTAGGGCATTTGTAACGGATTAGAGTCAGGGATGACAATGAATGCAGAGCATGTATGGATGACATGGAGACAATGGAGGACTTCCTTTATCATAGTCACGGATATTACTCTTTTTGGAGGTAACGACTTGAAAAGTTTGAGGGACTATGTGAACGATACTGATTGCGCAACAGGCCTGGACTGATTTATGTATATGTCTCCGGACATGAGCTTAATGGCTCCTCTTTTTAACCTAACCTAACCTACGATAGCAAATAATCGATTTTGGTAAAAAAAATGAAGTTCGAAAATTACATACATATGTCACTTAAGCGGTTATGGCACATTATGTATGTATGTATTTTACTCTCTACAGTTACATCATTTTAGTTTTGAAATTTCTTTCTATATGAAATATTCAATTAATAAGTAATGAGCTAAAAACAATAGTAAATTATTGGTATGACGCTAAAAGCCTACATACATATGTATGTATGTATGTTTGTGTGTTAGGCGTTTGTGTGAGTAGGCCTGTAGTGAAATTTATCCCACATACTTAACGGTGTTTACATATCCAACATGTTTACGTATTCAATAGTGTTGCCGAAGAGATGTGTTTTTTAGCTGCAAATTTATTTTAGTTGACGATTTCTAACGATTTTAAAATTAAAATTAATAAAATTAATTTATTATTTAAGCCTAAAATTATTACAGTTCCCACATATGAGTACATACTGGCATACATATTTATATAGCAAGTGAAAGTTTTTTAAGTGGGCAAATACAGTGAGGCCTCGATTATCCGTTATTCGTTAATTCGAAAGAATATTATAATTTTTTTTTTGCATGGATTGAATTTTTTTTCCCATAGATTAACGGTAACTTCCTATATTATTAGGGATTATAAACATAATTTATTTTCTATTAGATACATTTCAAACACCAAACAAAATGTGAGTGAAGCGAAAAAAGGGAATTGCCGTTCTTTGTTCATTTGAATTTCAAAATTTGAATATGAATATGAATATGCAATTATTGTTGGTATAATTTAAGTCTTGTTGCAGAAATAACTTCAATTAAATTGGATGCCGTCAGACTCAAAATAAATTTGTATCAACAGATACCACGAGCAATGGACGCAACAAATGATGATGAAGGTGTAGTGCGCTACGAAAACAACGCGTTGTTTTTATTTTACAAGGAGAAGCTACACTCAGGCAATGAATACCTACTACTAATAGATGTGTTACCTTCTTTTAGAAAAGGGATAGTGATAGAGAAGACAGTTGATGAAGGAAGAGATAGAGGAAAGCTTTATTTTTTACAACTCTGCTTTTTTGCACGTTTTTAATAATGCAGTGTTGCAGCGCCTCTGGTGTAAATGATGCGTATTATATTGTTAAAGCCATTTTATTTGTTATTTTACTTCACCGATGATTCTGGTTACATTAGGACTATTAGACAAACACTAGCAGATATTAGCTAGTGTTTGTCTAATAATTCAATATTCCTTGTTCAATTTGTTAATTTAAAAATCACCACAGGTTCACTTGGCTTCCTCATAATATGAACCTTAACCTAAATTACCTAACATGAAATCCTTATGTAGTTGTGCAGTTTTCTACCTAAATTCTTATTTTTTATTATTATAATACGGCCCATTTCACAACGTATAATTTAATAATTCTGCAAAAAAAAACGACTTCAATGCAAAGATCTAATAGAATATTTTCAAAAAAAAAAATCTATGGGACCAAACTCAACGCCAAGCGTTGACAAATTTTCTGTGAAATACTAAGCGTTGCGTTTTACAAAATTGGGCCTTAAAATTTAATAGGAATGCAAACTACAAAAATATGTTAAAAATTGCAAGTTATAAAACACAAGAGAAGTTCCAAGGACATAAAAGTATAAACCTCATACCATTCTTTTTATTTTCTCTCAACAATAAACTAAGACATGCGTTAAAAAAAATTTTAAACAAAAATAAACTAAGACTTTATGAAAGAAAAGTTTCACTGTGAGTAATTCGCAGTATGAATTGCGTGTTAGAAATAAATCCAAGATAAGAATATCCTCTGAACTTTATATGTACATACATGTAAGCTAGAAAAATATTTTTAATTATCAACTATTTGTTTTGATAAAGTTTTTATGACTAAAGAAAACTATTCAGATTAAAAAAATACATACATACATACGAATGTGTAATCAAAACTCAATAGAATTTATCAAATCACTAGCTAAATCAACGGAAGTGTTAATGAAAAGCTTAGCATGTATTAAAAAAAAAAGAATTTCATAGAACAATTTAACATTTTGCTGCTTAAAGTGCAAACAAAGGAATCAACCAACGTATTTGTCATTGCATGTGTATACACGTGACTTTTTCTCTGAATAGCAAGGGTGGTGAGTATGGGGGAGGTGGGGGTGTATCTGGCTGATAGTAGATGGAATTTCATAGTAAACATTCAGTTCAAAGAAACAATAACAATATGGAAAATATTCTAAGAATAAAAAGAAAAAAGTAAGGCATGTAGGTCTTGGAATATGTGGATGTAGTGACTAATGAGGAGTCTGCGCATTAGAAACGCAATCGAAATTCCAACAAGTAACAGAAGCACATATTTGCATGAGTAATATGAATTTTTGGATGCCCTAGCGATTAAAAAAATATTGAAGGCTAGTGAATACATTTAAAGGCTTTTTTCGTCTAGTAGCAAACATAACAGATCTTTACCGAAGAATGACAATGAGTACGCAAAAAATAAATAAGCATAAGTAAATAATCATAATTTTAGTAACTGAGTATAATCATAATTGCAGCGCAAACAATTCGTAAGCTTATATATTTTCTCTCAAGCAACTAAGACTTTAGGCGATTCCAACATACAAGACCCAATTTTTACTTCTATACATATCAAGCGCATTGAATCTCTCATACTTACATTCTGAGTGTGTTTATACTCTGACAATGGATATTTAGTCGGACAAAAATATTATACGCATGCTACTCGGGATATTTATTCATCATTCGCCTCCGTATACATACATTTTTGTAAACAAAATGGGATGGAAAATGTGTGTGTGTGTGTGTGGCTGTTTAAAACCATACATAAATCATGTGTGTGTGTGTGTGTGTGTGTGTAAATAAAATAGCCCTGTGTATATGCATATGTTGCCGATTAATACTCAGAGTATTTTTATACTCATGTGTGTGATCGCAGCTTATATAATATATTAAATTTAGTTATAGATGCATGTGCTGCGTAATTAAAAAATTTATATAAAACATAGTTGTTGGATGTTTAGTGTTATGCGTATTCGGTTTAAAATTAATGCGTATTTGACGGCCAATGCTCGAAAAGCACTTAAAACGATATTTTTGTCATTTTGATTCAGATTCTTCACATCAGCAGAATAATTTACATACTGATTTTTTAGACCCCAATTTAATTTAGGCTGAGTGGGTGATGACATGTCAGTCAAGCTGTCAGTCAGTAACGTTACTATTTCATATGTGTGTATATGTAGGACAAATCTCTCTCTCATGTACATATTTATATATTATAAGTTTTCTTTGTAATAAAATCAAATGCTAGGAAAAGTCTACATTAAGATAAAATGTAGTGTAGGGTACAAAAATCATTAAAATTATTATTTCAACATATTTTATAAGTATAATATTTATACGTATGTATACATAATTAATTGGCCGTATTAAAACCAAAAAATTTAAAAAAATTTTTTAACTTTATCAGGAAAATATTTATATTTTTATATTTTAGTGACTTACGTTTCTTCTAAAGTTGTTTGTTTGCACTCTTCCCGAATGTGATTTTTTTCTTCTTGTATTAAATTTTAGAATTTAATGTTTTGATCCAATTATAGGAACCGTTATAATAAAATAAAATTAATATTAAATTTTGCAAACACATGTTTCGTAATAAGTCCATGGCCATAGAGTTTTAAGGATTGTGGCGACAAATCCCAAACTTTAATATTTTATACGCACTTCACACATAATTTTTCTTTCTCCTTCAGCACGACACAAGTTTCTTTCTTTGTCTGTATTACGAAACACCTTTTTTTTCTAAAAGTTTCCTTTGAAATTCTTGATGTTCTTTTTATTGAACGAAAACTTCAGCGTTAAAATAATTCTAAAAAATACGGAAATCGAAAATTGGCGAACGAAAATTAAATTATTTAAACGAAAAAATTTGTTTATTCTTATAGTTCTGAAGTTAGAAAAATTAAACACAAAAAATATTTATAAACAAGAAGTTTTGTATAAATATTTTAATTTGTTGGAAAAATTTCATCCGTTGGTTGGCTTTTTTTATTCTTCTTATGTCTCGGAGGTATAACACTTTAATAAACGATTTTCAAACTGCATTTGACGCAGTTTTGGTTTTCTCCTTATTGTATTTGTTCTCCACAGGAGTGTGGATTTTGTTTATGGATGTATGTATGTTTGTTTGTATGTGTATCGTTATTTTTGGAATCTTAACGAATGAGACACGTCCGCCAGAGTGCGGCGTCCGGTGGTTGAAAAGAAAACTAATATCAAAAAAAACCCCAACTCTTTCACATTTGAAATGTCAAAGCAATGATTTTTCACATGTTAAAAAATATATATATAAAACTGTCAGCCAATATTTAAGGATAAATTTGGTTTAACGGTAATTCAGATACTCCTCTGGTTTAAAATTGCTTCCTCTTATTTCACGCCATAAAGTAAAAATGTTGAGTTGAGCAATCAGGTTAGGACACCATGAATAGTAGTCGATTGGCCGGTCACTGCCGGTCCGATCTGTAGCTGGATTTTATAATTAAATTGTTTGATTGCAGGTGAACTTTGTGTTATTAATTTTAAAATCATATACATATTTATTGCTCTTTATTTTTTGATCGTTTAGACTACCTGAACCAGTAGACTAACGAATAGCTCTGTATGTTATTTCAAGTCGAAAGGCTTTTATACAAAAATGCTCATTTCTATGGATATTAATCTTTCTCTAACAGATTTAGATTTTCGAAATACTAATTTAAACCATATATTTTTTTTAACTGTTTTATCCATGATATAAATATAGAAGGTACTTCCATTATCTCTTTGTTTTAAAAATAAGTATTTTTGAACAGTTTGTTTTTTGAGAGAAATAAAGAAAAATGTTCCCATATAATAAAAAAATTTAAGTCTTCCCCTAGAAATTTTTTTTACAAAAATGTGTAATTATCTTAACAAAAATTTGGGAAAAATAAAGTTATATACATAACTACATATCGTGTGAAGTGATTATGTAATAACTTATCTCATATTTTTAAGTTTTCTGCTTGAGAGAATGGAAGTACCTTCTATATTTATATCATGGTTTTATCAGTCCAACAAAAAATTACTTTAAAAATTTCTCAAATTGTAAGTGTGCCTAAAAATGTCAATATTAAAACACAAATTAAGCATTTTATTTTTAATATTTCTTAAATTATTCAATTCAACGTTAGCTGCCTCAATGTACTATGAAGATTATAACGGTGCTGATGTGAAAGATAACGATGTTAAGGATTACTGGGAAATTGATGAACAAAGTCCTCCTAATGGCTCCTCAAACAACGAAGAATACTATTTTGAAGAATGTAAACCAGTAACCTATTCAACCACAACTGTTCCACCTTACACAACAACAACAAAAGCCAGTTCGACTACTTCCCAAACGCCAATTGGAACCGAAGATGAAGATGTTTCAGATCATGTTATAAAAATTCTAAGATCTATGAGAAAGCATGCTGTTGACTTAATTAGAAACATGAACGAATTGGAAATGAATATATTATCGTCGCCTAATCTGGATGCAATTTGCAAAAACTCTACTGACGCTCTAAGTGAAACTGTGAATGGCATAGGAAAATTTGTTTATCCAGATGTTTTGTCTCAGTTGCCAGATTATATTGGTAATAAATATAACGTTCCAATGAGAATAGAGAACAGACCCGACCCTAACCAATCGAACGAATTTTGTGGCTAAAGGACAGGAAGCAGTTAAATCTTGGAAAAAACAAATTGAAATTTGTAAACAAATCTTAGACAATGCTGTACAAAATGCCTTACGGCAAGCTAATTTAAAAAGTAATATAATATCAGATCCTGTAGCAAAGGAGAATTTAAAAGCAGCGAAAAATAAAACAGACAAATCTATTTCTTCATATAATAACGTATATCTAAATACAATTGGCGTCAAGAAAATCTCAAGAGGTTCCCAGAATGCCAGAGAAAAGATACAAAGGGCAAGAAGTAATAGAATACATAAATATCATGGTCTGTATGATGCTTTCCGCAGAAAGCAAAGAGATTATTAGATATATTTCATATATACATATTTTCAAATTATATTTCTACCAAATATTTATTTTAATAAAATTTAAAATAAACAGATTTATACAATGAAAAATTGTAATTTTCCCTGCTTAAAAATAACGGTCATATTTAAATTTTTACACAGCATTTACAAAACACTACATGCACTTTCACCTCACCACTTGAGTGTAATCTCACCACCACAAGAACTTTGCAGGTACTGCCAGCTTAGAAATACAGAGGGTATATAATATTAACGGCGCTTAGCAAATATTTTGGTTATGTGTTACTTGGTTAAGCGCTCAGCCTAAGTAAAAAACAAATCATTACATATTTTGTATTATTATTATTATTATGGTTTTCTTTTTTGCTGCGAAATGGTATTCAACTATTGGTACTTCCAATTTACGCCGTTTGTAGTTCTCCTAAACTAACGGCGGCTGATATCGAACATTAACTCTGTACTTTGTGTGCGTGTGTGCAAAAGCGAATTCAATACCGAATTCGCTTTGGAGTCTATAATTTTGGTACGTGTAAAAGAATTTGTTGCATTGTGAAAATTTGTGTGTTTTTCTAAATAAAATACAAAATAATTTAGCAAAAAATAATTATCAGTGATTGCTAACCAGTTTTGAACAGAATTTGATGATTACATTTGGTTACTTACATTCACGAATACGTGTGTAAGCAATAATTGTGAAAGTTTTTTTCCCGCAACAAAAGTTCAATAATCCAGGGAAAGTGCAAAAAGCAATAAACTGCTGCATTTGGAAAAGTAAGCATAAACTGATTGGCTTTAGATGTAAGTATATAATTGATTAAAAGTTTGGAAATTATAACAAGAAATCAACAAGTGAAATTTGCTTAATTACTACATATAAAAATGCATACATTCTTGGAAGATTACTGGAGGTGGCTTTTTTTATCTGTGTTGGATTAAAATTCGCCTCGATTATACAGCTAGTGTTGTTAGTGTAAATATTAAACATGCTATCGCAAGCATATACACACGCACACACATTGATTAAACAAATTTGCAAAAATGTTGGCGTATGCTTAAAGGTGTGTGTTTGTGTATTTTTTATTATTAAATTTTTTGCAACTCGTCTGAATTATTTTTATAATTTCAAAAAGTACGTACGCCCAAACTGTGCAAAAAAACGAAATGCCTTTCATATTTGTATGAAATATTGTTTATTTCATAAATGATTTCAATTTTAAGAGTACATACAGCGAAAAGATATTCTGGAATTTGTGTCGTGCATACTAATTGTGGGCATACTTATGTATTAAGTTTATGGGGTTTCTATTTATTTAGTTTTGACCTTGAACTAAATTTTTATTAAATCCCAAATCACACTGTGCAAGTCTTATTGCTAAGCTGATTAGTTTATTAATGGAGAGAGACGGGGAAAAGAAACGTTGCTGTTCCCCTCGTCTCTCTCTCTCCCTGAAACTAATCAGCTTAGCAATAAGACTTGCACAGTGTGATTTGGGACTAAATGACAATTTTCTTTTAAACATGTTCTTGAGAATTATCAGACTTGTGCGTAAATTATGTGGCCATGATAAGTAAACAAAAAAGCATTACTTCTTAATTTAAAATTTGTTTTAAAACAATTTTTTAAGTAAGTCCTAGTTTACACTATGCAAGTCTTTTATGACTAAGCTGTGCCTCGTTTCTGTAAGAAATGTGAGAACTTTTCGATTGGAAAAAAAATTTATCATCATGTGAAACACGGGATGAGTAAGAAAAAAACTATATTTTGTTGATATTTTTGTAAATTTATTAAGTTTTTATTAGGGAGTAACGAATAGCAAATTTGCGAATGCGATTGCAAAAGCGAATAATAAATTTTAATTTCTGCGAATGCGAAAGCGAATGCAAATATGGCATACGTAAAAAATCACAAGAAAATAAATTTATATAAGAACATGAAGTTGTATTATTATACATAAATGTACTACATGTAGCGTTTTATTTAAATTTATTCTTTTAGCAAATATTTGTCAATTTATTAAAAATACAAATATATATATGAAAGTATATATATTAAAATAACAAAAATTAAAAATTTTAAGAACCTGCGAATATATCTAGAAAAGATGTGATATCTTCTAAACGGCTGGACCACTTTTCTTTAAGCATAACTAAGAACCCTCTCGACTAAGTCACCTTTCAAACATAAAAAAATAAACCAAAATCGGTCCAGCCGTTTGTTATGTACGTTTAGTCGTACAGACACACACTACAAACTTATAGCACCTCTTTTTTGGTCGGGGGTTAATAAGTATAGATGATAATTAAAAATTTTAGGCAATCAAGACATTCGTACTTTGGCCCTAAAGCGTTGTAGTCTGTTCAACATTTCATGTGAGATGCTGTCATATTAAGAAAAATTGGAATGAATTGTTCATGAAAAAATGTTGCAAATGTATACTCTGTTCATCTTGGGAAAAACATATAAAATATATTTCCAATATTTAAAGTTTCATGCAAAATAGTATGAGATACACTTCTTTCGCGTGGAATTTACAAAAAATAATAACTACTTAATATTGTTTGCATTTAAAATTTTTTGTACGAAGTAATAAATGGTGTTCAACATTTTTCAAAATTTTGAACACTAGTCTTAAGTAGAAAATAATTTCACTCAAGTCAAACACTGCCTTTTCTTTTTAAAACACTGAAAAATATTTCCAAACACCGCCGGATTTTGGTTTAATTTTTATTTATGATAACTTATTTATAGAAAAGTTTTCCTCTAAAATTTTAAAGCTTTGAGTAGAATGTTTTAATTGTAAGTATATCGATGGCTGAATATAAAAAAGGCCTAACTCGAATTTTCGATATTTTACAGGAGAAGCAAAAAACTGAAGAAAAAATAAAGCATTTACATGCAGAATTAATTTTTAAAGTTGCCATAAGTCCTTGATATTGAACTGCAACGTACTAAGATCTTCAAGGAGGATGCAATTATACGTTTTCGCCCAGAAAACATTAAAAACACGATTTCCAAAAAAATTGAGTTAGGCCCTTTTTATATTAAGCCATCGATATGTATGTTTTCATGCTGGCTTAAAAAAACTTTCGTGTTTTTGACGTTTGTACCAATTTCGAAAAAAAAAATTATTATTCGCTTGAAATATTCGCATATTTTAGCGAATGCAAATAGCAAAAGTAAGCGAATAATTTGCAAATGCGAAAGCGAATGCGAACATTCGTTACATCCCTAGTTTTTATATGAATATCCCTGTGTAAAATAGGACAACCAATATAATCGGGTATGTTCTTCGTTCCACGTGAAATTAAAACGAGTGGAATTGTCCTACAATTGTTGCTGGAAATATGTAATTATAAACAACAATGCTATGCCAATTGCACTCGTTTTCATTTCACGTGGAATGCATAACATACCCGAATGATTTAATTTTTCTCGATGCGAGAACTTCTCACAAATTACAGAAACGAGGGACTGATTAGTTTGTTAGGAGAGAGGGGGACGAGGGGAAAGAAGCGTTTCTCTTCCCATCGTCTCTCTCCCTCAAACTAATCAGCTTAGCAATAAGACTTCCATAGTGTAAACTACTACTAAGCAAAGTTTTGATTTTAAATTGCTGTATTAAATAACAAAAATTAAAAATTTTAAAAACATACGACTTTTTTCAGAAAAGATGTTATATCTTCTAAACGGCTAGACCGATTTTCTTCAAACATAGCTAAGAACCCTCTTGATCAAGTCATCTTCTAAACAGAAAAAACTAAATGAAAATCGGTCCAGCCGTTTGGCCTGTACGTGGACACGGACAGACACACAGATACACAGACACACACTACAAACTTATAACACCCCTTTTTTTAGTCGGGGGTTAAAAAAAGAGCATGTAAATACTTAATTATGCCAATATTTAGGGTGCTAATAAATATGTTTATACAGAAAATAAAAAAGTAATTATAATAACAAAGTATCAAAAATATGCAAAACATAGGAAAAAAGTTCTACGTACAGGCATAAAATACATGAAAAAATACTTGCAAAATGTTTGAGGTCGTCAACTTGTTTGAAAATTCTGTGATTTCCGGTAACAAGCCGTCAACAAATGCATCCAAATATGGTCTAATATGTTTTTAAAATATCAAAAGTTGACAATAACTCTGAAAGAATGTAAACATTTACCACAAATGACGACATCCCGAATTTCCATACGGGGGAACTATAGGCTTGTCAGTCCAAAAAATATTGCGCCTCTTGCTTGCAGGCCAATTGGCATGATTTCTAGCGAACTTCAAACGGTTATCCTTATGTGTTTTTTAAGCAGTGTGGGTTTTCTTGGATATCGCGCAAACAATTTGGCATCTGGAAGTCGTCTGCCTTCTGACCGTTATATCTATGATTTTTAAATTTAGTTAAGTGTTTTATTTCCCTGGCTGATAATACTTTTACAATTGACTGGCCTTCAGGGCACTTTTTCTTTTACATCTCTGTTTTTCTGCTTTATTTTTATATTTTATTGTATTTGTTATTACATATTTTCGAGATTTATTAATTGCTCACGAAATAACAGTTAAAACAATTGTAAAAAAAAAACAAAATAAAAACAAATTTTCATACAAAATTTTTCTTAAAAAACCTTTATAAAGCCTTTTTAAGTTTTATAAATAAGGCCATTAATTTTTAAACTGAATAAAATATAAAAAAGTATGTAAATTTAATTTAACATATAAAGTTTTTTTACAGCAAAAAATGCCTTAAAAAATTATAATTTTTTAAAGAAAAAAAAATTTGAATAAAAAATTTATTTATTTATTTATAACATATTCTTCAAAGTAAATTTAGTAGAATATGGTTGCACAAGTATGGACGGAGTAACGACCATATGCCCAAGATGTTATTAACAGAATTTTAAAAAGTTTTTGTGACTGACTATACACGACCTATGCCTTCACATAGGAAGAAACTTTTTTTGAATAAAAAAGTAACTGTTATTTCATGAATAATAAATAAAACTAAAAAAATCATTTACTTTGTGAGGAATATATAAAAAACAAGAAATAACTTATTTTCTGAGGAATAAATATAAATCAAGAAATAATATACTATTATATAACCAAAATTAAAAATTTTAAAAACCCCCGATATATCTAGAAAATATGAGACATCTTCTAAACGGCTGGACCGATTTTCGTCAAACAAAGCTAAAGAACACTCGATCAAGTCACATTTTTTTTTATTTTTTTATATTTTATTTTAAATGTTTAAGTACAAATTCTTTGTTTCGGTTAATACTTTTCCTCAGTGCTTAATAAAAATTTAATGTGCTTTTATTTCAACCTTGTTGGAACCCTTTTATAAGCATTTCAACGAATAAACCGCTAACGGTATTTAAGCATTGTTTTGCCAAATTTCACTAGTTATACTAGTGTTTAATTATAAATAATTATGCTAGGAACACAACAAGGACGAACGACAAATTTTTCGGTGCGAACTTTCGTCATAAAAAATAAAACACATTTGTTCATATGACCGACTAAAGTGGCAAATTGCCACTTTTTCGACTGCCTTTCCACTTTTTCAACTGCCTTGCCACTTTTTATCCGTCTTTTTTTTAGGGTGAGTTATATGAAAATACATTAAAAATAAAAAGTTTAATGTAGTTTTCTTGTTTTTTTTAATTTTGCCCCTTTTTTTGATAAATCCCCTATTTGGTGCCACTTTTTGAAAAATGTTATCGGTCACTCTGCTCTGAGATAGATTTTTTTTTCTATTTTGTACGCCGACGAACGACGAAAAAAACAATTTTCTCTCACTCTCTCAGGCTTGCCATTTTAGCACTTTTAGTGCTAGATTTAGCACTTTTTCTGTTTAGCACTAAAGATTTTGAAAATAATGCTAAATGCTAGTTTAGCACTTTCTAAAAAACTATTTAGCATTTTTTGCATTTTTTTAATTCAATCAGTGTATAAATTTATTAGTATTATTAAATAATTCCTTAAGACAAATTGCGATCTAATTAATACTCCTATTATATGTTTATCAAATTTATTTATCTTTGTTAAGTGTTTAGTATGACAGGAGTCACAACTGAACCGCTGTGTGATACTCATATGGGTGCAAATATATTAAAGTACACCATTTGAAATACTAAACTAACAAAACTTGTTTAAGTTTTATTCTTTTTAAGAGCTTATAGTGTTAATGAGGTTATTGATCAGGTTAAAAAATGGAAAGTCAAAGCTAAAGTGAGCCCAAGACTTTAGCTGTCGGTTATCTGATTATTTTTGAGTATACAACGTGTGCAATTGTATATCTGTTAATTAAATCGGTTCATCTGATTTATCTATGTAGAAAATAAATATATTTTTATTTAACTACTCTATTCCACCATTCGCAGCAGGATTCAAAATTTATTAATTAAATACTTAAAGCAGCCTATACATACAATATTATTGAATATGTTATTTTCTGATCGTTGCACAATTTCCGAACACCATCGATATTGTTGTCGGTTTGACCTATACTTTGGAATGATTGATACAAATCTTTCAAAAATTATGGCGAAAATATTTTTCACAGTAAAAAACTTAACATAATACTATATAAATTTGCCAAAACATTACGCAATATAATTCTATTTTCTTTGTTATGAAAAAATGTATTGCGAGCACTATGAATATAATATACACGTTAGAATACAAAAAATTCAGAATTTCATTGGAAGTGTATGGACCGCTTAAGAAATAAGAGAAACTAAAAATGATAACTGATTTTAGCACTTTGTTGTGTGTGCTGTAGAACATTTTAGCACTTTTATTTCTGCAATCTAGCACTTTTCCTCTTCCATCTTATGGCAACACTGCACTCTCTTTACATACACAATAAACAGTGTGACCAAATTTTAAAATAAAATTAAGCTAAATCACGTATGTCTTTAATTTATTTTTAGAGAATACGCAATTTGGATTAAAAAAGGCTAAAAAAGCTAAATTCGTTTTTAAAAAAAAGGTAAAAAAGAAGCTAACAGCTTAATAAAAATTTTAAAGCTAAATCCAGAAGATATAAGATAAATTTAGCCCAAAATTAGCTAATATGGTCACACTGACAATAACCAAGTTTATTAATTATAAGAGCTGAATTCGCTGAGTAAATTCGTCATTAATGAAGAAACAGAATAAAGTCTGCAACTTCAGGAAAATTGCTGACAAATTAATCAAGCCCATAATAACATCGACGGCAGTAACTTCAAATGCTCTCTAATTTTTGTTTTATTTTCTTTTGTGCTTATTTTTCTTTGTAGTTTTGTTTACAAAATGTATGAAATTTATTGAAAGTATGGTAACATTTTTGTGAGAATAAGTATTTATATGTGAGAGCATAAGAAAAAACGCTATCAAAATAAAATAGATTCTATCTCACGACTGGTTTCTGCGGCTGTTTTTTTGTGTCAGTTTGTATGTAAAATGTGTTGAAGTTGGTATTCTGTTTAATCATTTATTGTGCTTCACACGACGAATTTACGCAGCGAATTCTTATCGACGAATTCGTCGACGTGGACGAAGTTAGTCGTTCGTCCCAATTTTGTTCCTAGCATTACTCGTCATTTAGAAGTCAACGAAGTACTACGTGCTATTATAAATCCTTTTACGAGGTAAAATTTAATATAATAGAGATTTTCGCCTCAAAAGTTATTAAATATTAATTCTTGTGCATGATACAATTATAACAGGTACATGCACAAGCCCAGCCTGTTAATGTATACAATACCTACAGTTGTCAAACTTTGTTTACAAGCTGCAAAAATGTTAGTGTATGTGTGTGCATAAAATGATTACAGTGTTGCCAATGAAATTAAATATGGCTGTGTTTCCAATTATATGTTGAAGAAAATTACACTACACATCTATTGTGTAGGTTAAAATTAAAACAAAAATAATAAAAATACAAGCCAAAGTAGAATTACACACAGATTATACATGAATGTAATTACATGGTCTACACCATGTACACCCTGTGTAATTACACACCTATTGGCAACACTGAATGACTATAATCATTCATGAATGCCGCGTCTGCAAGTCCTGATTCACACACGTCAGGTCTGAGTCGTCAAGTCTTGCGTTTTTAGGAGAGAGAGGAAAAGAGAATGGAAAGGAGTACAGACTTGACCGTACCAGTCAAGTTTGCTTTTTCCTTTTGGTTTGTCATTCGTAATACTCTACTACAACACAAATTGATGAGACTTGATGAAACAAACTTGACGGTGTGTATGAACGTAAATGCAGGTTCAAAAGAAAATTGAACAAAAACTGATCAGCTAAACCTGATGTGTGTGAATCAGGAACAATTGTACTTTAGTTACCCTGTAATTGTTATTTTTAAAAACAAAAGGCATGTGTTTCTGACAATTATTCGTTTGTTTATACCAACAAAATGAATGTGTTTTTTGGTGTTGTTATTTTGTTGTAGTCGTGCATGTACCTAGTATAATTGTACCATGTTCTTGTGTGTTTTATTTGTATATTTATACCTCACCGGATATACGCCGAACCAAAATAATAATTAGTATTTGGCATACTTTTAATTTAATCATATTAATATATTATAAAAATTCGTTACAATATTATTTTAATAATTAATTTAATACACATTCTGTGAAATATTCTTAACAAATTGAACACATTTTTTATTAAAGATAAAATCATTCATTTCGTTTTTTATTTCCAAAGGAAGTCCATTATATAGATTAAGGCCGTTGTAAAAAAGAGATCTCTGCATTGCACTTGTAGTTACATTATCCAATCTTGAGCGTTTCGGAGCTGATAATGTTGTAATTGTCCCACTAAATTATTTTTAGAGTGTTAAGTTCTATTCTTTGTTCTTTATTGAATTTTAAGCCATTTTAATGTATTTAACATAAGCTGAATTGTAGTGTAGCGGTTGCCTTTTAATATCGTTCGCATTGCTTTATTTTGCAGTTTCTATTTTTGTTTTTGTACAACAGAAAACAAAAAAAAAATTAAAAAATTAAAATCGGTCCAGCTGTTTGGTCTGTATATGGACTCATATATCCCCACAGATATTCAGACACACACACACACACACTACAAACTTGTAACACTTCTTTTTTTTGGTCGGAGGTTAAAAAGTAATTTTTTAAATAAAATGTATAACCGTTACTGTCCCTGGAAGAAACAATTATCGTTTCAAACAAATTCATATATGTAAGTCCACGTTCACACGATGCAAGTCTTATTGCTTAGCTGATCAGTTCTTAGGTGAGAGAGATATGTTACAATGTTTTAAATTATTTTATAATAATGGTATTTTGCTTCTTTTTTAAACAAAAATTAGATATATTTAGATTTAATTGAACTGTAGTGAATTTTAATCAGAAATAATTTCCTAATCAGGCTTAAGTTCAGTAATTTCAATTCTTATTGAATGAAATATTTTTATTAATTAATGTGAGTTTCTAAAGAAGAGAAGAATAATTAAAATATACTTTTTAGCTGAGAAATACCGACATTTTCCTCTGCAGCCACGCACTTCATCAGCACCCATAAAAATATGATTATTTCATTCAACCAGAATTGAAAATAATAAACTTGAGCCCGATCAAGAAATTATTTCTGATTAAAATTCAAGAATAATTATTATTTTCTGTTCCTGAATAGTTCAAGTCCTTCCCAAAATTTCGGAGAGTAGTTTCAAGGATTCACATTTAAATAATTGCAATCATTGTAAATTATAACATACTTTATAAATTTCATTTCAAATTTTAATTTTCACTGCACATGTATTTATTTATTTATTTTTTTATATACTGTTGCAGTACAATGTCCAACAAGCAGCAAGAACTGAAGCATATTGGTTCCATAGTACGAGCATTGGTTACATCTCGTAAACCGCCATGCTATTTACGCGATATCTTGCGGGAATACCCCGAAGTGGAGAGCAAATCGTTGCCATATAAAAGTATGGGCTACAAAACACCACAAGATTTACTGGAAGATACGGGAGAATTTGTTTTCAATAGCTACGGCAATGGAGACGTAAGTAGTAAAGCAAGAAAGCAGCAGAAAGAAATATATAGGGTGTTTTTTTAAGAGGTATAGAACTTTGAATTGAAATAAAACACAAGAAAATCGTTTTAATGTCCATCAATTTGGCTTTATTGGAAGGATAATTTTATGCCATTAATGCTTAAATATGATTTCGGGCATGTGGCCGCCGCGGCTGGCTCGAATAAAGCCAATTCTACAGGTCCAATTTTCAACCACTTTTTCGAGCATATGGGGCCGTATGTTGGCAATAACGCCACGAATGTTGGCTTCCAAGTCCCCTAACGTTTCTGGTTTGTTGGCGTAGACGAGCGACTTCACATATCCCCAAAGAAAATAATCCAATGGTGTCAAATCACACCGATCTTGGTGGCCAATTGACAGGTCCATTCCGCGAAATTATGCGCTCATCGAATGTTTCCTTCAATAAATCGATTGTGACGTGCGCTGTGTGGCATGTAGCGCCGTCTTGTTGGAACCACAACTCATCCACATTCATGCCATCCAATTCGGGAACAAAATAGTCGGTTAGTCGGCTCCAATTGCTGTGCACGGTGGCGAATCGATTCATTCGGGTCCTCTTCAACACTTTGCTCTACAGCGGCAATTGTTTCTTCGGTGCGCACTGTTCGACGTCTCTGCGGATGCGTATTATCACATAGAGTAAACGTAGTGCGAAAACGATCCATGGTTAACCGAATTAATTGCTCTGATGGACGATTATGTCGACCATAAAATTGACGGAGCTTGCGGTAAACTTCGCGAACTGAACCATTATTTTCGAAATAAATTTGCACGATTTGCAAGCGTTGTTCTTTTGTCAACCTGTTCATGATGAAATGGCAAACCAAACTAAATATTAATCACTTGACAGCTGACAAAATGGCCGCCAGCTAAAAAAGTTATGCCAACTTAAAGTTCTATACCTCAATAAAAAACACCCTTTACATAGTATGTGCATTAAAATTAAACACAAAAACAGAAACTGAAATCTAAATGAATAATGATTGCAGTGTAGTCATGAAATACTACATGCATAGATATCTATACATACATACATACAATATACCAATACGAAATGATATCAAGCATGCCCGCCCGCCTGGCTGCCAAATTATTCATTCCCTCATTCATTCACCCCATTAAGAGATTTCAATTTCAATTTTTCTTTTTTTTTTAGTTATTTATTGCTGATGTTGGTTGTTGTGTTTGACTTTTTCTTTTATCGAAAACAAAATATGCAATTGTTTATGTTTCTTTCTACAAATGATTTTTATAAATAGATTTTTGTTAATGTATAGGTACATATGTATGTATGTTCATATGTATAATAAATTATAAATTCAATGTGAAGATGTGCATATATGTACTTCGTTTAATTACACACAAATCTTTAGTTTAGATAAAGTTTTTGTAGAAAGCGTTTGTTCGTGCTCTCTTTATTTATATTAAATATATCTTATATATCTTATTTCCTTTTTTCCGTTTTTGTTGTGCTTAATTAAAAAAAAAAAAACAAAGATAATTATAACGGCCAAGTACAGCAAGAGTTCTGCTCATATCTCGTCTATGGTTAAAGGCCAAAAGTCTAGTAAATCTTTTCGTATTGCTCCTGTAAAAGCTATGAAACAACCCCCTCGCATGCCATCACGTTTCAACGGTTTTGGCGATCGCAATAACAATAATTACAGCAGTAATCGTTTTGGAAATACAACTCAACAGAAAAATAGCAACAGCCAAACGCAACAACAGCAGCAGCAGCCTTTGCAAAGACAAAAATCAATTGGCAGCTCTAACAGTGCCACCAAGAGCAGCCAACCCAAAGACTTACGAGAAATGTTAAATTCGAGGAAAAACCTTAAAACCAATTTGCAACAATCGAACATGCAACAAAAAACAACAACGGCACAACAATCTCCTTTAGCTATAAAAGTTATACAACCGCAACAGATTGGCAAAGTCCAACATAAAGTAAACGAACAACAACAACAAAAGTCAGTTGTCCCAAGGCCTATACTTGGTGCATCGAAGCAACAACAAACCAAAGAGTCGCAAAATTCCGCTGAAAGCAAAAAAACGGAAGTGAAATCTCAACAAAAACAAAACACTTTATCAGCAGCAACCACAATTAAAGTGGAAAGATCTCCAGCATTAACAACATCATCATCGTCATCATCAACATCTTTATTAGATGCGAAAGTGTTGAAACCACAACAAAGATTAAATGCCATACAAAATAATCTACAACAACAGCAACAGCAACAGGAGCAGCAACAACAAAAGCAAAGCCAAACAGCTGCGGCGGTTCAGCCCAAACAAACGGTTACAGTTAAAACTGCTAACGCTGCTATTGCAATTCCATCAACGCCTACGGCTGCTCCGCCAGTCTCATCAACAAGCGCTGCATCATACAATGCCAAGGAACAAACAAAATCCAATGCGTCATCATCATCTGTTCTACAAAATCGTTTAAGAGTTTATGTGAAACCTGACTATCAAGCACAGGTATGAAAATTAAATATTTTTAAATTAAAGTTAAAAGTTTTCCACCGATTTATTTATAGAGATACATATTTTTGTAAGTGATCTAAAAAAAAACTAAAAACATACTTCACAAGAAAAATAATATTGGATTGCATTTACACGAAATCATGAAGAAAGAAGTGCAATAAATTAAAATAAAATTTGCGCAAAAACAAGTGTGGAAGAAAATTTAAATTTAGTTTTCACATTACGAAAGGGTAACAACGTTTCCAGAGAATTTAATATATGAAAAGTACTAAATGTTTTGAGTGATTCCAATACACATTTTCTAGGCGATTTGATTGCCACACCCATTTGATTCAGACAAAATACAAAAAAAAAAAACAAATTAAACCACATACAATTAAAACTTGAAAAAAAAATTAAACCGACTTTATGCACTAAAAAATTAATAACAAAAATTAAAAATTTTAAAAACCCCCGATATATGCAGAAAAGATGTGATATCTTCTAAGCGGCTAGACCGATTTTTTTTCAAACATAACTAAGAACACTCTCGATCAGTCACATTTCAAAGAGAAAAAAACTAAATCGAAATCGGTGCAGCCGTTTGGTATGTACGAGTACTTGTACAGACACACAGATACACAGACAGACACTACAAACTTATAACACCCCTTTTTTTGTTCGGGGGTTAAAAATATAAAAAAGTAAATTATTATTAAATGTGTTAACTACTTAACTATATTTAATAATATTATTATATGTAAATATATATATGTATATAATATATTTAACCATTTGGTTATTAACTAATTTTTTGCATATAAAATAGAGGATGTATGGTCCATTTAATTTTTTGCATGAAAAATGGACAATGTATAACCATTTAGTTTTTTTTTTTGCATAAAAAATCGAAGATGTATAGCCCATTTAGTTTTTTTTTTGCATGAAAAATGCACGATGTATAGTCCTTTGATCAATTATTTTTTTTTTTAATGAAAAAACGGTTATATAAATACATTGGAATTGATTATTTGTTTTATTTAAGTTTTCAAAATAAATTTTCGAAAATACTGTTTAGACATCTCTGTACAGTCCATACCATTTTCTTATTTTAATTTTCACTATATTACATATATATGTATATTTTTTTATAATAAACAAAAAACTTTTTGATCTCCACAGTCCACAAATTACAATCATCAGTACAGCAACACGCCCAAAATAGACTACAACTCCTTTCCACATCATCAGTTTAGCAATCAACCACAAAAAATGGATGCCATTGCATCTGTTATACAATATTGCCGTTCCAAAAACTATCCAGCGCCCCGGTTCAATGTGCTAAAGAGCAAGTTCTCGCGTGGTACATATTCCTGCTGCGTTCATGTTAATGACATCATCTTCTCCACATACCCTCAAGAATATGAGTCTGAGTATTTAGCCAAAGAAGCGTGTGCTAAACGTGCATTGGAAAAGATAAAAATGGTTGAAAAGAGACGTCCCCTTCCCGCATGCACCTTAACCGAAACAGAGCTCTTAGATAAACTCTATACGGAAATGTTGAATCATCCACATGGTATATTCGCTAAAAATCTGCCCGAAACATTTGAGTCAGCCTTCCAGCAACAGTTACCCAATAATTGGTGGGGTCTGGTACACACATCAAGTTTGTTTACCACCGAAACAAATTTGGGCAAAGTGATTATATTCGCAAACAAGGATGCCGATAAGGATAGCATAGCGCTGTGCACTGGCGAAGCCACAAAAACCATACAAATCGATCCCATACGCCTGCCCTGGTCCGATGAATATTGGAACATATTCATAACACATTGCTCATCAACTGTTGAGGTCTGGGGTCGCCTATTCGGCCAAGACTATAATATTCGCTTTAGCTCTCTAATCAATGATATAGAAGCCTACATGCTCACCAAAAAAGAGCGACCGGTGTCAATAGCACGCAAAAATATTTATCTGGTACACATTAACGAATGCTGGCATCGTGTAAGAGTGGAAGAGCTGGATAAGCCAAAGGGCAGTGCTCTATGTTTTTTTATTGATTTCGGTGATGCCGACTGGTTGGCTGTTGATCAATTGTACATATGCGAAACACATTTCCTAAGACTGCCGGCACAAGCTGTGCCATTTTCCCTTTACGGTCTAGAAGATTTCGAAGGAAATCCCTATGCCCGCAAATGCTTAGACGATTTGTTGCCCACCAAGTCATTGGTGGGTCGTATCTTCACCAAAGAAAGCGATTTCTATGACACCAACTCCAAGAGTCATGGCAAAATACAGGTGGTATTTTTTGATACCTCGTCACAAGAAGATGTCAATATCAATCATCAACTATTGAATACGATTTGCAGTGAGGCAATATTGCCGGAAATTAAACAAAGCACGGTCACAAATGTCGTTGTCAGCCATATTAATGATAATGGTGATATATACCTACAACTGAATAGTTCTGAACTAAAATATGTGCAGGTATTTTTCATATTCAAATCATGTATGTATGTATTGAAATTATATAATCATTAATATATCTTTATCTATACAGAAACTGTTGCAACAAATTATTGAATCCAGATTCAAAAGTGATCAGCATAAAGTCTCCTTTGAGGACTTAAAACGTTCGAATCTGTTTTTAGTTTGTGATGATGTGGATGCCAGTGATATTAAATGGTATCGTGCTGCCTTGACTAACACAAATATACAGCCAAATTGCGATGACGATTATGAAATGTATTATGTGGACAATGGTCGAACAAAATCTACAAATATTTCCAAAATATTTTTACTAGAAAGTTTAAGCATGGCCTTGAGCAAATTCCCTGCTCAGGCTATTAAAGTTAGACTACACAATATACCCGAAATAACACCAAATATTGTGGGACGTATACGTGGTCTATTGTCCAAAGACTGTGAAACTTTAGTAAGTTTTTTTTTCTTATTCAAAAAGTTCAAATCTTTTCGTAATATTCATTTAATTCTATTGATTCTTTTTAAAGGTAAGACTGTCTGTACCAGGCAAGGTTCCTCTTGTCACAATTTATACACGATTGGAAGGGCCTGGCACTTTATGTACTATTAATGATGTGATACGCATAGAGCATGAATTAGAAGAGTGAGTTTTTACATTAAAAGGAATTGAAATCAGGCCATATTGTTGAAATGTATAAACATACATATTTCATATTCATTTAAGATGTTCTGATGCACTACAAGGTTGTGGTTTAGACGATACAAATATTAACAATAAATCTGCACATGATCCTAGCAAGAAATTAACACATAGCACTAGTGGCTCATCAATGGCGTCACCCGTAACGCCCACTATCAATCCATTTATCGATGTAACGCGTGGTCTAACACTAACCAAAGTGCCGGGATCACCACAAAAATCATCCGATCTTCCAAAACTACAGAATTATGCGGCTATACCGACTAAAAATGAATATTTTGAAGTGCGTATAACAATGTCGGCCAATCCCTCCAACTTTACGGTAAGCTACTAAGAAGTTGCTAAAAATAATTCCATGTATATGAATTGTCTTGATAAGTTTCATGTATGTTTTTTAAATACATTTTTTTCGTTCTTTGTAGATACAACCCTACAAGGATTATCCTAATTTACGTACTTTAATGAAAGAACTACAAGAATTTTGTGAAAATAGTGATGAGTTTATACCAACGGATATGGTGGAAATAGGCGAGGCTTATGCTGCCAAAAATCCTGACGGTTTCTTCCACAGGTAATTTCACAATATTAAATACAAACTAAAAAAAAGCTGGGATAAGTAAGTGAAACTTTTTTTTTAACTAAACGCAAGACGACAAATTCGAAATCAATCACCTCTCGCATTTTATTTATTTTGTTTGTTTATCCTCTTTTCGCCAAATTGCAGTTGTGAATAATTTTTCCCTAGAAAATTGTACTTTATTTATTCCCCTTATCATGAATAATATATTTCAAGGACATTTTTTCGCTCGTTTTTGTTCATTTTGTTTTTGCAGAACGAAAAAAAAATTAATAACAAATTAACGATAGGGATGAATGATGTAAGGAGGAAAGTTGGGAAATCTTAATTTTCAAAGCTAATTCGAAATTGATGCAATAGAGTGCTTTAATCTCTAATGGTATGATTTTAAATCCAAAACTTAGCATAAAGCGAAAAAATTAAAATATTTTCAGAGCGTATTCGAAATTTCGAATTCAATAAAATGGTTCTCTCTAAGACCAAAATTTCATAATTTTTTAATATTAATACCAAAATTTATATATTCATAAATTCGAACTCCATTTCGAATTCAAATCGCTCGTTTACTCAAACAACGTCATAAAAAACATTTTGCCAGAAAACGAGTTTGAAGTTTCCAATTTACACACAATTTAATGGAAAAAGAAAATTTCATTTTTCTCTCAAGAGGTGAGTAAACAAGATATTTGTATGAAATTTTTACATAATATGAAGAACGGTATGAGGATTAATGCTGCATCACTAACTCAAAAATTCCACTTTTTGAGTTATGACGTTCTTTGAGTAGTAAATGAGCGACATGTAAAAATAAAAAATAATACTACATAAGTTTGGAACTCGAATTTCAAATTTAACTTGTATGAAGAAATAATAGGTCTGTTCATTTACTTTCCCAGCAGAAATTAGCAACGAGAGAGTAAAGCAGATATTTTCAAAATTACACTCCCAGATACGAAAAAGTAAATGAACGCTTTACTTGTAAAAACTTGCAAGAAAGTTTTTATTCATATCAGAACCATAGATGGAAATCATGATACAATTGTACTTTTTCTGATATATTTTGTTTGATAATATTTTAAATTGCAATTTTTTTTTAGAAATTGACATTTAATATGAAATGCTTTAAATAGTTTCATGTATTATTTAATATTTTTATGCTTTTTCATAATTTTTTTAATTTTATTCCATTAACAAATACAAATATGCGACTTTCCATCTCTGATCAGATATGAGAAACAAACAAAATTCTTGGACAATAAAATTGAATTTATGTCAATTAAATTAAGAAAATATGCTGTCTTTTTTCATACGTATACAACATATTTTTTTAACAAAGAAAAGCACATTTTTCAGTTTTCCTTTTTTCAGATATTTTTGAAATAATTAATTTGATAACAAAACACACAACAGGTGGTTGGATAATTCTTGCAAGTGAAAATTTTACTAATAATGATTTGTAAGAATTTTTTCTCTTTTTTGACACTCCTCTCCCCTTGCAAACTTTTTGAGTTAATGAACACTTTCCAGTAGCAATTGTTACAAATTCGTAACAATTTTTAGTAAATGAACAAACCTAATATTTCTTTGGAAAAACTTTAAAAATTAAAAATTTTATTTTTAAACATTTTTAATTTTTAAAGTTTGTCAGAAATTTTGTATGTATTAATTTGGCAATTTTAAAAATTCGCACTCCAATTTCGAAAATCCGAATTAAATTTCGAACTAGATTTTAAAATTCATTTGATATGAAAAATTAATGTTTTTTGAATGTTTATATTATTTATTTATCTATCGAGAAAGTTTTTTTCCTTTAGAAATAAATTCTGAGGGAATTTTCAATATTGGGATGTTTATTTAAGATCTGTTTCGAATTAATTTTCAATTCCATTAAATGTTCGAACTTAAGGCCAATTTCGAACTAAATCAAATGTGACCGAACTTTGTCATTGTCATTGAAGAAAGAAAAAAAATTTTATAATTGTATTATTAAACACCAAAAATTAATGTATTCTAACTAAAAGTATAACTTCCCCCATAATAAAATTTTATTTTAATTGAAATTTATTTGCTGGTGGTTGAGCATTGTCTATGTATGTATATTTCATTGGTTTGTCAAAGTTAAAGTTTCTAAGCCTACTACTACGCTTATTTTTCTTTTGTGATTTTAAAAAATATTATTATTTGTGAATTCTCAAATAGTTTTTGAAAGTCTGTGCATAAGATAAGAGGTTTGTGACCTTAATCGAACTTAATTTTGAATTATATATACAAACCATGATAACCGATTTTTTGAGACTACAATTGGCTAATGTTGACATCAGTGACATTTGGTTTCAGCAAGACGGCGCCACAAGCCACGCAGCCGGCCAAACAATTCGGTTATTGCTTGAGAAATTTTCCGGTCGCGTAATTTCTCGATCTGGCAATGTCAATTGACTGTCTCGTTCTTGTGATTTAACGCCGCTGAACTATTTTCTCGGGGGCCATTTGAAAGACCGGGTTTACGTGAACAAACCAGAAACAACTGACGCTCTGAAATAGGAAATTCGGCACTGCATTAAGCGAAGCTTTGTAGCAAAATGTCAAAAATTTTGTCTGCCGACGTGCTAAAAAAGCGTGTTTTTAAGCAAATTTACTTCGTAATCTTAAACTTGCCCACTCTTTACTATTTAAGTTAGGCTATATAATCGGATATTTTACATAATGTAGAAATTTTTAAAAAATTAAGTACATATGTACGTTGTAAACTTTTTTCGGTTTTTGGCAATTTTTCATTTTGGCACTTTTTTTAGTTTTGCGCTTTTTTCGTTTTTGGAATTACACTTTTTGCAAATTTTATGCATATTACGTTAGGATTTCAAAAATTTTCGTTGCTCGCTGCGGCCAAACTTTTACATATTCTGTGAAAGTTTTTAAGTCAGTAGCTCTTACGGCTGCCCATAACAGCATGTGATGGACAGCCGGGCATCGTAGGGAAAACAATAGGATAGGGAAAAGATAAAAATCCCGTTCTGAATTTTTCTTTATGATTGACCTGGTAAAGCAGTTCATGATTTTATAACTTTGATTACAGCACTTACATATTTTTTTATATTTGTATAATTTTAATGGATAAAATCATATAAAATACGTATTCGAAAAATTCGAACTTAATTACGAACTACAGGTGTTCCGAACCTAACGTCGTTATTGCGATTAAAAAATTTTATAACACAATTTGAAGGTCAATAATGACATATTCGAAAATTTTAATTGCATTTCGAACTATGCCGAAAGCCATCAAACATACACTTATCATTTGTGATTACAGATCGAAAAACGTAAAGCACAATATTATTAGCAAAATTTTAATTTAAAAAATTCGAACTTAACTTCGAACTAGACCAAAGTCATCGAGCATATATTTGTAAAACTATGAACAGTATATCTAAACTTAATTTAGAGCACAAAGTTTAAGCACAAGATAAATATATAAATTTTATTGTATTTTTAGAGTGACAGTTGTTAAAAAATACGGTGACATGATGCATGTATCATTTTGCGATTTCGGTGATATAGCTACACTCGACAGTAGTCAATTGAAGACGTTGCCTTTAAAATTCCGACAACTTCCCAAAATGGCCATACAAGCCAGGCTTTATGGTAAGTCCATTATTTTCATTTACACAATTATTTATTTAAAATTAATTAATGCAATCAAAACTTTGAAACTCCGAACAACTTTTATGGAACAACAACAAAAAAAAGGCATTAAAGCTGTTAATGGTGACTGGACCTTAGATGATTGTTTGTTTTTCCGTAAATTAACGGTGGGTAAAACATTCGTATCAGTTATCAAAGATTTAACATACGACAAGGAATGCACACCACCCACTCAAATACTCGAATTGGAATTAATCGATGTTACCACGGATGAAGATATATTAATACATGAACTTTTACTTAATGAAAACCGTGCTATTAGCGAATGCGTTTGATTATCTTAAAAACTCGAGCATTTAATTGTTGTTCATTTGAGCTGGAAATGGAGTGAAAGCAAAGAAACACAAATCAATCGGTAATTAAAATATAATAATCATAATCTTTATATTTAAATACATGTTGATCATGTTAAATTATTATTTTGTAATCTTTTATCATTTATATTATATATGCAATTATATAATCTTCATTATATATACATATACATATATTTATATATATTTTATATTACCACAATGCTCATTTTCACATTCACATTCCGAACTTGTTGTTAAAGTTAATTTCAAACCAAATTATTATTATTATTATTATTATTAGCGGAATTCACGGTTGGACTTGTAGATCTTTTCAATCTTGTAGCTTTGGTAAATTGTTGTTGCTTTGCTTTAAATTCAACAAAATTTACCAAAGCTACAATATGTAAATGATTTACAAGTCCAACCGTGAATTTCGCTTTTATTTCCTTAAAGTCATTAAACGAACGAGATCTTAAGCATTTCGATGTGCTTATCATTGTTTCGAATTATTTTGTTTTAAATGAAACGACAGATATTACTTCCTTAGGCCGGGTTTCCATCTGTGTGCCAAATGCCACACAAGCGTAAAAAAAGCGTAACCACTAATTACTAATGAAAAACAGTTTGATTAAGACACGTATTTATTAAGTTAAATAGTTTCATACATAACTAATAGACAATTTCATAGAATCCAACATGATTGGCAACTGTTAAATCAATAAATATATGTCTGAATCAAACAGTTTTTCATTAGTAATTAGTTGGTTACGCTTTTTTGTGCAAATAACACACAAGAAATGCCAGATGTAAACTCAGCCTTACTTTCTTATCATTTCGTTTTACAACATAATCTCACTTAACTAAATTTTACGGCCCATCCCACGATGTCACCAGAAATCGTTCGATCGACAACTTGCATTGCAAACAACAATAACATTAGACAATTTCGTTGTTGTTTTCATTATAAGCATTCGATTGAACGATTTCTGATGACATCGTGGGACAAGACCGTTATTTTATTTATATTTTATTTTCTTTCATTGTTTAATTTAACGAAAAATGTAAAAGAACAAAATGTTAATTTTACTAACAAGCCTTCATTTAAAAAAACATGTTATATTTATTTGAATGCAAAGCAAAATATTTTTCAAAATGAGAATTACAGACATGAATAGAAATTTAATTACACAAAAAAAAAAATAATAAAATGATCATATCAAATCAACTTATTAAAGATTAATATTATTATAAAAAAGATAACTTTTGACAAATTGCGTTTTATTGTTTGGAAAAGAAGAAAAAAAAAACTTTTGGAGACAATAAATAAAATGAAATGGTGGTAAATAACATGTGGGTTTCATTTTTTTTTTAACTGTATGTCATTCGGCTCCAGTTCAACCCGAAATTGGGGTTGGGGTACCTTTTCTCTGTTTATTATATTAAATAGTAAATTTTTTTACCTTAAATACTTGGTCGATGAGTGCACATTTTACTTCTTCGGGGTCAACATATGAATCTACGCCCATCAATACTCATCCTTATTCCAGTTGTCGACATAGACGTCACTTCAACTCAATACCAAAAAGTTGGGTACCCGTTGTCGAAAACAACGGACTCCTGTTATCAGGTTTATGCTAGACCTTGTGGAACGGAAATAGGTTATCAGTGGCACAAATTTGTTCTCTACAGCGAGTAAACAATCTAAATAAAAATAATATAAAATGCAAATAAACAAAAAACTACTATACATAGTCCATTTTTTATGCAATTATGCAATCGTCAATTTTTCAATAAAAAAATCCATGTCATTAAAAAAATTAATGGACCATACATCGTCATTTTTCATTCAAAAAATAAATGGACCATACATCATCCATTTTTCATGCATACAATTATACATCGTCTATTTTTCATGCAAAAAATTATTTTATAAAAAAATTTAATGAACTATTATATCGTTAATTTTTTATGGAAAAATTTATTTGATGCAAAAATTATAATGCACTATACATCATCATTTTATGGCCTATAACTCTTGCATTTCGTATGCAAAAAATTAAAAACACTATACTTCGTCTATTTTACATCGTCCATTTTTTAATTTTTTTATGAAAAAATTTAATGGGCCATAAATTGTCCATTTCGTAAGCAAAAAATGAAATGGACTATATACGTCGTCTATTTTTCGTAAAAAAAATTTAATTTAATTTAAGTTTTGATGAAAATCAATTTTTTGTGAAAAAATTTTAATGGACTATTTATTCATCGTCCATTTTAAATTTTTTATGAAAAAATTTAATGGACTATAAATCGTCCATTTCGTATGCAAAAAAATAAAAATACTATACTTCGTCTATTTTTCATGCAAAAAATTAAATGGACCATACATACAAAATTTAATGGACTATACATCGTCCATTTTTTAATTTTTTTATGAAAAAAATTTAATGGGCCATAAATTATTGCCCATTTCGTACGCAAAAACAACGGCGGCGAGTACTGTAACCGTGAATTTAATTTGTATCTTGAGAAGCATGGTATTAAACGACGTTTAACAACTCCTCATACGCCTCAACAAAATGGTACCGCGGAACGTAAAAACATAACCCTCGTGGAAATGGCGCGATGCATGATGAAACATGCCGGGTCACCACCTTCGTTTTGGGCTGAAGCCATTAATACCGGTGTTATATTCGAAATATATGTGTTACAAAAGCATACGGTGAAATTCCATACAAACTTTGGACAGATAAAAAAGTTTCGGTTATTCATATGAAAACTTTCGGTTTTAAAGCCTATGTGTTAAACAAAAGTGCCAAAAAGGCACTTGACCCACGTTCTGAACTGTGTATATTCGTCGGGTATTCCTAAGAGTCGAAAGCGTATCGTATGTGGTCTCAGACAAAGAGAGACGTTATATTAAGCCGAGACGTAAGGTTCATTAATGAAAACGGGTTTAATCACACGTATGAAGATTTTTATAATGTTGAAAACAATACATTCGGAATTGAACTTGAACAAAATTTTGAAAAAACAAGCCCGCTTGTGTTGAAAAAAGTGTAAAACGTGGCAGAGGTCGTCCGAAATTGTAAAGACTATGAAACCGTGGCAGACCTAAGAAATTATTTCGTGCAAACAAAGATGAAGAAAACGAATCCGACAGCGAACAATCTACCCAGTCTGAAGAAGACAGCTTTGAAGAGTGCGAGTTAGTATTTTTATCCACACACTCTGATCCTGAAACATATAGTCAAGCTATGGAAGGAAACGATGCAGAATTTTGGAAAGAGGCAATAGAAGGTGAATATCTAGCACAAATACGAAACAACACATGGGAAATCGCCGAGAGGCCAAGTCAAAGAAAGGTGATTGACAGCAGATTAGTATTTCGTACGAAAGACGACGGAAAAAAAGAAGGTACGTCTTGTAGCAAAGACACATAATACACAGAAGTGAAGAAAGTGACAGTTAAAAATAGCTCCAATCAGGTTTTTGTTAAAATTCGTGGAAAAAAGAGAAAAGCATAGTGTATTTGATACTGTAGTGTATTACTACTTACCAATTAACACAGGTAATAAAAATTGATTGCACTAGAAAGACGTAGCAAAACAAAAACGACGACAAAATTTGAGGGAAAACGAGACAAACAGAAAAATACCCATATCTTCCGCCTCGTGACACTTCTGTATGTTTTGTGGCAAAGAGATATGCCCAACGTCCAGATGAAGACTTTCATGAAACCTACTCCCCTGTTGCTCGTTCATCAACAATTAGGCTTATGGCAGCGTTAGCAGCAGAATTACAACTACAAATTCATCAAATGGATGTTAACACGGCATACCTTAACGGCGAACTTGAAGAAAGCGTGTATATTGAAATTCCAAGCCAGTTAAAAACTATTTTGAATAAAATTAAATCAGCTAAGCCTATTGGTTCAAATAAAATTAATAAACATAGCCAAGTCATCATCGAAACAGTAAATAGATGGTTAAACGCCATGTATGTATGTTTTAAAAGCCCTGTATGTTTTTTACACAAAGCATTGCACGGTCTACGTCAATCAGGCCTAATGTGGTATTATAAATTGACAATGCAACTGAAAAATTTAGGCCTAATACCAGCTAAAAAGGATCCTTGCAGAAAGAAAGAAGACGACAAAATTTTGCTCATATTAATTTATGTAGATGACTTGTTATTGGCTTCGAATGAACGTGAATGGATAGAGGAAATTAAGTTATCATTATGCCAATCATTTGATATGAAAGATATCGGTAAAGTTAAGCGTTGCTTATTAATTGATTTCTACCAGGACCTTAAGTCAAATGAAGTATTAATGTCAATAATTGCAAATTGTCTCGACCCGTAACAAAAGATGAAATCGTGATGGCCAAATACCCCTATCAGCGGCTTATAGGAGCGTTAATGTATCTGGCAGTAACAACGCGCCCCGATATTGCCTATGCCGTGAACTATATGAGCCAATTCAATTCTAACTATAACGAAAAACACTGGAAAGCAACCAAAAGAATTTTACGATATATACAAGGAACAATCGATTATGGCTTACGTTTTAATAAAACAAACTTGCAACTATGTATATGGGCTCGTGGATGCAGACTGGGGAGGAAATATAGGTGAACGCCGGTCGTACACTGGCTACGCGTTCATACTGGGAGGTGGAGCCATCAGTTGGGAAGCTCGAAAGCAGCAAACGGTCACTTTATCAAGCACTGAAGCCGAATACTTGGCTATCGCCGAAGCAACCAAAGAGGCTCTCTACTTCAGAGATTTAGTAGCCGACATTGGCATAGCCAAAGCGCGCAAAAATTAATCAGAAGTCTCGCCTATAACTCGCGGACGAAACATATCGACATCCGTCACCACTTTGTACGTGATTATATATGAAATCACAACATATGTAGATCTAGAATATTTATCGACTGAGAATATGCCAGCGGACATGCTTACAAATGCGCTCAGCAAAAACAAACATAACTACTGTTCAACAAACTTGGGCTTAGTGATTCATCAACCCAAGAGCATGTAGTTTCTCTACTTCGAAGGGAGGTGTTGGAGAAACGAAGCAGATCAACAACAATCCTAACCCTGACTTAAGTACTTTTTTTATCATCAATGAATTCAATACAATATCAAGTATCATTTGTACTTATATCATTTTATTAATTACTTTTCATCTTTCTACCTTTATACTTCAATAAAGTAAGATTAATTTAAACAACGTGTGTGCATTTTAATAACATGGTCCATTTTTAGGGTTCCGTACACCAAAGGTGAAAAGGACCCTAATGTTTTCGCTACACTGTCCGTCTGTCCGTCACACGGTATTTTCTCAGGAACCGTAAGAGCTACGGACCTGAAATTTGGACAGAGTATGTAGAACCTTGGCCGCTACAACAGCAAATACATGAGAATTAAAAATTAAAGGGTGCTCCAAAACGAGCAACGAAAAATGTTAAAATCCCATGTAATATACATACAATTGTATGAACATATGTATACTGAAACTTGAAATTTGTAAAATTAGTGTATTTTTATACAGACTACAACAATTAACACTAAAATTTAAAAAAAATTAAATTAAAGGGTGGTCCATCAGTTAATGCAATTTTGACTATGTAATTTTGACAATTTGCTATATCTTGGAAACCGTAAGAGGCAAACACTTGAAATTTTCAAAAACGGTAAAACTAAAAAAACCGAAAATTATAAAATCGCCAAACCAAAAAAAAAAATCGCCAAAAATTAAAAAAAATCGCCAAAACGAAAAAAATCGCCAAAATTAAAAAAAATTTCTAACACTAAAATAAATCGCCAAATTCGAAAAAATCGCCAAAATGAAAAAAATCGCCAAAATGAAAAAAACGCCAAAAATCGAAAAAAATCGCTAAAACGCGAAAATGTCGCCAAAACCAAAAAAAGTTTTAAATAAAAAAAACGCAACAATGAAAAAAATCGCCAAAAATAAAAAAAATCGCCAAAATGAAAAAACGCCAAAAACCGAAAAAAATCGCCAAAACTAGAAAATAAAGTGTCAAAACTAAAAAAAGAGCCAAAACTTAAAAAAATCGCCAAAACCGAAAAAACGCAAAAACCGAAAAAAAACCGAAAAGACCCCAAAAACGAAAAAAAAATGCCAAAACTATATATTATATAGGATGAAGTTTGTATTAAATTACATATCTAGTGTTCGTACGGAACCCTTCGTGCGCGAGTCAGAGTCGCACTTTACTGAATTTATTTAGTTTATTTATGAAAAAATTTAATGGGCCATAAATTGCCCATTTTGTATGCAAAAAAATTAAATGGTCTATATACGTCGTCTATTTTTCGTATAAAAAATTTAATGGACTATACATCATCCAGTTTTGATGAAAAACAATTTTTTATGAAAAAATTTTAATTTTTAAATTTTTTATGAAAAAATTTAATGGACTAATTAATACGTCCATTTTTAAATTTTTTATGAAAAAATTTAATGGACTACAAATCGTCCATTTTGTATGCAACAAATTAAAAAGACTATACTTCGTCTATTTTTCATGCAAAAAATTAAATGGACTATACATACAAAATTTAATCGGCTATACATCGTCCATTTTTCAATTTTTTATGAAAAAATTTAATAGACTATAAATCGTCCATTTCGTATGGACTGTACATCGTCCATTTTTAAATTTTTTATGAAAAAGTTTTAATGGACTATAATAAATACATCTTCCATTTTTCAATTTTTTATGAAAAAATTTAATGGACTATAAATCGTCCATTTAGTATGCAAAAAATTAAAAACACTATACTTCGTCTATTTTTCATGCAAAAAATTAAATTAAATTAAATTATACATACAAAATTTAATGGGCTATACATCGTCCATTTTTTTTTATGTAAAAATTTAATGGACCGTAAATTGCCCATTTTGTACGCAAAAAAAATTAAATGGTCTATTAACGTCGTCTATTTTTCGTATAAAAAAATTAATGGACAATATATCATCCAGTTTTGATGAAAAAATTTTAATGGAATATACATCGTCCATTTTTAAATTTTTTATGAAAAAATTTAATGGACTATAAATCGTCCATTTCGTATGCAAAAAATTAAAAAGACTATACTTCGTCTATTTTTCATGCAAAAAATTAATTGGACTATACATACAAAATTTAATGGGCTATACATCGTCCATTTTTAAATTTTTTATGAAAAAATTTAATGGACTACAAATCGTCCATTTTGTATGCAACAAATTAAAAAGACTATACTTCGTCTATTTTTCATGCAAAAAATTAAATGGACTATACATACAAAATTTAATCGGCTATACATCGTCCATTTTTAATTTTTTATGAAAAAATTTAATGGACTATAAATCGTCCATTTCGTATGCAAAAAATTAAAAAGACTATACTTCGTCTATTTTTCATGCAAAAAATTAAATGGACTATACATACATACAAAATTTAATGGGCTATATATACATCGTCCATTTTTCAATTTTTTTATGAAAAAATTTAATGGGCCGTAAATTGCCTATTTTGTACGCAAAAAAATGAAATGGTCTATTAACGTCGTCTATTTTTCGTATAACAAATTTAATGGACAATATATCATCCAGTTTTGATGAAAAAATTTTAATGGATCTATGTATATACGTCATCTATTTTTCGTGTAAAAAATTTAATGGACAATATATCATCCAGTTTTGATGAAAAAAATTTTTTTATGAAAAAATTTTAATGGACTATATATCGTCCATTTTTCAATTTTTTATGAAAAAATTTAATGGACTATAATCGTCCATTTCGATGCAAAAATGAAAAAATTTAATGGGCCACAAATTGCCCATTTTGTACGCAAAAAAGTGAAATGGTCTATATACGTCGTCTATTTTTCGTATAAAAAAATTAAATGGACTATACATACATACAAAATTTAATGGGCTATACATCGTCCATTTTTTAATTTTTTTATGAGAAAATTTAATGGGCCATAAATTGCCCATTTTGTACGCAAAAAATTAAATGGTCTATATATGTCGTCTATTTTTCGTAAAAAAATTTAATGGACAAAGTTTCATCCAGTTTTGATGAAAATCAATTTTTGATGAAAAAAATTTTAATGGACTATAATAAATACATCTTCCATTTTTCAATTTTTTATGAAAAAATTTAATGGACTATAAATCGTCCATTTCGTATGCAAAAAATTAAAAACACTATACTTCGTCTATTTTTCATGCAAAAAATTAAATGGACTATACATACAAAATTTAATGGGCTATACATCGTCCATTTTTTAATTTTTTATGAAAAAATTTAATGGACTACAAATCGTCCATTTCGTATGCAAAAAAATTAAATGGTCTATATACGTAATCTATTTTTCGTATAAAAAAACTTAATGGACAATATATCATCCAGTTTTCATGAAAAACAATTTTTTATGAAAAAAATTTATTGGGCTATATATATATACATCGTCCATTTTTAAATTTTTTATGAAAAAATTTAATGGGCCATAAATTGCCCATTTTGTACGCAAAAAAATGAAATGGTCTATATACGTCATCTATTTTTCGTATAAAAAAACTTAATGTACAATATATCATCCAGTTTTCATGAAAAATAATTTTTTATGAAAAAAATTTATTGGGCTATATTTATATACATAGTCCATTTTTCAATTTTTTATGAAAAAATTTAATGGGCCATAAATTGCCCATTTTGTACGCAAAACAATTAAATGGTCTATATACGTCATCTATTTTTCGTATAAAAAATTTTATGGACAATATATCATCCAGTTTTGATGAAAAAAATTTTTTATGAAAAAATTTTAATGGACTATTATAAATACATCGTCCATTTTTAAATTTTTTATGAAAAAATTTAATGGACTATAAATCGTCCATTTCGTATGCAAAAAATTAAAAAGACTCTACTTCGTCTATTTTTCATGCAAAAAGTTAAATGGACTATACACACAAAATTTATTGGGCTATATATACATCGACCATTTTTCAATTTTTTATGAAAAAATTTAATGGGCCATAAATTGCCCATTTTGTACGCAAAAAAATGAAATGGTCTATATACGTCATCTATTTTTCGTATAAAAAAACTTAATGGACAATATATCATCCAGTTTTCATGAAAAACAATTTTTTATGAAAAAAATTTATTGGGCTATATATACATAGTCCATTTTTCAATTTTTTATGAAAAAATTTAATGGGCCATAAATTGCCAATTTTGTACGCAAAACAATTAAAAAGACTATACTTCGTCTATTTTTCATGCAAAAAATTAAATGGACTATACATACGAAATTTACTGGGCTATACATCGTCCATTTTTTAATTTTTTTATGAAAAAATTTAATGGGCCATAAATTGCCCATTTTGTACGCAAAAAACTTTAATGGTCAATATACGTCATCTATTTTTCGTATAAAAAATTAATGGACAATATATCATCCAGTTTTGATGAAAAACAATTTTTTATGAAAAAATTTTTAATGGACTATAATAAATACATCGTCCAATTTTCAATTTTTTATGAAAAAATTTAATGGAGTATAAATCGTCCATTTCGTATGCAAAAAATTAAAAAGACTTTACTTCGTCTATTTTTAATGCAAAAAATTAAATGGACTATATATACAAAATTTAATGGGCTATACATCGTCCATTTTTTAATTTTTTTATGAAAAAATTTAATGGGCCATAAATTGCCCATTTTGTACGCAAAAAAATGAAATGGTCTATAAACGTCATCTATTTTTCGTATAAAAAAACTTAATGGACAATATGTCATCCAGTTTTGATGAAAAACAATTTATTATGAAAAAATTTTTCAATTTTTTATGAAAAAATTTAATGAACTATAAATCGTCCATTTCGTATGCAAAAAATTAAAAAGACTATACTTACTCTATTTTTCATGCAAAAAGTTAAATAGCCTTTACATACAAAATTTTGTTTTTTTATGAAAAAATTTAATGGACCATAAATTGTCCATTTCGTGAGTAAAAAATTAAATGGACTATATACGTCGTCTATTTTTCGTACAAAAAATTTAATGGACTATATATACATCTTCCATTTTTGTCGAAAAAAAAATTGTTTTAAAAAAATTTCAATGGACTCTAAATCGTCCATTTTTAAATTTTTTATGAAGTATATTAATGGACTATAAATCCTTCATTTCATATGCAAAAAATTAAAAAGACTTTATATACTTCGTCTATTTTTCATGGAAAAAATTAAATTGTCTATACTTCGTCCATTTTCTTTGCAAAAAATTAATTAATGCAAAAATTATAATGGGCTAGGGATAGGGAAGAGCTTCCACCAAAAATGCTTTTTCCAAAAACCGACTACCTTTTTTGGATTTTTTTGCTGGGTACAGGATTTAAAATTCAAATTCGTTGAGGCATGCACACAACAGAACACGACATCAAAAACAGTGACGACAAAATGAACGGCAAAATCAACATCAATTTTTCTTACAGAATACCAAACATACATATGTTGACAGTCATCGATAAATGGCAGTACTATCTACTGGAATATCAATTTGCCAAAAAAACATTAAAAACGACGTCGTGTTATGTTGCCCACGCCAAATAGAATAAGGGTAAATAACTTGGAACAAATTTACTCTGTATTAATAATAAATCAGAATGATTTGGGTGAAAGAAAAACACTAACATCAACTTTCCTTTTTTAAATTACTTTTATCTTTCATATCAACAAATAAAATCAGCCATATACATATATATACGTGCACACTGATTTGTGTGTATTAAGCTGAAGGTCCATACCATCCGTTCAATGCGTTGTTGCGTTTTATGCATGTGCCAAAAAGTGAATCAAGGTAATGTGGCAAGTTACAGAACAAAATGCAAAGAACGTGTAGACGCATAGGATGGATAAAGTAGGTTTAAGGCTCAGTTAGCCGACTGTAATGTAAAGTAACTGCAACAGTAGGAAACAGCTGATCGATATTGTTATGTGAAAAGTAATGAAAATGGTTATAGAGATGTAATGTAACGTAACCTACTTTTCATATAAAAATCTCGATCAGCTGTTTCCTACGTTGCAGTTACTTTACATTACAGTCGGCTAACTGAGCCTTTACTTTCTACTTTTGTATCAGTCGCATGCATCATGCTCTCTTTTATAGCCAAATGTTCGTGTGGTGAATTTAAATATTCTCTCTTTTTGCTTTAAAACAACAAAAATACTTGCGCATAAAGCTGAAAGTCCATACCATCCGTTCTTTGCATATGCGTTGTATGCGTTTCTTTACGTTCTCTCCGATTCTAAATTCAAGTTACATGCAATACGTCTTATGCGCAAGTATTTTTGTTGTTTTAATGCAAAAAGAGAGAATATTTAAATTCACCACACGAACATTTGGCTATAAAAGAGAGCATGATGCATGCGACTGATACAAAAGTAGAAAGTAAACCTACTTTATCCATCCTATGCGTTTGCACATTCTTTGCGTTTTTTTCTGTAACTTGCCACATACAATTACCTTGATTCTACTTTTTGGCACATGCATAAAACGCAACTACGCATTGAACGGATGGTATGGATCTTCAGCTTAAGACGTATTGCATGCAGTGTGCACACTTCTACCGATATTCGGTAGATTCTACCGAATATGTTTGTGAATTTAACAATCTACCAATTCTACCGAACAAGGCCTGAAATCTACCGAATATTGTTATTTAGTAATTTAAGTCGATATATATATGTATAAATTGGCTAATTTACCACATAGCAGTGCGGCCGCAGAGCGGTCATTTTCTGTCATGAAAATCATTAAAACAGAACAAAGAAATCGGTTAAATACTGAAACTATAAGTAACCTAATATTTGCCAAAAGAATTGTGCCTTGGGGATGAAATATTTATTTATTCCTCCCAATGATTTAATAATTTTTGCACAGAAGTTTAAATTCATAAATGGATCTTACATATAATATTTGTAGCTACAAATGTTTGTCAAATAAAAGTTATTTTAGTAGCTTTATAAAGCCTATGTACAAAAACTGAATTCCTATCATTTATGTATATTATTTTATTTATTTATTTATTATACATATTATACAAAGTAAATTTGCATAATATGGTGTTGCACAAATATGGACGGGGTAACTAGACCATATGCCCAAGATGGTATTAACAGTATTTTAAAAGGTTTTGTGACTGACTGTACGCGACCTATGCCTTCACATAGGAAGTAGCAACGTGGTTGTTAAAGAAATTCCACAAAAAACCGCAAGATTATACGGTTATCCGTGGCAAATCAGTCAACCAGTGCAAGCGAGACGAAAAACTCTCGAAGGCCAAACAACATGCACAAGCCTGACCGCACTTAAGAAATAATTACGATGACGCGAGAGATGTTCCTCAACCCAGAGCTTCTTTATGACTGTATATTATTTTATATTTGCATATCATATCTATATAAAGGGCAAGGGCAAATAACTGAGGATGACACTTTTTTTATTGGATATGCTTCATTGTTTATGGCAGTTTAATTTCCAATCACATGTGAAGTTTTAAATGCGCTTTTGGAACCTGTTTAGTTGTGCCGATGATGCGGGGTTGTAGCTGGTTGAAAAGTTATGCCAAACACAATACCACTCTCTTTGCCTCTCTCACCTACAAACTGGCATGTTATGCCAGCATAATTGTTCTCGTGTGTGATAGGTGAATAAAAACAACTCTGATCGTATGGATTCTATAATTTTATGAAAATTTTCGTAAATATTTCTAAAATCGCACGAATTGTCAAAAAAATATGTCACGCAGTTGCATTTTTAGTGCACACTACCACACTTTTTTAGCACACATGTCATGTTTGGCAGATCGCGCGATTGTGTAGGATAGTGAATCACGCCCTTTAATAAGCAAAACTTTGTATGGAAATCTGTTTTAAAAACCCTTTATAAAGTCTTAATAATTTTTATAACGATGTAATAGTTTAAGGTCGAAATCGAATTAAAAAATTAAACCCGCTGATGTTGCTTAACATAGTTAGCCCTTCATTCAAATAATCAGAAAAATAAAAAAAAATTTTAAAAGAAACATTTATGTATGTATATGTATGTATGTATGTACATGTATTTACAGCCTTCTAGTTTATAAGAACTTATACCCAACACTTGTTAAATTTATTTCCTTTAATAATTCTATTAAATATTAAAAATAAACTTCACAGCATTTATCACTTAGCACTTGTTTTTATAAAATTTTCATCATCTATGACTTTAAATCGATATGAACGATATGTTTCCAGTTCATAAATATACTTTTTCGAACAATCTCTCATAATATTTGCCACCACGGGTTTAATATTCGCAATGCCAGCCATTTCCGCCAGATCTTTGTAATAATCGAACTACAAAATAAAATAATTATTAGTTTGGTTAACTGAAGTTTATTATACGAGTATGTATGTATTAAAACACTAACCTGTTTTGGACCCATTTTATGTGCCTCAGATTGCTTCATACCCATCTCCCTTCTCTCCTCCATATCACGCTTCAGCTCGTCCATCATCTCCGCTTTCGAAGGAAATTCTAACTCATTACTAAAGAATTTCAAAGCAAAGCGTATTTGCAAATCAAAACATTGTGTGGGTAAAACTAAAAATGGCAAACCTATAATGGCCATTGTGGGATATTCAATGTTAATACATTGCTTGTACATGGGCTGGACATTACTATTTTGCACATAAATGCCACAATCACAGCTTAGGAAAGGAAATGAATATTGATAGCCCGTGCAATAGATTACACAATCAAAATCCTCCTGAGTGCCATCCATAAAAATGGCGCCAGTTTCGGTGAAATATTTGACATCGGGTTTCTGTACAACGGCACCCATAAAATCCGTGGACGGTGGATTGGTTAAATGATGACTGAGAAATACTTTTTTGGCCGTTTTACTAATGTGCTGCGTCAAGTCCATGCCACTCGGCCCGGCACCAATTATTAAAACTGTATCATCTGCGAGTTAAATTTTTATAGACGAATGCATTAGTTGATTTATGATAAATAATATCTAATTACATATTTAAGCTTAAATTAGACGTGACATAGCCATAATGCCATAGCCATGACCATTAGTTTGGTTCGAACGGCTGTTTTCATTGGCTATGGTTATGTCACGTCTGATTGAGCCTTTAAGAACTAGAAGAAAATAATTTCGAGTACAATATTGTTAATTTATGTAGATCTAAGCAGAAACATTTTGTAGTTTTCATAAATTGCTTTTTTTTTCTTATTTTTTAGTTAATTTTAATTAGTATTCGAACTCCATTTGTTTCTATATTTGTGATTTGAACGGGCTAAAGTTCGTATCGCTTTTTAAGCCAAATTACATGTGATAATTATTAATGAACAAATAACACCAAGGTAAGACTGTTGTAAATATAGTGATGGTAAAATTGAGCTTACAATACAAAAAAGCTTTCAGCAAATTGAAATACGGTGAATCAAAACAATTCACATATTCCATTTGCAATAAAATGCTAAGTATATAAAGCAGAAATCTACATCAACTGACACCACACACAGTGGACCAAACACAAAAGAACGCTGATGATGAAGGTTTAGTGACCTTCGAAAACGGCTGGCTGTTCCGTTCAACTATGTGTTGTTAGTCAGAATATTTACAACAGACTTTGGTGTTATTTGTTTTATTTTTCTTTGGATAAGCCAAAATAATGCCTATTTCAAACCGAGAAGTACGAGTGCTTATAGCTACATATCGTCGCTGTTGTAACTAACTGACCTAACTAAAATTTTACAGGAGAGCTTGATACATGCACTGTTCAGGACTGTCAGATATGGCGTCCAAATTTTTGGTTAGGCGACATGGCGATTTTTCTGGCGATAAATAAATTTGTTTGGCGATTATTATGGCTATTTTTTAAACAAAATTGTTCTTAAAAATTATTCTAATTCAGGAAAATTAGTTTGTTGAAGGAGTATTTTCAAAAATAAATCATACCAAAACTCGTCTATAAGAAGTTAAAACAATTTGATTTTGATGATTTTTCTTATATTAATTATAGTCATTGAATTTGAATGAGAAAAATTTACAAGAAATAGTTTTTGGCGATTTTATTTATAATTTTGGTGATTTTCTAATAAATTTTGTTACGATTATTTTATAGAAATTAATGTAAAAAAGTGTTATATAAAAACAAATTTATTATCAAATATTTACTAAGAAAAACTACACAAAACTTATTTTTGGCGACTTTTAGCGATTTTTAAAATCAATTTGGCGAAATAGGTCGGAAAAAATCTGACAACTCTGGCACTGTTATGGTTACATCCGAAATGTTGTTACTTTTAGGCTCAAATTCACAGTTTTTAGTTAACTAATAATGAAATTTGTAAGGAAAATTGTTAGTTAAACCACGGGCGATAGTTAACTGTAGACTGTGAATTTGGACCTTAAGCACCCCATACACGTTTCAATTCGATTGTGAGTTGAGTCTTTCAATTGAATTGATTCTTAGCCACACACTTCATAAACTGAATTGAAAGATATTCATTCAACTGTCAAATTTATATTTTTTTCACAATTAAAAATTTTAAAATTTAAAACTTCTATTGCATTTATTCATTAATTTTAATATTTTTTATTTAGAATTCGATGAAATTAAATACAATTTTAAAAATACATAACTTTTGCTATACAAAATAAAGCTACAAACATAAATTTTGACAGCAAATCAAGAGACTCGGGCACACACAGCACAATCAAATTGAAAGATTTACTAGTCAACATGAAAAATCAAAATCTTTTGATTTTTCTTCAACCAGCTCGACAACTGCCAAACTAATCAATTGACAAAGCCATACAACCGACTCAATTGAAAATTGAATTGAATCGTGTATGGGCTGCTTTAGTGATATAACAGTAATACTTAGAGCCAAATTTACAGTCATTAGTTAATTATTAGTAAACTAAAATGATAAGTATTGTTTAACTAATACTTCATATTCACAGTGTATTGTCTAACTAAAGTTCTTAATATGAGCAAAGAATGGTAACCCTATCAAACTATTAAGTTTCAGTATTGCCAGCTCTGATATAGCATATTTTTTTTTAAAGAGAAGGCAATGAATGCCCACTACTATTACTAGATGTTAACTTCGTTTAGGAAAGCAATACTGAAAGAGAGGACAGGTGGTGAAGGAAGAAATAGAGGAAAGCTTAAAGCTTCATTCTTTTACAACTCTGCATTTTTGCACGTTTTTTTTTTTTAATAATGCAGTGTTAAAGCGCCTTCTGGTGTTAAATGGGGCGTATCAAATTTTTTGAAGCTGAAGCCATTTTATTGGTTGTTTTACTTCGACGATAATTCTGCTGCACAACGAAGGAGAGCGCCTCTGATGTTACATTAGGATTAGTATCTCCTAAAGTCGGTATAGTTCAGTGACCAGTGACTATGTTTTCATCACTTGAAATTTCCTACAACAACTGATATAAAGGGACACTAATGCACATCAGAAAAATTTATGGTATTGTTATTTAATGGTTGTTGGATACACGGATTGAACCCAGGACCTTCGGTTTTGTAGTCAACGTGCCGCCCTCATACATTTCCATTTATTTTCATTATTTCCATCATTTTCTTTTCTTTTTGATGTGTAAACATCTATACGCTAGGGGGTAAACATTTTTTGGCTTTGATTCTTTGCTGAGATTTCTTTGCTTTTTGCTTTTGCTTTGCATTGTCAAATCGGTGTGAGCTATGTTAGTGTATTTTTATACAGACTACAACAATTAACACAAAATTTAAAAAGTTTAAATTAAAGGGTGTTCCATTAGTTAATGCAATTTTTACTTTGTAATTTTGACAACTTGCTGTATCTTGGAGACCGTAAGAGCAAAACTCTTGAAATTTTCATAAACGGTAAAACTAAAAAATCAAAAAAATATAAAATCGCCATATATAAAAAAATCGCCAAAAACAAAAAAATCGCCAAATCGAAAAAAAGCACCAAATTAAAAAAAATCTCTAGGACTAAAATAAATCGCGAAAAACCGGAAAAATCGCCAAAATGAAAAAAATCCTTCAGCAAAAAAATCGCCAATATGAAAAAATCGCCAAAATGAAAAAATCGCCTAAATAAAAAAACCCCAAAAACAGAAAAATCGCCAAAATGAAAAAACCCCAAAAAACAGAACAAAATCGCCAAAATGAAAAAATCGCCAAAATGAAAAAAAAATTGTGAAAACTAAAAAAACGCCATAAGAGAAAAAAAACGCCAAAACGAGAAAAAAGCGATACAACTAAAAAAAAATCGTTTAAACTGAAAAAACTTAAAAAAGGAAGAAAGCTAAATAAAAAAAATAAAAAATCAAAACCGAATGTGCGCGAGTCAAAGTCGCACTTTACTGAATTTATTTTAATTGCAATGCGTACACAACAACAAGAACAGCAACAACTAAACGATGAACAACAGGAATTAAAAATTAAAAAGTAAAAGTAAAGGCATTTACCATAGATGAGCACTGCAGTACCACTAAAGTTTCAGTAAAAACAATCAAAAATGTTTAACAAGTAAATTTTTACTGATTACTAAAATTTTTTCTACCATTTTCATAAAGTGCCTGAATGATTTATTATATGATGAGGTGCATTGAATTTTCAGTAATCAGTAATGCCCGTATTCATAATTAAATTCTACAAGTGGCTAAATGTTTTTCATACAAAAGTTTCAAAATTTGAGTGAAAAAACTTTGCTACTTGCTACAATTTTATTATGATTACGGCCCTACGATTTTACTGGTTATGCAAATTATATTTCATTAGCAGTAAAAATTTACTGAATTTTTTCAGTAATCAGTAAATTTACTGCTTACTGCAATTTTGAATGCAGTACATATACATATACTGCAGTGTGCCCATTTACTAACCAAATAAGTTTAATAAAACAAACAAAAACCAACAAATTCATATGTATTTACAATATTGAAAGTTTTGATACTTTTAATTAATTAATTTAAAAAAAGATACTAAAAGCATAAGTACTTCCAACTTAAAAAAAAATTTCATTACTAGATGTTTACACATCTCCTCTGTGATCGGACTCACATTGCTTTTTTTCAAATGTTTCAAATGTTGAGAAAATCCAACGAAGGAAAACAAAATCTTACGTTTAATAATATCGGATCCATGGTACATCAAAAATTTTAATTTACCTCGTGACTTAAATATGCCACTAGTGACTGAAGAAATTGGAAAATACGCAGGCAAATATTTAATAAAACTAGAGTCTCATCCTAATCCCCTGGACCGTAATATCTTGAATTTTACTGGACATATCCGCTTAAGGACACTAAGGCTCTAATTCGCAATTCCGCAGATGAAACTTTTTGAGAATATTTTTGTATATCATTCTTGTATTAATAATTACTATCACTAAATTTGTGTTCGGCATTGCTCGGGCCCATTAATTATATATAGACCTAAGATTTGATTACTTATTGTTAGTTAATTTATTTTTGAAGATACAATAAATAAATATATAGTAAAAAAAATCTTTTCTAGCGGCATACCATTAAATTCATGTATTGCTGGTGTCCGGTGGCGGTTGTTAGCCGGCTTACAGCTGATCGGCTATGTTCTCTGGTTTGTGCTCATGTGCAAAAAAAAAATTAAGCAATCGTTATGATTGTTTTTGTTTTATTATTGTTTCACTCACTTCAGAGAACGAAACTAAACAAAATTAAGCATTTTGTTTCGTTTATTTTCATACTATGCTTTTAAGTATAGAGAAATCAAAACAAAAATAAATTTATAACTGTAATAGTGGCGATTATTTTTGTTACGAAAATCACGTTCTAACTTCTGTATGGGACAATAAATAGCATAGCTATAAAAATAAAAATGTATTACAGCTAAATACAAAGAAAATGCTTGACAACATATGTGTGAGATGTGTCTACAATTTTTCACAAAACTGCAATACTTATAAAGTTTATAACTTATCCACTGTTGTCTAACTATTTGTTAAGCAATGTCATTTGGCGTTTTAACTAATGGTAAACAAAAAGCTGTGAATAAAATATTATTGCTTAAACTATTGGTATTAGCTAACTAATGACTGTGAATTTGGGACTTACAGTCATAAAAATTATAGACAAGGTGTATTATGAATTATAAACACTACTAATGGACTTAACTATTTAAAAAAATGTCAGGTCGGTTAGTTGAAACAGCAACGATATGCATTTCGAAAAATTTTTCACACAGGAAATACTGAATTTTAGTCTTAGCAATTTAGTTAAAACCGGAAAAAATGGACTTCTTTGGTTATTCATAAGCCTCCCAGGTTTTATCCGAATCGTATTACTGAATCCCAAATCTTTCCACTCTTTGTACATATATGGGCCGGTTTGTCAATTTCGAGAATGTTCGACTTCCCGCACACTTATGAATGATAAGCGTTTGCCATCTCATCTTAAGATGCGAACGAACAAATTGCAGCATTTTCAGATAAATTTTGTTATTTTAATATTCATACTGAATTTTGTACACACGCCACGCTTTTAAAGCTTTTTTAGTTGTAAAATTTCAAGCCTTTGCCGGCTATTTTTTTGTCTTGCATTTACGTTTTTTTTTAAATATTCAATGCATTTTTTTATCCATAAAAAAATTAATTTCTAATAATTTTTGTGTATGTTATTAGCATATGAATCTGGCAACACTAACTGTCATTTTATATATAAAGCCTGGTACGCTGTTCACAATTTCGTGCGAAATGCTATCAAACTACATATAAAAGTATTTGGTATGAAATATTTGCGAAATAAATTCGCAAAAGTAGTACTCTGTTCTTGTTGTGAAAAACACGTAAAATCATGTCTTTCCATGCAAAATTAGTCTGGCATCCTTTTAGTTTAGCTGCGAAACAACATGAGCAGTGCTTTTTTCGCACGGAATTTTAACAATGTAGCATACTTTCAAGCAATAAAAGTGAGAAATTTATTAAAAAAAACGCGAGTTGGGCTACATTTAGTACATGTCAAATTTTTCACGCGAAATAATCAATGGTTCTGAAAAATTTTCACAACTTTGAACAGAGTACCAGGCTTAACGAGTGAAAGTTGAAGAATGTTCAACTTTTTGCGACCTACGCGCGTCGCCAACTTCTCTATGTAACTTGCCATATGGAAACACAACTATTTCAACTTTTTTGCCAGAATTTTGTATCGCATTAGCGCATTGAACGCATGTTATGTACTTCCGCCTTAATAAGGTAGCTCGCGAAAAAATTAAAAGCAGGGAGTACGTACGTGGGAGGAAGAATAATGATTCGAATTTAGTAGCATTTATTTCAGGACATACATTTCTCTATTTGAAAAAATTGTAATTTAAAAAAAAATGTTTTTCTAAAGAAGAGGAAATACATTTTCATGTCGAGAGGTATAGGGATTGATTTTAGATATGTAGTTTTTCCGTAGAATTTTCTCAGAATTTCGCGAGAATTTCGCGTAGATTACATTTTTACTATTTTTTTTCCGCAAAAATCGAGCCGCCCTAATATACATATTATATGAACATGAATAAAAAAAATTGCTAGATTGCATTTAGACATTTCTTTATAGCTTAGATTAAAAAAATTAAATTGCTAGATCTGGCAGAATTATGGTTAAATTCTTAACAGTGATTATGATAAGAATACTGAATAGAGGAAACTACCAGGGATGTCAGATATGGCGATTTTTCCCCAAACGTGGGGATGTTTCAATTTGTTTGGCGTCCAAATTTTTGGTTTGGTGACATGGCGATAAATAAATTTATGAGCGACTTTACTGGCGATAAATAAATTTGTTGACGATTATTATGGCTATTTTTTACCAAAATTGAAATTCAAAATTTTTCTAATTCAGTTTGTTGAAGGAGAAATTAAAACAATTTGATTTTGATGATTTTTCTTATATTAATTATAGGTATTAATGCATTTTGTATTTGGATAAGAAAAATTTACAAGAAATAATTTTTTGGCGATTTCATTTCGAATTAGGGCGATTTTTTTTATAAATTTTGACACGATCATTTTATAATAATAATTTATTATCAAATATTTACTAAGAAAAGCTACCTAAAATTAATTTTTGGCGACTTTTGGCGATTTTTAAAATCAATTTGGCGAAATAGGTCGTAAAGATCTGACAACCCTGTTTGTAACAAAGATTTTTGACTTTGTTTATCCCTGAAGCTTCTCTACGCCTCTCGTGACTTACGTCGCAGGGACAAAGCCTTAAATGTGTAAAACGGTATGTAATTGCAAACTAATTGTCAAAAATATTTAAACATTACAATATTCACTTTATAGTATAAACTGTGGACATATCGTCGGCTAAAATGTAAAACCACATAACTAACAAAAAATTCAAAATTGCAGTTTAAATTGATTATTACATCGAAACACATGTCCTCCACAAATTTTCAAACCCTGATCACAGCAATCAGCCAGCTGTATTAAAAATAATAAAAAACTAAACTTTACTTCAGTCACTTGAATATTTCTGTTTAGCTTTTCCCCTCTCCCCTATAAAATTTATAAATGTGTAGTTACATAGTTTTGCATTTCAGCTAACGATATTGGAAACATAACAACAACGTGCTGAGCAGGGCCATAGAGGTATAAATTCTTATCAGAATAATTTTTTTTTTTGTTGAATTGAAACATGTTTCGTTTTCGTTATTTTTAAATTTGTAACAAGACTATTTTTGTTGTCCTATTGACTAGCAGCTTTTTTTTTTTTTTTTTTTTTTGTTATGGCAAGTGTTATCTATGCGTGCGGACTTAGACCCTAGACACGCTATATATGTGTACATGTGTATGTACTCGTATTATCAAAACCCCAGTTGTCCAAATCGTCCTAGACGACATTGTCTTCGACGATTCATATACGACATGTCGTCTGTAGATTAAGTTTTCTAATCGACAATTTAAAAGAAATCGGCGTTCATGACTATCTGAACGACAATGTCACACGTTTTCTCTTCAATAAAACTTTGTTGGGGACCATCTGAGCGACAGTGTCATACGTTTTGTCTTCAATAAAGCCTTGTCTAGGACAAACTGAGCGACAATGTCCCTCGTTGTGTCTTCAATAAAGCATTGTTGACGACAATATGAGCGACAATGTCCCTCGTTATGTCTTCAATAAAGCCTTGTTGATGACAATCTGAGCGACAGTGTCACACGTTTTGTCTTCAATAAAGCCTTGTTGAGGACAATCTGAGCGACAATGTCGCTCATCTGGTCTTGTGTGACCTCGCCGCCATTTGTATGAAAATTTCGTCAACGATTTGTATGGAGTTGTCTTTAATATGTCTTCTACGACTTACCATTGTCTTGTACCCGTCGTCAAAGATGTCTTAAAGACGTGGCCAACTGGGACATTTCTGATTAATAGTAACTAATTGGATAATTGTGAAGAATGTTTAAACGATTTTCATAAGTGAAAGCCTGGCTGTTATTGAAATTTAATAATGTATGTTTAATGTATGTACTAACATACATAATAGAGGGCTGCGTAAACAGTCTTGAAATGTAAATACGTCTTGTTTTTTCTCGTGGCATGTATTATACTAAACCAATAATAAATCCTGTCGTTTAATAAGCGAAGCACGTGTGTATGAGTGTTTACAAGCAATGTCGCGAAGATTTCTTTGTTCGTAACAACCCTGAAGAAAACGTGGAGTTATGTGTCCCCAAGTCACCACTTTTGTCTATTATTTTGGTGACATTGTCAACAGAGCGTCTATTGGTATTGTTCTTAATGCGTAGAAAAAAATTTTTCAGGTATACACAACTATGCTTCTTCTTGTTTAATTGGTTTGTCGAAAATAAAAGTGACGTGAAGCAAAATTTAAGTGTTTATAAAAATTAGTTTAAGAAATAAAATTAAAGGATGAATTTAAATATATTGAATAATAATTAAAAGATACACAAAAAGAATTTGCAAAAAAAAATATAAAAACACAATCCATATTGTATAAAAATAGAAAATGTTAAAATTAAAAAATTTTAAGCGAAATTTTGGCACAATTATGGAAATCGTTTTACCGTGTTGAAGATTTTGTGCCATCACTTAAAGATTTGTCATACTTGTCATACTTCATTCGTAAGTGTTTGACTTTAGTAATTCAGCGAAACATTAAATTTTTTTATTAAAGTATGTGTATTTATTTAATAGAAATAAGCAAACAAAATCCCTAGTTGCTGGTTATATGCTGAACGAATAAATGAATTAATTCCGGTTATTTTATGTTTTTTTTGTCATAAGTTCCATTTGTTATATATTTGTTTAATAAAATACCAAAATGTGAACAAAATACGCAATATCATTATCAAAGGAGTACACTAGAGTTACTAAAATGTGCTAGTGACTACCTGTTTCCAATGTCTTCATATGGTCCCTAAAGAACTATCTAATGAGTAGTACTAATGTCAGTAGTTACTTTTTATTAGAAATACTGTAGCAAATTTATACTTTGTATTCAATGTATATTCTTCATATAGTAGTCTTTGAATTTCGTGCTTTCATATTTCTCTTCTACAGGGTGGGCCAAAAGAAACCAAGGGGTGTAAAAGTTTAATAACTTTTTTGTTTATTAATTTTTTTTATTTTTTCTTTCAGATTATATAGACAACACTTGGAGAATTTATAATAGAGAGGTTCACAACTGAACAGAGAACCAGAACACTAGAATTTTATTATTTAAACCAGAGATCAATTATTTTAACGCAAAGAGCATATCGTCGACATTTTAACGTCAGAATTTCGCCCTCTGAAGCGATGATTCGTTGCTTAGTTAATCGTCATCACCAACATGGCAGCGTAAGAGATTTGCCTCGAACCGGTAGACCACGCTTAAGTCGCACTGCGGAAAATATTGAACGAGTACAGCAAAGTGTTAACGAAGCACCAGAAACATCTGGCAGAAGGCGTTCTGCTCAGCTAGAAATGTCTCGTACGTCACTACGGCTCATTTTAAAAGAAGATTTACAGTTATACCCATATAAGGTGCAATTGGTCCAAGAATTAAAACCCGCAGATCATCGGCAACGTCTAAATTTTGCAGTTAAATTTCAAGAGTTGGCCAGAAATGAAATCAACTTTATTGAAAATTTGATTATGAGTGGTGAAGCTCATTTTCATTTGAATGGCTTTGTTAATAAGCAGAACTGTAGGTTCTGGGGTTCTCAAAATCCAAGAGCCATTCATCAACGCCAATTGCACCCCATCAGGTGTACAGTATGGTGTGGGATCACATCTGAAAATGTCATTGGGCCCTACTTCTTCGAGAATGAAGATGGAAGTGCTGTAACCGTAAACGGTATCGGTTTATGATAGAAAATTTTTTACGTCCTGCTCTTGAAAACAGACCTGGTATGTGGTTTCAGCAGGACGGAGCCACTGCCCATACTGCCCGAGACACAATGGCACTTTTAAGTCAAATTTTTGGAGAGCGAATAATTTTTCGAAATTCGGAAATTATTTGGCCAGCGCGATCGCCAGATTTGACAGCACCCGACTATTTTCTTTGGGGTTTTTTGAAGGAGCGAGTGTATGTGAACAAGCCAGAGACAATCCTTGAACTCAAGGCAAACATTGTTGCAGAAATTCGAACGCTACAGCCACAAGTTTTGAAAGATGTTATGGAAAATGCTCTAAAAAGAGCCCATCAATGCGAAGCTGAAAACGGTGGTCATTTAGAGACATCATTTTTCATACTTAGTGTAAAAAAATTTCCATTTTGTATATTATATAATCTGAAAGAAAAAATAAAAAAAAGTTAATAAACAAAAAAGTTATTAAACTTTTACACCCCTTGGTTTCTTTTGGCCCACCCTGTATCTATGTAACTTGTTCAAAGTATTTTATGTCAGTTTGTCAAAATTCTTCTTGTTAATTACAAAATAAAATATGTAACTTATAAATATATCCAACATTGGTTATGGGCCCAGGATTGCTATAATTTTTTAAATAAAAGAAACTGAAAAGCTGTGTATCCTGTTTATTGTATGTAACAAGAATGTCGAACTCAAGTTTCCAAATAGATAAGCTGAATGGAGAAAATTACACATCTTGGTCGATACAGATGCGAAGTTTATTGGTAACGCAAGACCATTTGGACGTAGTGGAAACTCCTCTAAGTGAATCTGCAACCGCGCAAAAAAAATCAGCTTTGAAAGCTAAAGATAACAAGGCGTTGGCTACAATAACTTTGTCGGTAAGAACGTCTGAACTTATTCATCTTAAAGATTGTAAAACTTCAACAGAGGCTTGGTGTAAATTGCAAAATATTTACAAAGCAAAGGATCCTGCAATAAAGGTGCATTTATTCAAGAAGTTCGTGAGATTTAATTTTGTATCAAATGAAAAATATAGTGTTCAAATTAATCAATAGCGGATGATTTAAGAGATGCTGATAAAAATATACCGAATGAATTACTTTCAATATTTTTGTTATGTAGTTTGCCTCCTGAATTAGAAAATTTTGTTATTGCAATTGAAAGTCGTGATTCATTGCCAAATTTAGAACAATTGAAATACAAGATTTTAGAAGAAGAGCAGCGAAGATGTGAAAATAGCCGTGATAGCAAAGATCAAGTATTTTCGATAAAAAATAAAAATAAGAATTTCAACAAGAATCCAAATATAAAAATAATCAAAATAAATTTAAGAATGTTACATGTTATACATGCGGTAAGAAGGGTCATTTTAGTTCTCAGTGCCAATCCAAGAATAAACCTGGTGGTAGTCATGAAAGTGCAATGATTATTATAAATTCCTGCATAAATGAAAATAACGTGTATGAATGGTTGCTAGACACATCAGTGATGGGAATTGGAAATCTTGATTAACACTTGATGTTTATTTAAACTATGGTTCTTGAATGATAATTTATTGTGTTTATAGCTAGAAAAATTTACAAATATCACAAAAAACAAGTTCTAAAATTAGTTATATTTACACATTAATACATTTCGAGCCCTATTTTCGATATAATCGTGAGCGACATGTAGTAAATAAATTAACCTTTTTATTATCAAAATTGTTGATAACTTTTAAAATACAAGCTGTAAAATTTATCGTGAGCGACAATTTACGTATGTACTCGTAAAACATACTTGATTGTTATAAGAAAACCTTCTCCTAAATCGAAAATAATGACCCTTTTTCCAGTTGTCGACATCGACGTCACTTTAACACAAGACTCAAAAATTGGGACTTATTTACTCCCTCTCGAGAACAATTTTGTGCTACTGACAATCTATTACATTACATAAGGTCAAGAAAATAGCATAAACCTGTCACAGAAGTCAGCTATTTTCGGCAACGGGTACACAAGTGCATCATATATTAATAATTTGTACTTATTTACAAGAAATACAAATATAAAAACGTTTTTTTACGTTAAAGTAATGATTCTAAAGGACATACTTAAAGACTATAATAACCCTAAACTAATTTAAATTGATAAAATAACTTTTTCTTATTAGATATACTTATATACTTCATGACAATTATACAAGTGCATCATATATTAATAATTTGCAGTCTGTTTTTCGAAAATGAATAAGTGTATACGTTCTTTAAAATAACGAATGAAACCATGTTTTCGTTTTTAAAACATTTATTTATTTTCATGTGTGTGACAACAAAAGAGCTTTCAGTTTTTCACACTCATAAATTTTTTTATGTAAAATTAATTAAAAATCAGTCTACATATTTTTCATTTGACTTTAACTAAAATGTTATTTAATTTTTAATGTTAGAATGTGAACTGACGTAAAACAGCGAAAAACTATTTTTTCCTTTTATTTTTTACTATAAATTACAAAAAAAAAATAATAAACGAAAAAATCTAAATGGCTTTTAATGGCGGATTGATTTAACTTTCACAAGAACGAATCTAGATTTCCATTTCCCTTGCTTCTAGTTATAATTTCTCTGTGAAAGAATCAACACCAAATTCAGTAGAAACAAATAATTTATGCTTTATTTTCCATAATTTGACCGTCAAACAAATCACAAAAAATTTTAGTATTGAGTCAAAATAAAGTAAAAGTTATAGAGAAAAAATACTTACCCCCTGTTTGTGTAAAACGTTTCAGTTAAAAATCTTGGCGTTCTTGTAATAGACTAAAGGAAACTTGTGCAACTTTTCTTTAATCTATTACAGAAACGCCTAGATTTCTAGCTCAAACGTCTTACATAAACAGGGGGTTAGTTCTCATAAACAACGGAAAATACGAAATGCAATGAAAATCTGTTTTAATGGGTAAATGGATTTCCAATTGAATGCTAAAATCAATTGAAAATTAAATTGATAAAATTTAAAATTAATTTGAAATGAATTTTATTTAAAATTTTTCATACAAAATTTTTTTAATAGATATTATTTTTTGTATTCCTTCACTGTAATAATTTTTTGAGTGTAAATTTTTGGTTATACCTAAAAAGCTCTTTTTATGTCAAAACGAACGCTTCAGAATATGTTTTATAAAAATCCAATTTTAAACGTTATCGTTTATAAACGAAACATAAAAACGAAAGGGCTTATGTTTTCTAAAAACACGCTGTTGGTACTTATTTACAAGAAATACAAATATAAAAACGTTTTTTTACGTTAAAGTAATGATTCTAAAGGACATATTTAAAGACTATAATAACCCTAAACTAATTTAAATTGATAAAATAACTTTTTCTTATTAGATATATATACTTCATGACAATTATAGTTTGTGCTTTCTTCTTGTTAGTATACTGTCGAGTTGTAAAAATTCATGCTCCTTAAAAATAATAATAATTGTTAGCTATTTATTTTAATCAAACAAAGATTCTATCGGTATAGTAGAATTTATATTGCTTTTTTGCACTTGAAAAATCTTTACCATGAATTAAAGATGTTGAAGTTTATAATTGCAGTACATTTAACACTTTAAAAATATTCTTTATACGCTTGATGAAAAGTAGAGAATAAAAAGAATACCTTGAACCATTCGATAAATATTACTCAAAAAATTTTCATTGAAACTACCCTGTCAGAAATTACGTTAACTTTAAACTAACTTTAGGCTATCTATTTCGTAACTAGTACTGACTGGCACTTGGATTACTTTTAATGTAATCAACTGACTATTTTAACATTGCGATGTCCTAGGCGGTAGTCAATTGTCTCACTCTGCATTACTTTCAGCTAACTTAAAGTTGAATTTTTTAAATTACCTGGTAGTCAGTAAATTTAAAAAATGTTTCTGGGGTTCGAACATGTATCATCACACATTGTGTACTCAACGCTCTACCACTCAGCTAAGGTAACATCTAAAATAACAACAGCAAAATGTTAATATAAAACTAAAATTAGTTTCAAAGTAGCTGAGAATAAATTTGTTGGCTCTCATCAAATTCGATTGCGTACTCAACTGGAGGATTAATTTTGGGTTTGTTCTGGATGACATTGCAGTTAGCTTTTAGTCTCAGTCTAAGAAAAGTTAACTATAAGTTAACTATTTTTGTGGTCAACCACACATTCTCCGACAGGATATTGTTTGCGTCTCCATGTTTTTTAAAAACTCACTCACACTTAAGCTCTTGAATTTTTTAAATCTTCAAAGTCTAGTATGGATCTGTATTCACAGCATTTTTTTAATCAAGAGGAACAGTACGAGTATTATTTGAGTCTCCAATACAAAGCAATACAAATAATAGTCCTTGAAGTCATATTCAGTTTTCAAATATGACACAAAAGAAATATAAGAAGACTTTATTCGACTTTTTAATTCTACAACTTTATGCTGGAAAAATTAGTTTTTGATTATTAATTGTTCAATTTCAGTACCACAATAATTTTCTTCTGTTGGAATATGGAGAGAATTTCGATCTATATTGTCAACATCAAAGCACAAGAAGATTACTTGTTATTGCAATTTAATGGATAAAAAGTGCCATAAAAGGAGCGAGAGTGCCACAGTGCCAGGCAACATCCAATAGTGCCAAAAATGGCACAATTGTGCCACATTTCCCATCACTGCTTCACATGTGTGTCGAGAAAGAAGCTTGTTCTCAGGTATGAGAGAGTATAATAGCGAAGTAGTTCTGACAAATTTAGTGTAAAAGGAATAGGCGAAGTTAAAGTAAAATTTAACAATAAATCTTATGATTTAAAAGATGTTTTGTATATTCCTAATATGAAATCAAATTTTTTGTCCATTAGCAAGATGGCTGAGAAAGGATATACCATAAAATTTTAAAATAATAATGTGGAAATTTTCAAGAAAACTCAATTTCAATTTGCAGCAAGAATTATTAATGGAATCTATAAAATTAAATCAACATTGGAAAGTCATTCAATTAACAAAGCTAAAAACAGTGATAATACCATTTGGCACAGACGGTTTGGTCATTTAAATTTTAATGATTTGGCAAAATTAGCAAATAAAGGTATGGTGCGTGGATTGAAAGGTAATGTAAATGATTTCAATTGTGTTAAATGCTCTTTGTGTAAAATGTCAGCAAAACCTTTTAAACCGATCGGCACAACAGTCTCTAATAATTTGATGGATTTAGTTCATACAGACATTTGTGGTCATATGAGAATTAAATCTTATGGTGGTGCTTTATACTTTATTACATTGATTGACGATTTTTCCCGGTATATTACAGTTTATGTTTTAAAAAGCAAATCCGATACTTTTAATGCATTTAAAGATTATATTCATATGGCAGAGAAACAGACTGGTTGTAAATTAAAACGATTAAGAAGTGATAACGGCAGAGAGTACATTAATTCCAATTTTAAAAATTTTTTTAAAGAAAGGGGTATAATTCATGAAACAACGGTTAGCTACGCACCTCAACAAAATGGAATCTCTGAAAGAGCTAATACAGAATTTTGGTGAAAATGACTAGGTGCATGCTGGAAGAATCAAAATTGCCAAAACGATTATGGGCTGAAGCTATCAGCACAAGTGTTTATATCAAGAACCGTTCACCTAGAAAGGTTTTGGAAAATGTAACTCCATTTGAGCGGTGGACTAAAAGAAAACCATGTGTTTCATATTTTAAAGTTTTTGGATGTAAGGCTGTAGTTTTAGAAAAGAAGCCTGGTAGATCAAAATTGGAACCAAAAGGTAAAATTTGTACATTTATTGGATATCAACCAAATACAAAAGGTTATAGACTAATTGATTTAAAGACAAATAAAATAATAATTTCAAGAGACGTTAAATTTTTTGAAAACGAAGTCGAAATAAATAACGATGATGAAAATGATTTTTATGAGAAGATATTGGATTGCTCTAATATATTTAATAATCAAAATCAATCAATCAATGTACAAAATAATATTGTAAATCGTAGACCTTTCAGTAGATATTGAAGAAAATGACGATCAAAATCCAAGTGATAGCAATAATATTGAGGAATATGAATCCTGTTCAAGTGAAAACTCAGACTTTTTAGGTTTTGATAATTCAGAATCAGTACTTGAGGACACATATGAAAGAAATCCACAAGGAACACGAAAAAGGGGAAGACCTAGTATATTAAGAACTGGAAATCCTGGCAGACCTAGAAAAATGTATAAAACTGATACTGATGTTTTGAATATGGTTGATGATTTTGGCTTTTGTCCTGCAAATGCAAAAGAAGCTATAAGTAGTGATGAATCAAAAGAATGGCAAGAAGCAATGGAAAAGGAGTATTCATCATTAATAAAAAATAATACATGGGAGCTGGTTGAGAAACCTCCAGATAAAAATATTATTGGAAGTAAATGAATTTTTACGAAAAACCGTTTTGCAGATGGTACTATAGAGAAATATAAATCTCGATTAGTAGCTCAAGATTGTTTCCAAAAGTATAAAGAAGATTACAGTGAAACGTATTCACCAGTAGTACGTCATCCTACAATTCGTTTAGTTTTGTCATTGGCTGTAAAATACAATTTATTAATTAAACATTTGGACGTTACCACAGCATATCTCTATGGAGATTTAAAAGAAGAAGTGTTTATGAAACAACCTGAGATGTTTATAAAGAAAGGTGAAGAAAACTTAGTATGCAATTTAAAGAAGTCGTTATACGGACTTAAACAATCTGGAAGAGAGTGGAACTATAAAATAAATGAAATTTTACTTAAAATTGGTTTTGAGCAATACAAAACAGATAGTTGTGTTTTTATTAACCATAATAAAAATGAAGTTAATATTATTGCTCTCTATGTCGATGACATTTTATTAGCTTGTAGTTCCAATAAATCTATAGAATGCATATTGAAAAAATTTAATGAACACGTCGAATTTGTTGATCGTGGCCAGCCGAACTATTATTTGGGAATGGAAATTTCAAGAAATGATCCAAGAGGAAACATCGAAATACATCAAAATAATTTTCTGAAAGAACTTTTAAAGCAATTGAATATGGAAAATTGTAAGCCTGCTAAGACACCATTTGTTGCTGGAACAGTGTTATTGAAATGTAATGAAGAAAACTGCAGTGAAATGGCCGCTATAAAGAAATATCAATCAATAATTGGAAGTCCGATGTATTTATCAACTATTTCAAGACCTGATATTGCCCATACAGTTTCAAGTTTAGCACAGTTCAGTTCTCATCCGCACAAAGAACACTTTGTGGCTGTAAAACACGTCTTAAGATATTTAAAATATAAAGATTTTTCTCTTATATATACAAAAGATAAAAATGATTTAATTTGTTATTCCGATGCAGATTGGGGATCAAATGTAAACGTGGGAGTCGAAAAAACAAAGTATTGTCGCCTTGAGCTGAATACATTGCAATGTGTCAAGCCGTAAAAGAAATCAGTTTTTATCGAAGCCTTTTAAATGAAATGGGATTAGAAGATTTTATAAAGAAATCAACTACATTATGCTGTGACAATCAAGGTGCCCAATTTTTAACAAAAAATAGTATGACTTTGAAGAGAAGTAAACACATGGACATACGATATCATTATATCAAAGAGAAGTACAAGGCAAATGAAATCGAATTGAAATATTTTCCAACTGAGGAAAATGTTGCAGACATATTAACTAAATGCTTAACAAATCAAAATCATTATAAATGTTGTAATTTGTTGAATTTAAAATGTAAATAATTTTTATTTGTGTAAATGTCGAATCTACATTGAGGGGGTGTTTATTAGAAATACTGTAGCAAATTTATACTTTGTATTCAATGTATATTCTTCATCTAGTAGTCTTTGAATTTTGTGCTTTCATATTTTTCTTCTATGTAACTTCTTCAAAGTATTTTATGTCAGTTTGTAAAAATTCTTCTTGTTAATTACATTAATTTTATACAAAATAAAATAACATAAATATATCCAACACTTTTCAATGACACGCACATGTAAAATGTCTATAGCAAAAAGCATTGAGTGGGGTTAATTAGTCAGTAGTACTGGCGACAAAGTCAATATTGAATCAGTACTGATTCACTAGTGACATTTCCTGCAGGGAAACAATCAAAAGAAGTAGTGTTGATGCGTGATATGGTTGTTAGTATGCATATTGTATGTTTGAGTGTGTGTGTGTAAGATGTAGATGGTAAGCTATTATGTGTTTAAGGGTGGTTTTTTTAATGCAAGCGCACACAACTAATGTCAAACTATGTGTGCGTTTGTATGTGCGCAGAAAAATAAAAGATTATACCCAGAACGTGTGTGCGTATGTACATGCATGACGTTTTTAAACGCGCCCATGCGTTTGAAGAAGCAAGCATCACAAATTCTTGTGGCACGAAGTATTTTCTTCTTTACTCCTATAATTGCAATAACTGAAATAAATGTCTTGCCAAACAGTGTTGTTTAGCGTTTGATTCAGAATATTTTGCTGTAGTAAAGCATTTGAAAAATCCCTCATGTCTTAAGAGTTGTTGTAAGTGGTCTTTTGCAGGGGTCTAATTTGTACTAAAGTATTTATTAATAGAACAACACTGCTAACTAACTTTTCACTTACTTGCTACAAGTGAAAATAAGTCACTGTCTAGTAAAATTCCTTGGCAGTTGAGTTGGAAGTAGGCTGCAAGCACTGTTGTTAGATATGGCGATATCTCGCCAAACGTGGCGACGAAAATTTATTTTTGGCGCTGAAAATTTTGAAATGGCGATTGGCGATTTACTTGGCTATATTTGAACTCCTTGGCGATATCTTTGGCTATATTTTTATGATTTCAATAAAATATAATAATGTTAAGAATATGAAATATTTTTTAAGGAATTTTTTCTACAACATAAAATATTTCGTGCAAAAGATTCTAAATGTTGTGACTCTTTATCTCAAACAAAATTTTCTGAAATTCAAGAATATGGACCACAAAATCTCATTTGGTGTTTATGAAACATAGTGAGGAAACATTTTGATAATGAAGCACCAAAAATCCCATAAGAGTTCTCGCCTAGAGTGTATGAATACATCGATGCTGCTGGTACTTACCACTACAACATTTAAGTAAATGTTAGTTCAGTTGAATTAAATAATAATTTTTATCTTGGTGCTCAAGTTAAATTTATTCTATTTAGATTGACTTTGGAATAAGTTATTTTTAAGTACTTTTTGTGCGCCAGTATTTATATGTGAATGTACACTTTTCTTAAGTTTTCTTAAATACTATAATTTTTATGTTTTACAATAGACGTTACCTACCGAATTTAAAACTTAATAAGATTTGTAATGTAATTACAAAATATAATATATTTTTGTACCTATAATTTGATGTTTTATTATATTGGCGATATTTGGCGATATTCGACAAGTCATTTGGCGAGGAGGCTGAAAATAAATCTGACAACACTGGCTGCAAGTGCCGAAAATTTAGTTGTGTTAGTAAAAGAGTTTCAGTGTATTGAATTTTTCGAACTTGCACTTGCACGTGTAAGCCCTAGATTAAACAAGATTTCTCGCACAAAATGCGTACGTTAAACCAGCATTAACCGATAATCATTTGCGAATGACGATATTTAGATCTGATGACGTTCTTCGTCTTAAAATTTATATTGAAAACAAAAGCCCCTAATTACCTAAATCACGTCACTAAAGGGGTATTTAAATGAAAACATAATTTTAAAAATTTTGTTTTTGTTTTTCATTCACCACAGAAAAACAAATAGCACAAGAGTTTATTGCCTGGTCATTCATAATTTTTAGATTTTGTATGAAAAACAAAATATGAATTGAACATTCGATTTTCGATGTTCGACAGCGAAAGAAGATCGAAAATCGAATGTAATTCATAATAAGGGCCAAAAATTTGTTTTTGTTTTGAATGTAAAAGTGTGCGACAAGTCGAACGTTGTCGACATCTTGGGATTGGCAATATGTTTTTGTTTTCATATACATAAATATCACTTTGGTGGCGTGATTTACACAATTAGCACCTAAAATTTTTTTTCCAGTAAAAATTCCTGTTTTTTTGATTAATTTACTAATTTTTTTTATCAGTTTTCAGAAAATAAAAAAAGAGAACTTTAGTGCAACAATTTACTTTGAAAACCAACAAAAGAAAGAAAATTCTCTTTCGTTTTACAACACTGCAAAGAAATTCATTTACAAGGCAAAGCAATGCTTTATAACAACACTGCTTTGACAATCAGTGAAGTGACAATTTAATCCAATTATGAACGCAAACAAGTTTTTTACTTGTGTAATTAAATATAAGTTTTGTAAAATTAAATTACATATTTTTAAATGAATGTTCAGAAAATGCTATTCTTTTGAAAACCTCTTTCGAATTGGCTTATAATACAAATTCAAACAGTGTTAATAACAAATATACCAGGCACAAACGAATCATAAATGAAAGCAATGCACAAATTTGACAGATGTTGCGCATTGAAAAGAATTGCCTCGCAATAATGAACTTGCGGCATTACCAAAAATAACTCTGCTGTATTTATGAACACTACGCATTACAGTGTTGCATTGCAAACTGCATTTATGAAGTCAGCCTATGTAATTTTATTATTTTTGCATTTTCTTTCTAAAATATTGACGAAAAGACACTTATTCAAAACAGGTTGAATAAGAAAGGAAAAAAAACTATCACCATAATCGACAATAAGGTTTCAGAGCTGGAAAGTTTACAATTTTTTTTCCATGTAAAAGTAAGTATCTGAAAATAATTTTTAAAAATACAAATAAATTTAAAAAAAAAAACAATTCTAGGGTTGGAAAATTAATTTTTTTTTTGGTATGCCACAGTAACTTACTATGTACTAGAAATTTGTTTATTTTTCTCTCTAAATTAAACATATTTTAAATTTAGAGAATTATTTTGCTAAAAGAAATCACAAAAAACTAACAGATTTCCATGTTTTGAAAATATATTTTTTAATATAAAACCAACCAGGTCAATTTAATTTTATCTTTTTCTTTAGATATTAAAAATAATTAATGTTGTAGAAAGAAAAGTTTGGGGTACAATATTGGAATAAATTCAGTGAAGTGCGAAGTTCCGTACGGAACGAAGGGTTCCGGGTTTTTGTTTTTTGGGTTTTAGGGTTTTTTCGGTTTTGAGCGTTTTTAAGTTTTGGCACTTTTTTCTCGTTTTATCGATTATTTCGGTTTTTGGCGTTTTTTAATTTCGCCGATTTTTTTTTAATTTTCGCGATTTTTTTCATTAGGGCGATTTTTTAGTTTTAACGCCTTTTTCGCGTTTCGGCGTTTTTTCATTTTGGAGATTTTTTTTCATTTTGGCGATAGTTTTTCATTTAGGCGATTTTTTAGTTTTGGCGCCTTTTTGCGTTTTGGCGATTTTTTCCGTTTTTTGCGTTTTTTTTTTCATTTTTTAGATTTGTTCATTTTGTCGATTTTTTGGGGTTTGCCGATTTATTTTAGTGTTAGAATTTTTGTTTTTTTTTTAATTTGGTGCTTTTTTCGTTTTGGCGATTTTTTTGGTTTTTGGCGATTTTTTTTTTGTTTTGGTTTGGCGATTTTATAATTTTGGGATTTTTAGTTTTACCGTTTTCGAAAATTTCAAGAGTTTGCCTGTTGCAAGTTGTCAAAATTACATAGTTAATTAAACTGATGGACACCCCTTTAATTAAAATTTTTTAAAATTTTATTGTATCTGTATAAAAATACACTAATTATAAAAATTTCAAGTCAATATACATATGTACATACAGTTTTGAGTATTAAGAATCAGAAAAATTAAAAAAAAAACAAAGTTTCAGGGTTGGAAAATTTAAATTTTTTTTGGTATGTAAAAGAGACTACGAGTATATAAAACTTAATTTCTTTGTTAATTAAATACATATTTCCAATATTAAAAAAAGAAAGATAAAAAAATTTAAAAAAAACCAGGGTTGGAAAATATAAATTTTTTTTAGTATGTAAAAGAAACTACATATTAATTTTTAATTAAACATATTTTAAATATTAGAAAGGCATTTACTCAATTTTTATATGAAAATCTAATTTAACCATAAAAATTGGCACTCATTAGTCTTATGAAGCTTTGTGATATGTTGCGTATTATGCACAAATGCAGATGTATAATTAGTTTAGGTTGCTTGCGGATGTTTTTAAATAGAAATTTGTTTAAGTACCATTATGAATAGTTATTTAAGGACAACCAATATCGAGGCATAACCGATAAAAATAGCTTAAGCGACACATATGTTTTTGTTTTCAATATAAAAAATTGTATAATATATATGTGTATATTAATTAATAATTAAAACACTTTCTTTTGAAATATTCACCACACAAGGAAATAATTAATTTTAAAATTTAATAATTGTTTAAACCTAATTAGCTATAAGCATTTAAAATTTAATTATCCAAACATTAAACTTACCTTTAAACATTTGCGGAGAGCGATAAATATGGCTGTGGAATTGAAGGCCGCGATAAATATCCATTCCGGGAATTTTTGGATACTGAGGTTTAGTGTAGTGGCCATTACAAACAAATATTCTATCAAAATATTCTACACTAAACTTACTGGTTCTTTGATTCAAAACATACACCTAATTGAAAGTAAAAAAAAAAATTTTTAATGATAAGCTTATTTAAGCATACACATTAATTACATCATTCAAAAAATAAATAAAAATAATGCATTTAATGCACATAAATTATTATTATATTTATTATTTGTGTACTTGCCTCCCATTCTTTATGATGTGGTCGAACACGTATCACTTCATGTTCAAATTTAATGTAATTTCTTAGTTGGAAATGATCGGCGTAGAGATTTAAATATTCTAAGACATCGGCGGAGCTAACAAAAGACAAGTCAAACTTTTCGGGATAGGGAAAGTCGGGAAAACCCATAACTTCTTTAGGCAAATTTGTTCTGTGTAAAATTTTTTTTTTTAATTTATTAAATGCAATTTTCATAATCCAGCAAATCATGCGGCTAATCTTTATTACATACCTTAATCCCTGATACATACTGCTGTGTACTTCTTCATCGCACTGCACAGTGGCATCGATATCTTCGTATACCCACGTGCCACCAATCTGTTCATCTCTTTCATAACAAACCACTTCCAAGTGATGCTCTAAGGAATTTTTAATCGCCGATAAGCCAGCTGTACCCGCTCCTATGACACACACACGTATCTTTTTATTCATTTTATATAAATATTTTTTTTATTTATTATTTTATAAATATAATATTTTTCTTTATCCTTTTTTTATTTTGTTTAGGTTTTATTTTAATTCTTCCTTTTGTTTTTTTATATTTTAATATTTTTAACCGTTTGGCTCAACCGCTCATTCAGAAGTTTGAAAAGTTACTGCAACAGTCAAAAGATTTTTGTGCGCGATCCTCATATAAGTATTTTATAACCAACTATTGTACAATTATTTACTTACTACTGTGTGTTGCTTTAATTCGGTTGGGATTAGTTTTTTTTTTTATTTTGTTAAACACTGCATAGTACAAGTATGTATGTACCCTACTCTACTTATAAATAAGTTGTATCTCTAGTTTGTTATCATTTCTGGGCTGTACATACATACATATGTTTGTCTTTTGAATGTCTATACATACATATGTATGTCGAAATTTCCCAGTGAACATTATATATTAAACTTAGAGAGAAATGATAACAATCAGCTTTGTATTTGGAACGGAAATAGAAAATCATGTTGATATTTAGTGACGTAGTGGAAATAAAAAGAAAGAATAAGAAATTATTTTGGACTAAAGCAAATACGTGGGGTTTTTATGAAGTCCATTTTCATAGTTCAAAATTTATGTACTTCTTCATAGATTTTTGCAATTGTTCATTTTAGTTAACTTTAAATTTTTAAACAATCTAATTTATTTTTATTATTAATATAAATATAATATATATATATATTAATATAAATATAATGTTCTTATATTTTAAATATTTTTATGTGCCTTTTAAATCTTTTTGTAAGGATAAAATATTTTTAAAATATTTCTGAAAGAAAAAACAAAAAAAAGTTAATAAACAAAAAAGTTATTAAACTTTTACACCCCTTGGTTTCTTTTGGCCCACCCTGTATATGAGGCTATCAGCGCAGAAGTGGTGTAACTCACATTCGTTTTTTGGTTGCTGTTCTGGTGATAAACACATAATTTACATTAGCAACTCTCAAAAAAAATTTTAGTAAACCGCATTTTGGTATTCTAAAGAAAATGGAGCTGAAAAATCATAATAATGCAAAGTTATAAAGCAATTAAAAACAGCAATTGTTTAAATAACTAGATGTGGGTTACACCACTTCTGTGCTAGTGGTCTCATACATATGTACTTTATATCGAGCCCTAACCGCTAAAAAAACTTAAGCGACATTTTTTTCGATTTTGACTTTTTGATGAAATTCTATTAAGAAACATAATTCCCGACCCCTGTAAAAATTTCAGAGCAGACAGATTTGCCGTTACGAAGATAAAGTCAAAACAAAAAATGCTTAACCGACATTGACTTTTTGTTTACAAATTTCCTGACTGCGTGGTGTCGTTTAAGTTTAATTTTCAGTCTTACATTTTTTTGTGCGGCGTTGGAAAAGTTTACATTTTTGTGTTGATTGCTTGCTAATATTTATTAAAATGGCATCTGGTGAAAGAAAGGCAACTATGTTTTTGTTGATTATAGAAATTTCATCGAGTTTTGCAATACACGTGTTAGTGATGTGTCCAATAAGATAAAAAATGCAAATCATTGTTGGCTTTTTTCCTAAATGTGATTTTAGTGTAATAATTTTTTTTTAAGTTGCCAGAGAAAATTGTTTTTGTTCCGTATAGCAGCAGCGACTCCGAGCTAGACATTGACGAAGAAATGTGTGTAGAAAAGAGAGGATACAAAGCTCCTAAAGCTGTTCCTAATCGATTGAAAAAAAAGAAACAGCGAAATACTACAGTTAAACCGAATCCCTGTGCTCCAATTTCACTGAAAAGGACAGGGAGTTATTAAACGAGCATTTCTGGGGCATGGGCAACAGCAATAGACAAAAAGAATGGTTGCGCTCATGTATTAAACGTAAATCTGTTGCCAGAAAAAGATCGGAAAATGCAAAAAGACAATTTACTTATGAGTACAACATGAACTACAACTTTAAACATATTGAAGTTTGTCAACAATTTTTACTTAAAACAGTAAATATATCCTAACAAATGCTAAGAAACGTCAGAAATAGAAATAAAATAAATTCAGTAAAGTGCGACTATGACTCGCGCACATAGGGTTCCGTACGAACACTAGATATATAATTTAATACAAACTTCATCCTATATAATATATAGTTTTGACATTTTTTTCGTTTTTGGGGTCTTTTCGGTTTTTTTGTTTTGTCGTTTTTTGCGTTTTTTTCGGTTTTGGCGATTTTTTTAAGTTTTGGCTCTTTTTTAGTTTAGACACTTTATTTTCTTGTTTTGGCGATTTTTTCGGTTTTTTGGCGTTTTTCCATTTTGGCGATTTTTTTTTATTTTTGGCGATTTTTTTTAATTTTTGCGATTTTTTGTTTATTTAAATTTTTTTTTTAGTTTTGGCGACATTTTCGCCTTTTGGCGATTTTTTTAAATTTTTTGCGTTTTTTTTTCATTTTGGCGTTTTTTTTCATTTTGGCGATTTTTTCGAATTTGGCGATTTATTTTAGTGTTAGAATTTTTTTTTAATTTTGGCGATTTTTTTCGTTTTGGCGATTTTTTTAATTTTTGTCGATTTTTTTTTTTGGTTTAGCGATTTTATAATTTTCGGTTTTTTTAGTTTTACCGTTTTTGAAAATTTCAAGTGTTTGCCTCTTACGGTTTCCAAGATATAGCAAATTGTCAAAATTACATAGTCAAAATTGCATTAACTGATGGACCACCCTTTAATTTAAATTTTTTAAATTTTAGTGTTAATTGTTGTAGTCTGTATAAAAATACACTAATTTTACAAATTTCAAGTTTCAATATACATATGTTCATACAATTGTATGTATATTACATGGGATTTTAACATATTTCATTGCTCGTTTTGGAACACCCTTTAATTTTTAATTCTCATTTATATGTTGTTGTAGCGGCCAAGGTTCTACATGCTGTGTCCAAATTTCAGGTCCGTAGCTCTTACGGTTCCTGAGAAAATACCGTGTGACGGACAGACGGACAGACGGACAGCGTAGCGAAAACAATAATGAGTGCTGTTGGTGATATTAAAACGAAAGCAAAGCCACACAATAAAACTGATGAATCAAAAATACTGGTATTGAAATCATTTATTGAAAATTTGCCCGCAGTTCCGTCGCCGAAATAAAACTAATAAGCTGTATGTTTCAAGTGAATTTCGAAACATTTCTGGTTTATATAAGGCCTTTACACAACATTTAATAAGTAATCATAAGGAATTGTCTCAGTTGTCCCAAAGAGTTTTTCGTTCAGTTTTTAAAAATAACTTCAATATTGGTTTCCACTTGCCTAAAAAGGACAAATGTGAAAGCTACAAAAACTTGGAAGAGGAAGAAAAAAACTATCGGGCAGTCTGAAAAATACAAAAATCATATAAAGGACAAGGAGGAGTATAAAGAAATATTTTTGGAGGAACAGACACAAACAAAACAAATTCATCGTTTTTATGCGCTAGCTTCGATCTACAAAAAGTTTTAAACACGCCCCATTCAAAAAGTGTTACATTATTTTATTCAAGAAAATACTCATACTATAACGAAAGTGTTTATGAGAGTGGTACAAGAAATGGTTATTGCTTTTTGTGGGGAGAGACTGACGGAAAAAGAGGATGCAATGAAATTGCCACAGTATTGTTCCAATATTTGGCACGTGTTGACCAGAGAGGAACCTGTTCTTCAATAAGCCTTTACTGCGACAGCTGTGAGGGTCAAAACCGAAATAGAGCAGTGCTTTCAGATTTGAAATTTTATCTTGAAACTGCTGTTTTTATAAAGAAAATAAAAATTACATATTTATTACCTGGTCATACAATGATGCCTGTGGACTCCATTCACAGCACAATAGACAGCGTTGTCAACTCGGTGCTTTTCGCACCGTTTTTAGTGCTTTTTGAAATTTTCGACGCGAAAAATTTTGAAGTTAGTGCTCGGTGCTTTTTTAAACTAATTTTTGGTGCTTTTTATTTCTTGGCGGTGGCACTAAACCCGAAATTCAAAAAAAAATTTCCTTATATAATATATATACATATTTTTTTTTTTTTTGTAGAAGTCTAACATTTAAAAAACATAAGCACTGCAGTTAAATGGAACATTTCAAAATATTTTAATAAGATTGTACAAAACTTGGTTAAAGAAATACGTGCATTTTATTCTCAAACTTTCACATTTTAAGCACAATTAATGGAAACAGTGTTTTGCCACACGACAAAGAAGACATAATCCAAGTATAGTCTAATAGCGAAATATTTTCTAGTATATACAATAAATAGAGAATAATTCACTTAATGCAATGGAGAAACTTTGAGTTCGCAATCGAGATTTGGGCAGAAATAAAGTCCTATAACGATTCATTTGATATAAACTCGTTTGGGGCATTACCGAAATTGCATTCCTATCAAACTTTAATGTTTAAATGCAGAAGTTGATCACGTTTTTACCTTTATTACTTTATTTAAGTCTAAAATACGTAAAAAATTGTCCTTACACTTGGCTTTATATAGGGTGTTTTTTTAAGAGGTACAGAGCTTCGAATTGAAATAAAACACAAGAAAATCGTTTTAATGTCCATCAGTTTGGCTTTATTGGAAGGATAATTTTATGCCATTAATGTTTAAATATGATTTCGGGCATGTGGCCGCCGCGGCTGGCTCGAATAAAGCCAATTCTACAGGTCCAATTTTCAACCACTTTTTCGAGCATATGGGGCCGTATGTTGGCAATAACGCCACGAATGTTGGCTTCCAAGTCCCCTAACGTTTCTGGTTTGTTGGCGTAGACGAGCGACTTCACATATCCCCAAAGAAAATAATCCAATGGTGTCAAATCACACGATCTTGGTGGCCAATTGACAGGTCCATTCCGCGAAATTATGCGCTCATCGAACGTTTCCTTCAATAAATCGATTGTGACGTGCGCTGTGTGGCATGTAGCGCCGTCTTGTTGCAACCACAACTCATCCACATTCATGCCATCCAATTCGGGAACAAAATAGTCGGTTAGTCGGCTCTAATTGCTGTGCACGGTGGCGAATCGATTCATTCGGGTCCTCTTCAACACTTTGCTCTACAGCGGCAATTGTTTCTTCGGTGCGCACTGTTCGACGCCTCTGCGGATGCGTATTATCACATAGAGTAAACGTAGTGCGAAAACGATCCATGGTTAACCGAATTAATTGCTCTGATGGACGATTATGTCGACCATAAAATGGACGGAGCTTGCGGTAAACTTCGCGAACTGAACCATTATTTTCGAAATAAATTTGCACGATTTGCAAGCGTTGTTCTTTTGTCAACCTGTTCATGATGAAATGGCAAACCAAACTAAATATTAATCACTTGACGGCTGACAAAATGGCCGCCAGTTAAAAAAGTGATGCCAACTTAAAGTTCTATACCTCAATAAAAAACACCCTTTATAAAAGCGGTCTGAAACGAGAAAATTGTGTTGCTAATAGAGCTGCCGTTTTAGGTTACATATTTATAACCTACTTCGTTCCTTTTTTTCTAAAATAATAGTACATATAGTTTAAGTTTATATAACTTGGTTAACTCGCAAATTACTTTTTTTTTAATTTTGTAACTTTGTTATTATTAGTATTGTGTTTGCTGTGAAAGAATGTTTCTTTCTACAGCATTGTTTAATAAAAAATAAATTATAAAAAGTCTTGATTTTAAAAAAATTAACTACTATTCCCATCAAGGTGAAAATCTAATCAGCAAGTCAAAAAGATTTGCCAATTGCTGTTTATTTTACTAATTTCAGGTGATTAGTTTCTTCGTTGACGAAAAAAATTAAATTTTTTAAAAATATTAATTTAGTGCTTTTTTACTTAAATTACGCATTTTTTTCCTGGTTTCAGTGCTTTTTGAAATTTAAAAGTTGACAACGCTGACAATAGAGTCGTTTATCCGTGACAGAAGTCTTTGGGCTCCAAGTGAATGGTATACTGTGATTTCCAATGCAAGAAATCGACCAGCTGGTTATGAATGTGTTTTGATGAATAATGGAGATTTTAAATACTGGAAAGCTTTTTCGCATGTACTGTTTTCTAGTTCAATAAAAATTTCATTTAAAACTCTACGCTCTGCCATATTTGAAAAAGACAGTTCCATTATCATACTTAAGTATGGTTATTTTCAAAATTCCGAAGCAACAAAAATCGATCTCAGTACGATATCACGCTCAAAACGAAATTTGCCCATAACAAAAAATGGACCAATTCCTGCATATAATGATTTCTTAAAAATTTCATCTGCTAAATACAATGATTTAAAAAAGCTTTGTGATAAAAATGCAATTAATAAAAAATTCCACAACGAATATTTAAGCCTAAAACACGCAAATAATATTAAAGATACATTACCAGAAACAGATGAAGAAGACACTAAAGAATAAACCTTATATTACCATGAATTTAATTTTTTTATTACATTAAACGTTATGTTATACTATGTGAATTTCCTTTCTTTTAAGTTGTCCACATTTCGAAAATAAATTTAAAAAACAAAACTTAACCGACACAAATACATCACTTTAGCTTGCCACAATGACAGCGAAAAAAAAACTTAAGTCACAAAAATCCTACTTCTTTTTTAAAAATTACGAATGTAACGACTAAGATTAGTTAATTACTCAAAGAAAAGCATAATTTGAAAGTTTCATGCTAATACCTGCACTGAGTACTGAGAAAACTAAAAAAAACATTCTCCTGACAAATTCAGTTTTTGTCGCTTAAGTTTTTTTTCGCGGTTAGGGCTCGATATATAAGATCTTATTGTTGTATAAGAAATATAAATAAATAAAATTAAATTAAAATTTAAACCCATACTTCTGCTTTATGGTAATATTTTTATATCTATTATACCCCTGCAAAAGACCACTTACAAGAACTTTTATTAAGACATGAGAGATTTTTCAAATGCTTTAGGTTAGGTTAGATTAGGAAGGGTGGTGCTTTACCGCATCTCCACTAGGAACCCCAATTGGGTCCATTGTGATTCCCTTCTGTTGCTCAAAAGTAATATTTACCCTCCCATGTGCAGCCAGAAGTGACCCAATTATCCATCACTAAGCCACCGAATTCCCATGATGAAGCCCCTGATATCCTCTAGTTTACACTTCCCGACATCAGTAATGCTTTCATGGAAACGTCTGCTCAGCCATCTAAGCCTATGACGTTGCAGCTTCAGGCAATGACAGATAATATGTTCAATGGTTTCTGGTTCCTCCTCATCCCCGCGCATCCTACAAAAATCTGAAGTGCCAGTCTCCTAAATGCTAGTTCTTTCACTGACCAAGCAGTGACCTGTAAACACGCCTATCATGATTTTCATCGCCTTCCGATTCATGTCCAGTAGTAGTTTAGATCTTCTTGAGTCAAGTTTTGGCCAAAAACCCCTCGAGACTCTTACAAAGCGATACGAACTTTAGCCTGTTCAAATCATAAATGTAGAAACAAATTAAGTTCGAACAATAATATTTAAATTAACTAAAAACCAGAATTATTTTACCCCAAAATGAAATTTTACCTAAAATCTCCTCGTTTATTTGCCCGAAACTATCTAAGTACATATTTATGCAATTCTGCAATCGAATATATGCACCTTATTTATTTATTAACAGTATTTTAAAAAACTTTTTGTGACTGACTATATACGACCTATGTATGTATGCCTTTACATAGGAAGTAGCAAAATGGTTGTCAACGAAATTCCACAAAAGAACTGCAAGGTTATACGGTTATAAGTGGCAGATCGGTCAACCAGTGCGAGCGAGATGAAAAACTCTCGAAGGCCAAACAACACACACAAGCCTGACCGCACTTAAGAAATGCGAGTAATTACGATGACACGGGAGCTGTTCTTCAACCCAGAGCCACAAAGTACACAGAGATGTCACGAGACGGAAGAAATTGCGAATTCTGGACGTCTCGCTCACACAGTACCCGTGTCTTCTTTAAGCTTCTTTCGTAGTTGCGTTGATTTAATGTTTTTGCAATTTATACTTTGTGTCCTCATTCGCTAAGAGATTTTTGCAACTAAAAGGTTAAAATTAATATTTATGAATGAAAAGCTTAAAGCTTAAGTCAGAAATTATCTGAAAACAAATCTTAATCACTTTTTTAATACTAATAATCATTTTCACACTCTGTTTTTTAATTCAACACAACAAATTCTTTGATTTAATTTTGTACAAATGTTCACTTGTTCAAATGTATTTTCATTTTATTCTTTGTGGTCTCATTCGCTATGTACTTTTTGGAAGTAAATGGTAAAAATTAATATTTTTCAATTGCTTAAAATGATGTCTGTAATTATTTGGAAACTAATTTTAATCACTTTTTTACCACTAATAATCTTTTACACTTTGTGTTTTTTAATTCAACAGTTCAAAATCTTTCATTTAAATTTGTAAAAATGTTCTTTTGTTCATTTCACAAAGTACACATTTTCTCTTGTTTGTTTTGATTATATTGTTAACAACTTAATAACAAATATACTACAGTTGTCCCTTTCTCGCCGAACCGGTGTCATTGCTGATTTTAGCTTTTTTCATCACTCACTTTCTTCACCTCTGTATACTTTGTGCCAGAGCTGCTTAACGACTGAACTTATGTACTTATTTTTTTTGTAATATGAATTATTTTTGTAATTTAGTAAAATATGTACTTTTTTTAAGAAATACATATCTATGTATGTGCATTTTATTTCAAGGGGTCTACTCTGTAATTCGAAACGAAAGCAAATACTTTCGAATTCGTATGTTAATAACACGCAAATTCGAAAGCATTTTCTTTCATTTCGAATTAGAGAGTAGACCCTAAAGTAATTTGAATTCGTATAAATGCATTTCTAAACATATTTAAGCGTATTCTCATAATTAGCTATATGAGCTAATTAAACGTCTTCGTTTTTATACGAGTACCTTTCCCGAATAATTACCCCAAAGAACATGACATTTTTTATGAGATAATTAACCGGGCTTTACTGTAATGCTTGCTCTCGTTTGACAAACTGTTTGTATGGTATATTTGGCTTTTTTGTTGTTAAACTATTCGCTGGGTTATATATAGTATCGCAAAAATTACCAGCCGATCACTTCATCATTATTTTTCACTACAACTACAACTTGTTTATTGTTATTTACTTTTTAATTTCTCACTTCCTCTTGGTTGCCAAATGTTTTACAGTAGCAAAAATTTTAAAATAATATTTACTTGCTTGTGCGTAAGGTAGTCAGGGATGCCATGACAAAAGAAAACTTTTCCCCACTAAATATTATCAGTAAAATCTAACAAAAGCTGAAATTTGTTTTTCAATCTTCTACATTTAATCAATTACAGCTTTTAAAGTTAGAAACTAAATGACATTTTCAAATCAAAGAGATTATAATTAATAACGAGCGATTTTATTTGTTTATTTTTCATTTTATTATTTATTTATGACTTCCCGCGCACAACAGGCCTATCTATACTGGCTTATGTGTATGTCCCCGGACATGAGCGTAATGGCTCCTCTTTACAACCTAACCTATATATATATATTTATATACGGACAACTCATGATCGCAACATGGATTTGCTAAATTTATGTTTTCAAGATCTATCAAATTAAATATTTTCTCTTTATTGGAGATGCCACGCGACGCGCATTATAAAAAGCTTTACTGGCTCAAAATTTCGAATTTTTTGCTGTATGAACTTCAAACATATTCCAAAATAAAATAAAAAGTTATATAGCAACGCCCACTCATTTTATTTCAACTATTTTCTTTGGAAAAATTTATAAAATCGATGGTGTTTTATCGTATTATTTATAAAGATATTTCAAACATTATAAAAATAGTTACTCGCACAAAACTTTAGGTATTTCGGTGGTGTGCTAGAAAACGCGCGATTTGAAAACGCTAGATTTCTAGTAAACTCTTAAAAAAAAAGCTTAAGGAAACCCCCCCTCATTGTAGTATCGACTTCGATTAAAGAAAAAATTTTAAGGCGTTCTTTAATCTATCCACCACACTACTGTTTCACTGCATTAGTTCCATATATATCAACAACAAAAATCCGACTTAAAATATAAAAAAAATACCGAATAAAGAACATTGGCTAGATCTGGCCCAAAACCCGACACTGAGATACCTAATGGTTCTTTTGTGCCATAGATCTGTAAATGATTCTTATGAAAGTCAGCGCAGAGCTTAAAGGAGCCCGCCTAATATGATCTGAACGCAGAAACTCTACTCTTACATAAGACGATACACTCGCATAGATTGTCTGCCGTTGTCTCGTCATCTTCTAATCTAAGCATAGGAGACACAAAGGTGACCGAATTTGGTTACTTTTACGCCGAGTGTAGTTCAGTCCAAAGTGACCAGAAGGGAAACCCGCAACAGCAGTAAATCGTTTCTGTTGAAGTTCCGCACTGCATATAAATGGCTGCATCAATGCTTTGGCCTGCCTTAAACAGGTCGAAGTACCATCTCCTTTGATCAGAGAGATTATATCCGACCTACTTATGCCAAAAAAAAAAAACGATTCTGAGACTTCTTGACCAGTTCATCCGCTTCTTCGTTATCCAGATGACTGCTGTGGTCAGGTATCCAGTAAATGGAAAGTTTGAACCACTATAAAACAAGTTTGGAACGGAATTCCCATGAATGGAGACTTAAGAGATGCCTGACTATCGGAAAAGATGGCTAGCTATATGCGCGCCTTTAAGGCTACTATTTAAGTTAACACATTTGGTGATTGTCAGTATTTCTGCCTAAAATACCGTAAATCATTCCTCCATGGGCACAGAGATTTTTGCGTTGTGCCCAAAGACTCTACCACGAACTCCATCTTCCGTTTTGCATCCATCCGCTCAGATTGGCTTGTGGCTTTCCGTGTTACACATTCAACATCTCAGCTCCAAGTTCAAAAGTTACCTCCAAGTATTTGACATCGGTCGAGTAAGCAATATTGCACGCATTGCACAAGATTGTCCCTAAACCAAATTATCTTAAAAAAAAGTACCAGAATAGTCTAGTCAAAGTTGACTGCCAGACCATGTTTGCCAGACCATGTCTCCCACACCATGTCATATAGTTTTGGAATTGTTTTTCGTTTCTGGGATTTTTCGCTTTTGGCGTTTTTTTAGTTTTGACCGTTTTTTGCGTTTTTTTTTTCAGTTTTAGCGATTTATTTTAGTTTTAGAAATTTTTTAATTATTGCCCTTTGGTATTTTTTGGTGAATTTTTCGGTTTTTGGTGGTTTTTCATCATGGCGATTTCTTTTAGTTGTAGAGATTTTTTCGCGAATTTTTCGGTTTTTGGCGATTTTTTTCTGTTTAGCGCTTTTATAGTTTTGGAATTTTTTATTTTTAGAGTTTTTGAAATTTTCAAGAGTTTGCCTCTTACGGTTTCCAGGATACAGCAAGTAGTCAAAATTACGTTAACTGATAGGGCACCCTTTAATTTTGATTTTTTTTAAATTTTATTGTTAACTGTTGTAGTCCGTATAAAAATACACTAACTTTGCAAATTTCAAGTGTCTATATATAATTGTATGCCTATTACAAGGGATTTAAAAATTTTTCGTTGCTGGTTTTGGAACACCTTTTAATTTTTAACTGTTGTTGTAGCGGCCAAAGTTATACACATTCCTTTTCACCTTTGGAAAATTGGAAAAAGAGAAATAAATGTTCGGTGCGTGAATTTTATTTATTGTTACATTTCTTATACAATTTGACCGTTTGAAGCATTTTGCTAGAGAAGACTTTGTTCCATTTCAACAAATAACAAGCATTGAAAGTCATTTTGAAACCCAACAGCTGAAGTTGTACCAATTAAAGTTGAAGCAGTCTACTCTAAATATATTTTTAACCGACTTGAAAAAAAAGGAGGAGGTTAACAATTCATATTATAACTCGGTACATTTTAGACCGATTGTAAAAATTATTTTTTTTTTGTCTGAGAGTGTATAGCTTCCCATTGGTCGCATTGTAAATAAAATAATTTTTTATTTAATTTCATGATACTCTACTTATTTGATTGCTGCGAAACCTACAAAACACCTTTGGTTCTTGTAATTACACAATTTGAAAGTTTAACAAATGGGCGGGGTTACGTCCATTAAAATTTATTATACACTGAAAAAACAGTTTTACATAAATTCAACGAACTCGCATTCATTGATTTAAATTCATTAAAATTGAACGTACTATACGTTGTTTCAAAAAAAAAAATATTCCTCGAAATTCAAAGTAAAATTTTATGTAGATATGAACTAAACGTTGAAACCATTCCTTGATATTATTCGTCGAATGTAACAAAGAACTGGTTTATTATGATTTAACGTTTATTACGTTGAATTTAAGAAACACGTTCTTTCTTATATACATACATAAAAGGACAAAATGTAATAAATTTCAAGAAAGTGTACTTTAATTCAAGGAACCCGTTATTTGATTTTAAGTAATGTACGTTGAATTTAACTTAAAGAAGAAGAAGATGTTTTATTCAATGAACGAGTTCTTTGATTCAAGGAACCATCACTTGAATTTTTGGTTTGCTTGGTTCAATTGCGCTGATTTACACGGGCATAATTGTGCTGGCATAACATGCCTGTTTGTTGGTGAGAGAGGCAAAGAGAGTGGTTTTGCGGTTGGCATAACTTTTCAACCAGCTTCAACCCCGCATTAGCAGCATAAAACCAATACACACACAACTTAAAAAATAGCAAATGTTAAATAAATACTAAAAACACTAACACACACACAGCTGTGATGATGATGAATTAGTCTGGTGTAATTTGGAAAAGAACAAAAATTGTGCGGCTTAAAAATTGTTCTCGTCTAAGCTACCTCATTCAACGTACTAGTTCCTTGTTTTATAACGGGAAAAAGACATACTAAAAAGAAAAAATAAACACAAAGCAATCAGTTATTATTCTTCGTTTACAAAATAAGTTTGTGTACAACGAGAAAAGAAAATTTGGAATAAAAAATTGTCAAAAAGTAAGTAAATAATAAAGAAGTGAATATAATTAATTTTAAAGAGTACAAAATGCATTATTTTCATTGCAAAAAGAAATATAGTTGTATAAATACATATATTAATTCGTCATATAAGAAAATCCCACGAGTTTAATATACATATGTATGTACCTATATCGATGTTATGAATATAATTGTGCATTAGTTTTTACTGATTTGTGTCGATATAAAAGGCATGTGCTTGTATTATATGCCTTTTATATCGACACGCTGGTGTAAGTCAAAGATTGAGAAAAACTCCACTATATGTGAAAAAACAGTAAACAAAAAAGTGTACCACCGTATAACCCAGGTTCATCTGTATAATAATATTTTATTACAATATAACTATATTTCAGATTTGCAAAGACTTCAGCGTTGCTTTTGGGAAACGTGAAGGAATTTTCTTTAAATGGCCAGAACGATTTGCGAAGATAAAAAACTTTCTTCTATCAGAGAACAACGTCAAAGATAAAGCTTTGATAGAAATATTGAACAATTTGGATGAGTCGCAAAGCAATGACGGTAAGTGCAATTTATTACTTCTCAAAACTTGTTTATCTACAATTTAAGTTTGTTTTTTATTTTTTAGACAATGCTGCTGTAAAACTGATGTGGTGTCTTCATGGATACTTCATACCTGCAATAAAAATTACAAAAAATAACAACAAAAAACCTTTATCAAATAAACAATGAGAAATTCGCAGGATGGGCTTATGTTTGTTGGGAATAGCACACAAGAAGTAACCTTCATTTTAGGTATTGGAACTAAGAACTTTACCTCATTCGAAAATTTCTTAGTTTGTTTAGACGGAATATCTTTCCAGTTTAGCTCCTTTTTGAGGGCTTTAGATATACATATGCTTTCATTTATTTAATTTGGAGTATTCTCTAGCCTGCATTCAATTTTGGCAATTTATTGAGTGTTATTTTAATGGTTTTCTAAATACAAACAAAACACCTTCAAGAGTTTCTGTAATGACAGAACAACTCAAAGAAACCAAAAAAAATTTACTTAAGTTTGTTTTATTGTAAATAATTATATTATGAGTTAACGCTCTAATTTATAAAAATTATTAAGCCTTTATAAAGTTTTTATAAGACGGATTTTCATATTAAGCCTTTATAAAGACTTAATAATTTTTATAAATAAGGCTATAATTATTTTGTAGACTGTAATATTACAACCAAATTTTTATGTAGAAACATACATACATATGTATATATAAATTATTAAATAAAATACTCAATTTAATACGAACTTGCCTGTTATTATATTTATTTAAAAAGAAATTTTGAATGTATAGGTGCACTGGGTCAAGGAACAAATTCATAGAATTCAATAAATAGGTTCGTTGGGTCAAGGAATAGGTTTCTTAAATTCAAGGAACTATTTCATTAAATTCAAAGTATGTATACGTTGGGTCAAGGAATATATTCATAAAAATCAATGAATGCATTCATTGGGCCAAGGAATAAGTTCCTTAAATTCAAGGAACTATTTCATTAAATTCAAAGTATAAATACGTTGGGTCAAGGAATAAGTTCATTCCTTTCAATGTTTAGGTTTAATGAATTTACGTAAGGTTTCAACGTATGGATTCTTAACTTCAACGAACTGGCGCGTTGAATTCAACAAGTCAAGGATTGGTATACGTTGAACTATTTCATTAAATTCAAAGTATAAATACGTTGGGTCAAGGAATAAGTTCATTCCTTTCAATGTTTAGGTTTAATGAATTTACGTAAGGTTTCAACGTATGGATTCTTAACTTCAACGAACTGGCGCGTTAAATTCAACAAGTCAAGGATTGGTATACGTTGAATTCAATGAACATGTTCCTTAGGTGAAAAATAAGGAATAAATTCGTTGAATCACGAATTTTTTTCTATGTACCTTTTTGGTTCAGTGTAATATATTAAAATGAATACATTAAAATTTAATATTTTAATTTAAGTGGTTCTACTTTACCGATTTTTAAGAGACGCAACACGCACCCTGATCTATGAAAAACACACAATCTTGCATTTAAAAAATGGACTGAGGCACGCCCATTAAAATTTAGTTTCACGTACTTCTTCTTATCTTCTTCTATCAGATATTTGCATTGAAGTCGGCTTTTTTGTCAGAAAGAATTATTTTAGCCACAAAATATGTGTACCTCTCTCTTAAGCGGACAGCTCTAAACACCGGACAGTCAGCGTCCGATTGTGGAAGGCTTCACTGTACATATGTATGTACTTATATCTCTATCACCATGCATTAGAAAATCTATTATGAAGTTACGGATATATTCTATGTTAGTTTTGGAGATGTTAAATAGAAATTTGGTAATAAATTATAAGAAGAGATGTTGGGAACCCTGTTATGTTTTTAAAAGTTTTTACTTTCGAATAGCAGTATGAGTGAAAAATAACACGAGGCACGAGCACATAAATAAGTATGTCTGTATGTAAGCAATAACAAAAATACACACCCTCCTTTTTAAAAGAAAACAAAATAATATTAAACACGTGCAAACGTATGGTGTTAAGCATAAAAATTGATGATGAGATCGTGAGTTACATCATATCACCCACGGACATTTCAACCAGATAATGACAAAAGTATGGCTTAAGTAATATATACTATCAGTGCGTACAGCTAAAAATAAAAAAAAACAAGCTCATATATAAACACTATAAACATCCAATAATTATGTTTGTACACACATTTTTTAAATTACGCAGTACAAACAACTGTAACTAAAATGTATATATTGTGTGAGCTACAATTGCAGTAATGAGTACAAAAATAATCTGACTATTAATCTGGCTACACATGCGTGTATACAGGGCTATTTTACAGGGTGGGCCATTCTAAATTTGAGCTACCGATTACTTTTTCATTGGAAGGTAAGAATAACATTCATTTTTGTTTTCAGGTTTATGTTTGACATTTGTAAAATTGGACGCTATACGGGCCCCACACATAAAGCATGTTTTCAAACAGCCACACACACACACCCATACATTCCATTTTATATACGCAAATGTATGTATACGGTGGCGAATGATGAATAAATATCCCAAGCATCAGCGTATTCTTTATTTGTCCGATTAAATATCCATAGCCTGAGTATAAACATACTGAGAGTGTAAGTATGAGAGATACGTCATTGCCATTTTATTTTTAGTTGTAGCGTATTTTGGTTTTTTGCATAAACGAAGTAAAAATGTTCTTGTATGTTGGAATCGGCTACAGTCCTAATTGCTTGAGATTGAAAGAAAATATGTGAGCGTAGGAATTGTTTGCGTTACAATTATGATTATACGCAGTTACTAAAGTTAACACTATTGACTTATGTATGTATATTTGTTTTAGTACCATCATTGTTATTCTCTGATTCAAACTCGTGTACACTCATGTTTCATTCTATTTGCAAAATTTATCATTTAGCTGTTTCATTTGTCTTACTAATTTAACAAAAATTTAACCATTATGATTTTCCCAATTTTAAACTATACCTGAGAAAAATTTCAGTTTATTTATACGATTTTAAAGAAAGTTACAGCAAAAAATTACTTTTTGCTGATTTTATTTCAATATGTTATTTCGTTTTGAATAAAAACTTAACTTGAAAAAATGGGTAAAGTTTTCTATAAATTCGTATAGTGCGAATATTGCAGAATTTAAAGTTTTATTTCTTTTCTATACATTTCAAATTGTACTTAAAAACTTTTCAATTGTATTTCGGAAACATTTAAGTGGCCCACCCACTTGCAATATAATTGTTAAATTTTTCGTACTGTTCAATAATATTGCCAATGTGAATGGTCATATTCGACGGTGGCACAATATATTGGCAAATATCAAGACTTTTTATTTTATTGTACAATCAAGACAATTGTGTATTGTGGTGGCAACATTGTTCAATGTTCAGGCATATTCTGAAAATCACATGCGATTTTAAAAGTAATAATGGTCATGCAGATATTTTTTTTTTTTGTATTGATTTTTTTTATTGTATAGAGCATCAAATATCATTTCCGAAAGAAATTCATCGCATATGATTTTAAAAACATCTGTAGGACCATTATTACTTTTAAAATCACGTGTGATTTGAAATATGTGATTTTCAGAACATGCCTGGTTGTTTACTCTTTCACTGTCAGAAAAATTGGGCAATATTTTCTTTAAAAATATTGTGCCACTTATTGCATAGTATAGGTCAAAACGACAATAGTATGTAGAACAACATACATATGTAATAATATTGTATAATGACGTGAGTAAAGCGGCCCATCGCTTTACTCACGTCATTAACATGACCCCACACGTCCAACTTTATTAGAAAGACATTTACATATTAAAAGCAAAACAACGACTACTATCTTGAAACGATTCTAATCATCTATTCAATTTGTGTTTTTGCTGAAAAACTTAAATAGGACGCTTGCGGAATAACATGGCAACAAAAGTAATCAAAATAGTATATAAATTATATATACGTACATATATATATATATATTTTTTCCAAAATATTCCAAAAGTGTTTTTAAGCAATAAATTTTTTTTATATATTTTTTTTTTTAATATTTCAAAGTTAGGAAAGACTATATATAATAGACCTAAGTCATACATAGATTATATGGAAAACAAAATTTCAATTAGTTTTATTTTGTGTAATAATCGTCATAATGTTATCAAAACATATATGCATATATGTAGGTTTACAAGTAAAATATTTTGTACCTAGCTGTTGATAGAAAAAGATATGAATTGAAATCAATATTTTACTACAGCTGTTTAACTTATACTTACTACACCCCTGCACAAGATCACGTACCAGAACTTTTAAGACATGCGGAATTTTTCAAATGCTTTACTGCAGCGAAATCTTCTAAACGCTAAGCAACACTGTTTGCAAGAAATTTGTTTCAGTTATTGTCTATTGTGACTAAAGTCGCAATTTGACCCTTTTTTAGCGGTCTGCGACTTTTTGTCAGACTTTTTTTATGACCGACTTTTGCGACCTTTTTGATTTTCTTGGGGCTTTTTACCCTTTTTTGTAAAGATTCTCACAAAAAACATTAAAATTGCAGTAAATTAAATTGTTTTATATAAGTGGTCGTAAAACATACAAGTGAAAATTTTGAAAATATCCTTGCTTAAAAGTAAAAACATGCAACTCAATGCTGTCAGCTTTAAATTTAATAGACAAAGATATAGAAGATTGGATTCCAAAAGAGTAATATTTATGTATGTTGAAGTATAAATACATTCACCCAAAAAATAGGATATATGGCACCAATATCGAACGAATAGAATTGAAGTAAAGAGCTCACGGTGTTTTGGTTCGAAATGTTAGAATTTTGTAAAAAAATATCTTGACCTCGGCAGCATACGACACCCAAATTTATTAAACTTAAGTAGATTTCTTCAGTATACACATAAAAAAATATATGTATTGAACCACATACAATAATGCAACTGTATACGTTATGAAATATGCAATTAGCTTTTTGTTTTGATTCAATAATCTTTTTTAATAAAAAAGCGTTTAAAAAGCTGCGCAACTTTTATTTTCTCACGCGACTTTTTTGTGCGACTTTATTTTTATAAAACGACCTTTTGTGCGACTTTTCAAAAATTCCCAGCGGTAACCCTGTATAGGAGTAAGAATTAAGTGCCCAGGAGACGTACAAAAAACGCCATCAATCGGTAAGAATGTGTTAGTGTCGTTTAATTGATGATTTTTCGGAGACGTACAAATGAAATCGTCAATCAGCATTTTAATTTTGTGTTCGTTGTGTGCGATGGCATATATGTATGTCTTCATCGGATGATGATTTTTTGTTATTAGCGACATTAAAACTTTATGAAATCTTTGTATAAAAAAGCACATTAAACAAATATACAGAGTTAAATAATAATTTTTCTATCTTCCACTCTACTTTTTCATCTATTATTATTATTATTTATAATAATAATAATTCTAGTTCTTCAAACTATTCTAAAAAAACATACATATTTTTCTTAAAAAAATTTCGAAACATACAAACGATTTTTAATATAAAAACAAGACATTGGGTAGTGCAAATAAAAAATAATTGCTTAATTCACAAAACCTCTTGTATCTCTGTATCGATTGTATTATCATATTAAATACAAGAGTGTAACATTTGTTGTATGAAATTTTCATATAAAAATGAAATACACTATTACAATTTTATTTCATATGTTTTTAAAATGTTGTATTCAAAGAGAGGCTCTCTGAAAGAATTTGTATGTAGCTTGTTCTTCTTTTTTCATTAAAAATACGAAATACATTAATACACAACACAGAGGGTGTTCACAATTAAAAAACCAAAAGTGTATTTGATACACAAATACACGATAAAGATTGTTGTGAATTAAGCAAATATGTATGTACATACTCGTATGTATTTGCTTTTTAGTTAAAAATTTGTTTTAAACACAAAATTCACATACATAAAATACACATGTATTTGGGGTTTAAAAAACAAATTTTAAGTAATTTTTTTATTCACACTGCCCATTAAGATTAGAAAAATTAGAGAATATAATATAGTATTTATAATAATCATACAACTGTTTGTAGACTTTTGATTGTTTGGTTTTTTACAAAGATCAATGGTACATTTTCATAAAGTGCAAATTAATTTTTTTCATCCGCGCACTTCTCCATGTCGTCACAGAACAAATAACACAAAGCAAATGACGTTTTTTTCGTCAATCAGATTTGGAGACGTACAAATAATCAGCCGTCAAATAAAAATATCAAAATATTTTGATTCTCATCAATCAGTGCCGACAACGTGTACGTGTAGCCGAAAAGAAACGACTGCACGCACACAACTATGTGATTGATGGGTTTTTTGTACGTCTCCTGGACACTTTATAGTAGTGGATATTATGTATGTACCGACGGTACATCGAACAAATAAAAAATAATTAATGTGATGATCGTAAAAGATAAGCAAGAATAGTTAAAAATACGTAGGTAGAGTAATATAACTCTACTAAACTAAATAGAAAAAAAAAATTAAAAAAATGGAAAAACAGGGGAAATAAATAGTGATACTTACATATGTATTTACCAAAGGTAAATCAATAATTGTACTCAACAATCATTTCTCACATTCCGTTTCATTAGAATTTACGTTAAATAGCTGATGTTAATAACAATCTCTACCCAAGTAGATAGACTAGGGTGCTGATGAAGTGCGTTGCTGCACAGAAAAATATCGGAATTTCCCCCAGCTTAAAAAGTCTAATTTAATTTTCCTTCTCTTCTTTAGAAACTCACATTAATTAATAAAAAAATATTTCATTCAATAAAAGAATTGAAATTACTGAACTTAAGCCTGACTAAAAATTATTTCTGATTAATTATTTGTATTATTTTCAATTTAATTATTGAACGAACGTTTGCTTCCGACATCGTGACGAACAGCAATATTTTTTGCCAGCTTCTCACAAAAAAATTTAATTTTTGTTATGTTGTTTTTTGTTTTGAAGAATTGAACTTTTGCGAGGAAGCGCAACTTGTTAGAAAACAGTCCCCCTTTTATGCTTATAATTTTCTTTAAAATGTTGTCAAGTTAATTTTACAAGATCATAAAGAGTATAAATTAAAAAAAAAAAGGAAATAAACAAATAAAGTAAAAGAAACTAAACTAAGACCAAAATAACGCAAATCATTATGAAATGTGGTGATAACTAAAAATAAATTCAGTAATAGTACGTTTCCATATACATACATATGTAATTTATAACAAAACAATTGATTTGCCCAAATTAGGTAATATGCGAATTGATTTCCCATACATTTTTCATATGAGCAAATTATCTCAAATGAATTGATTTCAAGGTGGTCTCGGTTTGCAACTTTGCTTATTTGCCTTGTATATTTGTTATAGTCGTGTCTGTCACGACTTCCACATCCGTGTGAAAGTGAATCTTTTCCGCATATTTTGGTGTCCTGATATTCACTTCCGAATAATTTTTTCGTTTTACTTTCCACTGCACCAAGCAATGTGAAAGTAAATAGAATCGCCTTTTTCCACATTAAAATTAATTTAATTTAAACGAAATCTTTTTTAAAATTAGGCTTGATATCTCATCTACCTAATTCGGAAATTTAAACCAATATATATTTGGTTTTAATACATAGAAAAGGGGACATGAAAAACATGCCCACATTAGCAACCATTAGTAACTTATTTTCTGAGCATTTAAAATCTGTATTCACTCCCAATTCATGTACGGGTGCTGCTGATTTACCGTGTGTAGTTTCTCTACCCCCTCGTCCCTTAAGGTTTAAGATGCGTGAAGTACAAAAAGTAATTGCTGAACTCAACCCGAAGAAAGCTCCAGGTATTGATGGCATTAGTAACAAAATGCTCATGAACTTGCCTCATATTACAATAAGAATCCTGCTATTTACTTTTAATGCTATTTTAAGAATGCAGTATTTTCCACATAACTGGAAACTGGCCAAGATCAAAATGATTCCAAAGGCGGGCAAAGATCTTACCAAGGCCTATAAGCTTACTATCTACAATCTCAAAGCTTTTCGAAAAGCTGCTCATGACTAAATTGTCCAAAATTTTAACTGATAATGGGTGCATCCCAGACCATCAATTTGGCTTTAGAAGTCAGCACAGCACGATTGAACAAACGCATAGACTGGTCCAAGTTGTAAGAAGAACATTTGAAGAAAAGAAGTATTGTTCTGCTCTCTTTATTGATGTTTCTCAGGCGTTTGACAAAGTATGGCACGAAGGCCTAGTTTTAAAATTGAAGACATATCTGCCAATAAACATTCAAAAGCTTTTGGAAAGTTATATTATTGATAGGAAGTTCACTGTTGTGGAAGGAGAGTTCACGAGTGTGCCCGAAACTATATCTTCTGGTGTGCCCCAGGGTAGTATTCTGGGTCCTGTCTTGTATTTAATATATACTTGTGATATGCCTGTGAGCAATAATATCCATATTTCTACTTTTGCCGATGATACAGCCTGTATGAGTGTGCACGAAAACCCTTATGAGGCGTCCCGCAATCTCCAGGAACATATCACTCAGCTGGAAATATGGTTGAACTTATGGAGAATTAAAGTCAATGAACAAGAGTGTGTCCATATAACGTTCACCCTAAGAAGAGATACTTGCTCCCCCATTCGAATTAACAATCAAAATATTCCTCAACATTCCCAAGTGAAATACCTTGGTATACACCTTGATCGAAGACTTACATGGAAACATCATATTGACTCTAGGTTAACTCAGATGAAACTTAAGTTAACTCAAATCTATTGGTTGATTGGCAGAAACTCAACACTCAGCCTAGACTGCAAACTTTTATTATACAAGTCGCTTTTGAAGCCAATATGTTGCTACGGAATTCAGTTATGGGGCACTGCTTCAGCTTCCAATGTCGAAAGAATCCAACGAAGACAAAACAAAATTTTACGGTTAATAACATCGGCTCCATGGTACATCCAAAATTCTATTATACATCGTGATTTAAATATGCCACTAGTGACTGAAGAAATTGAAAAATACACAGGCAAATATTTAACAAAACTCGAATCACATCCTAATCCGCTTGCTCGTAATATTTTGAACTTTACTGGACACGTCCGCTTAAAAAAGAGGAACACACGGGCTCTTATACCTAACACTCCAGATGGGACTACTTGAAAATACTCCCCCCCCCCTTTTACTTTTTTTTTTATTATCACTACTAATGTATTATTTATAACTACCACTAAGTTTATGTCCGACACTGGTCAGGCCTAATAATTTTTTTTATAGATTTAAGATTTGAATACTTATTGTTAGTTCATATATGAAGATACAATAAATAAATACATGCATTAAAAAAAAAAAAAAAAAAACATTAGCAACCAATTTTGCAAAAATATTCGGAAGTATGCAGACACCAAATCTTTTTTTTTGCGATTCGGAAATTTTCATTCTAATTGAAAACGTTCGAAAGTCGTGACAGACACGAGTATGTTTCCACCGGCATGATTTAGACAAATCATGATGATTTGTGCAAATCATGTTAATTTATACACGATTTACCATACATTTTGCATATGGATAAATCACCTCAAAGTAGTTGATTTGTTATAAATAATGTCGAAAATACTATTTTTCGAACTCAATTTAGATATGCAACTCTGCGTTGCTTTTAAAATTACAAACTCCATCCCTGAGCCATCCATCAATAGTTATTGACAATTTCGAAAAAACTGACATTCAGGAATATTTAATCAATCATAAATGTCAACTACATGTAAATAAAATTCACATTACAGCTGCTGCGCCCACCTCATAAGGCACGTGCATAAATTGAATACGAAAATTCGAACAACAAATCACTCACAAGCTCGGTGGAAACACTTTGAAGTGATTTACTTAAACCTACTTGATTTAAAGTCGATGGAAACATACTATTAGTGTAAAATTTCCTGCTGTCAGAATATTTCCTAACGTTTTGTTTGATTTGACAGCAGAGAAGTTATGTCAGCTGGTGAATTAAGATCACCTTATGTGAATTCGCCTTGCTTGATTTGCTGCAAATTAAATCGAATTTGTCAGTGCAATATTAAAAAAAAAATAACTTTGGGTCATCCATTATTGGTGACTTCCAAATCCGAAAAAGTTACAATTAAGTACGAAGAAAAGGAAAAAAAGTAATTTCAGAGTAACTTTGTTCCAAATTATTGTTGAGTCCTAATTTACACTATGCAAGTCTTATTGCTAAGCTGATTAGTTTGTGAGAGAGAGACGAGGGGAACAGAAACGTTTCTTTTCCCCTCGGCTGTCTCTCTCTCTCTCTCTCTCTCTCTCTCTTCTAACAAACTAATCAGCTTAGCAATAAGACTTGCATAGTGTAAACTAGGACTAAACTAAAGTTTTGTTTATTTTATGTTATAGAAAATAAATAAACAACTCAAACTTTAAATTGAGTTCGAAAATTCGAACACAAAAACACTTACAACACATAATGGAAACACTTCGGCATGATTTTCTCCAATCAACTTGATTTGCTCATAAGGGAAACGTACTATAAAGAATGACTTTGACTCACACACTAAGGGTTCCTTCCGTACAGCGCTTGTTGCTTTTGTTGAATTTTTCGGTTTTTTTTCTGATTTTTTTAGTTTTGGCGTTTTTTTTTTGGTTTGGCTATTTTTGGGATTTTGGCGTTTTTTTTCAAGTTTTTTGACGATGCATTTTAGAAATTTATTTTATTTTTGGTGTTATTTTTCATTTAAGCACTTTTTTCATTTTGGCGATTTTTCGTGTCGAAATTTTTTTTAATTTTGGAATTTTTTAGTTTTAACGCTTTTGAAAATTTCAAGAATTTATTTCTTACGGTTTCCAAAATTATGTACTCTAAATTACACTAACTGATAGAATACCCTTTAATTTTGATTTGTTTTAAATTTCAGTGTTAAGTGTTATAGTCTGCATAAACATACACCTATCCCTGGATTTACACGGTAGATACGGTAGAAAGTCGTGTGAATCGAAATTTTAAATTTTTGTATGAAAAATCGTGTAAATCGAAAATAAAGACACAGAAACGCGTAAAAAATTGATTTTATTAAGAAATTATATATGTATTTCAACTTAGTTTTTAAAAAATCCGAAGCGTTTACTCAAAACACATAAAAAAAACCTTTATTCATTAAAGCAAATAAATGCTATTCATAAAAACAAAAACAAAATTAAAAATATCAGAAGCGTTTACTCAAAACACATAAAAATCGTGTAAATCGAGGTATTTCATAAATCTCTCAATTTACACGAAAACCAAAATAATCGTGTAAAAAAAGTACCGTGTAAATCGAGGGATAAGTGTACACTAACTTTCAAAATTTCAAGTGTCTATACATAATTGTCTGTATATTAATTACGATTTCAACATTTTTCGTTGCTCGCTTTAGAACACCCTTTAATTTGTTGTTGTTTTACATATTCTGTCAAAATTGCAGGTCCGTAGTAGTTCTGTTCTGCGATAGACAGACAGCCAATAGGTTTTATTTTCCCCTTTGCTGTACGGAACCCTAATAAATAAGAGTTTTGTTAACATTCCTAAGTTTTTTTTTTGAGCTTCTAGTCGAACAGCAAACGTTTTTAAGTGCAAATTTTTTTATTTATTTTTTTTTACATCTTTAACTTTTATGATTCGATTAGTATTATAAATCCAAATTACATGTGATAATTTTTAAGGAGCAAATTGCACTAAACACAATTTTAGTGATGTTAAAATTTGAGCTTTCATTACATAAAAAGCTTTTAACAAATTTAAGTACGATGAATCGAAACAATTCACATATTTCATTTTGCATTGAAATTTACACCAATTGATGCCACATACAGTGGACCAAACCCAAGAACGCTGCTGAAGAAGGTGTGCTGGCCTTCGAAAACAGCATGTTGTGCCGTTCTGCTAATGTTTGTCATAATAATTTGAAATTGTCTTTAGTTCAGTTTGAAAATTATCACATATAATTTGTTTTATAGAGCGATACGACGAACTTTAGCCTAATCGAATAATAAACAGAGAAGCAAATAAAGTTCGAACAAAAATAATTAAACTAACGATTTTAACTTTTGTTATGCTGTTTTTTGAATAATGAAACTTTTACACTTTTATGTGGGATAATCCTAGAGTCTCGAGGGGTTTTTGCCTAAAACTTGACTCAGAAAGATACAAACTGCTACTGGACATGAATAGGAAGGCGATGCGAATCATGATAGGCACATTGACAGGTCACTGCTCGGTCAGAGCAAGAACCAGAATTTGGGAAAGTGGCATTTCAGATTTTTGTGGGATGTGCGGGCATGAAGAGGAACCAGAAATCATTGAACATATTATCTGTCATTGCCCGAAAATGCAACGTCATAGGCTTAGATGGCTGAGCAGACGTTTCCATGAAAGCATTACTGATGTCGGGAAGTGTAAACTAGAGGACATCAGGGGCTTCATCATGGGAATTCGGTGGCTTAGTGATGGATAATTGGGTCACTTCTGGCTGCAAATAGGAGGGTAAATATTACTTTTTTTTGAGCAACAGAAGGGAACCACAATGGACCGAATTGGGTCTCCGAGTGGAGGTGCGGTATAGCACCACCCTTCCTAACCTAACCTAGCCTACGAAAAGTGTGGTGAATGGTAGAGAGTTTTAAATTTTAAAATGTTATTTTTTATTGATGAATATTAATGAATACATAACAAACCAGCATTAAAAAAAAAAATTTTAAACTTTTATGGGCTTTTTTGTATTTTGGAGAAAATGGTCTTATTTGAGTATTTTTGCTGTAACTTTGGAATGAAAAAATATAAATTAGTAAATTAAATTGCAAATTAGAGCATAATTTATGTGCCTTTAAAAAATATTTTTTTTTTGTTTAAATAAAAAAAATAAATATTTAATATGTATTTTTCACATTGATTTTTAGCAAAAACCTTCATAACTCAAAAATCGCACAAATGCGCAAATAGGTATTCTGGGATTTATTAGCTAAAATCTTATATGTTAAGAGCATAAAAGAATTTTTCCCTGCACTCATCCGCAAAGTTGTTGAAACTCAATGTATATACATATGTATATCAAGAATACCACATTTTTAGAGCAATTTAATTTTTTTTTTAATATTTCTAAAACATTTATCTGAACAAAAAATAATTTTTTAAATGCTCATATACCTGAAATTGACGGTTAAATTATAAAACTTTTACTTATAGAAGTCTTAACAAATGTCAAAATTTTCTCTTTTAATCAATGCGCAAAAATAACTGAAATTATTGAACTTTGAGCGCACACTGCAAATAAAGTAAACTACCAAGAAATTTTATTTTTGCAGTTAGTGATGTAGAATTTTATGTACTTTCATATGGTATCAAATACAGTTGTGAAAGTTAAAGTTCATCTTTTGAATTAATCGCCACTTGTGAAGTCTTTCACCTCACAGTGCTACGAGGGAAAAGGTGTTAGAGAACTTGAACGGCTGGTTAATTTTGGCATTGCCCCCCTACTCAAAAATAAAAATAAATAAACCAAGACGAAACCCAGACAGGCAAGTCCAAGGTGTATCTAACTAGGTGGCAGCGCTACTTCAGCTGATAATTTTTTGCTCTGTGTGCTTTGTAGCTGAATAATGTCAAAGTCTTCAATTTTGTTTTGGTTTTAGTACAATTATTTTTGTGCTTTTGACATTCTTCGGTTCTTTACACAGCTATGGTTGCCATATTTTTGTATAACAAGTCCTTACGCAATCACCTGTATAATTACACCATGGGCAAGTCCTTATCAAGCATGGCCACATATGGTGATATGTAGATGAAAAAAAAAATAGTTTAAATACATTCACATGAAATGTTTTTCTTTTACAATAGTTTTTATTAATATTGCTGTTACTGTGTCAATAGAGTTTAATAAACCAAAAATGAAGTTTGTTTAATTTTATTTTTTTTTATGAAATAATCAATTATAATTTATTATTATAATTGAGCACTATGTTATTAGTATTTCCTTTAAAATCATAAAAATTGTAGCTTTATTACACATGATTTTTTTTTTAATACAAAGTAGTAATTTTTTTTTATTACCAAGTCGTTCACTTGTACACGTTCGTTAAATATTAGATAGCTTTAACAGACTTGTTATAAACTTGTTTACATAAACGGTATTATGAAACAGGCGATTGTCTGTTATCTTACCTTCTCTATCTTTTAGGAAGATAGTCGTACAATGAAGCTTTTACGGAATTTTTGTTTTATTTGCTGTGCATATCGTCGGCTTAGCCCATTTGGACCCAAACAAAAACCACCGGGATAAAACTTAAAATTTCCTTATATTATTTTTAAATACAATACAAATAAACATGTTAATTATTGAGTTCTTGTTTCAAGTTTGTTAATTGTTTTTGAGCTTCTCATTTGTTTAAATGATAATAATAACTCTAGTTGTTCTAAGAAACTTTGGGTAAAGGCACAGAATACACAGAAGTGAAGAAAGTGACAGGTAAAAAAAGCTCCAATCAGGTTTTTGTTAAAATACGTGGAAAAAAGAGAAAAGCATAGTGTATTTGATACTGTAGTGTATTACTACTTAACAATTAACACAGCTAATAAAAATTTATTGCACTAGAAAGGCGTAGCAAAACAAAAACGACGACAAAGTTTGAGGGAAAACGAGACAAACAGAAAAATACCCGTATCTTCCGTCTCGTGGCACTTTTGTATGTTTTGTGGTAAAGGTTCCCTGATGATCTGCATTAGCAACAGTGAAACAGCTAAACCCCTCAATAATCAATTTCAATGTATTTTTAATTACAAAAAAAATATTTTACTTCATAAGTAAAATATTAATTTGGGATTATTAGTGCGTCTAAAAAACAATAACAATTACCATAAAAAAACACTACAAAAAAAATGTTTTGAGAAATTAAAGGAGTATACTGAAATTGGCTCAATGGTCACTCATGTATAAAACTTTGCAAAGCAACACTTATCAATGAAAAGAGTTTTCTTATATTTTTTTTTTTTTGGACTCTCCAATGTCTTCTGGTGTGGCAAATAACACATCGCTCACGATTTGGTAACACGCACTGTGGGGTGAAAGCCTTCACAAGTGGCGATTAATTTAAAAAATTAACTTTAACCTACACAACCGTATCCGTATCTGGTACCATATGAAAGTAGATAAAATTCTACATCACTAACGGCAAAAATAAAAGTTCTTTGTAGTTTACATTATTTGCAGCGTGTGTTCAAAGTTCAATAATTTTAGTTATTTTTGCGCCCATTGATTAAAAGAGAAAATTTTGGTATTTCAAGTGATGATAGTTTTTGTTGAGACTTCTTTTTATAAGTAAAAGTTTTATAATGGAACCGTCAACTTCAGTTATATGAGCATATAAATTTTTTTTTCTTTTTTATTAAAAAAAAAAAAATTAAATTGCTCTAAAAATGTGGTATTTTTGATATATTCAACAACTTTGCGGACGAGTGCAGGGAAAATGCTTTTATGCTCTTAAAATATAAGATTTTAGCTAATAAATCCCAGAATACCTATTTGCGCATTTGTGCGATTTTTGAGTTATGAAGGTTTTTGTGAGAGAGTTCCAGTTGCTCAAAATCAATGTGAAAAATACATATTAACCCCCATATTCATAAAAAAATAAAATGAATTTGAAATTCATTTTAGGAAAATTTTGTATGGAAAATTTTAAATAAAATACAAAATTTCAAATTCGTTTCAAATTTTATGAATATGGGGGTAAATGTTTATTAAAACAAAAAAAATATTTTTTAAAGGCACATAAAGTATGCTCTAATTTACAATTTAATTTAATAATTTATCTTTTTTCATTCAAAAGTTACAGCAAAAATAGTCAAATAAGACCATTTTCTCCAAAATACAAAAAAGCCTATAAAAGGTTAAAATTTTTTTTTAATTTTTTTTAAATGCTGTTTTTTATGTATTTATTAATATTCATCAAGAAAAAATAACGACTTCTATGAATTAATCGCCACTTTCTCTACCATTCACCCCACTGTGCCACGATTGCCATAAATGCAGATTTTTATCCCCCAAAAAGACGAAATGCAGATTTGAAGATTTTTGGCCTAAAAACGCAGATTTTTTTCCTAATACAGCTACTACTTCTTGTTGCTTTTATGTGTGAACGATTTATAGTTTAGAGAGTTACAATTTTTGAACTTAGAAGACATCACTAGAGAAAAAGAAGAAGTAAATAACAAAAATTAAAAATTTTATAAACCCCCGACTTTTTTCAGAAAAGATGTTATATCTTCTAAACGGCTGGACCGATTTTTTTCAAACATAGCTAAGAACCCTCTCCATCAAGTCATCTTTCAAACAGAAAAAACTAAATGAAAATCGGTCCAGCCGTTTGGCCTGTACGTGGACACAGAGAGACACACAGATACACACCCTGCAGAAAGTGCGAATAGTGAAATTGTGATGATTTACTAGTGACGTTGTCAGTAGCACTACTGACTAGGTGTACCCCAGCCAATGGTATCATCTATTGACATTTAACATTAGCTTGTCATTGAAAATCCACCACTAGACTATAGCACTACTAACTTAGTAGTTCTTTCGGGACCACATGGAGACATTGGCACCAAAGATTTACTAGTAAATTTTAGGGAATCTAGTCTACAATATCGATATATCCAATCTCGTTGTCAATAGTAAACTTATAGTGATTTTCTAGTGACATTGTCAATAGTGCTACTGACTAGGTGTCCCCAGCCAATGCAAATGCCTATTGAGAAATAACATATGGTTGTTATTCAAAATCTATCAGTAGACTTTAGCACTGTTGAGGAGGTAGTTCTTTTACGACCATATGGAGATATTTGAACCGAAGGTTCACTCGCAAATTTTAGGGACCCTCGTCTACATACGTGACAGCGCATAGAGAAAGGGACCTAAGGGTAAAAAAAGCAATTTTCACTTTTTTTTTTTTTTTTTTTGATGTGGGCAACATCTTAGTATCGAATGAGACCGATCCCATGCCCCAAAAGTGTTCCCTCCCAGAGATATGCGCGTTTTATGATGTGATGGTACACCAAAGATACACGTATTTAAATCTTTAAAATGGCTCTCCTGAACAAAACCGGTTTTTACCCTTTCTATTTTGCGCGTCACATATATTTATTTAATATTATTGCACAACATAATAAAAAAGAAAAACAAACTATTAACGCGTTCATTGACAATATCACCAGAAATACACTAGAACTGTCGTCTCTAACGTATCTCTACTCGCGCATAAAAGGAAAGTTGTCGTCATTTTAACTAGTGCAATTGTCGCTGGAGAAAGAGTATTGACATAGAGACATATGGTTCTAGGTTGACTACAGGGCAGACACACAGACACACACTACAAACTTATAACACCCCTTTTTTTAGTCGGGGGTTAAAAAAGAAATTGAAATATAATAAAACAAAAGTTCGAAGTCCTTTCGATATTTATGCAAAAAATTAAATGATTTTGGAAAAATATTTTATATATCCGATTTCTTTTCTCATTCATTTTATATTATTTGCACATAACTATAAAGAATTTTTATTTGTTTGGTGGTCATATGTATTTCGTTTCTCCTAAAGAAAGACGAGGTTTCCACACGCAAAGTTTACTTTGCAAAGTCTTGAGTTTGTAGGAGAGAAGAGAACAGAGATCTTATTCTATATTCTTTTTTTTTCAACAAAGTCAAGACTTTGCAAAGTAAACTTCGTGTGTGGAAAAGCCGCCAAACTCATCAGGAGACTTCAGCCAATGTGGCAGCTAATTGTAAAAAGTCTGCTGATGAGTTTCTTAAGCAAAACAAAACGCACATTCTTCATACATTAAAGGCTTATGTTCATAAAAAAGATAATAAAATGTGCTTGAAAGTTATTTTACGAAAATTTTTTCTAAAAAATTTAAATAAAATATGTTTTAAGCCGAGTTTAAATTTTATGCATATGGGTTAATGAAAAAATATTTATATTACACATGTTTATGTAAATTTTTTGAATAAAATATAAAAAAAGTTGTTTTAAAAATTTCTTTCAAGATTTTTTGAAATTTTTAAAAATAAAATGCAGATTTGGAAGATTTTTTCGCGAAAAGTTAAATTTAAATTTTGCAGATTTTATCCTTAGAAATTTTGGTAACACTATTTTGGACCTTCTCGGATACGTAATAATTGCCGTCTAGTCATAAAACTTTAATACTTGATTAGGATGGATGAGCAAAATATTTATATATCATGAAATCCATGTCACGTACTGTTACGGCGTGCGTATAATTATAGCTGATTTTTTTAAGGAAAGTTTTTCTTACATAAGTACATTTAGGTTCAAACTATTAAATTTTGTACCCGTTTTTAAAATGTGTAAAGTGTTTATGAAACGAGTTTTTATTTTCGTTGATATAAAGCGAAATGTTGCGTACGCACGCGCTACAAAAATTATACTCTGAAATTATGATGCCGGTTTATATTTTAAATTTCTGCGAATCCACTTGAGATAGAATTTTCTTATTTTTTTTACAGCTAAAAGAAGCTATCTTAGATTATATAAATAGCATTACAACTTTGACAAAATTATATACATATATGTATTATAGTTTTTTAAATTTTAACATCGTCACGCACATGTTAAGTCTGTCACGCACAATTAAACGGCACGGTTGTGATATGTACTCATTCGTTTCGAACAAGCTAATAAATAAAATGCAATCCAAATTGATTTTTATCTTTATTTGTATCTTTTATTGGAAACGAAAAAAACTCAGTTCAATGAAAATAACACGTTTTTTTTTAAATTTTAAATTTTAGCCCTGCGGTTGACTTTTCTGTGGATTTCATAATATATATATATATAGTTATATTTCTTCGAAATAATAACTGATTCATTTCTATTTTCTTTAGAAATTACATGTAGTACACACATTTGATTGACCGTATCAAGCATCATGAATAAAACCTATCAATCAAATAATACAAGATTATGCATCGCGCATGTGTGTTAACTTCAGTGTGCTGGTGTGACGTCAAAATACATATTTCTTTAAAATTTTACTCACATGTGTTCAAAAATACAGATTTTATTCGTTATTCAATTTGGCACCTAACAAATAAATGCATACATAGTCTTAAATTTATAAGCTTTTTTGCTTCTCATGTAAAAAAGAGCAAAAAGTGTACTTACGGCCTTTTGGATTTTAGGTGACGATAAATATATGTGTAAATGTATGTATGTATATACAAAAACATGTAAATATTTTTATCACAAGCCTAACCTGACCAGACATCCCACTTTAGGCGGGATTATCCCGTTTTTTACAGATCGATCCCGCCTCGAATTTATATCCCGCTTTATCCCGCTTTTTAGAGTTTTGAAGAATTCAATCTCTTGTTCGATTTTTATTAAAATGTAACTGATAAAAATTCATTCTAAATATTTTTTAAGTGCGGTTATTGCTTAACTAGCCAAAACCCTGTGTGCTTAGCTACACCCCATAAACGGTTTGAGATGAATACAATTTTTTTTTATTAGAAGTGCCACGCTTGCGGTCGAACCTTCACTATTTTGTAGAATACAATTCTCATTATTAATATAAATAGTCACCAAGAGTTTCAAAATTCTCACTGCATTAGTTTTCAAGATATTTTTTAGATAAACATATTCTTTATTTGAGAGGAGCCATGCTACTTCTCCAATCCCTATTATTTGCTATCATTGGCAGAATCAGCGGAATTTCAAGTTTGTGTTTGCAGCAGATAGCAAGATATTATAAAAATAAATATTTAATTTTCTTGATGAGGTGACACACTTTTTGCTCTACTATTGACTCCTTTTTATAATACTCTTCTCCTTATAGGCGTTACTGCTTATGACAAAAATCAAAATTTAGACTATGTTGGCTTCCAAGATATCTTGGGTAATAGCCTCCCTCCTGTTCCTTCTAGACCATCAGTAATGCTCTGTAAGCAAAGCAGCAAGATCGATACTCTGGTATTATTTTTGAAAAATTGCACTATTTGTTAAATTCTGAAATTGTTTCCAGAGACAATGCACAATATTATCAGAGTTATCCCCACAATATTTCAAGTTTCTCACTATATTAGTTTTTCAGATATCGCACAGTAAATATTTTTTCTTTATGGTAGGTTTCACACCCAACATGTTGAATTCAAACTTTTTTTCATAAGACAATGCACAATATAAAAATCATTAATCACACAAAATTTCACGTTTCTTGCTGAAAGATATTTCAGAAAAAATTATAATGGAAGTTCAACATAAAAAAGTAGCGTAATCAGTGCGGCCGCTCTTAATTGATGCGATTACCAACGAACGATTTTGATTTTTTATTTTATTTATTTATTTAGTACATATTCTGCAAAGTAAATTTGCAGAATATGGTTGCACAAAAATGGACCGGTGACTAAGACCATATCGCACATATACTTCAATAGTGGCATAACTCAAAAAAACCAGTTTTGCAGAAAACGCGTTTTAAGTTTTCAATTTGCATACAACTCAATGGAGAAATGAAAAAAAAATTCTTCTCTCAGGAGGTGATGGTACAAGCTATTTATATGAAATTTTTACACAAGATAAAATACGAAATGCCGCATCTTTCTGCATTATTAACTCAAAAAACTCATTTTTTGAGTTATGCCACTATTGAAGTATATGTGAGATATGTCCATGATGTTGTTAACAGTATTCTTAAAAATGTTTTTGTGACTGACTGTACACGACCTAAATATGCCTTCACATAGGAATTAGCAACGTGGTTGTTAAGGAAATTCCACAAAAGAACCGCAAGATTAAACGGTAATCCGTGGCAGATCAGTCAACCAGTGCGAGTGAGACGCAATACTCTCGAAGGCCAATAAACAACAGTGGCCTGGTTGCATTTAAGAAATAATTGCCAACGACGCGTGATGATGACTCGCCCAGAGCTGCTTTACGACTGTTTTGATTTTTATATATGTATATATAACTAGATAAATAATATTTTATAAATACTTTTGTTTTGTTTTTGTTGTGCGTTTCTTTTGAGTTGGAAATTGTGTTTTCTTAAGTACATACAAAACTGCTTTTTGATCGATCATGCCCCGCTTTCTGCAAAAACCATCTGGTCACGTTACACAAGCCTCATAATTATGTTTTAAGAATAAAAAAAGCAAATGATAAAAACTTTCCATATTTTTTGCCCCTTAATAAACATATAAATATTATGATGATTTTTTTTCTAAAAATAAGTGCATCATTTTTTGTCCTTTAAAGGAGAAAGCAATAAATTTCATTTTCATTAGGATATGAAAACTTGTAATTTAAGGCAACATAATTTCTTAAGACACCGCTTGAAATAAAAAAATATGTTGATTTTTTTCAGAAAAATAAACACCCCAAAACTTTAAGGAGGCAATTGTGTATGTATGTGATTAAATTTTACATTGGGAAAAGACTACGTCGCACAGTATTCCTCTCCATATAACGATTTGCTAAAACTAGAAAATGGTACTTGATATTAAGGTTAATAACAAAATGGGACAAGTATATAACTACCCTGCTACAGACCAGTTTTTACCTTCAAAATTTTCTTTTTTCACAATTTTTTTTGGCGAAAATTTATTTTTTTGAAAAAATATTTAGTTTTTTTTACTTCTTTCAGCATAACTTAAGCTACGGTCACACTTGCCAAACATTTGCTCAAAAAAGCGTAACCAACAAACACTAATAAAAAAAGTTTTGGTCCAGACGCTTGTTTATCAAATTAAACAGTTTCGAACAGTTACCCTTTTTTGGGCAAATCTTTGACAAGTGTGACCGTACCTTTACAAAGACTAATAATTTTTCACTAACAATATTATCAAAACAACAAAAAAAAACCTAAAAATAGTAAATACTAAAAAATGGATTGAAAGTATAGTCTAACTAGCAAAACACGAAAATTTTTAGGTACAAAGTCATCTATTTAGGTATTTAATGTGTCTAGACACGTTCAGATTATATTGATATGTTAACAAAACTTGTTTAGCTCAACCAAAAATTGTTAGTTGCAAGTTATTTTGAAAAAAGTGAAAAAAAATTTACTTTTGAAAAAAAAAGTGCACAAGAAATTATTTTTTGTCTGCTGGACTCTTAGCTAAATACATTATTGCCACATATAGATAAGCGCTATCAGCAAGCTGTTTGCCAAAAACTGATGACACCATTTTTTTTTAGGTCGCACTGATTTTCAAAATCTTTGGGGGCCCATAAAAAAAGTTAGTCTTCAAACAAGCTAAACTGAGTATGTATAGGGTTTTACTGCCTTTTGGAAGTAGAATGTAACTATACTGTCAAGTCCGTGTGTTTTTGATTTTGCACTGTTGCACAGTGTAATTAATAAAAAAAGAGATCATAAGCTATCAGTCATCACGTAACTGATAGACTTTGATAACGATATTTTTACAGATAACACTGGACTAAAATGTTTGTTGGGGGAACAATTAAATAATCGCCTAAGGGTATGCTATATTTTTCAAGCCTTATATGCAGCGTTGCCAAATGTGCAGTTTTAACTAATTTTAGCATTTTTTTAAGCATAGAGCAGTTTTGCAGTTTTTGCTTAAAAAATAAGTTTTTCTATACATTGTGCAGTTTGTAATTTTTACTTAATCTCAAGTTTGTTATTTTAGTTCCGATATCTGAAGCCATAGTTTTACCCATTTTGCTTAATATAATAGTGAAGGTTTATCAGTACTTTTTTAAACAACAAAAGAGAATTCACACGAAAGTTGTGTGTTTCTTTATGGAATTTGGTCTTATTGTTTGGAAATTGGGTTCATACGGACGTAGCACATCCTTTATGAATATTAATTCACCTTGCCTTATTGAAAAAGAAAAACAAAATTCTTCATTGAAATAATTCGATCCCTTATAGTATGAGATAAAACATGACGAAATATATACCAAATTAAAGGATAGGCCCCATAGAATTTGCAGCCATACACATTTTTTCAGAACTCTATTAGCAAAATTTCAGTTATTCACAGAAACAATAAACATTTTATTTTAGTTAAGCAAGTGTATTAAATAAATAAATCATTGTGCACTTCAAATAAAACAAAATATTCCGCCTTATTGTGAATGGCGTCGTCGACGTCACATCAAGACGGCAGTAAATATTGTCACTTGTCTACTCTTTATGGGCAACAATTGGCTCTTATTGACAATCTCCTACTAATCTCAGAGACTTTGTAAATTAATGTAGCATGTTAATAGTAGTCAATTGTTGGCGACAAAGAGAGAGTAGCCAAGTGACAATATATACCGTCGTCTTAATGTGACGTCGACGACGCCATTCAGAATAAGGGTGATTAAAAAGACAAATACAAACATTTTAGTTACCTTATTTATTGAATTTCGGATCCACTTACTTCTTTAGGTTGACTGAAAAAAAAATCCCTGTGTAGTTTAATGCGAAATATCACATAGTGCAACTAAAACACTTCCATTTCAATTAATAAAAAACTTTATAAATTTGTAGAGCCATAATTTCTTAACCGAGAGGCTTTCGAGATGGTAAAACGTAACAACTTGACAAATATTATCAAGTCATGATATAAAAATATATCAGGTATACACGTATGGTTAACACCCCCTCCCCCCCCCCCAATCCAAATTTATACAAAATACTAAAGAATTTTTATGAGCAGTTTTTTTTTACTTGAAAATCAGGCAGCAAATTAAGGCACTCGTTATCGAGCGAAATTACGAAATATTTCAATAGGGTTTATATGGAAATATTTTAAAATTTAAAAATTTAAAATTGCCGTAATTTGCCCCCAGTTTTTATTCTAAATTTTCAGTTAAAAAAAAAAATGTTATGACAACGCTGCTTATATGTGAATATAAAGGGTGTTTTTTATTGAGGTATAGGGCTTTAAGTTGGCATCACTTTTTTAACTGGCGGCCATTTTGTCAGCTGTCAAGTGATTAATATTTAGTTTGGTTTGCCATTTCATCATGAACAGGTTGACAAAAGAACAACGCTTGCAAATCGTGCAAATTTATTTCGAAAATAATGGTTCAGTTCGCGAAGTTTACCGCAAGCTCCGTCCATTTTATGGTCGACATAATCGTCCATCAGAGCAATTAATTCGGTTAACCATGGATCGTTTTCGCACTACGTTTACTCTATGTGATAATACGCATCCGCAGAGACGTCGAACAGTGCGCACCGAAGAAACAATTGCCGCTGTAGAGCAAAGTGTTGAAGAGGACCCGAATGAATCGATTCGCCACCGTGCACAGCAATTGGAGCCGACTAACCGACTATTTTGTTCCCGAATTTGATGGCATGAATGTGGATGAGTTGTGGTTCCAACAAGACGGCGCTACATGCCACACAGCGCACGTCACAATCGATTTATTGAAGGAAACATTCGATGAGCGCATAATTTCGCGGAATGGACCTGTCAATTGGCCACCAAGATCGCGTGATTTGACACCATTGGATTATTTTCTTTGGGGATATGTGAAGTCGCTCGTCTACGCCAACAAACCAGAAACGTTAGGGGACTTGGAAGCCAACATTCGTGGCGTTATTGCCAACATACGGCCCCATATGCTCGAAAAAGTGGTTGAAAATTGGACCTGTAGAATTGGCTTTATTCGAGCCAGCCGCGGCGGCCACATGCCCGAAATCATATTTAAACATTAATGGCATAAAATTATCCTTCCAATAAAGCCAAATTGATAGACATTAAAACGATTTTCTTGTGTTTTATTTCAATTCGAAGTTCTATACCCCTCAAAAAAACACCCTACGTAATCAGCCACAAAAACAAAACAGCTAGTTTAGCAGAAAATAAATTTAATGTTTTAAATTTACATACAATTCAATGAAGAGATAAGAATATTTATTTTCTCAAGAGGTAAGTGTATGAAATTTTTATATAATACTAAATATGATATAACGAATTTGTGTGCATTATTAACTCCAAAAGCCCAATTTTTGAGAACATAGTGTGACCTCTTTCCCAAAGAAAGAAATAATAATAGCCAGAAACCACATTAAAAAAAATTGTGCGAGAGAAATTGCTGGATCCATCTTTGTAGACAAAAAGATTACTTTTTGATAAAAGTTTTTTAAATCACCACAATAATCGCCATGTTGTCATATCAAAGATTTGCAGACTAAGTAACTCTGAAAATCGCCACTTGTTGTGAGAAATTTCCGTATCAACTAACTTTGGCGAAAGATTAAAAATTTAGATTTTAAGTACATATTACATAAACATAATCAAGTAAATAAAAACAATTTCAATTCACAAAATATGGGTGTGTTTGTAAATGCATCACTTCTCTGCATCATACGTGCAAACTTCTATTTAAAATGCAATACAAGTTCGCTGATAATCTGTTTTAGTAGTAATCATGTTTGTACAACGTATTTGACATTTATTTATGCGTTATCTACTTCAGTAAACCAGTTTAGAACAGTTAAATTTCCATTTGCAGCGCAGTGATGCATTTACGAACACATCCTATATCACTATATCATCCTATGGCACTATAAAGTGCCACATATTTTATAACAAATTCCGATATTTCGCAATCACTCATCCAAAAACCAAGTCCGATTTCGAAGAGGAGGGTTTGCTTATAGTACAATATTTTTTTCGTACAAGTTAAATAATTTAATTTTATATAACCCAATTCTAAATATTATTCAGAAATAATTCGCACGGAATTCATAATTTTTCCATAAATCCAGCCTAAAATTAAAATTTGAGGCAGAACTTCGAATTTCCGAAGTCAGCTATGTATTTTGTTTCCAGTTGGTTTAATTTAACTGAAGGCTTGCAAATAACTTTTTAAAATGGAGGAAAAATGGGTAGACAATAAACTCCCGGGGAGAATAAGTCTGATAATCTTCGTACTCATAACCAATACGAATGGCTCAAGAAAAATGCGTTTTGAATTTTCAATAGATTGATAACAATATCGATAGAATTTAATAAAACTAATAACAATAATATTTTCAAATGACTGGTCGATCGCACAATTATCTTGTTTTTTATATTGGATTCGAAAGTTTTTATTCTTAAAGCGCTATAACAACTACACTTTAGCATAAAAAATATAATAAAAAAAGGATAGAAAAAAAAACATCTTTTGTTAGACTTACAATTTAACTAATTTTGTTACTAAATGCACTAGGTTCCAATTATATTCCCCGTACAAAACATAAGTCAACTATTCCGATCGACCATTAGTTAAATGTTTGCAAGGATATGGTTTTGGTGGTGGTATAGTGTGTTTCATAATCTCATTTGACTGAATCAAAAATTTTTACAATTTACCAGTCAATTCGGGCACAGCCTTAAATAGATCAGCTACTAAACCAATATCCGCTACTTGGAAGATGGGAGCTTCAGGGTCTTTGTTAATAGCTACAATAGTTTTGGAATCTTTCATACCAGCCAAATGTTGGATGGCACCAGATATGCCCACGGCGATATAAAGATCGGGAGCAACTATTTTACCAGTTTGACCGATTTGCAAGTCGTTGGGTACATAGCCGGCATCGACAGCAGCACGAGAAGCACCAACGGCAGCACCAAATTTATCAGCCAAATCATACAGCAATTTAAAGTTGTCACCAGATTTCAAACCGCGACCACCAGATATAATTACTTTGGCACTAGTTATTTCTGGACGGTCAGATTTGGTCAATTCTTGGCCAACAAATTCCGACAAGTTTTGGGCATAATCACCAGCTGGTGCTTGTTCAATGGCACCACTGCCACCGGTTGCAGCAGCGGGTGCAAAATTAGTAGAACGCACAGTAATTACTTTTACAGGGTCCTTGGAGCGCAATGTCATAATGGCATTGCCAGCGTAAATTGTGCGTACGAAAGTGTCCTCGCTCTTTACATCGATAATGTCCGAAATCGGTGAAACATCCAATTTGGCAGCCACACGGGGCAAAACGTTTTTGCCTAAAGCCGTAGCACAAGCCAAAATGTGTGTAAATTTAAATTGATTTTGAGCTGCCACTATCAATGGAGTAACCGACTCTGCGGTAAAACCTTTAAATGCTTCGTTTTCAGCAACCAAAACCTTGGCGACACCTTCAACCTTCGACACGGCTTCCGAAGCCTATGAAACACACAAATTTTTATGTTTAATAAACTCTTCACAATCTTAGATGTTATGCAAACTTTTATCAACTTACGGGACCACATTTGGTGCCTGCTACCAATACTGTCACGTCACCACCGATCTTTTTAGCTGCTGCAATAGTATTTAAGGTGGCAGGATTTAAAGCTTCATTATTATGTTCGGCCACTACCAAAGTGCTCTTGCAACGATGCAACTAAAGATAAATTAAATATGTACATGTTTAAAACTTGTCACAATCTTGAGTATAATAAAATATTACTTACAATACTGGTACGCAATAGGCCGCGAGCTGCATTAGTGCTGAACATATTGAAACAAATTTTTTTCAAGGAAGTCAACTTCAAAAGAAAAACACTATTTTTTATAGATAATTATTCAAACTAATTATCAAAATTCCGTAGATTTTACCACAAAAATATATATTTACAATTCCCTGGAAAACTACCTGTGCGATTTATTAACCAACTGATTATAAAAGAAAATATGAGATCGTCAGAGGTACTAAAGTCCACTGTGACGTTGCCAGATTTCTACTTATTTTCTCGCCTAAATGCTCAGCTTACGTTAACATACATACATACTAAAGGGTTGCATTTGTATACTCATTTGTATAGCCAAAACAAATATACCATGGTATGTACCATATAATTGTAGTGTGAGCGACAGAACTAGTATAAGAGTTACTGTGTGTGTGTGCTTTTCCAAATTACAATACAATTGAAAACAAATAACAATTGCTTATTGTATTGCTGCTGAGCAACTGTTTGGTCTGTTTTTGATCAAAAATACATATTGTAATACAAATATATGAAAAAAAACCACTATTGAAACAAATACATGATGTGCAGATGTATATGCGGACGTTCGTTATATTTTTTGTGGCGCAGCCAAGTATACAGAGAGAGAGAGAGAGAGACAATTTTGCTCTGAGAGTAATTACCAGGGACAAGGACTTCATGCATTTAAAAAAGGTATTTTAGGCGCCTAAGATATGACATCAAAAACGCAAAATATACACTAAATACAATAAAATATGCACAATCTTTAAACAAAATTATTCAAAAGTAAAGTTTTCAATCTACATATCACTAAATAAAGATATAAAAATATTTTCTTTTCTCAAGAGGTGCGTGTACAAGCCTTTTATATTGAATCTTTACACAAGATTAAATATGGTATAATGGTTTTTTCTGCATTATTAACTCCAAACTCGCATTTTCTAGATATGTATGTTTATATTACAGTAAAGGAGCGATACGTAAATATGTAGAAAAAGAAATGTGTTTTTATTTATTTTCATTAAAATTTTTTTATTATTCATATATAATATGTATTATCGAATGTGAAGTCCAATCAATTTGTTCTTAGAAAGCTTTGTGCATTGAAAAAGGCCTTGTAACGTCTGTGGATTTAATCGGTTCGAATTTAAATGATTATTTTTATATTATGTTGTATATTTATTTAACTCAACCATTACAATGAATTGAATACTAGCTATTAGATTTGGTTTTTGAATCCGTTATAGTTTTTAAAAACAATATCAAATTTCAGCATAATTGTTTCACTATTTCGGCTTTAATAGCAGACAATTTGAAATTATCAAAATTACAATTTCCATTAAATTTGTTATGCCTGTACAAACGTTCCACAATTCTAAACAATGCAAGCGAATACAGTTGCCAAAAACAGTTTTGCAATATTTTTTTGAAATTTGAATTTTTGAAAATATTTATATGAAACAAAATCAGCATTTATGTCAAAATATGAGGAAAAATATGCATTTATGACTAAATTATGCAAAAATATGAATTTTCAGCAAAATATGCAAAAATATGCACTAACAAATCGATGCCATTTTCACGCAAATTCATTGTTTCGTAAAGATATTTCGTTCTAGCCATTATCAGAGTTAAGGAAAGAAACATGCATTTGCATGAAACCCCTGTCCCTGGTAATTATATGTGCACGTGTTTCATGTACATGTATCATTTACTTACATGTGTATGTGAAATTTTTCTTTCATTCTTTCATTCATCAGCCATGGATATTTTTTCTCAACACATCATAAGGCACTTACGGTAACAGCAGTTTTATGTATCTTATTTGTTTTAGAAAAACTAAAAAAATAAATGTGTTGTTTTCATTTGCTCATTGCCCAACCATATAATAATTGCTTAAAAAATCAACATTTACAACTAGTAACAGAAAACGCTAAATAACATATTTGTTCATACCAGAACCAAAAACACGCAAAACTAGTGCAAACAGATGTATCTGTGCAATGCTATAAATACATACATATATTCCTAAACATTTTCTTATACTAGTATGTATGTAGTTGCCATTAATATTTACTAGTTTAATTTGCTTTAAAGTACAATTTCCGATTAGGAACGTTAATTTTTAACGGTTTTATTTTTTTAACACTACTGGTATTATAGCATTAAAATTTAATTATATTTTATTTACACATATTTAATATGCTTAACCAAAACAATTATGTATACACATAATAGTTTAATAATTTATTTCAACTATGTCTTTAACTTATTTTTTGACTAATAATTTAGATGTGTGGCAGGGAAGGAAAATGACTTCTTGGATTTTGTACCAACTATGAAAATAAAATGTACTTTTTAGACCATGACGGTACCAATTTTTAATATTTATTGTTAAAAACAGAAACGTAAAAAATTAGTATATAAATTCAGAACTTTACAATAAAAAACAGACACTTAACACAAATGTGTATAAATATTCAGTATACAATAAAATATATTAAATATTACATTCATAAAGGTACATTCGTAGATTCGACTATTATATTAGAGATTAAAATAAAACACACACAAAAAAAAATTAAAGAAAACATAGGCAAAATTAATGTTACCATATCGCGGTAGTACCACGGTACCAACAAGGTAAAAAATGTACCATAAAAAGTACAATTGTACCATGATTTCCATCCGTGATGTGTGGAGATGAAAATTGTTCTAAAAGTACTACAAAAATATTTCTAGAAATCGTCAGAATTTGGGGAAAATCGCTTAATTGTCACCCCTACAAGAAATGAATGACTGAAACTAAAGGCTCAGTTAGCCGACTGTTAGGAAACAGCTGATTGACATTTTTGTATGAGAAGTTGGTTACGTTACATTACATCTCTATAACCATTTTCATTACTTTTCACATAACCATATCGATCAGCTGTTTCCTACTGTTGCAGTTACATTACATTACAGTCGGCTAACTGAGCCTTAACACAAACGACATTTTTTCACTAATACATTTCCAATAATTTTCCATTGAATTTATGACCGCCAGTCAATTGACTGGTCATTTGACTGGAAGAGATGACCGACACATTTATCAATTATAGTTGTTCCTCTCTAACATGTATGTTAGAGTGAAACATCTAATGTACATATGCTAAAACTTTTAAGACATCGCATTTTATTGTGAAATAAAATTTATACAAGTGCTAAGAAAGTTAAGTGAAGTTAGCAACAATACTGCATAAAAGAATTTGAAAGGATTAATTAATTTTTGTGTACATTTGTGTATTTCTTTTTAAAATTTTAGATATATATATCTAAAAAAATATGTATGGAGCATATATGATATCCCATATATGGTTCGGATCCGAAAAATGAGGGTATATGGGCATATATGATTATATATATTCATAAATTTTCATACATGTGTGTGTAAATATTCCTTCTACAGTATGCAAAGTTCATAATCATACTCTCTTGATTCACAGAAGCGCACTGCTGCGCAATAAATTAAATAACTAAAATTACTTTTTTTAGATTTTGAACAGGGACGTTGTATTTAATGAAATATTTGTTTGGACAAATAATGAAAATCGAACTTAAAATCATTTCATTCATCATTTTAAGTCAAAAGGTGAATCAATTATTTAAAAAACACAAAAATCATATTCGTACATAAAATTTAATTAAATAAATCAGATTAAGAACTAATGCAATTAATTATAAAAGAAAAAATAATCCGTCTAACAATAGTTTTCGATATAATTTTTTTGCAGTAATATGAACTTTGTTTCTTATCTAGAGAATTCTGTTATTTTCGATAAAATTAATGACTGCATTATCCTTTTGATTATTTGATCAACAATGTATAAGATCATATAAGAATGGTTTTTTTTTGTAACAAAATTTTTTCTTTTTTAAACGTTGAGGGTACGCGGTAAGCTTTGCGTACCGTATATATTTTCTAATGGGTTTCCAAATCACCAGTGATAAAATACCAAGCTTTTTTGATTGCAAAAACGATCTTATGTGAGATATCATATGTGCATACATTCGTATATGGCTCCATATATTAAATCTTATATCTATATATGTATCCACATAAGAAGAGCTTCATAATGAAATTTCCATATATGAGCTCATATATTACAATACATTTCATATATTAGTCCATATATTAGTTCATGTATAATAGTTTTGCCATGTATAATCCCATACATTTCCATACATGAATTCATACATATTCATATATAGTTATATACTTTCATATATTAAAAATATATGGACCATACATAATTTTTTTAGCTGGGCATGGGTATATTTACAAAAAGCAAGGTGTGTTGGAGTTGGAGAAAAGTGTGAAGAAGACTTGAGTGGTACCACCTACGTTATTTTATATATTAAATTGTATTATTAATAAGAATATTACTTATTTCTCAATTTTCTTATAATAAAAAACAATTGAAATACATAAAAATTATGTTTATTTATTTAAAAGTTACATTCTACCAGTTTCTACGTATATATTGACTAGTAACAGTTGACCAGTCTCTATGTAAACATTGACTAGTCATAGTTTACCAATGCTTATGTAATCAGTGACTGGCAAAAAAGAAGCAGAGTAAACAGTTAAGATATATGTGTTTTGATTAAGTGAAATTAATAAGTTAGAGAGAGATAAAAAATCACACGTACACAAACGTTTTGGTAATTTTTTTCACCAAGACCCTAATAAACTAACTGGGGACTGTGACCGAAGTGTCGGCTATCTCTACTAGTCAAATGACTAGTCAATTCACTAGTAGTCTTCTTGTAGGGACAGTGACATGTTTGAGGTAGGGGTGGAAAACTATCGATGGTACTATCGATAGTTAATCTTAATTCTGCAATCGATTAATACTTGAATAGTAAATGATATACCACTAGAACCCACAAATTTAAATATCCAGCCTTATTTTAGATTTAATCGTAAGCGACAAAAATTGAAGTTTTTAGAAACAAGGCTCGATAATAATGCAAAATAACTTGTGATTTCGTATTTTACTTTGTGTAAAAATTTAAAAGGCCTATTAGACTGGCATACTTGTCTGCAGACATGTACGATGGCATACCAAATCTCACTGTCTAAAGCATGTTTGTCGAGTACGTTAGACATGTATGTTGGTTTTCAAACATTTTTGATTTTCTGATGTCTGTCGCATACCAACATACTCGTCTAACAGCGTGTCCGTCATACTTTCATATAAAAATTCAGTTCGCTTGTTGACGCTGCTGAGTGCGTATCGGAAATTTGTGAAAAAGAATGTCTTTTGCTAATATTATTTTCTGGGAAGAGTTCATTGAGGAATATAAAAGCTTGCCAAAATTATGGTAAATAAAAATTAAGATCTGTACCATAACAAAAAATTGAAAAATAACGGATATAATAAATTAAAAGAAAAAAATTTTCCGCTTCATTGCCATGATTTTGCTTCAAAAATTTCTGTGTACTGAAGTATGCCGTCAGCGTTCGACAGTGTAATAGCAAAACTCGAAAGTATGCCATCGTACATGTCTGCAGACAAGTATGCCTGGCTAATAGCCCTTTAATATACATTCTTACATATCGATGGCTTAATATAAAAAGGGCCTAACTCAATTTTTTTCGAAATCGTGTCTTTAATGTTTTCTGGGCGACAACGTATAATTGCATCCTCCTTGAAGATCTTAGTATATTACAGTTCAAAATCAAGGACTTATAGCAACTTTAAAAACTATTTCTGCATGTAAATGCTTTATTTTTTCTTCAGTTTTTTGCTTCTCCTGTAAAATATTGGAAATTCGAGTTAGGCCTTTTTTATATTAAGCCATCGATATGTACATACATAGATAGCACCCTACAAACATTTGGAAGATATCTTACCCAGAAGATATACATATGTAAATAAAATATCTTATTTTTATCATTTAGAAGATAATCATCAATAATAAAATATTTTCATTTTAGTGAAACTTTTTGAATGAACTGTTCAAAATGTATTGACTATTTATTTTTTCCTTCAGTGGTAGTTTTAATTTAGGGGTGTCATTACGATATCTTACATTTTTCTTCTTTCAGATAATTAGTAAGATTGTAAAATTGTACTTTAGGACATGGGTGAACATCATGTAGCAAATTTTTGCAAATCGAATTCACACGTATTCTTATTCTCTTTCATTTAGTCTTAGCTGAGATAAATTTTTGCCTATCTTTTTACTTATTTTTCTCAAACGCACTGCGAGAAATTTATTGTGAATGCTGTTTATGTTAAAAAATGCTTTTGCTTACGTGAAAATTAAAAATTATTTTCTCTTACAAATTGGTTTTTAGTAGTTTTAAACTCAGAATTTAAGTGAATAATAATGTTTATTTATTACTTTTTGTTGAAACGGTTTTCTAGAAAAAAATTCTTTCATAACAAAAATCATATAAGAATTACTTTTATTAATTGTTTCTGCCTGTGTGTTTATCTTTTTCGCTCACTTACACAACCTTAAATTTATCTTGGTCACCCATCCCAATAAACCACTCCATAAGCTAAATATAACTGCAATGGAGAATAAGCTTATCACTTAACACTTTTTTGTAAGTGGTATCACTGTTTGCAAGTTTTTTGTTGTTGTTTATGATCAAGGTTTATGATGACCAGTTATTTTAAACGCGTGAATTTTATATTATTTGTTAAAGTCGTAATTTTTTGTCTTGTTTAATTAGTTCAGTGTCCTAAAGTTAAGTGGAGTTTCTACAAAAATTTACATTTAAAAAATAGTAATTATTATATTGAAATATAAATTTTAATTTTAAATATGCCTACTATAAGCATGTTTAGAAAACTATTTTCCTGGAAGCATATTCTATAATTTAGAATTATAAGCTTGTTGTATACTATAGGCTAGCAATATTATCGCAAGGGTTCAATTTTCTTTATAAAATAATTGTTAATAAACCTTTCACAAGAGTATGCACAACACTTTTCTAAGCTTAAGGCTTATGGTAGTAAGTTTGTTATAAACTATTTCCATAGCGTTTTGGTTTGTTGGGATGCTTTAGGAGATAATCTATCGTTATAAATAATTTATCTTCCTAAAGATAATCTGGCAATATCATAAATAATTCTATTAGATGATTATCTAGCAATATCACAGTTTTATCTTCTAGAAGTATTGCATTCGTATTTCTTCGAAGTATCGCCCTGGCTGCACAAACTCTCCCGAAGGTGGAATCTTCCAAGCAATACGATTTCGAATCATTTTCGTAATACGTTGCTTGTAGGCATGTACTACTACCTCCTGAAAGAATTTTTTTCATGTCTACATTGAGTTGTATGTAAATTTGAACTATATACCGTTACCTTAATATAGAAAGTTCCTAACACGTTATTTTTTTACCCGACTGCGCAACGCAAAGAAGGGTATTGTGTTTATCAGTCTATGTATGTTTGTATGTATGTGTGTTCCTTTGCGGCACTATATAAACCGAACGCGTGAACCGATTTTGATGATTCTTACGTCAATCGAAATTGATTTTCACTAAAGATATTCAGTTGTTAAAATTCAATATGGCAGCCAACAGACGCCGTTTTGTAAGTACGAAAAAATAAAAAGTCGGCGAACTATATCAAAATGGGTATCAGTTAGGACCTTTCTATATTAAGCTAACGATATTAATTATGTATGTATTAGTGTCCTGCACAAGCTATCTTATAAGAACTTTTAAGACATGAGGGATTTTTCAAATGCTTTACTACAGAGAAATCTTCTAAAACAAACGTTAACAACACTGTTTGCAAGAAATTTATTTCAGTATTTTAGGTATAGGAGCAAAGAAGAAAATACTTCGTGACGGAAGAATTTGTGATGCTTGCTTCTTTCTACGCATGACCGCGTGTACAAACGTCATGCATATATGTTTGTATGATCTTTTATTTTTCTGCGTACATGCAAACGCACACACATGCATTAACATTAGTTGTATGCGGTTAATCAGAATAGCTTACCATCTACATATTATACACACACACCCAAACGTACAATATGAAAAATATCAAGCATACACTAATCAACAGTACTTCTTTTGAGTGTTTGTTACAAACAAGCAGTCTTGGCGACATCGCTTGTTAACACTGATATACACGTACACCAATACATCCATCGTACTTCGCTTATAGTACGACAGCATTTATTATTGGTTTAGTATAATACATGCGACGTGAATACATTTAAAAAACATGACGTATTTACATTTCAAGACTGTTTACGCAGGTCTCTAGTATGTATATTGCAAAAACCACAAAAATTCTGCAAATATTCGTGAAATTTTAAATAATTTTAGTTTTTCGATGAACTTAAAGTTGCTGAAAGGGCAAGGACTCGTCCAAAATCTCTTTTGAGGCGAAGGTTAGGTTAGGCTATGTTAGGTTTTACAGACTTCCAGTTCCGCGAGAAACGGTTCACTTCGGTTCTGATAGGTGCCGTTAAAAAATTCCTTTATCATCCCATTTACTCACTACTAAACCAACTCGAATTCTGTAAGAATAAATGTATTCTTCTTATATCGCATTGCTATATTTTTGGAACGTCCTGCAGAAATGTAAAGCATATGAGGAACGCCCTTGTATCAATAAAAGCGGGGCAGTCACAGAGTAGGCATTCAACCGAAGTCATTAACCGGGAGAGGGGGTCATTACGACTACTGATTTTCGTGAGTAATATTAAAGTAGATAATTACGAGCAATTTTTAATAATTAAAAAGGGGAAGTAAAACTTTGGGGTCAATGCCCTCCCCAGAATGTCATTACTAAGCCTATGGAATTGACAAAATTAATGTAAAACATATACGTTTATATAAGTATGAAAACTACAAAAATGTGAAGCACTGTACGTAGTACATACGAGTATACATAGGTAATTAGATTTATTACTGATAAAGTTGTAAATATAATAAATTGACAGTGATAAGCCACCAACCAGCCAGCCTGCTAATTTTCCAAAGTTCACCTAAAAATTAAATTCCACAATTTTAGGAATTGGGCTGTAATCATTTTAAAAATATTTAAGAGCTGTTAAAAATTACTTCATTACCTACAATTGTGAGGAGCAAAATCAATTAGTTAATTAACAATTCTTATAAAGATCATAAAACTCTTAATGAAAGTTAAATAATCGTAAGTTCGTTAGTCCTAGTTTATATTATGCAAGTCTTATTGCTAAGCTGATTATTTGACTCGTGTTTGTTGGCCGGAAGTTAAGAGAAAAGTAGCACACATTGAGAAATGAAGCGACAATTTGAACTCTTCTATTTTACATATTTCTTTCTCTCGTATTTGTGTACGAGCAGTGTTGCCAATTAAACCTTTTTTATGGTATTGGGAAATTAATGATTTGTTAATTTATAATTTGCATGAACTACACAATCATAGTACACAAATTATAATCAAATGAAGTAAGAAATGAAAAGGAATTATTAGCCCAATTCACAATCTTGTGCAAATGGTCTTGCATCGTAGCATGTGCAAAATGCTATAGTATATTGATACTCACCATTTAACAATTATTAGTGGTGGATATAAATATACTATACCATTTTGCACATGCTACGATGCAAGACCATTTGCACAAAATTGTGAATTGGGCTATTGTATTTTGGTGGTTAAATTACAAAAGTAAAACTATGCCGACATACATATTTATTTCACATTTCCCAAACTAACAATTAGTTCCTTTATGACAACACTGCTACGAATAAAAAAAATTATGAAATTAATATAAAAAAATTCCCTGATTATTGCGACAAGAAAGTCTTTATGATAACGCGCGTGGATTTAAGAAGGGACTCCAAAAGAGCACGTTAGCTTTGTCGCATTTACGTCACCCCCTTCATCTAAACGGGCTTTTTCAAAGAAAATGGAAAAACTCTGTAGAATTTCATAATATGACTCGACGATATATTATATCGTCAAACGTCTGGTTTGCCGTAGTAATTATGTATTCTTAATATACTGTGCGGCAAACCAGTAGCCACCCGACGATATGTATGTGTTTATTTTACTTCCACTAAACAAATATATTTAAAAAAATTGCCGTTTAAAAAAATACGAGTAGTATTTTTTTGTAGATCGCACGACTTTGAATGATAGTGTACAGCGGTGCCAAATCTACCACCTTTGCTGTAAATCTACCTCTTTTGGGTATCTCACTCAACTCTACAACTTTCCTAGAAAAATCAACCACTTTTTTAGTTTTTCAATAATGCTCGTAATACTTAAGTGAAGTTACCCGAGTTTTTTATCTAATCCAACCTAGAAATTCAACTGAAATATATTTTTAGCAATGCATGTAAGCAACGCAGCGTTGAATACATTATTTAAAACCTGTTACATGCCCAAATATTTCCTTTACTGGGCCAGTTTGTGAGAAAATTGCTCGTTCTTCTTCATATGTATAATGTTGAATGTTCAAAGTTAATTTGTTGAAAAGTGTTTGTAGAATCAAATTTTACTGATACTCTGCAAGAAGAGTTACACTGAACGATGTATCAGCGATAGCGCTGGGAAACCTACACCTGCTGAAGAGCATTACAAATTATTTAATGAAAATATTTATTCCATTAAGTGAGAATAATAAAAATTTATGTTACATATGTACATATGTATGTATGTGTTTCTTCTGCGCAAACAAAATATTTCAAATTAAGTTCTTAAATTTTTTAGTTGTTTTTTATATCCAAATTTGCAGCAATTATGATTTGTCATAAGCTTCCTTATAAAATATTTTTTATCGCAACGAAAGGTCAATGAACGGTAAAAAAATATCCAAAAAATAAAAGTAGATCTACTTCTTATCAAAGTTTTTTTTTTGGAAACTACCACTTCGCCAAATCGAATCTACATCTAAGAAAGATTTTGGGTTGGAATCACTGATAGCGTATCGCGGCTTTTGAAAAATTAACATTATATCCACAACTGATGAATTTATATCATGATGAATGTCAAATTTATTTCATGATGAAAATCCATCATGTATAGACTCAATTTATTAATATTATGACAGCGTTATGATATAATCATCAGAGCTCACGGCCTGATAAATTCATCTTGATATCAAATGTCATTTCATGTGTTACTGCGCATTTAACGTTTATTTATTAAACAATTTTCGTTTAAAAAAGGCGGCACAACAATTTTTTGTGAGCAAAAAATTAAAACAACACACAAATTAGATATTTTTGGCAAACATTTTGCAAATATTTGTTAGAATCTAACAAATCATGATATAAAATCATCAATGTCTACCCCTTTGTGCTGGTATTAATTAAAAAATGAGAGTTTCTTTGCTGGCGTCATATTACGAGTTGTGATATAAAATCGTCAGGTGTGGACACTATGTCGAGGGGCAACTGCTAAAATGCCTTCGAATACTTGTGTGTGGCACTGTACCTTTAAAGGAAAGGATAGTTTCGGCAGCCCCACATACACACTTACATTAAATAGAAAGTACATTTATTCAAACTGATAAAATTTTATAATAAATTGATAAAGATAAGCTACCAGCCAGCCACCTGCCAAAGTTTACCAAAATATATTTTAGCAATATTAGTAATTTGGCAGTAAGCACTTATTAAATACTTAAGAACGGTTAAAAGTTTTCTTCACTACTAATAATTGAGCTCAAAATTAGCAAATAACTCAGTAACGAACACAAAGATTTATTATTTATGCAAAAGGAAATTTATGCAAAATTTAATAAAGCAAAAATATTTATAAAATTAATTAAACTCTAACGGAAGTTAATTAAGTGCAAGAGAGCGAGCGACAGATAGAGAAATTTCAATCTCAAATTAAAACGTTTGATGTCATTTAATATTACTTACAAATTATATTCAAATTTGCAACAACAAAAACTTTAAACATGCCCAAAATTAATATAATACACTATGTAATTTTTTTCCTGAGATTAGCCGAACTACAATCAACAACGATAAGCGATCAATCAAAAGATAAGCACAACAATATTGATGATATTTTTAACATGTATCAATATAATACCAACAAAAGATTTGATACGCAAATAAACACCCAAACTTATTTGGAAAATTCTTTCATAACAACTAATGAAATTCGCTACCCAACACCTAACTTTAGCGAGAATGTGAAGGAGCAATTACTGCTAGACTCAATGTACAACACTAAAGTATTAAGTCCAGAGAGTAATTGTTGGATGGATAATCTTAAATTGTATTCCAAATGGTGGTCGCATAGTAATGGCACTTTAATACAAACAAATTTAAATGTCTTAAACTATCCTCAACGCCAACTAGACTTATCGTATCGCCACATCGACAGTGATGAAAAGATTTCAACACTCATACCACACAGAACTAAAAATATGAAAATTGTTATTCTTTCCTTAGCCTATAATAATTTGACTAGTGCGCCTTACAAAACATTGCATATGATGGAAAATAGTTTGATATGCTTGAGCTTAAGAGGTAATCCGTTTGTTAGTGTAAATTCAAAGGAAACCGGACTTCATACGCAGCATTGTCCTTTGAATAAAGAAAACCTTGAATTTTCAAAAAATAAGAGTTCCCCAATATCTTCGATAAATAGGTTACACTGGGCCACATTTCCCTATATGTCCGCACTACGGGAGCTAGATATAAGTAACTGCAACATCGAATATATTGGCAAAAACGTATTTCGAAATCTAACCAATTTGCAAAATCTTTACATGTCCCATAACAAGATATTAATAATACCTTCAGATACTTTCTTGTATATTCCGTCGTTGCAAATGCTTGATTTCTCATTTACCAATACACAATACGACTCTTTCATCAACAATATGACAACATCTTCTCCCAACTTCGATTTAATAATGAAGTCTTTGTATGGCATTAGAATCGCCGACCGCGTATTTTGGTATCTACCGCAACTTAAGTACTTGGATGTATCGCATTCGAAACTGAGCAGCAGCAGCGCTAAGGCATTTCGACAGATTGGGCCTAATCTAAAATATTTGAATTTGTGTTACACCGCATTTCCCATGTTTCGTAGTGGCATATTTAAGAACTCATCGCTTATTGGCTTAGATTTATCGGGCAATACTAACGCCGGTTGCCATCTTACCGAAGAAGATGCTTTCGTGGGCGGCTTGTCGGAGAGTTTGACTTTTTTGTTCTTTGAAAATTCCAATCTAATAGATCTTGCGTGGCTTAAGCCCCTACGAAAATTGAGTGTCCTAGCTTTAGCCGGCAATAATATCAATAATTTAGTAAGCGAAAACTTTATAAATCTCAAGCAGCTGCAGCTGTTGGACTTAACTTCAAATCAAATAGGTAATTGGTATTCCCAAGTATTTAAAAATAACGAAAAACTACGCATCTTGGGTTTAAGAGGCAACAATATTAATGTTATTACAAAGGAAATGGTTAAGGACTTCAGCATTTTAACGTATTTAAGTTTGGGCAATAATAATTTCATATGTGATTGTCTGCTGCGTGATATAGTGGATATAGCCGCTGTAAATAATCAACGTGCCCAATGCAATGGAAGTTTTTGGCAAGACCTTGTCAACAGCATTCAGATAAAATCTGTCCGCTTATACCACCACATTGTGAAGAAATCGAGAAAATTTTCCTATACTAATTTTAGCAGTGTCGACATACCATCTTTAATATTATCCCAGAATCTACATAAATTTGTACAGTCTAGCAAAGATTTTATGAAAGAGCATCAGTCCGCGAATACAACCAAGGCGAAAATAAAGTTTATTTTGAGTGCTTTAAGAAATCATAGCACCTCCAAAGCTTGTTCGAATTCACACACTTCTGCGGAATTATATAATGGTATCAATAGCACACTACTAAAATTGCATTTGCTGGACTATAAGGATGAACACTATTGGTGTTACAATGAAACGGAAAGACAACACCTTAGCCATCTTAATTGTCAAAGATCTTCTTCGTTGGTGGACGATATTGAGCAAGAATTGAGTAAACTAACTAACTATGTTTTGGTCACCGTTTTCAGTTTAATTATAATAGCTATATTGGGCTTCTTGATCTATATTAAACGCTGGCATATTTATTACTATTATTCCGCTCTTAAATCGGCCGCCTTGTTCTCCGTCATCTCAAAAGACAAAATAACTAAATTTAATAGTATATGGGAGCAAAACTCCGGAATGGTCTATGACGTTTTCGTTTCATATTGTCAAGGTGATCGTGATTGGATTGTGGAAGAATTCATACCAAACATTGAGAAGGATGGCGATATTTCTATTTGTCTGCACGAACGGGATTTCGAAGTGGGCGTCACCATTCTCGATAACATTGTTTCCTGTATGGAACGTTCTAAGGCTCTTATGCTTATTGTCTCGTGCAATTTTCTACTCAGTCACTGGTGCCAGTTTGAAATGCAATTGGCCCAGCATCACATTGTTGAATTACACAAAAACAATTTAATATTGGTATTTTTGGAGCATATACCGCGCAGTAAGCGTCCAAAAATTTTGCAATTTTTAATGACTGTCAAAACGTATATTGAATGGCCTGACTGCACGTGTAGTAAGCCAGATGATCATTCAGATGAATGTAAATTATTCTTTATGCGCTTAAAACGTACACTAAGGCATTTAGGAGTTAGTCCATCAGAATCGAGAGCTTAACTGAACCGAATATATGAACAAGTAAGTAAATCCAGGCTGTTCGGCGCCAGAGTGCCGAACATCAATCATGTATATATATATATATATATATATATATATATATATATATATGTATGTATGTATAATACATATCAGAGCTACCCACAGAGAGAAATGTATAAGCGCATGTGTATTCATTTCTATAAAAAGCCGATTGATGTTCGGCACTCTGGCGCTTCTCTGGGTAGGATGGATATATGTGTATGTATTAGTGTCCTGCACAAGATATCTTATAAGAACTTTTAAGACATGAGGGATTTTTCAAATGCTTTACTACAGCGAAATCTTCTAAAACAAACGTGTTTGCAAGAAATTTATTTCAGTATTGTAGGTATAAGAGTAAAGAAGAAAATACTTCGTGACGGAAGAATTTGTGATGCTTGCTTCTTTCTACGCATGAACGCGTCTACAAACGTCATGCATATATGTTTGTATGATCTTTTATTTTTCTGCGTACATGCAAACGCACACACATGCATTAACATTAGTTGTATGCGGTTAATCACATAATAGCTTACCATTTACATCTTACACACACACTCAAACGTACAGTATGCAAAATAACATGCATACACAAATCAACACTACTTCTTTTGAGTGTTTGTTACAAACAAGCAGTCTTGGCGACATCGCTTGTTAACACTTGATATACACGTACACCACTACATCCATCATGCTTCGCTTATAGCATGAAAGCATTTATTACTGGTTTAGTATAATACATGAGACGTGAATACATTTAAAAAACATGACGTGTTTACATTTCAAGACTGTTTACGCAGGTCTCTAGTATGTATATATACGTATTAGAGACCTGCGTAAACAGTCTTTAAATGTAAATACGTCATGATTTTTAAATGTATTCACGTCGCATGTATTATACTGTACGTTTGAGTGTGTGTGTAATATGTAGATGGTAAGCTATTATGTGATTAACCGCACACAACTAATGTTAATGCATGTGTGTGCGTTTGCATGTGCGCAGAAAAATAAAAGATCATACACACATACATGCATGACGTTTGTACACGCGCTCATGTGTAGAAAGAAGCAAGTATCACAAATTCTTCCGTCGCGAATTATTTTCTTCTTTACTCTTATACCTACAATACTGAAACAAATTTCTTGCAAACAGTGTTGTTAACGTTTGTTTCATAAGATTTCGATGTAGTAAAGCATTTGAAAAATCCTTCATGTCTTGAAAGTTCTTATAAGATATCTTGTGCAGGACACTAATACGTATGTATGGAGATCAGGGATGGCAAAGTTGGTACAATTGTACCTTTTTTGGTACTATTCAAACTCGTAGAGTACAATAGTACACCAATGACTGATTAAGTACATTTAATTAATCTCCCCAGTTTCACTTTTGAACTATGCAACTCATATTATTCTCACTTGAAAACAGTCCTGTGAAGCTAAACGCAGCGAGAAAATCAAAAAACGTGAACTTGCCCTTTTACAAATAATTTTTTTTTCTAAATTCGGATGCTAGAGCAAACGCTATTAACTTGTGTATTTTAAATTTCAATTTAAATAGATGTAACCATATGCTTTAACATCCCAACTTACAACCCAATAAGCACTCAAAAAATTAAAATTCAAGCAATTGAAATTAAACTGGAAACATGGTTGAATTCAAGCATTTTTTCAAGTAATTTTCAAGTTTGAAAATATTTTTAAATAAAAAAATAAAATAAAATAAAAATTATAATAATATATGTTCAAACCTTGTTAAATACATAATTTATTTATTATTAAAACTGAAATTGTGGTGAAAATATCAAAAATAAATAAATAAAAAAGTGAGTTTGGAAAACAAAGGTGATTTAGATGTGAAAACAATAGCGAAGGCAGATGTGCAGAAAATTATTTATAGAAAAACAAAGGAATTGCATTCTGCTTTCTATTTTAAAAGCCTTGTTTTTGCACCTTGAAATACACTTGAATTCAATTGTAATACAAGGCTTAATTGTATTATAATTCAAGGCTTTAATTACACTGTACTACAACTGAATTGTTCGAATTGAATTCAAGTTCCCTTTTCACTGGAGAATGCTATTGAATTAAAGTGTAAGTGAAGCATAATTCAACCCTTGATAAGTGATTGTGTGGCTTGAATAACACTTGCTTTACACTTGATTTCAAGCAAAATTGCTTATTGGGAAGCAAATTTGTGAAAACGTTTCGGTAGTCAGAACAAAGTTGATTATTTCAATAAAAACAAATAAGAATATGGCCCAATTCATACGATGATTTAAAAATCTTGTTTTATTTTTGATTCTCTTTTAAAAGTTGCTTCCAAAAACATTTTACATTCATACGATGATTTGTTCCATGTTTCTAGTTTTTACTTTTTTTCTTCCAAAAATTGTATCAGTGTTGCCAGTAGCTTTAAAAAAACCCCCGTTTTTTCCTTTCCCTACATGTTAAAAAATTTTACCCATACGAAAATCCACAAATTTTAGTAATTTAGTGTAAAGAAAGATAAATTAAAAACATTTAAGTCCTTAATGATCAAACAGAATTATAGCATAAACACATTTTCCATACAAATTGACACAAAATAGTAGCGCCAGAAAGCAGTCGAGAGATCTACTTTATTTTGACAGCTTTTTTCTTATCCTCTCACATATAAATAAATATTCTCTCAGCAATGTTACCAAAGACAGGCACTGCGACACCAAAATAATTGGATAAAAGTCTATGTAATTTCGAGCAAAAACAAATTTTGAAACGGTTTATGAGCAAAAATATATTTTTGGTATAGTTATTTTTACATTTATGAACAAAAAATGCAATATGAGAATAAAAAATACCTACATTTTGTTCAAAATAAAATATTTTTCCGATATTCCCTATACTCATATATTAGTGACAAAAATACCTACAGGTAACACTGTTTTGTATTAAAAAAGGCTGTTGTCGCATTCAATGAAAAAATAAAATAAAGCAACATAAAAAAAAATTAAAATATGCGTAAAGAAAATTAAAAAAGAAAAAAACTCGTAGAACGGAAAATGTGATTTTTTTTCTTCCCCTTTTGCTTTTCTATACCGTTCGCCTACAAACTCCAAAAATCGTGTTTCAAAAAATCATCGAAAAATCAACGTGTGAATTACGTGAATGTAATTTGAAATAAAAACTATCTTTTAGTACAATTAAGGTAAAAAAGTACAATTTTTGAAAGTTGTTGGTACAATTTTAAAATTCTCAAAATTCAAAATTCTCCCTGATGCAGATCAGTGATCCGCAAAATATAATATATTTGAATTGGTGAGAAAAATGAGAAGAAAATAAAATTACACTTGAAGAAAAGTTTTGTAATTTAAAATACATGCTATGGTTGTTCATTGCTTGAATATTTTTTGTAAATAAGTACCTGTCCAGACTTCCAATTTTTGTTGCTGCAATTTTTGGGTTTATTGGTGACAGGGGTGAGAAGATTGGGGAGGGGTACACACGCCGACACGGCGCTGCCTAATAAAGATTTTCTGCCTTGCAACGTTTTCCTGCTTAAGAACGTTTTCTTGCACTGCCGGCTTTCGGCAGGGCTTAAGGATTTACTCCGCCAGTGCTGTTTCCCGACACGGCGCTGCCTAATAAAGATTTTCTGCCTTGCAACGTTTTCCTGCTTAAGAACGTTTTCCTGCTTAAGAACGTTGTCTTGCACAAGTGTCCTGCTCAAGACTATTTATAAGATCTTTCAAGACATGAGAGATTTTTTCAAATGCTTTACTACAGCAAAATATTATAAAAGAATCGCTAAGCAACAATGTTGGCAAGACATTTTTTCGGTTCTTTGTATTGCCAACAGTGTTGTTTAGCGATTCTTTTAGAATATTTCGCTGTAGTAAGGCATTTGAAAAAATCTCTCATGTCTTGAAAGGTCTTAAGGATTTCTTCCACCATGGTGTTTCCGGACACGGCGCTGCCTAATAAAGATTTTCTGCTTTGCAAAGCTTTTATGTTTAATAACATTTTCCTGCACTGCCGGCCGGTCTTAAGAATTTTCTCCACCATGGTATTTGGGTGTATTTTTCTCTATAATTTTTAAATTTTTATGAAAAAATTATTGGGCGATTTTTCATTTTTATTTTTGGGCGCTTTGGTTTTGGGTGATTTTTCATGGAAACATTTCTCATATGAAAAATCGCCCAAAATTTCAAAATGAAAAATCACCAAAAAAAAAAAAATAAAAATTTTGGGCTATTTTTCATTTTTATTTTTGGGCGATTTGGTTTTGGGCGATTTTTCATGGAGCCCTTAAAATCGTGTCCAATTGTCTTTTGTGACAACTATGTATAGTTATCACATTTTTGTATTTGACATTTTATTGTCTCTCTGCCTTTTTTACGACAATATTCAGTACAGTGATGTATTTTGTATTTTTTTAGGGCGAAATTAACGATTTAAAACTGCCTTTGATAGGACCAAAAAAAATTTAATACATTTGATTACAATCTTTTTATTTAAATAAAAACAAAAGTATGTAATAGTAATATAATACATGGTTTAAAAATTTTAGAGCCGTATATGAGCGTTGAAATTCGCTTAACTTAACCGAGCGATTAACTTTTATGCAAGTTAGCTTTTTCGAAATTCTACTGTATTTATTACCTCCCTAAGGCCTAATAAATCAGTCAAAATTTAACCGCTGGTTTAATTAAATTAAACTCAAATTTATTTGTAGTTTAAACTAAACAGGAGTAAATCAGTGAACCATACTTTGTGTAGTTAAAAAAAATAATATTGTGGCAGCACTAGAATAAATGTCAAAAACTGCTGTTTTGCATTGCAGCAGGCTATCAATTCTTTGCACAATCAAAAAGACAAAAAAGTTAAGAAAATTTCAATTATATGTCGCCAAATTCTACCAAGAAAGGAATTATGTATATGCTTGGCGAAGTAGAATAGTATAAAAGAATACCAGAGTGTAAGAAAACAGGTCGAACAAGATCTGAAGAAAGAAGTAGAGGCTTGGTAAAATGTTGAAAGCTCTTTCAATGCAAAACATAAAAAAACCATATGACCTGTATTGGTAGTTTAAACGCCCAATTTTATGCGTTTACAGATGGATGGGCCATAACCATAGTCAAGAAAAAAGTATACTCTTTTAGTTTTAGAATGCACTTTATTAAAGAATTAACTTTCCACCTACCATAGACGAGAAAACTGCACTTTAAAGGAAAAAGTCGGTTCTAAAGTTAAAACATGCTCAAGCTCATGATACAATTATAACAGGTACATGCACAAGCCCAGCCTATTATTGTATACAATACAATTAGTTGTCAAACTTTGTTTACAAGCTGCAAAAATGTTAGTGTACGTGTGTGAATAAAATGATTACAGTGTTGCCATTGAGTTTACACATGGATGTGTTTCCAACTACACATTGAAGAGAATTTCACTACAGATGTTTTTTGTAGGTTAAAATGAAAACAAAACTAAATAAAAATAGAAGCTAAAATAGAATTACACACAGATTATACATAAATCGAATTACATGGCCTACACATGAGAGTAATTGCACACTCTGTGTAATTACAAACCTATTGGCAACACTGAATGACTTTAATCATTCATGAATGCCGCGTCTGCAATTGTACTTTAGTTATTAATTGTTATTTTTATAAACAAAGGGCATCTGTTTCTGACAATTATACGTTTGTTTATACCAACAAAATGCATGTGTTTTTTGGTGTTGTAATTTTGTTGTAGTCGTGCATGTACCTAGTATAATTGTACCATGCTCAAGCTGTTTTTAACTAGATTAGCATCGACTCTGGCTCTTTAGTTCAAGACAAAACACATTAAAATAAAAGAGAACACATATGTATGTATGTATGTATGTATGACTTTCTATTTCTTGGCTTCTTTTGTTCCTATAACCAATTTATAAACCAATTATTGAACAGTTTATTGTATTAAAATAATACAAAATACAAATACCTTTTAAACCTTTTCACCTTTCGTGTACGGAACCCTAAAAAGTAAGCAATATTTTCTGTGTTGTATTTCAAAATGTGCAATTATTGGTTGTTTTGCGTTTCAGCAATTTTGGTTAACTTTGTCACATTCAGAGAGTAATTTTCTCTTTACTCTCATCAGTGTGAATTTGTACGAAATCTTGTGGAACACATCTATTATTTACCAAATTACATACATACATATCGTTACCTTAATATAGAAAGGCCCTAACTCATTATTTTTTTAAATCGAGCTGTTTGCATTTTTCGATAGAAAAATAAAAAATAATGATTTAAGGCCTTTCTATATTAAGGTAACGATATGTATTTACATATTTCATTTGCTAATGATGATATTAATTTTTTCTTTGTTAAATGGATAATTAATTAAAACTCTGTTTAATTGAAACTCTAGGACTCCTGATGATGTTGGCAAATTAAGGATTCGGTTGGTTTCTGCAAGTAGTTTTTGACAATGCAACTGGCTATATGTGTGGCATAATTCTTGGCTGTGAAACATACTTTTTGAACTCCTAATCGCTGCATTACAATTCTGCTAGGTATAAAGATATTTATCGCCAAAGTAATATTAACATGAAAATAAAAATAATTTTGAAATTTTGTTTCGAAAAATTTTGTTTTTGTTTTCATTTAAATATTACTTTGATGACGTGATTTAGGCAATTATTGCCTTATGGAATCATTGCAAAAAAAAAACAGTTTTGCTAAAGTCTTTTTGATTTCTTTTCAAATACAAATTAACTATATTACCTAAACATTATCCCCCATGTTCATAAAAATTAAAATAATTTTGAAATGCATTTTATTTAAAATTTTTCATAAAAAATTTTCTTAAAATGGATTTCAAACACATTTTATTTTTTTATAAATATGGAGGTATTTATTTAGAAATTTTAAATACTGAAGGCCTTAATTATGGAAAATATTTTCGATTTATAAGAGGTTTATAAAACAGTTTTTCGTACAAAATTTGTTTAATGCACTCTTTAAAAGAAAATTATTTTTTTTTGTGAATAAGGCAGTAATGCTCTGTTTTTTATATTAGCGAAATTATTGTTTTATTTGTTAATTAAATTAAATTTTCACTTTAAGGTTCCTTCACACAAACAAATATGTAAATATGTATATAATGTAATATTATCTTATGCATTGTTAACTATAAAATTATTATGTAGATGTATTCCTAATGTTCCTATGGCGAAATAAATAAAATAAATTTAACTTGAAATCTGAAAATGGATTTAATCATTTATTTATCAATTGAACTAAACGTTATATTTACTGCCAGTTTATTAAAGCCGTATAAAAATTCTCGTCTACCTTGTTGTATTGAAAACAAAAACAAATTTGAGTGCTTTGTTTTTGTTTTCAACATAAATAGGCAGACGATAATTTTTACATGGCTTCTGTAAACTGGCAGTTAATAACCTAATTGAGTAAAAAAAAAAAAAGATTTAGGACCATGATATAAATATACATGGTACTTCCATTCTCTCTTTGTTTTTAAAAATAAGTATTTTTGAAGTTTGTTTTTGAGAGAAATAAAGAAAAATGTTCCCATATAGTAAAAAATTTAAGTCTTCCCCTAGAAATTTTTTTACAAAAATGTGTAATTTTCTTAACAAAAATTTGGGAATAAATAAAGTTATATACATAACTACATATCTCTGAAGTTTAAAAAGTGATTATGTAATAACTTATCTCATATTTTTAAGTTTTCTGCTTAATACAAATCTTTTAACTATATTTTCATCTAAATTTGGAGCTGGGAAACCAAATTGATTGATGATTTCGATTATTTGCATTTCGATACAAATATTAATTGATATTGCGTTCTGTTTAATCTACATAACCCTACGTCTATACCTGATATATTTTTATCATGACAAAAGTCAAACTTTATATTGAAAAATAATTTATATATTTAAATATATAAATATATAAATATATATCATGATATAAATATAGAAGGTACTTCCATTCTCTCATTTATTCTTGACATTCACCATCTGACAAGTATAAGTATTTTGAAGTTTCCGGTAAAATCGTGCTACCGTATTAATTTAATATTTCCCCCTCTGTTTCCTGTTTGTTTGAAAATTTTACTCAAAAGTTATTTAAAAATTGTTTTTATAAAATACAGAATGTATAAATTAAACAATAATGCCCAAATTCTGTTCGACGATTGTATCGTCTTGTCTATGAACGAAAAAAAAGCCGCAGTTATGATTAAAACATTAAACATTAAAACATTATTTACTGTCTATACTGGAAGGCTCGTGTATTTGCTTTATGATTTTGTTCTAAACATTATATCCAACACATATTTTTTCATATATTTTCCAAACTTTTGTATAATAATTTAATTTTATTTTTATGTTTTAAAAACATGGTAATAATATTTTAATTTTTCATTATGAAAGACAACAACCATTTTTGAAGAAAATAATTTAGAGAATTCAAAAACAAGAAAAATTTTTTCAAACAAAAAAAAACCTCCTAAATCTTCTTACTAAATTAGGACATAAATAAAGAAATAAGAGTGCAGCATTTTTTAAATTCCCTTCATTTCCTGGTGTTCACCAACAGTGGCTAAGAGCCTATGAGATCTTTGAAATAGACTTGCCAAAAGATCTGACCGGTTATTAAACCAATTTTTTTTAGAAAAGGATGTTACAATCAACAAGAAACATATTACCCTACGGCTATACCAGATATAATTTTATGATGACAAATGTCAAATTCCATATAGGAAAAACAGCTAACATAAAATAAATTATTTTTCAATATAAAGTTTGACTTTTGTCAAAAACGAAATATCTTTACGAAACATTGAATTTGAGTGAAAATGGCATCGATTTGTTAGTGCATATTTTTGCATATTTTGCTGAAAATTCATATTTTTGCATAATTTGGTCATAAATGCATATTTTTGTCTCATTTTTTGGTATAATTACAAGTTGTGTGTCATATTTAGTAAAAAATTCAAATTTCAAATTAATTCGCTTGCATTGTTGTAGAATTGTAGAAGGATTGTACAATCACATACACCTAACAAACTTAATAAAAATTGTCATTTGGTAATTTCAAGAGAACATTTTCTGATATTGAAGTCGAAAGTAGTGAAACAATTCTGCGAAAAACTAATAGCTATTATTCAATTCATTGTAATGGTTGAGTTAAGTGAATATGTATATAACATTATATAAAAATAGTTATTTAAATTTGAGCTCATTACGTCTATAGACGTTACACAAGGCCTTTTCAATGCCAAAAATCTTTCTAAAAACAAATTGATAGAACTTCACGTTCGAAAATTTTTGAATGAAAATAAATACATAACACTTTTCTTTTTCAATTCGCTCATTCTCTGCAATATAAACATATTGCATATTTGGAGTAAATATTGCAGAAAAAATCGTTATATGTGTACAAAGTTAATATAAAAGGCTTGTATTCGCACCTCTTGAAAAAATAAAATATTTTTACATCATTAATTAGTTGAATGTAAGATTAAAACTTTGTTTGAACAAAAAATTTTTTAAAATATGTGCATATTTTATTGTTTTTAGTGCATATCTTGCGTTTTTAATGTCATATTTTAGGCGCCTAAAATACCTTTTTTAAATGCATGAAGTCCTTGTCCCTGGTTATTACATAATCACTTTTTAAACTTCAGAGATATGTAGTTATGTATATAACTTTATTTATTCCGAAATTTTTGTTAAGAAAATTACAAATTTTTGTAAAAAAAATTTCTAGGGGAAGACTTAAATTTTTTACTATATGGGGACATTTTTCTTTATTTTTCTCAAAAACAAACTTCAAAAATACTTATTTTTAAAAACAAAGAGAGAATGGAAGTACCTTCTATATTTATATCATGATTTATATCATGTTTAGGACGTTGTTTTTTAAAAATATTTTTGGGTGTCTGAATTCTCTCTCAAAAATGGTTGTTGTATTTGATAATAGGTCTGTTCATTTACTTTCCCAGCAGAAAGTAGGAATGAGAGACCCTCATACCTAAATAAGAGCGGCAAGCGTTACGTTAGCACAGGGTACGCATTTTTAGTACATTTGAATGTAAAAATATTTTTTGATTGTACTGAAAATACGTACCCTGCTGCTAACGCAACGCTTGCCGCTCTTATTTAGGTATGGGGTAGAGTAAGGTAGAAATTTATAAAATTACTCACCTAAATATAAAAAAGGAAATGAACACTTTACTTGTAAGAACTTGCAAGAAAATTTTATTCATATCAGAACCATGGATGGAAATCATAATGCAATTATACTTTTTCTGATGTACTATTTTGTTTGATAATATTTTAAATTGCAATTTTTTTTAATTGACTTTTAATATGAAATTCTTTACACAGTTTCATGTATTTTTACTATTTTTATGCATTTTTCATAATTTTTTTTATTTTGTTGATTAACAAATACAAAAATACCACATTCCATCTCTGTTTATAAATGAGAAACAAACAAAATTATTTGCCATTGAAATTGAATTTATATGGCTTAATGAAAGAAGAACAATAAATTGTGATAACATTATTTCTTTTTACATACGTTTTTTTAACAAAGAAATGCACATTTTCCATTTTCCTTTTTCAGATATTTTTTAAATAATTATTTTGACAACAAAAAAAAAAAAAAAAAAAAACAACAGGTGGTTGGATGATTCTTGCAAGTAAAAATTTTACTAGTAGTAATTTGTAGGAATTTTTTTGTCTTTCAATTTTTTTCTCTCTTTTGACGTTCTCTCCTTGCAAACTTTTTGAGTTAATGAACACTTTCCAGTAACAATTGTTACAAATTCGTAACAATTTTTAGTAAATGAACAGAACTAATATAAAATAAAAATATTATTACCATGTTTTTAAAACATAAAAATTCAATTAAAGTAATCACCGTTATTCCTGATGTCGTGTCGTATATTCTTCTACGAGAATTTCGTACTATTTAAAGCAAACGTGTATAAGCTTTCGTTAATCCAGGATAATATTTTCATAGACACATATTCGACTCGACATACGCAATACGGGTGATTATACGATAAAATGTGAAAAAAATAAGAAGTATGTGTTGGATATAATGGTTTGGAACAACAGCGTAAAGCATATACACAAACCTCCTTTTATAGACAATAAATAATAATTGTTTTAAAGAATCACAACTCCGACTTTTTTCCGTCCATAAGTCTGGTACTCTGCTCACAATTTCGTGCGAAATTCAGGGATCGAAAATAATCTTTACTTGAGTAATAATTGTAAATATAAAAATATCAGACAAAATGAAAATATGAATAAAATCCTAGCACGGACTATTTAAACAGCTTTTGAGATAGTGGATATAAAATCATTCAACTCAAAATACATATCGCACATCCAGTTCAAAAGTGTCATAACTCCAAAAAACTAGTTTTGCAGAAAACACGTTTAAAGTTTTCAATTTACATACAACTCAATGAAGGCATGAACAAATATTCTTCCCTCAGGAGGTGATAGTAAAAGCTATTTATATGAAATTTGTATGCAAGATAAAATACGAAATGCATTATTATTCTGCATTATTAACTCAAAAAACGAATTTTTTGAGTTATGTCACTATTGAAATGAATGTGCGATATGTATCTACATAACGTCAGCTAAAATCCAAAACGCCGTAACAACCAAAAAATTCAAAATAGACTTTTTGATTGATTATGATGCGATTAACCAAAATACATATTTTCCTAAAATTTTACTCACATATGTTCAAAAATACCGATTTTATTCATTTTTCAATTTGGCACCTAACATATAAATAGTATTAAATTTATGAAGTTTTTTGCTTCTCCTGTAAAATAGTAAAAAGTGTACTTACGGCCTTTTGGATTTTAGGTGACGATATGTATGTAAGGCCTGAAGTACACGGCATGTAAAAATACACATGCACATGTGGTTCTGACCTAATTTTGGCGTCACCATGAATCTACATTGGCTTCATGTCGTGTACTAGCAATACGTGCAAATATAGAAAATCACATCATTGCACATGATCTGCCTCTGGAATTATGTCCGACTATGCTAAATTTGACATATTTATGTAGATTTTGGAACAAACATACTATCAATATTTTATGTAGCTATCTAGTGCTAATTTAAAAAAATTCAACCAACATACTGAAAATTCTCCTGACTTCATAGAAACATGCACATGTGGCTTTTACATGTAGTGTATTAAGTGATTCCTATAGCAAAAAATAACCATAATTTGTCCCAATTCACAATATCCTAGTATTATTTGGTCCCAGTTCACACTATACAAGTCTTAAACTACGACGTACAAGAAAGCAAAACGTATTAGGTGCGTTCATTTACCAAAAATTTTTAAGACACTGTAACAATTGTTACTGGCAGTGTTCATTTACCGAAAAAGTTTTCAAGAAGAGGGCGTCAAAATATTGAGATAAAAAAATTCTTACAAATTATTAAAACTTAAATTAGACGTGACATAACCATAACCATACAAAACAGCTGTTCGAACCAAACTTATGGGAAGTACTGTATTTGATTATAGGTGACTCGTCATAACGCCATAGCCATCATAGAAACCAATTGAATTTTGATTTGGTTATGGATAATTTAAGCTTTAATCCCCCACATGAAAAAGTACACAGTATTTCATACTAAATGTCGATTCTTTAAAATTTTGTAATTTAAAATATTATGAAACAAGAATGTCCAAAATACATACATATGTATGTACATCAGAAAAAGTGCAATTGTGTCATGATTTCATGAACATCGTAATTATATCTTAAGTGCGGTCAGGCTTGTGCATGTTGTTTGGCTTTCGAGAGTTTTTCGTCTCGCTTGCACTGGTTGACTGAGCTGCCACGGATAACCGTATAATCTTGCGGTTTTTTGTGGAATTTCTTTAACAACCACGTTGCTACTTCCTATGTGAAGGCATAGGTCGCGTACAGTCAGTCACAAAACCTTTTAAAATACTGTTAATACCATCTTGTGCATATGGTCTAGTTACCCCGTCCATATTTGTGCAACACCATATTATGCAAATTTACTTTGTATAATATGTACATATAATAAATAAATAAATATTCTATTCGTTTATAGCTAATCTTGGGCTAATCAATTTTCGACTTTTAATACCACTTGCAATATTCTCTTACCTTTATATTTTGGCGCTCATCAAATTATGCCGCCATAGGCCATTGCCCAAAAGTCCGCCAATGTGTTCAGAAATATGCACCTACACATGTATGTATTTTATAAATGGACCTTATCATAGTTGGCGTATTTCGACTCCAACTACATTTTGGTGCTATATTATAGAACAAACGTTGCGCTGTTGTTTAATCTATTACAAAAAGGTCATAGCCAAAGATAAATACGCCAACGATAACAGGGAATATTACTAACAGTTCAGTTAGACGTTGGCGTTTACGCAAGTTTTTTTTTTGTAGTAAATTAAAGATTACGGGATGCGTGTTACCTGCATCTATTACCAAAAACCGCATAGGCATTTAAGACTACATACAAGTTACACAATCAGGCCCAATATGTTAGATGCTGGAGGTCGCCATACTTCCTAGTCTATGGGTTTTAGATGAAAATCTTAAAGGGCTGCAGAGATTTAATTATAAGAGCGGAGCTTTTGCTGTACAATTTTTTGTTCACTGCACATACTACATATTTGCAATTTGCTCAATTTACTTTGTTCGCTTATATTTCGTTCACATGTATTTATAATAGTTTCTATGTCGACAGTTTAATTAAATGAAATGTTTAACCTTTAAGTTCACGATTGCTCCCAATAAACAGATATAAACCATAAATTAGCCACAGAAGCTTGATCTTGATATTTACATCAACTGCACTACGCGGTTAACATTTGATTACTTTTCTGTTTATAAAAGTTGGCAATATATATTATTCGTTAAGCAGCCCACAGACGAAGGAATGTGAATATAAACATGGGTATGTTACATCGCATACAGCAGCGGTAATGGATACAATTAAGAACAATAATATACACATATTTGTCTCGCAGTACTTTATTTTATGATCACACATAACTGATGTTTCGTTTTTGGTTCGATCATCTGAATTAAAAAGTAAAACAGTAGAAACACACATCTCTGAACAATTTCCTTAGTCTGTCAGTATCATTAGCCAATTGCCTAAATTTTTGGATACCAACTCTGCGCTCATACCATTAAGTTGGCAGCGTGAGACTGCGACCGTTATAAAGGAAATAAGAATATGGTATTGCCGCACCGCAGTAATAAAATAATAATAATAGGTTACGATAACAGCCCGCAGGGAAAAGAAAAAGGATGTGCTTGGCTCACTTGGGTGCATTTATTAAAGTTCTTTTTGCATTACGACCAAGTGACAGGAAGAGGAAATAAACAAGAGAAGAAAGATATTTTTTGAATGTGAGACTGGAATAGGAAGACGCGTCATCAGAACCACCCTTATAATGGAACGCTGGTTTTCAAGGGTTACGGTTGATAACTAATAATAATGCTAAGTCATATACGGATTAATAAAGATTTCGTAAAAATTTATTGACTTGCAAACATATTAATTTCAACAATAATTTCAATGTATGTTTACAATAAATTTAAAGCGGTATTTAGTTTTCGCATACAAATATTTTGTATGCTCACCTCATGAGAAGGATATTATACCAGTAAATTAAAAACTTTTAGCTCGTTTTCCATAAAACACATTTTTTTACTTAAGACTGACTCTCTTGCAGAAAGGTTCGATTTATATACATAAGTTCAAGTAAAAAAATATTTAATATTTTCCATCATATCACTTTTGTGAGTAATATTTTAATACGTTTCTTTTTCGTACAAAAAGCTTTTCTTACATCAAAATTTGTTTAAATTATACTTATGTTAATATTAATATTGATCAGATAAATAATTTCTTGGCCTTACCCATACGTCTAATTTAATCTTCTTTTCTAAACTTCTAAAATTTCTTCTTTGTTCTCTTCTATTTCCGGTGTTATGGCACAAACGCGTTTGCGGCGACGCTCACACTTGGGGCAAGGCTGTTTTTCATTTAAGCACTCCGCATGAAAAACAGCCCCACAGGGAGAACACTTCAAAAGAAAATGGGAAAAATATAAAAATACATATATACATACATATATGCTATTATATGTATATGTACGTAGATTCCTCAAACCATACTTACTCTAAATGTGGTTTCTATATGAAAGGGATATAATATACGCGAACTATTGCAAATTTCACATATAAAGCCTTTGTAGCTACATAAAACACACTTTAATATATGCGATTCGCCCAACTTAAATGCCTTGTGAAGCTGTTGATACAGTGTGCCACGTTGTATCATGGCTAAGTCGCCAATTGAATACTGATGTATATGCTCGTATAAATATTCTTTGCCAAAAAATTGGCGCTGCAACTCTTCAAAACTTTTAGGACTACAAGTATATAAATAAGCTCGTATAAAATTAAGCCGTATACGCAAAGCTTGAAGTTCTGCCATGGGCTCAGATGCGTTGTATATATCAGGATTTAAGATCTAAAACAAACATGTTTTAGTTGCTAATTAATAACCAAATATTTATGTATGTACCTGTAAGTCTATAAATGGCTTAGTGCGAAATTCTGTTAAAAATGTAGCTGCTTGTTTGGAAACAGGATATTTACGAAAGTCCCAATTATAAATAATTTTAGCTGGTATAAGAACTGGCTCAATATCGATGCAATTATCACAAAAGTAATTACCACTAAAAGCACATACCCTAGAAAAAAAATATGTATGTATACGAATATTTTTAAATTCTTTTCTTACTTCTAAAATTCTTACCTGAAATTTGAATAGCCTATCCCCAAAGGATGTTGGCATGATTTACATAGAAAACCCTGAGCATCTAATCCTGCTTCTCTCGCTAGTTTACATAGCTGTTCTACCATTTCTTTTAGATCAGCAATATCAAACTTTTCTATGGCACTACCCCCAACCATTTCAAAGTCTGGTTTACTCGTATTCGAATCTGTATCCAAATTGTCCTCTTCGCTTGTATTGTTTTCATTATTCAAAGTAGTTTGAGATCCAATTATATTTGTGGAATTTTGTAGCAAAAATTTTTCCCACACCTCAGTCCAATCGATTTCACGTTGACGTTCATGTTTACGCAACAGCGTATTATAACTATACCGTTCACCTAGCGGAGAACGCAAGGAGCTAGCTGAACTAGTTAAACTTAAAGATCTTTGAAATTGAGGATTAGATTGCTCCTTCCCACATAAACTGTTGTATTTTTCCGTATTACTCAAATCTGAAGACCAAGATTTTTGCATAAGATTGCTTAAGGAGTTGCCACTGCTTAGAACTTCCTCTTTAATTTCCGATTCAGTACGTTCTAAAGACGTGTGTGACATCATGGCAGCAGCACCAGGCTCCAAAGTTTCACCCTCTTCCATTTCATCGACTTTTTTCAAAAATAAATCTATATTTATGCTTGAGTGCGTATGATTAATAGGAAAATTTTCACTTTTAAGAAAAGGACTATTCGATATAGACTCTGAAAATAATTCATTAGTTCTCACTGGTTGAGGCAATGGTATGGCCATTGTTTCCTCGGCCAATGAACCAGCAATATCTAAGCCACTAGTAATAGGACAAGATTTCAAAGTAGGCGTCCACAGTCCCGATAATTGTAAAGCATAATCTGGCCATTGATTGAGCAGACTTGAATTATAGGGAAGTTTAAATTGTACCACAGCTTCTATGCTATTTAAAAGAAATGCAGCAGTTTCCAAACGTTTAGGATCTTTTATGAAAGCAAATTTTTTATAGTATGGCGTGAGGGATGACGAGTTTCTACTCATATTGTTAAGATAAGATGACAGCAAACAATCGTTGAGAGATATACGTATCCAAGCACGACATTGGCCGATTTCAGATGTTATTTGCGATAAAGTGCTGATCTTTTAAAGCGGATAATATTAAAAAGGTACATATTTTCATTTTATTTCATTGAATGTAAATGTACTATCGAGTTTCGTTAAGTACTCTTAAGAAGTAGACGATTTATTAATTTAAAATACCTGTTCTATTACTTCTTTGTGCATAAACACCATTATGGGTGACCAAAAGCTTGGATCCGGCCTTCTCTCCACATCTCCAGCTATAATATTTAATGTTTGCCATAAAAAGGAATCTTTTAGACCATGTAAAAATATAGCCTCTAAAGTGGTAGAGAATGAGCTCGTGCTTTCGCAAAGTTCCAAAATTTCTGAAATGAAATTAACAAACAAATCTCTATACAGATAATTGCTATTCTTGAGTATGGGTGTCAACCTTTTTACCTTGGCCATTTTCTTTTACTTCGTATTCAATTTCTTTTACGTTCTCCTGTAAGGCTTCTAATATGGCATCTTTTACGGAGTTCTCACGTTTGGTGGAAAACCCACTATTTAAACTGCGAAACAAGGCACTCATTTAAGAAATTCCCACAGACAATTTCCTAAATGTACCACCACCTTTAACTTTTGTACAGAATGCAGCAAAAAAAATCGTAAATATTTACTGGTTGCTTGTTCTTTGTTTGTTTTGTGCAGAGTGAAACATATGTTTTTGACATTTTGCATTTTCCTGGCTTTGGCAGCGGTTGACATTTCTGGTTATATTTACTAGAAGTTGGTAACTCCACAAACGACATTCCTTAATTGAAGACGAACGACAGAAAATTTGCATTTTCCTAAATAAAATGTAGAAAAAATTACCTAAAATTACAATAAGTGTTTATAATTTGATGCAATAGACTAAAGTAACGTAAAATTTATTAAATTTGCTGGAATAAAAAGTGATATAAATCGAAAAGTTATTAAAAATTCGCTACAGAATTTTGTGAAAGAAAACATGCGTGGGTTGCAACATCAGTTTAATTCAAGGCAATTTGCATAAATTATTTATTAATTCACGGTTTTTTAAATGTGTTTGATCTACAATACTTCTTTAAAGAGGTAAATGTTAAATTTGTTCATTTAAATAAAATTCTGGACATGCATATATATACTTGTATATATGTTAAAAGGTTTTAATAGATTTTGTTTATAACCAATTGATTTGTATGCATACATATACATATGATTGTGTGTGTGTGTGCTTGGGCATGTTTTTTATTGTTATTTTTTGCAAGTGATTGATATTATCTAATGATTCATTAACAAAAAACTATACTTTTGTTGTTGTTATGATAGTTGTATTGTTGTACATACTTAAGTATATCGATACTAATTGATATTTAATTATGTGAAAACTTGTGCTTTTATATTTATCTCTCTCCTTGTATTCTATTATTACTTTCTTATTTTTGTTTTGTGCGACATTTTCAAAGTTATATCAAGTTTTACACATTCCTCTGAGGACTAAATAAGTATGTCGTCCAGTAATACAACCAAAACTGATTTACAAAAATGTTCCTCCGCTAATGCGAACTCGCAAAGCTTACCCCATTTGAATACGACATGTGCTGGTTGTTTTAATGAGTTACTGGCATCCAGTGAATTGGAATGTGTAATGGCTTTGGGCCAGGAATGGCATACTGACTGTTTTCGTTGTTCAGTATGTGACCATCATTTGCACAATTGGTATTTCGAAAAAGATGGCTTGCTTTTTTGCCGCGATGACTATTATCAGCGTTTCGGAGAGGCTTGCCAGCACTGCACTGATGTTATATCGGGCCCTGTAATGGTGGCAGGAGATCATAAATTTCATCCAGAATGTTTTTGCTGTACACAATGCGCTTCATTTATTGGCTATGGTGAAGCATTTGCATTATTAGAACGTTCCAAGCTGTATTGTGACGTGTGCTATAGGGAACTTTTGAACACGACAACCAGTACTTCTATAGATGGTAATACAAAGCCATTACATTCCATACGCTTGGTTGAAGTACCCAGGGATATTACCACCACCTTAAGATTGTCGGTGGATAATATTGATGGTGCACAACGTAATGTAGCTGCTGCTGGTGACAATTGGAATTCATATATGCATAACAATGCGTATTCATCATCTTCTTCCCATTTAGATTTTATGAGTGGCAAAGGCCTATTAGCTGGCAGCTCAAATGATTTATGTCCAGCTGTACGCATATCTGAGTAAGTTCACTCTAACAGACTTAGTTTGTTTTACTCCCAATTAACTTAACTGCATTAAATACTTTTTTTTTGCAATAAAGAGGGAGTAGATCTCTAGGTTAAAAATACTAAAACTAGTTCTGGGTTAAAGAAGCCATTATAATTTCAGATGCCCTAAAATTCATTTAATGTTTAATTTTATTCATACCCATCTCTGATAATTTTTATAACAAACTAACTGTCGTCCTTTCATATCCCTCTACGTACGCCATCGGCTTTATTTAACAATCAGCGTATAAAATTTATACATACATAGGATAAAAACATGATTTTCGAAATGCGTTTTTTTATAAAAATCATTAACTTGTTGTCATTGGCATTATCTGTCAAAATTTTATAACCATAGGATATACCGTTTAAATTTTATAGCAAAAACAATTTAAGCTTAAGTACACATTATTTTTTGTTTACAGTTTTTGTAACAGCAACTTGTTACTTAAGCTAAAATTTCCTTTTGAAAATAAAGCAAGTATGATATAATATTCGGATTAGCCGTATATAATATACCCTCCATCGACTTCGTATGAAGTACAGTCAAATCCCGATAATTCGTAATTGCAAGGGACCGGCCATTTCTTACGAATTGTAGGAGTTTTCGATTTAGCGGGGTTTCGATTTAACGGGGTTAAAATAAAATAAATACGAATTAACGGGGTTTTTCAATTTATTTACTAAAACGATAAAAAGCATAAAAAATTAAAAAAAAGCAAAAGCAAAAAATCATTACATATTTCCATGTTTCTGTTGTTTTTATTACGAATTATAAGTGGTAGTTAGCAAAAAATTACGATTTATAAGAGGTAAAGAAGATTTTATTTAAAAAAAAAATACGATTTAGTGAGGGGACCAAAATGTATGGAAATTTTACGAATTAACGAAATTTTTTCAAGGGACCGACAGTTTATTACGAATTATCGGGAATTACGATTTATCGGGGTACGAATTATCGGGATTTGACTGTATATGCATACATACAATATTACATACATGATCTATTTTTAAAATAATTAACTAGAGCAACCCTTTCTGATAGCGATTCATTCACCCACACATACAAAACTGGAATGCACATTATTAGACCATACAAATTGCGGAAAGTATTTATTTTATTCGCTCCATCGGTAGTTTCTGATAGACCGGCCATAAAAATCACATATGTGTAAAAATTGCACTAATAGCGTGCATACCGATCATGCGCATTGCATTTTTCACCTAAAAAATAACATATCTTGGATATAAACACTTTTGGCATCATAACTTTTAAATGGGGCGTTTTTCGGAAAAACTTTTGTATCCATTTTTGTTTAGAATAAATACCACAACATCTTTCCTCTACATAATTTTCCCATAAAAATTACCTATCATGGCCCTTTAATGGGATGAAACTATATTATGAAACTAATTTATTTGGAAATACTTTTTTCAACGGCTTGCGCTAAAAAATGGGTAGTGATAATTATAATTCGATTTTATAAGGTAAGATCTGTATACTATATAGCCTCATTACATTTGGACCAAATATGTATCGTCTAATAATATAAGAATGAAACATCACATACCAGTTTATTATGAGCTTTGTTATGTATTTGGAAATTATCTTACAGCTCGTGACCCATTGAGTATATCTCAACAAAACTACACACAAATTTAGACGATAGAGGAAAACATATTTTCGCATAAAAAATCTGCGTACATACATACTTTTATATATTATGTAACTTCACGAACAAATCATTAGAAATTCTTCCAACAAAAAAAAAAAAAAAATAAAAATAAATAAATACAGTATTTTTAATCTAGAACCAACTTTTTGTAGTCGAAGTCAAAATACGCGAAACACGATAAAGCCCATTCAATTCAATTCTACACCTAATCAAAAAAAAATATGATTGTATTGAAGTGAGTTACCATTGTTTTAAAAGTTATGTTTCCCAACTTGAAAAAAAATCACCTATAAGTCTTAAATATGGTTATTTGGATAACTCTGCAACAATTTATTATGATTTAAATTTTATTACGCGGTCCTGGCGAAAAAATGAGATAGTCGCCAGTTCAGTTCCGGTACGTAGCAATTTATTAAAAATTTCTTCACAAAATATACGGACTTGCAAATACATTCCTTCGGTAAAACTATACACAACAAATTTAATAGCGAACTTTTTAATTCGAAAAGAAATAAGTCTGTAGAAGATTCACTACATGGCGCCGATCAAGAAGACAATAATTTAGCAATTTGGAGACAAGTTTAGGTAAAAAACTGAAATTTACTTTTTCTTAAAAATTTTTTTTAGCTTAACCAACACAAAAATATACACAGGAGGTTAACAGGGAGACAGCAAAAAAAGCTAAAGGGACAAAAAATACCTTTATTATGCTAATATTTCGTTAAAATTCGATGCGTTACTTATATTTAGCACTATAATACCTAAATACTAAAATTCAATGAATTAACTTAAATAAGAGCGAAGATAATTAAAAAAACATTCTCCTGTAAAATTTTGTTTTTGTTACTTAAGCTTTTTTTGCGGTTATAGCTCGATATTATTTTTTTTATTAGTGGAGTTTTTATTAAGGAGGAAGAACCTTTAAGTGTTAAATAATTTAGTATTATTTATATATACATGCATAGATAAAATCCAGAAAACTTTCATTTAATTTAAAAAATCAATTTTGATTTTTTTTTTCAATTGTTCGTTGGAACAAATAAATAATTTCCCTCGATTATAGCTTTTATTTTTTTACTAATTCTAATTATATTATATTATTATAGTTTAGTAATATTATTATTATTTTTTTTTTTTTTTTTTTTTTTTTTGAGTGACTAACTTCAATATATTTTGTCCTGTTTCTACACATTTCTGTATCTTTAACTCCAAAAATCAATTTTTTAAGTTATCCCGTTCTTTGAGTAAATGAGCGATATATATATTTTTACCATAATGTAACTTTCATTTTCATATGTATGTTCGAAAAAATACAAATCAAAATTTGATTTTTATTTCTGCTCGAAAAAATAAAAATCGAGAAATAACTTATTTCTGCTCGAAAAAATAAAAATCAGAAGGTAATAAATCTCTCTTGAGTCGAAAAAATAAAAATTGGAAAATAATATCTAGTTATTTCTGCTTAAAAAAATGCTATCCTCTCATATACTCTTCCTCTCCAGAGGTCATGGGTTCGATTCCCGCCATAGACCCTGGGTATTTTCTGCAGACAATCTAATCGCTTCGCATTGTGTTTATAAAAAAATTGTAATTTTTTTTTAATTATTCGAGTTTGAAAAAAAATCCAACTCAAGGCGAATTCAGTATCATGTGAACTCTTCCCTACAATAATTTTACAACACAAAAAACAACATATAGTTTGCTGTGCTACAAAACCAATCTGTCAGAAGATATCCAAGCAAATTTTGACATTTTGGTTCAAATTGCTGAATTCGGCATTAATAGCTGATAATCAGCCGGGCGGAAAAGGTCACCTGATACTGAATTCGCCTTGATCCAGCTGAATATAACTAAAATGGTTGTGAGATCTTTCCTTATACCTGCTTTTTCTCTTTAAAAACTCAAAAATAAGTATATATTATTTTCGGTACGTGCTTGTAAATCTTCTCTTTATGGATTATTTTCGAAAACGGATGCCAAAAAGTTTACTTAAACATGTATTAAATTAACTAAAATTTTACACAAAATTATTCCCAATAAAATTCTGCTACCAAGCTTAAAATTTAATTTGAAATACAATATCCTAGTTTCTTATTCACAATAGTTCAAAGATTTTTAATCGATAACTACCGATAATAATTCAGTATATTGATCGATGTGGTTTGTTAGCTAGAGTTCAACCAAATTAGAATAACTTTTTTGTTTAAACTTCCATAGAAAAAAATCAGGTATGTGATGGATAACGGTCGTTTTCAAAACGATTTCAAACCGGTAGTTTTGAAAAGGTCGGATAAATTTTATTTATAATTTTTAACCCAATCTTAAGCTACTGACTTTTAAAAATCACACTAGAAGATAAAATACAAACAATATAGCAAGGATGTAAAAAAAAATTTATCAAAAATTATTCCAAAAACTATGAAACACAAAATTTAAAATGATTTACGAAACGACTATAGCAAACACATCACACCCTTTATCGTTTTCAAATTGGTTTTGCGCGTCTTAATCGTTTTTCATTACATACCTAATTAAATTTTCCCAATACTAAACTTCTTCGAACTCCTACAAACATTTATTTAACCTGCGTATGTATAATAATTTCTAAAACAAACATAACGCTAACAATTGCTTTCAAAGAACTTGTCGTTGTGTAGTTATTTTTAGACAAACATACATAAATAAATATTTTCTTTGAATATGGGTTGCATACCTTACCTTTGTGGTCATCATATTGTTTAGAAAACATTAAGTGCTTATCTGTAACTCAAAGTCTTGGACAAAATCAATATATTATTATTATTATTATTATGTATTATATTAATATTTACTCATAGCAATATGACGATCATTTAAAGTGTTTGTGTGTTTGTACATACATAGATTTTCAATATTGAACAAAAATAGAGAAAAATATACAGAAATTATAACAATAATAATTTTATTATAGTACGTACGTATTACTAATATTTTATATTCATTTGTATACACATATTAATTTAAAATACAATCATACTAAACTAACTAACAAAGCACTCATTAATTTTTCTTCTTTTAAAACGCTTCTTATTGGTGATATTGACATTCATACAAAACAAAAAAAAAAAAAAAAAAAAAACAATAAATAAAAATATTAAACATTCTTGTTTAATGCTTCTTCACCCGCTATCATCGTAATTACACAGATTCATTTGTAGAGTGTATGGACGTGTTGGCAAATACGTTTTCTCCCTAATAACATCTATAATCGATCAGTGTTGTGGTTCCTATAGGTAATAAATATGTAACTATGTAGTAAATAGCAAAATAATACAAATACGAAATATGTATGTAGTTTTCATACTCACTAAATAAATCTTTTGTTTAACAATTTCTTTGTTTTAATTGCATATTTTTGTTGCTCTAATTTCTCTTTTTTTAAAACTAGAATTGATGTAAATCTAACAAATCTCCATGTGGGCGATCGTATATTGGAAGTGAATGGCACTCCGATTAGCGACAATTCCATAGAGCAAATCGATAAAATGATAAGAAGCACGGAAATTCTACAGTTAACCGTCGAACATGATCCCATACAAGTGTGTCGCAGTTGCAGCCATGTGGATATAAAAAAAGTTACCAGTGAAATGTATTTGCCTTTGGCTACTTCCGTCTCGAGTGTAGAAGTTTTTGGCAGAAATTATGACAGTGGAGGCAGCTGTACTACCGCCACCACCACCACCACCACCACCACAACTAATACCACTAGCACACACCCTAAAGAGAGTTCTCCTACACGTTTGACTAAGCAAGATAAGGAGCGCTTGTATAAGCGCAAAGATGAAGGTTACATTAGTGGCACTAAGACACGTCAATTGCGCAAATGTAAAAATTTGAATATGTTGGCGGTCCAGGATATCTCCAATAAAAACCATTGCCTGCACAACAATAATAATAATAATGACAAAAACAGTTCAACCTCCATGCCATTTAGAGGCAAAGAAAGATGTTCTAGCATGTCGAAACTTATGGGGGATCAACATGCAGCTCAAAATGATCAAATGTATGATTTGACGCGTACCACTTCTTTTCGTGTGGAGCAGAAACCCCAAAGAGTTTTTCGGCCCTCTGATCTGGTCATAGGAGAGCTGTTGGGTAAAGGATTTTTTGGCCAGGTATTTAAGGTTACGCATCGCATTACCAAAGAGGTAATGGTGCTAAAGGAGCTGCATCGTATTGAAGAAACTGCCCAGCTGAATTTCCTTAAGGAGGTTGCCGTTCTTAAATCCTTGAATCATAAAAATGTTTTAAAATTCATAGGGGTTTTGTATAAAGAAAAACGTCTGCACTTGGTCACCGAATATGTGGCCGGGGGTTCTCTTAAGGAATTGCTGCACGATTCTGGCTTGCCTTTAGCCTGGCCCGAGCGTATATCATTTGCCAAAGACATTGCCTGTGGCATGTCATATTTACATTCGAAAAATATCATACATCGAGATTTGAACTCGTTAAATTGTTTGGTTAAAGAAGATAAGACCATCATAGTGGCGGATTTTGGTTTGGCCCGTATAATCAATACCTCTTTGAGTACAAGATGCAGTGAGAAATGGAACTCTTCGGAAAGATCTAATTCACAGGAAGGCAATGCCAATATCAGTAGTCAAAATCAAATGGATACGGGTAACAATAATGGGACTTTGGGACGTAGCAAAAGTCGACAACGCAGGCAACGTTATACTGTCGTAGGCAATCCCTATTGGATGGCTCCTGAAATGATGAAGGGTTTTATTTACGATGAAAAAGTCGATATATTTTCTTTTGGCATTGTATTGTGTGAGGTGAGTTTTTCTATTTGCCGTAAATTTCCTTTAGAATGGATTGTACAATTTTTAAATTTAATTTAATTAGATAATTGGCAGAGTGCAAGCTGATCCCGACTTTCTACCTCGCACCCATGATTTTGGCTTGAATCAAAAGGTGTTTCGCGAAAAATTTTGCTATCAGTGTCCTGAACCATTTTATAAAATTGCTTTTTTGTGTTGTGACTTAAATCCGGATAAAAGGTGAGTGAGAGCGAGCCATTTCTTTAGATTAACATTTTTCGAGTAAGAGCTTAATAAACTTAGTTTAATTGTAATTAATCGAAACTTAAGAGATAATTTTAGGTTTATAGATTAAATTAACTTTAATCTTAGTTTGTAGTTTTTGATTTGTCGAGTTTTTTAACTAAAAATCAATTAACTAGATTTTTTAAAAATATCGTGGCAACACTGTATTCTTTATTTGTCACGTGCATATTGCTCTGCAAAACAACGATTGTTAACTCACAAAGTACTCGTCTCTATATTTGTTTATTTGTCGCTTTTCAGAGAAATATTGTTTCTATAAAATAAAAGATGTGTTCCAACTTGTATTTAATAAAAAAATAAAGAAACAGTTCACAACAAATCTTTGTTAAAATTGCTCTTTATGGGCTAGTTTCTTACTAAATAATTAAACTTAGTTTAACATAAGTTTGAGTTAACCAAGAAACAAAGTTAAACGGGGTTTAACCGCCCATGCTGTTTTTCAGTGATTTATTAACAGTTGTCAATTTAGCTAGAAATGCCATACTTTGTTTTCAATATAGATGTGGCATTCTTGAAAATAGTTTACGTAAATAGGGCAACACTTAAAAAGCGATGCGACAATTCATTAAATTTATTTTAAAAAAAATTCAATAACTGAATTCTGAATTTTTGTAAAATAAAAAATTAAATGATATGGATTTAAAAAATAGTGACGTTCCAAAAATAAAACCAAAAAATATCATAAAATTTTAAACCCAACGAAATAGACTTTCTTTCCAATTAATTCTAAAATCAACATACACAGACTCTTTGTTAAACGAAATATGCACACAAAAATGATTTGGACGTGTTTTTATCTCTTTTATTTTTCTCACAATTGTCCTATCCAAGTTATTCTGGTTTCATAATCAATAAAATCTTCGTCGTCATAACAAGCATCCATTTTATTTATGTATGAATAAATTTATTTATTATACTTTTTCATTTCATTTATTTATTCATTATGTATATGTAAAACTATCTACATACAATTTTAAAATAATAAATAGTAATGAATTTTTTAAACAAATTATTTAAATACAAAATAAGGAATTAACTACATACATTCAAAAATACAACTTGGCGGTAATAAATAATTACATTATTTAACAAATTATATAAGCTATACGTATACATTTGCAGATTTAATATTGCGCATAAAATGAAAAAAAAATATAATAGCGGAAATCACCGTTTGTTGCACATCTGCAATTTTAGCAAACATAGCATGATTTTTTGCTACAAAGCGTGAGTGTCTTTTTCCAAATTTAATTTCAGCACAGGCAGTCTTCGTGGCGGCTCTGCAGTCGTAAAATTTTTTAAACGCAGGGGTTTACTTGTTTTTATTGCAAAAAAAAAACCAAAAACACAGCTGTTTTAGCATTGAGAACATTTACAATTTTCAATATGCAATGGTTTTTGGTTATGCATATTTATTCAAGTGATGCAAATCTCAGTTGCATGTACTTTGTTGTTGTGGTCTTGCAGAATATAGCACGTATGCTAGACTTGCAATATATGCAAAGCTTCCAAGGGTAGTATGCAACGAAGGGTGATTTCCGCTAATATTAAGCAACAACTATATTTCACAATGATATAGTTTTAACAAAACCCAATGAAAAACATATTTACCATAACACCATATATCTAACCAGAATCACAATTTATTCATAACAAGCAGATTATATTGACGAAAGCACTTGTAAAAGTTTCCTCTTATAACTGTCAATAGAAAAGTCAAATGTTCTTAAAGACGATGGCAATTTATTAAAATCTTTAGCTATCCTCACATTAAACGACCGCTCCAAGATAGGTGTTAGCTTTGGAATTTTCAACTGTCTATTCCTAACAGAATTTCCAAATTCAAATAAGTCAACTAAGTAATCAAACACCTGTAACTTAAATGACTTATAGAACAGTAACAAATTTCTCAATTTTATAAAATCGGCAAAAGATAACCCTAAAAATTTTACAAAAAACGACGAGACATGCTGCCTTAATCTAAAGCTAAGTCTAGATGATATGTTGAATCAGCAAATATATGCTCACATTCATATGCTTAAAAATAACAACAAATCCTGCTGTCAGCATATACATATGTTAGGCGTCTACACAGTATGCTGAAAGTAACAAATTTTTTAAATTCAACATATGTCAGCAAATAATAATACAACATATGAGTTAGCATACAATTTTTGTGTCTATACGATATGTTGAATTTCGTATGCTGATAAATATGTTAAGTCATGTGAGCATTTGCTTAAATGTAAAATAAATTTGACAATTATATTTCTTTATTAGTAATTTGTATAAATTATCGCTTTTAGTGGTAAAGTTTATATTTTTGGTGTATAATTAATATATAAAAAAACATAATGTCATCAAATGATATTTCCCTTGCCGTTATCCTAACTGCATTTGTTTTTGATGGTGATGCAGAATTAAAAGAAAAACGACGTAGAGTTTGGCAAAAGAAATGGTTAGAAAGAAGAGAGGAGGAGGGCTTCTGTGCAAAATTATACAAGGAATTGAAAGAAGAGCAAATATTATACAAAATTTCATACGTATGGATATAAGTAAATGTCATCGTTAGACCATTCAGTATGGACTTTTGGCCTAATTTGTTTGTAGGGTTTTTTCACTTTTTTGACTGCCTGCACTTTTTCAGGTGTTGCGCGTGCAGAATCATCTGTATCAAAGCCACAAAATGATTCTAAACAATCAGCATTTTCCAACAAACCTGTAATCACTGTTTCTATTTCTTTATACATATCGTTTGCTTAATCGGCAAATATGATAAGTCCATTTTTAATTTTTCAGGAGAGTCTGTCTAAATTTATTTAAACTGAATATGTGTGAGGAAAACGAAACTATTAATTTTGCTATTTTAAATTAACACAAAAAATTTATTTGCTAAGTAAATGCAAGTACATTAGATGCATATTCTTTTCCGCTAGACTAATAGGTGTTTTTTTTAAATTTTTTTTTGGTCTTAGCATATTTGCTTACCACTGTATAACAGCAAGAAAAAATACCGTAACGACATTTTAGGTTTTGGAAATGATGCGTTTTGAGTTACAGTAGCATTCTACATTAAAAACTCAATTTACATAAAAATGGACTTAAAATAATCTCGACTAAGCCAACGATATGTTTATGTTTGAAAATAAAACAACAATTTTTTATTGTAAGGAATAGTAGTACTAAAAATATATACTTATCTATAATGAGTCACCCATTACAAATATCTTCCAATAAATAAACGTTTATTTTTACTATATTTTAATGAGCAGAGTTAAAATAACAATTCTATTTGCTATCAAATTTGCCGTATGCTGAAAAGCTTAAATAGGATTTTCAACAAACAACATATCTGACAGCATACATATCAAATTTGTTGCAAAGTAAAAATATGGTGTCTACACGATATGAAAAAATCTTGAACATACGTTTGTTGACAACTTTAACAAATGCCTTTCATATGTAGTTAAGCATACATATGTTGAAAAAATTTAGTGTCTAAACGATATGTTGGCACTGATAACAAATTTTTCACCATAAATATGCTGATTCAACATATCGTCTAGGCTTAGCTTAAGAGAATAAAGGTATCTTACTACTCTATTGAAAGCAAGTCTTATTTTTTTTTAAAACGTAACCCAAGGTGCCACAGTATACCTCTAGACCATACAAAAATATTGGCATAATCAACCCATAAACAACCCTCTTCTTGACATGTAAAAGTAAAAGTAAATCTAAGCTATATAGCTTCCTCAAAGTAAAACAAACCTTTGAAACAACTGAATCAATATGACTTTCAAAACTCAATTTTGAATCGATGATAAGACCAAGACACTTAATTTTTTCTACAAAATCAATAAATTTGCCATTCAAAACAACAGTGAATTTGTCAATGCTACTGTCACCAAAAAACATTGCTTTGGTCTTATTAGCATTAACCCTAAGACCATTGTCTGGCATCCAGCTACATAATAAACCAACAGTGTAATCAATCATATTTTTTGTAAAAAAATTTTTTGGGTAATATTTATTTCATATATTTATCATTTGACAGTTCTAACTATAGTTTAGCTGAGCAATGTTGCTCGGTTAACCCTAGATTATTAACTAGATAATTTTTATCTGAAAAATAAAATTTTAAGTTTAAACTGCAGTTAACTGACAAGTAGAGTTTATCTTTATGTTAAAAACTAGCTCTATATGGTTTTACTTCACAATCATGGTGGTTTAACTTTCCGTTTACACATGCAAGTACAAGTGCAAGTAACTCAATGGGTCTCATGCATAAAACGTGAGCTTGAGCTCGGACTCGATTGTTTGAGTTAAAGGTGCTTGTCGTATGCATAATAAAATTTGATGTATTTGCTTTTACTCACTGCTCACGTTTGATCTCCTGTTGCTTAGTTTGAACTAAGTTAGATGAGCCTGTGCTCATTTTCATATGCATAAAAACAAGCTTTTGCTTTCTTTTGTGAGCTCTTGCTCAAATTTTGTTGAGCCTGCCTTATAGTTGACTCGCGTACACTAAAAAGGAATCATGGCTGAAAATTTTGTGCCACAAAGAAATACAAAATGTTATAAACAGCGTAAAAAAATTAGCAAGTGAGGATACAAAATTATACAGGTTTGTATTCTTACAGCCTTATTTATAAAACTTAAAAAGGCTTTATAAAGGCTTTTTAAGAAAAGTTTTGTATGAAAATTGATTTTAAAAAACCTTTATAAAGACTTTGTAAGGGCCATTTTCACAACTTGCTTTTAGTTAAAGGTAGGATTTTGTCTGCCCGATAAATATCTTTGCATTATTTCAATTAAAATTTTTTATTTTTATTACTATCAATAACAATGTTATTTAATGGATAAAGAAATAATAAATGAAGGTTTTTTAATATAAAACCATTTATCGGGCAGACAAAATCGTACCTTTAACTAAAGGCAAGTTGTGAAAATGACCCTAAGTTTTATAAATAAGGCTGTTAATTATTAATTTTTTTTATATAATTAATAAAAAAATGATAAATACATAGGTTTGATGATAGTAGCATCTGCTGGTTGGCTAATTATTTTTTTGAGAAGTCAGAAGAAACACGTGGTGTGGTGGTGCCCTCAGCAACATTGATAAAATTCGACGGTATTTAAGATTTTGTGCAGATCCTGAATTCCAAAACTTTACAGCCACAGATATTGGATTGTGTAGCGAACTATTGCAAAAGTTCCGAAACTTATATCTGCCAAAACAAGTGATTGGATAAAATTCCCGAAAGATTCAGATGAAATAAAAGATGCTCAAATGATGCAAGTTTCTTTCCACAAGTTTTTCTTGCAAAATCTGCATTTTTGTAGGAATCACCTTGTTTTGCTTTAACAAAACAAGCCTCTGCAGACTTTGAAAATTCAACTCCCTTGTCTCATCAGTTTCATAACGACTCAAAACTGCCGTTGACTTTTTGTTAACCTTCAAAAATAAACTACATATAGCAAAATCTAAAATAAGATTGCTTAATTTCTGTTACACATGTTTCTATTATTTCTTGTTTATTATTTTTACGGTCTGTCCCACGATGTCACCAGAAATCGTTCGATCAAATACTTATATCGAAAAAACAACAAATTTTCTAATGTTATTGTTTTTTGCAATACAAGTTGTCGATCGAACGATTTCTGGTGACATTGTGGGACAGGCCGTAAAAATAATAAACAAGAAATAATAGAAGCATGTGTAACAGAAATTAAGCAATCTTATTTTAGATTTTGCTATATGTAGTTTATTTTTGAAGGTTAACAAAAAGTCAACGGCAGTTTTGAGTCGTTATGAAACTGATGAGACAAGGGAGTTGAATTTTCAAAGTCTGCAGAGGCTTGTTTTGTTAAAGCCGTAAATGCTTGGTAATTGACTTTTTTCTAGTAAATATTTATTTTGTTTTATTTTTTCTACTAAAAATTTAGAAATGTCGTCAGTTTGTATTGTATTATTATTATTATTTGGTTCTACTTCTACTTCACTTTCACTTGACGACATATTTGCACTTCAATAACCATTTGACGTTTGATCTTCCTTTGCTCAAGTAATTGCAATTGGTTTGAACTCATTTTTATGCATACCAAATTGAGCAAAAGCTGTTGCTGTTTGATCGAACTCAACTTATGAGCAATTGCTCACCTGACTCAACTCAGCACTTTTACTCGTTTTTATGCATGAGACCCAATACATAGACATATTTTTTGTAGGCTCACTGGCAAGAGATTTTCATTACAAGTCATTTTTTCACTTGCATGTAGGAGAATTGTCAAAAATAAAAAAGTGTTACCACACATTAAAAACTAATATAGACAAAAAAAAGTACAAAGAACGCACAGAAGAAAGAGAAAAACGAAATTTTCAAATATTTATAGTAACATATACAAAAATGAAAATAAACTTGCACACTCAAGTGGAATCAAGCAAGTTGCGAGTGTTTTTATTATTTCATTCAATGTATTGGTTGTTAATACGTGCAGGCAACTTGTAACAAGTTACCTGCATGTGTAAATGAAGCGTTAACTTGCATTAATACTGACAATATACACTTGTGAAACATATAATTTTTTTTTTAACATTAAATATATGTTAAAATAATTCAAAAACACATAAAAAACCATATACATATAGATATATACATTAAATTATTTATATATTTCCGTTAACACGCACAATATTTTACTTGTAATTTATTTAATTAATTTAATAATATTAATTACGATAATACAATTAAAGTAACTAATGTAAAGGGAAAGAAAAGGAGTACTAGCTGCAAAGGCTTTCGACTCGGGATTTATATATTTTTTTTTTTTTTAACAATGTAGCAAGTTTTTTTTTAACGACTAATGTTGATAAAGAGATTACAATTTCTTCAAGAGGTTACATTTTGATATGAATTTAAAAATAAGTTCAATGTTATTGGCGGTTAAATATTTTAGACAGTCTGAAGGTAGGCGATGTCCGAATATATTTCTTCTGGGATGGTTAAAAGATGAGCATTCGTCAAGTATGTGGATTATTGTTAAATGAGTGTTACATCGGGTGCATACAGGTGGGGGCATTCTATCCAGTCGATAACCGTGAGTTAGCTTGGTGTGCCCTATTCTCATTCTCACAATTAAGTTTGAAATATTTCTTGGGCAAGCTTTGGGGTAAATAGGTCTATATCCCGTTGGGTTTATTGTTTTGTAGGGGTGTTGATAGTCGGACCATTTGTGATTTATGTAGATTTGGTATGAGTAGTTAGCAGTGTTATAAAATATTTGCCCCTTATTATGAGCAACTTTCGATCTTCGACTGTAGTCGAAAGTACTGATCGAACGAATTTTCATTTGGTATTATGACGGGCATTCGACAAAGAACGTCGTTATTGTGAATAAAATCGACAAAAAAAAAGATTACAATTTGTGTTAAGGTACTTAAAAATAAACATTGTTTATTAACACTTAGATTTTTAGCAATGTTTCATATTGAAATACTTCATCGAAAGTTAAATTCTTTTCGATAGAAAATTCGTTGCTCAACGAAATTTTTGATGTTCATAATCGTTATGCGTATACATTTTTTTATTTCATAATAAATCCAGAATTTTCTCTAAGTGTAAAGCGGCCCATACACTACAACAGCATGCACGCACAATCAAGCTGGTGCAATATTCATTTCTTACAAAATTTCGGGAAGGGTGGTTATGAATAGTGACACATATTTTGTTGCAATTATTATTGGTATGTTGTTAAAATTAGCAGCTATGTATAACTAAAGTTCTTAAATTCTGTTTACCATTGAAACAAATTATATTTCAACAAATTATATTACTTAAATGCATGTTTGCTCCATGACAACTTTGCTCAACTGAGCTAATTTCACCATATATAGGGTGTTTTTTTGAGGGGTATAGAACTTCAAATTGAAATAAAACACAATAAAATCGTTTTAATGTCCATCAATTTGGCTTTATTGGAAGGATAATTTTATGCCATTAATGTTTAAATATGATTTCGGGCATGTGGCCGCCGCGGCTGGCTCGAATAAAGCTAATTCTACAGGTCCAATTTTCAACCACTCTTTCGAGCATATGGGGCCGTATGTTGGCAATAACGCCACGAATGTTGGCTTCCAAGTCTCCTAACGTTTCTGGTTTGTTGGCGTAGACGAGCGACTTCACATATCCCCAAAGAAAATAATCCAATGGTGTCAAATCACACGATCTTGGTGGCCAATTGACAGGTCCATTCCGCGAAATTATGCGCTCATCGAATGTTTCCTTCAATAAATCGATTGTGACGTGCGCTGTGTGGCATGTAGCGGCGTCTTGTTGGAACCACAACTCATCCACATTCATGCCATCCAATTCGTGAACAAAATAGTCGGTTAGTCGGCACCAATTGCTGTGCACGGTGGCGAATCGATTCATTCGGGTCCTCTTCAACACTTTGCTCTACAGCGGCAATTGTTTCTTCGGTGCGCACTGTTCGACGTCTCTGCGGATGCGTATTATCACATAGAGTAAACGTAGTGCGAAAACGATCCATGGTTAACCGAATTAATTGCTCTGATGGACGATTATGTCGACCATAAAATGGACGGAGCTTGCGGTAAACTTCGCGAACTGAACCATTATTTTCGAAATAAATTTTCACGATTTGCAAGCGTTGTTCTTTTGTCAACCTGTTCATGATGAAATGGCAAACCAAACTAAATATTAATCACTTGACAGCTGACAAAATGGCCGCCAGTTAAAAAAGTGATGCCAACTTAAAGTTCTATACCTCAATAAAAAACACCCTTTACCACACCAGCGAGCTGGTACCATCAGCAAATATCAAACTCTACTTGACATCGCTACAGCAAACCGTACAATCGCACAAAATGTCCATACACGACCAAACCGCTGGCACAAACACTTGATTGCGCATGCATGCTGTTGTAGTGTATGGGCCCCTTAAAGCAACTTATTCATTCTCTTTTTTTTCAATACTCACTCTCTTTATGCCCATCGCTGCTCTAGATTGTATGGTAGAAAATTTCTTTTGCAAAAAATTAAAATTTATTATGCTGTATTGTAATAATCCATTTAATTAATTATAGAAATATTGTATAATTTTCAAATGTTTCATAGCGTTTTATGGTCGTCTAAAACTCGACCAGACTTACGCACGACCAAACTGTCTTATAGTATTATGAACCACAAAAAATAACACCAAAGATAATTGTAAATACTCCGTTCTACTACGTGTTTGTCAGAGTATTTGCAATTATCTTTGGTATTATTTGTTCATTAATAATTATAACATGTAATTTGACTTACAAAGCGATACGAACTTTAGTCTGAAATATAGAAACAAATTATTTTCGAACAATAATGATTAAAATTAACTAAAATAAATTGCTTAAATTTTTATTGGCAGACCCTCCTTTGAAATCTTAGAAGTTTGGCTAGATAGCTTACAAATGCATGTAGCTTCCAATCAACCAGTGCCTCAGGAATTGCAGTACGATATTGAAAACTATCAGGGCGGCAGCATTAGTTCAACACCGGTAGATATTTTGACACCCAAATCCAATCTGAGTCGCGATAATTTAGATGAACTAGGCAATTCAAATCATTCCCTTGTGCCAGCAGGCATAGACAATATTGAAGAGAACGACTATCAAAGCAAAGATGCAGAAGAAAGTAAAGAAAAGCTCGAAGCTTACGCACTGCCCGACGGTATACCAAAGTCTCCTCACTTGGGTAAAGATTTTTCGCCGTCAGGCGAGCGTATACACAATAGCATGCGTGCACGAAGACGTCAGAGATTTTTGCAATCTCAAAATGTCAGCCATCAAATGGAAGAAGATCCTACGGATCAAGTGCTGCAGGCGGTAAAGGATAGTCTGCAGAAAGACAATTCGCGCACAAGTCGCCGCAAAGTGGATAGAGGTTTTGTTTTGGACATAAGTCGTAGCGGTGTGCTCAACATAAACAATGTAAGAGATCTCAACAATTTGTCCGATTTCGATTCAAGTTGCGATACAAGTCTCAACTATCATGAAGTCAATGCAATGGACGAGTCAACTACAAATGATTGTACCATGGCTGCTTTAGACACGAAAGACACAACCACAACCTTGAGAACCATACAAGAATCTGATGACAATGTAGACGCTGGACGAGTGAATAAAAATCTTAAAGAAACACAAAAATCTAATGATAATCAATTTGCAGCTTCTGTAAAAATTGCACCTGAAGCTATAAATTCCTTGCACAATGTTAAACGTAATCTTGCCGAAAAATCGTACAAAAGTGCCCTAGAAGATATACGCACAAGACTGAATTTATGTAAAACAAAATTCGATACAATAGAAGAGGCCAATCGTAAAAACTACAATAATTCCCAGAACTCCATGAGATCACTTTTCAAAGTACAAAACCCCAATGATGTGTATAAATCACCGCCAGATACCTTTAAAATGTTTGATACTCTAAAATCACCAAATACCTCAGCAGCGACGGATGCGGAAAGCATTAAGAAAACCTATCGACTCAATCAAACGCCCGTATTTGGTCGTAAAACTCAGGCAGCAGTTAAAGAAATCTATAAACCTCATTCCGATTCTTTAGAAAACTTGGATAAAATTGCTTTTTCTGCGGTGCATCATAGTAAAATGGATAGAAAAGATTTAAGTCCGCCTAAGAAGGCTAAATTGCCAAAAGAAAGAACTTTTAAAAGTTACATAACGTCTTTGGAAGTCACGCCCTTGGAAAATGTGCAAGAACACTTACCGCCCAAAAAGGAAAACAACACTGGTAAATTCAAAGTTGGTACCAATTTCTTGGGTATTCGAAAATCACTCAACTTAAACTCATCCTCCGCACGAAATGAAGAAACGAAATCATTCAGTCCACGAACATTATCACCCACCAAATCGAGTGAAGCCAAACGAGTTGTCAAACAGGAAACACCAACAAGTGAGTAGAATTTTCATATTTTTTCTTCAATTTATTCAGTAAACATTTGATTATTTGCTAACATTTGGTTTATTGTTGTTAGTTCACTGAAAAAGAGTATATGGGCGTTCCCACAGAAAGGCTCTCACCTTTTGTCACGTTGCGTCACTATGCAATTATGCTTATATATTAGAGCCATTATAATTGATTTTACTCTATTTTTTAAGCGATTTCCAAAAAAGGAGGAGGTTATCAAATCGTCTTTATATTTTTGTCTGTTACTTCATAACTCGGTACCTTTTAGAACGATTTTAAAAATTAATATTTTTTCTGAAAGAGTATAGCTTCCCCGTTTTCACATTGTAAATAATGTGAGCGGGGCTACGCCCACTAACTTTTTTCTTTGATTTTATGATATCTTACTTATGCAATTGCTACACAACATAGCAAACACTTTTTTGAGTGCTTGTAACGACACTATCTCGAAATTGAAAAAATGGGTGGAGCCACGCACATTAAAACTTAATATTATGTATATTTCACGTGCTTGTACTTCACTGATTTCAAGAAAACTTGGCACGCACCCTAAATTCTAAAAAGACACAATCTTGTATTTAAAAAAGTAGGTGAGGCCACGCCCATTAAAATTTAATATTATATTTCACGTGCTTGTACTTAATTTATTTTTACAAAACACATTGAGCTTTTAAAAAGACAATGTTGCATTCAAAAAAGTGGGCGGAGCCATGCCTATTAAAACTTAATGCTACATTTCGCGTGATTATACTTTATCTATTTTTACGAAACTTGTCATACACCTTGAGCTTTGGTTGCATTCAAAAAAGTGGGCAGAGCCACGCCCATTAAAACTTAATGCTATATTTCACGTAATTCTACTTCACCTTGAGCTCTGAAAAATACTTAAACTTGTGTTCAACAAAGTGGGCGGAGCCACACCCATGAAAGGTTAATATTAAATTATGTGTACTTCTACTTATCAGACTCTTAGGAAACTTGGCAAAACATTTCACCTCTTAGTGACATAGTTTTGTGCTTAAATAAGTGGCCGGGGACATGCCCATTACAGATTAATATTATATTTCACCTGCTTCTAGTTGGATGATTTTTACGAAACTTGGCAACACCTTAAGCTCTGAAAGTGACGTGATGTTGGATTTAGTAAAGGGGGCAGAAAGTAATATTTGCCAAATTGGGCGTGATTCGCTTCTGAAAATATGAAATTGGTACTAAAAATTTAAAAATAAAATTGGAACAAACTTGAACCAACTTTACAAATAAGCAGTAAAGAGTTAAAAATTATTATATATTCAGTTAAATAAAACAAGCTATTCAAAGTCGCTAGAGCTGGCAACAACAACATTGCTCAGTTAAACTATATTTATGACTCTCAATTGATAAATATTACGCAATTAAAAAACAGTTTTACTAAAAAGTTTAAGAAATAAATATATTCATACATAAATAAAATGGATGCTTTATTGAGACAATGTGAAGTTTCACTGACAGTTCTTTATACAAAACTTACCGTTAAAGTCCCTGTTAGCTTTTAGTTGTACATTGTGAAAAGGGTCGTTAGAAAGAGAACTAAACGGATAATTTAATAAAATAGAATTTGCTAACTTGACTGATCTGACGCCTACTTCGAATAACTTTGTATGTAACACATATGAAAATGTTTTATTTCATTGAATCTAAACTATTTTTAACTTTTTAGTGCTTATTTTAATGGCAAAACATTAAAATGGCTAAACCAATAATATATGTATGAAATGTAATTAGTTAAAATATATTCATCAACTAACTAAAGACTATGAACTTGGGCCTTAGTGCAGTGTTGTAGTGAACACCTTCAATACAAAAGAATTTATATATTAGTTGTCTAACAGTTGAATTATTTACCTTTAGCTTCACGTCTACGCAACGTTGCAACTTCACCAACTCCCAAACCACTTGTATCGCCCTCATCTAATACAACCCGCCTGACAATACTAAGTCCAGAAAAAATTCATCGCCTAAATGCCAAGTTAAACGATCAGAAAAAATCGACTAAACCACCCACCGCCATTACAAAAAATACTGCTGATAATAATAAAACTCTACAAAATTCCAATACAATTGATAATACGACAAGTCATTCCATAAGAGGGACAACGGAAAATGAACGATCAAAACGAAATGCAACATCAAGATCCCAATTCTATACTAGATATTAAGAATAACATTTATTGAATAATTTCCCTCCCTAACAAGAATCTCAATTTTAATTTTAATTTTAATTAAAGAAAGAAAAGAAAAATTTACGAACAATCAATAAATTTTGCAAAGTAAACTCAATAAAGGAATATGTTTTGATAAAACGTGAAACAAAATTTGCTCAAAAATGTTAACAATAGCCCCTAAGCAATTTGTATTATAATGTATAAAACCCTTAACTTAATTAACTAAAGAAACAATTTTACGTTTCAAGTGCCTGAGATTGAAAAAAAACAAAACAAACATCATTTAACAATAAATAATATAAACAGATTCTTTTCTTTATTGTAGACGTTTACATACAATTTATTATTTTTTGTTTTTCTCCCTCAGTAACAAATATAAAATATTTTTATACGATGTTGTTTGTAGTGCCATTGTTTTAAAAGCTTAATTATTAAGACAATTAAAAAAAACATAAATATTTTAATTTATACAGATTTACTTATTAAGTTAAAAAATGTTTTGGTTTAACAGTATTTTTTTATTGTATTCTTCTTTCTACTCTGTTCTCATTAACTTTTTTCCCCCTATTTTCCTAATTGAAGGATTTTTTGTCCTTTTTAAAATTTTTTATTAATACTTAAGTAGCTCAAGTAAAAAAAGACAACTGCAAAAAAAAAGACAAACTTTTGTAACTTGTATTCTCTCTATTTTCTTTTTCTACTAATTTAATTTAAAAAGCGAATTTTTGCTTTTGTCCCAAAATTATCTCTAATATTTGGATTAGACATTTCTTTCCTTGTTTAAATTGCTAACTAAATACACCTTAGTTGACATAAAACTTAATTAAATTGTTGTAATGTGTTTTAAGTCATGTTTAAAATGAAGGAATACTTAAGGAAAATTAACCTTTGAACACCTAACACTTGTATTTTTATGCAGACTACGTTGTTTCCTTTTTATACATGAATACGAACAATAAACACAGAAAATTGCGAATTAAAATTATATAAACTAAAAATGGAAATAATTTCCGATTTAATTGTTTCAGATTATATAAAGCGGGGTGAGTATGGGGTTTGGCATTTCAAAAGAACTGATTTTAGCAGCTCGATTAATATTATATTACCTGATTCAATTTTTTTTTTTTTTTTGCTAATGTTTTAAATAGTATATGAATAAAATTTTTGTCCCACGATGTCGCCAGAAAAGTTCTTACCCTTGCCCTGTTTCAGGACAATTATGAATAAAATTCCCCGAGAAATTTCTTCCTTTTCCAATAAGAATTTTTTGTTTTCCCTACTACTCGCTATTAGTTGGAATTGTTTCCCGGGAAAAATTTTCTCACGGAATTTTATTAATAATTGCCCTAAAAATTTACGGCCTGTCCCACGATGTCACCAGAAATCGTTTCATTGAATACTTAATTGAAAACAACAACAAATTTTCTAATGTTATTGTTGTTTGCAATACAAGTTGTCGATCGAACGATTTCTGGTGACATCGTGGGGACAGGCCGTAAAGCAGCAAATATATAAGTTTCGCCCCTAAAAGTATGCACAAAATAAATTTTTAGAGTATTCATATCGCTCATTTGCTAAAACAACATCATAACTCGAAAAATTGTATTGCATACTGTGTCAAAATTTCTTAATAATATCTTGTATATTAAATTTTTGAGAAAAAAATTAAATTTTCTTTTTCCATTAAATTGTGTGTAAATTGTAAACTTTGAACTCAGTTTCTTGCAAACCAGTTTTTTGTTATGTTATGACTGGAGTTGCCAGACGTCCTGGAATGGCCTGGATTTTCCAGTTTTTTGGAGCCTTGTCCAGTTACCAGTTAAAATAAAATTTGTCCATTTAAAAATTAATATCTGTAATTTTAAAAAACACTTCTTTGTCTGTCTATTGTATATTTTCAGTTAATTAATATGTCTTCTACAGAAAAAAATTTAAAGCCCAATTCATACGAGTATTTAAAAATCTTGTTTTATTTTCAACTCTCTTTAAAGGTTGCTTCCAAAATATTTTACATTCGTACGAACACCAAAAATGGCGTTTCAAAAACATTAAAAAAATCAACGTGTGAACTATGTGAAAAAATATGTTTCTTGTAAATATACAATCAGTTGTATTTTTTCCCTAAGTCTGATTAGTACATCTATTTTGTACAGCACTAACAACTTACAACCAAAAAAATATTTTCGAAATATATCAACACGTTTTTTTAAATTGTCCAGTTATATTTTCAAAATCCAGTTGAATTTTTTCCAATGTCCAGTTATTTGACTTTTGGTATCTGGCAACCCTAGTTATGACGTTGTTTTAGTAAAAGAGCAATATGTAGTATGCACATATTTTCCAAACATTACTTGCATTTTTCCCGTTCTAAAAATGGAACTGAAAACGCAACATTTTTAGTTTATTTTGTAAAGAAATTAAATTTCAATTGCTTATTAGTTTGAATTGCCTTATTCAAATTAGATTGTATACCACAGAAATACTCGTATAATTTTTGTGTAAATAAAAAAAAACTTTGTTTTAAAATTTATTTTTTGGGAAGTTTAATTTTTATTGTTAGAGAGGTTCATTTTAAAAATGTTTCTAACTACAGGAAGCCTAAAGTACATACTAAAAGGCACTTTTTATATTAGAAAACATAATAATAAAAGCGTTAAAAACAAAATAAATGTCTTACATTTAAAAAATGTTTCTTTTAAAGAAAATTTTCTTTTGTACTTATACAAATAGACTAACAAAAGGCAAAATTACATGTAAAAAAATAATAATAACATAAATATAATAATATAAATTAAATCAGTTTAAAATTTCAGATAAAATCTAAACGATTGCACATTTTAGTTTCTTGTTGCTTGTTTTTTTTTGGTGTATCTTAATTTTGATCTTTAATATCATTTCGTTTTAAAGCTAAAATATTTTCATCTCTATACTTGTCTCGCACAACTAATAATTCATCGAAAAACAATAGCACTAATGTCGAATGTGGAGCTATTCTTAAATAGTTAGCCCAAAATCCCTTATACAAACCATAAATACCTTCTGTGCGCAAAATTTTCAAAAAACAATCCAACCAACCATTATAGCGACCACGTTCATCCCAACCCTGATTGTAAAGTCTTGTCGAAATAACATCGGGTGGTGTTATGGCCACAGACATTATAGAGCCAGCTATGAGTCCCGCACAAAAGGAATTTATTGTAGGCTGCGTTACTAAACCATATTCTCTAAGCAAATATTTTGTTTTGCCAAAAGTAGCAATTTGTGCACCCGATCCAATTGAAGCACGTGGTATAGCAGCCATTGAGCCGCGCCACAGTCCATGGATACCACGTTTGTTGTAAATCTGTTTCAGAGCATCCATCATGCCAGTGTGTTGGTGTTGGTAGCCTACGGCGATTTGTTTAGCGGCTTGTGACTGTAGTTGTGTTTTGACCTGAAAATATTTATGTATGTACTATGTGTATGTTTAAAAAGATTTTATAACAAATATGTATATGTACATAATAAAAAGGAAATCAAAATATTTATGGAAAGGAAACCAAACTTAAGAATTTTCGTTTGAAAAAGCAATAGCAAAGTTCAACAAAGCAATATAACTACCTTTCCATGAACATATTTGTTATTGGATTAAAATAACGCAATTATATTTTAAAAAGTACTTTATGACAGAAATTTTTTTAAATCTCTACTCATCTACTCATCTGCAAAAATGCACAGAACAACAAATTTTCCATTAAAACAATTTTTATGAGAAGATAACTAATTTGTGATGTTTTAAAAAAAATTTAATTTCAACTGCTTTTAGATATGGATAATTATCTTTTATGGTGTCTGAATGAAAGGTTGACTAAGATGCATATAAATATCTTCTTATCTGCTATACTTATATAGATAGACTATATAAGAAAATTACTTCATTAACAATCCAAAGAAGCTTTTTTCTCTTTCATTGTCGTCTTGAGTGATTGCGATTGCTGACACATATGTATACTATGTACATGTACATGCCTATATAAATATATTTATGTGCATGTACATTTTCATACTGTGCAACAATAACAAACATTTACATGTATAATTTGCCGCAATAGCAATGAATTGGCATTTTTAACGATTAACTTACCATAAAGAAAGGACTAGAGAAATATGAACCAATGGCACCACCAGCTGCACCCCAAAATATTCCCTTCAGAAAAGAAACATCACCGGAACTTGTATGCATCCAACCTTTGTTTAAAGCCATATTGTAAATGCTTAGACTGCGAAAAAAATACAAGAATGATGAAACAAAACATTAACATACGTAAGTTCTTCCTCACCGAAAGGAATTAATGATGAACTGAAAATATAAGGCCGGCGTTAAACCCTTCTGCAAACCTGGCAAACCATCATTTTTTGCAACTGCTATAAAAGCATTGACAATACCACGGTAGGGCTCCACATAAGTACCACGAGCTGCCAATTCACCTTGTAATTGTATGCGGGTTTTGATGACCTTGTTGTTGAAGAATATTACTTCATTTCATTTATATTATAAATTTATATTTTCTTGGGAAAACTTACTTCTATGGGATTGGTGAAAAATGTTGCTCCCACTGAGGCTAGACCACCCAATACAAAATCGGACGAATCCATGTTAAAAGTGAGATTTAAACGTTCGAGTTTTTATTATGCGAGCAAGAGATCAGATGATGATTTAGCGTTTAATGTTCATTGTTATTTAAAAGATTCAAAATCTTTTGTACAATATTTGTGTAAATTTCTGGTGAAATAACCGACGATATAAAATTTTCCATTTACGTTCCAGCTGATCAGCCAACAGCTGTGTTAATAATGATGCCAGCCTAGTTTCGGTTGCAAGGTGATGCCGGACAAAGATAAAATTAAAATTTATCTAGAATTTCGAATGTGGGTGTTTGGATATTAGGTACATGCATTTATGTTTAATAGTATCACAAATTAAGAAATTAATTAAGAAAATAATCAATTTATATGTTTTGAGAAAGTTTTATAAATACTAATAAACACTTTTGTATTGTTTCTCAGAAACTTTTCTCTCAAACGGATGCTGTATAGCTGAACGTAGAGTTACCACACGATATATAAACGATGTCGAGAGATGCCACATCATTATAAAAGAGGAAATGTCAATTTTGGCGCAATTTCTTTACTTTGTTGAACATTTAGGCATTAAACGCTACGTTTAGGCATTAAACGAAAAAAATTAGAAGAAAAATTCGCATTTAATTTATTTTTCGATTAAATCAGTATAAAATGATTATTAAAAAACTTTAAAGTTTGGTGAAATGAAAATAGTGTTTATAAAAGTGTTATGTGTTATGGAATGTGAAATAATTGAAAAGAATTTATATCGTTCTCAGAAGGTTCGGTTTGGGTAAGTTTATTTTTTTATTGTTAATGCATACATACCTAGTTTAAGATGAAAGTTTGCGGGAACTGAACAATTTTCAGTGAGAATGTTATACGTACAGCATCTTTGGTTGTTGGGAAATACTTCCGTTTGACTTTGAGTGGTTATTATTATCTGATTGCTGATAAGATCCCATCTTGGTCGCTTCAAGTTCCAATTAGAGTCGTTGTACCTACTTGCTGGCGTATGCACGTTTTATTTGTTGTGTTCGATTGTAATCGATTCATTGAGCTACATAATTCATGGCTGGACAGACTAACTAACAATTCAATGTATGTTTGTGGTCATATATCAACTTCCAACCAAATAATGTACAGCAAAATGTCAACGTTCACTGAAATGGACATATTGTTCAAACCAATAAAAGCAATATTGGAGCACAATTTCGTTTGTGAAAATTTATATTTCGAGTAGTTGCTTTGCTAAGTAAAGATCTAGTCTTGCCGGTTTTCAGCCGGCCTTTAGGTTTCCTCCTCTGAGTATGTCAAATAGGTGAAAGTTTCTTCTATTCATTTACTGCTTAGCTTGCATTTGGCTTCTAACGAAGAAAAAAAAGTTTTATGTCATGCCGGTGAGAAAACAAAACAAATTTAATGATATCCCTGTTGTTGTGCTAAAATGGATCCGCAAACTATTTTTGTAGTATTGCAAATCATAAAAAATTATTACTTGAATTTGCTATGACACAATACAGCTATAAACTCAACCGTTATTAAAGTTGTGAATGGCAATACCAATGTGAAAGTTGGCTTGAGTCGTGAACGAACAAGCTGAGTCCAGTTGAGAACGATAATAGAGTCAATAAATATTAATAAGTCCCAAATCACACTGTGCAAGTCTTATTGCTAAGCTGATTAGTTTATTAGGAGAGAGAGAGAGAGACGAGGGGAACAGAAACGTTTCTTTTCCCCCCGTCTCTCTCTCTCTCTCTCCTAATAAACTAATCAGCTTAGCAATAAGACTTGCATAGTGTAAATAGGGACTAAGCTACATTTTAGTAAACCAGTGCGAGCGACCCTTTTATCATATAATTTACTATTTCTGGCATTGAACATTGAGTGGGTTTTTTTATTAGTTTATCCAAACTAAAACAAAAGACAACACCAACAACAACAGAGACAACAACAAAGAAAAAAATTTAAATAACGGAAGCATATTTTCCAACAAAGAAATTATGTTTTGCTTGGCTATTAGCAATTCCTCATTGATGCATGACTTAAGGAAAAAATTTCCAATGAATTGCTAAATACGGAAGATTTATTTATGACCACAACGCTTCTTGATAACACCTTCAACAACAATATTATTGTAAGCGAATAAATAAACAATACTCTGGTTGAGTTGAAAACATGTATAAACAAAGATTTTAAAGATTGTTCTTTGAAGATCCTATAAAAATGTGAATAAATGAAATTTATGAAAAATGAAATTGAACGTGTCTTGATGGTTTTTGAAGGTTGTTGATTTTTAACAAAGCTAAATACATAGTGACTATTAAACATACATCACCGCTATAATGAGTGATTGTATATTATTATTAATTGAAGGAAGCCAGTTACAGTAAAATAAAAGATTGGATGCAAAATTAAAATTATAAGCGGAAAAATATTGTTATTTAGGTATACACACATATATGTACATATACATATGTATGTGTATGTATGTGGCACGACTATTACCAAATTTTGTGCATAGCCCTTGTTTTCATGAATAATCGAGTCTGCTAGAAAGAAATAATTTTCAGGAGCGGCATATTAATCTCTGCTTAAAATCGTGGACTTGGTTTTATATTTTTTAAAATTTTGCCTAACGGTTACGTGAATATTAGTAATAAGACATTTATATAAAAATTTCAAATGTGTAAGAATAAAGTTCTTCAAAAATTACCAGAAATGGGGACAGATAAAACTTTGAAATGTTTTCTAAAATAACAACTTATGTGATCTCGTGTAAAAAAAAAAAAAACGAATCAATAATTGAAGATATGGGAAAAACCCATATGCCATAAAAAACTCCCCCTAGTGATATGAATAAGTTTTTGGCTAAGCTAATTAATTTTTTAATTGAATCTTGTTTTTATTTTTTTTTTCTGTGAACAATCTAAATCTGCAGTTTATAGTATTAAAAAAATGTTTTGTTTGATTTCAAATGGGTAAAACATTACCTAAGGATATAATAATGCAGCAATATATTTCAAACTGTTGGCTTTATGTTTGCTGGGTAACTCTGCCACCTCACTTAGCATGATTTCAACACTATATTTTTAATTGTGCCCACCCCACCACTGATTTAGTTAGAATGATGATTTTCATCAACAAGATAAAATCATCTATTACAAAATCAATATCATAGATATTAATAGCATATTTCTGTTTTAATCCAATCTAAAAATTCCTCTATTATTACAAAAAACACTCCATACACAAGTAATATTTGAAATCTTCATGAACTTTCTTAATTCCCTGTAAATATATGTATATTTATTTATAATACATATGTATTCTACAAAGTAAATTTGCAGAATATGTTTGCACAAAAATGGACGGGTGACTAAAGCCTATAGTACACGGCATGTAAAAAGCCACATGCATATGTGGCATTGACGTCACGTACATTTTCAGCATGTTGGTTGCATTTTTTAAAATTGCTACATAGTAGTATAGCATTGCACAGATACATCTGTTTGCACTACTTTTGCGTGTTCTTTGGTTCTGGTATGAACAAATATGTTATTTATCGTTTTCTGTTACTAGTTGTAAATGTTGATTTTTTAAGCAATTATTGTATGGTTGGGCAATGAGCAACTGAAAACAACACATTTATTTTTTTTTTTTTGTTTTTCTAAGGCAAATAAGATACATAAAACTGCTTTTACCATAAGTGCCTTATGATGTGTTGAGAAAAAATGTAATTGGCTGATGAATGAATGAATGAAAGCAAAATTGCACATACATATGTAAGTAAATGATACATGTACATGAAACACATGCATTTGTAATTACTCTCAGAGCAAAATTGTATCTTTCTCTCTCTATACTTTGGCTGCGCCTAGTGTGCACACTTAATTTTTTTTAAATTCGGTAGAATCGACAAAAAACATCGGTAGATTTGAATGAAATTTAGTAGAAATTTTTTTTTATTCAGAGAAACATAAAAAAATAACAATTCAAAGAAAGAGTAAGTGCAAGGAGTATCAAACTAAACAGGTTCCAAAAGCGTATTTAAAACTTCACATGTGATTGGAAATTAAACTACCATAAACAGTGAAGCATTTCCAATAAAAAAAAGTGTCATCCCCAGTTATTTGCGCTTACCCTTTATATAGATATGCTATGCATATATAAAATAATATACATAAATAACAGGAATTCAGTTTTTGTACACAGGTTTTATAAAGCTACTAAAATAACTTTTATTTGACAAACATTTGTAACTACAAATATTATATATAAGATCCATTTATGAATTTAAACTTTGGTGCAAAAATTATTAAATCATTGTTAGGAATAAATATTTCATCCCCAAGCCACAATTCTTTTGCAAATATTAGGTTACTTATAGTTTCAGTTTTTAACCGATTTCTTTGTTCTGTTTTAATGATTTTCATGCCAGAAAATGACCGCTCTGCGGCCGCACTGCTATGTGGCAAAATAGGCAATTTACACATATATCGACTTAAATTACTAAATAACAATATTCGGTAGATTTCAGGCTTGTTCGGCAGAATTGGTAGATTGTTAAATTCACAAACATATTCGGTAGAATCTACCGAATATCGGTAGAAGTGTGCACACTGGCTGCGCCACAAAATAACATAACGAACGTCCGCACATACATCTGCACATCATGTATTTGTTTCAATAGTGGTTTTTTCATATATTTGTATTACAATATGTATTTTTTGAGCAAAAACAGATCAAACAGTTGCTCAGCAGCAATACAATAAGCAATTGTTATTTGTTTTCAATTTTTCAATATTTTAATTTGGAAAAGCACACACACACAATAACTCTTATACTAGTTCTGTCGCTCACACTACAATTATATGGTACATACCATGGTATATTTGTTTTGGCTATACAAACGAGTATACAAATACAACCCTTTACGTAGTAGTGGCTACATGCCGTAAAATTTTGATACAAAATTTTGTTTCAAAACACAAATGTGACATTTTTAACCGAATTGAACACATTGAATATTTTTGCATGTGCATATGTCGCTAGTACACGACATGTAGCAAATGTAGCTTTGTGATGACGTCAAAATTACGTCAGAACCACATGCGCATGTGGTTTTTTGTGTGCCGTTTACTATAGGTTTAAGACCATATGTCCATGATATTATTAACAGTATTCTTAAAAATGTTTTTGTGTGATTGACTGTACACGACCTATGCCTTCACGTAGGAAGTAGCAACGTGGTTTTTAGGGAAATTCCACAAAACAACCGTAAGATTATACGGTAGTCCGTGGCGGATCAGTCAACCAGTGCGAGTGAGACGCAAAACTCTCGAAGGCCAATAAACAACAGTGGCCTGGTTGCATTTAACCCTGCACTATCATACTTCGTCGAAATGACGACGTGCGATTTTATTTTCGATTTAAAACATATATTTTGTGATTGTTTTTGTTTCGTTTTTCGTATAGCGTTTGCCGCTAATATCAGTTACTCGAAACTAATGTTGCTTTTTTAGTTTAATAAATTTATTATAAGAAACTACAAGACTTAATGGAAAAAAATGTGTAATATTTCATACAATTGATGCTATAAATGCTATGTTTTAAGAAAAAATGCCAATTGATAGAAGTCTGTGAAATGTTAATTTTACGTTAAACGATTAAAAGAAATATATGAATTTCGTTATATGATAATTAAAAACTAGCTAAATATCAATAATAAATTTATTTTCGTACTTATTTTTGCTCAAGACGTTTTTTATTGGCTCTTGAAATAGGTCGTAGTCGATTCGACGAAGTATGACGTTTGCGATATAAAAATAAGTATGATATTCTAGGGTTAAGGAATAATTGCCAACGACGCGTGATGTTGACTCGCCCAGAGCTGCTTTACGACTGCGGAATATATGTATGTATCAGTGATGGGAAATGAGATTTGCATTTCGGTATCAATAAAATTTTTTTGAGTACTTTTTGGGTCCCGAGAGTACCAAAAACTATTATTTTTTTTATTTAAATTTGATTAGCAAAAAATTATATTCATACATTCATTCAGCTATCACACACGAGAACAATTGTGCTGGCATAACATGGCACATAATCAATACATACACAACTTAAAAAACAGCAAATGTTAAAATAATACAAAAAACACCAATACACACAAAGCTGTGTGTATGTGTATATTTTTATGCCAGATTAATTAGTCTCGTGTGTTCTAAAAATAAAAGTTGTGCCGGCATAAAAATTACTCCTGTGTGTGATACCCAATTTACAAATAAAATAAGGAACAAATAGCATATACATACGTATGTTCATCAGAGATGGGAACTGAAAATCTTGATTTCGTGCCGAATCTGTTTCTAAATATTACCAAAATCACTTGAATAGTGCAAACCACTTTTTATTTAATTTAAAATTCTTCAATAATAATTAATTTAATAATTTCCAAAATTAGTTGTTTACAAAAAGACATATATGTACATATGTATGTATATGTAAATTTATTAATTCTTTGTACTTATTTACAAGAAATACAAATATCTGTGATCTGTTTACTTATTATTGGAATAAGAAAAGTTTCCATATTAATACCAGCCATAACCGTCAAAGGAGCTTAAGCAACATAATTTTCGAGCTTAATTTTTTGATGAAAATCGTTTAGTTACGATCGCAGATAATCGATTTTCGTTAAAAAAAATTAAGTTAAAAATATATGTATGCCGCTTAAAGTTTTTTTTTTGGCGGTTGTGGCTCGAATGGACAAAAAAGTGCTGTGCCATCTAACATCCAATAGTGCCAAAAATGGCACAATTGCGCCACATTTCTCATCACTGATTTTCATAGGTACAAATGTTAAAGTTAAAACAAGACGAGTTTTTAGACTTATATAAATTTTACGCCTGGATAAAGCTTAAATTAGACGTGACATAGCCATAACGCCATAACCATAACCAAACCAAAATTCAATTGGTTTCTATGGTGAGAGTTATGGCGAGTCACGTATAATCGAATACAGTGTTGCCCATTAGTTTGGTTCGAACGGATGCTCTCTATGGTTATGGTTATGTCACGTCTGATTGAGCCTTAAAGCCCATGTCAGATAAAACTTTTGCTTCGCGTTGCGTTGAAGATTCGCTTTGACATCTAAGATGAAATGTACATGCTTATATGAAACATGTCACATAAAGAACTTTTAACGCAAAGCGAAGCGAAAAGTTAAGGCGGTGTCAGATACAACTTCAACGCTTTGCGTGACGTTTCTAACTTTGTGAAAAAAGCGTGAAGCAAAATGTGTAAGACACAATGAAAACTTTGACAACACTCACTGTTTGTTTCACTATTCGGCTTTATGTATAAAACACTGCACAATTCTATTACTCTGATGCCACTAACTCGTTTTTTATGTAAATTTACCGAACTTTTAATACAAATTTCATATTTACATGCGAGTTTGGTCAAACAAATTAAGAAAAGTATACCAACTGATTGTCAAAGCACGCAAAAAGTTGAGATTTGCCTAACTTTTCGCTTCGCTTGGCGTTAAAAGTATTTTATGTGACATGTTTCATATAAGCATGTACATTTCATCTTAGATGTCAAAGCGAATCTTCAACTCAACGCGAAGCAAAAGTTTTATCTGACATGGCCTTTAGGCAACTCTCAACTTTTTGTATGCTTTGACAATCAGTTGGTATACTATTTTTAACTTGTTTGACCAAACTCGCATGTAAATATGAAATTTTTTATTAAAATGTCGGTAAATTTACATAAAAAACGAGTTCGTGGCATCAGAGTAATTGAATTGTGTTGTGTTTTATACATAAAACCGAATAGTGAAACAAACAGTGAGTGTTGTCAAAGTTTTCATTGTGTCATATACATTTTGCGTCATGCTTTTTCCCCAAAGTTAGAAACGTCACGCAAAGCATTGAAGTTGTATCTGACACCGCCTTAAGACTTGATACTGTCGGAACATAAAGTCTGTTCCTTTGTTTTGTTTTCATGAGATTTTGATAAGAAAAAATCCTTTCGACATTCGCAAAGAAGTGAGGTATAGATTAAATTCCGTAAGCTACTTTCGGTATATCAGGAATCATGTATTCATCTAATGCGTTTTTAGTTTTAGACACTCTAGACCAGAAACTGCATATATTATTTTTTAATGGTTTCAGTTCTTCCATATTAGCCAATGATCTATATTGGTTGTTAATATTTTCAAAATTTAGCCTTTCGCTGGGAGACATTTTAATTAAAAGTGGTATAATGCTGTTGGTTTTACCAGATAAAACATTTTCAGGGGAAATCTTATTAATCCAAACTAACATTTCATGGTCAAAGTCCACTTTAGAACTTGACAGAATTTAATATAAAATAGTGTGCTGCACAAGACTATTTATAAGACCTTTCAAGACATGAGAGATTTTTTCAAATGCTTTACTACAGCGAAATATTCTAAAAGAATCGCTAAGCAACACTGTTGGCAAGTAATTTTTTTCGGTGGTTTGTCCTGCCAACAGTGTTGTTTAGCGATTCTTTTAGAATATTTCGCTGTAGTAAAGCATTGGAAAAAATCTCTCATGTCTTGAAAAGTCTTATAAAAATACTCTTGTGCAGGACACTAATATAAAACTGCAATTTTCTTTGAACTGATTTAAAACAGTTGTTTCAACATGATTTCCGTTTATATATACATAGATCAACTTCTGTGCCGCAGAAAATATCATTTGTTAAAATATCTTTATTAATAAAGTTTCATGCCATTTGTCGAAAAAGAAATTTAATTCTTGACAAAAATATATGCAAACGCGCGTCTTCTGACTGCATTTCTAAGTAGACCGTGCGAGTATCAAATGCGCTGGGGGAGTACTACGGTACTTTTTCATGTCAAATAGTATAAAAAAAAGTACGATCGTATCAACTTTCCCATCACTGATATGTATATATTTTTGTCAATCGTATGCAACAAGGCGAATTCACATAAGGTGATCTTAATTCGCCAGCTGACATAAATTCCCTGCTGTCAAATGAACCAAAACGTTAAGAAATCTTTTGACAGCAGGAAATTTTACACTAACAAATATACAAGGCGAATACGCAGAGTTGCAAATTAAGACCACCTTGTATCAATTCGCCTTGGTATGCAATTGCTAAAAATTTATTTTGTGTAGCTTATATGTAATTTTTTCGCTGTGTTGCCTTTGATGACATGTGAGAAAGAATACTTTTACTTTTTTAGTTTTACAATTTTTATAGTTGTTATTGTAGTGTTCATAAAATTGTCTTTCTTTGTTTGGCATTTTTTTTCTTCTTAAGTTTATTTTATTTATTAAAATTCCTCTAGTTTACTCGTAGTTACACACATTCTTATGAATTTCTTTTGTTTTACTTTTTATTGTTTTTACAATAAATTATAAAATTTAAAATAAATCATTGTCTTCAATGCCTATTGCGAATTTCCTACAATTGAGAAATTGTGAGCGCGCGATTGCTTTTACTGTTGCACAGCATTTTAAAGAGTAACGTTTTTTGTTGTCTGTCTTTCACACAGCTGAATTAAGACTTTGCAAAATAAACTTTGCGTGTCTAAAAGGGGTGTTATTTCAACGGTTTTTATTACGAAAAAAAAAGATTAACATGGAGAAGATTTCGAGGGTTAAAGTTGACTATCACGTTTTGACTAATTTCTGGTGTTCAAGTGTAATTTATAGCTAATTAATATTTAAGTACGTAATTAGCTAATTTTTATTTAAATTTAAATTTTATTTAAATACGATTTCATTTTTTCAGTGGTTATTTAAAGTTCTTATTAAATTACGTTGAAGATACGGCAGCACTAAAAAAATTCCAAATATTATGGAAAGCTTTCCAAACACCAGCTGTTTCACTAAAACAAACAAGTATTTATACAAAACAAATATATATAAAAAACCGACCGCGACCAACTTTGAACCGTTAAATATCGTGAATGGTCATTCAAAATAAAAATCATCAGAGAAATCTGAAGATGAATTTAAAATACCTTTCGAATGGTACCCATTTTGATATATTTTTTCGTACTTACAAAATGGCTTCTGTTGGCCGCCATATTGAATTTTGACAACTGACATATCTTTAGTGGACAATCCCAGGATTAATGGCGTTTTCTTTTCTATAAAAAGTGCAACATTTTTGAAATTTTTGTTAAGAAAAATGTAATCTACCGCTCGTTTAAAGCAAAAATTTACGATCGTAAGGGATAATAATATAATTTCTAATAAACTCTATATTTCAAAAAACTATTTTGTTGCGAATTTTCATTGAAAAAAGCAATAAATGTAAAATTTTTTCCAGAAAAGAAAACGCCATAAGGCAAATCGATTGACGCAAGAATCACCAAAATCGGTTCACGCGTTCGGTTTATATAGTGACGCAAAGGCACACACATACATACATACATACATAGACTGATAAACACAATAGCCTTCTTTGCGTTTCGCAGTTGGGTAAAAAGTAGAAAATTAAAATTGCATAAAAACTAATTTATTGAAACCAAACTAGCATCAGAATGCATATTTTTTATTTATGTATATATTCCATGATATGAAACTATGTATTGTTTATGTTATATACATATGTATGTACATATGTATTTATGAAAATTACATGAAATTCTTTTTAAATACGACCACATGATTAATAATCATGTGTATGTTTTCAATAAACACACAAAGGCACAAAAACATATGGCACGCTCATAAAACTTAAGGCCCAACTATAATATGAATAAGCTGGCTTAAGCTAATGTCAGAATTGAACGATAAGTCTGTCAAATGCTTAAACAATTCAGATGTGACTTTTAGGTGGCCACAATGTACTTACATGCACTTAAGTATTCTTTAGCCACAGGTGCACATCTAGGTATTGTCAATAATTTTGTATTAATTTTGTTTCTTCTCATAACTCATAAATGAATGCAATTCAATCAAACTAACTTGAAAGAATGTCCTAATCTATTAAAAGTTCACATATAAATATATCCGTCACCTTATTAGTTGTTTTATTTGTTTTGCCTACTAAAAAGTACAACAGTGAATATACATAAGTACATACATGTGTATGTGTGTATATGTGTATTGTAAAACAAAGAATGAAAATAAAAGTTTTGCTTTATTTTCCGAGTTTAAAATAAGAAACAATAAAAAAATATTTAAAATCAATGAATATTTTCTGCTGCTGCTTGTCTGAGTTTAAAAAAATGCATAAACAGTTGTTTCCTTACGGAATGTGCGTTCAGTTTGGTACTTTACTTAAGCAAATGACATTTGACGAAACTTGAAGAAAAGTTTGTTACAAGGCGCATTTATTAGGTGGTGGTGGCACCAGGTGATTAATGTCATTATACCAATCTAAATGTCAAATTTGGATTGTCTAGGTATAAGCCTAAAAGAATGCTTTTGTTAGGGTATCAATAAACACCTTTCGAATATTCAGTTTTGTATGGTGTTTGACATTTCCTGCAAGAAACATGCAATGTCACGATGCTACCCTGTTTTGAAAAGTAAGAAGGTAATTCATACCAACAAAGTACATGTGGTTGTTGCTGTTGTAATATTTGTTGTAGAATCGCGGGTACCTGATTGATGTGCCTTGGTTTGTTAAGTACATTATAGTTTGCCACATACGTTTTATATGTAACGGCACAGTTACTTAAGCTAGTTTATTCATATTATAGTTGGGAATTTAGTTCTTCAAAAAGAAAAGTAGACATGTTTGATTTGGCGAAAATATTTTATAATCAGGGCCAAAGCAAGAGTGGGTTGATTGCCTAACATTTTTATTGCGTATATATGTATGTAGGTTTGTCATTCCGTGTGTAATTTCCACAATATTAATGAGCAACCCATAAAGTATATGTGACGCGCAAAATAGAAAGGGACCTAAGGGTAAAAACCGGTTTTGCTCAGGAGAGCCATTTTAAAGATTTAAATACGTGTATCTTTGGTGTACCATCACATCATAAAACGCGCATATCTCTGGGAGGGAACATTTTTGTGGCATGTGGATCGATCTCATTCGATGCTCAGATGTTGTCCACATAAAAAAAAGTGAAAATTTATTTTTTTACCATTACGTCCCTTTCTCTATGCGCTGTCACATATACATTCATTCTGGATCTTTTTGTATATTAAAGACGAATAAGTGATACCCGTCTGTCCATCTGTCTGTACGTGAAATCGGTTTTCCAAAGATCCCAGAAATGCTAGAGACTTCGGTCTTAAGGCTCAATCAGACGTGGCATAACCATAGCCATAGAAAACAGCCGTTCGAACCAAACTAATGGGCAACACTGTATTTGATTATAGGTGACTCGCCATAACGCCATAACTCTCACCATAGAAACCAATTGAATTTTGGTTTGGTTATGGCTATGGCATTATTACTACGTTTATACGCAGGGCTTATTTGCAAATAAAACTGTAAATTGTTGCCATATTATTGTTTTTATTGCGACTTACTAATTCAGAAATCTATTTACGATTAACGCACTATTTGCAAATAAAATGCGTGAGGTTGCCACACTTACAAATGTTTGCTAATAAAAAGCAATAAATTGATAGAATATTGCACAAAAAACATTGATAGAAGAAAATAATGACAATAAAAACAAATTATTGTTTGTTGTTTTATACGTTGACACAGCTTTTTTGCAAACATAAGTTTTCTATAGAAGTGCTACCAAGTTTGTGTACGTTTGCTATGCCGTATAAACAGTGAGTTAATTTATTTGCGATTATTTTTATTTGCAAATAGTGGGTGTATAAGCGTAGTATATGTCACGTCTAATTTAAGCTTTAGACTGGTATGTCAGAAATGTTCGAAATAGATCGGTATTGAAAATCAGCAAAACCGAGCAGACGGTTTCAGAGCTGGAAAACTTAAACTTTATTTTGCCACATGAAAGTAACTAGCTAAAACAAATTTTTTTAAAATAAACTTATTTTATATTTCAACACGAATAAAATTGGTATTAAAAATAAAAAAAAATTAAAAAGGCGTTACCGGGGTTGGAAAACTTAACTTTTTTTTCCTTTTTCTCTATATATTAAACGTATCTTGTATTCTTACAAGAAACAGATTGGTGTAAAAAATAAAGAAAAATCTAAAAGGCTTATTCCAGGGTTGGGCAACTTACACTTTTTGTGATATGCGTCGCGAATTATCTCCTTGTAGGAAAAAAGTAAAAAGTAAACAAGTAACGCCATCTATGGTGTTCTGGTGCAAATATTGCAGTTGTTTCACTGTTACTACAAAAATATGTATTTATTAAAAACATGAAGTTACACCACTTTTGCAATAAACGACACATATATAAAAGTAACTAGGTATAATTATTTCTTTTTCTTTATAAATTATATATATATTTTGGAAAGAAAATTTTGGTGTAAAAAACTACAAAATAAGAACCATAGCTCCAGAGCTGGAAACTTTTAATTTTTTTTTTTTTTTTTATTAAAGTAACTAAATAAAACTAATTTTTGCCTAATTTCCTTTTTTTCTTTGTTCACTTAACATACTTCATATATTTTTTTAAGAACTACTAGATAGGTATAAGGAATCAGAAAAAAATCCAGGGTTGGAAAATTTATTATTATTTTTTTGTATATAAAAGTAACTGAGTCAAATTATTTTGTATTTTTGCTTACAAACGATATTTTAGAAAGTTTGGTATAAAATTAGAAAAATACAAATATAACTCCATAACTGGAAAACTTGAACTTTTTCTGGTATATAAAACTAATTAAATAAAACTAATTGTTTCTTTGGTAATCAAATACATTCTATATTTTAGAAAGAAATAAATTAGCATTAAAAATCAGCAATATCAAAATTATGGTTCCAGGGTTGGAAATTGAAAACAAAATTGTTGGTAAAAATATAAGCAAAAATAATTTTTCGATTTTTGCTTAAACAACATTTGAAATGCTGTTTAAAGTTTTTATCAATACGGCTGTTAATATTTATGAATGTTTTGTTATTTGTTACTCACTGATAATGTTAAAAAAATTATAAAAACCGAAAAAAAGGCGATAAAAAAAACAAAATAAAAACCCATTTTCAAACTCATTAAACAATCAAATCCGAAACGAAAATTACCCTAACCAGCCCAAAAATCAGTTTTTTGAAAAAAATCCGAACCAAATATAAAAACCTGGTCCCGAACCGGATAAAATTTGCTTTCTCTAAACTGACCTTCGTTACATACCTACATATTAGGGTGATCGAATCAGGTTTTCAACCGGCTTTAAAATCGGGTTTTTTCACAATACGTTTGTCAGTTTTTTCAAAATGTTGATTTTTCTAATGTCAATAAAATAAAATTAGTTTTTACTATATTAAAACTTATACGAACGTTTTCTGTTGATTTTCCTAAGTATTTTTTTTTTTTTTTTTTGGGAGTGGCAAAAAATTTTCTTTCCTATTTGGGAAACTTCATTGATATACCTTTCATTCGAGGGTATGAGTGGTATAACTTTTAAATTTCTTTTTTGTGGGGAGTTCGACCCTCTCTCGGATAGAACCATCCAATAAGGATTTTGTGGAATATTTTAATCCATTAATTCTTCCTGGTACTGGTCTATTTGATCCTTTCGAAAAAGAGGGGCGAAAAAGTAAATTTAAACGGCTTGAAATAAACTACAAAATTATTTGTCTTGGGCCAATTTTTGACTTGGTAATTAAACTGTAATTATTTTTAAGTTCTACTCGTATTTAAATACGAAATTGTGTTTTTCAGCGCATATTTAATTATGTAATACTTAAATGACCAACCTTGTGTATTTAAATTATATTTAAAGGCCCAACTATAATATGAATAAGCTAGCTTAAGCAACTGTGCGGTTACATATAAAACGCATGTGGCAAACTATAATGTACTTAACAAACCAAGGCACATCAATCAGGTACCCGCGATTCTACAACAAATATTACAACAGCAACAACCACATGTACTTTGTTGGTATGAATTACCTTCTTACTTTTCAAAACAGGGTAGCATCGTGACATTGCATGTTTCTTGCAGGAAATGTCAAACGCCATACAAAACTGAATATTCGAAAGGTGTTTATTGATACCCTAACAAAAGCATTCTTTTAGGCTTATACCTAGACAATCCAAATTTGACATTTAGATTGGTATAATGACATGGTCACCTGGTGTAGTGCTGCCACCTAATAAATGCGCCTTGTAACAAACTTTTCTTCGAGTTTCGTCAAATGTCATTTGCTTAAGTAAAGTACCAAACTGAACGCACATTCCGTAAGGAAACAACTGTTTATGCATTTTTTTAAACTCAGACAAGCAGCAGCAGAAAATATTCATTGATTTTAAATATTTTTTTATTGTTTCTTATTTTAAACTCGGAAAATAAAGCAAAACTTTTATTTTCATTCTTTGTTTTACAATACACATATACACACATACACATGTATGTACTTATGTATATTCACTGTTGTACTTTTTAGTAGGCAAAACAAATAAAACAACTAATAAGGTGACGGATATATTTATATGTGAACTTTTAATAGATTAGGACATTCTTTCAAGTTAGTTTGATTGAATTGCATTCATTTATGAGTTATGAGAAGAAACAAAATTAATACAAAATTATTGACAATACCTAGATGTGCACCTGTGGCTAAAGAATACTTAAGTGCATGTAAGTACATTGTGGCCACGTAAAAGTCACATCTGAAGGCCCAACTATAATATGAATAAGCTAGCTTAAGCAATTGTGCGGTTACATATAAAACGCATGTGGCAAACTATAATATACTTAACTAACTTTTCGTCAAGTTTCGTCAAATGTCATTTGCTTAAGTAAAGTGCCAAACTGAACGCACATTCCGTAAGGAAACAACTGTTTGTGCATTTTTTAAACTCAAACAAGCAGCAGCAGAAAATATTCATTGATTTTAAATATTTTTTTTATTGTTTCTTATTTTAAACTCGGAAAATAAAGCAAAGCTTTTATTTTCATTGATTATTTTACAATACACATATACACACATACACATGTATTTACTTATGTATATTCACTGTTGTACTTTTTAGTAGGCAAAACAAATAAAACAAGTAATACGGTGATGGATATATTTATATGTGAATTTTTAATAGATTAGGACATTCTTTCAAGTTAGTTTGATTGAATTGCATTCATTTAGGAGTTATGAGAAGAAACAAAATTACTACAAAATTATTGACAATACCTAGATGTGCAGCTGTGGCTAAAGAATACTTAAGTGCATGTAAGTACATTGTGGCCACCTAAAAGTCACATCTGAATTGTTTAAGCATTTGACAGACTTATCGTTCAATTCTGACATTAGCTTAAGCCGGCTTATTCATATTATAGTTGGGCCTTGAATTGTTTAAGCATTTGACAGACTTATCGTTCAATTCTGACATTAGCTTAAGCCAGCTTATTCATATTATAGTTGGGCCTTAAAAAAGTATTTCCAAACATCTCTGTATTTTGGTTTCAGTTTCATACTTCTGTTACCTTATGCATATATACAAGAGTTTTCCGCAAAAATCTTAAAGGTTTGCTTAAAATTCGTACTTGTAATCATGTGTGCGCATCTTTTTCAGTCAGACTGGCTTAAAATTATTTTCGTGTTTTTGATGTTTGTTAATTTCAAACAATTCTGATGAAAGAGGCTACAAATTTTTTTGTGTGTTTAATATTCGCTTGAAATATTCGCGTACATTTTGGCGAATGCTAAAGGCTCAGTTAGCCGACTGTAATGTAAAGTAACTGCAACTGTAGAAAACAGCTGATCTATATTTTTATATGAAAAGTAGGTTACGTTACATTACATCTCTATAACCATTTTCCTTACTTTTCACATAACAAAATCGATCAGCTGTTTCTTACTGTTGCAGTTACATTACATTACAGTCGGCTAACTGAGCCTTAAAGCGAAAGCAAATAGCAAACGTAAGCGAATAATTTGCGAATTCGAACGTTCGTTACGTCCCTACTACTTTGTATGAATCTGTGTGATAAATATGATTAGAAATGTCAAGACAATTGTGGCAAACACGTTTCAATTGACTTTATGAGATTTTATTTAACTAGATTTTAAGCAAAAACAACAAATGACAAAAATAATAATGGAAATCATAAAATCTTTAGTTTTTTTTTATATTTATTTCCTTAGTGGCTAAATGTATAAATCACAGAGAAACAGCAACAAATTAACTTGCACTTTATATTGCTATAAGCAATCTGCCGCAAAATCTACACACAGGAACAGTCAAAATTACATATCGTTACCTTAATATAGAAAGGCACTATTTTTTTGTTATACATATTTTTGTATTTTTAAATACATTAGATGTTCTTCTATCGAATTATGCAAAACACTAGATTTCAAAAAAAAATATATATATAGCGAATTAGGGCCTTTCTCTATTAAGGTAACGATATGTATGTATGTATGTGATGATACTTATTATGTTCTTATGCACATATCGCACACGAAATCATAAACAGTCACAAATCAAAAATCATAGCAGAGCAATAAGCCGATCGGCTCATAGCCGACTCAAGAGCCGCCGCCCAACTTCCAATGTAACTTCAAGCCACCGCCAATTCATGCCTATGGCTAAATATTTCTCTATAAAATGTACACAATCAATTGCACCTTTTATTTTTTTTAATATATCGCGCCATAACCGCCAAAATAGCTTAAGCGACATAATTTTAGAAATTCAATTTTGGACCAAAATCGATTATTTGCGATCGTAAGTAGTCGATTTTCGCAAAAAAAAACGAAGTCCAAAAAATGTGTCGCTTAAGCTATTTTAGCGGTTATGGCTCGATATATTTATATAAAATTTTTCAAACACAAATTTTACTGTATACAAAATATAACAAAAGAAATTAAAAATTTTAAGAATCCCCGACGTACAGACCAAACGGCTGGACCGATTTTCTTCAAATCTAGCTTATATTTGATATTAGATCAAGTCACCTTTCAAATGGAAAAAAACTAAATTAAATTCGATCTATCCATTTGAGGGCTAGAGCGTCAAAGACCCACACATATTCACCAGAATACATCTGAAAAAGTTATGATATCTTCTCAACGGCTGGACCGGTTTTCTGCAAACATAGCTAAGAACCGCCTCGATTAAGCCAACTTTCAAACAGAAGGAAACTAAATTAAAATCGGTCAAACTGTTTGGTTTTTACACAGACACACACTACAAAATTGGGTATTAAATTTTGGTCGGGGTTAATAAAACAAAATACACAAAAAAAAAGTGAGCTAGCTGTCTTAGGACACCCGGTTATAGCTATTGCTACTTAGCTATATAAAACAAACTTAATGTATTAAATAAGAATGCAATAAAATTATATTGTATGATGATTACAAATTCGCCGCAAATATTTCAAAACGTTTCCATTTATTTCCCATTATTATCTTTTCTAGCGGCGCACGATTATATTAAGACTCAGTTAGCCGACTGTAATGTAATGTAACTGTAACGTAGAAAACAGGTTACATTACATTACATCTGTATAACCATTTTCATTACTTTTCACATAACAATATCGATCAGCTGTTTCCTACTGTGTCAGTTACTTTACATTACAGTCGGCTAACTGAGTCTTTAATGTATTGTTTGTGACCGGTGGCGGCTATTAGCCGGCTTACAGCCAATCGGATGCGCTCTCTGGTTTGTGTTCCTAGCAAAAACAATACAAAAACAAATTGAGCAATTGTTCTCAATGTTTTTGTTTTGTTTTTGAGTCACTCACTTCAAAGCACGAAGCAAAACAAAATCAAGCAATTATTTTCGTTTATTTTCGTACTCTGCTCTTAAGTAGAAGGGAATCAAAACAAAAATATGTAAATTTATAACTGTAATAGTGTCGATTATTTTTGTTACGAAAATCATGACCTAACTCCTGTATCGCGCCATAAATAGCAATAGCTACCTATAATAAGCACATTTTGACAGCACTTCGTTTTCTCCAAACGTTAAAAAAAATTAATCACCCTGACGACTTTCATATATTGTATAATTATAAATACTTTGGACCTTATAAATAAACATTGTTATATACTAGTGTCCTGCACAAGAGTATTTATAAGACTTTTCAAGACATGCGAGATTTTTTCCAATGCTTTACTACAGCGAAATATTCTTAAAGAATCGCTAAACAACACTGTTGGCAAGACAAACCACCGAAAAAAATTACTTGCCAACAGTGTTGCTCAGCGATTCTTTTAGAATATTTCGCTGTAGTTAAGCATTGGAAAAAATCTCTCATGTCTTGAAAGGTCTTATAAATAGTCTTGTGCAGGACACTATTATATACAAAACAAAACCAAAGACTTTCAGCGGGCTAACAGCCGCCGTCAAGTATTTTTTCTTAAGCCGCCGCCGCCGGCATTTTAAGACGGTCTGTTTCTCTCAATCCCGGATATTCAGGATTGACAAACAATTACTGATTAACGGTATTTTACATTGCGCAAGAAAACTGTGTTGCCAATGAAATTTTTGTGGTCGTTAGCGATTTGTGCAGTGAACTGGTTTATGAAAATAAAAAAAAACAGTTGTGACTGTTTATAATTTAATGTGCGATAAGTTAGTGGATTTATGTACATATTTATCTATGAACAGAGACACAAATGACCCATAGTGAGTTCAAAAACAAAACAAGAAAAAAATTTTGTTTTTTATTTCTCTTGAAATTTAATCGCCATTATAATCAACTTGAGTTTAACTCACTTAATTAGATTTAGTAGCATTAGCAAATGTTAGTTAGTTGAACTTTTTGTTATTGTTATTAAATTTTAACACACGCATTTCTAATTTTAGCATGTTCATTATAAATGTACATATGTATGTATGTATGTACGTACTGTGAGCGTCAAAATAAAATAAACACTACAAATCACTAAAATTTAATGCTTTATAAGAACAATAATATAAAAGAATATTAATGTACGTTTAAATTGTAATGAAATTACAATTGAATTCATGAAAACAATGCAACAAAAGCGAAGTCTTTAACAATTTAATTAACTTTTCATTGATATATACATACTTCCTTTTACGCGTCAACATAAAGTAAACAGGGCCATCAACCTTAAGCCAAAAGCCTTGAAATTGTAAAAGTGGGGGCAGGTCCTAAATCTTGATCAGACTTTTGTAATTTGTTTTAACAAAAAATATGTCAAAAATTCAAATAATACGTGCAAGTGCGACAGTGTGACTGCAAACTGTCATGACTCATGACGAATGGCAAATAATACGATAACAATTTTTTTTTAATTTTTCCTAAACGATAAGAATTTTCATCTGATCAGGATTGCATTTTTGCAAAATCAAGTAATAAATAAATTGAAAAATCATCTCGCCTATGCCAAGCCGCTGCTTAAGGTATTTTACGTCGTCTTAAGCCGGCTCTAAATTTTGAATATTTTTATCGTATTGAAATATATTTCATGGAAGCCATGTCTAAAAGTTAACGAAATATGTATTTAAATTTTTTCTTTTCTTTCTCTTATATAAATCGTTTACCTTAACCACCGAATATTTTCAAATGACGGCACGTCCACACCCTGCATGAAACTGATCTGCCGCCGCATATCAGCCATTAATATAGGCAAACAAATTCTGAACAGCTGTTTACTTACTACTTATGTTATTAATTTTATTTGAAGTGTTATGGTGTAAGCACACATTGTAATTTTACGTTAGATTTAACTTAAGGCCTTACAAAAATATCTTTTTGACTCGATGCCTAGAAGATTAGCAGCTGTCCATATAATTACTATGCTTACTATATTTTGATGTGATAAAACTGTTACATTTATAGAAAGTGAAGTGAAATATTTTCTCATGTGCCTTTAATTATAATTAACAATTAATTTTAGTTAATAATGATAGGATACTTTCGTAAAATTATTTATATCGCAGGGGGTCCACTCTGTAATTCGAAACGAAAGAAAATATTTTCGAATTTGTATGTTGCTAACATAACAATTCAAAATCATTTGCTTTCGTTTCGAATTACAGAGTAGACACCGAGATCTGCAGTATCACGAATTCATAACTTGGCAGCACTGTTTAGTGTCAAACGTTTTTTAATGCAACTAATCGGCATATCTGCCACAAATCTCTGCAAATGGCGCAGTAATCTTGGTAGTGTTTTATTGCTTCAAATGAATTATGTATTTGTTTCAATTGTCTTCCCTTTACGGCCAATGGTGTTCTTATAAGAAATAGACACTTTGATTTTCTTTCCAATCTTTTTCTTACTATAGTATGTAATTTAAAAGAAACTTTTCACTTTTCTTGTCATGATTTTCTTAAATAAAATTATTTTCCTGATTTAAAAATAGTTTGCAGTTTTTTTCAAAAATGTCAACTGTGCACAGTTGTTAATTAGTTGTCAAGGCACATCAATCAGGTACCCGCGATTCTACAACAAATATTACAACAGCAACAATCACATGTGCTTTGTTGGTATAAATTACCTTCTTACTTTTCAAAACAGGGTAGCATCGTCAAATTGCATGTTTCTTATAGGAAATGTCAAACACCATACAAAACTGAATATTCGAAAGGTGTTTGTGGATACCCAAATAAAAGCATGCTTTTAGGCTTATACCTACACGATCCAAATCAATAAATAGTGAAAAACATAAATAACAAAAAATAAATAAATAAAACCTAAAATAATATTGAGGTGTTTACCTTATGTTGACGCTCACAGTAAATAGCGTGTTAGATATTCTAAGGCAAATGTACCTTTAAGTAGTTGCTCGTGCTGTGATAATCAGTTGTACTACGTCTTAAACACATCCATACTGATCTGTAATTCCTTGGCACTTAAAAGATTATTCATATTTTACATATTCGTAAGTCAATATGCTGCCTGACTAAATGCTTTCTGTTCTGTTCTGAAGGTCAGTTCTTCTAAAATACAATCTAGTTTTTCTAATTTATATGTTATAATGTACATAATTATAGGTTAATGTCATGAAGCTTATGACACAAGGCTTACTTCTAGCAAATAGTAAATAAAGTCATTCGAGATGTATCTAAATTTAACTGGAGCAGCTGGTTGAACTTAAGGGTTCAAGACCGCTCTTATAAGCAGCTGGAAATCGCTGTGACTTGAGAGATACATATGGGTTGCAATACACATGTACATATCGAGCCATAACCGCTAAAATAGCTTAAGCGACACATTTTTTGAACTTTGTTTTTTTTTTTTTTTTTTACGAAAACCGACAATTTACGATCGCAAATAATCGATTTTGGTCGATTTTGTCGCTGAAGCTATTTTGGCGGTTATGACACGATATGTAAATGTGTTTAGTTATAGCTTTGAGTCATCTATAGATCCTTTTTTCAGACTATGGTCTGTCTAATTTTTTTTTATTCCTATTAAAATTCAAAATGAAAAGGCATGTTGGCAAAGGGCAATGGGTATCCCACGTGTAGAAACTTCACTCGAGAGCTTCAAACGACTAAAACTTTCCTATATGAAGTAGAAGTTTCCAAGATCCACTATTATAGTTTTTTATGGTCTCCTCCCTAATAAATCTTATTAATAACGCTTGCACGTGATAATGGCAAATTACACAACACAACTGTTAGCGATATACATATACTACGTTTATACGCAGGGCTTATTTGCAAATAAAACTGTGAATTGGTGCCATATGTCCCAAATCACACTGTGCAAGTCTTATTGCTAAGCTGATTAGTTTCAGGGAGAGAGTGACGAGGGGAACAGCAACGTTTCTTTTCCCCCCGTCTCTCTCACCTAATAAACTAATCAGCTTAGCAATAAGACTTGCATAGTGCAAATAGGGACTATTATTGTTTTTATTGCGACTGAGGTAGTTTACACGAGAACAATTTTTAAGCCGCACAATTTTTGTTCTTTTCCAAATTAAACGAGACTAAAGCCTACAGTACACGGCATGTAAAAAACCACATGCGCATGTGGTTCTGAAGTAATTTTGACGTCATCACGATGCTACATTTGCTACATGCCGTGTACTAGCAACATATGTACATGTATATATTAACATGTTTACAGACGAGCTGCCCCAGAAAATGTCTTCGATCCGGCTTCATGTGCCACATCTGTATTTTGGAACAAAAATACTATAAAAGTTTTACGGCATCTAGCCACTACTAGTAATTTTAGAAAATACAACTAACATGCTGAAAATTCTCGTGACGTCATCGCTACATACGCATGTGGTTTTTACATGCCGTGTACTGTAGGCTTAATTCATCTGGCACAAAATGTATACGTATACACAACTTTATGTGCGCTAGTGTTTTTCGTATTCATTTAACATTTGCTGTTTTTTGAGTTGTGGTTGTATTGGTTTTATGCTTCTAATGCGGGGTTGCAGCTGGTTGAAAAGTTATGCCAACTACAAAACTACTCTCTTTGCCTCTCTCACCCGCAAACTGACATGTTATGCCAGCACAATTATGCCCGTATAAAGCTTAAATTAGACGTGACATAGCCATAACGCCATAACGATATCAAAACCAAAATTCAATTGGTTTATATGGTGAGAGTTATGGCGTAGTCTCCTGCACAAGATATCTTATAAGAACTTTTAAGACATGAGGGATTTTTCAAATACTTTGCTACAGCGAAATCTTATAAAACAAACGTTAACAACACTGTTTGCAAGAAATTTGTTTGAGTATTGTAGGAATAAGAGTAAAGAAGAAAACACTTCGTGACGGAAGAATTTGTGATACTAGCTTCTTTCTATGCATAAGCGCGTGTACAAACGTCATGCATGTATGTGTGTATGATTTTTTATTTTTCTGCGCACATGCAAAGGCACACACATGCATTAACATTAGTTGTATGCGGTTAATCACATAATAGCCCAGTAAAAAATAGGATCATCCAAAGAGTAATCTTGGAGCGTTCCTTTGCGAGTAATGGATTACTCCATAAAACTCCGGACCTCATTGGATTTTTAAGACAGCATGTCCGCAGGCACGAGTACTCCTTTTAAGCTCCTTATGGAGTACTCCCTTTGATCTTGAAAGTGACGACAGAGGGAGTAATCGTTCTTGTCTCCTAAAAGAGCACAAAGGGAGTAATCGTTTTTTTTATTTGAGAATTTTTCAATTTATTTTTCAACTAGTCGTCTTAAATGACGCTTAGAAACTAAATTTTGACACATTTTTAACAATTTGTTACTATACCCGTACCTTTTCGCTTGTTTTTTTAATAACACGTCTTTCACTTTTTAAAACTAAACTGACTAAATAGAAAAACAAAACGAAACCATCAACAACTAGCAGTTGTCAAAGAAAGAAAAAAACCAAAAACGAACTGATACATCCTTCATTGATCCATTTGGAGTATTAAGCGAGACACAAACAGCAAAACAAAGAAAAAAATTTCGATAGCTCGCTTATTACTCCAAATGGATGAACAAGTCATTACTCCTTTATTGCTCGATTATGGATTAATCCATATATTTTTTACTGGGAGCTTACCATCTAAATATTACACACACACTCAAACGTACAATATGAAAAATAACAAGCATACACAAATCAACAGTACTTCTTTTGAGTGTTTGTTACAGACAAGATGTCTTGACGTCATCGCTTGGTAACACTGTTATACACGTACACCAATACGGCCATCGTGCTTCGCTTATAGTACGACAGCAAGGCGCATTTATTAGGTGGCAGCACTACACCAGGTGACTAATGTCATTATACCAATCTAAACGTCAAATTTGGATTATGTAGGTATAAGCCTAAAAGCATGCTTTTATTTGGGTATCCATAAACACCTTTCGAATATTCAGTTTTGTATGGTGTTTGACATTTCCTATAAGAAACATGCAATCTGACGATGCTATCTTGTTTTGAAAAGTAAGAAGGTAATTTATACCAACAAAGTACATGTGGTTCTTGCTGTTGCAATATTTGTTGTAGAATCGCGGGTACCTGATTGATGTGCCTTGGTACGACAGCATTTATTATTGGGTTAGTATAATACATGCGACGTGAATACATTTAAAAATCATGACGTTTTTACATTTCAAGACTGTTTCCGCAGCTTTCTATTATGGCGTTATGGCGAGTCACGTATAATCGAATACAGTGTTGCCCATTAGTTTGGTTCGAACGGCTGCTCTCTATGGCTATGGTTATGTTACGTCTGATTGGGCCTTAAGGCTTAAGGCTCAGTTAGCCGACTGTAATGTAATGTAACTGTAACGTAGAAAACAGCTGATCGACATTTTTATATGAAAATTAGGTTACGTCACATAACAAAATCGATCAGCTGTTTCTTACTGTTGCAGTTACTTTACATTACAGTCGGGTAACTGAGCCTTTAGTTAGCCGACTGTAATGTAAAGTAACTGTAACGTAGGAAACATCTGATCGAGATTTTTATATGAAAAGTGGGTTACGTTACATTACATCTCTATAACCATTTTCATTACTTTTCACATAACAATATCGATCAGCTGTTTCCTACTGTTGCAGTTACTTTACATTACAGTCGGCTAACTGAACCTTTAAATCAGCGCACTTACTAATTCAGAAAACTATTCATGATTAACGCATTATTTGCAAACAAACAATAAATGGATTAATATTGCACAAAAAAAACATTAATAGAAGCAAATAATGACAATTAAAACAAATAATTATTTGATATTTTGTACATTTACAGTATGTTTTTTTTTATAAAAGTAAGTTTTCTACAGAAGTGCTACAGGGTTTGCTTACTTTTGCTATGCCGTATAAACAGTGAGTTAATTTATTTGCGAATATTTTTATTTGCAAATAGTGCATGTATAAACGTAGTAATAGTTAGCTGATATTAATCATTGACCGAGCGAGATGGAAAACCGTCATAGGACAAATAACAAAAACACAACCCTGATGCTGAAGCGGGAGAAATTCTTCAGCATACACAGAAAAAAGTAAAAACAAATTTTAATTAAAAAAAAACTTTAGTTCAATTAAAAAATTAGTTAGTTTTCAACCAATCACGGAAATTGTAATATTAATTCAACTCAACCAACCATTTTAATTAAATTTTTGTTTGATTTTTTCAATTAAAAAAAAATATTACATTAACTAAAAAATTTTAAAAGATTCAATTAAATAATTAATTGAAATATTCTTAGAGATTCAATTAAAAAACTAATTAAAAATGTAAAAAAGTTTATTAAAACATGAATTAAAATATTTATTTAAAAAATATCCAGTAATATTAAAAAAAAGAACAATCTAAAGCCCAAGCTGCGATATTTTTGCATTTACACTTAAGCGCAAAATTAATTGAAATATTAATCAAGAATATTATTTTTTTAAATCATTCATTTAATTAAAAAAAATTAATTAAACGTATTCCATTGAGATGGCAACACTGGTAATTTTTCTATAACTTTCTCCAGCGCTTAAATAAAATTTCTTGGCAGGAATTGCTGCAAAGTGGGTAATTTGTGGACAAAAATTTATGCATACATTATTTTGTCCACATATTACTCGTACCAACAGTGAGAACAAGGCGATTTCATACAAAGTGATCTCGATTCAGCAGCTGATCATCAGCCGTTATATTTTCTTGTATCGAATCAAAGCAAAAATTTTGGAAATTTCCTGCCACCAGGAAATTTCAACAAATCGTCGGGTGGTTACTGGTTTGCCGCAAAGTATATTAAGAACCAGTAACCACCCGGCGAAATATAAAAGGCGACTATGCAGAGTTGTAAACCGAGACCACCTGGTATCAATTCGCCTTGAGTGAGAACATTGGATGAAAACCAATCATTGTCCAAATCAACAATTTTGCTAATGCGCAAATGTAAGTATTTGACATATATTCCTACTTTCATTAATTTATATTCAAATGTTCTTGCTTTTTCTGCAGGATCCGTCAATATTTTATGAATTGCCATCAAGGATAAAAGTAGCTTGTGTTTGACAGAGGAGCCAATTAGGTAAGTAACTTATGTGTATATGCATATTTATTATATTTCATTTGAAAAATTTTGCACATTGGGAGGTATCGTATCACTTGGATTCTAAATAATATGTATTAATTGAAAGTTACGGAAAATTTAAAATTTTGAAAGTCAGCTGTTTTGTTGCACCTGAAAATTGCAAAATTTGCAAATCATTTTTGAAAATATAGTAAAGTTGACGGGAAATTGATTTTCATAATCTGACTGAGTATAACTACATTTTGCCCATTTTTAACATCCCGCTATAGGAAGTCATTGATTTTACCACAATTTTTGAAAATTTTATATTTATCATAAGATTCTGACCATTTTCGCGATAATGTCCGTATGGATGTATGTACATATGTACGTCATAGTCGACCAAAGTGATGTCGCAAGATAATGAATCGTTTCGGTTTGATAGATTTCGAAAATTTTTACACAACTCTTTTCATATTAAAATGGTACATAAATCAAAAATAGTTTTATTTAAATGGTTATGAACTTGAGAAGGATTAACACAAATAAATATGTATCTAATGGCGTTTTCTTTTCTGAGCAATATGCTGCATTTATACTACATTTTACATTTCTTTGTGTTCTTTTCTGAAAAGTATGTGTTATTTTAAAAATGGAACGCGTTCTTTTCTCATGATGTTACCCTTAAAAAGATGAAAAATTCTACATGTTCAATACCCATTTTCATTAAACAGGCATGAGTGCAGCATTAAATTAACAGCTGTTATTGTTTACGAAAAAAATAAATCATTTTCTAGTTCGTCATTGTTTTATGCCGAAACTTGTTGGAAAATTGTTCTTTTGTAAACGTAACACTTCTTAAAAATCAAGTGAGCATTTAAAAATATTGCCAAATCGCATGTAACATATATTTTACGCTTTTCTTTTAGAAAAGAAAACGCTATAAGAAATGTTTTTTTAAATAAATTTTATACCTGGCCAACTTTTGGGTTCGAGATTAAACTAAGTTTCCTTCTCTAATTAGCTTATTCGAAAATTAACTTAATCTCACGTTAAAGGTTCAATAAAACGTGCCATAACCATAACCATAGAAAACAGCTGTTAGAAACAAACTAATGGGCAACACTGTATTTGATTATATGTGACTCGCCATAACGCCATAGAAACCAATTGAATTTTGGTTTGGTTATGGCTATGGCACGTCTAATTTAAGCTTAATTGATTTTGGACCTGTTCGTAAATGCATCACTGCGCTGCAAATGGAAATTGAAAGGTCTTAAATTGCTTCACTAAAGTAGATAGTACGCAAATAAATGTCAAATATGGGATACAAACATGGCTACTACTGAAAACGATTATCAGTAAACTTGTATTGCGTTTTAAGTAAAAGTTTGGTCGTGTGATGCAGCGCAGTGATGCATTTACGAACATAGCATTTCATATTTTTCAGGGGTAGTTTAATCTTCTTTTTGTGTGTAATATTACCATACTGAGAAACAAAATGGTGGCAACAGTTTCTTTGCAAAAGTCGTAATGTTATTAACACACTTTGATTTGTTGTACGAAGAAGAAGAAATCTTCTAATATTAGGTGCGTTTGAGTACTTTTCCAGTAAAATCCAGTAACTGAGTAAATACTGAGTAATTTAAAGAAATTACTCTCAATAAACAAATTTGCATATAAAAGTACGCGAACGGAAAAATTGTAAAATCCAGTAAAATATATACAACAGCTGATTACCAATTTTGGCGCTAAAAAATTATACATATGAAATACACGATAGAGTATTTTGTTTAATAATAAAAGTAATAGATCTGGACATGTTTTTATTTAAACTTATTTGGCTGGTCCACGATGTCGACAAGAAGCTTTCTATAGCTTACTTACATATATTGAAAACAAAAATAAACTTTCTTATTTTGATTTTGTTTTAAATATAGGGTGTTTTTTTCAGAGGTATAGAACTTCGAATTGAAATAAAACACAAGAAAATCGTTTTAATGTCCATCAATTTGGCTTTATTGGAAGGATAATTTTATGCCATTAATGTTTAAATATGATTTCGGGCATGGGGCCGCCGCGGCTGGCTCGAATAAAGCCAATTCTACAGGTCCAATTTTCAACCACTTTTTCGAGCATATGGGGCCGTATGTTGGCAATAACGCCACGAATGTTGGCTTCCAAGTCCCCTAACGTTTCTGGTTTGTTGGCGTAGACGAGCGACTTCACATATCCCCAAAGAAAATAATCCAATGGTGTCAAATCACACGATCTTGGTGGCCAATTGACAGGTCCATTCCGCGAAATTATGCGCTCATCGAATGTTTCCTTCAATAAATCGATTGTGACGTACGCTGTGTGGCATGTAGTGCCGTCTTGTTGGAACCACAACCCATCCACATTCATGCCATCCAATTAGGGAACAAAATAGTCGGTTAGTCGGCTCCAATTGCTGTGCACGGTGGCGAATCGATTCATTCGGGTCCTCTTCAACACTTTGCTCTACAGCGGCAATTGTTTCTGTTTCTGTTCGACGTCTCTGCGGATGCGTATTATCACATATAGTAAACGTAGTGCGAAAACGATCCATGGTTAACCGAATTAATTGCTCTGATGGACGATTATGTCGACCATAAAATGGACGGAGCTTGCGGTAAACTTCGCGAACTGAACCATTATTTTCGAAATAAATTTGCACGATTTGCAAGCGTTGTTCTTCTGTCAACCTGTTTATGATGAAATGGCAAACCAAACTAAATATTAATCACTTGACAGCTGACAAAATGGCCGCCAGTTAAAAAAGTGATGCCAACTTAAAGTTCTATACCTCAATAAAAAACACCCTTTATATGTAAGTAAGCGATAAAAACTTTCTAATCGACATCGCGGGTCAAGCGGTTAAAGTTTCTAAGCTTTTTACCCTGAACGTGAGAAGCTATTAGGATGATTATTCAATACAACGAAAAACTGGGAAAGAATTTAAAAAACAGTACACAAAGTAAATTTTTTTTTAATGTTCCATACGGCAAACCAGGAACCGTCCGCCCGACGATATATCTATAAACAAAAATTTTAATATAATAATCTATTAACTTTATTCACGTTTAAAAACAATCGGTTATCTTCTGAATTCCATGTGAAATTAAATCGTTCGGAAATGCAATAGCATTGCTATCATAAATACATATGTACATACATACATACATACATATGTATGTACATTTTTCCAACAATTCTATGGAAATTCCGCACTTTTTAATTTCACGTGGAATACATAACATACCCGAATATTTTTCTAGCATCAAACTTAAATAAATGTTATAATGCTTACAACTTAATACATTTGTTTTTTGTGATTTTAAAAATTTCATCAAAAATTTAATATTTTTGTTTCCGTTTGCTTTTGTTTGTTTATATTTAAAAACATATGGCTTCGTTTTACTGAATTTTACTGGCAAAAATTTGTCCAGTAAAAACTTGCATTTACTCAGTAAATGAACTGTCATTTTTCTCTCTCAATTCGCCCTCTCATTTACTGGATTTTGTGTACGCGAACGCAATCCAGTAAAAAATAGTACAAATTTGTACAAATTTTTGAGTTCTCGAACGCACTTATTATTTTTTTTTTTTGCTAGAAAAATATTGTGCGCGTTAAATGAAAATAGATTTTTTTTTTTATAATGCATGTATTTATTTATTGTATCTTCATATGTGAACTAACAATAAGTATTCAAATCTTAAATCTATAAAAAAAAAATTATGAGGCCCGACCAGTGTCGGACATAAACTTAGTGGTAGTTATAAATAATACATTAGTAGTGATAATAAAAAAGGGGGGGGGGGGAAAAGTATTTTCAAGTAGTCCCATCTGGAGTGTTAGGTATAAGAGCCCGTGTGTCCCTCTTTTTTAAGCGGATGTGTCCAGTAAAGTTCAAAATATTCCGAGCAAGCCGATTAGGATGTGATTCGAGTTTTGTTAAATATTTGCCTGCGTATTTTGCAATTTCTTCAGTCACTAGTGGCATATTTAAATCACGATGTATAATAGAATTTTGGATGTACCATGGAGCCGATGTTATTAACCGTAAAATTTTGTTTTGTCTTCGTTGGATTCTTTCGACATTGGAAGCTGAAGCAGTGCCCCATAACTGAATTCCTCCGTAGCACCATATTGGCTTCAAAAGCGACTTGTACAGTAAAAGTTTGCAGTCTAAGCTGAGTGTTGAGTTTCTGCCAATCAACCAATAGATTTGAGTTAACTTAAGTTTCATCTGAGTTAACTTAGGGTCAATATGATGTTTCCATGTAAGTCTTCGATCAAGGTGTATACCAAGGTATTTCACTTGGGAATGTTGAGGAATATTATGATTGTTGATTCGAATGGGGGAGCAAGTATCTCTTCTTAGGGTGAACGTTATATGGACACACTTTTGTTCATTGACTTTAATTCTCCATAAGTTCAACCATATTTCCAGCTGAGTGATATGTTCCTGGAGATTGCGGGATGCCTCATAAGGGTTTTCGTGCACACTCATACAGGCTGTATCATCGGCAAAAGTAGAAATATGGATATTATTGCTCACAGGCATATCACAAGTATATATTAAATACAAGACAGGACCCAGAATACTACCCTGGGGCACACCAGAAGATATAGTTTCGGGCACACTCGTGAACTCTCCTTCCACAACAGTGAACTTCCTATCAATAATATAACTTTCCAAAAGCTTTTGAATGTTTATTGGCAGATATGTCTTCAATTTTAAAACTAGGCCTTCGTGCCATACTTTATCAAATGCCTGAGAAACATCAATAAAGAGAGCAGAACAATACTTCTTTTCTTCAAATGTTCTTCTTACAACTTGGACCAGTCTATGCGTTTGTTCAATCGTGCTGTGCTGACTTCTAAAGCCAAATTGATGGTCCGGGATGCACCCATTATCAGTTAAAATTTTGGACAATTTAGTCATGAGCAGCTTTTCGAAAAGCTTTGAGATTGTAGATAGTAAGCTTATAGGCCTATATGACTCAGTCTTGGTAAGATCTTTGCCCACCTTTGGAATCATTTTGATCTTGGCCAGTTTCCAGTTATGTGGAAAATACTGCATTCTTAAAATAGCATTAAAAATAAATAGCAGGATTCTTATTGCAATATGAGGCAAGTTCATGAGCATTTTGTTACTAATGCCATCAATACCTGGAGCTTTCTTCGGTTTGAGTTCAGCAATTACTTTTTGTACTTCACGCATCTTAAATCTTAAGGGACGAGGGGGTAGAGAAACTACACACGGTAAATCAGCAGCACCCGTACATGAATTGGGGGTGAATACAGATTTTAAATGCTCAGAAAATAAGTTACCTTTCTCACTATCACTTCTTGCCCAGCCTCCGGTCGCAGTACGCAATGGTGATTTAAGATCAACGGGTCGTTTAAGATTTCTAGTAGCGCGCCATAAAGAGTAATTAGATGCGGACGTTACATCAAGACCTTCTAAATACTTTTCCAGTAGTGCAGTTTTTTCCGATGATAGCAGCTCTTTGAGTCGTTTAGTACATTCTTTAAGTCTGATTTTATTTAGGGGTGATCTGTGTTGTTGCCATTCTCTTCTAGCTCTCCTTTTTTCACATACAAGACGTTCAATTTCCGTAGAATAAATTCTGTTAAAGCCGGTCTGCGGATAGGAGGTAGTGGCGTGTTCAGCAGCCTGTTTAATATTTTCGTTAAGATTGGCAATGTTAAATTCAAAATCATCGCATGATCTAAGCTGAATGTTTTCTACGCAGTGACTACTAAGATATTTTTTGAATAGCAGCCAGTTGATTCCATTAATCATCTTCACATATGAGTTAGTTAAATCACTCCTTAGTGGGTTGAAAATTGTAACTATTGTTGGAGAGTGATCGGAGGACAGATCTAGAGAGGCCTCTACATGAATTAAGTCCCTATGAATATTTTTCGTAACGGCAAAATCTATAACATCTGGAATTTTTCTTACGTCAGTAGGCCAGTAAGTAGGCTCCCCACTCGAAATGACATCTAAGCCCATTTTTGAAATTGTATTGAACAAGGCTCGACCTCTAGGTGTAACAAGACGCGATCCCCAGTACGTATGTTTTGCATTGTAGTCACCAGCTGCCACGAAACAAGATCCAAGCGATTTGTAGAACTTCTCATACTGATCTTCGGTAACTGAAAATCTGGGAGGTGAGTAAATTGATGATATCACGAAATTCGCACAAAAATTTTCTACGAAAATATTCGTTGCTTGCAAATATTCTTCACTAACGTTGTCAAGGACATAGTGCTTGAGTCTTGACTTAATCGGAATTGCTGATCCACCACATGCTCTCTCTCTCGGGTCCTTTGTATCATATAAAGTGTAACCATTTATTTTAAATAAGCTTCTTGAGGTCAAATGAGTCTCAGAAACCAACATTATATCAATATTTTTTTCCACGAGGAAGTGCCCAAGTTCATTTTTATGTTGGCGAATGCCGTTTGCGTTCCAGAAACATATTTTTAACGTGTTCATGGCTTATTAACTAATGCTTGAAGCAGTGTATTCTGCATTCGCAGCATTTCTTGCATCATACTTGTCATATTTGTAGTAAAGTTGTTTATAGTTAGCACCAGATTCTCAATAGTAGCTTCAAGGCGACTAAAGTTAAAGCTTGAGTTTGAATTCGTTGAATTATTTGGCGGTGGAACATTTTGCGTGGGAATTGAACTAGTCTTAGCAGCATCAGCATACGATACACGTGAAGTAACTGGTTGGCTGATTTGAGCAAAAGTGTCGGAGTTCGCGTTTACTTGTAGAGCTGGAGTTAGCTTGGGTTTTTGACCCATAGCCTGTTTAACGAAAGAAAATACAGGGCACCCTCTATAGTTAGCTGTGTGATTACCTCCACAATTACTACATTTTTTTTCTGCTTGATCTTTTGGCTTAGTGCAGCTAGCAGTACCATGCAATTCACCGCAGATAACACACACTGTAGGTAATTTGCAGTAAGTTTTCGTATGGCCATATTCTTGGCAATTATGGCACTGTACGGGACCTGAACGCTTACGTGGCTCTTCAACTGTGATTTTTCGATGTAAGAGATACTTTACGTTATAAACTGGATGGGCTTCATTTTTTTTTAATTGTATGTCATTCGGCTCCAGTTCAACCCGAAATAGGGGTTGGGGGACCTTTTCTCTATTAAATATGTTGGTAACATTTTTTACCTTGAATCCTTGGTCGACAAGTGCACATTTTACTTCTTCGGGTTCAACATATGAATCTATGCCCTTTCTGTAGGCCTTTAGCACTCTTAAGTTGGTATGTGTAAAAATTTGTTTTATTTTTTTCGAATTCACTAACAATTTTTCGGAAATCTTTTTCATTATATATTTGGATTTTAGTTTCATCAATATTACCTCGTTTAATTGGAATGATGTGAAAAGTATTTTCACCAATGGTCGACAGTAGTTTTTTTATAAGCGCATTAGAATTTTTTTCTCTCAGATAAATAGGTGGTGGCTTAAAAGACTTTTGCGATGATGTAGAGGGCTTGTCGTCGGTGTCTTGCAATAATGAAAAACGATTTTGACGATTGGTAGATGATGCGCTGTTATCCCTAGACATCTTTGGAGCAGATGAAATTTTTGAAGAATTTGGGCTTCGCCCACGCTTTACCACTGTTATATATCTGTCCATTCCCACTTGTACCTTGGGTTTTGAGCTACTGTTATCTGTAGTGATAACTTGGTTTAGTGATGAAGGCGAGCCCGATGCGGATGATATCGCAGACTTAAATGAAGAAGTACTAGGCAATGGTAATGTTAACGATTCACTAGTTGGCATTGGACAAAGCGAAGTTGATCGCTGACGAAAAATTGGCTTTGCCGTTAAAAAAAGATTTTCATCAGATTTATTATTTATATTTTTTCATTAAGAGTTTCAGAACTCACAGTAAAATAAGCATTTCTGCCGTTAGAACTCACTTCAAAATTTTTTTCCTTTGAGTTACTCATACAGAGTATTATTCCTCAAGGGAACTTTGTTTGTGTTTACGGTTTTTTTTTGTTTTTGCTATTTCTTGCTATGTAAAAAATATTAGTAAAGCCAATAAGCTTATTTATCAAGGTGAATATGTATTACGAATATTTTTTGTATAATTTTTGATTTTGTTGTTTTTTATATTTGTTTCGTATGTATGTATGTAAAAAAAATATGCTTTAATGTCTCTTCACTATGAAGGTTCAACGAGAACTGAAAATAGAGAAATGAAAATAGATAAATAATATAAAATATATATAGTTATTTACATATGTGTTTAAAGTTCACGTTAACTCTTAAGGTGGAAGTACATAACACGCGTTCAATGCGCTAATGCGATACACGCGTCTGTCAAAAAAGTTGAAATAGTGTGTTTTCATAAGGCAAGTTACATAGAGAAGTTCGCGACGCGCGTACCTCGCCAAAAGTTGAACATTCTTCAACTTTCACGCGTTGTATACAAAATGACAGCTAGTGTTGCCAGATTCATAAACTAACATACACAAACATGATTAAAAATTAATTTTTTAAATTAATTTATTAAACAATGGATACAAAAATGAATTAAATGTTTAAAGAAAAATGCAACGTAAATGCAAAAAAAAATATCCGGCAAAGGATTTAAATTTTACAACTAAAAAAGCTTCAAAAGCGTGGTGTGTAACCTTCCATTTGTGTAGCGTTGAACGTTTAACAAGCCAGAAAAGCGTTGCCGCGTAACGCGTGGTATGTACTTCCACCTTTAATCATACATTGTGAAAATGGATGTTAAAAAGTTTATGGGATGCCGTAAATTTAATCAAAATTTTTTAAATTTGTCGAAAATTTGCGTAAAAAGTGTTGTACATTAATTTTATTTTGGTCTCACATTTTTTAAATTACGCCGCACAAATGAAAGCAACTAAAATTTATAGACTGTATGAGTGAGCTACAATCCCATACATGAATATAAAAATACTCTGACTATTAGTCGACTACACATTGTTGTCCTGCACAAGACTATTTATAAGACCTCTCAAGACATGAGAGATTTTTTCAAATGCTTTACTACAGCGAAATATTCTAAAAGAATCGCTAAGCAACACTGTTGGCAAGTAATTTTTTTCGGTGGTTTGTCTTGCCAATAGTGTTGTTTAGCGATTCTTTTAGAATATTTCGCTGTAGTAAAGCATTTGAAAAAATCTCTCGTTTTGAAAAGTCTAATAAATAGTCTTGTGCAGGACAATAATGTGTAGTCGACTAATAGTCAGAGTATATTACTCTTGTGCAGGACACTACTAGACATGCGTGTATACAGGGCTATTTTATTCACACACACACACACACACACACACACACACACACACACACACACACACACACACACACACACACACACACACACACACACACACACGCACACACACACACACACACACACACACACACACACGCACACACACACACACACACACACACACAAACATGTTTTCAAACCCCCACACACACACCGCAGGCAACCTATATGTAGCGCCCAATGCTAAAATGTGAATTAAGGGAACATACATAATTACATACATGCATACATAGTATATACTTACATATCGTTGGTCTCAAGTAAAAAGGCCCTAACTCAAATAATTGTAACTTTACAGGAGAAGGTAAAAACATAATAATGCAGAGTACAACTGCATGTATAATTGCTTTGTTCAACTGCTTGTAAAAACGTTAATTTTTACACTATTGCAATAAATTGTGACGAGGTGTATTTGTGTGAAATATATTATAATCAGTGAGAACCTCAATTTCGTAAAAAATAGGAGTTAGGGCCTTTCTACTTGAGACCATCGATATATATAATTAAATTTATGTACATATGTATAAAAATGGCAAAATTAAGTGCACAAGTAGTCCTCCAATATACATACACATGTTTGTATAAAAAATAGAGTACTCAAAAATTCACTGTAGATCCTATTTTGTGCATCATACTAGCTTCGCTCAACATCATATGGAATTGTTAAGTCAGGCATTTATAAAACTTTGAAATTATTTAAACAGAAGTTCATATAATTTTTTATTTTTATTTACTTTTAACACTGACTTTCAGATTCTTTTAATATCGCGGCTGGCGATTATTATGTTCTTCAAGCTTCATGTTATACTTAAAATGTATTGTGCGAGGTTCTTTCAGTAATCACATTTAGTTAAAATGGTTTTTGACAAGAAGTTCCTTAAAGAAATTCATTTAACTGTGACAGCATTTGTGTGTGGGTTTGTGAGACAAACTGGCTGTTGTCATGTGTCAGTTGTTCTTTTTAAGTGCTGTTGTTGCTATTGTTGTTGTTGTCACACTAAAATAAATACTTTATTCCAAAATTTTTGAAATAGACAAAAAAAAACCAAAATGGTTTGTGTTACGAGGGTGGATCATTAACTCAGTGTCTTTTTGAATTTCCCGCCTCTTGATTGAAATAGCAACACTGCTCCTGTCAATAGGCAACTATCAGTTGACTCCTGTCTAAATTTGAACGAGCTGTGCTATTTAGTTTGTGTTTGGCGGCCGCTGATAACAGACTACCTCGCCTTTTGAGAAGAAAATGGAAAAAAGTGAATTTCTTGTGCTCATTAAATATTATATTTTGCAAAAAAAAAATCATCAATCAAACCAAGGAAAAGCTCGATAAATACTATGGGCACTCTGCACTATCGATTTCAATGGTAAATAAATTCAGTGAAGTGGAACTTTGACCCGCCTACGAAGGGTTCCGTACGGACACTAGATATGTAATTCAATACGAACTTTAGATAGGAACTTTAGCCTATATAATAAATAGTTTTGGCATTTTTTGTTTGTTTTTGGGGTTTTTTCGGTTTAGAGCTTTTTGTTAGTTTTGGCGTTTTCTCGGTTTTTTTAAAGTTTTTTTTTCTCGTTTTGTCGATTTTTTGATTTTGGCGATGTTATCATTTTTTAGTTTTTGGCGCCTTTTTCGCGTTTTGGCGATTTTTTCGGCATGCACACGTGTGCAGTCTCAATGGCAAAACTCTGTGAATTGGTCTACGAATTTGTACCTCACCGCCATATTCTCCGGGTTTAGCCCCTAGTGACTACTTTCTGTTTCCAAACAGAAAAAAAATGGCTAGGCGGAAAGAGATTTAGCTCCAGCCATGAAATTATGGCCTTTTTAATGACCTCGAAAATCCTATTTTTTTTGAAAAATAGATTTTTGTTTTGCAAAAAATAACTGTGTGTCATTCAAAAAGTCACGGACTTATTGATACGCCCTCGTACTTTAATTCCAACGATTACATATGTAGGCATGACATTAAGTAAATTACCTTTTTATTTGCATAGGCCCAGTGTGTGTGTCAGTAGGTATGTACATAAGTACCCTCTAGTCAACCTAGAAACATATGTCTCTATGTCAATACTCTTTCTCCAGCGACAATTGCACTAGTTAAAATGTCGACAACTTTCCTTTTATGCGCGAGTAGAGATACGTTAGAGACGACAGTTCTATTGTATTTCTGGTGATATTGTCAATGAATGCGTCAATAGTTTGTTTTTCTTTTTTATTATGTTGTGCAATAATATTAAATAAATATATGTGACGCGCAAAATAGAAAGGGTAAAAACCGGTTTTGTTCAGGAGGCCATTTTAAAGATTTAAATACGTGTATCTTTGGTGTACTATCACATCATAAAACGCGCATATCTCTGGGAGGGAACACTTTTGGGGCATGGGATCGGTCTCATTCGATGCTAAGATGTTGCCCACATCAAAAAAAAAAAAAAAAGTGAAAATTGCTTTTTTTACCCTTAGGTCCCTTTCTCTATGCGCTGTCACGTATGTAGACGAGGGTCACTAAAATCTACGAGTGAATCTTCGGTTCAAATATCTCCATATGGTCGTAAAAGAACTACCTTCTGATAGATTTTGAATGAGAACCCTATGTTATTTGTCAATAGGCATTTGCATTGGCTGGGGTATACCTAGTCCCTAGTCAGTAGCACTATTGACAATGTCACTAGAAAATCACTATAAGTCTACTATTGACAACGAGAGAGAATATATCGATATTGTAGACTAGAGCCCCTAAAATTTACTAGTGAATCTTTGGTGCCAATGTCTCCATGTGGTCCCAAAAGAACTACTAAGTCATTAGTGCTATAGTCTAGTGGTGGATTTTCAATGACAAGGTAATGTTAAATGTCAATAGATGATACCATTGGCTGGGGTACACATGGTCAGTAGTGCTACTGACCATGTCACTAGTAAATCACCACAATTTCACTATTCCCACTTTCTGCAGGGTACCTGTATCAAAATTTGTCACTTGAAAATTTCCTTAAGCTAGAGTGAAGGTCATAACTACATATGTATGTATATACATACATACATATGTATGTAGCATGTAGCTTTTCTTTATGTTTGACAGTTTTTCTTTTCTAGCTTTATAAGCGTTTTGAAGGGAAATTTAATAAAGTACTTGCATAATTTTTGCTTGTTATTGGTTAAGCAACATCCATGATACAATAATAACAGGTACATGCACAAGCCCAGCCTGTTATTGTATACAATACAATTAGTTGTCAAACTTTGTTTACACGCTGCAAAAATGTTAGTGTATGTGTGTGAATTAAATGATTACAGTGTTGCCATTGAGTTTACACATGGATGTGTTTCCAATTACACATTGAAGAGAATTTCACTACACATGTTTTTTGTAGGTTAAAATGAAAACAAAACTAAATAAAAATAGAAGCTAAAATAAAATTACACACAGATTATACATGAATCTAATTACATGGCCTACACAAGAGAGTAATTGCACACTCTGTGTAATTACAAACCTATTGGCAACACTAAATGACTTTAATCATTCATGAATGCCGCGTCTGCAATTGTACTTTAGTTACCCTGTAATTGTTATTTATATAAACAAAAGGCATCTGTTTCTGACAATTATACGTTTGTTTATACCAACAAAATGCATGTGGTTTTTGGTGTTTTAATTTTGTTGTAGTCGTGCATGTACCTAGTATAATTGTACCATGGCAACATCTATATTAATTTGGTTTCTGCTTAAGAAACTCATCAGTAGACAGGGCTGTCAGATGTGGCGATTTCTCGCCAAACGTGGCGATTTTTCAACTTGTTTGGCGTCCAAATGTTTGGTTTGGTGACATGGCGATTTTTCTGGCGATAAATAAATTTATTGGCGATTGCGATAAATAATTTTTTTGGCGATCATTATGGCTATTTTTTAACAAAATTGAACTGAAAATTTTTCTAATTCAGGAAAATTAGTGTGTTTCAAAAATAAATCCAACCAAACCTCATCTGCAAGATGTTAACAAATATTGATTTTGATGATTTTTCTTATATTAATTATAGAGCTATTAATGCATTTTAAATTTGGATGAGAAAAATTTACAAGAAATCATTTTTGGCGATTTTATTTCCAATTTTAGCGATTTTCTGATAAATTTTGACACGATCATATTATAAAAATTTATATTTATAAAGTGTTACATAAAACCAAATTTATTATCAAATATTTACTAAGGAAAACTACATAAAACTGAATTTTTTGGCGATTTTTAAAACCAATTTGGCGAAATAGGTCGGAAAAAATCTGAGAACCCTGTCAGTAGACTTCAGCCGAAAACATTTCGAGGAAAGCTTACATAAAAAAAAGAAGAAAGAACTATGCTGCTTAGCTAATAGCTATATATCGAGAGCCTATATACAACATACGTCAACTCAAAAAAACAAACTTTCCAGTAGAGCGAAAAAACTAGTTAATTCGCGCATTATTGTAAAAATAAATGATGTACCTTCCATAATATGTTTTAAATATATGTACATACTTACTAATTTATAGGTCTGCAAAAAATATTTTATTTTGCACTGGTTTGCGCATTTTTATGAGATAGCATTCCAGCAAAAAATTTAAAAAAAGGTAATCGAGTTTGGAATTAAGCATTTTTGGTGGAAGATGTTCCTTACTGGATTACCAACTTAATGATGATGACTAAAATAATCGATTCTTGAGAAGTACTTACCTTTTTTATTTGGAAACTTGTTCACGTAATCTATTTAATCTAAAAAAATCATTCTCTTCATTTAGCAACTTGTACATAATTTTTTTACATTTTAGGTAATGAGATTTGTAAGCTAGTAATGAAATTTGGCAATCAGAAAAGTAAGTCATTATATGGCAAGTAGTTCGGATGGTAATGTGTAATTTTTTGCTGGGATATTTTAGTCGATCAAAAAAAAATATTTTTTTAGAGTTAGCATATTTTGTCGGAAAAAAATATGATTTTTTTGAATAAATTTATTTTTTAATCCATTTGTGAAATCTCTTATCCTCACAAAAACATAAATTTGAAAAAAGGCCAAGTTCCTATAAAAAATTTAGGCCTTTAAAAGTAGTGAGATATAAATTTTGACCAAGTTCTTGTGTGGTACAATACCTATCACTGAAGTATGCTATGCATTATATAAATTTGTAATCGTAAGGTGGTGATATAATTTCTAGATAATCTGCTAACTTGACAACATTTTTACCGATATAAAGAAATGAACAAATATACATTATTCTCTCCTTTTCTAGAAAGAACTTTTCTCCTTTTCTAGAAAGAACTTGGTCAAAATTTATATATCACTATCATTTTTTACACTTAAAATTTCTAAAATTCATGATCACTTTGCCAGTTAAAAATTTCATAGTTACATAAAATAATGGGTTCGAGCGTGAGTAAAAATGAATTATTGTGTTATTACAACGGGTCGCCAGTGTGTACGCAATTTGTTAAGAGTCGTCTTGAAAGAAACATGTAAAATACAGCGTCAATTTTAGTGGGAGTGATCCCGGCTATTTTCTCAATATTTTACATATTAAAGTCTGCATAGCCGAAGTACATAAATCAAAAGGATATGCCCAATGTGCATGCAAAGTTTCAATAGGGTAGGTGGTGCATTAATTTTTGGATTTTCCGATTGAATAAATCAATTAGGATTATTTGTCTAGAAAATGTCAGCTCTCTACGTAAAATTTGTATGCGACTGCCCACGCCGACTTTTATATCTGTTAGTGCTTATGATTCATGTAAAGTTTTGTAGGAAAAAGCTATTGAGAAATTCATGAGTAATAGACTAAAAACTGCTAAGCCGAAGTACATGAAAGAAAAAGCTAAGATTTATGGGTGAAGTTACGTCCACTTTTCCAAACAAGAAATTTTTACTTTGGATAAGTGCAATGCGTATGAAAAGTTTCAATAAAATTTAACTTAATTTGGAGTTTACAGCGCTTTTTCCCAATCCCTGATTGAAACTTCTGGTTTCTTAGATTTTTCTTAGTGATCTCTGATCTAGATTAATTTGTGTACCAAATTTCAACTCTCTAGCGCGAATTAGATTTTTAGCGGATAAAACTTCTTGGTTTTAAGATTTTCCCATTGGCTTGCTCATCTGCACTTGCTTGTATATAAAATTTCAGCTCTCTAGCGTGAACTGTACCTTTTAATTTTATGAGCATCACCCCTCCCACTATTTTAAACTCACAATATTTCTGTGAGCAGAGCTTATAATTCATGCTAATTTTCTTCTAAAATATGCTAGACCGAAGTAGATTAAACACAAGGCCAAAATTTTATGGGAGTGATTACGCCCACTTTTTTATGTGATAGTTTAAAGTATTGTATACATGAAGCGTATATGCAAGGTTTCACTAAAATGGCTTAAAATAAAAGCTGCATATTAACAGCCTTATTTATAAAACTTTTTAAGGCTTTATAAAGGGATTTTGAGACAAATTTTTGTAAGAAATTTTTCTTAAAAAGCCTTAATAAAATTTATAAATAAGGCTGTAAGTTTTCAGGTTCAAACACTAGTAGCGTAGCCCCGCTCATTCTGGTAATATATTTTGGTTTTTCAGATTTTTCTAGTTGGTTTCTCACCTAGACCTACTTGTGTATCAAATTTCAGCTCATACGCGCAACTTTTAATTTTTAATTTTAATGGGCGCAGCCCCGCCCCTCTGACTAAGATTTCTGAGTTTTCAGGTTTTTCTTGTTGTTTTATCACATACCTACTCGTCTATCCAATTTCAGTTCCTTAGCGTAACTTTTAATTTTTAATATTTATGGGCGTAACCATGCCCACTTTTCCAAACTTAAGATTTTTTCGGCCAGTGTTTATTATTTGTGCCAAGTTTCGTTACGAACGAATAATAATACATACAGAAATAGTATATCTAAATATGCTGAGGAGTAGTACACGAAAGTGAAGTTGAAATGGTATGGGCGTGTCAACGCCCACTTTTGTAATAAAAAAATTTAGGCTTGCCCTATCGCAGTATGTATGCCGAATCTCAATAAAATAGCTTCCATTAAGCGCCTTAGATTTGCTTTTTTAATTCTAGCCTTTTAGGCGTAGCCCCGCCCTCCTAGCTAAAATTTTCGGATTTTAAATTTTTTTAGTTTATTGTCCACCTAGACCTAGTTCTGTAGCAAATTTAAGCTCACTAGCACACATTTTAATTTTTATGGGCGTAGCCCCGCCCCCTTGGTTAAAATTTTAGGGTTTTCAGATTTTCCTAGTTCATTGCTCACCAAGATCTACTTGTGTACAAAATTTCATATCTCTACCTATAGCGGAAATGCTTCATAATATTGATGAGTGAGTCAGTAGGTCAGTGAGTCAGTGAGTATGTCTTAAAATATGCACTTTTTGCACCTTCATATCTCCGGAACCTTTTATTGTAAAACTTTCAAACTTTTCATATGAGGTTACATGAATTTGTTCTAATTATGATTTAAATTTCATAGTTTTACGGTCGCGGGGAACAAAGTTATGAGGGGGGTAAAAACAGCTCGAATGGCTTCCTGTAAATATACACACTACGTGCATTGGCCAGAACTTGGCCTGGCGCACTGCCGTGCGCCTAAACTCAATACTAGATATAAGAATTGAAAAGTCACAAGAAAAAACTTAAAATACCATAAAAATAACTTAAGCCTGACTGAAAGCCTCTTCCATCTCGAGATGGTCATCTTTAGCACTTTCTAACTCACTATCTAGTGTAACAGGGTCACTCCAAATTATCAATTTCAAAAGCTTATGTCATTGACTATAATCGGTCTATACATAATACTTCTATTCGATTAACAGTTTAAAAGTTATACATACATTACCAATTTTTTTATCGGAACCCCTCTGTACTAATATGTTAAAAGGGAACATATCTCAAAAACTAGCCATAGGATATCAAAATCCTTACCAGATTCGTGTTCAGCAAGCCAAATGCAACAATATACGAGGTAGATTTATAATAAACTAGTTTAGCCCGGCAAACGTTGTCTTACCATCAATTGTTTTTTAACTACAAATTATTCCACACTGTGGTCACTTGTTGGGTCAAAAAGAAAACGAAAACCTATTGGGTAGTCAACAGAATATGTGTTAAAAATTTCAGCTCCACAGCTCTTATAGTTCCAGAGATCATGCGTTAGGAACAAACACACATTACGATTTTATATACATATATAGATTAATAATTTTTTAAAAATATTGGAAATTTACATGGGAGTTAGCATTTATTTTCTCCAAAAAAAATTATGCTTTGAGATAGCAGAATAAGACAACTTGATATAAAACGGGGAAAAATCATTTTTTTGATTCGAAATTTATACTACCGATGAATTTTGCATAGGGGAGCTATTTGCTATCGGAAACTCATTTTGAGCAAATTACCCAATAAGCAAGCACTCAAAAAATTAAAATTCAAGCACTTGAAATTTAACTGGAAACAAAGTTGAATTCAAGCATTTTTTCAAGTAATTTTCTAGTTTGAAAATATTTTGAAATAAAACATCAAACAATATACATACGTATGTTCAAGCCTTGTCAAATATATAATTTATTTATTTATAAAATTAAAATTGTGAAAAGTGAATTTTAAATAACGAAAGGTGATTAACATCGTGAAAAGAATAGTGAAGGTGGATATGCAGAAAATTATTATTAAAAAACAAATGAATTGAATTTAATTTCTATTTCAGAAGCATTGTTTTTGAAGTTTGAAATATACTTGAATTTCAATTGTAATACAAGGTTGAATTGCAGTATTATTCAAGGCTTGAATTAAACTGTACTACAACTGAATTGTTCGAATAGAATTCAAGTTCCCTTTTCACTGCAGAACGCTATTGAATTAAAGTGTAAATCAAGCATAATTCAACCCTTGACAATTGATTGTATGGCTTGAATACCACTTCCCAGCAAAAAATTAGACATTACCATCTGAACTACTTGCCATATAATGACTTACTTTTTAGATTGCCAAATTGAAGTACTCGCTTACAAATCACATTACTTCAAATTTTAAAAATAGAAAGCAGAAGTTAAACACATTCTTTGGGTTTTAAAAGAAGACGTGAAAATATTGCCAAAGTAAGTAGTTATTTTAAATAAATTATAAATATTTCTAAATTGCCTACTTATTTATTTTAAACTAAAAAATAAGTACTTACATTTTGGAAAATAATTATTTGAATATAAGTAGTTCTAAATAATTTTTTTTTTCATTTACGGTTTTAATAAAAGATCATCAATGAAAGCAATTGAAATTTTTCTAAATATAGTATTTATAAGTAACAATAGAGGCACTGACTGATACGAATAAAATATAATCCACTTCAATTGAGTTTATAAAAGAAATTTTACAAATGGCGTATTTCGTAGTAAAACAATAGGTTTTTTCAATTTATTTAAATTTTTCTTAAAAGTTATTATATATTTAAGCAAACTGAGTTTTTAACCAAGACCTTCCATTTACTCAAACAACGGCATATTTAAAAAAAGTAGTTCAATCAAGAAAAAAATACCTATTTCCCACAACGGAAAATATAATTAATTCCTACAATAAACAACATAACTATTTCCCAAGAATCGATTATTTTAGTCTCACGCCTTGTTAAAATCATTAAGTTGGTAATACAGTAAGGAACAGCTTCCACCAAAAATGCTTAATTCCAAACTCGATTACCTTTTTTGAAATTTTTTACTGGGTTGTTTTACACTTGGTTTCAAGCAAAATTGCTTATTGGGTAGAGTTGACATATTTTGAATATAGGGTCTCGATATATTTTGTAGTCTGTTTTTAGGGTTCCGTACACCAAAGGTGAAAAGGACCCTATTGTTTTCGCTACGCTGTCCGTCTGTCCGTCACACTGTATTTTCTCAGGAACCGTAAGAGCTACGGACCTGAAATTTGGACACATTATGTAGAACCTTGGCCGCTACAACAACAAATACATGAGAATTAAACATTAAAGGGTGTTCCAAAACGAGCAAAGAAAAGTGTTAAAATCCCATGTAATATACATACAATTGTAATGGGTGTTTTTTTAAGAGGTATAGAACTTTGAATTGAAATAAAAAACAAGAAAATCGTCTTAATGTCCATCAATTTGGCTTTATTGGAAGGATAATTTTATGCCATTAATGTTTAAATATGATTTCGGGCATGTGGCCGCCGCGGCTGGCTCGAATAAAGCCAATTCTACAGGTCCAATTTTCAACCACTTTTTCTAGCATATGGGGCCGTATGTTGGCAATAACGCCACGAATGTTGGCTTCCAAGTCCCGTAACATTTCTGGTTTGTTGGCGTAGACGAGGGACTTCACATATCCCCAAAGAAAATAATCCAATGGTGTCAAATCAGACGATCTTGGTGGCCAATTGACAGGTCCATTCCGCGAAATTATGCGCTCATCGAATGTTTCCTTCAATAAATCGATTGTGACGTGCGCTGTGTGGAATGTAGCGCCGTCTTGTTGGAACCACAACTCATCCACATTCATGCCATCCAATTCGGGAACAAAATAGTCGGTTAGTCGGCTCCAATTGCTGTGCACGGTGGCGAATCGATTCATTCGGGTCCTCTTCAACACTTTGCTCTACAGCGGCAATTGTTTCTTCGGTGCGCACTGTTCGACGTCTCTGCGGATGCGTATTATCACAAAGAGTAAACGTAGTGCGAAAACGAGCCATGGTTAACCGAATTAATTGCTCTGATGGACGATTATGTCGACCATAAAATGGACGGAGCTTGTGGTAAACTTCGCGAACTGAACCATTATTTTCGAAATAAATTTGCACGATTTGCAAGCGTTGTTCTTTTGTCAACCTGTTCATGATGAAATGGCAAACCAAACTAAATATTAATCACTTGACAGCTGACAAAATGGCTGCCAGTTAAAAAAGTGATGCCAACTTAAAGTTCTATACCTCAATAAAAAACACCCTTTATATTGAAACTTGAAATTTGTAAAATTAGTGTATTTTTATACAGACTACAACAATTAACACTAAAATTAAAAAAAAATTAAATTAAAGGGTGATCCATCAGTTAATGCAATTTTGACTATGTAATTTTGACAATTTGCTATATCTTGGAAACCGTAAGAGGCAAACACTTGAAATTTTCAAAAACGGTAAAACTAAAAAAACCGAAAATTATAAAATCACCAAACCAAAAAAAAAAATCGCCAAAAATTAAAAAAAAATCGCCAAAACGAAAAATATCGCCAAAATTAAAAAAAAATTCTAACACTAAAATAAATCGCCAAATTCGAAAAAATCGCCAAAATAAAAAAAAACGCCAAAATGAAAAAAAACGCCAAAATGAAAAAAAAACGCCAAAAATTTAAAAAAATCGCCAAAACGCGAAAATGTCGCCAAAACTAAAAAAAAAAAAATTAAATAAAAATAAATTGCAAAAATGAAAAAAATCGCCTAAAATAAAAAAAATCGCCAAAATGAAAAAACGCCAAGAACCGAAAAAAATCGCCAACACAAGAAAATAAAGTGTCAAAACTAAAAAAGGAGCCAAAACTTAAAAAAATCGCCAAAAAATTGAAATTTTCAAAAACGGTAAAATTAAAAAAACCGAAAATTATAAATTCGCCAAACCAAAAAAAAAAAAATCGCCAAAAATTAAAAAAAAAAAACACCAAAATTAAAAAAAAAATTCTAACACTAAAATAAATCGCCAAATTCGAAAAAATCGCCAAAATGAAAAAAAAACGACAAAATGAAAAAAAAAACGCCAAAAATCGAAAATAATCGCCAAAACGCGAAAATGTCGCCAATACTAAAAAAAAATTTATATAAAAAAAAATTGCAAAAATGAAAAAAATCGCTAAAAATTAAAAAAAATCGCCAAAATGAAAAAACGCCAAAAACCGAAAAAATCGCCAAAACAAGAAAATAAAGTGTTAAAACTAAAAAAGAGCTAAAACTTAAAAAAATCACCAAAACCGAAAAAACGCAAAAACCGTTAAAACAAAAAAACCGAAAAGACCCCAAAAACGAAAAAAATGACAAAACTATATATTATATATGATGAAGTTTGTATTAAATTACATATCTAGTGTTCGTACGGAACCCTTCGTGCGCGAGTCAGAGTCGCACTTTACTGAATTTATTTTTTTTCGTCAAAAAATTGAGTTCGAAAATTATGTCGGTTAAGCTTTTTTTTATGGCGGTTAAATCGTGCATTAGCCATATTATCATATCCCTAAATTTTTTAGTTCATAATATTTCCAACATTTATTATACTACATGCATACATATGTATGTATGTATGTATGTAATTGTTTTTAAATAAAGTTGACAAATTTCTTATTCAATATGATGATTATTCGTCAAAATTTGAATTAAGAGAAAAAAACAAGCAAATTTGCCAACATTAGCTTTTGCAACACACATGCTCCATATGCAGCAGCAGCAACAACAACAACAACAACAACAGCAGCAACAAATACTTCAGTTGTTTGAATTACCAATTGGCAACATTAAAGATGATGGTTATGACAACAACAATAAACGCTATTAATGCTAATATGCTTTTAGTTGTTGCTGTTATTTTTGTTATCAATGTTGCTTAGTTGTTTCTTTTTTTTGTTTTGCGGTGGCAAAAAACAAAAACTGGTAACTTTTAGATTTGGTAAGTTTTAGTTGGATTTTGTGTTTTGTTTTATTAAGTTTTTTTAAATGAAAATTTGCTTTAAACAAAATAAAATTATTAAATGCTTTAACAACTGGTAGTGTTATGAAAGAGTTAAAAGAAAAAATAAAAATAACCATCAGGCAAACTGACAGGCAGACATTCAAATAAATGATTGTACTGGCAGTCTTACAATAAATTAAATATGTATGTACATAAGTACATACTATGTATATATGTATGTATGTATGTACTCGTACCATTTAGATGGTCAAGTATAAATGTTTATTTGGTTGGGTGTAACAACTTTAATTTGTTTCGTTAACAGATCAATCCGAAATAATTTTAATTATTTGAAATCATTAAAGTTTTAGACATTAATAACACATGTAAGCATATACGCATTCATACAAAACATGTGGAGACAAAGCAAATATTGGAATTTTGATGCGATTTAATTCACTATTTGAGCTGCTTATTTGTCAAAGTGGTATGTATAATTCATTTTATTAAAATCTAGCCAGCCTTTTTGATGATACAATAGAATATGCATTGATATGCATTATAACAGATGCGAATAACAATATTAATACTTTTACGTGGGAAATGTGCCACATATCCCAAAAATTGTCGATTGCCGTAAAACAGACTTTACAATGTTCAACAATTGTGGAAATGACGCAATATTGCAGCTCTATATCTACTAATATATTCAAGATATCGGAAAATTAATAATGAATTTGAAAAGAGGACACTTTATTCATATATAATCAATCAATAACTCAATTTTTTTTTAAATGTTCCATACATCAAACCAGAAACCAACCGACGATATGTACATAAAATAAAATAAAATCTGTAAAGTGCGAATTTGACTCGCACACGAATGGTTTTGTACGGATACTACATATCAAATACTATACAAACCTTAGCCTATAGAATCAAATATCCTATATACCTGATGCAGATATTCAAAAAAATTTAAGTAAAGGGTGTTTTTTTACAGAGGTATAGAACTTTGCAATGGAATAAACCAAAGATATTTTTTTTTTAAACTGATATGAATTTACTTTATTCGAAAGATAATCTTCTGGCATTATAATTTAAATAAGACTTCTGGGGTATGACCCCCGCCAAGGTTAACTCGGCCATAGTAGTATTAGGTAGGTAGTATTTTTGATGACTTCTTCCAACATTTATCGCTGTATATTGGCAATAACGTGGCGAATGTTGTCCTCCTACTGGTCATTTGTTTCGGGCTTATCGGCGTAGACTAGCGACTTCACATAAAAGTCAGTAATAATGGCTCTATAGCTGTCACGATGCCGGATAGAGTGTTTCGTGTATTCGGGTATGTTTGTTGTTGTAGCGGCCAAAGTTTTACACATTCTGTTAAAATTTCCGTAGCTTGTACCGTGGTTCGAGAAAATAGCCTGTGACAGATAGACGGACATCGTAGCAAAAACAATAGGGTTACTTTTCACCTTTGGTGTACGAAATCCTTAAAACAAGCAAAAACGATTTTATTGAAAAATATTGTTGCATGAACAATTTATTTATATGTCAAAAAACCTCTATTCAACTGAAAATAACGAGCCAATAAATGCCGCAATGAATCAGATATTTGCGAAATGAATTCAAATGTCATTTAGTAGTAGTATAAAAAATTTCTGTTTCATTCATAATTTCATCTTCAAATTGCTTGATTTTGTGGAACGACGAACATGACATTAATGACAAAATCTAACTATATATTGCAAGCTTGGGGATCTACTCTGTAATTCGAAACGAAAAGAAATGCTTTCGAGTTTACATGTTATAACCATACAACTTCGAAAGAATTTCTTTCGTTTCGAATTATACAGTAGACCACCTGGGCGGAGCCACGCCCATGAAAATTTCTTTATCTTACGTACTTATACTTCAAGAATTCCTAAAAAAGACTATATAAAATAATATAAGACCCTTAAGAAAGTTTCAAGCCGTACAAAGTTTTTCAAACCCGAGGCAGCTAATTTTCACTCCTGTAGCTCTGTCCCTTGTACAGTTACAGTCTTCATAAGATACAATTTTTTAAGCAAATCCATTTAACAATTTTATAGTTCTATACTTACTGCAATTTTTTTTATTTTACACCACTAGCGATGCCCCACGATTTCATATCGAAAGTCTTTTGGGTCTCCAGAAATAAGCGATTTTAAGACACACTCGGTTATTCAAGAAAATTTGCTGAATTATCAACTCATTTAAAACATTCACCAATTACTATACTACATATTGACAATTTGCTAAAAAAAAACTAAAAATCATTAATGAATTAATTGAACATAAAAAAACGTTTCAATTATTTATTAGCATTATCACAACTGAGGCAAGAAGGCACGTTGCTCGTTAGCAATTTAAAATCTCAGCATTAATTTCAAGAAAAAATTCCCAGAGAAAGAACGAAGACAGCGAGAGATATCCATACTTCGAGAATGAGCAAAAGTGTGCATATTAGTGATGCACGAATATTCGTATTCGTATTCGAATTGCCGAATGTTCGGCCATTTTTAATACGAATACGAAACATTCGTATTCGTCAAATTCAGGCGAATACGAATACGAATATTTTTCCAAAAAATTAAATAAATAAATGCATAAATCCTAAACTAAATTTAAATAAATGGATAAAAATATTAGTTTGTACGAATCCATTAAATTTTTTATAGAAATTTGTGCTTTGTATCATTTTCAAATATTATTTACTGACGATCATTAAAATTTTGGGTAGTTTTTATTAACTTTAAAGTACGCCAACAGGAGTATGAACTTCTTTTTCATAAAAACCTTTTAATAATTCATATTGCAGGCGTAAATAGAGCCCTAATTTAACGTCTATAAATTTCATATGAAATATTCGTATTCGTATTCGTATTCGCGAATATCGTTTCAAATATTCGTATTCGCATTCGTATTCGCGAATATCAAAAATTGACACTCGTTACATCACTAGTACATATGTACGAGTAGATACGAGTGAAATGTATTCGCTCCACACCAAATGATAATCACAATAATAATGGTAATTGAGTGAAATGAAATTATCACTTCTCCACATTAAATTAAATCAAATTTATCAACTATTTAAAAATAATCTTTGTTTTTCTCTACATTTTTGTATGCGTGCACAAGTTTATCTTTTTTACATATGGGCAATTCCACGCGCTACGTGCGGTTTTGTCGGTTTTCCAATTCAATTGGAAAGTAGTATGTAACTGCTAAAATTAAAGGAATTCAATGTATCTATTGTGTTACAGAATGTCACGTGACCGTGGAAATGTCCATATAAGATGGTTTATTTCATGGTACTTGGAATATTTGAAAAAAAAAGAGAATTATATATAGAATCAAGTTAAGCTGTAGTGGTACATGCAAAAGTAAATGCGTTATACTCAGTGTTACCGTTGACAAATTTCAAAAAGGGAGACTTTACAAAAAAAAAAAAAAATGGTCTTTGCTTTCCAATAGTTGTAATTCGTTTGTAAAAGCATCTGGTTCGGTAATTATGTATGTATGTATGTATGTCTCTTTATCATACATTGTTATTAGGGTTTGGGAAAAGGGAATTCCCGGGTGGGAAATCGCGCGAAATGTCTACCTGATATTCAGGGGAATTTGTTTAGATTTTCCCGGGAAAACGGGAAATTTAAAGTGCGCGTTATTTCATACATATATAGACTTTTGTGACACATAAAATGGCGTAAGTTATACTCAAATTTATAGTATTGTTACGTAAAAATATTCCTACAGGGTTAATGCAAAGAACTATCTAGAAGTATTTAACTAAAGCACTAAACGTACACACATATTCACGTGCAAACACTATAGCAACAACAATAATTTTGTACATAGCTACAGACATACACACATACAAATAAAAGCACGAGCACTTATGGTAATCACCCTGTACTACCAGTAGCACACCGCATTGCCAACATAAGAGTCGTTACTTTGAAATTAAAAAAATAACGGCCAATCGCATTATCTACAAACGCCTAGAAGCAGCAACATGAATTTTCCCGATTGTGCTGGAGGACTGTTTGAACATCTGGCTACCAATAGTAAATGACAACACAGATGGCAACGTGCATAGATGCCATTACTAAGTGCAGACATGTTATTACGCCATCTATCGGGCGAACATTCGAGAACCGGTTCCTGTACTATAAAAAGAGGCAATCTGTGTGAAAATTAGTTCAGTACTAATCAGAAAGTAGTCGAGTTGACATCGTTGAGTCAGTGCTAATCAGAAATTAGTCGAGCCAGCGTCGTTGAAAGTTAAGACCTCGTGCGGTGGATAATAACGATAAGAAGTACTTAAGTAAAGACAAGTTGTAATTTGCTTAGTTGACCCGCCATTGGTGTCCTATTGGTATGTGAGACCGGGTGTGTTAAAAAATTCGAATAACATTATTCCCTGTTATTATTTTTGGTTGCAATTTCGATTAGCTGCCTCATTGAACATCTCCTACTATTAGTCCATGACGAAACTGCTTCGTGAGCACACTTTGTGTATCCGATGGTAACATACTATTATTATTTTCATTCATATAAAAAGTTTGTTTTATAATCCTGTTTTAATATAATATCCAAAGTTTCATTTTTTTATATTACAAAAGTTCGTTTGAATGATTGTATGACTAAATTTGCAAGATAAAATTGTTTAAGTTATCTTTTAAAGTTTGATACTGATATTTAAACACTAATATACTGTTTATCGATGTCGAGTGAAATTTTTCATTGGAACAATTTCATTTAAAACAAAAACAAATTCTAAAATTTTGCTTTTGTTTCAATTGTAACTGTAAGAAAGAAATAATTTCTTAGACACCGATAAACAAGCAGTAAAATTGTCCATTAAATTTTTTTAATATAAAATAAAAATGTGAGCTGTTCAAATGTATACGGAAATTTCATAAAATCGAAATCTAACACTTCTCCTAATTCGTCTAACTACGAGAAAAATTATTGTTCTATTCTAAAACTACATGCAAGATGCATATAGCAAAAGACGTTTCAGTCTATAATACAAGTATTAATACTTTTACGTTTTTCTTTCGATAAAAACGCTTTTCCGTAGATCCGAAGATTTGCAAATGAATACAAGAGCCGAGTGTAGTAATTAGGGTTAAGAATGATACAAGTTTTATTTACAAATCCACTTAAACTAAATTAATCAAGAGTTTATCTATCTATATAATTAATAGGCAAACATGTTTTTTGTAATCCCTTTTACGCTGGTAGCACTGCACCGATTTTAAAAAGATTTATATGGTTTTAAAGAATTTTCCGTACAGATGTGCAGAATCTATATTTTATTGAAATCGGTTTAGTATTTTGGGAGCTATAAGCATTTAAAGTTGCTACTACTACATGCACACATATTGCACACGCATTTATTAGCTTACAAGTAAAAAAGAAACAAAACATGTGTGTGTGTGTGTGTGTGTGTGTGTGTTTGTAGTATTTCTCTTGACCTAATAATATTTTTTTCTTATTTGTTGTTGTATGAAACCCATAATACCTAAAGGAAGAGAGTTGAATAAATTGAATTAGCTTGGTTGAAGGGATTTTGTTTGTTTTTTTTTAATTTCATGTATTATTTAATTATGCTTACATATGTATGTATGTATGTATGTATGTCTGTGTGTGTGGCTGTGTTTTAATGAATTTTTTATGACGCTTAGATACATTTTCTTTGAATCTTAATAAAATTATTTACATTTTGATTCTAGAATACGGGCGACTGTGTCGTCCGTTTGGTATATCTAGTATAAACTAATACAACTTAAACAAATAAATTACACACAAATATTCACAACTGGTTACCACTACGCCTTCCTCGATGTAGTTTACACACGTCTCTTAGCTGGCTGCGCAAGTATTCACGTGACACCTCTTTGTCTGCTGCTCGTCACTTACGAGACTCACTCTGCCGTCACTCCCAGTTAATACACCAATACCTCTTTGTCTGTTGCTTGCCACATACGGCTCTCACTCTGCCGACACTTACAGTTGATACACCAATAAAAACGCACTGGCTTTACTTACACCCTTACACACGTCTATTCGCTGCATTGTTCCCTTTACTCCAGTCGACACGATAGACTCCACAATAATCTCAATTCCACGACAGACTTTGCTGTCACTATAGACTGTCCTATAGTTTCTCCTTTTTCCAACTCACGTGTAAAGCACAGACTGCACTTAACTATCAACTCATCACTGTATCGCAGATTATTCTTAATTCACAACTTAATTATCAACTGACTAACGAGTTCTTAACTTCACTACTTTCTGATTAGCACTAGCTATAACTGTTCGCGACTGACTTACAACTGCAACTAACTAACTCTTTGGATGCGTCACCTCTTTTTATATTTCACACAAATTCCACTAGAAGTTTCAAGCAATGTCTAGACGATCATTATCATCTTATATGTTGCCTAATTAAGTTCATGTGGTAACTATGTACATACATGTGTATATGCATACGTATGTACATCATTAACTTAGCAATACACGGTGGTTGTTTATCTTCTGCTTTTCCTTTGAATTGGCATGTATGTATGTGTGTAAATATGTGAATCTTCTTAATAAGCAGACGCTTTTTGTTGTTGTTGCTTTTGCTTGTTTACGTTTAATCAAGCTAGGCATGCTTATTTAGTTGTTGGCTACTATTCTAGACTATTCTTTGCTTTGACCCCGTAGGAATATTTTCGCGTAGCATTTACATAAACCCTGTTGGAATATTTTTGTGTAATGCTGCTTAACATTGTTGACGGCTATTTTCGTAACAATACGTTTGTGGAAAATGAAACTCTGACAAGTTGAGTTGTTTTTTGTTGAGATTTTTGAAATAGAAATTAAATCAGGGAGGCATTTTCATCAAAAGTATTCTTACTTGTATTAGAGTATGAAAAAGCCTGAATGACTATATCTTAATCACTATAACATAAGAAAGTGGAATACTTTGTATAAGTATTAATGATTGCAATGATCAAATCATTTCCTTAAGTAAATAATTCGATGTTAAGCAAACTTGACGTGATTTTTCGGGGATAAGTGAATAACTGTTGGAAAGTGTACTGAAAACTCTAAGCTCATATTAGAAGCTGTAAGAACTCTGAGTTGACAATACTTAAATTTATTAAAAGCTGACGCTATTATTAAAACTCTGAAGGATATATCTTAGGAGATATAAAATTATTAAAATTAATGCCCCTATTACGGTTTATATCTCAAGTAAGTTTAGTTGAAATTGTAACAACTTAACCTTAAGACAACTTAACTTTTTTTGACATTCTGAATTACAACAAATTTAAGTTGTATTCGAAACAATGCTCGAAAAGAAAATGCTTTTATCTATGCTATGTTTTTTGAAACCATAGTAGCCATCACAAAGCATTTTAAATAGTTTTAGATTTTCCCTTGTATTTTTATTTTTAATTTCATGTTTTATGAACGTGGCAACAATATTGGCTGACAAATGGGATTGGTTGGCGTTTGGAATAATGAAACGAAAACAAAAACACAACTGATAAAAAAAAACAGTTGTCTCATGGTGAAAAAAGTTATAATCCATAGTAAAAATTGTACAACTACAACTAAACTTTTCATTTACTTGTAAATCATAATAGGGGCCTAAAAAATTTTAGACATACTGTGCTCAGGGTGCAGCTGAGTATACTAATGTAAGTTGTATAGTAGTTAAAGATAAGAATCCTCCTGGAAATTTTTCAAGAATAATGAGAATCAAGCAAGGAAAATTTTTAATAAAATGATTTGGAAGCCTTATTATATTTACATATGAAGGGCTTATAGTAATAACATCATAAGCCACCCGAATTAAAAAAAATGTTTTTATGCATTTTCTTATTGATTATAACCATATAGCTTCTGTTTTAGACGATAATTGAGTTTTTACATTTCAATGTTTTTTGTTGAATTTTCTTTCATAATATCATCAAAAGTCACACCAATTTTTCATAGCTCAATTGTAAATTTTGAATTTCAAACAATTTATGTATGAAAGTCGTGATTTTTTTTAATCTCGTATGAATGTGTGGACATGTAAAGTCGTTTTGTGAAGTAACGATGAATAAATCATAAAAAACCTGCGAGAAATGATTTATTTTAATTCTTGTGGCTTATTATGTTATTATACAAAGAATTTATTAACTTAATTCATATGCTGTAAAAAATTAAATAATTTATTTAAAGTTAGATAGTACATGCATTTTTTTTGTTTATAAAAAAATTTAAATATTTTTCTGCAGTAACATCATAAGCCATCATATATTTTAAAAGTGGATCTTTTGTCCAACGATGATAGTATGATATGATAGTAGTTGTTATAAAAAACTTCAAGCACAGCCTTACAGTATAATTTCTTGAAATAAATACCTATATATGTACATACATATTTTTTTTAAACTTTAAAATAGATTTTCTCAAAATATTTTTATAAGTTTGTAGTGTGTGTCTGTGTGCCTGTCCGTGTCCACGTACAGACCAAACGGCTGGACCGACGTTGATCTGTGCGTTTTTTTTTTTTTTTTGTTTGAAAGGTGACTTGATCGCGAAGGTTCTTAGCTATGTTTTAAGAAAAACTGTCCAGCCGCTTAGAAGATGTCACATCTTTTCTAGATATACTCGGGGGTTTTTAAAATTTTTAATTTTTTGTTATTCATTCATTCATAATTTTAAAATTGTGGACTAGAAATTTTAATTAAATTTTTTTAGTTACTGATATTTCTTCAAATTGGGCTCGAATTAGAAAATGTTGTTATATTGACCAAGTAATATTGAAGTTTTTTATAACAACTACTATCATATACTATCATCGTTGGACAAAAGATCCACTTTTAAAATATATGATGGCGTATGATGTTACTGCAGAAAAATATTTAAATTTTTTTATAAACAAAAAAAAAAAATGCATGTATCTAACTTTAAATAAATTATTTAATTTTTTACAGCATATGAATTAAGTTAATAAAAAAGGCATGAAAAGTAGCACGAACTAGTTCAATATTATACAAAACGGTTATTTAAAAAAAAAGTAATAAAAAGCGGCAGTACCTCAACAAAGGATCAAATTGATCACAACGGTAACGCTGGTTTATTGCATATTCTTCTTGTTGTTGTAGTATTACGATTTGATTACAGCGTGTACTGTTGTTGTTTATGTGTTGAACATACTTATGTATGTATGTATGTATGTACATGCATATGTGATTTTTTTACGAAAAATGTATCTAATATAATTGATGAAATATATACCAAATGAATTTTATTGAAATTTCCGCTAAACCAAACAAATCTGCGCGCTCTATGCAATGTAAATTCAAACACATGCATGCATACATACATACATGTGTACATATTTACATAGATACTTTGTATTTTAAATATGTTTGGGATGGAGTATGTATAGGATACATACATACTATGTACATATGTAAATAATTTGTTTTCAAGTGAGAGACATTTGTATTTATTTTAACGGCCTTGACATATTTCGAAATCCATAAATTTTGATACTTATTGACACAAGTTATTCAATTAATCGAATCGTACTTTTTGTATATTTTCAAAACTTTACAAATAAGTTTGATTTCGAGTAATTGATAACTCCAGTGTTCTAGTTCTTTGTTTATTTGAATATATGTATGTATAAACAATATAAAGTTTATTTCATTAATCGAATAATATTAATGTGAATAATAATAATGAAAACCAACACTTATTAATTGTTTGTTTTCTTTATTCAATTGAGCAATCGAATAAAATATAAAATTTATTCGATTATTTGACAACGTTTTTTATTCGAATTGTTTTGAACAATTATAATTCATAGGCCCTATATATTCTATATCTCATTTGCTAGTAATTCGAATAATTGAATGAAACTTAAAATTTATTCGATTAATCGAATGATATTAATATGTATAATGGAATAAAGCTCAAAATTTATTCAATCAAAAAAACAAAATCTTAAGGCCCTCTCATTTGTTCACGTTGTTCATTCGAACAATTGAATAAAACTTAAAATTTGTTCGATTATTTGAATACATTTTTAATACTTTTTATTCGAAATGAGCCAGCTAGAAGCAATATATTCAGCTTCCAAAAAACCATGCATTTTTGGCTTACTAAAGTGCTTCACAGAAGTACTACGCAGATGCAAACGTTACTGGTTTGCAAAATTTTCTGTGATTATTTTCTACCTTGTTAGTGCTTTTTAGAAGGATTTTTCGAAGCTTTTGTTATCAAATATGGAATGTATTGCTGCCCTCAGTTGTTAGTGCTTCCAAATCAAAATTTTTTGCCTTGGTTCTCATCTGTGTGAAATATGGCTAAACTGTTAAAATTGAGAAATTCTTGCCTTTAACCAGTGTTGCCATATTTATTTTTCAAAAATCTTCAAGTCAAGCAAATAAAATTTTTTTTAATGAAAAATCTTTATTTTAATAAGTTAAGATATTTTCCAGGGAACTATTAAACGTAAAGCTAAATAACACAAAATATTTGCTGTATAGAATATGTTTAAGATTATTATGAAGCAAATCAGAAAATATGTAAGTAGTTTAGTTGAAAGACTCCTCAATAATATATTAAAAGTACAAAAAGTTACATTTTCAAAAATCTTATTTTTATCTAAGTAATATTTTTGGTCGTTTTTTCATGTCTAAAAACTTTATAAATAAGATTAAACTTCACATATGGTAAGACTGTCTATAACATAAAACCATATTTTAATAATAAACAGGGGTCTGTTAAAATGTTAAGCATGCTGGTTGGTGTCTAGGGTTAAACATTTTTTAACATTTATCTTTACCCGCATGGACTTTTTTGGATTTTAATCTAATTAGGTTTTCAAAATAAAGATAAAGATAAAATAAATCGAAAGAAGTTGCAGCTGACAAAAAAAGTTTCTGAAACCCAGTTTTTTCTAATGTTGCAGATATAAGAAAAAATTTAAAAAACAATTTTCCTCGCCTTGTTCAGGCTCTGGTGTAGTTTTTTTTTTATAGGAAAATACTGCTTGCAATTGCTAAGTAGACCGTATTAGTTAAAAAGTGTGTTCATTTTTGCTTGTTGTTTTGCTATATTTCTATTCATTTCCAGTTTCTTTTTTTATTATTTATTTTTATTAATATTGAATAATTACTTAAAAAATATTCGTATTTGTTAAGTAAAATTGTTTGGGAAATTTTGAAAATTAAAAAAAAGATAATAAACTATAGAGTGTAAATATGTACATTTTTTGTAATAAGGTTTTTAGCAAAAATATTGTATATCATAAATAAATTAAGATGTCATAACGTGTCTTATTGATTGATAAATTGCTGTTTTAAAAAAGAATTAAAAAAGAATTTTAAACATTTGAAATTTTTTTCAAAATAAAAAATTTTAAGCACCTACTAAAAGATTTGCTCATTTACTTCAATAGTGTCACAACTCAAAAAAAAAGAATTAGTTTTGTAGAAAACGTGTTTAAAAATTACAATTTACATACAAGTCAATGCATATATCGCTAGCTTAATATATTATATAATATTTTTTTGGATTCCAGTTTTTTGTATTTTTCAATAGAGGAATATCTAATGTATCGAAAAATGCAAAAATCTCAATTTTTAAAAAATAATGAGTTAGGGTCTTTCTATATTAAGGTAACGATATGTATGTATATATGAAAAAAATATCGAGCCCTTACCGCCAAATAAGCTTAACCAACAAGATTTTCGAAATGCGTTTTTTTTATAAAAATCAGTAACTTGTTATCAATGCCATTATCTGTCCAAATTTTATTACCATAGGACATACCAGCGATGCCAACTTGGTGCTTTTGGCACTATTTTTAGTGCTTTTTGAAGACTCAAAACGCCAAATTTTGAGCGTTAGTGCCAAAATAAGAAAAAACACTAATTAGTGCTTTTAAGAAATTTGTATATTTCTTAAAATTATTTTAATAATTACTCGGCGTATTTATTTTTTCAGTGTAAAGCATACATTTTTCGTCTGATATATTTCATTAAATGGAGAATAGCTAAGAAAATTTTAAACATTATTAAACTTCACATTAATTCACTTTATGGATTTTCAGTCGTTTTTCACGAAAGTGGTTTTTACGCTATTTAGATATCAAAATTACGCTTTTAAATGCTTTTTTTAAATGTTGATGTGCCTTTAGAGTCAAAAAAGTTGGCATCACTGGGACATACCGTTTCAATTTTATAGCAAAAACAATTTAAGCTTGAGTACAGTTTATTTTTTATTTACAGTTTTTGTAAATTTTTCAAAATTTCCTTTTGAAAATAAAGCATTCGGATTAGCCGTATATTATATACCCTTCACCGACATCGTATGAAGTATATGCATATGTACATACAATGTTAAATACATACATATTTATGTACATATATGTTTTGTAAAAGAAAAATAGTTTACTTATTTTTTGGTCTATTGCAATTTTTCGACTAACCAACTTGATTCAAATATGTTATTTTCGATATTAGCAATAGTTGAATAATTTATTTTGCATTTTTTGCATTGTTAATATTTATCTATTTTTAAAATAATTTACTAGAGACGACTTCAACAGCCTATTCTGATAGCACACACACCCATATCTAAAAAACTTAAATACACATTAGACCACCCAAATTACCCAAAGTATTTATATTATTCGCTCCACCGGCAGTTTCTGATAGACTGGCCATAAAAAATCACATGTGTCTAAAAATTGCACTGATACCTCGAGTACCTACCGGCCATGCCCATTGCACTTTTCACCTAAAAAATAACCTATCCTGGCTATAGACACTTTTGGCACCATAAATTTTAAATGCACCGATTTTCGGAAAAATTTTTATAGCCATTTTTGTTTAGAATAAATACCGCAACATCTTTCTTCTACATAATTTTCCCCTAAATATGGCCTATCACAGTCCTTTAATGGGATGAAACTAAGTTTTTTCGGACAGATTTTTTTTCAACGGCTCTCGCTAAAAAATGGATAGCGATAATTATAATTCGTTTTCATTATTTTATAAGGTAAGATGTGTATATATAGACGATAGAAGAAAACATATTTTCGTGAAAAAAAATCTGCGTATATATGTACATACTTGTATACAAATATTATGTAAATCCACGAACATATCATTAGAATTCTTTCTACAAAAAAATAAAAGTAAATAAATAAAGTATTTTTTAATCTAGAACCAAATTTTTTTAGTCAAAGTCGAAATACGCGAATCACGATAAAGCCCATTATTCAACTCTACACCTTATCCAAAAAATATGATTGTATTGAAGTGAATTACCATTGTTTTAAAGGCTATGTTTCCCAACTTGAAAAGAAAAATCATCCATAAGTCTTAAATTTGGTTATTTTGATAACTCTGAAACAGTTTATTATGATTAAAATTTGATTACACGATCCAGAAAAAAAATTAAGATAGTCGCCAGTTCAGTTTTTTATTCACAGAGTATATGGAAAATTTGAAATTTTTTTCCATCAGTAAAACTATACACAAAAAATTTAAGAGCGAACTCTTTAATTTGAAAAGTCATGAGTCTGTAGAAGATTCACTACATGGACCCCCTATCAAGAAGCCAATAATTAAGCAATTTGGAGACAAGTTTACGTAAAAAACTGATATTTACTTCTTCTTAAAAAATGTTTTTTTAGCTTAACCCTCGTACCTAAATAAGAGTGGAAAGCGTTGCGTTAGCAGCAGGGTGCATAATTTCAGTACAATGAAAAAATATTTTTACATTTAAATGTACTAAAAATGCGTACCCTGCTGCTAACGCAACGCTTGCCGGTCTTAAGGCCGGGGCACAATGAATCCGTCATACGTTAAACACCTTTTTCAACTGACAGCTAGTCGCTCCACTCGATAGTTTCGATAGTTTTATGTAAAACTATCGATACTATCGATAGTATCGAATAGTTTTATAAAAGTTGCCACATAAACTACATTTGACTCGAAAAAAAACCCAGAGTCCTCAACATTCTCATTAGTATATAAAAATACATAAAGCCTTTTTTTCGATTTTATCGTAAGCGGCATATTATGGAAAATATGCTTTTTTATTGAACTTAAAATTTTATGGGCCTGCCCATCGTTTAGAATTATCAGAATGCGAAAATTATTGATAACTTTGAAGACACTAACTGTAAAGTTTTATCGTAAGAGACGATTGGGGGCCGTCGCGATATCAGTACCACCAAAATTTATCTTTGTGTCGACGATGTTGAATTTATTAAGATACTTGTGACTACTATTTGTCGAATAACACTTGGATTTATAAATAAATTCATATACATACATATGTATTTAAGTACTTATGTATACAGAAGCAGGGATTGATGTCATATTTACAAATTGTACTAACTTTCAAAAAAAAAATTTGAATTTTTTCAGTACGATTGTACCTAATTCTTTATTTATATTTTTTTAATAATTACTTGTACTTTTTAATTAACTAAAAATCAATTAACAAAACGCCAGAAGGTGCACAAAGAATAATAGTTGCTGGGATCTGAATATAAAAGTAACATTTACGATATACTACGTTTATAACCTTTTTTTATTCGATTGTTCACAGTCGATGCAAATAGTCGGCTTCTCTCCTTGGTAGGAAAATAAAATTTCCACATCTGCAGATGAATTTGGAATAAATAACATTCCTCCAGCAATTCTTTAAGTACCGGAAAACATCGTTTGATTTACATAATTTTCTAATACCTTCGAGCTAAAGATTAACCCCCTTGTGCAAAAAAATAAGTGAACGTTAAAACCGGTTTTTCTATGGAATTTTTTTTAATGTGCACTTCAAGCACGCATTATTTTTTGCATAAGGGGGTTAATATATTTTAATGCTATTTTTGGCATGTAATATAATATAAAGAGATTCCAGTAGTGCTAAATGGGTCATTGCGGTGCTACGGTACTTTTGGCATTCAAATAGCGCTAAAAATATACAATTGTACCAACTTTTCCATCGCTGTACAAAAGCATAAGTCAACTACGGATAATTTGCTTCAAAGCTGCCGGCTACTGTTTACTGACTTCGATTATTTTTACTCTTTTAATTACTTGTTTTTTTTTGCCGATAGTATCGATAGTGGAAAAAACTATCGATATTTCATTTACACCAAACTATCGATACTATCGATAGTACTATCGATAGTTTTGCAGCTCTACATTCAGTACGTGTCCGTCAACGCAAAGTACAAAAACTGGTAAACTTTTAACTTTTTGCGTACGTTAAGTAGTTTGACAGATATTGGTTGGTTTTTTGGTATGTTCTGATTTAAGGCCCAACTACAGTGTGCACACTTAATTTTTTTTAAATTCGGTAGAATCGACAAAAAAAATCGGTAGATTTGAATAAAATTCGGTAGAAAATTTTTTTATTCAGAGAAACATTAAAAATAACAAAATATACATATGTACTTATATATAAAGGGTAAGTGCAAGGAGTATCAAACTAAACAAGTTCCAAAAGCGCATTTAAAACTTCACATGTGATTGGAAATTAAACTATCATAAACAATGAAGCTTAGTGGTGAGTATCATTATACTATACAACTTTGCACATGCAACGATGCAAGACCATTTGCACAAGATTGTGAATTGGGCTAATAATTTTAATATTTTTATTTGAGAAAATTGTTAGGGTTTGGCGATTTTTTTTAATGTTTGTGTATTTGAGATTTTTAATTTGTGTTTTATTGTAAATATTTTCGTTGCACTTTTTCCCAAAGGCAAACTGCCAACACTAGAGCCAATTTGAATCTTGAGATTCCTCGGGAGAGCAGATCTAGATGAGTTGCTCTAGCATCTGTCAAGGGATACAATAGATCTTTGCGGTCACAGTTTTCTGGGTTTATCATAACAAATTAAATTTGTTTCGCTAAAAGCCGTGTTACTAGATTTATTTGATCTAGAATAGTTTTAAATTTTCCTGAAAAAGACAATCCAAGGCCTATTTATTAGGTCTATGCAACTCTACAAAAACACAGCAACACAAAAAACAACTTTGTGTTTCAGTTGCCAGAAACACACACAAACTTGAACTAAATTGTATGGTGCAAACAGCTTTTGACAGTTAAAACACGAAAACACAGAATATCATCAGGACGATTGCATTGACCTGATAAATAGGTCTTGAGACAATCAATGTCATTATTTACTGACTTATTTATTTATAGTACATATTCTACAAAGTAAATTTGCAGAATATGGTTGCACAAAAATGGACGGGTGACTAAAGCTATGTACAGACGATTGTCAGATCTTACAATATTGTCAGATCTGGCAATGTGCTGACAATGTACTGGCAATCAAAAATTGCCAGCACAATATTTCTTGGCAGTTCACACGGATGTCAGAAAATCTTACAATTTATTGCTGGACGGTTGTATGACAATAAATTCATCTGACAAAATCGTCAGTAGAAAAATTGTCAGCTCACACGGTTGTCATATGCACAAATTGTTCGATCTGTTGTTATGCGTTGCCAGACTTAAACCATTTGTTGGAAATTGTTAAATATTTATCGTTTGTGTTTGTGTTAAATGTAAAAAGTGAAAGTATAAATTATTATGGACCATAAAGAAGCAATTGCAATGATTTTGTCTGCATATATTTTATTATAAACTTTTTCTTTAAAATCAAGCGTGTGCAGTGTTGCCCATAGAAAGAATTATCTTACAATGACGCCATTGTCAGATGCATGAACTTCGCACATCTGACAATATTAAAATGTCTGACAAATATCTGGCAATAATTTTACAATGTGTTCACACGATTGTAAGATGTCTGACAATATGTTGTCAGTTGCTAGTCTTGCAATGGACTGACAATGCTTTTTCTGGCAACATCGTCTGACAAAAATTGCCAGTTCACACGGTTGTAAGAAATTTTTAGCACATTTTACTGGCAATATTGTAAGATCTGACAACCGCCTGTACATAGCTTAAGACCATATGTCCATAATGTTATTAACAGTATTCTTAAAAATGTTTTTGTGACTGACTGTACACGACCTATGCCTTCACACAGGAAGTAGCAACGTGGTTGTTAAGGAAATTCCGCAAAAGAACCGCAACATTATAAGGTAGTCCGTGGCAGATCAGTCAACCAGTACGAGTGAGACGCAAAACTGGAATCCATGTCATGTAGTGCATTTTAATCCAAATTGATAATTTCTTTATATTTGACCACTAATATAACGCCGACCATTTGTTGAAATAAATGAAAAAATATGTTTTTCCACATTGGATTCAATGCAATATATAAATATTTTTATATATATATATATATATATATATATATATATATATATATATATATATATATATATATATATATATATATATATATATATATATATATATATGTATGTGTATATGTACGTCTTTTTTAAGGTTCCGTACACCAAAGGTGAAAAGGAACCCTATTGTTTTCGCTACGCTGGCCGTCTGTCCGTCACACGGTATTTTCTCAGGAACCGTCAGTCGGACCTGAAATTTGGACAGAGTATGTAGAACTTTGGCCGCTACAACCACAAATACATGAGAATTAAAAATTAAAGGGTGTTCCAAAACGAGCAACGAAAAATGTTAAAATCCCATGTAAAATACATACAATTGTAATTATGTACATATGTATGTATATTGATTGTAACTTGAATTTTGTAAAATTAGTGTATTTTTATACAGACTAAAACAAATAACACTAAAATTTAAAAAAATTTAAATTAAAGGGTGGTCCATCAGTTAATTCAATTTTGACTATGTAATTTAGTTTCCAATCATGTTGGATTCTATAAAATTATCTATTAGTTTATGATACTGTTTAACTTAATAAATCGAGTCTGAATCAAACTGTTTTTATTAGTAATTAGTGGTTACGCTTTTTTACGCTTGTGTGGCACATGGCACACAGATGGAAACCCGGCCTAACACTAAAATAAATCGCCAAATTCGAAAAAATCGCTCAAATAAAAAAAATCGCCAAAATGAAAAAACGCCAAAAATCTAAAAAAATCGCCAAAACGCGAAAACGGCGCCAAAACCAAAATAATTGTTTATATGAAAAAAAATCGCCAAAATGAAAAAAAGTCACTAAAATGAAAAAAAATCGCCAAATTGAAAAAACCGAAAAAAATCGCCAGAACGCGAAAAAGGCGCCAAAATTAAACAAAATCGCCCAAATGAAAAAATAAATGCCAAAACTATATATATATTATATAGCTGAAGTTTGTATTAAATTACATATGTAGTGTTCGTACGGAACCCTTCGTGCACGAGTCAGAGCCGCACTTTACTGAATTTAATTGATTTATTAAAATTTTGTTAGAATCTCTTGTGATGTATGTAAGTAGTAACCATGAGTAGCTTGTAAATTAACATTATTTAAAACTCAGCACACCCCCTCCATACAAATGTGTTGATTTGCAATTTTAGCGGCAAATATTAAAATTTTAAACTTTCGCTTTTTGAAAATCACTTTTCAATTCATAACACTTCCACGATACAAATGCCAAAAAAAAAAATTATAACAGTTGGTAACTCAGTTTATATGTACATACATATGTACGTAAAACAGCTGTGAAAAAGCTGTTGAGAGATAAAATTTTAACACAATGGAATATGTACAATTTTGGAGTTTTGTACTTAGAAATATGACAATATTATAATAAATTTTTTGGATAAAATTTCATGTTTTTATTAGTTCATGTTTTATGCGAGAAAGTTTTTTTTTTGTGCAATTTCATAAAGAATGATACATATCGTTACCTGAAACGCAAAACGCCCTAACTGACATGTTCATAATAAACATGTTAAAATGGAAAGTACTGAGCAAGGCGAATTCACATAAGGTGATCTTAATTCGCCAGCTGACATAAATTCCCTGCTGTCAAATGCACCAAAACGTTAAAGCCCATGTCAGATAAAACTTTTGCTTCGCGTTGCGTTGAAGATTCGCTTTGACATTTAAGATGAAATGTACGTGCTTATATGAAACATGTCACATAAAGAACTTTTAACGCAAAGCGAAGCGAAAACTTGGGCAACTCTCAACTTTTTGCATGCTTTGACAATCAGTTGGTATACTATTTTTAATTTGTTTGGCCAAACTCGCATGTAAATGTGGAATTTTTATTAAAATGTCGGTAAATTTACATAAAAAACGAGTTCGTGGCATCAGAGCAATCGAATTGTGCTGTGTTTTATACATAAAACCGAATAGTGAAACAAACAGTGAGTGTTGTCAAAGTTTGCATTGTGTCATACACATTTTGCGTCATGCTTTTTCTCCAAAGTTAGAAACGTCACGCAAAGCGTTGAAGTTGTATCTGACACCACCTTAAGAAATATTCTGACAGCAGGAAATTTTACACTAACAAAAGCAGAGTTGCAAATCAAGACCACCTTGCATCAATTCGCCTTGGTACTGAGGTAATCAATGAGAATTTTTCAAGTGTTATACAAAAAAGTAAAATCGCTATGTTTGTTCGTGGAAATTTTTTTTGTAGCGGTTATTTCGATGAAATACCACAGAATTTATAAAAAAGTCGATTTTGATTTTTTTTTTACATAGAGCGTGTTGCGTTTTGGGTGACGACATGTGTGGGAAGCTAAAATTTTATGCAACTACTTGCACATACAGTTTTGGAGAAGCTATCTCTAGGCTTTTGTAGCACTCTTTACAACGAGAGCGAATTTCAAGCGGATACAAAATTGTGTACCCCAAATTTACATATAAATAGTAAAGGCCTAAGAGGAATGAGGAGTGACCTATCCAGCTTTTGAAGAAATTTTTTGGAATATGTTAGCAACTTCTTCTAATTGTTTAGGGGTTTCTACTAGAGATGGGGGCGTGTCGTGTTTTTTCTCTGAAAATACGAAACGATTTTAGATGTAAAATATGTATGTATGAATAAATTTCCAGTAGAGAAAAAATTCAATATTTTTGTATTGTCAAACACACAACACCAGCATATTTGTTGATATTGTATGGGCCTCTGAAGCTTAACGTTCTGTACGTAAACCGATAGTATCTGCTGTGGTGACAGATAGTATCAGCTGGCAGTGCCAACTCGGTGCCATATTTTGAAAAGCTACTCTTTAAAAAAAATCAATTAAATTTTCTGATCTTCAATACCATACCAATAATATTTCGTGCGTGTTGTGCAGTATCGTGTTGATGAAATTTTTCGCGTGCGTGTTTTGTACGTGTTGAACGTCTTGGTATTTGTTTTCGTGTCGTGTCGTGTTGGAAAAATTCGACACGCGCCCATCTCTAGCTTCTACTCCAAGTTTTAATAAACTAGCTCACTTTGTCGCAGTTTCGGATTTTGGCAACTTTAGTGCACTAGAATAATTTCTTATTATAATATTAAGCGTTGCTTATATTGTTTGCCACACTGTAATTTCTGGAATTTCCTTGAGCACCTTTTCACACATCATAAAAAACTAATACAAAACAAACTACATACCAACCAATTGTTTGAAAATTTCAAACCTTTCTTAATCAAACAAAATATTTTCCGGTTTTTCCCAACGAAAATGCACGAAAATTTTCTAAGAAATTTTAAGGTATTGTAGAAAAGAAAACGTAGAGAACGAAAGAGGTAAACACTAACACCGGCATACACTTACAAATACATCCATACATATTTATGTATGTAAGTGCATGCATGCACACCACCTTGTATATTTAGTAGTGAGAAGAATTACAAAAACAATTTCCACAATCCAAAACACCTGTAATAGTAAAATTAGTAAGTTTGTATGGATGTATTGTATACAGAACTTGCGTGCATATAACATATGAAATGTGTATATTTTTACATGCAACTGTAACAACGAGTGTTGCCGTAGAGCCAAGTGAACTTTACGCAGCGAGAGAAGCTATAAAATAATATATATATATATATATATTTTTTTTTTTAATACATGTATTTATTTATTGTATCTTCAAATATGAACTAACAATTAGTATTCAAATCTTAAATCTAAAATATGTATAATTATTAGGCCTGACCACTGTCGGACATAAACTTAGTGATAGTTATAAACAGGGAAACCAAAAATATGCTCTAAAAAAAGTGTTTTATGCGCATTCAATATGCCCTAAAAACTTGAAAATATGCACTAAGAACTCAAGAATATGCTCTTAAAAATAAAATAAATAAATGAAATCAGAAATAATTTTTAGTCAGGCTTAAGTTCAGTAATTTCAATTCTTTTTATTGAATGAAATATTTGTATTAATTAATGTGAGTTTCTAAAGAAGAGAAGAAAAATTAAATTAGACTTTTAAGCTGGGGGAAATACCGATATTTTTCTCTGCAGCAACGCACTTCATCAGCACCCTAGTCTATCTACTTGGGTAGAGATTGTTATTAACATCAGCTATTTAACGTAAATTCTAATGAAACGGAATGTGAGAAATGATTGTTGTGTACAATTATTGATTTACCTTTGGTAAATACATATGTATATGTATCACTATTTATTTCCCCTGTTTTTCCACATTTTTCATTTTTCTATTTAGGTTAGCACGAAGTTATATTACTCTACCTACGTATGTTTAACTATTCTTGCTTATCTTTTACGATCATCACATTGATTATTTTTACTTATTCGATGTACCGTCGGTACATACATATAAGTATTATAGTAGTGGATATTATGTTACTTTGTTGTTGCATTCTCCCGTTTATTTGGTTTTCGAACATTTGTGATTGCCAAGTGAACATATTTTTATCACGTGCCCGTGATGAATTAATAAATAAATGAAAATATATTTTTAATTAAAATATTAAACAAGATTTTCATATAAAATTAGACAAAAACAAAGTAAACAAAAGAAAGGAAACAATAAAAAAATTAACAAAGAATAATTGCCGTATTATAAACAATAATTTGGGTTTGAAGAGCACGTTAAAACAAAATTGCCATAAATATTTGAATAAAGCAAATAATATAAATTATTTTTTTTGATACTCGTGAAAATTTAACTGCGATTTCAAAAGAGATCGCGATATCAGAATTAAAACTTTGTAACTGTATTTTGGATAAATAAGACAAGATTTTTATTTGAAATTTTTATTGCAATAAACAACAAAGTATTGACCTAGCTTTTCAAATAAAAATCGTTGCCTGCCACATCTAAGTAATCTCTTATACATTGACAATGTTCCTTCAACGTCTACTCGGGGCAGAGTCCGTCAGAACTTTTCTTCAAACTAACGTCCTAATAACTGCGTAATATAAATATAATAATAAATGTATATACACATGGAACATTGGAAATGAGATTTAGATGGTGAAAAAGAAAAATAAAAATGTTGACCAACAGATAAGCTTGAAGGCATATTAAAATAAAAAAATCTATAGAGCATAAAAATATGCCCTAAAAGCGTAAATTATGCTCTAAAAATTGGAAAATATGCTAAAACTATGCGTGCAAGACTGATATATGCAAAAACATGCTTTAAAGGGTAAAATATGCAAAATTGTGCAATAACAAATCGATGCCAAGATTCATAAAAAGTTCTGAAACGGATAAATATCTTGTCCCCGCATTAGTACGCCATACAAGAAAAAAAATGCAATTGCATATTTGCGATTTCCCTGGTTATAAATAATACATAAGTAGTAATAATCAAAAAGGAAAAAAAAAGTATTTTTAAGTAGTCCCATCTGGAGTGTTGAGTATAAGAGCCCTTGTGTCCCTCTTTTTTAGGCGGATGTGTCCAGTAAAGTTCAAAATATTACGAGCAAGCGGATTAGGACGTGATTCGAGTTTTGTTAAATATTTGCCTGCGTATTTTGCAATTTCTTCAATCACTAGTGGCATATTCAAATCACGATGTATATTTGAATTTTTGATGTACCATGGAGCCGAAGTTATCATACGTAAAATTTTGTTTTGCCTTCGTTGGATTCTCTCGACATTAGAAGCTGAAGCAGTGCCCCATAGTTGAATTCCGTAGCACCATATAGGTTTCAAAAGTGACTTGTATGTCAAAAGTTTGCAATATAGACTGAGAGTTGAATTTCTACCAATCAGCCAATGTACCTGAGCTAATTTTAGTTTCATTTGTGTTAGCTTAGAATCAATGTGTTGTTTCCATGTAAGCCGTCGATCAAGGTGTATACCAAGGTATTTTACATGTGAATGTTGAGGAACAATTTGATTATTGATTCTAATGGGGGAACAAGTATATTTTCGTAGAGTAAATGTTACCTGCGCACACTTCTGCTCATTTACTTTAATTATCCATAACTTTAACCAGCTGGGTAATATGTTCCTGAAGATATCGGGATGCCTCGTGTGGGTTTTTGTGCATGCTAAAGATGATGTATGGATTTTAGTGCTAACAGGCATATCACAAGTATAAAGCAAATACAAAACTGGTCCCAGTATTCTGCCCTGTGGCACACCGGCAGAGATAGATTCGGGAACACTCATGAAGTCTCCTTCCACAGCAATGAATTTCCGGGATAGAGTATAACTTTCCAATAGCTTTAGAAAATTTATTGGTAGATACGTCTTCAATTTTAAAATTAGGCCTTCATGCCATACTTTATCAAATGCCTGAGAAACATCAATAAAGAAAGTAGAACAATACTTATTTTCTTCAAATGTTCTTCTTATAACTTGAACCAATCTATGCCTTTGTTCTATGGTGCTATGCTGGCTTCTAAGACCAAATTGATGGTCCGGTATGCACCCACTATCAGTTAGAATTGGGGACAATTTTGTCATGAGCAGCTTTTCGAAAAGCTTTGATATTATTGATAGTAAACTTATTGGCCTGTAAGACTCAGCTTTGGTAAGATCTTTGCCCGGCTTTGGTATCATTTTGACCTTGGCAAGCTTCCACCTGTGTGGATAATGCTCTAGTCGTAATATGGCATTAAAAATAAATAGTAAGATTCTAGTTGCAGTGTGAGGCAGATTCATCAGCATCTTGTTACTAATTCCATCAATACCTGGAGCTTTCTTCGGGTTAGCTCAGCAATTAGTTTATGTACATTACGCATCTTAAACTTTAAGGGTCGAGGGTGTAGAGCAAGTACACTCGACAAATCAGCAACACCAGTATATGTATTTGGGGTAAATACGGATTTTAAATATTTTACCTTTTTCAGTATCGCTTCTTGCCCAGTCACCGGTCGAAGTGCGCAGAGGTGATTTAAACTCAACGGGTCAATGGGCCACAAGGAGTAATTAGATGCTGGTGTGACATTGAGACTTTCAAGTTAATTTCTAAGAGATGCAGTTTTCTCAGATGCAAGCAACTCTTGCATAAAATAAAATTGTATATTTACTAATTTCGTTCCGAAAGAGAGTGCTTTAGGGAACTAGTGATGTGTTTCCAGCTTTTTACAAGGCGTTTGAAAAATTTTAAGGTAACTCAATGCCGTGTCAAAACTTATGGCTTTGTATAGTGTCCAAAAATTTTGAAAGAGCAGATAAAAAAGAATTTCTGAATTTATTTATAGTGTAATTATCGCTCACTTAACTTTTAATGAGATACAACTTTCATTTCATATGCTTAATAGTCGCCCTATGTCGCTATTCACACTATGCCTTTTCAGCCTGCCTTGTATTGACAATTTTCTTTTGAACCCCCTACGAAAAGTCACACACATTTACATTAAGCCTTTTTTATTCATGCCTTTTTGGCATTTATATACACGTTTAATGCTGAGAATACGAAAGAGGCAAAGAGAAATGTCGTAAATCCCCTCGAATTTTCATTTCGTGCCTTTTGTTCTACACCGCAAGCTTCTCACCCCCTCTCACCAATAAACTAAAAAAGCCTGCCTGCTCAGGCAAGCAGAAAAGGCATAGTGTAAATTGCGTCTATGACAAATTTGTTTTGAATTATGTAACTGAAATATAGGAAATAATTGTTGTAAAATAAGTTAGCTACAAAAAATTATATAAATACAGTGAAGCGAAATATATCAATGTTTTTTAAATAATAAATTTTTGTTTGTTGTAATAATGATTACGATATTTTTTTCGTTAATTTATATATCATATATTATAAATTATATATCATATTTTTATCTGTCGTCGCTATTTTTGTCCAGCTTTGTTGAGATATATCCAATGGATCACGAGCTGTAGAAGAATTTTCAAATAAATAACAAAGCTTATAATAAACTGGTATGTGATGTTTTGATTCTTTTATTGTTATATGATACATATTTGGTCCGAGTGTAATGATGCTATGTAATATGCAGATCTTAACTCATAATCTGAATCAAACAGTTGTTCATTAGTAATTAGTGATTACGCTTTCTTTGGCACATGGCACACAAATGTAAGCCCGGCCTTAGTTAAACTAATTTGAATGTCAGCAACTTCTTATTGAAATAAAAATCATATCTTGATATGAACACAATGTATACACTCAAAAAAAAAAAAAAAAGACATATATGTACTATTATTAAGGAAAAAGGTTTCTAAATTTAAGTAAAAAATTTTTCTAACTTTAAGTAATTTTTTCTAAGTTTAAGTAAATTTTTACAAAAATGTAGTAAAAATTACTTAATATGAGTAAAAAATAAAAAGTTCATATCCTTAAAAATAGTTCACAAAAATACACACCAAAATTCTCACATTCAATTAGAAGTTTACTGGCTTAAAGGAAATATTTAACAAAAAATGGAAAATGGTTTAAAAGTTTAGGGAAATCGTATCATAAGAACTAGTCAATCTCGTTTTAAATCAAAAAATAGATTTTAAGAAATGAAAGATATAAAAAGGTATTCTAAATTTTAGAAAATTAATATGTATGTATGTAAGAATAAAGTATGAAGATATAAAGAAAAAATATTATTTGACATATTATCAGAAGTGTACATAAAATAATTGAAATTTATTTGCTGGTAGTTTAGCATGTCTATATACGTATTTCATTGGCGCTTGAACCAAATCATTAGTAGACTTTAACCACAAATTTTAAACAGTCACAAACCTCTTACTTTATGCATAGACTTTCAAACACTATATGAGAAATAATAATACTTTTGAAAATCACAAAAGAAAAAATAAGCTTAGTAGGCTTTGAAACTGATACAAAACCCAGCAAATAATTTATATCCAGGTGAAGATATAATAAAAAACATACCATGTGTTATAGAATTTAATTTAAAATAAAAATAAGTACCAGAATTAAAGGCATAAAAAAACTAAATTTGAGATCAAAGATGAAATTTTTTTCTTTTCAACTCTCCGAATTTTATGGGAAAATTTTACTTAATTTTAGAAAAATTATACTTAAATATAAAAATATAATTACTATAAACTAGTTCATTAATGAACTAGAAATTTTACTGGTTTCAAGTAAAAAACAGCTTTGGCGCCATACCGCAACTTTTTTTACTCAAATTTAGAAAATTTTCCAAAGTTTTAGTTAGTTTTTTTTTTTTTGAGTGTATGTGTGTATGGATGTATCCAAATATGTTCATGTATAGATATGAAAACTTCTTCATAAAGAACTTTCTCTACAACGCGTACATTTTATTAAATTAAGTATTTGAGCAGTTATTTATTATATATTTATTTTTTGTGCATTTAAGAACAATTTTTTTTGTTCTGCAAATTTTTTAGAAAAAAAAATTTGATATTAATACAATCTATAAATATTTAAATCGGCAACACTGTTTATAAATTAACAGTGATTTCTTGTTACGAGCATGTGTGTGTATGCGTGGCTTACAAAAATTAATAACAGAGTATGAGTATGTTAAGTGGAAGAGAGTGATGATATATTTTGATCACGGTTGCCAGAAAAGCAGATTTATCTGAATTTTGCAGATTTTTACCCTCCAAAAAGACAAAATGCAGATTTGAAGATTTTTGGCCTAAAAATGCAGATTTTTCAACTCCAACTATAGTGCATTTTTTAAATTTTTCTTAATACTGCTACTACTTGTTGTTTCTTTTATGTGTGAACTACTCACAGTTAAGAGAGTTAAAATTTTTGAACTTAGAAGACATCATTAAAGAAAAAAGAGAAGTAACTTTGGCAAGCTTCAGGAAACAAATATATGATAAAAAACGAGCTTATTCTGGTTACGATATGCTCATAACTATAAAGAATTTTTATTTTTTTCCACATGCAAATTTTACTTTGCAAAGTTTTGAGTTTGTAGGAGAGAAGAGAAAAGAGATCTTCTATATTATTTTTTGTTCAATAAACTCAAGACTTTGCAAAGTAAGCTTTGCTTGTGGAAAAGCCGCCAAACTTCAACCAATGTGGCAGCTAATTGTAAAAACATAATGAGAAAATAACAGTGGATTTAAAATCGAAGACGTTAGTTTGTTCATAAAAATAAGTTTTGGTTTAAAAAAGGTTTACAAAACAATTTTTGTATGGAAATTTGTTTGTTAAACGTTTTGTAGCCCAATATAATTTTTATGAATATTACCTATTATATTTGTTTACGTAATTCTTAAATGTATATTTATAGTCGTTCCACATATAAACATATGCAGTTTTTATCTTATTTCAAAAATTATTTGGTTGAAGTCTGCTGGTGAGTTTTTTAAGTAGAAACAAAATGCATATTCTTCATACATTAAGTTCTTGAAAGTTATATTAAGAAAATTAAAAAAAAAAATTAAATAAAATACATTTTAAGCTGACTTTAAATTTTGTGAATATGGTTTAATGGAAAAATATTTATATTAAACATGCACATCCATATTTATGTAAATTTTTTGAATAAAATATAAAAAATTTGTTTTAAAAATTGCTTTGAAGATTTTTTTGAAGATTTTAAAAATAAAATGCAGATTTTGTAGATATTTTGTTAAAAAATTGTTAAATTTTGCAGATTTTATCCTTAGAAATTCTGGCAGCACTGATTTTGATTTTTAACGTAAATACAGTGTTGCCACTGATGAAAAATAATGTTACACACTTTTTGAGCAAAACAACAATTTTGAAATAGTCGAGTGAGGTATTAGATATTAAATAAAAATAAATGGGAATATATGCATCGCAGTATTCACATAAACGCTTAATTTTAAAAAACGAATTATCTATTATTTTTGAACAATACACTTTTGAGTTTTTGAATATAAACAAAAAAAATATACCTCTATGCTTATAAAGATTTTTCTATAAACGATTTAGATTAAAAATTATTTTTTTTTATAACTACACACTATCATTTTTTTATGTCAAATTTTTTTTCATAATCCTTGAACTTTTGTTAATATTAAATTTTTTTATACGTTTCTTAATTTTTTTCGATGTACAAAAATTTTTTACTCTTCTAATGGTTGTAATTGTTGTAGGAACTGTTTTTTTACCTTGCTGAATAAGCTGAATTTAGGCATTTGCTTTGGGCAAAATTTTTGTCCGGACAATTTATAAAATCCAGAAACATTAATGACCAGAAAATAAAACAAAATCAAATTCACAAAGATTTAAATTTCAGTAACTAAAGGCCGTATACACTATCACACAAAGTCGTGCGATCTACGAAAAAGTACAACGCTGGTATGATGACGTTTATGAAAATTTTCAAAAGACAATAACAATTCATCACTCCAGGATTGTCTGTGTGAACGCGAAGGAAAAAACAAAAGAGAATTCCAGATGTTTTCCTTCCAAATGTTCGCCCGTCTAAACTACAACGTAGAAATACTGTATGATAAACATCATTTGACAACTTTACTTTGCTTACAGCACAATTCTTTTCATGTGAATTTTTTATTTGTCTTACGTACTATTAAAACATGTTGTGCTGTTTGGGGTTCATTGGACTCTGCTGAGCTCAATTTACAAAATCATAAACACTGTCTTATGACGATTTTTTTATATTGGAAGTTAAATTGAATATATTAGGATAACGAAACATAATAATATATAATAAAAAAACTTAACATTAAATAAACTTTATTAAAAAGTTTGTCACTACAATTAATAATTAATAAAATTCATTTTTTGTCTAAGAGGGTCCCATTGTAGGAAAAGTGATAGGGGACACATTCACAAATTTTTTAATTTAATTTTATGATATTCCACTTATTTGATTGCTGCGAAACGTAGCAAACATCTTTGGTTCTTATAACTACAAAATTTTAAAGCTGAAATAACGGGCTGTGCTACGCCCAATAAAATTTATTATTATATTTCACATAGTTCTACTTAACCGATTTTTACGAAACTCATCACACACCTTGCGCTTTAAAGTATACATACACATTCCTCCATTTAGAAAAAATGGGCAGAGTCACGTCCATTAAAATCTAATATTTTATTTTAAGTGGTTCTACTTCACCGATTTTTACAAAACTTAACACACACCCTGAGCTCGGAAAAATACACAATCTTGCATTTAAAAAAAAAAATTAAATTTAAATTTAAAATTTAATTTTATACTTCACGTACTACTTAACCAACTCCACTAACATTTCAGAACAAATCTTGAGAGGAACAATCAATAACGAAACCGTGTCTTACGAAAAGCGATATTGTAAAGTTTGGCCACTATGACCTAAAAGCATTAATAACGGATTGTATGTCGCAGGCCCCATGAAGCGATGTTACGCTAATTATATATTTTAATGTTAGAAATTTTTTGGGCAAATTTTTTTTTAATCTGAAAATAACTTTTTTTCTTTGATCTATCGTGTCATAACCGCAAAAATAGCTTAAGCGACATAATTTTCGAACCTCAATTTTTTACCAAAATCGGCTATTTGCGATTGTAAATAGTCGATTTTCGGTAAAAAAAACCAAGTCCAAAAAATGTGTCACTAACCGTGAGTTTACACATGAGAGTAATAGTTCGAAAAACTCAATACACTGACACTTTTTTACTAACACATTCACATTTTTCGCACTCGCAGCAAATTTTGCATACGAGTGAAATTTTGACACTTTCATGCAATAAAATGTCAAATAAACTAATGGAGTTACCCTGTCAACAATATTAAGCAAATTAACGGATCTTGTTATAATTAAAGCTAAAAATTTCGATTGTTTTCGATTAAATTGTGTTTAAGTTTCTTATAATTATTACAATAAAAGGAAATATTTGTGTTATAGATTGCTAATATCATTAAAATATTGATAAAAATAATTAACGCCAATTATTTCCTTAAAAATGAGTCTATGTTGAGAATTTGGCAACTCTATTTTGTAAACAAAACAAAATGAAATGAAATGAAATGAAAATCAGGAATCACATCTCTTTATTAATAAGGGTCTTACCCAACACTTCCTTTTCGCCACTTTTTTCTTTCGTTTTTTTTTCTTTTCATTTGCTTTTATTAATTGTTGAAGCTTTAAAATCAAACAAATTTTTTGGAGTTTACTCCTTGGCGACATTTTTAAAATGAACTTTCACTCTCATGTGTAAACAGAAATGAAAATTGTCAGAGATTCGAGTATTTCGAACAATTTTTCGTTGATAATACGTATACAGCAATATGTGTAAAGGCAGTATATCAATTATGAATAGCAATTCCCCAGGAGTTTTTTCCCTTTTCCCATTCCTCCTATTATGAATTAAAATTTCCCAGGGAAAAAACTCCCTGGGAAAAAGTAGGTATTCTAAATATGAGGGAGAGGGAGAATTTGTTGAGAGTTTTCTCCCCAAACATTTTGAAGGGAACTAATGCAAAAATTTAAAAATCATATTAATAAATGTTGAAAAACAATATATAAGCATTTATTTAGAACAAAAAGTTTAAATAAATACCGAATTATTATATTTCCTTTTTGTATTTTTTATTTTTGCATTTTGTATTTTTGCATTTTTATCTAAACACTGCGCACATGCACTTCAAAAACATTAACTACTTCTGTATTCAGAACAAATACTAAAACAATCAATTTTGTAGTTCCCATAATAGGTAAATGGAAGATTTATTTCCTTCTAATATTATCAAGACCGATAAGAAAAACTTTATAAAACTTACAAATTTCCTTTGTACACACAGTCCACTGGACTTGACTCAGTTTTCACTCCACTTTCCCAGCACAAAGTTATTCCGAATGTCTGAATTTTTATTTAAACAAAAACAAATATTATATTAACACGAAATCTTATTGACAATGAAAACATCACATTTTTAATAAATTTATATTGCTGAACTTTGCGTTAGTGCAGAAAAATATGTAAACATTAAACAGCTGATCCAGATTTTACTCTCTCCCGTATTTGCTTATTCCCCGGCTATTTAGAATAGGAGGATTATTCCCTGGGAACAAATGATAGGGAAAGGAAAAAACTCCCCGGGAATATTCATAATTGGGCTGTATATGTGTAAAGGCAGGGTTAAGCTATTTTAGCGGTTATGGCTTGCTAAATGAGCAGTTTTCTGCTCTAACGTAGTATCTGGCAACACTGATTGATGAAAATATAGAGCTAGTTGAGAGCTAGAGAGAGTATAATAGTAATTTGAATTTTAAAATATGGATTTTTAAGTGCATTTGGCTGAAGAAAACTTTGAAACAAACGCATAGTTTTTATTATTTAAATCGTGATCATCAAACAGTTAAGACTTAAGTAACGGCTTTGACAAAGTTTTAAATATAAAGAAAGTAAATAGAAAATAAAAATTTAACATGGCTAGTGCTACTACTGTCTTTTACAGTATTTGCTGCTAAGCCCAATTTTCATGGGGAACATTTTCTTTAAGCCTGTTCAACAGTGTCTAAAAAAACAAAGCAGCATTAATTTTTTTTTATATTCATGAAACTAAATTTGTAAAAAGTGCTAAGGAAAATTATAAAAGAAAATAATAACAATAAAATTTGCTTGTGGTTTGTAAAAATAATTGGAAACAAAAACTTAATTAAAACTGGGATTTTCTTTTCATGTGCCCAATGAAAAATGCCTTTTAAAACCAGAATTTCTAAACTTTTTATTAGCTATTATTAAAAATTAAGGCGCCTTTCGAAACAAATCAAGCAACAAATAAACTCAAAGCTCAAGTTAAATGTGCTACTAAAATTTATTTGACTCTGAAAAAAAAGAAAAATAAAATTTACACACAAAAATAATTTTGCTATTTTATGTTCCCCTAACGATCATTAAGGAGAGAGTTTGTACAACAATTGTCAGTCAGTTGCTGTTGATACGTTGTAGCGTGCGGTTTACTTACTAAAAAAAAATAAAAAGTAAAAAATTAAGGAAGTATCATAACAAAACGACACTTACACATACTTACATAAGCTCAACGGCTCAAGTTTAAATTTGAAATTAAAATTATTTATTAAAAACCAAAAAGAAAAAAGGTTATCTAAAATGTTGACTAGTGTTTGGTAAAAAAAAGATTAATTATATAAAAAATAGAAATTTAGAAAAAAGTGAAATTTATTTTAAAACATACCAAAATCAAAACGAACCCGAAAAATATAAATTATTTTGGATTACTACATTCATTGGCTTATAAAAATAAAAACTCAAGGTAAATCAAATTGTGTTTGAATATTCAATAGGTACTGGTAAATGAAGACTTTCTTTTTGTTGCTTTAAGCAAACAAATAAATATTTACACCTGTTTTATAACAACCAACAACTTACTACCTGCTTCTTTTTTCTTTTCTTTACCTGAGTCTTAAATATAAATACCACAATAGTTCAACAAAAAAAAAAAAAAAAAAAAAAATCACGATGCACAATGCAATTGCCCGTCATGACATCACAAATTTTTAACAAAAAAGCTGTAAGATTTATGTCACTTATTGTATGGATCTTATATTGGATATTTTATTTAAAATATGAGTTAAATGAAATTGAAATCAGATTAAATAAAAAAACTATCCATAACAAAAAGGGCTTTAATTAAAAGGAATAATTTTTTAAATATCATTCAAAAAAATGTTATTCGCTTAATTAATGAATATTTTTATATATTTTTTGAAAGTAAAACCTTTTTTTATATTATATAATGAAAAGTTATCAGTAAATTTTTACAAATAATAAAGAGTTAGTTAGGCAGAAAAAATAACTATTTAGGACTCGAATAAATGAAGTATAAAATAGTTTTATACTATTACTAAACTTTAATTAGAAAGTTAATCGTTTATTTCATAATTAAAATATAGCCACAGCATTTTCTGTACCTGTAAAAACAAAAGAATTTCTGCCGTATTAAGAAAATAATTATAATTTAGGTTTCCTAAAGGTTTAAGAAACAAATTTTGTATGGAAATTTGTTTGGTAAACATTCTGTAAACATAAATTATTTTTTTCTGAATAAGGCCTTTTAAGAATATTCAAGATGATTTCCATTAGTTGGAAATATAAATAAAAACACAAAAATTTTAAAAGATTTTAAATACAAGTTTGCTATTGCTATGCTACTGATGTGCTAATGCTATTTGCGAAATAAAATAAAACAAAGAAACTCACGAAACATTAAACATATTTGAAATTATTAACGCTATTCAGGAAAATGAAAAAAGAGAACAGAAAAACTGTAAATACATTTCAATGATATTTTGCTAATGCGTGCTACTGATATGCTAATGCTATTTGCAAAATCCAAAAGTTAAATATTTTTTTTTTTATTTTTACATGGCTTTTTTTAATAAAAAATATTTTTGATTTATAAGAGGCTTATAGAACTGTTTTACATACAAAATTTGTTTAATAGTTCTTTTGTAAAAACAATTATTTTATGTGAATAAGGCAAAGAGAAAGAAAACAGAAAAATCTGAGATGATTTTTAAATGCTATTTTGCTAATTCTATTGTTATGCTATTGCTATGCTATTGCTATGATATTGCTATGCTATTGCTATGCTATTGCTATACTATTTCTATGCTATTGCTATGATATTAATATGCTATTAATACGCTATTGATATGCTATTGCTATGCTTTTAATACGCTATTGATATGATATTGCTATGCTCTTGCTATGCTATTAATATGCTATTGCTATGCTATTGCTATGCCATTGCTATGCCATTGATATGCTATTAATACGCTATTGATATGCTATTGCTATGCTATTGATATGCTATTGCTATGCTATTGCTATGATATTAATACGCTATCGCTATGCCATTGCTATGCTATTGATATGCTATTGCTATGCTATTGCTATGCTATTGCTATGATATTAATACGCTATCGCTATGCCATTGCTATGCTATTAATACGCTATTGATATGCTATTGCTATGCTATTGCTATGCTACTGCTATGCTATTTCTATGCTATTGCTATGCTATTGCTATGCCATTGCTGTGCCATTGCTATGCTATTAATACGCTATTGATATGCTATTGATATGCTATTGTTATGCTATTGCTATGCCATTGCTATGCCATTGCTATGCTATTAATACGCTATTGATATGCTATTGCTATGATATTGATATGCTATTGCTATGCTATTGCTATGCTATTGCTATGCTATTGCTATGCTATTGCTATGCTATTGCTATGATATTAATACGCTATCGCTATGCCATTGCTATGCTATTAATACGCTATTGATATGCTATTGCTATGCTATTGCTATGCTACTGCTATGCTATTTCTATGCTATTGCTATGCTATTGCTATGATAATAATACGCTATCGCTATGCCATTGCTATGCTATTAATACGCTATTGATATGATATTGCTCTGCTATTGCTATGCTATTGCTATGCTATTGCTATGCTATTGCTATGCTATTGCTATGCTATTGCTATGATATTAATACGCTATCGCTATGCCATTGCTATGCTATTAATACGCTATTGATATGCTATTGCTATGTTATTGCTATGCTACTGCTATGCTATTGCTATGATATTGCTATGCTATCGCTATGCTATTGCTATGCTATTGTTATGTCATTGCTATAATATTGCTATGATATTGCCATGCTATCGCTATGCTATTGCTATGCTATTGTTATGTAATTGCTATTCTATTGCTATGCTATTTTAGTGTTTAATGCTATTTCAGAAATAAAATACCGAAATGTATTTGCAATCAGAAACTTTTTATTTTGACTTTTTTGTTATTTCATTATATTTTGTTTATAAAAGAAATAATTTTGCGTTCGTTTTTATATGTGCATATATATTTTAATAAACTGATCAAATAATGTTCATTATTAGTTCCATTTATTAAATAAAACTTATTATATTATTCAAAGATACAAAAATTGAGCAAATTTAATTTATAATATTGTTTTATATATTTTATAATATACTATTTCTCTAAATTAGTATTCGTTATTCATTCGAATTGGAATAATCGAATAATCCTTAAACTTAATTCTCTAAACTGACAAAAGTTTAAAGATTACAACCTCGAATAATATTTTACTCACTATTTATTAGAATAATCGAATAAAACTGAATTTGAGTGTAAGGTTTCAGATTTTTTTCTGAATTTTAATTTTTTTAAAATAATTTCAAGCTCGAATAGTATTTTACTCATTCGAATAATCGAATAACGCTAAGAACATACTCTCAAGTTCATTTGAACATTTGTTTTTCTCAAACTCAAGCTCGAATAGTTTATTAATCGATAATGGCTTCATATCGAATAAGATATATAAACTTTGATTACACGAATAAAAATGATGTCAATGATTCGTCTAATCGAATACAATTTTTAAAATTTTTTTTTTTTACCTTACTATTCGAATTTTTTTTAAATTAAAACTTAATAGTCAAAATAAATACTTTTTATTTTTGTGTTAATTTTTAAATTAAATTTAATTAAAATTAATTTTTTATTAAAACTTAATAGTCAAAATAAATACTTTTTATTTTTGTGTTAATTTTTCTTAATTGGAATAAGACTTTGTTTTCGTTTCTCAAACTATAGTAATTTTGTAATTATTTTATTCGATTCAATCTCAAATTCTAATAACATTTCACCCCATTATTGGAATAATTTTTTTTATTAGTTTTTTATTCGAATAATCAAATAAAACTTAAAAATACTCGAACTAAATTCCTTTTATCATCTATGCGAATTTTTCTTTAGTACGAATAATACTTTGTTTTCCAATCTTAAACTCTAAACCCCAATTTTGATAAAAATTTAAAACGAGTTCGAAAAGTATTTTATTTAAAATTTCTCATACACATTTTTTTAAATAAAATTCAAATACATTTTATTTTTCTATGGAATATAAGCTCAATAAATTTTTAATAATTTTCAGCCGATTTTTCGAATATATTTTTTTAACGTTTTTCATTCGAAATCTGAGTAATTTTTTCATTCCTATTTTAAACTGCATTCAAATAATCTAATGATATTGAAAATTAATTTATTAACCGAATAAATATTTCTTAAATCGTTTTATTAATTTTTAGATCGAATATTTTTTCGAAATCAAATAATCGAGAGCGAAGTCATTCGAATATGAAATAAAACTTAATATTTCATTTCATTATTGGAGTTTTTTTTTTTAATTTTTTTATTCATATAAATTACAAAACATAAATTTTATTTGAACTTTCTTAAGTTCGATTAACTTCATATTCGTTATTTATGGGAATAATTGTATAAGAATTTATTCTCAAATATATTTGTTTCACCTATCCAGTGCTGCCATAAGCACAAACAGCTGTTTATGTTTTCATTTGTTTATTAATTTAATTGGTCTTCAGGTAGACCAAACAAATTAATTTAAACAAATTTAAACAAATTTTATTTAATTAAAAATCTTTTTTTATGATATTACTTAAGGTATATAAATATATCTTGGTTTTGTTGAAATCAAATTCAGCTAAAAATTATTTTGTTACCAGTGAACTATTAAACAAAAAGCTAAATAACACAAAATATTTATTGCATAGAATGTGTGTAAGAAACATCAATAATATGCTTAAAGAAGCAAATATATATTTAAAAATCTTATTTTAAGCACAGAATTCCTTTTGTTCGTTTTAGACCGAATTTAGACACGAAAACATTTGGAAGGGAAACATTTAGTTTGGTAGCAATTTACGGGTGGGGAAGAGAGAATCATTTTTGTGTTCGGTAATCGGCGACACGCTTTGTTTTCATATTCTTTGCTACATATACACGCATACATTTACAAATATGCTTGCTTTTATGCAGTAATATTGGAATGTCGCCGGCAACATTTTCGCCTGTGTGGACGCGAAGGAAACAACAAAAGAGAGTTCCAGATGTTTTCCTTCCAAATGTTCGTCCGTCTAAATTGGGACTTAATATGTTAAAAAAAAAACTTCAAAAATAAGATAAATCTTCACATATGGTAACACTGTCGTGGCGTTATGGCAAGTCACCTAGAAATCAAAAACAGTGTTGCCCATAAGTTTGGTTCGAACAGCTATTTTGAAATGGTTATGTTCATGAATCTTATGCAAGTGTGAGGTATGGAATATTAACTTTAGAACGAATTTTAAGTTTTGACTAATATTCCGGTGTTAGGGTATTTAGATAACTATAGTAAAATTTTGGGGGATAGGGGATTTTTATGTTAAACAATTCAACCTGCAATATCTCAGTTTAGAAAAGATGAAAAAAAGATTCGAACATAGAAGAGTTTGAGGGTTAAAATGTACCACAAAAATGTTCCTCGCAATCTTTGCGTGGACTGTCATAAGAGTGCGAAGCATGTACTTTACCCAAGAAAATAAAAGAGTTCAATGTTCACCACAATAATACGCCAAAGTGGTGTTCAAGCAATTTTAAATTAGATCTGCCCCCGTATTCTGTAACTCGCTAAAGCTAAAGCTTAATTCCATCGCTAAAATGCTGAACAAATAAGAAAATTAAACATTTTTGGCGATGACATAAAACACTAAAATTTCGATGGATTAAATTTTTGACTCAATGCCTGATTTAGCGCTGAGCGTTTGAAAATTGAATTCGTAGCCGAATCGACTTTATAGATTTTTAGCGATAGAGATTTAGCTTTAGCGAGTTACAGAATACTGGGGCTGGATATGACTTGCAAAATTCCGTCTAATCCAAATATTGGCTTTTGATTCTTCTTATTTTTAGGCCTAGAATAAGATGCCGATGTTGTACACTAAATAAGAGTTAAATATCAAGGTGTAGTATGCCCAAGTAGTATAAAACACTTTCATTCTAATCGTCTCTATTTGGTCTGTTAATTTTCTAAGGAATGCTTAAACTTTCTAATCTATAATTCTGTGAACCTAACTTAAATTTTATCGTGTGCATAACTTTTGCTGATCATGAGCAAAAGCTTACCATGATCATGAAAAAAAAACGTTCTCACGTTCCATCTCTAATTTATGAACTGTATCACATATATAACTTTAATTATTTTTTTTTTTGGTATATTACTTTTATGATTTCTTGTTAATTTATTAATAAAATCATACTTTGGCCTGGCCTGTGATTACATAAATTTTTTTGTATTGACAAAAAATACAAAGGAAAGAAAAAATAAAACCAACCAATGCTGTTGTTGTTGTTGCAATATTATACAAATGCATGTTGTATGTATGTATGTACATAGTCCGGTTTTAATTTTAATGGTTCATTCGGTTGAAAACCCAAAAGCAAACAAGACCGACTTAACAGACAATCACACATATGAAAGGATGGATGGACGGACGGACATATAGTGATTGACTCGATTAAATATATAACAGTTTGAAAACAATTTTGTTTTCAAATCATGCAAATGTATAATAGAGATGTGGTAATAATATTTTTTTTTTGCTTGAATTTAATAGTTTTTCAATTAAATATTAATTAAAATTTAAAAGAAATAATTTTGTGTACATACGATTGCATGAAACATAATTGTTTGTAACATTAAAGAAAATCAAATAAATAATAATAATTGCAGCTAAATAATACAATATCTAATAATAAAATAGACAATGTGTGTTAGAAACATTAAAAACTAGTTAACTCTGCTGGCAAAAAAAAAAAAAAAACAGAGTGGTATAGCAATCGTATTTCTAAAAAATTTTAAAGAAAAAAAATGCAGCCTAAAATGTCATTGATTTTTTTTAAAATAAATTACCATAAGATTACAATTGGATTATGTTTATATTAATATTAAGAGATTTTAAAATTTTAAAATTACTTAACAGCAGAATTCAACATTAAATGTAGAAACAGAATAAAGTCTGCAACTTCATGAAAATCGCTGACAAATTAATCAAGCCCATAATAACATCGACGGCAGTAACTTCAAATGCTCTCTAATTTTTGTTTTATTTTCTTTTGTGCTTATTTTTCTTTGTAGTTTTGTTTACAAAATGTATGAAATTTATTGAAAGTATGGTAACATTTTTGTGAGAATGAACCAGCGTTGTCAACTCGGTGCTTTTCGCACCGTTTTTAGTGCTTTTTGAAATGTTCGACGCGACAAATTTTGAAGTTAGTACTCAGTGCTTTTTTAAATTAATTTTCGGTGCTTTTTGTTTCGAGGCGGTGGCACTAAGCCAAAAACTCAACGGAAAAATTCCTTACCTATTTTTTTTCGAGGAAGTCTTTCATTCAAAAACGTAAGCTCTGGAGCATCTCAAAAAAATCTACTAAAATTTTAAAAGGCTTGGTTTAATAAATACGTGTCATATTACCATCAAACCTTAACATTTTAAGTTAATTTTAATTATTATTCGGACTCCATTTGTTTCTATATTTGTGATTTGAACGGGCTAAAGTTCGTATCGCTTTTTTAAGCCAAATTACATGTGATAATTATTAATGAACAAATAACACCAAAGTCTGTTGTAAATATTCTGACTAACAACACATAGTTGAACGGAATAGCCAGCCGTTTTCGAAGGCCACTAAACCTTCATCATCAGCGTTCTTTTGTGTTTGGTCCACTGTGTGTGGTGTCAGTTGATGTAGATTTCTGCTTTATATACTTAGCATTTTATTGCAAATGGAATATGTGAATTGTTTTGATTCATCGTATTTCAATTTGCTGAAAGCTTTTTTGTATTGTAAGCATTTTAAGCATACATAAATAATGTAAACAGTGTTTTGCCATACAACAAAGAAAACATAATTCAAGTATTTACTCAAATATAGTCTAATAGCGAAATTTTGTCTAGTATAGACAATGGGTGGAGAAAGATTGATTCACTTTATGCAATGGGAAAAATATTGAGTCCACTATTGAGAGATTCAGTTGATATGAACTCGTTTGAATCATTATCAAAACTTGCATTCTCATCAAACTTCTGTTACTTCCATATTGAAACGCAGAAGTCACCATTTTTATTTCGATAAAAATTTATTATCTTTGTCTCATATCAGCCGAGATAATATTTCCACATAATTTAATAAAAACCAAATTTTGTAAGCCTTGATTTTAAAATATTTTCAACTGCTAAGCCCATCGAGCTCAAAATGTACGAGTAATCGGCTCTTAACCTCAGAAAGACTTGTGGATTACTGCCAATTTCACTAAACTCGAGAGATTCGTTTGTTCATTGACGAAAAAAAAATTTAACATTTTTTATAATAACTTGAAAATGCTTCGTCTTATAAAAATGAAATGTTTTTCGGATGCCTCAAATTTGTACAATTTATGTACATGTTGTCGGTTGGTTATTGGTTTGCGGCACAGTATATTCAAAATACATTATGTCTACAGCAAATCAATAACCAAACGATGTGTAAAATTTTTTTAAATAATATAATAAAATTTTAAATTTAGTGCTTTTTTACTTAAATTACGCTCTTTTTTCTTGGTTTCGGTGCTTTTTGAAATTTAAAAGTTGACAACGCTGGAATGAACATTGATATGTGAGAGTATAAGAAAAAACGTTCTCAAAATTAAATAGATTCTATCTCACGACCGGTTTCTGCGGCTGTTTTTTTGAGTCAATTTGTATGGAAAATGTGTTGAAGCCGGTATTCTGTTTAATCATTAACATTAAAGGCTCAGTTAGCCCAGTGTAGTGTAATGTAACTGCAACGGTAGGAAACAGCTGATCGATATTTAGAGTTCTTTATTAGCTACAAAAATATTTGTCAAACAAATGGGTGCATCACAACATGTTCTTCAATTAAATAAACTATTTTTATATATATTACCTATAGTGCTATTCGATGTCGGTGTCTATCAGGTTACGCTGCAGTCACACGTTCAATATATAGCTTTCAATTTCTTCACACATACTACTGGTCAAAATGCCTTGAAATTGGTAACTGTGAGACAAAATTATGGTAAATTTTATTTTATAACTGCCTCCGACGAAGTAACAACTTCCAATAGCAGCTTAGTTCAGTGCAGTGCTGTGAACAGCTAGCTGTTCATTCAATTTGAACACAAAATTGCCAGATAAATGGATGGGTGAAATTGAAAGCAATCTACTCTACTTGACCTAAAATTCAATATAAAAGATCTTTAGAAACTTAAGCATCCAATGGCAGATTGTAGCATCAAAATTAAGTCTAGAAATCTCTGCAGATTTGCTGCACAATTTCTCGAAACCCTAATTTGTTTCCATTAGAACTATTAAATTTCTTAAAAGTATTTTTACCGCCATCCGCCATCAACGGAATTTCGAGTATTTTAAAAATTTTTTATTAGCAATACGTCTTTTTAGAGACAACTGTTTCCCTTTATAAATTTTTTTTGCACACTCGTTGAACTATGTTCCCCAGCAACTTAAAATTGGTTCGGGTAGTAATGGTAAATAAATATAGCTGGAAGCAAAACATTAAAACTTTCCCTGCGTAATGGAACCTTCACAAAAATTTGTGTGAACATGACTTACAAGTAATTGAAAACTAACCCAAAAAGTAAAAAAGTGGAAAAATTACCATAAAGTTAATTAAAATAATAAAAAATTAGCTAAAAGTAAAATGTGCAAAAAAATTACAAAAAATTACCAAAGAACTTTTCATTTTCGAAAATAAATCTTAAAAACAACTGCAAAGAAAAAGATGAATTTTCATCGGAATCCGAACCCTGGCTATAGCACAAGTGTTGCCAGATTTTTATCTACAGCCATTTGAAACTGTGTGGCGTAAATGTGTTCTTGCGTACGTACTATGGTAGATACAGCCTTTGCGACATATTTATGCGGCCAGGCAGATTGTAGAGATGGGTAGAGCTGGGTCCAACTCGTTCATTCGTTCATTTTTGCCACAAACCTATGATCAAACCCATTTAAATTACATGGGTTTGCCACAAACCTATGATCAAACCCATTTAAATTACATGGGTTTGATTATAGGTTTGTGGCAAAAATGAACGAATGAACGAGTTGGACCCAGCTCTAGCAGATTGCATTGTCGGTCGCATAGTGTGTAGTCTTGTTTATGGTTGCGTTCGAAGTTGCATTCGAACTAGAGATGGGCGCGTGCCGTGTTTTTTCCCCCCGATTTCACGTACAGACAGACGGACATCGCTTATTCGTCTTCCCTATGCATAAGGATCCAGAATATATATACAGGGTGGGCCAACTTGGACTGACTGATTTGAAATGCATATTGTAGCCGTTGAATTTTATATGGAAACATCTATAGACCAACTTTTAGAATACGTCGTAGCGATGTTCTGAAGATGTTCAATTGAGTAGCTCGTCGACGAGTAGACACAGTTGGATCCGTGTGAACAAGACGAACAACATTTCTTCGTAGTTCATTACCCACTGAACCCAAATTCTTAAAACGGGTCATTAAGCTTCTTATCATGTTTACACTGGGATCCTCTACAGTACTAAAACACTGACGGTATTTTCTTTCTATTGTAACAATTGATCGTCCGTAAACATAATAAAATTCAAAAATTTTTACACGTTCTTCCACTGAGCATGATGACATTATAAAATTTTATAAAATTCTGTATTATCTGCAAAAAAAAAAAATAAAAATAAAAATAAAAAATACAAAAATTATAAGCATTTCAAATAAGTCAGTCAGTCCAAGTTGGCCCACCCTGTACTTTATGGCGCGCTTACTAATATTGTGGAAATTACAAAGGGAATGACAAACCTATAAATATATACCCTTTTACCATTTTTTTGGTAAAGGGTATAAAAAAAATTCAATTGGTTTCTATGGTAATGGCTAGGGCGTTATGTCTAGTCACCTATAATAAAATACAGTGTTGCCCTTCAGTTTGGTTCGAACAGCTGTTTGCTATGGTTATGGTTATGGCTATGGCACATCTCACTGAACCTTAAAACGCAAAATATTGTTTTCATGCCAATTTCTGTAAAAAGTAAAAAATATTTTTTGATGAAAATTAGTCAAAAAATTTCTTTAAAAAAATCGAAGCTTTTCTAAAGCTTTAACGGAATTAAGATTTCTTTATTAATAATATAAAAGTTTACTGGCTTTTCTAATAATCAGGGACAGGGGTTTCATGCAAATACATATTTTTTCTCTTAAACCTGATAATGGTAAGAACGAAATATCTTTACGAAACATTGAATTTGAGTGAAAATGGCATCGATTTGTAAGTGCATATTTTTGCATATTTTGCTGAAAATTCATATTTTTGCATAATTTGGTCATAAATGCATATTTTTGTGTTATATTTTGGTATAATTAAAAGTTTTGTGTCATATTTAGTCAAAAATTCAAATTTCAAAATATATTATTAATGAAAAATTAGTAATGCAAGACTGTTTTTTGACAAATTAATTCGCTAGCATTGTTGTAGAAGGACTGTACAAGCATAAACACGTACCAAATTTAATAAATATTATCATTTGGTGATTTCAAGATGATATTTTCTTCTATTAAAGCCGAAAGTAGTAACATTCTATATAAAAATAATTATTTAAATTTGATGATTTGATTACATCTATAGACGTTATAAGGATTTTTTTCAGTGCAACAAAGCTTTCTAAAAACAAGTTGATAGAACTTCACGTTCGAAAAATTTTAAATAAAAATAAATAAATAACACTTTTTTTCAATTTACGTATCGCTCCTTTACTGAATAATGCAGAAAAAATCGTTGTCATATTAAATCTTGTGTACAAATTTAATATAAAAGGCTTGTATTCGCACCTCTTCAGAAAATAAAATATTTTTATATCTCTAATTAGTTTATGTAAATTGAAAACTTTTTTTTTTTTTTTGAACAAAACTTTTTTAAAATATGTGCATATTTTATTGTTTTTAGTGCATATTTTGCGTTTTTAATGTCATATTTTAGGCGCCTAAAACACCTTTTTTAAATGCATGAATTCCTTGTCCCTGCTAATAATTCTCTGAATATTTTTAATATAGATTCTTTGGAAGCCAATTTTTTTTATTGGCATTTTCTTAAAGAAATTCTTTATTATATTTTAGTATTTGCTGTTGAATTAAAATTAACTGTGATAATTTTACACGGCTTAAAATCGTTGGTTGTTGTTGTTTTTTTTTTCATCTATTAATTTTGCGTGCCTCTCTTTTCTATCACACTTGTGACTTAATTGATAAGAAGAACTAACACAGAAGACTTATTTGTACAATAGATACAAATGTATGTATGTATGTATGTATGTAACTATATGTCTAAAAGAAAATTTAGCCTTGTAGAGGATTAAATAAAACCCATTTTAAGAAAGGTTGAACCACCTGTTGAAATAACACTTTAAACTCTCAGCTGGATATGGGTGTTGTCCATGCAAGCAAATAAAAAAAAAAAAAAACACTCAGAGTTTTTCACCCTGTAGTTTATATAGTGTTATTTAAGAAAGTCTTTAGCAAACGTGAATTACTATACGAAATTGCCAAAATAAAAGCAAGCGAAGCGAGTTAAATAAAAAGGAGAATGAAATATGTTTGCCAAAAATAGTTACATGCATATGCACATACAACGTACAGACATACATACATACATACATACCTATGTACAGATGTATGTATGTATAACGACGCAATGAATGATTGAACAATAACGTAGTTGCTGGATTTTGGTTTGTTTGTATGTAATGGGCAAAAATATTTTTGAGTTCATAAAAAGTGAAAGTTATAAAGCGTCAGGTTTTTTTCTGTTTCTTCTTGTTTTTTTTTTTTTTTTGCAATCAATTGATTTAAGTTTGTAGTTAATGCTGTCGTTGTTGTTGTTGTTAATCTTGTGGATGGCATGTACTATAAACATTCAACACTAGATCAGCGTTACCGTTGAAAATTTTCGAAAAGGGGATTTAAAAAAAAGTGGCACAATAACGGGATTTCTAAGAAAAAGAAGGACAATCAAGCAAAAAATTTAAGAATCAAGCATATTTATTTAGTTATTTTTGTTTAAAAGAAACAATAAAGTAATTCCATTTTAAATCAACGAAAAAAACGAAATTTTTTATCTAACCCTCTTAGAATTATACAAAAATTTGCACGAATGTTCTATAGTACTAAAATAATATAGATTCAAAAATTTTGGGTGTCTAGCTTTTGTGGTTCCCAAAATATGGCGCTTAATTTTTTTTATTCCTAGTGCACGTAGGAAAACTATTCAACATTTGTTTAATGTTTGTTTAATGCATAAAGTTTTCTATTAAATCGAAAGCAGCAATTTTATATCGTTATCAATATCTCAGCAACTAATAAGAGCTCATTTAAATTTTTTGACACAAAATGCAGAAGAGATTGTCAGGATTAACATATATTTTCTTTTTTAGAATTTTAAAAATTTAATTTTTTGAGATATATTTCCCCAAACTTAAAATCATGTGACAGTGATCTTTAACCTTTCAGAAAAAAAGTTAAACTAAAGGCAGTTTTAAAGCTATTCTCAATACCTATTAAATGGAACCAATTTCGACCCTGTATCTTAAAAACTTTTGAAGATATGAGCAATAATGGCAGACTACTTATATGTGTTTTAAGTGAATTCCCTACTCTTCGAAGCGCCATATCTCAGGAAAAACAGAAGCTGTAAGACAAAATTGTATACTTATCTTAGTTTAGTAACGTGCAAAAAGACAACTAAGTTTCATAAGATTCAAAGGTGGTCGGGAAAGGCCATTCGTCGGTTATACAAATTTTAACGCAATAAAAACAAATTTCTCATGTATAAGAAGTACAAAAACATTCATTTTATGAAAACTCATATACTATGTTTATACGCACGCGTTATTTGCAAGTAAAAATTCTAATTTACTAACTCACGAGAACAATTACTGATTAGTCCGGATGAGATGTACATATGTACATATACTCAAAAAAAAAAAAAAAAAAAAAAAAAAAAAAAAAAAAAACTAAAACTTTGGAAAATTTTCTAAATTTGAGTAAAAAAAAATTGTCGTATGGCGCCAAAGCTGTTTTTTACCTGTAACCAGTAAAATATTTACCAAATTTCTAGTTCATTAATGAACTAGTTTATAGTAATTATATTTTTATGTTTAAGTAAAATTTCTCTAAAATTAAATAAAATTTCCCAATAAAATGCGGAGAATTGCAACAAAATTTTTTCATCTCTGATCTCAAATTTAGTAAACTTTTCAAAGTTTTTTATGTCTTTAATTCTGGTACTTATTTTAATTTTTAATTAAATTCTATACCACATGGTATGTTTTTTATTATATCTTCAAATATTATTCTTAATTAATTTACCTAACAGGGCAGTCTGAATACGCATTGAAATTTTTTAGTTTAAAATTTTATTTTATTTACAAATATATATATATATATATATATATATAAGTTCAAATATTCCTCGGAAATATGATAAATTTGCTTACATTTTTTGCTTAATATAAAATAAATTTTATAATTTAAAGAAAAAATACTTAAAACTGGGAAATATTTTTCTTTCAAGTAAGTCAAATTTGATGAACTAATCAGGAGTAAGTCATTTCCTAAAACTTATTTTTTGATTTAAAACGTATCTTAGGATAAAATTTCCCTAAACTTTTTTACCATTTTCCAATTTTCGGTAAATATTTCCTTTAAGCCTGTAAGCTTGTCCTTGAATGTGAGATTTTTGGTGTGTATTTTATGAACTATTTTTAAGGATATGAACTTTTTACTCATATTAAGCAATTTTTACTACATTTTTGTAAAAATTTAATCAAACTTACTCCCTGTTTGTGTAATACGTTTGAAGTAGAAATCTTGGAGTTTGTGTAATAGATTAAAAAAAAGTTGTACAAGTTTCCTTTAGTCTATTACAAAAACGCCAAGATTTTTAACTCAAACGTATTACACAAACAGGGTGTTAAAAAAAATTACTTAAATTTAGAAATTTGTTTTTACTTAAATTTAGAACCTTTTTTCCTTAATAATAGTATATGTATGTCTTTTTTTAGTGTTTTTATACAGAAAAACAAATTTTTATTTTTGTAATTATTTGATGACTGTGAATACATTTTTATAATATACACAAAGAAAAGATATGGTTGTAGAATGGTTGAGAAAACAGTATTATGTTCTCTGAAACAAATGTGTGTTCGTTGAAAACTAGTTATTGTTATTTTAAACATTTATTTCGTTACGATAGACAGAGTAATGTTTGAATTTAATAATTACATTATTATTATTTAAAAATAATATGATGTAAATAACAATATGATGCTATCCAAAACCATACTATGTTAAGTTTAAAAAAAAAAATATTTTTCAGAAATATCTGTCAGATCAGTATTTCTTTTTTAAGCTATCGGTAGTGCGCGGGTGGTGTTAAATAAATGAATAAATAAATAAAGTATAAACAAAAGGGTAGACCAATAAAAATATATAAACATTTGGGTATCTCTTTATACAGACATGTCTGTATGTCGTGTAAGTATACATTTCTATATATGTATACATTTTATTTCAATAACATTAACATTAACGCACAGCTGTTTCTACAATAAATATATGATTAAAAAATAAAATAGTATTATTATATTAAATAATACTGTGGTCGTATTTAACAATATTAATATAATATAAGAACATGATATGGTGAGTCTCAATTATATTTTAGTCACATCTTACAATAGTGTTGTCATATTTAAAATACTAAGATAAAGTGTAACAAAGTTCATTGCTTTTGTAGATAATATTATTATTAACTCAGATAATAGTATTATTAAAGTTTGTTTTTCTATTAACAATAATATGATTTGACTGTAACCATATAATTCAATAATAGTATGTTGCTGCTTGATTATGGTTACCTCAACCATATTTTTTCTTTGCGTGTACCAGCGGTTTAAACAGCTAGTTGAGTATTTGCAAATACAACTTTTATTTGCAAATGTAACGATAGATAGGTACTATATAAAAAATATTATAAAATCTATGTTAATAATAAAACAGTGGTCAAATTGCGGAATTCCAATAGAAAATAAATAAAAATTTCGTTCGATATCGAATGCCATAATTTGCTGCAGTTCTTAAGATTTACAAAAAAAATAATAAAGAGTACATTCATACATTTGTTGAAATTTTTTGGGACATTGTTCATATCACTTATTTAATTAAACACCAGCATAATTCAAAAAATTTACTTAACCACTTAAAGTTTTGATACAAATTTTAAAATTCGATTCTGAAGAAGATAATATTAAGGGTTTTCATGAGAATGTTCAAAAGTCTCGCAAACTGTGCAATTGTGCATTTTTACACTCTCGTAAATAAAATGTCAAAAAATTTATTTACACATTCCTGTTTACTTTGCCCAACAATTTTCACTCGTAAACTTAAGCTGTGCAATTGTGCATTTGTTAAACTACAACTTTTTGGTTTTTTTACTTCCTTGAGGCATTTTAGATACACACACACATACTTTTTATTTTTATGGAAATATATAAATATGTATTTAATTTAAAAACTGTTTGAAATGTAATTTTTATTTTTATTATATTAATTTTTTTGACATTTCATTAAAATTTACTTAACTGTTTGCGCAAAAGTTGAAAAGGGGCTTCATGAAACAAGTCTCGCAAATTTGCCCAATTGCACAAATGGGAATTTTAAGAGTTCCCATGAACGTTTATGCATTATGCTTAGTTAAATACATATTCTTTTAAAATTATACATCTCTATTTATTAATAAGTTCTTTACTTGGAATCCATTATTCCAAATCATTTTGGAATAAATTTAAAGCAGATAGCATGTACTGACAAGTGCCTTCGTTCAGTATATTTTATAATATTTTAGTAATGCTAAGCACCATGTACTCCCACAGAAAATTTATTTTATTTAACTTAGATATTATTACAATTAGGGCCATTATTACAACTTACAAATAGTTAATTTTAGGATGTTATCTGACAGGTAAATATATTTTGATTATTACAAGTAAACATTAATGTAAAAGTGGCTGATAAGCTAACAGCAGGTTTATCCTCATGGTAACTTTCAAAGTGAACTTTAAGCATTTTAACAGATAAAGTAGCTGTTATCTATACCAATGTTGCCACAATACATCATTTGTATTACTTATTTTATCGGACAGTTATAATAATGAACAAAATTAATGGTCACTTTATCGTTCACGTTAGCTAATGTTAAGGTTAGCTATCAGGAACTTTATCTTTAGGTTGTAATAATGGCCCTTAAAGTTATAAAAAATCTTTAATTATATAGCACTAGCGGCAAAGGCTATCGGATTACGCCACAACAAATAATATTGCGCCACACTGTCCAAAAAATAAATAACTATTTTTTCTTATGTTCTTATATGAAGTTTGACACATCAGAAATAAAATGTTGTTGTCGAATATGATAGAATCTGTATGAATCTGCGTATATTTATTGTCAAAATAAAAACGAAAGTTGAGGCAAAAGGGGCACAAAATAATGCAAATGATACAAAAAGGGGATTTAAAACTAAGATGCATAAAAAGTGGCAAGGCAGTCGAAAAAGGGGCAAAATGTGACTTTAGTCGCACAACGGTAACGCTGCACTAGATAGATAATTCCAGTGCTCTCTTATTTGGGCCCTGTTTGCTCACATTTACCCAATAACAACTGTTATCTGTTGTCTGTTGTCATTGTGGTTTCTTGTTTTATAATTTTCTCATTAAATACGGATGTAACTTTTGTTTATTCGGTTTGTCGGCTGGATTTGTTCGGTCGATCGGCCGGTCTCTAAAAACACGCATGAAGAGGGTCAAGGACGTAAATTTTAAATATGTATTTGAGTTTTTTTTTAACTTTTTTTCAGTTTGAAACAAAAATTTTTTGCATTTTGTATAATATTCAGTTTAAAGTTTAAAGCGTGTGTCATAAACACAGTTTTAGTTCAAATTTTATATGCAGCTAAATGTTCATGTAAAACAAAAAAAAATAATTTTTTTGCTTGTGATTGAGAGGATTTTGCAATAGTTTTCGCTTGGCATACGCTACGAGATTATGATTATAAAAAGTTGCTAAACGTATGAAATTTAAATTTGTTTTTTTTTTCGCAAGGTGATTGTTTGAGTGTTTGTTTCCATCGTTAAAAATTGAAGATGTTTAATATTTAAAATGTTGCAACACTATTGTAATTATTATTAAGAAAAAAAAAATAAAAAAGATTTATATCTACAGCCAACTTGTTAAATTTGTTTTCTTGCTATTTTATATAATAAATACATATATAAACTTTTCCATAGAATGTAGCTTAAATGAAATGAAATTTTTCTTTTCTGTGTCTCACTCTATTCCCATTTAAGGAAACAGCAACACGAAGGAGAAAGTTTCTTAGAAAAAAAAGAAGAAAACAAAATATTTATTTATAATCAAAAGAGAAAAATAAAATATAAAATAATATAAATTTATTTTAAACTTGAAATGGCAAAAGATTAAAGATCAAAAATAAAATGCAGCCATTATCTAAAATAATCTATTGCAATCTTATAAATAAATCTCTCTCATAAAGCTTTCACCCATTTCTGGTTTTATCTAAATCTTTTTTTACACATATTTTTTGTTTTTCGCTTTGAACAAGGCGAATTCATTTCATTAGGTGGCATCACCGAAGCAGCTGTTTTTTGAGCGATTGTTTACAAGTAAAAATTGAGTGCGGTCAGGCTTAATGTAGAAACAGAATAAAGTCTGCAACTTCAGGAAAATCGCTGACAAATTAATCAAGCCCATAATAACATCGACGGCAGTAACTTCAAATGCTCTCTAATTTTTGTTTTATTTTCTTTTGTGGTTATTTTTCTTTGTAGTTTTGTTTACAAAATGTATGAAATTTATTGAAAGTATGGTAAAATTTTTCTGAGAATAAGTATTTATATGTGAGAGCATAAGAAAAAACGCTCTCAAAATAAAATAGATTCTATCTCACGACTGGTTTCTGCGGCTGTTTTTTTGTGTCAATTTTAGAGCTGGGTCCAACTCGTTCATTCGTTCATTTTTGCCACAAACCTATGATCAAACCCATTTAAATTACATGGGTTTGATCATAGGTTTGTGGCAAAAATGAACGAATGAACGAGTTGGACCCAGCTCTAGTCAATTTGTATGGAAAATGTGTTGAAGTCGGTATTCTGTTTAATCATTTACGTGTCATGTTTGTCTTTCGAGAGTTTTTCGTCTCGCTCACACTTGCTGGCCGGGTTGCCACGAATAACTGTAACGTGTTGCGGTTATATTGTAATATTTAGTTGACAACCACGTTGCCACTTCATATTTGAAGGCATTTGTAGGTCGTGTATACTCAGTCACAAAAAGTTTTTTAAGAATACTGTTAATAACATTATAATCATATGGTCTTAGACACATTTTTGTAATTTTAGTGGACATGGTTCCGCTCACGTTTTTGGGAAAATGAAGCTAAAGGGCTGCCTGTTAAAGAAGAATTTTTCAAAACTGTGAACAAATGAAAGAGCTACGAGTATGAATTAAAATAAAAATTAGTTAAAATACAACAACATTGGCTTCATGTACATATAGACAACGATGTATTTTATTCTTATGTCAATAATATTTGTGACCCAATGCTACAATGCGTTAAGCTCTCACTAACTAACCAAACAACTCATCATTAAATATGCAAAAAGCAAACAATAAATGTATTTTAAAAATAATAAAATAACCCAAAGAACTGTAAATTCCCTGCACACGATTACAACTAGATTTTAACACAAAATTGAAATTGAAACTGAACAACAAAATAAGTTTCATTTTCTATAAGATTTGAATAAAATATTAAACAAAATACTCAAAGTAACGTCATTGATCCATAAAATGTAAAGCCAAGAAATATATTTAATTTGTACCTGATTGTAATTTTAACTAGCGTTGACATCCATCACCTTGACGATCAACCAACAAACATTATTTGTGCGTGCGTGCTGTGCCAACTTCAAGTATTTTCTACAGGGGTCTCTCTCTATCTCTGTATGTGTGAAAGAGAGAGAGTGTATTTATATCAGCTTATGTGTGTGTTTGTATTTGTGTGTGGGTTCGTGCCTGTTAGTAAATTTTTAATGAGTCACTGTGCATTCTATTCAGCTTCTTTAATAATTATGGCACTAGAAAAAAGTTTGTAAAATTTTATTGCAAATGAAAAGTGTAAAAATACGACTGGTTGGGAAAGAGTTTACCAAAGCTGATATTATTTCTTTCGTGTTCAGTTCAATGAACTGAAATAAAAATGATGGCTGTAATTTTTTGTCAGTTTTTCGATTGTTTTTTTTAATTAGAATAGAGATGTTGTGATTTGGAAAAAGTAATAAATGGCCTTTAAAATTGGGACTCTCTGCAGCTCTTTGATTTGAATTTTTTGGTCTTTTTTCTAAAGGGTTAAAAAAATTTATACGGATCATTAAAATGTGAACACATTCTTTACCTAAAAGGCATGGGTTTCATGGGTTCCTCTGCGGATTCTCCATAATATTGTGCAAGGAAGGGGGAGGGGGGGGGGTGTGGACTTCAATCTTACTTTTAAAATAGGTTCCTTCAACCTTGACTTGTCTTATTACCATGTACAGCACATATTTGTTTTTGATTATATTCAAATAATTGTAATATGCACTAAATTGTAGAATTTGACACTATTAACCTTTTTGAAAGCCTTTTGAAGACCACAAATTGTCTACTAGCAATTCCATGCGTAATTGCTTCATTTTTATTTTTTTTTTTTTTTTGACTCGAGTATAGTTAGATATTTCAACATAATCAATTACTTTAAAAATTCTTGGTGTAAATTTTGAGCTCAGATTTGTTTTTCAACTACAAGCATTTAAAACAATGTTGATTGCCAAGAATATTATTAAGCCTTAGAAAAATACTTAGACCTCAAAAAAAAAACTAATATGCTGATTCTTTATACACTACATCTTCAATTAAACAAGTTTTGGTTTTGAATGGCAATTATTTTATTTGATTATTTATTCTAATGCTTAATGTAGAATTTGCGGCTTTAAAAGACATTGATTTAAAGCCAACAAAAATTAATAAAACAAAGATGTCGACCTCGACCCAACTAATTATTCAGACAAACAAACACTTAAATATATTTAGATAATTAGTTTTCTTGCTTCAATATTTTCATATGACATATACATATATTCAAGTATAAGTCTGCCAGAAATATTAATTATTGGTTAAGATTTCGTTACAACAAAAAAAAATAAAATAAAATAAAAACTGAAACATTTAGATTAGCCAATGCTACTTCTTTTTTATGTTTAACATTATTATCGAACCATATAATTAAAACAATTTAAGTTAATTTTTAAATAAAACTTCAAGTTATAAATAAACTTTACAAATCCTAAAATATGCTTATCGAAATGCTTTAGAAATAAGTATTAATTCATAATAAGGTTATTTAAATTCAATAACCCCCTTCTCCCTCCCCCCACTAAGCCCCTTGCTATAACCCATATATGTCATTTATAGATTGGAAATAAATTATTAATGTAACATGTCATTTTCTGTTAAATCGTGGCTTAACTTAAAATAATTGTTGTTATTGAGTTATATATTTGTTTAACCTCTGTTACGGTCTTTAAATTTGCTTTAAGGTTATTTACAACAATTAAAATATTTAAGCAATTCATGCAGTATTTAACAAACATAAATACATATTTCAAATGCAAAAGTATTAAAACTTATTTATCAACATTTCCCACAACAACATTAATTAGTCCGTTGTTACCTGCACTTTAAATTTGTTCTCCTTTCAACACTGAATATTAATTCAATACCTACTTTGTTTACATTTATTTTAATTTAATTCTTTTGCCAAGATCACTAACCTTGTATAACACTTTTAAAGTGGGAAAAACGCTTGAGACTCCCCACTTGTAGCGCTGTTGTTAAAAAAAATTCAAGCCACGCTAGTCTCTATTATGCAGTTCATTGAAATATTTAGTTTAATTATTTTACATAAATTAAAATTAACAATACAAATTGTCTTCATTTAGTACAAGAAAAAAATCATAAAATAAAAGAGAAAAGTTCTTTTGTTTATTAAAAAGCAAACCTTCACTTTTCAAGTTTGTGTCTCAAGTCTTTTGATTATGCTCTTGTTTTTTAAATAAAGTTTGAGAGGCTTTGCTTTGAGTAAGTTAGCGTATAAGCATGCATGCACATATGTATGTATGTATGTACTGTGTGTGTGTGTTCAATGAAGTGCTTTCTTTTCTGTGAATGTGCGGTGTTCTTTTTTAATACCGCTATTGTTGTTGTTGGTTGTTACACATTGTTTTAATACAAAAGCTGAGTGAAATTGAATTTCATTGTATTATATGGATATTAATCAACGTTGCCAACGTTGATTTTTTATAACTTGCAAATTTTGAAGTGGTCAATTTTTCTATAACAGATAAAACTTTTTGGAAAAATTATTTTATATGTATATACATAAATATGCGTCCTTAATTATGAAAGTGGCCTAAGTTATATATTTCTTTGGTAGAGATATTTAGTAGATTTCATTTGTAAAAATCAAAATATATTTTTATATTAAGCAACATTTTAATTTTAAATTATATTAGTCTCGATTAATAATTAAGAGCACATACATACATATATATGTATGTATGTATATGTTTTATGTCACATAATTTTATTCAAATATTTTTAAAACGTAAAACAACTAGGAATGTATAGAAGAAGAAAAGAAGAATATAAAATTATGTTTTAATGGGCGTGCCTCGGCTCATTTTTTTCATGCAAGATTGAGTGTTTTTCAGAGCTCAGGGTGGGTGTTAAGTTTTATAAAAATCGTTAAAATAGAACTCCTTAAAATTAAATATTATATTTTAATGGGCGTGCCTCTGCTCATTTTTTTAAATGCTAGATTGTGTCTATTTTAGAGCTTAAGGTGTGTGGTAGGTTTCGTAAAAATCTGTTAGGGAGAACCACGTAAAATATCATAATAAATTTTAGTGGGCGTAGCCCAGCCCATTTTTTCAACTTTAAAATTGTGTAATTACAAGAACCAAAGGGGTTTTATAGGTTTCTTAGTCCCAAATCACACTGTGCAAGTCTTATTGCTAAGCTGATTAGTTTATTAGGAGAGAGAGACGGGGGGAAATGAAACGTTGCTGTTCCTCTCATCTCTCTCTCCCTGAAACTAATCAGCTTAGCAATAAGACTTGCACAGTGTGATTTGGGACTTAGCAATCAAATAATCAGAATATCATAAACTCAAATTTACAATGGGACAAATTGGAAGCTATAACGTTTTATATAAAAAAAATAATTTTTACAATCGGTCTAAAATGTACCGAGTTTTGATGTAACAATGTCAAAAAAAATATACAGACGAATTGATAAACACTTCCTCCTTTTTTTGAAGACGGTTAAAAATACTTACTTTTTTAGTGACATGTTTACTGTTTTTAATATGGAAACTCCATTTTTGCAAACTCTAGTGAAAGAACAAAAACACAGACATATCTGGCAACGCTGTTTATGTCAATGATTTTCTTTTGTTTCTGCAAACAGTTTGTTGAGAAATTTTGTACAAAAGAATTTAAAATAGAAATATAAATAATAAATTTGGAAACGGTTAATTATTTATGATTAGAAAAATACTAAAGTGGTGGAACTATTAAATTTTAATTAATAATGAAACCTATATGCATCACTGACAGCTTTATTATAAATATAAAAACAAAGTTGTGAAAACTAACTTGCAAAAATATATTCACTATAGTATATTAATCAAAAGACAACATTAAAAATTGCTGAAACTAAGAGAAATACATAAAAAAATTGTTAGGAAAAAAAACTTATAAATAAAGCTGTTTATGACAGTCCATAACAGTGAAACAAGCCGTCTTAAATTGTATACTGAGCGGCGGCTTAGGAAAAAATACTGGGCGGCGGCTCAGAGCCGATTAAACGCCGTTGGTTTTGTTTTGTACATAGCTAGGGGTCAAAGAACGAAGCCGATCATCTCACAGCTGCGCCGCCGATGATTTTCATAATTAGTTAGGCGCCGCCGAAGAGTGTGGCAATGAATTGCCATACCAATGCCCATCATTGCCAAAGCAATGCCCATCAGTCTCAGCCGACGCCGATTTGCATGATTCGGTCTTAGCCGCCGCCGACCAATATTATACGTCGCCTTTGTTCTCTGCTAAGGGTCTCCACTAACCAGATCTGTAGTCGGCAATGAGCCGATCGGCTTGTTTCTCTGGTCCACACATCTGCACTATAGTCAATTAAATGGCTATTAAAGTAGGTATATAAAATTTGTAACATCGAGATTTTTTAAAATTGTTTTTGACATTTTTTTAAATTTTCTTGACAAGCTGTAAATTGTGCTTGTTTGAAAAAAACTTCTTTCCAGAAACCTTAAAATGCTTATTATAATTGCAAAAAAAATTCACCGATTTTTTACACATAGTTTTTTTGTACCCCATACAAAGTTGTTTCTAATGCGGAAATTTATTATAAAAGATTAATTGTATGTTATGTATTTAATATGCATTTAATCGTTTTCTTTCTAGTTGGCCTAATTTTCTATATACGGCCTCAGGTTATAAAAACGTGTGTATTGTATGTATGTATGTATGTACATGCATATGTATGTATGTATGTATGTATTTATTTATTTATATCGCATTAGCTACACATGCTCAGATTTAAATTTGAACTGAACAGTTTTGTTTTATAAAACAACTGTTCTATAGAAGACTTACCAATACGGCGTTAACGTTCTCATTAACCAACAACCACTAGACAAGACAACATTTTTCAGAAATGGTTAAAGAAATAAAACTTACATAGAAAGTGGTTTGAACGACTTTATTTTTACATACATATCGTCGTTACCTTAATATATAGAAAGACCCTAACTCATTATTTTTTTAAATCGATTTTTTTATATTTCGATAGATGTTCAATGTATCTAAAAATGCAAAAATCTCTTTCTATGCTGATGCAGACACTGTTAATGCAGGCAAATGAAATAAAATAAAAAAATATGTAATTGAAAAGAAGAAAATGTAATACCAATTGCCATCCTAATTGTTGAATGTTTGATTGCCATAAATACTAAAAATTAAACAATTTTATCATGAACTTGAGGCTTTCGAAATTATGTTCGAAATTTCGTAAAATAACGAATGCATTAAAAAAAATGTTGTAACAAATCTTTCAAATACAAAAATTTCCAAGAAAATAATTAATTTTTCGAATAAATATCTTTTAAAGCCATAAGTGCTTTTATTACATTTTTTTTAAATGAGTCTATTAAACTGTCTAGATAAGTAATACAAATAAATTAATGCTTTTGTTTTTATATGTTTTTTTTACAATTATGGCAAATTAAAATATGCAGTATTTTTTTTCACAAATTATGAATAAATTATTTCTACAAATTGTGTGAATCTTTCAAATATTCCTTTGAATTACTTTTTGTAAAAAAAAACAAAACAAAGAAAAAATATGTATTTGTAGGTGAATTTTTAATTCGCATTAGTTTACTGACACACAATTTAAATGAATGAATTAATAATTATGCGCGTGGGCCAGAGTTTTATTTTTGCGGCATTAAATTAGAAATTAAGCGCATTATTTTGTAAAACGCTTGATATTTCATTTTGATTTTTGTAAATATTTCTATCGCATTTTTTTGATTAAATATTGGGCTTTTCTTAATAAAAATTAAAAGTTTCATACAAATAGTATCTTCGTAAGATAAAAATATCAAAAACTTTCAAACTGCTATAAAACCTACCAGCCACAAATTTAAATAACAAAAAAAAAAAAATTATAACACCGAAACTTGAGGTTCGAATAATTCATAACACTAAAATAAACTTAAAACTTAAAATAAAAATATTTTTATATGCTTATTAGCATCAGAGCATCCATCTAAACATTTTGATGTAATTTAAAATTTTTCGAAATTAAGTTCGAATTTTCGAATATTCCTAAAAATGTCAGCAGTTGCGATAGTATAAAAGCTAAGCTAAATTATTTGATATATTATGCAAAATTGAGGTATTTTATTAATAAAAAAAAACTGTGCTAAAACCATTTTTACGTACAGCAAATAAAACCAGGTATTTATTATAATAAAATTCAAGACAAAAGTTTTTCCATTCTTATTCATAGCATTGATTAGTTAAAAAGCTTGTGCTTATTAGCATCAGAACATCCATCTAAACATTTTGATGTAATTTAAAATTTTTCGAAATTAAGTTCGAATTTTCGAATATTCCTAAAAATGTCAGCAGTTGCGATAATATAAAAGCTAAGCTAAATTATTTGATATATTATGCAAAATTGAGGTATTTTATTAATAAAAAAAAACTGTGCTAAAACCATTTTTACGTACAGCAAATAAAACCAGGTATTTATTATAATAAAATTCAAGACAAAAGTTTTTCCATTCTTATTCATAGCATTGATTAGTTAAAAAGCTTGTGCTTATTAGCATCAGAGCATCCATCTAAACATTTTGATATAATTTAAAATTTTTCGAAATTAAGTTCGAATTTTCGAACATTCTTAAAAATATCAGTAATTTTGATAAAATGAAAGCTAAGCTAAACTGTTTATTATTTATATTATATATTATGCAAAATATTTATATATTATGCAAAACCAAGGTATTTTATTTATAAAAAAATGTGCTACAACCAATTTTACATGCAGCAAATAAAATATATATTTATTCTAATAAAATTTAAGATAGAAGTTTTTCCTTTCATATTCATATCATTACTTAGTTAAAATGCTTATGTTTAATAGCACCAACGCCTTCATCTAAACATTTTGATGTGATATAAAATTTTTCGAAATTAAGTTCGAATTTTCGAACATTCTTAAAACTGTCAGTAATTGGAATAGTATGAAAGCTAAGCTATATTTTTTCATATTTTATTCAAAATTAAGGCAAAAGAACTGTGCTAAAACCATTTTAACGTACGGCAAAAAATAGATATTCATTACTCGTATAATAAAATTTCAGATGTAAGTTTTTCCTTTAATATTCATATCATAACAGCATATCATAGTTAAAAAGCTCATAAGGACAGCTTTTGATTATGCACAGTGTTGCCATTGTTATTTTTAAAAAAATCTTCAAGTCGAGCAAAAAAAAAATCTCTTTTTGTTACCAAAAATCTTTTTTGTTATTTTATTGAATGAAAATGAGTTAAAATTTATTTTGTTTCATGTGAACTATTAAAAGTAAAGCCATATAACACAGAATATTTCCGGTATAGAATATATGTAAGTACCAAAAGTAAAATTTTTAAAAATCTTATTTTAAGATAAGAAATCTTTTTTGTCGTTTTAACATGTCTAACAACTTCAAAAATAAGATAAATCTTCACATATGGTAACACTGATTATGCATTACTTATTATCGAAATTAAGTTCGAATATTCGAACTTGCTTACATATATACATAATGCAATATTTTGGAAATGGTTACTTAAGCCTAAAATGTTTCACTTACAAACTAAAATAAACGAAGTTCGAAAACATCTTCTTCCAGTTTAATAATTTCGAAAAATTTTTAACTCCTATTTGTGCAACATTATAAGAGAAAAATATCAAAATTATTTCTATATTTTTCAACATTGCAAAAAAAAAATCAATAAAAATCCGCAGAAACTACTGTACACATCATTATGTATAATTAAAAATTTTAATTTTCTTACAATTTCCAATTTTAAACCTTAAAATTTTGCTGGAATTTATGAATATATGTATTTTTGTTATTTTTAGAATTTTTCTATTGATAAATCATAGCATGTAAAAATGCGTACCAGGCATTAAGAAATTTAAATTAAATATTTCTAACCCTCTTACAGGGTTTGACATAAAAACAAAACTTATATAATTATGTATTTATTTTTATTTGTTCATATGTGAGCTAATTATGGAAAGATGTGCGCAGCAATAATAAGTAATAAGTAAAGTTAATATCATCATTTATACGTTTATAGTATTTTTATTATTATAATTATTTTTGTTTATCATCTCCCTGAACTAAAAACTGAAAAAAAATATTAAAAATTATTTAGCAAGAAAATGGGAGTAGTTTAGTGTCAGTACCAAGTACTTGATTAGTAAAGCAACACATTAAACAAATAAATTATGTATGACTTATGTACTTATGTATGGCGGTACACAATCAAGTAAACAAATGCACAGGTTGGCCGACAGACAGACAAACATTTAAGTTTCATGAAAAAAAGTAAAAAAAAACTAACACCAAAACTCAATTAAACACTTTACAAAATCGGTTACAATTTTATTTGTACACACTTTTGAAACACAAACATACCCGTTTACACTTAAGCTTATTAAGAGTTGCTAATACACTTACAAAAATTTTCCACTTTTTCTTTAATCTTATTATTAACAATCTAGTATCGAAATATATTACAAAAAATATAATTTAGATTTATATTCAAAAGTGCTTAATTGGAAGTTTTGAAAATTGGAATAATCTCATATTTTGACCCAGACCCTAGAGAGATGGGAACCGAAAAGCTTACATATGACTGATTCAATTTTACTTTCAAGGCTGCCATTTTACTCGCGTATGATTTATTTGCATTTTCGCCCATTTTAGATAAACTTCGAAAATTCGAACTTATATTCGAAAATTTGAATTTATGCTAAAATATTTCATTAGAGCTTAGTTTTATCAATACTAACAAAATTTTTTAAATTTATGGTTATTTGGATTGATTAAAAGTTTTCGAAAATTAAAATTTTTGCTGAAAATGTTAGATTCTCTTATTGCGATAGCTGCCATATTACTCGTATATTATTTATTTGCATTTTTGCCCTTTTTACATAAAATTCGAACTTGTTTTCGAAAATTCGAAATCATGCCGAAATATTTTATTGGAGCTTAGTTTTACCAATACTAACAAAAATTTTTAGATTTATTGTTTTTTATTGAAAATTAAAGTTTTTGCTGAAAATATTAGAATTTCTTAGATCTGATAATATATTGAAAACTATTTTCATATAATATATTATACTTTTTGTATGACGTTCGAATTTTCGAACTTCGAAAACTTGTGAACTTATCAAAATTCAATATTTAGGCCGAGAATTGATACGAGTACTATTAGACAAAACTTTAGATTTTTGATGATTTTATTTAATGTATGTTTGTATGTATGTATGTTTATTTAATGTATGTTTGTCTGCAAATTATATTTTCGAAGTAAGAATTGCTTGTGGGAAATACATATATGTATGTATACATACACATGGTTTATGCTTTTATTATGAAAACATATTAAGTACAAATAAGTGCTTGATTGGAAGTTTTGAAAATTGTAACAAACTCATACATATGTATATTGACCCAGCCCCACAGAGATGAGAACAGGAAAGCTTACATATAACTGATTCAATTTTACTTTCAAAGCTGTCATATTATTCGTATATGATTTATTTGCATTTTTGCATTTTTTAGATAAACTTCGAAAATTCGAACTAATTTTCGAAAATTCGAAATCATGCCAAAATATTTAATTAGAGCTTATTTTTTATCAATATTAACAAATTTCTTACATTTATCGCTATTTGGATTGATTTGAAGTGTTCGAAAATAGAAATATTTGCTAAAAATTTTAGATTTTCTTTCATTCGTTAATATAGTCATATGTGATACTTTTTGTGTGAATTTCGAAAATTCGAAACTGGTGAACTTGTCAAAATGCAATATTTCGATTTTTCGTTTGTTTTAACTTAGTTTTAAAGTGTGTTTTACTCAACATGGCCTAATAAATAAAGCAGTAAGAAGCTGTTGTATTCACTTACCGCTTTTTTCGTACAGCGTAAAATTGCGGAACACGATGTTTTAGTTACCACAAAGTAAGACCTCAATTACCTGGCAAATGTTGCATTTAGTTCAGATGGGTTTTCTATGCTCTAGTATTTTTTATTTGCTTTTGACTTTTCCGACTTGGAAGCTTTTGCAATCAAATTTACCTCATTTTTCCCCCAGTGCAAAACCTTCTACATTTAATATACAAATTATTAAATTGTTATTTTTTAACATAAAGCCTTTATTTTGATAATGAACTTTAGTTGCTCTTTGCGACATTTTTATTTTGACTTAATTGATGTTGTTACAGTGTTTCTTTGAATTTAATTTTTGTTGTTAATAATAAACTTTATTTATTGTTGCTCATATCAAATACATATGTACATAATGTAGCAAACTGTTGAAAATAAAGCGAATTTCATGAAGAAAACAAAATACCATTTCGTAATATTTGCCAGGGCTTATGTCAAAAAAATATATATATATATATTTAGATAACAATAAGCTTAATAAAGGCGATAACAGCTTAAGTCAACTTAAGACAACATCATGTTAAATATGCTATTTACGTGAAATTGTTATTATTATGAAGATACCTATCTAGAGTCTTACAAAAAAGTACAATCAAATTTTTAAAAGCGCCAAATTATATTATAAACTACATTTTTATAAAATAATGGGTGCATTCGTTAATGAAGTAATTTTAACTTTACGACAAAATTATTTTAATTTACCAATTTTGATTAAAAAAACCTTCATAAGTTAAAAGCAACTTTTGTCGAAACTTTTTTTCAACTTACGCCGTTATCGCTTGTAGCCACAGATGCATTGATGACGCACATGATAAACTAACAATTAATAGTTTGTTAAATACCACAAGCATACAAATAACACAAATTATTAAAATCAATTTGCATTCACTATAAAGCGATACAAGTAAAAATTCATTCATAAATGAACAGAAAAACATAATAATAACAATATGTATTTTAGAATGTACATTTTTTATTTTATGAATTTAGGTACATGAATATTTATTAAAGTGTATCGAACGAAGCAAACGAACGAACGTATAAAAAATAAACATGTTGCAATGAAATTAAGTACATATGTAGACTTCGTATATTTTTGTTCGTATTGAAATTATGCTTTCAAAATTATTTAAAATCAAACAAACTTTATATTTTCTTTAGTTACAAAACAAACAAACCAAGCCATAACCGCCAAAAAAGCTTAAACGAAATATTTTTGAACTTTTTTTTAACGGAAATCGATTAACTTTTTTTGGCGGTTATGGCACGATATTTACACCAACTAAAATCTGTAAATTTTTTATTTATTCACTAATATCGATCGTATTTTCGAAGTTTGAGATTTTTAAGGAAAATATAAATATGATCTTTACTCTAAAAGTTATTTCAAATTAAAATTTCAGACTTTTTAAGTAATTTTCGAAAATTCGAATTGGGACAATATGTTTTTTTATTTTTGAGTTTTTTTTTATTTTTGATACCAAACAAATTTTGAAGTATTTTAATATGTATGACGGTCTTAAAATGCTCGAAAATTAAAATTTTAAAGAAAATTTTTACATTTTATTATTAAACAATATTATTTTTGAGGTATTTTCATAATTTACACTTTTGGTGCTTAGTTCGAAAATTCGAACTTAATTTCGAATTTTCGAAATTGATGCTAAAATATAAAAATTTAATTGAAAATAGGTTTTATTACACCATAACTTGAAAATGTTTGATAGTTTTCATTTATAACAGTGATTCGAACGTAGGAAATGACAGTGGGACATATAATTTTTAGTCCTTTTTGTTTACATATTTCAAAAGCAAATGACAAATAATATTTAGTACAATACCTTGAAAATTTTAATATATGTAAGGATGAAATTACTTCTATGTACATACATACATACATATGTATTTCGAAAATTCGAAATTAATTTTTAAATTCATAAATTTTTTTGAAAAGAATGACTATATCTCTATTATTTTTCTTATTTTTTTTAGATGACTTGTGGCATATCTTGTGTGGACAAGACATTAAACAAAACATTTTATCATTTGGGATTTTTTATAGCCAAACACCCTGGATACTTTGTAATTGTGCCAACTTTATTAACCCTGTTATGTATGACCGGGTATGTGCATCAACAAATTATTTAATACTTTTTTTGGAATCAAGATTAATTTGCTGTTATTATTGTTTGCATTTAGGTATCAACAACTCACATATCAAATGGATCCGGAATATTTATTTTCACCGATTAATGGAGAGGGAAAGTCTGAAAGGGCTATAGTGGAACAGTATTTTAAAGTCAACTATACGCATCGCTTTAATGTGGGACGAATTACAAGGCCAGGTGAGTTCAAATAACATAAGAGAATTATTAGCAGCACCCGCTATGAGAATTAAAGGGGGGATGTGTATTTAACTGAGTGTGTAAACAAGAATCAGCCTCTACATACAATAATTTAAATTTATTTATATGCCAATTTCAATTACTGATTGTTATTTTTCATGCCGTATTTCTATGTATGTAGATGTTTGTATTTTTTAAATCGCTTAAACAAGAGCGCGCTTTAATTCAATTTAAGATAAATTTGAAATCTACTATAAAATACGAGGGCAATTCTAGCATTAAAGGAATGAAAACTAATTTTGAGTATTTAAGTTTTAAGAGAAATTTTAGGCTTCGAATCTAAGAGTTTCGTCTACAATACTTAAATATTTTCGAAAAGGTTCGAAAAAAATGTTTCGAAAACTCACGAAATTATTTACGGTTGTCAAATTTAAACCTTTCCTATAATCTTCGAAAATTCGAAATTAACTTCGAAAATTCGAAATTAGTTTTTTAATATTTTACAGAATTTATCACTTATAAATATTGCTAGAAATTTATGTTACTTTAATATTTTTGCTATTATAAAATTTTCGAACATCAAAAGTTCGAAATTTCACGAAATAAAAAAAAAATTATATAATTTTTATTTAAGATTTTGAAATTTTAATATTTTCTTTAATCTCCGAAAATTCGAAAATAACTTCGAAAATTCGAAATTAATTATTTAATATTTTACAGAACTTATCACTTATAAATATTGCTAAAAATTTATATTTATATAATATATTTGGTACTATAACATTTTCGAATATCTAAATTTTGCATGTTTTTAATATTTTAAATGTTTTTAAACTTCTGATCATATTTTTCACGTATTTAAGGCTTTCGAATATTAATTTTATTTATTATTTTGTGTTTTGTGCTAAGTTCGATTTTTCAGTTATATGACTGCCCTCGTATACTGCATCATGTAAACAATAATCATTTCTGTGCGCTGCAGTGACACTTGAAGATTAGTAAGTCCAAATTCTAAAGAAATTTATATAGAACTGTCTGGAACAGTCAAGACTGTATTTTGTATTGTACGTCTTTTAAAAAAATATATATCCAAGCGACTTCAAGTGGCAAAAAATAAAAGAAAAGAAAAATTTAAATGAACTAAAAAAAAAAGAAAAGTCGAAGAAAGAAGTGTGGATAATGAACCAATTTAAAATAATAATTTAAACAAGCACAAAACTACGAAATATTCTCAAAATTATAAATTAATGTCGTCAAAATGGCCTCTCGCTTTTTCAGTGTTTTTCTTGTATTTTTTTTTATTGCAATGAAAAATATTAAGTTCTACTAAAATATGATGGCGAATTTATGGCTTGAGCTTAAAATTATCGTTAGTTGTTTTTTGTGAGACTTTTTTTTTAATTCCCACAGCCAGAATTTTTTTCAGCATATTTATTTATTCCTAAATTTATAGTTTTACTTTTTTAAATTCAAAAATCACGTTTTCTTTCAATTACTTGCAGTTTGCAAATAATTAAATCATATGAATTTGTCCAATGGATGATTCATAAAGAATACTTAAAAATTATTTAGCAAAAATTTTAATTTTTATCTTAATTTCGTTCGAACTTTGAAATTTTAAAGACCAATTAAAGATTTCGTTTTTGTATTATAATTCTTGTTTGTTATTTTACAATGTCAGCTTTTAAAGCTATGTTCGAAAATTCGAAATTAATTTCGAAAATTCGAATTGTGTATTTAATTTATTTATTTATTGTTTTAATCGTTTTAAACAAAAGACAGTGCGATTTTTGTTATATATATGTATAAATTCGAAAATTCGAATTTTTGCAGCAAAGAATTTATTTACATAAGTATTTACATTCGCAAATTTGAGTTTAATTTCGAAAATTCGAGTTGTGTGTTGAAGTTTTTTATTTATCGCTTCAATCACACTTTCTGATTTTTGTGATAATTTTAAATTCGAATATTCGAGTTTTTTATTCATAGGCCATTTACTCAAAGAACGTCATAGCTCAAAAAATTATTTTTTTGAGTTAATGATGCAGAATTAATCCTAATATCGTTCTTTATATTCTGCAAAAATTTCATACAAATATCTTGTTTATTCAGCTCTTGAGAGATAAATAAAATTTTCTTTCTGCATTAAGTTGTGTGTAAATTGAAAACTTTGAACTCGTTTTCTGGCGAACTGGCTTTTTTCAGTTATGACGTTGTTTGAGTAAATGAGCGATATGTAGATTTATCTTAAAACTAAATGAATGTTAAATCAATAACTTCTGAAAATTTTAATATTTTTCTATTAAATTTGATTAATATATAGTTTTTAAAATTTTCTTATAAAAATGGCTTTTTAACTTATTTGTTAATTAAGTGTGCCAATGCCCGCGTACTTTCTATGTCAGAAGGAAGCACTTGCTAAGAAAATAATTTTTTCTTAATATAAAAACTGTAACTGAACACTTGCCATAGTTTTGCAACTAATAGATTTACATTTAAATAGAAAAAAATAGCGCCATAAATTTTTAAAGCAAAATAAATGCGTCAAAAGCAATATAATACAAAATTAATGCAACAAATATGGTAGGCAATAACTTTGTGGTCACGTACAGCGTACAGTGTATTTAAAATAACCCAACAAACAAATTCTACCAAGCCAGACAACTAATATTGATGACTGGTATTTTTTATAGTAAAGGCTTTATGTAAAGGAAATGTTCAAATAAAATGAAATGAAAATAAGCTGCATCAAATATGTTTACTGGGTTCTGGGTATTAAATGCATTTATTTTACTTTTATTAAAAATTTTCTTTTCTTTCTTAGGGCGCTTTGGACGCGTTATTGTCATATCGAAAGATGGCAATGCTAATATGATTAGAAGGGAAACATTCCAAGAGCTTAGGCAACTCGATGATATGATACAAAACGCCACGGTAACCCACGAAGGGGATACCTTTACCTACAAAGATACTTGCGCTCGTTGGGAAAACGAATGTTTTGAAAATGATATTTTAAATTTGGATTATATAATGGATGATGTAGGTATCTTATGCATATGTTTTTTCTTTTAATTCATATAAAACTTCTCTATTTCTAACATAATTGCAGATCGAATCGGGCGATTTGAATTTGACTTTTCCTTTAATGTTTAATCCTGTTACCTGGGATGCTCATGCATTTCCAGTGTTCTTTGGTGGCACAATATTAACTGAGGATAATTATATTGTGAGTGTACCAGCCATACAGTTGGTGTATTTTGTTACAGCAGACACTAAACGGCAAGACGCTCGGTAGGCTCTTAATTAATTTCAAGTTACAAAATGTTTTAAACTTTTTTCTCTTATAGAGGTGCCGAATGGGAAGAGACATTTTTGCGTGTGGTTGGCCAGGCTGAAAGCAGCGGCTATTTCAAACACATCTCTGTAGCCTATTTTGCTTCGCGAACTTTGGATCATGAATTGGAAAAGAATACGCAAACTGTCGTGCCTTATTTTAGTTCGACTTTTATCTTAATGGCTCTATTTAGCATAATTACTTGTATGATGGGCGATGCGGTGCGATCGAAGCCTTGGTTGGGCTTAATGGGCAATATATCTGCCGTTATGGCCACACTGGCGGCATTCGGATTGGCCATGTATTTGGGCATTGAATTTATTGGTATCAATTTGGCTGCTCCATTTTTAATGATTGGTGAGTTATAAAATTTATAAATATAAGTACAGACAGACATATCGCAGTATTTTAGGTAACATATCCGGCCATAACCGCCTAAAAAGCTTAATCGACACAGTTTTTGGACCTCCTTTTTTTAACGAAAATCGATCACTTACGTTTGAAAATAATTGATTTTGGTTAAAAGTACCTTAAGCCACATAATTTTCGAACATGATTTTTTTTTTACTAAAATCGATCATTTGCGAACGTAAATAAGCGATTTTCGCTCAAAAAAAAAACGAGCTCCAAAATATGTGTCGGTTAAGCCTTTTTTTGGCGGTATGGGTGGATTAATACTATTTTGTATTTAAACACTATGGCGATGCATTTTGCAGTTGTGTGATAATTTGTGTTAAAAACCTTTTATAAAGCCTGAATAATTTTTATATATAAGGCTGAAACATAACGTCATCACTATTGAAATAATATAATAAAATAAAATATAAGTTACTATATTTATTATATTATTAAAATCTGCTTAAAATATAAAAAAAATTACTTCAAAATAGTTTAAATCATTATAACACAATCATAACAGTTTATAACACTTTTATGGTAGCAATTGTATTGTATAACAGATTAAGTTTAGTGCTTCATATGTTTTATTGCTACAACAATGGATTTTGTTCCTTATCGTAACACTGTTATAATGTGTTATAACGCTTGAATTTCCATTATAATAGTTTAAATAATAAACACTTTTTAATAATATATTATAACAGCCTTATCAATACAAAATATAAAGGCTTAATAATAAAAAAAGTTTGTGTGATAATTTGTGTTAAAAACCTTTTATAAAGCCTGAATAATTTTTATATATAAGGCCGAAACATAACGTTATCACTATTGAAATAATATAATAAAATAAAATATAAGTTACTATATTTATTATATTATTAAAATCTGCTTAAAATATAAAAAAAATTACTTCAAAATAGTTTAAATCATTATAACACAATTATAACAGTTTAGAACAGAATGACTAAATTTTTGAGTTTTTAATATATACATATATGTACATAAGTACATTTGTGCATGTACATGTGTATGTATGTATTTTTTAAAAGACATTGTAATATTCCTTAACCTAGTGCAATATAATAGCATAATTTCTATATACTTCAAAGTGTTATAACACTTTGAGGCTCTATTATTATAATGATTGCTGCACTTAATATTTTATTTTAAAATGTCATAACGTATGATAGAAATATTTTAAAATTATTCGAGTTTTTAAAGCAGTTATAACAGTTTATACCACTTTATAACAGTTACAATAGTGTATAACATATTAAGTTTAAAACTCATTTTTTGCTTAACTACAGCTAAAGTACATTTTCCAACAATTTTATAACATATTACAAGCTAAAACAAGTGAGAGTACTATATTCGACTGTGCCGAATCTTATATACCCTTCACCAAAGTGCGCATATAAAGTATAGAGATACATTCATAAGCACATCCATACATATGCTTATGTTTTCTGAAAAAAATTTATAATTTTTTGCTCTAGTGCAATTTTTAGTATGTGACCTCTCGGTATTTTTCGATTAAATATTTTTTTTTTTTTTTGATATTAGCAATAAGTTTAATATTTTATCCTACACTCTGTATTTAAGAAATATTTTACATTAATTAGACCTATTTATATGGTATAAAAAATATCACAAAAAGTGTAAATTTCCCAACCCTGGAATCATCCTTTTTGATTTTTCTGATTTCTTACAGCAATCTCTTTCTTTTAAAAATATAGGACATGTTTAATTTATAGAAAAAAGGAAAAAATTGTTTTAGTAAGTTACTTTGTAAAAAAAAAGTTAAAGTTTTCCAACCCTGGAAACGTCTTTTTAATTTTTTAGTTGTTTTTTTTTAATTTGAAATAATAATTTTATTCGTACTGAAGCATAAAATAAGCTTATTTAATAAAAAAAAATAAAAATTAGTTTTCGGTAGTTAATTTTTATATCACAAAAAGTGAAGTTTCCCAACGCTGGAATCATCCTGTTTGATTTTTCTGATTTCTTACAGCAGTCTCTATCTTTTAAGAATATAAGATATGTTTAATTTATAGAAAAAAAGGAAAAATTTGTTTTAGTAAGTTAATTTTGTACAATTTTGTATAAAAGAATATAAAGTTTTCCACCCCTGGAAACGTCTTTTTAATTTTTTTTTATTAGAAATAACAATTTTATTCATAGCGAAGTATAAAATAAGTTTATTTAATAAAAAAAAATAATAAAAATTAGTTTTCGGTAGTTACTTTAGTATGGCAAAATAAAGTTTGAGTTTTCCAGCTCTGAAATGGTCTGCTCGATTTTGGTGATTTTCAATACCAATCTTTTTCAGACTAGTTCCGACACACCAGTCCAAGACCGAAGTGTCTAGCTGTCCTGGGAGCTTCGGAAAATCGAATTCACGTATATCGCTTATTCGTCTTCCCTATGCATTAGAATCCATAATATATATATATATATACTTTATGGCTCGCTTATTAATGTTGTGGAAATTACAAACGGAATGACAAACTTATATATACCCTTTTACTATTTTTTGGTAAAGGGTATAATTAGACAAATTTTATTAAAATAAAATTAAAATTTATTCACAAAATAATGCAAGACATAAAATTTTACCATAAACAAACTATAATTATTATAAAAAAAAAATGTTTTAAATTTTTTTCAGGCATTGGCATTGATGATACCTTTGTTATGTTGGCTGCCTGGCGCCGAACTTCATTAAAACTATCTGTGGCTGAGCGTTTGGCACATACCATGTCCGAGGCAGCTGTGTCCATTACAATAACCTCCCTAACCGATTTCATATCATTTTCACTTGGCATCATAAGTCCTTTCAGATCGGTGCAAATTTTTTGTAAATATTCCGTGTGTGCAGTTGTTTTCACTTTCTTGTGGCACATTACCTTCTTTGCTGCCTGCATGGCCATATCGGGCTATAGGGAGAAGCAAAATCGTCACGCTATATTTGGCTGTAAAGTGCAAGCCTTATCGGTGGCCATAAAAGGTAAATTTTGCCAAAATATTTTATAAAATATGCTTGAGTATCTAAATATTCATTTCAGAAAAGCGTAATATTTTTTATCGTTGGATAATGTCGGGTGGCATAAATGATGATGATCCAGATAATCCCATTGATAATAAGGATCACGTTCTAATGAGTTTCTTCCGCAACAATATTTCTGCGGTCATCAATAATAAATGGTGTAAATTGCTCATTATTTTAATATTTGCAACATATTTGGCTGGAGCCTGTTATGGCGTTACTCAGATAAAAGAAGGCTTAGAGCGTCGAAAACTTTCGCGAGCAGATTCATATTCAGTGGAATTTTTTGATCGTGAAGATGATTATTATCGTGAATTTCCCTACAGAATGCAAGTAGGTATTCTTTTTATTACGTTATTTTTCTTTTAAATTCATAATTAATATAATTTTGTTTTCCTTTAGGTTATTGTTACCGGTGACTTGAACTATTCTGATCCTGTGGTTCAAGAACAATATGAGGAATTAACTCAAAATCTAGAACATACTTCTTATGTTACTTCCTCTTTATATACAGAGTCTTGGCTGCGTTCTTTTGTGTCCTTTGTGGAACGTAATAATGAATATTTAAACTTAACTTTGGATACTGAACAGCAATTTATAGATGCCGTTAAGGAACATTGGTTATTCCCCGGAAATCCCTTCTCCTTAGATGTTAAGTTCAACGAGAATGAAACTAAAATTATAGCCTCCAGATTTCTCATACAAGCCGTTAACATTACCGATACTAATCATGAAAAGGAAATGGTCAAAGACCTGAGACAAATTTGCAAAAATTCGCCTTTAAATGCCACCATATTCCATCCCTATTTCGTGTTCTTCGATCAGTTTGAGCTGGTGCGGCCAACTTCACTGCAATCTATGATTATAGGAGCCATAATCATGATGATTATTTCATTTGTCTTCATACCCAATATATTGTGTTCCTTGTGGGTGGCTTTCTCTGTCATATCCATAGAACTGGGTGTTGCTGGCTATATGGCTTTGTGGGATGTAAATCTTGATTCCATATCCATGATTAATCTAATCATGTGCATAGGCTTTTCCGTGGACTTTACAGCTCACATTTGCTATACTTATATGTCTTCCAAAAAGAGAAATCCCAAGGCTAGAGTACGTGAGGCCTTCCATTCTCTAGGCCTGCCTATATTACAAGGTTCCAGCTCTACCATTTTGGGCATAGTGGCCTTACTTTTGGCTCAAAGTTATATTTTCTTGGTGTTCTTTAAAATGGTGTTTCTGGTAATATTCTTTGGAGCCATGCATGGTTTGTTTTTGTTGCCGGTTTTACTATCACTTTTTGGTCCAGGATCCTGGCAAACATGGACTGGCCGCGATGATGGCAGTGAAGAGGAAATTGATGTTTTGGACTCTAAACTGAAAGTGGTCAAAATGGATAAAAACTTTCTAAATACTTTCTATACGCCCTACACAGCTAACGCCAATGGTTTTGCCACAAAAGGTTTTTTGGGAGCTCCTTACAAAGCCTATGGAGATGAAAAGGATCTGGGCATAGGCACTTCGGGAGAAGATTCTTCCGAAAGCAGCTCTTCACGTTCACAAAGACGCCAAGCACTAGAGGATGAAACAACTCAGCGCAGATATGAGGAAGGCTGGCGTAAGTCCTCCTACAATGACCTCTTCGACAACGCTACACAAACGAAATTCCAAAGACACCCGGCTCTCTACAATCAAAAGGTAAACGCCCACGAATGGCGAACACGACTAGAAGAACACGAAGACTGCAAACCATCTAACAAACAAAGAGATCATTTTGCCTATGATAATTATGCAGCTGATTTACAAAGACGTCAAGCTGAATTTTTGAATGATATGCCGCCACGCATTACACCAACTTCCTCGTTAGATGAACGCTCAAGACGTAAATATAGAACGCCTTTGCAGCTGCCGCACAACAATAGCGCTAGTGGTGATGAGAGTAGTTATCATGTACAGTCTAGCATTGGGCCACCACTTGCCACATCCTCAGCAGTAAAACGCTATCAACGCAGGCGCTCTTCGGAGGATTCTCCGCGACAGTATCAACGTTGGCAGGCGTCCAACATAGAAGAACGCTATATGCGTCGCCATTCTCCTTCCAGACAACTGAAAGCCTCCTCCTCCATCCCTCACGAAGATGGTGAACATCCCGCGTCTCACAACTATCGTCCTCAGCCACCCAAACGATCATCTTCTCACCACAATCTCTATTATCCTGCCCAAAAGACACAGCAACAACTACAACAACAAGTCACACAAAAACATCCTCCCACATATCAATTTGGTGCTCCCTTCTATCATCACTGATAGTGGATTTTTATATATTTAGTCGAAAAGCAAAAAGTCACAGCAAATTCGTTTTTAAGTAACACAGCCTAAAATCAATTTAAACAAATTCAAAGGCGTTAGTGCTGGCAAAGAGAAGAATGTCATTCGCTATTTTTTTTAGCGCATAATGCAACTCTGTCTGAAAATACAACACTGTTACAAAAAACGGTAAAATGTGTGCGCTAAAAAAATACTAGTCTAACCGTGAAAAAAGAAAAAAATATGTAATATGCCTAAAGCAAAAAGAGACTGCTTTACGAATTTTTTTGTGGGAAAATTACACACTATAGCAGAATTGGCGAATTGCCAACGTTTGAATCAAATTCGAAAAATGATTTGCCAACACTGGTACAATTGTATTTTTGGGTTAAATAAAAATAAGAAATTTATTTTATGTGTAAGGCAATAATACAGGTTGCAAATTCCCAAAAAAAAATTAAAAACATTAAGCATTATAAAGTAAAAAAAAGTAGTAAAAGTTGCCAGCACTATAGGCCATGCAGATGCATGCACTGGTGTATTTTCTTATGGTTTGATAAATATTTAGTTCACGTCCATACGATGAAACGTTTGTTGCGAAACCTTTGAGTTTATTGGTGAAAGGGTTCTTGTTGAGCATCTTATTCTCATGAAAAATAAAAATACATATATTGCCCCTTATCGGGAAAAAAGGCGAATAGTTTGTTCACCTGAAATTTGATTTTTTACCATACAAAGTACCACCAAAGTTTCACGTGAACAAACTATTCGCCTTTTATTCCCGGTAAGGGTCATTAAGCTGCAAAACAAAAGCTTCAATGTATGAACATTAATTCAGTTTCAAAGTAGAATTTAAAAATGATATGCAGCAAATATTTAATAATATGGACGGAGGCTTAGGGTTGAGGGGCTATTACACAGCGATCATGTTGTCGAGCATATCGGCCCTTCGTGCGTTATTATACTTTAGAACATCATTATACATTAATTGTTAAACAAAGACTTTTCGAAATGATGTATGTATTTTTAGCTGCATTAATTACACATTGCAACAACCAAAATTGGAATGGGATTAGACCATGCAGATGCATGCAAATGAAAGTTTACATAATCCATAACAAAACCTTGAAGGTTTTTTTTTAATCGCTTATAATTATAAGCGAGTTATTGGAAAATTAGCATAAATGATAGATTATGCATGGCAGCCCGCGAAGCCATTAGCTTGTCTGCGAAAAACACTCAGGGTCAATGGTGGGAATAGAACCCACGACCTTTGGACTAAAAGGATAGCATCGCTACCACTCCGCCACTGACAACCCACATGAAATTAAATTGGTTTAATGTATAGCCTTTTTCTCGAGTTGCCAAAAAGTTATTGAAAATACGATTATGACAGATTGGTCCCTGAAAATTATCAGCATAATTATGAATAATAGTTTCCCGGGAAGCTTTTTCCCATTCCTCCTATTATGAATTAAAATTTCCCCGATATAAAACTACCTTTGTAGGTATTCTAAATATGAGGGAGAATTTTTGAGAGTTTTCTCCCCAAACATTTTGTAGAGAGCTTATGCAAACATTTAAAATCAAATTCATAAATATTTTATAACAATGATATACAGCCCATTTGTAAATAACAATTCCCAGGGAGTTTTTTCCTTTTCCCATTCCTCCTATTACAAATAAAAATTTTCCCGGGAAAAAAGTCCCTGCGTAGGTATTCTAAATATGAGGGAGAGTGAGAATTTTTGGAGAGTTTTCTCACCAAACATTTTGAAGAGAACTAATGCAAAAATTTAAAAATTAAACTAATAAATGTTGTAAAAGAATGGTATAAGCAGGGATGATAAAGTTGGTACAAGTGTACTTTTTTGGTACAATACAAACCCTAAAGGTACGTTGGTACCCTCGTGACTCATTTGGTACTAATTGAACAATTTGCGAGAGACTATCCCTTGTTTTTTTTACACAAAAAATAAATCGCGATGACTTAAAGTACATATATCCAATTTGAGAGGAAAGTGGTGAATTTGATTTATTAATGAAAGCGACTAAGGTAGTCGGTAGATATGGATTACACTTGTTTGGTTTATTATAAAGAACTACATCTATCTTCACTGGTTTTTCGTTCCCAATATGATATCATCGTCTTCATTTATTTTATTTATTGTATTATTATAAAATGTATAAGAAATTTGCTATATAAATATCATATCAATCGTTCAAATGATAAATTAAATGAAGTTAGTTATGCTACATACATATATAAACGATTAAAATTTGCTATGAAATGAAAAACTTTATATATCTAGAAATAAAATTAAAAGTTGTATAGTTACGGATTTTAAAACAAATGTTAAACAGTTTTATATAACCTTTTGCAAAAATAAATAAAGTTAGTTTTCATGACGAAATTTTAACCTGGCTAACAAAATTCACTCCCGAAAATGTTACAAGTATCGTAGCTTTCTTAATAAAAAATATTCCCAAAAGTAAATGGAAATTATGATAGTATAAATAACGAGTTTCGAATTTTGAAAAGTTAATTGAGTGAGCTTATGATTCCGTAGCTTTCAAAAGTTATCAGGAAAATATGGTCAATTCCACACTCATCAGCGAATGTGGAAAGAGTATTTTCATAATTTAAACGAAGACTCGAAAGTCTAATAAAAACAAAAGACTTATTGAAAGGCCCTAACTCGTATTTTTTTTACGAAATTGAGTTTTTCAGTGATTCCAATACATTTCACACAAATACACCTCGCCACAAGAATTAATTGCAATAGTTTAAAAAAATCACGCTTTTACAATTAGTTGTACAAAAATATTACAGAAAGAATATTACAGTTTATATTGTGTTTTTACCTTCCCATTTCTACTTGCGACCAACGATATGTATTTACTGCCTCTTATACTAAAAATGAGAAAGAAGACTAGTATCCGAATTCTAATAAATTTTCACTTTTGAGTTAATGATGCAGATTAATCTGCAGATTAATCTGCATCATTAACGATATGATTCTTTTTTAAAACAAACACAAAATTTTCATTTTTCATTAAGTCGTGTGTAAATTTGTGTTCTGGCAAACTAGTTTTTTTTTTTTGAGTTATGATGTTATTTGAGTAAATGAGCGACATGTGCTAAAAATATAATAAAAAAAAGTTTAAGCACAAAAAACGAGTTTAGTACAATTGGGGTCGAAAAAGTACAATTTTAAAAGCTAACTGGTACAAAATTGGTTTCCTCATTTATCATCCCTGGTTATAAGCATTTATTTAGAACACAAAGTTTAAATAAGCACCGGAATGCTATATTTCTCTCTTGTTTGGGGCATTTTTATCCAAGCTAAAAAACACTCCAGTTTGCACGCCTCCATAACAAGCGGTCTCCCCTAGCCATGAACTTGGTATGCGAATCATATTGGACACCGAAAATGGCTAATGGAGACCGCTCATGTCCATGTTTCATCCATGCTCTGACATCGATGCCCGAACATATGGCTGAGCAACAATGTTCGCCATGAGATTTGCCATCCGCAACCATTTGCAACAGAAAGAAAAGAGATAAAACAAAATAGATAAAAATTCCATCATCGCTCTTTCACAGTTGCTCTACCGGCGTCATGTACAAATTTAATCCATTTGCATCTGAACCTGATTCAGTTTTCGCTTCCACATTCTTTTATTTTATTTGATTATTATTTGAGCAAAAACAGATTAAATTTCTATTGCTGAACTCTTGTGTTAATGCAGCATAAAATGTAAATATTAAACAGCTGATCCACATTTTACTCTCTCCCGTATTGGCTTATTTATATCCGGGGAATAGAATAGAATAGGGAATGTAAATGTTAATAAAAAGTGCTTAAAAATTTATTTATAGTAAAGATGAATTGGTTCAGTGGATTTATTTTTCGTTGAAGAGAAGGCAGTACACAAGTTTAATCTATTAGGCTGGGCTAAAGGGATAATTGAAATCTTTTGCAATTACCGTCTCTTCATCGCGCCAGTTGCCATCTTTGCTGTTTAAAATATTTTATGACATGTCGAGCCAAAACATCAAACATTTTTTAATACACGCTAGCATGGACATTTTCATCTCTCCAAGGCGAATTGATAACAGGTGGTCTCGATTTGCAACTCTGCATATTTGCTTTAAATATTCGTTAGTATAAAATTTCCTGCTTTCAACAAATTTCCGAACGCTTTACTTTGTTTCAACACAAGAGAAATTGACAGCTGATCATCAGCTGCTGAATTGAAAACACCTGACATTAATACGACCTGAGCGAATCGGTTGGTCCAACATAAATATTCGACAACATGTTTAATGTGTAATAGCCGCTTTAAGTCTTAAAATAGAACAGAAATAGGTCAGGCATAGCAGCACAAATTTAATATTGACACATTTAAAATATTTATTTGATTTTACTTTTTATGCAGTCAAATATAAAATTTGAGATCATGGTTTCGGTTTTGAGTTATTGGACCTACGACTACGACGAAAATTTTGAAAAATTCTTTAATCTAGTACAAATCGTCGTAGTCGAAGTCGTAACACGATACTCGTAATAAGGCCCATTTATGCAAAAATACTTTATTTAGTTTTAAAAAAAATATCCTAACTTCTATGCATATACATAAAGTTTTAAGTACGCAAGGACACATACGTTGTTATTTATAAACACTCTCTCTCTGGTATTTTATATATGTATATTTTTTTTACTACACAACCGCCTATCTTAAGATAAGTGGTTCTTGCGCACACACTTTGCAATTATAATTAAAGTGAAATAATTAAGTAAAAAAAAAACTATTGAAAGGAATAACAACGATTTAACAACAATTTAACATATTGTGCTCAAAAGAAATCAATTTGTTTTCAGTTTAAAAAATATCTACATATATGGGTCGGGGTCTATGTCATTCTGTATATTTTTATGTTCATATAGAGAGTTTATACGAAATATAGTGATTCGGCATCAATAACTCATAATCGAGCAAAAGTGACTTACGCCATTTTTCATAAAAGAGAGAAACCGTTAGACATAAGAAATACAAAATGTGCATGTGAACACTTCTGATATAATACCCCTTTTAGACACGCAAAGTTTGATTCAATTGTGTGAAGGACAGAGGGAGGATAACTACCTCTTTCTGTCTTTCTTCTTTCTCCCAGCTGAGTTAAGACTTTGCAAAGTAAACTTTCCGTGTCTAAAAGGGGTGTTACAGCGCTTTGAGTTGGCCTTATATTATTTTTATACACTTTTATATTTAAAACGTTTTCAACTTAACAGGAATATGGATTGAATGCAAATAATTTTTAGTTTTAGATATTTAAGTATGTAATTTATATGACGAGCATATGTAGGTTTTATAAACGATATATGTAAGTATGTATGTATGTATGTATAAATTTACATGCATACACACACATATGTGCATGCATACATATGTATGTATGTATATATATTTTAATATTACAGAATAAGGACAAGTTCAAAAGTAAAACATGTTAACTCCAGAGTGTCAAAAGGCTTTGAAAAAATTGTGTTAAAAAGTTTGTGGTATATTATTTAAAAAAAAACTTTTTAGAAGTAAAAATGTTTTTTTAAGTGTAAAGATGTTATTGCAATTACACAGCCATTATTTGATTGCGTAAAGAATCAACGCACCTCAATAACGCAATGATAATTTCACCATAAAGCAGAATGTAAAGCGGCCCACCCACTTGCAATATAATTGTGCAATTTTTCGTATTGTACAATAATATCGCCAATGTGTATGTCATTTTCGAGGGTGGCACAATATATAGGAAACTATCAAAAGACGATCTTTATTGTTTAATCGAAAAAATTGTGTAATGTTGTTTACTTTTTCACTGTCAGGAAAATTGGGCAACATTTTCTTTAAAAATATTGTGCAATTTATTGCATAGTATAAGTCAAAACGACAATAATATGTACAACAACATATAAAATAATATTGTGTAATGGATGGGCCGCTTAAACAAGTTTTTATCATTTGTCAGATACAAAGCAAATGTAACAAAAAAAAAAATTCATATTTAATAGCGCTACCATCTGGTTCGATATGCCTTGGGTGTTAATAAATAATTAAATATGTATATCCAATTGCTTATATTGTTCTGTATGACGAAGGCTGTATATTTTGTTTTTTTTTAGCGTTTCATAACCACATACACTAACTCTTTTGGGTATTATAACACTTTCTAACATTTTGAGACATAATCATAACACACGGTAACATTGTGAAAAACTATTATAACCCATTATAACGCTTTGAAAAATACTCGTTAAATAATTATAAAACATTATAACAGTTTGAAAAAATACTAAAAAGTATTATAACTCTAATTATAATGCATCTTAAGACTTTGCGAAATAGTTATAACACATTGTGACACATGGAAAAACTATTATAATGCAACAGAACCTTTTTAAATATTATCGCATAATCATAAAACATTACAACACTTTAAAAATATATTAAAAAATATAAATGTAATAGTAGTTATAATAGTTATAACACATTATGACACTTGAAAATATTATTTCAACGCACTAACAGGCTTTGAAAAATAATCATTGTACAATTATAACACATTATAACACTTGCAAGAATAATGAAAAATTTTATAAATAATTATAACGCAACCTAATTTTGAAAAATAGTTATAATACGTTGAAAAATAATTTAAACGCTTTATAATACATCAAAAAAGTCAAAGGACATTATAACACTTTGCGAAATAAATTTAACAACTTATAACACTTTCAGAATTAAACATAACATGTTATAATAATTACGATAGCCATATAAACACACATTCCTGCAACAATCACAAAACATAAATCCCTAAAAAATAATTATAACACATTATAACACTTTGAAAATAATCATAATACATTACAAACAATACATGCAAAATTAAACATAAAAACTATCACACTCGATTTGGCTTTCTCTAACATTAACTAACATACGAAGAAAAAAAAATATAACCGCTTGTTACACTTTGAAAAATAATGATGAAAAATTATAATACTTTCTGAAGTTAACTTCACGCATTATAACACTTGGAAAAATAATAAATTATAGATATAAAAGTGAAAAACGATTATGATATATTTGAAATATATTTTAAGATTGTGTAATATAATTTGATAATTTACTAATAGCACCATAAAACACTTTTGAAAATAATTATAATACATTATAACAGTTTTCTAAAATATACTTAATGATTTAACAAATTTTTAGTAAACTTTGAGAAGTAATTGCAATACTTTTAAAATTATTATAACAGTTTTTAAAACTATTATAACAGTTTTGAATTTAATGATAACACATTATGAAACTTAAAAAAGTCATCAACACACTACAACAATTTCTGAAATAATTCCAGCATTTAAAAACTCTGTTATAAAATAATTATAACACTTTGGAAGACAGTCGTAAGCACAAAAAGTATTTTAAAAACGACAAAATTTGTAACGAGTTTATTTCAATAGTTTTGGCTATAATTAAATTTTCGGTTTTACTACTTTCGGTATAATTTTAAATAATTTTCTCTCCGCAACTACTCAAAACGATCCGTTTCGATTCCACATGCCTGGATTATAATATTTTGAAAAGCAATCGTAATTTATAATAATAGTAAAATTTAAAAATAATGACTATACGTTATGAAACTTTGTAAAATAGTCTCAACAGCTAATGACATTTTGTCGGCTAATCGTGATATATTGTGACACTTTGAAAAATATTAAAAGCGCAATATAAAAGTTTTAAAATAATAATAAGCCCCTAAAAAATTATAACTTCATTTACAAACAATGTGATAATTGAGAAAGTTTATCCAATTGCTAGCTTATTAATTAACTGTTATAAATTATTATAAAATATAATGCAATTTCAATGTGTATAACACTTAATTCTAGCAACTAACGTGTCATAAATAAGTTCATGAAATCTTTTTAGTAGTATAAAAGCTTTGTAAATAATTATAATGCATTATGACAACTTATTACTTAATTATAATACATTATAACAGTTTTAAGTTTAATTTTACGACACAGTAAGTTAATAATTGTTACTAGTATAATAGTTTAAAATGTTGTATAGCACGTTATAACAGTTTAAAAATTTAACTATAACATTTTGAAACATCTTTTAAAACTGTTATAATACTTTCAAAATTATTATAACAGTTTTAAAAATGCTTATGACACTTAAAGCTTGGAAAAAATTTTCTATTATGTATAACACTTAAAAAAATATTTTTATATATGTCATTTTATGTAAAAGTTCGAAAGTTTTTCTGTTATTTAAACCGCAAATTTTTTAATACTTTTTTTAACAAATGCTAAATATTGTTTTGTTGTATTTATAATAGACTTTTTAAAATTTTTATAATTATGTATTTATAAATTTATAATTATCATGAATATTTTTTAATTACTCGCTTTATTATGTTGCTTAGAAGCAACATTATGAAAACTAGTTGACACCAGTTATATAATCATGATAAGAATTAATTTTATATTTAAGATTAGTACGTACAAGCTAGCTCATACACTTTTATATATTCTTAACTTGGACTTAGCTGCGTAAATATTCCACAAAACAATTTCAGCCGACTTTTGTAAAAATGAATTTTTGTTTTCCTAATCACTAAGGGCCAATTTTTTTGGTTCGAGATTAAACTGAGCTTCTTTCTCTGATTGCACCCCTTTTACACACCAAAAGTTTACTTGCAAAGTCCCAATTTACACTATGCAAGTCTTATTGCTAAGCTGATTAGTTTGCTAAGGGAGAGAGACGGGGAAAAGAAACGTTGTTGTTGCCCTCGTCTCTCTCTCTCCCTGAAGCGAATCAGCTTAGCAATAAGACTTGCATAGTGTGATTTGGGACAAAGTCTTAGTTCAGCTGGGAGAAAGACAGAAAGATATAGTATTCCTCCCTCTGTCTTTCACACAACTGAACTAAAACTTTGCAAAGTAAACTTTTACTCCTTTTAGACACGGAAAGTTTACTTTGAAAAGTCTTGATTCAGCTAAGTGAAAGACAGAGGGAGGAATACTATCTCTCTTTGTCTTTCTCTCAGCTAAATTAAGACTTAATTAAATTTAAGTAAATTTTCCGTGTCTAAAAGGGGTATTCGCGTTTCTAAAAGGGGTATTAGATGTTTTTGAGTGGTTCTTTAAACTTCTTTCTGTATGTATGTATATGTATGTGTAGCATTACTATACTGAAGAACAAAATGGTGGCAACATTGTTTGTGCAGAAGTCATAAGGTTATTAACACACTTTGATTTCTGTTGTGGGAAGAAGAAGAAACTGCCTGATTTCATTCTTTACAAGTAAAATATTGTGCGTGTTAAAGAAAAGAGATTAATAATATAAAATATGTATTTATAAAGTTATTTATGTGTTTTTGAATTATTTTATCGTATAATTTAATCTCCAATCTTGAACTTAAAAAGTGGCCCTAAAAGCAATAACGTATTTTATAACAAATACTAACTCATAGTATATTGTATCAATTAAACATTCGGTAAATATTTAAGCACAATTGACAAATACATCTTAAATATAAAGCATAAAATATAAAATACTAACAGCCTTCTCCCACGATGTCATCAGAAAATGTTCGATCCATTAATTTCATTGAAAACCAAAACAAATTTCCTTATTTTGTTGCTGTTTTCAATACAAAAGTTTTCGATCGTACGTTTTCTGTTGACATTGTGGGCCCCGGCCGTAAATAGTCATTATTTTTTATAATCACGAGAAAAAAAAGCTAAATACCTGCAGTATGATTCATAAGTTTTCGTAAATTTTTGATTAAATAAAAAATAGTATAAAAATAATTTTTTTCATACCAGCCTTAAACCTACTTTATCCATCCTATGCGTCTATACGTTCTTTGCGTTTTGTGCTGTAACTTACCACATACAATTACCTTGATTCTGCTTTTTGGCAAATGCATAAAACGCAACTACGCATTGAACGGATGGTATGGACCTCCAGCTTTATGCATAACGAAAAAATGGCATGAAGTTAGCATAAGTGACTAAATTAAAATACGTACATATACATGTGTATGTAAGTGTTAACAAGTTGACACTAAAAACTAAAATTTGTATGGCAAAACTCGTTAAGATCATGTTCAATTTTGTTAGCTTGTGATAACTGCATGTCAGTCATTCGTTTTGCATAAGACTGTTGTACATACATTTCCGCCTTTGCAATCTTGTTTATTCATTTTGCAAAAAATTAAAAAATTTTGTGCTTAGTGACATTTTAGCAGTTTGCTTTGACAGAAAATAGTTTTTATAAAATTTTTTTAATATTTTAATATCAATTTCAACATTTTAACATATTATAGGAATTTATCGTCAAGGCTGAATTAATAAGGGCAATTATGAATAAAATTCCGCGAGAAATTTCTCTCTTTTCCAATTGGAATTTTTTGTTTTCCCTATTACTTGTCATTAGTTGGAATTATTCCCCGGGAAAAATTTCTCGCGGAATTTTATTCATAATTGCCCTCAATATCATTAAATTTTTTCTTGCCATTTTTTGTAACCAGGGGGCAAATCGCGGCACTCGTTATCGAACGAAATTACAAAAAATTTCACTAGAGTTTATATGGAAATATTTCGTAAGCTCGGTCGATAAAGAGTGCCGCGATTTGCCCTCAGGGCAATTATGAATAAAATTCCGTAAGAAATTTCTCCCTTTTCCAAATAGAATTTTTTGTTTTCCCTATTACTTGTCATTAGTTGGAATTATTCCCCGGGAAAAATTTCTGGCGGAATTTTATTCATAAATGCCCTCAACATATCGTCGCCTCAGAATTGATTTGCCCCACCGACCATTTAAAAAAGAAATTATTTAGCCATGCCATGACATTTTGATTAACCCCTTTTTGAGATAGTAAGAATTAATTTTCAATTATTTTTAGGTTTAATAAGAATTGTTTTACTGTACACGCCACTGTTTGGCGATTGCATCAAATTCTTCATATAAAAACGCGCAAAATAAATTAAACTATTGTTTTGCTTCATTTCCATAAGAAATTGATAATAAATAAATAAATAAGTGTGACTGTGACTCGCACACGCAGAGTTTCGTACGGACACTACTTATAGAATATATTACATTAGACGTTTTTTTTTCTTTAAATTTAAGTCACCGATATTTTTTGGGTTTTAGGCGATGTTTCTAGTTTTGACCGTTTTTCTTATTTTTGGTGTTATTTTTAATTAACGCGATTTTTTTCAATTTTTTACGATTTATTTTAGTTTTATAGATTTTTTTATTTGGCGCCTTTTTTCTAGTTTTTAGGATTTTTTCCGGTTTTTTGCCTTTCTTGAGTTTTTGGCAATTTTTTTCGGTTTTTGGCGTTTTGTTTTAGACGCTTTTTAAGTTTTTGGTGCCTTTTTCTCATTTTGTCGATTTTTTCGTTTTTTACGATTTTTTCGTTTTTAGCGATTTATTTTAGTTTTAGATATTTTTTTTTCTAAATTGGCGCTTATTTTATTTTAAGCGGTTTTTTTAATTTTTGGCGCGTCTTTTTCATTTTTGTGATTTATTTCATTGGCGCGATTTATTCGTATTTTGGCAATTTATTTTAGTTTTAAATATTTTTTTTGCTAGTTGGCGCTTTTTTTCGGTTTTTAGTAATTTTTTTGGCTTGAAGATTTTATAATTTTGGGATTTTTTGCCTTTAGCGTTTTTGAAAATTTCTCTTACGGTTTCCAAGATACAGCAAGTTGTCTAAATTACATTAACTGATAGAATACTCTTTAATTTTTTTAATTTTAGTATTACTGCCAGTTTATAGAAGCCATGTGAAAATTCTAGGCTGTCTATTTATATTGAAAACAAAAACAAATTTTGAGTGCTTTGTTTTTGTTTTCAATACAAATAGGCAGGCGAGAATTTTTGCATGGCTTCTACAATATAAACTGGCAGTTAATTGTTGTAGCCTGAATAAAAATACGAGTACATCAAAAAACGAAAATAAGCGCCAAACTAGAAAAAAGTCTGTAAAACTAAAATAAATCACCTAAACACGAAAAAATCGCCAAAATGAAAAAAATCGTCAAAAATTAAATAAGAAATATAAGATTTTTTACAATAGAAAGAACTTAACCAAATTAATGAAATTTGTACAGCAAAAAAAAAAAAAAATAAATATAAAAAAAAAATAAAAAAAAAATAAAAAATATAAAATAAAAATAAAAATTCAGTAAAGTGCGACTCTGACTCGCGCACGAAGGGTTCCGTACGAACACTAGATATGTAATTTAATACAAACTTCATCCTATCTTATCTTAATATATATAAAAATCAAAAACACGTTTATTTGTTAGGGGTGAACTCTTCAATGCCCCAACAGATTTTCGCCTTCCACCCCACAAAATATTTGTAAAAGACCGGCGCGTGTTTTTATATATATTCTAGCCCGGTAAATGCTACGCCCCTTTCAGAAATAGTGATTTTAATAATAATATATAAAATCGTAGTGTGTGTTTGTTCTGTTTGTTCGTAACGCATGATCTCTGGAACTATAATAGCTGAGGGGCCGAATTTTTTAACACAGGTTCGGGTCAATACCCGGAAGGTTTTTGTTTTGTTTCGTACCAAACAAGTGACCACGGTGTGAAGTAATTTGTAGTTAAAAAAATATAACATAATTGAGGGTAATAAACGTTTGCCGGGCTCAGCTAGTATAATATATAGTTTTGGCATTTTTTTTCCTTTTTGGGGTCTTTTCGGTTTTTTTTTTGTTTTGGCGGTTTTTGCGTTTTTTCGGTTTTGGCGATTTTTTTAAGTTTTGGCTCTTTTTTTAGTTTAGACACTATATTTTCGGTTTTTGGCGTTTTTTCATTTTGGCGATTGTTTTTATTTTTGGCGATTTTTTTAATTTTTGCGATTTGTTTTATTTAAAATTTTTTTAAGTTTTGGCGACATTTTCGCGTTTTGGCGATTTTTTTCGGTTTTTGGCATTTTTTTTCATTTTGGCAATTTTTTTTCATATTGGCGATTTTTCGAATTTGGCGATTTATTTTAGTGTCAGAAATTTTTTTTTATTTTGGCGATTTTTTTTTTTTTTTTTTGTTTGGCGGTTTTATAATTTTCGTTTTTTTTTAGTTTTACCGTTTTTGAAAATTTCAAGTTTTTGGCGATTTTTTTAACTTTTGGCTAATTTTTTAGTTTTGACACTTTATTTTCTTGTTTTGGCGACTTTTTTCGGTTTTCGGCGTGTTTTCATTTTGACGATTTTTTTATTTTTGGCGATTTTTTCATTTTTGCGATTTTTTTTATTTAAATTTTTTTTTAGTTTTGGCGACATTTTCGCGTTTTGGTGATTTTTTTAGATTTTTGGCGTTTTTTTTTTATTTTGGCGTTTTTTCGAATTTGGCGATTTATTTTAGTGTTAGAATTTTTTTTTTAATTTTGGCGATTTTTTTTAATTTTTGGCGATTTTTTTTTTTTGGTTTGGCGATTTTATAATTTTCGGTTTTTTTAGTTTTACCGTTTTTGAAAATTTCAAGTGTTTGCCTCTTACGGTTTCCAAGATATAGCAAATTGTCAAAATTACATAGTCAAAATTGCATTAACTGTTGGACCACCCTTTAATTTTATTTTTTTAAATTTTAGTGTTAATTGTTGTAGTCTGTATAAAAATACACTAATTTTACAAAATTCAAGTTTCAATATACATATGTTCATACAATTGTATGTATATTACATGAGATTTTAACATTTTTCGTTGCTCGTTTTGGAACACCCTTTATGTATTTGTTGTTGTAGCGGCCAAGGTTCTACAAACTTTGTCCAAATTTCAGGTCCGTAGCTCTTACGGTTCCTGAGAAAATACCGTGTGACGGACAGACGGACAGCGTAGCGAAAACAATAGGGTTCCTTTTCACTTTTGTTGTACGGAACCCTAAAAAAGCACTTTTTGTTCTGCGCATGGTATAGAGCAAAAAAATTATCAGCTGAAGTAGTGCTGCCACCTGTTTATATACACCGTGGTTCTACGACTCCTCACATATAAATAAATTCATACATTTTGTAAACAAAAAAAAAAATAACAAAGAAAAATGAGCACAAAATAATATACAACAAAAATTAGAGAGAATTTGAAGTTATTGCCGTAAATTTTATTAAGAGCTTTGTTAATTTGACAGCGATTTTTGCTGAAGTTGCGGACTTATTTTGTTTGATCATTTAAAATCGAAAAGGTGATTTTTTTGAATACTTATATGTATATACAAAGTTTATTACTGACTGAATTCACATTTCTTATTCATTTTTATAGATATGGACTGATTGATCTGAAGCCAAAAAGCTGCAGAGAATGTAAAGCAAAGAGACGCTATGGTACAAGCCCCACGGTAAAATAAAATCTGAATAATCTGAATAATGGTATTTCAAAACGATTTAAATTGAAAATAAAAAAAAAAACATTCTTATTTAGCAAAATGAAAGACAAACATAATTTTGTTTTATTTTATTTATTGCAGAGTTAATCATTTCACATTAAAATTAATGAACATTTTAAACTGAATTGCTACTGTAAGTGTAGCGACACTGTCCCAATTTACCACAATTCGGTTCGAGGGCTTTCTCGCAAATATAATAAATTTTTTCCGTATAACCTAAATTTTCATATTCAAATGTATCGGCTTTTGTAGCTAAATATTTATCGGTTTCCGGAGTCAGAGGACTGTTTTTAGGCCAGTAAGTAACTGTCTTCCCAGTTCCTAACCAATAGTATGTATTTGAAGTAGTTCCAAAGGGTCTTGCAGATAGCCAATACGGCTTGTTTATATTTCCTGTAAAGTTATATAAAAGTATTTATAAGTAAATATTACCCAGATATCTATTTATTATTCCTTTATCATCACTCACCAGTTTTTGCCACAATAGCAAAAAGATTATTATATTCTTCCTGATTTTCAATTGAAGCCAATGTCATGTCGTATTGGGCACAGGCGTGGGCAGCATCAAAAAAATTTTTTGTACCTTCTGTTTCAATATAATAATGCTTTCTACCCAAAATGACACTTGTGCCAGTAAGCGATTCTGCTCTCATAACATTTAAAGCCAACACGCTCAGAATGATGTTAAAAACAAGATTAAAAAAGAACATTTTGCTGAATGAAATTTCTATAAATTCTAGCTTAATAACAGCAATTGCAGGAGGTTTTATAGAATTATTTTTTTTAGTAACTCTTAAGGTAAATTATTGTTACAATATTATCTGCTATTTTAATGACAGTGATTAATGTTTTTATTTACAAAAAAATATATATAGATCAGTAAAAGTTATTAATGACTTGATTTTTTATTTTTTTAAATGTGAATTTTTTTTAAGCATTACATATATTAAATTTGTATGAAGACAATTGTAAAGAGTTTCTAGGAAATTGAAAAATCATTTCAAAATCAAATAGAAATGTTTTTTTTTTTGTAAATTTAAAACTTTTTGTTTGAGGCTTTTTAACTTATTATATTGATGTACATAATTCTCAATAACATTTTGAGAGTTTTTCTATAAAAATAATGAATTTGTTTCTTTTTTTGAATTTTACAAAAAGTTTTTGTTCAAATTCCAGTGTGTGTTTGTAAATGCATTACTGCTTTGCATCATATGAGCAAACTTTATACCCCTATCACGGTTTTTAACTTTTAAAATAGTTTGGTTGGGATTGATAAATTTGCATTGCCATTCTCCACTAAATTAACAGTTGTCTTTTCAGTTGTGTTTTGGTACTGTCATTTACAACTCTGCGTAAGTTTGGTTGATAGTGCTTTCACACTCACATGGTTTTAATAAAAGTTGGTTTTAACGTTAAAACCAACTGTTAAAACCTGGTTTTACAATACAAATTGTTTTTGTTAAAAGCAAATTAAAACCATTTTTGAATTGGTTTTAAGTTGGTTTTATGAAATGCAACCTTGTTTTCGCTGTGATAAATTCAGTGCTGCCAAGTTGAAATGACCGACAGCAGCTGATAATGTTATGCCAGTGAATAACAATAGATGACGCTTGAAAAATTTTCAACTTAAAAATGGATACAGCAGCAACAATAATCAAAAAATTATGGAAAAAAAGATTTTTTTGGTAGGAAAACAACGAAGATATTTTAAATTGAACTGTGGAAAGTGAAAATAGACAATATGACTGACATTCATCAATTATTAACAATATTTTCAAGCACTTCTTCATTCTGTATAAGAAGTTCCATAATTTAAAAAAATTTTATTTACAAAATATAAAATAATTTCCATTTTAGAGCGCATTGTGAAATATCTCAGTTTTTCATACAAACAAAAACAGTTGAACAGTATGTCCAACAAGTGTTATTAAAAAACAAAAAAAATGCAACGACAAATAAAAGCATTTCGGCAGGAGATTTATTTAATTTTGAGCAAAGTTATTAGACAGCCTGTGAGTTAAAACCTGAATTTAACAAACTTGCAGTGTGAAAGCAAAATCAGCTGTTTGTGGGTTTTAACTTTCAGTGTGAAAACACTATGAGAGAAGCGTTGAGAACTGCTTTTTAGTAGTTGGTTCTGTGGTTGGGTTTTTCTAGTTACAAGGTGGTGCGATATAAAAAGCAGAAAAAGTGGAAAAATCGTAATTAGAAATATTTTTTATGCATAATATCAAAATTTTCTAAAAATTTTAGTATCGGCGGTATAGCGGGCACATACAAAGATTTCTTTAAATATGGTTTTAGGTGATCCAACAAATAACGAAACGTTTCTTTATTCTGCCGGAATAACCTTCAAAAATTTTTTTTTATTAAAAATTCGTTCCCTATTTTGATTATTCCTTACCTTGCATTGGGTAGTTCAAGAGGGTTGGAATCATCACGAATTTTTCTCCCGATACGTGGCACATCTACAATTGCGGCTTCGTTTGCGTCGTCATTAAATAAATCTACATATATTTGTGTTCATTTGGTATGATTTCTTTGAAAATAAAAATACTAATAAATTCAGTAAAGTGCGATTCTGACTCGCGCACGAAGGGTTCCGTACGAACACTATACATGTAATTTAATACAAACTTCATCCTATATAATATATGGTTTTGGCATTTTTATTTCGTTTTTGGGGTCTTTTCGGTTTATTTGTTTTGGCGTTTTTTGCGTTTTTTTTCGGTTTTGACGATTTTTTTAAGTTTTGGCTATTTTTTTAGTTTTGACACTTTATTTTCTGGTTTTGGCGATTTTTTTCGCTTTTTGGCGATTTTTTTGTTTTTGGGGATTTTTTTTATATAAATTTTTTTTAGTTTTGGCGAAATTTTCTCGTTTTGGCGACTTTTTTCGATTTTTGGCGTTTTTTTTCATTTTGGCGATTTTTTTCATTTTGGCGATTTTTTCGAATTTGGCGATTTATTTTAGTGTTAGAAATTTTTTTTTTTAATTTTGGCAATTTTTTTCGTTTTGGCGATTTTTTTTAATATTAGACGATTTTTTTTTGGTTTGGCGATTTTATAATTTTCGATTTTTTTAGTTTTACCGTTTTTGAAAATTTCAAGTGTTTGCCTCTTACGGTTTCCAAGATATAGCAAATTGTCAAAATTACATAGTCAAAATTGCATTAACTGATGGATCACCCTTTAATTTAATTTTTTTTAATTTTAGTGTTAATTTTTGTAGTCTGTATAAAAATACACTAATTTTACAAATTTCAAGTTTCAATTGCTTAATTCACAAAACCGCTTGTATCTCTGTATCGATTGTATTATCATATTAAATACAAGAGTGTAACATTTGTTGTATGAAATTTTCATACAAAAATTAAATACACTATTACACTTTTATTTCATATGTTTTTAAAATGTTGTATTCAAAGAGAGGCTCTCTGAGAGAATTTGTATGTAGCTAGTTCTTCTTTTTTTCATTTAAAATACGAAATACATTAATACACTACACAGAGGGTGTTCACAATTAAAAAACCAAAAGTGTATTTGATACACAAATACACGATAAAGATTGTTGTGAATTAAGCAAATATACATATGTTCATACAATTGTATGTAAATTACATGGGATTTTAAAATTTTTCGTTGCTCGTTTTGGGACACCCTTTAATTTTTAATTCTCATGTATTTGTTGTTGTAGCGGCCAATGTTCTACATACTCAGTCCAAATTTCAGGTCCGTAGCTCTTACAGTTCCTGAGAAAATACCGTGTGACGGACAGACGGACAGCGTAGCGAAAACAATAGGGTTCCTTTTCACCTTTGGTGTAAGGAACCCTAAAAATGATACTTTTTCTAAAGATTTGTGTTTTTTTTCTGTCAAACTTGATATTTTAAGTTGGCAACGTGATGACAATTTCAACTAAAAAACAGTCGTGGTTCATAATACTAAAACACAATTTGGTCGTGTGTAAGTTTAGTCTACTCTTAGACGACCAATCTGAATTTAGTTGAGAACCGTGATAGGGGCATTAATTTAAAATGCAATACAATTTTGCTGATGAACTTTTTTAGTAGGAATCATGTTAGAAGTTTATATTTGACATTTATTTTTGCGTTATCACCCCTTTTACACACGTAAAATTTACTTTGCAAAGTCTTAATTCAGCTGGGAGAAAAACAGAAAGAGATAGCATTCCTCCCTCTGTCTTTCGCACAGCTGAATTAAGACTTTGCAAAGTCAACTTTCCGTGTGCAAAAGGGGTATATCTACTTCAGTGAAGCATTTTTAGACATTTAAACTTCGATTTGCAGCGCACAGTGGTGTGAAATAAAAAAAAAATTATAAAAAGTCCGCAACTATTGAACTACTAAACCGATTTCGATAAAGAAGAAGTGTTGAACTTTTGAGAAAGTATGTTTGAAGGCACCCTGTTGTAAGATAGGGTAAATCCAAAGAGCCTCAAAGTAGGAAACTGCGAGAGTCGAAATTCTTTCGGACCTTGTAGCCTTTGTAAATATCGACTGATCTTAATAATTTTTTCAGCGGGACAATCAACGTTAAGAAACAACAAGAAAACATGCTTACTTAGAGCACCATTTTATTTCTTAGGGCCAATTTCACCAACTCTATTTAAATATCAATTCATATATAAATGTCGATTTTGATTAATTTTTGTATGAAAAAACCATTTTTAAATATGAATTGATATTTAAATAAGTTGGTGAAGTCGGCCCTTACAGTTTCCAAGTTATTTGACTGGAAATTTTTTTTTTAGTTTCCGGTCCTGACTTTTTTTAATCGTTGGTACATAACTTCTTTATTACTTGGCAAAAATCAGTTGGTTTTATTTTTTTTTTAAGAAAACTTCATTACGATTCATATGACCCAGGAACAATTTTGCAATTTGGATTTTTAAAAATTATGAGAAAATTTTGTATATTTTGTGAAAAAAGTATTCTTATTTTTTTTATAGAATATTTTAAAAAATTATTATGTAGTTGATAAAAAACTTTGATTGTTTCTGAGAGAGGAGGCATTAAGAAAGACTGTGAATTAAATTTTAGAGATTTTTGATAATGCACCCTACATCCAGCATTGGTCGAAAATTAGCATTTTTTTGTGGATGTGTCAACAAAATTGCACGCTCATTTTTGTAATTATTTTTTTATTATAAATAAACTTGTTGTTAGTAACTTGTAAGAAACTCTTAATATCCCACACATAAATGTAGGCAGGAGAGAAGATTTTCTAAAAATGCTAAAAATTTTCTGACACAATTTTTCCCAATAAAAAAAAAGTTTTACAAAATTATATATTGGGAAACATTTTAATTTAGTTCACTAGTATACATTTAGCTTTGCAAACCGAAAAAAAAATTATTCTCATACCTTCAATACTTTTCGAAATATTCAAAATCCAATTTTGATTATAAAATTAAATTTTCTACATATTTTATTTTTGCCTAAATTATTGATCTAATTTTTTTTTTTTACTTTAAATGTTGCTTAACTTTTTCTTTATTATTACAATATAAGACGTAATTGTCTATTCAACGGTATATAATATGCATACCTTTGACATTATATCAGTCTTAAAATGTATACACAAATATAACACCGCAGGTGAAAATTTACGTGTTTTATCTGCTATTCAAACAAACCCACATTTTTTATGACCTCTTGAAGCTGTTATTAAATATATTTTTGTAATTTATTACTTTTATTTGGCTCAAACATATAAAAATTAATATACACAGACAGTATGTATGTATGTAGTATATGTATACCCACAATGACAAAGCCACCAGCGCGCACATCCCTATTATGGGTATATTATTACCTGATATTTGTATCGCTTTTGTATCCGTTGCTTGTAAAATACATACCTCTCGTTAACTTAATGCGAAAAGGCCCTAACTCATGTTTTTCATAGTTTACAGGAGGAGGAAAAAACTAAATAAAAAAAGATGCAATATTGATACAAATTTTTTTTAAACGCAATATTATGTGCTTATTTAAAGTGTTTTTTAATAAAAATTTTGTTTAAAAAATTTTGTATCAATATTGCATCTTTTTTTATTTAGTTTTTTCCTCCTCCTGTAAACTATGAAAAACATGAGTTAGGGCCTTTTCGTATTAAGTTAACGCTATACATTTCAGTTGCTATGGTTTCAGTTAAAGCTGTCATGGAGATAAAAATTAAAAATAAATCGCTCTGCAAATTGATGTGGGAAAAACTCTCTGATGGGATTTCTCGGTCGGACAAGTTTGACCAAATGTTGTTCATTATAACTACTATTTACAAAATGGCGTATTTTGACCGCCACATTGAATTTTGACAACTGACATATCTTTAGTGACACTCCCGGAATTAAGACAAATCGATTAACGTAAGAATTATCAAAATCGGTCCACGCGCTCGGTTCATATAGTGCCGCAAAGGAAAATGGTAAAAAAAATTTAATTTTTTGTGTAACTTTTTTAGTACCAATAGCGAAGAAATACAAAATTAACCCTAGAACGCATTTTTAATTTTGATTCTTATCTGGGCTTTAAATTGAATTTCAAGCTTTGGTGTTTTTAAGGAGTTATAATCAAATTTTATAACGAATATTTTTACACAATATCCTAAACTTTAGTATTGCCTTTACCCATTTCACCTTTTTGATGAAAGAGACAAAATAGATCCATAAGGAAAAGAGTTAGAGGGTTAAAATGTTCCTCAAAATTATTCCTTATAAAATTTTACTTAAAACTTCTGAACATATGCTGCATCCAAGGCAAATTCATAACAGGTAAAACTGAAAACACACCTGATCTACTTTTTTTTTCTAATTCAAGGCGAATTCATATAACTGTTGGCTCGTATGTCAACAGATGTTTATATAAAGACCTGCGTCGGAAGCTGATACTCAAATAACATGAAAATTAAATTTAAGATAAAAAAGAATTAAAAAATAAATAAAATGGAAGTGTATGTACTGGTGGTTAAGCATTATCTATATATTTCATGGGTGCTTTGCCAAATCATCACTATACTTCAGCCACATATTTTGAACAGTCACAAACCTCTTATCTTATGCACAGACTTTTGGCTTACAAAGCGATACGAACTTTAGCCTGATCATATTATAAATATAGAAACAAAATGAAGTTCGAACAATAATAATTAAAATTAACTGAAAATCTTGTTTAGTCCTAGTTTACACCATATAAGTCTTATTGCTAAGCTGATTAGCTTGATAGTAGAGAGAGATGAGGGGAACAGAACCGTTTCTTTTCCCCTCGTCCCACTCTCCTATCAAACTAATCAGCTTAGCAATAAGACTTGCATAGTGTAAATTAGGACTTAGCGTTTGTTTTAGAATATTTCGCTGTAGAAAAGCATTTAAAAAATCCCTCATGTCTTAAAAGTTCTTGTAAGTGGTCTTGTGCAGCCGTCTAGTGTGCATGAGTACGAAATTAAATATTGAACGCGTAAAAAAAGTTTTGTCTAATTTCGACTGTCAAATTTAATTTCGAACTTATAACAAAATTTTATAAAGAATATTTTGATAGCACAGTTCAACCCATAATAGATAAATTTTTTGCCACTTTTTCCACAGGGACTTAAAAGACCCCGGCGGCGAAGTGTTAGAGGGTTAAAATGTGCCCAAAAAATATTTCCCATAATACTTTACATTAAAGCTCCAAGCGCATTTTGTATCTAAAATATTGGACTTACATTACAATCTGCAATCAGCTTAACTTACTTAGTTATGGGCGTGACACTGCCCATTTAATTTTATTTAGATCATAAGCCATCTGCCTACAAAATCTCTTTCAATTTATCTAAGATATTTTTGTGTGTTTGTGATTAAAGCAAATATGATTTTTTTATACTATAAACATAAATAGGCTTAATTTAAATTTAAAAAAAAAATCTAACAAATAGTATTAAACATTTTTTTAAAATTTTTTCTTTTCAGAAGTTGAAGATTGAAATTTAAAGTTAATATAGTGTGTTTGAGTTTTTGTTATAAAACGAAGCTGGGTGTGCAAACAATTCAAAATTGAACATTTTTGAAGCCTTTTTGGAATATTTAAAGGATATTATAATATTTAGATAAAAAGGTATGTTGCATTAGTCTATCAAATTATAAAACAAAAACCAGGAAAAAAAATTTGAAAACTCTTGTAGCCAAACCTAAATTAGCGTGTGAAGTTTAGTTTTTTTTTTTTTTGTTAAATATCAAAACTATCAAGGGTTTTTTAAGGCGTTGATACACTATCATACTCATTCGTGTGGTTTTTGCGAAAAATACAACCCTGGTATGATGGACTTTATGCAAATTTTGAAGAGAAAATAACAATTCATCAGATCAGGGTTTAATTTTTTCGTAGATCGTGCGATTGCGTAGGATAGTGGTTAACAGCCTTTAGCTGTCAAAAACTCTCATTCACATACAAAATACAGGACGCTAAAGGCTTCATTAGTCTTTACTTTCTGTTGCTGTTCTGTGCCGTTCCTTTCTGTACAAAATAGTTTGCAATTACTTTGTCTGTGAAAAAACATCAGCTGGTAACCTATAAAATTGATTACACTGATTGATTACAGTACACAAAATATCAAAACACACTAATACATACACACTTTTGGCTGTCACTTAACGTTGAATTCTATTTTCTACAGATTTGTCCGCAACAGAACAGAACGAAAAAGTAAAAACTAACCACACATACAGATTTTCAACTCAACAGAAACAAAACAGCTGATTCAGAACAGAACAGCCCGTACAAACTAATTCTGCCTTAAGGCGAATAGCGCGACGCCAATGTTTTATGAAGTTGGCTGCCGAAAAAAACGGAAAATCATACAAAAGTCATCAGTCAGATCAAAGCGAATCCATAGCAGGTGGTCTCAACAAAACAGGTGACTGCACACCTTTTTCAATACATTTCATTCGACTTCTAAAGTTAGAATTTTTCGAAGCGAATTGAGGTGACTCTATTTTTTTATGAATATCAAGGCGAATCTATATCAGGTAGTCTCAATAGATCAATCTCCCTCAGATGTCAAGACACATTTTTCAGTACATTTTTTTTACATACAAAGTATGTATTTCTCGAAGCTAATGCCCTAATTCTGTTCGACGATTGTATCGTCTTGTCTATGGTCTAAAAAAAAGCCGCAGTTGTGATTCTTTAAAACAATTATTATTTATTGTCTATGCTAGAAGGTTCGTATATATGCCTCATGAATTTTTTTTAAAACAATTCCCCTTGTTACGAATTGCGTCATCGACGTCACATCGAGATGACAGTAAAAATTGTCGCTTGTCTACACTTTATCGACAACAATTGGCTCTTATTGACAATGTCTTACTAATTTCTAAGGCTTTGTAAATTAATGTAGCATGTTAATAGTAGTCAGTTCTTGTCGACAAAGAGTAGACAAGTTAGAATTTTTACTGTCGTCTCGATGTGACGTTGACGAGGCCATTCACAATAAGGGGCAATGTATCATATATTTTTCAAAATATTGTATAATACTTTAATTTAATTTTTATGTTTTGAAAACATGGCAATACTATTTATATTTTTCATTATCAAAGACAACAATCTTTTTTGAAGAAAATAATTTAGAGAATTCAAACACAAGAACTCAAAAGTACTTTCCAACCAAAACGTCCTAAATCTTCTTACTAAATTAGGTTATAAGTCATAAGTTCGAAATATAATGAAAACTCGGTTTTAATTTCCCTAAGCGGGAAGCTAAAAAATAAATAAAAAATAAGAATGCAACAGAATTGGGACCGTCTTCCTGTTTTCTGAGGTCGTCTAAAACTAAAAACTCATGGATACAGATACAAAATCTGATTTCTCCAGTATGGTGAAGGGTGCATAAAATCGGTCATGTGTTCCCTAATTACATATATTATTAGAGCAAATAAATGTTCTTAATGTTCTAGAAATATTTCTTTATTTACTGAATGCATTTATTTATTTATTTTTTTCAACACATTGTGTAACATCAGTTAATCGTATGATTTTATTTGAAATCAGAAATAGAAATTTCTATTTCTCCTGCAGCGGCCAGTAATGCCACAATTCGGTACCAGAGGTCTGGAGCATATAAATTGCCTTGTAGTGGTCGATTCGCAAGCATCTATTTCCCATTTAAACTTGGAATTAGTATAAATACATTGCTTAGCAGTGGCGACAGGCTGTTCTTTCCAAATAGTATATTTCAATTTATTACCATTAGAAAACCATGTATAATCGTTATTGGCAGTATCATCAGCTAAATTACTGCCAGACAGCCAGAATTCATCATCCGTATGATCTACACGGTATTACATGCATACATAGTTTAATAAAAAATATAAATAAAAATTAATTTCCTTTCACTTACCCTGCTGATACAAAAAGTCCTTTAAAGTTTTATACTCAGTCTCCGATTCGACAGCTGCCAAAGTCATGCCCATGTTAGTACAAGCCAGATTAGCCTGATACCAATTGCCTTTTTGTCCTGTTACAATTTCAAACCTTTTATTACCGATGTCTTTAGTTAAGCCATTGACGCTCAAAATGAGGCTGAATAGGGCCACGCTCAAAGACACTATGAAAGTTTTCAAAGTCTGAGCCATTTAGAAAGGTTTTGCTTTAATTATGAAATTTCAATAATAACTAATTTTTTCTCAACAATTTAGACTATATATGTAAAAGTTTGGAGCAAACTATAGATTAATTACGAATAGTTAATTACTGAAAAGCGAGACATGTTTATATAATTATGGCAATAGTGTGATAAATTTACTAAAGCGATAAGTTTCAATTTTAGAAATAATTAATCAATAATAATAATTAGAAAGCTTCAAAATTCACATTAATCATATTTTGAGGGAGCGAATGCAATAAAATTAACTTTAAATGGGTGTAGTTTTTGCAGGCAGAGATCGCTAAATTGGCAACATTGTTTTATGTAACAGCTGTTTTAAATATTTTTGCCTTGTTTTGAGAGAATTTTTGTTTGGTAGTATTTTGCGGCAAATCAACTCAGGGTTGGATGCACCTTTCTTATTTCTTAAAAAGGCTGAGGCTGGGATTTGTTGTTTGGCCTACTACGGGTAATCATTACGTTCTGTTATTGGCTAATTGTCTCAACTTAATTGAATTTTTGGAACGTGAGTTCCTTATGGCGCGCCATGCATGTAAAACACAATTTTTTTGAAAATGAAAAAATACTGGCGAATACTGGTGACAAATACTGGTAACAACCAAATAGAATAACAGTGCTGCCATTGGGGATGTTTTTGATTTTCAGTGTTGCCGTAATATTATAAATGCGAAAGTAAATTTATTGTTTTTTTTTTTTTTTGTTGTGATTTAACTGTTAAACAAAGAAACCAATTTTGATAAAATTCAAAAAATTTACTGATTTGAATTCAAACGAAAACAAAGGCTATTCTATTTTTTTTTTCAAAAAATAGGACAAAAAGTTGAGGTAAGGGGAAATTTCATTCTCTTTGAAATTATCTATCCGATTTTTATGAAATTCGAAACATGGAGTCTCAAAGAAGACTCTGTAGAGTTTTTCATAAATAGGACCACGAGGGGAGGTAAAGTGAAATACCTTTCTCTTTAGGACTAGCTATGCGATTTTGACTACATTTTTTAAGAAATAGGGCCGCGAGGGTAAGTAACGGGAAATTTCTGCCTCTTTGAAACTATCTAACTGATTTTGATGAAATTCATAACATAGATAGATCTGAGTCTGGAAGGACACAAACGCTATGTATTTTATCAAAAATAATACTACTAGGGGGTAAGGACCATTATACAAGGTAAGTAAATGCTCCTACCTGGTATCTCATGACACCGTGTGTTCTTCTTTGTTCTGCGTGTTAGTGGTTTTTACGAAATAAGTATCAAATTACAAATCAATGTCTTCAAAAAGCACAAAACTGGACTTATATCGTTATTCAAGAAAACCACAAATTACTATTTCTATAAAACGTATTTTTCGTTATATATTTTTTATTTGTTGTGGGTAAAAAATATTTTGCAGGAATACTCGCAAAAGTTAAGCATTAGCAATCAATCAATCACTGTCTTTGCACCGATATCAAATTTATCAAAAAAAAAAAAAATCATTAAAATGTTTCTTATAAAAACCCTCTTTTAAATGCCATTTAAATTCAATAGCTTTTATGCTCTTGAATAATTCAAATTCTTTCCCCCCAAAGAAATAATGGCTTTAAGTTGTAAAATATTTTCCCTTCTTGTTCTGGGCATAGTTCTGCTACAGCTTTTAGCAACTACTAATGGCCAATACGTCATGATTGGTGAGAAGTATTATCGTCCCATAACAACTCAAAAAGTCAATTGGTATCGTGCCTATCAGATCTGTGCAGCTCTGGGCATGGAATTGGCCTCAATCGAATCGCAAAGTGACTTAACGGATCTAAAAAATCATCTTTTTTCCCAGTGTAAGTGAGATGCTTTCAAAGACATTAAATCAATATATTATTTCATAAGCCCATTTTGAATAACAGCTCAGCTTTCAAACAATTATTGGTTGGCAGCCAATAATTTAGCCGATCGTGGAGAATATGTGTGGCTGTCGAGTGGAAGGAAATTCTCCTACACCAGCTGGGCGCCCAGCCAACCGGACAAATTAGCAAATCGTTGTGTACGTACCGACTACAACTTTAATTGGGTGTCGGACTCTTGTGCTAAAGCAAACTATTTTATCTGCTCGAAGCCAATTGTACCGGACTGTGGTATATACGGGCAGTGCACTGATAATGTTAATTATTTGTTTTAAATTAAAAGAATTATTGCAGAAAATAAATTAAACGGTGGATAAAGCATAACAATAATATTTTCATCAATTGATTGCTGACATACCTTCAGTCCGTTGTTTGAGTGCAAAATGTCAACTTGTTTGTAAAGATTAGTGAGACTTGGGAGATTTAAGGTTGTTGTCGGGGCTATATGGCATGCCTTGACAGCAAAACACTTTTAGCTGGCCAAAATTAATAGCTTTCGTTCCGGAGCGGATATTGTAATTAAATTTGGTATGGATAATTTTAGAAAAATTAACATGGTCCGCCTATTTTTGTTAGTAGATCCGTAGAAGGTGAAAAAAGTGGTACAGGCCCACTTATCTATTATTATATGCATTTCAATGCGCTAAATCCGAATCTGATTTTATTTTCACTCTTTAACACACAAACTCGAGACTCCGGTATATCGTTTTTATTTTGTAGCCATACCTCAAATAGTACGCTCCGTGGCAACGCCATATTTATTTATGTATGTTGCTTATGTTGAAAGAAATCGTCAATTTTATTTATTAAAAATATCAACTCTTGAATTTCTCTAATAGTATTACACATGCTCATATCTGCACAAAATACAAGATTGCACTTTGTAACACCCAATTTGTTTCTTATTTCGAAACCATAGACTCTCCTTAATATTTCGGTTGCATTATAAACTTCTTGTTGTAGGTAGGTAGTACTCGTATTACCATACTGAGGAAGAAAATGGTGGCAACACTTTTTTGTGCAGAAATCATAATGTTATTAACACACTTTGATTTTTGTTGTGGGAAGAAGAAGAAACTGCCTCATTTCATTGCTCTGATTTACACGGGCATAATTGTGCTGGCATAACATGCCAGTTTCTTGGTGAGAGAGGCAAAGAGAGTGGTTTTGCGGTTGGCATAATTTTTCAACCAGCTTCAACCCCGCATTAGCAGCATAAAACAAATACACACACAACTTAAAAAACAGCAAATGTTAAATGAATACGAAAAACACTAACACACACAAAGCTGTATATACGTATACATTTTGTGCCAGATAAATTAGTCTCGTGTAATTTGGAAAAGAACAAAAATTATGCGGCTTAAGAATTGTTCTCGTCTAAACTACCTCATTGTTTACACGTAAAATATAGTGCGCGTTAAAGTAAATAGATTAAAAATATAAAATATATACCATATTTCTTTTCGTGTATTATTTAAGAAGTTAATTTAATAATCTAATCTTGAACTATTGGCAAATCGATTTCGATTCCAATCGATTTCGATTCCAATCGAAAACCGATTTTATGTTAAAAAAAACGCGATTTTTTGTAATCGATCTTACGTCTGCGATTTTATACTCAAACCGATTATTGGGCTATTAAAATCGATTATTTTATTATTATCAAAATTTTGGAAATTTTTTAAAGTATTAATCAAGGCAGATTAATCTGCCTTACTAGCGGTCTCCACTAGCCATGAACTTGGTATGAGCATCATGCCGGACATCGCAAATGGCTAATGCAGACCGCTCATGTCCATGTTTCGTCCATGCTCTGACATTGCCTGACCTTGATGTCAACAAGAACAAGTAAAGGTGATTATTATAAAACATTTAAACTAATAATCCTTAGAAATAATTTCTGACACTAAAGGCTCAATCAGACGTGACATAACCATAGCCATAGAGAGCAGCCGTTCGAACCAAACTAATGGGCAACACTGTATTCGATTATAAATACGTGACTCGCCATAACGCCATAACTCTCACCATAGAAACCAATTGAGTTTTGGTTTGGTTATGGTTATGGCGTTATGGCTATGTCACGTCTAATTTAAGCTTAACTACATATAATAATTAGTAATGTTTTGAAAATTGTTTTATGTAATATAAAAAAATTGCTAAACTAAAACAAGTTTACGTATAATTTTAATTTAAAAACACATCTTTAATATCTAATATGCATATACATATCGTCACCTAAAATCCAAAAGGCCGTAAGTACACTTTTTACTATTTTACAGGAGAAGCAAAAAAACTTCGTAATTTTAATACTATTTATATGTTATCTGCCAAATTGAATAATGAATAAAATCGGTATTTTTGAACATATGTGAGTAAAATTTTAGGAAAATATGTATTTTAATTAATCACATAATAACCAATCGAAGAGTCTATTTTGAATTTTTTGGTTGTTACGGCCTTTTGGATTTTAGGTGACCATATGTACATTAGGGGGGCCGTTATTTTATTTTTTTATTTCTTCTACTCTCACGCCCAAATCGGTTCAGTTTTATGAAAAAAAAAATACAAAAAAATTTCATACCGATAAGTTGTGTTTTAGGAGGTGCGTCCGGCCCTCAAAGTTGGCCCTCAAGCCCATATATTCAATGCAATTTTTTTTTTTTGATTATTTTTATTTTGATTATATGTATATGTATGAAATAATTTAATATATATAAGCTCTTATTGTACATGCTTAAAATAAAAAATTTTCATATAAATTTTTGTTACATAAAATTTTTGGTAGTTTGTTGGTTATTTTCCTCAGTATTTTCTAAAATATTAATTTTAGCAAAAAACTTTCTTTTAGAATAATGTTGTTGACTCGAAGAGCTAAAATATTGCCATATATCATATTCTTGTAAAATGATTTTTTTAAAATATAGTCATATGCAAAAAATTACACTGAAAAATGGGCTTGAAGGCCAACTTTGAGGGCCGGACGCACCCCGTAAAACGCAACGTATCGGTATACATTTTTTTTGTCTATTTTTACATAAAACTGAACTGATTTGGGGAAGGGGGGGGGAGGGTAGAAGAAATCAAAAAAAGAAAAAGCCTCCATACAATTATTAACGGCCACTCTAATGTACATACATATGTATTTAAGTACCCTACTGAATTTAATGTGTTTCGCTAAATTAACTTTGTGTCTATTTGTAATGTACATAAATATGTTAACTTTTGTTTTTGTTTGTTAATGTTTTATAATCTTTACTTGAATTTTTATGAATAAAGATTATTTTGTTTACAAACTAGTCAATGTGTCTTAAACAATTTTAAAATCGATTTCAAAAATCGAAATTAAAAAAGTTGATCGAAAAATCGAAAATCGATTTTTGTAGATAGTTACCAATCCCTATCTTGAACTCCAAAAATGGACCCAAGTAATCGTCGAGATCACGCAGTTTTTCCAATAAAACACGGTGTTTTAGCACATCCATATATACGTAGCCAGTTAGTTCCATCAATGAACAAAGGTTTGAAAATTTTGTAAAAATATGTATGTGTTTCGATGTAATACCCAATAATTAGTTACAAATGCGATTTTGAATTTTGACGATATATCGCTCGTTTACTTCAATAGTGTTACAACTAAAAAACAAACAGTTTTGCAGAAAACGCGTTTTAAGTTTTCAAATTACTTACAACTCAATGAAGACATGAAAAAATATTCTCTCAGAAGGTGATGGTACAAGCTTAGTGTTTTCAAAAAATCGACTCTTTTAAAAACCGGGTTTTTAGTTACCCGAGCTCAAAAAACCGGTTAATCGGTTAACCGTCCATTAAATAATAAAATAAATTAAATATAAAAACGAATTCATTTTAATTTTAAAAGCAACAAAAATAACTTGAAATACCATTTTTCTTTCGCATCGTGCCAATGAACTTATAGTTACATAGATTTTAAAAACTCTAAAATTAAGGCAAAAATTCATTCATTCAAACAAATAACTTTTCCATTGTTTTTATGTACTTTTTTAGTTCAGTGTATGTAACTATTTTTGAAATCCCTTTATTTCTTTTTTTTATTTTAATTTCTGATTGCGGGAACTTCAGCTTTGGAATTTGTTCCACAAGGACTCTTTTATATGAATCTATAAATTTTCCAATTTAATATTTTTAATAAAGGTCAAAAATATTAAATTTTATATCACAAAATATTTGACAAGGTCATTCAACAATTTCCTGCAAAGAATATCCTGTCAGTTTTTCTAATGCCACCAATAAAATGTAATTAAGTTTGCAATAATGCAAACAAGTTCATCAAAGCATTTCTTTTGTGCTTCCCCCACTTTTATTTTATTTATTTTTTTTTTTTTTTTTTGGTTTCAGCAAATGACATTAAACGACATTTGCGCTTAATTAAGCTTAAAGACTCTATAATGAAAGATATTGTTATCGTTGTTGTTGGAAGTATCATCAACTAATTACTTTAAACTAACGATAAAAACTGCAACTAAAGCTTTGTAGTCGTTTGTATTAATGATGCTTTAGCAATCGTTATCTAAAGAAAGTTAATTAAGAAACCCCCTTTGGCTCTTCTAACGCAAAGATACAGTGGTATGTCAAAGCTAAAATGAGGATTTAAATTTTATTATAATATAAATACATACATACATATATGCAAACATATATACGGGAGGATGGCCCCCAGTTTGCTTAAGCGGCCCATACACTACAACAGCATGCACGCATAATCAAGCGATTGAGCATTCATGCTCGAACCACACAACATACCAGCAAGCTGGTACAATATTCATTTCTTACAAAATTGAGGCAAGGGTGGTTATGAATAGTGACACAGTTTTTGCTGCAATTATTATTGGTATGTTGTTAAAATTAGCAGCCATGTATAGCTAAAGTGCTAAAATTCTGTTTCCCATTGAAACAAAATATGTTTCAACAAATAATATTACTTAAATGCATGTTTACTACATGACAACTTTGCTAAAATGAGCTAATTTCACCATATACCACACCAGCGAGCTGGTACCATCAGCAAAATATCAAACTCTACTTGACATCGCTACAGCAAACCGTACAATCGCACAAAATGCCCATACACGACCAAACCGCTGGCACAAACACTTGATTGCGCATGCATGCTATTGTAGTGTATGGGCCCCTTTAGTCCTAGTTTACACTGTTCAAGTCTTATTGGTAAGCTGATTAGTTTGTTAGGAGAGAGAGAGAGTGACGAGGGGAACAAAAATATTTCTATTCCCCTCGTCTCTCTCTCTCTCTCTCTCTCTCTCTCTCTCTCTCTCTCATAACAAACTAATCAGCTTAGTAAAAGACTTTTATAGTGTAAACTAGGACTTAAAGGAATTTTTTAGCAATATTTATCTTTTCCTTATGATAACTTTAGGTTTGTTCTGGTTTACCGATTTTTCCGGTTTAAATTAATTTTTATTTTGCAAATTTCTTTCACTTCAGCATTTTTTCATGTTTTCTTAATTGATTGTTACCGATTTGACAATTTTTTTCCACTCAGGAGATTTTTTAACGTTCTCGTGTTTTTATACTTTTAGCGATTTTTTCCTTTTGTCATATCGAGCCATAACCGCATAAAAAGCTTAAGTAACAAAAACAAAACTTTACAGGAGAAGGTTTTGATGTGTTAACATCTATACGCTAGGGGGTAAAAATATTTTTCACAATACAATCACAAATTTTGAGTAAGATGCACACCGCGTTGTCAAATCGGTGTGAGCTATTATGTATGAGTGTATTTGTGTTTGAAAGAAGCAATACAAACTTATTTAAAATATTGTAAGTACATAGGACTTTGATGGTTTTTGTTTGTTTTATTTAACTTGATAATTGCTTTATTAGGGTTCCGTACACCAAAGGTGAAAATGAACCCTATTGTTTTCGCTACGCTGTCCGTCCGTCTGTCACAGGGTATTTTCTCTAGAACCGTAAGAGCTACGGACCTGAAATTAGGACACAGTGTGTAGACATTTGGCCGCTGTCACAACAAATACATGAGAGTTACAAATTTAATGGTGTTGCAAAACGAGCAACGAAAAATGTTAAAATCCTATGTATGTATGTAAATATGTATATACAACTTGAAATTTGTAAAGTTAGTGTATTTTTATACAGACTACAACAATTAACACTAAATTTAAAAAATTTAAATCATCAGTTAATGCAATTTTGACTTTATAATTTTGACAATTTGCTGTATCTTGGAAACCGTGAGAGCAAAACTCTTGAAATTTTCAAAAACGGTAAAACTAAAAAATCAAAAAATTATAAAATCGCCAAATCTAAAAAAAATCGCCAAAAACAAAAAAAATCGCCAAAACGAAAAAAGCACCAAATTAAAAAAATTTCTAGGACTAAAATAAATCGCGAAAAACCGGAAAAATCGCTAAAATAAAAAAACCCTTAAACCAAAAAATCGCCGAAATAAAAAACCCCCAAAAACAGAAATAATCGCAAAATGGAAAAAAATCGCCAAAATGAAAAAAATTGCGAAAATGAAAAAAGTAACCCCCAAAAAGAGAAAAAACGCCAAAACGAGAAAAAAGCGACAAAACTGAAAAAATCGTTTAAACTGAAAAAACTTAAAAAAAGGAAAAAAAACACATCGAAAAAATGCTCAAACCCGAATTAACGGAACCCTTCGTGCGCGAGTCAAAGTCACACTTTACTGAATTTATTTTAATTGCAATGCGTACACAACAACAAGAACAGCAACAACTAAACGCAGAACAACAGGAAAAAATTTAAGTAAAAATAATAAACAATTTTTAACCAGTTAATTTTTACTGATTACTCAGCTAAAAAAATATGTATGGAGCATATATGACATCCCATATATGGTTCGGATCCGAAAAATGAGGGTATATGGCCATATATGATTATATATATTCATACATTTTCATACATGTATGTATTTGTAAATATTCCCTTCACAGTATGCAAAGTTCATAATCATACTCTCTTGATTCACACAAGCGCACTACTGCTGTCCAATAAATTAAATTACTAAAATTACTCTTTTTTTTGATTTTGAACAGGGAGGTTGTATTTAATGAAACATTTGTTTGGACAAATAATGAAAAACGAACTAAAAGTCATTTCCTTCAGCATTTTAAGTCAAAAGGTGAATCAATTATTTTCCGTTTTTATACTAACACTAGATTTTAATATAATTTTTTGCAGTAATATGAACTGTGTTTCTTAAAAATATCTGGAGTATTCCATTATTTTTTATAAAATTAATGTCAGGATTATCCATTTGATTATTTGATTTATTAAATAGGCCCAAAATATATATAAAATCCTACAAGAATTATTTTTTTTGTGTTACACGATTTTTTTTTTTTTTTTTTTTTTTTTTTTGTTGCACAAGTATTTATTTTTAAACGTTCAGGCTCTACGCATATAAACTTTGCATACCGTATGTATTTTCTTATAGAATTTCAATTCACCAATCATAAAAATGAGAGAAAAAGATCGAGTTAATAAAATTCAAGCTTTTTTGATTGCAAATACGATCTTATGTGAGATATCATGCATGCATACCTTTTTATATGGCGCCATATATTACATCTTATTTTTATATGTATATGGATTCACATATGAAGAGCTTTATAATTAAATTTCCATATATGAGCTCATATATTATAATACATTTCATATATTAGTCCATATATAATAGTTTTGCCATGTAAAATCCCATATATTTCCATACATGAATTCATACATATTCATATATAGTTATATACATTCATATATTAAAAATATATGGACCATATATAATTTTTTTAGCTGGGTATTAAAATTGTTTTCTACAATTTTTATAAAGTGCCTAAATGATTTATTATATGATAAGGTGCATTGAATTTTCAGTAATCAGTAATGGCCGTATTCATAATGAAATTCTACCAAGTGGCTAAATGTTTTTCATACAAAAGTTTTAAAATTTTAATGAAAAAAACTTTGCCACTTGCTACAATTTTATTAGAAATACGGCCCTACGATTTTACTGGTAATGCAAATTAAATTTCATTAGCAGTAAAAATTTACTGAGTTTTTTCAGTAATCAGTAAATTTACTGCTTACTGCAATTTTTAATTTACTAACCAAATAAGTTTAATAAAACAAACAAAAACCAACAAATTCCTATGTACTTACAATATTGAAAGTTTTGAGACTTTTAATTAATTAATTTAAAAAAAATTTCATTACTAGATGTTTACACATCTCCTCTATGATCGGACTCACATTCATTTTTTTTATTTGATTTTATGATATTATACTTATTTAATTGCTGCGAAACCTAGCAAACACCTTAGGTTCTTGTAATTACAAAATTGTAAGATTGAAAAAATGGGCGGGGCTACGCACATTAAAATTTATCATTATATTTCATGCAGTTCTACTTAATCGATTTTTACGAAACTTACCACACACCTTGAGCTCTAAGTTTGACACAATCTTTCATTTAAAAAAATGGGCGGAGTCTCGCCCACTAAAATTTGATATTTTATTTTAAGTTTTTTACAAAACTTAACACCCATCCTGAGTCAGTCAGGCCCATTGAAATTTTATTTTATATCCCATAAATTGTTTGCGAAAATGTTCTATCAGATCTTTGCATTGAAATCGGTGTTTTTACCAGAATTATTTTGGGAATTGTTATAATTTAAGTTTAACATTTGTTAACGCACTAATAATCCAAAATTATTATTTTACCTATTCAGTAAAATATTTTTTTTTATTAAAAATACATTTAAGAAATTTATTATTCGACATAAAATTTAAAATACATTGAAATTGATTATTCTGATCATTAGGGAGCCTTTACCCACAATTTTCATAGAACAACTGGAGTTATTATTATTTAAACAAATATCAAAGTTGAAACATTATCAACATGTTTTTTATTTTTTTACTTTACCACATTTTTTCCTATAACTAAATACAATTCGGATTTTACAGAAGATAAATTGGTTAAAAAGAAAGCATTTTATCCCATTCATTTGACCCCTTAAAGGCACAAGTATCAGAACATCAAATAGTTTCAAAGATGTTGGTTACCTTTCCCTCTTAGCATTTGAATTTCTAAAAATTTGATTTCAATTAAAATTGTTTTCAAAATCTATGCCGCCGTTTACACCAAGTTCTTATGATTTTAATCAAGATTTCGTATACAATGCAAGAACCATTGATTGAAATTTTCCCTAAGCCACAACCAAACAACTGTAATTTAGCTTATTCATACACCATTTTAAAAACATCGGTTTCTTTTTTAATACAATGTTGCAGAAAAATAAAACATAGTTGCATCATTAAGTTCTACTAGATTTGAAGTAGATTTCGATAAAATTTAGTGACGAGGTAGATTTAGTTTTAGTTGGGAAATCTAACTAGATTTCGCTCAAATCTAAAAAACGCACAGTAAAAATCAAACGCTGCCCAGAGCAGCGGATTACACAGATCCATGCTGTGAGTATGGATGATATTTCTAGCAAATTAAGAAAGGATATTGAAATGAATAGAAGGAAGAGTAAACTGTATCCTGGCGAAATGAGACAGTTTAACAGAACCTCTAACCAAGCTATACAAATTAGTAAAAGTGAGGATCATAGAATAACCATATGTGACTTTCTTCGAGAAAAGGGACCTAGTGTGTCAAAAAACGGGTTTGGACTTAAGAGTGGATTCTGGTACCTAAAAGGGTGTAGATTAAGATGAAATGAGTTTTTCTCAAAACTTAATTTTCACACACTAGGTCCCTTTTCTCGGAGAAGGTCACATATACTGCAATGGTATCCAAACAGAGCATTTAAAAGAGCAACATATAGAGCGGAGCTGCTCTATTAATTTAACTTAACATTCCTCTTATAAGTACGTACTTTTTATACGAAACCCTTTTTATTTAAGCAAATTAAAACAAACATTTTTTTTCTGTTTGCATTCACGAGTAATTACTCAATATAGTTTATTTAGTAATTTAACATTTTAAGAATTTGTAGTTGAGCAGGAGGGAAGATCTTCACAAATAAACGCCTTCCTTTGATCGCAATCATTGTTATTCCATTTTCCATTGCCCAAAAACTCCATACATTGCAAATTTTGGTTATTAGTAGGAATACCGTTTCTCCAGTTGGAATAGTAAATGGGACCGCCAGTGCTTGCCCAAGACCATAGACCTGGATGGCCCACTTGACTTCCTCCTATCCAGAATGCCGAGTCCGAGGGTAGAAAACCTAAATACACAGCGAAAGTATATGAATTTAAATATTTTGTTTATTAAATTCTTTTACCATATAAGGCCATGGCTTGTTCAAGTTTCTTATTGTCTTCTTGAGCGTTTATGCTGGCAATAGTTTTACCCAGCGAAGTACAAAACTCTCTCGCGGTATGCCAATTGACGGATAGGAAATAAATTGAAAATACTTTTTCATTTTCTTTTACTTGTATAAAGCGAGGTTTTAGCGCTGTCTTGACTACCTCGTTAGATTCACCCAGTTCAAAATTATCGCCTTCGATTTCAGGCGTAAAGTCGGAGTCTTCAGCATTAACATTTTGCCACAACAAAGACAAAAGATATAAACTCAGTACAAAATATTTCAACATTTTGCTTAAATTTCAAGTGTGCTCAGGAATATTGTTCGCAAAAGCTATTTATACTTTAAGCCCACAATAAGTTTAATTATAGTCATTTGTTAATGTCAAACTAATGAGTAAGATTAGATTACATTGTGCTATTGTAATTCCTAATGAATAGCTTAAGCTCTTTAAGGGGTTTTAACACTGAGGCCGCTCTCTGCGAGCACCAGCATTTCTACAGGTTTTTTTTCTGCCGCTGGTAATTTAAATATCCCTGAAATATCCACCCTTACGTTTTTAAAAAGGGTCCGCCATCTAACGTTTTTTTTTTCAACTAGTGCTTATTTCGTGAATGGTAACACTTAGCTCATGTCTGATTTGACAGATAATTAGTTTTATCCTTCCGCTGAACGAGCCAACTGACCATCCAATGCGTTTTCGCTTCGCTAAGTGGGCCTGCGATCGCAGATTTTGCCAAAAAAAAAATCATCTTTTCAGATGAAGCTCATTTTGATCTTGGCGGGTATGTAAACAAGCAAAATTGTCGCTTTTGGGGCACAGAAAACCCGACGTACCCAAAACGAGTCACTGTTTGGTGCGGATTTTGGTCCAGAGGCATAATTGGGCCATTGAGCAAGAAGTGGCCGTTACAGTCAATGGCGATCGTTATCGGGCCATGTTGAACGAATTTTTGTTCACAAAAATTGAAGAGGAGGATATTGGCAACATTTGGTTTCAACAGGACGGCGCTACGTGCCACACAGCCAAAGCTTCAGTAGTTTTTTTTATAGCATTTTCAAAACAAAACAAAAAAGTTATCTTGCGGACCCTTTATTCAAAGTACGAATTTTTCAAAACGAATTGAGGCGAGTATACATTATAGGCATATGTCTTAGCTGCTTGTTTGTCTGCTGCTGTAAGACTTCCAAATTATGAACTCGCCTTCATTTAAACGTTTAGTAAATTTTGTTAAAGTAATGGAAGTACTTCTCTGGGCTTTTTTTTATTGATGGACGTGATCATATCAATCTTAAGTAGGCACTCTATAGTTTGGTTCAAAATTGCTGAAGGCACCTTAAATATCAGTGAAGTCTATAAAAGCTCAAGTGTGTTTTCAACACAGAATTTAAGGTAAATCTGCTGTCTATAATTGCTCTCATGTGAATAACTAAGGTTTTTCGTAGGAAGGACGACTGATTTATAACTCTCAAGTCTTGTTCCTTATTAAATGATGCTTCCTTTCCCTCCTTAGGGAAGAAAACTATTTTTTATTAAATGATGTTTCCTTCCCCTCCTTAAGGAAGAAAACGATTCCTTATTACATGATGCTTCCTTTCCTTTTTTAGGAAAGAAAACTACCTTAATCCCATTGATCCAGGATACATGATCAGGATAAACAGGCTTGATAAATAATTTTAAGGCCAGGGGTTATTTGATTTAAATTATACCCAAGATATGCAGGATAGATAAAAGTAGATGAAAAATGTTAACTACGCATTGCATTCTGTCCGTACTCAAGACAACAGAGACAGATGTCTTTCAGATTAACGTGAGAAACTGCCTTAACGGCCTAATATCACGGTGAAAGTACAATGTGACTTATCAAGAACACAAAGGTTGCAATCTTTGAATAGTTATTCCTATACTATACAAACAAGTACATTGCTGAAGTTAGGTCAAATCAGAGGAGCCACTATGCTCATATCCGGAGGTACACACATCAGCCATTCCAAGCCTGTTGTGATCTCTCAACCTTTCGAAGGTACTTTGATCTATTTAAACTCTTACTGCTAAGATGGTAATCAAATCAACTTCTGCTGTATGGCAACAGAACCTAAAATAGTGTCTGGCTGACCGCATCACGCCAATCACTGGCATTAGTTTAACACTGCGAAGCCGAGACTATTCTCCCAGTATTTTTGGTAGCTACCACAGTAACCATGCAAGACTCTCCCTGATCACCTGTCACAAGTGTGGTTGCTCACACCCATAGTGAGTTCTCCACTATGGATTCCTCACCAATCATCGGCACAGCTTAATCACTTATATTGGAGCCAGACGAATGTCCGAGTTGAACACGATTTAATACCTACTTCCGGGAGTCGTGTCTTGAACCCCGTGGGGTTTGACGAAGACTATGGATCTACTAGTCTCGTATGAACTTTCTAGCTTATTTTATGATCTTGCTGAGACTTGCATTTGGTATTTCTGACATGATTCTTAAATCTGTTCATTGAAGTTTTATAGAGAGCCCAGTTGGTTGACCTCTTTATCTGGAAGTTGTTAATTCAGTAAAACAACGGAAGGAAGCCTCCTTAATAAATGAGGGAAAATGCAGAAAGCTGCTATATATTTTTTTTAAAGAGAAGTAACACTCAGGCGAATGGCCTGACAAAGAGGGGAACCTAACTCAGAGTAATCAACATTGACAATGTCTGTGGTCAGGAGACCATCCTCATCCTGCTGGAGACGCTTTGATGCTATCTTTTACAAATGCTGCAATGAGCCCACCAATTTTATAGCGAGAAACCTTTGGCCTCGCCCAAACCTCCACAGAGATAAAAACCTCAAAAGCTTCACCAGTAAGAACTTGAGGAATCTCTGGGTCACACTGACTGGTCACTGCGCTTTAGGAATCCATGATAAACGCATGAGTGTCCCGTACAATGATTACCGCTCCAGTTGTAATGATGAAGAAGAGGAGGAATGCATCTCGCATCTTCTCTGCTTCTGTCCCGCTTTGGAAGAAGACCTTCGTCTTCGCTTCCTTGGCAGAATATCTTTCAATACCCTGTCCGACTTATAGGAAATAGAACTCAAAAATCTAAATCTATTTATTAGGAGCAGCGGGTGGTATGGGCGTTAATCACCTTCTATGGCATGTGTACACACTAGACACTTTCCTGACCCACTTCTCCTTTATTTTCTTTTATCCTCAAGTAACTGTTCATCTATTCATCTATATCTTGCCCTTGCTCCTCTATTCACCCTTTCTCTACTACCTTCAAGTTACAGGCAGCACAAAGGGATCATCGTATTTGACCCAAGTGAGCTGGATCCCTAGATTTCATTTTTCACCAGTAAACTGCTAACCTTAATTAACATAACCTAACACTCATGCATTGAAGGCCTATTACTATTACTAGGTGCTACATTTTTTAGTAAAGGCATAGTAATAGAGAAGACAGGTGGTGAAGGAGGAGATAGAGGAAAGCTTCATTCTTATTTTTTTGCGCATTTATTAATAATGCAGTGTTGCAGCGCCTCTGGTGTCAATGAGGGGTATTAAATTTGCAAGGCTTTGTTTCGCAGCCATATTATTGGTTATTTTACTTTGTCGATGATTCTGCTACACAATATTGACGAAGTAGGGCACTCTTATGTTACATTAGGATTAGTATCCACTGCAATCGGTATAGTTCCGGGATCAATGACTATGCCTTCATGACTTGCACTTTCAGGCAACAACTTATCGAAACTGATGCTCATGCACATCAGAAAAATGCGTGGTGTTGTTATGCCCATTATCAAAAAATGCTAAAAGGGTATATATAGGTTTGTCATTCCGTTTGTAATTTCCACAATATTAATAAGCGAGGGATAAAGTATATATGTATATTCAGGATCCTTATGCATAGGGAAGAGGAATAAGCAATGTCCGTATGCCCGTCTGTCCGTCTGTCTGTGCGTGGAATCGGTTTTCCGAAGCTTCCAGAAAAGCTAGAGACTTCGGTCTTGTGGTGTGTCAGAAATAGTCTGAAAAAGATTGGTATTGAAAATCAGCAAAATCTTAAATTTCAATTATTTTATGTACACTTCTACAAATATGTCAAATAATAAATTTTCTTTAAAGTTCAATTAATGTTTTATTTTTCATTTAGCCTTGTAAATACTTTTATTGTTATCCAATGGATTTCTAATTGTATAAGGATGTAGAAAAATAAAATGAGTTCACCTGGATATAAATTATTTGCTGGGTTTTGTATCAGTTTCAAGGCCTACTAAGCTTATTTTTTCTTTTGTGATTTTCAAAAGTATTATTATTTTATGAATTCTCATATAGTTTTTGAAAGTCTATGCATAAAGTAAGAGGTTTGTGACTGTTTAAAATTTGTGGTTAAAGTCTACTGATGATTTGGTTCAAGCGCCAATGAAATACGTATATAGACATGCTAAACTACCAGCAAATAAATTTCAATTATTTTATGTACACTTCTGACAATATGTCAAATAATAAATTTTCTTTAAAGAAATTATAACTTAAATTGTTTTCTTGCATTTACGAGTAGTTAATTCTATTTATTTAATTTTTATTTTTTTACAATTTTAAGCTGTAAATCAGCAGGAGGGAAGATCTTCACAAATAAAAGCCCTCCTTTGTTCGCAATCATTGTTGTTCCATTTGCCATTACCCAAAAACTCCACACACTGCATATTTTGATTGCTATTAGGCACACCGTTTCTCCAGTTGCTATAGTACATGGGACCACCAGTGCTTACCCATGTCCATTGACCGGGATGGCCCACTTGACTTCCACCTATCCAAAATGCAAAGTCAGTGAGGCTAAAACCTAAAAACGCAGTGAAAATATATTGACTTAATAATAGTGATCATTCTCAAATTGTTTTACCATAATTTAACAGGGATTGTTCAATTTTCTTATTCTCTACCTGGCCCTTTATGCTGGCGATAGTTTTATTTAGCGAAGTACAAAGTTCTCGCGCTGTATGCCAATTAACGGATAGGAAATAAATTGAATAATTTTTTTCAATTAAGGCTGCCTTGATTGGCTCGTTAAATTCACCAACTCCGAAATCAACGTTTTCGAAATAAGGCGTAAAGTCCGATTCTTCATCAGCATTAACAGTTTGCCACAACAAAGACAAAAGATATAAACTCAATACAAAATATTTTAACATTTTGCTTAAATTTCAAGTGTGCTCTAGAATATATTTCTATAAATCTATTTATACTTTAAGCCCACAATAAGTTTAATTACAGTCATTTGTTAATGTCAAACTATTGGCTAAGATTAGATTAGATTTTCTAATGAATAGTACAAAATCATTTTTGGCGGGGGTGTTGGCACTGTATCACTAAGATAAATGGGCTTGATAACTAATTTTAAGCCAAGCGATCGTTGGAATAAAATTATGCTGAAGATTTGCAGGAATAGGAGATTTGACGTAATGGAAACTTTTCAATTCCCATTGCATCCTCGACGTGCTCAAGTTAACATACACAGTTAGTTTTTTTTTTATTATTATTGTTCGAACTTCATTTGTTTCTATATTTATGTTTAGATTAGGCTAAATTTTGTATCGCTTTGTAAGCCAAATTACATGTGATAGTTATTAATAAACAAATAACACCAAAGTTATTTGTAAATATTCTAACAAACACTTTTTTTTTTTTTTTTTTTTTTTTTTTAAAGAGAAGTAACACTCAGGCAATTAATGCCTACTACTATTACTATAGAAGACAGGTGCTGAAGGAAGAGATAGAAGAAAGCTTCATTCTTTTTACAACTCTGCTTTTGCACGCTTTTTTTTAATAATGCAGTGTTGCAGCGCTTTCTGGTGTTAATTGAGGCGTATTAATTTTGAAGCTGTGTTTAGTAACAATTTTATTGATTATTTTACTTCGCCGATGATTTTGCTACACAATACCGACGAAGGAGGGCGCTCTGATGTTACATTAGGATTAGCATCTGCTGAAGTCGGTATAGTTCAGTGACCAGTGACTATGCCTTCATCACTTGAACTTTCCTACAACAACTGATGCAAAGGGACTCTAATGCACATCAGACAAATGCGTGGTGTTGTTATTTTAATGACTGTCGGATACAGGGATTGAACCCGGGATCTTCAGTTTTGTAGTCAACGTGCTAACTACTTCAGCCAACGCCACCTCACCTTCTACCTTGGTAGAACGGAACAACTAGCTGTTTTCGAATACCACTACACCTTCATCATCAGCTTTCTTTGGGTTTGTTTCCCTGTATGTGGTGTCAGTTGGTAAATATTTCTGCTTTATTGCAAATGGAATATGTGAATTGTTTTGATTCATCGTATTACAATTTGCTGTAAGCTTTTTTGTAATGAAAGCTTAATTTTATCATCTCTAAATTTGCAACAGTCTAGCCATTGTCGTTTTTTTTTTCTTTACTAAGTATGCACAATGTGCATTTTAGGCATGCTCTTTACTGCATACAGCTACATATTGCAAACACATGGAAGATATATTTTATTACCTAGCTATCAGGGATTACCAGTATTTAACCCAAAAATAACACAAAATTCTTGTTTCATTTACATATGTATGTTTTGACTAAATAAATTTCTAAAGAGAAAAATAAACTCCAAAAATAAAAAAAACATAGTCATTTCGCTGATTTTTTCTTGTAAAGTGCCAAAAATGGTGAATTTTTGAAATGTTTGTATGGGGTACCCTCCAGGGTTCCAGGGGGTGTGCCACTGGCATAGCGACCCACCTATGCCAAAATTAGTGGGGGTCGGTCATACATTTTGACTCGATTGAGGAACTCTAAATGGGTCAAAGTGAGATTTTTCAAATCAAAATACATTTTAGAGGTATGGTTCCTTGGGCAAAGTTTCTTATTTTGATCCCTAGAATATGATTTTCCTTGTAATTCGAGCGATTTTTAAATCGACCCGCTCTAATGCACATGTTTTGTTTAATATTTGGGAAGGCTGACATCCAGGAAAGCGGGGTGTTTGGTCAACTACAGTTATTCTGTAGGATGTAGAAGGTACTGTGGGTTATTATATTTTGAAGTCTGCTAGTCCTGCGTGCGCATTTTACCTTCTTACTCCAGGGGATTTTCCTGAACTTGCGTTTTCCCTTTCTGAACTGGGTGACCAGTTGCGGCATTTGGTACTTATTGAAATTTTAAACAATTTTCAAATAAATTTGTTGAAATATTTTGCAATTTCGTTCGTTATCGAGGGCCGCAATTTGCCGTCTGACCTTTAAATTTATTTATCAAAGACTCATGAAGAGCCTAGTTACCTGAACAGCTGAAAGCGAATAATTCATTTAAACTACAGAAGCCTGTTCAATAAGAACGAGTCGGTGGGTTGGTTTACGTGACTGGTTGGTACCTGCCAGCAATCAAGTGGAATCGTGGGAAAAATTCGAAATTCAATGATTTATCGTCATAGGAGATCCACACCGCTGCGTAGAGGTACCTCATGAGGTCACCTTTACCAATTTGTTATAAATCCGACAGGTCGTGTGGTATATGTTTTCCTCAATAATTTGTAATGCATTGTGTGTAATATCGGTTAATCGCGGATGAAGAGAGAAACTGCATTTTCCTTATACTATTCTTGAGAGCTGCGACACAATAAGGAAGGTAAAGTGCATAAAGGTTCAATCAAACGTGCCATACCATATTGCTACCATAAGCATAAAAATATTTTCTTCTCTTATTAGTGCTGCCACAGCCATGAACAGCTGTTTATATTCTCATTTGCTTATTTATTTCAAAAGTGCAATAACAGATATGTCTAAGCCCTTAACAGCTGTTTATGGTTACGGCGAAAAACCAAAATTCAATTGATTTCTTTGGTTATGATTATGGCTATGGCAAGTCAGCTATAATTAAATACAGTGTTGCCCATAAGTTTGGTTTGAACAGCTGTTTTGTATGGTTTTGTTTATGGCACGTTTAATTGAACCTTAATAAGGCATTTACATCTGCACAAAATAAAGCAGATTTTAATTAAAACCTTTATGAAAATCTATACCGTTTACACCAAGTTTTTTGACATTTATCAGGACTTTTTTATCCAAAACAAAACCCATTAACTGAAAAATTTCCAAAACTACAACAACACAACTGTAATATAGCAAATTCACACACCTTTTAAGCAAGCCGTAGCTAATTCAATCATCTTTTAAATAAATATGATGTACAGGGTAATAAAGATAAAATAAAAATATTAGATTTTGTGTAGATTCCCAAAAAATCTACTCACAGACCAGATTTAGTTTTATATGGGAAATCTAGTACAAATCAGCTAGATTTAGCTTGAAATCTCGTAAGTACTAGATTTTGAGATAGTGTAAATGCCCTATAAGACTGCCTTATGATTAGAATTAGGTGGCTGCAACATAATTTAAAAAAACACATGATTTGTTCAGATTCACTAAAAGTCATACAAGATTATTATTAGCAAGCGCACAGTGGGGAATTCGGGGGAAAAAAGTGGAAACAATTCTGCAGTTTCTAAATCCGATTTCGTGATTTTAAGCACATTCCACATTTATCAATATTTTCGTCTCAAAATTTTTTCTAATAATACGCAGCAAATTAAAACAAATAGAATTCGGGAATTCCCGAATAAGTTTCGCAACATCTCAAAAATGGAATTTTTTTATATTTTTGCTGTATTTCCCTTATTTTTCGCTGGCTGCAGTTAATATTTTTAAAAATATTTAAAAACATAAAGCGACATGATAAATTTTTTGATTTGAGCTTTGGAATTTATTAAGAAAAAGGCCTTAAATTTGATATTTTTAACAAAAATAGGTCTATTTCGAAGCAAGCTGGTTCCTTCAATAAGGAAGGAAAATTTTGTTAATATTTTTAAAGCATAACCTTTTAAATAAGCATAAATGTAGCATTGGTATTTGTGGAGAAAAATTTTATAAATATATAAATTCTAAATCGGATAAGATTTGACCCTTAGGATAACAGTGGACCGATATGGGTAAAAAAGTTAAAATAAATTTTTTTAATCCATATATATAAAAATTAATGTTTGTTTGTATGACCGATCGCAATGAAATTTGGAGCACTTCACTTAGTCTGTGCAACTCCGGGAAGATTTTAGGGTATCACTTGTTTTAAAATTATCCCCAGTTGGGCGGCGATAGAGGGAAACTTCAAAGCGATGTTAATGAAATTTAGAATATATATAGATCTGCATTTAAAAAGTTACTTGGAATATGTAAATTTACAAAACTAGGACCAGTATAGCTATGAGGGGGGGGGGAGATTTCTGCCCCTTCCAAAACGTTCAAACCAATTTTAATGAAATTTAGAACATAGATAGATCTGTATCTTAAAATGTACATAGGTTATGTACATTTTTAGAAGTAGGACCAGGAAGGGCGACAGGGAGGAATTTCTGGCTCCGAATCAATTAAAACTATTTTAATGAAATTTAGAACATAGATAGATCTGCTTCTAAAAATTCAAAACTAGGATGAGGAGGGCGATAGGGGGGAAAGTGCAGCCCTTCCGAAACGTTCAAAACAATTTTAATGAAATACAGAACATAGATAGATCTGTGTCTAAAAAGTCACAATATAAGCATAGACATTTTCTAAATAGGACCAGGAGAGAGTAAGAGGGACAATTTCATAGTCTCAACTCGATTTCGGTGAAATTTAGAATATGTGACCATCTCCGAAAAAAGGGACCTAGTGTGCGAAAATTAAGTTTTGAGAAAAACTCATTTCATCTTATTCTACACCCTTTTAGGTACCAGAATCCACTCTTAAGCCCAAACCCGTTTTTTGACACACTAGGTCCCTTTTCTCGGAGAAGATCACATATAGATATACCTTGCTTTAGAAGAAGATATACTTCTCAACAAACTAAGACAAGCAAAGGGGTAGGGATGAGTCCTGCTCCTCCGAATTTAATGAAATCCGAACCATAGGTATGTCTTCAATTAGAAGAAGACATAGGCTTTGTACCTAATGTATCTAATTTCTGCTCCTCTGACACTTTCAAATTGATGTAAATGAAATTTAAAAGACGATGGGGTTGAATTTTAAAGACGAGTGATAGTAAGTGCAGCAGACTTTTTTAAGCTTTTGGATGGAAAAATATACTTGCTAAAAATCTTTTTTATCAGACCAAAAACAACAGCTTGGCATCGCACTGTGGGGTGAAAGTCTTCACAAGTGGCGATTATTTCAAAAGATGAACTTTAACTTTCACAACCGTATTTGGTACCATATGAAAGTAAATAAAATTCTACATCACTAACTGCAAAAATAAAATTTCTTGATAGTTTACATTATTTGCTGCGTGTGTTCAAAATTCAAAAATTTTAGTTATTTTTGCGCGTATTGATTAAAAGAGAACATTTTGATATTTCAAGTAATTATAGTTTTTGTTAAGACTGCTTGCTATAAGTAAAAGTTTTATAATGGAACCGTCAACTTCAGGTATATGAGCATTTAAAAAATTATTTTTTGTTTAGATAAATGTTTTAGAAATATTTAAAAAAAATTAAATTGCTCTAAAAATGTGGTATTTTTGATATATGTATATACATTGAGTTTCAACAACTTTGCGGATGAGTGCAGGGAAAAATGCTTTTATGCTCTTAAAATATAAGATTTTTGATAATAATTACCAGGATACCTATTTGCGCATTTGTGCGATTTTTGAGTTATGAAGGTTTTTGTGAGAGAATTCCAGTTGCTAAAAATTAATGTGATAAAGACATATTAAATATTTATTTTTTTTTTATTTAAACAAAAAAAAAATATTTTTTTAAAGGCGCACAAAGTATGCTCCATTTATCTTTTTTCATTCCAAAGTTGCAGCAAAAATAGTCAAATATTTCTTCAAAATACAAAAAAAACCCTAAAAGGTTAAAAATATTTTTTCAAAAATTTTTTTAAATACTGGTATTTTATGTATTTATTAATATTCATATATAAAAAAATAACAACATTTTAAAATTACGACTTCTATGAATCAATCGCCACTTTCTCTACCATTCACCCCACTGTGCATCGGTTTGAATTTTTCATTAACATAGCGTCTACAACTGCGACTAACTCTGATATAATATTTGAGAGAACGTCGGCAGAATTACAAAAATAAAATGCCGATATATCTCTTCATGTCATACAACAGGACAACGTAATTTTACTTTTCTTATAGCATTTCATTTTATGCAAATTCTCATCGAGTTAACATGTATTAATTTTATATAACTATTTATTTTGTTTTTACTTTTTTCCACAAACTTTAATTTATAAATCAATTAAACATATAAAATCCCAGAAACTTTGTCCAAAACATTGTTTTTCATTTATTTTAATAAACACTCACACATGCATACTAATTTATTTTCATGTACGTGTAGTTTTTTGACAGTTCATATCATTAGATTGTTGTTATAGGATTTCTTATAACAACGCTCTTATAATAAATCTTATAAGATTGACATAACACTAATTTGAAGTCTAGACGTAACATAATTCTCTCTGCGATTGAATTTGACGCTCTTATCTTACATATTATGTTAGAAGGAGACCCTATGTAACCCGAGGAGCGCCCCTTTAAAGATACTCGTACATATTAGTGTCCTGCAAAAGATATCTTATAAGAACTTTCAAGACATGAGGAATTTTTCAAATGATTTACTACAGCGAAATCTTATAAAACAAACGTTAACAACACTGTTTGCAAGAAATTTGTTTGAGTATTGTAGGTATAAGAGTAAAGCAGAAAACACTTCGTGACGGAAGAATTTGTGATACTTGCTTCTTTCTACGCATGAGCGCGTGTATAAACGTCATGCATGTATGTGTGTATGATCTTTTATTTTTCTGCGCACAGGCAAACGCACACACATGCATTAACATTAGTTGTATGTGGTTAATCACATAATAGCTTACCATCTACATATTACACACACACTCAAACGTACAATATGAAAAATAACAAGCATACAGTAATCATCAGTACTTCTTTTGAGTGATTGTTACAAACAAGCTGTCTTGCGACATCGCTTGTTACAACTGATATACACATACACCAATACATACATCGTGCTTCGCTTATAGTACGACAGAATTTATTATTGGTTTAGTATAATACATGCGACGTGAATACATTTAAAAATCATGACGTTTTTACATTTCAAGACTGTTTACGCAGGTCTCTAGTTCGCATTAAAGGGTTGCATTTGTATATTCGTTTGTATAGCCAAAACAAATATACCATGGTATGTACCATATAATTGTAGTGTGAGCGACAGAACTAGTATAAGAGTTATTGTGTGTGTGTGTGCTTTTCCAAATTACAATACAATTGAAAACAAATAACAATTGCTTATTGTATTGCTGCTGAGCAACTGTTTGATCTGTTTTTGCTCAAAAATACATATTGTAATACAAATATATGAAAAAAACCACTATTGAAACAAATACATGATGTGCAGATGTATATGCGGTCGTTCCTTATATTTTTTGTGGCGCAGCCAAGTATGCAGAGAAAGAGAGAGAGAGAGAAAGACAATTTTGCTCTGAGAGTAATTACACATGCATGTGTTTCATGTACATGTATCATTTACTTGCATGTGTATGTGAAATTTTGCTTTCATTCATTCATTCATCAGCCATGGATATTTTTTCTCAACACATCATAAGACACTTACGGTAAAAGCAGTTTTATGTATCTTATTTGTTTTAGAAAAACTAAAAAAATAAATGTGTTGTTTTCAGTTGCTCATTGCCCAACCATACAATTATTGCTTAAAAAATCAACATTTACAACTAGTAACAGAAAACGCTAAATAACATATTTGTTCATACCAGAACCAAAAAACACGCAAAAGTAGTGCAAACAGATGTATCTGTGCAATGCTATAGTTCACATACATGCATATAATACGAATTCCAAACCTTACTCATGTTTTAGACTTGGCAGTTTTTCTTGAAGCAAGTCTGAGTTTATGGGAGAGAGAGAGAGGAAAGAAGAAAGAAGAGGGGTGCTGACTGGCTTGTACAGAGAAGTTACTTCAATTCTCTTTTGTTATTTCATTCGCTGCATTAAAACAATAGGAAAATTGAACAAGAAACCGTCTGTGTATAAACAATGGAGCAGTTTTAAAAGAGTATTGCAGATAACTGCTTCAAGAAAAACTGCCAAGTCTAAAACTTGACTTAGAATGGCATAAGACATAATCCCACAGCAATTTATAACAAAAATATTATTTCTTGCCTTTACGAGTAATTAACTCAATTCAATTTATTTAATTCTTTAAAATTTTAAGCATTAAATCAGCAGGAGGGAAGATTTTCACAAATAACCGGTCTCCTTTGATCACAATCATTGTTATTCCATTTGCCATCACCCAAAAACTCCACACAGTGCCAACTGCAAGTATTAAAAGGTTCGCCGTTTCTCCAGTTAAAATAGTTGAAGGGACCGCCAGTGCTTTCCCATGACCATTGACCTATATGGCCCAGCTGGCTACCACCTATCCAAAATACAGAGTTTGTACCGCGAAAACCTTAAAGCGCAGCGAAAATATATATATCATCAGTTACAAAAAAACAAATTTTTACTATCACTTAATTTTACCATATTTCAGTAGAGTTTCTTGAACTTGTATGTTCTCTTTTTCGTCGTTGATAGTGGCGAGAGCCTGTTGCTGCGAGGCACAAAGCTGCCTGGCCGTATGCCAATTGACCGATAGAAAATAAAGTGTATATGTTTTACCATTTACATTCACTTGCAAGAAACGTGGTTCAGGTGCAACATTTATAGCCGTATCGTTAAATTCTTCAACTGCTACCAAGCCATCGTCTTTGAAATCAGGCAAAAGCTCCGACTCTTCTGCATTAGCAAATTGCCACATCAAAGACAAAAGATATAAACTCAATATAAAATATTTCAACATTTTGCTTAAATTTCAAATGTGCTTTATAGAATTTATTTTTCAAAAGCTATTTATACTTTAAGCTTATTGTAAATTTAATTGCAGTCATTTGTTAATGTCAAACTATTGCTAAGATTAGATTAGGATTAAGGAAAAGAAATTAGTTTTAATGACTCTGTGGTCTAGTGTTAATTACTTTCATAATTTTTTTTTTTTTGTTTATAAAAGACCACTGTAACTTTCATTTGCTTTTAAAACTTTGCATTAGTCTTAAAGTTTAACATTAAATTCTGCTTTCTTAAAATGTTTCTAAATTCAAACTTATTGATGGCTTTCTTCGGCATGGCATTGTTGAAACTAATAATGCCCGCTCAGGCCGAAATAGATATCAGCAAGTTGGGCATTGTTGAGGTGATGGGAGAGAAGCAATATTTTGTGGAAAATTTGGCTAAAGTTAATTTCCATAGAGCTATGCAAATTTGCGCTGCAATGAATATGACTTTGGCTTCCATTGAATCGGCTACGGAGCAGCAAAATTTGAAGAGCTTATTGTACAATAAATGTAAGTTTTTATTATAGTATTCCAAAGAATTTATAGCATTTTTCGATATATTTCATGGACATCTCGCATATCTAAAGAGCTTGGTGTAAGTGATTTGGTTCAGGGCTATATCGAATGGTAAGAATTTCTTTACGTTTCTTATAGAGGCTTGTTTGGAAGAGCTTAAAGGACTCTTAAGAGATACGGGTTGAAACCTCAAATTTTAGCGACATTGTATTTATATATTGGGGTGGCCCTGTGGCTGAGTGGTAGCGATACTAACCTCTCAGTCCAGAGGTCGTGGGTTCGATACCCACCATAGACCCTGGGTGTTTTTCGCAGACAAGCTAATCGCTTTGCGAATTGTGTTTGTGTTTAAAAAAAAAATATATATATATATATATCTAATTATTTATCAGGCTTGGTCGATTTGTAAGTCTACGAAAAATATGAATTTTATGTAACTTGGAGCTCTATTTTATTCCTGGGGCTCTTAGGGCAGATTAATCCTTCATAGAATCCTTGCCGACCTTTTTAAAGTTTTGCGAAAAAGCCAACCCATCATAATTTGCTTACATGCTATAGAAAATAACATTTCTTCAAATTGCAGACCCTAACAAAGCTAGAGATGATTATGTGGAACTTCAAATTTTCTCTCTCTCTTTCTCTCTCTAATTCTATATCCTTTTTTTTTTTTTTTTGGTTCAAACAAAGAAGAATGTTTTCGTGACTCGCAAAAAATTCTCATATATTCTTTACTTCAAAACTTCGCTTTTTGTTAATCGATTTGGTAAATTCTTTGTGTACTTACAAGGTTACACTTCTCATTTAGTTCAACTTATGGGTAAAGCAAGTGTGTAGACCTCTTATCCAACCAAAATAAAAATCATACCTTGTTTGCGAAAATTTTCATACACCTGAGGGATCCTCCAGAATCACTTTTTTGCCAAAGAAGCTTAATCGACATAATTTTCAAACTTAATATTTTTACCAAAATCGATTATTTTTTATTGTAAATAATCAATTTTCATTAAAAAAATGAGATCCAAAATCTGTGTGATATCTTATCATTTCAGTACATTCAAATACTTCCTAATCTACCTTAAAAAGAGCAGAAGGTTCTCATCACAATTCAATTGCATTTTTCACCGCCTTCAAAAAAAGGAGGAGGTTATCAATTCGTCTGTATTTTGTTTTTTGGCGGTGTTACTTCATAACGCGGTTAATAATAATTTTGCACCTTTTTTTTTGATAAATACCCTATTTGGTGCCACTTTTTGAAAAATGTCATCGGTCACCCTGAACTTAACACACACCCTCAGCTGTGGAAAACACACAATATTGCATTACACTGAAGTCAGTTTTTTCTGGCAGAATTATTTCCTGTTTGTTGGTTCAGAACTCCGTCATTTGTTAACCGATTTAAAAAAAAAACTATCTAAGAGACTGACGCTTGGTATCGTGGTTTCATAGTAGTGGGTGTGACCACATTTTTCTCCTTGCGAAATATTGTTTATCCTTAGCATTGGCGTAGTTAAAAAATTGTGCAGTGGGAGGGGGGTATGGGTTGTCGTATTACGACTTGTGATTTTCATGACTAATATTCGAATAGATAATTAAAACCACGTAACTAACAAAAAAAATTCAAACTCACATTTCAAATTAATTATTGGCTATTACATCGAAACACATGTCCCTAAAAAATTAAAATGAAAGCAGAATCATCAGCGAAGTAAGATAACCAATAAAATGGCAACTCACCACAGTTCCAAAAAAAAAAAATTAATACGCCTCATTTAACAACAGAGGCGCTGCAACACTGCATTATGAAAATAAAATAATGAAGCTTTCTTCTATCTCTTCCTTCACCACCTGTCTTCTATCACTATCCATTTTCTAAAAAGGAGGTAATACCTGATAATAGTAGTAGGCATTAATTGCCTGAGTGTTACTTCTCTTTGAAAAAAACAACAACTTTACTTCCGTCACTTGCATAATTTTGTTATTTTTATTCTCTCTCCTATAAAACTTAAAAATGTATGTAGTGCAGGGATGGCTAAGTTGGTACAATTGTACCTTTTTTGGTACTATTTAAACTCGGAAAGTACAATAGTACACCAATGACTAATTTAGTACATTTAAGGAATCTCCGCAGTTTCACTCCGTATTTCTTTTCAAACGACTGCATATGTCAATTTTCAGTTTTGAACAATGAAACTCATATTCTTCTCCTTAAAAACAGTCTTGTGAAAGCAAAACGCAGCAAGAAAATCAAAAAAATGTGAACTATTCCATTTCAAAATCATCTGTTGCTGGATCACATGTTATTAATTTGTGTATTTCAAATTTCAACTTAAACAGGTGTAACTTCAAAGCAAATTTGTGAAAACGATTCGCTGGCCATAACAAAGTCAATTATTTTAATAAAAACAAATAAAAATATGTAATTTGAACTAAAAAAATATTTAAGTACAATTAAGGTCAAAAATGTACAATCTTTTAAAGTTGTTGGTACAATTTTAAAATTCTCAATGCCTTCCCTGATGTAGTGATTTTGCATTTCAGCTAACGTTATGTAGTTTACTCTGTTTTATTTCTCTCTCTCTCTCTCTCTCTCTCTCGTTAAGAGAGACCTTGAACAACATATAAGATTATTATCTTCAGTCAATTATTTTGTCTGAAACAAATGGGTGAGTTCCCCCTTACGATTTTTGGCACACACCTTGTAAGACTATAGTAATACAATTTTGTTTATCGAAAAAAGGACGGGAATACGCCTATTAAATTTTTTATAATATTTTAAGTGCTTTTGACCAACCCTATGTGAGCAAAACTCTACAGTCAGTTCGATTTCTTTCAATGAAATTATTTGTTCATTAGAAAAATGGGCGACACCACGCCCATGAAATTTTTTTATAATATATTACATACTTCTAGTCAACTGATTACCTCTCAGCCTCTTGCTATAATACAAAGTCGGGTTGAAAAAATACTCTTCATGTGATCTTGGAAATGTGTTGAGTGTTGCCAGATTTTAATTTCAGATTTGTTAAAAAAAATTATAACATATGCTCCGATTTAAATATATACGGCCTTATTTATAAAACTTATTAAGGCTTTATAAAGGCCTTCATAAAAAAATTTTCTTAAAAACCCTTTAAATAAGGTTAATAGAAATTAAAGTTATACTGGAATTATTAATTATTAATTCTGCATTCCTGCTTGGTAAAATTAGCTTTTGTGCTCCAATTAATTAGGGCAACTCGTAACTTTCAGCTAATCCGTCTGAATTAGTACACATTTTTTATGCTAACAATAAGTTCTTTCGTCACATTTGTAAATATTTTAATAAATTCTATTATAGACATTTCTGAGAGCAATGACATTATAAAGAGAAAAGTTATTTTATTTTTATTCAACCCGTATTATGTCTATGTGAGTCTGTGAGGATTTATAATCTATAGACCGAATATAAATAAGTAAATAAAAAATAATAATTTTAACTTTTAAGAGCCTATTTCACCAATATTTAAAATGAATTGGTGAAATAGGCTCTTAAAAGTTAAAATTATTATTTTTTATTTACTAATTCATATTTAAAAGTCCTTTTTCATTTAAAAAAATATATATACATAGATATATAAATATTTAAAAAACACTACTTTCCTATGAATTGATATTTAAATAGAATTCAACAATTAGCGTCGAAGTGTTTGTTTAAGAAGTCTGTTAAATTAAAAAAAAAAATAGAAACTGAATGTATACGGTATTGGAACAAACGCAAAAATATAGAAAAAATTAAATAATGAAATGCGACTTTGACCCGCGCCCGAAAGGTTCCGTACGGACACTAGATATGTAATTCAATACGAACTTGAGCCTAAATAATAAATAGTTTTGTTTTTTATTCGTTTTTGTGTTTTTTCGGTTTTGAGCGCTTTTTAGTTTTGGCGTTTTTTCAGTTTTCGGCGATTTTTTTTAAGTTTTGGTGATTTTTTTAGTTTTGGCATCTTTCTCGCGTTTTGGCGATTTTTTTCGGTTTTTGGCGTTTTTTCAATTTTCCGATTTTTTTCATTTTGGCGATTTTTTTCATTTAGGCGATTTTTTCGGTTTTGTCGATTTATTTTAGTGATAGAATTTTTTTTTATTTTGGTGCTTTTTTTCGTTTTAGCGATTTTTTTTTATTTGGCGATTTTATAATTTTCGAATTTTTTTAGTCTTACCGTTTTTGAAAATTTCAAGAGTTTGCCTCTTATGGTTTCCAAGATATAGCAAGTTGTCAAAATTACATAGTCAAAATTGCATTAACTGATGGATCACCCTTTAATTTAAATTTTTTTTTAAATGTTATTGTTAATTGTTGTAGTCTGTAAAAAATACACTTTTCACCTAAAAAAACAAGCAATCTGGGATTATTTAGTAAAAAACTAAAATATTAAATCAATTCGAAAAAATAACACTAAAAATTATTGGCAACATTTGTTAAAAAAGAAAGTAAAAACTTAAAGAATAAATGTGTATGTACATATTTTGAATCTTCTTCTTTCACAGCTATTTTGTCGCGCCAATACTGGTTGTCTGGCAACGATTTGCCCTTAAGTCGTGAATTCGTTTGGTTTGGCACTGGCAATTTACTCAGCTACACCAACTTTGCTACGGGTGTCAGCACTAACCTTAATCAACGTTGCATTCGTACGGACGGAAACTTCAATTGGCGGCGGGAATTCTGCTCAAGCAACCACTATTTCATATGTGAAAAACCCGTGATGCCGGTATGCGGCGTCTATGATCAGTGCAATAGCAAACCTCTCACAATTTAATTTTTTCTAAAGGTTTCTTTTAAACAATTAAAAAATAAATAACACGTGCATAACTATACAATAATAGAGTTTTATTTAAGAAATGTAAAGCAAATAAAATAGGGTGCGAAGGACCATACAAATTTATATATCATGAAATATTAGAAATATTTTCACTTTGTTCCAGTGCAAGACTGCCAGCCCAATTAATGAAATTCTAAAAGACTATTAATTCAAAGCTCGATATCTATGTACTTATTGAGGCCGAGTCATATAAAACTCGTCATACGTTAAATTTCGCCTTTTTGAATTGACAGCTAAGTTGAAATAAGGGGGGACAAATTACGGCACTCGTTATCGAACGAAATTAGGAAATATTTTAATAGAGTTTATATGGAAATATTTTAAAATTTCGAATTGTATCGCATGCCATAATTCCCCCCCCCCCCCCCGGGGTTCCTTATGAGCTCTATCACCGTCGACGCAAATTACAAAAGTTTGCAAACTTTTAACTATTAGCGTAAGTTTGAGTAGTTTGACAGCTGTTAGTTGGTTTTATGTTTTGTATGTATTAATTTAGGTTTTTGTGTTTTGTTTCTGCAGAAATAAAATAAAACAAAAGAAATAAATAAAATAAATATGTAAAAAAAAAACTTGAGTTTAATTAATAAAATGGAAACTGCTCAAATCTTTCCGTCAATAAAGTATTCATTATGTCAACTTCCTGCATTGTTGCGTTAATGTCAGTTGAAAAAAAATGGCGCATAAAGGCCGGGGCATTATGAATCCGTCATACACCCACCGTCGCCTTTTTCAACTGACATTAGCGCAAGGACGGAGAAGGTTGGCACAATGAGTACTTTATTGACGGAAGCGTTAAAACATAGTCAATAGGTTGATTCTCCATTTTATTTATTAAGTTCAACTTTTTTATTTGTTCGTTTATTTCTTTTGTTTAGTTTTATTTTCGCTGCCACAAAACACAAAAAACTTAATCAAAACATAACAAAAAAAAAACAACCAATATCTGTCAAACTACTCAACATACGCAAAAAGTTAAAAGTTGAGTAAATTTTGTACTTTGCGTTGACGCGGACACATAGTGAATGTAACAAACCTAATAAGAAACCATGTATTTCAACTTAGCTGTCAGTTAAAAAAGGCGAAGTTTAACGCATGACGAATTCATTGTGCCCCGGCCTCAAGGTATAAAGGATTCTATGTGACTCGGCCTTTTGAACTTCAAAAGAAATTTTAAAAACTTTTTACAATTAAATATTCTGGCCCTTTGGAACAAATCTTGCAAATGCAATAAGTCTAGGATATACTTACGATGCTACATTCAGCAAATAAGGCTACAACAAAGCCATACAAAGAACCATTTAAAACTAGTAAGTGCTAAAAACAGCTGATCTCCTTTGTTTTGTTTATAAAATCAAAATAACTAAACTCCTGAGCTGGCAAAGTACAGATTGAAATTGAGAACGTTAAAAATAATGCTAACATCGCCATTCGTTAGACTAGCTAAAACTCAAAACGGTTTGACCGATTTGAATATATTATTTCATTAGGATTCCGTACACCAAAGGTGAAAAGGAAATCTATTATTTTTGCTACGCTGTCCGTCTGTCAGTCACGTGCTATTTTCTCGATCTTGTCTCTGATCTGAAATTTTGACAGAATATGTTGAACTTTGGCCGCTACAACAACAAATATATGACAGATAAAATTAAAGGGTATTCCAAAACGAGCAATGAAAACTTTTAAAATCCCATGTAATATAAATACAATTAAATTAATTTTTAAATTTGGTGTATTTTTATACATAGGGCGTGTGTCAAATGTTAGAAAAGTACTATGGTAAAAAAAATATATGCCTGTGGGGAAAAAATTTAATTTTTCTGCTGTGCCAAATGATATCATTTTTGGCAATGTAAAATTTTGACAAATTCGCTTTAGCATAGAAAGAAGCTGATGAAAAAATTGCTGCGGCGGCGAAGCAAAACCTTTGACTACAAGCCGATGGCTACCAACAAATTTTTAAAACGGCATTTTTATATAAAACAATGTTCTTGTAGCAAAAAATTATATAATATTGTATATATGATGCATCATTTTTCGCAAATTAAAATAAATAATGATTTTTTCACAGTCTAATTACATCTAAAGAACGTAAAAATCTATGTATTGAGCGACGGCTCGAAGCGACGGCGGAGATTTTAAATTCTATGATACCATGCTTCTTATTTGCTGCTTGTCAAAAATTCTACTAGCATCAGGTGTAGTGAAATTTTATTCACCTCAGAAGTATCAAACTTTTAAAATAAAATTATAAAAATATAAAAATTAAAAAATATTTCATCAGTTAATGTAATTTAAAGAAAATCCATTATTTGACATATTGTCAGAAGTGTACATAAAATAATTGAAATTTATTTGCTGGTAGTTTAGCATGTCTATATACGTATTTCATTGGCGCTTGAACCAAATCATCAGTAGACTTTAACCACAAATTTTAAATTATTTTTAATTAGTTAATGTAATTTTGACAACTTGCTGTGTCTTGTAAACCGTAAATCCCAAAACTATAAAATTGGCCAACCCAAAAAAAAATTGCCTAAACTAAAAAAAAAACGCCAAAACGAAAAAAGCGCCAAATTGAAAAAAATCTAAAACTAAAAAAATCGCCAAAAACCGGAAAAATCGCCAAAAATTAAAAAAACCCAAAATTTAAAAAAATCGCCAAATTTAAAAAATCGCTTAACCGAAAAAAATCGCAAAAAAAAACCAAACAAAAATTGCCAAATTTAAACAAATCAGTGTTTTTTGTATATTTGTTGGGAATTGTTAAAATTTAAAAATCATTCTTGTTTTACACCCGTATTCTAAGCTCTGTGACAAAATAAAAATTGTCATTTGTTATAATTTTGTCATTTGTCACAAACTTCAGACTAAGGGAATTAACATTGATATTTGTTGAGCTTCTCATTTGTTTAAATGAAAGTTTAACATAATAACTCTAGTTGTTCTAAGAAAATTTTTGGGTAAAGGTTCTCTGATGATCTGCTTGAGCAACAGTGAAATGCGCATAGGATCCAGCTAAACCCTTCAATAATCAATTTCAATGCATTTTTAATATAAAAAAAAAATATTTTACTAAATAAGTGAAATAATAATTTGGGATTATTAATTAGTGCGTTAAAAAATCTTAAACTAAAAAAAAACCTTCATGTGCGAGTTACAGTCGCACTTTACTGAATTTATATCCTTTGTTCGCTTTAGTACGGAGTTAATTTAAAAAGACAAATAACAGGAGAAATCTCAAAGAAAAATCCAAAACGTCAATTGCTGCAAACATGCAATCAGTGAATCGGTTTCGAAGTTAATTCTCATGGTTACAGTGTTTCGCAACTTTGTAGCTGTACACGATATATGTACAATGTACAGGGTGGGCCAACTTGGACTGACAGATTGGCATATTGTAGCCGTTGTGGTTGGGCCAATTGAATTTTATATTGAAACATCTTTAGATCAACTTTTAGAATACGTCGTAGCGATGTTCTGGAGATGTTCGTCGACGAGTAGGCACAGTTGGATGCGTGTGAACACTTTCTCGTACAGCTTCTATAGGTTATTCAGTACGAACAAGACGAACAACATTTCTTCGTAGTTCATTACCCTTTGAACCCAAATTCTCAAAACGGGTCATTAACCTTCTTATCATGTTTACACTGGGAGCCTCTGCAGTATTGAAATGATGACAGTATTTTCTTTGCGTTGTAACAATTGATTGTCGGGAAACATAATAAAATTCAACAATTTTTACACGTTCTTCCACTGAGTATGATGACATTTTAAAATTTTATAAAATTCTCTATTATCTGCAAAAAATAAAATAAAACAAATACAAAAATTATAAGCATTTCAAATCAGTCAGTCCAAGTTGGCCCACCCTGTACATATATTTTCAATATACATATACAAATTTCGCCTTTGTATGGGAATCCCATTAAGGAGTCGAGAGAGGGCATAGGTATATTCGGAGGCAATGTTGAAGATAAAAAATTACTTTGTATGGGGACCACCTTAATGGTTGAAGAAAGTTTTTGGAGAAAGCTGATGCATTAAAAAAAATATTGGAGGTTGGTCATACATTATTTGACTTCGATAGGTACGCCCTAGGGGCATTTAGAGCCCTGCGAGTAAGTTTTATAAAAATTTCCCCTCTGTGAGGGAGCCCCCTTAAGGAAAGGAACTAGGCGGTCGATGTGTTTGAAAAAGATGTTGTGCGGAGAAAATTAATGGGTGCTGATCATACATTTGACTCTTGTAAGTTATATGATTTTTTGTAAATTTTTTTGCTTTTACCCTCAACTTTGAGCACGAAGAGGTGAACTGTGCCCCCATCTGACCGCCATCATTTTTTGGCTCAATAATTTTTTTTTCGAACCTCACAAAATGAGGGGTCCTTTTGCATGTCGAAATCGAAAAGTCGTAAACTACACCATACCTAATGTACATAAATATACCCCCAGGGGAGTCTATTTATAGACTACGGGTGTGGCAATCCCGTGGCCCCAGCTAGGGTAATGTAGCTTTTTCCGCTGACGGACCTTTGGCTCATTACCCGTAAAACTTATGTGTTACTACCCAATCTCTGAACATAAACAGAGCAAAGGATGTGCACATATTTATAAAAGGAAAACAAATATTGTACGCCCGTTGTTGTCAGTTAGGTGCAGCGTCACCTAGAACTGCCCCTGAGTTCAAAAGACGATAGAGGTGAAGCCCTTGTGGTGGAACTTCTAGGTCTAACCAGAGGCTACTTCTGGTACCACGGGTGCCGGTTGCCCGACAGCTGGGCTGCTTAGAGATAAATGCATTGCGGTTGTCAAAAATTCTGGTCCAAAATGGCTTTTGTCCTGGATACGAACCCAGGACTCTTTCACTTTTTAGTGTCGGGTCTTAGTAGGCACAGAAATTTTGGTGGCGAGCTTGCGTTCTTCTCGCGTGAGTGGTCCTCGCTGCTCTGAAGTTTTGAGTGCATGTAGCGGTCGTCAGTTTCCTTTGCTAAAATGCCGAGTTCGTCGTACCCCAACGGGGTATACCCCACGGGGTTAAAGGGACGATTTTGGTATGTGTGGAGTAGGCACTGGTTATTTGGCGACACAGGCATGCGTTCATTATGGATGAGTGGTTAGCTGTGCCGGCAATGGTTGAGGAATTTTCTTGGGGACCTCGCTAAGGTGTATACACAACACCTTAGCGTGGAAGCCGGAGAATTATCGTGGTGGTTGTGGTTGCTACCAAAATCGCTGGGAGAATAGTCTTGGCGTCCCAGTGTTAAATCAATGCTAGTGGTTGGTCTGACGCGGTCAGCCAGACACTATTCTAGGTGCTGTTGCCATTCAACAGAGCTGCTATGGGCACGGACATTGCAGCAGAGTTTAGATAGCTCAAAGTACCTCAGCAAGGTACTTGAATATAGAACAGGGATAACTATATTCAAAGATTGCAACCTATGTGCCTTATGGAGTGGGCCATAGGTTCATTATAAAATGGTGCATGGGGGGCGTTGGTCTGGCGTCTAACCCACACCCGGTGCTTTGTCACACGTGAGATAAGGCCGTAACGGCAGGTACTCACGTAAAGCAATTGCACATCTGTACATAAATATAGCGCCCGAAAAGCATATAAAAATTATACGTTTTTAAAGTGCTTCCTACAGTTATGACTATTTGACTATTGTGTGAATGACAACGACGACGTCACATCAAGACGACATTATAAATTGTAACTTGTCTATTCTTTATCGACAACAATTGACTACTTTTAACATGTTACATTAATTTAAAAATACTTAGAGATTAGTAAGCTATTTTAAATAAGAGCCTATTGTTGCCCATAAAGAGGAGACAAGTGACAATATTTACTGTCGCGTTGATGTGACGTCGATGACGCCATCTACAATAAGGGGGAATATTAATCATGGCTAGCTGGTATGGCAACCAATTTAATAATTCTTTCTAAATATCTATTATTTTCAGCGTATGCCCTTTCAATATGGAACTTTATAGAATCAAATTTAATTATAAAAAAAAATTGTTAAAGAAAAAATTACTAAATTTAACTGAAGTTAGTAATTTACACTAAAACAACGATTGCAAAAATTGATAGAAAGAAAAAATAAAAATAAACAGTCAAATATCTTAATCCCAAACAAGAGGGTGTAAAACATGTATTGTTCTTTTTTTTTTTTTTTTTTGTTGTTTGTTTGTTTGTGTGTGTGTGTGTGTGTGTGTGTTAAGGATATGATAAACAAATCCTTGACCTAGCATAATTCAGATATTCTCGCACTTCGTTGCTTTTTATTGCATATTTCGTTTAACATAAAAAGGAAATACAAATCTCTCCCCAAGTTGTCAAAAAAATAAAAAAATATAAAACTGAAGAGCAAATATAACAATTGCTTGCTTATTTTGATTTTTCCCCCTACAAAAATTTTCCATTCCATTTGCCACTTTTGGCAGTTTTAACAAAAAACTATTGAAAAATATCAAAATTTACGATCGCTACGTGAAATTGCATTTGTCATATTTGAAAAAAAAAAATATACATATGTATGTATGTATGAGTGCATGTACTTATATAAAATCCATTTTTTTTTGTTTATAAAGGGTAAAACAAAGAGAAGTGTTAAACAAAAAATGTATATATCATCCTTACTAATATTATAATTATGGAAGTCAAGAAAAAACCGCTAAATCGATTTTGAAAATTCTTTCCCCAATGGAAAGCTACATTACGTATTTATGTACCCGGTTCGGAATCAGTTTTTTTTTTATCCGGTTCCCAACCGGTTTTTTTATATTTCGTACGGATAACCAAAACCGCTAAATTGATTTTGAAAATTCTTTCACCAATGGCAAGCAACGTTGCCAGCGTCAAACATAGCCTATTTTTTATCCGGTTCCGAACCGGATTTTTTATACCCTTTTCTCAAAAAATGGTAAAATGGTACATATACATATATAGGTTTGTCATTCCGTTTGTAATTTGCACAATATTAATAAGCGAGCCATAAAGTATATATATTCTGGACCTTATGCATAGGGAAGACGAATAAAGGTACCAACAGACCACATGTTTTTTACATGTGTTTTTTAAGTTTTCGATTCGTATGTTTTTCTTTATGCTTGTCAATATTGGTTAATTTACATAAGATTTATAATTTTTGGTCACAAACGTACATGTAGTATCACTTCTTCTTTTTCAGTACATAAATATCCACGTAGTTTGTTTTATAAATGGCTTGCAGCCATCGAAATATTTTTGGTTCCGTCGCTGTAGTTCTGGCGACGCAAATGTGCTTTTTAAATTTTTTCTTTTTTAAACAAGACGTTGAGGTTGTATTTAAAAATCTATACATTTTTGGACTCATTTTAATAAAACGGCAACGTTAAATTAAAAAAAAATATATAATTTATTTGTCTTGCAAAATACTTCACTCAGACGGCTAATGATAGTGCACATATTCCACCGCCGACGAATTTGTTCGCATGACATAGACATTTGAAGCTGCATGTTTAACATAAGAAAATAGAGCACGCTCTATTTCAAATAATGTCTTATGTCTTTTGTCATGTTTTTTACACAAGCAATGTTTTAAAGGTAACACACGATATGTTTCCGTTTACATATGTAAATTTTGGCAAATACAATGTGAAAAACATGTCGTCTGTTGGTACCTTAAGCGATGTCCGTCTGTCTGTATGTGAAATCGGTTTTCCGCAGCTCTCAGAAAAGCTAGAGACTTCGGTCTTGAACTGGTGTGTCAGAAATAGTCTGAAAAATATTGATATTGAAAATCAGCAAAATCGAGCAGACGATTTCAAAGCTGGAAAGCTCAAACTTTATTTTGCCATACTAAAGTAACTACCGAAAACTAATTTTTATTATTATTTTTGTTAAATAAACTTATTTTATACTTCACTATGAATAAAATTGGTATTTCTAATAAAAAAAAATTAAAAAGACGTTTCCAGGGGTGCAAAACTTTAAACTTTTTTTATACAAAATTAACTTACTAAAACAAATTTTTTCTCTTTCTCTATAAATTAAACATATCTTAAATTCTTAAAAGAAAGAGATTGCTGTAAGAAATTAGAAATTTCAAAAAGGATGATTCCTGGGTTGGAAAACTTACACTTTTTGTGATATAAAATATTAACTACCGCAAACTAATTTTTATTTTATTTATTTTTTATTAAATTAACTTATTTTATAATTCAGTACAAATTGAATTGATATTTCAAATTAAAAAAAAAGTTAAAAAAATTAAAAAGATGTCCCCAGGGTTGGAAAACTTTAAAATATTTTCTTATACAAAACCAACTTACTAAAACAATTTTTTTCTTTTTCTCTATAAATTAAATATAACTTAAATTCTTAAAAGAAAGAGATTGCTGTAAGAAATCAGAAAAATCAAAAAGAATGATTCCAGCGTTGGGAAACTTACACTTTTTGTGGTACCATATAACTATGTCTAATTAATTTTTTTCTTTTTCTTTATAAATTATATATATTTTACGTTTTGAAAAGAAAATTTTGGTGTAGAAAATTATAAAAATTAAAACCACAGCTCCAGAGCTGGAAACTTTGAACTTTTTTTTTCTCGATATTAAAGTTACTAAATAAAACAATTTTTTTTTTTTTTTTTTGATTTTTTGATATTTGTATGATGTGACGTCGTTTTTGGCAACTGGAATAAGGGTGAATGTAAAATATTTCTTAAATACAGAGTGTAGAATAAAATAATCAACTTCGAAAAAAATATTTAATCGAAAAATACCGAGAGGTCACTTACTAAAAATTGCACTAGAGCAAAAAATTATAAATTTTTCCACAAAACATATGCATATATATATATTGATGTGCTTATGAATGTATCTCTATACTTTATATACGCATTTTGGTGAAGGGTATATAAGATTGGGCTTAGCTGAATATAGCACTCTTACTTGTTTATATTTGGTTCGGAGGTTTTACGAAAAACGCACTTTTGGGCTGATTCGGGTAATTTTCGTTTGGGGTTTGATTGTTTAACCAGTTTTAAAACCGGCTTTATGCGTTTTTTTTTTAATTTTTTTTATCGCCTATTTTTTTATTTTCATCGTTTTTTTAACATTCTCAGTGAGTAACAAATAACAAAACATTCATAAATTTTAAAAATATAGTTTTCAAAATATCAGATCAATGCGAGCGGAGCTGCTGGTAAAAGATAGTTTTTATATAAATGAAAAACCATGACACGCATGTTCGGAAATCATAAGCAAACTCGAAACTAATAAGTTCACTGATAATGATAATAGTTCACGGATAGTTATACGAGTAGATCTAAAGGCCGAGTCACATAGTATCCATAATACGTCCTTTTTCAACTGACATTAACGCAATGGCGGAAGAAGTTGATACAATGAATACTTTGTTGATGGAAATATTTGAGTAGCTTCCATAGGTTTGTTCTCAATTTCATTAATTAAACTTTTTTTTTATTTATTTTATTTCTTTCTTGTATTTTATTTTATGATTGCTGCCACAAAACACAAAAACCTAAATCAAAAACATAAAAAACTCATAGCTGTCAAACTACTCAACGTATGCTTAAGGTTAAAGGATGCCCAGCTTCTGCACTTTGCAGAAACCCTATATTTCTACTTAGCTGTCAGTTGAAAAAGTGATGCATAACCTATAACAAATTCTATGTGACTCGGCCTTTATTCACAATTAATAGACAGCAACTGCTTTCAGCTGCTAAAAGAAAAGCAACCCTATTTAACTCAATAAATACACGCCTGAGTCAAAAGGTTTTTCATTAGTATTTAGTGTTACGATTTTTTTGGAAAAATTTTTGCCAATGGTATATAAGATATATAAGATTTGCCGAACCCTTCACTGTCTCTTCCCATTGCCAATGTTGCACGTTCACTCCTATCGTAATATTATGTAAACTATGCATTCCTAAAGAATTTTTCGATTTTGTTCAGCAGAAAAGGAACAGGCTCTGGGAAAGAAAATTACGGAAATTACTGTTCTTTAGCGATATATTTTATGTTATCTTTATTTAGTAGTCAATTTGAAATATAGTTGTCCTGAAAGCATAATAAACAGCATTTTAATATGGAAGCAGTATATAATTTAATTTAATTTAATTTAATTTAATTTAATTTAATTTTATAATTTAAGAAAAATTGTTGACTAAAGATCTTCCTAAAATATAAAATATGTTTAATTAAAACGATAAAAATAAATCAATTTTGCAGCCCTGGAACCATATGTTTGATTATTTTATTTTTCTCTAAAATATGTTTAATTAAGAAACAAAAAATAAAGAAATAAAGAAACTACTTTTATATACAAAAGAAGCTTACCTTTTCCAGCTCTGGATTTTTTATTTTTAATTTTTTTATTTTTTTATACCAAACTATTTATTTCTAAAATATAAAATACATATATTTAATTTATAAAGAAAAAGAAAAAATTAATTTAACTTAATTCTGTGGCAAAAAAGGAAAAAGTGCTTAAGTCGATTTAAGCTGATTTTAAGTTAATGGTATTTCCGTAATCTGCATATTCGAAAGTACGACAGGTCACAATTTCAAGGAATTTGTGTGATTTTCTTAGACTTCTAATCTCATTTGGAATAATAGCTTAATTTAGCTTATACTGTTGTATAAAGGATAACAAAAAATTTTCCAATTTAACTGTGAAAGAAATAAGACTCTGAAAATCGAATTGAACGCTTAAAAATCCTCTCCTGCAAAACAGTAAAATATGATTTAAGCACTTTGCCTTATTGCCACAGAGTTACTTCTAATTACATACTAGCTGACCCGGGCAAACGTTGTTTTGCCTTCAAAAAATAGTGATATTTATTTACTTTATTTTTTAATTTATTTTTTTTTTTCACGAAAAGATGTTAGGTCTGAGTCGGTATCGGGCTAATTAACGCCACTACACGCTTATTAAGGACCCAACGCCTTTAGCGAAACACAGCATAGGCTTATAGCGCTAATCTCAATCGGGCAAAACACGAAAAAACTAAATATTGCGCCATCTGTCTGACGAACTTCAAACTACACAGAAACACTCCTCACGCCCCATAGAGCATGTATGTAAAGTTTGGTTATAATCGGTGCAGTAGTTCTTGAGTTACGGTGCAAAAACACAACAAAACTAAATAATGCGCCATCTGTCGGACGAACTTCAAACTATACAGAAACACTACTCATAGAGCATGCCTATAAAATTTGGTCAAAATCGGTTCAGCAGTTTTTGAGTTTAGCGATCACGAACATACAAATAATTTTTATATACATATGTAGAGATGTACCACAAAAAATCTAAATTTTCCAACCCTGGGAATCATTCTTTTAAATTTTTCTTTTTTTTTTAATATAAAATATGTTTAATTTATAGGGAAAAAAATAATTTTAGTAAACTACTTTTATATACCAAAAAAAAAAGTTTAGAGTTTCCAACCCTGGAATCATCTTTTCGATTTTTTTTTGGATTCTTAATAATATTTTCATTCTTACTGAAATATAAAATAGGCTTATTTAACAACAAAAAATAGTTTCAGCGAGTTACTTTTATATGGCAAAAAAAGTTTAAGTTTTCCAACTCTGAAAACGTCTTTTCGATTTTGCTGATTTTCAATACCAATATATTAACCCTTTTAGATACGTAAAGTTTACTTAACAAATTCTAAATTCAGGTATGTATGAAAGGGAGGAATACTATTCCTTTCTCTCTTTCTCCTAGCTGAATTTAGACTTTGCAAAGTAAACTTTCGGTGTCTAAAATGGGTAGATTTTGGACCATTTTTGACACACCACTCCCATACCAAAGTCCCTAGTCTCTTAATATAATTACGGGTCTTTGCTCATATTTGTTATTTTTCATCCGTTTTTTTTTCGAAATCTAAAGCACTTTTCTGTATTATATACATGCACTTACTCCCAGTTCTGTTTTCTTTTCATGCCAGTTGATTTGAAAAGTCCATGTAACGAATAATAATTATAAATCTTTTTCACACACCCTGTATGAATTAATGGTATTATTACATTATTCACACACTTTTTTACAAATATTTTCAAATGCAAGCATTTTATTATTTAACAAAAAAAAATGGGGAAAACGTTAAATACAAATGCGTTGGTTGTGCTATTCCTCCTCTTACAAATCCAACAGCACAGTTCTTTTATTATTATTTCTTTTTTTTCAATATTTTGCATGAACGTTTGTAATAGAGAGTTGACATTGAAACGACCTTGTTAAGCAATATGAAACATAAGGTAATTTAGACCCTAACACTTCTTCTATTACTGCTACTGCATCCATCCATACGATTTGCAACAACTACAGTAACAGCAACAATGTCTGTTACTTGACTCATACGAATGCCATAATGCAACAGGATTCTCAATAGCGCAATTGTTTTAAAATGCCACACAGTCATTTAAAGGAATGCAGTGTGAACTTTAATTTTATTTATTTAAATATACTTTTCAAATACAATTACAAAAATATTCTATAAATTATACCAGTAGTCACTTCATTATTAATACTAAAGAATATCAATTATTCAAGTACAAAATGAATTAAATAAATAATAAGAAAACATTTAATCCATCCCAAAAATCTAAAATTTATTCGAATAAATAGCGAATAAAAATATTTTATTCGCATAATGAAATCGTTTGAAAAGTGATATATGAATATACGTTTAAGGTTTGTTTTTTTATAACAAAAAAAATTAATCGATTAATTTTCGAGTAAATATAAAGAATTTTTCATACAAATAACGAATCAAAAATTTTGTTCCAATAATAATAATAATAATAATTGAAGTAAATTTGAAATATTATGAGCTTATTCGAAGGAATAAGTAAATAAAGCAAACAACTACATTTTTCTAGTGCTACTTTTTATTAACTGAAAGTTGTGAACTTTATGCGATTATTCGAATAAATAATGAGTGGATAGTATTTAGCGAATAATATACACAATTAAATACAAATCAAATGTAAACATTAATTAAGAGTTTGAATTTTTATTTAAAAAAGTTTTACTCCAATAATCGCATAAATTGTAAAGCTTACTCGATTAATCGAATAAGTAATGCCTAAGAAATTTACTCGCATGAGACAATAATGTAAATATAATATAAATTTATTCGATTAATCGATTAAAGTTTATGTTTTCTTCGAATGAATAAGCAATAAAAGATTTTACCCAAATAATGCTATAAAATATGAATAAACATTTTATATCTTTTTTATTCGAATAATGGCATATATTTTTGGTCTTACTCGATTGATCGAATAAGTAATGCCTAAGAAATTAAAAAAATTAAATAATATAAAAGTAAAAATTAAAAGTGATCATTTTCGTAACATATATTTTTCATTCGATTAATCGAATAAATTTTATATTTTGTTCGAATTAATAAGCAATAGGAAATTTTACCCAAATAATTCCATAAAATACGAATAAACCTTTTATATCTTTTTTTATTCGAATAATGGCATAAATTTTTAGTCTTACTCAATTAATCAAATAAGTAATGCATAAGAAATTTACCAGCACAAGCCAATAATATTAAAATAAAAAGTAAGAAATTAAAAGTGAGAAGTTTTGTATTCGATTATTTTTTATTCGATTAATCGAATAAATTTTATGTTTTCTTCGAATTAATAAGTAATAAAAAAGTTTACCCAAATAATTCCATAAAATACGAATAAACCTTTTATATCTTTTTTTTATTCGAATAATGGCATAAATTTTTAGTCTTACTCAATTAATCGAATAAGTAATGCATAAGAAATTTACCAGCACAAGCCAATAATATTAAAATAAAAAGTAAAAAATTAAAAGTGAGAAGTTTTGTATTCGATTATTTTTATTCGATTAATCGAATAAATTTTATGTTTTCTTCGAATTAATAAGCAATAAAAAAGTTAACCCAAATAATTCCATAAAATACGAATAAACCTTTTATTTCTTTTTTTTTATTCGAATAATGTCATAAAGTTTTAGTCTTACTCAATTAATCGAATAAGTAATGCATAAGAAATTTACTAGCACAAGCCAAAAAATATTAAAATAAAAGGTAAAATATTAAAAGTGAGCATTTTCGTAACATATATTTTTTATTCGATTAATCGAATAAATTTTATATATTCTTCGAATGAATATGCAACAAGAAATTTTATCCAGATAATGCTATAAAATACATAAAATACATTATTTCTTTTTTTATTCGAATAATCGCCTACATTAATCGAATATGTAATGCATAAGAAATTTATTTGCATAAGCCAATAATATTAAAATAAAAAGTAAAATATTAAAAGTGAGAATTTTTGTAACACATATTTTTTATTTGATTAATCGAATAAATTTTATGTTTTCTTCGAATGAATAAACAATAAGGAATTTTACCCAAATAATGCTATAAAATATGAATAAACAATTTATTTCTTTTTTATTCGAATAATCCATATATTTTTAGTCTTACTCGATTAATCGAATAAGTATTGCATAGGAGATTTATTTGCATAAGCTAATAATATCAAAATAAAAAGTAAGAAATTAAAAGTGAGCATTTTCGTTACAAATATTTTTTATTCGATTAATCGAATATATTTCATGTTATGTTTTGAATGATTAAGCAATAAGAAATTTTACTCAAATAACGCTGTGCAATACAAATAAATATATTATTTCTTAAGAAAAAAATTATTCGAGTAATTGAAAAAAATTTAAATTTTGTTCAATTATTCGAATAACTAAGAAACCAAAAATTTCTTTGAATCATGAAATTGAATGCAAATAAAAAATATACATACATATTTCATGAAGACTTTAAGCTTGCTAGATTTCCTATTTTCGATTAAGCGAATAAATTTCTATTCGATTTTATAAATATATGACGAATAAAAAATTTTTTGAAATAAAGGTAAGAAATGAGAATTAACTAAATTTTTATTTGAGCAAGATTTAGTTTTCATACTTTATTTGAATAAATTTTAAGTTTTATACGATTATTCGAATAAATAACGAACAGAAAATTTATTTGAATAATACAATCAAATAACAAAATAAATATGTATTAGTTTAATACTTTAATTGTGTTTAAGAAAATTAATCGAATGAAAATTAAGTTTTATTCGATTTCCGAAGAAAGAATAAAAAAATGTTTATTCAAATAAGATGATGAAATGTAAACATGTATCATGAAATAAAATAATGCTTTATACGTTATAGAATAAAATTTTTATTCGAGTAATCGAATGAATTTAATTTCTTTTTTCATTATTCGAATAAGTAGCTGGTAAAAAATTTATTTCAATTATAGAATTAAATAGAAATAAAAAATAATAATACATACCTACTACGCAGTAAATGAGTTATGATGAATAAATTTTTAGCTTTACTCGATTATTTGAATTCATTTCTTTGTACATATTTGAATAAAATACTAAATAAAATTTTTTTTTACTTAAGATTTTCATGAGTACTTTTGATATAAATAAAAAAAAATTCATTATTCTGGAGGGCAACAGGAGTTCTGGTGTGAATAATGTCAGAACAAAAAGAGCAAATTTTATATATGGGCATTTCCATGATGTTGAACGTGACCTTCGAATTTTTATTTTGCCAATAAGCGTAACTTAAGGCTCAAAATTAGTCCTATAATCGGTGCTAAGTTTGATTTTGAACAATTTTTCGTTTCCAAGATTATTGCAAAGAAAAACCAAAACATTCGCACGTGACAGAAATTTTTTTCGCGGACAAAAATTAAAACGCTGCTTCCAACGAAACCTGAAGCAATATTTTAATGTGACTAATATTAGAATGTTTTTGAGTTTTTACATAGTTTTGATTTATTTATTTAAATTTTTAATCATAGTCGCACGTGACATTATATTTTCATTACGATATTTATATAATTTCTGTTGTTTATTTTATTAAAATAGCTTTCAAAATGACAGAAGTACTCCAAGCACAACAAACTCAAATATGTATGTTATATTTTAGTTTATGGTTTTCTAATGATCGGCCCTGTTCTGTAAACTGATCGATTTGAAATCGCACGATTTTAGAAAACTTACTCTGACAATAGAAATTTTTTTAGATTTTTTTCAATTTTTTTATTAAAAAGATCCTCTGAAAGAAAATTATCGTGTATGATTTTAAGCGCATCTGCCGGACCATTATTAATTTTTTGAAAACGAGCAATTTACTCGAATTCGGTTTACAGAACAGGTCCGAATATTTCATCTTCATTTAATTTTTCTTTTCATCGTTTGCAACTCTCCTATTTTTTCGCCACTTTTGCTCATTTAAATGTAAATATTTCAAAAATATTTAAAATATTTGTTATGTAATTTTTTTTTAATTTACACTAACGATGTCGCACGTGACCATCTTTGTAACTCTATTTATTTCTTTTTGCCGCTTTTGCTCATTTAAATTTAAATACTTTAAAAGTATGTAAAATATTTTATATATATTTTTTTATTTATATATACGATGTCGCACGTAACCAGCTTTGTAACTCTATTTATTTCTTTTTGCCGCTTTTGCTCATTTAAGTTAAAATATTTTAAAAGTATACAAAATATTTTTATTAAATGCATTTTTTTTAATTTTACACCTACGATGTCGCACGTGACCAGCTTTGCAAGTCACTTTATTTTTTTCAACGCATTTACCCGTTTTAATTTAAATACTTAAAAACATAAAAGTATTTTTTATGAATTTCTTATTTTCATTTTAGACTTCCGATGTCGCACGTGACCAGAGTGTTGCACTCTTTATATTTTTTTGCTGCTTTTACTCATTTTAATTTAAATACATTAAGAGTATCAACATTTTTTTTTAATTTTTTAATTCTACACTCACGATGTTGCACGTGACTAGCATTATATACTTACTTATATAAACTTTACAGTTTTAATTTTTTTTATTGTATTAAATATCTCTGTTTGTTCTGTATATTTGATGAGCTCGAAGCACTGATAACAAATGTTTTTGTTCAATGTCGCACGTGACACCGAAATATTTATGTGCTTTTGCAAAAGGAAAGATTTGCAGTTATTTACAATCGCATAGTTTTTTCTGTATTCTTTTCGGGTACAACCTTAGAAAAATTTTAGAGAGAAAAAGTCAATGGAACGTTTAAATTAAAAAAGTGGCGGTTTTGTGACTTTCATGCGTATATCTGGAAATGGGTTATGTATAAATGTAAAATATTTTTATATTTGTTCCCTATGAAAATATGATAAAACAAAGTGTTTTGAAGAACTTGTAATTTCTTGGCTTCGCTGGACTTTTCGGTGGAAATGCCCTTATAATTTTTTTATTACATCAACAATAATTTTTTATTCGATTAGTCGGATTGGGTGGACACTTTACTGAGTTTAAAATTAATATTTGTAACGAAATATTGTATGCTTTCAAGCTTCATTACAATTTTTTTTCACCTATTAATTAAAAATTATTCGATTATTTCGTAAATATTTATGGAATATTTTCTAATTATAAATTGAAAAATTATTCGATTAACAGTTGTAGTAATTGAATTTCAGCGAATATCTGTCCCAGAAAGACTTTGAGACTTGAAACTATTAGACCATTTAGGATATCAGAACTCTGCCTGGAAGTTCTTCAGCCGCTTTTATTTCCTTTAGACTACTTATCCCCCCTCGCACATGAACACTTTCTTTTTAAGACCTGATCATTTAAACATTTATATTTTCATGTTATAATTTTGCATTCAAAATGCGTAAAAATGAAACTGAACAACTTTACAACTCGTTGGGAAAAATATGAAACAACTTGAACCCACCGAATACTCAAAATAGGGAAAGGAAAGGATGAGGGGGAAGTTTTTATCATTAATATTTTCTTAAAATTCTAACTTTAAGGTGGACATTTTTTAAAATCTCTAAAGGCTGGTCACACACACAGTGAAACATGTTCTTAGCAAATACAACCTGATGTAATTTAGTCTTGTGATTTATCAGATCAGGGCTGCATTTTCTCTTAAGTCGAACTACTAAGTATGATTAAACAATTTATATATTTTTTTAAATATAATTAGTTTTATAAATGAAATATGTTTTAGACCTGCTGACTCAATTAAAAATCATGATCAATCACATTTTCCATTTAAAAGTTTTCACCACTTGCCTGACATTGCAGCCCTATTCGGCTTACACCCCCCCCCCCTCGCAGTGTTCCCCAGCTGTTGTATTTGTAAGTAACAAGTTCTTCGCACGTATCAATGCTGCTTTTCAAATGAACAGAAATTGTTAATCATACACCCCTGTTGTGCATTGAAGTTTTGTATTAAAAATGTGTATAGAAATTGGTTGCATATAAAACATTCATCCTTTAAGCATTTTATGACACACGGCAGGTGGCAGAACATTGGTGGCATTTGTGTTGTGGCTTTGAGAAAGTTACTTTAAAGAAAAATATGCATAGTGGCGATATATTTTAGTGGCTTAAGAAAGTTTATAAAACTAAAGCAAAATTATTGGTAACAAGTGGATTTAAGAGGCAATAATAAGAAAGAGAAAAAAAAAAAAGAATCAAACATCAAGGTGAAAAATTTACAACTAACTAAGAATTTAAGTATAAAAGGGAAAATAAATGCTAGGGATAATTTTAATAGAAAGAAGTTTTTTTTTTTGCTGAAATAGCAGTTCGAATAGTATTTAAAATAATACTGCCATAATTACTCTTGTTAGAGGTAAATTAAAATAACAATTAAATTGAGATGGAGGAGAGCATCATTCTCTTACAACTCTGTTTTTTTTTTGCACATTTCAAATAAGGCAGCTTTACAGCGCCTCTGGTGTCAATGAGGCGTTTTAAATTTTCAAATCTGTGTTTAGTAGCCATTTCTGCTACACAATACCGACAAGGGAAGGGCGCTATGATGTTACATTAGCATTAGTATCCGCTGAAGGCGGTGTGTGGTGTTGTTATTTTAATGGCACAGAAAAAACTAAATTTCGTTTTCAGTAACCAAATTCATTGAATCAGTAAATTTTTTGTGTGAATGCGGACCTACAAAGAAATTTGTAGATTCTGATAACAATCTTGTAAAAATTTAACTGAAAATAAAAAATTTATTTTTAGTTAACTTATTATGGCATTAGAGAAAAAAGTTAACTGAAACTCAAAATATTTTCAGTCAAATTTATTAATAGGAACAGAAAAACATTTCTGCAGATTTTTTTGTATTATTCAGCAAATTTTTTTTTTTATATAATTTACAAACACATTCACTAAAATTTTTCGTATTATCAGAAAATAAATTAACTGAATCAATAACAATTCTAAAAAAAAATTTTAAAAAAATTAGTAAAAGTTTTATTTAAAAAAAAAATAAATGAATCAAATGAAAGGTTCAACTATTTTTTTTTACTTTCAAAAATTGGCTTGTTTTTATGGTTAAGCATTTCGTTCCCGCTTTTGGAACTCGTTAGTAGACTTCAGCCCAAAAAATTTTTTTAATTTAGCTAACAAACTCCGTATGTTTATAGTAATACTCTTAATACTATGTATATTGAGAATCACAATATACAAACATAATAAGTTTAAAAACTGCAAACAAAAATCTTTAAAAAAAAAATAAAATTTTTTTATATCTATAAAATAATTTTAAAAAATCAGACAAATTTTTTTACAGTAAAGGTATTCAGTTTTTTTTTTTTTTTTGTTGGAAAAATATAAAAATGTAATTTTTTTACAACAAACACAGGAAATTAATTCCACCTACAATTGAGTTTTTAAATTCAACTTTTGGTGAATTTTTTTCCCTGTGTTTGTTGTAAAAAATTAAATTTTTAGGGTTCCGTACACCAAAGGTGAAAAGGCACCCTATTGTTTTCGCTACGCTGTCCGTCTGTCCGTCTGTCCGTCACACGGTATTTTCTCAGGAGCCGTAAGAGCTACGGACCTGAAATTTGGACACAGTATGTAGAACCATGGCCGCTAACAAATACATGAGAATTAAAAATTAAAGGGTGTTCCAAAACGAGCAATGCAATATGTTAAAATCCCATGTAATATACATACAATTGTATGAAACTTGAAATTTGTAAAATTAGTGTATTTTTATACAGACTACAACAATTAACACTAAAATTTAAAAAATTTAAATTAAAGGGTGGTCCATCAGTTAATGCAATTTTGACTATGTAATTTTGACAATTTGCTATATCTTGGAAACCGTAAGAGGCAAACACTTGAAATTTTCAAAAACGGTAAAACTAAAAAAACCGAAATTTATAAAATCGCCAAACCAAAAACAATCGCCAAATATTAAAAAAAATCGCCAAAACGAAAAAAATCGCCAAAATTAAAAAAAAAAATAACACTAAAATAAATCGCCAAATTCGAAAAAATTGCCATAATAAAAAAAACGCCAAAATGAAAAAAAACGCAAAATATTGAAAAAAATCGCCAAAACGCGAAAATGTCGCCAAAACTAAAAAAAAAATTTAAATAAACAAAAAATCGCAAAAATTAAAAAAAATCGCCAAAAATAAAAAAAAAACCCAAAATGAAAAAACGCCAAAAAACCGAAAAAATCGCCAAAACAAGAAAATAAAGTGTCTAAACTAAAAAAGAGCCAAAACTTTAAAAAATCGCCAAAACCGAAAAAAACGACAAAACAAAAAAAACCGAAAAGACCCCAAAAACAAAAAAAATGCCAAAACTATATATTATATAGGATGAAGTTTGTATTAAATTACATATCTAGTGTTCGTACGGAACCCTATGTGCGCGAGTCATAGTCGCACTTTACTGAATTTATTCCATTTTTCTAACAAGAAAAAAATTAATGTGAATACCTTTAGTATATAAAAATAAATTTAACTGGAAAAATGAAAAAAAAATCAGAAAAATTTTTTTACAGTATATAAAAATAAATTTAACTGAAAATAACAAATTTAAATATAAAAAAAATAAATCTAAACATTTTTTTTACAAATTTTACTTTATATAGATAGTTTTCATTATATACAGTTTTTTTTTACATAAAGTAAAATTGGAACAAATAATTTACTGGAACAGTAAAAAATATTTACTGGAACTAAATTATATTTCAAAGCACGCGTTTGTTTGAAAATTTTTTGGGAATAATTCTTTCCGTGTGGAGACGGGTCTCGAACCCAGGACCTTCGTCCTTGCGTCCGGCCCTCAAAGTTGGCCTTCAAGCCCATTTTCCAGTTTAATTTTTTGCATATTTTTAACAAATCATTTAACAAGAAATTAATATATGCCAATATTTTAGCTCTTCGATTCAACAACATTAGTCTCAAAAAAAGTGTTTTGCTAAAATTAATAGTTCAGAAAATAATGAGGAAAATAACCAACAAACTACCAAAAAATTTTATATAACAAAATTATATTTATATGGAAATTTTTTATTTAAAGCATGTACAATAGGAGCTTATATATATTAAATTATTTCATACATATACATATAGTCAAAATAAAACAAAACCAAAAAAAAAAAATTACAATGAATATATGGGCTTGAGGTCCAACTTTGAGGGCCGGACGCACCCCCTAAAACGCAACTTATCGGTATAAAGTTTTTTGTATTTTTTTTTACATAAAACTGAACCGATTTGGGGGGTGAGAGTAGAAGAAATCAAAAAAAAAAAAAAAAATAACGGCCCCCTAATGTATTTATTTTATTTTATTCCTTTAAGTCTCAGATACACTTCACCGATATCTATGTATATATTTCATAGCTCAGTTATCGATTGTTTTCTTCTTAAGTATTTTCTTCCTAAGAGATAAGAATTTCGATTTTAGACAGCAAATTTATTCTATCGTACAAAAATCTCTCTTCAAAAATTTCTAAAAAAAATATCGATTAAAAAAACATATTCCTGATTAAAAAGAAAAAATTTTTTTTTCCAAAAAAAAAGATGTTACTTTTCAATGAAAATTCGCAATAAAATGTTTTTTTTTTTAAATAGAGAGTTTATTATAAATTATTGTATCACTCCTGGCAAGCGTAAAATTTTGCTTTAAACGACGCTAAATTGCATTTTTCTTAATAAGTAGTAAAAACAAATGTTGCACTTTTTCTAGAAAATTTCTTTACATATTTTTATAGAAAATTTATCAATATTTTTTTATCGATAATTTTTTCTCGAAAAAACTCAAAAGAAGTAAAAAAATTTTGCGCTTTTTCTAGAAAATTTATCGATAATTTTTTTTAAATCGATAATTTTTTCTCAAAAAAAACTAAAAATAAGAATTAAAAAACTGTTACACTTTTTCTAGAAAATTTATCGATATTTTTTTTTAAATCGATAATTTCTTCTCGAAATAAACTCAAAATAAGAAGTAAAAAAACTGTTGCACTTTTTGTAGAAAAGAAATATTTTTTGAGAAAAATATAAATTTTTTTTAAATTATGAATAAATTTATCAAACAGAAATATCTCAAGAAACTTTAAATTACAGATAAATTTCTTGAGATATTTCTATAGAAAATTTATGGATATTTTTTTTCAAAAAAATCAATTATTTTTTCTTAAAAATTATTTCGGATTTTTTTTTCGAAAAAAAACTTAATTTCTATAAGGAAAATTTTCGGTAATTCCATAACTCAGGAGAAATTTCTATAGAAAAACGATATCTTAAGAAAGAAATCGATAAACTTTTTCAAAAGAAAATCTTATAAGAACAGATAATTTATTGGTAATTTAAATTTTCCACAAAAAGATATCGACCTTTTTTTAATTTAAATAGGAAATGTATCGGCAGCTGCAGCTTTCTATAGATTTTCATTTAAAAAAAATTATCGATAACTTTTTCTCAAGAAAGTCAAAGTTAAATTTATCAAAAGATGCTTTGAATTATAAATAAAAAGTCAAGCATTAACTTTTATTTTCTACAAAAATTTGCATGCAAAAGTTATCGATAACTTTAGTCTTAAATAAATATCGATTATGGTTGAAAAGTTGTAGATTAGTTTCTAAAAGAAAAAAATATTTTTAATGGGAAATATTTTATACAGTAATTTTTCTTAAAACAGTTATCGATTATAGAGATATGTTAAAAATAATGTTAAAAACTTATCGGCATCCTTTAAAAAAAAAAAAAAACAATACTCAAGACCAAAATAACTTTTTGTTAAGCTTGTAGGCAGGCTTAATCGAATTCCAAACAAAAATTTATGGTAGAATTATCGATAACTTTTCTTAAAATTAATTTCGATAATTTTGCTTAAGTCATCGTCTTTTTGTTCAAAGAAGAACTATTTATTTTTCTGAGGAAATTTTTATAGAAACATTATCAAAAAAAAGTTTAACAAACAAATTTCCACACAAAATTTTTTTGTAAACCGAAATTATATATTCTGAATACGGCAGTTATACTTAGTTTTCGGTTCATAGAGAAATTTCTTTAATTTTTTTTTATGAATGTTTTCGATTATTTTATCAAAAAAGAAAATTAGTTATGAGCAGGATACTTATCCGTCTTATCAACTTTCTAAAAGAAAAATTTTGTAGAAAAGTTATCGATAACTTTTTCTTAAAAATATATCTTTTATATTTTAAAGTAATTGTTAGGTTGTTTCAGAAGAATTTAAGATTTCAATATCAAAATTTTAAGCAATTTCACATTTCAATCTTAAGAAATTTATCGATAATTTTTTTTCGAAAGAACAATGTAGTTAAAACACAAAGCTATGTTTTTTTTAATAAAATAAAATTTTTCTTGTTTTTAAGCTCTTTTATTATTTATTCATATAAAAATAATAGGAACTGTTTTTGTAAATCCATATTTTTTTTAAATTCTTAGAGAAAACTTTTCCGTAATATTATCTCAAAAAGTTATTAAATATTTTTTAAGGAGAATATTTTATTTCGCTTTAACTTTCTATCCAAGTTACTATAAGAAAACTGTCTTTAACGATTTTTGAAGAAAGTTATCGATAAGTATTTAAAATATTCTAGAGAAATTTTCGTTAAAAAATTTTAGATAATTTTTCTCAAGATGTAAAATTTTTCAAGCAATAATGGTTTCATGTGAAATTTATTTTCAATTTTTAATTTTTAGAAAATATCTATAGAAAAATTATCGATAACTTTTTTCTGATTATTTTTTATGCTATTGATATAATGCATTAAATTTTTCAAGGACAATCTAATTTGTGATTTTAGCTTTCTAGAAAAATGTCTAAAATAATTTTCGATAATTTTTTTAAGGAGAAATTTAATTTTGTGCTTGAAATGTATTTAAAAGGTTTAAATTTGCAGTAAAATTTTTACGGCAAAACTACTCACAAACTGTTTTTATTGAAAAATATAAAACTTTTTGCTGTAGTCTAAGAAATTTATCGATAACTCTTGCATACAAAAATTATCGATTATATATTTTAGAATGAATAAATAGGGGCCATTTAGTTTGATTCTTAATGGAAATCTAATTATTAAAACTATTTTATCTAGGAAAAATTGCGATAACTATTTTATACAAAAGTTATCGATTATATTTTTTTACAATGACTTTTATGGATTATTAAGTTTCATTCTTAATGGAAAACTTATTATTGAAAATATTTGCTCTAAGTAAGTTATCGATAACTCTTTTATACAAAAGTTATCGATTATATATTTTACAATAAGTTTCATTCTTAATGGAAAACTTATTATTGAAACTATTTGGTCAAGGAAAGTTATCGATAACTCCTTTAATACAAAAGCTATCGATTATATTTTTTACAATGAATTTTTATCGATTATTAAGTTTCATTTTTAATGTTAAACTTATTGTTGAATCTATTTGGTCAAGGAAAGTTATCGATAACTCTTTCATATAAAAGTTATCGATTATATTTTTTTAATAAATTTTTATGAATTATTAAGTTTCATTCTTAATGGAAAACTTATTTATGAAACTATTTGCTCTAAGAAAGTTATCGATAAATCTTTCATACAAAAGTTATCGATTATATTTTTTTACAATGAATTTATATGGATTATTAAGTTTAATTTGGTCTAGGAAAGTTATCGATAACTCTTTCATACAAAATTTATCGATTATATTTTTTTACAATGAATTTTTATGAATTATTAAGTTTCATTCTCAATGGAAAACTTATTATTGAAACTATTTGGTCAAGGAAAGTTATCGATAACTCTTTCATACAAAAGATATCGATTATATTTTTTTCCAATGTATTTATAAGGATTATTACGTTTCATTCTTAATGGAAAACTTATAAATGAAACTATTTGCTCTAAGAAAGTTATCGATAACTCTTTCATACAAAAGTTATCGACTATATTTTTTACCATGAATTTAATTTAATTTAATTTATTCATTCATAACTCGAAAACCTAGCCTCATGGCCATAATCAGTTTTCACTAATACTACTACAAAAGGTACTACTGCAATTTATTTGGATCTAGGAGAGTTATCCATAACTCTTTCATACAAAAGTTATCGATTATATTTTTCACAATAAATTTTTATGAATTATTAAGTTTCATTCTTAATGGAAAACTTATTATTCAAACTATTTGATCCAGAAACACATACATACATATATTTAGTTATCGATAACAATTTTTTGGATGAAAAGCTTTTCATAGTTTTAATATTTGTAAAGGTTTATTTTTTTTGCCACGTGTAATTCGGCTTTCTCAATAATAGGAACTTTAGTCAACTTAAATTAAACAAAGGAATGTATTTAATGTTGAGCATTTTTGTGCAATTTTTCTTTAATATATAAATGTTTTTTTTTAAATATGCAATCGAAATACATTAATTTTTGAATAAGCCGATCGGAATTCTGGTATCAAACATATCGGTGACTTTTTTGCTACCAAAATTTTAAGTTTAATAATCCTTAAAGTTTATTAAACGAAATTAAAAATTACGAGAGAAAATTAAGAAAAACTCTTACCCCTAACACCCATAAAATTCTCTTTTGAGTCTTTTTTTTGCGTCTCCTTGATATATTGTAATTTATTGCTACAAATAAATCTTGTAAATATTTCCAGTATACTTAAGCTCCCTTTACTTTTCTTTTTGCCCTACAAGAAAAGCGTCTCCAAACGGAAAACTGCAATAAGAACTTGGTAACCTTTAGTCTTGCAAGTATTTTCCTTCAAGTAGAAATAAGCAGAAGCACAAATCTAATGGACAAGTTGACATTTTATTGTTTAAATAAAGTTAAAAGATTTATTTGTTAAGAATAGCTTGCATTCATTTAGTTGTTCGAAGGATATGCCATTGATATTATATGCTCCTCACTCACACTACATCTTCATTTAGCGCTAATTTTGAATGACAAATTAGTTTCATTTTAATAACAATTTGTATGCTTTGTATTAAATCGTGTATTTTATGCAGTTTTTATTTGCAAAATCCTTTTAGCGTTTAGTTATATCGTTAATAGGGGGAGTTTTTCTTAGCAGGTCATTAAGTTCAACAACAAATTTTTAGAGACAATAATAGAACATTTAAATATGTATGTATGTGTGTGTAATTACAAACAGCTAAATAAAAATAAAAAATAAATTAAATGCTTTCATTGAAGTTTTATTAAATTCTTTTTTAATATCTTTAATAACTTATAGAAAAAATTTTAGTGGTCATTATTAAGTTTTTCGTTACAAAAAAGTACCAACAAAATTTTATAAAATAAAATTTATAAACGTAACTCTAATTTTGCTAAAGGCAAATAGATTTCATAAATTTTTTGTGTTTTCTAAACCATTAAATCAAATTTCCTTTTCATGCATTATATTATTCTCATTTGAATTTAACATCCGTTTAGCAACTTCATTCGAACAAATCTATCTTACATCTGGCAATGCTATTTCACAATAAGTAAATTTATTTATCTAATTCGAGAGGCAACACTGTTTATTAAATGTGTATGGCAACACAAATGCGTTAAAGAGAGACAGACGGCGAAGGTGATAATATACAGTGATGCCAATTAATTATGTGATTTTCGGAGATATTTATATAAATATTTCTGTGATGCCCTTGTCCCCAGTTTTTAACTTATTTTTAAAAATATTAATGCTTTATAACATAGTATCCACACCTGATGATTTTATATCATACCTCGTAATATGACGCCGGCAGAGCAACTGCCATTTTTCATTAATATCAACACAATGGGGTAGACATGATGAATGAAAGAAAATTTTGAAAAATACTTGTGAAAAATAACAAATTTGCGTGTTGTTTAATTTTTTGATCACAAATAATTGTTGTGTTGCATTTTTTTTAAACGAAAATTGTTTAATAAATAAACTTTAAATGCACAATAGCATATAAAATGACATTGAATATCAAGATGAATTCATCAGGCCGTGAGCTCTGATGATTATGTCATAACGCTACCATAATATTAATAAATTGAGTCTATACGTGATGAATTTTCATCATGATATCAATTTGACATTCATCATGATATGAATTCATCAGCTGTGAACACTATGTAAAGGGTTTTTAAAACAGATTTCCATACAAAATTTTGCTTATTAAACCTGCATAAAGCCTTAATAATTTTTTTAATAATCTGTTAATATTTATATACATAGGTATTTATTGAATTTTTATATAAGAGACATTTTTAGATTTTTAATTGAACTATAGTGAATTTTTAATCAGAAATAATTTTTAGTCAGGCTTAAGTTCAGTAATTTCAATTCTTTTTATTGAATGAAATATTTTATTAATTAATGTGAGTTTCTAAAGAAGAGAAGAAAAATTAAATTAGACTTTTAAGCTGGGGGAAATACCGATATTTTTCTGTGCAGCAACGCACTTCATCAGCACTCTAGTCTATCTACTTGGGTAGAGATTGTTATTAACATCAGCTATTTAACGCAAATTCTAATGAAACAGAATGTGAGAAATGATTGTTGTGTACAATTATTGATTTACCTTTGGTAAATACATATGTAAGTATCACTATTTATTTCCCTTGTTTTTCCATTTTTTTCATTTTTCTATTTAGGTTAGGTTTTTATATAAGTTTAAATTGTATTTGGATATGTTTCATTTTTTTTTTCAATGGTTAATTAAAGTTCTCATTAAATTTCGTTGAAAGTTCACTAGGACCATACAATTTCCCAATACTATGGAGAGCAGCTGTTTAAATTAAATAAGAAAGCTTATATTTAAATTCATTGAAAATTAAAAAAAAAAATAGCAAAAAGTAACAAGTTTTATGAAAAAGAACATCACAATGCGTTTATTTATTCATTTCATTCATGGTATAGACGTTCATACCATGTATCGTTAAATACATATTAAATTAAACGAAATTGCTTTAAATACCATCACATGATGCTCATGTATACATATGTACATATATTTTCACACAAAAACATATGGTATGTTTGCAAAACTTTACTAGTAGTTAAAAACATAACGTTGGGCATTTAAGTATTATTTAAATGTGTGCCCCAAAACAAAATTTCGTATTTAAATAGAACTTGAAAATAATCATAATATAATCCTCAAGTAAAAAAAGGCATTAAAGCATTAGAATAATTTGAAAATCTAAAAAATCTTTGTAAAATGATGTCGGACAATGGCTCTTTCAAGTGTATAGTTAAAATATTTTCCATTGGAATATACTAAAGAAAATTCCTGTATGGATATTTTAATATCCGATGGTGTAATTTAAAGTTGAGGGAGTTTTCCTTACTTGTCGGAAAGCAAAAATTAGAAGAAAAAAAACTAACGCATATATTTGGAAAATTTCGCAAAATGTTACCGTATATGAAAATTAGGAGGTAAAGATGAGGACACTTATTTCTGTAGTTCGAATATCACAAAAAACACGGTCTAAAATTAGTTGTATATAGACATTAATACATTTCAAGCTATATTTTCGATTTAATCGTGAATGAAACGTAGTAAAAAATTAACTTTTTGTTATTAAAATTGCAAAATTGTTGATAACTTTTAAAATACAGGCTGTAAAATCTATCGTAAGCTACAATTTAAGTATGTACTCGTAAAACATATTTAAATATAATAAGAAAACCTCCTCGTAAATCGAAAGTAATGTTCGATATATATGCATCATATATTAATAATTTGTACTTATTTACAATTATACAGGACATACTTTAAGATTATAATAACCCTAAACTAATTTAAATGATAAAATAACTTTTTCTTATTAGATGTGTGTACTTAAGGCCATGATACACTATCATACAAAGTCGTGCGATCTACGAAAAAGTACAACGCTGGTATGATGGAGTTTATGAAAATTTTCAAAAGACAATAACAATTCATCACACCAGGGTTGTATATTTTCGTAGATCGTACGATTTTGTATGATAGTGTATCACGGCCTTTAGTGACAATTATATAATTATAATTATATAATTATGGTTTATGCTTTTTTTATGGTTAATATACTGTCGAGTTGTACAAATTCGTGCACGTTAAAAATAATAATAATAATAATAATTTATCAAACAAAGATTCTGTCGGTATAGTGGAATTTGTATGTATAGCTTTTTTGGTTCATCATTTTATATGTATTACGATTATGTAAAAGATATATTGTTAGACTTCAAAAATCTGCCATGTATTAAATATGCTAAAGTTTATAATTGCAGTCCATTTAAAATTTTATTTTTGATCAAATTTCGAACTAAAAATATACTTTCAACGCTTGATGAAGAGTAGAAAATAAAAAGGATACCTTGAACGATTCGATAAGTATTACTTAAAAATTTTTTATTGAAACTATTGTTTCGTCTCCAAGTCTTTTAAAAGCTCACTCACACTTAAGCTTTTGAATTGTTCAGATTTTCAAAGTCTAATATGTATATGTACTCACTTTTAATTTTTTCACGTGAGTTCTTTCGTATAGAAGCATTTCTTTATCAAAAGGAATAGTATTATTTGTGTCTACAATTAAAACACACACACACACACACGCACACTTTGGAAAGCAATTCAAATAAAAGTCCTTGAAGTTATATTTAGTTTTCATATATGACACAAAAGAATTACAATAAGAAGATTTTAATTCTATTTTTGAATTCTACAACTTTATGCTGGAAAATTTTGTTTTTGATTATTAATAGTTCAATTTCAGTGCCGAAATAATTTTCTTCCATTGGATCGAAATTCTCACCAATTTCGATCTATATTGTCAAGATGAAGATCATCAATATATTTTTTGTTCAAAAAGTTTTGACGTAAGTGACGAAATAAAAAAGCCAATTTAAAATTAAATGTAGTGTCACATTTTTAGATTGTGTTTCGACAATTTACTATTTCAAGGACATAAGATAAAAATAAAAATGCATCTTGGTTATACAATCCGTTAAACTATTTAATATGAATAAAACTTTATCACTGCATTAGGACTGAAAATTTTATAATGTGAAAAAATATTTCAAGGCTCACAGTGTTCAAAGACTCTATCTGCAACAATCTTGACGAGACAACCAAAGGTTTTGAGAATAATTGAGAATTTCATAAATTTCAGAGTTGAAATACCTCTAAAAATTTATCTGTACGACATGAGCTGTTACAAACAAATTTATATACTCAGTTTTATAGATCGTCAATGTCTCTGGGCAAACCGTTACTTTTAACTATCAGAACCGAACAGTAGTTGTCAGCTTCAAATCCTACTAAATTTTCATTACTTAAAAACGTAAAAAGTATGAGAAGAGTACATATTATTGCAATAAAAAAAGTTTCCATGTTTAATGGACAAAAAGTGCCACAAAAGGAGCGAGAGTGTCACAGTGCCAGGCAACGTCCAATAGTGCCAAAAATGGCACAATTGTGCCACATTTCCCATCACTGATATACATAAGTGCTCGTTGTTTTCAAAAATCTGGCATCACTCATAATATTGCACCGAAAGTACTAAACTACACACACACACGCGCACGTACACTAAATAATTCTGCATTCATTAATTTTAGTGTAGGGTTTGTTTTTGTTTTGCTTGCATTTAGTTCTTCCTCTTACTTTTCTTTGCTTAGGCAGTGTAGTTGCTTTTGCTTTTTTCATTACTTTTTCCTTCCCAAAACAATATGTACATATTTATTGAGACTTGAAGTGCAAGAAAATTATTAGTCTCTCATTAGAAGTTGTTGCGGTAAAAACATGTGCGGGTGTTCCAATCTAGTGTCGCTTTTACTAAAATGTGAAAATGTAAAATACAACAAAATAAAAGAATAATGAATAAATACTAAAGAAATGATAAATAGAAGAGTTTGTACAAAAATATGTATTTAAATAAAGTGTTTTGTAATCAAAAAAATGTTTGTTTGAATATGAAAAAAAAGTAGCTGATGAAAATGAAATAAGTAAATAGTCTGCCATTTTAATACAACTCGGGTTACACTCTAAAATTACAATAGCAACAAAATGACAAGCATGATGTAGTATATTAAAAGCAAAATTTGACATCGGGAAAGTGCATGCATAGATTAAACAAAACACAATTGAAATTTTAACAACAATAGCTAATACAAATATTAAATAAATTAATATGCTTGTGGGGAAAAAAACTTAACAAATGTGTAAAATAAGAATATGCAAAAGAAAAGTAATAAAAATATACATATGTACATACATACATAAGAAGATATTCCCCGAATGAGCATGTGAAATAAAACAAACAAAAGAAAAATAGAAAAAAAAAGGTTATTAAGTAAATAAGTTTGAATTACACACCTTATTAAATAACATACCTAAAAGTGAAACAAGTAAAAATGTGCAATAATTAAAAAAAGAGTATGTATAAACGAAATTACATACATACATACATACATATGTAAGTATTTAAAAAACACAAAAGTGTATCTGCTACATATGAATAAGTGAATTTATGTTAATAAACATGGTGTGTTAATAAAACAGAAATAAAATTAAATGTGGCTAAAAATATCATGAATGCAAGAAGATAAGTGAAAAAAATCCAAAATTGCAAAATAATTCTGTCATACTTACATACATAACATGCACACATAATATGTACATGTGTAGATATGTATTTATAATGAAAATTTTAACTGCAAATAACAATACCCACACAATTGTTTTAGCAAAAGTTGCAGCAGAAACAACAACAAATAAAACCAGTAAAATAAAAAATTGCAAGTTTTTAGTTTTTAAGTAAGTACCTAAATAATATTTAATGTAAGTAGGTATGTTTGATTTAAGTATTTTGTTTTACTGTTTTTCTGTTACTTGTGCTCTAAGTTTTGTAGACTTTTATTATCTACATATTGTTATATTTATAACTACATATGTACATATTTACAGTGTAAATTTTACATGCATAAATGTACATATATGCATATGTGTACTGATGTATGTATGTGTGCTATTCTAATGAAAGACTTGCCCTGTTTTGTCTGTCCATCATCCCAATGTCATAAACAATAAACTCCACGATTTAACTCCATTCCTCCCCATCTAGCAATCAGAGAATGTTTCTCACTCTCTTTCCTATTCTTTCTTATAACCAGCGTTGCCGTTTGCATGAAAAACTCGGAATTTTACATTTCACTCTAAAATGGAAATTATTTTATATTTTGTAAATAAACGTTTTAAAATTATGGAACTACTTATTCAAAGTGAAGAAGTGCTTGGAAATAAAGTTATTATATGTATATATTTATATATATATATATATATATATATATATATATATATATATATATATATATAAAATATTTGCGTTGTTTGCCGTCCAAGAGATTATTTTTCTCTGAAATTTTTAGATTATCTGCATTAATTTTTAAGTTAAAAATATTTCAATCAGTATCGATTCTTATTTACTGGCATCAGTGTTACCATATGTGAAGATTGATCTTATTTTTGAAGTTTTTAGACATGTTAAAACGACAAAAAAGATTTCTTATCTAAAAATAAGATTTTTCAAAATTTTACTTTTGGTACTTTTAATATATTATTGAGGTATTTTTTGACTAAACTACTTACAAATTTTCTGATTTGCTTGATAATGATCTTACACATATTCTATACAGCAAATATTTTGTGTTATTTGGCCTTGCTTTTAATAGTTCACAAGAAACAAAACAAATTTTAACTCATTTTCATTCAATAAAATAACTTTGCTTTTAATAGTTCACAAGAAAAAACACAAATTTTAACTCATTTTCATTCAATAAAATAACTAAAAAGATTTTTGGTAACAAAAAAAGATTTTTTTTGATCGACTTGAAGATTTTTGAAAAATAAATATGGCAACACTGACTGGCACAAACATTATCAGCATTTTAATAAATTTTTTGATGAAAAGAATAATTTTTTATATTAGAAGTACCAAGCGGTCCAACCTACGCCACGATTTCTTACGTCAACATCCTACACAAACAGGCTGTAAACTGCACACATACATATAACAATAACCTAGAGAATGTGGAGTTTTTTTATAGTTTGGAAAATATTTTTGCTATTTTTTGTTAAAATATCACCAACGGTAACGCTGTACTTAGTGTCATACAACCAGCGTTGCCATAATATTTTTTGGAAAACTGAAAATTTAGAATAACAGATTTTAATGTGAAAAAACTGCTCATAAAAAATTCTTTAGTATTTTGTATATTTTGGGGGGAGGTGATGTTAGCCATACGTCTATACCTGATATATTTTTATATCAATACTTGATAATGTTTGTCAAGTTCTTACGTTTTACCATCTCGAAAGCCTCATCAGCATCAGTTAAGAAAATATGGCTCTACAAATTTATAAACCCCCTTATGCAAAAAAGATTGTTGAACTTAAAGTTGGTTTAACAAACGAATTTTGTATGACAAAACCAGCTGTAACACATGCTTTAACTTTAACAAACGTTTTTGCATAAGGGGGAAAGTCTTTAACTAATTGAAATCTAAGTGTTTTAGTTGCACTATGGGATATTTCGTATTAAATTACACAGGGAAATTCCGAATCAATATAAAGAAGTAAGTGGATCCAAAATTCAATAAATAAAGTAACTAAAATTTTTTTCTTTTATTTTTTTAATATTTTTGTTTCCCAAACCCTAGTTAAACCGCAATTTGTCAATAATACCTATTTGAATAATGAAATATCTGCATCATTAATGAATTTGCACGGCAAAATAAAATTCTGTTTTTTTTCTGTGAATTACTAAAATTTTGCTTAAGAGAGTTCTAAAAAAATGTGTATGACTTCAAATTATATGGGGTCTATCCTTTAATTTCGTATATATTTCGTCGTGTTCGATCTCTCGGATCGAATAATTTTAATGAAGAAACTTGTTTTTCTTTTTCAATAAGGCAAGGCGAATTAATATTAATAAAGGAAGTGCTACGCCCGTATGAAACCAACTGGCAAACAATAAGACCAAATTCCATAAAGAAACCCCCAACTTTGGTGTGAATTCTCTCTTGCTGTTGGAAAAAGTACTAATAATAAACCTTTACTATTATATTAAGCAAAATGGGTAAAACTATGGTTTCAGATATCGGAGCTTAAATAACAAACTTGATATAAAGTAAAAACTAAAAACTGTACAATTTATAGAAAAACTTATATTTTAAACAAAAAACTGCAAAACTTCTCTATGCTAAAAAAAAAACTGCTAAAACTAGTTAAAACTGCATATTTGGCAACGCTGAATACAACTAACAACAACAAGAGTTCGCATGATAAACAGTGTTGCCAGAATGTAGATTTGTGATAATACCGATTATTTTTTGTTTGCAATCGTTATGATTTTTTGTTAATGTTTAGATAAATTTGAGTTTAACTAACACACACAGACAAACCAGAATTTCTAACAAATCAGGTTTTTCACATAAATTGATTAATTGTTCGATTCTTTGAACGAGATAAATAAAAAAAATTATAGAAAATTCGTTCTAAGAAGTATTTAATGAAATTATAGTAGCAAGATGTTGGAAATATGTCTGATAGGGCTAATATATTAGATTTAAGACAGACCCATTTCCTTGGAATGATAAGTGGCAATTTTAATCAAATATGAAATTGTACAGCTACTACACTATATATATATATATATAAGAGTGGGTTCCAATTAGTAGCAGAAAGTGGATATACATTTTTTTCAAGCGGCATTTTACCTTATCCCTTAGCGAATCTGAAGGGATAAGTACGGAAGAAAGCTTAAGCTTTTTTGGCGGTTATGGCACGATATGTTTGTACACATATTAAATTAACTTATTTAAAAATAGGTATCTCGTTTTTTCTTCTTCTTTCTCCCTAGTTTTACCTTTCGCATAAACAATTTCGGTTTTCATAAGTTCATTTTGTTTTCATTGTCTATTTATTTCTATTCTATACTATGGCTGAAAGAGAAACACATGAAATTTTCTTTTGAGTTGGAATACAGCCACTAAAACATTAAACAAGTAAGTAGTAGAATATTCTAAATACACAAAACCAGCACATTTTAGCATAAAAATCTAAACCAAAAGCACACGTTTTATTACAAATTCACATTAAAAAAATCACTACAACAAAATCGTATAAATACATATGTACATATGTACCTATGTGCATATGTACAAATATATACACCTGCATATGCACATTTGTACATACATACATGCCCAGTTGACCAAGACTTTCGTTATTGATATCGTTTTCGAATATATCTCGAACATTTATCGTTTAAAACTACCGAGAGTGACACTCAAAAATTAATCGAAAAAAGTTCACCTGTACGCTCAGTTTTGTCCCCAAAAAAAAAAATTCGATCTCGAAGTTTCACTAGCATATATCAAAAGTGAGAGAATATCGAGAACTAATTTCGATATCGCAAAAAGGCAGCAGAAAAAGTAAAAAAGTAATTTTAGTTTTAAAGTTATTTCATTTAACTTACTTATTTTTTTAATACCTTAAGGCTCAGTTAGCCGACTGTAATGTAATGTAACTGCAACAATGGGAAACAGCTGATCTATATTTTTATATGCAAAGTAGGTTACGTTACATTACAGCTCTATAACCATAAGAGTATCGATCAGCTGTTTCCTACCATTGTAGTTACATTACTTTACAGTCGGCTAACTGAGCATTTAACTTACCCTGCAGGATGTGAATATAGTACCTCCATTCTAGCAGACTAGCACACATCCACTAGGCTATCGGTGCCATTTTTTTTCTGTTCTATTATTGCACATACATACATACATATACATACATATAAGTATGTGGTTCTTATTTTATTTTGAAACTTACAGTGTTGTCATTGCTGAAACTTGGTACTTCTAAACTAATAGGCACACATCCACTCGGCTACCGTCACACATTCGAAAAACTATAAAGAGAAGTTCAAAGTTCGAAGCTTTTACGAACATTCGAATTTTTTTAGATTTGCGAACAAATATCGAACAATTTTGTGTCGAAATTTCTTCGCTTTAAGGCCATGACTCAATCTCATATAAAGTCGTGCTATCTGCAAAAAAAAATACAACCCTGGTGTGATGAATTGTTATTGTATTTTGAGCATTTTCATAAAATCTATTATATAGTGTATCACAGCCTTTAGTGAGCGTTGGCTTATATCGAATCTCAGGTCAAGTGGGTAAAAAGAACAACAATATTCAAAGCATAAAAAATGGCTACGTACGCGCTATCAATAAAAAATACATAAGTTACATCTATACGTTTGTATCTGTGTATATAAATGCATGCATATGAAGATGCATATGTACCCAGTGGGAATTTGAGTTAACTCAGAGTTATTGAATTATCAGCCAAAAATTAGTCAGAGGTGGCTAAAATCAGCACTCATTCTGCAAGTTAAAAGTGATCAGATTTAACATTGAGGTGCCGCAGGACGAGTGCATCAGTTTTGAATCAGTTTTGAACTATCCATGAATTAGCTCATTATGAGTTAGCTTCTTGTGCCAAATAAAAAAAGTGTTATATGTACATTATTTAGTTAATTATGATTTAATTTAGCTCATTATTTATTAACATTTTCTAGTCAGCTTAAAGTTTAAACAATTTTAAATTATTTTCTAAGAAACGAGAACGGGTATCGAATCGTGATCACTTTGTTTGTCAGTCATCATACTTAACACTTTGCCATCGCGCCATATAAAACATAAATGGCACAGAGTTATTATAAACATGAATTTTATGCTGAAATCTTCTCGCTGAACTTTGACTGTATCAGCTTTGAGTTAGCTAAAAGTTAGCTCAAAACTTATCGAAGAAGTTAGTTGTACAAACACAACTCACTAATCTCTGCATCAGTTTTGAGTTAGCTTAAAGTTAGTTCAATACTTATCGGGAAGCAGACAGTTGTGCAAAAAACAACTGACTCACATCTGTATCATTTATGAATTAGTTAAGAAGCTAGTCGTAAATGATCTATCAAAAAAGGATTTTTATTAGCTAGCTCAAAATATGGAGCTAGCTAATAAAAATCCGACTAGGTATGTATATACTAGTGTCCTGCATAAGACATCTTATAAGAACTTTCAAGACATGAGGGATTTTTCAAATGCTTTACTACAGCGAAATCTTATAAAACAAACGTTAACAACATTGTTTGCAGGAAATTTGTTTGAGTATTGTAGGTATAAGAGTAAAGAAGAAAACACTTCGTGACGGAAGAATTTGTGATACTTGCTTCTTTCTACGCATGAGCGCGTGTACAAACGTCATGCATGTATGTGTGTATGATCTTTTATTTTTCTGCGCACATGCAAAGGCACACACATGCATTAACATTAGTTGTATGCGGTTAATCACAATAGCTTACCATCTACATGTTACACACACACACACACACCCAAACGTACAATATGAAAAATATCAAGCATACACTAATCAACAATACTTCTTTTGAGTGTTTGTTACAAACAAGCAGTCTTGGCGACATCGCTTGTTAACACTGATATACACGTACACCAATACATCCATCGTGCTTCGCTTGTAGTACGGCAGCATTTATTATTGGTTTAGTATAATACATGCGACGTGAATACATTTAAAAATCATGACGTATTTACATTTAAAGACTGTTTACGCATGTCTCTAGCATATACTTATTTACATACTTAAATTCAGATACCCAGCTAGCATTTTGTAGCATAATCTAATCTTTTCCGAATCAGATTGACGGGAAAAATAACCGCATATGAGCTCATTTTTTTCGATCATAAATGATACTCCCGTTGCACATTGGGTAAATGGTAGAGAAAGTGGCGATTAATTCATAGAAGTCGTAATTTTAAAGTCTTGTTATTTTTTATTGATGAATATTAATAAATACTTAAAAAACAGCATTTAAAAATTTTTTTGAAAAAATGGTTTTATTTAACTATTTTTGCTGTAACTTTGGAATGAAATAAGATAAATTAGTAAATTAAATTGTAAATTAAAGCATACTTTATGTGCCTTTAAAAAAATATTTTTTTTTTGTTTAAATAAAAAAAATAAATATTTAATATGTATTTTTCACATAAATTTTTAGGAACTGGAATTTTCTCACAAAAACCTTCATAACTCAAAAATCGCACAAATGCGCAAATAGGTATTCTGGTATTTATTATCTAAAATCTTATATCTTAAGAGCATAAAAGCATTTTTCCCTTCACTCATCCGCAAAGTTGTTGAAACTCAATGTATATACATATATCAAAAATACCACATTTTTAGAGCAATTTAATTTTTTTTAAATATTTCTAAAACATTTATCTAAAAAAAATAATTTTTTAAATGCTCATATACCTGAAGTTGACGGTTCCATTATAAAACTTTTACTTATAGAAGTCTTAACAAAAACTATAGTCACTTGAAATATCAAAATTTTCTCTTTTAATCAATACGCGCAAAAATAACTAAAATTATTGAACTTTGAACACACAGGTGTAGAATTTTATCTACTTTCATATGGTACCAAATACGGTTGTGAAAGTTAAAGTTAATCCTTTGACTTAATCGACACTTGTGATGGCTTTCACCCCACAGTGCGTTGTGAGAAAATGGCACCCTACAGATGAATCATACCAAAGTATCATTTATCATACGATTTTCTGATTAATTTATGAGCAATTTTCTAGCAAAATTAAATCATTAAATCATTCTTTTGCGGTTTCTTTGAATTTTGTTTTTATATTTTCAAGAAATCAATTTTTGATTATATACATAGATGAATCATAAGTTAAATCTTTTTTCAATCACTCAAGTAATAAATCAGTTTCCAATCATCAAAATTTATCTGAGGAGAATCACATATAAGAGATCTCTGCAAAAAAATGTTCACCCAAATGCTAGATGGGGTACTAGTCAAGTAAATGCATATACATACATACATACTTACTTACATACATATGTATATACATATGTACAATGTATATTGTATGTACATAGAAAAAAAAAATCAACTAAGCTACTCAGCCGGCCTGCCACTTACTTATACGGCCGACACCAAGCAGCCAACCATCCGGCCCCACCAGCTGCAAAATTTAAAACATTTTTCTCTAATCTTAAAACTTTAAGTTGGTAATGCCTCCATTTTGACAGCTGTTAATAGCCTTAGGGCTAATAAATCAGTGCATTTTAAACTCTATTTTTGGTTTAAAATGTATTTAAACCAGCAAACCTATAAATCAGTACAGTATTTAAACCATCTGTAAACGCATACAATTGGGCGTTTAAACCACCAATACAGGCCATATAGTTTTGTTACTTACGGACCATATGTTTTGCATTGAAAGAACACTCAACTTTTTTTCTAGCCTATACTTTTCCTTCAGATCTTGTTCGATCTGTTTTTTTACACGCAATTATTCTGTTATACTATGCTGCTTCGCCAAGCATATATATAATTTCTTTATTAGTAAAATTTGTCGACCTTTAAATATAATTTTTATAATTTTTTTTCCTTTTTGATTGTGCAAAGAATTGATAGCCTACTGCAAAACATCTGTTTTTTGACATTTATTCTAGTGCTGCCACAATATTATTTTTTAAACTACACATAAGGTATGGTTCACTGATTTACTCCTGTTGAATTTAAACCACATATAAATTTGAGTTTAGTTTAACTAAACCAGCGTTTTAACTTTGACTGATTTATTAGCCCTTATACAGGGTGGGCCAAAAGAAACCAAGGGGTGTAAAAGTTTAATAACTTTTTTGTTTATTAATTTTTTTTTTATTTTTTTTTTTCAGATTATATAGACAACACTTGGAGAATTTATAATGAATGAAAATAATAAATGAAAATCAGAAAATAAGAAATGAATAAATGAAATCAACTTTATTGAAAATTTGATTATGGGTGATGAAGCTCATTTTCATTTGAATGGCTTTGTTAATAAGCAGAACTGTAGGTTCTGGGGTTCTCAAAATCCAAGAGCCATTCATCAACGCCAATTGCACCCCATCAGGTGTACAGTATGGTGTGGGATCACATCTGAAAATGTCATTGGGCCCTACTTCTTCGAGAATGAAGATGGAAGTGCTGTAACCGTAAATGGAGAGCGGTATCGGTTTATGATAGAAAATTTTTTACGTCCTGCTCTTGAAAACAGACCTGGTATGTGGTTTCAGCAGGACGGAGCCACTGCCCATACTGCCCGAGACACAATGGCACTTTTAAGTCAAATTTTTGGAGAGCGAATAATTTCTCGAAATTCGGAAATTATTTGGCCAGCGCGATCGCCAGATTTGACAGCACCCGACTATTTTCTTTGGGGTTTTTTGAAGGAGCGAGTGTACGTGAACAAGCCAGAGACAATCTTTGAACTCAAGGCAAACATTGTTGCAGAAATTCGAACGCTACAGCCACAAGTTTTGAAAGATGTTATGGAAAATGCTCTAAAAAGAGCCCATCAGTGCGAAGCTGAAAACGGTGGTCATTTAAGAGACATCATTTTTCATACTTAGTATAAAAAATTTTCCATTTTGTATATTATATAATCTGAAAGAAAAAATAAAAAAAAGTTAATAAACAAAAAAGTTATTAAACTCTTACACCCCTTGGTTTCTTTTGGCCCACCCTGTACTTACAGCCAGTTTGTAGAAGACAATAAAACTGAAGCTCAACCAAACGGTACATGGACGACTACGTAAAAAATTTAGTCCATAGAAAATATCGCCATTTTGTTGTCGTGCGATTTATGTTGCTTCGTGTATGTATCAAAATTGTGTCAAAACGTTATGTTGCCAACTTGTTTTCTATTAAACTAGTTTTTTTTTAAGTTATGACGTTGTGCATTGTTGCCATTTTGAAGTTCTATAGTTCCAGGAAAAACCAGACCTTTATTGCTATAGCAATATTATTATTTATAAATAAAAACTCCCCCAAGTTCTATGATTTTAGCTAAATCTGTAAAACTCTGGCGCGCCGAACTGGCAACAAGCTGCCTGCCTGCCTGTGCATGTTTGTTACATCCACAAATTCTTACCTACAACAACTTCTTCAAAACAACGAAGAACAGAGAATATACGAGTATGTACATATGTATGTATGTATGTACATAGCTGCTGCAATCATCATATCAAGTATTCGCACATAATTTGTATTGCATTGAGGTTTTGCTTTTAAGTCTTCTTGTTTCTATGCCCCACTAACCGGTTCCACTGAAACAAATGTGGCTGCATACTTGTGGCTCCATTTCGTTATTTATCTAGCCAGTCGGCCAAACAACCTAAGAAGCAACCAGCCAAAAAGCCAGCCAGCCAGCCAGTCAATACTGCAAAAGTTGTTCGTTCCAAAGAAATGAAACGAAAGAAAAAACTGTGATTTTGTTTTCAATTTGATGACTTAGTTGTTGGGCGACTTACTTGTTTACTCTGTTTTTGCTTTTCATTATTCACTTCAAGTTTTGCAATTCATTTTTTCGCTTGATTTTAAGTTGTTGTTTTTTGTTAATTTTGTCAAAGTACAAGTAAGTACATTTGTGTTGTTGTTTTTTATGCAAAAATATGCTTGACTTTTTTTGTGTGCCTAAATCCTTTCAAGGACCACATAAACTTGAAATTTCGTACCTGTTCTACTTGGCAAATAAAAAAATTCAAAAAAACACACGCACACACACACTCACACTCACACGAAACAAGTTGATAGATAGATAGTTCTTTTCAGTAAAATTTTAGCTAAAGAAAATAGGATGTTGCTTTTAGTTTTTATTATGAATTTTTATTGCACATTTAAAAATATTTCATCTTGAGGGAAAATACACGCAAAGAAAAGATATGGTTGTAGAATGGTTGAGAAAACAATATTATGTTCTCTGAAACAAATGTGTGGTCGCCGAAAACTAGTTATTGTTATTTTAAACATTTATTTCGTTACGATAAACAGAGTAATGTTTGAATTTAATAATTACATTATCACATCTATATAAAAGTGTGATATGGTTAGAGTTTAAGGGTCGTATTCAAAAAAACTTAACAAAGCTTTGAAAATCAATGTTAAGTAAAGTTGTATTCAAAAAAAAAATATTATATCAAAATTCTAAAGTAGGCACCTACGTTTGTTAAGTCTACTTTAAGTTGATATTTCCAAAATGTGTATTTTGTACCTCAAATATTTTTGCTAATATACCACATATTGATTCATGTTACATCTGAAAATGAAGCTAGAAGTGAAATTTATTATTTCTGTCATGTGATGGAAAATATCACTAAATTATCCAACTGATTCGAAATACATAGCAAAATCCATAAAAAAATATTAAAATAAATAAAATTATACAAAAATGTTTTAGTGATGTACATTCAAACAAAACGAATCGTAAAAAGCTGGATATTCAAATACTCATTTCGTTCGAATAAAATAAATTGAGATGATTTTTCTATGTTCATCATATTTTTTTACTTTTACTTCATAAAAATGTTTTTCTGTTTTGCTTCCATGTCAGAAGCTTATATTTTATAAATTAGGTTGCTTAACTTCAAGATAATAAAAATGTATTTAATAAAATAAAAAATTAGTTGAATACTCGAATGAAATTGTATTCGATGTTGTACATCATAAGCTGTGAAATGGTTGTTGAACATGGTGGTGTTACCAGAATTTATTATTAAATCACAAAATAATTAAAGTTCTCTTTTGAATACAATTTCTTAACAGAGCAATGTTGGCCTTAAAGTGCTTGGTAGCTACTATGAACTTTAAAGCTCAAGTAAAATATTTTTTTGAATAAGGCTGTAACAATATAGTTTTGTTAAAAATTTATGACTACAACATAATTTGTATTATTATTTAAAAATAATATGATGTAAATAACAATATAATGTTTTCCAAAACCATACTATGTTAAGTTTAAAAAAAATCTTTTTCAGAAACATCTGTCAGTTCAGTATTTCGTTTGTGTTAAATAAATGAATAAATAAATAAAGTATAAACAAAAGGGTAGATCAATAAAAATATATAAACATTTGTGTGTCTTTTTATAAAGACATGGCTGTATGTCGTGTAAGTATACATTTCTATATACACATTTTATTTGAACAATATTAATTAATTTTTATTTCGAATTTAACGCACAGCTGTTTCTACAATAAATATATGATTAAAAAATAAAATAGTATTATTATATTAAATAATACTTTGGTCGTATTTAACAATATTAATATAATATTAGAACATGGTATGGTGAGTCTCAATTATATTTTAGTCACATCTAACAATAGTGTTGTCATATTTAAAATACTAAGATTACAATATAATTAACTTAGATAATATTATAATTAACTCAGATAATATTATAATTAACTCAGATAATAATATTGTTAAAGTTTTTTTTTTCTATTAACAATAATATGATTTGACTGCAACCATATAATTCAATCATAGTATGTTGCTGTTTGATTATGGTTACCTCAACCATATTTTTTCTTTGCGTGTATGTATGTATGTATCTTGTGGATTGGGTGTGAAGACAGAATCCTTAATTTTTAAGCTATAGATATATATGTATGTATATACCAAACCTCAGCAGTAATGATTACATTTTGTAATCAGAAAGTTTTCAATTACAATTACATTTTATTGTAATTGAACATGAAAATAAAAGTAATAACATATAAAAGTAATTGTGTGTGGGGAAAAAGTGTAATTACAATTAAATTTTTGTAATTGTAATTGAAATTAATGTAATTGTAAATTGCCCAAGTCTTGTCGAAGTTATCTATAAAACACATTATAGAAAATACGAAGAAAGTCGCACTGAAGAATAAACAATGTTTTTATAGAGGTATAGAACTTTGAAATGTAATAAAACATAGATGAATTTCTTAAATTAAAGTGAAATTTACTTTATTCTAAAGATAATCTTTTGGCATTATAATTTAAATATGACTTCTGGCATATGACTGCCACGGCTGGCTCGTACGTACACTAATCTGAAAGTCCAATTTTCGATTAATTTTTTCCACATTTGTGGCCCTGTATTGGCAATAACGCCTCCAATGTTATCCTCCAAGTGGTCAATCGTTTCGGGCTTATCGGTGTACTAGCGACTTCACGTATGTATCTCCACAGAAAATAGTCTAGCGGCGTTAAATTACACGATCTCTGAGGCCAATTCAAGGGGCCGAAACGTGAAACTCTGCGGTTACCAAACGTTTCCTTCAATAAATCAATTGTGGCACAAGCTGTTTGATATGTTGCACCGTCTTGTGGAAACCACAGCTACTGCACAGCATGACACATCCATAAAGTGGATGGATACATATCCAATTCCTGTGCACGATGCCGGATAGACTGATTGCGGTCTTCGTCTACGCTACGATCTACTCCATAAATGACTTCTTCTGTACGCATTGTACGACGCTTCTGTGGATGCGTATTATCATTTAGAGCAAACATGCTGCGAAAACATTCCATAGTGAATTGCTCTGATGGACGATTATCTTGGCCGTAAAATGTGCGTTAAAAGAACCATGATTTTCAAAATTAATTTGCAAAATTTGGAAGCGTTGTTCAGGCATCAGTCTATTCATAAAATTTTACCAGATACCACTAGAACTACAACAAAATTACAACACCAAAAACACACGCATATTTTTTTTTAGAAACAAACAGAAATCAGTCAAAAGCAGATGTCTTTTGTTTTTTTATGCACGTACTTTATAAGCTGGCCGCAGCAGCTCTAATGTGAATTTTATCCAAATGTAGTTGACATTTAAAATTGATTAAATATTTCTTAATGTAATTTTTTCGAAATTGTCAATCACTATGCACGCAATTCGATTCATGTGTAATCTGTGTGTAATTTTACTTTGTATTATATTTTTTTTAATAAGTGTAATTTTCTTCATCGGCATTGGCAACACTGTAATCATATTTACAACACATACACACATTCAAAAATAAATTTGTACAATTTGGAAGCGTTGTTCAGGCGTCAGTCTATTCATGTTGAAATGCCAAACCAACCTAAACATAAATCACTTGACAGCTGACAGAATGGCCGCCATTTAAAAAACTGTTGCCAACTTAAAAAACACCCAATACAACTAATTGGCTTGAACACACTTGGCGAATGAAAAATTATACTCCAGCCTGTAAAGCATACAAGGAAGAACCCATCGGTAGGAAACGTAGAAAAGGGCGAACAGGAAGAAAGGAAGAACAACTAAGTGCAAGAAAACCTAACAGCACTTGGTGTCTCCAACTGGCGCCAACATGCAGAAGATAGAAATAGCTGGCTTTCAATTTTACTTCAGTCTGAAACCGACTCCCAGTTGTAATAGCCATCTAGAGTAAAACTTTAAGGTGAATCCTAAATATTTTTTGGCCGTCAACCATAGCTAACAGCGAGCTGCAATTTAGAACAAAGGGAATACCAGTTAAAATGGAAATAGCTAAAAGGGAATGGAACTGGCTGGGGCATATCTTAAGAAGGCCTCAAGATGACATTACACGAATGGCAATTGACTGGAAGCCGCAAGGAAGTAGACGGCAAGGCAGACCAGTCCATGCTTGGAGAAGAATGCTTGAAATGGAAATAAACTCATCAGGCAGAAGTTGACAGAAGACAGATCAAATTGAAAAATCTTGCTGTTCCTCCATGGAACCTTAGGAGAATATATATACATATGTATGTACATATATATAAAGTAAAGTTAAGCAGCAGGAGTTTAACATAACCAGGACTGGATTCCCTACGGATGCCTCCAATGCGGTATCAGTCCCATTACCGTTCAGCACTAGGAGCATAATATTCAAGCACTGTCTTTAGAGAAAAGAAAATGAGGCGAAATTTTGCAAATTTCTGTGACAAGCTCTGAGCTCACAGCTGATCGCGGTAATAATAGGTCAATTTGATATCAGCAGAGAAGCTAGTAGACTACATTTTTCCTGCAATACATACACAGAAAAAATTTTAGCCAAAATGCTTCCAATTAAATCAATTAATGCTGTTTCAAACAATTTTATAATTGTTCCAATTAAATTTTGTTGATTGAAAACAAAAAAGTTTAATTATTATTAGTGCGTTTAAAAAATTTTAAACTTAAATTTTAACAATTCCCATAAAAATACACTAATTATTAAATTGACTGCACCTGGTCAAAAATACTTGTGTGGCAACACCCTATACTTAAATAGCTGTTGTTGTTATTTACATTTATTTTCTTTTTACATACTCTTACAAATAGAATTTGAAGCTGAAAAAAAGTCAGCCAATGTATTAATGGTAAAGTAAGAAAATAAAAAAACATGTTGATTTTTGAGTTCTTGTTTCAATTTTGTTATTTGTTGTTGAGCTTCACATTTGCTTAAATGAAAGTTTATAACATAATAACTCTAGTTGTTGTAAGTAACTTTGGGTAAAGGTTCACTGATGATCTGCATTAGCAACAGTGAAATGCTAAACCCCTCAATAATCAATTTCAATGTATTTTTAATAAAAAAATAAAAAAAAAGTATTTTACTTAATAAGTAAAATATTAATTTGGGATTATTAGTGCGTTTAAAAAATTTTAAACTTAAATTTTAGCAATCCCCATAAAAAAACACTAATTAAAAAAGTTTAATGTTTGTATGGATGGTAGCAAATATGCAAACATACAGACGAATATTAAACTTTTGTACGCATTATTAAAAATTCAACCAATTTTTTGATTGTTTGAATTAACTTTGTTTAATGAAAAAAAAATATTTAGTTTGTGTTGCTACTTGTTCATGTTTTCATTGAAGTGTATCAGCCTGTTATTCTAGAAGTACCAAGTTCGAAGCACTGTAAGTTAAAAAATAAAATAAGAACACATACCTACATATGTGCAATAATTGAATGGAAAATAATTTGCCACGATAGCCCGATTGGATGCGTGTTAGCCTGTTGGAATGTGGAGGTACCATGTTCAAAGCTTGCAGCGTAAGTTACGGAATTCGACAAATATAAATAAAATAATAAGTAAGTTAAAATAAATAAAAAAATGACTTTATTTAATTTTTTTTTACTTTTACTTTTTAAAATTTTATACATTTCAATTACTTTTATTAAGTCATTCAATAAACAATTTAATTGTTTAAAATCTCTAAATTCAATTATTAATTTAATTGGGCCAATTAATCATTTGCTTAAAATAAATGCGACCTTTCAATTAACTCTATTTATTGATCTTAAACAGCACGAAAACCTCATTTTCATAAATTCATTAATTGATATTATCAATTTGTTTGAAGGACGAAAATCAGTACAGGATTTAATTAATAGTACAAATTTCTAACTAAAATATTAAATAAAGTTGATTTTAAGTTTTTTCTGTGTACTGAAACAGTTTTCCGAAAATAGAAAAGAGAGTTATGCACCTGCTCTGCAAAATTTCCTGCCGTGCACGTTCCGAGACACAAATTTATAGGTAAACATACAAATACGTACTCCTTAAAGGAGTAACAGGAACAAACATATGCTACTAGATGGATTCAGTAGCGCATCTCTGGATCTTAAATTATAGTCAAAGACTTGTGGAATGGTACTTATAGAAATGAAATCTACTTGTAAACCAAGCATTCGTGGGGATCTATATATCGTTGACGTGTAACCAAGGCAGACTCTAGTTTAACTGTCATTAGGAACACTGTAACAGAACAACTTATTTATGTACATCCACGAAACAAACTCATCAAATGAAGAATAAAAAATACTTTGTCTTTCCTAAACTCTTGAGACTTTGACTTTGACAATGCAAAACTCAAGAAATAAAATTGCATATAAAAAATGGCGTAGTAGAGTTAGTGAAATAGAGAGAAAAAAAACATGAAATGAAGTAATAAAAATAGCACAATAAAACTCATCAACTAGCGCATTACAAGCACACAAAAATTGCACATGAATTACATGCGATTTTGTGATGCCCAAACGTAAGAGGAAACAATCAATCCATCTACATACTACTCGTATATTGAAACATTTTGCTTTACTTTTGGCGATTTTTTTTTCTACATTCAGGCACTAAACTAAAACAAACACATCATCGTAGCTGCAGTTGCAGCTCTGTAATAGATGTGCATTAGAGTCTGCAGTGTCTCGCCAACCAACCAATAAATAAAAGTGCAGCAAAGCGTTTTGTGTGTGGAAGAGTGAAAAGTGTTGCAGTCGGTTGAAAGGGAAAACGACGTTGGTGCGATTAATTTTATGTGTTCCTTTCTATGATTTCCATTTTCTTTATTTTACGAGTGTTTAGCGCTCTACTCTTTGCTATTTTTATTCGTATTGTTGTATGTCATGTGCACATTCAACATTAAATTTTTTTTAATTGTGAATTGCAACATTAAGAGAGCTTTTTTATGGGGTAAGTTTTTTTTATTGTGCTTGTGCTTTATTACTACTTTAGCTATTTTTTTTATTTTTATTTTATGTATATGAGTTTTAGAATTTTTTTTAACTCTTTTATTGCTTTTCGCCTTGTAGCTTTTGAAAACATTTTAATGTCATTTATGTGCTTGACATCAAACGTTGACTTGTCTTTAATGAATGCAGACTCTCTGAATCTCTCTAGTTTTCAGTCATCTCTGCATGGTTTCTGAGTTCGTTTTTTTATCTCTCTTTGAGGGCTGTAATAATTTAACAATTTGAAATCTTTTTTTTTTCATTTTACTGCATTCCCTCATTTGTTGTGTTTGCAGTTTCCTCTGGTAATTTACGTCATTAGGTTTTCTTCGTGCTGAATGCTTTTTATGTCAACTGGTACTAAGGCAGAGGCACCTATCTATAATGAAGCGTATGATGGCCGCTCAGACTCTAGTCATGTGTACATAGTTGCCACCAGAATTGAAGCAATTAAAATAAAATTAAAGTATGATAGACGAAGTGGGAAAACGCTTTCGAATTTGTACGTTATTAACATTACAATTCGAAAATATTTCGAATTATAGAGTAGACACCCTGGAGTTTGTTGGTAGAGCTTGGGGATTTATACGAGGCGTTAAAAATAAAAACTTTTTATGCTTTCAATGTTAATCAAATCCTCCCGACATCTTGGTATTTCCTTATACCTTAGTCCCGAGATGCATAAAATGTTGCTTATTCACAATCGGCTCAATGGAGTCTGATTAGGTTACATTGAATGACATGGTAGAAGACAAGAAGAGAGATTAGAAAATCATTTTACATTTCCATCTCTGCTCATTCAGACCCAGTTAAACAAGTTTATCTTTTTAATGTTGCCCTTTCATGTCCTTGATAAGTTTCGCAGCTTCGGATAGGCTATAGAAGCTGTCATTTCTTAAATAGATACGGTAGTGGCACAAAAGGCACAAAGCTGCCTTCTACTTTCATTCCTCATTCTACCCTATCGGAAATTTGGCTAACTTTAAACTAACTTTAAGCTAACTATTTCGCAACTAGTACTGACTGACACTTGGATTACTTTGCAATGTAATCAACTGACTATTTTAACATTGCGATGTCCTAGGCGGTAGTCAATTGTCTCACTCTGCACTACTTTAAGCTAACTTAAAGTTGACTTTTTTAAATCAACTGGTAGTCAGTAAGTTAAAAAAAAATTTCTGGGGCTCGTTGTGTACTCAACGCGCTACCACTCGGCTAAGCTGCCATCTAAAATAACAACAGAAAAATGTTAATATAAAACTGAAATGAGTTTTAAAGTTGCTGAGAATAAATTTGTTGGCTCTCACCAAATTCGGTTACGTACTCAACTTAAGAATTCATTTTGGGTTTGTTCTGGATGACTTTGCTGCTAGCTTTTAGTCAGTCTAACAAAAGTTAACTATTTTTGTAGTCAACCACACATTCTCCGACAGGGTAGTGTATGCCTTCTCCTATGTGTTAGTTAGGTGGATTCAATCAATCGTTGTGTATTTGGGTGCCTCTGCGGCTGAGTGGTAACGATGCTAGCCTGTCAGTCCAGAGCTCGTGGGTTCAATTCCCACCATAGATCCTGGGTATTTTCCGCAGACAAGCTAATCGCTTTGCGGGTTTGTGTTTGCTTGTTATAAAAAAATAACAATGCATTTAACATTTTTTGGCAATGATTTTGATTCATACTTGTTTCATGTTAATTCAACATGATTTACAATAACGTTCAAAGAAAATGTTTACTTTTCAAATAACTTTATTTCATGTTGATTTAACATTCCCGTACAAAAAAAATCAAATGAAGAATCATATTGAATCAAAATTATTTCAAGTTGAAAAACAACAACAATTTATACATAAATGACCCCAAAAAACATGTTGAATCAAAATTATTTCATATTTAAAAAGGACATGAATTTTATATACGAAGAACCATGGAAGATTGAAGGACAATTAATGTGTATCTGAATTTTTTTCGGAAAGATTGAACGTCGTATTGTTATTAAACAGACTTACAATGGATAACAACCGTCCCCTAGTTTAAGTGCTTAAGCACTACGCCTCCAAGCTTAACCTTAACATTAACAAAAAAATTTTAGATTTTTAATTGAACTATAGTGAATTTTTAATCAGAAATAATTTTTAGTCAGGCTTAAGTTCAGTAATTTCAATTCTTTTTATTGAATGAAATATTTTATTAATTAATGTGAGTTTCTAAAGAAGAGAAGAAAAATTAAATTAGACTTTTAAGCTGGGGGAAATACCGATATTTTTCTGTGCAGCAACGCACTTCATCAGCACCCTAGTCTATCTACTTGGGTAGAGATTGTTAACATCAGCTATTAAACGTAAATTCTAATGAAACGGAATGTGAGAAATGATTGTTGTGTACAATTATTGATTTACCTTTGGTAAATACAATCTCTACCCAAGTAGATAGACTAGGGTGCTGATGAAGTGCGTTGCTGCACAGAAAAATATCGGTATTTCCCCCAGCTTAAAAGTCTAACTTAATTTTTCTTCTCTTCTTTAGAAACTCACATTAATTAATAAAATATTTCATTCAATAAAAAGAATTGAAATTACTGAACTTAAGCCTGACTAAAAATTATTTCTAATTAAAAATTAACAAAAAATTTTATTGAATTATAAGTTGTTGTATCTTCTTCAGTTAAATCCTCACAGACGTTTGGCCAATTTTATATTTTCCATAAATGTCGTTAATTTTTAACCGACTGCAAAAAAGGAGGAGGTTATCAATTCGTCTGGACTTTTTTTACATTTTTACTTCATAACTCGGTACATTTTATACCAATTAAAATTAAAAATTCTTTTTTGTATGAGAGGGTATAGCTTCCCATTGGTCCCATTGGAAAAAAAGTAAGTGGGGACACACCCATAAAAAATTGTTTATTTGATTTTATAATATTCTACTTATTGGATTGCTGCCAAACCTACCAAATTCCTTTGGTTCTTTCTTGTAATTACACAATTTTAAAATTGAAAAAATGGGCGAGGCTACGCCTATTAAAATTTAATATTACATTTCATGTGGTTCTACTTAAATGATTTTTATGAAACTTACCACACACCATTGAGCTCTAAAATAAACACAATCTTCCATTAAAAAAAAATGGGCGGAGTCATTTTTAAAATTAAATCTTTTACTTTAAGTGGTTCTACTTTACCGGTTTTTATAAAATTTAATACACACCATGAGCTCTAAAAACACACAATCTTGCATTTAAAAAATGTGCGGAGGCATGCCCATTAAAATCAAATTTTATATTTCACATTCTTCTTCTTAAACAACAGATTTTCAAAAAAAAATTTTGGTTTTAAAAATGTTTAAGACGAGTTTTCTAAAAACTAAACATAACCTTTCACGTTATATTTGAGATGTTTAAGGTTGACGTTATGTCAATAAATTATTGTGTTTGTAAGAAATTTCGAACAATTATGATGTTTATTTGTGTTGTTATTATAAAACAACAAAGGCGTTTTTGTAAATAATTTAGTAATTTTTAGGTAATTAGTTGTTTACCAAATAATTTTTCACGTGCCGCCATTTAATCACCCCTATTCTGCGTTTCGATTACGTTCCCGCATTCAGTTACGCACGGATCGAAAAGAGGTATTCTGCCAAAAAAAAAAAAAAACTGAATCGAAAGAAAAAGAAGAAGAGAAGAGTATGTTTAAACCTGCTGCTTTGCTATGAAACGGGTGAAATAGGAACAGAAATATTAGGCAATTTTGCAAAATTGTTAGCAAAAAGTTAAATGTAGTGCAAAAAACAGTGATTAATTAAACAGTGAACAATTAAAACAAATAATAATTAAATATTGTGAAAATTTTCATTAAATAAACTCTTGCAAATTTAAATACAGAAAGTTAAAAAAAACGAGGTAAGCAAGAGGTATTTGTGGCCAAACTTTTCCAGTCTGAAGCATCCTGTCGCGCCGGAGGTGATATTTTAATTTTTTTTACACAAAATTGTAACACAAAAATAAAGTTTATTTGTTTAAATTTAATTACATAAATCCGTAGACAATATCGTTTTTCATTGCCATTAAATAGGTATGTCAACTTTTTATACTGTTCTACTTGTAATAAACTAAATAAAAATCGCATTTCATTACAGAAAAACAAAACAAACTGTACAGTTCATTAATTAAACCTTCTTTCATTTAATACTTGCATTATTTTTTGAATTAATCACTTTTTAAAGCTAAACAAACAAAAATTGAAAACGCTCCGCCACTAAAATAACAACTTACAAAAACGTAGTAACGATCGAAATGCAGAATACATAGAATCGAAAGAGAAATCGAAAAACGGAATGCAGAATACCAAAGTTGGCAAACGGAGAAACTTTCGATTCGAATTGAAACGCAGAATAGGGGTGAATAACAATACAAAGTTGCTAGAGTTATCAAAAAATGCACTGAACATACTCCATTTACGTGTTTAAGGAAATGTTTAAATCTAAAACATCTCATTTGAGATGTTTAATAAAACAAGTCAAAATTGTCATGTTTTAGCTCTTAGGGTGCGAACAGAGTGAACGCTGAAAGCCGAGCCGAGATCAGGGCTGCCAGATATGGCGACTTCTCGCCAAACGTGGTGATTTTTCAACTTGTTTGGCGTCCTAATTTTTGGTTTGGCGTCATGGCGATTTTTCTGGCGATAAATAAATTTGTTGGCGATTATTATGGCTATTTTTTAAACAAAATTGAACTTAAAAATTATTCTAATTCAGGAAAATTAGTTTGTTGAAGGAGTAGTTTCAAATATAAATCCTACCAAAACTCGTCTGCAAGAAGTTAAAACAATTTGATTTTGATGATTTTTCTTATATTAATTAAAGTCATTTAATTTGAATGAGAAAAATTTACAAGAAATAGTTTTTGGCGATTTTATTTCTAATTTTGGCGATTTTCTGATAAATTTTGATACGATTATTTTATAAAAATTAATATAAAAAAAGTGTTATATGAAATCAAATAAATTATCAAATATTTACTAACTCATGCTTTAGACTTGGCAGTTTTTCTTGAAGCAAGTCTGAGTTTATGGGAGAGAGAGGAAAGAAGAAAGAAGAGGGGTACTGACTTGCTTGTACAGAAAAGTTACTTCAATTCTCTTTTGTGAATGAAATACGCTGCATTAAAACAATAGGAAAATTGAACAAGAAACCGTCTGTGTGTAAACAATCGAGCAGTTTTAAAAGAGAATTGAAGATAATTGCTTCAAGAAAAACTGCCAAGTCTAAAACTTGACTAAGAAAAACTACATAAAACTGATTTTTGGCGACTTTTGGCGATTTTTAAAATCAATTTGGCGAAATAGGTCGGAAAAAATCTGACAACCCTGGCCGAGATTGTCAATGCGATAAAGCTTGTCAGTGCGATAAAACTGATTACATACAATTCAATACAAATAAGCTTATGTATAACACAGTGAACGCCGACAAGAGCAGAGAGCAAAGCCGATGAGTGCGAGAAAACAGTTTCAAAGCGTATTTCAGCGCCGAAAACATTGTTTATGATTACTTTTTAGCGCGCAGTCGTGTTTTTTAATGGTTTAAAAATAATAAAAAAAAATGGATATCGATGATAAATGATGAAATTCATTTGGATTTTTTCCAAATTCTTTTGTGTTTATAATTGCATTAATCACACTAGGAGAAGCAGAATACTCTTCATCAGATGAATCCATTACCGTGTACAGCAATTTTATAAACACATTTGAACAACAAGACTAAATGACCTAAAAGCAAAACACGTGGAATAAACAGAATTGCAGCGCTGATTCTCGCATTCACTGTGTTATATACAAATTTTTTCTCTCATGAAAATAAGCGTCAATAAGCTCGGCTCGGCTCCGCTCGTTATCAGCGCTCAATCTGTTCGCACCCTTAAACACCAATGAGGCATTAAATACGTAAGTGTGAACTTAGTATTACTTCCAATTTATATATATGTGACAGCGCATAGAAAATAAAAGGACCTAAGGGTAAAAAAAAAAATCAATTATCATTTATTTTTTTTTTTTTTTGATGTGGACAACATCTGAGCATCGAATGAGACCGATCCCATGCCCCAAAAGTGTTCCTTCCCAGAGATATGCGCGTTTTATTCAGTTATGGTACACCAAAGATACACGTATGTATTTAAATCTTTAAAATGGCTCTCCTGAACAAAACAGGTTTTTACCCTTAGGTCCCTTTCTATTTTGCGCGTCACATATATGTTCCTTTAACTCCCATTGGAGCATAGGGCGCCAATTATAAATAAATTTTTCGAAAATGATCTAACAGATCTTTGCATTGAATTCGTTTTTTTTTGCAGAATCATTTAAAGATTTTTTTTAATTTCAGGAATTTTTTTAATAAATTTAAAATAGTTACGAACATTCGATTATTTTTGTTTTTCAAGTTCAACCAACAAAGAAAATAGTATATGCCAGAACGCATTTTTCTAAATTTTGGTAAATGCTTTGGTGACGAAAGTAATTGAAAATAGTTTGCATTAATTTATTAAATGGAAATTTTTAAGTAATTTTTTTTTCTATTTAACTTTAAATAAATATGAAAATTTTACAAAAAAAAAAAAGGGAAACAACAAGTTAAAAGTGTTCGATATGAATTTAAATAAAATGGCAACGCTGCGTCTGCTTGGTTGTTGTTGATTAGTGCGATGTTGATGAAACGGTTACGCCGCACTCAAGTGCATTTTTTCGATACGTCCACACGCTCACACAAACAGTATGCAAACGTTTCTTATTATGTACATTTACTGCAGACAGATAGATATTCTGTCGGTTTATTATGCGCACTGTCAGTCAGTCAACTTTAAAGACACAAAAACATAGACAAATAGACAAGAAAATTGCAATAAGAGTGAACTTTATCTTCCACAAAAGAACAAGGAGATTACAAAAAGCAAACAACGATGGCGACTGCAACAATAACAACAAGAATTAAAAAGTACGACAGCGTAATAAAATACGAATGCATAAATGCGAATGAAGTGCTGTCTGTTATTATTATAATTGTTGTTGTTGTTGTTGTACCAGCAAACATACCAGTACACTATCAAATGGAGAGTCATTTAATCAATGAAAAGTCTTTTCAAAGGAAAGGAGTTAACCCTAGAAAGATAATCATATTCTGACATACGTTAAAGATAATCATGCGTAAAATTTACGCATACTTTTTGGAAAGCTAAATTGTAGCATTTTGTTGATTAATTTAAAATAACCTAATGTCGATTACGTTTTTCTATATAAGTGCAGTAAAAATAGCCAAGTTTTAAATATGTTAATATATTTTTATTATCAGAAAATACAAAAACTAAAGAACAACTTCAGTAATATAAAAAATTTAGAAAACTTATCACCCGTTCAAATGAATCATTATCATATCATTAATTTCAATGAATATACTAAATAAACAAATTATTTTTTATAAAATATATGTATAAAGATTTTTTAAAATTAGTCAGATACGACTTAGGCAGATGTCAATATTATCAAGACCTTTTTCACTGCTGTCAATACCAAAATCCCAATTAAAGCACAAATTTAAACTTCGCACGTATTCCGAAATACAGCGCTGGTCATAGATTTACGTCTTTTAAAAGATATCTCGGCATTAGTCCATTTTACGATATTCGTAATTATCTCATCAACCAAAAACTTGTTTAAGGATGAAAGGGGATCATGCAGACTGCAACACATTCGTGTAGCACCCCTTTGAGATCTAACAAAATATTAAATGCTGGCACTCGACCGCGTCTACTTGATTTTGGTGTCAACCAACAATGTTAATATTTCCTCTTTTAGCCCTCTGTGACAGGGAGATGCTGATGAAGAAGCTGGTTGCTCTATCTTAACTTCGTGTATGTACTCGCCTTTCCAATTTTTTTAAACACACAAACACAACCCGCACAGCGATTAGCTTGTCTGCGAAAAACACACAGGGTCTATGGTGGGAATAGAACCCACGACCTCTGGACTGAGAGGCTAGTAGCATTGCTACCACTCAGCCACAGGGGCACCTATGTGTGTTTGTGTGTTTTTTGATTTTTTTCGAGTAAGGCTATCGACAAATTAAAAGCTTCTACGTAAAATTTAACAATTTATGCACAATAAGTGGTTATCAATAAACAAACAACACGAATGTTCATAAAAATAGTAAACTTGAAAGTCACTCTAAAGATAATCATGCGTAATTTTGACTCACATACCCCTTATATTTCAAAAATTGAAATACAAACCGTCACGACGTTTGGGTCTCATTAAAGGTATCATTAACGACTGAGATGTCTAAAGAGTACAAATGCGAAATTATTGTAAATAAAGAGAAATAACAATATATTGAAAGGGTATGCGTAAATTATACGCAGATTATCTTTCTAGGGTTAAATAAAAATTATTTGCACGAAACAGTGCCGCCATTGCTAGTTTTGCTTATTAGAGCTATTTAGTTTTAGTGAAAATGTAAACGTCCAAAGCTACATGCATACATACATACATATGTACATAGCTAAGCCATATCGTTGACATTAGTTAAAAATTAATCAAAAGTACTTAAGACTACGATAAGATTACTTGACAACATCTTTCGACAATTTTTCCCTTAGTTGTGGTCCAAAGAAGCATATTCTTACAGAAAATTTGTGAGTGAAACTAACACAAAGTTATTCCACAAATGCATTGCAACGCTATTCTATTCTCATTCTAGTGATAGAAAAAAAGAAGAAAAATTCCTCCTACATACAATCGCATACTGTGGGAAGTAAAAGGTTTTCATCCTTTCGAATCTTCCAGCAGATATAAAAGAGACCGTTGATACTTTAGAGCCTGCTTGAGTCTACCATATGTTCCAGCAATATGCACAACCTAAAAAGTTTGTTAAATAGGAAGAGCATCACACACCAAGGCAAATGATTTCAGATCGATCAGACTTTCATTCTTCGCACTTTAAACTCTGGGAAACAATTATTGATATCTATATCGGATCATTCCCCAAATCAGCACACTATCGAAACTATATTACATCATTTAGTCACTCACATAGAGAAATCTCTGAACTATAAGCAATATGCCCTAGCTGAATTGCTGAATATTTTTTAGGGGACTTCAATTATATTAAATAGAATTCAATCATTCATGCAATGAGGCAATTAGAGATTGTTCCCACAGTCATCTATCTCATTTTTCAATAAAATCCTACACTATAAATGTTTCCTTCGCTTTCATATTAATTTTATTATATTGCTTTAATAATAATGTGATTAGTACTATAATGACAGTTAAAGTACAATTTTCCGCTGTCCCCCAGTCCTGGGGGTTGGTGCCTATTCACAAAGAAGCAAACGTTTTTTAAACCCCAATTCTCAGTACAGTTTTTGCAATATGCATTTTATACCAAAAAGTCACTCCGAAGTAATGATGCTGTACGTTGAAAATTTTAGTTTCTTAACCTCAATTTGGATATCGTTGACGTTGATATGGCGGTGCTGGGATTCTACATAGATCGAAATTTTAAAATATTTCTACATGAACTTCATTGAAATATGAGAAATAGTGAAGTATATTTATTTGACATAAGTTAGGTAAAGTTAAGTTAGGAAGGGAGATGCTATAACGCATCTCCAGCGGAGGCCCAGTCGGGTCCATTGTGATTCCCTTCTATTGCCCGTTAAAAGTAATATTGACCCCTCATTTGTACACAGAAGTGATCGTTTTATCCGTCACTAAGCCACTTAATTCCCATGATGAAATCCCTGATTTCCTCCAGTTTACACTTCAAGTTATCAGTAATGCTCTCATGGAAACGTTTGCTCAACCATATAAGCCTATGACGTTGCGGCTTCGGGCAATGAAAGACAATATGTTCAATAATTTCTGGTTCCTTTTAATTCCCGCGCACCCTACAAATGCTGGTTCTTGCTCTGAACGAGCAGTGACCAGTCAACGCGTCTTCCTGAGTCAAGTTTTGGCCTGTATAATCCTCCCTACTTCGGCATGAACTGTTGGTCCTGTTCTCTACCAAATTACTGAGTTCCCTGTAGCAATGACCTATCGGTAATTTCTGCGATCTGTCACACACTCCCTCCCAATCCTATTATAACTCATCGGCAAATTAATTTCCCTCAACACTGCTGTGGCCAGGAACTCAACATATACTCACTATATCTGTCCATAAGCAAGTTCAGGGCTCTCCTACAGTCACGAAAAAGTTTCGATTTGACATTTTGTCCCTTCGAAGCTTTTAGCGCTACCTGGCTGTCAACGTAGAAGGTTACCTTTTCACTCTCAGCTACATTCCTGGCCACCAGTTCCGTGGCCCTGAAAATGGCCAATATATCAGCTTGGAAAACGCTGGATTCATGCGGCAGTCTGAAAAAACTACGAATGTTCGTTCTCAAAGGTACCCCACTGAGCAATTCATCTGGCTCTTGTAGCGTTCTAAAATAATGAAATATTATTTAATAACTAGCCAATTGCATCTTTCAGTTTATATTTATCCTCTAAAGGTGTGTAGAGCATAAAATATGCTTACGTGCCAAATAAACGGGTTGAGAACCACGAATCCTAAGCTTGAGCTAGCTGGCCACCATCTAATCATACCTCTTAATCTTGAAATTTGTAAGGTTGTGCTTCGTATTAAAACTAAAAGAAAATATACCTTTTCATTCGATTTCGACCGACACGTAACATAGTGTTATATAAGCGGTAAAGAAATACATATAGACGTTGCTTAGCAAAGAAAGAAAACAAGCACACATGTTTTCATTGCAATAGTATGAATTTCGAAATTTCGCTTGACGCTTAGTGTCCAGTTCTATTGATCACAACACAATTTGAGGTCGTTTACATGCCGCTCATTAGCACCCTAGAGGTACCAATGAGCTGTTTGAATTGGTAAGAGTAATTGTAAAAAACGCTAAGCATATTGGCGTTAGTGACATGCAGCGAATTTTGAAAGATGCCAAACAGTCGCTCAAGTGCTTGATACTGAATCTGGTTCTCGGATGCAAATTTCGACTACCAACGAAACACATTTCGTACTCTCGGGTGTCGTCAGCAAGCTAATTGCCGAATATGCGAAACGGAGATTACATACGATATCGGGGAAACAATATTCTACCTTCAGAGAAGTCGCAATTGTCGCTAAAGAAATTAATATCGTCGCATATTGGATAATCATTTCCTACCGAAAATTATTAAAAGGTCTGATTGGTTACTGCCATTCTGGAACTCAAATAGTGAATTTCTTGCAACAAAAACGTGTGATGTCAAAAAAGGCTACATTGACTGGTCACCCAGTCAGTCACCAGATTTCAGATGTACGGATTTCTTATTTGAATAATAAATTTGTATTAGTGTTTTTTATGGGAATTGTTAAAATTTAAGTTTAAAATTTTTTAAACGCACTAATAATCCCAAATTAAAATTTTACTTATTAAGGGCGTGTGTCAAACGGTAGAAAAGTACAATGTTAAAAAAATATTTGCCTGTGGGGAAAAAATTTAATTTTTCTGCTGTGCCAAATGATATATTTTTGACAATGTAAAATTTTGACAAATTCGCTTGAGAATAGAAAGAAGCTGATGAAACAATAGCTGCGGCGGCGGTTTTGCTTGGCCTGACTACAAGCCGCCGGCTACCAACAAATTTTTAAGAGGACGTTTTCATATAAAACAATATTCTTGTAGCAATAAATTATATAATATTATATATATGATGCAACATTTTTCGCAAACTAAAACAAACAATGATTTTTTCACAGTCTATTTAAACTTAAAAGACGTAAAAATCTTTGTATTGGGCGACGGCTCGAAGCGACAGCGGTGGATTTCAATTTTATAATACCATGCTTTTTATTGCAGCTTGTCAAAAATTTACCTGTTGTGTCAAAATTTCTACTAGCCCCCAGGGCTAGTGAAATTTTATTCACCTCAGAATTGTCAAGAATTTACTTACACTAGTACTTTGCTACCGTTTGGCACAGGCCGTAAGAAAAATATTTTTTTTTTATTAAAAATACATTGAAATTGATTATTGATCCAGCTAAACCCTTCAATAATCAATTTCAATGTATTTTTAATAAAAAAAAATATTTTACTTAAAAAATTTTAAACTTAAATAAATTCGTATTTTGAAAAGCCTTAAACCATGTACATGATTAAGACAAATAGTCGCTCTGATAGTATCGCTATACACCTTGGTGACCGAAAAGTTTTTATAAAATGCAGCAAATAACTTATATTTTGTCGTGGTCACAAGAGACGGCCATTTGAAATCGGTTTTTTGTTTCAAGTTATTCCATAAGACAAGGCATGCCATCATCTTTAAGAACTAACTAATGGCAGTCTTGTTTGTTGGGATATTAACCAGTGGACATTTGGGTATGTGTGTGCGTGTGCATGTTTGTATTTTAATGTCGTTTTCATCCATAAAACTAAAGCAAAAACAAAACTAACATGTTTGTCGTTGCTGTTGTTGCATTTGTTGTAATTCATTTTTCAATATAGAAGGGGGCTGGTTGTTTGGTGTTGGTTGTTGGTTGTTTTTTGTGTTGGGTTGCCTGTCTGCCTGCCTGCCAGCTCGTTTGTGTACGAGAATTCCTAACCTACACCACATTCAAAATGTTGCGTCTCCTCTTTTTAAGTTTTGTTATTGCTGTTGTTGCTCTGTTTTAATTTTTTGTTTGTTTTTGTTATACATACATACATACATATTTACAATAACAACAACAGTGATGGTTGCATTAAAGTGGGGTGATAACAATGAGAGCAAAATAAGAAGAAGAAGAAGAAGAAAATGAAAAGACGAGCAAACAAACAAATCAGTTTAATTTAAACGCATACACCTACACAATGCGGGTAGAAATATAGACACTGGAGGGTTCTTAATTTAATGTGGTGCTTGCACAAACAACAGCAACGATCAATAACAAGATTATGGAAAAGTGAATTAAAAAAAGCTGAGAAGGAATAGGTACAAAGAATATTGTAATTTTTTTATTATGTACTTTAATATATTTTATTATGTATTGCATATACATATGTACATAGGTAATTCCAGAAAAAGGTTAACCAAAAAAAATTCTTTTGCTTAAACATTTTTGTTTTATTAACCCCCGACTAAAAAAGGGGTGTTATAAGTTTGTAGTGTGTGTCTGTGTATCTGTCTGTGTCCACGTACAGGCCAAACGGCTGAACCGATTTTCATTTAGTTTTTTCTGTTTGAAAGATGACTTGATCGAGAGGGTTTTTAGCTATGTTTGAAGAAAATCGATCCAGCCGTTTAGAAGATATAACATCTTTTCTGAAAAAAGTCGGGGGTATTTAAAATTTTTAATTTTTGTTATTTTTAATTATAAAGCTGAAGGGTTTATACTTCATAAATGTAATACATAATTTACATTACATAGGTATTTTTTCATGAAATTTCATAAATTTTGTTGCATGAAACTTTTGTTTATGCGCATTACAGTGCTATAGAAGAGAATGATGTATTAAAAAGGACGTACCATGAATCTCTGATGCATTTCTGACAACTTTTTTCTCGAGGCCTTCTATTGAGAAATGAAAAATTTTCATGCAACTAATTTCATGAAAAAAATGCTTAATGTAAATTAGTTATAAAAGAATTTTCAATATTTATAATTTTTTTACCGAAATAGGTATGCAACTAAAAAACAAACATTTTTTTCTAAACCTATTTTAGCGATTATGTAAAGTTAAAAAGGTATTTTTTTGTAATTTAGAAATTTTCTAACAATAACCTTACGCAATAATACAAAAGAAGGATAATGGAAAGCCATTAATTAACATCGGAAGAAAAAGTTAAAATTTTAGCTTATTTTGAACAAAAGTTATATATTAGAAAAATTGCAGAGAAAGTCGGAAGAAGTGCTCGTGTTGTCTTCAATTTTATCAAAAATCAGAATTCCTATGGGAAAAACATGAAAGAAAGACCAGCAAGTATCTTATCGCCAACAGAGGAGCGTGCAATTTTAAGACTTGCGTCTAATTCATGTGATTCCATACCAAAAATTAAAGCGAAAGCTGGAGTTTCTGCTAGTATTTCGACTGTTCGGCGCTTGATTGTGGATGCTCCGCATATCCAGAGAATGAAACTTAAAAAAACCTGTATTAAAACTCATTCACAAAGAAAAACGATTGGATTTTGCTGAAGTTCACATGACGTGGAATACCGAATGGGACATGGTTGTCTTTTCCGATGAAAAAAATTTAACTTGGATGGTCCTGACGGGTATAACTTTTATTATCATGACATGAGAAAAGATGACACAGTCGCATTGGTGGAATTATGGTAATGGGTGCCATATCATACTATGGCAGTATTAAACTACAATTTAAAACGACAAAACTGAACGCAGAACAATACAAAACCATTCTAAACGAGCTTTTCCGGAATGCAGTAACATTTTTGGGCCTTTGCGTTGGGTTTTCCAACAGGATAACGCTCCTATACACAATGCCAGAGCGGTAAAAAAACTGGATAAGTGGCCAAAATGTGACGCTGATGGACTGGCCACCTTACTCGCCAGACCTCAACATAGTGGAAAACGTCTGGGGATGGCTTTCACGGAAAGTTTATGAAGGAGGTAAACAATATTAAGACGTTCCATCGTTAATCACTTCAATCGAGACCGCTTGGGACGAGATTTCCTTAGATTACAGGCAAATCCCGGTATAACGTACGATATAATGTCAGGCCCATTCGTTATACCGAAAAATTCGTTATATCGCAAAGATTTTTTTCAAGTGTGAAATTAATTATTATTATTGTAGACATGATACAATGCAATAAAAAGAATGAGGGTAATTTATTTTCAAATAAGCTACCAAATACAAACTAACGGAATCACATTTTTTTTTACATTTACATTGCTGGTGTAGATTTTGTTTAATATTTTTTGCAGTTCGATATACAAAGCACACATTTATCAAAATATTCGCTATACAAATTAGAACAAAATCTTAGAAATATGTTCCTATCAAGTTTTTGTTTTTTATTTTGCGATGTTTTCTTCATAATTCGTTATATCCAGTATAAAATTACGCTGGTATTCGCTATATAAGATTGTTAATGTAAAAAATTTTTACGTTCGTTGTATCGGATTTTCGTTAAAGCGAGATTCGTTATACCTGGATTTGCCTGTACATTAGAGTGGTTCGAAAAAAAGAAGTTATGCCGGTCACCCACTAGGATTAAAAATAATGTAAAAACAATTCGAAAAATATATTTTTTTATTTTTTTTGCCACGCCTACAAATACTGCCCTTTTAGTATTTTGTTCACTGTGTCGCCATTTTTAGTCCAATCAAAACATTTTATATTTAGATTTTATATTTATTTAGATAATATTTAGTTTTTGAAATTCTGTAAATTCATTAATACGGAAAACTACATATAGCAGACTATTTGGCGGAAAACGGATAGCAAATGGCGTCGATCATCTAACATGGTTCAAACTTATTTGGATGAAAATAATTTTTTTAATTGGCGGTTAATTTTTTTTTTGGATATTTAACTTTTCAGTTCATTTTATTAACAACTAATAAAAGCTTGTTTTTAATAAAAAAAAGGTTTTTGTCTGCAGTCTTGTTTTAGTTATTACTAATTAATACACAAATATTTTTATTCCATTTTTTTTTAATTTCATTTACGATTTATGCATTAATCCTAAAAATACGAATGTCGCGTCCGTCGCCTGGGAATTGCCCATATGTATCTTGAGTTTTATTATTTTTACATTCTTGAGATAGAATAAATGGGAAATGAAATGAAATGAATAGAAATAGATTAAAAAAATGCACAACAATTTTTTTTCCTAATGTGTACCTATAATAATAAATATGTACAAGTGTTCTAGGAGAAGCACAATGGTTTGAGCTATTAAAAACTGATAATTGTTAAATAGCAAAATTTTATGATATGCAGTAGTATTAGTTCAAGGTTATGATTCTACTAATACATACTACATAGTTACACATGTATGTATGTATGTATGTATATATGTATCTTTAAATAAACCAAGTTTATCAGACGGGAACAAGAATAGATAGACATAACAGAAAAAATAAAATGAGTTTTAGACTAAAAAAAATTTTAAAGCATCAATTAAAAAGTTAACTAAAATTTCATCTGTAAACAAATAGGTATAAATTAAGCTCTTAACAGTTGAATTAATTAATTGAAATACATAAATAAAAATTTAGTTGAATCAATTAAATTTTTGATTTTAAAGAATAATTGACAAATACAACCAACTAGAAGATCGCAAATTATCGGGGATGTGCTGAATATAACTAAATATAGGATTTTTAAATTCGCACGCACTGGGGACGAATTGCCGCATTCGCGATCGAGTAGGCTTTCGTATCGAATAAAATTTCGTCATCGAAATTTTAACAATGTAACAAGTTTGTTTTACATCAGTTGTTGAATCGACTAGATATTGTAGTTTGTATAATAGGTCATTTATACTTGAACAAAATCTAGCAGATTTCATTTAAAATCTTTATGAAAATCTATAAAAAAAATTCGTGTTGGGAATCTGAGGATTTGTTGGGAATAATAAACAAATTTTAGGGGCTTTTGTGGGGATTCTTTTTATAACTGATGGTAACAAGAGTGATTTTTGAGCTAAGAAATGTGCGTCTGGTAAGTCTAAAAACCTGTCTTAGTACTCAAATTGAATTAGGGTTTGCGCAGCGATTATAATCGTAATTGAACCCACGAATGGCTCGATTACGATTAAAAATTGTTCCCTTTTTTAAGCAAAGAATTTATGCCAAATTTGCATAGAGAGCAAATTCAACTCACAAAAAATTAAAATTAAAATGTTTAATACAAAATATACATATGTATATGTACATTTAAAATAAACATGTCTATATATATTCGCATTTCATTGGCGCTTTTACCAAACCATCAGTAGACTTCAACCATACTTTCAAAAATTATTTTAGAATTTACATAAGCTTTTTTGAAATTCCCATAGAATTAGCAAGTAGGCTCAGAAACCTTCATATATCTTAATACAATAAAAGTATTATAAGACAAAACGATTAAAATTAAAATCCAAGTTAAGCACTTATTAAATTTATTATTTTATTTTATTGTATACTCCCAATTTAATTTCAAAAACGTCGTAATATCTCAAAAATTACGATTGATACAAATATTTTTCATTCGGTTGGCAGACAGGTGCAGTTTGCTTTGTCTTGGGGACCTCGCATTATTACAAAAATGATAGAAATACTAAAAAAGGATATAGTTATAAGTGAGTGTCCGCACGTGATGGATTTATATAAAGGGTGTCCCAACAAGAACGCAAGATTTAAATTTGGCGCCATTCGAAGTGTCATTGTTTGACATTTGAACAATTGTTATTGTTTGCTAGTAGAAGGTACGAGGTTAGTAAAAATGGAGCGCTACACGGATGAACAACGCATTCTCATTGTGAAATTGTTTTACCAAAATGGTGAAAGTTTTGCGGCTACAGTTCGCAAATTTGCGATCAATTTGGGGTCACAATAATGCTCCAAAAGAGTCAACTGTGAAGAGATTAATGGATAAATTTGCCGAAACTGGGTCTGTTAGTGATGTAAAGACAAAAACGCGCCTTCGAACAGGTCGATCGACCGAAAATGTCGCAGCTGTACGTGATGATGTCGCTCAAACGCAGGTCAAGCGCAAACAGTCAATGGTGTTCGGTATCGTGAAATGATAACCAGTTTTTTCGTGCCTAGAATTGAAGAAATGAATGTGGAGGGCATGTGGTTTCAACAAGACGGCGCCACATGTCATACAGCCAGAGAAACAATTCAATTGCTACATCAGTCATTTCCCGGTCGTGTTATTTCGCGTTTTGGAGACCAGAATTGGCCGCCTAGATCGTGCGATTTAACACCATTAGACTTTTTTCTTTGGGGTTTTTTGAAGTCGATGGTTTACGCGAATAAGCCGACGACGACTCAAGCCTTAAAAGAGGAAATTGGACGCTGCATTAATGAAATACCGCAGCATTTATGCAAAACGGCCATTCAAAATTTCATTAAAAGATCGCGTGTGTGCCAGCAAAGCCGCGGCGGCCATCTGCCGAAGAAGTATGTATCAAGGTTAACCAATAATGAACACTACCAAAACAAAAATACGGTAAAAAATCAATATGACTTGATGGAAGCAATTCTTAGAATAAAAATTATTGTAACAAATTTAATCCTTCTGCTGGAATGCTAAAGCTTTTTAATACAAGTACAATGTACAACACAATTTCTGAGGCTGATGAATCAGAAAATTTCGATTCTGAAGTTTTTGAAATGGTAAAGTTTGGTTAAAAAAAAATTTTATACGTGTGTATATTTGTGTGTAATTTTTTCTTTACAAGTTTTATAAGCACAAATTAAATTAATATGAATCTAAATATATGAAGCTATCGATATAAATGAATTTTATTGAATAAATCTTATTTTTGTCATTTATTAAAAAAATGTTATTTTTTCACAAAAGAAAAATCAAAAATTAAATAAAAAAACTCAATTTGGGGATTTTCGGGGAAGAAAAAATCAACAATTGGGGATAAGCTCCAGAAAAAACTGGCAACACTGTCTGTTACACCAAGTTGTTTTGACACTTATCAAGATTATTTATCCAAAACAAAACCCATTAACTGAAATTGTTCCAAAACTACAACCAAACAACTTTAATGTAGCCAATCGAAGCACCTTTGTATGTACACAGGCTGACTTTTTAGTAAAAATTTGAAAAAATCCATAGTTGCAACACTAACTTCTAGCAGATTTTAAGTAGATTTTGACAAAATCTAGTGACCCCGAGTTGATTTTGTTTTGTATGGAAAATATTCTAGGTTTTGCCCGAAATCTCGTAAGCAAGAGATTTTGCTCAAATGTAAATGCACTATAAACTTTTATGGGCATGGTTGTGCCCGTTTTTCCTAACGCAAAATTGTGTCAATACAAGATCATAAAATATGTGCGAAGAGCCGGTTTGCTCAAAGTATGTGAAAGATCTTTTGTTTTCATTTTTCAAATCGGTTAACAAATGAAGAAGTTATGAAGTAACATATACATACAAAAGAAATTAAGTACAAATATAAATAAATAAAACCGAATTTAGAATCTCATTCTTTTTGAAATCGGTTTAGAATTTAATAAAGGGCTGAAGTTTATTTTTAAAATTTCATATTGAAAAGGAATATAAATGAAAATGTACGATCTTAGTCTTCAGATCCTTATTTAAGATTTATAAATATTCACAATAAAACTTTCCCCATTAACGATTTTTAAATAAAACATTACAAAATATAAATGTAAAGTTTCAATTATATGTATTATATTTCATGTCCTAAATTTTATCCTTTTATTTAGCTGACTTCATATCAATGTTTGCCACATTGTCTAACATTTGCGTAATCTTTGACCTTTAATATTCCCTGAAATGGTCATGTGATTTAAACTTACATATTTACTTTAAGCTTTAATCGTTTGGAATTTCAAAGCAAAGTTATTTCAATTTATCTTATGTTGTTTCATTTCATTCTTTTTGTTTTGTAATGCATACTCTCGTACCATGAAATAAAAACATTTGCTGCCACCCATCCCATTGTGTTAGAAGAAATGACGTGACGACTGAAGGGAAGAAGTGTAGACAACAACAAAGATAAGCACAGCCCAGACAGAAAGACAAAATGCCAGACTTTTTCCTTGGTGTTGGTTTCCATTTTTATTTATTTATTTACTTTTGTTTTATTATTTCCATTTCCCTTTTGCAGCAGCTTCTTCTTTTTCTTCTTCCTGGCATTCTAAATAATTTTGCAAGGAAAGTTGGGAAACTTCAAATAATTAAAGAGTACAAAAACAGTGAGGAAAAATGTTGACTGACGATGACTGCTTATTTTTGTATTTTAATGGGTACTAAAAAAAAATATTTGCCTTTTGTTTTAAGTTTTAATAATAATTTTCGTTGTTCTAAGGGAGTAAAATGTGCGCAGACATCGATTAACAGGGCAACCGAAGAAACTAAATAAATTCATAAAAGCCTCTAATAGTGTTTTCACACTGACATGGTTTTAATAAAAGTTGACTTTAACGTTAAAACCAACTGTTAAAACATGGTTTTACCATACAAATTGTTTTTGTTAAAACCAAATTAAAACCATTTTTGAAATAGTTTTGAGTTGGTTTTATGAAATGCAACCTTGTTTTCGTTGTGATAAATTCAATGCTGCCAAGTTGAAATGACCGACAGCAGCTGATAATGTTATGCCAGTGAATAACAGTAGATGGCGCCTGAAAAATTTTCAACTTAAAAATTAATGCAGCAGCAACAATAATCAAAAAATTATGGAAAAAAAAGATTTTTTTGGAAGGAAAACAACGAAAATATTTTAAATTGAACTGTGGAAAGTGAAAATAGACAATATGACTGACATTCGTCTGCCTATGAAAAGGTTTATCTTATAATATATTTGTGCATTTTTATATTATTAACAATATTTCCAAGCACTTCTTCATTCTGTATAAGAAGTTCCATAATTTAAAAAAATTTTATTTACAAAATATAAAATAATTTCCATTTTAGAGCGCATTGTGAAATATCTCAGTTTTTCATACAAACAAAAACAGTTGAACAGTATGTCCAACAAGTGTTATTAAAAAGCAAAAAAAAAATGCAACGACAAATACACGCATTTCGGCAAGAGATTTATTTTATTTTGAGCAAACTTATTAAACAGCCTGTGAGTTAAAAACTGAATTTAACAAACTTGCAGTGTGAAAGCAAAATCAGCTGTTTATGGTTTTAACGTTAAAACCAGGTTTTAACTTTCAGTGTGAAAATACTATAAATATTTATACAACAAAAAAAATACATATGCACATGTATGTATATTGATAAATATTACAACTTTCTGTTGGCAAAATGTTTCTGAATTCAGAAAATTCATATTTACATATCGGTGGCAAAAATGTAATATGTAGTCCCTTAAGTCGACTTAAGAAAATTTTTATACAAAGAAAGAAACACGAAGGTAGAATCATGACTTAGATAATTAGAAATTAAAACTCTTAGCGGTAGCATCAAAAGTTCCGAAAAATACTGCTTCGATGAATTCGACTTAAGTGATTTTTGCATATCGTCACAGATCTACTTATTCTGTTGATAAATTAATTTAATTTAATTAAATTAAAATTAATATAATAATTTAATAATATATTTTTGGTTACCCTGCTAATAAATACATACGAGTATCTACTTTATTTTGATACACACACACATTAACAGAATCTCAGATACCCCAACAAACACAGTGCTTTCATGTTGAATTGGGCATGGCCACAAACGGCAACATAGTCAGTTTCTTTTTGGATGTCACAAGAACTAAAAAGTATCAAACATATGCATACACTACAGCAGGCAAATACGAACACTTTTGCCGCTGTCACATGTTACACCCCTTATAGACACGGAAAGCTTACTTTGCAAATTCTTAGTTCAGCTGGTAGAAAGACAGAAAGGGATAGTATTCCCCTCTCTGTCTTTCACACAGCTGAATTAAGACTTTCCAAAGTAAACTTTCCGTGTCTAAAAGGGGTACTTAGGTTACATATATCTATCATAATATCTGTGGCAATAAGAAAAAATTGCTTAAGTCATATTTTACTGTTTTGCAGGAGCTCACTTTTAAGCGTTCAAGTCGATTTTCCAAAATTTTTTTTCTTTTACAGTTAAATTGGGAACTTCTCAGTTTAGCTTAATTTTTTAGGTAAACACCATATTACACACTACAAGTAATATATTTAAGTTGAAATATACCAAAGTATAACCTAAGTTAAGCTATTATTCCAAATGAAATTAGAAGTGTAAAAAAGATAAGCCATAACTTCCCCAAAAATCACACAAATTAATTGAGATTTTGACCAGAGGTACTTTCAAATATGCAAATTACAGAGCTGCCATTAACTCAAAATCCGCTTATCTGGACTCAAGCACTTTTTTTTTTTTTTTTTTGTCACATAATACAAAATCTGGTTGCTTAAAATTATTGAACATTGTATAATAGAAATTAAAATTAATAATTTATATATGCTATGTATATAGAAATAAATTGATTTGTTTCTATATTTTTAGATGTTGGTAGACTCCGCGAGTCCCATTTTGATGTTAAATGTGTGTATTTTGATAAAACAAAGACGATTTTTCCTATTAGAATTTATAGTGAAAAAAAAACTATGGAATACAAATATAGTTTTTTTTTTTGTTTTCTTTTTCTAATAAACAGGCATTTAATTTCAAATCTAAACATTTTAACTGTAAAATAACTTCTAATAAAACTAAATCCCAAATGAAATGAGATCTAATGGAAATATAATAAATCGCAACGAAATTTTATGAAAGAAATCTTGAGGAAGTTGCAAATACTCACAAGCCTGAAAATTTAATAAAATTTTTAATTTAAAAATTTAATGAAAGGATAACAATTTGTAATAAGGCTTAAGACTGAATTTATCAAGGGTGGTTAAATTTTAAGGGCCGATGTTGATTTTGAATGAAACACAAATTATTTTATTATTTGAACAGGCTAAAGTTCGTATCGTTTTGTAAGCCAAATTACATGTGATAACTATTAATGAACAAATAATATCAAATATTCTGACAACACAGCCAGCCGTTTTCGAAGGCCACTAAACCTTCATCATCAGCATTCTTCTGTGTTTGCTCCACTGTGTGTGGTGTCATTTGATGTAGATTTCTGCTTTATATACGAAACTTTGCAAATGGAATATGTGAATTGTTTTGATTCATCGTATTTCAATTTGCTGAAAAAATTTTTGTAATCTTTCTAAATTTACACCAGTCTTACCATTGTCGTTTGTTGTAAATTTAGAGATGGTAGAATTGAGCTTTCATTACAAAAAACAATACAATACAATACAATATAAATTGTAAGTCGAATGTTTTCTTTCGCAGTTAGGAAATAGGCGATTTTTATGGTTATTTCTTATAACAATATTGAACTTGGAAATTTTTTTTAATTCAGGAAAATTAATTTGTTGAAAGAGTAGTTTAAAAAATAAATCCTACCAAAACTCGGCAGCAAGAAATTAAAACAATACGATTTTGATGATTTGTCTTATTTTAATTAATGCGTTTTGAATTTGGATGAAAAAAATTTACAAGAAATATTTTTGACGATAAGATTATTTTATAAAAAAAAATTATATTAAAAAAAGTATTATATAAAAACAAATTTATTAGATATACAGTGAAACCTCTCATAACGTACACCTCCCATAACCGGACACCTCTTAAAACTGTATAAGTTTTGTAGAAACAAAATTGAAATAAAAGAATGTTCATCACTCTCATAAGCGGACGTCTCTAAGGCCGGGTTTCCATCTGTGTGCCATGTGCCACACAAGCGTAAAAAAAGCGTGACCAACTAATTACTAATGAAAAACTTTTAGATTCAGACATGTATTTATTAAGTTAAATAGTTTCATACATAACTAATAGACAATTTTATAGAATCCTTCATGATAGCAAACTGTTTAAATCAATAAATACATGTCTGAATCAAAAAATTTTTCATTAGTAATTAGTTGGTTACGCTTGTTTGGGCAAGTGACACACAAGAAATGCCAGATGTAAACTCAGCCTAATAACCGGACAAAAATACCACGTCGGGCGAGTGTCCGATTATGAGAGGTTTCACTGTATAAAAAAAAACTACATAAAATTGATTATGGCGATTTTTAAAATCAATTTGGCAAAATAGGTTGAACAAAATCTGACAACCATGCTTGTTTGTGTTTGTTGGGTGTTTCTTACCAATACATCGAAACACTCATGAAGAGAACAAAGAGTACACTCGCACGCTTAGTCTCTCTTCCTTTCTCACTCTTCATTTCTCTTCACTTCATTTTTTATTTTGTTGGCTTGTTTTTATTAGTAGAAGTTTTGAACGCCAATAACGTCTTTATTGGGTAAGGTTCGGGTAATTTAATTTTAATTTGGGTTCCTCTTGTCTGTTTTGTATTAAATTTCTTTTATTCATTTATTTTTTACTTTAAAAGAATTTTATGAGCAATATTCTTTTTAATTTTAATTCCCTTTTGTTTCTATGCGAGAGACAATAATAAATTTGTACTTACATATTTTCAATTGTTTATACAGCTACCAGCGTGACCTTTTGTGCTACTAAAGTATCAATTTGCTACTTTATTACATTTTTGATACTTTTAGTGACACTTAAAATCAGCTAAATCTGGTACTTTTATTACGCTTTGACCCTTTTTGCCCCTTTTTAGATATACGATTCATTTGATAGTTATAAACTATAGCGTTGCACAGATACATCTGTTTGCACTAGTTTTGCGTGTTTTTTGGTTCTGGTATGAACAAATATGTTATTTATCGTTTTCTGTTACTAGTTGTAAATGTTGATTTTTTAAGCAATTATTGTACGAGGGCGGTTCGGAAACTTCTTAGCCTATCAATGAAAGAGAAAAGTTAGTTTTTCAAAAATATTTTTATTTTTCAATATAATCTCCTGAAACTTCAATACACTTAGTCCAACGCTTTTCTAGCAATTCTATCCCTTGCAATAGTACTCTGAATTTATTGTTTTACCCTTCAATAAAATACCTTTGAAGTCCCAAAAAACCGTTGCCATAACCTTACCAGCCGATTGAATTGTTTTTGCCTTCTTTGTGGCACTTCCTCTAGCTTCAGTCCATTGTTTGGATTGTTCTTTTGTCTCTGGAATATAGTGGTGGATCCATGTCTCATCAACAGTTATGAAACGACGCTTAAAATCCATTTTATTTCGCTTAAAACGATCCAAACAAGCTTGAGAAATGCTCATTCTTATGCGTTTTTGGTCGACTGTTAACAAATGCGGCACCCATCTTGCAGAAAGCATTTTCATCTGTAGTTCTTCATGCAAAATTAAATGGACTCGGTCATTTGAGATGCCCATAATATTAGCTATTTCACGCACTTTTATTCGTCGATCATTTAATACCATATCATGCACTTTGGCTACAATTTCTGTTGTTGTTGCTGTTTTTGGACGTCCACTACGTGGTTCATCTTCAATGCTTGTACGACCACGTTTAAATTCAGCAACCCAATTTTTTACTGTTGCATATGAAGGAGCACTTTCACCTAACACATTCACCATATCATTATGAATTTCTTGTCCCGATAAACCTTTTTTATGTAAATATTTAATGACACCACGCATTTCTAATTTTTCCATTGTAAAAAAATCGCGAATGCGTCTTTTGTGAACACCTGTTTCTATATGAAGGAGTTGCCAAATCGAAACAAAATTTAACATGTGTTCATAGCAGAGATGGAAGTTTCCAAAACACTTAACTTTTTTCTGTTTATACCGCGCTTTTTGTGCCAGGCTAAGAAGTTTCCGAACCGCCCTCGTATGGTTTGGCAATGAGCAAATGAAAACAACACATTTATTTTTTTTTTTTGTTTTTCTAAGGCAAATAAGATACATAAAACTGCTTTTACCATAAGTGCCTTATGATGTGTTGAGAAAAAATGTAATTGGCTGATGAATGAATGAATGAAAGCAAAATTGCACATACATACATATGTAAGTAAATGATACATGTACATAAAACACATGCATTTGTAATTACTCTCAGAGCAAAATTGTCTCTTTCTCTCTCTATACTTTGGCTGCGCCACAAAATAACATAACGAACGTCCGCACATACATCTGCACATCATGTATTTGTTTCAATAGTGGTTTTTTTTCATATATTTGTATTACAATATGTATTTTTTTTAGCAAAAACAGATCAAACAGTTGCTCAGCAGCAATACAATAAGCAATTGTTATTTGTTTTCAATTGTATTTTAATTTGGAAAAGCACGCACACACAATAACTCTTATACTAGTTCTGTCGCTCACACTACAATTATATGGTACATACCATGGTATATTTGTTTTGGCTATACAAACGAGTATACAAATGCAACCCTTTAATATAAACCCATCAAACTTTAACGTTTAAACGCAGAAGTTGATCACGTTTTTACCTTTATTACTTTATTTAAGTCTAAAATACGTAAAAAGTTGTCCTTACACTTGGCTTTATATAAAAGCGATCTGAAACGAGAAAATTGTGTTGCTAATATAGCTGCCGTTTTATATTACATATTTATAACCTACTTCGTTACTTTTTTCTAAAAAAAAATAGTACATATAATTTAAGTTTATATAACTTGGTCAACTTGCAAATTACTTTTTTTTTTATTTTGTAACTTTGTTATTATTAATATTGCGTTTGCTGTGAAAGAATGTTTCCACAGCATTGTTTAATAAAAATCAAATTTTGAAAGTTTTGATTTTTTTTAAAAAATAACTACTACTCCCATCGAGTTCAAAATCTAATCAGCAAGTCAAAAAGACTTGCCAACTGCTGCTAATTTGGCTAATTTCAGGTGATTTGTTTCTTCGTTGAAGAAAGAAATTGAATTTTTTATAATAACTTAAAAAGGTTTCGTCAAATTGATTTTAGAATTCACTGATTCTCATAGAATCAAAATGTGTATCGGATGCTTCAAATTTGAAGTTTTAGGGATAAAATGCAAGGTCTACCGATTTCTATATCTTTTATATACAAAATTTTTTTTATAAACAAAAATTTTCATTTAGTGCTTTTTTACTTAAATTACGCGTTTTTTCTCTTCTCAATGCTTTTTGATATTTAAAAGTTGACAACGCTGATGGCAGGCAATTTTTTATATCAACCTATACGCTTATTGCTTATTGATTTGGAAGATTGGAGTCCAACAGAAGATCTTGTCAAGAAATATATAGCCACATTTCCAAAAAAATTGAAACCTCAGAAAATTTTGCATATATTATTTATTTAAAGTACAATACATAGTTTCTAATTTTATTAAACATAAATATCGTTACCTTTATATAGAAAGGCCCTAACTCGATTTTTTTTAAATCGAGTTTTTTGTATATTTCGATAAAACAATTACATATGTTCGAAAAAATGCAGAAATTTCCATTTGGAAAAAAAATTAGTTAGGGCCTTTCTATATTAAGGTAACGATATGTATGTACTACATGCTTATTGTTTCGATTAAGCAACGTCTATATTGGTTTCTTTCCTGCTTAAGAAAATCATCCGTAGATTTCAACCCGAACATTTTTGAAATAAGCTAGAAAACTTCATATGGCACACCAAATAATAAAAAGTAAAATAAATATGAGTGAAGATTTTTCTTTTGACGGAGCTTTCTTTAATTTGGAAAGATTTTCCTCATACTACGTCAAATAAATATACTTCGGTATTTCCTATACATATAAGATATTCATGAATTGTTAACTAGTTTTTTTATCTATAAATTGTTAACGTTTTCATTATGTTTTTCAATTATTACTTGTAAATAAAATATAATCTATGAAAAAATTAACAACACTAACTAACTCAAAATCGTGTTTTTACTTTGAATTTTTGTTTCTAAAATAGTTGCCCTTCTTTGAAAAAAAAAAACCATTTTTTGTGCCACTTTTATTTCTTAAATCCCCTTTTTGTGGTACTTTTCGAAATTTGTCAACGGTCACACTGACAGCTACTAACACAAAAAAAAATTGGGACACAAAGAAAATTATGACTGAACCCAAAATATGTAAAAGACTTGTTTAAATTTGAAAACTTCCATTTAATATATTGTTATTTTTAACCCTCGACCAAAAAAGTTTGTAGTGTGTGTCTGTACAAGTACACGTACAGAATAAACGGCTAGACCGATTTTGATTTAGTTTTTTTCTGTTTGAAAGGTGACTTGATCGAGAAGGTTCTTAGCTATGTTTTAATAAATCGGTCCAGCCGCTTAAAAGATATCACATCTTTTCTAGAAATATTCGGGGGTTTTTTAAAATTTTTAATTTTTGTTGTATTAAATACATAAATATAAAGTCAAACCAAAAAAATTTCAATCAATTCAATAAATAAATATAAAACTAAGCATTTCATATTTCAACTGCTTAAAGCGAAATTCACACTTAAAATGGATCACTAGAATATTCATATTTGTATTTAGTGTTGAATACATTTTTAATAATTAATATCACAGCTTGAAGAAGTAAATTTTTTTATAATTCGGGTTCAATCCTAAACAATTCATATGTTACGACTTCTTTGAGTGCGTCAAAACCCTTTATGGAACGCTTAGCCTCCATTTTTTTAAGTCTTTCCCTATATGCTCTACAGAAAGATAAAACCAATGTACTACATATATTTAATAATTTTAATGTGTTGGTTTTAAGTATTTGTCACAAATTATTTAAAAATAATTAAATAATATTTTGTAGAACTATAAGACGAAAAAAAAGCAAAACAAGACAAAAGAAAATTGTGTACGAGAATTGTAAAAATTGTTTGACAGCTAGGCAGAAAAACTATAAGAGAAAAAATTCAATCAGCTGATTTCTCGCATATTTGTAAAGGGTGTTTTTTATTGAGGTATAGAACTCTAAGTTGGCATCACTTTTTTAACTGGCGGCCATTTTGTCAGCTGTCAAGTGATTAATATTTAGTTTGGTTTGCCATTTCATCATGAACAGGTTGACAAAAGAACAACGCTTGTAAATCGTGCAAATTTATTTCGAAAATAATGGTTCAGTTCGCGAAGTTTACCGCAAGCAATGGATCGTTTTCGCACTACGTTTACTCTATGTGATAATACGCATCCGCAGAGACGTCGAACAGTGCGCACCGAAGAAACACTTGCCGCTGTAGAGCAAAGTGTTGAAGAGGACCCGAATGAATCGATTCGCCACCGTGCACAGCAATTGGAGCCGACTAACCGACTATTTTGTTCCCGAATTGGATGGCATGAATGTGGATGAGTTGTGGTTCCGACAAGACGGCGCTACATGCCACACAGCGCACGTCACAATCGATTTATTGAAGGAAACATTCGATGAGCGCATAATTTCGCGGAATGGACCTGTCAATTGGCCACCAAGATCGTGTGATTTGACACCATTGGATTATTTTCTTTGGGGATATGTGAAGTCGCTCGTCTACGCCAACAAACCAGAAACGTTAGGGGACTTGGGAGCCAACATTCGTGGTGTTATTGCCAACATACGGCCCCATATGCACGAAAAAGTGGTTAAAATTGGACCTGAAGAATTGGCTTTATTCGAGCCAGCCGCGGCGGCCACATGCCCGAAATCATATTTAAACATTAATGGCATAAAATTATCCTTCCAATAAAGCCAAATTGATGGACATTAAAAAGATTTTCTTGTGTTTTATTTCAATTTAAAGTTCTATACCCCTGAAAAAAACACCCTATACCTTAAATTGATAGACCTTGAGTGGGCAGATGTGATCACTTCAAGAGATGAACAAGAATAAAACATAAAAAGAATAGCACAAAGGAACATAGATAGAAATACATGGATATCTTCTATATCTTCTATATATATAAAATTGTAGCGTGTGTTTGTTCCTAAAGCATGATCTCTGGAACTATAAGAGCTGTGGAGCTGAAATTTTCAACACAGGTTCGAGTCAATACCCGGTAGGTTTTCGATTTGTTTTTAATATAACAAGTGACCACAGGGTGGAATAATTTGGAGTTAAAAAAATTAATATTTGAGGGTACGACAACCTTTACCGGGCTCAGCTAGTTTATTTATAAAAAAGAAATACCGAAAAAAGAAAATGTAGGTAGTATGTATTAGTCTCCTGCACAAGACATCTTATAAGAACTTTCAAGACATGAGGGATTTTTCAAATGCTTTACTACAGCGAAATCTTATAAAACAAACGTTAACAACATTGTTTGCAAAAAATTTGTTTGAGTATTGTAGGTATAAGAGTAAAGAAGAAAACACTTCGTGACGGAAGAAGTGATACTTGCTTCTTTCTACGCATGAGCGCGTGTACAAACGTCATGCATGTATGTGTGTACGATCTTTTATTTTTCTGCGCACATGCAAAGGCACACACATGCATTAACATTAGTTGTATGCGGTTAACCACATAATAGCTTACCATCTACATATTACACACACACTCAAACGTACAATATGAAAAATAACAAGCATACACTAATCAACAATATTTCTGTTGAGTGTTTGTTACAAACAAGCTGTCTTGGCGACATTCGCTTGTTAACACTGATATACACATACACCAATACATCCATCGTGCTTCGCTTATAGTACGACAGCATTTATTATTGGTTTAGTATAATACATGCGACGTGAATACATTTAAAAATTATGACGTTTTTACATTTCAAGACTGTTTACGCAGCTCTCTAGTATGTATCTCTTTATCTGCTGCGCGTTTTAAGAAACTTGGACTGGAACTTTGGATTGTAAATTGTCCATTTTATAATTTTGTCTTTTCCAAGTCATTTTAATTGAAATGATTTTTCTTTGAAATTTCCGAGTAACGTTATCTTTTATATTGAGATAACCATAAACAAATTACAAAAAAAAAAAACATCTTAAATAAAATTTATTTTTGTACTCACTTTTGTACACTTTTTATGTGTATGGATGTACAGTTATGTGAAAAATAATAGGGACACTGATAAGCAAATAAATGCTTGTTAACATGATAAATTTGAAAGTGAGAGTTTGGTTGTTTGTTTGCTACGCTTTCACGCCAAAACCTCTAAACCGCTTTTAAAAATTCTTTCACCAATGGAAACCTACATTATTAGCATCAAATATTTGATATTTTTATCCGGTTCGGAACCGGTTTTTTATAGTTTGAACGGATTCTTTCTCAAAAAAAAAAATAATAAGAACTTTTCGTATTATCGTAGAAATAGAAACACGATTTTTACTAGTTCATGTTGCAAAATAGTAACAGATCGTAAAAAATATTTTGTTAATGACCATTTGTTGACCAAAACTGCTCGAAATCGTTTGGGCATTGAGTCAATTGATCTTTTAGCAAACCGCTATTGTATTCCATGAAGTCTGTAGAAGTTGCAAGGCTCATTAGAATTCAATGACTCCCTTCCCTTTATCAAGCTTTCCATAAAGTTTAAAAATTGATTTGGTTGCCCTTAAATAATTTCTTTATACAATTTGCGATATGTTTGGAATCATATTAAAATGGAATTAATATAAGTATGGAATTTAATTTTTTTTTTCAGTTTTTTGTTGATTTTTGGAACAAGGACGTTTTTTTCTCCGATTTTGATAAAGCTTGGCCAAACCTTTTAGTGTATAAAATTCAATAAAGATGCAAAGTTTCATGAAGCTCGAGCTTTTTTTCTATACTTTATGACAATTTTTCATTTCAGGATATATGGGAAGGATGCGAATCCTTGCACAGAAATTTTTAAAATTTTATATTTGGTTACATTTTACCAATTAAAACATGTTAGCCAAATTTCAATTTTTTACAATAACTCTATCTATTTTTGGCCGCTCGTTATATGAAAACACGACACTAAAAAAAAAAAAACTTTTTTCTAAAAATTTTTTGTTTTGTTTTGAATAATAAAGCTGAAGGGTCTATACTTTATAAATGTAAAAGCATTTTTAATTTTTTAAAATTTTCGGTCGAAATATCCGATTGCAAAAAAATATTTTTTTGCTGAGCCTTTTTTTAGCGATTATTTAAAGTAATAGGTATAATATATTATTATTTTGTAATTTACAAATTTTCTACTAACAATAACTTTACGCATTAGCACAAAAAAGTAGAACGGAGTTCTTATAACAAAAGTTTTCTGAGTTTGCTTTCATTTATACCTTTATGTCTCATCCGTTGCTTTATGCAATCAATATTTATTAATTTTTCTTTCAGCAGTAAATAAGCATTTGTTATTGTTTAATTTCTTTTGAATTAAAGTTCAATCAATATTAGCAAAGTTACTTCGTTTAGTTCTTTTGGAAAAAAAATTATAGCGTGCGAATTTTTACATACTTTGCCTATTGAAAAAAAAATAAAACAAAATTTTCCTATTTCATAAATCTGTACATAAACGACTATCTTTCACCTTCATTTCCACATTCACAAAAAAAAATAGCAAAAACAATTGTTACATTTAATATATTTGATACTCCAATGTCATCTTTGCATATCACTTGTCTCTATTATTTTTCACATAACTGTATGTATTTACATATGTAGTATTCTTTGGCCGGTTTCACACACAACAAAAAAAAAACATACATACATACTACATACAAACACACACATAAAATCAAAACAAAATGTAAATAATTTCCGACAAAATATCCAAATATGTTAAAACAATTATTGCAACACTTTATATCAAATAAATTATATGTAAAACCGATTATATGTGCAGGTTGTGTTTGTTTTTTAACCAAATAAATTTGGTTTCTTGAATAATACCCCTTATTCCAGTTGTCGGCATCGACGTCACTTTAACACAATACCAAAAAATTGGGGCTTGTTTTCTTGCACTCGAGAACAATTTTGTGCAACTGACAATCTATTTCCGTTCCCTAAGGTCTAGAAAATAGCACAAACCTGCCAACAGGAGTCACTTGTTTTCGACAACGGGTAAAAAAGCCCCAATTTTTGGGTATTGTCTTAAAGTGCCGTCGATGCCAACAACTGGAATAATAAGGGTGAATAAAAAACAACAATGTATCTGAAGTCAATAGACCAATAAACTCACTTTTAAAATTTGAACTGATCTCATTTATTCAATGCGTTTATAGATTAAGTTCTGTTTGTATAAGAACAAATGTCAACAACTGTTAAGTGGTCCTGTGGCGCAATGGATAACGCGTCTGACTACGGATCAGAAGATTCCAGGTTCGACTCCTGGCAGGATCGAAAGAGATTTTTTATTTCAAAAACTTTCAATACAAAATGTACAACAATACAACAAAATTGATGTTTTGTTGTTTAAATAAACAACGTGATTTTGTTAATTATTTGAAAATACTCACACATACCTGCTACATTGGCAATAAATGCAAACTTTTATCCTAATATCAATCAATGGTCTTCAGGTCGGGTGCTCATGAACCACTTGTGGACAACTATTTTTCACACAGACCCTCACGGCATAGTGATTAGAAGTTATATCAATTTTCTAAACAATGTTTGCCTGATTTTCTCATTATATATAAAACACTGGAAAAATTAATAAAAAAGTTTATTTATTAAAAAAAAAAGTCATTGCGCCCCCGGGTGGGCTCGAACCACCAACCTTTCGGTTAACAGCCGAACGCGCTAGCCAATTGCGCCACGGAGGCCATATCGATTATAATGCACAATGCCTGTTTTGTACTTTGAGTATACTTAAAATTGTAATAAATAGATAATAGAGTTAGTTCTATGGTTGAATTCACAAGCAATTTGTATCATTGTATCGCGTATTTGGAATAGAGTAGTAGTGTAAACTTGTTGATGGTAATTTTCATATAAAAATTATATACAATTTTATTTCATATGTTTTTAAAAAGTTGCATTTAGTGAAAGACTCTGAGGGTATTTGTATGTATCTTGTTATTCTCTTGTATATTAAACTATGTAAATACAATCAGTGTTGCCATATAAGTTTGATAAAAATAAACTGCCCATATCGAACAAAACGCAGTTGTTAAAAGAAAAAACTACCAAAAAAAAAATCGAACAACAATATCACTCAAACGTAAAAATGTCATATAATCCCTGCGTTGCACTTGTTTTTGGCAAAAACTAAAAAATTTAATAATTAGTATATTTAGGAATTCTTACAATTTAATATTAACATTTGTTAATGCCCTAATAATCACAAATAATTATTTTACTTATTCAGTAAAATATTTTTTTTTATTAAATATATATTGAAATTGATTATTGAGGGGTTTAGCTGGATCATATGCGTATTTCACTGCTGTTAATGCTGATCATTAGGGAGCCTTAACCCAAAAATTTCTTAGAACAACTAGAGTTATTATGTTATAAACTTTCATTTAAACAAATGAGAAGCTCAACAACAAATAACAAAGTTGAAACAAGAACTCAATAATCAACATGTTTTTAATTTTCTTACTTTACTACATTCTTACATTACTACATTTTTCATGCAATAAGCTTTTTGTTTCACTTTCCGAACGGTAGCACTGCTAACGGACTTTTTTCTAGAATGAAAAATTCGTCCACCTGCAGCCAACTTCAGAATTCTCAATGATCCAGAGTTGCCGTGCTATTCTATTGTTTGACTTCATGCAAATTTCATGGGCAAGAAGAAAAAATAAATTTGTTCCCAAATCACCAGCTCTACCCCAAAAATGAAAAGCAAATCATCATCATTCTGCAAGCCACAGACCTTGCGACCGTTGGTACAACACGTTGGTTTATCAAGTTGTGTGTTTTGGACACAAACTATACTACAACGTCTGCAACCTTAGCGGACAACTTCATTTCACAAAAAAAAATTTTGAGTAAACATGACATCGGGTACTACTGCGCATATTGTAGTCGATGATTTTTTTCGTGCAAAACGAAAAAGAATGTAAAAAAGTGAAGAAAAAAATTTGGTAAAAAAAAATTTAATTTATATAAAAAGAAACATAAACAAGCAATAAACAAAAAATACTAAAAGAAAGTGAGCCAAAAGACTACAAAAATTACATTTGCATAACATTTTAAACTCACATTTGAATTCGTGCGTGACGTTTTTTTATGTGACACTACGAAAATAAAAACAAAATGAAATGAAGTTGTGCAACATACTCCTAAATTATACAACCTGTCTATACAACTTGCCAAAAAATCAAATCTTTTTGATGTTTCATACAACCGAGACACAACTTCATACAAGGACCCCACACACTTTACAATCTCATACACAACCTGCTCATGTTGTACCAACGGTCGCAAGGTTTGTGCCTTGCTTTATGCTTACAACTATGCTATTTATTAAACAATATTCATATTTTTATGAAAAGTACATATAATTGTTTGTGTTTTTTTAACATTTCTTTTATTATTTATTCTCTTACTGCCAGGGCTGCCAGATAAAATGATCGAAAAATCGTCGAAATCCCGATAAACTATAAAATAATCGTCATTTTATACTAAAAAAATCGTAAAAAAATCGGACAAATCAAAATGAATTTCTTAACGTGTATACTAGGCCCGGTCGATTAGTATGGATAGAAAAAATTAAAAAATCGTATAATAAAAACAAAATCTACATATCGCTACCTTAATATAAAAAAGGCCTAACTCATTATTATTTTGAAATCGTGATTTTTAAATTTTTCGATACATTAGATTTCTTCTATAAAAAATACAAAAAAGTCGATTTCTAAGAAATGTAAAATCAAACCCTATACCGCGCATATCCTCTTCATGAGCTTCTTGTTTGGCTACTGCCTGCCTTATTTGAAGACATTGGCGCATAGTCATAGTCAAAACAAAGTATACTTTATGAATTTAAAACCAGTATTTTGTATGGCAATACTGGTTTTAAACTCTAAAAGTGTACTTTGCTTATGACTATGACTATGCACCATTGACTTTAAAGATAAAAATGAGGAACCAAATATTATGTATGCTAAGTCTAAGGTAGCTCGCGAAAAAATTAAAAGCAGGAAGTACGTGGAGAATGATTCGAATTTAGTAGCATTTATTTCAGTACATACATTTTCTTATTTGAAAAAATTGTAATTTAAAAAAAATGTTTTAAAGAAGAGGAAATACATTTTCATATCTAGAGGCGCAATATAGGGATTGATTTTAAACACGTGGTTTTTTCGGAAAATTTTCTCAAAATTTTGTGTAGATTACGTTTTTGCTATACGATTTTCGCAAAATAAAATCTACATGCCCTAGTGTGTACATTTGTTTTATTTTACATGTTTATTGGGAAATTGAAATCATTGTCATTTTTTAACCCCTTATAACTTTTTTCCTCTCAGTGGTAAAATTATGAAAAATATTGCCAAGTTAAATATGTCCAAGTCTTGGATAAGGAACTTGGCCTTTTTTCACATTTATTTTTTTTTAGAATATCAATTTATAGAGATATCAATACATATAAAATAAAGAGTGGGCAAAATTACACTAAAATCTTTTAGAAGATAAGTAATACATGAATTCAAACAGTCGCTTTTTTATAAAAGAACTGCAATATATGGACTTCTAACAAATCGTCAATTTTAAGGGGAAAATCGTCAAATCGTCATTTTGCTATTTTCGGCTACAAAAATCGTCAAAATGACGATAAATTGTCAAGTCTGGCAGCCGTGCTTTGGGATGTAACTACTCGTATACATGTATGTATGTATGTATGTAATTTCAAAGTTGCTGTTTGTAAATTCCAGTGCTGGAATAAACTTGCCCTCACCATGTGTGTACAAATGTGTGCTAGCATGCACGAGAGTGAGTGCATTTTAAAAGCATGAGAGAATGATTAACATGCAGAGTCCTCTATGTCATACATACACTCATAGAGTCTATGAGTGTATGTAGGTATGTGTGTGTGTGTGTAAAATTTATTTCCACCATAAGTTCAATCTTAAAGTTGAAGGTCAGTAAATGTTTTATGTCATTCAACTTGTCTTCGTTTTTTATTTATTTTTTCCTGCACTTCTCCTAGAAAACAATTTTATTTTCGCTTATTGCTATTGCTGCTGTAATAGTTTTTGTTGGTTTTTATTTTACATGCCTGAATGAATCTATGCAGGCATTTTAGTTTTGTCTGTCTCACTCGTGCACTCGTTTCATTACACATTAACACACGACCATTAAACGAACTGAGACTCGTCAATACAAAGAGCAATATGTATGTAAGTATGTAGTCTTTTATTAGCCAGCGCCAAATAAACACTCCGATAGGAGAACATTTACTATTTACAAAATTTGTAAAATAATTACATACATATGTACAACAACAACAAATGCATAACTGCTGCTACCATAGCAAATTAGCAAGTAGTCAAAAATATATTTATGCATACATATGTAAGTATGTACATCAAAAAAATAATAATAATAGAAGAAAACCAAAATAACCGATTTGGCGAAAAACAAACAAACTTGATCAAAATGAAAACCAAAAAATTAGTGAAAACTTTTTATGAGAGCAACAAAAAAAAATGTATAATAAATAAAACAAGAATGGCAAAAACAATAACAACAAGAATTACATTATTATTATGGAGAGGGGTTCTCAGTTGTGAGAGTGAATTTATGAATGCATTGATTGTGTAAATAACAGCAGTCATGCAATTGCTTGCCTAAATGAGGTGCGGCCGTAAATACGAAAGCGGTATTAAAAAAACATACATATCTAGATCAGCATTGATGCCAACTTTTGAGACTCAAAACGCGTAAAAGTTTTTGAAAAAAAGGCTAGAAAGGGCTAAATTGAAAAAAATATTCAAAAATAAAAAAAAATAGTAAAATTTTTCGAAAAAGCGCGAAAATGGGCTATTATTAAAATGTTTCTGTTGAAAATAAAAGCATCAAATCAATTTTTGTAAAGTAATTTATTAGAATATAAATAACTATCATGAGATCAACACATACATATCTTGAGGGCTTCAATATTGTAAATATTTCATTTACATTTCATATTACATTTCAATAAGGTATGTAGATACGTAGATTAAATATATGTATATATGTACATATGTATGTTTACATAAATAGATACATTTAAAATTGGCCGTTATTAAATAAAATTTCGATTTCTCGCTCTTCCAAAAAAAATACATTATCTGTTTTAGGCTGTACTGAATAACTTTCAAGGCATAAAAAATTTGGAAGAAATAGAAGATTACTCTATATTATTCTTCTTTTTTAAATTGGTAAAGCAATATCGACTTTTTACTCATTTTATTTTGATAGATTAAAGGAAGAAAAAGTTCGCAAAAGTTTGAATGTAGCCATATCGAGCAAAAACTAAAAAGCGGCTAAAAGGGCTGAAAGATTATTGTAAAAAGTGCTAGGTTTGCGCCTTTTGTAGTTTGGGGCTGAATATTTTTTTCGCGTTTTGACTGACTGAAAACGGGCTAAATCAAGCCCTAAAAGGGCTAAGTTGGCATCACTGTAGATCAGTGTCCCGCAAAATAAAATATGTTTGTATTGGTGAGAAAAATGAGAGTAAAATAAACTTGCACTTGAAGAAAAGTTTTGTAATATAAAATATGTACATGATGTGGTTATTAGTTGTTTGAATTTTTTCTTTGTAAATAAGCAATTTAATAAAAACTTTAGTAAAAAGTAAAAATTTAATAGCCACTCAATAATTTAGTGTATAAATTCAATGTTAAATTTATTCACAACTCTGTGGATACTATTAAAATGCCTTTTTAAACTATTTTACATATTATTTTTTAATGTTTCATAACATAAAATGCATTGCATATTGCGAAAAGCATTTTTTATCACGAAATTTTTCTTAGCACACATAATTATTTAAATTTTTTATTTTTTTTTTTGCTCTACAAATTTATTAAATTTTGACTCTAATTTCGTTCCGTGTGCTCAAAACAACAAAACAAAAAATCAGGAAAAAATCAATACATGCGTGCACAACTTAATTCGTCGCTTGCTCAGTCACAAAACATACAGAAGTGTCACGAGACGGAAGATATGGGTATTTTTCTGTCTCGTTTTCCCTCAAATTTTGTCGTCATTTTTGTTTTGATACGTCTTTCTAGTGCAATAAATTTTTATTAGCTGTGTTAATTGGTAAGTAGTAATACACTACAGTATCAAATACACTATGCTTTTCTCTTTTTTCCACGAATTTTAACAAAAACCTGATTGGAGCTTTTTTTACCTGTCGCTTTCTTCACTTCTGTGTATTCTGTGGCTCAGTGACGACTAAATGAAAGAGCATAAGCTATTGCTTGCGGGTTACTAATCTAGATATTTAAAGCATGTATTTGCTTATATCTGCATACATATCGTGCCATAACCGCCAAAAAAAGCTTAAGCTACATAATTTTCAAACATCATTTTTTGACCAAAATCGGTTATTAACGATTGTAAATAGTCGATTTTCGTGAAAAAAAACGAGGATGAAAAAATATGTAGGTTAAGTTTTTTTTGGATGTTACGGCTCGATATATGTACATATGTAATTTGTTAGCTAATTATATGAAAACTTCAGACAGAGGTCCATAATTGGGAAAATGTGGGGTTTCAAATTGTTTTGTACATAACTGTTTTTTTTTCGTAGAATTAAATTTTCTATCACCTAATAGGGTATTTACATTGTCTCGAAATCTAGTACTTACCAGATATCGAACCTGAATCTATCTACTACACAAAACGAAATCTAGTTTGTAGGAAATCTACTCAAAATCTAATATTTTTATTTATTTTTTACTACCCTGTACAACTTATTTATTTAAAAGGTAAGTGAATTAGCTACGGTCTGCTTAATAGGTGTGTGAATTAGGTAATTTGCAGTTGTTGGATAAAAAAAATGTCGATATATCGTAGTTTGGTTATTGGTTTGCTGCAGACATAATGTATTTTGAATATAATGTGCCGCAAAACAATAACCAACCGACGATATATCAAAAAAGAACTTGATTTAAACGGTATAGACTTTTTCAAAGATTTTAATTAAAATCTGCTAGATTTTGTGCAGGTAATCCGTTTTATTTGAAGGTGCTTCACTAATCCTAAAAATGAAGACAAAGAAACATCTACTTCAGTCAGTTAAACAATTTTGTTTAATTTTTTGTGTCGCCTATAATATTTAAAAAAGTGTAGTTACTTAATTTTGCTATTCAGCTAAGGATATGTAATTAAAAAAAATATATATAGGTTTTTTGTCAACATATCTTTTATAAGCTGAACTGAAATATGAACTGTAGCAATAAATACAATGCAAACTTTCTCAGATATCCTTAGCTGTTCTTATGCAACCGCCCTCGTAAGACAAATAATAATATGCCATAATAATAATTAATAATGATATTTGCAAATATATTTTATGGATTTATTTAAACAATATGTTTGTTGTATAAAAAAGTAAAGAAATAAATACATTAATATACTAGAAGAAGACTATCAAAACAAAACAAGCAAAAAAAATCAAACAAAATTAATTCATTAACTTTTCCACAAGCTTAGAATTCATTTAACTCTACTTTGCTCTAACTCAAAAAATAAAAAAATATAAAAAAACATCTGGCAATTCTCTTCTATGTTATTCGAAAAAAATGACGTCTGCGCATTTACACTGTGGTACACAATGCAAGCATTCAATGCTGAGCATATAACAACAATAACAAATGTAATAATGTGCAATATATGTACATATGTACAAAAACCAAAACAATTGTACAAAAACCGAAATATTTTCAAAAAAATTCAAAAAATAAAAATAAAAAATTCATGAAATTTCCTGAAAAAATGCTAAATGTAAATTGGGTATAGTCGTCAATCAAACTTTCATTGAGAATAATATGTAACAATTGGGGGTATTTTATGACAATGGTCAGTCATATCCTTCGTCATATTAAAATACAGGCAAATCCCGGTATAACGAACGATATAATGTCAGGCCCATTTGTTATACCGAAAAATTAGTTATATCGCAAAGATTTCTTTCAAGTGTTCTTTTAGTTATTATAATTGTAGACATAATACAATACAGAAAAAGAATGAGTTTAATTTATTTTAAAATAAGCTACCAAATGCAAACGAGCGGAATCACATTTTTTTTTTTCATTTACATTGCTGCTGTAGATTTTGTTTAATATTTTTAGCCGTTCGTTATACAAAGAGCACACATTTATCAAAATATTCGCTATACAAAGTAGAACAAAATGTTAGAAATGTATTCCTAACAAGTTTTTGTTCTTTATTTTGCGATTTTTTCTTCATAAGTCGTTATATCCAGTATAAAATTAGGCTAGTTTCGCTATATAAGGTTGTTAATGTAAAAAATTTGGACGTTCATTATATCGGATTTTCGTTAAAGCGAGATTCGTTATACCGAGATTTACCTGTAAGATAATAATAACATAATGATTAATCGTGAGAAATGCGGACAAAATTAATTTATCGTTGGCAGCTGCTGAATTTTCTTTGGTGTCATATACCAGCTACGTCCAAACACACATACACTGATATCTACATTTGAGTTAAACAGCTTTGAAAAAAGTTTGCACATTGTGCATATGGCTTGGACGTAGCTGTCATATACACATAATTTTTTTTTATGTAAATGTCCAAAATGTCATATATCGCTGAAGTTGATTTTGTCTGTTACGCTATGTGCCGATAACTCATAGACTCATGGCGGACAATACCGTGAATCGTCTGTGACCAGCGTGACCGTTTGACCGACTAAAGTGGCAATTTGCCACTTTTTCGACTGCGTTTCCCCTTTTTCGACTGCCTTGCCACTTTTTGACCCCCTTTATTTAGAGTGAGTTATATGAAAATACATTAAAAATAAAAAGTTTAGTGCAGTTTTCTCGTTTTTTTTTAATTTTGCCCCTTTTTTTTGATAAATCCCCTATTTGGTGCCACTTTTTGAAAAATGTCATCGGTCACCCTGTCTGTGACACATCGAGCCTTATTTTCGATTTGATCGTAAGCGACAAAAAATATTTTTTTTTTATAATATTCTAATATTTTTTTTTTTATATTTTAATATTATAAAAAAAATCTTATTCTGAAAACTTTAATTTTTCTTACTTACGATTAAATCGAACCTAGGTCTCGATATAAAGAATTTATTTATAATTTTTACAAATGTAAAATAAAAAAATAAAAAAGAATAAAAAATAATTGCGCCCCCGGGTGGGCTCGAACCACCAACCTTTCGGTTAACAGCCGAACGCGCTAGCCAATTGCGCCACGGAGGCGATGTTCGATGCTGAAGCAAAATACGCAGGTAAACCTTTAAATGTTAATATATTTGTATGGATGGCTGGGTATGTAAAGTTACAACCAGAGGTTCCGTTCGTCACAAAATTGTCGGCGGCGGCGGCTAGCCGGCAGGAGCCGATTTTTTGTAATGTTTTGCATGTATGTATGTAGGCCTTGATATGTACATACATATGTATGTAAGAAGATGTATGTTTGGAGATAAAATATTAATAAAAGACAGAATTACTAACTTTAACTTCAAGTTAGTGTTATGTGTAGATTGCTGAAGTTAATGCTTTTTTTATAATTGTTAGTGCAGAATTTATCCTCATATCATTCTTCATATTGTGTGAAAATTTCATGCGAACATGTTGTGTACACAATTCCGAAAAGCAAAATAATTTTTTTCTCATTAAGTTGTGCGTAAATTGAAAACTTTAAACTCTTTTTTGTCAAACGATTTTTGTGAGTTATGAAGTTGTTGTATTTTTATCAATCAAGAAAATTTGTACTTAAAACGCTTTTATTATTTTTACATTGTATGTACATACAATTTGTTCATAAAATAGCTAGTTGGCAGTACTGCATATTTTTAACTTTGTACATACACGTATGCAAAACTGCGTCAGTCAGGTTTAAACATTGAAATTGATAATAATATGACTTAACTTATAAAAATATAAATTAAAATATATAAAAATATGAATATAGATTTAAAAAAAAAATATTAATTTGCAAAATTCGGCTCAGCTTTCTAGGTGTGTAAGCACCGCTGACGAAAACAAGCCGATGTCAGCCTTATGTATCGGCGGCGGCTTTGTCAATGAGAATTAGATCGGCGGCGGCTGTAAGCCGGCTGTGAACTTGAAAGTTTACCACGTAATTCACATGATGTTTTAAATCATTTTTAAAACACGATTTTTTGGTGTTTGACGGTGAAAGATATAGAAAAGAAGGGGGAGGGGGGGGGGGGAAATCACATATTCTTTTCTCCGTGTTTAATTTAATTTTTAGTATTTTGCTTTATTCTATTTTATTAATACAAAACAGTGTTGCCACAAGTAGGGGAAAATCACTGCATGTAGGTATTTATTAGGGTATTCATTTAATTCATGTTTTGCTTTAATCGGTTAATCTCTCGATTTATTAATCGAGCTTTTGGCTTAATCAGTTAATTTTGGTGTTAACCGGTTAAATCAAGTAATTTGAACAAGTAAAAGTGCATAAATTATTTATTAATTTGAACTTATTAGTAAAACAAACAAAAAAAACAATTATTAAACTAAATCAAACAAAACATCATATATGTGTATAGTTTAAAGAGATCTTCATACACAATTTTTCAGAAAAATAATTTAGTTTAAGTGTTAAGGATTTAAGCGAATTAGTTTTGATAAAACTTGACTTTGAAAAATTCTTTCTCTTATCGTACACGTTGAGGAAATCGAAAGAAATCGATAATACAGAATATATAGTTTCTCAGATTTCTTTAAACACATTAAATCCTTCATTATGCCAGTAGGGTCCTGTTTTATATACTTTTGTTCCAAATTCTTAACACTTCTAGTTGTATCGGTTAATTTTGTTAAAATATTTCTTGTATTACTATCGATATTTTTTTCTGTTGGCCTGTCCTCATCTGACTCAGCGAAGAACACTCTGCAGAAAAGGTTATTTCTGCATTTCTTAGTTTTCGTTGCAAGGTGACAATAGAGTAGGTATAAAATAACTGAATTCGTCTCTTATTGAATCTAATCCTTAATTAAATCGTTGGCAACAGTACTATTATAATAGCTATAGCTTTTATTATTATTTTTAATTATTAAAAAAAAAAACGTTCAATTAGAGTAGCAGAGTCTTAACTAAACACTTTTATAGCCACGTCGAACTATTTTGAAGTTTTAATTAAGTAAGAATCACTGAATATACTTCTTTATATGTGTGAAAAATAATTTTTAAACAATTACCTTTTGTATATGAGACGAAACAAATAATTAAACACACAAAAAGTAAAAAGTTAATCGGCTTAAGTTAACCGATTTAACCGTTAATCGAAAAAAAAGCAATTTTTAATTAACTGATCAGTTAATCGGGTAGAAATTAACCGGTTAACCGATTAACGATTAACCGATTGAATACCCTAGTATTTATAGGAGTATAGGGAATATCGGACAAATATTTTATTTTCGCCAAAAGTAGGTGTACATACATATTTTTAATTATTAGATTGCATTTTTTGTGTATAAATGTAAAAATAACGATACTTAAAATATATGTATATTTGCTTATAAACCGCACAGCAGAAAATAGAAAATGAGCATAATGATTTCATAATTAAAGAAATTACATAAAACTATCTAACTTAAATCTTTATAAACTCCTTGAGTGGAGAAAACCCAAATATAATTGTATGTTAATATTATAAGATAATTTCTGAAAAACTGTAGAAAATTATGCATTAATTTCGAATGCATCAGTTGAAATAATTTAATACAAAATAACTACATATATGTATGTTAAGTTTTAAATTACCAATAAAATCATAAATGCTTCTAGCTTATGTTCCTTAAAATTTAAATGTAGGGGAAAAATCGCCTGGCAGCACTAATACATTTTTTTCAAAGAAAAAAATCAAACCCAGAAACATGGAAAAAATCATGGTACGAATGTAAAATGATTTTGGAAGCAACTTTTAAAGAGAATTGAAAAAACATCAAGATATTTAAATCTTCGTATGAATTGAGCCTAATTTAATTCAATTTGGTACATACAGATTTTTAAATACAAAAAAAAAACTGAAATCCATGACCTGCTTAAAACAATTATTATTAAAAATTCTTATTTACATATTCATAAAAATATCAGATTTACATAAAGAAATTTTGTATGGGAAATAGTTTTATTTCCATCATAGCTGTTCAATATGATTTTTTTTTTTATTTGAATTTTTTCATAAAATTAAATTAAACTTAAATTTTATTTCTGTTTAAGAAATAGAATTTCATTGAAATTATTGACATTTCTCATGAAATGAATTAAAATTTATTGTTATTGATTTGAAATAAAATTTTTCAAATGTAAATTTATTTTTTTGTCAGAAAATTTTAAAAAAATCACGCCTTCAGATATTCAAATAAAAATATAACAAATTAATGCTTTATTTGAATTCAGCGACTGAAATTTTTTTTAAATTATGTTTCTATAGTTTGAATGAAATTTTATTTTATTTCATTTGAGTTTTTGAAATTCAAATAATTTTTTGTTAATAAGTCAAATTTATATTTATTATTCAACGAAACTTTATTGATTATTTCAAATTCATAAAAAATAGTTTCAAATACTTTAAATTGTAAAAAGATATACAAATAAAAAAAAATTCTTTTATTATTGAAAATACTCCTTGTAAGATGATTTGAGGAGGTCCATAACAAAATGCAACATTTCCACTTGAGAAATTTTTTGAATAAACGAATAATTTAATTAGACTGTTAGAATACATATTGGAATTATTTTATTTTGGTCTGAATATCTAGTTTAGGTATTGAGTCACAATAAAACTATAGACCTTTGGTATGTTTTATGAAAATGTTTACATAGATTTTAAGCTGTAGAACTGTATTAAATAAAAAATCAGAAAACTCAAAAAGTGGAATTGTTGCATTTTGTTATGGACCTCCACATTTCTAGTAATGAAGAGGAACCCACCTATTGCCTCAATTATCTATCACCTTGGATAATTGAGAAATACAGTTAGCGCCATATCTGTATTTTGTCTACTTTTAACGTTATTTTCATATAACAAAATATTTAGCTCAATAAAAATAATAAGATATTGGGTTTTTGCAAAACTTGCGCGAAATCATTATGTGCTAGCTCTAAATGAAATTCAAATTTTATTGTACACCTAAGGAAATTTCATAGTGAAAATTATAATGAATACCAGAGGCTCAGTAGTAATAAAAGAGATAAGAAAAACGCGTTCGCACAAAAAGTGCTCTTTCTCGTTGCTGATACATGAGTCCGTTTTAAAAAAAAAGTTGTTATATATTTTTAAGTCTAATAAATATTTCTTTTTATTTTTCAGAAATAGTTTTTATTCAAGAAATAATTTATTGTTTGTTTTTCAAATTAAATTCTGAGAAAAACTATTTGATTTTTTCGTAGTCAAATAATATTTTGAATATTTAAATTCAATAAATTTTCTTTTGTTTTAAAAATACGAAAAAAATTGTATTTCGAATATTGTAAATTGATTTAATACTCTAAAAAATTGATTTGAGCAACGTATAAATTTAAAAAATTTCAATCGTTCTAAAATAAATAAATTGTTTTGAATTTTCACATAGCAAATAATTGTTTGAATTTTTATTATTTCTAATTTAAAATAAAAACTATAACTGAAATAAAAATATTTTTATTTTTCATTCCATTCACTTATTACAGCTATGATTTCCATCAATTGTTTGAACTAAAAGTTGATTGGATACCAATTATAAAAAAAATATTTTCCTATTTACCTCAAATATAATTTAGAATTTATTTTAATTTTAGCACATTTATGTATGTTATTTGATGCTAAATTAATAAAAAAATATCGCGCGCCCCCGGGTGGGCTCGAACCACCAACCTTTCGGTTAACAGCCGAACGCGCTAGCCAATTGCGCCACGGAGGCCGTGTGTTTCGAGTGAACCGTTATCTGTTTTGTACTTTTACTAACAGTTCAGTGTTTGTTTACAGTTTTAACTAGTGTGTGTGTGTGTGCGTGTGTGTGCTTGCTTTCGTCTATAATTCAGCTGGTGGTAACAAAAGGTTGCCAGATGCTTATATCTAAAAAAAAAACGGTTACATGCAATATCGGAACATGGATATAATATTTATATATGTATTTATATTTATTTATTATTGATACACTCTAAGATAAACGTTAATGGCACTTTTTACATATGTATGTCAACAATATGGACTTATTAAATTTGATTTTTCAACATTTAACATTTAAAGATTTTCTCCTCTCAGTGGCTTCGCTGCGTAAAAATTTTCTGTTTTACCTTGGACTAAAGGAATTTCTGCTCTCGTTATGTCTAATAGTAGCTTCGCTAAGTAAAGTTATTTTTTTGGTTGCCGGTTTTAAGGCTTAGTGGATTCTGTTTCTTAATAATGTCCATGGAAGTTATTTTTCAGTTTTTATGGATATAGAGGTTATTGAATGTAACCAAAATAAAAATACTACCAAGTAATAAGAAATTCAGTATAGGAATTTTAATAGGTAAAATATGTTTATTAAAAACATGAAATAAAAAAATTGTATAGCAAAAACGTAATCTACACGAAATTCTGAGAAAATTATCAAAAGAAATTACGTTCTTAAAATCAATTCCTATAGCGCGCCTCTCGACATGAAAATGTATTTCCTCTTTTTCAGAAAAACAGTTTTTTTTAATTACAATTTTTTTAAATAGAAAAATGTTTGTACTGAAATAAATGCTACTAAATTCGAATCATTATTTTTCCTCTCCCTGCTTTTAATTTTTTCACGAGCTACCTTACATTTATCCATAATATTTGGTTCTCCATTTTCATCTTTAAAGTCAATGTTTTTACCTAGGGCTTACACGTGCAAGTGCAAGTTCGAAAAACTCAATACACTCAAACTCTTTTACTAACACAATTACACTTTCGGCACTTGCAGTCTACTTCCAACTCAACTGCCAAGGAATTTTACAAGACAGTGACTTGTTTCACTTGCAGCAAGTAAGTGAAAAGTTAGCTAACAGTGTTGCCCTATTAATAGTTTAGCACAAATTAACTGGATTTCAGTGTAGTGTTAAGTGAGATTTTACTCATTTTAAATACATTTAAAAGCTAATTTAATAATTTTTTTTCTTAAATATTCATAAATCGAGCAGTTTATTAATTTTTTAGACATAAATAACATTGAAACAATACGAATAAAGTTCAATACTATCTGGTTCCCTCAAAATTAAACTTTTTTATGTTATGGACAACTCTGCAATAAAAGGCAAACATGCAAGTTGCAAGACAGTCGGGCATTTGTATGAAATTTTCGTTGATAATACGTACACAGAGCTTGCATGGAAGGTACTTGCATGTGTAAACGCAGAGTTAAATAAGGCAGGCAGTAGCCACGCAAGAAGCAGCTAAGGAAGAGGAAATAAATTTTCATGTCGTGAGGCGCAGTATTGGGATTGATTTTAGACCCATTGGTTTCTTCGCAAAATTTTCTTAGAATTATATAGAGGTTTCGTTTTTACTATACGATTTTAAAATTTTTTCATCCATACAAATCGACCCGACCTAATGTATATACATATATACTTTACTTCGATATTAAATATACGACTTCAATGCCAAGGTAAAGTAATCAGGACTATCATGAATAAAATTCTGCGTGAAATTTCTCCTTTTCCCAATTAGAATTTTTTGTTTTCTCTATTACTTGCTATTAGTTGGAATTGTTCTTCGGGAAAAATTTCACGTGGAATTTTATTCATGATAGCCCTGAATATTTTTTTGTCAGCCAATCTCATAAGTAAACTAACATAAATTTATAATCGACTCTTTTCTGTAAACGGAATTCAAAATATTTTTGTCGTATTTTCACAATTTTACTCGTTTTTAAATCGAGTAAACAAACATATGTATGTACCTGAATGGAAGTACATCGAATGTGCTATTATTCCAATAAATCACTGAAAAAAAAAACATAAAAATAAAAAATTAGCATTTCAAATTTGAGGTCTTCTCTCGTATTTAATTAAATTAACTAAAATTCAGCAAAAAAATTTTCAATGTAAATTTTAAATACATCAAATAATTTTATATTTAATGGGCGCAGAACACGGTAGCAAAATTTTCGCAGGTGACCATATGGCCTCCGTGGCGCAATTGGCTAGCGCGTTCGGCTGTTAACCGAAAGGTTGGTGGTTCGAGCCCACCCGGGGGCGGGCGTAAGTTTTTTAATTTATTTTAAATTTGCCTTTAAACAAAACAAAAGTGCAAAAACTTTTATAAAATTATAATAAATTCTAAAATTTATTTTTAATGAGAAATATGGATGGATTGCTTAAGCTTTTTGTAAGAATATTAAATTTTTATCTCTTATTTTTAATTTTTCTATAGAATCTGTTTGAAAATTAAGGTGCTGCCTGCCATCGACAACTAAAATAAGAAAATTTTGTTTTTGTTTTCAATATAAAAAATCAATAGAACGTTTTCTGGGATGTTTGCTGTACTATATTAATTATTTTCAAACTCTATTATATTATTTTCAAACTCTAATGGAAAAAATATGAACAATACCAAAATGTTCAAATAAAATAATCATGCAAGTTCATATTAATAAAAATCTATTGGCAACACTGGTGTTTGAGTTCCAAGTAAAAAATACCAAATTTCAGTTATTAAAATGTCAAAAAAAAATTAATGCATTTTTATCATTCATTCACCCATTATTATAAGATGCCAAAAAGTTTTTTTTTATTTCTCACATTGAAACACAATCCAAATGACTTTCAATATATCTGTGCTTAACAGGTTTAACAGCATAAGTCGACTTTAAAAAAAATCTAGATATACATGCTACAAAATGCCGCAAACGCAACTTCATATTTAAGTGAACCAAGTTCACTATAAAGATCTAAACAAAACAATATTGACGTAAGTATAAAAAAATTCCAATAAATATATAATAACCGCCAAATTATACTAAAAACTACATTGTTATAAAATCCTTGGGTGCATTCGTTGATACAAACAAAAGCAAAACTGATTTTAATTTTTATAACTTTTTATTTAATAAAAACAAAAAAAAATTTCTTCGATCCTGCCAGGAGTCGAACCTGGAATCTTCTGATCCGTAGTCAGACGCGTTATCCATTGCGCCACAGGACCACATGAAGAGAAAGTTACTTATTCTCTCAACAAGGAAAAGCTAATAAAGTTCTCTCATTTTAAAATAAAGATTGGAAATATATGATTTACCAAGAACAAAAATTAGCATATATATATGTATATGTCAGCGTTGCCATATTTTTTCTCAAAAACCTTCAAGTCGAACAAAAAAAAAATCTTTTTTTTTCGTGATTTTGCATAAAATATATTAATATGCATTGATTTTACTGAATTCAAATTCAGAAAAATTTATTTTGTTTAAAATGAACTAACAATCGTAAAGGTAAGTATATTTTTTGAATAGAACATGTATAAGATACAAATATGTATGCACATAATCCATACTTTTGATGAAGGAAAAAAGAAAATATGTCAGAACCTTATTCAAAAGGACCTGAAATAATATACTAAAAATACCAAATATCATATTCTCAAAAATCTTATTTTTAGCAAAGAAATCTTTTAGTCTTGTTAACATCCCGAATAACTTCGAAAATAAGATAAATCTTCACATGGGGTAATGTTGGTATATGTATACATACAGTGTTGCCAGGATTGATAATTTTTATTTAATCAATTTACACGAGGGCTCGTCACGGTTACAAGTTTTATTTTAAAAATTACTTCTTTTCTTATATTTTTTTTTCATTATTTCTTGATTTTTATTTATAATTATAAGTTAATTTTTGATTTTTTGCTTAATTTTTAAATTGTAGAGAGCGTATTTATTTGCTTTAAAATTTATGTTAATCGATTTAAAATTGAATTTATGGCCAGAGTCTGTAAAAAACTCCATTTCATTGAGAATTCATGTTAAATATCCAGCTAAAGTCTAATTTAAGTTTTCTTCTCTTCTTTAAAAAATCACATTGAATTGAAAATAGTCAACTTAAAGCCGATTAAGAAATTATTCTTGATTAAAATTCATGCTAATTAAATTTAAAATATGCACCGCATTATTAAAATTATTTTGCATTTTATTTTAAGAATTTTAAAGTTTTTAGTGTAATAAAATAATTATTACGCCCCCGGGTGGGCTCGAACTAGAGCTGTGCCAAATCGTTCATTTAAGTGACCGGTAATTTTCATTCATTTTCTAAAAAAGAGCGAGCGAGTTCGTTCATTTCGTTCATCCGCTCTTTTCAAGAACGGATGGAACGAAATAAAAGCAAACAAACAGTTGATTTGTCAAATAAAAAGGAACAAATGCAGTGAGTTTCTTATGAATTGTTTAGCAAAATAAGCAAAACAAACAATATAAATATAAGCATCAAAAAAATCAGGAAGTAAAAACTTTTAAAATATTAAAGTATTTTATATTCTTACGAATAAGAAATCAAAAGATTAATATTGCCAAAAGAGCCACATATAAGGAATAAAAATTAACTGTTATTAATATCTACGTATCAAATTTGTTTAAAAAAAATATTAATATGTTCTAAAACCTTAACCAATATTAATGACAATTTTATTAATTTCATAATGATCATAATATTACTAAAAGCAAACAAAAAGGCAAATGAAAACCAGAATGTGACAAAAAATCTCTCATGAATAAAGAAAAAATAAACAAAACAATACACAAAACACACAAGTGCGTTCGTTCGTTCATTTCGTTCAATTGTACTTTTTATCAGCACTGCTGAGCCAAAACAGCTCAGTAAAGTGACCGGCTCACTTCGTTCATTTTACTGATTCGTTCAATTGTACTCGTTCGTTCATGAACGACACAACTCTAGCTCGAACCACCAACCTTTCGGTTAACAGCCGAACGCGGTAGCCAATTGCGCCACGGAGGCGAACCACAAAATATATTAAATTACAGCTGAGTTGAGCAAACATAAGTATCAATCCAATCCAAACTGTTTAAATTTTACAATTATAAAACAAAAAGTTTTGATTACAGCAAAAAAAAAAAAAACATCTGTTAGGCAGCACCGCTGTCAAGTGTCATGTAACCCTGATGATTGCATTTGCTAATGCTTATTTTCCTGTGCTCTCGCTTACATACACCCTTTAAACCAAGAGCTGAAAGTAGGTCAATGTATGACTTATTATGCAGCAAAGAAAAAAAAATAATACAATATGCTTGCAGCAGCAATTATGAATGACATTCAAACATTTAACACTGACTGATTGAATGCACTTATGAAAAGGTGACTGACAAACAAGCCAGTCGTACAAATACCAAGAAAACACGAAAACGAAAACGAAAACAAAAAATACCAACAGAACACTAGAATTCTTATAAATGCTTTCTTTTGTTATTTCAAGTAGTTTTAAGTAGTTTTTATTTTTTAAGATATAAAAAAATGTGTTTAAGTAATTAAACTGATTTGTTTAAACATGAGCTTTTTTTCTTGTTTGCATTTCAGACAAACTTTTTTTGTTGCATCAACAAACAGCAATTAAATGAAAACCAGGGATGTTGTTGTTCTTTATGTTGGACGTGGTCATCGTCATTGGGGCATTGTTGGTATTGTTCCTGGCCGTAAATGCAAAAGAAGCACAAATTTAGGTCACATAGACAAGGCAAGGTTAAAAAATATACAGCAGTAGCAGTGTGACGAAGAGAGAGAGAGAGAGAGAGAGAGAGAGAGAGAGACAGAACGAGTAAAAAGCCGCAGTAAATAACTAGAAGAAAATATTTAAAGCATAGAAAATGGTGCCAGTTATTTTGGCACCAACCAAACGCAACCAAACGCAAACAATAACCGAAACAGTTTATAAAAAAAAAACAACAACAGCCTAGAAAAACACCTGGAAATATTGCTGACTGAGCCTTAAGTAGGAGAATGAATTTATCACCGATGATGTATCGGCTAAATCATGCTCAAGGACAAAAATTGCCTTTGACAGCTGAACAACAACAACAGCAGCAGCAGCAGCAGCAGCGGCAGCATCAACAACCACAACAACAACAACAGCCAACTCAAACGCAAACACAGTCCCAGCAGCAGCAACAACAGCAGCAATTAATACCCAGTCATATATTGTTGCAACAACAATTAGATGCCGCTTCAGCGAACAATGTCACCACAACTGCTTCCCCCACCAGTGGCAATAATAACAACAATTCCAACAATGATCATATATTTATAAGCAACTTTAATAGTGCAACTACTAATGACAGTAAATCGAACACTTCCCAAGCCTTGCGGCAGGCCACAACTCTGCTGCAAAGCTTACAACAACACCACCACCAGCATCATCAACCGCATCACCATCCCTCCCATCAAACGCCGCCCACCCAAACGCGCCGCTTAAACAGTAACCAAGCAAATAATCTGGTCATAACGAATGTTGCAGCAGCGGCTGCCCTAACGGCAGCCAAAGCTGCTGCTGGACAAGCGGACACCATGTCTACTAGTTCTTCCGTAGAAGAGAGTTTAAAGCTTTTAAAGACTGCCATTAAATCGGAACCCCTGCAACACGACACCATGCCCCAGAGTAACGCTCTTGCTCTCAGCAGCGTTCACAGTAATCTCAGTAGTGTTTTAACAGCCGCCAGCAATAAAGATGACATTATTAGTTTAGCTGCCTGTTCAGCTTTAGCCAATGTTATACCTGCCTCCTCCTCCTCCTGCTCCTCAACAATTTCCTCTGGCATTGCTGGCGGCGTTAACGCTTCCATATCTTCTTCTTCTTCTGCTGCTGGTGGTGGTGTCAAGGCAAATACTTTGAAAAATTCCTCAGCCTTAAGCAATGTCATAACACAAGTGGCCCTGGGCACAGCTAGCAGTGGTAGTGGTGGCATTTCGAGTACTGGCAGTGGTAATGGAGGACTTGCAGTTGCTGGTAGCAGCACTTCCTCCAGCGGTACTACAGCTGAAGCTTTGACTACGTCAAATGGCGGCAGTCTAGTTTTTGTGCCATCGAAAAGAGCGCGTATGGAATTGTAAGTAAATGAAAAGCATTAAATTATTTTCTATGAAAAATGGCCCCGAACTGGTAAATGAAAAATAGTAGCAAACTAAAAATTAAAAATTACCTTATTAAAAGTAAAGAAAACTTCCTGCAAAAAATGTTTATTGCTCTTATTAAGAAACGTTTGGGGTAATTTTTAGTAAGAATGCCCCTTAATTTAAAAAAAAGTAAAATAAAATGGCTTCACACTAGTACAGTAAGTAAAGTGCGACTTTGACTCGCACACGAAGGGTTACGTACGGGCATTAGATATCAAATACTATATGAACCAATGATGCATTCTGAGTTTTGTTGGTTAAGGGCCCAATTAACGATTTAAAAGGGCCGAATTTCCTTTGATAGGGCCAAAAAATATTTTTGACGTATTTGATTACAATCTTTTTATTTGAATAAGAACAAAAGTATGTAATATTAATATATATAATACATATGTTTTATTTTATTTAGAACACAAACAAAATTTTGCGACAAAATTTTTGAAACTTGAAAGTATTTTAAATATATATTTGTATGCTGCTAAAAAATAAAATTTTAGTTCAAAATCATATTTTATACGTATTTCTAATTTTATTGTATATACTCCCTAGGTTGTTAGTCCAACAGTTCCTGAATTGTGATATGTATTTTTAATTTTTTGAATTTCTTCTCAAGTTTCCTCAAACACTAAAATTTATATGTGCATGGGGAGCTTATTCCTAAACTGTTTGCCAAGAAAAGTAAGAAATTTCTTTGACAATCATAAATAACATTACTCTAAATATCAGTATTGTTTTAAATTGGGTAAAACTATACTAAAAAGTAGTAGTTAGATTATGAGTTGAAAGGGCCAAAATAGGTTAGAGAGTACCACACGGCCATCAAACATCCAAAAGTGCCACCAATGGCCCAATTGTGCCACATTTTTCATCACTGGTATGAACTTTAGCCTATATAACAGTTTTGCCATTTTTTTTCGTTCGTGGGATTTTTTTCGTTTATGATTTTTTTTTTAATTTTTGCGCTTTTTTTCGTTTTGGCGATTTTGTTCGGTCCTTGTAATATTTTTTTTATTTTGGCGATTTTTTAATTTTAGCGATTTATTTTAGTTTTATAGATTTTTTTGTTTGGCGATTTTTTCGTTTTGACAATTTTTTCGGTTTTTTTGCGATTTTTTTGCTTTGACGATTTTATAATTTTTGAACGTTATAGTTTTAGATTTTTTGAAAATTTCAAGCGTTTGCCCTCTTACGGTTTCCAAGATACAGCAAGTCGTCGAAATTACATTAACTGATAGAACACCCTTTAATTTAAATTTTTAAATTTTAGTGTTAATTGTTGTAGTCTGTATTAAAATACACTAGATTTGCAAATTTCAAGTGTCTATGTATAATTGTATGTATATTACATGGGATTCTAATGTTTTTCGTTGCTCGTTTTGGAACACCTTTTAATTTTTAACTCTCATGTATTTGTTGTTGTAGTGGCCAAAGTTCTACATACTCTGTGCAAATTTCAGTTCCGCAGCTCTTACGGTTCTCGATAAAATAGACTGTGACGGACAGACGGACACCGTAGTGAAAACACCTTTGGTGTACGGAACCCTAAAGATGGCTCTAAAATCTAAGAAACCTCCAAATTATTGCTGGGCTCTAATCGGCACTTTCGATAACGAGCTGATTTGATCACGTTTTGCAGTTTGAGATTATTGCATTCGCTATCGAACAATGTAATAATATGGTTCGATATCGATTACCGTAATCTCACATATAATATACATATATTGTTGACGAAAATCGATTATTTACGGCCGCAAATAATAAATTTTGGTCCAAACATTATGTGGTCTAAGCTTTTTTTGCGGTTATGGCACGATAGAACGATATAAAAAATGTCCAATTTCTTCCCCCGAAAAATTTATCAATACATCTTTTATCAATCGATATATAACGATATAAAGGTTAATAAATGGTAGAAAGTTGGGACAAATTGCGATTTTTAGGTACTTTTAACCAAATTTTCAATCTTATATATTTTTTAAACCAGAGCTAACCTAAAAAAAATGGTTAGCAACACTGGATTCAACGTTCTCTCGAATTAGGTTTGCCCACCGGCTCTCCGGCTTGTTACAAAAAAGTTTCCGATTCGAGCACAGTGTTATCAAACACATGGGTTTGATCATGGGTGAATGAGCTCGAGCCAAGTCTACGCCTGTTTAAGATATTATGCCCTGCATAAAAATTCATTACACCTCGAAGTTGCTTATGCCTTCTTTTGATTGTTTTAATTTTTTTTTTCTCAAATGAATTTTTATGTTTTTTTTTTCAGAAGGGAAGAATGGATATCAACTCCTAGTCCTGGTAGTGTACCTAGCACAGCACCACTAAGTCCATCTTCAGCTTCGCAAAATCAAATGTACGGTGCCAATATGTCAAATGGCTACGCCTCACCAATGTCTGCCGGCAGTTATGATCCATTTAGTCCGAACGGTAAAACAGGTAAGTGCAAAACTTGAATTATATACATAAGATAAAAAAATGTTCAATATTATATTATAGAAAAAAGTGATTTAATATTTTTATGAGTTAAGTCCCTATTTACACTATGCAAGTCTTATTGCTAAGCTGATTAGTTTGTTAGGAGAGTGAGAGAGAGAGAGACGGGGGGAAAAGAAACGTTGATGTTCCCCTCGTCTCTCTCTCCCTGAAACTAATCAGCTTAGCAATAAGACTTGCACAGTGTGGTTTGGGACTAAGCGGCATTTTTCGCTACAAAAAAGTTTTTTAAAGTTCAAAAAAAATAGCTGTAATTATTTCAAGTAAATAATTATAGAGAGTTAAGGTCGAACTGGCATTTCCTTAGCTTACATGAAAAATCACCTAACTACACTTTTTTTCAATTTTATAGCAGACAGAAAAATTAAAAAAAAAAATTATTCATTATTTTGTTGTTATCATAAATAAGTGTTAGAAAATTAGCAGGGAGATGTGTTTCGTACGATGTAATACCGAATAATTAATTAAAAAGTCGATTTTGAATTTTTTGTTAGTTAAGTGGTTTTAAATTTCAGCTGACGATATCAAATAACTCCTCATGTAGTAACAGTAGTAAAAATAAATTTAATGAAAAATAAATTCAGTAAATGCGACTTTTACTCGCACACCAAGGGTTCCGTATGGACACTACATAATGTGTGTCTTATTTTTAAATCAAATCCGAAAGCTCTTAAAAATTCACCCTTTATTATTAAGGCTTTATAAAGGGTTCTTAAAACGAATTTTCATTAAAAATATTTTTTAAAACGCCTTAATAATATTTATAAATAAGTCTGTTATAGTATTATATAATACATTACGAACTTTGGCCTATATATAATAAAGGGTGATTTTTAATTTGATTTAAAAATAAAAGACATACAATTTATTTCAGTCGATATAATATATGTATTTCAATGTTTAAAGATGATTTCATGTAAGTGTTGACCGCGGCTACGCCTCAAATGGTTCATATGCTGGGTCCAATTTTTATTTAACAAAATCACCAGTATATAGATTTGGCAATTTTTTTATTTTTTGGGAATTTTTTCGGTTTTTTGGGGTTTTTTAATTTTGACGATTTTTTTCGGTTTTGGCGATATATTTTACTTGAAGCGTTCTTTTCGTTTTGGCGATTTTTTCTTTTTTGGCGATTGTTTTCTTCTTGGCGATTATTTATTTTGGGATTTTTTGGTTTTAGCGTTTTTGAAAGTTACAAGAGCTTGCCTCTTACGATTTCCAAAATACAGAAAGTTGTCCAAATTACATTAAGGGCCATTATTACAACTCAAAGTTAGTTAAAAGTAGGATTTTATCGGACGTATAAAAACTTTATCATTTGCAAAATTTTACTTTAAACTAAAGTGAGCGATAATAAACAGGCAAGTTTAACCTACCTGGTAAGTTAAATTCAATTTGCAATAATAGAAAGCTTTTTATACGTTCGATAAAATCATACTTTTAACTATCTTTAAGTTGTAATAATGGCCCTAACTGAAAGAATACTTTTTAACTTTGATGTTTTAAATTTTAGTGTTGATTTATTTATTTTAATTTTGGAAAGCCCCAGCACAATGAGGTTATATAGGCCTTTAGAAAATACAATTATTTTCTTTTATTAAATACATTTATGTAGGTTTTTAAATATAATAATTATTATTAATGAACAAGATTTAAATCGATAAATATAAATTTTATTCTAAAAGAAATTGTTTAACCTTTTCGAATTCACTAAATTTTGTCAGAATTTCAAGGTTATTTATTTTATATTTAAGCCGTTTTTCATGTAATCATCTACATTAATCAAATGTATGAGATACAGTTAGGAGTTCTCCAGAACTGCACAATGGGGGTTATTGCTTTTCAATAATATATTTATGTGGAAATAAACAATGACCTATATTCAATCTAATAGGCTTAATGAAATGGGGTTTAAGCAATGTAAGGGGTTTAAATGTAAGAATAATATTTTTTTGTATCTTATAGAGTTTGACTTCATTGTTGTTCTTCCAAGTAACTTCCCAAATGTCTCAAAAATATTTCTTTATCATATTTTCTTAAGTGCAGCAAAGGAGCACACATACATAGACTGATAAACACAATACCCTTCTTTGCGTTGAGCAGTCGGGTAAAAATTAACTAAATTTGAATGGCATTTATATAAAAAAAAAAAATCGAAGGAAAAATATATTACATCTCCCCGACGGGGAATTGAACCCCGGTCTCCCGCGTGACAGGCGGGGATACTAACCACTATACTATCGAGGATGTTAAATGAAGCCTGAGTATATTGAATTACAAGCTGAATAGACTAAACAATTGGTCAAATAAAAACAAATCATTGCCAAGCATGAAGAAAGAGAGAACAAAAAAGCTGTTTTTCTCACTGTTAATGCTAAAATTTGTTAACAGAGGGCTCTGTGCGTGCGGCAAATGCAAAACAAAAGCTCATAACATGAAAGTTGTTTACTACTAATGCAAAAAAGCTTTTATTATTCTTTTAAGTTCATGAGGTAGTCTGAAAGTTTCGAAATGAAGAACTGAAGCTTTTAATATTGTACGCACAAGGTAAAATTAGTAAAAAAAAATGTGAAAATGGCTGGCTGTACATACGTACCCACACGAAGTGTGCATTTTCCATTGTATGTAAATAAATACATATTCACACACAGCCAACAACCAACCACCCACAGGCTAAAGACCTTTCGGAATGAAAAATTTTTGTGTTTTGTAAAATAAAATAAAAAAACCAACCAAAATGAATTTTTTGTCAAGGACGATTTTATTGAACAAAGAAGTCTGCTAAACATTTGTGTACACATACACACATATGCATGTTTATTTACGTATGTATGTACATATGTATGTATGCAAGTGTGCAGGCACGCTGTTGTTTGTAAATGTGCTTTCAGGACGAGAAGAAGAGTTTGTGTAGCTGTGGCAGACATGCTTAATTTGTGTGTGTGTGTGTGTGTGTGTGTGTGCGTGTACAAATGTTTTATATACTTACATAAACCCAAAAAGTTGAAGGTCACCAGACATACATATGTATGTCGGCGTCTACCATCTATGTCATCACGCTTGTTGTGTTCTTTAAAAAATAAAACAGGACAAGAAAAAGGAAAACAACCAGCCTCCTCCCAAAATTTGCCACAGAAGCAAATGAACTTATTCAATATTTGTATACATACATACAAAAATATAAAAAGTGTGGCACCTAAAGATCTCCTGCTTTTATAAATTTCCTGCTACAGCATATTGCCGTTAGTTGGGATGTTTTTTTTGCTCCCCTATTTTTCTCACACTCCTTCAAAGCACATGCATACATACATACATACATAAATATACATATATGTATGTATTTAAATGTAACTGCCAGGGATTTAAGGTTGTTTTTCTTTATATTTCTCAGAAGAAAAAAAAACAACATGAGCATAAAAATTAACATGAATGTGCTTGTTTGTTTGTGGTTTTGGTAAATTCTGTTGTTGTTTTTATGTTTTCACGCCCGCCCACTTTGCTGGTTTGTTTGTATTTTGCTATAGATATAAATATTTTTCTGTAGACTGTTAAGAGTTCTTTGTTATTTTTGTATTTTTATTTTGACAAATTAATAGATTTTGGGTGTGCTTAAGATAGATGTGCGTACACGCGCCGGATGTTCTTGCATATTATTTACTTCATTTTAATTTTAAATTTAGTTCTTAGGGTTCTTATTTATTTTAGTATTTAAAAGGTGCGAATAAACTGTTGTGGTGGAAAATGTTTTTTTTTTCGTTTGTTTACTAAAATAAATGAAAACAACTTAAGAAAAATAAAATTAATAAATACAATAATGTAAAATGTATGGAAGGTACATATAATTTTATTTAAAAAACATACTTATGCATCACTACACATTTATGTGGTTTTCTTTTCTAGAAAAAAAAGGTTACATTTATTGTACTTTTTAATGAAAATTCGCAATTAAATTATTTTTATTTTAAGTAGTGATCCCTTAAGAGCACACGTTTTTGCTTTAAACGAAGGCTAAAGAAAAATAGTTTTTAATAAAATTGTAAAAAATGTTACACTTTCAGCCGACAATTTAAAAGCAAAAAATATCCCCAAATACAGTTGAAACATAGGATAAAATCCATTAAGAAAAAATACAAAAATGTTTTGTTAATATTTTAAAGCTTTTATATTCAGTTAACATTTAAGAGCAGCCAATGTTAAAAAAAAACATAAAAAACAGCCAAACTCATGGGCAACACTGTATTTAATTATAGGTGACTCGCCATAACGCCCTAGACCTTACCATAGAAACGCATTGAATTTTGGTTTGGTTATGGCTATGGCACGTCTAATTTAAGCTTTATGTCTTCTTCTTGCATTCTTAAAATCTTACTTTGTATGCGATATTGCCAATGGATTGCACCGATTACTCAGCTTCCTTTTGTCTTATTTTATATCTTCTTCATTTTCACTTAAACTTAAATAAAATAATAATCACCTTGGTAAATTTTAACAGCCTTATTTGTATTAAGGCTGTAATTGTGTTATTTAGTTATTGTGAATAATACATCTATTTTGAATTTAATCAGCCATGTCACAGAGCTCAATTTCATTCGGAAACGGAATTCAATCCGTATTTTGGTGCTTTAGAAAACGAAAAACGAAAAAAACTTCGGAATGAAATCACTTTTAATTTCATGGACGGAATTAACATTTTCTGCATGTTAAAGTAAAAAAAAAACATTTTAACAATTTTTTTTTTTCAATTAAGAATACTATTTTTCATTTATTTATTCAAAGCTGGATTACAATTATTTAGTTTTTATTTATTTATTATGCAAATTTCTCAAGTCATTACAAAAATAAAATCAACAGAACAAAATGTACAGAATTAGTTTCTTTGGTATTGCCATACCATTTTTGTATGTACTTTATCAAAATCTTCATATTGGCAGCACACAAAACAAAAAATACAAGGCAGAATTAAAATATGCATACAAAAAAAATTTAAAACGCCTAAACATATGCCATATTATCATTTACTACAAAATTATGTTGCCACACTTGTAAGATTAAGCATATTTTTCGGATTGATGAAAACGATGGGAATCTGAAGCACCAAAATGAAATTTGAACGGAATGATTAATACGGAATCAAAACCATTCCGAACGGAATCTGTGACACGACTGAATATACTACTGAAAGTGCTGTGGAACCTAAGAACTATTGTGAATGTTAAGAAATATTACGAGCCGTTACTAAATCATATTTCATGATCCACCAGAGTTGTCAGACTTTATTCCGACATATTTTGCCAAATTGATTTCAGAAACCGCACAAAATCAATTTTATGTAGTTTTTCTTGAGTTTTTTTTGGATAATAAACTTGTTTTTTACATAAATTTTTTATATAAAAATCGTATAAAAATTTCGCAGAAATCGCCAAAAGTTATTTCTTGTAAATTTTTCTCATCAAAATTCAAAATGCATTAATTACTATAAATAAATTAAATACAAATTTTTCAAGCCTTGAATTAAAAAATTTTTAATTTATATTATTTTTGCTGCTCAAATTTTTGTCTAACAGAAGACATAAATAAATAAGGGTTGAAAATTTATTATTATTTATTAAAAAAAAGTACTATTATCGAAAAAAGTATTACACATATATTTTGTAAAATATACTGTTTGGAAAAGTACTATTTTGTAAAAGTACTATTTTGAAAAAGTACTGTATTGTAAAAGTACTTTTTCGAAAAAGTATTATATTTTAAAAGTAGTTTTTGTAAAAAGTGCGTTTTGGGAAAAGCACTATTTAAAAAAACTTTTTCAATAAAACTACTATTTTTTAAAATAACTTTTTGAAAAAAGTACGTTTCGGGAAAAGTACTTTTCGAAAAATACTATTTTGTAAAAGTACCTTTTTTGGGAAAAGTACTACATTGTAAAAGTACTTTTTGGAAAAAGCATGTTTTGTAAAAATTCATTTTGGAAAAAGTACTTTTTGAGTAAAGTGCTATTTTCCAAAAAAAAAAAATTTTTTGATAAAGGTATTGTGTATTTTATAAGAGTACATACTATAATTTTTTTGCTAAAGTACTTTTTTGGAAAAAGTACTATTTTTTCTTTAATTACCACATATTTTGTAAAAATACTTTTTTAAAAATAGTATGTACTACATATTTTTTTTGGAAAAATTACTACATAAATTGTTAAAGTACTTTTTCGATAAAGTATTATATTATTGGAAAAAGTACTTCTTTGGAAAAATTACTACACATTTTTTAAACATAATTTTTGAAAAAAACTTAATTTTTGTAAAAATTACTACATACATATTTTGTAAAAGTACTTATGGAAAAAATCTACTTTTTGAAAATAGTATTTATAAGTTAATATTTTTAACATATGTATATTTAAATACTTTTCTGGCTCCCTTCTGGCATTGTCTAAGAAGAGCGAAATTTTCTTCGAGATAAAAATTAAAAATTAAAAAAACAAATCAGTTTATTTAATTTTTATTTCAAAATCAATCTTTGGAAAGAATAATCAAAACGTTCGTTCGTTCGTATTTTAAATGAACAGCTTTTTATTGTACCATTTGTTTTCCTTAAATTTAATTTTTATAGACATTTTAGTCTTGCTTTTTTTATTATTTAATATTTTTAGTGCGTGTTCTTTCTTTCAAAAAAAAAAAAAAAAAAAAAATCATATATGTATGTATTTTTTTAACACACCTAAAATATTTACCATCCTGTCTAGACAGTGCAACATAACTGCAAAAAAAAAGTATCTAATTATCTGTGAATTTCATACACTTTATTACGCACACAAATAATCTGCTCTTTGCGATTATGTAAATGAAACTTTTTGGATTTTTTTTTGATATGTCTTATAAACTTCATATTTCTAAGGAAAGCAAAATGAAATTTAATACTTTTTGTTTTTGTTTTCTCTGTTTCGCTTTGTTAACACTATTTATAATAGAGTTTATTGTGGCACGAAAATATAAATAAAAAGGAACAGATATTTGCAGTTAATTTTATTACTTTGCAGAGGCGTTTTACGTCAAAGAAGGATTTAAGGATTTTTGCAACAAATGCAAAATGACTCTGGTCATAAAATTGGTGGTGACTGACTATTCCTGCAAAATGATTAAAATATAAAATTAGACATTCCTTATTTTTCATTAACTGCAACAAATTGAGGATTTACGGTTTATAGTTTTCAACGTTGGTGGTTGCAATTTCTTTCTAAAATAACACGGCCCGAAAATTCACTTTTTTCAATCTGCTATCAAAGGCTGCCAAATACAAACTAAATGACGCAGCTACTTCAAATTTAAACAGGAGTCAACTCAGAGTTAGTTGCCTGTTGCTGACAGTAGCAGTGTTGCCATTTCAATTAAGAGGCTAGGAGTTAAAAAAGACACTGAGTTAATGACCCGCCCTCGTACCCACACCTGTCCTGATACGCGAACGCCTTTTTACCCGCCGTGTTTGATGAAAAATATAAGAAAGAAAGCTAAATTTTGCATACACAGTTACAAAATCCATTAAGGCATATAAGTTAAGGAGTATAAGCAGGGACTGTGACATTCGATCCGCTTCCTCAGAATCTTGGTATCTGAAGCCAACACGCCCTTCGTCTACCGCACTACTATGGATACATTAGGCATGCTGCTACTACACTTGCTAACTGCTACCTACAATTCGTCTGCACCGTACCGCTCCCTGTGGAGCAAAGTTTGGGGGTGGAAAATTGGCAATCTGAGCAGATCAGCAGAGATTCTGCTGTGAGCTGCTCTGCTTTGATCATATAACGCTTTTAACCGCCATGATTGATGAATTTGGCACAAGCTGTTCTAAAATACACAAGGGCTTGGCATTGGTATGTATGTGGTTTGCAAGTTGACTACAAAACCGAGGGTCCCGCTCTCAAGCCCGGTCACCGACAAAGTTCTTGCTCAACAACACCACGATTTTTTTTGCTGTGTGCCTTTTGTGTCAGTTGTTTGTAAGAAAGTTCAAGTGATGAAGACATAGATACTTGTCACTGAACTATACCGACTTCAGCGGATACTAATTTTAATGTAATACCAGAGCTGAGCGCCCTGCTTAATCATATTGTCTAGCAAAATCATTGGCGAAATAAAATAACAATTTAAATGGCTGCAAAACACAGCTTCGAAAATTTAATGCGCCTCATTGAAACCAGAGGCGCTGCAACAAACACTTTATTACTAAAAACGTCTAAAAAAAAGCAGAGTTGTACAAGAATGAAGCTTTCTTCTATATCTTCATTAACCACCTGTCCTCTCTACCACTAATAATAATAATAGTAGACATTCTTTGTCTCGAGTGTTACTTTTCTTAAGCAATTAAAAATATGCACGGAATCTGACAATCGAACCACTTCCCTCGAACCTCTATATCTGAGACCAACCGGGCCGATCAACTCTCAATTAGCTATCGGAGAGACTTAATATAAGAATGATTTGGATCCCTTAGTGCAGCTGCATTCAGGGAAACTCTAGACCTAATGAGTTTGCAAGCTGTAGTTCTATCGTTTGAATGCGTAGATGTGCCACTGCTCTTACAGCAGAGCTGCTGTTACCACGTTGACTACCAAACCGAAGGTTCTGGTGTCCGACAGTCATTAAAAATAACAACACCACGCATTTTCTGATGTGCATTAGTGTCCTTTGTACCAGTTGTTGTGGGAAAAATTCTAGGCATAAGGCACTGAACTATACCGACTTCAGCAGATACTAATCCTAATGTAACATCAGAGCGCCCTCCATCGTTGTGTAGCAGAATCATTGGCGAATTAAAATAACAAATTAAACGGCTACTAAACACAGCTTCAAAATTTAATACGCCTCATTTGACACCAGAAGGCGCTGCAACACTGCATTATTAAAAAAAAGCGTGCAAAAAGCAGAGTTGTAGAAGAATGAAGCTTTCCTCTCTGTGTTGCTTTACCACCTGTCTTTTATAGCACTATCCCTTCCCTATTACCCTCTCTCACTATCTTCTCTTCAACTCACAGGTAGCACAAAGAGATTATTCTATTGGACCCAAGTGAGCTGGACTCTAACTTAACCTTAGCTTAGGCGGAGTAGAAAACAAAGAGAAATTTAACCAGTCGGGACTCACTTGAATAGAAAGAAAGATAGAAAGGTTTCTTTGATTTCAAGAAATAAGAGGCAGATTCGGACACTGGTGGCTCTGTTAGGTATGCAAGGATTTAAGTTATGTTGACTATAATAACTACGGCCGTAGTTGCCAAGATATATGTATGTATTAGTGTTGTTAATTATTCGTCTTTTATATTTGTTCGAATAAAATTTCATGATTTTTTTCTTGTTCGAACAGACGAATAATTTTGAACTTTTGTTCGAATATTCGAAAGAACAAAGAATAAAAAAATATATTCGAATAATCTTAAAAAGGTTTTTAAAAAACGACACGTATGTGTATTAGTTTAATTTTTTTTTTATTAACAAACGAAAAATTATTCATTACACACGAAAAACATATGATTTCAATAACAGATTTAGAAATATTAATAACAAAACTTAAAAATTTTAAGAACCTTTGCCGCAGTTGACGCTGTATTATATAAGTTAAGAGCTCTGTGTTCCACTAATACTATTGAAGTAGCAGAATCGCAAAAAAGAAGAGAGTAAATTAATATATAGAAAATTTAAGATAACTTCCAATCGACTAGACCGATTTTCTTCAAGTATAAATTAGAAGATATACGATCATGTCACCTTTCAAACGAAAACAAAGCAAATTAAAATCGGTCAAGCCGTTCGGGAGCTACGGCGTCAAAGACAAAAAGATCTAGCAGAATATAACTAAAGACGATGTGATACCTTCTAAGCGGCTGGACCGATTTTCTTCAAACATAGCTAAGAACACTTTCGATCAAGTCACCTTTCAAACAGAAATAACTAAATCAGAATCAGTCCAGCCGTTTGGTCTGTACGTGGACTCGTAAAAACAAACAGATACATAGACACGCACTACAAACTTATAAAATTTTTTCTCTTTTTGTGACGTATTTTAAAAAGTTGGTATTTAACGCTTTTTTTCGTCGTTCAATAATTCGATTTTTAACGCTTTTGATTAGAGAAAATCAGTTTTTTTCTAATCTCTTTATCAGAAACTATAAGACACCTTCTAATTCCATGAAAGAAGCATTACCTTTTCCCAGAAAGAAAAAAATATCAGTTTAGCGAACATATTGTTACGTTTAAATTTTATTAAACGTGTGAGTTCTTTTGATTGCTCAAAAATAAAAATAAATAACATCACAATTTTTATTTGCTACTGTTTTTCCTTTTATTCTTAACGAAGCAAATTACAACTTGTCTTTACTTAACTACTTCTTATCGTTATTATCCATTTTCAACGAGGTCTTAACTTGACTACTTTCTGATTAGCACTGCTCTATTCTCGCACATGCTGCCACTTTTTATAGTACATGAATCGGTTCTCGAATGTTCGCCCGATAGGTGGCGTAATAACATGTCTGTACTTAGTAATGGCATCTATGCATGATTACATCTGTATTGTCATTTACTATTGGTAGCCAGATGTTCAAACAGTCCTCCAGCACAATCGGGAAAATTCATGTTGCTGCTTCTAGGCGTTTGTAGATAATTCGATTGGCCGTTATTTTTGAATTTCAAAGTAACGACTCTTATGTTGGCAATGCGGTTTGCTACTGGTAGTACAGTGCTCGCACTTTTATTTGTGTGTGTGTGTGTGTCTGTAGCTATGTATACAATTATTGTTGTTGCTAGACTTGGGTCGAACTCGTTCACTAGTTCATTTTTGCCACAAACCAATGATCAAACACATGTAATTTAAATGGGTTTGATCATTGGTTTGTGGCAAAAATGAACTAGTGAACGAGTTCGACCCAAGTCTAGTTGTTGCTATAGTATTTGCACTAGACTTGGGTCGAACTCGTTCACTAGTTCATTTTTGCCACAAACCAATGATCAAACCCATGTAATTTAAATGGGTTTGATCAGTGGTTTGTGGCAAAAATGAACTAATGAACGAGTTCGACCCAAGTCTAATTTGCACGTAAATATGTGTGTACGTTTAGTGCTTTAGTTAAATACTTCCAGATAGTTCTTTGCTTTAACCCTGTAGGAATATTTTTACGTAACAATATGTATGTTTATATATGTAGATACAAACAAGCTTACACAAGTATTTATAATTTGGAGTAATTTGATTACTTAATATCATATTGTTAACAAATTAAAAAGTAATGAAAAGAAAAATACTTTTTATATAAAATAGTTAAAGAAATTGTTCGAATATTCGAATATTCGACATAAATGATTCGAATAATTTTTTATTCTAAATTGAATATTTTTGTTCGTTCGAACAAAAATGATAAAAAGTTGTTCGAATATTCGAACAATTTTTGTTCGAATGACAACACTAGTATGTATATAAGAAGGAGACTGTATCACTAGCCAGGACTAACAAGAAGTCGAATGGTTACCCAAAGCTCTCTTAAGATTGGAGAACTTTCTGGAGTAAATCGTTTCATATTAGACTTGGGTCGAACTCGTTCACTAGTTCATTTTTGCCACAAACCATTGATCAAACCCATTTAAATTACATGGGTTTGATCATTGGTTTGTGGCAAAAATGAACTAGTGAACGAGTTCGACACAAGTCTATTTCATATTGAGCTCCATTTAACCAGAGTCACCATGTTACCACAATGAACAGGAAGGTCTACTCTAACTCGAAAAGCATTAGAAAATATTAAATGGCCCCTGGCAATGCCTTCATTACGGAGTAACTTTTTTCTTTTCTCTCACAAGTGGCAAATGGTACCGTGCCTGCTGGAATCTTATTGCTTGACTTTCTATTTTTAAATTATAATCATTTAAGCTTAAATATGAAACACTTTTTTGTTTATATATGTATGTACTTTCATTTACATATGTACATACATACATATGTACATATTATGTGTATGTTATTTTTATCTCTAAATATTATTTTGCAGCTTTTTAATGTTCCTATTTTACTGCAAAAACCCTCCGACTCCTCAGGCAATTATAAGATATAGTATGTATGTATGTAGCTATTAATTCATTTCACGGCTTGGTGATATACTCTTGATATGCTGCCTGCCTGCCTCCTCTGTTAAGTATAAAATATCAAAACACAACACAAAGAAGCACAAAAAAAGCACAAATTGCTTGTGCAATTTAAATTTTTGGTTGTTATTGCTGTTTTAACTGCTTCAAGCAAACAACCGAAAAAAACACAACATGTGCCGGTGTTGACCTTGATCTTGAATAAAAAACAAAAACAAAAAAAAAGAAACAACACAGAAGAGAGGAATATGAAAAATAATAAAATCTTGGGATATTACACACACTCATGCACACATGTTTACAAACTCACACACACACGCTCATACACATATTTGCACACACACACAACAACAGCATTTTGTTAGATACACCAGTGATGGGAAATGTGGCACAATTGTGCCATTTTTGGCACCATTGGACTTTGCCTGCCACTGTGGCACTCTTGCTCCTTTTCTGGCACTTTTTGTCCATTAGATATGGAAACTTTTCTTAATGCTAAAGCTATGTACAGACGGTTGTCAGATCTTACAATATTGCCAATAAAATGTGCTAAAAATTTCTTACAACCGTGTGAACTGGCAATTTTTGCCAGACGCCGTTGCTAGAAAAAGCATTGTCAGTCCATTGCGAGACTAGCAACTGACAACAAATTGTCAGACATTTTAATATTGTCAGATGTGCGAAGTTCATGCATCTGACAATGGCGTCATTGTAAGATAATTCTTTCTATGGGCAACGCTGCACACGCTTGATTTTAAAGAAAAAGTTTATAATAAAATATATGCAGATAAAATCAGTGCAATTTCTTCTTTATGGTCCATAATAATTTATACTTTCACTTTTTACATTAAATACAAACACAAACGATAAATATTTAACAATTTCCAACAAATGGTTTAAGTCTGGCAACGCATAACAACAGATCTAAAAATTTGTGCATATGACAACCGTGTGAACTGACAATTTTTCTACTGACGATTTTGTCAGATGAATTTATTGTCATACAACCGTCTGGCAATAAATTGTAAGATTTTCTGACAACCGTGTGAACTGACAAGAAATATTGTGCTGGCAATTTTCGATTGCCAGTACATTGTCAGCACATTGCCAGATCTGACAATATTGTAAGATCTGACAATCGTCTGTACATAGCTTAAGTACTCTTCTTGTACTTATTACGTTTTTAAGAAATGAAAATTTAGTAGGATCTGAGGCTGACAACTGTTCGGTTCTGATAGTTAAAACCCAGCAAAAAAGTTTGCTTACTATAATGCAAAAAAGTGTATGTAGTCTCCAGTCGTGAGTACTTACAATTTGACTGAATAAGCCATTATTTTTGTATGAGAAGTTCAAAAAGTATGCGGTACCCTATACCTTTTGCCTACAAATATCCAAAAGTTAATAGATTACTGATTGCCTAAAAGTATTCAAATTATAATGGGTTATTTTATGCTCACAAAAATGCAAAATTTAATAAAACAAATAGAATTTTGTAACATAATTATAAAATTTGAACCTTTTTGGGATTGTTAAAAATCATAATTTTACAAAGCAAATATATGAATACGTATATTGAAGAATATTCGAAAATACTTAGATTTTGTAATAAATATTTTAGTAAACCAAAAGTTATTTTATTGTTTTCGAAGCTGACTTTCACGATCAATAAATATTTTTTAGATAGATTTCAGGATTAACTAGGAAGTACTACAATAAGTACCTTCATGTAATGATATAAATAAGTTGTTATTTTATTCATTACAAGACAGTCATTATTATACACATAAAATAATTAAATAAATAAGTACCACTCATTACTTTGTAAGCCATTAAAAGAGTACTTACTACCCATTACAAAATCTTCAAATTTTTTTGCTGGGAAGTAACGGTTTGTCCAGAGACATTGACGATCTATTAAAATTAATATATAAATTTGTTTGTAACAGCTCATGTAGTATAGATGATTTTATAAATTTTTAGAAATATTTCAACTCTGAAATTTATGAAATTCTTAAGTATTCCCCAAACCGTTGCTTGTCTCGTCAAGTTGTTGCACATATACAGGGCAATTATGTAAAAAATTGTGCAGGGAACAATTCCAACTAATAGCAAATGATAGGGAAAACAAAAAATTCTCATTGGAAAAGGGAGAAATTCCCTGCGGAATTTATTACATAATTGCCCTGATAGTCTTTGAACAGTGCGAGCCCTTGAAGTATTTCTTCACATTAAAAAATTTTCAGTCATAATGCAATGATAAAACTTTATTCATATTAAATAGTTTAACGGATAATATAAGCAAAATGTATTTATATTTTTATCTTTTTTATCCTTGAAATGGTAAATTATCGAAATGCAATCTAAAAATGTGGAACTACATTTAATTTTAAAGAAGCTTTCTAATTTCGTCATTTATGGCAAACAATTTTGAACAAAAAATATATTAATGATCTTTATGTTGACAATATAGATCAAAATTCTCACCATCTTCCAACGGAAGAACTAATAATAATCAAAAACTAATTTTCCCACCATAAAGTTGTAGAATTCAAAAACAGAATTAAAGTCTTCTTACATTTCTTCTGTGTCATATTTGAAAACTAAATATAACTTCAAGGACTATTATTTGAATTGCTTTCCAAGGTGTGTGCCACAATATGTTCTAAGTGGAGGTAAAAAAAAAATGCTTCTAAACGAAATAAAATACGTGAAAAAATTAAAAGTGCATATAGATCCATATTAGACTTTGAAGATTTAAAAAATTCAAGAACTTAAATGTGAGTGGGTTTTTGGAAGACATGGATACATCAACAATAGTTTCAATGAATGTATTCATTTTATTCTATACTCTTCGTCAAGCGTGGAAAGTATATTTTTAATTCGAAATTTGATCAAAAGTAAAATGTTAAATGGACTGCAGTTATAAACTTTAGCATCTTTAATACATGGTAAAGATTTTTGAAGTATAACAATAGATCTTGTTATAATCGTAATACATACAAATTCTACTATACCGACAGAATCTTTGTTTGATTAAAATAAATAGCTAACAATTATTAATATTTTGAACATGCACGAATTTGTACAACTCGACAATATATTAACCATAAAAAAGCACAAACTATAATTGTCACTTAAGCTGTCTTTACATGGTAGGTAATACAAAGTATTACGACATGTCAAAAAATGCTGTAGGTTATACAAAATCTTATCATGTAAAAGCAAAATGTATCGAGTAGCAGTGTTGTCAGATTTTTCCCAACCTATTTCGCCAAATTGATTTTAGAAATCGCCAAAAATCAGTTTTATATAGTAGTTTTTCTTAGTAAATATTTGCTATTAAATTTGTTTTTATATAACACCTTTTTAATATAAATTTTTATAAAATGATCGTATCAAAATTTATCAGAAAATCGCCAAAATTGGAAATAAAATCGCCAAAAATGATTTCTTGTAAATTTTTCTCATACAAATTCAAAGCGCATTAATTACTATAATTAATATTTTCTTATATCATCAAAATTAAATTGTTTTAACTTCTTGCGGGCGAGTTTAGGCAGGATTTATTTTTTAAACTACTCCTTCAACAAACAAATTTTCCTGAATTAGAAAAATGTTGATGCTCAATTTTGTTAAAAAAAATAGCCATAATAATCGCCAACAAACTTATTTATCGCCAGTAAAATCACCAACAAATTTATTTACCGACAGAAAAATCAGCCATGTCGCCAAGCCAAAAATTTGGACGCCAAACAAGTTGAAAAATCGCCACGTTTGGCGAGAAATCGCCTTATCTGACAACCCTGTCGAGTAGGAGAGAATACGGATAGAAAATCTGACAAGCGGTCGGTAAATGTTCATTTTCTAAACCATTTTAGAAACTTGTGTATTCTCATCACACCAGAGGTGTATTTCAAAGTAAACGTTGCCAGCACTGATGGTATTTATTGAAGGGTTTAAACCACTTTTACAAAAACAACCAAAATCAACTCAGGAAATTTTCATGTTGTTTTTGTAATCATTGTATAACTTCAACCATCAGCTACTTAACCCGTACCACAAAACCAAACAAACAATAAACAAAACTATAAAAAAATTATATTTTGTAGTAAAATTAAATTGCAGTAATAAAATGTTTTCTCGAAGATTTAGTTATATTAATACACATTTTTTTTGTTTTGCAATTATCCAATTTTTATTTTTAGCTGAAAAGTTTAGTGTCTTTGCTTGCATTTTACTTATAGTATCAGTGTAAACATGAAAAATACCTACAACCAGTGTGCACATTTCTACCGATATTCGGTAGATTCTACCGAATGTGTTTGTGAATTTAACAATCTACCAATTCTACCGAACAAGGCCTGAAATCTACCGAATATTGTTATTTAGTAATTTAAGTCGATATATAGGTTTAAATTGCCTATTTTGCCACATAGCAGTGCGGCCGCAGAGCGGTAATTTTCTGGCATGAAAATCATTAAAACAAAACAAAGAAATCGGTTAAAACTGAAACTATAAGTAACCTAATACAGGGTGGGCCAAAAGAAACCAAGGGGTGTAAAAGTTTAATAACTTTTTTGTTTATTAATTTTTTTTTATTTTTTCTTTCAGATTATATAGACAACACTTGGAGAATTTATAATGGAGAGGTTCACAACTGAACAGAGAACCAGAACAATAGAATTTTATTATTTAAACCAGAGATCAATTGTTTTAACGCAAAGAGCATATCGTCGACATTTTAACGTCAAAATTTCGCCCTCTGAAGCGATGATTCGCTGCTTAGTTAATCGTCATCACCAACATGGCAGCGTAAGAGATTTGCCTCGAATCGGTAGACCACGTTTAAGTCGCACTGCGGAAAATATTGAACGAGTACAGCAAAGTGTTAACGAAGCACCAGAAACATCTGGCAGAAGGCGTTCTGCTCAGCTAGAAATGTCTCGTACGTCACTACGGCGCATTTAAAAAAAAGATTTACAGTTCTACCCATATAAGGTGCAATTGGTCCAAGAATTAAAACCCACAGATCATCGGCAACGTCTAAATTTTGCAGTTAAATTTCAAGAGTTGGCCAGAAATGAAATCAACTTTATTAAAAATTTGATTATGAGTGATGAAGCTCATTTTCATTTGAATGGCTTTGTTAATAAGCAGAACTGTAGGTTCTGGGGTTCTCAAAATCCAAGAGCCATTCATCAACGACAATTGCACCCCATCAGGTGTACAGTATGGTGTGGGATCACATCTGAAAATGTCATTGGGCCCTACTTCTTCGAGAATGAAGATGGAAGTGCTGTAACCGTAAATGGAGAGCGGTAACGGTTTATGATAGAAAATTTTTTACGTCCTGCTCTTGAAAACAGACCTGGTATGTGGTTTCAGCAGGACGGAGCCACTGCCCATACTGCCCGAGACACAATGGCACTTTTAAGTCAAATTTTTGGAGAGCGAATAATTTCTCGAAATTCGGAAATTATTTGGCCAGCGCGATCGCCAGATTTGGCAGCACCCGACTATTTTCTTTGGGGTTTTTTGAAGGAGCGAGTGTATGTGAACAAGCCAGAGACAATCCTTGAACTCAAGGCAAACATTGTTGCAGAAATTCGAACGCTACAGCCACAAGTTTTGAAAGATGTTATGGAAAATGCTCTAAAAAGAGCCCATCAGTGCGAAGCTGAAAACGGTGGTCATTTAAGAGACATCATTTTTTATACTTAGTGTAAAAAAATTTCCATTTTGTATATTATATAATCTGAAAGAAAAAATAAAAAAAAGTTAATAAACAAAAAAGTTATTGAACTTTTACACCCCTTGGTTTCTTTTGTCCCACCCTGTATTTGTCAAAGAATTGTGCCTTGGGGATGAAATATTTATTCCTACCAATGATTCAATAATTTTTGCACAAAAGTTTAAATTCATAAATGGATCTTACATATAATCTTTGTATTTACAAATGTTTGTCAAATAAAAGTTATTTTAGTAGCTTTATAAAACCTACATATGTACAATAACTGAATTCCTGTTATTTATTTATATTATTTTATATATGCATAGCATATATCGGGTGTTTTTTTTAGAGGTATAAAACTTCGAATTGAAATAAAACACAAGAAAATCGTTTTAATGTCCATCAATTTGGCTTTATTGGAAGGATAATCTTATGCCATTAATGTTTAAATATGATTTCGGCCATGTGGCCGCCGCGGCTGGCTCGAATAAAGCCAATTCTACAGGTCCAATTTTCAACCACTTTTTCGAGCATATGGGGCCGTATGTTGGCAATAACGCCACGAATGTTGGCTTCCAAGTCCCCTAACGTTTCTGGTTTGTTGGCGTAGACGAGCGACTTCACATATCCCCAAAGAAAATAATCCAATGGTGTCAAATCACACGATCTTGGTGGCCAATTGACAGGTCCATTCCGCGAAATTATGCGCTCATCGAATGTTTCCTTCAATAAATCGATTGTGACGTGCGCTGTGTGGCATGTAGCGCCGTCTTGTTGGAACCACAACTCATCCACATTCATGCCATCCAATTCGGGAACAAAATAGTCGGTTAGTCGGCTTCAATTGCTGTGCACGGTGGCGAATCGATTCATTCGGGTCCTCTTCAACACTTTGCTCTACAGCGGCAATTGTTTCTTCGGTGCGCACTGTTCGACGTCTCTGCGGATACGTGTTATCACATAGAGTAAACGTAGTGCGAAAACGATCCATGGTTAACCGAATTAATTGCTCTGATGGACGATTATGTCGACCATAAAATGGACGGAGCTTGCGGTAAACTTCGCGAACTGAACCATTATTTTCGAAATAAATTTGCACGATTTGCAAGCGTTGTTCTTTTGTCAACCTGTTCATGATGAAATGGCAAACCAAACTAAATATTAATCACTTGACAGCTGACAAAATGGCCGCCAGTTAAAAAAGTGATGCCAACTTAAAGTTCTATACCTCAATAAAAAACACCCTTTACATATATATATAAAGGGTAAGGGCAAATAACTGAGGATGACACTTTTTTTATTTGAAATGCTTCATTATTTATGGCAGTTTAATTTAAAAATCACATGTGAAGTTTTAAATACGCTTTTGGAACCTGTTTAGTTTGATACTCCTTGCACTTACCCTTTCTTTGAATTTTTATTTCTTATGTTTCTCTGAATAAAAAAAATTTTCTACCGAATTTCATTCAAATATACCGATTTTTTTTTGTCGATTCTACCGAATTTAAAAAAAATTAAATGTGCACACTGCCTACAACAGACTCTTGTTCTATTTTTTCTCTTTTTTTTAAACACGGAGAGAATTTCATAATATTTTGATTCTACAAAGTCGTAATACTTTGTATTACCATGTAAAGACACCTTATGCTATAAACACAATCAAGTCCACCGACCATCGACTACAAGATGTCAAAAATAGAATACATGCGTGCTTATGAGAATAATTCTTTTAGCCGCTACACGACTACCGACTACACGGCTACTTTTGTAGCCCGTAGCCAACTTAGGCTAATTTCTATTTTTCTTGGCTACAAAAAACAGATTAGTGCTGCCAATGCAATAAATGCATGAAATGGTGGTTTTAAAAACGCAATACATTAAATATCGCTATTAAAAACGCGGAAAACTATTATAGTGGCACAATTGAAAAATAATAATCAAGCAATAGTAACAATAGTACTTATAAAGTTAATTAAATTTTCTTGAGACTTTTGAAATTTTTTTTTCACACAAATTCACTTAAAAAAATCAAGTTTGTTTTGTTTTGGTTAACTTTAATACATATGTATGTCAAAACAGATGTTTATTTTTTGTAGTTAGTGGTCGGTAGTCGTTAAAAGAATTAAGTAGCTGGCGACTTGGCTATTTTTGTAGCCAGCTACTTTTGTAGTCGGTAGTCTATGGTCGATGGTCGATAGCCTTTGATTGTATTTATAGCATTAAGTATATACATGTAATACAAAGATTAATTGCCAATATTAAATAAAGACGTAATTGCGTTTCAACAACATTTAAAGCCTTTATTGCCAGCGTTGTCAACTTGGTGCGTTTCGCACCATTTTGGGTGCTTTTTGAAATTTTTCGTGCGATAAATTCCTTAGTTGGTGCGTGGTGCGCTTTTTTTTTAAATTTCGGTGCGTTTTTTAATTTTTGGTGGCACCAACGCAAATTTAACACAACAATGGCTTAAAACCGGAAAATTCTTGTTGTGAAACTTGTTGATAATGTTAATTACCATATTTATACTAATGATGTTTACAAAATACCACAATTTGAAATAAAATCTCTTGTATGGCCCGATGATAACAATAATGATGAAAATATTGGCTTTATTTATTTGGAATAATTAATTTTTGTTCTCTTTTTAAAAAGTTTTAAACAGAATTTATAAAATAAATGTACAAAAATGTATCATCTTGTAATTACAAGTGAATGTAAACATATTTATGTGCCCTTAGTTATGAAAGTTGTATAAGTCATATATTTTTTTGGGTCGAGATATTAAGTACATTGCATTTGAACAAATCCAAAAATATTTTTGGATTTCATGCAACAGTTTAATTTACAGTTATGCTAGTCTCGATTAATATAAATTTATTTTACTATATCGAATCAAAATGCGTATGACTTAGACCACTTTCATAATTAAGGGCACATGTATACCATGTATGTACGAATTCGTTTAGTACATATATTGTAAAAGGCTATTTCTTTTAATTGTTATATTTTTAATATGGATACATTAAACTTCTGATAAAAAAAAATTAAAAATATTTTAATAAAATGATATATGTATAATTCTTCTAATTTTTTTTACCTCTTTTTAATTATATAGTTTTCTAATTTTATTAGAAAAGACACCTTAAGCTTAATAAAATTAGAAAACTATATGATATATGTATACTGAACTTTTATTAGTTTTGAATGCTTACTATTTATTAATCGTTGATCTATCTCTTTAAAAATTTTTGTACAGAAATTATGAAATTAAAAAAAAAATTATTTTCAAACAAATTTGATTAGTTTTTTTAGGTTTCACCCTTTTAACCTTGAACTGTAAAAACCTGTTTTAGTGTTAAATTTTTAATACAAAAAATATATTATTATACTTTTTATGCAAAATCAATTCAATAGACATTTTAAACTAAAGAAATCTTGGTGCGTTTTTTTGTAAATGGCGCGATTTTTTCTCCATTTTGGTGCGTTTTGAAATTTCAAAGTTGACAACGCTGTTTATTGTAGTTTTTGGTTTCTATTGGTTTCTTAATATAAAAAATAAAAGTTAAATTTTTACTCCTTGCTTCTTATTGAAATTCGTCTGATCTACTGGGTTACCATCTCTCATACGTATGCAGACAAGACTGTTGAATAAACTTTGAGAAAGTGATGGCACAAGCTTGCTTGTGTCGTGATTTTCTTTACATACATACATCTAATTAGAAAAAGTTATTTTATAATTTAAATTAGCTTAGTCTTATTATAGTCTTTAAGTATGTCCTTTAGAATCGTTACTATAACGTAGAAAATGTTTTTATATTTGTATTTCTTTTAAACAAGTACAAATTATTAATATATGATGCATACATATCGGGCATTTACCCTTATTCCATTTAGCGACATCGACGTCACTTTAACAACAACAAATTGGAGCTTGTGTGCCCGTTGTCGAAAACAACTGACTCCTGTTGGCAGGTTTATGTTATTTTCTAGACCTTAGGTACAGTGATGCCAACTTAGCCCTTTTAGGGCTAGATTTAGCCCGTTTTCAGTCAGTCAAAACAAGGACAAAAAAAATGTTTAGCCCCAAAGTAAAAAAGCCGCAAACCTAGCACTTTTTACAATAATCTTTCAGCCCTTTAAGCCCCTTTTTAGTTTTTGCTCGATATGGCTACATTTAAACTTTTGCGAACTTTTTCTTCCTTTAATCTATCAAAATTTAATGAGTAAAAAGTCGATATTGCTTTACCAATTTAAAAAAGAAGAATAATATAGAGTAATCTTTTATTTCTTCTAAATTTTTTATGCCTTGAAAGTTATTCAGTACAGCCTACACAGAAAAAACTAAATTTCGTTTTCAGTAACGAAATTCATTGAATCAGTAAATTTTTTGTGTGAATGCGGACCTACAAAGAAATTTGTATATTCTGATAAAAATTTTTAACTGAAAATAAAAAATTTATTATGGCATTAGAGAAAAAAGTTCACTGAAACTCAAAATATTTTCAGTCAAATTTATTAATAGGAATAGAAAAACATTTTTGCAGATTTTTATGTATTATTCAGCAATTTTTTTTTATAATTTACAAACACATTCACTAAAATTTTTCGTATTATCAGAAAATAAATTAACTGAATCAATAACAATTCTTAATTTTTTTTTTTTAATCAGTAAAAGTTTTATCTGAAAAAAAAATAACTGAATCAAATGAAAGTTTCAACTATTTTTTTACTTTCAAAAATTGGCTTGTTTTTTGGTTAAGCATTTCGTTACCGCTTTTGGAACTCGTCAGTAGACTTCAACCCAAACATTTTTTGAATTTAGCTAACAAACTCCGTATCTTTATAGTAAGACTCTTAATACTCTTAATTGAGAATCACAATATACAAACATAACGAGTTTGAAAACCGCAAATAAAAATCTTAAAAAAATAAAATGTTTTTAAAATTAAAAAAAAAATCAAACAAATTTTTTTACAGTATATAAAAATAAATTTAACTGAAAAAATTAAAAAAAATCAGACAAATTTTTTTACAGTATATAAAAATAAATTTAACTGAAAATAACAAATTTAATTTAAAAAAAAATAAATCTAAAATTTTTTTTACAAATTTTACTTTATATAAATAATTTTCATTCTATACAGTTTTTTTTTTACATAAAATAAAATTGGAACAAATAATTTACTGGAACAGTAAAAAATATTTACTAAAACTAAATTATATTTCAAAACACACGTTTGTTTGAACAATTTTTGGGAATAATTTTTTCTGTGTAAAACAGATAATGTATGTTTTATGGAAGAGCGAGAAATCGAAATTTTATTTAATAACGGCCCATTTTAAATGTATCTATTTATGTAAACATACATATGTACATATATACATATATTTAATCTATGTATCTACATACCTTATTGAAATGTAATATGAAATGTAAATGAAATATGTACAATATTGAAGCCCTCAAGCTATGTATGTATGTGTTGATATCATGATAGTTATTTATATTCTAATAAATTACTTTACAAAAATTGATTTGATGTTTTTATTTTCAACAGAAACATTTTAATACTAGCCCCTTTTCGCGCTTTTTTGAAAAATGTTACTATTTTTTTATTTTTGAATATTTTTTTCAATTTAGCCCTTTCTAGCCCTCTTTTCAAAAACTTTTACGCGTTTTGAGTCTTAAAAGTTGGCATCACTGCTTAGGTAACGGAATAGGTTGTCAGTAGCACAACATTGTTCTCTATAGCGAGTAAATAAATCCCAATTTTTTTTTATATTGTGACGTCGATGTCGACAACTGGATGAGTGCATACGTAAATTGTCGCTCACGATAAATTTTACAGCTGTATTTTAAAGATTAGCAACGATTTTGCAATTTTGATAATAAAAAAGTTAATTTTTTACTACATGTCGCTCACAATTATATCAAAATTGGGCTCGAAAAGTATTAAAGTGTATATAAAACTATTTGGCACTATTCAAGTGACTTTGGCACTATTTAAAAGCAGATTTGGCACGAAATCGATATTTCCAATTCCCATCACTGAGATACACCACACGCTCTCTTTCAATATTTTGTATGAAAAATACTCACAAAAAGAAAAATAAAAAATAAAATTGTTATAATTTTGGAAGGGTCCTAAAGTTTAATTTCTTCTGGTTAAATTTTTTTTTTTTTTTTTTTTTTTTGAAAAAGCCCACAATTAATACAACAACTTTTTAATAATGACATACGCTAACAGCTGCTTTTGTTGTTTGACACACAGACGTGGACTTTTATTTTTAATAGAGTGTTTTTTTCCTTGGGCTTTTTTTCAAGTTCAAAACTTTTTTTTTAAATCTGCTGGTGATCCACAATTTAATAGCGAATTCGTTTAGAGGGGCGTAAAGAAAATGAAGAACATCGACATGGAAATAGAACGCTAACATTAACCCTACGTCTCCACTAGCCATCGACTTGGACATGACATGAACATGACGCCGGCAGAGCAACTGTGAAAAATTCATCAAATTCTTTCTTATGGTGTATACGTGCGATAGTCATGAGCAGGCATATCAAAATATTTTTCAGTATTGAAATAGAGATGGCGAACATTGTTGCTCAGCCATATGTTCGGGCATCCATGGCAGAGCATGTACGAAACATTGACATGAGTGGTCTCCATTAGCCATTTGCAATGTTTGACATGATATCCATACCAAGTTCATGGCTAGTGAATATCCCTAGTTAAGGTTAAATAAGGCTGAACATGGACATGGAAATAAAAGTTAATATTAACTTGCACATGAACATTAACATTAAGTTTAGATTAGACTGGGCTATAGCAATCATATTTGACTCAGTTAGATGTTTTGGTTCATCGTGTTGCCACAAACTTAGTGTTGACGCGGTCTACATTGAATTGTCATTTCTGTAAAAGAAAAATTGAACTATTTGATCTATTTTGGTTACCTTGTGCTGCCTTATTTTTTTTTTACAAGAGAAGTAACACTCAGGCAATGGTGCCTACTATTATTACTAGGTGTTACCTTCTTTAGGAAAGGTATATAGTGATAGAGAAGACAGGTGGTGAAGGAAGAGATAGCGGAAAGCTTCATTCTTTTACAACTCAGCTTTTCTGCACGTTTTTAATATGGGGCTGGTTGCAGCGCCTCTGATGTCAATGAGGCGTATTAAATTTTCAAAGCTGTCCTTAGTAGCCATTTTATTGGATGTTTTACTTTGCCGATTATTCTGGTACACAAGGCCGACGAAGGAGGGCGCTATGATGTTACATTCGGATTAGCATCTGCTGGAGTCGGAAAAGTTCAGTGACTAACTATGCCTTCATCACTTTAACTTTCCTACAACAACTGATACAAAAAGACACTAATATGCACATCAGAAAAATGCGTGATGTTGTTGTTATTTAATGACTGTTGGATACAGGGATTGAACCCAGGATCTACCGTTTTGTAGTCAAAGTGCTAACTACTTCAGCCAACGCCACCCTCAATTTTATTAAAACCCAATGTAAAGTAGAAATGTAGCACGTCGTCAGACGTTCGCTCTTTTCACAAAATTTTCAAACATATGTATTTTGCAACAAAGCTTGGCTTGTCTTGTCATTGCAGAGCGTCAGACCGGTCTTTCAAATGCCCCAGAGAAAATAATCCAGCGGCGTTAAATCACAAGAACGCGGCGGCCAATTGACATTGCCAAAATGAGAAATGACGCGACCGGGAAATTTCTCATGCAATAACTGAATTGTTTGGCCGGCTGTGTGGCGTCATCTTGCTGAAACCAAAGGCCAATTGTGGCCACAAAAAATTGTTTATTATGATTTGGTAGCGCAGAAAATTCATGGTGATGGCGTTTCCTTGCTCGTTTTCCTTACTTGGGGACCACACGTTAAATTTTTGACTTTCAATTCCACTAAATTTTCAATACACTCACACTTTTTTCACTAACACAAACTTTTTGAATTGAAAACTAGATTGATTTCAAATTCTCCTATCCATTTATATGGCAATTTAGTTTTCAATTTGAACGGCTGGTCACAGCACACATTGATTGAAGCTACAAATTTGAGTTGTTTCTTCGTCGGTGGCATTTAAAAATGTAATTGATTATCAATTTGTGTCACATCTATCAATTTCAAGGCATTTTGACACACAATATGTGTAATGAAATTGAAAGCCATTTATTGAACGTGTGTCTGCATCATTAGAAATACGAGCCGATGATGCCGCCTGACCACAAATCGCATTATACGGTTACTTTCTTTGGATGTTATGGTTTCTGGAGGACTGCTTGTAGATTTTGTAAAACCCATATGCGACAATTTTGTTTTTTTACGTAACCGCCTAATTGAATATGGGCCTCATCACTAAAGATGATTTTGTTGAAAAATGCGTTTTTTAATCACTTTTTTTGCAGTAAATTTTCACAATTAAAATCCTATTATTTGTTCAAGAGTGTAGCGTTCCATGGTTGCAATTTCCCAACTTTTAAATAATTGTCAAATGATGACAGCTCAGTCCTTGACATTGCATCATTTGACAACAAATTTGCTTTCTAACCTCAAATTTTCCCACCCTTCATAAGCATATTTTTCTTCTCTTCAGTCATGCGTCGAAGTCTCCTGAAATTTGTGGAACACGTTTTGCTGTTGCACACAATAATACGTTCGGATATAATGTGTGCATGGCAGCGTTGCCGTTGTGACACTAAAGTATCACTTTTGGCCCTTTTTTGTGGCAATGACACTTTTTATGACCTTCTTTTTAATTTATCCCTTTGTATCATTTTAACAAAATGTATGCTGTCGGGCAATCATATGCCCTAAAAATTGGACGAAGCACAATCTAGCATATCAGGTATCGGAAAAATAGCTGTTGGTCCAGTTGGCGATATTCGGTTCGATGTTTTGGTCGATACAAAAGGCAATAAATGGCGAAAATATTGCTAAAAATCTGGCACCCAAATCCCTGATTCCAAATGAAAATTATTAAATTTCTGGGAGTAGCACAGTTAAAAATTATGTATTTTAACTTACTTTCATCTTCAATCTTAATAAAACTTTTTATGAATAAAATTTTTGCAAACAGGCAAGACCGTATACAGACGGTCTTTACTATTCTTTACCTGGCGTTCGTTCTTAATGTTTTTTTTTCAGCTGTAAATTGAAACTTACGGTTCTTTTGACTATATGCAATTAAAAAAAAAAAATATTAGCCTCATCCAATCATTTTTACGATCTGGCCAGTTAGAGGGTTAACATTGATTTATAATTAAATTATCTTAATTAAATTTATTTTAGTCTAATGTATTAAATTGTTAAAATTAGTGTTTGTTTTTAATTGAAATTTAAATTTTTTTTTCTTAAATACCCTTTTCATGATACTTTTTCGAAATTTTCAACGGCAACCCTCCTGGTGCATGGTAACTCTCTTTGCAATACAGATACCTGGAATTATATTATCTTACAGTAACCGAGTCTTATTTTACTCTACTGCGAAATAACTCGGAGATACAATATATTGCATATTGTTGAAATAATATTAAAGGCGGTTTCAGACTATAATACAAGTATTAATACTTTTGGCGAAAATATTTCCCTGATCTAATTTTTGTTTAAAAAATTTCAAAAAACAATAACAACTCAACATGTCAGACTTGCATTTTTCACAATAGTATTAATACTTGTATTATAGGCTGAAACGGCTTTAAACAACAAAACGATATTAGCAAAATATTATTTAAAAATATGTGTGTGCATGCAGTTTGCCAACCCTGCACTCGAAAATTTACCCTATAATTATTTAAGGGTTAAACTATGGCCGGTGTTGAAAAGTTTGTTTACCGAAAAATGAGGAACACAACAAGCCTGCACAAAAAAAAACTTACCTGGAATCGTATATAGGCCAAATGCCATCATTCTAAAGTTCTCTAAATTTATTTTGTTGATTCCCTTCTATTGTTGCTTAAAAAAAAAAATTAAAACTTTTTCTGCTGGCAGAATGAGCGAATGCGTCAGGGAACAAAAACAACAGCAAAGTAAACCTAAATTTGTCGTCCTTGAAATTTTGCACATGCAACGAAACATAATAAAAGGGATAATATTATTTTCTCTTCTGTAATTTGTTTTGTTTTTTTTTTGTTTGTTTTTGTTTGTTTTGCTTCTTTCTTCTTTTTTTTATTATTGCAGCAAGAATAACCATTAAATTGGTTGTTGTTGTTATTGTTTCTTGATCTTATTTCAAACTTGACATATTAATAACTTCCTTTGGTTAATCATTTGAAAAACGAATATGCCACAATGCATTTTCTTGACATGCCATCAAGATAAACAACATTGACAATAGCCCAATTCACAATCTTGTGCAAATGGTCTTGCATCGTTGCAAGTGCAAAATAGTATAGTGTATTGATACTCACCACTTAACAATTCTTAGTGGTGAGTATTAATATACTATGCCATTTTGCACATGCAACGATGCAAGACCATTTGCACAAGATTGTGAATTGGGCCAATATGTTTTTTTTTTTTTTGCAAGCAGCAGCATTATGTTTATATACATTGCTTGTATACATTTATAAATGCATTAGTTTTGTTCAGTCTGCCGTGTATGATATAATTAGTGCGTTTGAATTTCAGCAGACGCTTTGTAAAATTAATTTAACATTGCCACAAGTTGCGATATTGTGGTCTTTGTTTGGCGATACTGAAGCCATTTTTTGTAGACTATATTCTTACAATAGAGAAATCATGGATGTCAAAGCACACTTTGTCAGCATTTGTTATGTCTTGGTTTCCGCTGAAACCTAAATATGCAAGTGCATAGCTGCCGCCACACACACTATGCTTAAACAGATGTTTGCAATGCATTTGAAATCAGGTTCGAAGGACCACAAACAACTTGCAGTTCTTAATTGCAATTTCATATTGTTTTTGTTAATTGCTTCCAACAATACGTTTGTTGCGCTAAAACTAACAGTCTGTTTTTCGAAAATGAATAAGTGTATACGTTCTTTAAAATAACGAATGCAACCATGTTTTCGTTTTTAAAACATTTGTGTATTTTAATGTGTGTGACAACAAAAGAGCTTTCAGTTTTTCACACTCACAAAATTTTTTATGTAAAATTAATTAAAAATCAGACTACATTTTTTTCATTTGACTTTAACGAAAATGCTATTTAATTTTTAATGTTAGAATGTGAAACAATGAAGAACTATTTTTCTTTATATTTTTGACTACAAATTACAAAAAAAAAAAAATTAAATAAACGAAAAAATCTTTTTTCGTTTTCTATAATTTCTATGATTTCACTTTCACAAGAACGAATCTTGATTTCCGTACAAAGCAAAGATGTTTCCCTTGCTTTTATAATTTCTCTGTGAATGAATCAACACCAATTTCAGTATAAAAAAATAATTTTTGCTTTATTTTCCACAATTTAACTGTCAAAAAAATCACAAAAAATTTAAGTATTGAGTCAAAATAGAGTAAAGTTTATAGGAAAAAAAAAACAATGAGTGTTCGAACTCACGGGCGATGTGTTAACACCTCTTTGTTACACGGTACCTGTTCGATTTCTATGAACACAGACCCACAAACCCGGAGGTAGAGTTAATATAAAGTATTTAATGAAAAAGAATAGTTTATTGAATTTAATTTTACTTTGTATAATATATTAATGTTATGTTTTCAGCACAGTTAATATATAATATATATATATATATATATATATATATATATATATATATATATATATATATATATATATATATATATATATATATATATATATATATATATATATATATATATATATATATATATAATATATATATATATATATATATAAATTTAGTAGATGAACTCAAAATGAAAAAAATTAAACAGAAGTGCTAATGATTTCATTATTTTCTTGCTTAATACTTTTTATTTATTTTATATTAAACCCACAAAAAACAAAGAGAATGCAAAGCAACAGACAAATGTACATACATACATTGTTATGTTTGTACATAAGCTACATACGTTGCTGTCTTGCTATCTCATTTTTATACAGTTGTGGTTGAGTTGTGGTTCCAACAAGACGGCGCTACATGCCACACAGCGCACGTCACAATCGATTTATTGAAGGAAACATTCGATGAGCGCATAATTTCGCGGAATGGACCTGTCAATTGGCCACCAAGATCGTGTGATTTGACACCATTGGATTATTTTCTTTGGGGATATGTGAAGTCGCTCGTCTACGCGAACAAACCAGAAACGTTAGGGGACTTGGAAGCCAACATTCGTGGCGTTATTGCCAACATACGGCCCCATATGCTAGAAAAAGTGGTTGAAAATTGGACCTGTAGAATTGGCTTTATTCGAGCCAGCCGCGGCGGCCACATGCCCGAAATCATATTTAAACATTAATGGCATAAAATTATCCTTCCAATAAAGTCAAATTGATGGACATTAAAACGATTTTCTTGTGTTTTATTTCAATTTGAAGTTCTATACCTCTGAAAAAAACACCCTATATATGTACATACGTATAACCACGTCACTATTCTCTTTGCTATGCATAAGACAAAACCGAAGATCAACATAAAACACTTTTTAATATTACTCCAAATTAATACTCCAAATTAAAACACTTAAATCTCGGCTCGCCGATATCGGATCGCCTTCATTTTTGGCCTAAACTCTTCGTCGAAACCCGCACTAGCTTTTTAATCCAAAAATTAATAAAATCGGCTATGTATTTCCAAAGAAAATCGCGTGGGAAAATTATATGAAAATCGCCCAATAATCACTTTCAATACCGACTGCCAATCAACGAACAAACAAACGATGATTTTTACTCTTACATACCTAACACTTGCGTATGCATTGAAACTGATAGTTTACTGCCCTAGAGGCGCGCGTATACATAGATGTTAACCAGCGTGACCGTTTGACCGACTAAAGTGGCAATTTGCCACTTTTTCGACTGCCTTGCCACTTTTTGTCCCCTTTTTTTTAAAGCTAAATCTGCTACTTTTTGTGATATTTTGCCCCTTTTTGCCCCTTTTTTCAATTGTACTTTTTTATTTATATGAAATTTTTGCACAAGATAAATTACGGAATGCATTATTATTCTGCATGATTAACTGAAAATACTAATTTTTTGAGTTATGACACTATTGAACTGGATGTACGATATGTACTTTATGCCTGTAACATAACTTGTCCAATGCAGTTTTAATTTTCTTGTTAATATTCTTGTTGGTATAATTTCGAATCAATTTTTGTGAAATAAACATATATGTATGTTAGCACCCTAAATATTGGTATAATCAGTTTTTAAAATTTCTTTTAAAGGTTCCTCAAACACCAAAAATTATTTTTATATATTTTTATATTATACATACTACAGATAATATCTTGGTTATATAATATCTTATAAAGGGTGTTTCTTTTAGAGTTATAGAACTTCGAATTGAAATAAAACACAAGAAAATCGTTTTAATGTCCATTAATTTGGCTTTATTGGAAGGATAATTTTATGCCATTAATGTTTAAATATGATTTCGGGCATGTGGCCGCCGCGGCTGGCTCGAATAAAGCCAATTCTACAGGTCCAATTTTCAACCACTTTTTCGAGCATATGGGGCCGTATGTTGGCAATAACGCCACGAATGTTGGCTTCCAAGTCCCCTAACGTTTCTGGTTTGTTGGCGTAGACGAGCGACTTCACATATCCCCAAAGAAAATAATCCAATGGTGTCAAATCACACGATCTTGGTGGCCAATTGACAGGTCCATTCCGCGAAATTATGCGCTAATCGAATGTTTCCTTCAATAAATCGATTGTGACGTGCGCTGTGTGGCATGTAGCGCCGTCTTGTTGGAACCACAACTCATCCACATTCATGCCATCCAATTCGGGAACAAAATAGTCGGTTATCATGGCTCTATACCGGTCTCCATTAACGGTAACTGACTCTCCAGCATTATTTCGGAAGAAGTATGGCCCAATGACTCCACCAGCCCATAGAGCACACCAAACAGTCAGTTTTTGTGGATGTAATGGCGTCTCAAGGGTCTCATGTGGATTCTCTTCACTCCAAATGCGGCAATTTTGATTGTTGACGTAGCCATTCAACCAAAAATGAGCCTCATCACTGAACAAAATTTTGCGATGAAAATCAGCATCGAGATCAATCTCATTTTCGGCCCATACACCAAAATCACGACGCATTGCATGGTCTCGCGGCTTTAATTCTTGCACAAGTTGGATCTTGTAAGGTCGCAAGCCAAGGTCTTTGCGCAAAATCTTCCATAAAGTTGATGGACAAAGCTCCAATTGCTGTGCACGGTGGCGAATCGATTCATTCGGGTCCTCTTCAACACTTTGCTCTACAGCGGCAATTGTTTCTTCGGTGCGCACTGTTCGACGTCTCTGCGGATGCGTATTATCACATAGAGTAAACGTAGTGCGAAAACGATCCATGGTTAACCGAATTAATTGCTCTGATGGACGATTATGTCGACCATAAAATGGACGGAGCTTGCGGTAAACTTCGCGAACTGAACCATTATTTTCGAAATAAATTTGCACGATTTGCAAGCGTTGTTCTTTTGTCAACCTGTTCATGATGAAATGGCAAACCAAACTAAATATTAATCACTTGACAGCTGACAAAATGGCCGCCAGTTAAAAAAGTGATGCCAACTTAAAGTTCTATACCTCAATAAAAAACACCCATTATAAATACGACACATACTTTTTGTAGTACACTTTTCAGTATCTTATCGTCTACCAATATTGCTTTAAAAGATACATATTTTTTCGTAGATATGCACAATATATGAAATTGCTTTTTTAATTCTCAGTATAAGATTTGTAAATCGCGTTTTGAATTCGCTTGAAAGCAAACAACTTTCTAATTCGTATATGTTTTGTAGTTCCAAGTACACATGTACACAATCGAGTCAAGTGGTCGAAATGAGACCACGGGGCGATCCTAGTTTATAATTACATATGTACATACATATCGTCACTTTTTACTAACCGACTTAACTGAACTTTTTTTTGAAAAATGAGTTAAGTCCACTACTAGACTTTATGAGTCATAATAGACCTTGTCTACAATTTGTATGACTGTAAACATTACTGTTGAGCCTATAACAGTAAAAATATTTCAGATGTTTCCATACGAATACATGTATAAAACAATCATAAAAGCTGCTCTCCTGTAAAATTTTTAAAATGTTAGATAGGTCAGTTAGATAAAACAGCGACGATATGTTATATTTTTTGTATTTTTAATAAACTAAACAAAACCATCTCATTTAAATTAATAAAATTACATGTATTTTTAGTAGTTATAAACATATGTATATGTTATATAAACACTATATGTATATGTAATACATATAGATATAAATCTTTAAGGTATCATAATGTACATATCGCTCATTTACTTCAATAGTGGCATAACTCAAAAAATAGTTTTTTTGAGTTAATAATGCAGAAAGATTCGGCATTTCGTATTTCATATTTCATACAAATAGCTTGTGCCATTACCTCCTGAGAGAAGATTATTTTATCATTTCTCCATTGTTGTAGGCAAATTGAAAACTTAAAACGCGTTTTCTGCAAAACTGGTTTTTTTGAGTTGTGCCACTATTGAAGTAAATGACCGATGTGTATGTATGTGTTGTTTATGCATGTAGATATGTAGGTATTAAATTGTTTTGAAATAAATTCAACATAATATATATAATATAGATATTACATGGAATGTAAACTTTTATTTTTAAATAAATTGAACATAATACATTAAAAACAAAAGTTTATTGCAGTTATTTAATTTTTTTAAATGTTGCCCCTTTTTTTTTAAATCCCCTTTTTGTGCCACTTTTCGAAAAATGTCATCGGTCACCCTGATGTTAACACATCAAAAAACTTAGTTCTCATAAACAACGGAAAATACGAAATGCAATGAAAATCTATTTTAATGGGTAAATGAATTTCCAATAATGTGCTAAAATCAATTAAAAATGAAATTGTTTACCCCCTTATTATCATAGTTAAAATTTTTCATAGAAAATTTTTTTAATAGATATTATTTTTTGTATTCCTTCACTGTAATAATTTTTTGAGTGTGAATTTTTGGTTGTACCTAAAAAGCTCTTTTTATGTCAAAACGAAAGCTTTAGAATATGTTTTATAAAAATCAAATTTTAAACGTTATCGTTTATAAACGAAACATAAAAACGAAAGGGCTTATGTTTCCTAAAAACAGGCTGTAAGTCAATACAGGTGACCACTTCACACTTTACTCTCACGGGTTCTTTAATATTATGGATTTCTTAAAATCTTGCTTTCTAATCCAATCTATATCAACTGACAACTAACAGCTGTAAATTTCTGTTGCCAAAACAAACCAATTGTCGTTTTTCAAGTCAGCTTTATTCTGATATTTTTTTTATGTTCTCAAATATACTTTGATCACAAAGTAATCGTAGAAACAATATACTATTTGCGTACTCTCTTGTGAGTTAAAGAAATTATTCGAATTATCGATAAATATTATTCGAATAATTCTTTATACTAAATTGAAAAATTTTTCGAACATTTGAATAATTATTGTTCGAATGACAAGACTTTTGCATACCCAGCAAAAATTGCATAAAGTTTTCTCTCTACTAAAGCCAATTCCTGACTGACTTCCTAAAAGAAGGCATTAAAAGAACCCGGAATCGAGTACAACTACATAAGACTTAATTTTTAATTTTTAGCGGACATGGCTCCGCCTAATTTTTCGACAATGACATCCATATTATCTCACACAAAAAGGGAATTTTTTAAAAATCGGAGTTATGGCCAATATACAGGCATGTTCTGGAAATCAAATTTTTCAAATCACATGTGATTTGAAAAGAAAAGTAATAGTTGTCCTGCAGACGTTTTTAAAATCATATTCGATAAATTTATTTTAGAAATGATATACGATGCTTTATACAATTGAACAATTAAAATATAAGAGTGAAAAACTATTTGCATGACCATTATTACTTTTAAAATCACATGTGATTCGAAAAATGTGATTTTCCGAACATGCCTGTATATTGGCCATAACTTTGACTAAAAAAAAAATTCCTTTTTGTATGAGATAATATGGATGTCATTGTCGAAAAAGTAGGCGGAACCGCTAAAAAAAAATTAAAATTTAGTCTTATGTACTTGTAGTCGATTCCGGGTTCTTTTAATGCCACAATCATACTTTTCAAAAAGTGGGTGGGCCATGCCCCCTCATATACGTATAACATAAGAGTTATTTTATTCTATTCAATAGATTCTCATGAAATTGAGCATACCTTGGGTGTTTCTAGTGGCACAATCTGGCATTAGAAAATGGGGGCGTGGTACACTTATCTTAGAACTTACCAAAAATGTTATGCACATTCTACCTACTTTGGCAGATTCCAAGAGCTGGCATTTTCAAAAATGTGGGCGGTGCCACGTCCATAGCAATTTCATAAAATATTTAAAATACATATTTGTATTTTTCGCTGTCTTTAGGTATTTTGTTTTCTTTTAATATTTCAGTATACTAGTGGTATTCACACCGAACTTGTTAATTTGTTACTCGTTAATTTGTTAATTTGTGAAAGTTACCAACTGTGAACGACCCGTTTTTAAAACTTTGTTAGTCTGGTAACTTTCGTAGTAAAACAGCTGATTTATTGTTCTGACACAATTTATTATTCTGAAAAAAATAAAACATGCCACGAGAAAGTGTAAAAAAAAACAATTGTAAACTATTTAATTAACGAAAATTGCCAAAATACAAATATTTTTTTAGAAATGTATCACGAATGACTTTTTTATTATATTTATTTAGAAACTGCAACAGCTGATTGTGAGTTACCAACTAATAGCAGCTATTTTTTCACGGGTGTCATGTCGTTAATTTGTTAAATGTTAATCCGGTAGCGCGTTAAATATATAAAAACAAAATGCGTGTAAAAAGTAACGATTAACGACTAACAAACTAACAAGCTCGGTGTGAAAACCCCTACTGTGTTTAATATCGTTACTTGCTCACAATCAGCGTTGCCGTTGTGACACTAAAGTATCACTTTTGTCCCTTTTTCGTGCCAATGACACTTCTTATGACCCTTTTTTTAATTTATCCCTTTGTATCATTTTAACAAAATGTATGTCGTAGGGCAATTATATGCTCAAAAATTGGACATAGCATAGTCTAGCATATCAGGTATTGGAAAAAGTGCTGTTCGTCCAGTTGGCGATATTCGGTTCGATGGTATCGATCATTTTACAGTTTTGTTCGATACAAAATCCAATAAATGGTGAAAATATTGCAAAAAATCTGACAACCAAATTCCTGATTCCAAATGCAAATTATTTCTAGGAGTATCATAATTAAATAATATGTATTTTAACTTACGAGTACTTTCATCTTCAATCTTAATAAAACTTTTTATAAATAAAATTTTTGAAAACCGAGTAGACCGTCTAGGACGGTCTGCACTATTCTTTACCTGGCGTTCGTTCCTGTTTTTTCCACCAGTAAATCAAAACTTGCGGTTCTTTTGACTATATTATTATTAGTTTTATCCGATAGTTTTTACGATGTGGCCAGTTAGAGGGTTAACGTTGACTTAAAATTAAAGTATGTATATTGATTAGCTTTATTTAAGTCTAATGTATTTTATTAATTGTTTAAATTCGTGTTTCTTTTTCTTCAATTGAAATAAATGTTATTTTTTTTTTGTTCACAAAAAACTTGACCCTATTTTACTATAAAATACACTTTTTTTACCCTTTTTTTTCTCTTAAATACCCTTTTTATGATACTTTTTCAAAATTTTTAAAGGCAACCCCGCTCACAATGAAAATGTTTTGATGTTGCCACATTAAAATTTTAAGATACTCATTGTGAATTCCCTAAGTATGTACATACGTACATATGTATGTTTATAATTTCAATTCATAGTTGCCCATTTTTAAGAATCGTCTGTTAGTGTGTTTAACTTTATGCTTAGAAGAAAAAATTTTATGAAATTTTAATATAACATAAGTATGCAAAACCGTTTCTCTATTTCTGCAACATCCTCTCCAAACGTTATTGATATTTCCTAGAAAAAAAGAAAGAAATATATTCCATCAGTAGATATTTCTTCTATTTTAAGCATGCAAATATTTTTTTTTTATAAATTTCTATTTCTTTCGCATTAATTTTGTTTGAAATAATTTGTTTTTTGGCTCATTGACCTGCAAACAAACGCTGGCATTTCAAAACATGTATTCCTTCCTTTTTGGGGGCTTTTAATTTTAAAACCGACGTTAGAAATTTTTTCATTGTTCTAACTTTTATTGCGTACATATGTTTTTGTGTGTATGTATATACATGTACACACTTATTCTTCTTATACGTACTCGTATGTACATTATTTCCATTGCACACTCCATCACTTGGTATGTTTTTGTTGTTTTTCTTCACAATAATTCATTTGATTGTCTGAAATTATTGCACTTTTTTTCCTTATTAAATATTGTTGTCGAAAATTATCAAAAAAAAAAACATGTTTTTCTCTCTCCCTCTCTCTCTCTCAGAAGCAAATAATGAAAAAAAGCGAAATTATCACATGACCTTGAATGCGGTTGCTTCACTTTATTAATTCTTATTTTGCTTTTATTCATACATATACAATTTATTTTGATGACAGAGAACGAGCGATTGGATGCACACGAACTACACATGCACACTCATGCACAAGTAAATAAGAAAAAGGGTGGTGGGCTGGACTGTAGACCGGGGGAGCTGGCCAAATAAATAAATATAAAATAAAACAATGGTACTTATGTACATTCTTTACAACTCTACACACAAGTCCAATAAAGTTAAAAAGCAATCAGTTAATAAATATTCATAAATGCATACATACTTGCGTACATGCATACACATTCATAAGTAATTGATAGTACCTATCAGTGATGGGAAATGAGATTTGCATTTCGGTATCAAAAAAATCTTTTTCGAGTATTTTTTTGGTCCCGAGAGTACCAAAAATTATTATTTTTTCTTATTTTATGATTTGAACAGGCTAAAGTTCGCATCGCTTTGAAAGCCAAATTACATGTGATAATTATTAATGAACAAATAACATCAAAGTTAGTTGTAAATATTCTGACAACGCATAGTTGAACGGAAAAGCTAGCCGTTTTCGAAGGCCAATTAACCTTCATCACCATTGTTCTTTTATGTTTGGTCCACTGTGTGTGGTGTGAGTTGATGTAGATTTCTGCTTTATATGCAGGGTGGGCCAAAAGAAACCAAGGGGTGTAAAAGTTTAATAACTTTTTTGTTTATTAACTTTTTTTTATTTTTTCTTTCAGATTATATAATATACAAAATGGAAATTATTTTACACTAAGTATGAAAAATGATGTCTCTTAAATGACCACCGTTTTCAGCTTCGCACTGATGGGCTCTTTTTAGAGCATTTTCCATAACATCTTTCAAAACTTGTGGCTGTAGCGTTCGAATTTCTGCAACAATGTTTGCCTTGAGTTCAAGGATTGTCTCTGGCTTGTTCACATACATTCGCTCCTTCAAAAAACCCCAAAGAAAATAGTCGGTGCTGTCAAATCTGGCGATCGCGCTGGCCAAATGATTTCCGAATTTCGAGAAATTATTCGCTCTCCAAAAATTTGACTTAAAAGTGCCATTGTGTCTCGGGCAGTATGGGCAGTGGCTCCGTCCTGCTGAAACCACATACCAGGTCTGTTTTCAAGAGCAGGACGTAAAAAATTTTCTATCATAAACCGATACCGCTCTCCATTTACGGTTACAGCACTTCCATCTTCATTCTCGAAGAAGTAGGGCCCAATGACATTTTCAGATGTGATCCCACACCATACTGTACACCTGATGGGGTGCAATTGGCGTTGATGAATGGCTCTTGGATTTTGAGAACCCCAGAACCTACAGTTCTGCTTATTAACAAAGTCATTCAAATGAAAATGAGCTTCATCACTCATAATCAAATTTTTTAATAAAGTTGATTTCATTTCTGGCCAACTCTTGAAATTTAACTGCAAAATTTAGACGTTGCCGATGATCTGCGGGTTTTAATTCTTGGACCAATTGCACCTTATATGGGTATGACTGTAAATCTTCTTTTAAAATGAGCCGTAGTGGCGTACGAGACATTTCTAGCTGAGCAGAACGCTTTCTGCCAGATGTTTCTGGTGCTTCGTTAACACTTTGCTGTACTCGTTCAATATTTTCCGCAGTGCGACTTAAACGTGGTCTACCGGTTCGAGGCAAATCTCTTACGCTGCCATGTTGGTGATGACGATTAACTAAGCAACGAATCATCGCTTCAGAGGGCGAAATTCTGACGTTAAAATGTCGACGATATGCTCTTTGCGTTAAAATAATTGATCTCTGGTTTAAATAATAAAATTCTATTGTTCTGGTTCTCTGTTCAGTTGTGAACCTCTCCATTATAAATTCTCCAAGTGTTGTCTATATAATCTGAAAAAAAACATTAATAAACAAAAAATTTATTAAACTTTTACACCCCTTGGTTTCTTTTGGCCCACCCTGTATATGCATACCGTGAGAGTATCAAATGTGTTGCGGGAGTACTACGGTACTTTTTCATGTCAAATAGTATCAAAAAAAGTACGATCGTACCAACTTTCCCATCACTGGTACCTATCCCACTTGACCTGAGATTCGATAAAAAACGAATGCTCACTACATCGAAGAAATTTCGATACAAAATTGTGCGCAAATCTAAAAAAAAATTCGAATGTTCGCTAAAGCTTCGAACTTCATTAAAGTGTTTTAAATTTGGATGAAAAAAATTTACAAGAAATAATTTTTGGCGAATTAATTTGTATCTACATGTTTTTTTTTAATGCATGTTTTTTATTTATTGTATCTTCAAATATGAACTAACAATAAGTGTTCAAATCTTAAATCTATAAAAAAAATATTAGGCCCGACCAATGTCGGACATAAGCTTAGTGATAGTTATTAATAATACATAAGTAGTGATAAGCAACATAACGAAAAAAGTGTTTTCAAGCAGCTTCATCATCTAGAGTGTTGAATATTAGAGCCCGTGTATATCTCTTTTTTAAGCGGATGTGTCCAGTAAAGTTCAAAATATTACGAGCAAGCGGATTAGGATGTGACTCGAGTTTTGTTAGATATTTGCCTGCGTATTTTACAATTTCTTCAGTCACTAGTGGCATATTCAAATCGCGATGTATATTTGAATTTTTGATGTACCATGGAGCCGATGTTATCATGCGTAAAATTTTATTTTGCCTTCGTTGAATTTTCTCTACATTTGAAGCTGAAGCAGTGCCCCATAGTTGAATTCCGTAACACCATATTGGCCTTAAAAGCGACTTGTATATCAAAAGTTTGCAGTCTAGACTGAGAGTTGAATTTCTACCAATCAGCAAAATGCACCTGAGCTAATTTTAGTTTCATTTGAGTTAACTTAGAGTCAATGTGGTGTTTCCATGTAAGTCGTCGATCAAGGTGTATACCAAGATATTTCACATGTGAATGTTGAGGAACAACTTGATTGTTAATCCGAATGGGGGAGCAAGTATCTCTTCTTAGGGTGAACGTTATATGGACACACTTTTGTTCATTGACTTTAATTCTCCATAAGTTTAACCAAAGCTTCATCTGGCTAATGTGTTCCTGGAGTTTGCGGGATGCCTCATTAGGATTTTCGTGCATACTAAGGCAGGCTGTATCTTCGACAAATGTGGAAGTATGGATACTACTGCTCACAGGCATATCACAAGTATAAATCAAATATAAAACTGGTCCCAGTATACTCCCCTGTGGCACACCGGATGAAATAGTTTCAGGCCTACTCGTAAAGTCTCCTTCCACAACAGTGAACTTACGGGAAATAATGTAACTTTCCAAAAGATTTAAAATGTTTATTGGTAAGTAAGTCTTCAATTTTAAAATTAGGCCTTCATGCCACACTTTATCAAATGCCTGGGAAACGTCAATAAAGAGCGCAGAACAATACTTTTTTTCCTCAAAAGTTCTTCTTATAAATTGAACCAATCTGTGCGTTTGTTCAATGGTGCTATGCTGACTTCTAAAACCAAATTGATGGTCTGGTATGCACCCACTACTAATTAGAATTGGGGACAATTTTGTTTTGAGCAGTTTTTCAAAAAGCTTTGACATAGTTGATAGTAGACTTATTGGCCTATATGACTCAGCCTTGGTTAGATCTTTGCCCGGCTTTGGAATCATTTTAACCTTGGCAAGCTTCCAGCTGTGTGGATAATACTCCAGTCGTAAAATGGCATTAAATATGAATAATAGGATTCTCATTGCAATACGAGGCAAGTTCATAAGCATCTGGTTACTAATTCCATCAATACCCGGAGCTTTCTTCGGGTTGAGTTCGGCAATTAATTTTTGTAAATCACGCGTCTTAAACTTTATGTGTTGAGGGGGTAGAGCGACTACATTCGGCAAATCAGCAACTCCAGTACATATGTTTGGCGTAAAAACGGATTTTAAGTGCTCAGCAAATATTTTACCTTTTTCAGTATCGCTTCTTGCCCAACTTCCGGTAGATGTGCGTAGAGGTGGCTTATACTCAATGGGTATTTTAAGCTTTCTAGCAGCGCGCCACAAAGAGTAATTAGACGCTGGTGTGACATCAAGACCTTCCAGATAATTTTTAAGAGATGCAGTTTTTTCAGACGCAAGCAACTTTTGGAGTCGTTTAGTGCACTCTTTAAATCTGATTTTATTTTGTGGTGATCTGTGCTGTTGCCATTCCCTTCTAGCTCTTCTTTTTTTACGTACGAGACGTTCAATGTCTGTAGAATAAATTTTATTAAACCCAGGCTGCGGATGGGAGATAGTGGCATGTTCAGCAGCCTGTTTAATATTCTCGCTGAGATTGGCAATGTTAGATTCAATATCATCGGATGTTCTAAGCGTAATGTTTTCCGTACAATGACTACTGAGATATTTTTTGAACCCCAGCCAATTAACACGATTGATCATCTTCACATATGGGTCAGGTAAGTTACTTCTTAATGGATCGTAGGAGAGTGATCGGACGAAAGATCAAGAGAAGCTTGAACTTGAATTAAATCCCTAGAGATATTTTTTATGACGCCAAAATCTATAACATCTGGAATTTTTTGTATGTCAGTAGGCCAATAAGTGGGCTCCCCACTCGAAATGACATCCAAGCCCATTTTTGAAATAGTGTTGAACAATGCTCGACCTCTGGGGGTAATAAGACGCGAACCCCAGAACGTATTCTTAGCATTGTAGTCGCCAGCTGCTACAAAACAAGGTCCAAGAGATTTGTAGAAATCCTCATATTGATTCTCAGTGATTGAAAATCTGGGAGGGGAGTAAATTGATAATATAACAAAATTTGTACAAAAACTTTCAATGACAATATTTGTTGCTTGTAGGTGTTCTTCACAAATGTTATCAAGAACATAGTGCTTGAGTCTTGACTTTATTAGAATTGCTGATCCACCGATACATATGTGACAGCGCATAGAGAAAGGGACCTAAGGGTAAAAACCTGGGGCCTAATTCCTGCACTCGTGATCGGAATTGCATTCGAATAGAAATTAATTTCGATGGCTAGAAATTTTCGGATGATGTCACTCGTTACCAAGCGAATCGAGTTTTTGTTTCAGTGTTGGAAAAAGGCAAATATATTTATATATAAATTCATTTCACAACACTGAATAAATTGTAAGCAAAAGCATATGTTTGTATATATGTATGTGTGCAAAAACATATGTATGTACGTACATACACACGTATATGCAGAAAAAGGAAACGAATATAATTACATAAATGTTGTTTTCATTTTAATTTAATTAATAACTTAATAATAATAAAGTTAGAGAATAGAGCACCAGCTACATTTTCGATTCTTTTATTGGTTGACCAGAAGCAGTTAATTTTTTATTTAGATGCTCCCAGAGTTGGTTGATTTTTTTATATTTTATTTTATTATTTGCCAAGTCAGTGTGTTTTGTTATATTTGAAGTCAACTAGAAATTTTTTAATTTGTATTTTATACGTACATTTGTGCATTCATTCATTTATAAATAAATAAGTCAAATATTGAACATACATTTTCCTTTTCTTCGTTTTTTCTATGTTAAACATGATTTCGAATGCCTTTTTGCTTGCGAGTAAAAACACGAACGGTTGCATTCGAATATATGCACGCTATCGAATGCTGTCATTAGAAATTCTGATATGTGTTGTTGGAAACCGAATGCGAAAATCCCAAAAGTTAAAAAACTCGAACATTCGAGTAATAACTCGCTCGCAATCGAATGCTAGAATTAGGCCCCTGTTTTGTTCAGGAGAGCCATTTTAAAGATTTAAGTACGTGTACCATCACCGAATAAAACGCGCATATCTCTGGGAGGGAACACTTTTGGGGCATGGGATCGATCTCATTAGATGCTCACATGTTGTCCACATCAAAAAAAAAAGTGGAAATTGATTTTTTTTACCCTTAGGTCCTTTTATCTATGCGTTGTCACATACATATATTTATAATTTGATCAGACTAAAGTTCGTATCGCTTTGTAAGTCAAATTACATGCGTTAATTATTAATGAACATATAACACCAAAGTTAATTGTAAATAGTCAATGGAATGGAACAACCAGCTGTTTTCGAAGGCCACTACACCTCCATCATCAGCGTTCTTTGTGTTTGGTTCACTGTGTGTGGTGTCAGTTGATGCAGATTTCTGCTTTATATACACAACTTTTATTAATTTGTACTTTTGGCGATTATCTGCTAGTTTTTTTAACTATTCTTTTATAAAAATTTATATTAAGAAAAGGACTATATAAAAACATGATGAAAAATAATTGTACTCGATATCAAAGGAAATTTCAAAATATTTCAATAGCGTGCGGGAACACGCCTATTCATTGGGCAGGCTCACGCCCTTTAAAATTTAATATTTTTTCACTTGCTTTTACTTGACCGATTCTTTTGAAACTACACACACACACCTTGAGCTTTGAAAGTGGCGACATCTTTTACACCACTAATATTTGCAAAAGTGGGCGCAATCACACCTTTAAAATTTAAAACTGGCATTAACAAGCTAAAAATAATTTAGACTTAATTTCGTTATTCACATTGTCTAAAAATTTTATAAAAATTACTTGTATGTATAGTCAACTGTTGAGAGAAAAATTAAATCATTGGGTGCATTCATAAGACGTAGCTGTTGCGACACCGTTTGTCTTAGAAACGCATAGTTGAGTAATTCCGCTCCACTCAACAGTTGAGTAATTTTCCATCATAAAATTTTTTCGCTACCTATAGTCAACGTGTTGTGCTCAGCCTAAACAGCTGCTCGAATAGAGTTATGCCTGTTATATGCTTTGTTAGGTGGAAGGAGCAAGTATTTGTTAAATTTTATATTACAAATGCGATGAAGTAACAAAATAAAGATATAAAATTAAATTATATCCATCAAGCCGTTTCTAAGACGTAACTGTTGGGGCCAACAGTTGCCAACAGTTTCACAACTGTTGTGCTCAACTGCTACGTCTTATGAATGCACCCAATGATTTAATTTAATTATGTTGTGTGTAAAATTTATACTGTCAATTGAAGTCTTCAAACTCGTTTTTTCCAAAACTACTTATTCTGAGTTCTGACGTTGTTCAATTAAATGAGCAATATGTACATAGATGCTCATACATATATAAATGCTTAAAGTAAAATCAAAAAATATCTTACTAAGTCCAGGCACGAAATCATTACCATAGTTTTCTATTGAAAAATTTCATTGTGAAATGAAAGAAAACAAAACCTGTAAAGAAATTAAAGAAAACGAGAACAAAAGGACTCCTAGCTGGTGCAAAATTGAAAATGTGTAATAAAATCAAACACTTGTAAAAAACTTAACGAATCAACTGTAATATCAGTTAAAAAATTATCACACACACACACACACACACGCACGCAATTTGTTTACAGCAACAATAATACGAGTAGTAATCAAATTGCAAAAGCAAAACAAAAGTAAAAGTAAAAAAAAAGAAAGTGATATTCAAACTCACATACAACAAAAAAAAAACGCATTGCCGATTGAACCAATTGCAAGAATGTATATGTGTGTAGCTGTAAAACAGCATTTGCCAAAGCACCTGACACTCTCTTACGAATGTACATATGTATGTATGTATGTATGTATGTACTACTCAGTATTACATACAAATTATACGTAATGTTCAGAAATTTTATAAAGGCCAATTCCTAAAGGGTTGATTATAAAATTACAAATTTTTCTATTGATTATTTTATTATTTATTTGCCTCTTATTATTTATTATTGTTTTTAAGATGAAAGTAATAGAAATTTGAAATTATATTAAAATACTTCTTGTGATATAAAAATGTTTTTGACAGCTTTTTTTAATTTTTTAGTGTTAATTTTGATTATAAAATATCACAATTGCCGAGATTTGATATTTTATGTATGTACATATGTAGGTACGTATGTTTATGAATTTTAAAATTCGAAGTTGTTTTCGGCATTTAAAATAAAGATTTTTTACGCACTAGCCTTTTTGTCCACCCACTTCGAAAATTCTAAATTGCTTTCGAAATTTACAACGCTCATGTTGGCACTTTATTTTCATGTTTTCATTAAAAACAGTCGATTTCTTATTTCATTTGAACCTTAATTTAATCCTATGTGTGACCTTCTCCGAAAAAAGGGACTAGTGTGTCAAAAAAAAAAAGGAGTGGATTCTGGTACATAAAAGGGTGTAGAATAAGATGAAATGAGTTAGATTTCTGATAAAAATTTATTTACACCATAAAAACGTATAAAACGCATCTCCCAACTGAAGGTGTGTTCAAAACTTTAAATGCGTTTTTATTAAAACTTCATTTTCACACACTAGGTCCCTTTTCGAAAATTCGAAATTAATTCAGGACTTTGTTTTGACTTATTAAGAAAACCAAAATAATAATATTGTTTGATCTTAGAAATTTTCTATTTCGAAAACTCGAAGTTATCAACAAAATTTAAAACCTTTGTCTTAGAACTAGACATTTTTTCTATTTCGAAAATTTGAAGTTTTTTTTTTAAGATTTATAAAAGTCATGTCGGCATGTCCGTTTTCATTAAAAACAGTCGATTTTTTATTTCATTTGGACTGTAATAACATTTTCTGTTGTACATACAAATGTATATCGAAAATTCGATTTTATATTCTGACATATACGGGTATGTCCTGCATTCCACGTGAAATTAAAACGAGTGGAACTTCCATAGCATTGTTGTTATAATTACATATTTCCAACAACAATTTTATGGCAATTCCACTCGTTTTAATTCCACGTAGAATGCAGAACATACCCGATATATTTTGATATAACAAAAACATAAATACTTTATATATTAAAACTAAATATATTTTTTTTTCGAAAACTCGGAGTTGTTTTTAGCATTTAAAACGATTAGGTCGGTACTTGCGTTCTCACTATTTGATTTCAAAAATAGATTTTTTATGTCGCCTGGACTTAGATTAGATTTTTTATATACTATACATATGTAGGTATGCATGTACATATATGTATATCAAAAATTCGAAGTTGCTTCAACACTGAGAAGTCCAAAATTGATACTGGTATTTTCTTTCTTTCATTTAAAATTATGAAATTATTTTTTTTAAAGCAAAAACAAACTTTGTTAAAAGAATAAAATTTATTTATTGGCAAATAGTTATAATAATTTTCTTACCTATGAAAAATTTTGTAGAAAACATTCCAAACAGCTTTCAGTGATGCATTCATACCTACATATGTACGAATATTTTTGAGTGCGGCTGTTGTGTGTGTGTGTGTGCAATTATTCTCTTTGTAAATGAGTTATTACAGTTAATTACATGCATATGGATTTGGAAAAAAAAAATTCAATATGGTCGATGCAGCTTCTTTCTTGTTTTAGCACTACCAGCAAGCAGCAAAAGCAAAAACAAAAAGAAAACACAAAATAATAAACTTTACACGATAAATTGTTTTTGTTTGTTTGTTGTTTTTTCTTCCATTTGAAACAAAGTTAAAGGTCAGTGCTTGATTTCAAGGCCAATTCAAAGCAAAAAAAAACTAACAAAACAAAAATGTGCAAAACAATAATATTAAAACAAAAGAAATATGAAACAGATAGCACAACAACAATATTAATTAAAAAATAAAAAACAACATGCATGTATGCATGTATGTATGTATGTAGGTGTACATCCATACATACATACATGCCTATTGAGATAATACAAAATTCAATTGAATTTGATTTCAGGTAATGAAAAAAGATAAAAATTTCTTTTTTGTGGTTCAGCTCGATACCATTTTTATCGAGCTGAAATTTATTTTTTATTAAAATATTTGAATAGTTCCAGTACATATGTACATATATACATACATAAGTACATATGTATATATATGTATATATATTACAATAATCTGTATAACTGCCTATTCCGTTTTATGTATAAAATATATGTATGTACAAAAAAAAATTCATAGCGGTAAGTTGTTTTAGGGGTGTGTCCGTCCCTCAAAGCTGGCTCCCAAGCCCCTTTTTATTGATTGCTTCTGCTGCAAAATATCTTTAATGTAACTTACACCTTTTTTAAAATTGTTTGACGATACATACATATGTATGTATGTATGTACATATATGCAAGCTCAGGTGCATTTATTTTGCACTTACATACATATATACATACATATGTATTTGCAATTATGTTTGTTTGTGTCTGTCGCTTTCTAATTGGATTAAATTGATCATAAATTTTGATACAAATGCATAAAATTTTTTCTAAATGAATTCACACACATACTTATGTACATACAAAAAAAAAACACACACAAAATTCCACTTAAATGCAATAATGGCTTTTATTATTGCTTTTGAATGAAAACAGAAAAAAAATCACTAAATTTTAATTGCCAAAAAAGTGGAATTTTTGTAAAAAAAATATATACATACATACATATACCTACAACGTACATACGTATGTAGATATGTATGTATGTATATGTGTAAATAAATAAAGAACAAAGACTAATTAAAAATTTTGTTTTTATTTATTTAAGGCAGAAAAAATTAAAAGAAAATTGTGGAATAAACGATTAGATACATGCATGCATACATGTACATATGTATGTATGTATGTATATAGGCGCCCTTAAGTATAAAAGTGGTCTAAGTCCTATATATTTATTTGGTTAGATACTTATTTAGTGGATGATATTTTAAAAAATCAAAAAATATTTTTGTATTATGCAACATTTTAATTCAGAGTTATACTAGTCTCGATTAATATAAATTTATTTAAAACTTATTAACAGCCTTATTTATAAAACTTGTTAAGGTTTTAAAAAGGTTTTTTAAGAAAAATGTTGTATGAAAATTGGTTTTAAAAAACCTTTAGAGAGCCTTAATAAGTTTTATAAATAAGGCTGTAAATATTTAAGGCCTTATTCAAAAAAAAAAAAAAAAATAATAATAATAATTTAGGTTTACAAAACGTTTAACAAACAAATTGCCATACAAAATTTGTTTTGTAAACCAACATTTTTTTTCTGAATACGTCAGTTATTGTTGTTGTTTTTTTCAACATTTATTTTAATACAAACAATGCTTAAACAATCAAATCCGTAACGAAAATTATACCTCACTACCTCCAAAATTATGTTTTTCGGAAAAATTCTGTACCAAATTTAAAAAATCGGTTCGGAACCGGATAAAAAAAAATAGTCTGTCAAGGCAATTATGAATAAAATTCCGCGAGAAATTTCTCCCTTTTCCAATTAGAATTTTTTTTTTTTGCCTACTACTTGCTATTAATTGGAATTGTTCCCAGGGAAAAATTTCCCGCGGAATTTCATTCATAATTGCCCCATATATTTGACGCTGGTAATAGAGATTTTCATTGGTGGGAGAATTTTTAAAATCGGTTCAGCAGTTTGGGCGTGAAAGCGTCTAAAACCGAAGTAGGTTTCCAGTTTTTCTGGGAGCTTAGGAAAATCGACTTCACAAGTCTTATTGCTTAGCTGATTAGTTTGGCGGAGAGAGAGAGAGGAGGTGAACAGAAACGTTTCTTTTCCCCCTCGTCCCTATCTCTCCTAACAAACAAATCAGCTTAGCAATAAGGCTTGCATAGTGTAAACTAGGACTTACAGACGGACATTACAGACGATATTCGACCATTTTTGGTGAAGTATGTGGTACTTTTAGTTTGAGCATTGTTGCCATATTTCATAATTTCATAATCAGGGCTATCATGACTAAAATTCCGCGTGAAATTTCTCCCTTTTCCAATTAGAATTTTTTGTTTTCCCTATTACTTGCTATTAATTGGAATTGTTCCCCGGGAAAAAATTCACGCGGAATTTTATTCATGATAGCCCTGAATATTTTAACAGTTTCAGTTAAAAAAAGCATTTAAAAAATAGGAACTAAAAAGATAAAATTCAAATTGTTTAAGAAAAAAAAAACACTGAAAACTTTAAAATTATTTAGTTTCAGCTAAATAAAACATTATAATATGTGTTACCTACTATAATGCCGGTCGTCGAAAGTTGGCGCCGTGAATATGTAAATTTAAAAGTTGATAACCCGCTTGCTTGACAACGACTTTAAATAGCGCTGCAGCACGCTGTAGGCAATTTAACGGAAACTAAATTATTTTTAGCTTTTTATAGTCTTTGAATTTGATGAAATTTGTTTTATTCCATATACCTACATAAGTTTGAAATTACTAAAAATTTGTGTCAAGTATCTTGTTACTGATTGTCAAGGTGATGAGTAATTTTTTTATTACTACACATGGAAATAACATAAAAGGTATTTATCTCTAAATAAATATATGTTACATATTTTTAAGATTAATTATCATTATTAATTAATTAATATAAAAAGGCCCTAAATCATTATTTTTTTAAAATCGAGATTTTTGCATTTATCGCTACATTACATGTTCTTCTATCGAAATGTACAAAAATATCGAATCCAAAAAATAATGAGTTAGGGCCTTTCTATATTAAGGCAGCGATATGTACATAAATTATCGTTAGTAGAACAAAAACCTTATATTGGAAAAATTCTACGAAAAGTTTAGAAACCCAGACATCTTGGATTAAAAATTTTGTTAAGGTTGCACCCACACATTCCCAATATTATTGTGCAATAATTGATATTGTACAATAAAATGGCACAATTTATTGGATAAAATCAAAAAATCTTTCGATTCTTATTGCGCAACAAGAAATATTTTGTAATGCTTGTGACAACATCGTGCAATAATTAATTGCAGGTACATCAGTACATCAGTAAACATTATTTTAATGGTTTTTAAATTATTTAATTAATATTGTTAGGATTTTGTATTGATTTTAAAAATTTATTAAACGCATTTATGTATCTAATTTATGTTTACTTTTACATACATATGTATAATGAAAGAAAAATTGCGCCATATAAGTTTTTTTTAAATATTGTGCAATATATTGAATAGTGTGGAACGAAAGGACAATAATAAAAGCCACAAAGTATTCAATAATATTGCATACCATAAACTATGCAATATTATTGAGTACTTTGTTGCTTTGGATTTTTAGCATTTTAAAATATTTGGCTATTCTTATTCGCAATTGTAAACAAAATAAAGGACGCAAGTACTCACTCTGTTTTAATTTATTTGGAATGAAACATTTAGCAACTTAAGCCCAATAAAAGGTTATTTTGGCTTGCGCATATGTGTAACCAAGAGTATGCTCCGTTGAATGGAATTTTAATTTAACAACTGATGAACTTAAACAATCTTACTCTCTTATTTTGGATTTTGCACCCATTATTTTGTGTTGGAAACTCCGTGCTGTAGAGTCATTCTTATGTTTAGCATCGTTGTATTTCAGTTTTCTCGTTATATTCAAATCCACATTTTTGTTTCGTAACAATCACCCTTATTCCAGTTGTCAACATCGACGTCACGTCAATGCAATGTTTGTTTCCCCGTTGCCGAATTGACTGCTATTGACAGGCTCAAGCTTTTTTTTCTAGTCCTTAGGGAACTGAAATAGGCTCTCAGCAGCGCAAAATTGTTGTCCAGAGAGAGTAGACAAGCCCCGATTTTTTTTTGGTATTGTATGGACGTGACGTCGATGTTGTCTACTGGAATAAAGATGAATATTGATAATTTTGATATTCATTAAGTCTTCATGCTAATGTGCATAAGAGCGGGTCGCGAATCTTTGGTTTCTTGGGAAAAATATCTTAATATTTTCTTTAGATATCGTTTTTGGTGTTGAATTTTTTTTTACTTGTTTTTAAATACAGAATTTGGCTCACCCTAATAAATATTAAGACATATGCATGTATGTAGCAGTAAGACCTTCTTATCATTGAATTGTTACAGTAAAATAGCTTTTTTCTTAGATATATGAGTTGTTTTGTTAAAGCAATGCTGATAAATATGCCCTTCCCATTGGGCGTTTTGTGAGAAAAATTTATGTTCTATACACACAGAGAAAAGTTGCATTTTAAAATCTACGAAAACAAATTTAATTTAATATTTTTTCGGTAATGATTTGGTTTCACATGCATTTCATGTTAATTCAACATGATTTACAGTAATCTTCAAAGAGATGTTTTTTCATTTTGAAATAATGTTATTTCATATTGTTTAATACTGTTAAATTAAGATTAAGAAACATGTTGAATCAAAAATATTTCAAGTTGAAATAACGTGAATTTTTTAATTATGTACTGAGAAATAGCACAATGAAGCATATTGAATTAAAATTATTGCACGTTGAAATAACATGTATTTTTTTAGTTTAATGTAGTCAAAGTTTTTCAAAAATTGCTGATATTGCAGAGGCACAGTAGAATCTCGAAAGAGAACAAAAATATCCCAAGGGTAATTAAGTTTTTCGAACTCTTAACTTTTCTAACCGTTTTTCATACTTGAAAAAAATACAATAAAATACATGGATTTTTCGGAAATAAATCAGTAATATTACAAAAAAAAACTAAGATTTAATTTGTACCGGCTGTTATTAAATTTCCTTTCACCCTTGGCGATTTTCGTATAGAAAAACTTAATACATTAAAAAAAGCAATGTGGGTCCGATCACAGAGGAGATGCGTAAACATATAGTACTGAAACATTTTTTTTAAGTTGGAAGTACTTATGCTTTTAGTATATTTTTTTAAATTAATTAATTAAAAGTATCAAAACTTTCAGTATTGTAAATACATAGGAATTTACTGGTTTTTCTTTGTTTTATTTAACTTGCTTATTTGGTTAGTAAATGGGCACACTGCAGTATATGTATGTATATGTACTGCATTAAAAATTGCAGTAAGCAGTAAATTTACTGATTACTGAAAAAATTCAGTAAATTTTTACTGATAATGAAATTTAATTTGCATTACCAGTAAAATCGTGGGGCCGTAATCATAATAAAAAACATATGAAAAACATTTAGCCACTTGGTAGAATTTCATTATGAATACGGGCATTACTGATTACCGAAAATTCAATGCACCTCATCATATAATAAAACATTTAGGCAATTTATAAAAATTGTAGAAAAAAATTTTAGTAATCAGTAAAAATTTACTGGTTAAAATTTTTTTATTATTTTTACTGAAATTTTGGTGGTACTGCTCATAATGGTAAATGCCTTTACTTTTACTTTTTAATTTTTAATTCCTGATGTTCAGCGTTTAGTTGTTGCTGTTCGTGTTGTTGTGTACGCATTGCAATTAAAATAAATTCAGTAAAGTGCGACTTTGACTCGCGCACGAAGGGTTCCGTACATTCGGTTTTGAGCATTTTTTTTTTGATGTGGCTTTTTTCCTTTTTTTAAGTTTTTTTCAGTTTAAACGACTTTTTTAGTTTTGTTGCTTTTTTCTCGTTTTGGCGTTTTTTTCTCTTTTTGGGTTTTTTTTTCATTTTCGCAATTTTTTTCATTTTGGCGATTTTTTTCATTTTGCGATTTTTTTCTGATTCGGGGATTTTTTCCTTTTGGCGATTTTTTTCTGTTTTTGGGGTTTTTTTTTATTTGGGCAATTTTTTCATTTTGGTGATTATTTTGTTTAAGGGTTTTTTTCATTTTGGCGATTTTTTGCGATTTATTTTAGTCCTAGAATTTTTTTAATATTGTGCTTTTTTTCGTTTTGGCGATTTTATAATTTTTTGATTTTTTAGTTTTACCATTTTTGAAAATTTCAAGAGTTTTACTCTTACGGTTTCCAAGATACAGCAAGTTGTCAAAATTACAAATTCAAAATTGCATTAACTGATGGAAACCCCTTTAATTTAAATTTTTTAATTCGTTTTGCAACACCCTTTAGTTTTTAACTCTCATTTATTTGTTGTTGTAGCGGCCAAATGTCTACACACTGTTTCCAAATTTCAGGTCCGTAGCTCTTACAGTTCTCGAGAAAATACCCTGTGTCAGACGGACGGACAGCGTAGCGAAAACAATAGGGTTCATTTTCACCTTTGGTGTACGGAACCCTAATAAAGCAGTTATCAAGTTAAATAAAACAAACAAAAACCAGCAAATTCCTATGTATTTACAATTGCTTAATTCACAAAACCTCTTGTATCTCTGTGTCGATTGTATTATCATATTAAATGCAAGAGTGTAACATTTGTTGTATGAAATTTTCATATAAAAATTAAATACACTATTACTCTTTTATTTCATGTTTTTAAAATGTTGTATTCAAAGAGAGCCTCTCTGAGAGAATTTGTATGTAGCTTGTTCTTCTTTTCTTCATTAAAAATACGAAATACATTAATACACTACACAGAGGGTGTTCACAATTAAAAAAACCAAAAGTGTATTTGATACACAAATACACGATAAAGATTGTTGTGAATTAAGCAAATACAGGGTTGGCCAAAAGAAACCAAGGGGTGTAAAAGTTTAATAACTTTTTTGTTTATTAATTTTTTTTTATTTTTTCTTTCAGATTATATAGACAACACTTGGAGAATTTATAATGGAGAGGTTCACAACTGAACAGAGAACCAGAACAATAGAATTTTATTATTTAAACCAGAGATCAATTATTATGAAAATTTGATTATGAGTGATGAAGCTCATTTTCATTTGAATGGCTTTGTTAATAAGCAGAACTGTAGGTTCTGGGGTTCTCAAATTCCAAGAGCCATTCATCAACGCCAATTGCACCCCATCAGGTGTACAGTATGGTGTGGGATCACATCTGAAAATGTCATTGGGCCCTACTTCTTCGAGAATGAAGATGGAAGTGCTGTAACCGTAAATGGAGAGCGGTATCGATTTATGATAGAAAATTTTTTACGTCCTGCTCTTGAAAACAGACCTGGTATGTGGTTTCAGCAGGACGGAGCCACTGCCCATACTGCCCGAGACACAATGGCACTTTTAAGTCAAATTTTTGGAGAGCGAATAATTTCTCGAAATTCGGAAATTATTTGGCCAGCGCGATCGCCAGATTTGACAGCACCCGACTATTTTCTTTGGGGTTTTTTGAAGGAGCGAGTGTATGTGAACAAGCCAGAGACAATCCTTGAACTCAAGGCAAACATTGTTGCAGAAATTCGAACGCTACAGCCACAAGTTTTGAAAGATGTTATGGAAAATGCTCTAAAAAGAGCCCATCAGTGCGAAGCTGAAAACGGTGGTCATTTAAGAGACATCATTTTTCATACTTAGTGTAAAAAAATTTCCATTTTGTATATTATATAATCTGTAAGAAAAAATAAAAAAAAATTAATAAACAAAAAAGTTATTAAACTTTTACACCCCTTGGTTTCTTTTGGCCCACCCTGTATTTTAAATAAGTTTGTATTGCTTCTTTCAAACACTAATACACTCATACATAGCTCACACCGATTTGACAACGCTGTGTGCATCTTACTCAAAATTTGTGATTGTATTCTGAAAAAGATTTTTACCCCCTTTTACATCAAAAATATTAATTTGTGTCGAGTCGTTTAAAGGAGGATATGAGAATTGGTTTTTTGATGTGTAAACATCTATACGCTAGGGGGTAAAAATCTTTTGACTTTGATTTCTTTGCTGAGATTTCTTTGCTTTTCTTTCACAGCATTGTCAAATCGGTGTGAGCTATGTATGAGTGTATTAGTGTTTGAAAGAAGCAATACCGAGCAGAGAAACAAGTCGACCGGCTCGAAGCCGACGGTGCGCCGCCGCCGGTTATTTTTCTGTATATTTCCGTACACCAAAGAAGAAAATGAACCGTAAGAGCTACGGACTTGAAATTTGGACACAATACTTAGACATTTGGCCACTACAACAACAAATACATGAGAGTTAAAAACTAAAGGGTGTTCCAAAACGAGCAACGAAAAATTTTAAAATCCCATTGTATGTACATATATACACTTGAAATTTTAAAAGTTAGTGTATTTTTATACAGACTAGAACAATTAACACTAAATTTAAAAAATCTAAATCAATGGGTGTTCCATCAGTTAATGCAATTTTGACTTTGTAATTTTGACAACTTGCTGTATCTTGGAGACCGTAAGAGTAAAACTCTTGAAATTTTCAAAAACGGTAAAACTAAAAAATCAAAAGAATATATAAAATCGCCAAATATAAAAAAATCGCCAAAACGAAAAAAGCACCAAATTAAAAAAAATCTCTAGAACTAAAATAAATCGCGAAAAACCGCAAAAAATCGCCAAAAGTAAAAAAATCCTTAAACAAAAAAATCGCCAATATGAAAAAATCGCCAAAATGAAAAACCCCAAAAACCTAAAAAAATCGCTAAAATGAAAAAAAACCCCAAAAACCTAAAAAAATCGCTAAAATGAAAAAAAACCCCAAAAAAAAACAGAAAAAATCGCCAAAATGAAAAAAAATTGCGAAAATTAAAAAAAAACCCAAAAAGCGAGAAAAAACGCCAAAACGAGAAAAAAGCGATAAAACTGAAAAAAATCGTTTAAACTGAAAAAACTTAAAAAATTAAGAAAGCTAAATCAAAAATAATGATCAAAACCGAATGTGCGCGAGTCAAAGTCGCACTTTACTGAATTTATTTTAATTGCAATGCGTACACAACAACAAGAACCGCAACAACTAAACGATGAAAAACAGGAATTAAAAATTAAAAAGTAAAAGTGAAGGCATTTACCATAGGTGAGCACTGCAGTACCACTAAAGTTTCAGTAAAAGCAAAAAAAAATTTACTGATTACTAAAATTTTTTTCTACAATTTTTATAAATTGCCTAAATGATTTGTTATATGATGAGGTGCATTGAATTTTCAGTAATCAGTAATGCCCGTATTCATAATGAAATTCTACCAAGTGGCTAAATGTTTTTCATACAAAAGTTTCAAAATTTGAATGAAAAAACTTTGCCACTTGCTACGGCCCTACGATTTTACTGGTAATGCAAATTCAATTTCATTAGCAGTAAAAATTTACTGAATTTTTTTAGTAATCAATAAATTTACTGCTTACTGCAATTTTTAATGCAGTACATATACATACATATACTGCAGTGTGGCCATTTACTAACCAAATAAGTTTAATAAAACAAACAAAAACCAACAAATTCATATGTATTTACAATATTGAAAGTTTTGATACTTTTAATTAATTAATTTAAAAAAAGATACTAAAAGCATAAGTACTTCCAACTTAAAAAAAAATTCATTACTAGATGTTTACACATCTCCTCTGTGATCGGACTCACATTGCTTTTTTTTTTTTTTTTTTTGTTTAACAGCTCTCCATCGTTATAATTTTCAAACCTTTTTATCAAGATATTGATGCTTTCAACAGTTCTCGAGACCCTTGCTCATTATGGGACACTTTTAAATCATTTGACATTAACACTTGAACTTCTCAACCTGTATCCTTGCAAGCAAAGAATATCGTCTTCACAATCGTACTGATCATCATCTCACTATTTTATCATATTCCACGTTTTTATAAGAATAGTTTGTGGCAGTAAAAAATTCTTTTACGCTCAGAAAAATTAACTGAAACGTTTACTTTTTAGAGCTGCACGCGAGCGTTGAAATTCGGTAAACTTAAACGAGTTCACTTTTTCGAAATTCTACTGTTTTTCATTTTGTTGTTTGGTTTTCACTTCAGAACAGGGATGCCAACTTGGTAATATTTTGTCACTATTTTTAGTGCTTTTTGAAGACTCAATACGCCAAATTTTGAGTGTTAGCACCAAACTCAGAAAAAACACTAAGTAGAGCTCAGAAGAAATTTTGTATATTTCTCATAATTACTTTAATAAAAACTTGGTGTATTTATTTTTTTTTCAGTGTAAAGCATACCCTTTTTTGTCTGATATAAATATTTCAATAAATAGAGAATAGCTTAGAAAATATTAAACATTATAAAACATTAACAAGCTTCACTCGTTTCGATCTTCACTCGTTTTTCACGTTAGTGATTTTTACGCTTTGTAGTGCTTTTTTCAAATTTTGATGTGCTTTTAGGGCCAATTTCACCAACTCTATTTAAATATCAATTCATATTTAAATATCGATTTTCCTAAATTTTTGCATAGAAAAATTACATTTAAATATGAATTGATATTTAAATAAGTTGGTGAAATTGGCCCTTAGAGCCAAAAAAGTTGGCATTACTGCTTTAGAACGTAGCTGGCCAAAGTAGCAGTAGAGTGCCGAACTTCAATCGTCTTCTTATACAAATGAATACACATACATACACGAATACGTTAATCTCGCTGGACAGCACTGCTATACAATAGCCCAATTCAAAGTCTTTTGCAAATGGTCTTGCATCGTAGTTTAATAATACTCACCACTTAACAATTCTTAGTGGTGAGTATGAATATTATACAATTTTTTACATGCTACAATGCAAGACCATTTGCACAAGATTGTGAATTAGGCTAATATTTTTTAAATTCATACTGCTGGTTGTCTGCTTACTTGGTAAAGAAAAGCTACCCATTTAGCGCAATGGTGATGACCTGTATTTCCGCCTCAAATAATAATAATCCTTTGCCCATGGGCACAGAGATTTTTCTCATGTACGGCTCTCAGGCTCCATCTTCCGTTCTGGGTCATCCGTATACCAAGACAAAATTGTGGAGTAAACAGTAGAACCATTTTCCTCCTCGCTAAATATATTTTTTTACAAAAACACCCAGCAAAAAAATTTGAAGATTTTGTAATGGGTAGTAAGTACTCTTTCAATGGCTTACAAAGTAATGAGTGGTACTACTTATTTATTTAATTATTTTATGTGTATAATAATGACTGTCTTGTAATGAATAAAATAACAACTTATTTATATCATTACATGAAGGTACTTATTGTAGTATTTCCTAGTTAATCCTGAAATCTATCTAAAAAATATTTATTGATCGTGAAAGTCAGCTTCGAAAACAATAAAATAACTTTGGTTTACTAAAATATTTATTACAAAATCTTTCGAATCTTTCTTTTCGAATATTCTTCAATATACGTATTCATATATTTGCTTTGTAAAATTATGATTTTTAACAATTCCAAAAAGGTTCAAATTTTATAATTATGTTACAAAATTCTATTTGTTTATAATTTTTGGCTATTTTATGAAATTTTGCATTTTTGTGAGCATAAAATAACCCATTATATTTTGAATACTTTTAGGCAATCAGTAATCTATTAACTTTTGGATATTTGTAGGCAAAAAGTATAGGGTACCGCATACTTTTTGAACTTCTCATACAAAAATAATGGCTTATTCAGTCAAATTGTAAGTACTCATGACTGTAGAGTACATACACTTTTTTGCATTCTAGTAGGCAAACTTTTTTGCTGGGTAGTCCCTCATTTCTTTCACTTTTGTTGTCATTATCCAGTTACAGAACAAATTTTTTTCAGACTAGTAGCAAAAGTAAACAACAAACTTGTTGTTTAACTCGTTATTTGTGCGTAAGGAAATTCAATATTCTCACATGCATGTTGTTATGTATGTATCTATTAGACCTCTGCAAAAGATCACTTACAAGAGCTTTTGAGGGATTTCAGCGAAATAATCTAAAACAAACACTTAACAACACTGTTGGCAAAACATTTCCTTCAGTTATTGCAAGTATAGTAAAGTAAAGAAGAAAATATTTCGTGGCGGAAAAATTTGTGATGCTTGCTTCTTGATACGCATGGGTGCGTATACAAACGTCATGCATGTAAAGGGTGGTTAAATTTTAAGGGCCGGTGTTGATTTTGAATAAAACAAATTATTTAGGAAATTATTGTCATTTATTTTTATTATGATAATAGTTATGCTATGGTTCAATTATGTATGGAACAAATATCAGCGGCACACCGATAAAAAAACCGATTTTTGGAGGAAAGTTGCTGTTGCTGAAATAAAGCTTGTTTTAAGGATGATAAGTTTCCAAATTCTGCAGTTGTAAAGTCAGTGAATTACACCTTATTTCTTCATCTTTATAAAATATAATTTACAAAAAAAAAAAAAAAAAAAACAGAGAACAAACATAAATTAGCGTTACTAAACAATTATCTAATAGACTTATAGTAGACACTTGTCAAAGATTAGATTCCAAGTGAAGAACTTATTAAGAACTACAGGATGTTCAGTTAAAAAAAAAATATGTATTTAAGAATTATGCATAATGCCTTGAAAGAATAGTATAAATATATTATCCTCTTCAGAATCGAATTTTAAAATTTTCTACAAAACTTTAAATGGTTTTTCCTCAAAGTAAATTTTTTGAGTTATGCCGGTTTTTAAGTAAATAAGTGAGATGAACCATGTCCAATATATGTATTTATGTTTTTACAGTCTCTAATTTTTTTATAAATCTTAAGTAATTGGGTAAATTACGGCACTCGATATCGAACGAAATATGCATTTAATTTCGATTGTAATTTCATTCGATATGAAATGCCGCAATTTGACCACTCTTTTTTTAGATTTCATGATTTTTTTATATATATTAGCTATCTATAATACGTTTATACTTGTCTTATTTACAATAAAAAACTGCATTTGTAAATACTCTACTAGCCGGTATTATAGAAATATGTTCGTAGTTAATTAATTAATTATTTGAATTATTTTTAATTTTTTAATTTATAAATGAAAAATTATAATAAAAAGAAATCGAATTAACTTCAGTTTTCCATCTATATTTTACTTTACTTTTTTTGATGCTGATCATTTATTTACATAAATGTATACTTTAAAGCCCCAATTTCGGCTTCCAAATTTACTTCATTTGAACCTATTTTAACTTATAAACATTTTATACAAACTTACTTAATAACTTATAAAAAGTTTTATTAAGATTAAAGATGAAAGTAAGTTAAAATACATAATTTTTCAATTGTGATACTCCGAGAAATAATTTGCATTTGGAATCAAGGATTTGGGTGTTAGATTTTTTTTAAATATTTTCACCATTTATTGGCTTTTCTATCGACCAAAACAATAAAATGATGGACATCATTGAGCCGAATATCGCTAACTGGACGAACAGCTCTTTTTCTAATACCTGATATGTTAAACTGTGTATATAATTGCCCAACGGCATACATTCTGTTAAAATGATACAAAGGGATAAATTGAAAAAAGGGCAATAAAAAGTGTCATTGGCACGAAAAGGGGTCAAAAGAGATACTTTAATGTCACAACGGCAACGCTGCTCTCAGCAATGCGAGCGTAGCATACACTGCAGACAGTGTGCACACTTGGTTTTTTTTAAATTCGGTAGAATCGACAAAGAAATCGGTAGATTTGAATGAAATTCGGTAGAAATTTTTTTTATTCAGAGAAACATAAAAAATAACAATTCAAAGAAACATAAAAAACAACAAAATATATGCACTTATATATAAAGGGTAAGTGCAAAGCGCCTTTAAAACTTCACATGTGATTGGAAATTAAACTGCCATAAATAATGAAGCATTTCAAATAAAAAAAGTGTCATCCTCAGTTATTTGCCCTTACCCTTTATATATATATGTATATGCTATGCATATATAAAATAATATAAATAAATAACAGGAATTCAGTTATTGTACATATGTAGGTTTTATAAAGCTACTAAAATAACTTTTATTTGACAAACATTTGTAACTACAAAGATTATATGTAAGATCCATTTATGAATTTAAACTTTTGTGGAAATATTAGTTTACTTATAGTTTCAGTTTTTAACCGATTTCTTTGTTCTGTTTTAATGATTTTCATGACAGAAAATGACCGCTCTGCGGCCGCACTGCTATGTGGCAAAATAGGCAATTTACACCTACATATATATCGACTTAAATTACTAAATAACAATATTCGGTAGATTTCAGGCCTTGTTCGGTAGAATTGGTAGATTGTTAAATTCACATATTCATATTCGGTAGAATCTACCGAATATCGGTAGAAGTGTGCACACTGACTGCAGAAAGAAATGAGAGTGCGTACGCTGGACGGGTAGTACTGGTAATACCCGTCATAGAAAATTTTAGCTTGTATGAGATGCGCATTCTATATGATTTATATTCTTTGCATTCGCCCAAACGCGGCAATTCTGCTTATTGATGAATCCACTGAGATGAAAATGTGCCTCATCACTGAAGATGATTTTCTTCGAAAATTTATCATAATAAGCCTGAATAACTTTAACGCGCTGCTCGATTGTGTATCTTTCCATGATACAAATCGAGTTAATCTAAATGAAATGCTGAAAAAAACTTGTTGTTTAGATATGGTTCAAATTCATCATAAATTAATATATAATAAGAATAGATATAAAAAACAAGACGTATTTACATTTCAAGTTTCTTTGCGCAGGCCTCTAATGCGTAAAGAAATTCAATATACTCACATGCATGCAAATATGTACATATGTATGTGTTTATGCGAACAAAGCCGTAATCCGTGAACTGCCGTGCATACCGCCAGCGCAACCAAACAACATACGTTACGCTACCATCCATCCATCCTGACCCACCACAATCTAGTTTTTGGTCTACCCAACCATATTGTGGTGATTTTTTCACTCATATTGTTTTTGCAATGATTGTTTTTATTTTTATATGAATATTTTTGTGCAGAAATATTTATGTTTTTTTTTTTTTTGCTTAACTCTTAAATTTGTTTTCCCGTCTGTCTGTCTGTCTGTCTGTCTGTCTGTCTGTTTGTTCAACTTAAAACCCACAGTGTGTTTGTGGTTTGTTTTGTTGTCCTATTTCTTAGTTAATTTTTTATTTTTTTCTAGTTCATTTATTTCTAAGAATTTTGTTTTTTAGAAAAGTGATAATAAGCCGTAGTGAAATAAATGTGTATGTATGTATGTAACTTTATTTTACTATAAATACCCTACAAGAACACTACCAGTCAATTGACTGCTCATTTGATCGGAAGTCATGCAGGATATATTCATCAATGCGTAGAACAAAGTTTCTATCACATTGTTAAAGGCAAAATGAAAAATGTGATGGAAACTTTTGTGTACGTGTGATGTTGCATCTCCTCTCTCTAACCAATGAATATAACAATAGTTGAACTGCTCACTCCAGTGCTTTTTACTAATCAATGATAGCATAAATATTACTCAAGTTTGACTGTTCATAATTGAATAATATATCCCCCACAATTGAGTATTCATTTATGATTGATATATTGACAGCAAATATAATTTTTTTTATTTGCTTTTTTATTATAAAAAATAACTTTCAATTACACAAGTAAATAACATATTTAAAACAAAATATACAAATAAAACACCAAACAACTTCAGCGGTATCTAGCCCTCTTCACACCTTTTCTTCTCCAACGCACCTTGCTCTTTACAAATATCCAAAATTTTCCAAATATCTAAAAATTGAACAAGAAACGAATACATACATATGTACATATGTATATTTTTAATAAAACTTTATAAAATATCTTGTGTTATTTATTGTTTTTACCTTACTTTTTCACAAACACCATAATTTTTTTACCACTTTTATAATTTATAAATTTAATTTTACAAACCGAACGAACTATTAATTATTTTCAGTAAAATTCAATATTTTAAAAATTTTGACATATGTATAATAGTCGTTCCACTCTAGCATATATATATGTTAGAGTATAGCAACTATAATAACTGTTGAATTGAATGTAAAATTGTTGTAAATGTGTTAGTAAAAAAATGTTGTTTGTGTTAGTTTCAGTCATTCATTTCTTGTAGGGTAAGTTTTGCGATAACGCAGTTTTAACTTTAATTAGTGAGTGGCGGCCTCTCTCCTCATATGCGTTTGATAAACAGATACATAACTAACTTTTGAACAAAGAAATGTTTATTTTAGTCAACTTTATTTTTTATTGACTCATTAGATAACTTATTTTTTTTTTGCATTTTGTTAACAAAAAAAAAAAAAAAAAAAAATTCCAGACAGGCTTGCTATCCAGACTGCTGGGGTTTTAGTTTTCTGTTTGTATATATACAATTTAAACTATGTCAACTATACATGCGTCAAGCAAAATGAGACACTCGATAGGAGTAAAGGCGGGGGCACAATGAATCCGTCATACGTTATACTTCGCCTTTTTCAACTGACATTATCGCAACGTAGGAGAATGTTGGCACAATGAGTACTTTATTGACGGAAGTATTTGAACAGCTTCAATAAGTTTATTCTCCATTTTATTTATTAAATTCAAATTTTTTATTTATTTCGTTTAGTTCTTTTGTTTAATTTTATTTTTGCTGCCACAAAACACCTACACCTACCACAAAACCTAATTCAGAACATACCAAAAAAAAAACCAACCAATATCTGTCAAACTACTTAACGTACGCAAAAAGTTAAAAGTTGACCAGTTTTTGTACTTTGCGTTGACGGATACGTACTGAATGTAACAGCCCTCATAAGAAACCATGTATTTCAACTTAGCTGTCAGTTGAAAAAGGCGAAGTTTAACGTATGACGGATTCATTGTGCCCCGGCCTTAAAGTCTCTCTAACCTGCCTGCATATGTATGTATGTATATACCAATAGCTTATTTTGAGCAGTTTTAAGCACTAGAGAGCTGCGCAAACAGTCTTGAAATGTAAATAATACATCTTGCTTCTTAAATATATTCTCGCGTATAGGTATACATGCATGAAGTTTGTATGCCCGCCCATACATATGAAGAAGCAACCATCACAAATTCTTACGTCACGAAGTATTTTCTTCTTTACTCCTATACCTGCAATAACTGAAACGAATTTCTCGCGAACAGTGTTTTTTAGCGTTTATTTTAGAAGAGTTCGCTGTAGTACAGCATTTAAAAAATCCCTCATGTCTTAAAAGTTCTTGTAAGTGGTCTTGTGCAGGGGTCTATTAAGCACCAACTGTCAATAGTTACATTTAAGAATCAGCATATTAATCCATCTTCCTTTGGTGGTGCTTCCTTTGCCTGATTTCCGTTATCTCCATGCTGGCCCCTTATTTAGTTATATTGTCCTGAAGTTATATTCAGGGCAATTATGAAAAAATTCCGCGTTAGGATTCCTACCGGGAAACAATTTCAAGCAATAGCAAGTAATAGGAAAAGCAATTGGAAAAGTGACAAATCTCAGGCGAAATTTTATTCATAATAGCCCTGATTATGTCATGCTATGATAAAGTATTCAATATGCAAAAGAATTTTTTTGTTTGTATTCCTTACCAATATTCTCCATTCTAGAAACTGAATATGTGTACCGCTGTCCATTCCTTATTCCTCTCTCGCCCACAAAGTAATACTAAATGTATTTGCTAGAATAATTTCATCATCTTAACTGGGAGTTATATGCACATACATATATGTGACCTTCTCCGAGAATAGGGACCTAGTGTGTGAAAATGAAGTTTTGAGAAAAACGCATTTAAAGTTTCATAATGCATTATCACTTTGAACACACCTTCAGTTGGGAGTAGAGATGCTAATCGGGACAAGTTTTTAGAAATCCCGGGCTTCGGGATTTAGTGATGGAGTCTCGAAATCCCGAACCGGGATCCCAGGATTTTCGGTACTAACAAAATCCCCGAAAAAATTATGAACAAATGTGCGTCTTTATATTAAAAATAATATATTTATTTAACAATTTATTTTTTATTTTTTGCATATTTAAAAGGTGCATACAGACGAACATATGTACATACGTATGTGTGTATGTATTTATATAATTCAGATTTTTAATTAAAATATTAAAAACTAATGCCGTTTTCGTTTCTAAGAAATTTCACATTTCTTATTTTTTGCTATAAAATTTGGCGTTCGTGTGTTACAATAATTTCTAATAAACTATCTATTTAAAAAAAAAACCATTTAATTGCAAATTTTCATTTCGTGTAATATTTTTTCCTAGCAAAAATGGCGTTTTCTTTTCTGTGGCAAAAACGAAAAGTGCTGAGGTGGTGAGTCAATGGTACCTCCGTAATCTGCATATTCGAAAGTATACCTGGTTGAAATCTTAATAAATTTGTGGGATTTTTCAGGAAGTTATAGCGCTATAACTTGCGACTTATCTCTTTTAGATTTTTAATCTCATTTGGAACAATTTAGTATATTTCAACTTAAATATAGTAACTATAATATTTAGAACGATATTTGCTTAAAAACTAAAGATTAACAGATAATTTCCCGTTTTAACTGTAAAAGAAACAAATTTCTGAAAGTCGACGTAAAAGTTCAAACGTGCTCTCCTGCAAAACAGTAAACTATGACTTAAACACTTTTTCCATTTTGCCACAGATATATATATATATATATATATATATATATATATATATATATATATATATATATATATATATATATATATATATATATGTATATATATGTGCTCGTATACACAATATAATATTATCTACTAAAATATTTATTCAAAGCAAATTTTTTATTTTAACTTTTTATAACAGGGAGTTTGTAATCATTTTTAATATAGAAGATGACAGTCAAAAACATTTTTTATGCAAAAACGGGATTCAGAAAATCCCCCGGGCTTTAAAATTAAAAAATTTCGGGATTTGCATAGTCCCGAAAATACCGGGATTTCCGGGCTCGGGATTTCCCGTTTAGCATCTCTAGTTGGGAGACGCGATTTATGGGGTAAATAAATTTTTATCAGTAATCTAAGTAATTTAATCTTATTCTACACATTTTTAGGTACCAGAATCCACTTTTAAGTCCAAACACGTTTTTTGACACACTAGGTCCGTTTTCTCGGAGAAGGTCACATATAATTTTCTGAGAATAGGTTTCCTTAAAAAAAGTGCATATTTTCCAAACTAACGGCCCTGTTCGATTTGAAAGAGCACGATTTAAGAAAACTAAGACCGAGTACACGCTGTGGCATTTTGTTACAAATATGGCAAAAATAACAGTGTGAACTAGTGGCAACGTTTGTCATTTCCGATATTTTTCGCTGTGTGGCATTACCAAACAAACTGTTTAGGTATCTAATGTAAACAGTTGTGAGAATAAGTTGGCTGCATTGCAAACACAAAAAGAAAATGTCAGCATGTTGACATTTTGACATTGAGAAAATACCGAAAGAATTTTAAATGTGTGCGGGTATAAAAATTTAAAAGTATGGAAAACGAAAAAGAAAGTGGAAAAGCATAGGAGAGTGTGAGAGAAATTCAGCTTGTGGAGGTTCGTGAGGCTGTATGGAAACATATGTACATATGTATTAGTGATTCAACGAATGTCAATTTTTGATATTCGCGAATACGAATATTTCATGTGAAATATATAGACATTAAATTCGGGCTCTATTTACGCCTGCAATATGAAATATTAAAAAATTGTTATGAAAAAGAACTTCATACTCCTGTTGGCGTACTTTAAAGTTGGTAAAAAAAACTACGCAAAATTTTAATGATCGTCAGTAAATAATATTTGAAAATGATACAAAGCACAAATGTCTATAAAACATTTAATGGATTCGTCAAACTAATATTTTTATTCATTTATTTAAATTTAGTTTAGAATTTTTGCCTTTATTTATTTAATTTTTTTCCAAAAATATTCGTATTCGTATTCGCCTGAATTTGACGAATACGAATGCTTCGTATTCGCATTAAAAATGGCCGCATATTCGGCAATTCGAATACGAATATTCGTGCATCACAACATCAACATTTGAAATGCCCAATGTAAACTCGGCATAACTCCGACAATATAAATATTTTTTTTTTAGATTTTTTTTTTAATTTTAAATATCATATCTGAAAAAAAATATGGTGTATGATTTTAAACACGTCTGCAGGACCCTTATTAATTTTTTGAAAGTGAGAAATTTAATCGGATTCGGTTTACAGAACAGGGCCGTAAATAATATGGCAGCGATGTTGGGAAGTTGGAGTTGAGGAGTCAGCTGAATTTGGCGGGTCTATAAACTGCCAACTTTTTGCACTCGAAGAGTTATTGGCATCTATCTGTAAAATATGGGCCTGCTCTGCAAATCACGACATGTCAAATCACGACAATTTCAAAGAAACTTATAAAACTATACGATTTAAAGTTTTGGAATTCAAAATAAAATATTTTATTTTAAATGACAACAATTTTAAAATACAATAAAAATCCACTAACAGATTTTTCAAATGCTGTACTGCAGCGAAATCTTCTAAGACAAACGCTCAACAACACTGTTTATGATTTGCATTTGTTTCAGTTGTTGTATAAGTAGAAGTAAAGAAGAAAATACTTCGGGACGGAAGAATTTGTAATGCTTGCTTCTTTCTACGTATGGGCGCGAAAGCAAACGTCATGCATGTATATTAGAGTGGCCGTTAATTGTATGGAGACTTTTTTTCTTGCTTTCTTCTACTCTCACCCCACAAATCGATTCAGTTTTATGTAAAAAAAAAAATACAAAAAAATTTCATAGCGATAAGTTGTGTTTTAGGGTGTGCGTCCGGCCCTCAAAGTTGGCCTTCAAGCCCATTTTTCAATATAATTTTTTAGCATATTACTATCTTTTAAAAAAATCATTTTACAAGAATATGATATATGGCAATATTTTAGCTCTTCAAGTCAACAACATTAGTCTCACAGAAAGTTTTTTGCTAAAATTAATATTTTAGAAAATAATGAGGAAAATAACCAACAATTTTATGTGACAAAATTATATTTATATGGAAATTTTTTATTTTAAGCATGTACAATAAGAGCTTATATATATTAAATTATTTCATACATATACATATAGTCAAAATAAAACTAAACCAAAAAAAAAAAAAAAAAAAATACTTGGAATATATGACTTTGAGGGCCGGACGCACCCCCTAAAACACAACTTATCGGACTTATCGGTATGAAATTTTTTTGTAATTTTTTTTTAAATAAAACTGAACCGATTTGGGGGGTGGGAGTAGAAGAAATAAAAAATAAAATAAAATAACGGCAACCCTAATGTATATACACTAGAGTGGCCGTTAGTTGTATGGATAATTTTATTTTGTTGATTTCTTTTGTTCTAATCCCCCAAATCGGTTCAATTTTATGTAAAAAAAAATCAAAAAAATTTCATAGCGACAAGTTGTGTTTTAGGGGGTGCGTCCGACCCTCAAAGTTAGCCCTCAAGCCCATATATTCAATGTAATTTTTTTTTTTTAGTTTTCTTACGACTATACTTAATGTATGTACATACATACATATGTATGTAATAATTTAATAGATATAAACTCTTACCCCCATATTTATAAAAAAATAAAATGAATTTGAAATTCATTTTAGGAAAATTTTGTATGGAAAATTTGAAATAAAATACATTTCAAATTCGTTTCAAATTTTATGAATATGGGGGTTATTGTAAACGGTTAGTAAAATAATTTTCACGTAAATGCAATTTTGGTATATACGTATGTATAACTTTTGGTATTTTGTTGGTTATTTTCTTCATTATTTCCTAAAATATTAATTTTATCAAACACATCCGCCTAAAAAAGAGGGACACAAGGGCTCTTATACTCAACACTCCAGATGGGACTACTTCAAAATACTTTTTTTTCCTTTTCGATTATCACTGCTTATGTATTATTTATAACTATCACTAAGTTTATGTCCGACAGTGGTCGGGCCTAATAATTATATTTTAGATTTAAGATTTGAATACTTATTGTTAGTTCACATATGAAGATACAAAAAATAAATACATGTATTAAAAAAAATATAAAAAAAAATAAAAATAATTTTCCTTGAGACTAATGTTGTAGACTAGAAGAGCTAAAATATTGCCATATGTCACATTCTTGTAAAATGATTTTTTTAAAAGATAGTCATATGCAAAAAATTATATTGAAAAATGGGCTTGAAAGCCAACTTTGAGGGGCGGGCGCACCCCCTAAAACACAACTTATCGCTATGAAATTTGTTTGTATTTTTTTTTTGCATAAAACTGAACAGATTTGGGTGTGAGAATAAAATAAACAAAAAAAAAAAAATAAATAAATAACGGCCACTCTAATATACACACGCACGTTGTGTCTATGATCTTTTATTATTCTGCTTTTATTACACTTGCTTTAAATAAATTCAGTAAAGTGCGACTCTGACTCGCGCACGAAGGGTTCCTTCCGTACGAACACTAGATATGTAATTTAATACAAACTTCTGCCTATATAATATATAGTTTTGGCATTTTTTTTTGTTTGTTTTTGGCGTTCTTTCAATTTGGCGATTTTTTTTTCATTTTGGGGATTTCTTTCATTTTGGCATTTATTTTTCATTTGGGCGATTTTTTGGTTTTGGCGCCTTTTTCGCGTTTTGGCGATTTTTTTCGGTTTTTAACGTTTTTTCAATTTGGCGATTTTTTTTAATTTTGGCGTTTTTTTTATTTCATTTTGGCGATTTTTTTTTCATATAACCAATTATTTTGGTTTTGACGCCTTTTTCGCGTTTTGGCGATTTTTTTTCGATTTTTGCGATTTTTTTCATTTGGGCGATTTTTTCGAATTTGGCGATTTATTTTAGTGTTAATTTTTTTTTTAATTTTGGTGATTTTTTGTTCGTTTTGGCGACGATTTTTCTTAATTTTTTGCAATTTTTTTTTTGGTTTTCCGATATTATAATTTTTGGTTTTTTTAGTTTTACCGTTTTTTGAAAATTTCAAGTGTTTGCCTCTTACGGTTTCCAATATATAACAAATTGTCAAAATTACATAGTCAAAATTGCATTAACTGATGGACCACCCTTTAATTTTAATTTTTTTTAAATTTTAGTGTTAATTGTTGTAGTCTGTATAAAAATACACAAATTTTACAAATTTCAAGTTTCAATATACATATGTTCATACAATTGTATGTACATATATTACATGGGATTTAAACATTTTTCGTTGCTCGTTTTGGAACACCCTTTAATTTATAATTCTCATGTATTTGTTGTTGTAGCGGCTAAGGTTCTACATACTCTGTCCAAATTTAAGGTCCGTAGCTCTTACGGTTCCTGAGAAAATATCGGGTGACGGACAGACGGAAACAATAGGGTTCCTTTTCACCTTTGGTGTACGGAACCCTAAAAACCATCCTTGAATGCATAATAATTTACCATGTACATCTTACACACACACCCAAACGTAGAATGTGCAAAATAACAAGCATACACGCATCAACACTACTTCTTTTGAAACTTAAAAACGCTCAATACATTTAAAAAAACAAGACGTATTTACATTTCAAGACTGTTTAAGCAGCCCTCTAGTGCATATGTATGTCGTGGACGTATGTAGCTGTCTTAAGGAGTTTTGAAATACAATTTCACATTAAACATCACCCCAGGATTTATGTAATAGTAGATTTTTAATATCAAATTGTATGACAAAACTCGTTAAGAACATATGTTCAATTTTCTCACTTATGCCAACTTCGTGCTAGTTTTTCATTATGCATAGGGCCGCATGTTATTATCACTAAAATCTAGTAGTGACTAGATCGTTTTTGATTAGACTATTTTAATTTCGCTACGATAACTGCTGCACTACTACACTTCAATTCTTAAGCAATCAACATTATTATCATTGTAATCTTGAAAAGGGAAACATGTGTAATCAGCATCCTTGACTCTGTTCAAACGTATGTAGATGATTGGAGGTTGTTCAAATAATTGTTAATTTTTTAACATAAAAAAAATAAATTATATTCAAATTATTATGTGTTGAGAGCAGGGACCGTAAATGTTATGACTTTTATCGAAAAAGTCAAGTAAAAAAGTTATTTTTAACCCCCGACTAAAAAAAGGGGTGTTATAAGTTTGTAGTGTGTGTCTGTGTGTCTGTGTATGTGTGTGTCTGCCTGTGTCCACATACAGGCCAAACGGCTGGACCGATTTTCATTTAGTTTTTTCTGTTTGAAAGATGACTTGATCGAGTGGGTTCTTAGCTATGTTTGAAAAAAATCGGTCCAGCCGTTTAGAAGATATAACATCTTTTCTGAAAAAAGTCGGGGGTTTTTAAAATTTTTAATTTTTGTTATTAACTTACATATATTTTTTAAGGCAGAAATAAAAGTTATTTCTTAACTTTTATTTTTTTAAGGCAAAAATTAAAAGTTATTTTTGACTTTTAATATTTTACTCAAAAAATAAAAGTTATTTTTTAACTTTTAATATTTTAAGGCAAAAATAAAAGTGTTGAATTAAGTATTGCATAGTAATACGCTAGTTTTATTGCCTCCAATTTATAGGTAATAATAATTGATGTACATATATTACAGAAGTCTATAAAAATTATTGTTATTATTATTATTGTGATAATGGATGTTTTATCATTTATAGCATTGAAAGCAATAAAACTTGCGTATTACTATGCAATATTTAATTCATGACTTTAATTTTTGCCTTAAAATATTAAAAGTAAAAAAAAATAACTTTTATTTCTTGAGTAAAATAATAAAAGTCAAAAATAACTTTTAATTTCTGCCTTAAAAAATAAAAGTCAAAATTAAAAGTTATTTTTTGACTTTTATCAAAAAAGGCACAAATTCAAAAGTCATACAAAAATTTGCATCCACATATATCATCTATGTATGTATCATAATGATAAGAACCAAAATTTTCTACGATCATATTTTATGTGTGCTTTTTTGATGTAAATTTTTAAAAATAACAGTTATTTTCTGTCCCTGGTTGAGAGAGGTCTGCAATTGTAGGGCTGGCAATAAAAGTTATCAAAAGAATTTTTATTGTGTCTGGAAGCAATAAATGACAAAAATTTAAAAAGCTTTTTTTTTGACGCTTTGTTTACGCAATATCTACTAAATATAAAGAAAAAATGTATTATTGAATTTCTTGTTTGCTGCTTAAATCTGAAAAGAAAAAGTAGCTGCTGCTGCTGCTGCGTCTGTCAGCGGGTAAAGTGTGAATCGGTGTGTTTGTATATAATCCAGAATTTTTTCCAGTGCAAAAAATATGAGCTACATACGTTAGGGAAATACACAACTAAAATAGCCAAGAATAAAAAAACATGGATGTTAGTAGCCAGAGATGGGCGCGTGTCAAATTTTTGCCACACGACACGATCCGAACACGAATAGCGTGATGTCCAACATGTAGGAAACACGCACGCGAAAAAATTTTCCCATACGATACGAGCGACTGACACATTACACATGTAATCAAATTAAATAGCGAAAAATAATTTTATTTTTAATTCAAATACAGTGGAATCTCCCTTAACGGACACTTCCTATATGTGGACACCCCCTTTAGACGGACACTTTTGACAGGTCCCGGCAGCGCTCCATAAGAAAAGCATTGCTTTCTCTTGAGCGGACGGACAGTCCCCTTTTTCGGACACATTACAATGGTCCCTTCGGTGTCCGCTCAAGAGAGATTCCACTGTAAATATATGTATTTGTTTAATTTTAAGGTTTCGTGGTATTTATCGCTCATTTACGCAAACAACACACAAAATATGTAAATGGAAAAAGAAAACTGAAGATAAACAAGACATTTGTATGAAAATTTTTTTTCTAATTTTTTTTCTATCATACACTTTCAACAAATTCGATGATATAAAATATTAAATTTTCTCCTCTGGAAAAATTCATGCATTCATAAATAAAATACGAGTAAAATCGTTTCGTGTCAAAACGACGAAATCAGGTTTTCTGTCACGAACACTTGACGTTGATTCGTGCGTGTTCGTGTCATTGAAAAAAAAACACAACACGCTCCCATCTCTATGAGTGGAGCAACAGCAGCACCAGCCAAATATAATTGAACTATATGTATGTTCCACTTTTCACTTTTGTTTTTTTTTTTTCACTTTTGTTTGTTTTCGTATTTAGTTCTAAATGGGGGAACCCTGACCCCAATTCGTTTATTTTTCTGCCGCCACCATCGCCGTCGTAATCGTTGTTTTCAATTTCATTTTCTATAAACGTCAACGACATTTCAGCGTCATTTATTCATTTATTACTATAGAATCTATAGTATAGATAGATACAAGTAGATAGATAGTTTTCACCTACAAGTAAAGTAGAATAGCGTTTGTTATTTGTAAATATTTAACAATATAGTGTGCTGCCTTTCGTTATCTTAAAGTTCCAGTCCATTCAAGTGATGACAACTGTAGTGCAGTAAATTATATATAAAATTAAATAAAAAGAATAAAAATAACAAAGGAATTTTTTTATTCACCTTGTACTTTATCACTAATAAAATTTATATGATACGAGGGTTGTGAAGATACGAAGCTCTTGATAACAAACAAAAAAACACATACATAAGGTTTATTTTTTTGAGAAATAAATGCCCTTTTGCATGAATAATATTGTCTGTAGTTAATTTTTATATTTTTAAATTCCTTTCGTTAACAAAATTTGTATAACACTTTTATATATAATAGAAAACTTCTTAAGGAAAATGTTTGATGATTGATAAAATAATTATAAATTATAAAATTTAAAAAAAAAAATATAGTGTGTATAATAGTTTTTCGGTAGGAATGAATTTCTTTTGATTATAAAACAATGTTTATAACAGTTTTTTTTTGGTGCAGATATAATATTTATAAAGTTGTTATAAGTTAGTTACAAATCATAAAATTTAAAAAAAATCATGTTGTGTATAACAGTTTTTCCTTAGAATTAAAAAAAAATTTTGCTATAAACTAGAGTTTATAACAGTTTTTTTTTGGCAGGAATATCCTTTTAATAAAATTTTTGAAAGAATATGTTTGATTATTTTTTATGAAATCATTTTGAAGAAAAAATATATTGTATATAACAATTTTTTGAAAGGAATAGAACAGAATGCAATAGACCATTGGGTATAAGAGTTTTTTAATATTACGTATAATATATATTAAAATATTTTGCTAACCATTTTTAAACATAACGTTAATTATTTTGAAGAACGCTGTGTATAACAGTTTTCACCAAATATTTTATGTATAAAAACTTTTTTCTTGAAAGATGTTTTATATCAAAACTAATAGAGAATGTTGTGTATTAACACTTTTGTTACCAGAAAATATTGTATTTAACAGTAGTTTATTTTAGAGAATATTAAGTATAACAGTTTTTTGTCTAGTAAATATTTTGTATAACAGTTTTCTTGGTAGAAAATATTGTATTTTGTTAGAAAATACTGTATTAATATAACTTTTTTATCATAAATTATAGTGTATGTTTTTTTTTGTTAGAAAATATTTTGTATAACAGTTTTGTTATAGCAAACTATTGCGTGATACCGTTTTTGCAAAAAAAAAAATTGTAAATAAAAATATTCTCTCTAATAGTTTTCGTTAGAAAGCTTTGTGTATAAAAGTTTATGTTAGAAAGTTTTGTGTATAACACTTTTTTATGTTGTTTAGAACAATTTTAGTGCTAGAAAATATTGTTTTCAAATTTTTTTTGCTGAAAAATATAATTGTATATTTGTATAATTGTAACAATATTTTTCGTAGTTTTTATGGTGTATAGCAGAGTTATATTTTTATATGTGTAATAAATCTTTTGAAATAAGTTACACTGAAACTTGTATAACAGTTTTCCCAAGAACCTTTGGTTCTTGTAATAACACAATTTTGAAGTTGAAAAAAGATTTATTATTATATTTCACTTGGTTCTACTTAACCGAATTTTTTTACGACACTTACAACACACCTTGAGCTCTAAAATAGACACAATCTTCCATTTAGAAAAATGGGCGGAGTTACGCTCATTAAAATTTTATATTTTATTTTAACCACTTAACACTACTTAATATATTTTTACAAAGCTTAACACACACCTCGAGCTCTAAAAACACACAATCTTTCATTTAAAGAAGTGGACGGGGCACGCCCATTAAAATTAATTTTATATTTCACGTAGTTCTTAAGCAACAGGTTTTCAAACTTTATTTTTTCGTTTGAAATAGTTTTTTTATATTGCGTATAACAGTTAGTTTATCGGTGTAGGAATAAAAATTTTTGGTTAAAAAATAGTGCTTATAACAGCTTATTGTTAGGTATATAGAGTTTATAATTTTTCTTTCATAAAATAATTATAAATCATAAGATTTTGAAAAAATATATATTGTGCATAACAGGTTTTCGGTATGAATAAACATTTTTTTGTTTCAGAATAATATTTATAACAGTTTTTCGTTAGGAATATACTGTTTATAATTTGTTTGTATATAAAATCATTATAAATCATAAGATTTTGAGAACAAAATTATATTGCGTACAACAGTTTTTCGATAGATAAATTTTTTTCTTATAAAGTAATGTTTATAACAGTTTTTCGTTAGTTATATAGTGTTTATACATTTTTTTGATATAGAGTAAATACATTTTCGGTAGGAATAATTTTGTTTGTTTTAAAATAATGTTTATAACAGTTTTTTTAATAGGTACATATATAATGTTTATAATTTTTTTTATAAAATAATTATTATTCATAACATTTAAAAAAAAATATTTTGTGTATAACAGTTTTTCGGTTCAATAAAATTTTTTTCTATAAAATAATACCTATAGTAGTTTTTCGTTAGGAATTTATATAACTTTTTTTATTAATGATAATTAGCAATCATTAAGATTTTGGAAAAAAAATATAGGGTATAACAGTTTTTCGGTAGAAATAAATTTTTTTTCTGATAAAATAATGCTTATAAATGGTTTTGTGTAGAGTAATTATAAATCATAACATTTTGGAAAAAAAAAATACATTGGGTATAACAGTTTTTCGGTAGGAATAATTTTTTTTTGTTTTAAAATAATGTTTATACAGTTTTTTGGTGGGTATATAAAGTTTATCATTTTTTTTTATAAAACAGTTATTAATCATAACAGTTTGGGAAAAATATATTGTGTATAACAGTTTATTGGTACGAATATTTGTTTTTTTATAAAATAATACTTACAACAGTTTATTATTTTATTTTTGTTTTTATTTTTTTATATAAAATAATTATAAATCATAAGATTTTGAGAACAAAAATATATGTATTGCGTATAACAGTTTTTCGGTAGAAATAAATTGTTTTTCTCATAAAATAATGTTCATAACAGTTTTTTGATGGGTATATAATGTTTATATTTTTTTTATAAAATAATTCTAAATCATAAAATTTAAAACATATACATATATTGGGTATAACAGTTTTTCAGTAGGAATAATTTCTTTTGTTACTTAATAACATTTATAACAGTTTTTGGTGGCCATATAATGTTAATAATTTTTTTATAAAAACTATTATAAATCATAAGAGTTAAAAAAATACATTGGGTATAACAGTTTTTCGTTAATAATAAATTTTTGTTAGGAATGTGCTGTTTATAAATATTTTTATATAAAATAATTATAAAGCATAACATAAAAAAAATTATATTGCGTATAACAGTTTACCGGTAATAAAATATTGTTTATAACACTTTTTTGGTGGGAATGTAATGTTTATAAATTTTTTTTAAGAAAATGTTTGATTATTTTTTTATAAAATAATTATAAATCATAACATTGCGAAAAAAAAATATTGTGTGTAACAGTTTTTAACGCACATTAAAATTTAATTTTATATTTCACGTACAAACTTATTCTTAAGCATCAAATTCTTTTCAACAAAAAAAAATTTTTTTGTTTGAAAGAGTTTACTTCCGGTTTGGTCCCATAAATTTTTTCAGAAATCTGCTATCAGATCTTTGCTTTGTAGTCGTTTGTTTTTTGGCAGAATTATTACGAGTATTATTTTTATGTTTGTGCAGGTAACAAGAATAAAGTCTTAATGAAAATAACAGGAATTTCCCTTGGGAAAACAATAGTTTTCATTGCAAACATTTTCATGAAAATTTCGGCTTACAATATAATTTAGAAAACAACAAAGCCGAATAAATTTATGTAAATAATATTTACGAACCCCTATATTCATAAAAAATATAAAATGAATTTTAAGACCGTTTTTGGAAGATTTTGTATGAAAAATTTAAAATAAAATACATTTAAAGTTCATTTAAAATCTTATGAATATGGGGGTAAATATATAAAATATGCTACATAGATATTTGCTTATTAATATATGCATACATATATATATACATATGTGTACGTATATATATATATATATATATATATATATATATATATATATATATATATATATATATTTTATTTCATAGATATTCTAGACTTTAGATTCCTACGTCAACTAGCAGCACCCTCGTCTGCCTACAAAAATAAAATATTGTATAAATAAAGTATGTAATAGCTCTCTTTATTCACATTTTTAGTTCTGCTTCTATTTTAATAAAAAAAAAATAATATTTACTATTTAATTGTGACAATTTTATTAACTACATCTGCTGCCGCACATTTGACTGACTTGAAGCTTTCCATTTATTAATGAAATATCCCGCCATTAAATGCCACAAATACTCGCCCATACATACAATAAATATTTGTGTTTTTTTTTGTTGCTATAAACAGATAAATAGTTCTGCACATTTTTATATTCAGTTTGATACAACAAGTGCTAAAGGGTGTTGGTGGGATGTCGGAAATTGCTCATCTCAACTCATCACTCACACATTTATAGCCGGTACACATACAATAGTTTGATTGTCAATGTTGTTAACAAATAGAAATAGAAATTATTTAAAATAAAGTTAAAGAAAAAAATTAATAACATATTAACAAATTTAACCGACTCAAAAGTTAAAAATAATTTAAGGTAGAGGTCCATAGCTCGCTTTTTGCGCGTTAAGCTTTCTATGCATCTGTCAAAAAAGTAGAATCAATGTAATAAAGGGTGTTTTTTATTGAGGTATAGAACTTTAAGTTGGCATCACTTTTTTAACTGGCGGCCATTTTGTCAGCTGTCAAGTGATTAATATTTAGTTTGGTTTGCCATTTCATCATGAACAGGTTGACAAAAGAACAACGCTTGCAAATCGTGCAAATTTATTTCGAAAATAATGGTTCAGTTCGCGAAGTTTACCGCAAGCTCAGTCCATTTTATGGTCGACATAATCGTCCATCAGAGCAATTAATTCGGTTAACCATGGATCGTTTTCGCACTACGTTTACTCTATGTGATAATACGCATCCGCAGAGACGCCGAACAGTGCGCACCGAAGAAACAATTGCCGCTGTAGAGCAAAGTGTTGAAGAGGACCCGAATGAATCGATTCGCCACCGTGCACAGCAATTGGAGCCGACTAACCGACTATTTTGTTCCCGAATTGGATGGCATGAATGTGGATGAGTTGTGGTTCCAACAAGACGGCGCTACATGCCACACAGCGCACGTCACAATCGATTTATTGAAGGAAACATTCGATGAGCGCATAATTTCGCGGAATGGACCTGTCAATTGGCCACCAAGATCGTGTGATTTGACACCATTGGATTATTTTCTTTGGGGATATGTGAAGTCGCTCGTCTACGCCAACAAACCAGAAACGTTAGGGGACTTGGAAGCCAACATTCGTGGCGTTATTGCCAACATACGGCCCCATATGCTCGAAAAAGTGGTTGAAAATTGGACCTGTAGAATTGGCTTTATTCGAGCCAGCCGCGGCGGCCACATGCCCGAAATCATATTTAAACATTAATGGCATAAAATTATCCTTCCAATAAAGCCAAATTGATGGACATTAAAACGATTTTCTTGTGTTTTATTTCAACTCGAAGTTCTATACCTCTTAAAAAAACACCCTATAGTATGTGACAAGTTACATTGCAAAAAGCGCAGGACGCGTAGGCGCGTTCAAAGCAAAAAGTAGGTCTACTTTCTACTTTTGTACGCGTTACGAGCACCATGACAGAAAGTCAGCTGTTCTTGAAAGCTAAAGATGTTAAATAATACTTTATTTCTTACGTTATCGTTAAATATTATTTTGCCGTGGATAATTTTTTTCTTTTTTTTCAATAAAAAAAATTTCTTAGTAAAAATAACTTGTTTAATAAAATATGTGATTATTTTCATTAATGCGATGTATTTTAATTAACTTTTCACCACACTTTTCTCAGTAACAAATTTTGCATATTAGTTATCGATTACATTTACGTACTGAGTGTCATCTCCGCTAAATCTGTATTATTTACTTTGTGTACATTACATATTTTTAAACAATAAAATGGAAGAAAATTTAATAAATTAAATATACAAACTCGACTAACTCCACAAATTCTTTTAAAAACTCGATTTCACTCTCCATTTTTTCTTTATAAGTATTTATAAACAAATGCACACAGCTGATCAAAACAAAAATAAAATGGCGCGTGAAAAGCAGTGCATGTAACTCAACGCGAACAAAGTATAGAATGAAACAAGAGAATGAAACGCGTGTAAAGCATTACGCGCAAAAAGCGAGCTATGGACCTCTACCTTTAGAGTCAGCTAGGCAAAGCATTTTTTTATATACATACGGGCATTTCCGTAGGAATGTCAACATTTTGTCGTCTGCGACACCAAAAAAATATGCTTGTTTTTTTTTAACAAAACAAAACAATAGTTTTTTACACATTATGTAAAATTTTACGAAAATCGAGTAGCATTGTTTTGAAATACAAGCTTAATTGCTTGCTGTCACATGCGCCAAAACAGTGGGCTTTCCCGTGAAAATGCCAACCAAATTTTCCAACCTGCTTGGCACCGAACCGACTTCAGACATCAATACAGCTTACACATATAAAAATCTTTTATTTAACTAAACCTAATAAACCTAAATTATTTTAAAATTGTGTAAACAATTTGTTTCAAGTTTCATTTTAAGCTTTTTAGTGTCAGTATTATATATTAAGAGGCGTGGTCTCGTCCACTTTTGCAAACATCAAAACCATTCAAAAACCAAGTTTCGCATGAATCGGGGTTAAGTTGAAACAATTGAAATATAATATTAACTTTTAATGGGCGTGATTCTGCCCACTTCTCTAAGTGCAAGATCGTGTAATTTTAAGAGCCTCCGAAAATAGATTGTTAGTAGCATTAAATTGTTCTCTAGAGCGAGTAAACAAGCCCCAATTTTTAACCGACTGCGCAACTCAAAGAAGGCTATTGTTTTTATCAGTCCATGTATGTATGCATGTATGTGTGTTCCTTTGCGGCACTATATAAACCGAACGCGTGGACCGATGTTGATAATTCTTACCTCAATGTCTCAATACCGGGAGTGTCACTAAAGATATGCCAGTTTTCAAAATTCAGTATGGCCAATAGACGCCATTTTGTAAATACGAAAATTAAAAAAATAGGCGAACTATATCAAAATGGGTATCATTCGACAGGCATTTTAAAATCATCTTTAGGCTTCTCATATGATTTTTCATTTTGAATGGCCATTTAGGATATTTAACGGTTCAAAGTTGGTCGTATTCGGGTTTTTTGATTTTTTTTTAGCATAAATACTTGTTTGGTATTGTGTTAAAGTGACGTCGATACCGACAACTGTAATAAGGGTGATTATAAGAGTCCAAGATGTACTCCAAGTTTCATGGGAATCGGTTGAATACAAGCATGTGAAATATAATATTTAATTTTAATGGGCATCGGTCCGCTCACTGTTCGAAATGCAAAATACTGTCTGTGCCAGAATCTAAACTAACTAAAAACACGTGAAATATGACATTAAATAATAATGGTGCCACTCTGGACCACTTTTAAAGCACTACAATGTGTCATTTATAAGAGTCGAAGGTGCGCGCCAAGTTTCTTTGAAATAAAATAACTAAAAGTAGGAGGGTGGGTCATTAACTCAGTGACTTTTTGAAGAAACAAAAATTTTTTATATAAAAAAAATTTATTTTATATTTCGACAAAGTCTACTTTGAGTTTTATACCCTTAGTACAACATTTCTCTAATTTTTTTATCCCTTCCGAAAAATATGATTTATCGAGGTCATAAAAATAGGCATTTGGTTGTGAGATAATTTCATCGTTGGGTCAAATCTATTTCCGCCGAGCCATTTCTGCAAGTTTAAATTAGACGTGACATAGCCATAACGCCATAGCCAAACCAAAATTCAACACCTATAATCAAGTACAGTGTTGTCCATTAGTTTGGTTCGAACGGCTGTTCTTTATGGCTATGGCTATGTCACATCTAAATCTGGAAACTAGAGCCCAATTCATGGATTTTTGCCATGGAAAATGTGAGCAATCGCGGCACCCGTCTTGCAGAAAGTTTTCTCATACCGAAGTGATCACAAAACTTTGAATCTCCGATCGGCTAAAACCATATCGTGAATTTTTTCAACTGTTTCAGATGTTGACATCTCAACTGGGCGTCCAGAACGTTCGGCTTGTACGGCCATAACGAAATGCAGTAAAACACTCGTTTAGCATTTAAATTGATGGTGAAAAGTCCCCATAGTATATATCAAGCTTAGCCTTGATTTGAGTGTGATGGTTTTTTCCGCAAAAAATAATGCTTAAGGCTCAGTTAGCCGACTGTAATGTAAAGTGACTGTAACGTAGGAAACAGATGATTGACATTTTTGTATGAAAAGTAGGTTACGTTACATTACATCTCTATAACCATTTTCATTACTTTTTACATAACAATCAGCTGATCGATGATTCCTACTGTTGTAGTTACATTACATTACAGTCGGCTAACTGAGCCTTTAATGAGCACACGAAATTCATTTTCTTCCATTTTCTTCACAAAATTGCATAACAATAAAATTGTATTTATGTAAAGGGTATTTTTATGGTTCCGTGCACCAAAGGTGAAAAGGAACCCTATTGTTTTCCATACGCTGTCCGTCTGTCCGTCACACGGTATTTTCTCAGGAACCGTAAGAGCTACGGACCTGAAATTTTACACACAGTATGTAGAACCTTGGCCCCTACAACAACAAATACATGAGAATTAAAAATTAAAGGGTGTTCCAAAACGAGCAACGAAAAATATTAAAATGCCATGTAATATACATACAATTGTATGAACATATGTATATTGAAACTTGAAATTTGTAAAATTAGTGTATTTTTATACAGAACAGACTACAACAATTAACACTAAAATTTAAAAAAATTTAAATTAAAGGGTGGTCCATCAGTTAATGCAATTTTGACTATGTAATTTTGACAATTTGCTATATCTTGGAAACCGTAAGAGGCAAACACTTGAAATTATCAAAAAACCGAAAATTATAAAATCGACAAAGCAAAAAAAAAATATCGCCAAAAATTAAAAAAAAAATCGCCAAAACGAAAAAAATCGCCAAAAATTAAAAAAAAATTCTAACACTAAAATAAATCGGCAAATTCGAAAAAATCGCCAAATTGGAAAAAATCGCCAAAATAAAAAAAAACCTAAAAATGAAAAAAACGCCAAAAATCGAAAAAAAAATCGCCAAAACGCGAAAATGTCGCCAAAACTAAAAAAAAATTTTATAAAAAAATATCGCAAAAATGAAAAAAATCGCCAAAAATTAAAAAAAATCGCCAAAATGAAAAAACACTAAAAACCGAAAAAAATCGCCAAAACAAGAAAATAAAGTGTCAAAACTAAAATAAGATCCAAAACTTAAAAAAAAACGCCAGAACCGAAAAAACGCAAAAAACGCCAAATCAAAAAAAAAAAATACGAAAAGACCCCAAAAACGAAGAAAAATGCCAAAACTATATAGTATATAGGATGAAGTTTGTATTAAATTACATATCTAGTGTTCGTACGGAACCCTTCGTGCGCGAGTCAGGGTCGCACTTTACTGAATTTATTTATAGAGTTTAAATCATAATAAAACAAGGACAGATGTGTATATTCAATATCAATCAGACGGGTTTTATTGGAAAGAAAATTTTATGAAATTAATCTTTAGATATGATTTCTGCCATGTGGCGGCCACGGCTGGCCCGTAGAAGACGCAATCTGAAACACCGATTTTTTTGAAGACAAATGGGTCAATGACTCCACCAGCCCATAAAGCAAAAACAGTAATTTTCTGTGGATGTAATGGTGTTTCGGTAAAAGGTTGTGGATTATCCTCACTCAAAGTACGACAATTCAGCAAGTGCACAATGGAATAGAATAATTATTTTGATAAAAATTTCAACTATTTGCACTCGTTGCTCTGGTATAAGTCGATTCATAATAAAACTTCGAAGCAAACTAAACAAAAAGGCAACTATCAGCTGTTAAATAGGTGTTCAAATAAAGCATTGATGCCAACTCAAAGTTGTGACACTCGCTAAAAAAACACCCTATACATGGCTTAATGAAAGCAAAACAATAGCCCAATTCACAATCTTGTGCAAATGGTCTTGCATCGTTGCATTTGCAAAATGGTATAGTATATCGATACTCACCACTAAGAATGTTTAAGTGGTGAGTAGAATATACTACACAATTTTGCACATGAAACGATGCAACACCATTTGCACAAGATTGTGAATTGGGCTAATAAATTGAGGAAATATATTTTTTATGTTTTTTTTTTCTTAACAAAGATATGCACATTTCGTAGTTTTCCTTTTTCAGATATTTTTGAATTAATTATGTAATTTGAAAGCAAAACAAAAATCAGCTGCTTGGATAATTTTTGCAAGTAAAAATTTTACTAAACAATTTTTAGTAAATGAACAAACCAATTATCTATTAATATATGTGACCTGCTCCGAGAAAAGGGACGGACCTAGCGTGTTAAAATTAAGTTTTGAGAAAAACGCATTTAAAGTTTCATAACACATTATCACTTTGAATACACCCTAAGTTGGGATATGCGAATTTGTATGGTTAGTTATGATTGGGTGCCGACTTTGGTGACGTATTTTTTTCGCTTTTCGTATGACAATACCTTTGCTATTGTTGCTGCTCTGTACACATTGTAAAAGTAACTATCTATAAGAAAGGAAAATAATAAAGTGACGCTTCAGTCTTGTGCCAACTGTATAACGAGTGTTATCAATATCTCAAAAGTTGTTTTGCAATTTTGGTTCTTTTGTAATTTTGTTACTAAGCTGATGTTAATTTGAAGTAATTTTTATAAAAATGGATATTTATGACAGTTTTGATGATGATTTAAAAAGACTAGACTCGGTTTATGGCGATGATGAGATCGATATGACGTTGACGATATGAGTGTCGGTGCTAACTGAACTTCGGGACTAACAGAAAATCAAAGTTTTTTGCATGATGTTTCCGAATCCAATATTATATCCGAATTGGATAAATCCGTTGAAGATATAAAAGAGTCGATGAACATCGATTTGATGTACGGAGAAAAATCCGAAGCATGTTGTTCGAAAGAATGTAATAAGATAATTCCAGAAAATAATGCTGTACAAAGCTTATATTATAAGTTTTAAATAGTCAATGTTAAGCAGTGATGCCAATTTAGCCATTTCCTGGCTTAATTTAGACATTTTCATCCCATTTAGCCGGAAGAAAAGTGAGTTTAGCTATTAGCTATTTCTTAGCCATTTTTATTTTAATCTAGCTATTTTTGCAAGCATAAAATTTGCTTGTGATTTTTCATAAAAAATTTAACTCGCAACAAAGGAACATTAATTAACCACAAAAAAAACAACAGAGTAATATGTTATTGTTTTCGCATTAATATCTATAAATTCCGGTTCAAACTTGCCATTTTTGCTGCAGCAGTCTAAAAGCGCTTATATGAAAGAGATGGCTCAATTGGTAACAATAACATTTGCTACTGCATTCTTATAATCGTTGCAATGTTGTTATAAGTGGTCGGGTCTAATTGGTGGTTTGTGATATCAATCAAACAAGGATCATTTTTGTTTTACGTACATACATATGTATGTGAAAATAAAATATAAATTAAAGTTTAAATAACAAAAATTAAAAATTTTAAAAACCCCCGACTTTTTTCAGAAAAGATGTTATATCTTCTAAACGGTTGTACCGATTTTTTTCAAACATAGCTAAGAACCCTCTCGATCAAGTCATCTTTCAAATAGAAAAAACTAAATGAAAATCGGTCCAGCCGTTTGTCCTGTACGTGGACACAGACAGACACACAGATACACAGACACACACTATAAACTTATAACACCCCTTTTTTTAGTCGGGGGTTAAAATAGAAAATTAACAAAAATTATAAACAAAAAGTTTTCAAGGAATCGATTAGTAACCCAAAAATTTAAAGACTGAATAGCACAATGTCCAAATGAATAGAAGGCGTACTGCAATTATTGCAAGTTTGCATTATATGATTGTTTCTTGATTACCGGGAGAAAATAGTTTTATTTACGAGTATTACTTTAAATTATTGTTTATATTTACTTTAAAAAATGTTCCCAATTGGCTTTAAAAAAATAATATATGAATGCCTCCTTCAAGGCAAGGTGGCAGTGCTACTTCAGCTGATAATTGTTTGCTCTATGTGCTTTGTAGCTGAAGAATGTCAAAAAATTCGTACTTGTTTTGGTTTTAGTACAATCATTTTTGTGCTTTTGACATTCTTCGGTTCTTTACACAGCTATGGTTACCGTATTTTTGTAAAACAAATCCTTACGCAGTCACCTGTATAATTACACCATTGCCTCCTTCTTTGTTTTTGCTTAAAGTTCATGATTTTTGCATTCGATTGTGCTTAGCCACTTTTTTTTTGCCAGTTTTTAGCCATTTTTTTTGTCTACATTTAACCATTATTGGTGGAGGAATTCTGGCATCACTGATGTTAAACGAATTTGATTATGACAGTGGTAACACTGTTGATTATTCTCCACAACATTTGCGTGAAGTGTTTGTGTGTGTATGCAGGCACACATGTGTATGATTTTTCTTTTTATTTAATAACCTTGAAAAATAAAGCATTCGTAATATTAATACATACATATGTACATACATACATACATACATACATATATAAATATTGTTTTGGGATATAATTTTCAGTAATTCATAATGGTCTGGGTAAAAACGTTCACGAAAGAAGTTTAGTTTTTGGCTAGAACAACAGTCAAGTATATTTTCTTATATCGACATATCGCTACCTTAAATTAGAAAAGCTCTTACTCATTATATTTTACAAATCGATAATTTTTGCATTTTTCGATACATTAGATGTTCTTGTATCGAAATGTACAAAAAAAAAACCCGATTTCAAAAAAATAATGAGTTAGGAGTATTTCTATATTAAGGTAGCGATATGTACACTTACATACATATGTATGTGCATACATATGTACATATATGTACAAAGATATAGTATAGGTATGTATGTAGGTATCTATATACATATCCATGCGTATGCACATATTTTACGTACATACATACATACTACATATCTACTATGTACATAAGTACATACCTACTTAGAAAAAGACCAAATCGCTTATAAGTTTTGATATCTATAAACTATAGAGGACGTGGCATTTCCCATAAAATATTGAATAGGTAAAAGTGAAAAATTTTAAATGTTCTATGTAATTCGAATTTAGTGCAATATGCGGTGGTGTAACAGAAAATAGCCGACCTCCAAAAATACATATCCTAATAAAAATTTTATTTTATTAAAATACCTATTTGAATAAAACAAAAAACTTTCTGTCCATGGCAGTGTACGTACAGTGAATAAATTTATTTTCTCATCCTCCTCTAAAATAAAAATATTTTGTATAACAGTTTTACATACTTTATATTAAACTAAATCACACGATAACGAATTCTATAAAAAAAGGTTATGTTATACAGTTTTTTTCCCTTGAAAAAAAGTTTTGTATAACAGTAAGTTCTGTGCAAACTCTGCATTACATATGTATGTTTGATTTGAATTAGTAAATAAAACAATATAACAGCTAATATAATAAAATAGTATATACTTATATAACAGATTTCCCAAAAGAAACTATTTTGTATAACAGTTTAAGAGATTTGGATAATCATTTCATTTGGTATGATGAATGAAGTAATATAACACTTAATGTAAACTATTTTATGGCAGTTTATGCCCAGAAAAAATTTTTTTGGAACAGCTTAAGCCCTCTTAGAGCAATTGTTGTAGCAAATTTTGCCTGGATTTGTTTTTTATGCAACATAATGTGTATAACAGTTTTGTCATCGAAAAATCTGAGTATTCCTGTATTTTTTTCCAAAAATATTGTACACGAGTAGTAGCTAGATTTTGTGAATATAATTATCTTGTGATAATATTTGCCCATAAACACGTTATGTATAACAGTTTTTGTCCTTGCAAAAACATTTGTATAACTGTAGTTTATATGTATAAACTTTGTTCTTGAATTAAAAAGAAAAAAACAAAAGCAATATAGTAAGCTAATGAAAAATTATGTATAACAGTTAAAAAAAAAAAACTATTTCGTATAACAGTTTTGTACCCACAAAATATCTGCGCTTAGCTGAATTTTTATAAAAAAACTTTGTTTATTAGTAAAATTGAATGAAAATATGTAGTTTTGATTATAATATGCGCAGTCTAACAGAATATGGTAAAACTTAGAGACTGAACTTTTGCTTTATGTTTAAATTTATTATGTATGTATGTACATGCATTAATGTGTATATACACACATACATATGTATGTATATAAAAATCTTTATTATTATGACAGCTGTTTCGTATGATTGTACATTCTTTAAAAAATATTATGTATAACAATTTCATTATTCTTAAGTATACTAATGCTTTTCACAAAAATATTCAACGCTTTATTCAGATTTTGTGAGTAAAAGTTTCCTTAATAATTTCTATGTACTATTATATTAAGCTGTCTATAATAGTAATTTCAATAGAATTAGTTAGTTCATTTCATAGAATATTAGTATGACTTCTTAGGTTCTATTCAAGAATTAGTTCCTTAAAATTAATGTCTACCGTCTTTTTGTATCAGCAGACTTTGATAGACAGCATTTCTTATTGGAAATATCATTTGAAGATATTTATGGAGATATTAGTGGAAAATAATATTGTATAACAGTTGTCCTGTAACATATATTGTTGCCAATTCTCATAAAAATTGGTTTAATATGTGTGTGATAATAATTCAAGAGAAAAGTTTATGTATAACAGTTAGTGTATAATAGTTCGTTTTTGTATAATAGTTTATTATTACTTATTTTAATATGTCTTATTGAAATACGTTATGCCACAGAACATCATATCTATGTATAACAGTTTTTTCTTGAGAAATATTGCCTAATACAATGAAGTTTGTAAAAAAAATACAGTTTGCCCTTGTGAAATTTACTTGATTTTCTTAGAATATTTTGTTAAAAAAAATATTTATAACAGTTAGAGTATGTTCACTAGCATTATAACAGTTTATCATCACGTATTTTAATAATTTTTATTGAAATAAGCTTTGCAACAGATTGTAATATTTGTGTATAACAATTTGCTTTTGCAAAATATTACCTAATGCAATGCATTTTGTAAAAATTCAGGTATCTTACTTCTATTTACTGCATTAATTCTTTTCTATAGGAAATAATAAGTAATAATAGATTGAATTGATTTTGTTTTTAATATATCTTGCAAAGATCCTATGTATAACAGTTATGGTATAGCAGTTAATTTTTCTATAAGAGTTTATTATCACGCATTTGTGTAGGTTTTGTTAAAATATGGTTTGCAACAGAATATCGTATTTGTGTATAACAGTTTGTGCTTGCTTGAATTGTGCAAAAATTTAGTTGGGCATTTTGTTCTTTTCTATAAGAAACAAACAAATAATAATTAATTGATTTAAAATTTTTTTTAGAACATTTCTAGGAAAAAATATTTCGTATAACAGTTAAAGTATAACAATTAAATTTTGTATAACAGTTTGAAGATTTATTATTGAAATACCTATTACAAAGACAAAATATTATCGTAGAGTATAACAGTTTGTGTATGTGAAATATTGCCCACAACTTGTATTGAATGTCCATAATAAATTGAACTTTTTTTATCTTTCTCCGAAATACATGCATATATTCAATTATTTAACGCTTTTTATATCTTTTGCTTAATTTTTTTTCTATTATCGTTCATTAATTTACTAACATGAGCAGGTATATGTACATATGTCCCTAGAGTTTACTTAAAATAATGAATATAAACTAAAAGATACATTTTTATCATAAACATGTCGAAAGGTCTGACCAACTGACTGACGAGTGATTCATAAATTTTTTTAGAATTTTTTATTTTCTTTTTTTTTATAAATAGTCTAATGTGCTGCATTATTTAAATGAAAATGCCGAACGAATTGCAATTATAATTTTCTGTAGTCAAAAATAGTTGTAAAACATGTGTTAGATTGGATTTCCTCCTTCCACACTAAATACCCGAGTCATTAGTTGCCGCTGGTCGCTGACATTTTTAGTTTTTATTAGTGTTAGACTCAATACAGTTACATACATACATACATACATATACTAAACTTGTATACACAGTTTTGTATTGCGCATTTTTGCATTTATTTTACAAATGAATCAAATTTTATATAAAAAAAAATTTCATTATATATTTGTTGCTTTAATAACTTTCGAGTCCCCTCGCCCTGCCCACTTTTGAATGCCGCCCCTTGCTACTCTTTTATCTTCAGACTGCTGCGGCTTACATTTTCATACATGTTGTGTCTGGTCGTATGTGAGTGAGGGTTGTGCTGTGGTTGTGTGCTGTTTGTTGCTTGTTCAGTTCGTATGCACATCAAGTCCATTGAACTGTTTTAATTTTTTATTTATTTCAGTTAAATGAAATCAAAATTCAATTGTTGAACAAAGCAAACGAAGTCAAAATATAATTTGAAAAATAAATGTATATAAATTTCTTTTTCTCGCTGTCTTTCTCTCTCCCCCTCCCTCTCACTCGCTCGCTCGCTCTCTCAATAATTTGTTTATTAAATTCATAAAAATTGAATTTTAAAATAATGAATTTTAATCATTTTCACCTGCCATAATGAAATAAAACATCAAAGAGACCAACAAAAACAAGCGCACACATACAATACCCACACACACACACACGCAGTCAATAAATCTGTCCCCAGATTGCATGTGTCTGTAGGTACATATATAGAATTCAAATTGTAATTTTTGATTGAAAATTTAAATATCATTATTATAAATAAATCAATTACATTAATTAAAATAGATTTAATGAGCTGGAAAATACAATTATGTTGTCACAATACAAAAAAAAAGAGGTGTTGAACTTCCGCGCTTCAATAATAAGCAACTTTATTATAGTTTCCATCAATTAGTTCTTTTTTTAATCTATAATTTCATATGTATGTACTGTATAATTAGTGTGCTTCGAAGCACGAAAAAAAATTAAAAGGAAATTTGGATGGACTAGTCGGTCATACACTGAGATTCGACAACGAGGTAGCCAAAGCAGAGCTGCAGTACAACCCCCAGGTTCTCGGCGCCGCACACAGGGACGAATTGAAAATTTAGTGCGACAAAATTATTTACTTTTTATGGACTCAATAAATTTTAATAAAAATAGGTACCTCAAGGTTTTTAGGGTCGTTGATTACGAATCTTATGTTCGTTTTGAAAAATTTAAAATGGCGGACAATTTTTGAAAAATTTATCGAATTCGCTTTAAACGCATTACACATGCCTTTTTGGGGTCGCTGTTTACGAATCTTATGTTCGTTTTGAAAAATTTAAAATGGCGGATCCAATATAGCGGACCATTTTTAAAAAATTTATCGAATTCGCTTAAAACTTATGACACGGGAATTAAGTGTACTACCTAAGGAAAATATGCTCGAGTGTAGCAACAATAAACGCTATAGATGCTGTTGACAGGTATAAGTGCATTTAACAGATAATAATACTTTGCATGCACGTACAGACTAAAGCGATGCGTTAAAAAAAATAAATACTTATAGGTTGATTGCGTACTGGTATATAGAACATATTAAGTGCAATAGTGGTTACATTTAACAAAATAAAAAATTTCATTTTTGTCGTCCTAATTCGGTCATTTGTCCCTGTGTGCGCCGCGGACATCCAAAACAACAAAAGAGTCCGTTGGAAGTCATTAATTGAGACCGTTTACTACCCAGCAGGAGAAAAGCGGAACATCATCATAGCCTAACGCCGTTGACGGTTATAACCTGGCCAACATTGGTGTTCTCAAAGAATTATGGACCGATAAGGTCGCCTGTCAAATATCCACACCAAACAATAACCCAGCAAAAAATTTCAAAAAAGGTAATCGAGTTTGGAATTAAGCATTTTTGGTGGAAGCACTTCCCTACTGGATTACCAACAACTTAATGATTTTAAAAAGGCGTGAGACTAAAATAATCGATTCTTGAGAAGTAGTTATGTTGTTTATTGTAGGAATTAATTACATTTTCCGTTGTGGGAAATAGTTATTTTTTTCTTGATTTAACTACTTTTTGATGTGTAAACATCTATACGCTAGGAGGTAAAAATCTTTTGACTTTGATTTCTTTGCTGAGATTTCTTTGCTTTGCATTGTCAAATCGGTGTGAGCTATGTATGAGTGTATTAGTGTTTGAAAGAAGCAATACCGAGCAGAGAAACAAGTCGACCGGCTCGAAGCCGACGGTGCGCCGCCGCCGGTTATTTTTCTGTATATTTCCGTACACCAAAGGTGAAAATGAACCGTAAGAGCTACGGACTTGAAATTTGGACACAATATGTAGACATTTGGCCACTACAACAACAAATACATGAGAGTTAAAAACTAAACGGTGTTCCAAAACGAGCAACGAAAAATGTTAAAATCCCATGTTATATACATAAAATTGTATGTACGTATATACACTTGAAATTTTAAAAGTTAGTGTATTTTTATACGGACTAGAACAATTAACACTAAATTTAAAAAATCTAAATCAATCAGTTAATGCAATTTTGACTATGTAATTTTGACAACTTGCTGTATCTTGGAAACCGTAAGAGTAAAACTCTTGAAATTTTCAAAAACGGTAAAACTAAAAAATCAAAAAAATATAAAATCGCCAAATATAAAAAAATCGCCAAAACGAAAAAGCACCAAATTAAAAAAAAATCTCTAGAACTAAAATAAATCGCGAAAAACCGCAAAAATCGCCAAAAGTAAAAAAATCCTTAAACAAAAAAATCGCCAATATGAAAAAATCGCCAAAATGAAAAAATCGCCTAAATAAAAAACCCCAAAAACAGAAAAAAATCGCCAAAATGAAAAAAAACTCCAAAAAAAAACAGAAAAAAATCGCCAAAATGAAAAAAAATGCGAAAATTAAAAAAAAACCCAAAAAGAGAGAAAAAAACGCCAAAACGAGAAAAAAGCGATAAAACTGAAAAAAAAATCGTTTAAACTGAAAAAACTTAAAAAATTAAGAAAGCTAAATCAAAAATAATGATCAAAACCGAATGTGCGCGAGTCAAAGTCGCACTTTACTGAATTTATTTTAATTGCAATGCGTACACAACAACAAGAACAGCAATAACTAAACGATGAACAACAGGAATTAAAAATTAAAAAGTAAAAGTAAAGGCATTTACCATAGCCATACCATACCATACCATTTTTGTTACAAAAAAAAACTATTTTTGTATGATTTTATACATTGTGGCCCAATTTAATATATCAAATAATCAAAAGGATAATTCAGTCATTAATTTTATAGAAAATAACAGAATTCTCTAGATAAGAAACAAACTTCATATTATTGTAAAAAATTATATTGAAAACTATTGTTAGACGGATTATTTTTTCTTTTATAATGAATTGCATTAGTTTTTAATCGGATTTCTTCAATTAAATTTTATGTACGAATATGATTTTTGTGTGTTTTTTAAATAACTTTGACTTAAAATGAGAAATGTTTCATTAAATATAACCTCCCTGTTTAAAATCTTAAAAAAAAGTAATTTTAGTAATTTAATTTATTGCACAGCAGTACTCTTTTGTGAATCAGGAGAGTATGAATATGAACTTTGCATACTGTAGAGCAGTGGTGTCAAAAATAAAACTATAGTTGTATGTGTGAGAAAAATTGTCTTATTCGTCTCTGAAGTACATCGAAAAAAATAAATATTTGCAACAAATGCAGTTTAGTGAAGCAGGTCAAAACATATAAAAAGGAGTCTATATGATAGAAAACTAAAAAATAAAGAATAAAAATTAAATAAAAAATTTGGGGGCGGCCCATATTTTTTGAGTTACGGCGCTGTGAACTTTTCATAGGAAACTCTGAAGAATTTCTAAAAATAAATTTTTAAATAGCTTATCTGATAGAAACTTGAAAAATAAGAAGAAGAAATTAAACAAAAAAATTGGCTGCGACCAATATTTCCCGAGTTATTGGTCTTTTAAGTTTTGATTTTAAATACAGTTTAGTGAAGCTGCTCCAAAAAAATCAAAATCTCTTTTTAATATATTTTCATTTATTTCCTTAAAAGTTTTGTAACATAAAATACATTGAATGTAGCAAAAAGCATTACTGATCATAGAATATTTTTCGCATACCACATTTTTTCTTTCACTATATCTATAAAGAATTTAATACACCCGCTACGCATGTGTTATCGTCGCTGGTTCATTGACGACTAAATGGAACAGAATAAGAATGTGTGTGATTTTAGTTTGCACAATTGTGCCATGAAACTGACATCATTGCTGTAGAGGGAATATTTACACATACATGTATGAAAATGTATGAATATATATAATCATATATGGCCATATACCCTCATTTTTCGGATCCGAACCATATATGGGATATCATATATGCTACATACATATTTTTTTTAGCTGGGAACTTAAAAAAATTAAATAAAAGCACAGAGAAAAAACTGCCTCATAAAGGGTGTTTTTTATTGAGTTATAGAACTTTAAGTTGGCATCACTTTTTTAACTGGCGGCCATTTTGTCAGCTGTCAAGTGATTAATATTTAGTTTGGTTTGCCATTTCATCATGAACAGGTTGACAAAAGAACAACGCTTGCAAATCGTGCAAATTTATTTCGAAAATAATGGTTCAGTTCGCGAAGTTTACCGCAAGCTCCGTCCATTTTATGGTCGACATAATCGTCCATCAGAGCAATTAATTCGGTTAACCATGGATCGTTTTCGCACTACGTTTACTCTATGTGATAATACGCATCCGCAGAGACGTCGAACAGTGCGCACCGAAGAAACAATTGCCGCTGTAGAGCAAAGTGTTGAAGAGGACCCGAATGAATCGATTCGCCACCGTGCACAGCAATTGGAGCTTTGTCCATCAAATTTTGTTCCCGAATTGGATGGCATGAATGTGGATGAGTTGTGGTTCCAACAAGACGGCGCTACATGCCACACAGCGCACGTCACAATCGATTTATTGAAGGAAATATTCGATGAACGCATAATTTCGCGGAATGGACCTGTCAATTGGCCACCAAGATCGGTTGATTTGACACCATTGGATTATTTTCTTTGGGGATATGTGAAGTCGCTCGTCTACGCCAACAAACCAGAAACGTTAGGTAGGGGACTTGGAAGCCAACATTCGTGGCGTTATTGCCAACATACGGCCCCATATGCTCGAAAAAGTGGTTGAAAATTGGACCTGTAGAATTGGCTTTATTCGAGCCAGCCGCGGCGGCCACATGCCCGAAATCATATTTAAGCATTAATGGCATAAAATTATCCTTCCAATAAAGCCAAATTGATGGACATTAAAACGATTTTCTTGTGTTTTATTTCAATTCGAAGTTCTATACCTCTGAAAAAACACCCTTTAGAATCAATAAGATTTTCTCTATGAAACGTTTTTAGGCTAAGGGGTATCCCAGCAGAAAGAAGCGAAGATTTTTTCATAGAGATTCCTTATTGTTTTTATGTGGTAAATCTTATTAATTTTATCAAGAAGAAAACCACATAAAATCAAGAAGAAATCTTATTATTCCCAACTTTTTTTTACTCAATTTCCGTTATTTTTGGCACGAAAAAAACAATCCATAGAGAAAAACTTCTTGATTCTATTAGGTTTTCTTATAAATTGTAAACTATATGGATTTCTTATTGATTCTATTAGGTTCCCTTATTGATTTTTTTAAAAAGGTTTTCTTCTTGATTTTATTAGGCTCCTATATGATTATGTGTAAAGCATCTTATTGATTTTTTTAATAAGGAAATCTTCTTGATTTTATGAGGTGTCTTGTTATTTCATATTTATAAATAGACACAAACAATTTTTTTTTCATGATCTTTTTCGTTTTTGTATAAGCATGTTTGCAAAATTATTTCAATGGTTATTCAGACTGCTTGTTAGCATATTGGTTAGAGTGTTTGTCTATCAGTCAGAAGTTTGCTGGTTCAATACTTGTCTCCTTTCAAAGTATATGGTATAGAATTTAAATGAAAATATATAAGCAAAGCACAAAGAATAAAGAAAGACATAAATTTTTCTTATTTTATGAGGTCGCCTCATAAAATCAAGAAGAAAGAAAACCTTATTAAAAAAATCAATAAGATAACATCATAAAAGCTACAAGATTTCTTCTTGATTATTTCAAGAAGGTTTTCTCTATGAAATTAATAAGATTTCCTTATTGAAAAAAAAACATAGAGATTTCTTATTAATTTTGTTCTATTTTATGAGGTAATTATTAGGCACTGTTTTCTCTGTGTGTGTGAGTTTTTTTTGTATAGTTGACCTGTATAGTTTAATATGACGATAATTGTTCTTTCGGCTTAAGGTCGCTTTCAAAATAAAAACAATTAATTTTATTTTACATAAAACTATTTAATTTTTATTTAAAGATATTTTAATAATCTCCGATAATCTCCATTTTCAAGGAATCTATAAACAAATTATACATACATAGATTATATAAAATCATTTTCACAAAAAACAAAATAAAAGCAGATTTAAAGAGTGCACTAAACGACTCCAAGAGTTGCTTGCATCTGAAAAAACTGCATCTCTTAAAAATTATCTGGAAGGTCTTGATGTCACACCAGCGTCTAATTACTCTTTGTGGCGCGCTGCTAGAAAGCTTAAAATACCCATTGAGTATAAGCCACCTCTACGCACATCTACCGGAAGTTGGGCAAGAAGCGATACTGAAAAAGGTAAAATATTTGCTGAGCACTTAAAATCCATTTTTACGCCAAACATATGTACTGGTGTTGCTGATTTGCCGAATGTAGTCGCACTACACCCTCAACACATAAAGTTTAAGACGCGTGATTTACAAAAATTAATTGCCGAACTCAACCCGCAGAAAGCTCCGGGTATTGATGGAATTAGTAACCAGATGCTGATGAAGTTGCCTCGTATTGCAATGAGAATCCTATTATTCATATTTAATGCCATTTTACGACTGGAGTATTATCCACACAGCTGGAGGCTTGCCAAGGTCAAAATGATTCCAAAGCCGGGCAAAGATCTAACCAAGGCTGAATCATATAGGCCAATAAGTCTACTATCAACTATGTCAAAGCTTTTCGAAAAACTGCTCAAAACAAAATTGTCCCCAATTCTAATTAGTAGTGGGTGCATACCAGACCATCAATTTGGTTTTAGAAGTCAGCATAGCACCATTGAACTAACTCACAGACTGGTTCAATTTATAAGAAGAACTTTTGAGGAAAAAAAAGTATTGTTCTGCGCTCTTTATTGACGTTTCCCAGGCATTTGATAAAGTGTGGCATGAAGGCCTAATTTTAAAATTGAAGACTTACTTACCAATTAACATTTTAAATATTTTGGAAAGTTACATTATTTCCCGTAAGTTCACTGTTGTGGAAGGAGACTTTACGAGTAGGCCTGAAACTATTTCATCCGGAGTGCCACAGGGGAGCATACTGGGACCAGTTTTATATTTGATTTATACTTGTGATATGCCTGTGAGCAGTAGTATCCATACTTCCACATTTGCCGACGATACAGCCTGCCTTAGTATGCACGAAAATCCTGATGAGGCATCCCGCAAACTCCAGGAACACATTAGCCAGATGGAGCTTTGGTTAAACTTATGGAGAATTAAAGTCAATGAACAAAAGTGTGTCCATATAACGTTCACCCTAAGAAGAGATACTTGCTCCCCCATTCGGATTAACAATCAAGTTGCTCCTCAACATTCACATGTGAAATATCTTGGTATACACCTTGATCGACGACTTACATGGAAACACCACATTGACTCTAAGTTAACTCAAATGAAACTAAAATTAGCTCAGGTGCATTGGCTGATTGGTAGAAATTCAACACTTAGCCTAGACTGCAAACTTTTAATATACAAGTCGCTTTTAAAGCCAATATGGTGTTACGGAATTCAACTATGGGGCACTGCTTCAGCTTCAAATGTAGAGAAAATTCAACGAAGGCAAAATAAAATTTTACGCATGATAACATCGGCTCCATGGTACATCAAAAATTCAAATATATATACATCGCGATTTGAGTATGCCACTAGTGACTGAAGAAATTGTAAAATACGCAGGCAAATATCTAACAAAACTCGAGTCACATCCTAATCCGCTTGCTCGTAATATTTTGAACTTTACTGGACACATCCGCTTAAAAAAGAGAGATACACGCGCTCTAATATTCAACACTCTAGATGATGAAGCTGCTTGAAAACACTTTTTTCTTTATGTTGCTTATCACTACTTATGTATTATTAATAACTATCACTAAGCTTATGTCCGACATTGGTCGGGCCTAATAATTTTTTTTTTTTTATAGATTTAAGATTTGAATACTTATTGTTAGTTCATATTTGAAGATACAATAAATAAAAAACATGCATTAAAAAAAACACAAAAAACAACAAGTATTTACATACATACATAAAAAAAGTTATTTAAAAAATATCTAAAATTTTAACTTGTAGTTACAACCGTCCGTCCTTTATGCGAGTTACCCTGTCGGAGAATGTGTGGTTGACTACAAAAATAGTTAACTTATAGTTAACTTTTCTTAGACTGACTAAAAGCTACACAGAGAAAACAGATTCGTTGAGACAACCGAATTTGTTGCCAATTGAATTTTGGCGGTTGCAGCAACTATCATAGAATTCTGCTATAGAGACTGAAATTTTCTTGTGGTACCACTATATTTTAATTGTAACCCTCAACCCAATAGTTGCAGCAACAGAAAAAATTGGTTGACAGTATGTAATTTGAAATAAATGCTATTCTTGCTACCGAAAATTTGGTTAATATAATTAAAACAGTATCATAATTGGTACCTGTAAAAGAAAAATTGGCCTTCCTTGATGAAATAAAAATAAACAATAAACGCAAATAAAAATACATAATTTAAAAAATTTATTATTTGACATATTGTCATAAGTTTATTTTAATTGAAATATATTTCATGTCTATATACATTTCTTCAACCACACATTTTGAAAAGCCACAAACCTGTTATCTTATGCACAGACTTTCAAAAACCATTTGAGAATTCAAAAATCATAATACCCTTGAAAGTCACAAAAGTTAATTTTTTAATTTGCTGCTATAAAGTATGTTGGTAAACTCAACCTCTAGTTAGTTGCAGCAACTGATTGAAAGTTTTTATTTTAATTTTAATATAGAACGACAATTTTTTAGTTGCTAATACCAAAAGTTGGTAGTAAAATCCAATTCGTAATATTTTAATTGGTTGGGTTAACCAATCAGTTAATTAGTGATGACAAAAGCATACGCTCGCTTGATGCAATCAATTTAAGTATTGTCACAATCATATCTTTGTTACAATTATGCCCTTATGGCAATGAACATGGATTGTTTTTTGGATTAACAGAAAATTGATAGCGTGAACTGAAATATAGTTAATGCAAATGATATTTTATTGGACTAACCGTTTTCCAAGCAATCTTTTTTCTGGGTGTAGCTGCAAATTCATCCAGAACAAACCCAAAATTAATTCTAAATTTGAGTACGTAATCGAATTTGGTGAGAGCCAACAAATTTATTCTCAGCTACTTTAAAACTCATTTCAGTTTTATATTAACATTTAGTTGTTGTTATTTTAGATGGCAGCTTAGCCGAGTGGTAGCGCGTTGGGTACACAACGTGTGATGTTACATGTTCGAGCCACAGAAATTTTTTTTACTTTACTGACTACCAGACGATTTAAAAAAAGTCAACTTTAAGTTAGCTTAAAGTAGTGCAGAGTGAGACAATTGACTACCGCCTAGGACATCACAATGTTAAAATAGTCAGTTGATTACATTGCAAAGTAATCCAAGTGTCAGTCAGTACTAGTTGCCAAATAGTTAGCTTAAAGTTAGTTTAAAGCTAGCCAAATTTCCGATAGGGTATTGAGTAACTAATTATTATTTATTTGGTTTGTGTTTGTTTATTATGTGCCGATATAATTGCGCGCACTTGTCTGTGTCAGTCTTTTAGTTGAGACGTTTATTAGTTGGTACATTGATTATGTGTAGCATTTCCAATATAAATCTCTTCTTGTAGTTGTTCTCTTCTTGTAATACTCTAACACTATCAAAGTCAGGTTTGTGACCGCTTACTGCACAGTGGGCAGCGAGGGCAGTTTTTTGTTCTAGGGGTTTATTCTTTTGTTTCAAATCTGATTTATGTGAGGAAATTCTTGTTTTTAGTTTTGTTTTAGTAGTACCAATATACTTTTTATTACAATTATTTATACCATCTCCAATACAATTAATTTCATATATTACGTTAGCTTTTTCTTCTGTTTTTATTACATCTTTAGTTTTACTAAATAATTTATTAAGTAAATTGTTGGTTTTCATAGCTAATTTATATTTGTTATTGTCATAAATGTCAGAATTCTTTATCCTTTCAGATAAACCCGGTATATAGGACATTGATTTATATATTTTGTCAGTGTTACCATTGTTGGCCACTCACTCTGTTACGTTTTAATTCCACATGTTTCACAAGTTCAAATATCGTTCTACTTGGAAATGCATTTTTCCATAGGATATTTACTATCTTATCTTTATTTACTTCGTGGAATTTTTCATCACTTATATCCAGCACTCTTCTTATGAAATTTGTTGCGGTATTAATTATCATACGCCTAGGATATTTAGAGTAAAAATTTATTAATCTGTTGGAAGAAATAGGTTTTTGGTACCAATCGACATGTAATGTTTCTTTATCCCTCATTATTATGCAGTCTAAATATGGTAACTTGCCATCTTTCTCCAATTCACTTGTGAATTTAATTTGCTTATTGAACATGTTTAATTTTGTTATAATAACATCTAACACATCGTTCTGTACTATGGCGAATATATCATCTACGTACTTAGTTATAACTTTTGGTTTAATTTCTATTCATTTGAAAGTGTCGTCTAAAAGTTCTTCCATTACGATGTCTGCTACGACTGGAGATATTGTGGGGCCCCACAAACGTTTTACTACTTTTATTTAATTAATGTCTACTACTATTACTAGGTGTTAACTTCTTTAGGAAAGGGGAAGTGATAGAGAAGAGAGGTATTGAAGGAAGAGATTGAGGAAAGCTTCGTTCTTTTATAATTCTGCACTTTTCCACGTTCCTTTTAATAACTCAGGGGATCTACTCTGTAATTCTAAACGAAACAAAATATTTTCGAATTTGTATCTTAATAACATGTAAATTCGAAAGCCTTTTCTTTCGTTTCGAATTACAGAGTAGACCCCCACAGTTGCAGCGCCTCTGGTGTCAATGAGTCGTATTAAATATTTGAAGCTGTGTTTATTAGTAATAACGAAGAAAGAGGGTGCCTTGATGTTATATTAGGATTAGTTTCCGCTGAAGCCGGTGTAGTTAAGTGTCTATGCCTTGATCACAATGGACGATGTGTTTTTATTTGATGACCTTATCGGTGACCAGACTCGAATCCAGTAGTGCCATTCAGTAACTTTTAACGATCCCACAATCGTAATTTTTGTCTATACCCTTTATCGCTTGCAATAACGATTGTGTGATTCAATAACTTCTTTTTAACGAAATTACGCAGCTGATATTTTCTGTTAATTTTTGTCGATTAAATTTACAGCACCACATAAATTATTGTCGCTTAAATAACGACACAGTTGATATTAAACCTTCAGTGAATATCGTTAAAAATGTAATTAGATAGCAAATTCTATAGATTTTCGTTATAATTGTTTTAACGATGCGATTATCGTTAAAAAAATTAGTGAATCGCACTACAGTACGTTGGCTTTTGTAGTCAACGTGCTAACTACTTCAGCCAACGTGTCACCCTCATGCGATCGTTTATCTCCAGCTCCTGGATCAGTTGAAATTTATAGGGGTGCAGGCCCAACTCATGAAGAAAAATTTGAGGCGTTGAGGTCTGCGAAAGGAAGAGTTATTCCAAACGACACTAAGTTGACTGGACCGTGTGCTCTCTGCACACTTTCACGAAGAGTGGCGACGTTTTTGGTAGATTGAGTGTTGATTGTTGGCTTGTGGGAAGAGTAGGCTCCAATTTTTCCACCACACTGTGAATAATGCTCTCTGTAGAACGATTATGGGGACCTTAAAGTGAAAGTGGAACTATGCCCGAACAGAACACCAATTTTGATATAAAAAAAAGTTTTATCATTTACACGTGTTGTTGAAAGCTACATCCCTCCATGGTGTTAGACTGAATAAATGACAACCAATGCAACAGATACAGATTGAACAATATGGCCACTATCTACTGTCAAAGTTTGGAAGTCCATTTGACTTTCTTTCTCGCCTCAAAGCTTAAAGCGTTCAAACTTTTAGAGAAAAGGGGTCTAATCGTCGCTTTCGATAAAGAGCTGATTGGATCACGTTCGTTATTACTTTTTTTTAAAGAGAAGTAATTACTAGGAAATGGATAGTGATAGAACAGACAGGTGGTGAAGAAAAGCTAAATTCTTTTAAAACTCTGCTTTTTGCTCGTTTTTAATCACCCTTTTTCCAGTTGTCGACATCGATGTCACTTTAACACAATATCAAAAAATAGGAGATTGTTTACTCGTTCTCGATAAAAATTTTTAGCTACTGACAATCTATTTCCGTTCCCGAAGGTCTAGCAAATAACATAAACCTGCCAATAGGAGTCAGTGGTTTTTAACAACGTGTACACAAGCAACAATTTCTTGATATTGTGTTAAACTGACGTCGATGTCGACAACTGGAATAAGGGTGAATAATACAGTGCTGCAGCGCCTTTGGTGTCAATGAGGCGTATTAAATTTTCAAAGTTGTTTTTAGTAGCCATTTTATTAGTTATTTTACTTCGCCGATAATTCTGCTACACAATACCGACGAAAGAGGGCGCTCTGATTTTACAGTAGGATTTTTATCTACTGAAGTCGGTATAGTTCAGTGACCAGTGGCTATACCTTCATCACTTGAATTTTCTTACAACAATTGACACAAAAGGGATGCTAGTAGTGTTTTCACACTGACATGGTTTTAATAAAAGTTGGTTTTGACGTTAAAACCAACTGTTAAAACCTGGTTCTACCATACAAATTGTTGTTGTTAAAACCATTTTTTAATTGGTTTTAAGTTGGTTTTATGAAATGCAACCTAGTTTTCGCTGTGACAAATTCAATGCTGCCAAGTTGAAATAACCGACAGCAGCTGACAATGTTTATCCCAGTGAATGACAATAGATGGCGTTTGAAAGATTTTCAACTTAAAAATGGATGCAGCAGCAACAATAATCAAAAAATTATGGGAAAAGAGATTTTTTTTTTAGGAAAACAAAGAAAATATTTTTATTGAACTCTGGAAAGTGAAAATAGACAATATGACTGCCATTCATCTGCCTATAAAAAAAGTTTATCTTACAATGTATTTGTGCATTTTTTATATATAATAACTTTATTTCCAAGCACTTCTTCATTCTGTATAAGTTCCATAATTTAAAAAAAAATTTATTTACAAAATATAGAATAATTTCCATTTTAGAGCGCATTGTGAAATATCTCAGTTTTTCATATTAACAAAAACTGTTGTTGTACAATTTGTCCAACAAGTGTTATTAATAAATTCAGTAAAGTGCGACTCTGACTCGCGCACGAAGGGTTCCGTACGAACACTAGATATGTAAGTTAATACAAACTTCATCCTATATAATATATAGTTTTGGCATTTTTCTTCGTTTTTGGGGTCTTTTCGGTTTTTTGTTTTGGCGTTTTTTGCGTTTTTTCGGTTCTGGCGATTTTTTTAAGTTTTGGATCTTTCTTTAGTTTTGACACTTTATTTTCTTGTTTTGGCGATTTTTTGGTTTTTGGCATTTTTTCATTTTGGCAATTTTTTTTTTAATTTTTAACGATTTTTTTTCATTTTTGCGATATTTTTTTATATAAAAATTTTTTTAGTTTTGGCGACATTTTCGCGTTTTGGCGATTTTTTTTAGATTTTTTGTGTTTTTTTTCATTTTTAGGTTTTTTTTATTTTGGCGATTTTTTCCAATTTGGCGATTTATTTTAGTGTTAGAAATTTTTTTAATTTTGGCGATTTTTTTCGTTTTGGCATTTTGTTTTTAATTTTTGGCGATTTTTTTTTTTTGGTTTGGCGATTTTATAATTTTCGGTATTTTTAGTTTTACCGTTTTTGAAAATTTCAAGTGTTTGCCTCTTACGGTTTCCAAGATATATGTAGCAAATTGTCAAAATTACATAGTCAAAATTGCATTAACTGATGGACCACCCTTTAATTTAAATTTTTTTAAATTGTAGTGTTAATTGTTGTAGTCTGTATAAAAATACACTAATTTTACAAATTTCAAGTTTCAATATACATACATATGTTCATGCAATTGTATGTATATTACATGGGACTTAAACATTTTTCTTTGCTCGTTTTGGAACACCCTTTAATTTTTAATTCTCATGTATTTGTTGTTGTAGCGGCCAAGGTTCTACATACTCTGTCCAAATTTCAGGTCCGTAGCTCTTACAGTTCCTGAGAAAACACCGTGCGACGGACAGACGGACAGCGTAGCGAAAACAATAGGGTTCCTTTTCACCTTTGGTGTACGGAACCCTAAAAAGCAGAAAAAATCCAACAACAAATACACGCATTTCTGCAGGAGCAAAGTTATTAGACAGTCTGTGAGTTAAAACCTGAATTTAACAAACTTGCAGTGTGAATGCAAAATCAGCTGTTTATGGCTTTAACGTTAAAACCAGGTTTTAACTTTCAGTGTGAAAACACTCTAATGCATATCTGCTGTAAAAAACTTCTCTTTACTAATCAGTCCGAAAATTATGTTGTCGCTAAAATTTTGTTTTAGTTTTAACAGAAATAAGGAAATTAAACTTTTGGGGTGTGGCAAATTTTTTTTTTAGATTTTCCTAAAAATTTATTGATTTTACATAAAATAAATAAAATTAAATATTCTTTTTTTGTTTTTTTTGGTCCTGAAAGCTCAATTAAAATTAAAATCTAGCCCCCTTATGCAAAAAAATATTTTACTTTAGCTTTAAAGTTCATAGTAGTTGATAAGCACTTTAAGGCTAACATAGCTTTATTAAAAAATCATATGCAAAAGACAACTTTAAATATTTTGTGATTTATTAATAAATACTGGTAACACACACCACCGTGTTCAACAACCACTTCACAGCTTATGATGTACAAAATTAATTTAAAAAATATGAGCTTCTGACTTAATAGGAAAACAGATAAACACAACCATGAAGCAAAAGTAAAAAAATGTGAAAAATTATCACAATTTGTTTTATTCGAATGAAACGAGTATTTGAATATCCAGCTTTTTCGATTTGTTTTAATTGTAAAACATTTTTGTATAATTGTATTTATTTTAAATTTTTTTTTTGGATTTTGCTATGTATTTCGAAGCACTTGGATAATTTAGTGATATTTTCCATCACATGACAGAAATAATAAATTTAAGATAAGAGCAGGCACTTCTAGCTTCATTTTCAGATTTAACATGAATCAATATGTGCTATATTAGTAAAAATATTTGAGGTACAAAATACACATTTTGGAAATATCAACTTAAAGTAGTCTTAACAAACGTGGGTGCCTACTTTAGAATTTTTATACAATAATTTTTTTAGAATACAACTTTACTTAACATTGCTTGGCAAAGCTTTATTAAGTTTTTTTGCATAAGACCCTATATCATTATGTAATAATAGTAATTTTCTTATTTCATACTGTCCCTTAATCAAAAATTTTCTTATAAACAAGTCCAAAAAAATAAGAAAAAAAAATACAGATTGTCATAACAATTCTTTGACAGCACAACAAAAATTTCCATTCAACCTAATTGTGGTAAAACTAAAATGAAAAAAATTCCTTTGAAGAGGTCCTTTCTTTCTTCCTCCTTGCACAATTGTCTGCTTTTTTGCAGCCATCCAAAATCATCCAGTCTAATCCAGCTCCATATGTTTTGGCAGCCAAAAAGGAATAAATACTACATACACACATACATACATATGTATGTATGTACATACATGTGGATGTATGAAAGTAGGAGGAGGAGTATTGAGAAATAATAATAAAAACAAGTATGGTTCGCTATTAGACAGGCGGACAGACAGACAGACAACTCAGCTCCATTCCTCTCCCTTTTTTTTACTCTTGCTTGTGTTGGATTTTATAAGACTTCCATTATTATGATTCTTTGTTTGTCAACATCATAATATACTGCAACAAAAGCAAGTTTTTTTTCTTCTTCTTTTTTTATATCTATGTACATTCATTTGGAACAACAACAGAAATTATAAACATCGTTACACTTTACGGCTGTTTAGAGCCAACAAGCAAAGTCAGTGCCAGTGCCAGTGCCAGGAGCCATGAGCCATGAGCCATGGTAAAAGCAGTCGTCATTCAGCCAGTTTTTGACTAGATGGTACGTAACGTACGAGTGGAGTCTTCGTTCGTTCCCATTTGTCGTTCAGTGGAGTTTCGTTTGTTTAGTTTAGTTTAGTTTAGTCATTGTGCTCCAGACTCGTTCACTGGATTTGTGTGCCTTCGCATAAATTGTCTGTCTGTCTGTCTGTCTGTCTGTCTTAGGTCTGGTTTTTTCTCTTTCTCTTTGCCCATTTGCAATTTTTCTTTTCTTTGTGCATTTGTGTTTGTGCATGACTTTTTTTATTTTGCAATTTTCTCTTTTTATTATTATAATAATCATTTTTCTGTTGTGGCTTGTTGGTTTCTTCATTCCTTCAGTCACTCAGTCAGTCAGTCAGTTTGCAAAAAAAAAAAAAAAACGAAATGAAATGAAATGAAAAATCGAAATAAGGCAGCCTGCACAATCGTCTTCATGTTCGTTGTGGGCATGTAGTATGTACATATGTATGTCATAATAAAAATACATTGAAAGAAAAGAATTATTAAACAAGCAAGAGTGCTATATTCGGCTATGCCAAATCTTATATACTCTTAACCAAAGTGCGTATATAAATTATATAGAGATACATTCATAAGCACATCCATACATATGTATGCGTATGTTTTGTGAAAAATTTTATAATTTTTTGCTCTGGTGCAATATTTAGTAAGTGATCTCTTAGTATTTTTCGATTAAATATTTTTTTTTTCGATATCAGCAATAAGTTGAATATTTTATTCTACACTCTGGATTTAAGAAATATTTTACATTCACCCTTATTCCAGTTGTCAAAAACGACGTCACGTCATACAATATCAAAAAATCAAATTAAAAAAATTGTTTTATTTAGTAACTTTAATATCCAGAAAAAAATTCAAAGTTTCCAGCTCTGGAGCTGTGGTTTCAATTTTTATAATTTTCTTTCCAAACCGTAAAATATATGTATATAATTTATAAAGGAAAAGAAAAAAAATAATTAGACCTATTTATATGGTATATAAAATACCACAAAAAGTGTAAGTTTCCCAACCCTGGAATCATCCTTTTTGATTTTTCTGATTTCTTACACCAATCTCGTTCTTTTAAGAATATAAGATATATTTAATTTATAGAAAAAATGAAAACTTTGTTTTAGTAAGTTAATTTTGTATAATTTCGTATAAAAAAAATTTAAGTTTTCCAACCCTGGAAACGTCTTTTTAATTATTTCAATTGTTTTTTTAATTTGAAATACCAATTTTATTCGTATTGAAGCATAAAATAAGTTTATTTAACATAAAAAAAAATTTGTTGTCGGTAGTTAATTTTTTATATCACAAAAAGTGTAAGCTTCCCAACTAGAGTTGAGCGATATTTGGAAACCTGTTACTTTTTCACAGCGATTGAAAAATCACATATCACAACTGTGACTGAATTTATCAAGTAACAGGTTTTGGAAATATACATAAGTAGTTCTTTCATACAAACTGTGAATGTTCTTGTATGCTTACTTTACAGTAAATGAAGCTACCACATGTAATTTTTTTTATAAATTCAGCTTTTGTCAAGAAAAAAATCGTCAAATCGTGTCAAATCGTCTTTTCTGGCAACTATGTACAGCTCACATTTTTATATTTGCAATTTTATTGTCTCTCTGCCTGTTATACGACAATTCTCAATGTATGGATGGGGTTGATTGCTAATTGTCAGCGTTGTCAACTTGGTGCGTTTCGCACCATTTTGGGTGCTTTTTGAAAATGTTTGTGCGAAAAATTCCTTAGTTGGTGCGTGGTGCGCTTTTTATTAAATTTCGGTGCGTTTTTTAATATTTGGTGGCACCAACGCAAATTTAACACAACAATGGGTTTAAACTGGAAAATTCTTGTTGTGAAACTTACCAACTTCCTGATAAGTGTTAATTACCATATTAATAGTAGTGATGTTTAAGAAATATCACAATTTGAAATGAAATCTGTTTTATGGCCCAATTCATATATTTTTTGGTCGAAATATTTTAGTTTTTTATGCAACAGTTAAATTTAGAGTTGTACTAGTCTCGATTAATATATATTATTTCAGTATATCAAATCAAAAATGCGTATGACTTAGACCACTTTCATAATTAAGAGCACATGTACATACATGTAAGTATATTGTAAAAGGCTATTTGTTTTTATTGTTATATATTTAATATGGATATATTAAGTTTCTGATGAAAAAAAAAATTTTAAAATATTTGAATAAAATGATATACAATGAACTTTTATTGGTTTTGAATCCTTTCTATTAATCTCTCTAAAAAGTTTTGTACAGAATTTATGGAATTAAAAAAAAATTATTATCTATGTAGTACAAATGAATACATAGTAAAAAAATTTGCTAAGTTTTTTTAGGTTTTATTTCTTTAACCCTGAACTGTAAAAGCATGTTTTAGTGTTAAATTTTTAACACAAAAAAATGTACTTTTTATGCAAAATTAATTCAATAAACATTTCAAACTAACAAAAAAAATTCTAAGCTTGGTGCGTTTTTTTTTGCAAATGGCGCGTTTTTTTCTCCATTTCGGTGCGTTTTGAAATTTAAAAGTTGACAACGCTGCTAATTGTTTATTCTTGTCGCTCTTCTTATTAGTATTTATCAAGACACCAATACTAATAAATACTTTTAAAGCAGAAGAGCTGAAATGTGTTAAATCGTGATCACAGTCACTGTTTAATTTCACTGCTGTTCTTATTAGATTTTCTCAAAATAACAGAACTGCTACAAATAAAATATTGCTAAACTGTGATCACAGTCACAGTTTAAAAGAACAGCGATTTAGAAATCACGTTCACAAGGAGCAACATTATTAAAAAATCACGCTATCGCTCATCACTATTCCCAACCCTGAATCATCCGTTTTATACATTTTTTTTTGATTTCTTACACCATTCTCTTTCTTTGAAGAATATAAGATATATTTAATTTATAGAAAAAAGGAAAAATTTGTTTTAGTAAGTTAATTTTGTATAATTTTGTATAAAAAAATTTAAAGTTTTCCAACCCTGAAATCATCCTTTTTATTTTATTTTTTTTTTGATTTCTTACACCATTCTCTTTCTTTGAAGAATATAAGATATATTTAATTTATAGAAAAAAGGAAAAATTTGTTTTAGTAAGTTAATTTTGTATAATTTTGTATAAAAAAATTTAAAGTTTTCCAACCCTGGAATCATCCTTTTTATTTTCTTTTATTTTCTCTCTCTTTGAAGAATATAAGATATATTTAATTTATAGAAAAAAGGAAAAATTGGTTTTAGTAAGTTAATTTTGTATAATTTTGTATAAAAAAATTTAAAGTTTTCCAACCCTGGAAGACCGAAGTTTCTAGCTTCTCTGGAAGCTTCCGAAAACCGATTCCACGTACAGACAGACGGACAGACGGAAATCGTCTTCCCTATGCTAAGGATCCGGAATATATATACTTTATGGCTCGCTTATTAATATTGTGGAAATTACAAACGGAATGACAAACCTATATTATATACCCTTTTACCATTTTTTAGTAAAGGATATAAAAAAATTAAATATACCTATAAAGCATTTGTTGGGGTAGCTAAGAAATGCACAGTGGATGAGCTACTAATTTCGATAAGTATTCTCTTTAGCCAGAATCTTGACGAAGCGCATATGTTTCTCCACCTTAGCATAGGGAAGGCAAAATTTAACAACGGCCAAACTCAAAAACCGACTTCAATGCAAAGATTTGATAGAACATTTTCAAAAAAAAATTATGGGACATAAAATTAAATTTTATATTTTAAATGCAAGATTTTGTGTTCTTCCGAACTCATTTCTACCATTTGCGATTCGTTTTATTTCGCTCCAGCTGCGTCCTAAAGTTCTTATTTCGGTATCCAGCCATATCCTACAAGTATGAGTAGGTCTTGCAATACGTCGTGGACCTTGGGGTTACCAGTTGATGGTCATTCTGCCAATTTCGTCGGGTCGCTCTCTAAGCGTATATCCCATCCAGCACCATTTACGTTTACGTACATATCTCCAACTGGATGGGCATTTGGTGGGTTGTGTGCCAGAGTTTTATGTTGCTTATTCTTTCAGGCCAAAAAATATACGAAGTATTCGACAGAGGTATCTGTTTACAATAACTTGAAGATTCACTGCCATAAAGTAATCTAGACTTCTTGTTGGAATTACAAATTCGGAGTTTGGTGTTGTTGCAATACATGGGTGGATCGCCATATAGGTTTCGGCATAGCAAAAGCCAATCTGGATTTCACATCCTTGGGTGAGCCGCCAGTAGTTGTGGTATTGCAGCCCAAATAGCAAAAAGAAGTTACATCTTCTAGAGGTTAGTGCCGTAGAAGGAATGTCTGAGTGGTTGATGCATTTATGCTCAATGTTTTGCTCTTAGGTTAATTTTTAATCTTACACTTGCGGACATTCCCAGCAAAAATTTTTGCTTGCTGGAATCATTTTTGTAAGGGAGACCATGAAACGGAATCACTTGCAATTGCGCTTTTATAATGAATGATTTTTTTCGCGATGAGCCACTTAGAAGCAATACCAACAAATCATCCACCAAACGTATGCCTATATGTACTATACACATAGATATATAATTGTGTACTGTTCGTGTACGATCGTAGAACGTATTTTAATGGTCTCGCTTACGTTAGTGCTTCTAGAGATGCAACGTATTGCTTCTAACAGCTTTTAGTGCTTCTAAGTGGCTATAATTTTTTGCTGGGTTTCCTCTGAGTATCTGTGAGGCAAACATCGTATGCGTAATCGAGGTCTTCCAAACATCCCTGGTGCGTGTAACATCTGCCAGAGTGGCGTCAAGCACGATATTAAATAAAAGAGGTGATAGTACGCATTCCTGTCTAATGGCCTTCCTGACTGCAATTATGCCACCACTTCTGTTTTCGTACAGTACTCGGCAATTGGAATCAACATAAAGATTTATTATGGGCGCTATTATGGGTGTCATTCCATGGATTGATCGATGATTATTTTGAGACTATTTGAATCAATACGAGGTGGTTATGGTCGTCATATGGTCGCCTACTATGCAAGGAATTCGCAAGATTTAAAAAAAAATTAAAGAGACTGGAAGCTTTACATATTCGGTCAGGCTTGGGCATCAGCTTTGGACTTGTTACCCTTGAGATCCTTTCGAGGCTAGTGGTATGAATGATGGTTAAAGACATGCTGTTTGATCCGATTATGCATGATCCAAAGTTGGCCGTGCACTCCCACTACTGGTGCTATGAAAACATGTAACATCTCGTCCATTAAGGTTTTAATTAGATTTATTCTTCTTAAGATATTTATATCATCCACTGCTTACAGGTTAAGCTTGAGGAATTCTAGGGATCTGCTCTGTAATTTGAAACGCAAGAAACTACTTTAGGATCGCGTTTTTCCCTCAAAAGCTTACGATGGCTTACGGTTGAATTCAAACTGAAAAGGTGTGTGGCTGATGGCTTTACACCCAACTTGAGAATATATGTAACCATAAGCCAATGACTCACTTTACTTTGCCACGTATGCCCTCTTTAATTTGATTAGTGGAATTAAGGACGGGCAGTAAAAGAACCTCGATCTTCTTTAAGACTGTTTGTTCTAATGACAGATGCTATTCATGAGAAAACGGGTCTCTATTTTCTGAACAACAGGTCCAAGTGATCAGAGGTGTATGGAAAATGTCACACGCCACGTTTGAGCCGAGCATATTTTTCTGAAATCAATTTAATTAAGTTCAGCTATTATTTATTAGGGGGAATGCGATTTGAGGCGCAAGCAAAATTAGAATAGGTTCTTCGGAAATGTTGAAGGTTAAGGCGTTATGAGAAAAGTTTTCGCATAGAGTAGTATCTTAGGTTTGAAGAGAAGTAGTCTACGACTACGATTCTTCAAAGTAAGCCGTCCTTTATGTAAGAAAGTTCGTTCAGCTTTAAGTTGCTTGTCTTAAGTGATAGTAGAAGTGAGACGTTTCACTCTGAAATTCTATGTTTAGATGGCATTAGGTGTGCTCTGCCATGTTCTGTGTTAACTTTAACCCGCAGAAGCATACAGATATTAGATTGATTATTGCTGTATGGCGCAAAATGTCCACCTAGCGTCACGGTGATAGTCTTAGGGCCAGATTTTTATATTATCTATCTAGTACTGGAATTTGCCATTAGAACGATGCAGCTCTGTTCGTTCACTTTTTTGAGTTTGATATTATGGCATTAAATATCGAACCATATTATTACACTGTACGATATCGAATGGTATGTATAATCTCAAAGTGGAAAAATGTGATGGAATCAGCTCGTTATCGAAAGCGGTGATTAGACCCCTGGTTTTAGTAGTTTTTATAATATTTTTTTTTTCTTTAGAAAACTGCCGTAAAATAACTTTTCTCCAAGTGCATCTATTCATCCATTATACATACTATGTGCACATAAAGACAGACAGTTAAAAAAAACACATTCCCTCGTAGTCAGTCTTTATAAAAAGTCACACACATACTATGTACATACATTGAAATAAGTGTCTAATATATGGGATCTAGGGATGTGTGTTTATATATCAAAAGAAAGAAAAACAACATATGCACAACAGATACAGTACATTCATGCATATTTACATGCCCAGCAGTTCATCGATTGACAGAAGTTTAAAAATTATTTGCAAACCAAACATAAACAAAAATTCCGCGCAAGCTTTTTCACTTTTCTCTTTTGCTCCTATTACGAATTTACTTTCCCCCTATTTTTTTTACCAAAATGTGAGAATAAAAAAATTATCCGGAAAAAGTAAGTAATTATGAACGCAGTTGCAAAACGGAAGGGAGTTAATTCACAATTAAAACAAAATCTATATAATTAAAATAGTATTTTATAGTTCTTGTACTTCGAAAAACACAAACAATGCCCAAATGCATTATTTCTAAACTATTTTATACGTACATGTATTTTCTCAAGTTCTTGAATTTCACGCAAAAAAAAAAAAAAATAGAGAAAACAAAATTTTCACAAACAAGCAAAACAAATGGCTTCGTAATGCAGTGATGTCGCTTATAAATATTTTTTGTTCCTAAGAACTTCATGATTGGAATAATATTTTCTCGAGAAAATTATTTTCCGTTAATAATAAATTCCGAGAGAATATTCATGATTCGGCTGTTAATGTATTAAACTAAGATCCCACTATCGGCGCAAATCAGCACAATCTATGACAATTTTTATTGTGCTATATCGATCGGCACACATTTAGAAATATTTGTCAATTGTCAATTATTTTGTCCTTTTCACCTTTGGTGTACAGAACCCTAAAAAATTAATCGTTTACGTTTCATAATTTTACTGTAACGATAATATTTTTAAGGCAACTGTAAAGTCAGTTGGAATTGTCACTTACGTGTGATCCTCAAGAGAGTGCAAACAAATTTCACAAACATTTTTGGGTTTAAACTGGTTTTTTCCCATGCTTTTGTTTTTTTTTCATTTTCAACGGTGTTGACTGAAGGCAAGGTATTGAAGGAGTCCTATGGTATTTTTGAATATCGAATAATATCAAAAAATTGCGAGTGTAAATTTTTTACACCTGTTGAAATTGTTTTCGTTTTTTCCTCTTTTTTGTTCTTACACAGTCCTAAAACCTGCAGCAATATACTTTGCAACTAATGAAAAACACCAAGATTTGTTTTACAGCATGAAAAAACTAAAAAATGCATTAAAAATATGTATATACCTATTTATAATTAAATATGCACTAACAAATCAATGCTCAACTTACGTTGAGCTGCAACAAATGACAAAAAAAACATGTATTAACATGAACATCCATCCTAACCCCCTTTGTATTAGTTTTCTTATTGATTTTCCTCTCGAACTGCAGGGTATTTATTTATTCGCACACTTCCACATCCATTTGAAATTGTATGCAATATTTTTTTCTTCTGCTTCTTCATACATACATACATACATATATACATTATTTTCACTTGGTGCCTTGTTTTGCATTATTTTCTTGTTGTTGTAGTTATCGTTGTTATTGATGCTGTTGTTTGTTGTCGCTGTTGTTATTTTTATTAATAGCCGGCAGTCGTCTGTTATTTTGTTGTTGTGCACTGTACAGACACATTAGATTCGCATATAGAACAAGTACATGCATACATACATACAATACACACTAATGCATATAAATAAATTGTTGTTGTTGTTGCTGCTGCCTTTTTATTATTCCAGTTTTGTTTTATTTTATTTCTTTTGCATTTAATTTTATTTTGCATTTTTTTTCTTCGTTCTGCATTTAGCCGGTCAGTATTTCACATAGTTAGATTATTTTTTATTTGTATTATTGTTGTTGGTTGGTATGTATGGTTGTTGCTGTTTTATTTTTCAATATATTTCAAGTTGGGGTCTTGTTGTTTTTCTGTTACGTTCTCCTTCTTTTTTTTTTTTTTGTTTTTGTGCATTTTTAATGGCAACAAACACATTTTGCTCGATTTGCTTTTGAATTGGTTTGCACAAAAGCTGTTGGCGAAACACACATGTGCACACACACACACACACACACACACACACACACACACATTCCTTTAAATATAGACAGACAGACACTCATTAAATATTCGAAGTTTATGACTTTTTTTTTGCAAGCTGAAAATTGAATTGAATTGAATGGTGTGTAGTGCAGTGGGGCTTTTTTTTCTTCTCCCCAATGCACTAATTTTTCTGAGAATCGAATAAATAGAATGTCACAAATTCGTTAAATATTGAACGAGAAATTCCTTTGTATGCATTTGCTATGCTGCTAAAGATGATTTTAAGAACATTTTATTCTAAATTTCTTTCACAAGAAATAACACCCTTTGCGAAACACTAAATTTCTAACAATTGCCTTGATAGAGATATCGAATTTTCCGCTCAAGTGGAAAGACCACCACACAGCGTTTCTATGCATTATATGTAAGTATGTATGTGAATTTCAAATTACAAACCACACAGCTGACTTGTTAGCAAGCCACTTAGCGATAACTGGGACAAGCTCAAAGGCTTCTTTTTACTACCTTATAACAACTTTTGCAGAAGCTGTAAGTATGCAGAAGAGAAAGGAAATACCGAAAATCTTCATTGTCACTGCCCTAGATTCAAAGGTTTAAAACGTAAAATGTTTGGTGAAAGAATAGTTATGTGTCATGCTTTAAAATCAGGGAACATGCACTGGTTCATCGCCGACTTATAACAAATATTTTTTAACCTAAAAGAAAACATCTTCGAATAAAGAGAACATGTAGTGATTCGATGCATTCATTTTAATGAAGAGCAATTTTTTTGGCACAAACTCATGATGTCCAATGACATGTCAAACTGTCAACTCGCCTATCACGATTCGCATCGGCTTCATATTCATATCTAGTAGCAGTTTGGATCTTTCTGAGTCTGCAATCCCTGCAATTCTCCATATTTCTCCATGAACAGTTTGTCCTGCCCTCCACCCAATTACTCAGTTCCCTGTAGTAATGATCTATCTATTACACATTCGCTCATATAACGCCAGCTCATCGACAATTTCATTTCCCTCAACACTGCTGTGGCGAGGAAACCAACATAGTCCATAAGCAAGTTGAGGGCTCTCCTATAATCACTAACTAGTTTCCTCTAATACCTTAGCGCTGCCTGACTGTCGAAGTAGAAGGTTACCTTCTCGCCTACGGCTACATTCCTGGCCACCAGTTCCGTGGCCCTGAGGATCGCATTGATTTCAGCTTGGAAAATACTGCATTCATTCGGCAGCCTTAAAGAACTACGAATGTTCGTTGCCAAAATATAGATACTAGTCTTTGTGCATTTTTGACTTGTCTGTAAAGACCTTACCATGATACAATTATACAGGTAACCACGAAGAGCCAGTTGTTTTGCTTGTTTCGTGATTTGATCTGCCAAATGGTGTTTACGTTTTACCAACACACGCGCACAGTGCCTATTAAAACTGTACTAATACAAACATGCTTTGCAAAGCCAAGAGAAAACGCAAATACATGTATATTCTTTTCTCTTGGTTGACTCTCTTGTCAATCACAAAACAGCAATAAAAATCATTGTTGTTTTATTTGTTGTACATTTGTTGTAGATTCGCGGCTACCTGTATTATTGTATCATGGACCGTACTAACTTATGAGATTTGACCCGATAGTCCCTATCCGGAATTATTTGGGGTATTCACAAGGGTGTCTTAAGTGTCCTAAGTGTCATAATGTCTTAACATTTTAACATAGTTTAAAAAAATTGTTGTTGTGGCTCAAGCAAAAAGGTCATAAAGTAATAAGACTTTCTCAGCAATGTTTATTGTTTGTCATAACTACATGTAGAAATGCGTGAGAGTTTATAAGGGGTTGCTCACAGCAGTCCTATTTTTTCGTTTTATAACTTTAAAACGTGTTAGTTTATGAGTACCATTTGAATACCCCAATTGTGTGTGACCTGTTATTCCTGTCCACACCAAATCTAATTTAACTAGTCTAAGGATACAAAGTCCTCTATATGAAGTGGTGAAGAGTGACGTCCAAGACAGACTGAGGTGTGCTTCTATGAGCACTTGTGATGCCCAGCGAGGCATATCTCTGTACATTAGCCTGTAATCTCCTGGGACTTTCCTTCCTCAATGCCTCCAATAATACCACACATACATAAGAAATAACAAATCTGACAACCGATGTGTAAATCCAATTTACTACCTGCCGCTAAAGGCCTCAGACCTCTTGTTCCTATGGAGTTGCTGCATGCGTTGTATATATTGAGTCCTTTCCTGCTTGTTCCTTTCACAAGAAAGCTTACTATCTAGGAAAACACTCAAGTATTTTGCTCCCTCTACCCCTACTATCCTAGGCAGTACAAAGCTTTCTATTTTATATCTGCTGGTAAAGAGGACTAGCTCAGTTTTCTCTGGGTTGACTCTCAGTCAACTGCTGCTGGTCCAGAAAGATAGCTCTAATACTGTAGGAAAAGGAAAGGAAATTCTTTGGGGAAACCGAAATAGTGAAAAGACAAAAGATTCTAAGTTTAAAAAGTCCAATACTTCTCAATTTGGTTAGAATAATAATAGGACACAAGGGTTTAAAAGATGTCCTGGCTCTTGGGAGTTTTGTTGACGATACAACATGTAGAGCTTGCCAGGAAGATGATAAAACCCTGGAACACTACTTACGGGCTGTTCACATAGTGCGTAACGTAATTTTCGGATTTTTTTTTTAAATAAATTTGTGCGTAATCGAAAATATTTTGTTACATACATACGTGTAATAATTTCCGCATAAACGACGGTTAAATAATTTATGTGATAATTTAATTGATTTGCAAATGCAATGGTGTGCTTTGAATTTTGAATTAATTAAGCGCAAAAACCAATTAACTGAAGATCAATTAAGCGGAAACTACTGTAATTATTTTTTCGTATAAACATATGTAAATGCAAAAATTTTTAAATTGCAATTACATACATGTGTATGTATTTGCTGTGATTGACATTGAATATGACTGGGAAAAGCAAATGATTTTTTTCATTTTTTTTTTTTGTTATAGATGAAAAAATTTGCATGTACCCTTTTGTTTTAATCTGGAAACTTGTGTTTTTTCTTTGTTGTTCTTGCTGTATTTCTTTTTTAAACAGAAATGCATATGTGTGTACATATTTTGATGCGAACTAGAATTCTTAAATATCAAGAATAATCGATCATACCATATGAACAATATATGTTCATATACAATTTGATACTGAATGCGCCGCCAGCGAATAGCAACATTGTAGACAGACAATCAGTGGCAATAAGCAGCCGCGAGATTGAAATAAATATTTATCCATATACATATACTATGTGTGTAATATACGAGGGTAGGCTTCAAATTTGTCTTCAATGGCGCTGCATATACCGTGTGCCTATAGGTGTTTATACTGTAGATGACTTTGTTGGAAATAGAATTTTAAAGCGATTTTTAACCTGCCTGCGTATGTGAAAACACAAATTTTATTCCTCATCGTTGCTAATCGTTTTCAGCTGCACACATTTTGTGCGAAAATTCATTTTAAAATTAAAGTCAATAGTTCATTCGTTTGTTTATTTATTTCGTTCACTGTACAGTAAGGCTGGTCGGATGAGTGCACCACACTCGCTAACAGCAATCATACATACATACATACATACATATATTTCACATACATACATATATTCCATATGTAGATGCATAGAATATTTTTTTTAAAGTAGTGTTGTTGTTATTGCAATTGTGTTTGCTTTTATTATTTTTATCTATGTGTGTATATATTCTATTATTTTTTATTTTTTTGCTATTAAATTTCTTAACAACAATGTACATATGTATGTATCTACAACTTTGTATTTATTTAACACAATGTCTGTCTGTTGAACAACAGCAGTCGGTCTCCCTTAAAAAAATCATTTAGCCATGGCTGTTAGTCAGCCATCGTGTTTTGTTTACAATAAGAAGAAAAAAAGGAATAATAACAATAACAATACCAACTTGCATACAGTCAGTCATTCAGTTACTCAGTCAGTTGGCCAGTCTGTTAAAACTTGGCTCCTTTCTTTATTTTCTTCCATTTTCTTTTCCAGAAGTACATACATACATATGTATATGTACTTGTATGCATGCGCATGCTAAAACACATTTGCAATCATGTTTATCACTACATATGTACAAATGTATTTATGTATATGAAAGTCAGGGATGGGAAATTTAATATATTCTAATTTATAAAATATTGCTTTAGGTTTATGATGGGAAAAAAGAGTCTTTTTTTTGCCTTTGGCATTACTAAAGGCTCAATCAGACGTGACATAACCACAGCCATAGAGAGCAGCCGTTCTAACCAAACTAATGGGCAAGACTGTATTCGATTATACGTGACTCGCCATAACGCCATAACTCTCACCATAGAAACCAATTGAATTTTGGTTTGGTTATGGTTATGGCGTTATGGCTATCTCACGTCTAATTTAAGCTTAATAAAGACTTTTGAAGCGTCTATTGAAAAATAATTTGCAATAGTTTCTTCATATACATATGTATATTTTTTTTATATTTGATACGTGTGGCAGCAATTGATTTATGTGACAGCTAAACGCCACTTAATTTTTATTCAGTTTTTCTTGGTCTAAGATTGCAGTAGTGAAATGGCGAATGCCAGAAGAACACACACTATGTTAGAAATAATCATTTTACTTCTGTTCAATGTTGCCTGTTTCTAGTTTGCGAGAAAACTCTTAATTGTTTGACAAATAGTATATCGTAAAATCGCTATATTCGGTATGTGTATGTATATAAAACTAAAAAGTTAACAGCATTGCGGAATTCGAAGCTTTATATTTCCAGCTATATGTACAGACGATTGTCAGATCTTACAATATTGTCAGATCTGGCAATGTGCTGACAATGTACTGGCAATCGAAAATTGCCAGCACAATATTCCTTGTCAGTTCACACGGTTGTCAGAAAATCTTACAATTTATTGCCAGACGGTTGTATGACAATAAATTCATCTGACAAAATCGTCAGTAGAAAAATTGTCAGTTCACACGGTTGTGATATGCACAAATTGTTAGATCTGTTGTTATGCGTTGCCAGACTTAAAGCATTTGTTAGAAATTGTTAAATATTTATCGTTTGTGTTTGTGTTAAATGTAAAAAGTGAAAGTATAAATTATTATGGACCATAAAGAAGAAATTGCACTGATTTTATCTGCATATATTTTATTATAAACTTTTTCTTTAAAATCAAGTGTTTGCAGTGTTGCCCATAGAAAGAATTCTCTTACAATGACGCCATTGTCAGATGCATAAGCTTCGCACATCTGACAATATTAAAATGTCTGACAAATATCTGGCAATAATCTTACAATGTGTTCACACGATTGTAAGGTATCTGACAATTTGTTGTCAGCTGCTAGTAATGCAATGGACTGACAATGCTTTTTCTGGCAACGACCTCTGACTAAAGTTGTCAGTTCACACGGTTGTAAGAAATTTTGAGCAAATTTTACTGGCAATATTGTAAGATCTGACAACCGTCTGTACATAGCTTAAGTTAAAATATCTTGATATCTTACAATTATTATGGTGTCGGTTTGTTATTGGTTTGCGGCTTAGTATATTCAAAATACATTATGTCTGCAGCAAACCAATAACCAACAGACGATGTATTAGTTATAGCATTTGCCTATTTGCTATTTTCTAAGAAATTCTTAAAAAGTTGAAACAGGTGAGGGTCATAAAATGTTAATTCCCAACAGCGTTGCCAATTTAGTAACTTTATTTCTTTTCGAGTTTAACAGTGCGCACTTTTTCAAATTGGTGCTTTGTAAGTTCATGAAAAATGACGTGTAAAAATTTTTCAGAATGATGAAGAGATTTTTCTTTCAACGAGATTCTCTTTCAGTTGGAAGGCTTTTATCGGTTTCAGTTATTTGCCATCTTCTTTATACATTTGTCAGGCCTTTCGTGCAAATTATACTTTGATAACTATGAAGACAGAATTTTCCAAGCGCCGTGTCTTAGCATGGCTGCATTCAACTGTCATATGATTATCTAATTTGGACACTGTGTTATTTATAGACTAACTTCAGAAAAATGTTTGTGCAAGTTTGTTTGTAAAATCCTAGTTTACATATTTCAGAATTGTAATTTCACTGCCTTAGCACCATATTTTTCTTAAATTATTAAGGTTAATTTTTTGTATTTTAGGTATGTATATGAAATGAGAGCTAGTTCAAATATGTCTCCAGTTATTCAGGGGAAACTGTGGTATTTTCATTGGAAAAACACAAACTTCGAGTAAACAAACAAAAAAAAGGAGGATTATTTGATGCACAAAAAATCATTATTTTGGACGCTTAAAGTACTCGAGAGCTTTAATAAGGACCATGATTAATCGTTGTTTGCTACCTTTAGAGGATAAGATGTTTATTAAATTCATATTTTCCCCCACCAGGTGGCGTCACATGTCATCGAGGTCATCAAAGAGAAACAGTTTGCAAAAGTGCTATTTTTCGAAATGCCAGTCAAATGGATCGTGAGACTTAAAGCCTTATTTCATTATACAAATTTACTGCGATTATGTGTAGTGATTTTTTTGCAAAGACAAATAAAATTCAAAATTCAATCACTGGTAATATGAAGTTATGTTTTCACAATCATTTATACTTCGACTACGACGGTTTGCTACTAGACTAAAGAACATTGCAAAATATTTTCATTAATCTGCTAAAAAATCCAAATACGATACTCGCAATTAGGCCCATTATTTAAATTCCTAGTTCTATATCTTGAAAAAAAAAACAAATCCTTTGCATAATCGTACAGTAACGTTCGGCAATGACAAACATTGCTTATAGCGAGCTATGGCGTGTAACGAACAACTTTTATTTCATACAAATTGGCAAGCTTATAACAAATCCCGCATGGTAATTTATTCGATTATAACGAACAAAAAAATACGCAATATATTACCTCTTGTTTCTTAAAACAGCTGTTTTCTAATCACAAAATTAAATAAGTGCCTTCTAATTTGTAATGAAATTTAATTATTAATTAATTATTTTTTTATGTTTTGAATTGTAGAAAATATTTACTTCGTTTATAAGGATTAGAATTACGTGGCCCCACAGAGTTCGTTATAACCGAACTCTGCTGCATCTCCAAATGATGATTTTCAATTTGCGATTTTTGGCAAGACTGGTGGGCGGCCGCTGATAAACTCTTGTTTACACTGCAATACGTTTTTATGGAGCTGCAAGTTTTCGTTCTCATATTTCAAATTTTAACTAAATAATAGTTATATTACATTAAAATCTTAAAATGTTTCTTTTCATAACGCAATTTTAATATTTTTCAAGTAAGAATTATGAAATTATATTGATTCATTCTCTTTGTGTCTGTCTCTCTCTCTATGTTGCTACATATATTGATATGAACCCAACAAACACAAAGTTTTGTGCTTCAGATAAGTAAGTTTTATTATAAAGGGTACGCCAGATAACTTCTTTTTTTGAAAATGCTATAAAAAAAAAACTACTGAAGCTTCGGCTGTGTGGCACATAGCGTCGTCCTGTTGAAACCAAATGTTGCCAATATCCTCCTCTTCAATTTTTGTAAACAAAAATTCGTTCAACATGGCCCGATAACGATCGCCATTGACTGTAACGGCCACTCCTTGCTCAATGGCCCAATTATGGCCTCTGGACCAAAATCCGCACCAAACAGTGACTCGTTTTGGGTGCGTCGGCTTTTCAATGTATGCGTGCGGGTTTTTTTGTGCCCCAAATGCGACAATTTTGCTTGTTTACATACCCGCCAAGATCAAAATGAGCTTCATCTGAAAAGATGATCTTTTTTTTGGCAAAACCGGCATCTTCTGTAAGTCGATCGCAGGCCCACTAAGCGAAGCGAAAACGCATTGGATGGTCAGTTGGCTCGTTCAGCGGAAGGATAAAACTAATTATCTGTCAAATCAGACATGAGCTAAGTGTTACCATTCACGAAATAAGCACTAGTTGAAAAAAAAACGTTAGATGGCGGACCCTTTATGATTTCTATAGTAATTCTTAAACCATGGATAATAATTAATGTAATGTTAATTAATGTTTAAAAAAAAAATACATATGTAAATGAAAAGTGAGTAGCGAAAAATACTTGAACAATAAGTCCCTGTCCAGACTTGAAATTTTTGTTGCAGCAATTCTTGAATTTATTGGTGAGAGGGGTGGGAAGATTGGGGAGGGGTAAACAGTTTCATGTGCTCTGCAATTCTCTTTTGATTTGAAATTCGTAATTGTTAATTTCAAATTGTTAGGTGTATATTTGACATTTATTTATAATTTTATTTCTTCAGTTGTATGAAAAACAAAAAATTATTTAAAAAAGTAAATAGAATTGTTAATTTTTCAGAGAAATTTGTGGTATAATAGAATTGATAAATTCATAATTGCAAAATTAAAATTTCATAATGTGGACACTTATGCAATTTCAAAGCAGAATTTTAAGAAATTGCAGCAACAAAAATTTGCAAGTATAGACGAGGGAGGAGGACTAACAGTCTTAAAAACATTTAATTCCAAAATTATCAAAACAAAAATTAAAATTGATTGCCTTTTACTCTTTCAAAAGCTGCCAAGTTGTTGGTCAAGCTTGAAATAGTTCTAAAGTTCTAATATTATTTTTAAATCGTCAAATTGAAGGCAAAAATCGCCCAGTCGTCAAAATGCTATTTTCGCAACCCAAAATTGTTAAAATGACTATAAATCGTCAAATTTGGCAACCATGGTCGTGCTTGCTACTCTTTGCAGCCAAAAGCTCTTATAATAATATCATTTCTAAAGTTGTGTTGAGCAAGAAAACTTTTATTTAAAATCATTATAATTTTCTTTAAAATCCCACTTGTTTGCTGGGAAAGGAATATCTTTGCATTTGCAAATGCAGCAGCAGCAGCAGCGACAACAACAACAACAAACACCATAGTTAACCATAAAATTTATGGCATAAATGCACTAAAAGCCGGTGTGAGTTTTCAAATATATACATACATACATATGTATGTACATATATAAGTTTATTGGCAATTTTATTGCATTTACTTGTGCTTTTTCAAAAGCTTTTACAAAAAATCTTATTCCATTTGTAAGAAGAGTAATAAAACAGTGTATGAGTTCATATTATAAACTTTATACATATGCATGTGGATATTTTTTTTTTTGTATTTTCATACACTTGAACTTGTTCGTTCGTCTCTAAGCCCAATTCGTGTTTTTGTTTTTTTTTTTAATGACAATGAAGTTTAGTTTATCTATTTTTTTTTTTTTTGCTTTTCTTTGTAAATTTTTACACTCTTTTCGCAAATCTGGTTTTGTCTACTGCTGAATGTTGTTTTGTTGCAAATAATCGTCTTGAAATTTATTTAAAGCTTCTTTTGCAATTCATTTTTGTTTGCTTTCTGGGCTGTGTGTGACTCTGTGTTTGTGTGTGTGTGTGTGTGTGTGTGTGTTGTTTTTGTTTGTTTTTCTTGTTTTCTGATCAACGTCAAATAAGTTTTCTGTTGTCTGGGTTATATCTTTGTAATTCAATTACTGCGATTATCAAGACTGTCTTGCATGAGATTTAAACTGTTTTTTTTTTGCATTAATTTTTGCTTTCTTTTCAATTTTCTTTTATTGATAGTAAAATTAAAGTTTCACTTATCTTAGCCGGTATGTAAGTGGTTGGTTGTCTCTAATAAAAGTTGCTTCATAATAAAATTGCAAGGATGCCAGAAGATGCCTTAATTGGCTGCTTCGTAAATGAAAACGATACGATAATTGACTTTTTCAAATTTAAATACATACATATTTCCATAGTTTTTGACACTTAGGGCCAATTTCACCAACTCTATTTAAATATCAATTCATATTTAAATGTCGATTTTCATGAATTTTTGTATGGAAAAATGAATTTAAAATATGAATTGATATTTAAATAAGTTGGTGAAATCGGCTCTTAATGATATTATTGAGTTTTGTAGTTGTTTTTAATGTCAAAAATTTTTCTTAATGTAAATAATCGAACACAAAAGTTTAAATTTGTGAATTTTGAAGACGTTATGTACCTGTGTATGATTTTTTTACGACACATAAATGTTTGGGTATGTAAAGACGTTTTGTGAAGGAATGATGAATAAAATCATGAAAAACGTGCGAGATATGATTTTTAAATTTTTTTGTGGCTTATGATGCTAATGCACAACAAATCTAATACATAATTTAATGCACATGACTTATGACGTTTTTGCTGTAAAAAAGTAATAATAAATAATCAAAAGCAAATGAATGAAATTTTTTTTTTGCAGTAACATCATAAGCCTCATTCATTTTTGAAAACGCAGATTTCCGCTATGTTTCTGTTGTCTAACAATTAGTAGATATGTTTTCAAGAAAGACCTATATACCTATTTTTTTTTTTAATTTTAAGATCGATTTTCTCAAAATTATTTTTTGTAGCATAGGTATCATATAAAAAACATTTTTTAAAGTATAATAAAATAAAATAAAATAAAATCAAATGAAAATAAATTAAATTAAATTAAATTAACCGAAGGTTATCGAAATATCGAACTAATAAATATATAGAAACACGACTAAAAGCTCAGAAATAGTTTGTTTGAACATATAGAAAAAGTTCGCAAAATCACATAAAAAATTTGTTAAATTAAATTAAATTAAAATAAAACAAATCAAAATAAAATAAAATAAACTATCTATAATAAAATAAAATAACAAATGTAAAATAAAATTAAATTAAAACACAAAAAAATAAAATAAAATTAAATTAAATAAATAAAACAAAATAGCATAAAACGACATAAAATAAATAAAAATAAAATAAAATAATGAAATGAAATGAAATGATAGGTATGAAGGGAAAGGAAATGACATGGAATGAAATAAAATAAAATTAAATTAAATATGGGACATAAAATAAAAAAAAAAATAAAAAATTAGACGAAATAAAATAAATAGAAACGAAATGAAAGAATATGCTGATTTTTTTTGATGGATTGAAAAATGAAAGGAAATTTATTGTTTTCGAGAAAACCAAAATATATTTTAAAAAAATTCATCATATCGTTTCCTTACATAAAAACAAAATCAAAATGTACTTCATAAACGGTTTTTATATTTCTGCTACAAAAATATTTATTTTTTGAGCTACTGTGAAATTTTTGTATGTATTTCATACATAAATTTATCATCAATATTCCATTAGCTTGTAAAGGTTTTGTTTCTTGTGCGTAGAGGTAACTATAAAAAATGTTTCTTCTTATGGGTGAAAATGAACAATTTAACGAATTTTTCGATTTAACAAATCGCCCTGTTATTATAATCGTTCGTTAATGCGAGATACATATGTACCACTGCAATATATAAAAAATAAAGAAATAGGTAGGTATATAAAACAAAATAAAATAAAAATTTAAATTAAATAAACCAAAATTAAAAACAAAAAAATTAAATAGGTATGTAAATATAATAAATAGGTACAGAAAATGTCTCATGCAAAATGAAATAGAAAAATTTGCCAGAAAAAAAATTAACGAAAATTTGTAGAAAAGAGGCGGCAATCATAGTTTTTGGTCATTTGTTTTGCTTTTAACTTTTGTTGCTTTTCAACAATGAAATCAATTGGTAAAAAAATATGTACCTATCAAAATTTTTATGCCATTCCGGTTGAAATGGGCAACAAAATATTTTTTCAAAACATCTTGATTCGTAGATATTTTCAATAGGTATTAGGGTGATCGACTCGGTTTTTCAACTGGTTTTAAAACCCGGTTTTTTCACAATACGGTTGTCGGTTTTTTCAAAACGTTGATCTTTCGAATGTCGAATAGTCCGGTTTTTTTACAATTTAAAAACCGGCTGAGTCGAATACTTTTCGACATTTATACATATCGCGTGTTTTGTTGATTTTTCTAATTTTTTTTTTTCAGTGTAAAAGCTTCTAAGCGTTTTTTGAGCATGGCAACATTTACTGAAACATGAAATTCAATCGAAATTATTTTATGAGGTGATAGCAGAGGTGAATGAAATTGCCCTTATGGTGTGCAATGGATGTCAAAATCCAATTGCAAAAAGTGTGTTTTAGTTTTGTTGACATTTTGCTTCATATTTTATATAGAGATAAGTATCCACCTTGTCCATACATTCATATGTATATACCATTGAGGAATAAACTCTGCATACACCCATAATTTTTGGGGTTTGAGGAAACTTGGAAAGAAATTAAAAAAAATTAATTATGCCAATTTTTAAGGTGCTAATAAATATGTTTATACAAAAGATAAAAAATTAAAAAAATATTTATAATAACAACAACATAATAGACCATATTTGGATGCCATTTGTTGACGTCTTGGTACCGGAAATCACAGAATTTTCAAACAAGTTGACGACATCAAACATTTTGCACGTATTTTTTCATGTATTTTATGTCTGTATGTAGACTTTTTTCCTATGTATTTTGAATATTTTTGCTACTGTAGGTGTTATTATAATTATATTTTTAGTTTTTGCATAAATCTAAATATTGGCATATTTAATTTTTTGATCTTCTGCCCAAGTTTCCACAAAACCCTGAAAATGATGGTTGTATGTAGAGTTTATTTCTCAACTGTATATTATATATAAATTTTTTTGTACTATACATACATAGTAAGTATATGGAGTTAGTTTTTATGTTTTACCTTTAATTTTTGTACAAAGAAAAAACGAAATTTCATTTTCAGTAACCAAATTCGTTGAATCAGTAAATATTTTATTTGAATGCGGTCCTACAAATAATTTTGTAAATTCTGATAAAAATTTTGTAAAAATTTAAATTAATCATACATAGTTCGGCTGATAGAAAATGTTATTTCAGTGTGCTGGTGTTTATCTTGCTTGTTGATAGGAACAACGTGTTGTTGTGCTGTTGTTGTTGTTTATTTTTATTGATCGTGTTGTATACATGTAAAGGTAGAATTAGTAAAATCGTATCATTCTACTTTACAGCTTGCCGTATCGTTCAAATTTGTGCACAAGTTATAGAAAATGTAACAGTTTGCATAGCACATTTTTTTTGTCTGGCATTAAATGCGGCGTTTTTGACATTCGCTACAGAAAAATCTGTTTTCTGCAGATTCCTACGTCAGCAGTGCTACCACCACATATTTTATAACTAGTAACATGCATTGTATATGGTACGGTTTTTGTCAGCTGACACGCAACATCACGATACGATTTTACTAATTCTACCTTAAATGCCAAAAAGTAGCCGACAAACGTCTTGGCCTGTTTCTTCTCTACACAGTTTTTTGGTACAAATTAATTAAGTGGAACAGTACAGAATATTTACTGAAACTAATGGCCTGTTTCCCAATAACGAAACGAAACTTTCGACTTACAATTTACATATATTGAAAGCAAAAACAAATTTTCATATTTTATTGTTGTTTTCAATATAAATTTTCAGTCGAAAGTTTCGTTTCAGTTTTCTTTCGTTATTGTGAAACAAGTCATAAGTTTGATTTCAAACAAATATTTGTTTAAAAATTTTTTAGGAATAATTTTTTCTGTGTATTGTTTTATAGTATTTACATGAACTGTTGACTCCCTTTTTCAATAAAGCAATTGAAAATCAAAACTTTTGTATAATAATTTTCTTACTTAAAAAACCCGGTTGACCGGTTTTTCTTGAATTGTAAAAACCGAAACCGTGTTTTTCATAATTTCAAATATTCGAACTATTCGAAAACCGGTTTCTGGAAAAAGTCGAATAATCGATCACCCTAATAGGTATACAAATATGTACTATATGAAACAGTCGGAAGGACTCCTTCCGATTAGTTATGTACCTACTTTGAAATTCTGTGCTAACAACAACAGGTCGGAAATTACGGCATTCGATATCGAGAAAATTTTAATGCATATAATTTTAATTGTGTTCTATCGATATCGAATTCCGTAGTTTGCCTCCAGATGTTTTTTCTGTTATATGGGGTATTTTGGGTGTTCGCAGTAGACTGCCTAGGAAATTACTTACAAACACGGTCATACTCTTGATTTCGTTTCGAATAACTTATTTTTATCTACAAGTGGAAATACTTGAATTCTTTGCTTACTTTTTCCACACAAACAGCGAAGCAAAAGCAACAAAAACAACAAACATATTCCTAAGAGCGATGATACTACCTATAATACCTCTTCTAATTGCCAACCTTGTACTCTTTGTTCAAAACACAACAGACATTACGATAAAAATCTAAAAACAAACTGCATCGGTATTTTTCATTCATTATGGTGTTTCAACCACTAGAAGAAGAAAAGTTTTCGAACGCATTTAATAATGCGCATAGTGAGAGAGAGAGCGAGGGAGAAAGAATCAGTGTTGCCGAAACACAAATTCCATTTCGAACACACAAAATTTAAAAATTATCCAAAATCTTATAAATTAAACAGGCTAAATTTTGTGCTTGATAATAAGGAATGACTTTTAAATATAATTATACAGCTGCGGTCAAAATAATATCAAAATTACAAAATATTTACTAAATACGCTTACATCATCTTTAAATACTGTTGTGATTTAACTCAAAAAGCAATACAATTTCTTTTCAACAATTTCAATATATCTTTGATTAATTAAAAATGAAGGGGAAGTTGTTCTATATCTTTCTTTGCATAATATATTCATATGTGTTCTGCATTCCACGTGAAATTAAAACGAATGGAATTGCCATAGCATTGTTGTTATAATTACATATTTCCAACAACAAATGTATGGCAATTCCACTCGTTTTAATATCACGTGGAATGCAGAACATACCCGATTGAAGCCGATTATCTTATCACAGGAAAATTTGTTCGTCATGTCAGTTTTTGTGAGTTTAAATTTGCTAAAAATTCTTTCCACTCTATAGTGAAAGAAAAACATCGGCAAGCCGAAGAAGAACACAAATGATTAAATTTGCAGAGTGAAATACTTTTAAATGACATGAAAACTTTAGATTGAACAATTAATTAACTTGTCTATGAAAGAATTTTAAGGCGAAATTACACAAAAATTTTTGGAACCAAAAATAGTCCACAAAAAATATTCTTGTCCCATTTTTGGATAATTACACAGAAGCCGGCAACGCTGGAAAGAATTCATAAAAGAGAGTGTATGATATATGTATTGTAAAATTTATATTGCAGATATTAATTTTGTATCTGTAAGATACAAAAGTCTCAGAATACACACGGATACTCACCCACAGCAAATTTAAGAAAAAAAATTCACAATGACAATGTCATTGTTTTATTGGACTGACTCTCTTGTACTCAGTGTTGCCAGAATTTCTAAGGATAAAATCTGCAAAATGTAACAATTTTTTAGGAAAAAATCTTCAAAATCTGCATTTCATTTTTAAAATCTTCAATGCTATTTTTAAAACAACTTTTTTTATATTTTATTCAAAAAATTTATATAAATATGGATCAAGGCGAATTCAGTATCAGGTGAACTTATTACTACAAAAATTTTACAGCACGAAAAACAACATGTAGTTTGCTGTGCTACAAAACCAATCTGTCAGAAGATTTCTGAGTAAATTTTGACAGTTTGGTTCAAATTGCTCAATTTGGCATCAACACCTGATAATCAGAGGGGCGGAAGAGGTAAACTGATACTGAATTCGCCTTGATATGGATGTAAATGTTTAACATACATTTTTTTCGTTAACCTATATTGATAAAAGTTAAACTCGGTTTAAAGTGCATTTTATTTAATTGTTTTAGAGAAAATTTTCTTAAATAAGTTTCAAGCTCATTTTATTTTTTTATGAATAAAACCCTTTAATTTATGAAGAATGTGCATTTCGTTTCTGCTTAAGAAACTCGTCAATAGACTTCAACCAAAAAATTTTTGAAATAAGATAAAAACTACACATGTTTATAGAAAGACTATCAATATGTTATTAAGAATTAAAGGGTGTTTTTTATTGAGGTATATAACTTTAAGTTGGCATCACTTTTTTAACTGGCGGCCATTTTGTCAGCTGTCAAGTGATTAATATTTAGTTTGGTTTGCCATTTCATCATGAACAGGTTGACAAAAGAACAACGCTTGCAAATCGTGCAAATTTATTTCGAAAATAATGGTTCAGTTCGCGAAGTTTACCGCAAGCTCCGTCCATTTATTGAAGGAAACATTCGATGAGCGCATAATTTCGCGGAATGGACCTGTCAATTGGCCACCAAGATCGCGTGATTTGACACCATTGGATTATTTTCTTTGGGGATATGTGAAGTCGCTCGTCTACTCCAACAAACCAGAAACGTTAGGGGACTTGGAAGCCAACATTCGTGGCGTTATTGCCAACATACGGCCCCATATGCTCGAAAAAGTGGTTGAAAATTGGACCTGTAGAATTGGCTTTATTCGAGCCAGCCGCGGCGGCCACATGCCCGAAATCATATTTAAACATTAATGGCATAAAATTATCCTTCCAATAAAGCCAAATTGATGGATATTAAAACGATTTTCTTGTGTTTTATTTCAATTCGAAGTTCTATACCTCTAAAAAAAACACCCTATACGTGCACAAACATAATAGGTAATATTCATACAAATTATTTTGGGCTACAAGACGTTTAACAAACAAATATCCATACAAAGTTTGTTTTTAAAACCTTTTGTGAACCAAAACTATTTTTATGAACACGGCAGAATAAGCTTACAAGCTTCAAGCAAAAATCTTTACAAGCTAACATCTTCGATTTTGAGTCCATTATTGTTTTTTCATTACCTTTTTACAATTAGCTGCCACATTGATTGAAGTCTACTGATAAGCTTGGCGGCTTTTCCAGACGCGCGGTTAACTTTGCAAAGTCTTGAGTTTGTTGAAAAAAAAAATATAGAATAAGATCTATTTTCTCTTCTCTCCTACAGACTCAAGACTTTGCAAAGTAAGCTTTGCGTGTGGAAAACCCTCTTTCCTTAGGAGAAACAAAATGCATATAACCAACAAATAAATAAAAATTATTCATAGTTATGTGCAAATAATATAAAATGAATGAGAAAATAAATCAGATATGTAAAAAAGTCATTTAATTTGTTGCATAAATATCCAAAGGATTCGAATGTTGTTTTATTCAAGTTTACTTGACTGAAAAATCTTTCGAAATTTTCATTAAAATCAATGTGGTAAAAACATTACATTTTGAATAAACTTAGGGCCGCAAAATCGTAATCAGAATGAGCTCGTCTTATATTAGATATTCGTTTCCAGAAGCTTGCCAAAGTTACTTCTTCTTTTTCTTTAATAAAGTCTTCTAAGTTCTAAAATTGTAACTGTCTAAACTACGAGTCCTTCACACATAAAAGAAACAAAAAGGAGTAGCAGTATTAGGAAAAATTTAAAAAAATGCACTAAAATTGGAGTTGAAAAATCTGCATTTTTAGGCCAAAAATCTTCAGATCTGCATTTCGTCTTTTTGGAGGGCAAAAATCTGCAAAATCCAGATAAATCTGCATTTCTGGCAACCGTGCTTGTACTAGCCGGTAAAATCTAAGCCAGCGTTGCCATTAAATTTTATTAGGGAGATTTTGTAGCAAATGTTGCTATACCATTAAAAATAAACATACAGTTTTTAGAAAAAGCCAATGACGTAGAGATCCTTTTGCCAAACTATTGCACATGTTTTTTAATCAAAATATAGCTTAACAGAAAAAAAATTATGCCATCATCTGAAATGCAAACATTAAAAAAATGAAAAATTTAAATTAACAGAAAATTCAAGTTCAAAAGAGCGTAGGTACTCACAATATAATAAATAATAATAAGAATTTTTCCCAAAAATTTACAAATTGAGAAAAATCTATATGAATCAAAAACTGGAAAAGTTTTTAATGCTCCAAAGAACTAAAAAAAAAAGTGCTGTTCAATGTTGTCAAATACTAAAAATAAATTGTAATAGCAAACTAAAAAGTGCAAAACTTAAAAATGTGTGGTTTTATTTTTATCTCTTTTATCGGCCACAGTTTGGTCTATTTTTTAGATGTAGTGGCGGTTTATTTTCTTAAAGATGACAAACAAGACAATATATATTTTTTAACCGACTTCAAAAAAGGGAGGAGGTTAACAATTCGTTATTTTTTTTTTTTTTTGGTTGTACTTCATAACTCGGTACATTTTAAGGCGATTGTAAAAGTCCTTTTTTTTGTCTAAGATGGTATAGCTTCCCATTGGTCCCATTGCAAAAAGTGGGTAGCGATACGCCCACAATTTTTATTGGTTTTTGTAATTACACAATTTGAAAGTTAAAAAAATGGGTGGGGTTACGACCAGTAAAATTTATCATATTTCACGTGGTTCTACTTAACGGATTTTTACCAAACTTATCACACACCTTGAGTTTTAAAATAGACACAATCCTCAATTTAAACAAATGAGTGGTATCACGCCCATTAAAATTTGTAGTGAATTTTAATCAGAAATTTTTTTAAGTCTAGTTTAATTTTTCTTCTCTTCTTTAGAAACTCACATTAATTAATAAAAAATATTTCATTCAATAAGAATTGAAATTACTGAACTTAAGCCCGAATAAGAAACTTTTTCTGATTAAAGTTTAAAATTTTATTATAAGTGGTTCTATCTTTTAAAAATTAAATTTTATATTTCACGTACTTCTTATCTTTTTCTATCAGATGCTTGCATTGAAATCGTTTTTTTTTTTTTTTTGTTTTGGCAGAAAGAACTATTTTTTTTTAATATTTTTATAAAGTTGTGTGCAAACTAAAAACTTTTCTTTAAAACTTGCTTAATGCACTTTTTGTCACTTGCGTGATATCTTTGGGAGTTCGTGTTAATTGGAAATCTTTGGTTAAAAGCTCAAGCTCACTTGAATGCAAAGTAAAAAATATGTATGTATATTGGCATTTCCACAGGAATGTCAACTTTTTGTAGCGTGCGACACCAAAGAAATAGGTTAGGTTTTTCAAAGAAAACCGAACTTTTTTTTTGCTTCTTTATATATTTGCGTAGGCCGTCAGCAGCTCTACATTCGGTAAAATTTTAGTAAAAATCGAGTCACATTGTTCCGAAATTTAAGCTTAATTGCTTGCTGTCGCACGTGCCAAAACAGTGAAATTTCTCTTATAAATTCCCATATACAATTCAAAACTGTTTAAAATGAAAAGCGAACTAAATTCAATAATTGTTGCATTCATTATTAAAACTATTTTTACTTCATTCAATGGTCGCTTATTGAGTTAAACAAAAAACAAAATTCTAACGTGCATTATGTTGAAAATTTCAGGTCCACAGCCAGCTGTTTTAACACACGAAGGATTTTATATATATCTTCAGCTGAAATACAAAACCACGTTTCTGACAAAAAATTCAAAACCTCATTTTTAATGAATTATTGGGTATTACATTGAAATAAAGTTTACTACAAGTTTTCAAACCTTTATCAATAACCCAATAAGCACTCAAAAAACTAAAATTCAAGCGCTTGAAATTTAACTGGAACCAAAGTTGAATTTAAGTAATTTTTCAAGTAGTTTACAAGTTTGATTAAACTGAAATTGTGTTGAAAATATTAAAAATAAATAAATTAAAATGTAAACTTGAAAAACAAAGGTGAGTAAAATCGTTAAAACAATAGCAAAGGCAGTTATCCGCAGAATTATTATTAGAAAACAGGAATTGCACTTTGTTTTCTATTTTAAAAGCATTGTTCTTGAAGCTTGAAATACACTTGAAGTCAACTGTAATACAAGGTTTAATTGTAGTATAATTCAAGGCTTGAATTACACTGTAATAAAACTGAATTGTTTGAATTGAATTCAAGCTCCCTTTTCACTGGAGAATGCTATTGAAATAAAGTGTAAATCAAGTATAATTCAACCCTTGACAATTGAATGTGTGGCTTGAATAACAGTTGTCACTTGGATAACTTCCCAATAAGCAATTTTGCTTGAAATCAAGTGTAAAGCAAGTGTTATTCAAGCCACACAATCAATTGTCAAGGGTTGAATTATGCTTGATTCACACTTTATTTCAATAGCATTCTCCAGTGAAAAGGGAACTTGAACTCAATGGGTACAATTCAGTTGTAGTACAGTTTAATTCAAGCCTTGAATTATACTGTAATTCAACCTTGTATTACAATTGAATTCAAGTATATTTCAAGCTGCCAAGACAAAGCTTTTAAAATGGAAAGCAAAATGCAATTCCTTTGTTTTCTAATAATTATTTTCTGCAGATCTGCCTTCGCTATTGTTTTCATGTTTTACTCACCTTTGTTTTCCAAATTCACTTTTCCTTATTTGTTTTTGATATATTCACCACAATTTCAGTTTTAATAATAAATAAATTACGTATTTGACAAGGTATGGGCATACCCAATAAGCACTCAAAAAATTAAAATTCAAGCACTTGAAATTTACCTGGAAACAAAGTTGAAGTCAAACATTTTTTCAAGTAATATTCAAGTTTGAAAATATTTTGAAATCAAAAATCAAACAACATACAACATGTTCAAACCTTGTCAAATAAGTAATTTATTTTTTAATAAAATTGAAATTGTGAATAATATCAAATATAAATAAAAACTAATTTTTTTTAAAACAAAAGGCGACTAAAACCGTGAAAACAATAGTGAAGGTAGATATGCAGAAAATAATTGTAAGAAAACTTCTCGATTGCTATTTTCTTTCTATTTTAAAAGCATAGTTTTTGAAGCTTGAAATATACTTGATTTCAATTGTTGAATTACAGTATAATTCAAGGCTTGAATTAAGCTATAATACAATTGAAATGTTCCAATTGAATTCAAGTTCCCACTTCACTGGAGAATGCTATTGAAATAAAGTGTAAATCAAGCATAATTCAACACTTGACAATTGAATATATGGCTTGAATAACAATTGTTTTACACTTGATTTCAAGCAAAATTGCTTATTGGTTATATGTATGTTGTTTGATTTTTTTTATTTAAAAATATTTTCAAACTTGAAAACTATTTGAAAAAAATGCTTTTCAACTTTGTTTCCAGTTCAATTTCAAGTGCTTGAATTTTAATTTTTTGAGTGCTTATTGGGTTTATTTAGTTTTTCTTTCTGTGCTATAAACTTTAAAAAAGTGTAGTCAAAGGATTTTGTATTTCAGCTAATGATATAGGTATAGATGAAAAAAACTTGACTGTTGGTAAAATAGTCCAAGACATAGTCAGAGAGGGTAAATAGTAGAGCCGCTCGAGTAAAATAAACATCGATGTTTTTTCTCATTCGATTCATTATTAATTCACATCGATGTTATTCGATGTATGGATTTAAAAAAACATCGATGCTTACGATGCATCGTATTGATTAATTGGAACCAAGAAAATTTATTAAATAAATAAAAGTCGGTTTTAAAATTTCATAAGGATTAAGAAAAGCATGTGTGCAAAGAGCGTAATGTGCTTTTTTCAAAGGCCAGTTCTACAGCTTTGCAAATCGGATCAAATGTAAGTTGTTAAAGTAATATTTTCCATTGTATGTAATTTAGTTTTCAATGTTCCTGACAAAGCGTCATATTTTTTATCAACCCAACGATTCACAGTAGCTCTACTTGGAACTTTAAAATGCGGTGATATAACTTTCACTAGGTGTCTAAAACCTTCTGTAACAGTAAATTTAAGCCAAATATATTATTGATTTTAACATCAAAAATGGAAAAAGAACTTAAATTGCTGATTATTGCCATACAATACCAAAAAAAAATTTTACAATATTTTCTCAATAAAAATATATATTTGGATGCTGTAAAATAACGCTGTTGCTTCGATAACGCTTTGTAAATTGACAAAGAATACCTTTAGTATTGATTGTTACATCAAGCGATTTTAAAACAATTTTAAAATTTAAAAAACGTTTTAAAAATCATTCTTCGAGGGGTTTTTTATCACTACATTGAATGAGTTGCAAGCATCAATATACATATACAAAAAGTCGTCTTCGATATATCGAATAAAAACATCGATGCATTGATTAACATCGTATGATACGATACATCGGCATTTATTCGATGTATCACAATCAAAACATCGATGTTTACAATGCATCGATTAACATCGAGCAGCTCTAGTAAATAGTTATGATCAGCGAGAATTCATTTAAAAAAATTTCAGTTAAAGTGGCTTTCTCATAATGCTACAATTAAAAATATGTACATGTTATTAATTGACGAAAATTTTTATTTTTCATAGTTCTATGCCCCTTACATACCTACTTTACTTAATTTCAGTAAATAAATATTAAACTGAAAAACTGAGTTTCTTAAACTTATTCTTTTTACATATAAGGGTTGTGTTGTAGGAGGGAGGAACGTAATGCACATACACGCTCCGTAGCCAACGACACAAAGTAAAATTCTTGGCACTTGAAAGACTGAAGGTTAAATAAATATAATTTTGTATTTTTTTTTTGTAAATAAAAATTTTAAAAATTTTTCATACTCATGTTTTATTTGGATATAACCACGATTCTGTATGAACACGTATTCAAAAATTTTATGTGCTTTTGAATACTAAATCCAACTAAAAAAAAGCTAAAATGGCAACACTGCTTATTACTGCTGTTGTTGTTGTAGGATTTATTTATTTATTTTTTTTGTTTGTTATTATGTATTTTATTTTCTACTTTAAGGCAGTGATGTTTTGTATTTTCAAATGGATGTGGGTTAGTCATGCTAAATTGTGTGTGTGTGTGTGTGTGTCTCGTGTATGTGTTAACATTTCACGGTTTTTTATTGCTGCTGCAGTTGTGTTTGTAACTGTTAACGACAAAAAAAAAATGAATAGAGTATCTGACTTGATATTTCAACGTTTCTGAATCCAAGTCACACAATAAAAAAAACTTCTAGCTTTATTTTTATCTAATTTTACTTTTATTATTGAGCTTATTTTATTTTGAATCCAGTAGATACTTTTTTAAAAGAGAAAAACACTTATAAAGCTCATTATTATAAGAGAGTTCATTTAAGGCAGTGCTGCCACTTTTTCGAAGGAAAATTTGCAAAACGACACTTTCAAACCCGCTGTAATTAGTTGTTATTGTGTTTTTCAAATTGGACTGTTATTAAAGTTTTGCATTCAATATCGCACGGCATTTCAAAATAGATCCATTCAAAAGTTTTGAAATTTTGTTCTGATATCGCATGTCGTAATATGTTCCCTCGCCTAAAGAAATGTAATAATCAATTGATTTTTGGATATAATCGTAACCGACATGTAGCGAAAAATTCTTTTTAAATTAAAACAAAAATTGTATGGGCCTACACTGAACCAAAATAGTATTCTTTTGTTTTAAAAATATTCCACTTTTAAAAATCATTTCTAAAATAAGATTAATTCTTATAGTAAATGTTTATATACATATATAACATTGTTATTTTTATAACGAAGCAGGTTCAAAACAAAAATTTTTATTTTCATTTTAAAAATATTTTATCATTATATATTTATGTATGTATATGTATCAAGAATTTTGAAATTAACAAAAAAACAATTATATACATATTTCCCCGAGTAACATTTCCCTTTATGAAACTTGAGCACTAAATCTTAAATTTATTGCAAATTTTAAAAATCACGGCGTTCTTAATAGCGAATTATTTTGTTGAATGCTTGTCACAATCCAAATGAAATTTTATTCGATTAACGCTTTGAACTGCAGTCGAAGATCGAAAATTGCTCATAATAAGGGCATTTTAATTCCAAAAAAAAATAACTTTTTTAATTTTAAAACGAACCATTTTAAAAATTTTCTATTATTAATTTAAAACGTTTCATTCTTAGTTTAAAAAATTTCCATTATTAAATCAAAACGTTTCGTTTTTAATATAAAAATAATTCGTTTTAAGAATATTTCATTCTTAACTGTAAGAAATAAGTTTAATTAGAGTTTGTTCAACTTCATATCAAATACTTTTTTTATTTCAAAATAGATTTAATTTTAAAAACAAGAATGAATATTTTTAAAATAACGCAAAGCAAACTTAGTTCTATTTCATGAAGGTTTCATTTTTAAAATCAAAATTGTTTCTTTTTGATTTTAAAACTTTTTTTTTTTTGCGTGTACCCATAGTTTAGAATTATCAAAATGCCGAAATTTTTTTTATAACTTTTAAGATCCAGGCTGTGAAATTTATACAAGTATGTAAAGGGTGTTTTTTATTGAGGTATAGAACTTTAAGTTGGCATCACTTTTTTAACTGGCGGCCATTTTGTCAGCTGTCAAGTGATTAATATTTAGTTTGGTTTGCCATTTCATCATGAACAGGTTGACAAAAGAACAACGCTTGCAAATCGTGCAAATTTATTTCGAAAATAATGGTTCAGTTCGCGAAGTTTACCGCAAGCTCCGTCCATTTTATGGTCGACATAATCGTCCATCAGAGCAATTAATTCGGTTAACCATGGATCGTTTTCGCAATACGTTTACTCTATGTGATAATACGCATCCGCAGAGACGTCGAACAGTGCGCACCGAAGAAACAATTGCCGCTGTAGAGCAAAGTGTTGAAGAGGACCCGAATGAATCGATTCGCCACCGTGTACAGCACTTGGAGCCGACTAACCGACTATTTTGTTCCCGAATTGGATGGCATGAATGTGGATGAGTTGTGGTTCCAACAAGACGGCGCTACATGCCACACAGCGCACGTCACAATCGATTTATTGAAGGAAGCATTCGATGAGCGCATAATTTCGCGGAATGGACCTGTCAATTGACCACCAAGATCGTGTGATTTGACACCATTGGATTATTTTCTTTGGGGATATGTGAAGTCGCTCGTCTACGCCAACAAACCAGAAACGTTAGGGGACTTGGAAGCCAACATTCGTGGCGTTATTGCCAACATACGGCCCCATATGCTCGAAAAAGTGGTTGAAAATTGGACCTGTAGAATTGGCTTTATTCGAGCCAGCCGCGGCGGCCACATGCCCGAAATCATATTTAAACATTAATGGCATAAAATTATCCTTTCAATAAAGCCAAATTGATGGACATTAAAACGATTTTCTTGTGTTTTATTTCAATTCGAAGTTCTATACCTCTAAAAAAAACACCCGATATTTATGTAAATTAGGTCTTGATATTATAATATAAATATAATTATATTGACTCAAATTACGAACAAAATATGTAAATTTATATCTAACTAGTTTTCTTTTCATTTTGTACTTGCAGGTATGTCAACTTGGATTGTAATTTATATGATTTACACCATCAATATGTTATTGTAAGTAAAAAATTTAAAGAAAGTAAATTTTTGTAAAACTGTCAGAAATATTTTTAATTAACTGCGTGCACTTAAACTCTATTGTGCCATTAATTTTTGCTATAGTGTGTACCATACATATGCTAAAAAATCAATTTCGGTTGCAAAGTATTTTCATAAATATTATAAATAAATCTCATATCATCTTGCTTAAATTTGTACGCCTTTCTCCACCGAAGAACTTGAGTGAAAAGTGAAAACAATATAAATTAATTTTATGTCTTCCATTTAATAAAAGAAAAGGAGAGTATACGCTTTATACTATAAAGACCTTCGGAAATGCATACTTGTGTATATTACGAGTAAATTATTTATGTTTAGGAGCGTTACTACGAGCTAGATTTTATCCTGTGATGGTTTTATTTGGTTTGCTAAAGCAAACTAGGCACTTAATTTAGAAATTCAATGAAAATTATAAATATTTTTGTGATTTTCATATACATATCTTATATACACGAGCCGACTACCTGACATATCCTCATGATAAGAATCCTTCAAAAATTTCACAAAATTGTGATTTAAATAAAAATCAGCCAATTTTTCTACAAACTTAAAAAAAACTACTAATGCGACAACTTAGTTTTTTGAGCTATGTAATGTCATCTGTCACAGAAATAATTTTCTTTTTCATAGATGTCACATCTAGGGTTTTACACCCAACAAGTAGTAATAATTTTGGTGCTTTAATATGTTCAGTTTGGCCGTATGGCATATTTTTTATCCCATTAAATAAAGGAAACAATTACTTCACTGTTTTTTAAATGATGGAGAAATGGTTAAATAATTCAAATCACGAAAATAATAAAGGCTAATGCGAATTTGTTAATCCATATTACACGAAAATTTTATACCTACTGCAAAAGTTCGCTTTAGCTAAACTCTATCGCATTTCCCTAAAAAAAATGTTAGCTAGAATTTTAATTAATTTTTTGAATTCAGCAGTATGTTGTAACCATGTGGACTGACCACCAAATAATTTTGTCTAGCTATATTTAAGATTTATCGCACTGTGTGGGACCCTGTAGTTGGCCAGGGCTACAATTGCAGCTAAAGGTATTTGTGGTAAATACATCAAACGTAAAATTGAGAACAATTAATACATAATAGTAATTCTCCTGTGCGATCATAGACTTGCAAATGCACAAATTTAAAGTCCTAGTTTACACTATGCAAGTCTTATTGCTAAGCTCACTAGTTTGTTAGGGAGAGAGAGAGACGAGGGGAAAAGAAACGTTTCTATTCCCGTCGTCTCTCTATCCCTCAAACTAATCAGCTAAACAATAAGACTTGCATAGTGTAAGCTAGGACAAAGCATTTTTTTGGGTCGAATGTTCTTTTTGTAGGTTATTTTGCTCTTAAGCTTAAGCGGTCCATACACTACTGCTCTAACGACAGAACGTACCAGCAAGCTGGTATTTCACTTCTTAACAAAACTTCATAAAGGGTGGTTATGAATAGTGAAACAGTTTTTGCAGAGCCATTAACATTACAAACATAATGCGAATATTTTTTTTTTTATTATTTTTGTAATAGACAGCATAGTATCTCAATGTTGAATTAAAAAAACCAATGAAAATAACAAAATTTGGGGACATTTTTTACTTTTGCAGCTACCTAAACTGTGTTAAGAATCTTTCCCAGGAAGTTCATACCCAATAAGCAATTTTGCTTGAAATCAAGTGTAAAACAAGTGTTATTCGAGCCCCACAATCAATTGTCAAGGGTTTAATTATGCTTGATTCACACTTTAATTCAATAGCATTCTCCAGTGAAAAGGGAACTTGAACTCAATGAGTACAATTCAGTTGTAGTACAGTTTAATTCAAGCCTTGAATTATACTGTAATTCAACCTTGTATTACAATTGAATTCAAGTATATTTCAAGCTGCCAAAACAAAGCTTTTAAAATGGAAAGCAAAATGCAATTCCTTTGTTTTCTAATAATTATTTTCTGCAGATCTGCCTTCGCTATTGTTTTCACGTTTTACTCACCTTTGTTTTCCAAATTCACTTTTCTTTATTTGTTTTTGATATATTCACCACAATTTCAGTTTTAATAATAAATAAATTATGTACGTATTTGACAAAATTTGAGCATATATGTATGTTGTTTGATTTTTTATTTAAAACTATTTTCAAACTTGAAGATTACTTGGAAAAAATGCTTGAATTCAACTTTGTTTCCAGTTCAATTTCAAGTGCTTGAATTTTAATTTTTGAGTGCTTATTGAGTATGTTTTAAAACGTTGTTTATTGAGATCTTAGGTACATATATATAGTTGATTGTTTCCTTGAATTTTGAACGGTTTGCTACCTATGGGCCTGAACAAGGGTAAAAAGGGGGGAAATCGATTTTTTTAAATTTTTTGCGATTTTGATCTTGAAGATGAAGTTTTGTGTTTTTTATTTTATATATTAACAATTTTTTTTCTTTATGACAAGAGCTACAACTTTGACGCAGACAGTAAATCAAAATTCCGGACGGTTTGCAAGATATGAGCCTGCGAAAATTATCAGTTTTTTTTTTTTTGCAAAAAAGACACCGTGGCCCATAAAAAAAAGTGCATGACTTGGGGCAAAACTGGGTGACACGGGTCTTTTTTTTTGGTCTTTTATCACGTATTAGTGTTCCTATATGGTTATATTTTTTCGTGTTGCACTGTGTAACTGCTATTTACGTCGGTGGTTATTGCTATGCAAAAAAAAATTAAAAATATAAGTTTTGCCTTTTGGCGATTTTCCATTACCATTTCTGTTATGGAGCTTAAAATAAAAGTCTGACAGCACTATGTATCTTATGGAGAGCACAAATGAATGAATATTGTTTGCCTTTTTTTGTATCTGTGTTGATTTTGCATTTGACTTTTAATTTTGTGACAGTGTGTGTGTATAAAAATTGTTTTTAAAATTGTTTTTGCTATTCTAAATGTTGCTCTTGTTGTTGCTGTAGTTGTATTACATATACAAAAACTCTGAGTTCACGACTCTGGCAATGACTGACAAATCATTGATTTAGTATTTGTTTGGACATCGTCGTTGGTGGAGTAAATTACTTGTCTTGAATGTGAAACTAAAAGAAGAAAAAAAATTAAGTGAAATACAAACGCCTTAACAAAAATGAAGCAAAGAAAAAAAGATTATACCAACATACTAAGTAATTGAGCGGCGTAGTGAGAAGCGCAAACATTTCTAAATCTAAGAAAAATAAATGTACATATATAAACGCTACGCATTCAAATATTTTGCGTGTAAAAAGTAAGAAAAAAAATTTGCTATTTATATAAAAGAATTACAAAAATTATGTTTTTGTGTATATAAAAAAAAGAAATCAAAACACACACAATTTTTTAACTTGAACAAGTTGAAGACGTGTATTGAAAGCAAAGTTATTTGAAATTTTTCATACATACATACATACACAAACATTGTACATATTTTAATATGCTGCTTTTGGTAGAAATTTGTTTTTATTTGTAACAAATAAAGAAGAGTATACATACCCTACCTACCTACTACCTACGTTTATTTTTAAATAAGAGAAATGAAAACGTGCTTGTTTAATTAACAACAAAGTGTGAAAAATATTGCGTACATACTTAAAAAATGTAAAGAAAAGTTTTTAACAATTTTGTGTAATTTTATAAAGTTAATAAAATTTAAATAAGTGAAAAGTAAGAAAGAAAAAATTATGCAAATTGTATGAAAAAAATCTGTTTAAAAATAAATTTTTTTATGGAAAATAACAATTGCGTTTTTTTTGTAATACCAAGAAGTAACTTTTAGACAAACAACATTTTGCTGAGTGGAAAATTTATTAACTTAAACAATACAAGCTATTGTATAGAAATCCTTTTAAACTGACCACTACAAAAACAAAAGAAATTTTCCTTACGCCGCTGCTCCAACGCATTCTAAACAGGCAGCAGCAGGCTGGCAGCTACGCCGCCGCCTCTATACCTCCTATAACTAGTAGATGTGTGTATATATTTTTAGAACACAAAACAGCAGCAGCAGCAGCAGCAACAGCAATGTAATGTAATGTTAATCTAAAGAAAAATAACAACAACAATACACAACATGTATAATTGTATGTATGAACGAATACATGTCTACAGACCATCATACCCACATCCTTCGCCTATTAATATACAACCAGAACAACAACAACAATAAGAGCAATCATAATCAGAACTTCGTTTGTTCTTCGTGCAGACAATTGTAAATACCTATTCGTGTTTTCCGTTCGTTCCATATAATTCGTTTAGAGTGCGTGTGAAAGTGTGTGTAAGCAAAATACAAAAAAAAACAAAAGAAATAAAAATAAAAACATTGAGGCGAACATACAAACGTGCGTGTTAAGGCTGGCTGCCCTTTGTTTTTAATAATAGTGTTGTTGTTGTGTTTTTCATCTTAAATGACGTTTTAGTAACTTAATTATTATCTAAAAGCAAAAAGAAAAAAAAGACAAGAAGCAGGCAAAAACACATAATGAAACGTTTTGTATCTGTGGTTAGTGTGAATGCGTGTGTGAGTGTTGTCTAATCTAAAGTATTAGTGTAATCCTGAAGGAATTTGTTGTCTGGTTATAAAATTTATGCGTCTGTTTAATACATACATACAAAAACATGTACAATAAATATCTTAAAAAGGAAGAGTAAAACAAAATAACATCACACCCTGAACTCTTTATGCTTTCTAACACTAAAAATCTTTCAAAGAGAAAAAAAAATAGTCGTTTTAAAATTCTTAATAAATAAAAACCTCTAATAAAAAAATAAAAATAAGCCCATAAAAAGTAAAATTTTTAAAACCCCAAAAAAGTGCAAAATTTTAAATCTCCAACAAAATTACCTTAAAAAAATTACCTTTAACCAGCAAAAAATAAAAAAAGCTGTTAATATTATTTGCTTTATGAAACAACCTGTTGATCATCTTTAAATAAAATTTATTGGTTTAAAAAAAAGCGTCGTTAAATATTTGTTGCTGAATGAAACACGTTGACCTGGAAAAAAATTGTGATACGAAACAAAACAACAAATTGGTTTATTTTATATTAAACTAAAAACAAAATTTTAACAAAAGCAAAACAGAAGAAAATATTTTAACACAAAAATTAACAACTTGTTGCAGTAAGTACCAAGCAGCCAACAGCTCCATTTGAACAAACATCAACTACCTATTTACATACATACATACATCATACCTAGCAAATGGATTAAAACAACAAATTTTGTGATTTTTCCTAAAAAAATATTTTTTTGTTCTATCAACTCCTGCATAAAAAGCCCATCAATAAGGTAAATATTGTAAATTTGAAACGTTCGTTATTTAGCCACAAATTACTCATACATACTTGAGGGGGAATATGTATTTTCGTTTAGGAAATGATTTAAATTTATTTCAAATATCAATACCGGCACTTGTGAAATTAAATGTTGTAACGTGAGAATTTTTTTAATGAGCAATCGGAAAAGCTGAAAAAGCTTTAAATTTAAATTTTTGGGAAAGTTCATATTGGGAATTCAAAATTTTAAGAAATATTTGAGTTAAAATCACGACGACATTTAACAAAGTGATTATTAATTAATTGATCCCAAATGTATGTGTTGCAGAAAAACCTGTATCTTTAGTTAGATAGCTTCATTTTGAACAAAATTAAGATTGGACTAATTTTGCAAGCGATTCGAAAATTTTTTTTGCTTGGCTTTAAAAATTATAGTCTCACCACTTATGCAAAAATAACGTGTGCTTGAAGTGCACGTTAAAACCGTGTTTTCTACGGAAATTTTGTTGTAAAGTACGTTATTTTTTTGTTTGCATATGGAAATCAGTTATTAATGCAAAACTTTCGAACATTGTCGTAGCAAGAAATTTTTTCTAGGCGGGCATTCATTATGTCGTGATTTTCATGATAAATATTAAAATTGTAGTTCTAGAGGGCAATTCAATTCTTGTTTTGAGGGCAAAGGGTGCAATGCGCACACCAGAATGGCCTTTCTACGCCTATGCTTTCGCCAAATACACTTATCCCTCGATTTACACGATACTTTTTTACACGATTTCACTTTTACACGATTATTTTGGTTTTCGTGTAAATTGAGAGATTTATGAATTACCTCGATTTGCACGATCTTTTATGTGTTTTGAGTAAACGCTTCTGATATTTTTAATTTTGTTTTTATTTTTATGAAAAGCATTTATTTTGTTTAAGGAATAAAGGTTTATTTTTATGTGTTTTGAGTAAACGCTTCTGATATTTTAGGGCCGTATTCAAAAAAAATTAACAAAGCTTTGACAAGCAATATTAAGTAAAGTTGTATTCAAAAAAATTATTGTATCAAAATTCTAAAGTAGGCACCCACGTTTGTTAAGGCTACTTTAAGTTGATATTTCCAAAATGTGTATTTTGTACCTCAAATATTTTTCTTAATATAGCACATATTGATTCATGTTACATCTGAAAATGAAGCTAGAAAAAAAAATATCACTAAATTATCCAACTGATTTGAAATACATAGCAAAATCCATAAAAAAAATATTAAAATAAATACAATTATAGAAAAATGTTTTAGTGATGTACATTCAAACAAAACGAATCGAAAAAATTGATATTTGATATTGATATTTGAATTGATATTTCCAAAATGTGTGTTTTGTACCTCAAATACTTTTGTTAATATAGCACATATTGATTCATGTAAGATCTGAAAATGAAGCTAGAAGTGCTAGCTCTTATCTTAAATTTATTATTTCTGTCATGTGATGGAAAATATCACAAAATTATCCAACTGATTCGAAATACATAGCGAAATCCATAAAAAAATATTAAAATAAATACAATTATACAAAAATGTTTTACTGATGTACATACATACAATCAAAACAAATCGAAAAAAGCTGGATATTCAAATACTCGTTTCATTCGAATAAAACAAATTGTGATAATTTTTCTATGTTCATCATATTTTTTTTACTTTTACTTCATAAAAATGTTTATCTGTTTTGCTTCAATGTCAGAAGTTTATATTTTATAAATTAGGTTGCTTAACTTCAAGATAATAAAAATGTATTTAATAAAATAAAAAATTAGTTGAATACTTGAATGAAATTGTATTCGATGTTGTACATCATAAGCTGTGAAATGGTTGTTGAACATGGTGGAGTTACCAGAATTTATTATTTATTCACAAAATAATTGAAGTTGTCTTTTGAATACAATTTCTTAACATGGCAATGTTAGCCTTAAAGTGCTTGGTAGCTACTATGAACTTTAAAGCTCAAGTAAAGTATTTTTTTGAATAAGGGTGTTAAAAACTAATTTGAAATACATATATGATTTCTTAATAAAATCAATTTTTTACTCGATTCTGCCTTTATTTACACGATTTACACGATTTTTCATACAAAAATTTAAAATTTCGATTTGCACGACTTTCTCAGGAACGTATCTATCGTCTAAATCGAGGAGTAGGTGTAATAGCATTTAAGTTTATTTATTCCAGTCCTCTTCACGATAACAAAAAGAGTTAGAGGTCTAATATGTTCTACACAAACTTTCGTCGTAAGATTTATTAACCTAAAAGTACTGATGAACATGTCCTATACCCTTAACCCTCAAACGCTTTGAGTTTCAAACTAATTTCTGGTGTAGTATTATAATTTTGTGGCAAATATTTCTGTAGAACATTGTATATCTTTATATCCCCTTTTAAAATACTTGTTTGACCCCATTTAGGAAAAGGGACTAAAAAGACCCACATTGGGAAGAGGTAGACGATTTAAATGTTCCACAAAATTTTTCTCCTGGGACTTTCTATGCTATTGATGCTAAACACATCATATAACTAAAATACAATTGTAGATAAGTACGAATTTAATACTTAAACGCATTTAAAGTTTTGATCTATTTGCAATGTTTAAGTTGAATTTCGAGTTTTGCTGTATTCAGAGACTTATTATGGAATTTTATAGCGAATATTTTTGCAATATATTTAAAGCCTTTTAAGGATATTTATATTTCCATATTTTTCGAAATTGACCTAAAAGACAATTGTGAATTAACCCCTAAGCGCATATTACGTTATTACATATATATGGCAACTCTTTAGCAGACTTATAGAAGAATATTCTTGCCAATTAGAATTTTTTTTTATCTCATAATATATGCTTTCAAGGGTACTTATATGAAACCTTTTTCTGAAAGGGGAAAACAAGACCTATACCGCGAAGAGGTCAAGATTTAACATACATCCTCATTGTGAAGAGCAATTCCTCGGGAGTTTTTTTTCCCTATTCCTTGTTAACATATTTCAAAAAATCTTTTGCAAATTATCAGGTGAAATAGTAAAAAAAATTTTAATGTCTGAGTGGGTATAGCCTCCGGATTGGTCCCATTGCAAAAAAAAAAAAAAAAATGTTTGGGGACACGCCCATAAATTTTTTTATTTATTTTTATGACATTCTACTTATTTGATTGCTGCGAAACCTACCAAACTCCTTTGGTTCTTGTGGCTACACAATTTTAAAGTTGAAAAAATGGGCGGGGCTAAGCCCATTAAAATCTATTATTATATTTCACGTGATACTACTAAACCGATTGCTACGAAACTTAGCACACACCTTGAGCTCAAAAATAGACACAATCTTGCATTTGAAAAAAATGGGCAGAGTCACGCCCATTAAAATTTAATATATTATTTTTAGTGGTTCTATTAAACCGGTTTTTACAAAACTTAAAAACTTAATATACACTATAATATCTGAAAATCACAAAATCTTGCATTTAAAAAATGGGCAGAGTTACGCCCATTAAAATTTAATATTTTATATCCTATAAATATTTTATTCCAAAATGTTCTATCAGATCTTTGCATAGAAGTCGATTTTTATTTGGCAGTATTATTTCATTGAAAGTTATAATTAACTCAGTAAAGTGCAACTTTGACTAGCACACGAAGAGTTCCGTAAGGTCTCTACATATCGTCACCTAAAATCCAAAAGGCCGTAACAACCAAAAAAATTCAAAATCATGTTTTAGATTGATTATGATGTTATTAACTAAAATACATCTTTCTTTAAAATTTTACTTACAAAAATACCGATTTTATTCATTATTAAATTTTGGCAACTAACAAATAAGTCTTATAAGACAGATTTTTGCTTCGGCTGTAAAAAAGTAAAATGTGTATTTGCTGCCTTTTGGATTTTAGGTGATGATACTGTTACGAAAATAGCCGTCAACAATGTTAAGTAGCATTACACAGAAATATTCCAACAGGGTTAATGTAAATGCTACGCGAAAATATTCCTACAGGGTCAAAGCAAAGAATAGTCTAGAAAGTAGCCAACAACTTAATAAGCATGCCTAGCTTGACTAAACAAGCAAAAGCAACAACAACAACAAAAGCGTCTGCTTATTAAGAAGATTCACATATTTGTACACATACATACATGCCAATTCAAACGAAAAGCAAAAGATAAACAACCACCGTGTGTTGCTTAGTTAATGATGTACACACGTACGCATATACACATGTATGTACATAGTTACCACATGAACTTAATTAGGCAGCATACAAGATGATAATGATCGTCTAGACATTGCTTGAAACTTCTAGTGGAATTTCTGTGAAATATAAATAGAGGTGACGCATCCAATGAGTTAGTTAGTTGCAGTTGTAAGTCAGTCGCGAACAGTTATAGTTAGTGCTAATCAGAAAGTAGTGAAGTTAAGAACTCGTTAATCAGTTGATAATTAAGTTGTGAATTGATAATAGTCTGTCGTGGAATTGAGATTATTGTGGAGTCTATCGTGTCGACTGGAGTAAAGGGAACAGCGCAGCGAATAGACGTGTATAAGGGTGCAAGTAAAGCCAGTGAGTCTTTATTGGTGTATCAACTGTAAGTGTCGGCAGAGTGAGTGCCGTGTGTGACGAGCAGTAGACAAAGAGGTGTCACGTGATTATTTACGCAGCCAGCTAAGAAACGTGCGTAAACTACAGCGAGGAAGGCGCAGTGGTAACCAGTTGTGAATATTTGTGTGTAATTTATTAGTTTAAGTTGTATTAGTTTATATAAGCTCTTGAGTAATTTAGTATAAGTGTATTTGTAAATAAAACTTGTATCATTCTTAACCCTAATTACTACACTCGGCTCTTGTATTCATTTGCAAATCTTCGGATCTACGGAAAAGCGTTTTTATAGAGAGAAAAACGTAACAATACATATGTATTATCATACACGCTTTAGCCTATATAATCGAATGTCTTACCTGATGTAGACATTTTTGTCGGTTTGTGGAGTTTTTTTTCGTATTTGGCGATTTATTTTAGTTCAAGCGATTTTTTTTTTAGTTTGTTTTAGATTGTTTGCGTTTTGGCGATTTTTTTTGGATTTTCGGCGATTTTTTTAGTTTTAGAGTTTTTTGAAAATTTCAAGAGCTTGCTGCCTCTTACGATTTCCAAGATACCGCATGTTGTCAAAATTACATTAACTGATAGAATACCCTTTAATTTTGGATTATTTAAAATTTAATAGTTAATAAAAATACACATACACACACAAAATTTTTCGTTGCTCACTTTAGAACAACCCTTTAAGCGGTCAAAGTTTTTACATATTCTGTGAAAATTTCAGGTCCGTAGCTCTTATGGTTCTCGAGAGAACAGCTTGTGGCGGACAAACGGACATCGCAGTGAGCAAAATTTAAACAAAATTTACTAAAATGCACTGCGTAGTAATGAACTTTTTAATTTTCTTATATCTTTTTATGACAATTCATAAGCGGAAATTTACTTATTTAATAAGTGTATTCGTAAAAGCAAATAAACCTTTTTTTTTCTTTAGTAAAGCTTTTATGTTTATTTATGATTTTATTTTAATTTATTTTTTGAATGTATAAGACTGGCCCTACCTTTGTACATGTTTACACCACACCGAGAGACAGACAGACATACAAACAGACAATTAACCAAACCTTGCTTATCTTATGCCGACTATTAAATGACATCCTTATTTATTTGTTAAGCGAAACAGAACGCATTTAAAAGTCATGTTAGTCATATTTCAGATACATATTAAAAACATAAAATTTCAAAAAGAAATACATACTTAATGTTTTCGCTTTAAAAATGCATACAAATCAATGAGGATTTTATTGTTATTAAAATAAAGAAATGAATCAAAAACACACCCATACCCAAAAATGGCAAGTCATCATCGATCGCTATGTAAGAAAGTTTATGAGGAATGCATTTTATTTTCGGGGTGGTAAAAGGATTAAAGCAAATATGTACATACATATGTTTATTAATAAATTTTGCAAAAATATTTTCTTGTAATATTTCCATAAAATATTTAAAGTCAAAGAATACAATCCTACAAAAAATGAATGAGAAAATAAACTCTTATCTCATTTCTAAAAGTCAATTAAAAAAAATGGTCTCTTGACATCATCTTTTTCGGGCTGTGAAGCTCTTTGCTGTTGCGTCTTAATTCAAAATTAAGAATATACTAAAAATTGTTCGTGGTAGTTTCTTAAATACATTTTAAACAAGTATTTATACAAAAAAATCAACTTTGAACCGTTAAATATTCGAAATGGTCATTCGAAATGAAAGCTGATTTTAAAATAGCTGTCGAATGATACCCATATTGATATAGTTCGCGAACTTTTTATTCTTTTTCGTATTTACAAAATGGAGTCTGTTGGCCGCCATATCCTCCCCCCCCCTCCCCCCACTCCTTTGATTAAGACAAATCGATTGACGTAAGAATCATCAAATTCGGTCCACGCCTTCGGTTTATATAGTGTCTTCAAGGAACTCACATACATACATATATACATACTTAAATAGACCAGTTCCTGGATTCAGTAACTTTTTGCGAACCGAAAATCGTAATATTTGTCGACATATTTATTCGCTTGCGATATCGATAATGTGATTCTGTAATTTCTTTTTTACGACAGTCTCCAGCTTTATCTTATTCATCATTTAATTCAATATAATGTATTGGCTCTGTATGGAACATGTGAAAATAAGCGAAAAGCACAATTGATAATAAAGAAAAACTCAACAACTTTGATTTTGTGACTTATTTTTTATTCTCCAACCGACAACGAATATCGTCAAAATATGTTACTGAATAGCAAAGTCTATAAATTTTCGTTATATTTATTATAACGGTACGATTATCGTAATAAAAGTTACTGAATCCAGGTACAGAGCTGCCCACCGAGAAAAACACGAGAGTAATGTATTCTCGTATGTGTATTCAGCCGATTGATGTTCGGCACTCTTGTGCTACTTTGGGCAGCCTGGAGATAGACTGATAAACACAATACCCATCTTTGCATTGCTCAGTCGGGTAAAAAGATATTCTTTGTTCAGGGTTCTTCTTTTAAAAGCTACATTTTTTGTTTAAAGGTAGTTTTTTCAAAACGTTTATTTGTTTAAAAATACATTTTTAAATAGTATTTCTTAAAAGTTAGTTTTTAAAGGGTAATTTTTTAAAAAATATATTCTTGAAATTCTGGTCTTCAAAAAGTATTTTTCTAAAGGTACCATTTTAATAAGGTACTTTTTTAGTGGTTTTTTAAAGGGTAATTTTTTGAAAAAGTACTTATTTAAAAAAATATATATTTGAAATTCTTCATAAAGTACTTTTTTTTTTTAAAAAACGTACCTTTTTAATAAGGTACTTTTTAAGTAATTTATGAAGAAGGACTTACATACATATATTAAAAATATATTTTTTAAATTTATTCCTTCAAAAAGTACTTTTTCTTTTAAAGCTACCTTTTTAATAAGGTACTTTTTTAAGTTATTTTCTTGAAAGGTTATATTTTTTGAAAAAGTACTTAAATCAAAATATATAGTTTTAAATTTTATTGCTTTAAAAGGTACTTTTTTAAAAGGTTAGTTTTTGAAAAACTACAGATTTAAAAAAACATCTTAATTCATTTTTTTAAGAAGTACTTATTTTAAAAGGTACTTTTTAAAGTAATTTTTTATGTAATTTTTTTTAAAAAGTACTTATTTAAAAAAATACATTTCTTAAATTTATTTTTTTAAAAAGTACTTTTTTATTAAAGTACTTTTTTGAAGTTATTTTTTTTTTGAAAGAAAATTTGCTGAAGTAGTACCTATTTTAAAAAATATATTTTTAAAATTTATTTCTTTAAAAAGTATGTACTTTTCTTTTAAAATGTACTTTTCTAATAAGGTACTATTTTAAGTAATATTTTTTAAAAGGCAATTTTTTAAAAAAAGTACTTATTTGAAAAATATATTTTTAAAATTTATTTCTTCAAAAAGTAATTTTTATAAAAGGTAATTTTTTGAAAAAGTACTGAATAAAAATAAATTAATTTATTTCTTTAAAAAGTAATTATTTTCAAAAGTAATTTTTATAAAAATATATTTTTAAAATATCTACAAAAAGTACTTTTTTTAAGGTACATTTATAATAAGGTACTTTTTAAGTTATAGTAATTTTTTAATATTTTAAAAAATTACTTATTTTATAAATATACATATATTTCAAATTTATTTTTTTTAACAGTACTTTTTTAAAAGGTACTTTTTTAAAGTAGTTACTTGGAAAAGTAATTCTTTCAAAAAAAATATACATAGCTAAAAACGTACTTCTTTAAAAAGTACTTCTTTAAAAAGCACTTTCTTACAAAGGTGCCTTTTTTAAATTTTTTAAAATGGTACACGTACAAGGAACTTTAAACGTACTTTTTTTAACAGACCTCAAAAAAAAACAGGAGGTTCTCAATTCGGTTGAATTCTTCCTTTTTATATTTATGTGTATTACTTTATTTTAAAAATTAACATCCTTATGGATAATCAAAAACTAGCATGAAGTTAGTTAATAAGTGAAAAAATTGAACTATGAGTTCTTGCATACAATTTGACATTTAAAATCGCCGTAGGTATAATGTAGTTTTAACACACGATTACATCCTAGCATGATTTTTAATGTAAAATTGTATGGCAAAACACGTTAAAACCATGTACAATTTTGTCACTTATGCTAACTTCATGCCAGGCCGTAAATTATTAAATGATAATGATGATTAAAATGATTGAAGAGAAATTGCGTAAAGTCCGCATACGTAATTGGCTTCATGAAACATCCAGCCAATTTTAAGAATTCTCCTGGAAACCCTTCATATACATATGTATTTTTGTAAATTATTTTGTAGGCGCTCACATTCCTTTAATGAATAAATGCGTTATAAAAGCAATGACAATTCAATGGAAAATAATTAATTATTATTGATTAGTAATACTTAAGAGCAATTAAATGCTAAAAAAAACTTTTAAGAAAATTTGCAATAAAAAATTTCTTTGTTTTTTTTGTGCAAGGCAATAAAAAAGAAATCAATACTTTTGAAAGAATACCCAGACTAAATAATATTCACATATTAATGTACAAATGTATGTATGTATGTACATACATATGTATGTACTTACATATGTTTGTTTCAAAATTAAATCTCTACATTCTCAAAAGAGAAATACAAGACAGTGATTTATAAAATGGGCGAAAAAAATGGCGTAGTCTGTTCGTTTCGGTAATATGCATTTGTATGGGTATGCAAAATGTGTATTATTGTGAATTAAAGTTTGCATGCATGTTTGAACAGCAACAATAACAATAACAGAAACAACAACAACACACAGTTGAATGACATTATTTTGTTTTATTTATTTTTTTTAAATATATTTCTTCTACATATAGTACATACATACATATGTATGTATGTATGTATGTATGTCTATTCTTTATAATTTTTGACACACACATAACAAGAACAAACAATAGAACGTCATTTGCATAAAGCAACAACTTTCTTTTTTTTTTAATAGCACTTTTATGTGTTAGTGTTGGTATTCGATTATTAAATTGCTTTTTGTCGCTACCAAAATTAAATTAGAGTTTTAGTACACACATTGTACAGGGTGGGCCAAAAGAAACCAAGGGGTGTAAAAGTTTAATAACTTTTTTGTTTATTAACTTTTTTTTATTTTTTCTTTCAGATTATATAATATACAAAATGGAAATTTTTTTACACTAAGTATGAAAAATGATGTCTCTTAAATGACCACCGTTTTCAGCTTCGCACTGATGGGCTCTTTTTAGAGCATTTTCCATAACATCTTTCAAAACTTGTGGCTGTAGCGTTCGAATTTCTGCAACAATGTTTGCCTTGAGTTCAAGGATTGTCTCTGGCTTGTTCACATACACTCGCTCCTTCAAAAAACCCCAAAGAAAATAGTCGGGTGCTGTCAAATCTGGAGATCGCGCTGGCCAAATAATTTCCGAATTTCGAGAAATTATTCGCTCTCCACAAATTTGACTTAAAAGTGCCATTGTGTCTCGGGCAGTATGGGCAGTGGCTCCGTCCTGCTGAAACCACATACCAGGTCTGTTTTCAAGAGCAGGACGTAAAAAATTTTCTATCATAAACCGATACCGCTCTCCATTTACGGTTACAGCACTTCCATCTTCATTCTCGAAGAAGTAGGGCCCAATGACATTTTCAGATGTGATCCCACACCATACTGTACACCTGATGGGGTGCAATTGGCGTTGATGAATGGCTCTTGGATTTTGAGAACCCCAGAACCTACAGTTCTGCTTATTAACAAAGCCATTCAAATGAAAATGAGCTTCATCACTCATAATCAAATTTTCAATAAAGTTGATTTCATTTCTGGCCAACTCTTGAAATTTAACTGCAAAATTTAGACGTTGCCGATGATCTGCGGGTTTTAATTCTTGAACCAATTGCACCTTATATGGGTATAACTGTAAATCTTTTTTTTAAATGCGCCGTAGTGACGTACGAGACATTTCTAGCTGAGCAGAACGCCTTCTGCCAGATGTTTCTGGTGCTTCGTTAACACTTTGCTGTACTCGTTCAATATTTTCCGCAGTGCGACTTAAACGTGGTCTACCGGTTCGAGGCAAATCTCTTACGCTGCCACGTTGGTGATGACGATTAACTAAGCAACGAATCATCGCTTCAGAGGGCGAAATTCTGACGTTAAAATGTCGACGATATGCTCTTTGCGTTAAAATAATTGATCTCTGGTTTAAATAATAAAATTCTATTGTTCTGGTTCTCTGTTCAGTTGTGGACCTCTCCATTATAAATTCTCCAAGTGTTGTCTATATAATCTGAAAGAAAAAATAAAAAAAATTAATAAACAAAAAAGTTATTAAACTTTTACACCCCTTGGTTTCTTTTGGCCCACCCTGTATAAGTATGTATGTACATATGTATGTATGTAGTCGTATGTGTGTGTACACATAATAAAAAAAGAATTTAATGAGCTGCACACAGCTTTTTAAAATGTTATTTTTTTTTGTAAATAAAATTCGTTTACTTTCATTTCACTCCTATTGCCCCGTTCAGCCCCCAAACTTTATCTATAACACCGCGACCGACCTTGATTGCTAATTAAAGCAGAAAAAAAATGCACAAGAAAGCAAAACAAAAAAAATCATGTGCATACATACATATGTACATACGTATGTATGTTATGCATTTATATAATTACATACATACATACATTTATGTACTACGTATCAACGTATCTACATACATGTGTACATATGAATGTGCCTACATTTATACTTCATTAATTATTTATTTGACAATTTATCTGCAACAAAATTCACTTGAAACAAAAAACACACACACACACACACACACGCACACACAAACGACGTTAATGCGGGACGGCAACAACAAAATAACATTTTGCAATCTTTCTCTAGAAAAGAAGAAAACAAAAAAAAATTACATTAATATGACGCATATTGAACAACAGCAATAAAATATGTATGAACAAACATTATTGTTGTTTGTTGGCACTCAAAGTCAAAAGTTTGGGAATTTTTTTTTTTTTTGATTTTATGACAAATCGCATTATAAAAACTACCTGAGTGGCATGCATGCATTGTTTTTTTTTTTTTTTTTTTTTTTTTTTTTTTTTTGTTGGGGTCATTGTCACTAGTGTTTTTTTTTGTAGTATAAAACTACAAAAAAAAAATAAATAAAAAATAAATATGTATATTTTAGGTTAAAGCACTTATGATGCATATTTTATGATTTTAAAAGAGATGAACGGTGGTATTTGCAATTAAATTCGACATTCAAAATTTTAGAAAAAAAATTGTAGATTGCTGTAGTATAAAAAAAAAAACATTTAACCGCTTGTTTGAGTTATTTCCAGATAAAGTGGAAAAATGCTTTTACTTTTTAGCAAATCTGGTACGCATTCTATCTATTTTTCCTTATTAGCAGTATTTTTGCAGATTTTTGCATTAAAAGCATTTTCCCCTTTTTAATACATATTTAAAAACTTTTAGCAGTTTGGGCTTATGGCAGCACGAAGAAGATATTTACATGTTTCATAATTTAAAAAAAAAAAATGTTGGCATTGATTTTTTATTGCATATTTTTGCATATTAGAAACATGCAATTGCATATTTTTTTACTGTGTTGCTTACGGTGTTACGAAGAAGATATTGATACGTTTTTTGAATTTTTAGCAATTTCGTCATCAATATTTTAATGCATATTTTGTATATCAGAAATATGCAACTGCATGTATCTTCCTGTGTGGCTTACGATACTACGAAGAATATATTTACACGTTTCTGGAATTTTTAGCAATTTCGTCATCGATTTTTTAATGCATATATTTGCATATCAGAACTATGCAATTGCATATATTTTAATGTGTAGCTTACGGCAGTACGAAAAAGATATTGATGATTTAATGCATATTGATATTTTAAAGTATATTTTTCCATATCGGAAATATGAAATTGCATGTATCTTCTCGTGCAGCTTTCAACGTTACCAAGAAGGTTTCAGAAACTTTCAGTAATTTCGGCATCAATTTTTTAATACATATTTTTGCATATCAGAAATAAACAATTGCATATACACATATGTATGCATCTTCCAGTGTATGTCTCACGGCGTTACAAAGATTATATATAAACAAAGTTATTTTTATTTATTTGGGCATCGATATGCAAGTGCATATTTTTGCATATTTTATTTTTTGCAGCATATGTTCGTTTATTTTATGTTTGCGCCAGATATGTACATATAAGTTTAAAATTTTTATTGGTGCATATATTTGCATATCAGAAATATGCAATTGCATGTATTTTTCTGTGCAGTTTCCAGATTTATGGATAACATATTTATTTATAACTTTTAAATCTTTAAGTAATTTGTGCATCGATTTGTTAGTGCATATTTTGCATATTTTTGCACATTTTCGTCTTAAAATATAATAATATTTTCTCAGTTATTTTGATTGATTTTTTGCGATTTTTTTGTGCATGCCAGTGAAAATAATAAATATGCAATATGTCAATGGCATATTTTAGTTATATAGAAGATATTTTTCATATATTATTCATTGATTTTTTTTGCATATTTTTGCATATCGGAAATATGCAAATCCACATATATTTTTATATCTTACTTAGGAATTTATATGTTTCAGACTTTTTTAGATATTTTGTCATGGATTTGCAAGTGCATATTTTAGCATATTTTATACTTTGCAGCATATTTTCGTCTAGAAAGGCTGTTTAAAAGTTTAGCCGCCTTGGTTTGCATATTTTGTTGCTTATATTTTCAAGTCAATTACGAAATTACATATTTCTGTGCAGAAGAAGATATTTATAATTTTCAGAACTTAAAAGCATATCAATTTTTGGATGTGATTATTTTACGTATTTTTGTTTTTAGAGCATATTTATGCATATTTTAATTTTAAGAACATAATAAGTCTATATTATGGACAGATTTTTACTGCATATTTTGTACACACATTCCTTTCTAAATTTTATACATATTTTTCTGATTATTTTAAGAGTTTTGACATTGTTTTTTTTTTCACATGTAATTCATATGAATTCCTGTTTGACCTGCAAAGTTACTGGTAAAGATATTCATGCGCTTTTCAACAATTTTGGCATGGGATTTTAAAGTAAAAATTTTTGCATACCAAAAATATGTATGAAATTTCATACTTTTTGCTTTGCTTGTTATTAATACATTTTACGCATTTTCTAGAATTTTTTTTGTAGTTAAAGTTTATAAGACATTTTAGCTTAAAAAGCATATATTTGCATATTATAGCCTAAGAAACATTTCTATGTTCTTGCAATTAATACAAACTATGAAATTTTTCTCAAAATCAGTTGCTTCAAATTATTTTATTTGCCAATAAGACATAAAAAAAAACCAAATCACAGAAACAGATGCTACAAAAATACATTCTACATAATTTTTTTTTTCTCTATCACTCCCTTCTCGGTCGCTTCGATTGAGAAATGGAAAAGGTTTCATACAACAAATTTCATTAAAAACTTAATGGTGTCAATTATATAGAAAACAATTGCTTTGGCCCTTCAAAATGCTGTTAAAAATATTTTTATAATCGTTCGAGCAGTTTAAATTTTTTCTCAAGTTATTGTAGTATAATTTAGGTTCGTTCTTCTAGTAAATTGTGTTAACAAAGTGATTTCAAGAAATATACCTGCATACTAATTATTTGCAAAATCTTGCAACTTTTATGTAATACAGTACATATTTTTATTATCGATAAAAGCTTTTGATTTGTATTTGAACTATGAACATTAAACTATGCCACTGAAATACAAAATGACACTAATTCTAAGTTTCTTTTACATACATATGTACGTATATAATATTTCTCACTACTGCAAAAAAAAAAAAAAAAGAATATTGAAAAAAACTAAAGAAATAATATTAGTGATTAAAAATATTTAACAATTTACTCTCGAAAATTAAAACGAAAAATGCGTACCATTTACATATATTTGGTTATACATATTCGGGTATATATGTAGCTCACTCTGTTGCCCTGTTAAAGGTATTTTTTTTTTTTGTTGCTCCAAATATAGTACCTTTAGACAAAATTATTAGTTTTATTCAATTCAAAAAGAAACAAAAAAAAAACACTTCAACATAAATTAAATAAATAATAAAAGCCACTGTTGCCAGTATCAATGTTTCTAAACATTTCGAACATGTTGTTAAGAAATAAAACTTTTCTGATAAAATTGACTTTTAAAGTAAATATTCAAAACTTAAAATTTATTTTCTCAGTTCTTGTTTTATTAAGTCACTTTAATTTAGTTTTGAAAAACTTAATATTCACTGACATTTAAAAAAAAACCCGGCATACTTAAGGGTAATTCTCATTCCAAAAACGTAAAGCGTTACAATGTAATAATAATAAAAATATAAAAATAATAATAAAAAATAAATAAAAAATATAAAAAACTAAAACAAATATGTAATAAAAAAACTGATAGTAGAAGGAAATAAAAAATTCATAAATATAATAATAAAACTAATAGTAAAAATAATAATAAAAAAAATAACTAAAAATAATAAAAAACAAAGAAATAAAATAAAATAAAATAAAATAAGAAAATAAAATAAAAAAATTAAAACAAAAATTAAAAGTAACTGAAAAATGTAAAATAAAAATTAAAAAAGTAAAACATTAAAATAAATAAAAATATAAAAAATTAAAAAAAATTTACCAAAAAAAGAAATTAGAGTAAAGTCAAAAATTAATAAATGTTATATTATAATAAAACTAATAATAAAAATAATAACTGAAAATAATAAAAAATAAAGAAATACAATTAATAAATAAAACTAAAAAAATAAATAAATAAAAAGTTAATAAAGAAATTTAAAAAAAAAATTAAAAACAAAAATAAAAACAGTTTAAAAATATAAAACAAATATTAAAAAAGAAAATCACAAAAATAAATAAAAAATATAAAAAAATAAAACAAAAATGTAATAAAAACAAAATTAAATTAGAATAATAATAAAACTAATAGTAAAAAAAAAAATAATAAAAACAATAACTAAAAATAAAAAATAAAGACACAAAAAAATTGAAAAAAAAATAAAAAAATAGAAAAATTAAAAAATAAAAAATAAAATAAAAATAAATATAATAATAAAACTAACTAAACTAGTAAAAAAATAATAAAAAATAACTAAAAATAAAAAATAAAGACAAAAAATAGAAAACTATAAAAAAATAAAAAGTTAAAAACAAAATTTAAAAATAAAATAAAAAAGTAAAACAACAATTTATGCAAACAAAAAAAAATTAATAAATATAATAATGTCACTAATAGTAGAAATAATAATAAAAACAATAGCTAAAAATAAAAAAATAAAAAAAATAAAAATTAAAAATAATTAAAAAATAAAAATTAAAACTAATTAAAAAATATAAAACAAATATTAAAAAAGTAAAACATAAAAATAAATAAAAAATATAAAAAATAAAACTAAAATTAAAAAAAGAAAATAGAGTATAATCAAAAATTAAAAATTATGTATGTTATAATAAAACAAATAATATATTAGATTTGTAATTTATTATAAATTTAATAAAGACTAATAATAATAATAATAATAATAATAATAATAATAATAAAAATAATAATACAAATAATAAAAAATAAATAAATCAAATTAAAATAAAACTAGGAAAAATAAAAAAATAAATAAAGAAATATAAAATTATTAAAAAGTGACAATAATTGCAAAAAAAAAATATAAAACAAAAATTAAAAAAGTAAATTATAAAAATTAATAAAAAATAAGAAAAAATTAAACAAAAATTTAATAAAAAAAATTTAAATTAATGGGAAATAAAAATGATATTTATTAATTCAATAATAAAACTAATACTAAAAATAATATTTTAATTTGAAATTTATTTGCTGGTGGTTCAGCGTTGTCTATATGCATTTCATTGTTGCTGTAGTAACAAATCATCAGTAGACTTCAACCACACTGATGATTTGTTACAACAACAATGAAATGCATATGGACAACGCTGAACCACCAGCAAATAAACTTCAAATTAAAATGGTCTTCTGACAATATGTCGAATAATAAATTTCTTAAAAGTATAAATAATAATAAAAACAATAGCTTAAAATAATAAAAAATAAAGAAATAAAATATAAAAAAAATAAAGAAATAAAATATAAAAAAAATAAATTAAAAAATTTAAAGTAGAAAAATTGAAAATAATTAAAAAAATATAGAACAAAAATTAAGAAAATAAATGAAAAATGAGGAGCTGGCGAACAAAACAAAAAACATGTCCTCAGTAAATGATTTTTTTTTTTAATTTTTTTCGGGCTCTACAAGTACACATGTACATCTATGAAGTCACTCTATATGTTTTATTCAAAACTAGTACGATCATACCTAAAACTTTTCCTTACTAGCCTCTATCTAGGTAGTTCAGTAATTTGCTTTCTCCTGTAAAAAAAAAAGTTAATGGGACTAGTCTAGACAAAATTTTTATGAAAAAAATAGAAATCAAAAGGAATTGAAAAATTAATAAAAAATAAAAAAACTAAGAATAAAAAAAGAAAAGAAACAAAAAAATAAAAAAATACCGCAATCGATTGACATTGCAGCAGATATTGGTCAAGTTTGCTTCCCCTGATAGAATTTTTAAAAAATATTTTACGAAGACTTGAAATTATTAAAAAAAATTTTTTTTTGAAATTTCTCGTTAACGATATCTCTAGAATTAATCTCTTTTATTTTATTGCAAATGAATGGGAATATGTTTACAATTAAATATTTTCCGAGCCAAATTCCCACTTTTAGGAATATTGCGTCTTGGAAAATAGTGTCCTGCACAAGACTATTTATAAGACCTTTCAAGACATGAGAGATTTTTTCAAATGCTTTACTACAGCGAAATATTCTAAAAGAATCGCTAAGCAACCGAAAAAAATGTCTTGCCAACAGTGTTGCTTAGCGATTCTTTTAGAATATTTCGCTGTAGTAAAGCATTTGAAAAAATCTCTCATGTCTTGAAAGGTCTTATAAATAGTCTTGTGCAGGACACTATTGGAAAATGTTAAATTCTCTTTCTTTAAAATAATTTTACAAATTTGATTTATTATATTTTCGAACTAGGGCCCATAAAAATAATGGAGGAAATTCATTTTCTATATCACTAAATATTGCATTAAAATTTCTTTGTGTGTTCTATGATGAAGGAAAAATAAAAAAAATTCAGTAAAGTGCGACTCTGACTCGCGCACGAAGGGTTCCGTACGAACACTAGATATGTAATTTAATACCAACTTCATCCTATATAATATATAGTTTTGGCATTTTTTTTTTCGTTTTTGGGGTCTTTTCGGTTTTTTTGTTTTGGCGGTTCTTGCGTTTTTTTCCGGTTTTGGCGATTTTTTTAAGTTTTGGCTCTTTTTTTAGTTTTGACACTGTATTTTGTTGTTTTGGCGATTTTTTTCGGTTTTTGGGGTTTTTTCATTTTGGCGATTTTTTTTATTTTTGGCGATTTTTTCATTTTTGCGATTTTTTTTTATTTAAAATTTTTTTAGTTTTGGCGACATTTTCGCGTTTTGGCGATTTTTTTCGATTTTTGGCGTTTTTTTTCATTTTAACGTTTTTTTTCATTTTGGCGATTTTTTCGAATTTGGCGATTTATTTTAGTGTTAGAAATTTTTTTTAATTTTGGCGATTTTTTTCGTTTTGGCGATTTTTTTTTAATTTTTGGCGATTTTTTTTTTTTTTGGATTGGCGATTTTATAATTTTCGGTTTTTTTAGTTTTACCGTTTTTGAAAATTTCAAGTGTTTGCCTCTTACGGTTTCCAAGATATAGCAAATTGTCAAAATTACATAGTCAAAATTGCATTAACTGATGGACCACCCTTTAATTTTAATTTTTTTAAATTGTAGTGTTAATTGTTGTAGTCTGTATAAAAATACACCAATTTTACAAATTTCAAGTTTCAATATACATATCTTCATACAATTGTATGTATATTACATGGGATTTAAACATTTTTCGTTGCTCGTTTTCGAACACCCTTTAATTTTTAATTTTTTTAATATTTGTTGTTGTAGCGCCAAGGTTCTACATACTGTGTCCAAATTTCTTACGGTTCCTGAGAAAATACCGTGTGACGGACAGACGGACAGACGGAAAGCGTAGCGAAAACAATAGGGTTCCTTTTCACTTTTACTGTACGGAACCCTAAAAATTGTTACATTTTATATTCTTAATTAAAAATTTTTGCCATTTCGAAATCGTAATCTAGAGTTTAGACCTGCAAATCACTTGTGTGTAATAAACTTAGATTTTATTTTAATAATAACAAAGATCTAATAATAATCGTACAAAACAGCATTTAAACTTAAAACTTTTGCACTCTAAAGTTTAATCACACAGGTAGATTTTTTTCTTCATTAACTGACTGGTTTTTTATTTTTATTTTTATTTTTGTTTTTTTTTTTTTTTGCAAAAAATTTATAACTTGAAATAAAGTTGAATTAATTTAAAAAATTTTGTTAAACTGCAATAAATATAAACAGCAAATAATGTTGCTCGTGTGTGTTTATTTAAGTTTAAATCTTGATAAAACATTTTCTGCGTACAAACTAACTCCATAAAATCCGGTTTTGTGGGACTTCTTATATTTAGCACAAATTGTGAATAAGTACGAGTTTAACCCTGGTAGGCATTTTAAGTTTTTGCTATAATATCTGTTTATGTATGTTAAAATTTTAAGTTTGCTAAATTCAAAATTTTTTTTAGTAAAATTGTGGGGCAAATATTTTTGTGTAACATATGTATATGCCCGCTATAAGGGTACTTGCTTGACCACCTTTTTAAGAAAAGTGCATAAAAAACCCCTGTGAAAAGGTGATGCGGGGTTAAAATATTGTACACAAATTTGCCTTGTGAAAGTTATGCGCTTAACACATTATACACCTCAAATCGAAGTATGACTAATGCCGTTTTCTTTTCTGGAAAAAAGTGCAACATTTTTAAAGTTTTTATTAAGAAATATAAAATTTAGCATTCGTTTAAATAAATAATTTGCGCTTGTAAGGGATAAAATTTAATTTAAATAATGATTCATAGTAGAAAAAAAGCAATGTGATTCCGATCTCAGGGGAGATGTGTAAACGTCTAGTAATAATTTTTTTTTTTTTAAGTTGGAAGTACTTATGCTTTTAGTATTTTTTTTAGGGTTCCGTACACCAAAGGTGAAAAGGAACCCTATTGTTTTCGCTACGCTGTCCGTCTGTCCGTCACACGGTAGTTTCTCAGGAACCGTAAGAGCTACGGACCTGAAATTTGGACACAGTATGCAGAACATTGGCCGCTACAACAACAAATACATGAGAATTAAAAATTAAAGGGTGTTCTAAAACGAGCAACGAAAAATGTTAAAATCCCATGTAATATACATACAATTGTATATTGAAACTTGAAATTTGTAAAATTAGTGTATTTTTATACAGACTACAACAATTAACACTAAAATTGAAAAAAAAATTAAAATTAAAGGGTGGTCCATCAGTTAATGCAATTTTGACTATGTAATTATGACAATTTGCTATATCTTGGAAACCGTAAGAGGCAAAAACTTGAAATTTTCAAAAACGGTAAAACTAAAAAAACCGAAAATTATAAAATCGCCAAACCAAAAAAAAAAATCGCCAAAAATTAAAAAAAAAATCGCCAAAATTAAAAAAAAATTCTAACACTAAAATAAATCGCCAAATTCGAAAAAATCGCCAAAATGAAAAAAACGCCAAAATGAAAAAAAAACGCCAAAAATCTAAAAATATCGCGAAATCGCAAAAATGTCGCCAAAACTAAAAAAAAAATTAAATAAAAAAAAAATCGCAAAAATGAAAAAATCGCCAAACATAAAAAAATCGCCAAAATGAAAAAACGCCAAAAACCGAAAAAATCGCCAAAACAAGAAAATAAAGTGTCAAAACTAAAAAAAGAGCCAAAACTTTAAAAAATCGCCAAAACCGAAAAAACGCAAAAACCGCAAAAACAAAAAAAAACCGAAAAGACCCAGAAAATGAAAAAAAAAATGCCAAAACTATATATTATATGTATTAAATTAAATTGTATTAAATTACATATCTAGTGTTCGTACGGAACCCTTCGTGCGCGAGTCAGGGTCGCACTTTACTGAATTTTTTTTAAATTAATCAATTAAAAGTATCAAAACTTTCAATATTGTAAATACTTAGGAATTTGCTGGTTTTTGTTTGTTTTATTTAACTTGTTTATTTGGTTAGTAAATGGGCACACTGCAGTATATATATATGTATTGCATTAAAAATTGCAGTAAGCAGTAAATTTACTGATTACTGAAAGAATTCAGTAAATTTTTAGTGATAATGAAATTTAATTTGCATTACCAGTAAAATCGTAGGGCCGTATTCATAATAAAATTGTAGCAAGTGGCAAAGTTTTTTTCATTCAAATTTTGAAATTTTTGTATGAAAAAATTTTAGCCACTTGGTTGAATTTCATTATGAATACGGGTATTACTGATTACTGAAAATTCAAATTCAAAATTTATTGGTTAAAAAATTATTTTTATTGAAATTTTAGTAGTACTGCAAAGTGCCCATCTATGGTAAATGCCTTAAGTACAAATAATTAATATTGGCTCATGGTAACTAAAATAAGATATATAAATTTTTGACTCTCCTGTATTTAAAAAATCTATGGAAAACTGCATCTATAGTAGTGAAGTTATTAGTTATGGGGGTTTGTGGAGAATTGCTCATATGCAAGTGGAAAACGTCAAATAAAAATTTTGATAAAGCTTGCGACTGTGGGTTTGCAAAATTTGTATTAAAATCTCCACCCATAATAATTGGAATGAGATGGAGATTTATACACAATTATCGTGCACCAGCTTCAGTGTAAGGCAACAGTACGTAATGAAGATATGTTATAATATAATATTATAAATTCTTTATAAAGACTGCTATATATCTTTTGAACAAATATTTGACATTTAAAACGATCTTTTATTTAAAAGTTTATATATATTTCAATTTTTGTAGTAAAATTATCCCCACTGGCAACACTATTACACTTCACAAGCAATTTCTATTAACATTAACTCCTGAAGGTATGCTTTAAAATTCGGATGAGTTATTTCTATGCAGCTGTTAAGTTTCCTTGTACTTCTTGTTCGGATGATTACACTAATACTCTCATATATAGCTCACACCGATGTGATCTTACTCAAAATTTGTGATTGTGTTGTGAAAAAGATTTTTACCCCCTAGCATATAGATGTTTACACATCAAAAAATTTTACAGAATAGGCATTTCATGTAACTAATAAATTTAAGCAATGTAAAATCTGAATATTTATAACTTCAATATCATTGGAGACCAATTGTTTTAATGTAATAGCAGGTTCGTTAATTTCATCTAATAAATATAAAAGTTGAATTTGCGAATTTTCATTGAAAAGTGTAATAAATGTAAAATAATTTTTCTAAAATACGAAATTAACCCTAAAAAGTATTTTTAAGTGTAAAAATATATCTGCTGTTGCAAGTTAAATTTCGAGCTTTTCTGCATTCAAAGACGTATAATAGAATTTCAGAGCGAATATCTCGAGCCATAACCGCTAAAATAGCTTAAGCGGCAAATTTTTTAACTTGGTTTTTTTTTGACGAAAATCGACAATTTACGATCGCAAATAATCGATTTTGGTCAAAAATTGAAGTTCGAAAATTATGTAGCTTAAGCTATTTTGGCAGTTATGGCACGATATGTACTCGGAGATTATTTTAACCCCTAATCTGTCCTCTTAGGAATATTTATTGGACTCCATTTTGCTAAAAATATATAAAAGACTAGGGGTCTTAGAGTTGGAGGGTTAAAATATTCCAAAAAAAATTTTCCTCATACGATTTTACATAAAATTGCTGAACACATCCATTACCTAAAACGCAAGTACGAAATTAACCCTAGAGTACTTTTTATTTTTTTTTCTCTTATATATTTGCTGTTTAAAATCTATTTCGTGTTTTGGGTTATTTACAGACTTGTAGTAAAATTTTGTTGGAAAATTCCAAGTCATTATAACTCCCTTTATGGATACTTAACTGAGATATAAAATTATGCAAGGTGGAAAAAGGCCTACACGGAGTAGGGTATTACAGGGTTAAAATGTTTCACAAACATCTTTCTAGAAAGACTTTATATAAAAATGTTAACCTTCAAGTGTTCATTTTTAGAATATTCTATAAACGAGCCGTTTATTTTGAAAATGCTATAAGTCACTTTTTAAAAATAATGTGTGATTTGCTTAGATTATAAAATTGTTTTCTGTTTACTTAACTCTTTATGCTGACTGCCCCGGTGGTCTAGTGGTTACGAAGCTAGGCTATTATTTGATTCCCACCAAAAGCTTTGATACATTTCACTACAACAGGGTTGGCGTAGAAAAGCCATTCTGCGGGGGGTGGCATTGTCCCCCTAGAATTCTCCCCAGGGGAGTCTATTTTTGACTACGGGTGTGGCAATCCCAGGGCCCCAGCTAGGGTAATGTGGCTGTTTCCACTGACGGACCTTTGGCTCATTACCCATAAAACTTATGTCTTAAGCGGCCCATACACTACAACAGCATGCACACACAATCAAGCGATTGAGCATTCATGCTCGAACCACACAACATACCAGCAAGCTGGTAAAATATTCATTTCTTACAAAATTTCGGGAAGGGTGGTTATGAATAGTGACACATATTTTGTTGCAATTATTATTGGTTGTTGTTAAAATTAGCAGCTATGTATAACTAAAGTTCTAAAATTCTGTTTACCATTGAAACAAATTATATTTCAACAAATTATATTTCAACAAATTATATTACTTAAATGCATGTTTGCTCCATGACAACTTTGCTCAACTGAGCTAATTTCACCATATACCACACCAGCGAGCTGGTACCATCAGCAAAATATCAAACTCTACTTGACATCGCTACAGCAAACCGTACAATCGCACAAAATGCCCATACACGACCAAACCGCTGGCACAAACACTTGATTGCGCATGCATGCTGTTGTAGTGTATGGGCCCCTCTACTACCCGATCTGTGGAAACAAACAGAGCAAAGGATGTGCACAAAGGAAAACAAATATTGTACGCCCGTTGTTGTCAGTTAGGTGCAGCGTCACCTAGAACTGCCCCAGAGTTCAAAAGACGATAGAGGTGAAGCCCTTGTGGTGGAACTTCGAGGTCTCACCAGAGACTACTTCTGGTGCCACGGGTGCCGGTTGCCCGACAGATGAGCTGCTTAGAGATAAATGCATTGCGGTTGTCAAAATGTCTGTGCTAAAATGGTTTTTCGTCCTGGAATAAACCCCAGGACGAGCTTGCGTTCTTCTCGCGTGGGTGGTTCTCGCTGCTCTGAAGTTTTGAGTGCATATAGCGGTCGTCAGTTTCTTTCGCTAAAATGCCGAGTTCGTCCTACCCCACGGGGTTAAGGGGATGATTTTGGTATGTGTGGAGTAGGCACTGGTTATTTGGCGACACAGGCATGCGTTCATTATGGATGAGTGGTTAGCTGTGCCGGCAATGGTTGAGGAATTTTCTTGGGGACCTCGCTAAGGTGTATACACAACACCTTAGCGTGGAAGCCGGAGAATTATCGTGGTGGTTGTGGTTGCTACCAAAATTGCTGGGAGAATAGTCTTGGCGTCCCAGTGTTAAATCAATGCTAGTGGTTGGTCTGACGCGGTCAGCCAGACACTATTTTAGGTGCTGTTGCCATTCAACAGAGCTGCTATGGGCACGGACATAGCAGCAGAGTTTAGATAGCTCAAAGTACCTCAGCAAGGTACTTGAATATAGAACAGGGATAACTATATTCAAAGATTGCAACCTATGTGCCTTATGGATTGGGCCATAGGTTCGTTCTAAAAGGGTGCATGGGGGCGTTGGTCTGGCGTCTAACCCACACCCGGTGCTTTGGCACACGTGAGATTAGGCCCTCACGTAAAGCTATTGCACATCTGTCCCCCTAGAATTATTAAAAAATTGCATGTAATTATTAATTTTAATATATGTAACTCATGAAAATCAGCTGTCAAAAAAACTCGCGGAATTTTTGTTTATGACTGGCCTGTATGTAATTTGTTATTTGCCACCCCTATTTTACAATAGTCTCGCCCTTGTAGTTTTTGCTCTCCACTAGTCATTACAAAGCGGCAAGACTGCTGTAATTAATGGTAAATTTAAGCTTTCATTGCATAAAAAGTTTTCAGCAATTGGAGTACGTTGCATCGAAATAATTCTCATATTCTATTTGCATTGAAAAATGTGTATGTATAGAAGTAGTTGTGAACTGCCAATTCGGCCCCAATTAAAATTGTTAAATTGTTGCTGAAATTGTTAAATTTGGGTAATTAAAATTTGAAAATTTTAAAATTCTTGAAATTTGATACCTACGAGGGTGGTTCGATAAGTCCTTTAAATATTTTTCGAGGGTGGTTCAATAAGTCTGTCTTTTTCCTAATGCCTACGGCAATACATAATTATTTTCAAATGCCGACGGCAATACATGATTATTTTTTTTTTCAAATGCCGACGGCAAAACATGATTATTATTTTTTTCAAATGCCGACGGCAAAACATGATTATTTTTTTCAAATGCCGACGGCAATACATGATTATTTTTTTTCCTAATGCCGACGGCAATACATACTTATTTTTCCTAATGCCTACGGCAATACATAATTATTTTCAAATGCCGACGGCAATACATGATAATTTTTCCTAATGCCTACGTCAATGCATGATAATTTTTCCTAATGCCGACGGCAAAACATGATTATTATTTTTTTCAAATGCCGACGGCAAAACATGATTATTATTTTCTAATGCTCCCAGTGTTGCCATACTGTAGAAATTTGTTATCGTAATACTATATCAGTAATATCAGAGAAAGAAGGTTTGATGACTACTAGGTCATATGGTTTCATATGAATCATGGGAATGTGCTTGTGTGATTTCCTCACGCTAATAAATTCTTATAAAATAAAATAATTAAATAAATGAATAAAATAATTACATAAATTATTTTATTTATTTATAAAACGTTCTCATGTATGTGAACGCCCCTAATGCTTGTGTGTGGGGGGTCCAGCTTGTTTGTCGCTGGTAAGCTTATATTCTGTTTATTTGTTTAAGAAATATATTTGTATGTAGGTATGTATGTGTGTATGATGCATGCATGCATGTATGTATGTATGTATGTATGTGTGTATTATGTTTGTATGTATGTATGTATGTATGTGCGATCGAAAGAACTTGTGCGTGGAATATTTTGTGGCTGTGTAGAATACATTTATATTTTGCAACGTAATCATTTTCTTTGGCTGCGATTATTTTAAAGCAGCAAGTTTCAACTAACTACAGTCATAAGCAGAGAAACAAAAAGTAAAAATTTGCAAGTTAGCAAAAATGCTAACTTCTCCTCCTCCTTCCCACTTCCTTCTCTTTCCTTTATGTAGTTTGTTTTTGAAATAAGAAAACACTTGTAGTTTTTTTATTTTTCTATACATTTATTGTTTAAAGTTTTTTAAAATTTTATAATAATACATACATTAATATTTTAAAGAGTGTAAAAATTCATCTAAAGCAAGATATTTCTTTTGTTAGTAAAATAGCATTTTTTAATGCGCAAACACCAAGTTTATGATAATTACAATAAAAATATTCTGGATACTTAATCTCCATTTGTTTAAAGTTGATACAGGCTATATCCTCAACGTTAAAAATTTTTCGGCATAAAATTTTTTCCAACCATCGTCTTTTCTCTTCACCTTTTACATAAATTTTAGAACATCTTGCGTTGGCTTTTAAAAAATTGCAAACGCTTTCAAAAGAAACTGATCCAGCAGTCCAGCTGAGGTGATGATAGTTTTTCGTTAGCCACTTTGCTTCTCTTTGCTTTTTTATTGATAAGCATTTAAAATCAAAAGGTGGTTTTATAATGAAATTGTTATATTCATAATTGTTGAAAACAATCGCTACTTCTTTTGCGATGAAATCATTTGAATTACTTTTGAAACCTTGTACGTCTATAAAAATTGTGTTATTTTCCATATTACTCAATTTATAAGACTTTTCGAACTTGTCCTTTGATGGGTATATATTCTATTATGCGATCATGAATAAGAATGCAGTAAGCTGATGTCTTTGCTGCAATATTAGTTGCTGTTTCAAATGCTATTTTTATATCAATCGGTCCATTATTGAGTGATTCATTCTGATGACTGACATCTACTACAATAATAGGAGCTTTTGTCTTAAACTCTGATGCAGATAGAAGCGGTTGAGATTCCCTCATATAGTAACTTTGTTGGAATCTTAGATACATATCATATAGAATTGCATATCATTCATTTTTGAACTTTATGTTAAGATCATCATATGGATATGAGACTGAATTTAAATGTACTTTTAAATTAGTCAAATCACAATGAACAAACTTATTTTCTTGTTGAAAAGCAATCAATACAAAACGGGGGCGTTCTCTATTTGCAGCCAGTTTAACATTCCAAATATGGCTAGTACCTGTGTTTAATTGTGGATTAACATGACAATCCCAACTGCGAAATGCCATAGGTATAGAAGCACCATTGTTAATAATTTTTATCATATTCAATTTGCTAAAGTCGGATAATTGTACATGTGGGATTCTCCATGAGATGAGTGAAATTGTAAGTTTAGCTTTTTCAGTAGAAACACTCGAGCGTACAAGATCTTCATCATTCTTATTGCGCAAGAGTATCAATTCATGTTTTCCATTTAGTATAACTTTGTTGTAGTCTTCGGCGAATCCTAGAAGCATTTTTAGAGGTACATAAAAATTGAAAAATCCATTTTCAAGAGTGACATCGTCAATTTTGTTCCATCCAGCATTTTGCATCACATTGCTTTCTGTTGGTGACAGAGAAACCAAATTTTTTATAGTGCTTGTGGCTCCTAAATATCTTGTATGGTCAATTTCAATTCCATTGAGCTCATAGCGAATTTCATCAAATAGATATGCCACAAAGTTGTTTTTTAATAAAAAGTTCTCCGAAGAAGAAGAAGAAGATTTGGCCTTATTATCATCGACAACAAATCCCTCTACATAAATGTAGCTCTCACTGGGTAGCACATACAAATCTTGATTTTGTATTGAAATTCTAATTTCATCATTATTGTTGTAAGATTGTAAGTATGGTACATATGTATGATAGTCCTTTTTGATTATATTCTCATCAGACAAGGGTTTATCTAAGACATCTATTATTGAACTCATTTTGTCTTCAATTTAAAATTCAAGGACTTTAGAAAATTTTTATTTGATGTTGTTAGAGCTTTTTGTTGAGCTGGTCGCTTTAATGTTGTTGTTGTTGTTCTTGGTGCTATATTTTTCAATGTATTTGTGTTGTATATTAGCATTATTTAGTTGGCCTTAAATGTATTCGTATTGTAATTTCCTCTCCTCGGAAATTAATTAAATCACCGTGTTGATCCAGTACGCGCAGCGCTAGTGAACTTATCTCTCTGGTGTTTACAGGTAAATAGATAAGATTTCTTGGAACCTCATCTATTTTATAGCCTGGAGGAACATTAATCGGAAATTCATGAAGTGTATGCGATTTCGAGTTATTCATATATGTGTTCATAGCGATACTACTTTCAATTCGCAAGAGATTCACTTTAAAAATATTAACTGGAAGATCTGAATAATAATATTTGTTTGGTGTTAGGATTTTGCTATTGAATCCTAAAAGTTTTCCAATTGTATTGTCTTTATTAAAATATACAAGATCCTTGGAACTATTAACTTTAACTTGCATTGTATTGTTATTGGCTTCAATAAAAATCTTATTTGCTGGGCAGAGTCGTTTGTATTCCTCTTCTATAAAATCAACTATATTATTTAATTCGTAAGATCCAATTGGTATTTCAATTATATGTTCCCCTATATGAAACATATTGTTGTAGGTGTCTACATTTGGAATACTGTTGTATGAATGAAAATCAGTTAGAGCACACTCATATGCACCATGTAATTCAATAGGAGGAAAGTAACTAGCAGATAGTTCTGATGAGTTAGAGCTCAGAGTAAGTGTTATTGACATTATAACAGTCTGCTTACAATTAAATAATGTTTAGTACACAGTATGGTTTATAAGTATGATTTACATATTTTATTTAAAACTTTTTCTCATTTCAAAATTAACATTAGTTTCTTAATATTAATGCTATTGTTGTTGTTGCAATTGATGTTGTTGTTGTTTCTAATTTAGTTTTTCTTCCAACTATAATATTTCATCTTTACTTATCCAAGAATTGTGTTGATTAGAAAATCCCAGCCATTTAATATATACCTCCTTCCCTTTAATTTTAAGAACCTTTTCAACTAGATATGTATTTGGAAATCTAGTTTTTGAAAGTTCCTCAGTATAGAAGCCACCTTTAATAGGATTGCCAAGATAGTCTTCTAATATGTATGTTTCAGGATTTGTATTTTGAACTCTTGTAATTGTGAAAATTTCTGTAGTCCAATTTGGAGTATAACTTTTTTCAAATGTGTGCTTATATTTGCTTATGCGAACATGATCTCCCACATTAAATTTTGACATTTTATACATTTTCAAATGACTGTATACTGTATTTAGCAGCTTTTCCTCATTTGTTGAGTTGACTTTAATAGGAGCCATTTTAATGGTACGATGAACTTTTCTATTGTATGCATTGAGTAAATCTTTGTATATATCAATCCACTTATATGAACCATTATAACTAAATTCTTTCCACATCATTCCTTTCAATGTTCTATTAAATCGTTCTACTATTGATGCTTTCATAATGCTATATGTTGAGTAGTGATTAATGTTGTATTTATGCATTAATTTTCCAAAGTGTTTGTTGAAAAATTCTTTTCCATCATCTGTTTGTAAGTATTTTGGTACTCGTCCCAATTCAAAAATATCTTCCATTACCTTGGTTGTTTCGAGTGCTGTTTTTGTTTTTAGCGGTACTGCCCATGCAAATTTTGAGAATGTGTCAATTACAGTCAACAAAAATCGATAATTTCTATTTTCTTTAGAATAGTTCCCCATTTCAACTAAATCAGCTTGCCAAATATCATCTATTCCTTTCATTACAACTCTGCGACGCACAAATTGTTTTCGTGCTTGCTTATGGAGTTCATTTACTAAATTTCTTTTTGAAGACATTAAGTTGTTTTTAAAGATTTTTTGCAGATTGTTGTGATCTGCTTGACGCACTTTCAGCTATTGATACAAACATATAATTTTCTAATCTATAAATTTTTTCATTAAGCTGTTCAATTTGTTCTTCAAAGGATGTTTTAATATGTAGAATATCTTTTTCAATTTTATAATTTTCTTCTATATATAATTTTATTTCGCGTTGTAGTTCCTCAATTTGCATTTGAATATCTTCTCGTATTATAGTATTATCCCCCTTAAAGTATGTTAATAATTTCTCTTCTAATTTTTCGATTTGAGTTTGCAAAAACAATTTATTGATAACATCGTTTTCCTCCAGAGCTTTTGCAACATTTTTGATCCTTTTGTTTTGGACATCAATGTTGTTGTTCGTATCCACAAAGAACCCCAGCAGTTTAGGTGCATTTTTCAAAGAAATTGTGCTGCTAGTATCGTTTAAATAGTGTCCAAATTTATCAACAGACATACTCTATTTAGTTTATTAAAGTTATTGTATTATATTCGCTTCACGTAGTTCTTCAATAATTGATACAATTTCGTTATTGTGATTAGTATGACCTGCACCTTGTGATGCGAGCAGTAGTCGAAGTCTATCTACTAACTCATTTGGATCGTCCCAGTATATATAGTTGGGATTATTGATGTTAACTTGCATCATTCCCTCACCTAAATAGCTACCTTTGGGCTTAGACCCTGTTGATTCAGGTAAATTCTTCTGGTTTTTCTCATCAATAAATTTCTTAATAATATATTTATATTTATATCCTCTAGTACCCTTAATTTGACCATCAGGTTTAAAGTCTCTTCTATATGCATTAGTAGTAATTAAAATCTTTTTATAGATTTCAAGTTCAAATTTATCGTAATTTTTTGGTATTTTATGAAACATTAGAGAAAATAGTCCTGGTGTTAGAGCCCATATTTGACCACCAACTTGTATTTTATCTTCATTCAGTTTTAGGCTACTATCACCAAATTTCCATTCATTATTGTAATCTTTATGTGGGCCATAGTTTGTATCTAACTCATTTCTTCCAAAACTGATAAATCAGTATAAGTATATTCTGTATTGGAAGTCTGTGAGTAAAAATCATCTTCATCATCATCATCATCATTTTCAGTATTAACATCATTAAATAAGATGGTATTATCAAAAATTGTCCCTTCTACTAGTTTTTTTGGTGTACTTGTCTCTATCTTGACTGATGGGTTTTCAGGCTTTAAACTTGTATTATTTTCAACTTCTGTCTTGATGTTACTTTCTTCTTTTATACGAATTCTTTTAAAATTTTTAGAACTATTTATGAATTCTTTAAGAGGTTCTGTTATAGGTTTGAATGTATCTCTTAATTGTTCACGTGTATCTATTTCACCAGTTTTTATACTACGAAGCTTTTTCTTCAACACATTCCTTGTCAACACCAACTGTTTTAAAATTTTCTCATCCATGTTTGCTAAGGGCAAATAACAGGTATCAGCAATGAGATCAGCTTTTCAGGACCTGGTCTGGTTTTCAGATCAGCTTATCAGGACCTGGTCTGGTTTTCAGATCAGCTTTTCAGGACCTGGTCTGGTTTTCAGATCAGCTTATCAGGACCTGGTCTGGTTTTCAGATCAGCTTTTCAGGACCTGGTCTGGTTTTCAGATCAGCTTATCAGGACCTGGTCTGGTTTTAAGATCAGCTTATCAGAACCTGGTCTGGTTTTCAGATCAGCTTTTCAGGACCTGGTCTGGTTTTCAGATCAGCTTATCAGGACCTGGTCTGGTTTTCAGATCAGCTTTTCAGGACCTGGTCTGGTTTTCAGATCAGCTTTTCAGGACCTGGTCTGGTTTTCAGATCAGCTTATCAGGACCTGGTCTGGTTTTTAGATCAGCTTATCAGGACCTGGTCTGGTTTTCAGATCAGCTTTTCAGGACCTGGTCTGGTTTTCAGATCAGCTTATCAGGACCTGGTCTGGTTTTTAGATCAGGTTATCAGGAGCTGGTCTGGTTTTCAGGTAGCTGGTATAGTTTGGAGATCAGCTTATCAGGTATCGGATGAGGTTATAGCAAATAGATGTATCAAGTTTAAAGTTAGATTAATAACTAAAGTCAATCTTTTATGAGAAGTAGTTTATATAGTTATGAAAAAGTCAAATTGCTTTCTGTAGCGACCATCATTTAATTCATTATCTTTGCTTATCACTAAAAAGCCATATTTATCCTTCCAACATTCTCTACAAATTTCTTGGAACTTTTCGTAACTCATATCGCTGCCAACATGATCCCTATAAACATGCTTCATATTTGTATCATCTTGCTTAAACATTATAATAACATTTGCATTGTCTCTTATTAAATGCTTGGGAATTCTAGTATAAGTTTGACACAAGTAGAATGAATCAATATCCCTATGTCGCCCCATACAAAAATATGTACGTATATTATTCTGCTTTTCACATGCAACATCATCAAATATCATAATTGAATTAGTTTTAGCTTCGTCAGGTGGAATAACTAATTCATTATCGGTGAATGTATAATATCCCATTCCTTTAATTGGTGAAATTAGTTTCTTCAAGTACTCATATTTGGGTTGATAAAGAGATTTTGAGTATAAATAGATGTTTTCAAACTTGAGTCCATTAGGACTTTCTAGTAAGCCGATCAGAATATTAGTCTTTCCACAATTTGATGGTCCCACTATTAGAGCACGAATAGAATTTGGTAAGAGGGGGCTATGCTTTATTTTTGAAGTGATGTTCGATGATTCATCAATATTACGAACTAAAATATTTTTATGTTGTTTTACTAACTGCATTTTTGTAACTAAATACATTTCATAAATGTTACCTCTTATTATAGAAAAAATCAGATAATATGGTTATACGATATCAGAAAACGTTTAGTCATAAAAACACCTTCGTTGGAGGAGGTATAGTAGATAAAATAATAAACTCTCTACCTCTTGAACTTCATCTTCCTGGATATCAGTACTGTGGACCTGGAACAAAACTACAAAAACGTTTAAATCGAGGTGATAAAGGAATTAATTTATTGGACTCTGCTTGTAAAGATCACGATATAGCTTATTCGAAGAGTAAGGATTTAAGCACTAGACACAAGGCTGATAAAATACTTGAAAATTCAGCTTGGGATCGAGTTTTATCAAAAGATAGTAGTATTGCTGAAAAATCATTTGCCTATATGGTTACTAACGCAATGAAAGCCAAAACAAAATTTGGTATGGGTGTGGAGAAAAAGAAAAATGTTAAAAAGAACAAGCTAAATGATAAAAAACTGTTTAGAACATCAATTAGAGCTGCAACAAAAATAAAGGGTGTTTTTTATTGAGGTATAGAACTTGGCATCACTTTTTTAACTGGCGGCCATTTTGTCAGCTGTCAAGTGATTAATATTTAGTTTGGTTTGCCATTTCATCATGAACAGGTTGACAAAAGAACAACGCTTGCAAATCGTGCAAATTTATTTCGAAAATAATGGTTCAGTTCGCGAAGTTTACCGCAAGCTCCGTCCATTTTATGGTCGACATAATCGTCCATCAGAGCAATTAATTCGGTTAACCATGGATCGTTTTCGCAACACGTTTACTCTATGTGATGATACACATCCGCAGAGACGTCGAACAGTGCGCACCGAAGAAACAATTGCCGCTGTAGAGCAAAGTGTTGAAGAGGACCCGAATGAATCGATTCGCCACCGTGCACAGCAATTGGAGCCGACTAACCGACTATTTTGTTCCCGAATTGGATGGCATGAATGTGGATGAGTTGTGGTTCCAACAAGACGGCGCTACATGCCACACAGCGCAAGTCACAATCGATTTATTGAAGGAAACATTCGATGAGCGCATAATTTCGCGGAATGGACCTGTCAATTGGCCACCAAGATCGTGTGATTTGACACCATTGGATTATTTTCTTTGGGGATATGTGAAGTCGCTCGTCTACGCCAACAAACCAGAAACGTTAGGGAACTTGGAAGCCAACATTCGTGGCGTTATTGCCAACATACGGCCCCATATGCTCGAAAAAGTGGTTGAAAATTGGACCTGCAGAATTGGCTTTATTTGAGTCAGCCGCGGCGGCCACATGCCCGAAATCATATTTAAACATTAATGGCATAAAATTATCCTTCCAATAAAGCCAAATTGATGGACATTAAAATGATTTTCTTGTGTTGTATTTCAATTCAAAGTTCTATACCTCTTAAAAAAACACCCTATACTAAAGAAGGAAAAACCATTAGATATTAATTCAGCAATTAAAATTGCCCGAAAAACTATCAACAAATCATTAAAAGGAAGAAAATCTCAAACTATAGTACCACGTGTAATACGTGTCCCAAAAATTGGTGGGTTTTTGCCTCTAATACCGATTTTAACTGCTCTGGGTGCAATTGGTAGTCTAACAACTGGAGGTGCTGCTATAGCTAAAGCTGTTAATGCAACAAAGAATGCAAAAAATCAACTTGATGAAGCAACTAGACATAATAAAGCGATGGAATCTATTGCAGTTGGAAAGGGACTTTACTTAAAACCATATAAAAAGGGTTATGGTTTAGTTTTCAAAGAGGAATCAAAAAACTATTAGAGATGCTACCCAACAGACCACTATCTGATGAGGACCTAAACCGTTTCTCTATAAATATTCCATATTTTAGAGGAGTTTTCATGTTGAATACTCTACCAAAACGAACAAAGAAAATAGAATGTGGAATAATCAATTTAGACGTATCAACAGGACCTGGTACACATTGGGTAGCATATTATAAAAACAACAATGAAAAAGAATATTTCGACAGCTTTGGAAACTTACAACCTCCTTCGGAAGTAGTCAAATATCTTGGTACAAATATAAAATACAACTATAATCAACATCAGAATTTCAATACATTTACCTGTGGTCATTTATGTCTTAAATTTCTTTATGAAATAACTGAAAATATTAAATAAAAAAGCACAAACATTTATTTTTTACAAAACTGTTTCATGTATTTTTATTTATAATTTAAAATACAAAATTATTATATATTATTGCCAAATTGGAAATTGGGAATTTTGAATTAGAAATTCACTCAGCTCGCTTTCAACAATTAAGCTTTGTGCACCTTCTCTACTTAAGCAATATGATCCGATCGAGAGCTCTTTAATTTCATCATCGGTTAAAGCATTATATCGCTTTGGGAGGAACATTATGTGGTTTTCCATTTCAACTTTTAGTGTTGGCCCATATTTTGTTGTTACTCTTGTCACTTTTCGAATTGTGTATTTAATTGATGTCTCAAGCTCCTTTATGTGGATTAAGGTTTTATTTTTTAGTGAATTAAATTTTGATGTTAGATTTGTTGTAGACTCCATTTTTTATTTACTTCTACTCACTTTAAATGTTTAACTGAAAATGATCTTAAAAGTAGCGATGATGACTTCTAGAAGGCTAATCGAAAATATTTATGGTGAAATAGTGAATAAGTGGGGGATAGTGATAGACAGAAAGAGATGGTTATAGAGAGAAAAGGGATAGAGAGAGATAGAGTGCTAAAAAAGAAGTATGGAATATAGATGATGGTATAGATATTTTAAATATCAAAAGATAGTACTTTTAAAATTTAGAGAGCAAATTAGTCTTAAAGAAACCTTCAAACAATCATCATTCATTAATTTATCGGCAAATACAATGAGCCAAATTAGACGTACTCTAAACCAATTTTTAAGAGATTTCGAAAGCTTCAGGCTTTTTGATCATTGGGAGATGATCAAATTTTTCGAAAATATGCTAGATGAGAACGAAGAATATGGTATCATGGAAGATGAAGACAATACAGAAGGACACTTCAAAAGCTGTCCTTGGTATGATCCTGAGTGTGAGGAAGGACCTGATACTTGCAGATGTACAATATATTTTTTGCGCAAAAGTATATTAGAAAATTTAATAATTAGATACTATGAAATGTTTCCATCATTATAATAAAAATAAATAAAATTAAATTAAATTATTCCTTGTTTTGTATTATTTTTTAAAGGATATTTAGGAATCATTTATTCGAATAGAAAATTACAGAAACTTGTATGTAGTGAAAAATATAAGGACTTATCCGATTATCTAAATTGTTTCTCTTTATGAAAATATGAAATTTAATGGAATTTCATAATATTGTGAAATTCAATTTGTTTTGTGCAGAACCTCTCAGGGAAAACAAGACTGTGCATGTTTAAACGATATGAAAACAAGAATTTGCAAATAAGCAAAAACGAAAGTTTTTTTGATTCAACGAAGTAAAGCCAATAAAGAAATAAACACTTTGGAAAATTAATGCATAAATACAACATTAATCACTACTCAACATATAGCATTATGAAAGCATCAATAGTAGAACGATTTAATAGAACATTGAAAGGAATGATGTGGAAAGAATTTAGTTATAATGGTTCATATAAGTGGATTGATATATACAAAGATTTGCTCAATGCATACAATAGAAAAGCTCATCGTACCATTAAAATGGCTCCTATTAAAGTCAACTCAACAAATGAGGAAAAGCTGCTAAATACAGTATACAGTCATTTGAAAATGTATAAAATGTCAAAATTTAATGTGGGAGATCATGTTCGCATAAGCAAATATAAGCACACATTTGAAAAAAGTTATACTCCAAATTGGACTACAGAAATTTTCACAATTACAAGAGTTCAAAATACAAATCCTGAAACATACATATTAGAAGACTATCTTGGCAATCCTATTAAAGGTGGCTTCTATACTGAGGAACTTTCAAAAACTAGATTTCCAAATACATATCTAGTTGAAAAGGTTCTTAAAATTAAAGGGAAGGAGGTATATATTAAATGGCTGGGATTTTCTAATCAACACAATTCTTGGATAAGTAAAGATGAAATATTATAGTTGGAAGAAAAACTAAATTAGAAACAACAACAACATCAATTGCAACAACAACAATAGCATTAATATTAAGAAACTAATGTTAATTTTGAAATGAGAAAAAGTTTTAAATAAAATATGTAAATCATACTTATAAACCATACTGTGTACTAAACATTATTTAATTGTAAGCAGACTGTTATAATGTCAATAACACTTACTCTGAGCTCTAACTCATCAGAACTATCTGCTAGTTACTTTCCTCCTATTGAATTACATGGTGCATATGAGTGTGCTCTAACTGATTTTCATTCATACAACAGTATTCCAAATGTAGACACCTACAACAATATGTTTCATATAGGGGAACATATAATTGAAATACCAATTGGATCTTACGAATTAAATAATATAGTTGATTTTATAGAAGAGGAATACAAACGACTCTGCCCAGCAAATAAGATTTTTATTGAAGCCAATAACAATACAATGCAAGTTAAAGTTAATAGTTCCAAGGATCTTGTATATTTTAATAAAGACAATACAATTGGAAAACTTTTAGGATTCAATAGCAAAATCCTAACACCAAACAAATATTATTATTCAGATCTTCCAGTTAATATTTTTAAAGTGAATCTCTTGCGAATTGAAAGTAGTATCGCTATGAACACATATATGAATAACTCGAAATCGCATACACTTCATGAATTTCCGATTAATGTTCCTCCAGGCTATAAAATAGATGAGGTTCCAAGAAATCTTATCTATTTACCTGTAAACACCAGAGAGATAAGTTCACTAGCGCTGCGCGTACTGGATCAACACGGTGATTTAATTAATTTCCGAGGAGAGGAAATTACAATACGAATACATTTAAGGCCAACTAAATAATGCTAATATACAACACAAATACATTGAAAAATATAGCACCAAGAACAACAACAACAACATTAAAGCGACCAGCTCAACAAAAAGCTCTAACAACATCAAATAAAAATTTTCTAAAGTCCTTGAATTTTAAATTGAAGACAAAATGAGTTCAATAATAGATGTCTTAGATAAACCCTTGTCTGATGAGAATATAATCAAAAAGGACTATCATACATATGTACCATACTTACAATCTTACAACAATAATGATGAAATTAGAATTTCAATACAAAATCAAGATTTGTATGTGCTACCCAGTGAGAGCTACATTTATGTAGAGGGATTTGTTGTCGATGATAATAAGGCCAAATCTTCTTCTTCTTCTTCGGAGAACTTTTTATTAAAAAACAACTTTGTGGCATATCTATTTGATGAAATTCGCTATGAGCTCAATGGAATTGAAATTGACCATACAAGATATTTAGGAGCCACAAGCACTATAAAAAATTTGGTTTCTCTGTCACCAACAGAAAGCAATGTGATGCAAAATGCTGGATGGAACAAAATTGACGATGTCACTCTTGAAAATGGATTTTTCAATTTTTATGTACCTCTAAAAATGCTTCTAGGATTCGCCGAAGACTACAACAAAGTTATACTAAATGGAAAACATGAATTGATACTCTTGCGCAATAAGAATGATGAAGATCTTGTACGCTCGAGTGTTTCTACTGAAAAAGCTAAACTTACAATTTCACTCATCTCATGGAGAATCCCACATGTACAATTATCCGACTTTAGCAAATTGAATATGATAAAAATTATTAACAATGGTGCTTCTATACCTATGGCATTTCGCAGTTGGGATTGTCATGTTAATCCACAATTAAACACAGGTACTAGCCATATTTGGAATGTTAAACTGGCTGCAAATAGAGAACGCCCCCGTTTTGTATTGATTGCTTTTCAACAAGAAAATAAGTTTGTTCATTGTGATTTGACTAATTTAAAAGTACATTTAAATTCAGTCTCATATCCATATGATGATCTTAACATAAAGTTCAAAAATGAATGATATGCAATTCTATATGATATGTATCTAAGATTCCAACAAAGTTACTATATGAGGGAATCTCAACCGCTTCTATCTGCATCAGAGTTTAAGACAAAAGCTCCTATTATTGTAGTAGATGTCAGTCATCAGAATGAATCACTCAATAATGGACCGATTGATATAAAAATAGCATTTGAAACAGCAACTAATATTGCAGCAAAGACATCAGCTTACTGCATTCTTATTCATGATCGCATAATAGAATATATACCCATCAAAGGACAAGTTCGAAAAGTCTTATAAATTGAGTAATATGGAAAATAACACAATTTTTATAGACGTACAAGGTTTCAAAAGTAATTCAAATGATTTCATCGCAAAAGAAGTAGCGATTGTTTTCAACAATTATGAATATAACAATTTCATTATAAAACCACCTTTTGATTTTAAATGCTTATCAATAAAAAAGCAAAGAGAAGCAAAGTGGCTAACGAAAAACTATCATCACCTCAGCTGGACTGCTGGATCAGTTTCTTTTGAAAGCGTTTGCAATTTTTTAAAAGCCAACGCAAGATGTTCTAAAATTTATGTAAAAGGTGAAGAGAAAAGACGATGGTTGGAAAAAATTTTATGCCGAAAAATTTTTAACGTTGAGGATATAGGCTGTATCAACTTTAAACAAATGGAGATTAAGTATCCAGAATATTTTTATTGTAATTATCATAAACTTGGTGTTTGCGCATTAAAAAATGCTATTTTACTAACAAAAGAAATATCTTGCTTTAGATGAATTTTTACACTCTTTAAAATATTAATGTATGTATTATTATAAAATTTTAAAAAACTTTAAACAATAAATGTATAGAAAAATAAAAAAACTACAAGTGTTTTCTTATTTCAAAAACAAACTACATAAAGGAAAGAGAAGGAAGTGGGAAGGAGGAGGAGAAGTTAGCATTTTTGCTAACTTGCAAATTTTTACTTTTTGTTTCTCTGCTTATGACTGTAGTTAGTTGAAACTTGCTGCTTTAAAATAATCGCAGCCAAAGAAAATGATTACGTTGCAAAATATAAATGTATTCTACACAGCCACAAAATATTCCACGCACAAGTTCTTTCGATCGCACATACATACATACATACATACAAACATAATACACACATACATACATACATACATACATGCATGCATGCATCATACACACATACATACCTACATACAAATATATTTCTTAAACAAATAAACAGAATATAAGCTTACCAGCGACAAACAAGCTGGACCCCCCACACACAAGCATTAGGGGCGTTCACATACATGAGAACGTTTTATAAATAAATAAAATAATTTATGTAATTATTTTATTCATTTATTTAATTATTTTATTTTATAAGAATTTATTAGCGTGAGGAAATCACACAAGCACATTCCCATGATTCATATGAAACCATATGACCTAGTAGTCATCAAACCTTCTTTCTCTGATATTACTGATATAGTATTACGATAACAAATTTCTACAGTATGGCAACACTGGGAGCATTAGAAAATAATAATCATGTTTTGCCGTCGGCATTTGAAAAAAATAATAATCATGTTTTGCCGTCGGCATTAGGAAAAATTATCATGCATTGACGTAGGCATTAGGAAAAATTATCATGTATTGCCGTCGGCATTTGAAAATAATTATGTATTGCCGTAGGCATTAGGAAAAATAAGTATGTATTGCCGTCGGCATTAGGAAAAAAAATAATCATGTATTGCCGTCGGCATTTGAAAAAAATAATCATGTTTTGCCGTCGGCATTTGAAAAAAATAATAATCATGTTTTGCCGTCGGCATTTGAAAAAAAAAAATAATCATGTATTGCCGTCGGCATTTGAAAATAATTATGTATTGCCGTAGGCATTAGGAAAAAGACAGACTTATTGAACCACCTTCGAAAAATATTTAAAGGACTTATCGAACCACCCTCGTAGGTATCAAATTTCAAGAATTTTAAAATTTTCAAATTTTAATTACCCAAATTTAACAATTTCAGCAACAATTTAACAATTTTAATTGGGGCCGAATTGGCAGTTCACAACTACTTATAGAGAGCTGAAGCTTACACCAATTCACACCGCACACAGTCGACCAAACAAAAGAACTGTGATGATGAAGGAAGGTGTGTAGACCTTCCAAAATAGCACGTTGTTCCGTTCTGCTAGTACCTATTTGTCATAAAAGTTTACTACAATTGGCTTAAGTGCCTATTAAGCTTACAGAGCAATACAAACTTTAGTCTAATCGTATAATAAACTGAAAATTTTATTATCTAAGCAACCTGCTAAATTTTTATAATATATAATGTATATTTATATAATATATAAATTAACATATTATGTTTATAACACTCACAAAATAAATCAATTTGAATTTGTCACTTCATTACGCTAAAACTTTAAACGCACATTAATTTGGCTGTCATACAATTTTAGCCTTTTTCTAAGTTATGAATTAGTATATATTTTTGGTCAATATTGTTGTTGTTGTTGTTGCTGCTGCTGCTATTTTCCTTTTAGCTTAACAACTAACAAAAAATAAAATAAGTATATATGTATACATACTTATTTCTCGTGTTGTTGTCAAAGTGTAGAACGCAACTTGACGTGTCGTGATTTGCCGCCTGAAAAACTTGAAATAAATAAATAATAATAATAAAAAGAATATGGTTGTTTAGTTCCTAATATTTATTCATCTGTTTTTTTTTCTCTTGACTTTTCATTCTAAAGCGCTGATTTACACGGGCATAAATAATTGTGCTGGCATAACATGACAGTTTGTCGGTGAGAGAGGCAAAGAGAGTGGTTTTGCGGTTGGCATAACTTTTCAACCAGCTTCAACCCCGCATTAGCAGCATAAAACCAATACACATACAACTTAAAAAACAGCAAATGTTAAATGAATACTAAAAACACTAACACACACACAGCTGTGTATACGAATACATTTTGTGCCAGATGAATTAGTCTCGTGTAATTTGGAAAAGAACAAAAATTGTGCGGCTTAAAAATTGTTCTCGTCTAAACTACCTCAAATAACATGAATTCATGTTTTTTTCTAATGTATTGTAATTTTGTGGGCATTTCCCAGTTGGCCATGCATGTCCTGCAGACATCTAGCAGGGCGGATGCACGACAATCTTAAAGCGTGGATGACCTGTTGGCTTAAGCTTAAACAGATGATGGAGGAAATTTTTGAAGAAAAGACCGCTGAGCGACAATTTCGCTTAATTTCTATAACATTTTAAATTGAACGTTGCAAGACTAGAGGGCGTACAATATTCACCAACTAGTTGGGTGCATGGCCAATTGAGCAGTATTTCTTTTAAGAATATTTGAACACGGCTTTTGTTAGATTGTCTTAAAAGAAAGTGTAATCATTATAATAGTTTATTCGACCTTTTTTGTTAATTATGTATAAATTTTATTAAAGCTATAGGTCTTTTTGTAATCAATTTCAATTTTTTTTTTTTCAAATCTTCAGAAGCTACACAAAGTTGAAGCGAAATATCGGATAAATTAAATAAAATTGTAAATTGATTATAAAAAGACCTATAGCTTTAATAAAATTTATATATACGAAACTGTAATCGACAAATGTGCCCTTAATTATGAAAGTGCTCTAAGTCATGTGCACTTTTGCTTTGAAAAACTTCAGTAAATATTTAAACATTATTAAATAAATTTTTATAAATCGAGACTAGGACAAGTCTAAATTGAAATGCTGCATAATATAAAAATACTTTTTGATTTGTTTAAATGTAATTCTACCAAATATCTCGACCAGAGCAATATAATGACTTAGACCACTTTCATAATTAAGGGCACAAATATCATCGTGCATGACAAATCGTCGCTGATGAAAGTGTCCTCTGCCGCTAGTTGGTCAATTGGGCTATCTTTGTATTATATGTATACGAGTATGTCTGTATGTAACTACTATGAACAAGTAGCTTATGTTTTTATTTATCTAAAAACATACATACATATGTACATAAATATGTATGTATGTATGAATATGTTTAAGTAAGTACTCGTATGTACATTTATTTGGTTGGCTGACTAAATCATTTGTCGTTTGTCGTTTCATCGTTATGTAGACTCTACATTGTAGAGTCAACAATTATAATGAACACACACAGTCTGTTATTAATGACCATCATGACTTGTCAAAATACGTCAATATTTTTGTATGTATGTGTAGGTACATAAATTCATATGTATGTTTGTATGTATATATGTATGTATGCATGAAAATTAGTGCTGGCAATTTCGACTACATTTAATTAGTCAATAATGTTCAATACCTTTCATTAGCAGCGTTGTCAACTTGGTGCGTTTCGCACCATTTTGGTTGCTTTTTGAAATTTTTTGTGCGAAAAAATCGTTAGTTGGTGCGTGGTGCGCTTTTTTAAAGATTTCGGTGCGTTTTTTAATTTTTGGTGGCACCAACGCAAATTTAACACAACAATTGGTTAAATCGGAAAATTCTTGTTTTGAAACTTACCAACTTCCTGATAGTGTTAACTACCATGTTAATAGTAATGTTTATAAAACATCACAATTTGAAATGAAATCTGTCTAATGTCCCGATGATAACAATAATGATGAAAATATTAGCTTTATTAATTTGAAATAATTGATTTTTTATCTCTTTTTAAAAAGTTTTAAACATAATTTATAAAATTAATGTACAAAAATTTATCATCTTGCAAACATATGTATGTTCCCCTAAAGGTGGAAGTACATACCACGCGTTACGCGGCAACGCTTTTCTGGCTTTTTAAACGTTTAACGCTATACAAATGGATAGTTACACAACACGCTTTTGAGGTTTTTTTTAGTTGTAAAATTTAAAGCCTATGCCGGCTATTTTTTCGTCTTGCATTTACGTTTTATATTTCTTTAAATATTTAATGCATTTTTTATCCATTGTTTAATAAAAAATTAATTTGCAATCATATTTGCGTATGTTAGCTTATGAATCTGGCAACACTAGCTGTTATTTTGTATACAACGCGTGAAAGTTGAAGAATTTTCAACTTTTTGCGAGGTACGCGCGTCGCAAACTTCACTGTGTAACTTACCTTATGAAAACACACCATTTCAACTTTTTTGACAGACGCGTGTATCGCATTAGCGCATTGAACGCGAGTTATGTACTTCCACCTTAATAATGAAAGTTGTATAAGTCATATATTTCTTTGGTCGAGATATTTAGTAGATTACATTTGAACAAGTCCAAAAATATTTTAATTATGCAGCAGTTTAATTTAGAGTTGTACTAGTCTCGATTAATATAAATTTATTTTACTGCATACCCAAGGTGTTTCTAATTAGGTGGCAGCGCTACTTCAGCTGATAATTTTTTGCTCTGTGTGCTTTGTAGCTGAAGAATGTCAAAGTCTTCAATTTTGTTTTGGTTTTAGTACAATTATTTTTGTGCTTTTGACATTCTTCGGTTCTTTACACTGCTATGGTTGCCATATTTTTGTATAACAAATCCTTACGCAGTCACCTGTGTAATTACACCATGTACATACCTATATCGAATCAAAAATTCGTATGATTTAGACCACTTTCATAATTAAGAACACATGTATACCATGTATGTACGAGTTTGTTTACTTTCTTTTTGGTTAAGTTTTTTTTTAGTTTTGTACATACCCAATAAGCAATTTTGCTTGAAATCAATTGTGAAACAAGTTTTATTCAAGCCACACAATCAATTGTCAAGGATTGAATTATGCTTGATTCACACCTTAATTCAATAGCATTCTCCAGTGAAAAGGGAACTTGAATTCAATTCCAACAATTCACTTGTAGTACAGTTTAATTCAAGCCTTGAATTATACTGCAATTCAGCCTTGTATTAAAGTTGAATTTAAGTATATTTCAAGCTTAAAAAACAAATCTTTTAAAATAGAAAGGAAAATGCAATTCACTGGTTTTTAAATAATAATTTTCTGCATATCTACCTTCACTGTTCTTTTCACGATGTTAATCACATTTTGTTATTTAAAATTCACTTTTTTATTTATGTTTGATATTTTTCACAATTTCAATTTTATTATTAAATAAATTATGTATTTGACAAGGCTTGAACATATATGTATATATGTTGTTTGATATTTTATTTCAAAATGTTTTCAAACTTGAAAATTACTTGAAAAAACGCTTGAACTTAGCTTTGTTTCCAGTTAAATTTTAAGTACTTGAATTTTAATTTTTTGAGTGCTTATTGGGTATATTGTTAAAGGCTGTTTATTTTTATTTTTGTATTTTTAATATGAGTAAATGTATTAAACTTCTGATAATTTTTTTTTTAATATTTGAATAAAAAAGTTTAGTACTTTCATTAGTTTTGAATCCTTACTATTAATCGTTGATCTCTTTTAAAAGTTTTTTACAGAATTTATTAATAATAAAAATGAATATAAACAAATTTGATAAGTTTTTATAGGTTTTATTTTTTTTAACACTGAACTGTAAAAACCTGTTTAAGTGTTACATTTTTAACACAACAAAAGAATATAATATTATACTTTTTATGTAAAATTAATTAAATAAACATTTTAAAAAAGAAATTCTAAGCTTGGTGCGTTTTTTTTTTTTTTGTAAATGGCGCGTTTTTTTCTCCATTTTGGTGCGTTTTGAAATTTTAAAGTTGGCAACGCTGTTCATTAGCATACTCAATTCTATTTTTATAACTGTTGAGTATTTGAAATTCAAATTTTGAATACTCTCTACTCTCAATTTATGCAATAATTTTTTTCTTTCAATAAGATCACATCAGTGTTGCCAGAAAATGATGATGAGAGAATGCTAGATCTGTAAAAAAATTCTGCTAAAATGTTCTGCAGAACAAATGTATAATGCCAGATTTAAATTTAAAATTTTTTTATTGAAATAGCTTTGAATTTCATGTTTATACGTTTATACAGTTTTTCTTCTATTCATCAGTATAAAGGTAACCTAGGGCTTACACGTGCAAGTGCAAGTTCGAAAAACTCAATACACTCAAACCCTTTTACTAACACAACTACACTTTCGGCACTTGCAGTCTACTTCCAACTCAACTGCCAAGGAATTTTACAAGACAGTGACTTGTTTCACTTGCAGCAAGTAAATGGAAAGTTAGCTAACAGTGTTGCCCTATTAATACTTTAGTAGAAATTAACTGTGTTTCAGTGTAATGTTATATGAGTTTTTACTAATTTTAAATACATTTAAAAGCTAATTTAATATATATTTTCTTAAATACTCATAAATCAAGCGGTTAATGAATTTTTTAGACATAAATAACATTAAAATAACACGAATTAAGTTCAATACTATCTGATTCCCCCAAAATTAACCTTTTTTATGTTATGGACAACTCTGCGATAAAAGGCAAACATGCAAGTTGCAAGACAGTCGGGCATTTGTATGAAATTTTCGTTGATAATACGTATACAGAGCTTGCATGTAAGTTACTTGCATGTGTAAACGCAGGGTAAAGAGATAAGACATATGTGGTGCAGTGATGGGAATTAGAAATCTTGATTTCGTGCCAAATCTGCTTTTCAATAGTGCCAAAATCACTTGAATAGTGCCAAATAGTTGTATATCCACATCAATACATTTCGAGCCCTATTTTCGATATAATTGTGAGCGAAATATAGTAAGAAATTAACTTTTTTATTATCAAAGTTGCAAAATTGTTGGTAACCTTTAGAATAAAATAAAATTTATCGTGAGCGACAATTTACTTATGTACTGGTCCAGTTGTCGACATCGACGTCACAATATCAAAAAATTGGGATTTGGCCCCAATATGTTGGTATTGTATTAAAGTGACGTCGATGTCGCCAACTGGAATAAGGCTTAAAGACTATAATAAGCCTAAACTAATTTAAATGATAAAATTACTTTTTCTAATTAGATGTATATACTAAGTGAAAATTATAGTTTGTTCTTTTTTATGGTTGTAAAAATTCGTGCACGTTAAAAATAATAATAATTGTTAGCTATTTATTTTAATCAAACAAAGATTCGGGCGGTGTAGTAGAATTTGTATTGCTTTTTAGGTTCATCATTTTATATGTAATACGATTATAACAAGATCTAATGTTATACTTCAAAAATCTTTACCATGTATTAAAGATGCTAAAGTTTATAACTGCAGTCCATTTAAAATTTTACTTTTGATCAAATTTCGAACTAAAATATACTTTCCACGCTTGATGAAGAGTAGAGAATAAAAATCATACCTTCAACGATTCGATAAATATTTCTTAAAAATTGTTCATTGAAACTATTGTTGACATCTCCATGTCTTCAATAAACTTACTCACATTTAAGTTCTCGAATTGTTTCAATCTTCAAAGTCTAATATGGATCTGTATTCACCATTAATTTTTTCCCGTATTTTATTTCGTTTATAAGCATTTTTTTTATCAAAAGGAACAGCATTATAGGTGTCTCCACTTAGAACATATTCTGGCACATGTTAACATGAAGATATTCACCCTTATTCCAGTTGTCGGCATCGACGTCACTTTAACACAATACCAAAAAATTGGGGCGTGTGTACTCGCTCTCAAGAACAATTTTGTGCAACTGACAATCTATTTCCGTTCCTTGAGGTCTACAAAATAGCATAAATCTTCCAACAGGAGTCAGTTGTTTTCGACAACGGGTACACAAGCCCCAATTTTTTGGTATTGTGTTAAAGTGACGTCGATGCCGACAATTAGAATAAGGGTGAATAATATATTTTTTGTTCAAAAAATTGAGACACAAATGACGAAATGAAAAAGCTTCTTTAAAATTAAATGTAGTTCCACATTTTTAGATTGCATTTGGATAATTTACCATTTCAAGGCAAGATAAAAATATAATAAATACATTTTGCTTATATTATCAGTCAAACTTTTTAATATGAATAAAGTTTTATCATTGCATTATGACTGAAAATTTTACAATGTAATTTTACTGTTCAAAGACTCTATCTGCAACACCAAGGCACATCAATCAGGTAACCGCGATTCTACAACAAATATTACAACAGCAACAACCACATGTACTTTGTTGGTATAAAGTACCTTCTTACTTTTCAAAACAGGGTAGCATCGTCACATTGCATCTTTTTATAGGAAATGTCAAACACCATACAAAACTGAATATTCGAAAGGTGTTTATGTATACCAAAATAAAAGCATGCTTTTAGGCTTATACCTACAAAATCCAAATTTGACATTTAATGATTAAACAGAATACCGGCTTCAACACATTTTCCATACAAATTGACACAAAAAAACAGCCGCAGAAACCAGTCGTGAGATAGAATCTATTTTATTTTGAGAGCGTTTTTTCTTATGCTCTCACATATAAATACTTATTCTCACAAAAATGTTACCATACTTTCAATAAATTTCATACATTTTGTAAAGAAAACTACAAAGAAAAATAAGCACAAAAGAAAATAAAACAAAAATTAGAGAGCATTTGAAGTTACTGCCGTCGATGTTATTATGGGCTTGATTAATTTGTCAGCGATTTTCCTGAAGTTGCAGACTTTATTCTGTTTCTACATTTATATTGGTATAATGACATTAGTCACCTGGTATAGTGCTGCCAGCTAATAAATGCGCCTTGTGCAACACCTTGACGAGACAACCAACGGTTTGGGGAATACTTAAGAATTTCATAAATTTATAAAATCATCTCTACGACATGAGCTGTTATAAACAAATTTATATATTCATTTTAATAGATCGTCAATGTCTCTGGACAAACCGTTACTTTTAACTATCACAACCGAACAGTTGTCAGCCTCAAATCCTAGTTTTCATTACTCAAAAAAAAAAAAAAAAAACAAGAAAAGTACTTATTGTTGCAATAAGAAAAGTTTCCATATTTAATGGGCAAAAAGTGCCAGAAAAGGAGTGAGAGTGCCACAGTGCCAGGCAACATCCAATAGTGCCAAAAATGGCACAATTGTGCCACATTTCCCATCACTGATGTGGTGTATTTCTGGTGAATTTTTCAATAACTTGTTAATACACATAGATTTGCATGTACGTAAAGTATAGCAGCCGTATTCATAAAAAAAGTTGATTGAGGTTTAAAATTCATATTATTTAAAAAACGTTTTAAGGCTAAATAACGTTTTTTAAATATTGGTATTCATAATCAGTTTTTTAACTAAAAATCAATTAACTAAATTTTTTTAAAATATCGTGGCAACACTGTATTCTTTATTTGTCACTTGCATATTAGTTCTGCAAAACAACGATTGTTAACTCACAAAGTACTCTCGTGTATATATTTGTTTATTTGTCGCTTTTAAGAAAAATATTATTTCTATAAAATAAAAGATGTGTTCCAACTTTTATTTAATAAAAAACGTTCACAACAAATCTTTGTTAGAAGTGCTTTTTATATGATTTATTTTATTGCAGATAAAGAAGCACTAGAATAACGAGCTTTATTTTGTTTGTTTTGAGTTTATACATCACTAGTTAATTTTCTACAATTATGTACAGTCACTCCAAGCCAAACTCGGACACTATTTTTAATTAAATGTATTTGTAAAATTACACCGATTGCAAAAATAAATAAAAATTTTAAACTTAATTTCTATTACATACATATATATTTAGATATTAAAATCATAAAACAAAATTATATTTAATTATACTTCAGGAATAAAAAAAATTAAAATACTTCAATTTGGTACAAAAATGTTGCACAAGCCAAACTCGGACAGCATTTTAAATTCATATTATTTTTCGCACGTTTAAAGAATTAATATTTTGTGTGTAGCCCTTTGCTTTTTAAAACCTCTTGGAGTCTTTTAGGGATTGATTCGACTAACTTTCGGCAATAGCTTGGTGGTATTTTGTCCCATTCTTCCACTAAAACGTTTTTTAACTCAGTTTTGCTACAAACCTTGCGTTCCTGAACTTTTTTTTTCAAGTAGTCCCATAAATTTTCAATGGGATTTAGATCAGGGCTCTGTGGTGGGGTTTCCATAACATGGGGAACATTGTATAGTAGCCAGATCGCACTCTGTGGGCCTTATGCTTGGGGTCGTTGTCCTGATAAAAATTCCAGCTGTCATTTAGAGAAAGCTTATCGACACTTTTTGGTATGTTTTCCTTAAGGATTTCTAAATAAACGTTTTGATCCATTATCCCATCAATAAAATGCAACGATCCCGGCCCTGCTGCAGAAAATGAGCCCCAGACCATCACTGAACCGCCCCCATGTTTTACAGTTGGTTTTAGGTTATTTATACGTAGCTCTTGATTTCGTCCCCTCCAAACAATAGGTATCCCATCATTTCCAAATATATTGAACTTACTTTCGTCGGTATATAACACATTTTTCCAGAAAGAAAAGTCTTTTCTTTCATGCTTTTTTGCAAATTGAATTCTCACAGCTTGATTTTGTTTGCTAATTAATGGCTTTTGCCGTGCTTTTCTTCCATTTAATCCATATTTGTGAAGCAAGTTTCTTATGGTTGACGAGCTTACTTTTTTCCTAACTCAGACTCAGCTATTACAGCAAGTTTTGGAGAACTTAAAAATGGATTCGCTTTTACTTTTCTTACAAGAAAACGTTCCTCTGATTCGGTGAATATTTTGTTGTGAGCCTTCTTTGGCTTATTTCGCACCATCTTAAAGGTTTTAAAGCGTTTTATGACATCATGTACTGTTGAATGGCTTCTGTTTACCATTTTGGAAATTTCGCGAACACTTTTCCCTTTTTTGGCATGTTCAATTATTAATTCTCTGACATAAATACTGGTTTGCCCTCTTTGTCTCGACATCTTTATGATTTAATATTTGATATTTAATTTTTGTTCACAATTGTCAAAAACTGACCTAACGGATATATTTTTAAGTATATTAAGCGTTCAAGTGAAGTTGGTTGCTTAAAAATCCCAGGGTTGCTGTTGTTTATGGCATAGTTACCATTGTCCGAGTTTAGCTTGTGCATTGTTTTTATACCAGTTGATGTATTTTGATTATTTTTTCTGCTACTAATGTACAACGAATTATAATTTTAATGTTTTCAGTATTTCAGTATTCAGTATTGTATTTTATTTTTATTTTTAGAATCGGTAGAATTTAACCAATAAATTGAGTTTATTTTAGTGTCCGAGTTTGGCTTGGAGTGACTGTATATTATTTTTGTTAACACATAAAATGAGAAAACAATGACTGGGAATGGAGACTGGATCGCTCCTTTTCTTTTAAATATTCTATTGAAGTATATTTGATATTTCGGCAATAGTTTCTATAAAAAAAATTACATTGTTTTCTTTTAATAACACTGGCATATGCATACATACATACATACATACATAAGTACATACATACATACACACATATGTACATACAGGTAAAGTTCAAAATGTAAACAAAAACGAAGCAAAATTTCAACAACGTCATCTTAAAATTGGTTTAAACATGGGGGCAGTCAATTTTAAAATTTGCTGATTTACGCAAGGTTTAAAAACCGTTTTTTAAGCTAAAATTCTATTATGAATACAATTTTAGCGAATTTTGCTTAAACAATATTTGAAACGCTGTTTAAAATTTTTATGAATACGGCTGTAGAAATGTACCAGTAAAGTCTGGTTGGTATGTCTCCTACGCACTACCTAGTCAACGGTTTTAGTGTTACTAGTAGATTTTCAATGACAAGCACATGATAAATGTTATAGCACAAAGTATTTCATTGGGAATAATTAGAGAGTTGTACGAGTTGTACTGGTGACAAAGTCAAAAGCGACTCAGTACATTTTACCGTCGACATTTCCTTCAGGGTATATATGTATGTACATATAATATATGTATTTATGTATGTCTGTATATCGAGACTTATTTTCGGGTTAATTGTTAGCAAGATGTAAAAAATAGACTTTTGTAATTGAAATTAAAACTATGGCTTACCCATAGTTTAGAATTATCAAAATGTCGAAATGTTTGATATCTTTTAAAATGCAGGCTGTAAAATTTGTACTTAAGCGACAATTTATGTATGGTAAAATATATTTGGATACTATAAAAACCTGTCTTCTGAAAACTTTAATTTTTGTCGCTTACGGATAATTGAAAATAGGGCTCCATATACATACATATATGTATGTATGTATACAATACATATCATATAATACATACATATCGCTCATTTACTTCAATAGTGGCATAACTCAAAAAATTAGTTTTTTGAGTTAATAATGCAGAAAGATGCGGAATTTCGTATTTTATCTTGTGTAAAAATTTCATATAAATAGCTTGTACCATCACCTCCTGAGAGAAGAATTTTTTTTCATTTCTCCATTGAGTTGTATGCAAATTGAAAACTTAAAACGCGTTTTCTGCAAAACTGGTTTTTTCGAGTTATGCCACTATTGAAGTAAATGAGCGATATGTAGGTATTCGTTGCATCTACATTACGAAGGAAACACATAAATATAAAAAAAGTAACATTTATTAATAGAAATACCATGTACATTGAAAAAATTTAACAAATTAACATTTATTATTTTAAGCAAATTCTGCCAAAAAGCATCTGGCAGAATTTTTTAAAATTTGAATGCTTTCCACATAATGAAAATGGCAGATCTGGCAGTGAAAATGCCAAAATGGCAACAATGTATCACATACACACGTAAAGGGTATTTTAAAAAGAGGTGTTTCAAGTTAAGGCTGGTATGTACTCACTATCAGACATAATCGTTCGACTTTTAAGATAATCCCCCTTATTGTGAATGGCGTCGTCGATGTCACATGAAGACGACAGTAAATATTGTCACGTCTACTTTTTCTCGGCAACAATTGGCTTTTATTTGACAATCTCTTACTAATCTCTAAGGCTTTGTAAATTAATGTAGCATATTAATAGTAGTCAATTCTTTTCGACAAAGATAAGACAAGTGACAGCTTTTACTGTCGTCTTGATGTGCCGTCGACGACGCCATTCACAATAAAGGGGAATACAACCCTGTTATGACGGAGTTTATGAAAATGTTCGAAAGAAACTAACAATTCATTAGATTAAAGCTTAAATTAGACGTGGCATAGCCATTATGCCATAGCCATAACAAAACCAAAATTCAATTGGTTTCTATGGTGAGAGTTATGGCGTTATGGCGAGTCACCTATAATAAAATACAGTGTTGCCCATTAGTTTGGTTCGAACGGCTGTTTTCTATGGCTATGGTTATGCCACGTCTGATTGAGCCTTACGGGGCTAATTACGGCAGTTAAAATTGTATAAAGAAGATTTGTTCCACATCGAATACCGTAATTTGCACCCAGTGTTAAATTTTTTCGTAAGTCGTGCGATTGTGTAGGATAGTGAGTACCAGCCTTAAATAAATTCAGTAAAGTGTGACTTTGACTGGCACTAGTGTCCTGCACAAGAGTATTTACAAGGCTTTTCAAGACATGAGAGATTTTTTCCAATGCTTTACTACAGCGAAATATTCTAAAAGAATCGCTAAACAACACTGATGGCAAGACAAACCACCGAAAAAAATTACTTGCCAACAGTGTTGCTTAGCGATTCTTGTAGAATATTTCGCTGTAGTAAAGCATTTGAAAAAATCTCTCATGTCTTGAAAGGTCTTATAAATAGTCTTGTGCAGGACACTAATATGTATGTATTAGAGGCCTGCGTAAAAAATCTTGAAATGTTTTCCTCGTGGCATGTATTATACTAAACCAATAATAAATGCTGTCTTATAACAATCGAAGTACGATGGGATGCATTGGTGTTCGTGTACATACATATATGAGTGTTTACAAGCAATATAAAGAAATAGTGTCTGCGAATAAGTTCGAAATGAACCCTAGAACACTTTAATTTTTTCTTTCTTATACATATCTGCTGTTTAAAATCAATTTCGTGTTTTGGCTTGTTTAGAGACTTGTAGTAGAATTTTGCGCTTTTAATAGTTCTGTAGAAATTTTTAAGCCATTATCAACGTGTGTGTATTTACACGCATGCCGGCATACAAATTCTTTCTTTACGAGGTATTCTCTACTTTAATTCTATACCTGCAATAAGTGATACAAATGCCTTGTAAACACTGTTGTTAAGCGTTTGTTTTAGAAGACTTCGCTATAGTAAAGCATTTGCAAAATCCCTCATGCCTTGAAAGTTCTTTAAATAGTCTTTTGCAGGGGTCTAATATGTATGTAATACTAAATGAACTTTTTTAGCCATTATAATCGAATATCTTACCTGATGTAGATATTTTTATAAATAAAATGTTTGATTTGGCGTTTTTTTTTTTTTTTTTTTTTTTTTTGTTTGCTTGGGCGATTTTTTTCGGTTTTTTTGGCGATTTGTTTAATTTTAAAAATTTTTTTTACTTATGGCGCTTTTTGGTGATTTTTTTTTTTTTTTGGTTTTTTGTGGTTTTTCAGATTTAGCGTTTTTCTTAGTTATGGCGTTTTTTTTTGGCTTTTGTGGGGACTTCCTTAGTTTTTTTTTTGGCGACCTTTGTACTGTTGTTGATTTTTTTTGTTGAATTATAGCAAGTAATGGCTAAAAATTCTCTACATAAAAATAATTGGAATTTAATTCTACTATAATGCTGAGTACACACTATGGCAAGTTGTGGCATTGCAATGGTGTGTACTATTTACCGGCAACATTTGTCATTTCCGATATTTTTCATTGTGCGGCATTGTTTTCCATTTAAAAAAACATAATGTGAACGGCGTTGCACAAATTTTAAAAACGGCAACACAATAAATGTCAGATGTGTGTACTCAGCATCAGTCTTTGATTATACTTAACCTTTAAATTAGACTTTAACACCAGAAATAAGTTAAAATTGGAGAGCTTTTTAAAGGTTAATTTCCTAGATCTATGTAAATTTTAAGGGGAATATTTTTATGGTATATATTAACCCTGTATCGCGTCTTCGTATTTAAAAAAAAAACGGAAGCAAAAACAGTGTCCCCAAAAGGAAATATAACGTAAAAAATTTTCTACAAAAATATTCGAACAGAGCTAACGTAAATATTTTTCACAAATAAAACATTTAGTAAACAAAAAGAGTTTTCCAAAATCGTTTAGATAAAGAACTTTATTTAAATGGGGGGCCACACGTTAAATTTTTGCCTTTCAATTCCATTCAATTTGAAATAAAGTCACACTTTTTTTTACTAACACAATCGAACTTTTTAAATTGAAAACTAGATTGCTTTCAAATTCACCTATCCATTTAAATGACAATTTTATTTTCAATTTGAACAGCTGGTCACAGCACACATTGATTGAAGCTATAAATTTGAGTTGTTTCTTCGTCAGTGGTATTTAAAAAATAAAAATTGATTATCAATTTGTGTCACAGCTTTTCAATTTCAAGTAATTTTGACACACAGTATATATGTGTGATGAAATTGAAAGCGATTTATTGAACGTGTGGCTGCAGCGTTACACCAGAATAGGAATTTTTCAATTTGAATTTATAATTTTCTATGAAAAAAAGATAAATAAAAACTATTTTTGGATATGTTAGGCAACATAATGTTTTGCCACAGGGTGGGATATATCGTCGCTGTTTTAACTAACTGACCTAACTAACATTTTAAAAATTTAAGAGGAGAACAGCTTTTATGGTTGTTTTATACATTCATTCTTATGGCTGCCTCAGAAATCTTTTTACTTATATGGGCACAAAAGTAATGCTTGCAGTCATGAAAATTCTAGACAATGTGGTGTATTATGACTTTTAAAGTCTAGTAGAGGACTTAAAACATTTTTTCAAAAAAATGTCAGTTAGGTCTGCGAATTAACGACGACACAGGCGCATTAACGTAAACTGCACGACAAAGTCAATTCGCCTTATAAAGGGTCCGCCAGATAACTTTTGTTTTTTGAAAATGCTATAAAAAAAAACTACTGAAGCTTCGGCTGTGTGGCACGTAGCGACGTCCTGTTGAAATCAAATGTTGCCAATATCCTCCTCCTCAATTTTTGCGAACAAAAATTCAAACATGGCCCGATAACGATCGCCATTGACTGTAACTGCCACTCCTTGCTCATTTTCGAAAAAAATGGCCCAATTATTATGCCTCTGGACCAAAATCCGCACCAAACAGTGACTCGTTTTGGGGCTTTTCAATGTATGCGTGCGGGTTTTCTGTGCCCCAAATGCGACAATTTTGCTTGTTTACATACCCGCCAAGATCAAAATGAGCGTCATCTGAAAAGATGATTTTTTTTTGGGAAAATCGGCATCTTATGTGAGTCGATCGCAGGCCCACTTATCGAAGCGAAAACGCATTGGATGGTCAGTTGGCTCGTTCAAGCCCCGTTCAGACTATTATACAAGTATTAATACTTTCATCACATTTTACGATACAGAAATCTAATAAATACATTCGTTGCGACTGTCAAAAAATCTAACGTAAAATCATATATTGTGTTCAGACTATCACACTTCAAATCAAATGTGTAATACAAGTAGAAAACAAAACAGCTGTTCAATGAAAATGTCTGTGCTATTCATTTACTAGCGGCGGCAAAGCGGTTTCATGCAGTCGGGGACGTGCCGACACGTCCCCGAAAAAGTTCAGCAGTTAAAAATATTCTATGTAAATAACAGAAAAAAATTTAAGAAAAGATGTTACTAAAACGTTAAAAAATTACGTCAACGAAATATACTTCCATACGATTCACTTATTCAAAATGTTGTGCCGATATACATATGACAAAACATTACATCGGCGGCGAAACAGCCAACTTGGAAGTTTGGTTTGTGTGAAAATGCAACCCTGATCTAATGAAAAGTATTATCGTTTAGAAAATTTTCTAAAAACGAAAAATTCTTATGGGATGTCAAAAATTTTATCGTATTATTTGCAACTTTGATGACATTTTGCGTTCAGACTATCACACTTGCACGTATTATTTGAATTTTTGACAAGTATAAATACAAAGTATAATAGTCTGAACGCGGCTTCAGCGGAAGGATAAAACTAATTATCTGTCAAATCAGACATGAGCTAAGTGTTAACATTCACGAAATAAGCAAACGTTAGATGGCGGACCCTTTACAAACGCTTTTCATTATGTATTCGTCCAACAATTGGTTCGTCGTGTGTCGACTTTGTCGTGTTCTAAAAACAGGCTGTTAGTTAAGAGTTGAAAAGCCTAAAATTAGAATTATTATTGTTGTTTGTTTTCTGTTTTCATAAAACAACCTCTGGGTATTCTCTTACAACAAATAAACACTGAGCCAGCTCTACCGATTTCATACACATTTCATTATTTACAAATGACGGGCTTTTCTCCAGATTGGCGGAATTTCGCTTTTGCCTCTTTTTTTTTTGTCATGTTTATCATTAAAAAAAAAATTAGTGTTAAATTGATTTGTCAATAGTTTATTTTTATTACATTCATTACGTATGCTGCCGGTATTGTAAACACTTAAACAGTGATGCCAAGTTTAGTTATTGCATACAACTAAACAAAACAAAAAAAAAGCTCTCACTCAATTGGCTTTACTTTAATCAAGTATTCTATACGTTTTTTGTTCACTTAAATTTTGTTTCATATTTGTCTGGTTTTTATGTTCTTCTTCTATCAAGTAAGTGTCTGTCTGCAGTGTCGATTAACTTGGCTTGGCAAAGCGTTTGTTTTTTTTTTTTTTTTGTTTTGGTTTTGTTTTTAAGGTTGTACTAGTAAATATACATATTTGTTAATAATAAGAATGTGTAAGCGTGTCTTCTTGTTGTTGTTGTTATTTGAGTATTTTAAAGTCGCGTACATACAAAGAATTTGAGTCTCAGAAATCACGCTTTGAATAAGTTGTTTGTTATTTTGGTTGAACTTTTTTGTTTTTAGTTTTTTGCTTGACTTTTATATCTTTTGATAAAAATTAAAGCTTAACCTGTTTTGTTGTTTTGAGACCGGTTTAAATACATTTGTATGTCTGTCTGAATGTAGAGATTCTTATTGTTATAAACTTTTTTTTTATGTACATATAAATTTTTACGAAAAAAAAGTATTAAAAATACACTTTGCTTAATCATCATTATGAAACTCTTCAATTTTCAATATGCTCGCATACATATATAAAAAAACTTAAATTTTTGTTAACAAAAGTTCTTTAGAAAACTAAAACTAAAAAAATTAAAAAAAAAAATAAAAGAAGCTCAAAGGAAATTTTTTTTCTTGGTAACAACATTAAAACAAGTATGGGTAAATTGTGGCTAAAAACGAAAACAAAACCTATATAAGCCAGAAATATATATTTTCCTCTCTCTCTCTCTCTCTCTCTACCTTTAGAGAACACTTTGTTTTTTTCCCTAGAACCTATTTGTGGCGAAAGAATTTGTTTATTTCACAAGATCTTGTTCCAAATGATGAAAAGACGTTGGTCGAATAATGGCGGTTTTGCCGCTTTAAAAATGTTAGAAGAATCCTCCTCAGAAGTGACGTCCTCATCGAATGGTCTTGTCTTGTCGTCAGATATAAATATGTCGCCTTCATCATTGGACTCGCCCGTCTATGGCGATCAGGAAATGTGGATGTGCAATGATGCAGCCGCCTACAATAACAGTCATCAGCATAGTGTTATAACATCACTGCAGGGATGTGCTTCCTCGTTGCCAGCGCAAACTACCATCATACCACTGTCCACAAATTTGAACAACTCCAACAATTCCTCCTTAAATAGTAATCAAAATTACACTAACGGCTCTTTAAATACAAATTTATCAAGTGGTGGTGGTGGTGGCATGACGTCACTCAATGGTATGGTGGGTTTAGGTGGCGGCGGCATTAATCAAATGAATAATCACAGTCACAGCCACAATCACAGCCACAATCTCAACCACCACAACAGCAGTAGTAGTAATCACAATAATAATAATAATAGCAGTAGTCATCATACAAATGCTCACATGGGCATTGGTGGTGGTGGCGGTGGTGGTGGTGGCGGCGGAGGTGGTGGTGGAGGAGTCGTTGGTATGTCTGTGAATATGAATGGTCCCAATATTGTGACCAACGCCCAGCAGCTAAACTCCCTGTCGGCCTCACAGAATGGCCAGGTTATTCACGCCAATATTGCCATTCACAGCATCATCAGTAACGGCTTAAATCATCACAATCACCATCATATGAATAATAGCAGTATGATGCATCAAGCGCCCCGATCTGAATCGGCCAATTCCATATCATCAGGTGAGTTAAGCGAATAACATTTAAGAAGTGAATCTGAAATAAATGAAAATTGAAAAAAAAATTATTTTAAATATTCGTAATACGATGTAATGCCGTTTTCTATTCTACAAAGAGTGCAACATTTATTTTTTATTATTTTCTTATTAATAAGAAAAAATGCAAATTAAGCGTTCTTTTAAACGTTCTTTAAAAAAGTTACGATGATACATTAATTTCTAATAAACTCTCTACTGCAAAAAAAAAACCATTTTATTACCAATTTTCATTGAAAAGTGCAATGAAAGGTAATATTTTCTTTCCAGAAAAGAACGTGACATAAAGCCTGGTACTCTCTTCACAATTTCGTGCGAAATGCAAAAATATTTGATGTGATTCTGTTCTTATTGCGTAAAAAAAAAAGTAAAATATATCTGGCAGCATGTTTTTCCATGCAAAATGACTCTGGCATTATTTAAGTTTCAGCTGCGAAACAACATGAGCAGTACTTTTTTCGTACGGAATTTTAACAATGTTGCATATCAGAAATTTATAAAAAACGCTAGTTTTGCTACATTTAGCACATGTCAAATTTTTCACGCGAAATAATCAATGTTACGGAAATTTTTTTCACAATTTCGAACAGAGTACCCGGCTTAAGAGAAATATTAAAGTGATGCAAACGTGTTAATTTAATTTATAGCACTGTGCAATGCAAAAAAAAAACTCCAACTATTCATTATGGTAGAAGAGTTAAGAAAAAAAGATATAAAAAATAATACGAGTATATATAAAAGATATTGTCAGATATGGCGATTTCTCGCCAAACGTATCGTATAAATTTTTGATTTGGCGACATGGCGATAAATAAATTTGTTGTCAATTTTTATGGTTATTTTTTTTTAAACAAAATTGAACTTCAAAATTTTTGTAAGTCAGGAAAATTAGTTTGTTGAAGGAACAGTTTCAAAAATAAATCATACCAAAAATCGTCTGAAAAAATTTAAACAATCTGATTTTCATGATTTTTCTTATACATATTAATTATAATAATTAATCACAATGGAGGTACGTCCTTGCACCGTCCTTCCTACACAGGAAAAAATATTCCTGCAATAAATAACTTTAATTGAAAGTAAAACCAAAAATTAATTAAAAATGTATTTAAGTCAAATAAACATTTGTTTAAAAATCAATTAAGTATGTAATTGAGTCAGTTAAACTTTTTAATTAATTAAATTTTTAAACGAAAGTTTAATTGATTTAAAAAAATTTTAATTGAGTTTTAGTTTTATTTTCAATTAAAGTTGTTTATTCTTTCTTGTTGTGTTATTTAACCTTTAGGCATGCACATGAATCTGGCCAGACTTTTTTGAATTTTTATATTTCTTTTCAAATTAAACGTGTTTGCGGTATCACCAGACACTTAATTTTTCAGGTGCACTCCTGAAATTTGTTTGGCTTTCTAATGGGACGAAAAAAGAAAAAAAAGAGATATGTACTAGGACCTTTAACACATACATACATACTCGAATATTTGATATGTACGTTGTTGTGTAATATAGATTTCAATTGTTTTTGTACTATTTAATATATAATAAATATAAAAACAAGATAAAGTATTGGAAGTTAAACTAATATGAGACAAAATTGTAATACAAAGAGCAATTCTTATTTTAATTATCTATATAAAACGGAATGTGTGTTCGCTTTTTTGTTTGTTTGTACCTTATACCATTAACTGGACTCTGGATTTAATTATAGGCTATTTTTTTTCAACAACGCTCACTTCTACGCATATGAAAAAGTCCACAATTTTTTTTTGTTTGGGGAGGGGAGGGGAGGACGATGTCGCAGCTAACTGCCCGCCCCAGTAATTGATTAAAAACTAACTTCGTTATCTATCGACTAATTTTCAAACTGCTTTTTGCATATGGAGGAGGTTCACTAAATTTTTTAATTGGTCGGGGGGGAAGCAAAGTGACCCCCTCAAAAATTGATTATCAAATATTTTGGTCATTGGTGGACTAATTTACAAAATTTATTTTGCATATGGAGAAGGGTTCACTATTTTTTTTATTTTGAAGGGGAGGGGGGCGGGGAAGCAAAATGCCCGCCTTGAAGAAGTGAATATCAACTAACTTCGTCATATGTGGACCAATTTCCCGGTTTTGGTTTTTGCCAACCAAAAAAAAAAATGGATTATCAAATTACTTTGTCATTTTTGACCAATTTTCAAAGTTATTTTTTACTTTGGAATGGGTCCGCTAATTGAAGTTGTGGAGGGGTGGGGGAGGAAAATAGTGCCCGCCAAAAAAATTTATCATCAAATAAATTTGTCATTTGTGGACCAATTTTCAAAATTTTTATTGCTTATGGAAAAGTTTACTATAATTATTTTTTTTTTTTTAATTTGCGGAAGGGGTAGTAAAGCACACCGCGTTAAGCTAGTATACATACAAAAAAGACATTAAATTAGTGCATCTAGAAGGCGCAGAAAGAAGCTCAAACCTGGAGACTTACCAAGTGGGACATGACGAAGAAAAATCTTGGGATACCGAAGCGGCTTGGTAAGGGAGAGTTGGGCTCTCTCTCCCTTAACAACTTGCTTCCAGGTAGACGAATATTTTTGCTGGGACTGTATAAAAAAAATCCCACTATTGATTATGGCAGAGGAGGTAAACAAGTAAAAATTAAAAAAATAAAAAAACCCCGTTTAAGATCCTAAATGTTCATTCGAAATGAAAAAAATCATAAAAGAGGTACACATATGCTTTTCAAATACCTGTCGAATCATATCCATTTGGATATAGTTTGCCCACTTTTTTTAATTTTTTCGTATTCAGAAAATGGCGACTTTAGCCGCCAAATTGAATTTTAACTACTACAGCAGTAGTTTAACTTTTTTAAGGGACACTTTAAATCCACGTAAAATTCCATTTCTGTAAATTTTAACGTAGCAAACGCTGCCAATACATTTTTAATAAGCATCAATAAGGGTTTTCATGAGAACTCTTAAAATTGGCATTTGTGCAATTGGGCAAACTTGCGAGACTTGTTTCATAAAGCCCCTTTTGAACTTTTGCGCAAACAGTTTATGTAAATTTGAAACAAACGTCAAAAAGTTCATTTAATACAAATAAAATAAGAAAATTTCAAGTAATTTTTAATTTAAAAACATATTGATATATTTCTATAAAAATAAAAAAGTGTGTGTGTGTGTGTGTCTAAAAATGGCTAAAGAAAGCCAAAAAAGCAAGAAATTGTTATTTACAAAATGCACAATTGCACAGCTTAAGTTTGCGATTCAAAATTATTGGGCAAACTTAACAGGTTTGTGTTAATAAATTTCTCTACATTTTTGACATTTTGTTTACGAGAGTGTACAAATGCACAATTGCACAGTTTGCGAGACTTTTGAACATTCTCATGAAAACTTTTAATATGTTTGTTAAATGCTACGAATTTTTTCAGCTGATATGCAATAGCTCGATACGATTTCACTAATTCTATAATTACTCGTATGTTACAGATATACCTGATTTGACGTTAGACATTTTTTCATGAAATTTATTGTAAGAAACCATTTTTTATTTGCTAATAGCAGCGCTAGAGAAGAGAATGATATATAAAAAATAATATATGTATCATGAATCTCGGAAGTATTTTTGGAAGTTTTGTTTAACTTTGTTTGGTTCTCCTGTCCCCGTATTCCGTAACTCGCTAAAGCTAAATCTAAATTCGATCGCTAAAATGCTGAACAAATAGAGAATTAAAATTTTTTTGGCGATGACATAAAACACTAAAGTTTCGTCGAATTACATTTTTTAACGCTTGCCTGATTTAGCAATACACGTTTGAAAATTGCATTCCTAGCCGAAAATCGATAAATCGACATCATAAATTTTTAGCGAGTTACAGAATACGGGGGTGACCTGCTATTGACAAATGAAAACTATTTCATGGAACTAATTTCATGAAAAAAATGCTTAATGTAAATCAGGTAATACTCTTTAAAGTTACATAGAAAACATTTATGATTTTTATTATGTTTATACATATGTATGTACATATTTGCCACCACTAAAAAGAGTCTAAATTATTTGCAAATCGATTATATTACTGACATTAAACTAACCTTGATATAGAGTCCTTGACCAGTTGCATTTATGTACTTTACCTAGTTTCAAGTAATAATATAAAAAAATATGCATATGTACATATGTATACATATATTCCAAATACACACACACACAAATCAACAGGAAATTTAGGACAGGGTCATATGGAAAACTTATGTATGTACATACGAGTACAAGGGCATTTTTATTCGTAAGTTAAAGCCGTAAAGCAGTTACTTATAAACAAAACTTAAATATTTATTAATTTTTACAAAAAAAAAAACGGTAAAAAAATTAAAAAAAGTTCTTAATTAAAATGAAAAAATCGCATTCTACTTTCAAAAATTTGCCTGTAAAAAAGTCCTAAATAAAAAAATATGTATGTATAGATGTAACGACATTACCTTGTCCTCCGTGACAATGATGCACTTACGTTAGGTCAAATATTACACTCGTAACCTAAATTCGTTAACTCAAAATAAGAGAATACAATGTAAGAGCATAAATGTAAAGAAACAGCCAACATTTAGTGTGTGTGTGTGTGTGTGTGTAAGAGTGAGAGAGCATGTGCTTGAGAAAGGCAGAGAGTGAGAGCAGTGCATTTAAAAGTGCATGCATGCAGCAATAAATTGTTTGTTATGTTTACATTTACCTCTACCATTGTTGCTGTTGATGTTGTGGGCCTTTTTTGCGTCTTATTCTGCTTCGCTTTCTGTAAATTAATGAAATGCAACCAACAACAAACTACATGCATACATACATACATATATACAAATAAACATGGGCACGAAGTGCAGTCGTTAAACTCAAAAAAAAAATACGAGCAAGCGGTCAAAGTCATCATGTGTGTGATTCGATTTTATGTTGTTGTTGTTTTTTGTTTTTTTTTTGGTTTTTTATTAAACAAAAATGCATATTGTTGTTATTGTTCAGAGGCAAATTAACTTTATGTGAAGGACATTTTTCGCACTTGGTTAACTTTTATTACAATTGTTGATGGTGTGTAAGTTAATAAACGCACGATTAAATGCTTTTGCACACACATTCATACATACATACATAAATACGTATATATGTACATACATAAATACATACATACATAAATACATACATACTGCTTATTATAACTTACAGAGAGCCAATTAAAGCTGAAAAAGTAATTAAAAAGTAAATTAAACTTAAAGAAATTTTATTTTGAACGTCAACGATTTACAGCTTTATTTATAAAAATTATTAAGGCTTTGTAAAAGATTTTTGAAAACAAATTTTCATGCCTTTATAAAGCCTTAATAATTTTTATAAATGTGAAATCTGTTAATATTTAAAGCCTATTTCAGCAATTGTATATAAATATAAATTCATATTTAAAAGTAAATTTTCGTACTGCGCTTTTTTTTCAATGGAAAACGACTTTTACATTTTTAAATGCATTGAATATTTTTTCTTTAATTTTTTTTTCACTGCGTTGAGCTAAATACTCTGTTTATGCGTGATATATTATGGGACAACAAATCCTTTCGGAAATACATACATACATATGTATCTATGTATATACAAACCTGCATACTTCATTAACAAATTGGCATTTAACCCAATTATAATATTTAATTAATTCAATTATTTATCTGTTTGCTTAGCACTGTAATTAAAAATACAACTAACAACTGCACTAAAAAAAATTCATTTTGATTAATAAAAGAGGTGGACGAACTGTTAGCCCCATAGTATTTTATATTCGTTTATTTTTTTTATTTAAGTAAACAGCAAAATTTAATTTGTTTTTTGCCATTTTATTTTTTTATTATTATTATTATTATTATTATTATTATTATTATTTTAGTAGTCATTGCACTCTCATGCACATGCTGTTAGTTGGTTGCTTCGTACATTATTTATTTTGATTGTTTGCTAGCAATTATTCTATCGAACAGAGCATTCAAAGGATTTGTTCTTTAAAATGAAACGGCAAATAATAAATCATAAATATTATTTTTTATGATTTATATATTATTAAAATACTTCATTATTATTTTAAAGGAATAACAACTGTTCTTAAACTAGACAGTTTGGATATAAAGGAAACCTATTTTGAATATAATTTTAAAAATATTTCTATATAAGTTTGGCTAAATATTAAATTTTTTACTGTTGTTTTTAGTAATTGTTTTTTTTTCCAAATCTATTCCAAAAACAAAGTTAATTCGAATAATCGAATAAATTTTACTTTTTATGCGATTTTTCTCACGAACCACGAATAAAAACTTCTATTCCTTAATGAAAAAAATACGCTTTTAAAATTTAAACTTATTTAACTAGAAAAAATTATTCAGCTTATCGAAATTTCAGAACAAAAATGGGACCCTAAATAAAAAAAAGTTTGGTGATCACTGTTATACCGATTTTGTTAATTTACATGTTGATTGTAATATTAATAATATTTTTTTTAACAAAAGGTCTTCTAAGAAATTGTTTAATAACTCAGTCGATTTCTAAGCGATTTTTTAACACAAACCTGCGTTTTACTTGTAATCAATTAGGTTTCATAAATAAAGTTATAAATATTATGGTTCCTATACAAAACTACAGCGTAAAAACAAATCCAAAGTAGAAAAATTACAAAAAATTAACTTGGTAAAAAAAAAAAAAAATACCCACATATCGTGCCATAACCGCCAAAAAAGCTTAAGCGACATAATTTCGAACTTAATTTTTTGACCCAAATCGATTATTTGCGATTTTCGTAAAAACTAGTTCCGAAAAGAGTGTGTTTTAAATTTTTTTGGCGGTTATGGCTCGATATGTCTGAAATTTATTGAAACAAAATAAATATACATTGTTCGAAAGGTCTAAGTCTCTTCTTTCTCAATATGTTTATAAATTTAAAATCCGTAGATATTCAACTTAATTAGAGAGTTGGGAGTGTTTCGAAAATTTCAAATACAGATTGTTATTATACTCGACAATACCTACCAGCAAAATAATAACACATCTCAGGTCTTTTTTTGTCACACGGTGTAATAAATAAAATTATTTGATTAATGAAATAATTTTTTTAGTCTTATTAGGTTAATTATGTACGGTTACTATGGTTATTCGTATATGTAGTTGAATTCATATTAGGTTTCATTTTATTTAGTTTAAAAAATAAACAATTATAGCAAACGAATAAATATTACTCGATTATTCGTATAAGCAAGGAATAAAATAATTTTACTCTAACTATGAAATAAAAATTAAATTTTATTTTAGTTTGTTAAATAAAAAAAATGATTCAAGTAATCGATTAAATGTTAAGTTTTATTCGATTAATCGAATACATAACCCATATATTTTTACAAATAACGGTATACTTTTGAAATTTACTTACATACATCAAAAAATATTTTATGCTAGTAATCGAATAAGTTCCAAAGTTTTATTTGATTATTCGAATACATAATGAATAAAATAAATTTTATTTTAAACTATAGAACTCCTTTTGAATTTTATTATTAGTTTGTTGCAAAAAAAAATTTTTATTCGATTATTCGAATAACTAACAATTAAACAAATTTAACACCAACACACATTTTGTTTATTTATTTATTTTTTATTTTCTTTTTTTTTTTTTGGAAAAATTACTCGACTGAAAGTTTACTAGATTTTTCGAATAAATAATGTAACAAAATTTTTATTTTTAGTATAACGGTATAAAATTTATTCCAAGAAAGATAAATACGTAAATGTAAAAGCATAAATATTGTATGTAAATATAAAAGTTGTTAATCTACTTGGCATGAACTCATCGTCTTTGGACAGCAATGTGCTTAAAACATACATATACATATGTATGTACATACTTACATACATACATACATACGTGCATATGTTTGTAAATATATAATAAGTGTTTTATTTCATTCACAGAAAGATAAACTATTTTTAGCCTTTAAGTGCTTGTAAAGTCGTTTGAATTGCTTATATTGAACTAGTATTTAAAATATTGAACTTTATTTAGCTCGATTAAGAAATTATTCCTGATTATAATGTTAAATTTTAATCCTCCCGCCCAGTTTACCAGAACCCGAAGTGTGTGCCAAGTTTTGCAAAAACCGGTTGAGTGGAAGCACGTGAAATATATTATTAAGTAAAGGGTGTGGATCTGCCTAAATTTTCACAGCAGCACATTATGTTGTGGCAAAATCTTTAAATGTTATCCTTAAAAATTCCTTTGTAGCCGACATGACGCCGCCCATTTTTTCCAATGAAATATTGTGCCATTATAAGTGCTTGTACAGATTCGTTGAAATCGCGTGTGTACAATTGTGTGTACATAAATAATTAAGTACATACAACATTTTTGTGATCGTAGCCCTGTCTCTTGACAAATCGCGCCATAACCGCCAAAAAAGCTTAAGCCACATAATTTTCGAACTTGTTTTTTTTACCAAAATCGTCTGTCTGTTAACGATCCTAAATAATCGATTTTAGTCAAACAAAAAAAAAAAAAAAACGGCGTTCAAAATATATGTATGCTTAAAAAATGTCATATTGTGCTGTCATTTTCAAAATGTGTGCATCACCGTTCCCATTATGCAATGCCACACAAAGAAAAATATCGGAAATGACAAATGTTGCCACCAGTATACACAATTGCGATGTCACAAAATGCCATAGTGTATACTCGGCATAATAAACATAAAAAATACAACTGAATTGTGAACTTCCCCAAATTACTTTCCAATGCTCTCCATAAAATTTTAAAGAAAAGTCTCTTTTCCAGACCTGCATTTGAAAGGAACAATAAAATATGTGTGTGAACAGGCCTGCTGCATTGCAGGCATACAGACTTGCATTTACATGCATTTTATTTATTTATATGGTGTGTTTTCTTTATTTATTTTCGCATGCATACATGTGAATTAAATAATTTCAATGTGCGTGTGTGTGTGTGTATTATTGAGCTGCATACATGAACTTGTAATATCATGATTATAGACGACATTTGCAATTGAATTGAAAACTGTTGTTGCTTTTTATTGTTGGTGCTTTTGTGTTTTGTTGTCGATGTTGATATCGATGTCGTCGTCGTCGTCGTCGTCGTTTTGTCATTGTTGTAGTTGGTATTATTCCGAGTTGTGTGTAAAAGATGATGATGTTACTATAATTACAAAAGCCAACAAATGCAGCAGCAGCAACAGCAGCAGTTGGTTGTTGGTTTATTATTTTTAAGTACATGCATACATACACACATATATACATATGTACGTATGTATATTATTTTCTTTGTAATGAATACAACAAAAACAAGAAGAAACAGCAAAAAAAAGTAAAGCAGAAATAAAATTCGAAAACCTACCCCAAGAATTTTTTTTAGTGCCGCATTTTTTACTTTTATTATGTCATTTTTTTCCTTTTTCTGCTATTATTGTACTTTTAGTTGTCGTTGTTGCCATTGTTTTTGTCGTTGTTGCTGTTGCTGTACATGTGTATGTACATATTTCATAGTATGCGATAAGTGCATAAAGAAGAAGAAAATGACAACTAAATATGCATTTAATTTCATTGATATCACAAAAAAAAAAAGAGAACGATAATGATAACGAGAACGTCAGTTGAAGAGAGGGGTGCATAATTAAACAGTTTGAAATGCATATTCATGCATGCTTTAGAAGCTTTACATGACAAGACAATAATTAACAAGATTTCTTGCACGCAAAAAATTTAAAAAAAACTTATGTATTATATATTGTTGTATGGAACAATGTGAATTAGTTTTTATGTTAAGAAAGCTTGATTGATATCAAGATTTTCAAACTTTCAAGGAAATTAAGATCTTATAAAATGTAAGGAAATTTGCATGATTAAATTCTTATAATCGATTGAGAAAGTACAGTCGATATAAATCATTATGATAGGAAAAAAGCTTCCCTTTGTCGTTGTTTTTCAAAACCATTTAATGGCATGTCCAACGAGTCTGTTCGCTAGTAGTTGTAAGTTCTGAAAGTCGTTGAACTTTGTAAGCACAAAGGCTCATTGTTAAGCTTCTGAATGAAACTGTTGCTTGACGACAACAAGGACATTCATACAATACTCGTATGCTTTTTTTGTTGTTGAAATTAATAAATATAACATAATTCTTGTTAAAAAAATAAGCTAGTTGCAAAATTACAAATACATATTTGTAATGTTATACAATATTTAATTAATAAATTTAAACATTTTTTTAAATATAAAAATTAAAAAAAATAAAAATAATTTTTTTTTCTTAATAATTGATAATTAAATTGTAACCACAATTAAATTCGCAATTCATTAATTTAATCTCGCTGCTACTTCTTATTTCTTCCGTATATCCTTTTTTTAAATTTAATTTAAACCTCAATTGTCATCAGAATTTATCCAAAGCTGATAACGATTTCGAAAATTATGAATATAATGTCTTTAATAAACAAAATTTTAACTTGCGCTAGGACTTATAGTTATCCTTAATTTAAAAAAAAAAATTAATTTCAGGTAGAATTGTGTTCACATTGCAAAGAATATCTGTTACTATTTAAGAAATTCTACAGTGAAGCTCTTCAGCAAATTTCATTCATAGTGGTGCATGGACATGTCTACCTTCCATATATCCTTTATTTTAATAAATTGAATTTTAACTACAATTATAATCCAACAAGCGTAGAAATTGATAAACATTTGTAAAATTATTTAAATAAGTCCCCTTGTAAATTTAGTGCAAGGAAATGACTACCTAACCTATATCGTTAGTTTTTAAAATTTAATTTTAGTCAAAATTGTGATCTGAATATAGTAATAAATTCAGTAAAGTGCGACTCTGACTCGCGCACGAAGGGTTCCGTACGAACACTAGATATGTAATTTAATACAAACTTCATCCTATATAATATATAGTTTTGGCATTTTTCTTCGTTTTTGGGGTATTTCGGTTTTTTGTTTTGGCGTTTTTTCGGTTCTGGCGATTTTTTTAAGTTTTGGCTCTTTTTTAGTTTTGACACTTTATTTTCTTGTTTTGGCGATTTTTTTCGGTTTTTGGCGTTTTTTAATTTTGGCGATTTTTTTAATTTTTGGCGATTTTTTTCATTTTTGCGATTTTTTTTATATAAAAGAATTTTTTAGTTTTGGCGACATTTTCGCGTTTTGGCGATTTTTTCCGATTTTTGGCGTTTTTTTCATTTTGGCGTTTTTTTTCATTTTGGCGATTTTTTCGAATTTGGCGATTTATTTTAGTGTTAGAATTTTTTTTTTAATTGTGGTGATTTTATAATTTTCGGTTTTTTTAGTTTTACCGTTTTTGAAAATTTCAAGTGTTTGCCTCTTACGGTTTCCAAGATATAGCAAATTGTCAAAATTACATAGTCAAAATTGCATTAACTGATGGACCACCCTTTAATTTAAATTTTTTTAAATTTTAGTGTTAATTGTTGTAGTCTGTATAAAAATACACTAATTTTACAAATTTCAAGTTTCAATATACATATGTTCATACAATTGTATGTATATTACATGGGATTTTAAAATTATTCGTTGCTCGTTTTGGAACACCCTTTAATTTTTAATTCTCATGTACTTGCTGTTGTAGCGGCCAAGGTTCTACATACTGTATCTAAATTTCAGCTCCGTAGCTCTTACGGTTCCTGAGAAAATACCGTTTGACGGACAGCGTAGCGAAAACAATAGGTTTCCTTTTCACCTTTGGTGTACGGAACCCTAAAAATGGAGTAACTATTTGTAAAACTGTTCAGTTAAGCTCTCTAGAAAATTTCATTTGGATTACTGCAAGGACATGTCTACCTCCCTAATATCCTTTATTTTCAAAACTACATACATATACATATTTCAGCCACAATTGAAATTCAAAATGTTCTGAAAATTTATAATTATTTGTAAAATGATACATTTGCTGAAATAAAATGATAACTTTTGTTTAAATTGTACCGATCTTCCATATATCCTTAATTTTGAAAATTAAATTTTAGCCACAAATGTGATTAAAATGCAATACCAATCACACAATGAAGCTCTCTAGCAAATTTTATTTTGATCGGTGCAAGGACATGGCTACCTCCTATATATCCTTTATTTTCATAAATATAATTTATTTAAATTTTATATAAATTGAAGCAGGGACATGCATACCACCCATATATCCTTTGTTTCGATAATAAAATTTTAACAATAATTGTAATCAGATAGCCTTGATATTGCGTATGTACAATCTCTCTGATAAATTATATGTCAATCGATGCCAGGATGTGCTTACCTCCCATATATCCTTAAAATTGAAAATTGATTTTGAGCCACAATTGTGATTAAATTACAACGAAAACTTGTAACTATTTCAGAAACTGTACAGTTAAGCTCTCCAGTAAATTTCATTTCCAACGGCATAAGGACATTCCTGTCTACCATATATCCTTTATTTAAGAATTTAATTAAGAACTTTTCAATTCTGATTTGAAAAATCCTAACCACTTGCAAAGTTATACATTTAAGCTCACTAATGAATTTTTACATGATTTGGTGCAGGACATGCATACCAGTATATATATCCTTTATTTTTACAATCAAATTTTAACAACAGTTTTGATCAGAATGGCGCAAAATCAAGAAATTAAATTTAATATTGTGTGATAAATTTTATGTGAATCGATGTAAGGATATGCCTACTTGCCATGTATCCTTAACCTTACAAATTGATTTTGAACCTCAATTGTTATTAAAAATGCAGCGAAAAGTTTTAACTATTTCTGGAACTATACAGTTAAGTTTTCCAGTAAACTTCATTACTATCGGTGGAAGGACATATCTATTTCCCATATATCCTTTATATAAAAATTTAATTTTTGTGTCAATTCTGATTTGAAAGTTCCCAACTACTTGCAAAGTTATACATTTAAGCTTACTAATAGATTTTTATATGATTTGGTGCAAGGACATACATACCTGTCATATATCCTTTATTTTTATAATCAAATTTGATCAATATTTGCGAAGGCAGTGAAATTTTACAACTATTTCTGAATTTATATAATTAATCCCTCTGATAAATTTTATGTCAAACGATACAAGGATATGTCTACCTGCCATATATCCTTAACTCTAAAAATTAAATTTGAGTTTCAATTGTGACTATAATGTATCGAAAGTTTTTTTAACTATTTCTAAAATTATACAGCTAATCTTTTCTAGTAAATTTCACTTTTATTCGTGCAGGGATCTGTCCATCTTCCATATGTCCTTTATCTTTGAAACCAAATTTTAGCCACATTTCTGGTAGGAAGGCAGCGAAAGTTCATTATAATTTGTAAAGTTATTACATTAAAGGATCTCTAATAAATTTTTACAGCTTTCGCGGCACAAAGACTTTCATAGCTCCCATATATCCTTAAATTTAAAAATTTTATTTTTGCAATAATTTTGATTAGAAGGCAACGAAAATGTAAAATTGTCTCTAGAAACATGCAGAGTTAATTAAGTTTCCTAGTGAATTTTGTTCGAATCTATGCAAGGACATGCCTTTCTCCCATATATCCTTAATTTTAAAAATAAAATTTTAGCCTTATATTTTATTTAATTATCTTTTAAATTGTGCAGCTAAGGTAAATGATAAATTTTATTTCAATTGATCTGAGGACTTGTCTTCTTCCTTTGTAAATTTTTTTTTTTAAGAAAATAAATTTTTGCCATAAATTTGATTAGAGTTATAATGAGAATTCAGGTCTTTGGTAAATTTTATTTCAAATGTTGTAAGAATACGAAGATTTTCTTTGTTTTTTACATTATTGACTTGTTGCTGAGTATACTTCCCTTTTAAGAAAACAAATTTCCTTTAAATACATTTGCTGCTAAAATTTTTCTTAATTTCTTTTTTGTTTTTAAAATTAATTCTCAATAGCTTCTTGTTCTTATTTTCCTTTTTTTTTCTTTCCACTCATAAACAATTTATCAGCATTATCTGAATGCAAGCGATCCTGTTTGCATCTTACGGTCTCCGAAAACTGTGAGAGTTGGACTCACATGACACACACATGTTGGACACATTAAATCGACCCTACAATGTTTTTCATTCAATCTGTTATTGTTTGTCACACATGTTGTCAAAAAAAACTAAATGAATTTCTATTTTTAAAATCTGTTTAAAGATGTGCACAAAATTTAAAGGATATTCGTTGAAAATGTTATTAAATAATTTTTGTTAAGACAAATAAATGATTTTGTTTGAACAGTGTAAAGGGAAGTCGGTTAGTGCACCTTACTAATTAGGTTATGAAACTTCTAAATAATGATAAATTTTAATTAAAAAAAAATAAACAAAAAAAAACTTCAAGTTGTTATCAAGGCTTAATCTTGCTTCATTTTCTTCTCTAGCCTTGCTTCATGATTGAGAATTAAAAATATTTTTCCCACTTAAATTTACGAAGCTCAAATCCCACTTTTACCAAACCTGAGTAATATGTTAAAAAAATAATAAATTCCAAGAATTTCTTCTTAAATAAATAATAAACAATTCGTATTATCGACTTACTTTCATTAACTCCAATAAATTACAGCCTACGGATACTTTCACCTAAACGTCTGCAAAGAAAATGTTCTTTTTTTTCTCCAAAATAAAATCAAAATAAATAAAAAAAATTAAGAACAACAACGACGTGTAAACTTGTTTTATTTCATCAAAATGCTGTTCTGTCTTAAGCCTCAAATCGTTTTGTTTAAGCATTTCTTTATTATTTGTTTTTTCTACAAGATAAACTTTCATTCACATTTCTTTTCTTTTACTCTCACTAACGAGCGACTCGCAGCTCACTCACTTACTTTGGTTTTGCTGTTGTTGCTTTACGAACAAAATTTATTGGTCCGTGTGTTTGTCTGTCTGTCTATCGTGTAAGTAATATCACTTTCTTCTTGATTTAATGTAACAGTAAAGAAAATAAAACTTTAGCTTGGAAATCTTTGTTGTATCAACATGCAGACGCATTCACTTGTACATATACGAGAGAGGTCTGAAAATTAACTGGAGTTAATAATACATATACCAAACGGATTTTTCTTCGTACTAATAAACTTTTTCTAACGTTAGAGTCGTTACGACGGCGCGGCCAAAAAGTGTGGCAATGAATTGCCATAGCTAAGCTCATCAGTCTCAGCAGCCGCCGATTTGTCTGATTTGGTCTTAGCCGCCGCCGACCAAAATTATATATTCGCTTCGATCTCTGGTCATTACTCGTTTTAAGTTGATTAATCAAACTCAAATTAAAAAAGTAAAAATAATACAAATTTAAACAGCACTTGCAATTCAAATTGCGAGCACAGCTGCAAGTGCGAATGGTTTTGTGAGACATTTTAGCCCGTTATATAATCCTTTTAGGCCTTGATACACTATTATCCTACACAATCGTGCGATTTTTGAGAAAATACAACCCTGGCGTTTACTCTGTAATTCGAAACGAAAGAAAATACTTTCGAATTTGTATGCTTATAACATGTAAATTCGAAAGCATTTTCTTTCGTTTCGAATTACATAGTAGACCCCATGGTATAATGAAGTCTATGAAAATGTTCAAAAGGCAATAACAATTCATCAGATCAGGGTTTTATTTCTTCGTAGTTCGTGTGATTATTTAGGACAGTGAGTCATGATCTTTAAGGTTACTTATATGACCCCTTTGTAGGAGAGTGAGAGAGAGAGAGAGAGAGAGAGAGAGAGATAGTGTCCTACAAAAATCTTTGTCGTAATATTTCGCTTCATGTAACCAAAATGCAAGTCTGTGTGATTGATTTAGTGTAGTGTTGTAAAAAGCGGCTACTTTTGAATACTCAGTACTACTTGATACTTTTTCAATTGGGTACTCGATACTACTCAATACTTTCTATATGTATGTATATGGGAAGCTAAAAATTATTATTTATATTATTTTATTGATGATGCAATATGGAAAAACAAAGATTAAATACAAGTATATTGAAATTAATTTATGCCAAACGAAAATAAATAAGTTTGAAGATTAGTTTTTGTACATAAAAATTTTTTAACGTACTCTTAACACTTCTAATTCATTAATCTCTTAAATTATCTTCTAAATATTTTTTAATAAACATTTTTTTCTCACAATTAATTTTATTACTTAGTCATTGTTGAAATGTGGAAATAAAATTTTACCAAAATTGAAAGAATTTAAAATATTTTTTATGTTTGTGAGGAACTGACTTGCTTTTTATATTGTATCACGTGCCTTCCTTCCACTATTCTAAAGGATCACTTTTTCTGTCCAATAGTACTTGTTAATGACTGAAGTAGTTCAATAATGCATTTTGTAGTACTTTATTTTAGCGGCTGTTTTCATATCAAAATAATTCCTAACAGAATTGGTATTTGTTACACTAACTCCATGAGGTTCAGAGTCATATTTATTTGTATCAAGCTCACAGAGTTGTATAATTCTGATGTATTTTAAAGGAAGACTTTCACTTGAATACTACAAAATGCAACCCTGAAAGTATTGAGTAGTTACTTTTGTGTATTGAGTATCGGGAAAAACTCCCGGTATTGAGTACTCAGTACTCAAATACTCAATACTTTTACAACACTAATTTAGGGACTTCAGGCCTGGTTGGTTGGCTTACATAGCTGCCGACTCTATACAGGCATTCAAGCAGAATCTAGATGATTTCCTTTTGACAGACCACTTCACTTGCAGGATCGTATACAACTACTCGAATCCGGTGATTGATACTATTTAGATCCAACCCGTCGCATTGAGATATGTACACAGAAAAAATTATACCCAAAAAATTTTTAAACAAATATTTGTTTGAAGTCAAACTTAGTTTCAGTAAATATTCTGTACTGTTCCATTAAATTAATTTGTACCAACAAACTGTGTAGAGAAGAAACAGTCCACGACGTTTGTCGGCTACTTTTCGGCATTTACATGTAAACAACACGATCAATCAAAATAAACAACAACAACCGCACAACAGCACGTTGTTCCTATCAACAAGCAAGATAAACACTAACACACTGAAATAACATTTTCTCTCAGCCGAACTCTGATTAATTTAAATTTTTACAAAATTTTTATTAGAATTTACAAATTATTTGTAGGACCACATTCAAATAAAATATTTACTGATTCAACGAATTTGGTTACTGAAAATGAAATTTAGTTTTTTCTGTGTATGTGAAGCACGTTTGATTACAAAACCGAAGGGCCTGGGTTCGAGCCCGGTATCCAACAGTCATTAAATAACAACAACAAGTATTTTTATGATGGGCATTAGTGTCCCTTTGTATCAGTTGTTGTATTAAAGTTCAAGTGATGAAGGCATAGTCACTGGTCACTGAACTATACCGACTATATACTTCGCTGTGTAGCAGAATCATCGGCGAAGTAAAATAACCAATAAAATGGTTAATAAACACAGCTTAAAAAAAATTTAATACGCCTCATTTAACACCAGAGTTTTAAAAGAATGAAGTTTTCCTCTATTACCTGGTTTACATTAGGCATTTTTTCGTGAAATTTCATGAAATTTGTTGCACGCAATTTTTTTATTTGCTATTATCAGCGCTATAGGAGAGAGTGATATATAAGAATTTATGTAGCATGAATCTCTGAAGCATTTCTGGCACTTTTTTAGATGTGATTTGCTTCTCCGGGCCTGCTATCGACAAATGAAAAAATTTTCATGAAAAAATGCTTAATGTAAAACTCTTCCTCGTATCTACCACTATCCCTTTCCTAAAGAAAGCAACTTTTAGTAAGTCCTAGTTTACACAATGCAAGTCTTATTGCTAAGCTGATTAGTTTGTTTCTGTTCCCCTTGTCTTTCTCTCTTCCTCAAACTAATCTGCTTAGCAATAAGATTTGCATAGTGTAAACTGGTAGTAATAGTAGTAGGCATTCATTGTCTGAGTGTCACTTCTCTTTTTTTTTTTTTGTAAACTCACTTAAACCAATTTCTGATAACTCTGAAAGCTCGTCTAGTAGATAATTGCCTAAGATCTTGTATCTCGAAATATGCAAAGCTGGTCACTCGCAAAGAAAGTGGAAAACTCTTTCTTACGTGCTTGCTTAACGACAACTACGGCCGAACTCATTATAGGACAGGCCTATCCTATTAGCATATATGCCGTTCGTCCAGTACCCCGTCACGGGGTACGGTGTCTACTTGCTAATTGTATTGAATGCTTATCATTGCAGCAAAACCAGATTTTCTTAGCGCCATCTGTATTCAGACTTTTTTTTTAACAAACACAACCCCGCGAAGCGATTAGCTTGTCTGCAGAAAAACCCAGGGTCTATGATGGGAATCGAATCCAACGACTTTGAACTGACAGGCCAGCATCTCTACCACTTCCTAAGAACAATAATTTCAACCTGAAATACACTGGCTTAGTTAGGGAGATGGAAATAGTATTCTATTCCCAGATCGTTTAAGACTCCAGAGCCGACACCGTAGGTCAGTTTTGATCCATCAGTGTATTCTCTGACGTCGTATTCTCAAAGTCCAGATGAGGCACCATGTAGTCAGAAGATTTCATAATCTGGCCAGGGCCTAACCATAAGACCAGATGTCGCTAATCTTGCCGCACTACATGAGGATATCGATAAGACATGAAGCTCGACCGGAATAAGTATAGCATTCAGAGCCTCTGAAGGACTATTATGTAAAGGGGATCTCACAAAGTTTTCTCTTCTCTTTGATATCAGTAGTGCTTAACAAATATTTTATGTTTCCAGTCAAATCCACTAGTAGAGTAAATATTTCGTAATTTTAAATTTTCGCTCTTGAAAACGGCAGTTGCACAAAAAAGTACGCGAACGGAAACATTTGATCATAGTTAGTTCAAGGAAAGAGTCAAGAAGGCTAACTCGTGCTGGTCTCTCTGCAGAAGGGCGATTGGGTTCAGATGGGAACTCAGCCCTATTACAGCACACTGTCTTTATAGGAGTGTGATCAGGCCAATTCTAAAATACGCATCCGTAATATCACAATGCATTTATTTTCAGCACATTTACATCCCAATCTATGATTAAGACTTAACATAAACTTTAACTGAAAATTCTTCATACAAAACTTTCTGTTAAAGTCCCCCTTAGCTTTTAGTTGTACATTGTGAAAAGGGTCCTTAAACGTATAAAATATTATTTGAATGTATTGAAAATACGAACCCTGCTGCTTACGCAACACTTGACACTCTTATTTAGGTTTGACTATATTGTGTAGGTCAATGAAAAGAAAGTTTAAGACTAAAATTTTGGAGAAGGTTCAACGAATGTGCTGCATAGGTATAAGTGGTGCTATGAGACTTACATCCACCAGGACATTGCAGACTATTCTTTATGTCCAACCTATAGACATTCGTATTAGATATGAATCAGCTCTGGCTACAAAAGGTCTACAAGTGATGGGGGAATGGATCGGACAAGACAGCAGACCACATCATCAGAACGGATACGACCAGACATTGTTAATGTCCGTCCGGGTACATGAGAATTATAACTGAATGCGAGATACTGATACCGCAAAGACACTCACGGGTCAATCGAACCCTAGAACAAACACCCGTGGGAATTTGTTGTTGCATGGATGATTTGAAGTTAGGGAAAAGAACGCATCTAGGTTTCTTCATAGAAGAACCGTAGAGGGAAATTTACTTCTGCTTACCGGACCATAATGCAGTCTTCAAGGCTGCTTATGGACAATTAGGGCAATCACAACCGAAAGAGTAAACTCTAGCAGCGTTTTAGATTGCAAGCATATGATTAATGATTTACACAGTACATAGCAAAATCCGTCTTGTATGGCTGCCGTCCCACTACGGTGTACTGGCCTTTTATGAAGATTACAGTGGAATCTCTATTGAGCGGACACCGAAGGGACCATTGAAATGCGTCCGCACAAGGGGACTGTTCGCTCACGAGAAAGAAATGATTTTCTTATGGAGCGCTGCCGGGACCTGTCAAAAGTGTCCGTCTAAAGGGGGTGTCCGCCTATAGGAAGTGTCCGTTAAGGGAGATTCCACTGTATACTAATACAATTTTGAGCTAAAGTTTAGCTTTTTGTCCCCAACGCCTTAAAATATTTTCTTGTTTAGAAACTTTTCTCACCGCCCTAGTATGGAGGCATTTAGACAATCGAGCATATTTACCTTCTCTTTTTTTTAATTTTATTTATTTATTTTCTTTTTCTTTTGGTTGTATGTATCGTAATTGCACCAAAATCGTGCTACCATCCATCCATCCCATTCATTTATACCCAGAAAACAGTCTAACCAAGCAAACCAGCTCCAAAAAAAAACTCGAAGCGTCGTACATACATACATACATACAAACATACATACATATGTACATATGTACATATCTAGGTACATTTCTATGCAATTCAGTTTCAATGTTAGTAGTTGCTGTTGATTTGTTTTAGTAGAGTGTTATTATTGTTACTGTGGTGGTATATGTAGTGTAATTTTGTTGTTTTGCCATCCATAACTAGTTTTCTCTATAGTTACTCTGCTGCTCCTCGTTGTGGGTTAAAACGTGTTGTGCTCTTTACTTGGAGAAAGTTAATCATATTTATTGCGTTGTTGCTGTTGTTTCTTTTGTCTACTTCTTGTTTTTCATTTTGTTTTTATTTCTTGAATTTATTATGGTTGCTGGACATACTTACCTTACAGCCACTTTAAAAGAAAGAAAGCAAGAAAGAAAGAAATCACATCCCATACACACACCCATTCTATATGCATATATGCATACATGCATACATGCATACATTCATACATATTATGTTATGTATGTGTATGCCTGTTTTGGGAAAAAGAACCTTAAAATTCTTGCATGTTTAAAATATGTTTTTTTTTGTTAGGAAATTCATTTAAAAACACGAACACTATGAGTTCCCTAGAAAAGTTAAATATGTAGTATGGATCGTGTTTGTTATAGGCAGTTACTACAATATGTCTGTAGGTATGAACATATTATACTTGACGTTAATGGTAATAAAATAATTTACATTTTGCAAAATATGTGTGTGTGTGTACATATAAACATATTAGACCCCTGAACAAGACCACTTACAAGAACTTTTAAGACATGAGGGATTTTTCAAATGCTTTACTACAGCGAAATCTTCTAAAACAACACGGTTTGCAAGAAATTTGTTTCAGTTATTGTAGGTATAGGAGTAAAGAAGAAAATACCTGGAGACGAAATAATTTGTGATACTGGCTTCTTCCTACGCATGAGCGCGTATACAAACGTCATGCGTGTACAATGCATCCAGGCTGTCCAGAGAAGCGCTAGCGTGCCGAACATCAATCGGCTTTTTATACAAATTAATACACATACGCTTATACATTACTCTCGGTTTTCTAACTGTGGGCAACCTTGATGTACATACATACGCACACACGTTGTGTATATGATCTTTTATTTTTCTGTGTACATGCAAACGCACACATGCATTGACTTTAGTTGTGTGTGCTTGCTTTAAAAAAAACACCCTTAAACATATAATAGCTTAACATCTACATCAGTGTCCCGCAAAATAAAATATGTTTGTGTTGGTGAGAAAAATGAGTGTAAAATAAACTTGCACTTGAAGAAAACTTTTGTAATGTAAAATACATGATGTGGTTATTAGTTGTTTGAATTTTTTTGTTTGTAAATAAGCAATTTAATAAAAACTTAAATAAAAGGTAAAAATTTAATAACCATTCAACAATTTAGTGTATAAATTCAAAATTAAATTTATTAGAGATCTGTGGATACTATTAAAATGCTTTTTTAATCTATTTTCCCTATTATTTTTTAATGTTTCATAACATAAAATGCATTGCGTATTGCCAAAAACATTTTTAATCACGAAATATTTCCCAGCTTCCATAATTATATTATCAATTTTTTGTCTGTAGAAATTTATTAAATTTGAACTTTAATTTCGTTCCGTGTGCTCAAAAAAACTAAACAAAAAACCAGGAAAAAATTAATACATGCGTGCACAACTTAATTCGTCGCTTGCTCAGTGACGACTAAATTAAAGAGCATAAGCATGTGTGTGATTTTCATCCGCAGAATTGTGCTATGGCCAGGGTGACCGATGACATTTTTCAAAAAGTGGCACTAAATAGGGGATTTATCAAAAAAAGGGGGCAAAATTTAAAAAAAGCGAGAAAACTACACTAAACTTTTTATTTTTAATGTATTTTCATATAACTCACCCTAAATAAAGGGGGTCAAAAAGTGGCAAGTCAGTTGAAAAAGGGGAAACGCAGTCGAAAAAGTGGCAAATTGCCACTTTAGTCGGTCAAACGGTCACGCTGGCTATGGCGTGCGGGTTACTGATCTACATCTTACATAATCGTACACACTCAAACGTCCAATATGAAAATTTAAAAGCATACACGCATCAACACTACTTCTTTTGAGTGTTTGTTACGAACAATACATCCATCGTTCTTCGCTTATTAAACGACATCATTTATTATTGGTTTAGTATAATACATGCTACGACAATATATTTAACATTTAAGAAATTTATTATTCGACATATTGTCAGAAGTTTATTTTAATTTAAAATTTATTTGCTGGTGGTTCAGCGTTGTCTATATGCATTTCATTGTTGCTGTAACAAAATGTGTGGTTGAAGTCTACTGATGATTTGTTACAGCAACAATGAAATGCATATAGACAACGCTGAACCACCAGCAAATAAATTTCAAATTACAATATATTTAAAAAAACAAGAATTATTTATATTGTAAGACTATTTACGCAGCATACATACATATGCATGCATATGTATGTATTTAACTTCCCAGCTAGCCAAGAGCTATTTAATAGGCGATGGTGTTTAATATACAACTCCTAAACGAATCGTCTGTTGACTATTTGTAGAGTGATATTGTGCACTTCATGCTTAACTCTCTCTTATAAATTTTCCAATGTTTAATCGACGATGCCTTTGTCTAAAATATGTTTGCTATTTTTATTTTTGTTTGTTTTAATTTATCTTAATAAAAAAAGGCTAGCTGGGTTAGAAGCCCATAATTTACCGTTAATCCCGAAGATTAAGAAGACGTAATTCCAGTCTTTTAGTAGGTATCTGCCCAGCAGGAAACTCCTAATTCATTCCATAAATAACCAGTTGAATATTATGTACATAAATCTGTATATATGTATGTATATACTATGTGTGTATAATTTCGATTGTAAGCATTTTTTAAGTTTTTACATAAAAAATTCTCGTATTCTATTTCAATTTCAAAGTTTGTATATGAGGCTAAATTTACATTAAATGACACTACGCCTGAGGCCATATCGGGAAAGTCTAAAGGTCAACCTAAAAAATGTTTCCATTTTTAAAACTGCCCGCGAAAATAAATTATAAAACTTTTATATTGTGCCAGCATTGCTGTAAATATGATGTACTTTTGATATAGTTAAAAATTGTTAGTGTGGCAACTTAATGTTTTTTTTATTTGCTCAATTAAAAATATAATTAAAATTTTAATAATTTGCCATAATTTTAATGGTAATTTGCTTAAAATTTAATTTAAGATAAATTTAAAATTTTGTTTAAGTGAAAATTCAAAAAAAAAACATGAATGTTTCAAATTTCGAACTTAATTCCGAATTCAATTTTCTGGATTTGATTTAACAAAATTGTTATTTTTATATACATACATAAATTTAATCATTTCCAATGAATAAATTTCGAAAGAATAAATTAATAGCTTCGTCATCCTTTACTAAGCACTTACACGTGCAAAAACTCAAACTTTTTTTTTATTCTCACTCGTGTACTTTGCTGCTTCCAATCGGGCTGGTGTTTTTTTTTTTTCGAAATTTTAGTTGATAATACGTACACAAAACTTGCTTGCAGGTACTAGCATGTCTAAGTACAGAAGTAGCAAGGAAGGGAATTTGTCTAACAGAGCGATACGTACTTTAGCCTAATCGTATCATAAACAGAGAAAACAAATAAGCTAAAAAAAATAATGCAAAACTAAATAAATATTTTTAATTTGGTTGAATTTAATTTGTTCTTATTTGCATTGATTTTAGTTTGGAACAATTTAACTTTCAATCTGTCACAGAGTGACTTAATTTTAAAGGCATAAGTGCATGTAAATTTTTTTTGTCAAGGTGTACATTTACTTTGTGTAGCAACTGTTCAGATGAAAAAAAAATTTAGTATTCTACAAGGGATAAATATGTTTATTAAAAGAAACGTGGAAGTGCTAAACGTGAAGTAAACACTTCCTTTTACGTTTAAATTCTTCTACCTATGGACATATGTATGTATGTATGTATGTAGCTGTTTTGTTGTTGTTGTTTTATTTTCCATTCATCTTTCTGTACTAAACAAGCAATTAACTGTTTTTCTCCCCAACCCTACACCCACCATTTTGTGTTAGGAACTCTAGTGTTGCTTAATGTTTTCTGGTGAATAAATAAATATCTTTCCCACTCTCCACCACTCTCCACCATTCGACATCACTCTTACTCATACTCTGTTGCTAACAAGAAGCACCTTGCATTCTAATGCACTGTGAATTGTTGGTAATTTCTTTTTAATAATATACATAAATATGGAGGAAAATATTCCCCATATATGTACATACATACATAGATACATACATATGTACACACATGCATATATACATACATATATTGTAGGTACCCTGAAGGAAATGTCAATGGTGAAAATGTACTGAGTCGCTTGTCATTGAAAATCTACTAGTAACACTAAAACAATTGACTAGGTAGTGAATTCGTAGTTCTTATGGGAACATGGAGACATACAAGACATTTACTGGTACATTTCTATACCTTACGTACATACAAATTTATGTATATTGACAAGTTGTTGCAAAATCCAACAGAAATACACCACATATGTTTTCTCTCTCTCTCTCTCTCTTTTATACTGACGAATAGAAGAGAAATTGTATACAATGTAACTATTTTAGTGTTGACAAAGAGACACTTGGCCCCAGCCTGACTGCAGGGTAGGTATTATGATTAAATATCAAATGTGTGCATATGGAAATGTTATATATGTACATACATACATGTATGTATGTACATATGTACATACTTACAAACGAACAGCAACAGATTTAGAAACAAGCTGGATTAGGTATGTTCTAGAGAAAAAAAAATTTTAAAATAAAAACTGCAGCATTAGCACACGTTTTATAGGTTAATGACACAAAAGCATATGAAATAATATACTTACCTACTACATTAATAACAAAATTATTTTCATGTGAAAAGGCCACAACACAATAAAATAAAAGTTAAAGCTTAGACAAGTTTACGTTTGCATGTGTGTACAAACATACAACAAAACATTACCCAACATACCAAATGCCTTAGGAAAATATTATATTAAGCTTTAAGCCTGATACTCTGTTCAAAGTTGTGAACATTTTTCAGCACCATTGATTATTTCGCGTGAAAAATTTGACATGTACTAAATGTATCCCAACTCGCGTTTTTTTTATAAATTTCTCGTATTTATTGCTTGAAAGTATGCAACATTGTTAAAATTCCGTGCGAAAAAAGCACTGCTCATGCTGTTTCGCAGCTAAACTAAAATGATGCCAGACTAATTTTGCATGGAAAGACATGATTTTACGTGTTTTTCACAACAAGAACAGAGTACTACTTTTGCGAATTTATTTCGCTAATATTTCTTACCAAATACTTTTATATGTAGTTTGACAGCATTTCGCACGAAATCGTGAACAGAGTACCAGGCTTTAGCTTGAAAAATGATTGAAAATATATTGAAAAAGGTTATCGTAACCCAGAAAAAAGCTATGGTATGCAATGAAAGCGGTAAACATTTGGAACTACATAGTTCCCAATTTTTTTTTGGCGGGAACAATTATAGGAAAATCTATGATTAGGATAAGCTTAACCTTGAAATTGTTAGAATAAGGTTACGAAAATATTATTACGGCAATAAATATGTTGTCAATATAGCAATAACGCCGGCAAAATAACGGAACAATATTGCTGGCTGCCTTACTAATGTATGTTAAGGCTGTGGGAAATCGTAGCTCATAATATGGGGGGAAAAAAATCAACAGGGAAGGTGCATAGCAAAAATATAATTCGCTTGCAAATATGCTGTTAATCGAAAAATTTTTAATTTTTACTAAGTTATTACCAGGGAAACCAGAAATATGCTCTAAAAAAAGGGTTTTATGCGCATTCAATATGCACTAAAACATTGAAAATATGCTCTGAAAACTCAAAAATGTGCTCTTAAAAATAAAAAATAAAATGGTTGACAAATAGTCAACGAAAATACATTTTTTATTTAAAAATTCGACAAAATTTGCATATAAAATAAGATAGAAATAAAATAAACAAAAAGGAAAACAATAAAATAATTAAAAAAGAAAAACTGCCGTTTTTAAAACAATAATTTAGGATTGAAATGCACCTTAAAACAAAATTGCATTTATAAATTTTGACTAAAGCAAATAATACAAAAAAAAAAATAGTCTCGTAACAATTTAACTTCAATTTCAAAAAAGATCAGGATATCCGAATTAAAACTTTGGAACTGTATTTTTGATAAATAAGCCAATATATATTTTTTTTTAAATTTAATTGCAATAAACAACAAAATATTGACCTAGATTTTTATACATTGACAATCTTCCTTCAACGTCTACTGATGTAATCGATGCAGAGTCCGTCACAACTAGCGCACCCAAATTTTTATTTAAACTAACGTCCAAATGGCGAAAACTAAAAATAAAAATATTGACCAACAGATAAGCTTGTAAGCATATAAAAAAATAGTTACAAAATATGCTAAAAATATGCGTTTAAGACTGAGATATGCGAAAACATGCTTTAAAGGGTAAAATATGCAAAAATATCCAGTAACAAATCGATGCCAAAATTCATAAAATGTTCTGAAACGGATAAATATCTTGACCTCGCATTAATATTTGCGGTTTCCCTGGTTATTACTATACAAGTGATTTAACTACACACATTTTGAAGAGACTATTTTCCTTTTTCAATGTATTTTTTCAATTTCACTAATATTATCTACATAAGTAAAAAAAAATCAAGCATAAATTAACACCGAGTTTGACGTTTCATATTCGCAATAATTAATTGTCAACGAAAAACTGTTGACAGTTATTGCCGCAATTATTGCAAGCACTGGCAATGAGATGTCTCCATTGCCAATATCAATATGTATTTTGATATTTGCTGCAATATACGTTAATCAATTTATTGCCAGTCTAGATGGGGGTAAGTTTCCTATAGAAAAGCTTATTTCTCTCAATATCTTCTTTTCATAAGCTTTTCTGTATATATTTGCTTTAAAAGTTGTATATTTTTGACTGTTGAAAAATAAAAATATTAATTATTTACTTCAATTTCAATCAAATTTATTTTAAAACAATTTATGTTTTTCATGTTATAATTTATGTTAAATTTTTTCGCAGTTGCATGCGATTAACACACAAAATTGCACTTCCATGCACTTAATAAATTTGCTAAGTCTCTTTCAATCGTCATAATAATTATGTTTTTTATATTTCCCTTTATTGCGAATGGCGTCGTCGACGTCACATCAAGACGACACTAAAAATTCTCACTTGTCTACTCTTTGTCGACAAAAATTGACTACTATTAACCTGCTCCATTAATTTACAAAGCCTTCGAGATTAGTGAGAGATTGTCCATAAGATCCAATTTTTCCCGGTAAAGAGTATACAAGTGACAAAATTTGCTGTCGTCTTGATGTGACGTCGACGACGCCATTCACAATAAGGGGGATTATGTCGTTTATAAGCATACTTTCGAAAAACTTGTGTATAATAACAGCCTTATTTATAAAGCCTTTTTGAGTTTTATAAATAAGGCTGTAAAAGTTTCCCAAGCATTATTATTAATGAAATTATGAAAAGCTAAAAATTCATTACATATTTTTATAACCTCTTTCTCAAGTTGCATTGAAGTTTGATTATTGTGTGGTATGTTGGGTAACAACTACCAATTACCGCGTAACGACACTTGTAACAAATTGTAGTAAATATGACTCGTATGAATATGTGGTACACACATACATACATACATATGTAAAGGGTCCGCCATCTAACGTTTTTTTTTCAACTAGTGCTTATTTCGTGAATGGTAACACTTAGCTCATGTCTGATTTGACAGACTGACCATCCAATGCGTTTTCGTTTCGATAAATGGGCCTGCCGATTTTGCCAAAAAAAATCATCTTTTCAGATGAAGCTCATTTTGATCTTGGCGGGTATGTAAACAAGCAAAATTTTCACATTTGGGGCATAGAAAACCCGCACGCATACATTGAAAAGCCGACGCACCCAAAACGAGTCACTGTTTGGTGCGGATTTTGGTCCAGAGGCATAATTGGGCCATTTTTTTTCGAAAATGAGCAAGGAGTGGCCGTTACAGTCAATGGCGATCGTTATCGGGCCATGTTGAACGAATTTTTGTTCACAATTCAATTGAAGGAAGATATTGGCAACATTTGGTTTCAACAGGACGGCGCTACGTGCCACACAGCCGAAGCTTCAGTAGTTTTTTTATAGCATTTTCAAAAAAAAAAAAAAGTTATCTGACGGACCCTTTACATGTATGAAGAAACTGCATACTTATGGAAGTACATAAATGTACATAAATGCAATACAAGAACATTTTAGTTCAAGTGCACGTGAAGTATACAACTGAACTTAACAAATATTTTGAAATTATTATTTAGCAAAATAATTGATATTGCCAACAAAAAAGTGTTGCCAACTTAATATAAAATATTGTACTAGGTATCAATTTAAATCAAGTTTAAACGAAAAAATATCACTTTGTTATAATATAAAAATAAAATAACAAAAATTAAAAATTTTAAAAACCCCCAATTTTTTTCAGAAAAGATTGTATATCTTCCAAACGGCTGGACCGATTTTCTTCAAACATAGCTAAGAACCCTCTCGATCAAGTCATCTTTCAAACAGAAAAAACTAAATGAAAATTGGTCCAGCCGTTTGGCCTGTACGTAGACACGGACAGACACACACATACACAGACACACAGACACACACTACAAACTTATAACATCCCTTTTTTTAGTCGGGGGTTAAAAAAATATTTGTTTTAGTTTATGACAAGAATAAAAAATATTGATGACAAATTCATTTGGCTGTATTTTTGATTTAAAAAACAAATTAAATTATTTTACAAGACCTTTGCGCTTCTTCTTTTCGATGTATAAGGCCTGCTCGCTCCATGCCATATTCATAATTTTTTACATTCGTTATCTTTGGGGAAGTCCTTCCGCTTTAGCCACATATTCTGAAAGGTTTTTTAATTAATTGAATTAGTTGAATTAAATTTCATTTTAAAATAAAACATGAAACTTAAATTATTTGTTCATCTAAAGTTTGACTATCAAACGAGGCAATTTGGGGTCAAAATTCAAGTAAATTAATTAATAAAAAAAACTGTCACGTTATGAGACAAAATGATGTACGACGGCGCGCAAAATAATTCAATTAATTTGAAAATAAAGGGAAAATTTTTTTTGGGACCATGACTACCAAATACTAAACATGCATACATACATATCGAGACATAACCGCCAAAAAAATATTAAACGACATATGGCGCCATAACTGCCAAAATAGCTTAAACGACATAATTTTCGAACTTCAATTTTTGACCAAAATTGATTATTTGCGATCGTAAATAGTCGATTTTCGTCAAAAAAAAAAAACGAAGTCTAAAAAATGTGTCGCTTAAGCTATTTTAGCGGTTATGGCTGGATATATTTTGAACTTCGATTTTTGATGAAAATCGAGAATATCTGCGATAGTAAATCGTTTTACGTTAAAAAAAAATTAAATTCGCAAATTATGTTGCTTAAGTTTTTTGGCCGTTATGGCACGATACAAAACAACATTTCAACGAGTTACATCGAGCCATAACCGCCAAAAAAGTTTAACCGACACATATTTTGGACCTGGTTTTTTTTAACGAAAATTGATGATTTACAATTGAAAATAATAGATTTTGGTTAAAAAATTAAATTCGAAAATTATGTCGCTTAAGCTTTTTTTGCGCGGTTATGGCGCGACATTATCATTCGTTTCTATTTTTCATATACAGATTAATTTTAATAGAAAATCTTTTTATCTTTTTGTTATTCTATATTTTCAAAAAATGCGTTCAAATTTAATATTTAAGACAATTTATTAAATTCATTAATACAAATATATGGTTGCCTGAAAAGCAACATATTCTAACTAACATTTTCATAATTTAATAGAGAAAAAGCATGCTAAAATAGAAAAAAGTAAAATTAATAATAAAATGGCTACCAAACCACAGCTTCTAAAGTTTAATGCGCTTCATTGACATCAGAGGCACTGCAATAATGTTTTAAAAATAGAAAAACATTCAATAAGGCAGAGTTGTAAAATAATAAAGCTATATATTTTTTCGTTACATGTCTTCTCTAAAGAAGGTAGCATCTAGTTTTAGATTTAGTTTTTATTTTTGTAACGATTATTTCAATGAAATGTGACGTAATTTATTAAAAAAAAGTCGATTTTAATTTTTTTTGTTAGATAGGGCGTTTAGCGTTTTAGGTGACGTTATGCATGTACATATGTGCACACATTCACACATAGATATATATGTATGTATGTAAATAAATATATTTTTATGAAAATTTTTTTTATAATTTTTCTTTTTCCCACGAATATGGATTGACGGCATTTCGATGATTTTTATGAATAATCGAATAAGGCGATTTTGGTTACTTTTGAATAGCTGTTGCCAAAGTGCTAATGTTATTTTTTATGTTATTGCAAAATTTTTGCAATATCGTGCCATAACCGCCAAAATAGCTTAAGCGACATAATTTTCGAACTCCAATTTTTGACCAAAATCGATTATTTGCGATCGTAAGTAAATAGTCGATTTTCGTCAAAAAAAAAGAAGTCCAAAAATATGTGTCGCTTAACCTATTTTAGCGGTTATGGCTCGATACAATCAAGCAATTGTGAGTTTTCATTTTATATAAAACATAAGGCATGTGAGAAAAGTGTTACCGTTTTCGAATTATTTTTAACATCTCTCGCTCCTTTATTGTAAGATAGACATATGTATTTCTAAAAATTCGGTTTTGGAATTAAAAAATATTATCTGCTGTAGAAATTAAATTATGTATATATGTATGTATGTAAGTTTATAAAACTATTTATGCATTAAAGTGAGCCATAATCGCCAAAAAAGCTTAAGTTGAACCTTTTATTTGATTCAGTTAGTTTTTTCAGATAAAACTTTTACTAATTTTTTCAAAAAAAAATTTTAAGAATTGTTATTGATTCAGTTAATTTATTTTCTGATAATACGAAAAATTTTAGTGAATGTGTTTGTAAATTATAAAAAAAATTTGCTGAATAATACAAAAAAAAAATCTGCAAAAATGTTTTTCTTTTCCTATTAATAAATTTGACGGAAAATATTTTGAGTTTCAGTTAACTTTTTTCTCTAATGCCATAATAAGTTAACTAAAAATAAAATTTTTTTTTTCAGTTAAATTTTTACAAAATTGTTATCAGAATCTACAAATTACTTTGTAGGTCCGCATTCACACAAAAAATTTACTGATTCAATGAATTTGGCTACCAGTGTTACCATATTTATTTGTTCAAAAATCTTCAAGTCGAGCAAAAAAAAACTTTTTTTGTGACCAAAAATCTTTTTTTTTATTTTATTGAATGGAAATGAGTTAAAATTTGTTTTGTTTCTTGTGAACTATTAAAAATAAAGCCAAATAACACAAAATATTTAATGTATAGAATATTTGTAAGATCATTATGAAGCAAATCAGAAAATTTGTAAGTAGTTTGGTCAAAAAATCCATCAATAATATATTAAAAGTACCAAAAGTAAAATTTTTAAAAATCTTATTTTAAGATAAAAAATCTTTTTTTGTCGTTTTAACATGTCTAAAAACTTCAAAAATAAGATAAATCTTCACATATGGTAACACTGTTGGTTACTGAAAACGAAATTTAGTTTTTTCTGTGTAAATCAAAGTACGAATAACAAAACAAAACAAAAATTCCCGTTAACTCGCTTGTTTTGCTTGGATGTTAGTTTTTGTTCTTGCATAAAAAAACTTTGAATTGTCCGAAATGTAGAAGCGTCCGAATTATTGGAGTGACCGGACTGGCGCATGTCCGGACTATCGAAGTTGTACTGTACGTACATATTGCTCATTTTTTTATGCATAATTTTTTTGGTTAAAAATACTCTTGTCAGTTGCTTTTTGTTTACGTGTCAAAAGTTGAGTTGATTTTTAGTTTCTTGAATAAAATATTGAATATATGTATATTTTTTTTTCATTGTTATTATGTTAAAATTTAAATTAATTATTTACAATTATTTACTCTATTTTCAGGTACGTGTGTTCCTCATTTGCAAATGAACTAAATATTGTTAATTTTTTGTCTGGGTAAGCAAAAAAAATTTTTTTTAAATAATTTCTTATTTTTTTTTTTTTTTTTTGCATACATAAATGTTTGTGTGTATTTGTTGTTCGCCGCCTTTTTCAGTGTAATAAATACATTTTGAAAGAAATTTTATTTCATCATTAAAAAATAACTTTAGTAGACCTCAATTTTTCTGTTAGCTTTACTTACACGTAATATCGTTGTAAGGTCAAATTTATAGGGTAATTTTTTTCCAAATGTGTTCTTGCTAGAGATTCCAAACGGGTCTGGTTTTCTTAATCCTGTAATTTCGGTACGCGCAAATATCTAATTGAGGAATCACGGGATTTAAGGATGATATGAGAAAACAATTGAAACTGCTTCCAACAATAAATTTTGTTAATAAATAAACAAAACAGTGTTGATCTAAATTCTACATATTGAGCCATAACCGCCAAAATAGTTTAACCAACACATTTTTGGGATCTTTTTTTTTTATTTTTTGACGAGAATCGATTATTGACGAACGCAAATGTTTGATTTTGGTAAAAAAAATCAATTTCGGAAATTATCGGCCCTTTTCTGTAAACCGAATACGAGTTTTCAAAAAATTTATAATGGTCCTGTAGACGTGCTTAAAATCATACAAGATAATTTTCTTTCAAATATGATATTTGAGAATCTATTAGTCTCGTGCATAAGACTTCTTATAAGAACTTTCAAGACATGAGGTATTTTTCAAATGCTTTACTACAGCGAAATCTTATAAAACAAACGTTAACAACACTGTTTGCAAGAATTTTTTTTGAATATTGTAGGTATAAGAGTAAAGAAGAAAACACTTCGTGACGGAAGAATTTGTGATCAGTGATGCCAACTTTTTTGACTCTAAAGACACATCAACATTTAAAAAAAGCACTTAAAAGCGTAATTTTGATATCTAAATAGCGTAAAAAGCACTTTCGTGAAAAGCGACTGAAAATCCATAAAGTGAATTAATGTGAAGTTTAATAATGTTTAAAATTTTCTTAGCTATTCTCCATTTAATGAAATATATCAGACGAAAAATGTATGCTTTACACTGAAAAAATAAATACGCCGAGTAATTATTAAAATAATTTTAAGAAATATACAAATTTCTTAAAAGCACTAATTAATGCTTTTTCTTATTTTGGCACTAACGCTCAAAACTTGGCGCTTTGAGTCTTCAAAAAGCACTAAAAATAGTGTCAAAAGCACCAAGTTGGCATCGCTGTTTGTGATACTCACCCTTATTCTATTTGGCGTCGGCAACATAACACGACGTCGTTTTTAATGTTGTTTAGCAAATCGGTATTCCCGTAGATAATATTGCCATTTATCGATGACTGTCAGCATATGTTTGGTATTCTGAAAGAAACATTGATGTTGCCGTTCATTTTGTCGTCAGTGTTTTTGATGTCGTGTTCTGTTGTGTGCATGCCTCAACGAATTTGAAAAATAATTTAAATGATAAAAAAGTGAAATATAAACAGATATAAAAATGTACATATTTATTTGAAAAAAGTTCTTAAAAAAAGTGAAAAATATAATATGGACAAAATTAAAATTACCAAACCCAACCAATTTGAAAAGCTTGTGGAAGAGTTGGAAAAGTCCTTCTTTTGCTAGAGGATTCCGCAGGGGCAGTACTCCTAATAATTTCAAGGTGCAGTGGGAAAGTGAGACTGCACTAAATTCCCTCGGTCCACCAATTAGAACTAGTGGTGGATGGCAAAATGTAAGGTAAATAGTGTGTTGGGAAAGTATACTGTATGATAAAATTTGAATACCTTTGGAGGAAGCTCCAAGCTCCAATAAACCTTGATCTGATCCCTTTTGTTTCAAAAGTTAGGCTCTATTGTATCCAATACATTCCTAAATGATGTTTTGTTCATCCTAAAATATTTGTAAAATATTAAAAGGATGAACATTACCCATTATTTTCCAAAAACATGAGAGAACTTATCACTTACTTTTCTCCGTGGGTAACTGGCAAATGCATGACTTTTGTCTGAGAAATCTTATTTTCACTATTATTTTTTATTTTTATTTTCATCGTCTCAATAGGAAAGAAAAACATTTTATTTTAATTTATTTACAAAGCTTTTACTTATACAAAAATACTTTTACCAAAAATAGTAAACAAAATGAACCAGCTGACTCAAATATTGGATATGTGTATTGTATTTATCGATAAACAGGCAACGTCGTCATAACACTGTTAGGGAATACAAAGTTAGCATTGATGTTGTGTTATATTGATATTGTTTTAAAATTGATGACGATGTTGCCGACGCCAAATAGAATAAGGGTGACTAGCTTCTTTCTACGCATAAGAGCGTGTACGAACGTCATGCATTTATAGGGTTGCCAGATACCAAAAGTCAAATACCTGGACAATGGAAAAAATTCAACTGGATTTTGAAAAAATAACTGGACAATTTAAAAATAACCTTAAAAAGCAAAGTGTTGATACTTTTTGAAAATATTGTTTTGGTTGTAAATTGCCAGTGATATACAAAATAGAGGAACTAATCAGTGTTAGGGAAAATTACAACTGGTTGTACATTTGCAAGCACTATTGTCTCTTTTTATTTAGTATTAAAAATTTTTCCTTAGAAGATATAAAACACAACCAGAAAACAGAAGTTTTTGCCTTGTTTTAATAAGAAAAGCTGATCCTTATGTATTTTTATCTCCTGATTACGATTCCGTCATTAGTTTTAATCTGTAAAACAATTTCCTTTATTTCGATAGCTTTACATTGAGGAGCATAGTTTAGTCCATAAAACTTTTTTATTATATTTTTTACTTAAATAACTAGTCGTTATGAATTTTTGTCCGCTAATTACGAAAAAAGATTTCTTATATTCTTATACCCTCTAGTTTCAGAGATTTGTGCATTATATTTAAAAAATAATATCTCGAATTTTTCTTTTCTTACGCCATCAAAAAATATTATTTCTAATAATATGACGTCGCTGATTTTGAATGTAGCCTCTATTTTTTATAAGTTCTGATTATTTTAGTGAGCCTAATTACGAGTGTCGTATTTCGAATACGAAGAGTTTGTAAAGCAATATTCTTTAGTCTTGTACAAAATAGTCGTAGTAGAAGTCGAAATACCACACTCGTGATTAGGCCCAATAATTTTGCATTAAAAATTAAACTTTTTCCTTAAAATTGTTTTTTTTCTGGTAAAAGCTGCAAATTTCGATATAATAACTACAAATAAAACAAAAATTTTCTGGAGTGGTCAATACAACATTTATTATACGTAATAATTGCATTGATCAGATATGTGATACAAAAAACAAATTCTTTTGGAAGGCATGAGAGAGCAAAAATTTTAGTCTTTTTTTTGTGAGACTAGAGGTGATAGATAAATAATAAAACTATATTCATAATCAGCGGACAAAAATACATAAGAACCAGTTAATTTAATTTCAAAAATTTAAATAAAAAAAATTTAAGAACTAAACCAAAAAGACGAGATTTTTAACATCCATGTAATAAGAGTACGATATCATGATATACTCAAAGTTCATCTACTCAAATAGAATTTAATGAAATTTAATAATCCAGAAAGTATTTTTAAGTTTGGGGAACCATTCGTGATATAAGTGAATTATAAAAAATTGGCATAAAATAAGCATATGCTAATTGTCACTATATCTTTAAAACTACAGCTGCTGGGGAAAAACTAATGATGCCATCGTAATCAGCAGATAAAAATACATAAGGATCGGCTATTTTAAATGAAGCAATAAAACCACTGTTCCGCTGTGCAATTAATTAAAAAATATAATTGATAAAGAAATTATTTTCCAAAATTTAAGAAATAATTTTTAACTGGATAAATTCTATGTTAGCTGGTAACTGGATGAGGCTCTAAAAAACTGCCAGGCCGTCTGGCAACCCTATGCATGTATGTGTGTATGATCTTTTATTTTTCTGCGCACATGCAAAGGCACACACATGCATTAACATTAGTTGTATGCGGTTAATCACATAATAGCTTGCCATCTACATATTACACACACACTCAAACGTACAATATGAAAAATGACAAGCATACACTAATCAACAGTACTTCTTTTGAGTGTTTGTTTTGTTTTGCTGCCTTGGCGTTTTCGCTTGTTAACACTGATATACACGTACACCAATACATCCATCGTGCTTCGCTTATAGTACGACAGCATTTATTATTGGTTTAGTATAATATGTACATGCGACGTGAATACATTTAAAAATCATGACGTTTTTACATTTCAAGACTGTTTACGCAGCTCTCTAGAATCTATATAATAAAATAATTTTAAAAAAATATAAAAAAATTTTTCTCTTGTCAGAGTATGTAAGTTTTCTAAAATCGTGCGATTTCAAAACGATCGGTTTGCAGAAAAGGGCCGTATGTCGCGTAAGTTTTTTCAGGCGGTTATGTACGGCACGAATGTAAGTCTTTAAAAGATCCAATAAAATTTGTCATAAGCTCCAAATTGTACTAAAATTTACATTTTCATTAAATTTTGGGTGTATTTATTAATATAGAAATATTTAGTTTACGACAAAATGGTTTTAATTTAATTTGCCCATTTTAATTTTTTTTTTTTTTTTTTTTTTTTTTTTTTTTTTTTTTTTTGAAAAAACGTTTGGACGTTAAAAGTGGACGTTAAAAGTGGAAACTATATTTTTCGCTGTTAGTTAGACTTGGGTCGAACTAGTGAACGAGTTCGACCCAAGTCTACTGTTAGTGCTTGCGACCACAGGTGGGTATTCTATTTTGAGGTTACGAAATAAATTGGCTGTTAAATGATGAAATGTCCAGAATTGAGCTGTCATTCTTTGACATTTATTTAGTAAAAGAGCTGGAAAATGTTAACCATGGAACGCTGCACTCTTGGACAATGAATTTTAATGGTGAAAATTTACTATCAAAAAAACTGAACGAACACAACGCATTTTTCAACAAAATAATCTCTTGTGATGAGACCCATTTTAAATTACGCGGTTATGTAAACAAACAAAATTGTCAAATATAGCGCTCACAAAATACACACTCGAAAAAACATTACATCCAAAGAAAGTGACCGTATAATGCGATATGTGGTTAGTTGAGCGACCTTTGGTTTCAGCAAGACGGCGCCACAAGCCACACAGCCGGTCAAACAATTCAGTTAATGCATGAGATATTTCCCAGTCGTGTAATTTCTCGATTATCCAATGTCAATTGGCCGCCACGTTCTTGTCATTTAACGCCGCTAGACTATTTTCTCTGGGCCATTTGAAAGACCGGGCTTACGTGACAAAACCAAAAACAACTGACGCTCTGAAAGATAAAATTCGGCGCTGCATTGACGAGGTAAGCGAAGATTTGTTGCAAAATGTAGTTTAAAATTAAAAAAAAAGAGTGGACGTTTGCCAACGTGCTGGATGTGGACATTTGCTCGACATCATATTCCATTATTAAGTCCCATATACCTACTTTACATTAGTATCAATACAACTGAATTTGTCAAAAGAAAAATTTATTTTTAAAGGCTCAATCAGACGTGACATAACCATAGCCATAGAGAGCAGCCGTTCGAACCAAACTAATGGGCAACACTGTATTCGATTATACGTGACTCGCCATAACGCCATAACTCTCACCATAGAAACCAATTGAATTTTGGTTTGGTTTTGGTTATGGCGTTATGGCTATGTCACGTCTAATTTAAGCTTAAGACCATTTACTTCCTAACCTTTAACTTACTCACCCTTTATACGAGTAACAGATTTTTTAACTTAATTTTAATTTATACTCGTAATTAAAATTAAATTAAGTGGTTGTTATTTTCTAATTTAATTAACACAAAGTGTATGTGAGATATAGAACTTTTTTTATTTGTTTGAAAGGCCTATCGATGCTATTACCCTACAAATAATGCGACTAGTCCATACATGCATGTAAAGACTAGTCCAAACAGGAGTAGGAGTACCACAAGACTACTCCAAATATATGAAAAAAGGTGGTCAATTTAACATTGCGATGTCCTAGGGTTGCACCACATGGTCCAACTTTGCATTACATCGGACTAACCCCAAAACTACTCCATATGGAATAGTTATAGACTACTCGCATACAAGTTGTAAGTGCCTAAGAAGAACGATCATATTCGTTTAAACACGAACACTTATCGTACAGCATTGAATGCTTGTATGAAAACGGCATAATCCATGACTGCATTACATGGTACCATGATGTCACTAGTCTGTTTCATCTAGATTGGACCACGTACTCCAATATTATTTGCAGGGTAGGCCGTGTTTTCTCCGTTGACGATGTTGGCCAGCATCACTCTCAAATATAGACCGATGACGCCGCACACTGGGCCAGATTTGAAACAAAATGCACGATTTTTTTTATCTAAATGTTGATTTTCCTTATTATGGCAATTAAGAACTAATCCATAGAATGAACATTTATTAAATATTCGTATTATTTTCTTAGTAACCTCTTCCACTGACTGACTTTTTATAATTTTGTGTTTAAGGCGATAAGACGCATAATTTTTGATTATTTAATTTTTGAATAATTCAAGAGTGTAATCAAAGTTATTCGCGCCTTCAATTATTGTTCGTCTCTGTTGGCAACACTGCCCACAATTTTTAGCTGTTAACAAATTTACCGTTTTTGATTTAGTTTCCACACCTACGCATTGTTTCTTTACGCCTTTGATCTTAGTTTTTTTTAGTTTTAATTTTAAAAGCTATTAAAAAAATACTACTAAAGAAATAAAATAAACATTTACATTTTATTTGGTATGTTCTATGTATAATATGTAGGTATGTGTATGTATGTATGTATATATGTAAAATTGTGTTTGTGTTTATGTATCAATTAAAAAAAAATATATGCTACTCCCCTCACTCCCTCCCACCATTCTTGACAATTTTTTTTTTTAAATGTAAACATAGACAAAAAAAATTTTAAGTGGAACCCGCTCCATATTTTTTTCCTTTGAGATAGTGCTGAGTTACTTAATAATTTATAAAGAAACAAGAAAATGTGGGACATATTGATATCGGCGATATGAGAGCCACCAAAACATTGATAAGAAGAGTGAGTGAGAGGGAGCACAATAAAGGAAATTTAGCTTATTTATTGCAAATAACGGTTCTGCTATGAGAGCTCTGTAATATGGAAGTGGTTTGAGAAGTGGTAATTAGTTTGGGAAAAATAATTGATTACAATGAAATTTACATATGTATGCGTATAATAAATAATACAGTAAAGAAATACATACATACATGTTGTGGGCGAATTTTCGTTGGAGCTTGTAAATAGAATATTGTGTGTAAGGAAATGAAATTACATAGTCATGAAAACAAGAAATAATTTGATATGTATGTGATAATAATATTTCTTCTAATAATAATAATAATTGTACTCGTATGGTCAGACATTTAGACATGTGTACGTACATATGTATATACATATGTACCCTGAAGGAAACGTCGATGGTGAAAATGTACTGAGTCACTTTTGACTTTGTCACCAGTACTACCCTACAATTATTCCCCATATAATACTTTGTGCTATAGACATTTAGCATGTGCTTGTCATTGAAAATCTACTAGCTAGTAACTATAAAACAATTGACTGGGTAGTGAATTCATAGTTCTTATGGGAACATGGAGACATACCAACCAGACATTCAATGGTACATTTCTATACCTTACGTACATACAAATTTAAGGCCCAACTATAATGTGAATAAGCTAGCTTAAGCAACTGTGCGGTTACATATAAAACGCATGTGGCAAACTATAGGGTGTTTTTTTCAGAGGTATAGAACTTCGAATTGAAATAAAACACAAGAAAATCGTTTTAATGTCCATCAATTTGGCTTTATTGGAAGGATAATTTTATGCCATTAATGTTTAAATATGATTTCGGGCATGTGGCCGCCGCGGGTGGCTCGAATAAAGCCAATTCTACAGGTCCAATTTTCAACCACTTTTTCGAGCATATGGGGCCGTATGTTGGCAATAACGCCACGAATGTTGGCTTCCAAGTCCCCTAACGTTTCTGGTTTGTTGGCGTAGACGAGCGACTTCACATATCCCCAAAGAAAATAATCCAATGGTGTCAAATCACACGATCTTGGTGGCCAATTGACAGGTCCATTCCGCGAAATTATGCGCTCATCGAATGTTTCCTTCAATAAATCGATTGTGACGTGCGCTGTGTGGCATGTAGCGCCGTCTTGTTGGAACCACAACTCATCCACATTCATGCCATCTAATTCGGGAACAAAATAGTCGGTTAGTCGGCTCCAATTGTTGTGCACGGTGGCGAATCGATTCATTCGGGTCCTCTTCAACACTTTGCTCTACAGCGGCAATTGTTTCTTCGGTGCGCACTGTTGGACGTCTCTGCGGATGCGTATTATCACATAGAGTAAACGTAGTGCGAAAACGATCCATGGTTAACCGAATTAATTGCTCTGATGGACGATTATGTCGACCATAAAATGGACGGAGCTTGCGGTAAACTTCGCGAACTGAACCATTATTTTCGAAATAAATTTGCACGATTTGCAAGCGTTGTTCTTTTGTCAACCTGTTCATGATAAAATGGCAAACCAAACTAATTATTAATCACTTGACAGCTGACAAAATGGCCGCCAGTTAAAAAAGTGATGCCAACTTAAAGTTCTATACCTCAATAAAAAACACCCTTTATAATGTACTTAACAAACTTTTCGTCAAGTTTCGTCAAATGTCATTTGCTTAAGTAAAGTGCCAAACTGAACGCACATTCCGTAAGGAAACAACTGTTTGTGCATTTTTTGAACACAAACAAGCAGCAGCAGAAAATATTCATTGATTTTAAATATTTTTTTATTGTTTCTTATTTTAAACTCGGAAAATAAAGCAAAACTTTTATTTTCATTGTTTGTTTTACAATACACATATACACACATACACATGTATTTACTTATGTATATTCAATGTTGTACTTTTTAGTAGGCAAAACAAATAAAACAAGTAATAAGGTGATGGATATGTTTATATGTGAATTTTTAATAGATTAGGACATTCTTTCAAGTTAGTTTAATTGAATTGCATTAATTTAGGTGTTATGAGAAGAAGCAAAATTACTACAAAATTATTGACAATAGATGTGCAGCTGTGGCTAATAGAGCTGCAAAACTATCGATAGTGGCTCCATTCGATAGTTTCGATAGTATTTTTTGATGCCATCGATACTATCGATAGTTTTTGATTCTTAGAAATACCCCTTTTGCACACGGAAAGTTTACTTTGCAAAGTCTTAATTCAGCTGTGTGAAAGACAGAGTGATAAATACTATCTCTTTCTGTCTTTCTCCCTGCTGAATTAAGGCTTTGCAAAGTAAAGTTTCCGTGTCTATAAGGGCTAAAACTTATCAATTGCGTATTTTTCTAATATAAAATCTTGAATTTTTTAATCATTCCATAAAGTAAAAAGAAAGTTGATTTTTTTTAAACTTTTAGTTCCAATGTTTTTAATACAAGCATATATACACAGTTCTATAAAAAAATTAAACGAAAAAGCAAACAGATATATAGATGGATCAATAAAAAATAAATTAAAAAGGAATAAAATAAAAAAAAAAATCTTTCATCATTACTTAAACTATTGCAGTTAGCTAAAAAGTATTCCTTTAACAGAAGGAGAAGCAAACAATTTAGCGTCACCTTTTATTTAAAAGTAAAGAGCGTAGACAGTCCAGTAGTCGTCAAATTTAGCCGCCGTCAAGTTTCTTCATGTATTTATCAAAGCCGTTGGTACATAATAATTTTATTTTTATGCAATTTGCTTCTAGTAGATAAAAACTGACATCTTATGTTGAAACAAATCAAAACTAATTAATTTGTTTTCACATTTATATATGTAATGATAACCATTACCAAACCAGGCGGCGAAATTTGAATGTTGCATTTTTTATTACACAGTCGCCATCATTCCGTTTTTATTGACTTTGATTTTTTCTCTTTTAGTAGAGTGTTTTTGTCGATAGTATCGCTATCGAAAAAAATATCGATATTCCACTTAAAATAAAACTATCGATACTATCGATAGTACCATCGATAGTTTTGCAGCTCTAGTGACTAAAGGCTCAGTTAGCCGACTGTAATGTAATGTAACTGTAACGTAGAAAACAGCTGATTGATATTTTTATATGAAAAGTAGGTTACGTTACATTACATCTCTATAACAATTTTCATTACTTTTCACATAAAAAAATCGATCAGCTGTTTCTTACTGTTGCAGTTACTTTACATTACAGTCGGCTAACTGAGCTTTAAAGAATACTTAAGTGCATGTAAGTACATTATGGTCACCTAAAAGTCACATCTAAATTGTTTAAGCATTTGACAGACTTATCGTTCAATTCTGACATTAGCTTAAGCCAGCTTATTCATATTATAGTTGGGCCTTTATGTATATTGCAAAATCCACCAGAAATACACTACATCTGTTTTCTCTCTTTCTTTTATACTGATGAGTAGAAGAGAAATTGTAGACAATGTAACTACTACTAGAGTTTTAGTGTTGACATAGAGACACTTGGCCCCAGTCTGACTGCATGGTATGTATGTAGATATAATTACACGCATACATACATACATATGTACACACTTACATATGTAAATAGTATGTCTCCCCAGAATTGGTTTAGCACATACGCCACTAAGTTGGAGTGGAGTAAAACGACAAGGAATGTTTACATAAAGTTTTCTCAAAATACTTATACCCGATGGATTTCTTTTGTATTTGCAGCACTCCTTCCGATACATGTTTTGAAGAAAAATGTAAATTTTTGTGACTCATGAATTAAGTTAGATGTTAATACCTATTAATTTATTGAAAAACTAAAAATACGTTTTATGCCCCATACACCACTTTTCTTAATTTATTTTCAAAAAGTAGTTTTTTTTTTTGCTCCATACGTATGTATGTATACTTACTCCTGTGAGCTGTTTTGTTTATTTTTATAGCTGCCCAGAGAAATAAGTAGATCATTTAACGCCGGCCAAGAAGCTGAAGCCGATCCGCTTACACACACAAGAAAAACAAATACATAATTGAAGTGTATTTAATAGGTATAAAGAGTGAAATTAAATCATTCCTGTTATACTCAAACATGAATAATTAAGTTTTTTAATATTTTATTTCAGTGTTTAATAAGTTTATATTAAAACATGTAATTGGCGGCTGCGTCTGGCTGATGATGTTTTTGCTTAACAGTCGCCGTTGAATTTTTCTAACGTCACCTTCTTTTTATTGTTATTCATTTCTTATAAAACTGAAGCAGACAAAAGTTAACTTTACTTTGTACGTTCTTGTATGAAGAATTTGACGCAATCGCCAAACAGTGGCGTGTACAGCAAAACAATACGTATTAAACATAAAAATAGAGGGCTTTGGAGCAAAATGAATGCTTAATATATCAGAAACCATAGTAAATTTCGTGAAACGCATTTTTGATGCAGAAAGATGGTATTCAAAATATGTACAAACATTAAATTCCATTCATTCATTTTGTTTAAGAATGATCAGTGGATCAAAACTACGACGATATGTAAGTGTTATTCTCTGGCTATATTTTTACGTGTTTTAAAATAAAACTTACATACCGGAAATTAGACCACTTGAAAGATGCATTAAGCATACCACAAATTCGAAAGTGCATCAATATGTATGTTTTTGAAGAGACCGGCAGGCACTACATTGGAAAAACTAAAATCGGGCCGACCCAGATCATTCAGATCGCTGTAAAACGCAAAAAGTGTTTATTTAATCTTTCAATTATGAGACTTACAAGTATTTAATGTGCGTAAATCGTCATTATACTGAATTATACACAAAGTTGTAGCTTAGAGGGTGAAAGTTTTCTGGCAGCAATTTTTGCATTCTACTCATTAAATTTTCATCTGCACAATGCAATTTTTCTTGCAGATACATATTTTTTTGTTGGTACAGGCACATGACACATATGTATGTATGTATGTAGGCAAGAATGATAAAATAAAGATTACGCCTTGCGCATGATATACCGTTTGATGACGTAGTAGTCCCCTCGCAAAGGTTACCAAGTCTGTACCATATGTGATATTTATAATTTCTTGCAAAAAATTTATTTATTTTGTTGTAGTTGGCAGCCCTGTGATTAATTTACTCAGAAAGATCTCCAAGAAAAAAATTAAATGTTGTTGCTTAAAAGCTGCATAACTAAGAAAAATAAAAAACAAAATAAAAATAAAGAGATAAGAAAAAGAGCAAAAATGAAAGGTGAGATTGTGTGTGTGTAATAGTTCTATAGTTGAATTTCACTAACCAATGAGAACACAGGCTGAGTGACGTCAGAATTCCATCATGCGCAGAAATGTATTTTTATTCTTGCGCGCTGGCGTAATCTTTGTTTTATCATTCTTGTATGTAGGTATAACGTTGATATATAACGAAGGAAAGAACATATTGCTTATTTACTTAAACAACGTCATAACTGAAAAAAAACCATTTTGCCAAAAAATGAATTTGAAGAAAATTTAATTTTTCTGTCAAGAGTTGAGTGTATACAAGATATTTATATGACGTTTTTACACAATATGAAGAACTCTGCAACATTAACTAAAATATTCCATTTTTTGAGTTAAAACGTTCTTTTAGTAAATGAGTCTAATGTGTCGAAAAATGCAGAAATCTCGATTTAAAAAAAAATAATGAGTTAGGACCTTTTTAATCACAATGGACCCAATTGGGTCTCCGAGTGGAGGTGCGGTAAAGCACCACCCTTCCTAACCTAGGACCTTTCTATATTAAGGTAACGATATATGTATTTATAGTATATTTATGAAGTACGTTTGTATCTGATTTAATTTCAAGGCCTGTCAATTCTAGAAAAAATCGAGTATCGCACACTAGAGAATTTTACTTTTACTACTTCCTAATTTACATAAGATTATGAGCAATGTGCGGTTTTGTTTTGGGTAAAGTCTGGGCTAGATTGAAAACTGAATTTGAAATTTTCACTTACTAAATAAATAAAGAGCCCCGATTGTAATGTAAATCCTCAAATAAAGCATTTTAGATGTCTGTCTCGATAAACAAAAGTCGTACACATTTAACTTAAATAATAAAAGTGCTAAAAATAAAATGCTCTTTATCACATTGTTTGAAAAAGAAAAAAAAACAATGTTCTTTCTATTGATAACATTGAAATAACAATTATGTACGTCTGAATGTATAAAAAAGCTATTGCAGCTTTTCTTTTGTGTTAGAAAATACTCTAAAAGAACCAAAAAATTCTAATCTCAAGGGTTTGTTATCAATTTTTGTTTCTTTGTTTATTTTGATTGTTCCCAAAGCAAACGTCATAATTTGTTCTATATTTAATAGAAAGAAAAAAAAATAATACATATCGACGACTTAGAGTGTAAACATGCTAACTCACTTCCAGCAAATTTTACAGTAGGTACAAAATACTGTTTACGGTTTCTATACAAAGCTTAAGAAATTAGCCTAATACATTAAGTTTCTTCGATCTTCAAATTAGAATAAATATTTTAGCAAGTCGATGAGGTGTCTCTATCTCTTTCGAACGGCATTAAAATGTCATATGTTATAAAAAGTGGATTTAGCTGGTTTACACTCTAAGCCGACGATGTGAAGAAAAATATGTAAGATATTTTAATTCCCTTTGTCTTATTCTCTTTATTTTTGTTTATGTTTATAAGATTGTGGGTGGTGTGTGTGTGTGTGTGTATATATATATACAATTTGTGTGTGTTGCAACACTTGATTATATTTTTTAGTTTTTAGGTCAAAAAAATGTTTAACACACATTAAAACAGTAAAAAATTTTAAACAAAATTATTCACCTACATTATCTACAAAAACAAAAACTAATAATTTTTCTTCTCTCACCATGATCTCTCGAACTAGAACTAGACAGTTTTTTTATAATACAATTAAATATCAACGAATGTACATATCGCTCATTTACTTCAATAGTGGCACAACTCAAAAAAAACCAGTTTAGCAGAAAACGCGTTTTAAGTTTTCAATTTGCATACAACTTAATGGAAAAATGAAAAAAAATTCTGCTCTCAGGAGGTGATGGTACAAGCTATTTATATGAAATTTGTACACAAGATAAAATACGAAATGCCGCATCTTTCTGCATTTCTAACTCAAAAAACTCGTTTTTTGAGTTATGCCACTATTGAAGTAAATGAGCGATATGTATGTATGTATGTATTCATTAGCATGTGTATGGGTTTGTTTGGGGCTGAGCATCGGTGTTGCCACTTTTGTGTAATTTATATGTATGTAATTTCATATATAAGCATATTGTTACGAAAATGGCCGCCGACAAGGTTAAGCAGCATTACACAAAAATATTCCAACAGGGTTAATGTAAGTGTTACGCGAAAATATTCCTACAGGTTCAATGTAAAGAATAATATAGAATAGTAGCAAACAACTAAATAAGCATGCGCAGCATATATGTACATATGTACAAGCTTGATTAAACGTAAACAAGCAAAAGCAACAACAAAAAGCGTCTGCTTATTAAGAAGATTCACATATTTACACACATGCATACATGGGAATTCAAACGAAAAGCAAAAGATAAACAACCACCTTGTGTATTGCTTAGTTAATGATGTACACACGCATTCATATACACATGTATGTACATAGTTACCACATGAACTTAATTAGGCACTTTGTAAACAGCATATAAGATGATAATGATCGTCTAGACATTGCTTGAAACTTCTAGTGGCATTTGTGTGGAATATAAAAAGAGGTGACGCAGCCAATGAGTTAGTTAGTTGCAGTTGTGAGTCAGTTGCGAACAAGTCAGTTGCGAACAAGTCAGATGATAATTAAGTTGTGAATTAATAATAGTCTGCGATACAGGGGTGAGTTGATAGCTAAGAGCAGTCTGTGCTTTACACGTGAGTTGGAGTAAAGGAGAAACTATAGGACAGTCTAAAGTGACAGCAAAGTCTGTCGTGGAATTGAGATAATTGTGAAGTCTATCGTGTCGACTGGAGTAAAGGGAACAGCGCAGCGAATAGACGTGTGTAAGGTTGTAAGTAAAACCAGTGAGTCTTTATTGGTGTATCAACTGTGAGTGTCGGCAGAGTGAGTGCCGTGTGTGACAAGCAGCAGACAAAGAGGTATTGGTGTATCAACTGTGAGTGACGGCGGAGTGAGTCTCGTAAGTGACGAGTAGCAGACAAAGAGGTGTCACGTGAATACTTGCGCAGCCAGCTAAGAGACGTGTGTAAACTACAGCGAGGAAGGCGTAGTGGTAACCAGTTGTGAATATTTGTGTGTAATTCAGTAGTTTAAGTTGTATTAGTTTATATAAGCTCTTGATTAATTTAGTTTAAGTGTATTTGTAAATAAAACTTGTATCATTCTTAACCCTAATTACTAAATTACTACACTCGGCTCTTGTATTTATTTGCAAATCTTCGGATCTACGGAAAAGCGTTTTTATAGAGAGAAAAACGTAACAATATCAAACGTGCTAAATTATCAATTTTTCTTACTCAAAATCACTTACAAAAATAATAAAATATGATATCAGCAGAGAGAGAGAGAGAGAGATAGAGGGCATCCATGCAAATGAAAAACATAAGTGCTTTCTCATGTTTTATTCTCGGCAGTTTTTCTTGAAGCAAGTCTGAGTTTATGGGAGAGAGAGGAAAGAAGACAGAAGAGGGGCACTGACTTGCTTGTACAGAAAAGTTACTTCAATTCTCTTTTGTTATTTCATTCGCAGCATTAAAGCAATAGGAAAATTGAACAAGAAACCGTCTGAGTGCAAACAAACGAGCAGTTTCAAAAGAGAATTGAAGATAACTGTTTCAAGAAAAAGTGCCAAGGCTAAAACATGAGTTTGCATATAAATTTTTTACTCTAGTATAATTAATAAAACAACTTACTTCTCAAGAGAATTAATAAAAATATGTTGAATGATTTATTTAAGTAATTTATTATAACCAGGGAGAGGGGTTTCATGCAAATGCATATTTTTGCCCTTAAACCTGATAATGGCGAGAACGAAATATCATTATTATCAAAATGTCATGGATTTGTTAGTGTATATTTTACTGAAAATTCATATTTTTGCATAATTTGGCCTTAAATGCATATTTCTGTTTCATATTTTGTCAAAAATTCAAATTTCCAAAAATACTATTTTTTATTATTATTGTTCGAACTTCATTTGTTTCTATATCTATGATTTTTAGGCTAAAGTTCGTTTCACTTTGTAAGCCAAATTACATGTGATAATTATTAATGAGCAAATAACACCAAAGATAGGGTCTGCTCGTAAATACATCACTGCGCTGCAAATGGAAATTTAAATGTTCTAAAATGGTTCACTGAGGTAAATAATGCATAAAAAAATGTCAAATATGATGTACAAATATGATTACTACTAAAACAGATTATCAGCGAACTTGTATTGCATTTTAAATAAAAGTTTGCACTTATGATGCCGAGCAGTGATGCATTTACGAACACACCCATAATTGTAAATATTCTGACAAACACGTACTAGAACGGAACAACCAGCTGTGTGGTGTCAGTTGATGTAAATTTCTCCTTTTTATACTCAGCTTTTATCGCAAATGGAACTTGTGAATTGTTTTGATTTATCGTATTAAAATTTGCTTAAAGCTCGTTTTGCAATGAAAGCTCAATTTTACCATCTCCAAGTTTGTGTTAAATAGAACAAAAATAAGCAAATTAACTAACATGTGCATAATTAGTAAAGAACAAACGACAATGGCAAGACTGTTGTAAATTTAAGTGTCTAAATAAAACAAACCCCGAAATTTAAATTAAACAGCAGATATATATATAATTAAAAAATTAAAATGCCTTTTAGGATTAATTTCGACTTTAGGTGCAGGACTTATTAAGTTAAGCACTTTTATGTAAAATCTGAAGAGGAACATATTTTTGACACATTTTGACTCTCCAACTTTTCTTCGTACATTGCCCCTTTTGCAGAAAGAGATCAAATAAGTGCGCTTAAACGGTAAAGGTAAAGGGTTAAAATGTTTCTCCAAAATGTTTGCCATGCCAGATAACTATGTGACTATTTTTGCCCCTGTGCTGCTAAATAGGGATTTCGTGATTTAAAATGTTTAATGTACAGAAATATTCACCCTGAAATTCTATTATAAAGAGCTTGAAATTCAATAGCAGAAATAAGTTAAAATAAAAAATATCGAGCCCTTTTTTTAATTTAATCGTAAGCGAAATGTAGGAAAAAATATATATTTTTGAATTGAATTTTGTTAAAATTTTATGGGCCAAACAAAACATAGTTTAGAATTATCAAAATGCCAAAATTGTTGATAACTTTTAAGGTACGGGTTGTAAAATTGTATCGTAATTTACGTACATATATAAAATATATTTGAATAGGTAGTATAAAAAAAACCTTCAATTTAAAGTTTTGTCGCTTGCGATTAAGTCTAAAATAGGGCTCGACATGTTTAAGGGCTAATTTTCTACTTATTCTCCATTGACTTAAAAAAGTCCCATTAGCCAGCATTGTTCTGGTTTTAGTCTATTTCTAATGAAATAGCAAATCAAACTCAAATGATTATTTAATTCCTCATGAATAATCATCAATTTCAAAAATATAATAAATTCAGTAAAGTGCGACTCCGACTCGCGCACGAAGGGTTCCGTACGAACACTAGATATGTAATTTAATACAAACTTCATCTACATATATAATATATAGTTTTGGAATTTTTCTTCGTTTTTGGGGTCTTTTCGGTTTTCTTGTTTTGGCGTTTTTTTCGATTATGGCGATTTTTTTAAGTTTTGGCTCGTTTTTTAGTTTTGACACTTTATTTTCTTGTTTTGGCGATTTTTTCGGTTTTTGGCGTTTTTTCATTTTGGCGATTTTTTGTAATTTTTGGCGATTTTTTCATTTTTGCAATTTTTTTTATATAAAATTTTTTTTTAGTTTTAGCGACATTTCGCGTTTTGGCGATTTTTTTCGATTTTTGGCGTTTTTTATTTTAATTTCGGCGTTTTTTTTTCATTTTGGCGATTTTTTTTAATTTGGCGATTTATTTTAGTGTTAGAAATTTTTTTTAATATATTTATTTTTTGGCGATTTTTTTTTTGGTTTGGCGATTTTATAATTTTCGGTTTTTTTAGTTTTACCGTTTTTGAAAATTTCAAGTGCTTGCCTCTTACTGTTTCCAAGATATAGCAAGTTGTCAAAATTACATAGTCAAAATTGCATTAACTGATGGAACACCCATTGATTTAATTTTTTTTTTAATTTTAGTGTTAATTATTGTAGTGTGTATAAAAATACACTAATTTTACAAATTTCAAGTTTCAATATACATATGTATGTTCATACAATTGTATGTATATTACATGGGATTTTAACATTTTTCGTTGCTCGTTTTGGAACACCCTTTAGTTTTAAATTCTCATGTATTTGTTGTTGTAGCGGCCAAGGTTCTATATACTCTGTCCAAATTTCAGGTCCGTAGCTCTTACGGTTCCTGAGAAAATACTGTGTGACGGACAGACGGACAGCGTAGCGAAAACAATAGGGTTGCTTTTCACCTTTGGTGTACGGAACCCTAAAAATTACCGGCCTGTCCCACGTTATGAAAAACAACAACAAGTTTTCTAATGCTATTGTTGTTCGCAATACAAGTTGTCGATCGAACGATTTCTGGTGACATCGTGGGACAGGCCGTACATTTTTTTTCGATGTGGCAACACTAATATATGTAAAATTTTATACTTTCTAGCTCTTTTTTTTTTTTTTTTTTTTTTTTTTTTGTTTGTTATTGTTTTATATAGTTTTGGTGGGGTATGGTGTACTCTCCTCATACATACGCAAATGCACACAAAAAACGCTTGCAGAAAACGACGCAGGTTAAACAACAACAATTATATAGAAAATACAGCAGCAGCAAACTGAAATGAATTGAAATAAAAAATAAAAATTAAATAAAATGGGGTCATTGTGCAATCAATATACACATTTCTATACACAGAGAACGAGAGAACTGAAACACTAGTAGTCAATATTTTCAATTAAATGTCAGAATGAAAAACTTTGAAAAAGAACAATTTCAAAAATTCAGCAAAAGCAAAAAAAAAAGAAAAACTGTAAAAAAACATACACACACAGGGACAATACATACATATGAATGCATGTGTGACTTTCAAAGGCATTATTATAAAAAAAACTTTAAGAGGAAAATTTATTCTAATTGAAATCAATTAAAATACATATGTACTTATGTATATACATACATATATACATAGTACATATATTTTGATTTAGGAAATTATCTAAATATTGAATTTATTAAAATTATGAAAGTTATATGTATGTTCAATGAAACTATTTTTTAAGCTTTAGATCTTTATACATATATTTTTATTTTTGTATTTCAAGATTTCGTCAACCTTTGATTAACTTCTTCAGCTAAAAAAAAATCTTAGACTATAAACACCTAAAGCTTAAAAATAGTTTCATTGTAATTGACACATTTTAATTGGACAAAAAAAGAAATTGGACAAATTCTTAAAGAAAAGTGTTTTCCGTTGAGCAAAAATATTTACTAAAAACTTAAAGATAAGTTAGTTTCAGTGAATATTATGTGTCTTCCCTACAAAACAATTTACACTTTTTTTAGTTTACATTTTACAAAATTTTTATTGTTGCTGAACTTCTTAAAAAAGCTGGAAATAAAATCTGACAACACTGATTATAAATATAGGTTAACAACTGGGGGTCTAATCTGTAATTCGAAACGAAAGAAAATACTTTCGAATTTGTATCTTAGTTATATGCAAATTCGAAAGCATTCTCTTTCGTTTTGAATTACAGAGCAGTGATGGGAATTGGAAATCTTGATGTCGTGCCGCATTTGTTTCTAAATAGTGCCAAAATCACTTTAATAGTGCCAAACCACTTTTTATATTATTTAAATGTTGGCACTAGGGATTGGTAAATCGATTTCGATTCCAATCGAAAACCGATTTTATGTTAAAAAAACCGGTTTTTTGTAATCGATCTTACGTCTGCGATTTTATACTGAAATCGATTATTGGGCTATAAAAATCGATTTTTTATTATTATCAAAATTTTGGCAATTTTTTAAGTACAGGGTGGGCCAAAAGAAACCAAGGGGTGTAAAAGTTTAATAACTTTTTTATTTATTAATTTTTTTTTATTTTTTCTTTCAGATTATATAGACAACACTTGGAGAATTTATAATGGAGAGGTTCACAACTGAACAGAGAACCAGAACAATAGAATTTTATTATTTAAACCAGAGATCAATTATTTTAACGCAAAGAGCATATCGTCGACATTTTAACGTCAGAATTTCGCCCTCTGAAGCGATGATTCGTTGCTTAGTTAATCGTCATCACCAACATGGCAGCGTAAGAGATTTGCCTCGAACCGGTAGACCAGGTTTAAGTCGCACTGCGGAAAATATTGAACGAGTACAGCAAAGTGTTAACGAAGCACCAGAAACATCTGGCAGAAGGCGTTCTGCTCAGCTAGAAATGTCTCGTACGTCATTACGGCTCATTTTAAAAAAAGATTTACAGTTATACCCATATAAGGTGCAATTGGTCCAAGAATTAAAACCCGCAGATCATCGGCAACGTCTAAATTTTGCAGTTAAATTTCAAGAGTTGGCCAGAAATGAAATCAACTTTATTGAAAATTTGATTATGAGTGATAAAGCTCATTTTCATTTGAATGGCTTTGTTAATAAGCAGAACTGTAGGTTCTGGGGTTCTCAAAATCCAAGAGCCATTCATCAACGCCAATTGCACCCCATCAGGTGTACAGTATGGTGTGGGATCACATCTGAAAATGTCATTGGGCCCTACTTCTTCGAGAATGAAGATGGAAGTGCTGTAACCGTAAATGGAGAGCGGTATCGGTTTATGATAGAAAATTTTTTACGTCCTGCTCTTGAAAACAGACCTGGTATGTGGTTTCAGCAGGACGGAGCCACTGCCCATATTGCCCGAGACACAATGGCACTTTTAAGTCAAATTTTTGGAGAGCGAATAATTTCTCGAAATTCGGAAATTATTTGGCCAGCGCGATCGCCAGATTTGACAGCACCCGACTATTTTCTTTGGGGTTTTTTGAAGGAGCGAGTGTATGTGAACAAGCCAGAGACAATCCTTGAACTCAAGGCAAACATTGTTGCAGAAATTCGAACGCTACAGCCCCAAATTTTGAAAGATGTTATGGAAAATGCTCTAAAAAGAGCCCATCAGTGCGAAGCTGAAAACGGTGGTCATTTAAGAGACATCATTTTTCATACTTGGTGTAAAAAAATTTCCATTTTGTATATTATATAATCTGAAAGAAAAAATAAAAAAAAGTTAATAAACAAAAAAGTTATTAAACTTTTACACCCCTTGGTTTCTTTTGGCCCACCCTGTATTACTGAGTGAAGAAGATCGGTTTGATAACTAATATTATTAATCTTTATTCGGTAACTTTTTCTCGACATCAATGCCAAGACAATATCGAAAAAAGGACACTTACTTTCTAGAAAATAGCAAGAGCCGGTTAAAAATAAACAATTACTGAGAACAAATAGTACTTAAGTGCGCCATTCTGACATTGCCTGACGTTGATGTTAAGAAGAACAAGTAAAGGTGATTAGTTTAAAACATTTAGGGCCATTATTATGACTTGACGATAAAGTTCCGGATAGTTAATCTTAACTTTATCAAAACTGAACTGTAAAGTGACCGTTAAAATTTGTCCATTATTACAACTGTCCGATAAAATAAATAATACAGTTTTTGTTTGGTGGCAACATATCTGTGGATTTTATGGATATTGATTGTCAAAAATGCTTAGTGGCAACTTGCTTTTGTTTATTTGTCAAATTACAATCTAATGAAAACAGTTTTGTCAATTGTTTTGTTTTTTGTTTTATTATTATGTGTTTTGTGTTGTATTGTTTTTGTTTTATACCATATTTTAACCACATAAATTTGGGAGTAATTTATAAAGTAGAAAGTGTGGCAAGGGATGAAAATATGGCAACTTCAAATGACTATACCTTACGATAAAAGTTACAGGTAGAATGAACTTGTCTTTAACTTATCGTTCACTTTTGGTTAAAATGAAGTTGTAAGAATGAAAAAGTGTTTATCCATCCAATAAAATCCTACCTTTAGCTAACGACAAGTTATAATAATGGCCCTTAAACTAATAATCCTTAGAAGTAATTTCTGAAATTTATTTTATGTAATATAAAAAATTGCTAAACTAAAGCAAGTTTACGTATAATTTTAATTTAAAAATTCAGCTTTAATATCTAATATGCATATACATACATATGTATGTACATATGTACCTTACTTAGTTTAAAGTGTTTCGCTAAATTAACTTTGTGTGTGTTTTTAATGTACATAAATATGTTAAATTTTGTTTTTGTTTGTTATTTGAATTTTAATAAATAAATATTATTTTGTTTATAAACTAGCCGATTTGTCTTAAACGATTTTAAAATCGATTTTCACGTACGGTTAATCGATTTCAAAAATCGAAATTAAAAAAGTTGATCGAAAAATCGAAAATCGATTTTTGAAGATATTAACCAATCCCTAGTTGGCACTTGATGTTCGTTAGTATACTGCGGTCCTTTAATGATATATTATTGTGTATAGCTAGAAAATTCCATGAATATCACAAAAACAACGTTCCAAAATTAGTGGTTTACACACGTATGTACATTTGTATATGTATGTATGTATAATTTATTAATACTTTCTATTTATTTAAAAGAAATACAACTAACTGATCTGAACAGGTAAAAGTTCTTATGTTTGCATGTTTATATGTTTGTAAAAGCTAATCGCCGAAACTGCCGGGTCGATTTTAAAATTTTTTTCAACAAAATGAAGAATGGAACCTCCTTACGGATATAGGCTAAGTAAACTTCAACTAATGTGCCTTAGTCAGGGTCCACGGGAGCTAAACCTCCTATACTTAGAAAATATGAATTATCATTTTAGAATTGATCTATTAAAGCAATAGCTTACTTACTGAAAAGAAAAATAAAATTATTTTAACCTAAATACGCTGTTCACCCTACATTCCGCCTCCAGTTTATCTGTCCGCTCGACTGTCACCTAACCGAATGCTAAAGTGACTGCTGAACTGATTTTTATGAAAATGGAAACAAAGGCTTTTTATGTATATATAAAACAAACATATGACGGAAATAAAATTGTTGATCGCAAGGCAACGTTTAGTGGCCTCATCTAGTCTTTTACATAATTGAACAAAACATGATTCTAAAGGATACATCGCTCCAGTGAATAAATGGGAGGTAATTAATCAGGAACTACTTTTTCTCTATTTCCAAAATATACAAAAAATTTAAGAGAAGTAACACTCAGGCAATGAATGCCTAGTACTGTCACTAGGTGTCATCTTCTTTAGAAGAGGGATAGTGATAGAGAAGACAGGTGGCGAAGGTCGAAAACGCTTCTTAAGCGCACAGTTTTTTTTTCTTTTAAACATAAAATCGAAAACCAGTTTCTTCACTAAATTTGCCTACAAGGGGATATCTTATGCCAGCATATTGAAATTATTTTTCACGTCTCCGATATCTTTCCAAAATTCACTCTCACTTAAGATAAGGAATTTTATGAATCTTCAAAGTGTGATATAGATCTGTATTCACTTTTAACTTTTCAGTGTGTTTTCTTTAATTTCGAAACATTTCTGTAACAAAAGGAATAGTAATATTTATGTCTCTACTGAAAACATTTTCTGAAGCTATATTGAAGATACATACATATATTTAGTTTTCCAATATGACAAAAAAAGAAAAAAATACTATTTTGTTTTTGAATTCTTCAACTTTATGCTTGAAATTTTCGGTTTAAAGATGGTGAGAATTTAGAACTACATACATATGTATGTATGTTATCAACAAAGGGATCATCAATATATTTTTTGTTCAAAAAATGTCGACAAAAGTGACGGAATAAAAAAGAAAGCCTCCTAAAAATTAAATGTACTCTTACAGCTTCAGATAGTTTCGACATTAATACCATTTATTATTTTAAGAACATAATTTTTATCATTGCATTTTGACTAAGCATTTAACATGGAGAAGAAATATTATGAGGACTTCCACTGTTCCAGGACTCTATATAAAATAATTTGACGAAACAATCAACATTTTGGGGATATTTATAAAAAGTTTACGACATCAGCTGTTATTTCTTTTAATAATTCGTATCAAACATTCGTTGAATACCGTTACTTTTCCCCACCACAAGCGAACAATAGTCAGCCTCAAATCCTACTAACGTCCCTTTTCACAATGTATGATTAAGACTTAAAATGAACTTTAATTGCAAGTTCTTCATACAAAACTAGCCGTTACAGTCCCTGTTAGCTTTTAATTGCACGTTGTGAAAAGGGCCGTAAGTTTTCAAACATAAATATAAAAGAATGCCAGCCATATTCGCCAAAAAGTTTCAACAAATGACTTTCGGGCTTAATTTTTTGACAAAAATCGATTAGTTACGATCGCAAATGATCGATTTTCGTAAAAATGAAGTTTTAAAAAATATGACGCTTACGCTTTTTTGGTGGTTATGGCTGGAATAGACAAAAAGTGCCAGAAAAGGAGCGAGAGTGCCACAGTGCCAGCTAACATCCAATAGTGCCAAAAATGGCACAATTGTGCCACATTTTCCATCACTGTTACAGAGTAGACCCCCTGGATTTTTTTTATCACTCGAAGTTTGTGCATTAGCAAGAGTTTAATAAGTGTGAACAGTTTCATAGGAGTAGGAGCACTGTTGCCAGAATTGACGATTTCTCTGCATTTTGACGATTTTCACCTCTCAAAATACACTTTTTTAGTATTGCATTTTTAGAGTTGGTTTTTTGTTATGTTATGATTTTTTTGTGTTCAAAATGTTAAATCTGATATTTGTACATAAAATTTTTCTATAACAAAAATTCTAATTATTTCTTTATAAATTATCTGTTTTAAAAATAAATATATATGTACGTTTGTAAATACTGATTTCATTTTAAGTTTTTTTAACTTTTATTTTTAATTTGAATGGTTTTCATGTTTAGGTAATATACATATATTTAATGTATATGTGGATATTTGTTGAAAGCATAGTTAATAAGTTTGAACCATACTAATATTTTTTGTAATAAAACAATTAAGATACAAAAAAATTTAATATTTTTTATTTGACGTTTTTTTGACGATTTTCTAAAATGACTTGACGATTTTGACGATTTTTTGCACAGAAATCTGTAGTTTTTGACGATTTCACCCCTAGAAGTTCTGGCAACAGTGAGTAGGAGTGAACAGTTTCGGTTAGATATATATAAAATATAAGTTAAGCTTTAATGGGCGTGCCTCGGCCCACTTTTCTAAACTCGAGCTTATGTCCTTAAAAAACACGAAGTGTGTACAAAACTTTGTTACATGCTGTTATATATAAATGCATAAAATATGTTAGTAAGTTTTAAGGGACATGGTCCGCCCACTTTTTCAAACATGAGTGTGTGTCTAGTTTCGCAGGAAGTACTTACATATATATAATTTAACTTGTATTTCATTCCGATTAGAGTGCGACCTTTTTTTTTTTGCTTGTTAGAGTAGGAACTCTTAAAACTAAATATTAAGTTTAATTTTAAGTTTATTTGACAAAAAAAAACAAAAAGAATTTTCGAAGTCGATCTAAGAAGTATGTAACAATCATAAAAAGTGCAACCGAATTTTTTTTGCAGTCTGTTAAAAATTAACTCAGAGTTTCTCTACTTTCTGAAGTTGTTTAAAATGGGAGTTTTTCTGCAATAAACGTGTGGTTGAATTTTTTGTTGTTTCACTTTATCTTGTTTAAAAAATATGTGAAATATTTTTTTTTAACTTTCAAAGAAAAACATATAAATTTCATTTAAAAAAAAATTTCTGAGGAGTACACTCAAGAATTTCATAAATGATATCGCCAAATATGTATTTTAATCTAAATAAGGAAAACATCTGAAACAAAATGCGGACGTTCATTACAATTCGTTTCGAGGAACATAAATTATCTATTGTTTAAACAATTGCTTGTTTAGTGGATTTTTGATATTTCATTTTTCGTCCATTCCCAGCAAAAAATAAATGAACGCGTTCAAAATGAAATAATGCTTCATGCTTTCTTGAGCATTTGTTTTTTCGAATGCAAACACATGATCTCCAATGACAAGCTAATGTAAAAATCATACATGTTTCAACTAAATCGAACCAATGCGTCATCACTTGAACCCATGATTCAACACATGATTTGTCATGTTTTTTTGCTGGGTTGTAATGCGACTGCATACTGGCAACACTGTATTGCTGTAATGTTTTGTTGCTGTGAATTGGCCATACAGGCTGTTGTGAATGATAGATATTTACAATGCCAGACTTTTAGTCTATAAATGCAGCCAAAGAATTTCTGGATTTTAATTCAAACAAAGTAAAAATTCAAAGTTGCAATATTTTGCAACTTATTAATTTTGATAATTTCTTTTTGTTAATGTGTTTAATGTTTTTAATGTAATAGCCCATTCAGGCTGACGCCAAATTAAGCAATTTCGTGATTTGGGTCGAAATCAAGTTAAAATTAAGTAATTTCCAATATATTTTGATATTTTCCAAATTAAGTTATTTTACTTAATTTCGACGAAATTAATAAGAAATTACAATATACAACTCTGTTTTGTACTAAAACTACTTTTCTTTCAAACATGAGTAAATTTACAACTATGAGAAACAACAATTAAAAGAAATAAAAATTTTGACATTAAATATTAAATTAAAAAAGGATTGAAAATGATTAAATTTATGAAAATTTTTTAAAGAAAAATGTGTATAAGTGCAACAAAGAATTTATTCAACTGAAAAAAGTACTTCAATGTCTGCCGCAGTGAATAAGATGTTTGCGAAACCAACTCAAATGTCATTCATCACCTGCATAAACACCTTTCATTTCGTTCGTAATTTGAGCTTGAAATTACTTAATTTCGTGTCAGCCTGAATGGGATATAAAATTAAAAACATTAAATTTTTAATGTTATTTTTGTCATCTTTTATATATTTTAATTTGCTCTTCATATCAAAATATGTATACATATAACTAAATTAATGCATATTTATAAAACAAAAACTGGTTATTTTGTTTTGATTTGCGGAAAATTTTACATACATATATACTTTTAAACAAACACAAAATAGTATATTGTTGTTGTTTGTTATTGTCAGTTCAACTTTCATAGAATTTCGCAACAAAAATGAACTAAAGTTCGTGAACTTTTTTGCTTATTTTTAAAATTTTCTTGTTTCTCTAGCGAAAATCAATGCTAAAATGTAACACTAAAACTATTATAATGTTGTATGAAAAAGCAATAAATAAACGGGAAACAAAAACAAATGTACGGCGATAATGATAATGACGTTGTGTTCAAACTAAACTCAAGTTCAGGGATAGAAAAACTGAAAAAAAAAATATAAAAAAATCACCAGACCAAAACGTGCAGCGCACATTTTAGTTTTACTTATTTAAATTTGCTCATACTCGTAAATAACCTTAAATAAAATTAGTGTATTTTGACGATTTTCGTCAACAAAGTTGGCTGGCCACACCGTTACTAAGCAACGTTTTGCTTGCAGCATGGAGGTGCCAGATGAATTAAATAATCGTATGCGGCCAGACTTATTTATATTTGAATGTATTATCGGCGAGTATACACGATAAATCGTACAAGTATGAAATTAGTAAAACGCAGTGTTTCTGCGACTCAATTTTAAAGTTAGCTTAATGTAGCGGATATTTTATTAAAAATAAGGAGATAAAATATTATTATAAGTATACCCTGGTTTAAAATTAAACCGAGAGAACTTGTTATAGGAAATAGGATGAACTTTACACTGGTTGAACTGTAAAAGTAATGAGTTTAGGAACATTAAAAGTTGGCTTCTCTGATAATGTGAAAGGTTGATATAAAGTTTGAACGGAGAGAATAACTATTGAGACATGCCTACTCCTACATCCAAATAAATATTTTTATTAAAAAAAAATCTTTACTCCAAATAGCAAGAAAAAAAATTTACGTTCGTTACAAATTCATTTTATTTGACCTTAATTTATATACGAATGTACACGTTAAATTTTTTATATATTTTTGCTAAAACCGAAAGCGAAAACCTTTCAACACCAGTAGGTCAAATCAAAATGATTGCAAAATAAATAAATTATTTGCCGACTTTATGCCTCAGCTGAATAATTAAAGGAATTTATGGACTATTTTAAGTGTCAATTTTTGTTGATGGGCCATTAAACACAATGGGTGGCTTGTGAAAAGCATTCACTTTCACTAAAAATCATCATGTGTTTCTTTTGCTTTTTAACATTTATTTTTGTACCGCAATTGCGGTTGAAATGAATATAAAGCCTACACAATTACAATTATTGTTGCACAATGGCTTGAAAATTTTTAATTTTGCAAAGACTTAAAAGAAATTTTATGACATAATGGCATCCATTTATATAATTATAATTAGTGAAATATCCAATTTGACGAACTTTATTACAGTCCAATTCAAAATATTTCCGCTTAAAAAAATAATATTGTTTAATTTTGCCACAATCAGTCATTAGAAATATTATATATATATATATATATATTGGAAAACGTTTTATTATACTGTACAGTGTAGTTGTTATTTAAATGTTAAAATTATATACATACACACATTTGTATTTATTGGGCTCCACGGTGAAAAATTTTGATCTTAAATATTTCTACACCAGATGAAACATTCAAACAAAAACAACAAAATCTTTAAGAAATTATGTAAGCAAATCGGTTAATGCAATGCACACAGGGTGACTCGATGGGTGGTGACATTATTTTTGATAGCTTTGTAAACACAATGACGTAAAATATGAAGAGGGAAGAAATAGCGTGACTTCTTTCTAAATTTAGGAAAGCATTAAAAGCTGTTAAGAATATGTAAATTCTTTATACAAACGTTTAAAGGTACAACAACAATTCTAGTTATTTCCCAAATCTAAATAATGTTTTCCCTAAAAAAACTTAAATTTCGTAAAAAAAATTTTTTATTGCAAGTTCCTGCAAATAGAGAGCGATAAGTGTTCCCTCTATATTATTTCTACTGAGAAAAATTGTTTAAAATTTGTTTTAAGCTTAAACCTCCTTATGCAAATGCGTTGTTTTAATAAACGAATTTTGTATATCAAACCCGGTTTTAATGCATGCTTTAACTTTAACAATAGTTTTTGTATAAAGGGGTAAATGTTTGCTTTATGTCATAGCTTGCTAACATTTCTGCAGTTAAGCTGTATGCAGTGGCAACATCGGCAACATCACTGAGGGTAAAGGCTCAGTTAGCCGACTGTAATGTAATGTAACTGTAACGTAGAAAACAGCTGATCGACATTTTTATATGAAAATTAGGTTACGTTACATTACATCTCTATAACCACTTTCATTACTTTTCACGTAACAAAATCGATCAGCTGTTTCTTACTGTTGCAGTTACTTTACATTACAGTCGGCTAACTGAGCCTTAATAGTAAAAACACCAATGATAAACAACAGTAATAGGGCAGACATTTTCCAATAAATACAGTGTTACCAACTGCTAACATTTATCATTATTAATATGAGTTTTTGGAAGCAATGAAAAAGTGTTTTTGTCTAAAAAAAAAAGTTTTTCTGTAAGCACATTCGTTTTTCCAGCTATTCGCGCTTTAATATGTTCTACAAAACTCTAAATTCTCAGTTTTGTACAAGATTTTAAGTGTGAAAAGTGTGCTGTGACACAGTCAACTTTTCTATAAGAAAAGTGTGCTGTGATACAGTCAACTTTACTATAGCCCAATTCACAATCTTGTGCAAATGGTCTTGCATCGTAGCATGTGCAAAATGGTATGGTATATTGATACTCACCACTTAACAACTCTTAGTGGTGAGTATCAACATACTATACCATTTTGCACATGCAACGATGCAAGACCATTTGCACAAGATTGTGAATTAGGCTTATAAGAAAAGTGTGCTGTAGCACAGTCAACTTTTCTACAAGATAAAGTAACATATACTTCAAAACTACCTAATGTGAATTTAATGATTTTTATTAAAATGAATTTAACATTGAAATTTAATGATATTTGCATCATATTATTGTTACCAAAAAAAAAGAAGATAAAAAACCACAATAAATATTTCTTTACAATAGAAAATAATGATGAGGTGAAATAACCAACATTACTTGGCAAAATTTGCAAACACTAAGAAGAAAAAAAAATCGTTCAAGTAAAAATTCATTATTGTACTTCAATAAATTTGTTGGCTATTAAAACCATAAATAAAATGCATTCATTAAGAGAGCAACAAAAAATAAATATATTCATACTTATAAGTTCAAAGCAACATACTGACATATGAGCCGGTTATTTTGAAAATGTTATAAGTCACGCTGTTAAAAAAATATAGTTGCTTAGCTTATACTATTTCAAAGTAATTTTTAAACGATTTTCTAAAAAAAACTGAGGAGCTTCTCAACTTTTAGTGCTTATTTTGGAAGTCGGGTAAATTAAAAAAAAAATTGTATCACAAAACAGATGCACAACATATGTACTATGTATATTTAGTATAAAAATAGAATTTCAAAAAATAACATTAGCTAAAAATTGAATAAGCTTTACGCCTGACTAATTCTTGTTAGTAAAGTGAGTTGGGCCAGTTTCAAAATATACGGCTCGTTATATATGTATGTATGTATATTGAGAAAAACGAAGACAAAACAATAATTATTTCAAGTACATTTTTTGTTGATTTTTTTATTATTTTTTTTTTTTTTTTTTTGACAATAAATACGAAATTTCAAGTACACACTTGTATATAAAATATAACACATAAAATACGAGTAAATAATCGTGCAAAATTTCAACTTAAAAAACAAAAAATTCCCTGAGAATAAAAACCTAAAATAAAAAGTCAAAACTGCCTTGAATAGCTAAAGTGCCATTAACGAATGTGTTTTTTTTTTGTAGTATTCATAAAGAATTGTTAAAGTAAAAATTGTTTTAGAGCATATATATGTACGTATATGTGTACAATGTACACTGTATATATATATAGGTATGTGTGTGCATATAAGTGTGTATGTATTTTTGTGGGTGCTCTCGAAGCCTACAATAGATAAATATGTGTACCGTATTTTTCCCAACTAGACGATGTGGCAAGTAATAAATTGAGATTAAAAAGTAGTAGGTATTTTTGATCACAAATTACTTGCTTTGTCACTGTTTTTTTTTTTTTTTTATCAAAAATATTTTGTAAGAAATTCACCAATTTTAAGTTCCATTCAGGGCTATCATGAATAAAATTCCGCTTGAAATTTTTCCCTGGGAACAATTCCAACTAATAGCAAGTAATAGGGAAAACAAAAAATTCTAATTGGAAAAGGGAGAAATTTTACGCGGAATTTTATTCATGATAGCCCTGATTATATTTAAAGTTTTTAGAGTTTTTCTTTTGCAATCTATTTCATTCAGGGTGACCGATGACATTTTTCTAAAAGTGGCACTAAATGAGGGATTTATCAAAAAAAAAAAGGGGGGCAAAATTTAAAAAAAAAAAAATGAGAAAACTGCACTAAACTTTTTATTTTTAATGTATTTTCATATAACTTATCCAAAATAAAGAGGATAAAAAGTGGCAAGGCAGTCGAAAAAGGGGAAACGCAGTCGAAAAAGTGGCAAATTGCCACTTTAGTCGGTCAAACGGTCACGCTGATTCCATTTCAACTAAACTTTATAATATTAATTGTGAAATTGATTTGCCTCACCTTATAGCGAGTTTGCGGCAAATGCAAATCTTGACAGCCTCTTTTTCATTTCTCTCGAAATTTTATACGTCTAAATTTTTAGTTTTTTTAACGTACTTTTCAAGACGAATTCAACAGATAATGATCAGCTGTTAATTTCTTTGGTGTCAAATCAAGCAAGACGTTCGTAAATTTGTTTGACTGCAGGTGTGTACTTTGTAATTTGAAGTGAACTTGTGTGTTAATTACATGCCGATTCGAAAGCATTCTTTTTCTGCAGTGTCGCAATTTCAATAAAAAATATAGGTTCACCTTATTAAAATCGCCTTGATACTTCTGCTTCGTTAAAGGCCGAGTCACATAGAATCCAACTTACTTTATACGTTGACTTTTTGAACTGACAGTTAAGTCGAAATACAAGATTTCTTGTGAGCTCAATACATTATTTACATTATTAGTAAAAAAAAATTATATCCGAAAATTATGTCGCTGAAGCTTTTTTCGGCGATATATTTTTCTCCTTACAATTTCCTCATGTTTAAAAAGTTTGCTTTTCTTATGGCCAGTGTAATTATACAATTAAAAATGGCAGTTGCTATAAATAAATTTTCTAATATAAAAATGCAAAGTTAGATTAAGGTAACACAAAAAAAAAATTAATTTCCTTTAATTTCATTTAAACTTTTTAAAAAGAGCTAATTATGAATAATCCAACATAAAATAATAGTAATTAATTTTTATTTTTTTTTTTTTGTTACATATATGCGGGTTCAATTACATTTTTCCCTTTACTATTTTTATTTGATCTACGTTTTCTTTTGTTGTTATTGTTATTTTTAATTTTTAACCTTGACTTAAGCTTAGGATCAATGAACGTTTTGGCAAAAAGCGTTAAAAAAATAACATAAAACTGAATATATTATTAAAATTAGTCAGAAACATAAAACAGTCAAGAAAATCTCATTAAAAACGTACGCCCGGTGGACGGTGTTAAATATAAACACACACACAAACACATCAAGCATTCATTGTAAAAGCCAACAAAATAATTTAGTTAACATTTACCATCTCAAAAGCCAGAAATAGTATATAAAAAAAAAACATATAAAAAATTTGATAAAATTTAAATAATTAGAAAAGTAATATAAAATTAGAAAAAAAAACATAATCAAAAAAACCATTTTATACGAGTAGAAAGGAACTATTTTAAATAGATACATTTTTGTTCTTGTTTGTTTTAATGAACTACACCTCCGGCCCCATAATTATGATCATTTTATTGTTACGCTTCGGCAAGACCAAGAGTTAGACAAATATTGTTGTTTACTGCATAACAAGCAATTATTTACGTATTGTGCTGCTAGTTTTCTGCAAAAAAAAAATTAAATTAAATAAAAAACAAACAAAGAAATTAATAAAAAAAATTAATGTTCAACAAAGTTTTTTGTTTAAATCTTTTTTTTTTAAATATTCTTCTGTCTTCATACAAGCTCGATTGGTTTTGAAATTTTGAAAAATTGAAAAAGCTGTTCCCGACATTGACATTTTTTTTTCTGATAGTACATCTAATAGTACATTTGTAACTGTCAGAGCAATAAAACTAATTTTTTATTTCTATATTTGTGATTTGAACGGGCTAAAGTTCGTATCGCTTTTTAAGCCAAATTACATGTGATAATTATTAATGAACAAATAACACCAAAGTCTGTTGTAAATATTCTGACTAACAACACATAGTTGAACGGAACAGCCAGCCGTTTTCGAAGGCCACTAAACCTTCATCATCAGAGTTCTTTTGTGTTTGGTCCACTGTGTGTGGTGTCAGTTGATGTAGATTTCTGCTTTATATACTTAGCATTTTATTGCAAATGGAATATGTGAATTGTTTTGATTCATCGTATTTCAATTTGCTGAAAGCTTTTTTGTATTGTAAGCTCAATTTTACCATCACTATATTTACAACAGTCTTACCATTGTCGTTTTGTTCTTTTTTACTAATTATACACATGTTACTTAATTTGCTTATTTTTTGTTCCACTTAAGACAAACTTTTTTGGTTTGTTACTATTAAGTATATTTTTATTTAATTTTTGCCACAGGCCCATGGCTATTAATTTTTAGTTAATTTTAATTATTATTCGAACTCTATTTGTTTCTATATTTGTGATTTGAACGGGCTAAAGTTCGTATCGCTTTTTAAGCCAAATTACATGTGATAATTATTAATGAACAAATAACACCAAAACAATTCACATATTCCATTTGCAATAAAATGCTAAGTATATAAAGCAGAAATCTACATCAACTGACACCACACACAGTGGACCAAACACAAAAGAACTCTGATGATGAAGGTTTAGTGGCCTTCGAAAACGGCTGGCTGTTCCGTTCAACTATGTGTTGTTAGTCAGAATATTTACAACAGACTTTGGTGTTATTTGTTCATTAATAATTATCATATGTAATTTGGCTTAAAAAGCGATACGAACTTTAGCCCATTCAAATCACAAATATAGAAACAAATAGAGTTCGAATAATAATTAAAATTAACTAAAAAATAATTTTTTATTTGTTAATTAAACATTATTTATATTTTAGAAAGATCTTTACTAAATGCTAGGATTCACTATCCCACACAATCTTGTGATTGTTGAGGAAATACAACCCTGGAGTCCATAAAAAATAACGATTTATCAGATCTGTAATGCGATGCACTAACTTTTTTTGAACGATAATCGCATCGTTAAAATAATTATAACGAAAATATACCGAATTTGCTATTCAGTAACATTTTTAACGATATTCGCTGTAGGTTAATGTCAGCTGTGTCGTTATTTATCCGACAATAATTTATGTGCTGTTAATTCTATCACAGAATACACAGAAGTGAAGAAAGCGACAGGTAAAAAAAGCTTCAATCAGGTTTTTGTTAAAATTCATGAAAAAAAAGAGAAAAGCATAGTGTATTTGATACTGTAGTGTATTACTACTTACACAGCTACTAAAAATTTATTGCACTAGAAAGACGTAGCACAACAAAAACCACGACAAAATTTGAGGGAAGACGAGACAAACAGAAAAATACCCGTATCTTCAGTCTCGTGACACTCTGTATGTTTTGTGATTCTATCTACAAAAATCAACAGAAAATATCAGCTGCGTACTATCGTTAAAAAGAAGTTACAGAATCACACAATCGTTATTGCAACCGATAAAATGTATAGACAAAAGTTGCGATTATCGGAAAGTTAAAAAGGCAACACCTTCGAATTTGTATCTTGTACATTCGAAAGCCTTTCCTATCGTTTGGAATTACAGAGTATTCTACAGAGTAGTGCGACTGTGTAGAATAGTGAGTCATCACCTTAAGGAGTTATTCCCATTAAAATTAATCAACTCTATCGGTAACATTTATTGCCTCTAAATGATTCTTTCCCTTTTTCCGAAATTACAATTTTGAATAATTTTTCGCTAGAAATATTTTCTCCCTTTGTTGATTCCCCTACTCCTCAATAATAATAATAATAATAAGTTCAAAAATATAGCTGTTTGCCGAACGTGTATACGATACTTGTAACAAACTAAATTTATTTTTTTTAATTTTATCTCTGTCTGTTTTTTTTTTTTTTTTGCTAATCTCCGAAATGGCTGGATTGAATAATGGAATTATTGCAAGCCTCATACAAAAAAAAAGTTTATTTATTCCAGATCTGGAGAGCTGCGTTAGGGGCTGTCCATATATTACGTAACGCTGTTTTCCCCGATTTTTGACACCCCCCCCCCTCCCCACTAGTAACAGATCGTAACAAAACTGTGAATCCCCCTCCCCCCCCAGGAATAACGTAACAATAAGATAAAAAATAAATTAAACAGTTTACAGTTTTTATTAAAAAAAAATTAAATTTAATTCATTGTTTTAAATTCATTTGTTAGACTAGCACAGTGCGTAGACAAAAATTAAATAAGCTTACGTATGAAATAATGTTGTCGTTCGAACACAAATTGTTCGAGTATTCGAACAACTTTTTATCATATTTGTTCGAACGAACAAAAATTTTCAATTTAGAATAGAAAATTATTCGAATAATATTTGTCGAACATTCGAATATTCGAAGAATTTCCTTAACTACTTGTATAAACAGATTTTTTGGGTTATCTGCGGTTTTTAAATTATTTTTCCAAAAAATTAATAACATATTAAAAATGTTTGTAAATGTGTATAAATAACTATACTTTTTAACTAATTTCGTTTCAGTTTTTAACTCCCGACAAAAAAGGGGTGATGTAAGTTTGTATGTAAATAGTTTGTGTCTGTGTATCTATTTGTATGTACGAGTCGACGTACAGACCAAACGGTTGGACGGATTTTGATTTAGTTTTCCTGTTTGAGGGTGGCATGCATTGGCTGAAGAAGTTGGCACGTTGACTAAAAAACCGAAGGTTTTAGGATTGAGCCCGCTATCTGACAGTCATTAAACAACAACACCACGCATTTTTCTGATGTGCATTACTGTCCCTTTATTTCAGTTGTTGTAGAAAAGTTCAAGTGATGAAGGCATAGTCACTGGTCACTTAACTATACCGACTTCAAGAGATACTAATCCGAATTTAAAAAAATGAAGCATTCCTCTATCTATTCCTTCACCACCTATCTTTTCTGTTACTATTGCTTTCCTTATAATAGTAGTAGGCATTCATTGCCTGATTGTTACTTGTCTTTAAGAATAAAATAAAAAATTACTTGTTCGAGAGTGTTTTTAGCTATGTTTAAAGAAAATCTGTCCAGTCGTTTAGAATATATCACATTTTTTAGATATATTCTGTTGATCTGCGTGTCTTTGACGCCGTAGCTCCCCAACGTCGTGACCGATTTTAATTTTGCTTTGTTTTCGTTTGAATGGTGACATGATCGTATGTATATCTTCTAATTTATACTTGAAGAAAATCGATCTAGTCGATTGGAAGTTATCATAATTTTTTTATTTAATCTTTTATTTTTTGCGATTCTGTTACTTCAATAGTATAAGTGGAACATAGAGTTCTTATCTACACAGAAAAAAATATCATCGAAATGCAACCAACAAAACAAATTGTTAAAATTTAGTTTAAAAATTAACAATCATCATTGTTGATATAAAAAAGTAAAATTTTTGTAGTCAATTAAATTACTCAACAAAATTATTTGTTAAATTATATCATAATGAAATGCGCACATGTAGAAGAAACAAGAAATCATGTTTTATGTGTATTCATTATTTGCTTATCTAATAAAGTATTGCTCTTTAGCTGAGAGGTAAGCGAGTTAGTTTATTAGTCCTGAGGTTGCCGGTTCAACTCAGCCCAAAGACATTTACGTACCTTTTCACAATGTCTGGTTAAAAGCTAACAGGGACTTTAACGGCAAGTTTTGTATGAAGAACTTGCAGTTAAAGTTCACGTTAACTCTTAACCATATATTGTGAAAAGGGAGGTTAGTGTTTTTCGCAGACAAGCAAAAATTGCTTCCAGGATTGTGATTGTGTATGAACAGATTGTTAATATAACAAATATGATACAGAAATTCAACAATTCACATTGTTAATATAACAATAACTTTAATTGAAATAACTTTGAAATCTAACAAATATAAATGTTTAAAAAATAAATAAAATACAACAAATTATTTGTTGATATATTTAATTAAAAATATTTTTAAGATTTTCCTTTAACTTAAAATTTCGTTAATTGTATTTACAAAAATCGTTGTAGGTTCAAAATCAATTAATTATTTAATTGATATAACAAAAAAATTAATTATATTTACAAATCATTTTTTTCTGTGTATGCCACATCGTCAACTGCGGCAAAGGTTCTTAAAATTTTAAAGTTTTGTTATTAATATTCCTAAATTTGTTATTGAAATTATTTGTTTTTCTTGTGTAATGAAATATTTTTCGTTTGTTAATAAAAAAAAAAATAATCTAATACACATACGTGTCGTTTTTTGCAAACTTTTTTAAGATTATTCGAATATATTTTTTTATTCTTTGTTCGTTCGAATATTCGAACAAAAGTTCAAAATTATTCGTCTGTTCGAGAACAAGAAAAAAATTATGAAATTTCATTCGAACAAACATAAAAGACGTATAATTAACAACACTAGTATGAAAGTACTCCATGTATTGGCGAAATTATTTTTTAAATTTCTTCCCAAGTGTCCAAAAATTCCAAAAATTATGGTTTTATAGAGAGCTTATTCCTAAACTGTATGTATGTATTAAGCTATGTACAGACGGTTGTCAGATCTTACAATATTGCCAGTAAAATGTGCTCAACATTTCTTACAACCATGTGAACTGACAATTTTTGTCAGACGTCGTTGCCAGAAAAAGCATTGTCAGTACATTGCAAGACTAGCACCTGACAACAAATTGTCAAACATCTTACAATCGTGTGAACACATTGCAAAATTACTGCCAGGTATTTGTCAGACATTTTAATATTGTCAGATGTGCGAAGTTCATGCATCTGACAATGGCGTCATTGTAAGAGAATTCTTTTTATGGGCAACACTGCACACGCTTGAATTTGAAGAAAAAATTTATAATAAAATATATGCAGAAAAAATCATTTCAATTGCTTCTTTATGGTCCATAATAATTTATACTTTCACTTTTTTACATTTAACACAACCACAAACGATAAATATTTAACAATTTCTAACAAATGCTTTAAGTCTGGCAACGCATAACAACAGATCTAACAATGTGTGCATATGACAACCGTGTGAACTGACAATTTTTCTACTGACGATTTTTTCAGATGAATTTATTGTAATTTATTGAAAAAATTGTAAGATTTTCTGACGACCGTGTGAACTGACAAGGAATATTGTGCTGGCAATTTTCGATTGCCAGTACGTTGTCAGCACATTGCCAGATCTGACAATATTGTAAGATCTGACAATCGTCTGTACATAGCTTTAGTGATGTGTATTGGAATTCCAAAACATTCGGCCGTTAAAAAATATATATAAAGAAATTCATAAATCCAAAACGAAATTTAAATGAATGGCACACAAATATTAGTTTGTAATAATTAAAAATAAAAAAAATTTTTATTTTTTTTTGCTATGCGTTTTTTGCCAAATAATCTGCTATAATTTTTCGTATTGATGACTGAGCAGTATTTCAAACATAAAGACTAAAGAGAGCTTAAAGATGAGTCCGTTTGGCCATCTTCAAATCAATCTAAAATGTGCGTGAAACAAAAAAAAATATATCTTGGATCAGTAAAGGTTGCCATGGTGAATTATATTTCATTTTCTAAAAGAGAACATTTTTAATCCGCTTTAAACATACATATTGTTGGAATGAGTCAAAATGATGTCAATTACGAAAGATATGCAATTTTCCTTTTCTTAATTTTTGTCCCTTCTACAATATTACATTTTCAATACATATTTACCTTAAAATTAGAGGGGCACACAATCTAGTTCCTAAACACATTTCACTGTTGTTTTCATAATATATTTTTTAAGTTCTGTTGCATAAAAAATTAAAATAACAATTAAAATAAAATTATGAAAATACGTCTATTTATGCAAGTTTCCATTAACACTAGAGCTGCTCAATGTTAATCGATGCATCGTAAACATCGATGTTTTAGCTTTGATACATCGAATAAATGCCGATGTATCGTATCATACGATGTTAATCGATACATCGATGTTTTTATTCAATGTATCGAAAAGACGACCTTTTGTATATATTGATGCTTGCAACTCATTTAATGTAGTGATAAAAAAAAACTCTTCCTAGAATGACTTTTAAAACGTTTTTTATTGTGAAAAATGTGTCAAAATTTTTTCTTTTTCCATATTTGATGTAAAAATCAATAATATATATGGCTTAAAATTACTGTTACAGAAGGTTTTAGACAACCAGTGAAAGTTATATCACCGCATTGTAAAGTTCCAAGTAGAGCTACTGTGGCTCGTTGGGTTGATAAAAAATATGAAGTTTTGTCAGGAACATTGAAAACTAAATTACACACAATGGAAAATATTTGACATTTGGTCCGATTTGCAAAGCAATAGAACTGGCCTTTGAAAAAAGAAGTACATACCGTGCTTTGCACACATGCTTTTCTCAATTCTTATGAAATTTTAAAATAGACTTTTATTTATTAAATAAATTTAAAACTTAATAATTTGATATTGTCATGTACATATATGTATAAAAGAATATATTTTTTGAAAGGACACTTCCCAGCAAAAAAATTTGAAGATTTTGTAATGGGTAGTAAGTACTCTTTTAATAGCTTACAAAGTAATGAATGGTACTACTTATTTATTTAATTATTTTATGTGTATAATAATGACTGTCTTGTAATGAATAAAATAACAACTTATTTATATCATTACATGAAGGTACTTATTGTAGTATTTCCTAGTTAATCCTGAAATCTATCTAAAAAATATTTATTGATCGTGAAAGTCAGCTTCGAAAACAATAAAATAACTTTGGTTTACTAAAATATTTATTACAAAATCTAAGTATTTTCGCATATTCTTCAATATACGTATTCATATATTTGCTTTGTAAAATTATGATTTTTAACAATTCCAAAAAGGTTCAAATTTTATAATTATGTTACAAAATTCTATTTGTTTATAATTTTTGGCTATTTTATGAAATTTTGCATTTTTGTGAGCATAAAATAACCCATTATATTTTGAATACTTTTAGGCAATCAGTAATCTATTAACTTTTGGATATTTGTAGGCAAAAAGTATAGGGTACCGCATACTTTTTGAACTTCTCATACAAAAATAATGGCTTATTCAGTCAAATTGTAAGTACTCACGACTGGAGACTACATACACTTTTTTGCATTCTAGTAGGCAAACGTTTTTGCTGGATTTTTTGTCTATGAGAATTGCAAGAAACCTTTTCCTAAACTTCTGCAAATACCATTTCCTTCTATGTATTTGGTGGATTTAATGTTAATATATTCTGCAGTTTAATATAAAAAGATGTTTTAATGTACATACTTATATTAAGAATATTTAAAAATGTAAATGGATAAAGATGAGAAATTCAGAATCACGTATGTTCAGTTTGACTACAATTTATTTAATTTATTATAAAAACTTTGTATAATTTTCAAATGTTATTTAAATTTTTGGATAATTTTCATAAACTTTAATGTACGCGGACAGAATTATGAAGTTCTTTTCCATACACATTTTGATGTGTAAACATCTATACGCTAGGGGGTAAAAATCTTTTGACTTTGATTTCTTTGCTGAGATTTCTTTGCTGAGATGTCTTTGCTTTTTGCTTTTGCTTTGCATTGTCAAATCGGTGTGAGCTATGTATGAGTGTATTAGTGTTTGAAAGTAGCAATACCAAGCAGAGAAACAAGTCGACCGGCTCGAATCCGACGGTGCGCCGCCGCCGGTTATTTTTCTGTATATTTCCGTACACCAAAGGTGAAAATGAACCGTAAGAGCTACGGACTTGAAATTTGGACACAATATGTAGACATTTGGCCACTACAACAACAAATACATGAGAGTTAAAAACTAAAGGGTGTTCCAAAACGAGCAACGAAAAATGTTAAAATCCCATGTAATATACATACAATTGTATGTACATACACTTGAAATTTTAAAAGTTAGTGTATTTTTATACAGACAACAACAATTAACACTACATTGAAAAAATTTAAATCAATGGGTGTTCCATCAGTTAATGCAATTTTGACTATGTAATTTTGACAACTTGCTATATCTTGGAAACCGTAAGAGGCAAACACTTGAAATTTTCAAAAACGGTAAAGCTAAAAAAACCGAAAATTATAAAATCGCCAAACAAAAAAAATTGCAAAAAATTAAAAAAGTCGCCAAAACGAAAAAAAGCACCAAATTAAAAAAAAATCTCTAGAACTAAAATAAATCGCGAAAAACCGCAAAAATCGCCAAAATTAAAAAAATCCTTAAACAAAAAAAAATCGCCAATATAAAAAAATCGCCATAATGAAAAAATCGCCTGAATAAAAAAACCCCAAAAACAGAAAAAAATCCCCAAAATGAAAAAAACCCCAAAAAACAGAAAAAAATCGCCAAAATGAAAAAGAAATTGCGAAAATTAAAAAAACCCAAAAAGAGAGAAAAAAACGCCAAAACGAGAAAAAAGCGATAAAACTGAAAAAAAATTATCACATGTAATTTGGCTTAAAAAACGATACGAACTTTAGCCTGTTAAAATCATAAATATAGAAACAAATGGAGTTCGAATAATAATTAAAATTAACTGAAAAAAATCGTTTAAACTTAAAAAACTTAAAAAATTAAGAAAGCCAAAGTCGCACTTTACTGAATTTATTTTAATTGCAATGCGTACACAACAGCAAGAACAGCAACAACTAAGCGATGAACAACAGGAATTAAAAATTAAAAAGTAAAAGTAAAGGCATTTAGCTTAGATGAGCACTGCAGTACCACTAAAGTTTCAGTAAAAAAAAAAAATTTTTACTAATTACTAAAATTTTTTTCTACAATTTTTATAAATTGCCTAAATGATTTGTTATATGATGAGGTGCATTGAATTTTCAGTAATCAGTAATGCCCGTATTCATAATGAAATTCTACCAAGTGGCTAAATGTTTTTCATACAAAAGTTTCAAAATTTGAATGAAAAAACTTTGCCACTTGCTACAATTTTATTTTGATTACGGCCCTACAATTTTACTAGTAATGCAAATTAAATTTCATTAGCAGTAAAAATTTACTGATTTTTTTTAGTAATCAGTAAATTTACTGCTTACTGCAATTTTGAATGCAGTACATATACATAAATATACTGCAGTGTGTCCATTTACTAACCAAATAAGTTTAATAAAACAAACAAAAACCAACAAATTCATATGTATTTACAATATTGAAAGTTTTGATACTTTTAATTAATTAATTTAAAAAAAGATACTAAAAGCATAAATAAGTACTTCCAACTTAAAAAAAAATTTTCATTGCTAGATGTTTACACATCTCTTCTGTGATCGGACTCACATTGCTTTTTTTTATTTAATTTTGCAGAATAAAATAGACCTGCAATTAAATATCCATAAATTTCACATACAATAGATATTCGTATTCGCGAATATCGTTTTAAATATTCGTATTCGCGGATATCGTTTTAAAAATTCGAATTCAAATTCTCGAATATCAAAAGTTGACATTCGGCAGATGTATGTAGTATATATACTCACTCGTACATAATATATGTAGGCAACACGTATGATCAATTAAATAAAGAAATGAGAAAACCATACGTATTTTTGTACAAAATTAGTATTTTTTTCTGTTACGTAACATTTTCAAAGACCCCCTCCCCCCCAGAGCGTTACGTAATATATGGACAGCCCCTTAGTTAAAGACCTATAATTCGGTGTAGGTTACTCTCAAAATCTTTGACTTACACACGAATGATTCCGTACGGACACGACAAACTATTGAGAACTTTAGTCTATATCAGTGGTGTCAAAAATAAAACTATAGTTGTATGTGTGAGAAAAGCTGTCTCATTCGTCTCTAAAGAACATAGAAAAAAATAAATATTTGCAACAAATGCAGTTTAGTGAAGCAGCTCAAAATATATAAAAAGGCGTCTATATAATAGAGAATTATAAAATAAGGAATACAAATTAAATAAAAAACTTGGGAGCGACCCATATTTTCCGAGTTAAAACTTTTCATAACACACTGTGAAGAATAGCTTATCTGATAGAAACTTGGAAAAATAAGAAGAAGAAAATTAAGCAACAAAATTTGCTGCGACTCATATTTCCCGAGTTATTGGTGTTTTAAGTTTTGATATTAAATGCAGTTTAGTGAAGCTGCTACAAAAAAATCAAAATCTCTTTAATATATATTCATTTCTTTCCTTAAAAGTTTTGTAACATAAAAGACATTGAATGTCGCATTACTGATCATAGAATATTTTTCGCATACCACTTTTTTTCTTTCACTGTATTTAATACACCCGCTACGCATGTGTTATCGTGGAAAGAAAGAGAATAATAGTGTGTGTGATTTCATTTGGCACAATCGTGCTATGAAACTGACATCAATGGTCTATATATTCGAAATCTTACCTGGGGACAAATCGTTACATCCGTGAATGTACAACTCGCCACCAGCGTGACCATTTTAGCATTTTTGCAGCTAAATTTAGCATTTTTGTTGTTGATTTAGCTGCAAAATTTTCGATTTAGCAGTTAGCATTTTCGTTAGCATTTTTCAATTTTTTATTTAGCATTTTCTAGCATTTTTTCATATTAATCTACATAACTTTTAACAATATCTCTTATACGTAAAAGAGGCTGACTTCCAAAACGTCAACTGCCTTCCAACAAAGTATAGTGTTTCATAACACTGCAGAACAAAACATTGACAATGCATACCCTTTCAAAACGTCGTTGAAAAGTATTTAGAACACCGCAAACAATCAATCAGCGCATCGGTTGCAAAGTTGGTGCTCATGGTTACAATGTTTCGCAACTTTGGATCTGTGCACGTTATAAATACCGTATCCTAAGACTGTACAAACTTTGTATTTTTTACGTAAAAATTTAATAGACGAAAGATTTAGAATATTTTACAAAAACCAATTTTTAAACGTTGTTTATAAACGAAACGTAAGTGAGAAACGAATTCTTCTCGAAGAACCGTCCGTGAATTAATATTTTTGGTTTGCTTTAAATACTTTATGTATAGTGACAAACTAGTATTTACTTAGCATAACCCGGCAAAAATTATTGCTTTCCCGAAGCATATTTGTGAGGGATACAATGTAAAGAATCACTTGATGTTGCGCATGAATAAGGAATGTTTTTGGTTCGCTATGAGCCAGCTAGAATCAACACATTTAGCTTACTAAAGTGCTTCAAAGAAGTAATACTCAGATGCAAAAATTACTGGCTTGCAAAATTTTTTATGATAACTTTCTATTTTGCTAGAGAGTACGCCTTACGTTAGTGCTTGTTGTTGTTATTGCTTCCAAATCACTATTTTTTTCTGGGAAGTGACGAAATTTAAATAAGTTAAATTTTCTAGCAGTCTAGAAAACGTTTTTAAGCAGGGAAACTTTGCAAAGACAGAAATCTTTATTATGCTCCGCAGTTTCAGGACATACCTTGGTGGAGAAAGTCCTTAACCCCGGCCAAAGACCGGCAGTCTAAAAAACATTATTATTATACACGAGTTCCTCCATAAAACTTGTCATTAAAAGTCGGCGCATGATGTACTTTTTACCCACTATTAAACCCTAGCGTGATTTTTAATGTAATAATATTATGGGCCAAAAATCGTTAAGCGTATGTTTCATTTTGCCACTTATGCTAACTTCATGCCAGTTTTTCATTATACATAATGCAATTTAGGTTCAATACATAAATAAATACATTTTATTTAATATTAGTAAGGCGATGTAAGCAGAAATTACAAAAATAACAACTTTAAAAGAAACAATTGGATTAAAAGAGGTAAATATTAAGTTTTAGCAGTATGTTTTAGCACTTTAATAATTTTTTAGCATATTTTAGCTTTATTTTGAAGTCAATTTAGCCGCAAAAATTTTTAGGATCTGGTCACACTGCTCGTCACGTAAAAACTCAATTTTCGGATTATGACATACGCGAACGTATTGAAATCCCATTCCGTTTATACGATTGACGTATCATTTAATTTGTTTTCGTACGATTGCCGATACGATCACGTATGTAACGATTTGAACCCTGGTGTATATTTTTTTTTTTTTTTAAGTAACCATAAAACTTTTTTTCTGTTTTTGGCAATTTTTCTTAGTTTTTATCGTTTTTGGATTTTTTAGTTTTTTGGCGTTTTTTTAGGCATATTTCTCCTTTTTGGTGGCTCTTTTCAGTTTTTGGTGATTTATTTTAGTTTTAGCGTTTTTTTTTTGTTTTGGATAATTTTTATTTCGTTTTGGCAATTTTTTCCGGTTTTTTTGTATTATTTTTTTTTAATTTTTTTTTTCGGTTTTTGGTGATTTGTTGTTTTAACGAATTTTCTTAGTTTTTCGTTTTTTTTTTCGTTTATGTAATTTTTTCGGTTTGCTGCGTTTTTTTCCTTTTGGCGTTTTTTCATTTTGCCGATTTTTTTAGGTTTTTGGCGATTTATTATTCAGTTTTAGGGATTTCTTTTAGTTTGGCGATTTTTTTTTAATTTTGGGATTTTTTAGTTTTAGCGTTTATGAAAATTTCAAGATTTTACCTCTTACAGTTGTTGCCAAGTAGGCAAAATTACATAATCAAAATTACCTTAACTGATAGAATACCCTTTAATTTGAATATTTCAATTTCAGTTTTAATTCGAGTAGTCTGCATAAATATACACTAACTTTAAAAATTTCAAGTGTCTATATGAAATTGTCTGTATATTAAATTAAGGTTTCAAACTTTTTTCGTTGCTCGTTTTAGAGCATCCTTTAATTTTTTAACTTTCATATGTTTGTTAATGTAGCGGCCAAATTTGTGCATATTTTGTGAAAATTTCAGTTCTATAGCTCTTTTGGTTCTCGAGAAAACAGCTTGTGATGGACAGACGGACGGGCGAACGGGTTCCATCACTTTTTGTGTACGGAACCCTAAAAATAAAAAAATTTCATTAAAATTTAGTGCTTTTTGCTTGCTGTAAATTTGGCGCTACTTTTTTGCGGTTTTGAAACTAGACAGCGCTGCATTCGGAAGTTTAAGTCGTGTACACGCAAGTTGTACAACAGGAGTATTCAGCATTTCTCCCGATTATCCAAACAATATTGTTTCGCTGAGAATCTTTTGCTTATTTTTCAAAATGTATAATTTTTTTAATTTTCAATGTATACAATTTTTAATATGTAAATAGGTATATTATATATTTTTTAAAGTAATAAAAACGAAATCAGTCAACACACCCATAAATAAATATACAGATGTATGTAGTATGTATACATATATAAAAAAATTGTAAATTTGGGAATCCATTAAACTTACTGACATGAATATTTAATATTTAAAATAAAAAAAGTGCAAATAAAAACACAACAGCAACAACAACGACAAAAAAATTTCAGCAGCAAAACTGAAAAAACGCACTTTAAACGATACAATGAATTGATATTTATTTTTTGCAAGTACAAACAAGTAATAAGACCTAGACCTACCTTTTGGTTGTTAATATTTTTTTTTTGTTCATTTTACATTTCGCATATCGTTTTAACCTTGTTAAGTTAAAAAAAATAAATAAATAAATAAAATAACAATACACAACATGTTTAAATTGTAGATAAATTTTTATATTTGAAAAAATAAAAAGAGAAAAAAAAACAAAACAATACATTGATACTATTTTTAAATGTAATTTTTTTCCTGTCAATGCAATAAAATTACAAAGAAATTCCTTGTGATCTTAAAATTGTAAGCCAGATGACCTAAATGTTAAAGGAGAATAATATAAAGTCGATTCTGTTCAAATAAACCAGGTAAAAAATAAATATAAAATGTACTTTGAACGCAAGAAATTAATTATGTATGTATGTATTTAAAATTAAGTATAATTATGTAGGTTAAAATTTGTTTTAAATTTCTGATTAAAAAAATGTTTTATTTCTTTCCATCCGTATAATTCCACAACTCTGAAGAATTCACCACAAAATATTAATGAAAGTTGAATTTTATTTAAACAAAAGTGCTGCCAAATTTTTTTTAGATATTTGAGCTCAAAAGCGGTAATAATATTTCGAAGTATGGTAAATACTAGAGATGCGCACGTGAGTGTTTTCTGACTCACGACACGCACGCTCACGCAGAAAAATATTTTACTCACGCACTTTCACGCACGAATGATTTTGAACATTTTCACGATCACGCACGCTCACGAATAAAATATTTTTAATCACGCACGAGTGGTTTACAACTTATCACGATCACGCACGCTCACGAAAAAGTAAATGTATAATGTGTATAATGTGTTCAAATCACAAATATAGAAGTAAATGTATAATATAATTTTCATGTTTTTTGGGTTCAAAAAAAGGTTCTTACATATACATATCTATGTATACATATATGTATGCTAGTGTTTTTGTAAAATTTACAATGTAAATTAAAATAAAGCAAAGTTAATTTAATATCGTTTTAAATATTCGTATTCGCGGATATCATTTCAAAAATTGACATTCCGCACTTGTATGTATGTATACATACATAATATAAATGTGAAGGTAAGACCTATGATCAATTAAATAAATGATAATCAAATAAATGAGAAAAGCATATATGAGTGAACATACAAATTTCTAAAATTTTTCTGTTACGTAACATTTTCAAAGACTCCCCCACCCCCACCATAACAAATTATAACAAAACTCGAAACCCACCCCTCCCCCCTACAGCGTTACGTAATATATGGACGACACCTAAAGAAAAAACATTTTCTGCGGTACAATTCCTCAGTAGTATTGTTGATAAAGGGACTGTTGAATCAGTAGTGTTTCTCAATTGATACTTCCTACAGGGTATCTAAGAAACATACATACATACATACTTACAAAGCTGTATGTACCCATCAAACAAAATGCTCCGAATTCGTAAAGAATTCATAACGATTGGTCGACAAAATCTTCCGATTTCGGCACCGTATGTATGAAATGGTTGACACGATTTCGTAACGATATGTCGGTACGAATTCATTACGATAAGTCGGTACGAATTCGTAACGACATGTTTGTAAGCTCATACTATTATTATATTACTATACATACATATATGCATTTATTATTATAAAATAATAATAATTGCAGGAATGTTATCTCGTGAGAGCGTGAGAATTCGTGCGTGATTATTAAAAAAAGCTCACACACGATCACGCACGAGTAAATTTTTTTCAGTCACGCTCACGCAATCACGCGTGATTAGTTATAATATTTGATCACGAATCACGTGAATCACGCGTGACTCACGCATGACACGATAAAATCACGACATTTGCACATCTCTAGTAAATACTGACTACCAACAAAAAAAAACAAATACCAATTTTGTATGGACTTAAGTTTTTTTTATAAATCCAAAGTTTTTTTTATGAGTGTGGCCATAATAATAAATATCACAATTCCTCTTACAAAACGAAGAAGAAGCCTGGGGCCGAATTACGGCATACGATATCGAACAAATTTTCATACTATTTTAATTGTGTTTGTATTTAAATTTGCCTCCTGGTTTCATGCTTTTTATAGATGAAGATGCCATTATGTTCAGTGTTGCCAACTTAAAACTAAAATTATCGAACTAGCTAACATTTTCGCTTGATCTCTTTAAAAAATCAGGCGGTTTGCTTTTATCTTTATTCAGCAGATTTGGAAGAACCCTTTTTTTAGCGCGTTACCAACCATAAAATTTTAAAAATTTTATTTAACTTTGAATCTGTTTAGAATTTTAACATGTAACAGTTTTTGGCTTCAAAATTTTATAATTTTAGAAATCAGTAGCTACTGCATTGCCAACTGCTTATAAATATTGGGCCCAAATTTAATTTAACTTGAATGCCAAAATGTTAATAAATAACTCGGTTACCAGTTTTTATAAAAATTTCACTTATTTTAGCTTGCATAATATTAAAGAAGCTTTGATACCATTTGCAGCGTTGCCAAAACTTTGTTGAATTTTAAAATTAAAATTTTTAAAAATTTTTTAAATTTTTTTCTTTAAGCATCATGTAGTAACTGTGCCTAGTGGGCATTTTAAAGAATTCTTGGTTACCGCGTTGCCAAATAAAAAATTTGAAAATTTCTGTTTTACTTGGATTTTTTTTTAAACTACGATTTTCTGTTGAAATATTTTTGTCTAAAAAAAATCTATAGATTTCGCGTTGCCTACTAACTACCTGGCGCTAAAATTATATTCAGTCCCAATGCCAGAAATAAAATAAATTAACATTTCGTAAACGAAGTTTTACTTTTATGGTTTTTCACACCATTAAACAATTTTTTACTACAACGTTGCCAATTTCAATTAGATTAGAATTTGGTAGTGTGTTCCATTTGGCTTAACAAATCTAAATAATTTTTAGCTAGGACATTGTCTACGATAAAATGCATTTCTGATTAAAATTCACTACAGTTCAACTAAATTATTTTGAACTTTAAGACTTTTTAGTTTTCGTTATTTAATTTTTTATACTAGTGTACAGACGTATACATAGAGCGTTGCCAAACACAATGCATTAATTTTTTTTACTTTTTAGCTTGTTTTTTTGTGATATTTTTAAAAATATTTAAGTGTCGCGTTGCCAATTATATGGCAGCATAACTAAATGTGTTTTAAATGCTGACATTAAATTATTATTAAAGTTTTGAGTGTAAATTTTGCTTTTGATTTTTCAAAAAAAAAAAAATTGCAATGTTGCCAACTTTGATTCATTAACAATTTAGTTGCCGGCAATTACTTGGCTAAAATGTGTGAGTTTTTTTTCAAATATTCGAATAAGTTTCCTTTCTCATTTTTGTTTTATATTAATTTAGATAAATTGAAACTACAACGTTGCCATCTTAATTTATAAATAGAAATTATGATAAATTTCTGCAATTGAAATTTTTGCATCTTAGAAAAATCACATTAATTAATAATGAAAAATATAGTAAACTTTTAAAATTCATGTTCATTTTCAATTGTGGTAAATATTTATTTAACAGACAATTTTCTGTTAAATGGTGTCGGTTAAAAGTTAATCGTTCATTGTGAAAGTCAGTTAAGCCTAACTTCCGGTTAAGCTTCATATTATTTTTTAATCATACATTGTGAAAAGCGCCATAAATTCTATAATTTAGTACAAAATTATAAAACATTTTATTCGTACTCAAATGTTTCCAATAAATTGTTATGGTTGATTTTTAATATAAGATTTTACAGGTGTTTTGATTTTTGCAACACCGCTGGTGAAATCACTAATTTTAAGTGAATTTGATTTATATAACTGACATGTTGTTGTTGCCCAGTTAGTAAATCATTTTTGTTGCCACATTTTAATAGTTTTTTGGTTTTTTATTTAACCACCTTTATTTCATATTTCAATAACGAGGCAACCGAAAGCATTTTATAGTCTGTAAAGAAAACTCGTTTAGAACAATAACTTTGTATACTTATTTTTTTTTTTTTTTTTTTGTTTAATGTGGAAAATTTTTTACTATACTTCACTTGATGTCTCCATGACATCATCATCATCTTTAAAAATGTACATTTCATAAATGAAATTAAAGTCATAAATCCCTTTGCCGCTAAACATTAGAAATGAAATTCTAACTTTCAAATGAAATGAAAATAAAAAAAAAACTGAAAAAGTTGTTAAAATTGCTTTAAAAAAATATATATGTATGTGTATAAATTTATACATAGTATAAACATGTAATTAATCTTAAAAATTAAATATGGCTTTTTATTTCTTCATGTTATTTTATTTTTCTTTTAATATAAACACGAAAACACATAAAAAAAAGTAGCCGTGCGGTTTAATTACAATGACTTGGCCAAAATCCGCAACATTAACTTGGGCGCAAAATGTTAATGATGATGATGATGATGATGGTAATGGTGAGAGGTTAGACTAGAAATGGGGAAGGTATCCTAAATTAAATAATGGTGTTGCGTGTGCACACATACACTTGCCTGCAAGTGCATTTTTTTTAATATATTGCTCACTATTTTTAGTTGGTAAAATTTTAATTTGCCTCATAGTTACGCTTAGTTGTAAATATTTAAAATTTGGTTTCGTTCCCTCTGCTCGCCAGAGCAACAAAAATATGCGCTGAAAAAATCAAGAACAAGTTAAAGCGAAATCAGCAAGCAACATGAGAAAAGGTTGTAGTTAAGAAAAAAAGTAAAAAAGTTGAAATATACTACAATTTAACTATTTATGTACATACATGTTAATATCTATTAGACCTCTGCAGAAGACCACTTACAAGAACTTTTAAGACATGAGGGATTTTTCAAATGCCTTACTACAGCAAAGTCTTCTAAAACGAAAGCTAGACAACACTGTTTGCAAGAAATTTGTTGCAGTAATTGCAGGTATAGGAGTAAAAAAGAAAATACTTCGTGACGGAAGAATTTGTGATGCTTGCTTCTTCATACGAATGGGCGCGTATACGCACACACATACAAGCGCACACATGCATTGACATTAGTTGTGTTCGCTTGCTTCAAAAAACCACCCTTAAGCCTACAGTACACGAGCCTACAGTACACGACATGTAAAAAACCACATGCGCATGTGGTTCTGACGTAATTTTGACGTCATCACGATGCTACATTTGCTACATGCCGTGTACTAGCAACATATGTACATGTAGATATTAACATGCTTGCAGACGAGCTGCCCCAGAAAATGTCTTCGATTCGGCTACATGTGCCAAATATGTATTTTGGAACAAAAATACTATAAAATTTTTACGGCATCTAGTAGTGTTGTTAATTATTTGTCTCTTATATTTGTTCGAATAAAATTTCATGATTTTTTTCTTGTTCGAACAGACGAATAATTTTGAACTTTTGTGCGAATATTCGAACGAACAAGGAATAAAAAAATATATTCGAATAATCTTAAAAAATTTTGCAAAAAACGATACGTATGTGTATTAGTTTAATTTTTTTTTTTATTAACAAACGAAAAAATATTCATTACACAAGAAAACCATATGATTTCAATAACAGATTTAGAAATATTAATAACAAAACTTAAAAATTTTAAGAACCTTTGCCGCAGTTGACGGTGTAGTATAAGTTAATAACTCTATGTTCCACTAATACTATTGAAATAGCAGAATCGCAAAAAAGAAGAGAGTAAATTGATATAAAGAAAATTTAAGATAACTTCCAATCGACTAAACCGATTTTCTTCAATTATAAATTAAAAGATATACGATCATGTCATCTTTCAAACGAAAACAAAGCAAATTAAAATCGGTCAAGCCGTTCGGGAGCTGCGGCGTCAAAGACACGCAGATCTAGCAGAATATATCTAAAAACGATGTGATACCTTCTAAGCGGCTGGACCGATATTCTTCAAACATAGCTAAGAACACTTTCGATCAAGTCACCTATCAAACAGAAATAACTAAATCAGAATCAGTCCAGCCGTTTGGTCTATACGTGGACTCGTAAAAACAAACAGATGCACACACACACATTACAAACTTATAAATTTTTTTCTCTTTTTGTGACGTATTTTAAAAAGTTGGTATATAATGCCAATAATTACGTCGTTCAATAATTCGATTTTTAACGGTTTTGATTAGAGAAAATCAGTTTTTTTCTAATCTCTTTATCAGAAACTATAAGACACCTTCTAATTCCATGAAAGAAGCATATTCTTTTCCCAGAAAGAAAAAAGATGAGTTTAGCGAACATTTATTTATTTATTTACAAATTTATTATAATTAAAATTACAATAAATTAAAAGCTAAAAGCTAAAAGCACTAGCAGTAATGGCTATCGGCTTATTATTTCCTCAATAGGAGAATGCATGCATACATACATATATGCACATGCATATTTGCATGTAATGTACATTAAGGGCCAATTTCACCAACTTATTTAAATATCAATTCATATTTAAAAATAATTTTTCCATACAAAAATTAATCAAAATCGACATTTAAATATGAATTGATATTTAAATAGAGTTGGTGAAATTGGCCCTTAGAATGTTAATTTTAAATTTGGTTGTGCAAAGAAGTTTTTTTTCAAGAATTCAAAGACTTTATTAATATTATTATTGGTTGGAGTTAGCGAACATGTGTATGTTTATATATGTACATACAAATAAGCTTACACAAGTATTTATAATTTGGAATAATTTGATTACTTAATATCATATTGTTAACAAATTAAAAAGTAATGGAATGTAAAATACTTTTTATATATAGAGTAATTAAGGAAATTGTTCGAATATTAGATAAAAATTATTCGAATAATATTTTATTCTAAATTGAATATTTTTGTTCGTTCGAACAAAAATGATAAAAAGTTGTTCGAATATTCGAACAATTTTTGTTCGAATGACAACACTAGCATCTAGCCACTACTAGTAATTTTAGAAAATGCATCGAACATGCTGAAAATTCTCGTGACGTCATCGCTACATGCGCATGTGGCTTTTTACATGCCGTGTACTGTAGGCTACAGGAAGACTACTAGTCAATTGACTAGTCATCTGACTAGTAGAGATAGCCGACACTTCGGTCACAGTCCCCGGTTAGTTTATTAGGGGCTTGGTGAAAAAAATGACCAAAACATTCGTGTACGTGTGATTTTTTATCTCTCTCTCTAACTTATTAATTTCACTTAATCAAAACACATATATCTTAACTCTTTACTCTGCTTCTTTTTTGCCAGTCACTGATTACATAATCATTGGTAAACTATGACTAGTCAATGTTTACATAGAGACTGGTCAACTGTTACTAGTGAATATATACGTAGAAACTGGTAAAATGTAACTTTTAAATAAATAAACATAATTTTTATGTATTTCAATTGTTTTTTATTATAAGAAAATAGAGAAATAAGTAATATTCATATTAATAATACAATTTAATATATAAAATAACGTAGGTGGTACCACTCAAGTCTTATTCACACTTTTCTCCAAATCCAACACACCTTGCTTTTTGTAAATATCTAAAATTTTAAAAAGAAATACACAAATGTACACAAAAATTAATTAATCTTTTCAAATTCTTTTATGCAGTATTGTTGCTAACTTCACTTAACTTTCTTAGCACTTGTATAAATTTTATTTCACAGACCGAACGAATTGTATATTTTACAATAAAATGCGATGTCTTAAAAGTTTTAGCATATGTACATTAGATGTTTGACTCTAACATACATGTTAGAGAGGAACAACTATAATTGATAAATGTGTCGGTCATCTCTACCAGTCAAATGACCAGTCAATTGACTGGCAGTCATAAATTCAATGGAAAATTATTGCAAATGTATTAGTGAAAAAATGTCGTTTGTGTTAGTTTCAGTAATTCATTTCTTGTAGGGTAGATTCTACATCTTACACATACACACTCAAACGTACAATATGCAAAATAACAAGCATACACGCATCAATACAACTTCTTTGGAATGTTTGTTACGAACAAGAAGTCTTCGATACATCGCTTCTACATCAATACATCCATAGTGCTTCGCTTATTAAACGACATCATTTATTTTCGGTTTAGTATAATACATCCTTAGACAAAATATTTGAAAAAACAAGACGTATGTATATACATTTCAAGACTTTTTACGCTGCCCTCTAATATCTATATATACTCGTATATGTGATATTTCTGTTGTTATTTAAAAAACATGTAGAACGTACAAAGTTGCTAGTATATAAAAGGCACTACATATATTGTATTTATTACCAACCAGGAAATAGTGTTAATAAAGAAGAAACGTAATAAAAATAACAATTAACAAAATTTTTAAATACTCACTCACTGGTCGACCATTTATAATACTCTACTTATGATTTTGAATTAGTTGTGTTGTCAGTTTTAAAAAACAATTACATGATGTAGACATTTTTTTAAACGTTTTAAGTGCCTGGTAACATTTTTGTGGGCTTTTTCTAATTTTTTGGCCCTTTTATTCGTTTTTGGGATTTTTTTTTGGGTTCTTAGCGTTTTTTTAGTTGTTGGCTTATGGCAATTTTTTTAGTTGTGGCGTTTTTTTTTTGTTGTGCTACTATGACTCCTTAAGGTACGGTCACACTTGCCATACATTTGCCCAAAAAAGCTAATGAAAAATCTTTCATTTCAGAGAAAATTTTATCAAGTTAAAAAGTAGTCAACAATGTTGGATTCTATGATATTATCTGTTCGAAACTGTTTAATTTGATGAAAAAGTGTCTAGGTCAAAACTTTTTTCATTAGTGTTTGTTGTCCGACATTGGTTGGGCCTAATAATTATACTTTAGATTAAGATTTGAATACTTATTGTTAGTTCATAATTGAAGATACAATAAATAAAAAAAACGTCTTAAAAAAAAAATTAGTGTTTGTTGGTTACGCTTTTTTTGGCAAGTGTTTGACAAGTGTGATCGTAGCTTAACTTTAGCCTATATAATCAAATATCTTACCTGATGTAGAAATTAAAAAAAAATATATTTAATTAAAGGGTAAACTTTTTTCGAGTTTTTGGCGATTTTTCGAGATTTTGCGGTTTTTTATTTTTAGCGCTTTTTCTTTTATTTTTGGGATTTTTTATTTGGTTTTTGGCGTTTTTTTTTGTTTTTGGTACTTTTTCATTTAGGCGATTTTTTCGGTTTTTGTCGATTTATTTAAGTTTTAGAAAATTTTTTTAGTTGGACTTTTTTTCGTTTAGGCGAGTTTTTTTTTTTGGTTTTTACGATTTTTTAATATTGGTATTTATTTAGTTTAAGCGTTTGTAAAAATTTCAAGAGTTTGCCTTTTCAAGAGTTTCCAAAATACATGCAGCGGGCTGTCAAAATTACATTAACTGATAGAATACCCTTTTTAGTGTCTATATCAGGCTTATTATGAACAGCAACGTGCGGTTGATAAGAAAAATTTCTACAACAAAGTTGATAAATCAGTATTATAGTGTTTTCACACTGAAAGTTAAAACCTGTTTTTAACGTTAAAACCATAAACAGCTGATTTTGCATTCACACTGCAAGTTTGTTAAATTCAGGTTTTAACTCACAGGCTGTCTAATAACTTTGCTCAAAATAAAATAAATCTTCTGCAGAAATGCGTGTATTTGTTGTTGCATTTTTTCTGCTTTTTAACAACACTTGTTGGACATACTGTTCAACTGTTTTTGTTTGTATGAGATTTCACAATGCGCTCTAAAATGGGAATTATTTTATATTTTGTAAATAAAATTTTTTTAAATTATGGAACTTCTCATACAGAATGAAGATGTGCTTTCAAATAAAGTTATTATATATGTATAAAAATGCACAAATACATTATAAGATAAACCTTTTTTATAGGCAGATGAATGTCAATCATATTGTCTATTTTCACTTTCCAGAGTTCAACGCAAATATTTTCTTTGTTTTCCTTCCAAAAAAAAAACTCTTTTTCTCTTAATTTTTTGATTATTGTTGCTGCTGCATACATTTTTAAGTTAAAAATCTTTCAAGCGCCATCTATTGTTATTCACTGGCATAAACATTAACAGCTAATGTCGGTCATTTCAACTTGGCGGCACTGAATTCATCACAACGAAAACAAGGTTGCATTTCTTAAAACCATCATAAAACCAATTCAAAAATTGTTTTAATTTGGTTTTAACAAAAACAATTTGTATGGTAAAACCAGGTTTTAACAGTTGGTTTTAACGTTAAAACCAACTTTTATTAAAACCATGTCAGTGTGAAAACACTATTACGAAATGTCAGCTGTTAAAAAGAGGTATTAATCAACCATAATTTTTTAACCATCAACTACAAACTCACTATTCTGAATAGCTTTTAACAGTAATTTATTCTCTTTTTATCCGACTGCGCAACGCAAAGAAGGGTATTCTGTTAAATAGTATATGTATGTATGTATGTATGTATGTATGTGTGTGTGCTCTTTCGCGGCAGTATATAAAGTTTATTATAAACCGATAGCGTGGTCAAAATTCAATATGGCCGCTAATAGGCGCCATTTTGTAAATACGAAAATATAAAAAGTCGGCGAACTATTTTAAAATCATCTTTAGATTTCTCTAATGATTTTTCATTTCGACTGAGCATTTAGGTTATTTAACGGTTCAAAGTTGGTCGCATTCGGGTTTTTTGATATTTTTGTATAAATACTTGTTTGCAACTACAAAAAAGGAGAAAAATATTCTCTCGAAATGTAAGTAGTAAAGAAATAGAAATATATAAATAAATATCGTTAGTTCTAGTTTACACCATGCAAGTCTTAAGCTATGTACAGACGATTGTCAGATCTTACAATATTGTCAGATCTGGCAATGTGCTGACAATGTACTGGCAATCGAAAATTGCCAGTACAATATTCCTTGTCAGTTCACACGGTTGTCAGAAAATCTTACAATTTATTGCTGGATGGTTGTATGACAATAAATTCATCTGACAAAATCGTCAGTAGAAAAATTGTCAGTTCACACGGTTGTCATATGCACAAATTGTTCGATCTGTTGTTATGCGTTGCCAGACTTAAACCATTTGTTGGAAATTGTTAAATATTTATCGTTTGTGTTTGTGTTAAATGTAAAAAGTGAAAGTATAAATTATTATGGACCATAAAGAAGCAATTGCAATTATTTTGTCTGCATATATTTTATTATAAACTTTTTCTTTAAAATCAAGCGTGTGCAGTGTTGCCCATAGAAAGAATTATCTTACAATGACGCCATTGTCAGATGCATGAACTTCGCACATCTGACAATATTAAAATGTCTGAGAAATATCTGGCAATAATTTTACAATGTGTTCACACGATTGTAAGATGTCTTACAATATATTGTCAGTTCCTAGTCTTGCAATGGACTGATAATGCTTTTTCTGGCAACGTCGTCGTCTCACACGGTTGTAAGAAACTTTTAGCACATTTTACTGGCAATATTGTAAGATCTGACAACCGTCTGTACCTAGCTTTATTGTTAAGCTGATTAGTTTGTTAGATAAGAGAGTGAGAGAGAGAGAGAGAGTCACGAGGGAAAAGAAACATTTCTGTTCCCCTCGTCTGTCTCTCTCTCCTAACAAACTAATCAGCTTAGCACTAAGACTTGCATAGTGTAAACTAGGACTTAAAAATAAACAAAATGATAAAATTGATTCAAAGAGCGCATATTACGAGCAAACAAGAGCAAATTGCAATTCTTGTAAGCTTGATGGAAGCAAAACCGGACATCGCAAAGGGACTGCTCAAAAATGGTTGGTTAAGGTGAAAAAATGGGCGGGGGAGGGGGGGAGTACAACACGGAGTTAAATAGTTTAGGTCCACCTAAATGAAATTTTCGACTCTAATTTTTAAACTAATTCTGCACATTCACTGCATCTTATTTTTGCCATTTGTCAGCTGTCATTTTTTCCTTCTTCAAATGCATATTCACAATAGCAAATACCCACTTACTCATTCACAAATTTATCAACTGGTTTTTGCAATAACTATTTCAACATTATGCAGACACAACATTATGCTGTGAATTAAGACTTTGCAAAGTAAACTTTCCGTGTGTAAAATGGGTGTTAAGGCTCAATCAGAGGTGATATAACCATAGCCATAGAGAGCAGCCGTTCGAACCAAACTAATGGGCAACACTGTATTCGATTATACGTGACTCGCCATAACGCCATAACTCTCACCATAGAAACCAATTGAATTTTTGTTTGGTTATGGTTATGGCGTTATGGCTATGACAGAGACAAGAACTGGCATTTGGTGTGTTGTCATTTTGTGGTTTTATTTTCAAAATGCGTGCAAATCCGTTCCCATTACGTTTTTTATATGGAAAGAAATGCCACACAATGAAAAATATCGGAAATTACAAACGTTGCCACCCGTATACACTATTACGAATTCACAAAATGCCATAGTTTGTACTCGGCATTAGTTAACAAACAACCAGTTGATGATTGCTGTTCATAATAAACATGACGCAAATGCCGATACACATTCTATGTATGTATTCCCCCTTATTTTGGTTGCCGTATTTCGATTTCGACTTCTTGGATTAAAGAAGACTGCTCTGCAATATTTTTATTTAATCTGGGACCAAAATGTCTTAGTCGAAGATGAAATACGCCAACCGCGATATGGCCCATTTCTTAGTATTATCTATATTATTTTTATAGTAAAAAGCCTCTGTTATAATTAGTTCATTAATCTTAAAGTTTTTCTTTGACGATATTTATCGGTAGCTCAAGCGGTAAGTCCCTGAAGGGAATGAATAGTTTCCTGGCTGATTAGTTTATAGAGGCCTTTCAACACCGACATCTGCATCTCTTTTCCGATTTAAAAATAATAAAAACTGGCTTGTTGTTTCTTACAATTAAATCATACATTCTCACTGTTTATTCTTTAAGTTTGCGCAAAAGCTTTTTAAACATGAAATTGCTTTCGGAACCTTTAAACCCCATTATTTCTTTCAAGCAGGGTTTCAAATGGAAAATAAGCAATTAAAAAACACAAACTGCTGTGTATGTACAACAAATGATTGTACTACAAGATAAATTTTACACTAACAACACAACATGCATATGTAAAGGCTCTTCCACTAGGGGTCTACGAACAATTATTATTATTTTGCTAAATAAAAAAAATATTATTTATGGAAAAAAGTGTCATAAAAATAATGAAATTTAAAGTAACAATTCTCAAAAATAAAATACCCACACACACACACAAGATATATGTGGGGTTTCAATAGAGCGGCGCCCATGCCACATTGGACATTATCCAGAAGTGATTTGAGAGTCATTTGGAAAAATGAACTGAACAGAAGCCGCGGCAAACGTTTTGCAAGATGTTATATTCCTTACCTAAAGTCATCGATACTCTTTTCAAAGGAATAAAAAAATGTGAGCAGATGACATCTCTCAGACACACTTTATTTTACATAAATTTAAAGATAGGCAGCGCTTAATGCAAGCCCCTTTACTTACTCGCATGTAGCGCTAATACAATTTTGCTTCATTTTTATTTCATTTTTCCTTCAACTTGCTTTTATTTTTATTTTAGTAATTCCATTTTAAATGAATTAGAAAATGTGAGAACCTTAATACTCTTGAAGACGGCAAAAACAATTATAACAACAGCAATACAAAAAAAAAGTATAAAAAAATGTTAATAAACACATTGCTGATGGCTTGACATGCAGTATCAAACTACTAACTGACAGTACACACTACAATGCTGTACAGTGGGTACACTGGATAATTATAAATTCTGCAAACAAAAGCTGTTACCAACACTCATCGTTTTATAATCGTCCATATTCCAGTTGGTAACACTGACGTCACTTCACTACTTATGTTGACAGTTTTAGGCTATTTTCTAGACCTTAGGCTTATCAGTAGCAGAAAATTGTTCTCGAGAGGGAGTAATCAGCTCTGCACTTGGTTTTGCTATTGAATTGATTTGTCGTCAATGTTGACAAATGGAATAAGGGTGATTAACTTTCAAGGTACTACTGTTAAGCTATTTAAAAGTTTATGTGAGTGCATACATACATATGTATGTATGTATGGATTTTAGAGGCCTGCGTAAACAGTCTTGAAATTTAAATAAGTCTTGTTTTTTAAATGTATTGTCTGTCGTAGCATGTATTATACTAAACCAATAATAAATAATGTCGTTTAATAAGCGAAGCACGATGGATGTATTGATGATGTACGTGTATATGAGTGTTTTTAAGCGATGTCGCGAAGACTTCTTGTTCGTAACAAACATTCTAAAGAAGTAGTATAGATGCGTGTATGCTTGTTATTTTGCATGTTGTACGTTTGAGTGTGTGTATATAAGATGTAGATGGTAAGCTATTATATGTTTAAGGGTGGTTTTTTTAAAGCAAGCACACATAATTAATGTCAATGCATGTGTGTGTTTGTATGTGCGCAGAAAAGTAAAAGATTATACACAAAACGTGTGTGCGTATGCACATGCATGACGTTTGTATACGCGCCCATTCGTATGAAGAAGCAAGCATCACAAATTCTTCTGTCACGAAGTATTTTCTTCTTTACTGCTATACCTGCAATAAATGAAACAAATTTCTTGCAAACAGTGTTGTTTAGCGTTTGTTTTTGAAGCTTTCGCTGCAGGTACACCATTTGCATAATCCCTCATGTCCTAAAAGTTATTGTAAGTGGTATTGTGCAGGGGTCTAATGTAGATACATGCACATATGTAGTATGTACATACTAGAGAGCTGCGTAAACAGTCTTGAAATGTAAAAACGTCATGATTTTTATAATGTATTCACTTCGCATGTATTTAATAAGCGAAGCACGATGGATGTATTGGTGTACGTGTATATCAGTGTTAACAAGCGAAAACGCCAAGACAGCAAAACAAAACAAACACTCAAAAGAAGTACTGTTGATTAGTGTATGCTTGTCATTTTTCATATTGTACGTTTGAGTGTGTGTGTAATATGTAGATGGTAAGCTATTATGTGATTAACCGCATGCAACTAATGTTAATGCATGTGTGTGCCTTTGCCGCAGAAAAATAAAAGATTATACACACATACATGCATGAAGTTTGTACACGCGCTCATGCGTAGAAAGAAGCAAGTATCACAAATTCTTCCGTCACGATTTTCTTCTTTACTCTTATACCTACAATAATTAAACAAATTTCTTGCAAACAGTGTTGTTAACGTTTGTTTTATACAGGGTTTAAAAATTAGTTTTTAAAAATTTTTAGTTTAAATATGACTATTATGAAAATATGACTTGTTTGAATTTTTGACAAAGTGCATAATAAAAATATTCAAGTGCATTTGCATATTACATATATGCGCAACACATATATGCAGAACACATTTTATGAGGCAGCAAATCTGTAAGCATGTGAATATTTGCATGTACATATCTATGATACTAGTACACGGCATGTAGCAAATGTAGCTTTGTGATGACGACAAAATTGCGTCAGAACCACATGCGCATGTAATTTTTTACATACCGTGTACTATAGACTTTATATAAGTAAGTCAAAACTTAACTGTTTTATTATTGTTTTTAGTATATGTGCATGATTTTAATATAATTGCTTTTATCAGCGCGTCCATTTAATTTTAATTCGTAGCACGTTTTGTAAAAAAAAATATAAAAAATGAGTCCCCAAACAACATTTTCATCAATTTTGTCTTCGAGAATTTGGTTTTATAAATTTAAATAGTAAAATAATAAAACACCAATATCTACAATGTGCTAGAAGAAAAACCTAAAGATATAATTGTGATAATTCTGCATTGACATTTGATTTGGGAAGAGCTTATTAATTATTTAAAAACATGATTTTATCGGACGTATAAAAAGTTTTTTTCATTATTACAACCTTAGTTTAACCTAAAGTGAGCGATAACTTAAGGGCAAGTTTGTCCTATCTAACGTATTTTTTAGTAATATCTAATATGAATTGTAGTTTTACTATTTTGTACATCCTAGAAGGAAATGTTTCCTTAGTGAACATTTTATTTACTTACACATTCTAAGTAAAATATATTTAAAAAAAGCAATAATTTAAATTATTATTATTATTACTATTATTATTAATAATAATAATAAACTTTGCGTAAATTAATTAATATACGTACACACATAAATATACAACATACACACATAGTCAAATGCCCACACTAATTTTCAATAATTCCATTTTACGCATCATAATGAGTCAGAAATATTTTTTGCCATAAATATGCATATATCTTCAAAATATTTCTTGAAAATATTTTCAAAATGGCAATATTTCTTGTTAGCATATCTACATATTTTTTTCTCAAATATTTAAATTTTCTCATATTTCATTTAGCATATTTTTCAGAGTAGTTGAATGGCGAAATATTTTTTAGAGTTGAAATATTTTTCTATGCATATTTTTTGGTAGTTGTTATTTGTAATATTTGTGTGCTATAATATTTTGCAGTCACAAAAATATAACACAAGCTAATATGCAAAAATTGAAATCTGTGTACTGCGTAAAATATTATTGTGGATATATTTTCAGTTTGTGTGCATAGAAAAATATTACTACAAAAATATTTCTGTTCTGATTGCTATGGAAAATATTAAATAGAGTGAAGGTATAAAATATTTATTTAGCGCAATAAAATGATTTTGTAACAGAAAAATAATTTTTTAGTTTTCATAGGAAATTAGTTAATATGTTGATAATTTCTAGTAAATATATTAGTTTTTTTTTTAAACCCTGGTTTTATAAGATTTCGCTGTAGTAAAGCATTTGAAAAATCCCTCGTCTTGAAAGTTCTTATGAGATATCTTGTGCAGGACACTAGGACATACATACATGTATACTAACTAATATATAATATGTTTATCTAGATATTTTATTTATGAGTATATACATATGTACATATGTACATATGTATGTAACTGCATATAGTTAACATGTGTGCTTAAGTATGAAATGCTCAGTTTTAAAACCTTGAAAATACGTTTTAAATTCGCTTGTGGTGTAACTAAAGATGAGGAAGCATGGACTTGCAAAAATTATTATTATTATTACACATAAGTTCATAAGTTTGCATTCTATTACTTGAGAAATTAATAATGAAAAAAATTAATAGTTTTATTAACAACATTTCGAGCCTTATTTTCGATTTTATCGTAAGCGACACGTTATGAAAAATATACTTTTTTATTGAAATTAAAATTGTATGGGCCTACCCGTAGTTTTGAATTATCAAAATGCCAAAATTGTTGATAACTTTTAAGATAGGGGCTGTAAAATTTTATGTAAGCGGCAATTTACGTATGTCAAATATATTTGAAAATTTAAAAAATAACCTCCTGAAATATTTAATTTTTGTCACTTACGATCAAATCGAAAATAAGGCTCGATTTAACTTAGAGGAAAGAAAAGTTTCTAGGAATGTTTTGCCATATTTGAACACAAGTTATGAGAAAAAATCAGCAAATGCCTGGATCTTAAGGTACTCACACATTTGCAATATTATTGTGCAATAAAATTTTGTGTGTATATGATAATGCTATATGGGCACAATAGGTAAAGGGTGTTTTTTATTGAGGTATAGAACTTTAAGTTGGCATCACTTTTTTAACTGGCGGCCATTTTGTCAGCTGTCAAGTGATTAATATTTAGTTTGGTTTGCCATTTCATCATGAACAGGTTGACAAAAGAACAACGCTTGCAAATCGTGCAAATTTATTTCGAAAATAATGGTTCAGTTCGCGAAGTTTACCGCAAGCTCCGTCCATTTTATGGTCGACATAATCGTCCATCAGAGCAATTAATTCGGTTAACCATGGATCATTTTCGCACTACGTTTACTCTATGTGATAATACGCATCCGCAGAGATGTCGAACAGTGCGCACCGAAGAAACAATTGCCGCTGTAGAGCAAAGTGTTGAAGAGGACCCGAATGAATCGATTCGCCACCGTGCACAGCAATTGGAGCCGACTAACCGACTATTTTATTCCCGAATTGGATGGCATGAATGTGGATGAGTTGTGGTTGCAACAAGACGGCGCTACATGCCACACAGCGCACGTCACAATCGATTTATTGAAGGAAACATTCGATGAGCGCATAATTTCGCGGAATGGACCTGTCAATTGGCCACCAAGATCGTGTGATTTGACACCATTGGATTATTTTCTTTGGGGATATGTGAAGTCGCTCGTCTACGCCAACAAACCAGAAACGTTAGGGGACTTGGAAGCCAACATTCGTGGCGTTATTGCCAACATACGGCCCCATATGCTCGAAAAAGTGGTTGAAAATTGGACCTGTAGAATTGGCTTTATTCGGGCCAGCCGCGGCGGCCGCATGCCCGAAATCATATTTAAACATTAATGGCATAAAATTATCCTTCCAATAAAGCCAAATTGATGGACATTAAAACGATTTTCTTGTGTTTTATTTCAATTCGAAGTTTTATACCTCTTAAAAAAACACCCTATATATTAGATAAAATCAAGAGAAGAAATATTTTGTAATGTGTTGACAATATTATGTGTAACAATATTATTTTTCTATTTTTAACTGCTATGTGACGAACTTAATTTGTTTTTATATTTATAATTTGATTAGGCAAAAGTTCATATCGCTCTGCAAGCCAAATTACATGTGATAATTATTTTAATGAACAAATAACAGCAAAATTCATTGTAAATATTCTCACAAACACGTAGCAGAACGGAACAACTAGCTGCTTTCGAATGTCACTGCAGCTTCATAATCATCGTTCTTTGCGTTTGTTTTAGTGTGTGTGTGGTGTCAATTGATGTAGATTTCTGCTTTATATACTCAGCTGTTCAGTGCAAATGGAATGTTTTGATTCATCGTATTACAATTTGTTGTAATGAAAGCTCAATTTTATCAAGTCTTGCGATTGTCGTTTGGAATGAAAGTTTCCTAAACATAAGAATTTTGGGACACTCGTTTTTTTAACAAAAATTTATCAAATAGTGTTTCTTTATAAAAACAAAAGGTTAAGCTTCTCAGTTTTTGGCATAAAACCATTTTGGGGTAAGGACTTTCTATTTAGACGATTTTTGGGGCACTTGTCTTTTATGAGGGAAAGCTTTTGAATCGGACTTTTTTTAAGTCTTTTTAACGAAACAATTTTTGGACACAATTTTTCTTTATCAAAGAGTTTTAGGAAGCACATTTTGTATTAAAAAAAATATATGAAAAAATATGTATATCTCCAGTGAAAAGGTCGAGCAGATAAGTTTTTCTTACAGAGAAAGTCTTGGGACATCAAATTTCTGCATGAAAAACTTCTGTGATCCAAGTTTTGTACATAATAGTATAGAAATAAGTTTTAGCATATCAAAATTTGTGTAAAAAATTTTTGGAAAATACAATTCTTATAATCCTTGACAGTCTTGGGACGGTATAGTTTTGCGTCATTTTCCGGCACTTTTTTGATAATAAATATATTTTTGTATACATATGTAAAAAAAAGCTTTGGGACTTGAGTCTCCTTCCTGGTAATGTTTCAGACAAAAAAATTTCTTTGTAGAAAATGCTTAGGACTTTCGTTTTCTAGACAGAAAAAAATGTTTAGAAAAAATATTGGAGAAAAAATATTGGAGATTCGCTTACAAAAAAAAATTTTTTTTGGGACAAAAGTTTCCTATATATGTAATAGAATCTGTGTGCACACAATTTTTGTAAACTGATAATCTTAGCTAAAATTTTTTTTTTTAAGAAACGTAAAGTGCGAGAAAATTTTGGGACATATATTGAAACCGTAGAAGATTATTTGGGACACGTTTTTTTATAAACAAAAATTACTTCGAAGAATTTCTACTTTTTTATATTTTTATTGAAAAAAAAAGAAATGTGGAACTTTGACAATTACTTTTTGAATATTAAATGGCTTTGACACTTAATTTGTTTAGTGAAACAAATTTGAGACTAAAGTTGATTGGAATTACATATGTTGTATTTTTGTGACCTAAACTTACTTTCTTTTTGTTACCAAAATTCCAGATTAAAGTAAATTACCAAGCGCCAAAAAAAAATCAAAAGTATTAAAGAAAAAGTTTTTTAATTGTAATAATGAAATTTGTTATTATAATTCTCGCTTATTGTATGTATGTTTGTTCAAACGCTTCAATATTTTGCTACTTTTAAAAAAAATTGCAAAATTACTTCTTGACATACTTTTTGCGAAAAAAATAAGCACTTCAAAAATTTGTCTATGGTAATCAATTGAATTTATGCACATTATTTATTTTTTCACAATTAACAAAAATTATGTGAAGGTGGAACTTTGAAGGTAAAAGAAAAAATAACAATTCAAACTTGTTTGTTGTGTTTTTTTCAAACAATTAGAGTGGGTGTATAATTATTTTAAATGTTTATGTTTGATTTATGTTTCGTAATTAGGGGAAAAATACTCGTATGTATGTACATATATAAATGTGTATGTACATGCAAACATACATACATACCTTGTATGTAGGTGAGTATACATAGAAAGTTATGAGTCAAGAATTATTTAGTATGCATACATTTCTTTACTACCCACTTGACCTGAGATTCGATATAAACGAATGCTCACTAAAGCGAAAAAAATTTCGAAACAAAATTGTTCGATATTTATTCACAAATCTAAAAAAATTCGAATGTTCTTTACAGTTTCGAACTTCGAAATTTTCTTGATAGTTTCTCGACTGTGTGACGGAAGCCGAGTGCATGTGTGCTAATCCGGTAGTCTAGATTATATGGAAAACAAAATTTAAGTTTAAAATTTTTAAACGCACTAATAATCCCAAATTAATATTTTACTTATTAAGTAAAATATTTTTTTATTAAAAATACATTGAAATTGATTATTGAGGGGCTTAGCTGGATCCTATGCGCATTTCACTGTTGCTAATGCAAATCATCAGGGAACCTTTACCCAAAGCTTCTTAGAACAACTAGAGTTATTATATTATAAACTTTCATTTAAACAAATGAGAAGCTCAATAACAAATAACAAAGTTGAAACAAGAACTCAATAATCAACATGTTTTTTATTTTCTTACTTTACTATTGCTACATTGGCTGACTTTTTTTCAGCTTCAAATTGTAGTCGTAAGAGTATGTAAAAGAAAATAAATGTAAATAACAACAACAGCTATTTAAGAATAGAGTGTTGCCACACAAGTATTTTTTTTGGGTAAAGGTTCCCTGATGATCTGCATTAGCAACAGTGAAATGCGCATAGGATCCAGCTAAACCCCTCAATAATCAATTTCAATGTATTTTTAATAAAAAAATATTTTACTTAATAAGTAAAATATTAATTTGGGATTATTAGTGCGTTTAAAAATTTTAAACTAAAATTTCAATTAATTTTTTTTGTGTAACAATCGTCATAATGTTATCAAAACGTATACATATATATATACATAGGTTTACCTAGATGTTGATAGAAAAAGATATTGATTGGTATCAATATTTTACTACAGCTTTTTAACTTATACTTACTACACCTCTGCACAAGATCACTTACAAGAACTTTTAAGACGAGGGATTTTTCAAATGCTTTACTACAGCGAAATCTTCTAAAACAAACGCTAAACAATAATGTTTGCAAGAAACTTGTTTCAGTTATTGCAGTTATAGGAGTAAAGAAGAAAATACTTCGTGGCGGAAGAATTTATGATGCGTACGAATAAGAAGTCACATTAATGCATCCATAGTGCTTCGCTTATTAAACATCATTTATTATTGGTTTAGTAGGTATAATACATGCTAAGAAAATACATTTAAAAAACAAGACGTATTCACATTTCAAGACTAATTGCGCAGCCCTCTAATACATGCATACATACATTGACACATGTATATGTAAGGTACTATATGTATGTATTTACACATGCATATGGGCTTTTCAATAGAAAAGTTCACTTTTGGCCACGTGTTGGTTTAGAACGTATGTAGGTAGTTCTACATTTCGTAAAAGATGAATAAATCGAATATCATGGCTTCAAATTACAAGCTTAATTGCTTGGTGATGCAACGTGACAATTCCGTAATTTGGCTGTGGAAGTGCCCATATAAGTACTAGAGCTGGCAAACTATCGATAGTCACGCTATTCGATATTTTCGATAGTTTGTTGTTCGATAGTTTGTTGGATATCAAAAGATTCAGAATGAAACAAAATGATTCACTCACAAAATTTTGTATATTTCAATCAGTATTCGAGCGCGGATCGTGAATGTGAGAGCAAACCTCGATATTTGTTGTCCGTGTGATCATTGTGTAAGGAATGTTGAATTTAATTTTTCAATACATATCGCTCATTTATTCAAACAACGCCATAACTCAAATAAAACTAGTTTTGAAAAAATTGAGTTAAGTTTTCAATTAACATACAAACAACTCAGTGGAAATATTAATAAAGTTTTCTTTTATCAAATGGTGAGCTTGCAGACCATTTGCGGCAATTTTGGAACAAATTAAGCTTAGGGGCACCTCTTAAAAATTAATAAAAGTATCCTACCCTATAGAAAGTTGAAAAATAAGAAAAAAAATTAAATAAAAAAATTGGTTGCGAGGCTTAGTTTCCGAGTTATGGGCCGCTGAAATTGTAGTTCAAAATTGTGATTCTATGGTGTATTTTTCACCGACCGTTTTTTTCGTCTAATGACAAGACAACACAATTGTCGAACAGAATAATGCTATAAGAATTTTCTCTACCCTGGTATTTCCCTACACGGCGCAGCCCAATAAAGTTTTTCTGCATTGCCAAGTTCTCCTAACTAATAACGGTTTTCTGCACTACAGGCCTTCAGCGGGGCGTAAGAATTTTCTCCAACACGGTGTTTTCCGACGCGGCGCAGCCAAATAAAGATTTTATGCTTCATAAAATTTTCTTGCATTTTACCATTTCATGAAAGGTATTGTCAAAAGCTTTAAAATGATACCAATATTTATCATATTCGTTAGAAAACACCTATCCTAAGCACACTATTGTACTAGAATTTCAGAGGCCCATAACTCGGAAACTAGGCCCCACCGCCAATTTTTTTGTTTAATTTTTTTTCATATTTTAAATTTTCTATAGGATAGAGAAGTGCCCCTAAACTTAATTTAAGCCTGAATTTTTTAGTCAAGATGAAATATGACATGGTGTATTATTTATTACCTCCATAAATTTATTTTTTGAGTCATGACGTTGTTTTAGTAAGTGAGCGATATGTACTTATGTATTTTCAATAGAAGACAACTAATATGTTAAATTTTTTCGAGTTTATTGTCAATGTCGTAATAAATTTTTCGAGTTTATTGTCAATTTCGTAATAAATTTTTTCAACGATAGTATCGCTATCGAGAAAAAACTATCGATAGTATAATAAAAACAAAACTATCGATACTATCGATAGTACTATCGAATTACAAAAATAACCATCAGTTTTGCAGAACATGATGTTATTTTTATGTATTAATTAAAGTGTGATGGGCTTCCAAGTGGAATTTTTGATAATTACCTTGCAAACGTCAGTTTATTGTGAAAGAAAAAACTAAAACTTTCATTTATTTGCCCAATTATACAAAATTTAAGATGCGAGTACATAAAATTATAATAAAAAACGGCAATGAGCTGCCGATACTGGCAACTCTCTCTCTCTCTCCCTCTTGTAATGTCATTGTCGGCAACTGGCAACCCTTTTAGAGTTCATTGCCATACTTAATAGAACTATAAAGTCATGCTACATATGTACATAGAAAATAATTTATGTTGTTTTTTTATAATTTTCTAAACATAAATTTCGCGCCTTAATATTTTTTTTCAGTTTCGTTAAAATCTATGGAGGCAAATTATATCGTACATTCTACTGAGTTTATCTAACCTCTCTATATTTTATTAAATTTTAGCTTTGAGAAAACACTTAAAATAAGTATGGTATTATCCGGCATGTGGAAAATCGCCTCCTTTTTTATTAAATTAGAAAAACAAAACCATTTAATAAATAGATACATATTAAATTAAAACCATAAAATGCTATAAAGTCATATTTATAGATTCGCGTTAAAATTCTTAAAGCCGCTTTTTAGCATTTTATTCCTTTCCACAAATGAAAGAAGCGCAAAAGCAAAAAAAAAGGAATATATAAAAAAAAGGAAATAACAACAAAAATATCGATTTCTTCGGTGGTAGGTACATACATAGTTCTTTCTTTTATCATTAAAACTTTAGAATGCGCATGCCCTTGCATGCAGTGCAGAAACTTTGAAAAACATGTTAACCTAGGCAGGCTCACAAACAAACATGATGCAATGCTGGCAAAAACGTGTATGAATGAATCAACAAATACAATGAAATATATAAAAGGACACTATATGCATACATATATACATATATACATTTGTATGTACATACGTATGTTTATGTAAATACTTACATATGTATGTATATACTTACATACATGCAGATGTATGTATGTATGTATGTATATATATATATATAATGTAAATTTGCAATTTACTCTGTATATGTACTTAATTTAACCCGGGCAACAAATTTGTAGCACATTAAAAGCTATTGTGAATGACGAGCTTCTGCACAATGATCGCTGATGCCAAATCTTGGATCCATAGTTGCCAGATGAAACATGTGTGAATTCGTCAAATTTCGCACGAAAAATCGTCAAAATTGTCAAAATTCGTCAAAAATAAAACAAGCACTTTTTTCAAACGAAAACATAGTAGGTACAACAAATAAATTCGTAGTTTTTGTACAAAATAAACTGAACTCTTTATCAAAAAAAGGAATCAATTATTTAAAAAACAAAATAATCACATGTCTTACTTTCGTTTCGTTTAAATTAACTTTTTTAAATTAAATTAAAAAGCACTAAGCTAAATAGTATCTGTTATTTATGTTCTTATAACTAAATATTCTCTTTTATTTATGTTCTACTTATGTGTATATATATGTATGTACATATGAACATAAATAAATCTTTATTTATTTTTTATTTGACTATGGCATATTAAAGCGCTATACCGGTCAATTATTTTAAAATTACATCAAATGCATGCATAGTGCCTTTAAAGTGGGGTACACACTATCGAACATGAGTGACAGTTTTGCTCAAATTTTACATTGATTTTTAGTGTGAACACGAATTTCGTCAGTCAAATGTCAACCACAGAATTTTTTGTGGTTGACAGTGACAGTCAGCGGCCATATTGGTTTTTGACTGATAGTGTGTACCAAAAAGCGTCAGTCAAGAGATATTTTTGAGGCATAAACAACACAAGATGGAAGCGGAAAATTATTTTTTTTAAGAAATCTACATAATTTTATGAAATGCAAGGTTGTGTGTGATGTTAAAGACAAAATATTAACACAATATCGTACGAGGAGTTGTTAGAGATAAGAAAACATTAAAATAATGCATTATAAAAAATTCAATTTGTGTTTTTTCTGTGTTTATGTATCCAATTTTTTTTTCTTGAATGAAGGTTTGAGTGTCGAACATGATGACAGTCTGAACAGCCAACACTATCATTCAAAACTGATGAATTTTTGACTGTCACTCATGTTCGATAATGTGTACCCGACTTAACGCATCTTTTGCTGGTTTAAGCCACCTTCTGAATGCTCCACAATTCTTCCCAGCTTTTTCTTTATTTTTGTTTTTCCATCTTAAAGAAAGCCATACTAAGATTTAACAAAAAATTAATGTTAAACTTACTTTTAAGAAAAATATTTAATTTTATAAGAACTGAAAAATTTTTTCTGTTATTTCTTAAATTTGCAAAAATGACAAATCCACGTTGTTTAAATGTGTTTATGCATGCGAATTAAAAAAATAAAATCGTTGTTTAACAAATGAATAAAAAAATCCTTAAGGTAAGGTCACACTTGCCAAACATTTGCTCAAAAAAGCGTAACCAACAAACGCTTTTTGATTCAGACACTTTTTTATCAAATTAAACAGTTTCGAACACAACTAATAGACAGTGTTATAGAATCCAACATTATTGGATACTCTTTAACCTGACAAACTTTTGTCTGAACTGAAAGATTTTTCATTAGCATTTAGTAGTTACGCTTTTTTGGGCAAATGTTTAACAAGTGTGACCGTAGCTTAAGTCCTATTTTAAACTATACAAGTCGTATTGCAAAGCTGATTAGTTTGACGGAGAGAGAAAGATGAGAGAAACAGAATTGTTTATTTTCCCCTCGTCTCTCTCTCCTAACAAACCAATCAGCTTAGCAAATAAGACTTGCAAAGTGTAAACTAGGACTTATAAGGAATTAAAAAAACTTAATTGCGAAAAGTCGAAGCGTTTGCTTCTTTGCTTTGTTTAAGTTTGCAAAAATTTTGAGTATTGAAAAAACACTATAAATAATCATTTTTCTGAAACGGGTATTAAATAAAGTTTCTCCTGATAACTTTTGAAAGCTTGAAACTCGTTATTTATAGTATCACAATTTCCCTTTTCTTTTGGGAATATTTTTTACAAGGTATTATACTACTAACATTTCCGGGATTGAATTTTGTTAGCCAATTTTTTATATGCCACGCAGAGGTATATAAAAGAACTTCCATACAATCCAATTATGTCTATTACCAAACAGTGTTGTATTTAAAAGGCACATTTGTGTGGCCTTTTATGCAACAATGTTTTGTTCTAAAGACATGTTCTTCTACTAAACAGTAGATGGAGATTGAAATTTAGATTATTTTTTTGGTTTATGACTTAAATAAATAACTAAAAAAAATCTGTTGAAAATTTTTGTGACTATAACGCGAATTGTTTGCATACAATTTGGATTTTAACTACCACAAAGTTGGTGCATATATCGTCGCTGTTTTAACTAACTGACCTAACTGACATTTTTTTGAAAAATTAGTTAAGTCCTCTACTAGACTTTATAAGTCATAATACACATTGTCTACAATTTTCGTGACTGTGAGCATTACTTTTGTGCCTATATATGTAAGTAAAAAGATTTCTGACGCAGCCAGAACACAATACACAAATTTCTTAAAAGCACTATATAGTGCTTTTTCTTAGTTTGGCACTAACGCTCAAAATTTGGCGTTTTCAGTCTTCAAAAAGCACTAACAGTAGTGCCAAAAGCACCAAGTTGCCATCGCTGTTTGCGATTTATTTTTTATGTGAAAAAAAACAAGGGATAGTCTCTCGAAAATTTTTCAAATATGTAGTACCAAATGAGTCACAGCAGTACCAATGTACTTTTAAGGTTTGAATTGTACCAAAAAAGGTACAATTGTACCAGCTTTATCATCATATTTTTCTCTCTGGCCCATAAAGTAAAAAGTTGCTGAACAAAAATTGTCCTGTGTGCGCCCAGTCTTACCTTATGGCGTTGGCCTTATTTTCTCCCCATATTCACAATGTAATAGTGTTTTCACACTGAAAGTTAAAACCTGGTTTTAACGTCAAACATAAACAGCTGATTTTGCTTTCACACTGCAAGTTTGTTAAATTCAGGTTTTAACTCACAGGCTGTCTAATAACTTTACTCAAAATAAAATAAATCTCCTGCCGAAATGCGTGTATTTGTTGTTGCATTTTTTTCTGATTTTTAATAACACTTGTTGGACATAATGTTCAACTGTTTTTGTTTGTATGAAAAACTGAGATATTTCACAATGCGCTCTAAAATGGAAATTATTTTATATATTCTAAATAAATTTGTTGTTTAGTTATGGAACTTCTTATACAGAATAAATAAGTGCTTGGAAATATTGTTAATAATATAAAAATGCACAAATACATTATAAGATAAACTTTTTTTATAGGCAGATGAATGTCAGTCATATTGTCTATTTTCACTTTCCACAGTTCAATTTAAAATATTTTCGTTGTTTTCCTTCCAAAAAACTCTTTTTTTTCATAATTTTTTGATTATTGTTGCTGCTGCATTAATTTTTAAGTTGAAAATTTTTCAGGCGCCATCTATTGTTATTCACTGGCATAAACATTAACAGCTAATGTCGGTCATATCAACTTGGCGGCACTGAATTTATCACAGCGAAAACAAGGTTGCATTTCATAAAACCAACTTAAACCCAATTCAAAAATGGTTTTAATTTGGCTTTAACAAAAACAATTTGTATGGTAAAACCAGGTTTTAACAGTTGGTTTTAACGTTAAAATCAACTTTTATTAAAACCATGTCAGTGTGAAAACACTATAAGAAAGTTTGGCAACAAAAACTTTTCATAGATTCTAACATTTAAATTAATGATTAGTTTTTCTGTATTTTTTTTTATTTTTATTATAATTGGGTAACGTTATCTATTGACCTTAAAAAAACATTTGTATTTTGGCCTTGTGTTTTTTTTCGTCATTTAATCAATAGCACAGGTGTACAATAAAATTCTTTTCTGCGGCCTAATTTTGGGAATCAATTTAGATATGTATGTTTATAATACATACGAACATACATAATTGTGTGATTATGAAATATTTAGCGTATACGATTATTTTGTTTAAATTGTCTGAGGTTATTATGATGATAACACGCTCTTATACGTTTTATACATATGTATGTACCTATACCTCGTACATTATATGTACCCTGCAGAAAGTGTGAATAGTGAAAATGTACTGAGTCGCTTTTGACTTTGTCACCAGTACTACTCTACAATTATTCTCCATATAATACTTTATGCTATAGACATTTAGCAGGTGCTTGTCATTGAAAATCTACTAGTAACACTAAAACAATTGACTAGGTAGTGAATTCATAGTTCTTATGGGAACATGGAGACATACCAACCAGACATTTACTGGTACATTTCTATACCTTACGTACATACAAATTTATGTATATTGACAAATTGTTGCAAAATGCACCAGAAATACACCAAATCTGTTTTCTCTATTTCTTTTATACTGACGAATAGAAGAGAAATTGTAGACAATGTAACTACTAATAGAATTTTAGTGTTGACATAGAGACACTTGGCCCCAGTCTGACTGCAGGGTATGTATCTTGGCATGCATGTATGTATGTGTGAGCCCATTTTTTATGTTTGATTGGAAATATTAAAACAATATGAAACAAACTCAAATAAATACATATTAAATAAATATTAAACAAATTTCAAGACTAGTACAATTCTAAATTACTATGTTGCATAATTTAAAAATATTTTTTTAGTTTATTTAAATGTAATGCATTAAATATAGGTATATGACAATTTTTTTTTTTGGCTTGATAATTAAATATGTAATTAGCTAATTTTATTTGAAATTTAATATATGTATACATAAATAAGGTTTAATCCAGCGATCCCCACACAAATACATTCAAACTTATGTTTGTGTTGGTGCTTCGTTTTTGAGCGTAATATATTTTGCTCTTCTTATGGCAGGGCTGCCAAGACATATTTGTAATATATTTGTAAAACTTTAATTCGAGTCAATTCTCCTTGTTCAAAAACAGATAAATGCACATATGATGTATTTTAAATAGTATATAATCATGTATGTGATGGAAAACGATCGTTTTCAAAACGATTTCAAAACAATCGTTTTGAAAAGGTGTGATAAATTCCGATAGATTTTGAGTATCATTTTTGAGCTTATCTTAAACTACTGACTTTTAAAAAGCACACTAGAAGATAAAACATAAATCACATAATGGAGGTCTGAAAAGAAATTTATTAAAAATGTCTGGAAACACTATTAAAAATAAGTTTTAAAATTATTGACAAAGCGACTATTAGAAACATATCACTCCTTTTATCGTTTTCAAATTGATTTTGTGTCTAAATCGTTTTTCATCACATACCTGAATAACTGACTTTCAGATATGATTTTCAAGCTCTAAAAAATAGCAAACCTTGAATTTAAACTAATTTCAAAAGAATCTATTGTTGTCTGGTAAAATGTGTAAAATAAATAGTCTGAGATTAAAGTGGCAGCCCTGATTGTAGTAACAATTGAGTACACATTAAATAAAAATACAAATTATCTCTTGTTGCTCTCTTCACTCGCACGCGTGCGCGGTTTTGAAGATCACTGATTTAATCTCTTTGAGTGCTTCATTATAGTTCTTGTTATTTAATTACGTTGGTAGTATGGCAGCACTACAAGATTTCCTGTTTAACATAAATAAGGCAGTGGGGTTATCAACGTGAGAAAAAATAAATAAAATTGCATAAATATGTGAAATAAAAAATAAAAAAAAAACGAGAATCAGAACGCATATTTCTATTTATTTATTTCGTGATGTGAAACCAAACGAAACGAAATTAACTTTAATATGACCACATGATGTTCATGTACATATTTATGTATGTATATACATATATGTATTCAATAAACACATACTAGCAAAAATATATGGTATGCTCGTAAAACTTGAATGTAATTTAAACACACAATTTTTAAGTTAAGTACTATTTAAGTACAGGCAAAACCCGTTAAACCGAACGATATATTCAGGGCAATTATGTAAAAAAAATACGCGAGGAATTTCTTCCTTTTCCAATTAGAATTTTTTGTTTTCCCTATCACTTGCTACAAGTTGGAATTGTTCCCTGGGAGAAATTCCTCGCGGAATTTTTTACATAATTGCCCTGATTGTCAAGCGCATTCGTTTTGCCGAAAAATTCGTTATATCGCAAAGTTTTTTTTAATTGTTAGGCTGAGTTTACATCTGGCATTTCTTGTGTGCCATGTGCCCAAAAAAAAAACGTATCCACTAATTTATAATGAAAAACTGTTTGATCCAGACATGTATTTATTGAATTAAACTGTTTCTAATCGTGATAGATTTTATAAAGTTGTCTGTATGAAACTGTTTAACTTAATAAATACGTGTATGAATCAAACTGTTTTTCATTAGTAATTAGTGGTTACGCTTTTTTCACGCTTGTGTGGCACATGACGCACAGATGGAAACCCGGCCTTATTTTAATTATTATTATTGTAGACAGGATCCAATACAATAAAAAGACTGACAGCAATTGGTTTTCAAAAAAGCTAACAAATACAAACTAAGGCCAGGTTTACATCTGTGTGCCATGTGTCACACAAGCGTACAAAAGCGTAACCACTAATTACTAATGAAAAACCTTTTTTAAAATATTCAAATATATTTTTGTACGTAAATTGTTGCTTACGATAAAATTTTACAGCCCGGATCTTAAAAATAATCAACAATTTTGGCATTTTGATAGTTCTAAACTATGGGTAGGCCCATAAAATTTTAATTTCAGTAAAAACGTCTATTTTCGATAACATGTCGCTTACGATAAAATCGAAAATAAGGATCGATGTAGTATAAAATTAATGTTTTATTCGCTATATATAATGTTTTTAATGTAAAAAATTTCGACGCTCGTTATATCGGGTTTTCATTAAAGCGATATTCGTTATACCGAGATTTTACTGTATTATTTAAATATGCAGTCAAAAACACAATTTGGTATTTAAAAACAACTTAAACATAATTAAAATTTAATTACCAAATCAATTCATAACTACGAAATACATATCGTTACCTCAATATAAAAAAGGCCCTGATTAATTTTTTTTAAATAGAGATTTTCGCATTTTTCGATACATTAGATGTTCTTCCATCGAAATATACAAAAAACTCGCTTTAAAAAATAATAAGTTAAGGCCTTTCTATATTAAGGTAACGATATCCTTTCATGTATATTGTACACGACTTTTTTCTATTTCCTTTTTCAAACTTAATTGGTGTACAGTCAATAAATGCATCAGTTTTGAATGATAGTTTTGACTGACCAAATCATCGATCATTCATGTTTGACAAATAAACCTTCATTCAAGAGGAAAAAAATTTAACAAAAATACGAAATGGAAGAATTTTATTAATATAAAAAATTCTTTTAAGCAAATTTTTAAATATTTTCTTATAAAAATTAAAATATTGAATTTTTTGTTTGGTTATGGCTATGGCACGTTTAATTAAGCTATAGTCAAATACAGTGTTGTCCATAAGTTTGGTTCGAACAGCTGTTTGGTATGATTATGGATATGGCATCTCTGATTGAACCTTAATTAATGTAATCAAAACAAAAATCTAATTGTAATTGCTAACGATTTCGTAAATATAAATTAAGAAATCTCATGAGGCCACTTCAATTGTGAACGTGTGTAATCGCAGTCAATTAAAACAAAAATAAACAAAAAAAAAAACTTGTAATATATATCGATTTCTTAAGTACATATTTAATAAAGTTTATTTAATGGCGTTGGATACAATATTTGTCGCTGAACTTTGATTTCATAATCAATTTTATTCTTAACTTTTATTTAAAATATAATTAAAATGCTTTTGCATTATATGTATGTATGTATGTATATTTCAAAAAAAATTAGGAATTTTAGTTGATTTTATTTTTTGGTTTGAAGTCTGGTGAAGAGTTCCTTAAGCAGGAAAGAAATTCATATGTGACACGGAAAGTTAAAAGGGACCAGAAATAAGGTTTTTTGTTTCTTCAGAAGTTTTGGAGAAAAACGACTTTTAAGTTAACAATTTGATTTTGATGCGGCTGAAATCTTTTATGGCTTGAAAATTCAAATTTTAAATTGTAATATTATAGGATTTGCTTAAAAGTCGCCATTCAGTGACCATGCTGAATTAGGACCATTTTTGATTTTAAAAATTCAAAATGGCGGATCCAATATCAATTGCAGAAAAGTTTGTCACATCAGTTTCTAGAATTTAATTATTTACTTAAAAAAAATTTAATAGGGCACAAAATTCAGCATATTTTAATTAAAATCTTTACGAAAATCTATACCGTTTACATCATGTTTTTTGACATTTATCAAGATTTTTTTATCCAAAACTAAACCCATTAACCGAAAAATTTCCAAAACTACAACCAAACAACTGCAATGTAGCCAATTCACACATCTTTTTAAGCAGACCGTAGCTAATTCAATCATCTTTTATATAAATATGTTGTACAGGGTAGTAAAAATAAAATAAAAATATTAGATTTTGAGTAGATTGCGTACAAATCTACTCACAAACTAGATTTTGTTTTGTATGGGAAATCAAGCAAAAAGCAGTTAGATTTAGCTCGAAATCTCGTAAGTACTAGATTTCGGGATAATGTAAATGCATTATAAGTTTATTTTAAATTTTTACAATACTTTTCAATACTGTTTAGAAATAAAAGTTTGTCAAGTGTTTCACCACTCAATCTGTTTCTTTGTTGAGTCATCACCTGCACCGCTTGTGAAAATAATCTTTCAGACGGAACCGGTGTTCCCAGCATTGTAAGGTATCTAAAAGCGATCGGCGGCGAGGGCGGCTGGTCAAAATTATTCCGCGGCTTTACCTAGCCGGCTCACAATCTGAGATACGCCTTGCGCGTGCTTAGCAAGCTGTTTGTTGGGAGCAGCGTGACCATATTAGCTTATTTTGAGCTAAATTTAGCTTATTTTTTTGGGATTTAGCTGCAAAATTTCCATTTAGCTCTTAGCTTATTCTTTAGCTTTTTTTAAAAACTCATTTAGCTTTTTTAGCCGTTTTTTAATCTAAATAGCAGGTTCTAAAAAAATATGTTAAAGACATAAAAAAGTTATAATGACAAAAATTAAAAATTTTAAGAACCCCCAAGCGTACTAACTAAATGGCTGAACCGATTTTCTTCAATTATAGGCGAGATCAAGTAACAAAAACAAAATTAAAATCGGTCTAGCCGTTTGGGAGATACGGCGTCAAAGACATACAGATTCAACTAAATATATCTAGAAAAGATGTGATATCGTCTGAACATCTGGACAGATTTTCTTCAAACAAAGCTAAGAACACTCTCGGTCAAATCACCTTGCGAACAAAAAATAATCTAATTCAAAATCGATGCAGCACTTTGTTCTATACGTGGACTCGTACAGATGCACAAATGTACAGACACACACTACAAACTTATAAAACCCTTTTTTGGACGAAGGAAGGTTAAAATATATAATTTGTTAACATTCTAAAATATAAAAATTTTTCATTGAAAAATAATTTAAAAATACAAAATGTAAATTGCGCATTTATAGGAGAAATGGCAAATTTAAAAATAGGTGACATTGATTGCAATTTTGGAGTTACAATGGCAAAAGTTAAATTAATATTGCCTATAAGACTTTTAAAGACTTTCTTTGAGTTGAGTTTAACTTGTATTCAGCGGCATGAATTTAATTAAAACAAAAATTAGGAAATAGGTTTTCTGTTAATAAGACTAATTAATTTAAAAAAAGGTTTCGTATTTTATTATAAATGTTTTTAAATTTTTGGAAAGTTTTTGTGTTATTTTCCTTTAAAACTCAAATATAATAATGAATAAATAATTTAATTAAAAATTATTCAATATTTTTATTTCAAATAATAGAAAAATATGTTTTTGTATGTATATATTTAACGTTATTTTAGCAATAAGAAACTATTGCAACGTGAAAGAAGCCGAAAAAAATTTGGCTTTATTTTATGGCTTAAAATTTTAATTTTTAGCTTATTTTAGCTCTTTTTAAAACGTGATTTAGCTTAACTTTATTTTAAAATCTGGTCACACTGGTTGGGAGTAAAGATGCCAGACACGAGCTTATTCGCCGCTTATAATACGAGTAGTGTTGCCAGTTGTTCACATAACATTTACCACGTTTACATGTACAAACTTGAATTATGCAAACACATATAGATACATATGTATATACGCTTATATCGTGCCATAACCGCTAAAATAGCTTAAGTGGCATAATTTTCGAACATCATTTTTGACCGAAAAATGTGTAGCTTAAGCTATTTTAGCGGTTATGGCTCGATATATCAATCTACACGTTCTGTATACAATTTCTCATTGCGGTGCATCGAAAGAAAACATCGATGTTTTCCGATTGTTTAGGAGCAAAAAAAAAAAAAAACATCGGATTATATCGACTATGTTTCGACACAATACATCGAGTGTTTTTAAAACATCGATGTGTTTTGTCCATCCTTAGTCTCCAAGGCTACTACCAAAGAATATAAATCATACAATTTATATTCTTTGCTACTACATACTTTAGTTTTGGCCAATACTGTATGTATGTATGTATGTAGGGCCTAGGTACATTGTAGGCAATTTTGATAAATTTGCATTAAATTCATCAGTTGGTAATGAAAATGTTTGTTGGTTAATCATTTCACTAGCATAGTGATGGCTGCAATTTGAGGTATTATGTCAGTTTCTTTTATTTTATTCCTGTGTTTTATTCTTGTTCTGGTTTTATTTTATTATTATTTTAGCTATTGCCCTCCTGTTCTTCTAAATATGTATGGAAGTATGTCCATATGTATGTATGTATGTATGCATGTAGTATGTACTTGGAAAAACAATAGGTTACCAGCATAAACTAAAGGCATGCAAGCAATTACAAGTACGTACTAGTCTCCTGCATAAGACTTCTTATAAGAACTTTCAAGACATGAGGGATTTTTCAAATGCTTTACTACAGCAAAATCTTATAAAACAAACGTTAACAACACTGTTTGCAAGAAATTTGTTTGAGTATTGTAGGTATAGGAGTAAAGAAGAAAACACATTCGTAAAGCAGCTCTGGGCGAGTTAACATCACGCGTCGTTGGCAATTACTTCGTAAATGCAACCAGACCACTGTTCGTTTACTGGTCTTCGAGGGTTTTGCGTCTCACCCCCCGCATGTGATTAGTAGTTGGTGTCAGTTAAAGGTACCGAGTTACTGTTTCGTGGCGTCGGTTGCTAGCCGCATGCAAAAACTTATTTATTAACCTAGCTTTCTAAGAAAGCGTACTTTGGGGTCGTGGTGGAGTACCAAATAAAACTAATTGAAACAGGAGAGGATTTTGAGGATTCCGGCTTTCTGCACAACGGTGCAGATCGGCGTGTTATTCTTGGAGGAGGCTCCTAAATTGTAGCACGACAAATCGTGTGAATTGGTGGTGGCGTAATAGTTCTACGAACTGGCCAAATAATTCTCCTTAGCAGCGTGACCGTTTGATCGACTAAAGTGGCAATTTGCCACTTTTTCGACTGCGTTTCCCCTTTTTTGACTGCCTTGCCACTTTTTGAACCCCTTTATATAGGGTGAGTTATATGAAAATACATTAAAAATAAGAAGTTAAGTGCAGTTTTCTCGTTTTTTTATAATTTTGCCCCTTTTTTTTTGAAAAATCCCCTATTTAGTGCCACTTTTTGAAAAATGTCATCGGTCACCCTGCTCCTTAGCATTAGCGGGAGCAACAGAATAGAAACGAAAAAAAAGAAGAAAACACTTCGTGACGGAAAAATTTGTGATACTAGCTTCTTTCTACGCATAAGAGCGTGTACGAACGTCATGCATTTATAGGGTTGCCAGATACCAAAAGTCAAATACCTGGACAATGGAAAAAATTCAACTGGATTTTGAAAAAATAACTGGACAATTTAAAAATAAGCTTAAAAAGCAAAGTGTTGATGCTTTTTGAAAATATTGTTTTGGTTGCAAATTGCCAGTGATGTACAAAATAGAGGAACTAATCAGTGTTAGGGAAAATTACAACTGGTTGTACATATACAAGCACTATTGTTTCTTTTTACCCTAGGTCTACACCTGATATATTTTTATCATAACAAAAGTCAAATTTTATATTGAGAAATAATTTTTTTTATGTTAACTCTTTTTTCTGTATGGAATTTGACTTTTGTTATGATAAAAATATATCAGGTGTAGACGTAGGGTTATTTAGTATTAAAAATTTTTCCTTAGAAGATATAAAAACGCAACCAGAAAACAGAAATTTTTGCCTTGTTTTAATAAGAAAAGCTGATCCTTATATATTTGTATCTCCTGATTACGATTCCGTCATTAGTTTTAATCTGTAAAACAATTTCCTTTATTTCGATAGCTTTAGCCTTAGCATAGTTTAGTCCATAAAACTTTTTTATTATATTTTTTACTTAAATAACTAGTCGTTATGAATTTTTGTCCGCTAATTACGAAAAAAGATTTCTTATATAGGGTGTTTTTTTTAGAGGTATAGAACTTCGAATTGAAATAAAACACAAGAAAATCGTTTTAATGTCCATCAATTTGGCTTTATTGGAAGGATAATTTTATGCCATTAATGTTTAAATATGATTTCGGGCATGTGGCCGCCGCGGCTGGCTCGAATAAAGCCAATTCTACAGGTCCAATTTTCAACCACTTTTTCGAGCATATGGGGCCGTATGTTGGCAATAACGCCACGAATGTTGGCTTCCAAGTCCCCTAACGTTTCTGGTTTGTTGGCGTAGACGAGCGACTTCACATATCCCCAAAGAAAATAATCCAATGGTGTCAAATCACACGATCTTGGTGGCCAATTCACAGGTCCATTCCGCGAAATTATGCGCTCGTCGAATGTTTCCTTCAATAAATCGATTGTGACGTGCGCTGTGTGGCATGTAGCGCCGTCTAGTTGGAACCACAACTCATCCACATTCATGCCATCCAATTCGGGAACAAAATAGTCGGTTAGTCGGCTCCAATTGCTGTGCACGGTGGCGAATCGATTCATTCGGGTCCTCTTCAACACTTTGCTCTACAGCGGCAATTGTTTCTTCGGTGCGCACTGTTCGACGTCTCTGCGGATGCGTATTATCACATAGAGTAAACGTAGTGCGAAAACGATCCATGGTTAACCGAATTAATTGCTCTGATAGACGATTATGTCGACCATAAAATGGACGGAGCTTACGGTAAACTTCGCGAACTGAACCATTATTTTCGAAATAAATTTGCACGATTTGCAAGCGTTGTTCTTTTGTCAACCTGCTCATGATGAAATGGCAAACCAAACTAAATATTAATCACTTGACAGCTGACAAAATGGCCGCCAGTTAAAAAAGTGATGCCAACTTAAAGTGCTATACCTCAATAAAAAACACCCTTTATTTTTATACCCTCTAGTTTCAGAGATTTGTGCATTATATTTAAAAAGTAATATCTCGAATTTTTCTTTTCTTACGCCATCAAAAAATATTATTTCTAATAATATGACGTCGCTGATTTTGAATGTAGCCTCTATTTTTTGATAAGTTCTGATTATTTTAGTGAGCCTAATTACGAGTGTCGTATTTCGAATACGAAGAGTTTGTAAAGCAATATTCTTTAGTCTTGTACAAAATAGTCGTAGTAGAAGTCGAAATACCACACTCGTGATTAGGCCCAATAATTTTGCATTTAAAATTAAAATTTTTCCTTAAAATTGTTCTTTTTTTTCTAGTAACAGCTGCAAATTTCGATATAATAACTACAAATAAAACAAAAATTTTCTGGACTGGTCATTACCACATTTATGATACGTAATAATTGCATTGATCAGATATGTGATACAAAAAACAAATTCTTTTGGAAGGCATGAGAGAGCAAAAATTTTAGTCTTTTTATTTGTGAGACTAGAGGTGATAGATAAATAATAAAACTATATTCGTAATCAGCGGACAAAAATACATAAGAACCAGTTAATTTAATTTCAAAAATTTAAATTAAAAAAATTTAAGAACTAAACCAAAATACGCGATTTTTAACATCCATGTAATAAGAGTACGATATCATGATATACTCAATGTTCATCTACTCAAATAGAATTTAATGAAATTTAATAATCCAGAAAGTATTTTTAAGTTTGGGGAACCATTCGTGATATAAGTGAATTATAAAAAATTGGCATAAATTAAGCATATGCTAATTGTCACTATATCTTTAAAACTAGAGCTGCTGGGGAAAAACTAATGATGGCATCGTAATCAGCAGATAAAAATACATAAGGATCGGCTATTTTAAATGAAGCAATAAAACCACTGTTCCGCTGTGTAATTAATTAAAAAATATAATTGATAAAGAAATTATTTTTCAAAATTTAAGAAATACTTTTTAACTGGATAAATTCTATGTTAGCTGGTAACTGGATGAGGCTCTAAAAAACTGGAAAATCCAGGCCATTCCAGGCCGTCTGGCAACCCTATGCATGTATGTGTGTATGATCTTTTATTTTTCTGCGCACATGCAAAGACACACACATGCATTAACATTAGTTGTATGCGGTTAACCACACCCTGCAGTCAGACTGGGGCCAAGTATCTCTATGTCAACACTAAAACTCTAGTAGTAGTTACATTGTCTACAATTTCTCTTTTATTTGTCAGTATAAAATAAAGAGAGAAAACAGATGTGGTGTATTTCTGGTGGATTTTGCAACAACTTGTCAATATACCTAAATTAAGGTATAGAAATGTACCAGTAAATATCTGGTTGGTATGTCTCCATGTTCCCATAAGAACTATGAATTCACTATCTAGTCAATTGTTTTAGTGTTACTAGTAGAATTTCAATGACAAGCACATGCTAAATGTCTATAGCACAAAGTATTATATGGGGAATAATTGTAGAGTAGTACTGGTGACAAAGTCAAAAGCGACTCAGTACATTTTCACCATCGACATTTCCTTCAGGGACATAATAGCTTGCCATCTACATATTACACACACACTCAAACGTACAATATGAAAAATGACAAGCATACACTAATCAACAGTACTTCTTTTGAGTGTTTGTTTTGTTTTGCTGTCTTGGCGTTTTCGCTTGTTAACACTGATATACACGTACACCAATCCATCCATCGTGTTTCTCTTACAGTACGACAGCATTTATTATTGGTTTAGTATAATACATGCGACGTGAATACATTTAAAAATCATGACGTTTTTACATTTCAAGACTGTTTACGCAGCTCTCTAGTACGTACGAGTAAATTATGCATAAAGAAACACGAAACACTCTATTACACATGTTCATGCACACGATATGCACATATGCACATATGTATTTATGAATGTATGTATGTATGTATGTGCATATGCTTGCATGAATTTGATAAAGTATGTATGTATGTATGTACATATTTGTTTTATTTACAATACCTATTTGCTTTAACTTAAACTAGTACAATTAATTGGGTGGGTTTTTAGAAAAATCAAGTTGCAAAAAAAATACTTTGACTTGCATTGTAAACGTACGAGTATATTTGATTTATACTTGTATAGATTGTTTATGGGTACATACTTTTTTACATATGTATTCACATATCTATGTATATGTACATACATAGTACATAGCATATGTGCATTGCAGTTGTTGTTTTTTTGTTTGTGTGTGCGTAAATACGTGCCAGTACATTTGTGTGTAAGTACCCTGCAGTCAGACTGGGGCCAAGTGTCTCTATGTCAACACTAAAATTCTAGTAGTAGTTACATTGTCTACAATTTCTCTTCTATTCGTCAGTATAAAAGAAATAGAGAAAACAGATGTGGTGTATTTCTGGTGGATTTTGCAACAACTTGTCAATATACATAAATTTGTATGTACGTAAGGTATAGAAATGTATCAGTAAATGTCTGCTGGTTGGTATGTAGGTCTCCATGTTCCCATAAGAACTATGAATTCACTACCTAGTCAATTGTTTTAGTGTTACTAGTAGATTTTCAATGACAAGCACATGCTAAATGTCTATAGCACAAAGTATTGTATGGGGAATAATTGTAGAGTAGTACTGGTGACAAAGTCAAAAGCGACTCAGTACATTTTCACTATTCGCACTTTCTGCAGGGTATGTATGTATGTAAGGATGTGTGTGCAAATGCATGTGCTTGGTAATGTTCACATGAAAAAGCAAGTTTCTCTTCTTAAAACCTTGTTATTGACTTGATTTGACATTCAAGCCACCAGCAAAAAAATAATAATAATAATAAAAATAAAGAAAATAGGCAACATAACTAGTCAGTCTATAATAGTTTTTTTTTGCAATTTACTTGTCGTTGCCGTCGTACATGGGGCATGAGATCAGTAGTTGTTAAAAGTTGCTGTTGCTGTTGCTGCAGCTAAAGCTGCATTCTGCAAGTAGTGAAACTTACAAACCCACAACTTAACAAACATTCCCCACATAAACAAAACAAATCGTTACAGCCATACAAACTCGTACATAGTGTAATACTTTTTTCTTACTTGAATTTTTTTATTTTTGTCAGAGAGATAATGATGGCTAAAGATATAATGTTACCAAAAGGCAACAACAGAAACTTGATTTCTTTCAACATCTTTTTTGTTGTTGTTGTTGTATGTTTAGTATATATTTATGCTTCTTTGCCTATTCAATGTTGTTGTTGTATATTATTTTTAATATCGGTTTGTGTTGCAAAGAGAAAGTTGTTGGTTGGTTGGATGCAGTCGAATGCATAAATTTGTTCAGCAACATTAAAAATCAACCGTAGTTTCGAGAGTGAGAAAATGCATTTGCTTTTTTTTTTTGTTTGTTTGTTTTGTTTCTGTGGAAATTAAAATGAAACAAAAATCCCCATAATCATCATCGTCATCATCAGCCTCATCTTTAGCATTATCACCAACCAACCGAGCAACCAACCACCACACTGTCATTAACGTTTACGGCTTTAGAAAATTCATGTTTAAGCCTTATATTTACAATTTGGCTTGGAAAAATAAAAAATAAAACAGCAACAGCAATGGCAGTAGCAGCAACAACAGCAAAACAATTTTATTATTATTATGAAAATTGTTTTGTTGCTATTTTTCTTATATTTTATAGTGAAACTAGGCAACATTGCAAATGAACTCACAGAAAATGCTGTTTTTTTTAAATAAAATTCTCATTCAATGTGTGCTTTCCATTTTCTTTAAACATTCTCTTGTTGTTGGTATTTTGCTATTGCATGCTACAACCATATTGCTGCTGTTGTTGCTGTTGTTGATGATGTTGAATGTTTTCCCAGCATACCCTACATGTTTAAGGAATATTAAATTACCTGCATAAACTAAAAGAAATAAATAAATAAATTAAAGACTTTAGCTTAATAAAAAAACTATGTATGTACATATGTATGTATGTACATATGTAAAAAACTTTAACAAACAATGCATCTAATTTAATCATTATTTGAACAACCATGACAACTGAACTACCTCGTATCATCTAGATCTGATAGCTTTTTATTAGTTTTAAGACTTGACCAAACATTTGACCAATATTCGAAACTTTAAACTTCTGTAAATTAAGTTCGAAAAATGCAGCAATGAAACATTGTGGACGAAATTAATGATTACATTTAATGCCAATGCTCCAAACATGACTTTTAAATTTTAATTATAAAAGTTTTAGAAAAATAAATTGAGTAAAATTTGTCTAGATGCTACTAAATTGCACAAATATAACAAGTAAGATGCATAAATGAATTTATCAAGCAAAAAAAAAATTTTTTTTTTGTTCGAAAATTCGAAATTATTTTCGAATTTCAGAAATGTAAAAAAATCAATTTTTCGACCAAAAATAACATAAAAAAGTAACATTGTTGGGCAAATCCGTGCAAATTCTATTTATTTACAGCAAAAACAGCATGTTCAAAAATTCGTTTTGCACTTTCAAGTCCAATTTAACAGTATAATTTTCATACGGAGACGGGAAACTAGTATTATTTAAAGTTGAAACCATAGAATAAGAAAATGACTTCCTTTTCATGTTCACATCGCCCTTAAGGTCCAAGGTAAAGAAAGAAAACTAATATTTATTTAAAGCAAGAAATTCATGTTTGAAAATTCTTATTTCTTTATTTTCAATTAACTAAAAACAGCGGCTATATAGTGTGTAAACGAAAGAAGATTTTGCATGTTAGTAATATACAAAATGGGTAACATTTCCCTTCGTTTCGAATTACAGAGTAGCAACTTTTTTCTTGAAAGGCGCAAGAGCAAAATTCTAATTCGAGAAATATGTAGGAAAATCACTTTTTATGTATGCGTATATTTTTTAAATATACATATACATAGGTATGTGTACATTTAAAAAAAATACAATTCACAACTCAAAATTATCAAAATATTTTCGTTTTTTCATAAACCAGTTATTTCACTGAACAATTCTCTACTGACCTCGCCACACAGTCTTCTTAAACAATGTAAAATACCGTTTTTACTGTTTTTGTGTTACATACTTGGGTCATTTTGCCATTCCTGAGCATCTGGAATTTTTTTTGGAGTTGTGACTGTTTATGATTTATTGTGCGATATGTATGTATGTCTGGCTAAAGTAGCATCAGAGTGCCAAACATCAATCGGGTTCTTATACACATACGGGAATACATTTCTCTCGGTGGCCAGCATAGATGTATGTATTTTGTTGAAAATTGTTGAAAATTTAATTATTTTTTTTTATACAAACACAACCCGCAAAGCGATTAGCTTGTCTGCGAAAAACACCCAGGGTCTATGGTGGGAATCGAACCCACGACCTCTGGACTGAGAGGCTAGCATCGCTACCACTCAGCCACAGGGTATGTTACGAAACCAGAAATATTTAAGATAATTGCAACACTAATATTTTCCCACAAATACGGGAAATTAGTTAAGTAATGTTTAAGCCCAAAATGATTATATTCGAAAATTGTGATGTCAGCCTTAATTAACTCAAAACTGTAACATTTTTATGCATAAAATCAAACGTAATAACGCTTGGAGCAAAAAATTATATGTTCGAAAATTCGAACATAATTTCGAAATTTCGGAAAACAAGGCAAAAATCACAAATCATTATTATAAGAAAAACGTTCAATCTTATAGGGCATTTACATTGTCTCGAAATCTAGTACTGACAAGATTTCGAGCTAAATATTGTCTCTGTTTACTAAATTTCCCATACAAAACAAAATATAGTTTATGAGTAGATTTGTAGGAAATCTAATCAATTTTTATTTAGTTTTTACCACCCTGTACAACATATTTATAAAAAAGTTGAGTATATTAGCTACGCTCTGCTTAAAAAAGGTGTGTGAATTGGCTACATTGCAGTTGTTTGGTTGCAGCTTTGGAAAATTTTCAGTTAATGGGTTTTGTTTTCGATAAAAAAATTTTAACAAATGTATAGTGTAAACAGTATAGATTTTCATAAAGATTTCAATTAAAACCTGCTAGATATTGTGCAGGTGTTAATGCTATATTAAAAGCTGCTTTAATACAGTTAATAAAGAAAAAGAAGTAAATTTAAAATAAAATATGTATATTTAAGAATAAACACACATAGAAACATGCATGTGTGTGTGTATTCACTTTATTGTAAAAAGTATAGACTGCGTAAAATTATTTAATACCTTCTAAATTCTCTAAACACCACTCATTTTCTGTTATTTTGCTGTCTTATTCACTTTTTGCTGCATGTTCGAAGTTAAGGAATGGAAAGTGGCATAATGCCATGTAAATGGAAAAACGTGCTTAAGCCAAGTTTTTCCATATATGTACAAGCTTTATTTATTATTTGTTGCTATTGTTATATACATACTTCTACCAAGACTATAAATACCTATAAATCCACATAAATACATGTGTACATATATACATATGTATGTATGTATGTATGTATGTACTCGTACATAGAATATCTATATTCTGTGTGGAATGGTTAAGTGAGTGAGTGTCATAGTGGTTGCTTGCCCGCCTGTTTGGTGGGTTTGTTGGTCTTTCGGTCGTACTTTTGGAGCAAATAATATTAAAGAAAGAAAAAAAAAATAAAGAAAAAATAATAAAGACAGAAAAGAAAAATAAAACAGAAAATGTACGTCAATAAACTTTTGCATAACTATGCAACAATGCACGTGCACATTTTTGTATTTAAAATATAAAAAAATAATAATCCAAAACACCAGCCATAGTCATAGTCAAGCGAACAGAGGTGAAGGGCAAACATGCATACATATGCAATGTGTATCTATAGAATACTTGTTATATGTACATACATATGTATGTATGTATGTACATATGTGCATGTTTTTTTTCTAGTAGAAAATGTAACTAAAGTACATGATGGCATATACATACTAGAGACCTGCATAAAAGGTCTTTGAATGTGAATACGTCATGATTTTTAAATGTATTCACGTTGCATGTATTATACTAAACGAATAATAAATGCTGTCGTACTATAAGCGAAGCACGATGGATGTATTGGTGTCAGTGTTGCCATATTTATTTTTCAAAAATCTTCAAGTCGAGCAAAAAAAACTTTTTTTGTTACCAAAAATCTTTTTTGTTATTTCATTGAATAAAAATGAGTTAAAATTTATTTTGTTTCTTGTGAAATATTAAAAGTATTGCCAGATAGCACAAAATATTTACTGTATAGAATATGTGTAAGATCATTATGAAGCAAATCAGAAAATTTGTAAGTAGTTTAGCCAAAAAATCCCCCAATAATACATTAAAAGTACCAAAAGTAAAATTTTTAAAAATCTTATTTTTAGATAAGAAACCTTTTTTTTTTGTCGTTTTCACATGTCTAAAAACTTCAAAAATAAGATAAATCTTCACATATGGTAACACTGATTGGTGTACGTGTATATCAGTGTTAACAAGCGATGTCCAAAGACTGCTTGTTTGTAACAAACACTCAAGAGAAGTTGTGTTGATTTGTGCATGCTTGTTATTTTGCATATTGTACGTTTGAGTGTGTGTAAGATGTAGATGGTAAGCTATTATGTGATTAACCGCATGCAACTAATGTTAATGCATGTGTGTGCGTTTGCATGTGCTGCGCAGAAAAATAAAAGATCATACACACATACACGCATTACGTTTGTACACGCGCTCACGCGTAGAAATAAGCAAGTATCACAAATTCTTCCGTCACGAAGTATTTTCTTCTTTACTCCTATACCTACATATAATGCTGAAAAAAATTTCTTGCAAACAGTGTTGTTAACGTTTGTTTTAGAAGATTTCGCTGTAGTAAAACATTTGAAAAATTCCTCATGTCCTAAAAGTTCTTATAAGATATCTTGTGCAGGGCACTAATACATACATATGTAATCCCAGCTAAGGCTGTTTGTTGTTGGCTGCCACACTGACTGGCTGCATGGCTGACATTTGCACGAGAGTAGTTTGCCTTCAAGTGCAACAACCACCGCGACGACTAAAGGCACAAACAAACAAACGGACTCTACCTCAGTGGCAGTATAATACGAATAAGTATATTTATAGATGTGAATGCAGTTCAAGTGCACACACATACATATGTATGCTAGACTCACACTACATACCTTAATTGATAATATACTAGAAGTATCTACATGACAGCAAAATTGTCTATAGGTAGGCACTCGTATCTTTTAGATAGATGTAACATTTATCTAGTCGCTCATCATAGCAATACATGTTATATAAACACATGTATGTAAGTATGTGTGTGTGTGTGTGGATATGTGCATGAACGTGCATAACTTTGTATTAGTAGGTATAAGTATTGTATCTATAATTCTATGCGTTTATTTGTTTTTTTACGACTATCTTTTGTATACTTTTTAGCTTTAGCAAAGTGTATCAGCTCATCAACAAAAAAAATCTAAAAGAATTACAAAAAAACTAGGAAAATGTTTATTTTTTTAATACATTTTTTCTATTTGTAGTTGGTATATTTTTACAACGATCTTTTCTTTTCCTTAAAAAAAAGTGGGTAGAAAATCAAAAGGGAAATAGGTATGTATGTACATACAGTACGTTTTCGTACCTAAAGAATTGATATTTTTAATGCACTTGTCGCCGCTGGTATATGATTTGTTTTGAGATTAAAAATGTATCGCAACAAATGGCATTACTGTTTTTTTTTTCTTTGCAAGAAAAAAGAAATAAAAAAAGTAAACTTGAAAGTACATTCAAGCCAACCACACCCAATGCCTTCAATTAAAAAAATTTAGGCTAAAAATAATAAAAAGAAAATTTACATTTATGTATATTTATCGGAATCAATTGAAGGTAACCATAACCAAGGATAACCACAACTTGGTTTAAAAAAAATTTAGACTTTCAAAAAATTCATACCGAGGAACCATAACCGCCAAAAAAAGCTTAACCGACAAATTTTTTGCATCTGGTTTTTTTTTGCGGAAATCGATTATTTACGATAAGCATATTCGTTCGAAAGTCATATCGCTTAAACTTTTGCTAGTGGTTATGGCACGATATAGATTTTTTGCTTGCAAATCTGTATATGTATGTACTAGGTACATATGGTCAGTTCCACTATGTCGAACGTGACAAACAACTTCAAACTAAACGATTTTTAAGTTTAAAATTTTTAAACGCACTAATAATCCCAAATTTATATTTTACTTATTAAGTAAAATATTTTTTTATTAAAAATACATTGAAATTGATTATTGAGGGGTTTAGCTGGATCCTATGCGCATTTCACTGTTGCTAATGCAGATCATCAGGGAACGTTTACCCAAAGTTTCTTAGAACAACTAGAGTTATTATGTTATAAACTTCAATTTAAACAAATGAGAAGCTCAACAACAAATAACAACAGTGAAATGCGCATAGGATCCAGCTAAACCCCTCAATAATCAATTTCAATGTATTTTTAATAAAAAAATATTTTACTTAATAAGTAAAATATTAATTTGGGACTATAAGTGTGTTTAAAAATTTAAAACTTAAATTTTAACAATTCCCATAAAAAATCAATAAACGAATTTTTATTTCGACAATGATCATAATTTATACGTTGTATGAATGTAGCTCCCTATAATTAATGCTAAATTTGGCTGAAGAATTTTTTCGTTTACAAGATAATTTAAAAAAAATCAAGGGCATTTATTAGAACGCTGATTTCAGCGAAACCTGAAGCTATATTTAAATATGACTAATTTTGGAATCTTGTGCATTGATGTCTTTTTAAAATAGATTTGATTTAACTCAAAAATTATTTATATTTTTTCAAAATTCAATTTTGATCACAGTCACACCTGACATTTTTTCTATTATGATATACTAAATGTTTATTGGTGCTGTTGCTCTTTTAACGAAGTTGGAAATATTAAATTAAACAGGGATGTTCTGTAAATCGCGCATTTCGAAATCTCCCAATTTAACGGAAATATCTCAATTAAAAAAGAGAATTATTGCAGCTTTTAATTGGTTTTAATGTTTTATATGTACTAGATATACCAAACGGACGACACATTCGCCCGTATTCTAGAATCAAAATGTAAATAATTTAAGATTCAAAGAAAATGTACCTATCTAAACGTCATAAAAAATTCATTAAAACACAGCCACACACAAACTTACATACATATGCAAGCATAATTAAATAATACATGAAATTAAAAAAACATAAACAAGATCCCTTCAACCAAGCTAATTCACTTTATTCAATTCTCTTCCTTTAAGTATTATATGGCTTTCATACAACAACAAATAAGAGAAAAAAATTGTTAGATCAAGAGAAATACTACAAACACACACACACACTCATGTTTTCCCTGAAGTAAATGTCGATGGTGAAAATGTACTGAGTCGCTTTTGACTTTGTCACCAGTACTAGTCTACAATTATTCCCCATACAATACTTTGTGCTATAGACATTTAGCATGTGCTTGTCATTGAAAATCTACTATTAACACTAAAACAATTGACTAGGTAGTGAATTCATAGTTCTTATGGGAACATGGAGACATACCAACCAGACATTTACTGGTACATTTCTATACCTTACGTACATACAAATTTATGTATATTGACAAGTTGTTGCAAAATCCACCAGAAATATACCACATCTGTTTTCTCTCTCTCTCTCTTTTATACTGACGAATAGAAGAGAAATTGTAGACAATGTAACTACTACTATAATTTTAGTGTTGACATAGAGACACTTGGCCCCAGCTTGACTGCAGGGTTGTTTCTTTTTTACTTGTAAGCTAATAAATGCGTGTGTAATATGTGTGCATGTAGTAGTAGCAACTTTAAACGCTTATAGCTCGCAAAATACTAAACCGATTTCAATAAAATATAGATTCTGCACATCTGTACAGAAAATCCTTTAAAACCATATAAATCTTTTTAAAATCTGTCTAGTGGTACTAGCGTAAAAGGGATTACAGAAAACATGTTCGCCTATTAATTATATAGATAAGATATTTAAATCTAACTAAACTTCGAATGCATTTTTTTACAGATCGCATGATTTCCAAACGTGCGATTTACAGAACATCCTTTATAAATTATCAGCTTCTGCCGAAATTGTCTCTTACGTACATATGCAGTCATTCCTCCTTTTCTCTTCCATCATTTAAATTTTTCTGTCAGCCTTCTACATTTTCCTAGCATTGCGCATTCTTTACTTGCATTTTAATATACGGTTTTGTAATACTATTTCATCTTCCTTCAATACAGGGAGGGGCACATATGTAATTAATTGCATATTTACTTGCAACTTGTGTATACTTACGTAGTAACGTAAAAGAAAATCGATTTTGAAATCTATATCAACTTCAAATATCAAAAGTTTCAAGTTAAAAAAGCAAGAGATAATGATTTTGGTAGCAACAAAAAAGTTTGGAAAAAAAATTACAAGGGATCATTGGGGTCAAAATTTACACTCAAAATCTACTCAAATATATGCTCATAAATGAAAAAAGATTCGAACATACATACATACATACATTTGTAGGAATTCATAGCAATTTAAGTCTTTGCTTTTAAGCAATAAGTACAAAAATAACCTTGTTTAAAGAAAAAAAATTATGTTCGAAATTTGTAAAAACGCTACAAAAGCAACAAGGGATTATTATAAGCAAAATATTCACTAAAACTTCTGAAATATAAGCATAGAAATGAAAAAAATCTTCAAAACTATGTATGTAATTGCTTTTGTTTAAAAATTTCTTTCTGTCACCAAATTTTCTAAACTGTTCCAAATTAAAACTTTACTTAAAATTGAAATTTGGCAGCAAAAAACAACTGATTTTGAGAATACAATAAATGAAATCAACGATATATTTATTTATACATACATATGTATGTATATTATATTTCATGTACATAACTTAACGTTGCCATCGATGTCATAAATTATATTTCATTTCCAGCGTTGTCAACTTTGAAATTTCAAAACGCACCAAAATGGAGAAAAAACGCGACATTTACAAAAAAACGCTCCAAGTTTAGAATTTATTTTTTTAGTTTAAAATGTTTATTGAATTATCCATAAAAGTACATTATTTTTGTTTTGTGTTAAAAATTTAACACTAAAAGAGGATTTTACAGTTCAGGGTTAAAAAATAAAACCTAAAAAATCTTACCAAATTTGTTTATATTCATTTGTAGTAAAAAGATAATAATTTTTTTAATTTCATAAATTTTGTACAAAACTTTTTAAAGAGTTCTAGGATTAATAGAAAGGATTCAAAACTAATAAAAATTCGTTATTTAAGGTACCAACAGACGACATGTTTTTCACATTGTATGTGCCAGAATTTACATATGTAAACGAAAACATGTCGTGTGTTACCTTTAAAACATTGCTTGTGTAAAAAACATGACAAAAAACATAAGACATTATTTGAAATAGAGCGTGCTCTATTTTCTTATGTTAAACATACAGCTCCAAATGTCTATGTCATGCGAACAAATTCGTCGGCGGTTGATTATGTGCACTATCATTAGCTGTCTGAATGAAGTATTTTGCAAGACAAATTAATTATATATTTTTTTTTAATTTAACGTTGTCGTTTTATTAAAATAAGTCCAAAAATGTATAGATTTTTAGATACAACCTCAACGTCTTGTTTAAAAAATAAAAAATTAAAAAAGGAAATTTGCGTCGCCAGTACTACAGCGACGGAACCAAAAATATTTCGACGGCTGCAAGCCATTTATTATAAAACAAACTACGTGGATATTTATGTACTGAAAAAGAAGAAGTGATACTACATGTACGCTTGTGACCAAAAATTATAAACCTTATGTAAATTAACCAATATTGACAAGCATAAAGAAAAACATACGAGTCGAAAACTTAAAAAACACATGTAAAAACATATCGTCTGTTGGTACCTTTATCATTTTATTCAAATATTTTTAAATTTTTTTATCAGAAGTTTAATATATCCATATTAAAAATGTAACAATTAAAATAAACAGCCTTTTACAATATATGTACATAATTAAAAAACAACAAAAAAATATAAACAAATTCGTAATACATAGTGTACATATGAAAGTGGTCTAGGTCATACCATTTTTGATTCGATATATGTAGTACATTTTGATCAGACTAGAACAACTCTAAATTAAACTGTTGCATAACAAAAAAATTTTTGGATTTGTTCCAATGTAATTAAGGGCACATACATATCTTTGCATTCATTTGTCCAAGATGATACATTTTTGTATATTAATTTTACAAATTCGGTTTAAAACTTTTTAAAAAGAACCCAAGAATTAATTATTCTAAATAAATAAATTTAGTATTTTCATCATTATTGTTATCATTGGGCCATAAAACAGATTTCATTTCAAATTGTGATATTTTGTTAACATTATTAGTATTAATATGGTAATTAACACTATCAGGAAGTTGGTAAGTTTCACAACAATAATTGTCCGGCTTTAACCCATTGCTGTGTTAAATTTGCGTTGGTGCCACCAAAAATTAAAAAACGCACCGAAATTTTAAAAAAAGTGCACCACGCACCAACTAAGGAATTTTTCGCACGAAAAATTTCAAAAAGAACCCAAAATGGTGTGAAATGCACCAAGTTGACAACGCTGTTCATTTCCTTGTTAATTTTTATTGTTCTCTCACACATGTTTTCACAAATAAATATACTGAGAAAAATAATTTAATTCACAATAGTAAAACTCATACATACATACTTACATACATACATACATACATACATATGTATTAACTAATTAAAAAAGAAAAACAAAATATTTTCTGAAATACTCAAAACAAAATTTAAATTTTACTCTTTTTTAATCCAAGTAACTTTATTAAAATCTCTTACTGTTTTTATAAAAGAAAGGAATTGTTTATGGTTTTCACCGAAATATTGAGTTATGAAACTTCTGAACGAACTTTATAATTTCGCAAGAGGTAGAGCGATTATAAAGGACTTAGAGAATAAAAAGGTTTTAAGTTTTTATTCAAGTGTGATTTTAAAGCGTAGTTTCTACATTACAAGCAGTTAACTTGTCTAGAAATTTTATATGAAAACCACTAAATTTTTCGAGTGACTTGCACATATTTATTTAAAGGCGAGTTGAGTGAATAATGCATCTAAAAATAGTTTGCAAAAATAATAACAAATCTTAAATCGCTAAATATAAACTGGATCACTCACAATAACTTCAGTATTTTAAGCGTTACATGTCATGGTTTACCGTAGGAATTAAGCAGAATAAAAACTGGATCATTCACAATAACTTCAGTATTTTAAGCGTTACATGTCATGGTTTACCGTAGGAATTAAGCAGAATAAAAACATATTGGCAAAAGATACACATACTTAATCCCGGTGCATCCCGATCGTTCATCCGATCTCAATGCTATTAAAACAGAAGTGTAATATGAAACGGATTGGGTCAATATTGATTGATTTTTTCAATCTAACCTAACTTAGGGACTTATATTTCATGACATATTTTATGAAACATAAAAATGCAATAATATAAAAACGTACATGTGTACATACATACATACATACTAGTGTCCTGCACAAGACTATTTATAAGACCTTTCAAGACATGAGAGATTTTTTCAAATGCTTTACTACAGCGAAATATTCTAAAAGAATCGCTAAGCAACACTGTTGGCAAGTAATTTTTTTCGGTGGTTTGTCTTACCAACAGTGTTGTTTAGCGATTCTTTTAGAAATTTTCGCTGTAGTAAAGCATTGGAAAAAATATCTCATGTCTTGAAAAGTCTTATAAATACTCTTGTGAAGGACACTAATACATACATATTTTCAATACAAATTGTAGAACAAAAATTCTTTCGCGTTAAAAAGAAACAGGCAGTTAAATAATTTAATAAAAATTTGTCAACAAAATATTTTTGAAAAACGAAATCAGAAAAATATGTACATATGTACATACAGCTGGCGCAGAGGCGAAATTTTATTTACTATCTCTCAATAACGGCAAATCATTTCGTTACCGGTTGTCATGTTCTAACACTAACTGTGAAAGAAAACAGAAAACATACAAAGGGAAATACATACATATGTACATACATACATACATTCATATGTACCTGTGTAAGTATGTATGTATTTGTAAAAATACATAAAAACCCAAAATTTCAAGATTGAATAAAGTATTATAAAATTTTTAACAACAAAAGTCGCTTTCGTAATCTCAGTTCATTTAATTTGTTTATCTCTCTGAGAAATGAAATATTTGTGTGTCTCCCAAAACCGTTAGTTTTTAACATTTTATATTTTCTTGTTTCCTTGCCAGTTTTTAAATTGTTTTTGCATTCTCTCAATGATGCTGCCATACTTTGTTATTAGATTTGATGCTTATAAATAATTCACAATAGTGTAGTATTTATAACAAAAAGTACATATTTGCATTTTACTTAAAAATTTGTTTTAAAACACAAAATTATAGAATAAAAAGCTAACATCCTTGTTTATAAAACTTATTAAGGCTTTATGAAGGGTTTCTAAAACAAATTTTCCTACAAAATTTTTCTGAAAAAGCCTTTATAAAGCCTCAATAATTTGTATAAATAATGCTGTAAGAATTTTTAATTTTAAAACAAATTTTTAAATAAAAAGCAAATACTTTTTTTTATTCATGCTACCCAATATCATAAAATGTCTAAATTTTATAGAGTAATTTCTAAATTTATTTGAAGTTACAAAAAAATTTTAAAAAATATAATATATATAATGTATATAATTTTTTTTAAATATAAATTCTCAATCATAATTTTGGTAGCCAGAAAAAACGAAGATGGGTAGGTAAGTTTATTTTTTTTTTTACTTAATTAAGTGACAGCTCAAGTGTTGAAAAACGGGAACGAAAAAAAGACACCCAGTTAGAGCTATGCTGCTTATCTATATAAAACAAGTTTAATGTGTTAATTAAATATGCAAAAAGATTATATTATGTGATGATGTCGAATTCGCCGAAAATATTTCAAAACGTTTCCATTTATTTCCCATTATTTTCTTTGCTATATTCTTATGATTAAATTAATGCAAGTGCAAATACAATACAAAAACAAATTGAGCATTCGCTCTCATTGTTCTTGTTTTATTTTGTTTTTCACTCACGAACGAAACAAAACATAATCAAACATTTTGTTTCGTTTATTTTCGAATTATGCTTTTAAATACAAAGAAATCAGAACAAAAATAAATTTATAACTGTAATAGTGTCGATTATTCCTAGCTCTTAAGTCCTGGCATAAACAGCACAGCTCTAAAAGGAAAAATGTATGGATAGGTTTATAAAAGGAAAGAATTTTCAATTACATGCCGACCACACGAGCAGTAATCTTGGCAATTAATGCCGTGGCAACTGTCAAATTCTATTGGCGGCACAAGATATTAGCGTGTGGACCGTATGAATATGTGTTCAAATATATATTCAGCAACAATTTTTAAAATACATTGCTGAGCAATAATCTCATAACACATGCTGTCAAATACAAATAATATTGAAATTTTTCCAACGTAAAAGTAGAAAACAAAAGTTTTAACTACATAAAACCAATAAAATTAAAATAAAATTTAAAATAAGAAAAGGACCTAATTTTTGATAACTTAAGTATTTATATGAATGAAAAGGATATATATTTGAATATACGTGTTCACCACCTCTACACACATTGTTGAACACAAGCAATTTGACGTCATCATTCTGCCGGCTTTATTGCTTGTGTTAAGACACATAAAACTGCTTGTGTGGTCGTAGTGTTACGCCTAAAAGAAATTATCCACTCTCTACACACGACAACAAAAATTACACACGAACTGGCAACACTGGTTTGTTTCCTTATCGGTGCTATGTTCTTGTTCAAACACAGTTGTCAGAACATTTATTTGAACAATAATATCTGCCACTAAACAACATTTCGCTAGAGAGATAGAAAAAGGCATCTCACAAAGTAGATATGCGTTCTCTGGTCAAATAGAATATAAAAACAGCGCCACTTGTTCTCCAACAGAAATACATATATGAGCTAGTAAAATGCCATATAATATACATTATAGCGTTGCATAATACATCTGTTTGCACTAGTTTTGGGTGTTTTTTGGTTCTGGTATGAACAAATATGTTATTTATCGTTTTCTGTTACTAGTTGTAAATGTTGATTTTTTAAGCAATTATTGTATGGTTGGGCAATGAGCAAATTAAAACCACACATTTATTATTTTTTTGTTTTTCTAAGGCAAATAAGATACATAAAACTGTTTTACCATAAGTGCCTTATGATGTGTTGAGAAAAAATATAATTGGCTGATGAATGAATGAATGAAAGCAAAATTGCACATACATATGTAAGTAAATGATACATGTACATGAAACACATGCATTTGTAATTACTCTCAGAGCAAAATTGTCTCTTTCTCTCTCTATACTTTGGCTGCGCCACAAAATAACATAACGAACGTTCGCACATACATCTGCACACCATGTATTTGTTTCAATAGTGGTTTTTTCATATATTTGTATTACAATATGTATTTTTTGAGCAAAAACAGATCAAACAGTTGCTCAGCAGCAATACAATAAGCAATTGTTATTTGTTTTCAATTGTATTTTAATTTGGAAAAGCACGCACACACAATAACTCTTATACTAGTTCTGTCGCCCACACTACAATTATATGGTACATACCATGGTATATTTGTTTTGGCTATACAAACGAGTATACAAATGCAACCCTTTAATATACATACATTTATCAGGTGTTAGACGCTATCTTATGTTATGTGCTATCAGAGTTGCATTTCGAGCAGTAAATAACTGCATTAAGCCTCAGGGTAATTGCTGCCGTGACAGCGACACGACTCTCGTGAATCTAGTTGGAGTTGATGCTGCAGCAGTGGCAATAACTGCCACAATTTGTCATAGAAATTATATGCCATGGTAGTACATTAATGAAAATTACTGTCATGATGTAAAAAATTTTGTATGTATCTCTCTTGTATGACAGTGGGGAGCTTGTAAGTGTGACACATTTTCTTGTAATTTTTTTTTAGCATTTGGTTAGACTTTTTGCGCATGAATCAATGTAAGATATTGAATATTACTGGCATTAGCATTTTAGCATTAATTTTAGCATTGAGAAATATTTCGTAATACTTTTTACTTTATCTTAATTTTAAATCTAGACGTGAACATTAAAATGTTTAGACATTAAACTACTGTATTCCATCTTTTCACCAACTAGTTAAACATATACAAATTTATAAGTTTCTTAAAAACACTGTTTGTTATATATTTTATGTACTTTTATAACTAAATCTTTAGATATTTCTTATAACACATACGAGTACAATATTCTCTTCTCAGCCCATTGATCTTAATTTCATTCTTTTTGCATTCTAAATCTCGTTTCGAAAAATATGGAAAATTGTAGTGTTAACATTTGCATTTGACGTCATGTTTATTGTCTTTAAGTCTAATTGAAATTCTTATTTACTGCTGCTGGAAAAAAAACCTTCAAATCTTCAAATATGTATAATATTTTTTTTTTGTGAATTTTATTTCAAAGTTAAATAAAAGAAAGAAAGAAAAAATTAAAGAATTGGAATCACTTAAGAAGAAGAAACTCGATAAGAAGTTAAAATACGCATAAATAAAAGCGACTGCAAATAATTGTTATAAAACATTAAGTTTTGCTTAATAATTTCAACAGTCGAAGAACAAGAAAAAACTGCTCTATTCTGAAAAGAAATCTAATTTAACTTCGGTTAACTTAATTAATTTTGGAGGATGCCCCAGATCCAATATCACTTCTACAGTAGTTTTCGTTTATATAGTCACTACCTCTTATTGTCACATTAATGATATAGTCTATATTTAATGTTTTATGTGACTTTTGAACTTAATTTCATTCAAAAAGTTGACGATATAGTCCATTTACTATATAGTCATATTTGACATACAGTAAGGGACAAAATTGTTCACAAAATCATTACTACTAACAAATTATGCCACGCATTCTTGTTTTTTTTTTTCTTTTATTTTAACTTTTTTAAACATTTCAATTAAATTATAACTATAGAACTTAAAAATAAGAAAAATTCAAGAAAATCGTTGTTAAAAATATTTAAATATTTATTCATTTAGGGCTCCAAATGTGAACAATTATGACCACAGTTGGAAAACTCGTATCTTTTTTATTCCTAATATTTAGTGTGCCCTACATGTTCTTTTTTTACTGCCTTTACTCTTTTTGGCATACTTTTTATTAAGTTCTTCAGCATTTCCGGATCAATTTTATTCCAAGCTTCGATGGCACGATCAGAAAGTTCATTTGCGGTCTTAGGTGGGGTCCTTGCAGCAAAAATCTTTCTTTTTAGAATGGACCAAAGGTGCTCAATCGGGCTCAAATCCGGCGACTGGGGAGGCCAATCTAAAAGCATTATCGAATTTTCTTCAAACCAATTTTTTGTTATTTTTGCCATATGCTTGGGATCGTTGTCCTGCATGAATATATCATCCTATCCTGGATCTAAACCGAATATATCTAGACTGGGAATGTAAGAGTCTTCGAGAATGGTTATATAGTCCTTGGCACACATTTTACCTCTGATTCGACGGAGAACTCCAAGTTGGTTCCCGCGAAAACAACCCCAAGCCATCAATGAGCCCCCACCAAATTTTAAAGTCTGATAAATGTTTCGGTCCTTTACGCCAACACTTTTGTCCAGCCATGTCCACTGCCGTCCGTCTGACCCGATTATATTAATTTTTGTTTCTTCCGACCATGTTACACGCATCCAATCTTCAAACGAGAATTTTTCGTATTTTTTTGCAAACTCTAATCGTTTTTTGCGGCTATTTTCGCTTAAAAGCGGCTTTTTTACTTTTGCTCTGGCCGCTAATCCACTAGCTTTTAAGCTTCTTCGAACGGTTTTGGTGCTAACATCTACATTATACTCTTCGTGTAGTATTTTTTGGACCTCAACTGCGGTACTGACTGCACCAGTAACGATTAATCGCCTAGCTTCCCGACAATCTGCTGGCGAAAGTTTTTTTGGGCGACCTGCTTTGTTGCTTGTGATATGCAGATTACTTTGTTTTTTTATTTTACACACAAAACCCACTGATACGTTATACATATATTTTTGCAATCTCGCGATATGAGATTCCTTCTTCTAAATTTTGTACGACATTTTTTAAAATTGTTGTTTTAGCTTTGGCCATCACGAAAAAAAACTAAGTAAAAATAATTTAATCATATTTTTTCACATATTTACTGAATTTTACTTTTAAACAATTAATCTACTTACTTTGAATGAAAATCACTCAGGCAAAACCTAAACTTTATTAAAATTTTTAGAGAAAACTTACACACAGTCAATATTGTTCACACACGTGGCTTTAATGTTCAGTTGATATCAAAATAAAAACTAACGGAACTTCTCAAACGGAGCTGTCATAGTGTTTAAATAAAATTTATGTTGCCACATAATAGTTTAAGGGAGTTGCCAAGTTAAAATTTAAAAAAAATTTCAATTCATGTATATTTTTTTTATAATTTCGTGAACAATTTTGTAGTCAAAATCCAAATTGTATGCAAACAATTCGCGTTATAGTCACAAAAATTTTCAACAGATTATTTTTAGTTACAGTAGTTCACGGATAAATGCGTTTGTGAAAATACCTAAAGCCCAACGCATTTAAACGATAAACGCTTTTAAAAAAACACGGTTAAGTGCATTACCAACGCATTTAACAAAATTCCCTCTAACGTGCGTGCTTCAAAATCAAATTCTATCCCTTTTCATTCTTACTAAAAAAAAAAAAATTAAAATATGTTTAAGTATTAGAGATCATCGTTTTCCGATTTGTTATTCAATTCAATAAAACAAAAAATAAATTTATTTTAAAGTATAACATAACAATTCAAGCAAAACATCTTAAAAACTAAAAAAACAATTTCACAAATTGAAATTTAAGGCAATAGATTTAAGTTCATATGCATGTAACATACATATGTATGTACATTGTACGTCAGGAGAAACGTACATACATACGTATGTATGTATGGTTCATTTGAACTGCGAACTGATTTGCCTTTTCCATAACCATGGTACCTGAAACTATTGCGCCCGGCTATCGCATAAGGTTTTGCGATCCCTTTTTGAGCGCACGTTACTCGTTTTACACTTTTCCAACAATACCTTTTCATTTTGAATAATTCGATTTACAGTCGATCGCGAACGCCGTATTTTTTGCATATTTCGTCTTTAGAAATTGCTTTAATTTCTGCACAAATCTGAAGCTTTTGTTTCAACGATAGCGGCACTTTATTCGTAGACATTGTGATGAAAACTAAATGATTGTAAACAAATAAAACAGGCTTGCCAAATTTTATGATTTATTTTCATTTTTGGCGTTTTTTTTCGGTTAGTTTATTAATTTTAATGTGTGGAATTTTTAAAGAAACAATTTACAAGGTTGACAATTTTAATTCAGTTTTTGCATTTAACCGTGAAAGTCTGCATGACAAATAATTTATTTATATAAAATATACGACCTATATATGAGTGAAACGCAGTAAAGCGGGATTCATTTAACAGAAAAATATGTGCACAAATTAAATAGATCGAGGAAAATGTTGGTTTTGACAACTATTTAAGCGTGAGACTCTCTTAAGCGTGGCGCATTTATCAGTGAACTACTGTATTTATTTAAGTCATAAACCAAAAAGTAAATCTAAATTTCAACCTCCATCTACTGTTTACTAGAAGAACATGTCTTTAGAACAAAACATTGTTGCATAAAAGGGCACACAAATGTGCCTTTTAAATACAACATTGTTTTGTAATTGATTAAATGTAACTAAGCAAAAACTACTGTATTATAACATTAAGCCCACACAAATATATTTACTTTATAACCACTAATCAAAAATAAAGGGCCGGTTTATCGATTTCGACAATGTTTAACTTGTCGCACAGTTAAGGTAGAATTAGTAAAATCGTATCGTGATGTTGCGTGTCAGCTGACAAAAACCGTCCCCCCAGGGGAGTCTGTAATGGACTACGGGTGTGGCAACCCCGGGGCCCCAGCTGGGGTGATGTGGCTTTTTCCATTGACGTACCTTTGGTACATTACCCATAGAACTTATGTGTTACTACCCAATCTCTGAACATAAACAGAGTAACGGATGTGCACATATTTATAACAAAAGGAAGACAGGTCCTGTTGATGTCAGTTAGGTGCAGCGTCACCTAGAACTGCCCCTGAGTTCAAAAGACGATAGAGGTGAAGCCCTTGTGGTGGAACTTCGAGGTCTAACCAGAGGCTACTTCTGGTGCCACGGGTGCCGGTTGCCCGACAGCCGAGCTGCTTTGAAGTTTTGAGTGCATGTAGCGGTCGTCAGTTTCCTTTGCTGAAATGCCGAGTTCGTCCTACCCCAATGGGGTATACCCCAAGGGGTTAAAGGGATGATTTTGGTATGTGTGGAGTAGGCACTGGTTATTTGGCGACACAGGCATGCGTTCATTATGAATGAGTGGTTTTGAGCTGTGCCGGCAATGGTTGAGGAATTCTCTTGGGGACCTCGCTATGGGTGTATACACAACACCTTAGCGTGGAAGCCGGAGAATTATCGTGGTGGCTGTGGTTGCTACCAAAAACGCTGGGAGAATAGTCTTGGCTTCCCAGTGTGAAATCAATGCTAGTGATTGGTCTGACGCGGTCAGCCAGACACTATTCTAGGTGCTGTTGCCATTCAACAGAAGCTGCTATGGGCACGGACATAGCAGCAGAGTTTAGATAGCTCAAATTACATCAGCAAGGTAATTGAATATAGTACAGGGATAACTATATTCAAAGATTGCAACCTATGTGCCTTATGGAGTGGGCCATAGGTTCATTCTAATAGGGTGCATGGGGGCGTTGGTCTGGCGTCTAACCCACACCCGGTGCTTTGGCACCCGTGAGATAAGGCCGTAATGGCAGGTGCTCACGGAAAGCTATCGCACATCTGACAAAAACCGTACCATATACAATGCATGTTACTAGTTATAAAATGTGTGGTGGTAGCACTGCTGACGTAGGAATCTGCAGAAAACAGATTTTTCTGTAGCGAATGTCAAAAACGCCGCATTTAATGCCAGACAAAAAAAAAGTGCTGTGCAAACTGTTACATTTTCTATAACTTGTGCATAAAGTTGAACGATACGGCAAGCTGTAAAGTAGAATGATACGATTTTACTAATTCTACCTTTATATTTAAAAAAAAAAAACAAATTTTGACATCGATAAACAGGCCCCAACATTTTTTGTTGTATTTCGAAAGAGTTTAGCGTTACCAGACAAAATTATTTTATTTTATATTTACATATTGTCGTTTGGTTATTGGTTTGCTGCAGACATAATGTAGTATTTTGAATATACTGTGCCGCAAACCAATAATCAAACGACGATCTAATATACTGAATATTTATTTATTTTTATTTATTTTATTTTCCGATCTCTTTTAGGCCGTGATGATCTTTCACCCTCGAGCAGTCTGAATGGCTTCTCGACCAGCGATGCTAGTGATGCTAAGAAAATCAAAAAAGGTCCCGCACCCCGTTTACAGGAGGAACTGTGTCTGGTGTGTGGCGACCGGGCGTCCGGTTACCACTACAATGCACTCACCTGTGAAGGCTGTAAGGGTTTCTTTCGACGGAGTGTTACCAAAAATGCGGTTTATTGTTGTAAATTTGGTCATGCCTGCGAAATGGACATGTACATGCGACGCAAGTGTCAGGAGTGTAGGCTGAAAAAATGTTTAGCCGTGGGCATGAGGCCGGAATGTGTGGTGCCCGAAAACCAGTGTGCAATGAAACGGCGCGAGAAGAAAGCGCAAAAAGAAAAGGATAAAATGCAGACCAGTGTCTGCACAACGGAAATAAAAAAGGAAATACTCGATTTAATGACATGTGAACCGCCAACGCATCCAACGTGTCCGGTATGTGTGGAGGAAATTTATTATTATTATTTTTTTTTTTTTTTTGTTTAATAAATTTATTTTTTTAATCCTTTTTGCATTTCTTGTTGCAGCTGTTACCTGAAGACATTTTGGCAAAATGTCAAGCACGTAATATACCTCCTCTATCGTACAATCAATTGGCAGTTATATACAAATTAATATGGTATCAAGATGGCTACGAGCAGCCGTCTGAGGAAGATCTCAAACGTATAATGGTAAGTGGTAAAAATTTATTTATTTTTAGCCTATCAGACTTGCAATTTTTGTTGCGGCAACTTTTTATTTTGTAGTGGGAAAAAGGAAAAAATGTATATAATATACATATACATATTTCCATTTCAACACTCGCCCACAATTCGAGAATTGCTGCAGCAAAAATTGCAAGTCTGGACGGGTACGCATATAAACATCAAAATGAAATTTTGTTAGAATTCTGTAAGCTTTTGGAACACAGTGCTAACTAAAGTGAAAAATAAATTATATAAGGTCAGTCGTAAAGCAGCTCTGGGCGAGTCAACATCACGCGTCGTTGGCAATTATTTCTTAAATGCAACCAGGCCACTGTTGTTTATTGGCCTTCGAGAGTTTTTCATCTCACTCGCCCTGGTTGACTGATCTGCCACGGACTACCGTATAATCTTGCGGTTCTTTTGTGGAATTTCCTTAACAATCACATTGCTACTGCCTATGTGAAGGCATAGGTCGTGTACAGTCAGTCACAAAAACATTTTTAAGAATACTGTTAATAACATCATGGACATATGGTCTTGGTCACCCGTCCATTTTTGTGCAACCATATTCTGCAAAGTTACTTTGTAGAATATGTACTATAAATAAATAAATTATATTTATAAGGTTTTAGTTTTGATAGAATGCTGTCAACAGAAAATAAGTTTCTGGGTACTTGGGTTCTATAAAATGGGCCCCTCTCCTTGTGTTTTGCTAAGAGTAGAATAGTGATAGTGACAGATAGAGAGAAAGAGATGCTTGATATGTTTTGAAAACTCTGCTATTTTCTTAGAAAAGTATGTTACATAATATCTATGTATATCTAATGGCATTTTCTTTTCTGAGCAATATGCTGCATTTATGTTGCCTTTTACATTTCTTTGTGTTCTTTTCTAAAAATTCTGTATTTTTTAAAAAATTGGACGCGTTCTTTTCCTATGATGTTACCCTTAAAAAGAAGAAAAATGCTACATGTTCAACACTCATTTTCATTAAAGGGGCATGAGTGCAGCATTATATTAACAGCTGTTTTTGAAAAAAATAAATCATTTTCTAGTTTGCGATTGTTTTATGCTGAAACTTGTTGGAAAATTGTTCTTTTGTAAACGTAAAATATGCAACTTTTCTTAAAAATCAGGTGAGCATTTAAAAGTGTTGCCAAATCACATGTACCATATATGTTAAACTTTTCTTTTAGAAAAGAAAACACCATAAGTACATATCGCTCATTTATTTACGTCCACTGCAGTCACATGTTCAATAAATTGTTTTCAAGTTGGTCAAGCATACAAGACCCCTGCACAAGACCACTTACTACAGCCAAGTCTTCTAAAACAAACGCTAAATAACACGGTTTGCAAGAAATTTTTTTCAGTTATAGCAGGTATAGGAGTAAAAAAGAAAATACTTCGTGACGGAAGAATTTGTGATGCTTGCTTCTTCCTACGCATGGGCGCGCATACACACGTTGTGTGTATGATCTTTTATGCATCAACACTACTTTTTTTTGAGTGTTTGTTACGAACAAGAAGTCTTCGCGACATCGCTTGTAAACACTCATATGCACGTACATCAATACATCCATCGTGCTTCGCTTATTAAACGGCGGCATTTATTATTGGTTTAGTACAATAAATTTAAAAAACAAGGCGTATTTACATTTTAAGACTGTTTACGCAGTCCTCTAATGCATACTTAACCTGACTAGACATCCCGCTTTTCATAGGTCGATCACGCCTCGAATTTCTATCCCGTTTTATCCCACTTTTTAGAGTTTTGAAATTTCTCAATCTCTTATTCGATTTTTATTAAAATGTAATTGATAAAAAATCATTGCAAATGCTTTTTTTAAGTGTAGTTATTGCTTAACTAGCCAAAATCCTGTTTGCTTCCCTACACCCCATATACGTTCTGAGATGAAAAGAAAAATTATTTATATTAGAAGTGCCGCGCTTGCGTTCCAACCTTCACTATTTTATAGAATACAATTTTCATTATTAACGTAAATAGTAAAAATTCTCACAGGAGGTACGCTCAGTTATTGAATCCCGATTATTTTCTATCATCGGCAGAATCTGCTTTTGTTTGCAGCAGTTACCAAAATATTAACAGTCTTATTTATAAAACTTATTAAGGCTTTAAAAAGGGGTTTTAAAACCAATTTTAATTTTTTTTATTTTTTTTATTACATGTATTTATTTATTGTATCTTCATATGTGAACTAACAATAAGTATTCAAATCTTAAATCTATAAAAAAAATTGTTAAGCCCGACCAGAGTCGGACATAAACTTAGTGATAGTTATAAATAATACATAAGTAGTGATAATCAAAAAGGAAAAATAAATATATTATCAAGCAGTCCCATCTGGAGTGTTAAGTATAAGAGCCCTTGTGTCCCTCTTTTTAAGGCGGATGTGTCCAGTAAAGTTCAAAATATTACGAGCCAGCGGATTAGGATGTGACTCGAGTTTTGTTAAATATTTGCCTGCGTATTTTGCAATTTATTCAGTCACTAGTGGCATATTTAAACCACGATGTATATTTGAATTTTTTATATACCATGGAGCCGATGTTATTAACCGTAAAATTTTGTTTTGCTTTCGTTGGATTTTCTCGATATTGGAAGCTGAAGCAGTGCTCCATAGTTGAATTCCGTAACACCATATTGGTTTCAAAATCGACTTGTATATTAAAAGTTTGCAATCTAGACTGAGTGTTGAATTTCTACCAATCAGCCAATGTATCTGAGTTATTTTAAGTTTCATTTGTGTTATCTTTTAGTCAATATGGTGTTTCCATGTAAGCCGACGATCAATGTGTATACCAAGGTATTTCACATGTGAATGTTGAGGAACAACTTGACTGTTGATTCTAATGGGGGACAAGTATCTTTTCGTAGGGTAAAGGTTATATGTACGCACTTCTGTTCGTTTACTTTTATTCTCCATAAGTTTAACCATAGCTCAAGCTGTGTTATATGTTCCTGAAGATATCGGGATGCCTCATGAGGGTTTTCGTGCATACTAAGGCAGGCTGTATCATCGGCAAATGTAGAAGTATGTATACTACTGTTCACAGGCATATCACAAGTATAAATCAAATACAAAACTGGCCCCAATATACTCCCTTGAGGTACACCGGATGACATAGTTTCGGGCGCACTCATAAATTCTCCTTCCATAACAGAGACCTTCCGGCCTAAAATATAACTTTCCAAAAGTTTTAGAATGTTATTTGGTAGATATGTCTTCAATTTTAAAATTAGGCCAACATGCCAAACTTTATCAAATGCCTGAGAAACATCAATAAATAGGGCAGAACAATACTTCTTTTCTTCGAATGTTTTCCTTATAAATTGAACCAATCTATGCGTTTGTTCAAATGTGCTATGCTGAGTTCTAAAACCAAATTGATGGTCCGTCCGGTATGCACATATTATCTGTAAGATAAGGGGACAATTTTGTCATGAGCAGCTTTTCGAAGAGTTTTGATATAGTTGACAGCAAACTTATTGGCCTATATGACTCTGCTTTGGTAAGATCTTTGACCTGCGTTGGAATCATTTTGACCTTGGCATGCTTCCAGTGTTGTGGAAAATACTCCAGTCGTAATATTGCATTAAGAATAAACAGCAGGATTCTTATTGCAATATGCGGCAAGTTCATCAGCATCTTGTTACTAGTTCCATCAATACCTGGAGCTTTCTTTGGTTTGAGTTCAGCAATTACTTTTTGTACATCACATCTTTACTTTAACTTCGAGGTCGAGGTGGTAGAGCAACTACACTCGGCAAATCAGAAACACCAGTACATGTGTTTGGCGTAAATACGGATTTTAAGTGCTCAGCAAATATTTTACATTTTTCCGTATCGCTTCTTGCCCAATTTCCGGTAGATGTGCGCAGAGATGGCTTAAACTCAACGGGTGTTTTAAGCTTTCTAGCAGCGCGCCACAAAGAGTAATTTGATGCTTGTGTGACATCAAGACCTTCCAGATAATTTTTAAGAGATGCAGTTTTTTCATATGCAAGCAACTCTTGGAGTCGTTTAGTATACTCTTCAAATCTGATTTTATTTTGGGGTGATCTGTGCTGTTGCCATTCCCTTCTAGCTCTTCTTTTTTCATACACGAGACGTTCAATATCCCTAGAATAAATTTTATTAAACCCAGTTTGCGGATGGGAGGTAGTGGCATGCTCAGTAGCCTGTTTAATATTTTCATTAATATAGGCAATGCTAGATTCAATATCATTGGCTGTTCTTAGTAGGGAGGTAACGAATACCAGTTTAGCGAATGCGAATGCGAAAACGAATAATGAATTTGAATTTTTGCGAAAGCGAATGCGAAAGCGAATGCAAATACTTGCAATACGTTAAAAATCCATATGAAATTGCATTATATACATAGATGTACTATTTACATATAGCATTTTATTTAAATTGAGTCTTGAATTGAGCATATATTTATTAGTTTATTAAATTCTTAAGACAGAAAGATATATTTATAAAATTGTATTAAAATAAGTATCGATAATAATAGATTTACAAAATGTTAGGCAATCAACCCATTCGTACTTTGGCCCTAAATCCTGGTACTCTGTTCAACATTTCATGTGAAATGCTGCCAAAATACATATTAACAAAAATTGGCATGAATTCATGAAACAATTTTGGAGAAGTAGTACTTTGTTCATCTTGGGAAAAACATATGAAATTTATCTTCAACATTTTAAGTTTTCATGCGAAATAATATGCGTGGCAATTGTTTGACATAGAATTTACAACAAAAAACGGCAAGTCAAAATTGTTTGTATTTAAAATTTTATGTGCGAAGTAATGAATGGTGCTCAACATTTTTCAAAAGTTTGAACAGACTAGTCTTAAATCTTCTTCAAAAATTGATAAATATTTCCGAACACAGCTGGATTTTGGTTTAGTATTCGCTTGAAATATTTGCATGCTTTTTAGCGAATGCAAATAGCAAAAGTAAGCGAATAATTTGCGAATGCGAAAGCGAATGCGAACATTCGTTACATCCCTAGTTCTTAGTGTAATATTTTCCGTGCAATGACTACTAAGATATTTTTTGAATCCCAGCCAATTAACACGATTGAGGTTAGTCACTTCTTAGTGGGTTACAGATTGAAACGATAGTCGGAGAGTGATCGGAGGAGAGATCTAGAAAAGCTTCAACATGAATTAAATCCCTAGAAATGTTTTTCATGACGCCAAAATCTATAACATCCGGAATTTTTCGTACGCCAGTAGGCCAGTAAGTGGGCTCCCCACTCGAAATAAAATCCAATCCCATTTTTGAAATTGTATTAAACAAAGCTCGACCTCTAGGTGTTACAAGGCGCGAACTCCAGTACGTATGTTTTGCATTGCAGTTTCCAGCTGCCACTAAACAAGATCCAAGCGATTTGTAGAACTTTTCATACTGATCTTCGGTAACTGAAAATCTGGGAGGTGAATAAATTGATGGTATCACGAAATTCGAACAAAAATTTTCTACAAAAATATTCGTAGCTTGCATATATTCTTCACTAGCGTTGTCTGTCAAGGACATAGTGCTTCAGTCTTGACTTAATTAAAATTGCAGATCCAACGCATGCTCTCCCTCTAGGGTCCTCTGTGTCATATGTATTGTAGCCATTAATTTTGAAAAAGGTTCTCGAAGTCAAATGAGTCTCAGAGACCAACATTATGTCAATATTTTTTTCCGTAAGGTAGTGCTCAAGTTCATTTTTATGTTGGCGAATGCCGTTTGCGTTCCAGAAACATATTGTTAACGTGTTCATGGCTTATTAATTAATGCTTGAAGCAGAGTATTCTGCATTCGCAGCATTTCTTGCATCATGCTAGTCATATTTGTTGTAAAATTCTTGTTAGTTTGCACAATATTTTCAATAGTGGCTTCAAGGCGATTAAAACTAAAGTTTGAGTTTGTATTTGTGGAATTATTTTGCGGTGAAACATTTTGTGTCGGAATAGAACTAGCCTTAGCAGCATCGGCATACGATACACGTGAAGTAACTGGTTGGCTCATTTGAGCAAGATTGGCGGAGTAAGCGTTTACTGATTGGACTGGAGCTAATTTTGGTGTTTGTCCCATAGTTTGTTTAACGAAAGAATATACAGGACATCCTCTGTAGTTAGCGGTGTGATTACCTCCACAGTTACTACATTTTTTATTACTTTGATTTTTTGGCTTATTGGAACTAGCAGTGCCGTGTAATTCGCCGCACACAACACAAACAGAGGGTAAATTGCAGTATGTTTTTGTATGGCCATATTCTTGGCACTGTACAGGACCTGAACGCTTATGTGGCTCTTCAACTGTGATTTTTCGGTACAAGAGGTATTTTAAATTATAAATTGGATGCGTCTCATTTTTTTCAATTTTATATCATTAGGCTCAAGTGCAACACGAAATAGGGGTTGGGGAATCTTCTCTCTATTTATTATATTGAAACAAATTTTCATAAAATTTTTTTCTTAAAAAGCCTTTTTTTAAAAGCTTTTATAAAGTCTTAATAAGTTTTATAAATAAGGCTGTTAATATTTAATTTAATTAGGAGGTGACACTCTTTTTGCTTCATTATCGACTCCTTTTTATGATAGTGTTCCCGTTATTTTCGTTAGTGCTTACGAAAAAAAATCCAAAATTTCGTCGACTGTTTTTTCTTCCAAGCTATCGGGTCTGTTCGTAAATGCATCACTACGCTGCAAATGGAAGTTTAAATGTCAAATATGGTGTACAAACATGATTACTACTAAAACAGATTATCAGCGAACTTGTATTGCATTTTAAATAAAAGTTTGCACGCATGATTCAGAGCAGTGATGCATTTACGTACACACCCATCTTGAAGTAAATGTTGCCTCTATGTGGAAAGTGCCGCAACAACTTTAGACATTAAAAAAATAAAGGGGTATTCTTTTTTTTTTTTTTTTTTTTTTGAACCATCAGCAATACGTTGTAAGCAAATCAGCGCGATCGGTACACTAATATTATTTTTCAAGGCACCATGCCCTAGATGTACTTATTTAATATGTTCAATGTTTGGGGGGGAGGGGGGAATCAAACGGTATTCATAGAGGCCATGGTGTCATAATATTTTTGTTTCAGACAACAATCAAATGTAATAACAGTGACCTTTATGACTATCTACCATTTGAATGCCCCAAAATATTTATTGTCATAATAATTCATAAAATCTTGTTTTTTCACATTTCATACCCACTGTAGAGTTCACCCGATGAAAATGAAAGTCAACATGATGTATCATTTCGTCATATAACGGAAATCACTATACTAACAGTACAATTAATTGTGGAATTTGCGAAGGGTTTGCCAGCGTTTACCAAAATACCACAAGAAGATCAAATAACACTATTAAAGGTACAATAACTAAATATCCAAGTTATCATCTAATGCATTTAAGAAAATTTTGACTTTTTTTTAATTTTTAGGCCTGCTCATCGGAAGTTATGATGTTGCGCATGGCACGTCGTTACGACCATAATTCAGATTCGATATTCTTTGCCAACAATCGATCGTATACGCGTGACTCTTATAAAATGGCTGGCATGGCTGATAATATTGAGGATCTGCTGCATTTCTGTCGACAAATGTACTCGATGAAGGTAGATAATGTCGAATACGCTTTACTCACTGCCATTGTGATCTTTTCCGATCGGCCGGGTCTCGAGGAAGCCGAACTAGTCGAAGCGATACAAAGTTACTACATCGATACACTCCGCATTTACATACTTAATCGCCATTGCGGCGATCCCATGAGTCTCGTATTCTTTGCCAAGCTTCTGTCAATTCTAACCGAACTGCGAACGTTGGGCAATCAAAATGCCGAAATGTGTTTCTCGTTGAAATTGAAAAATCGCAAACTGCCAAAATTCCTCGAAGAGATCTGGGATGTTCATGCCATTCCACCCTCGGTGCAGTCACACATACAGGCCACGCAGGCCGAAAAGGCCGCCCAAGAAGCCCAAGCGACCACATCGGCCCTAGCAACGGCCATTTCAGCAGCCGCAACCTCATCTTCCTCCATAAATACCTCGATGGCGACATCATCCTCATCATCATCGTTATCACCCTCAGCCGTCTCGTTATCAGCAGCTTCCACGCCCAATGGCGGAGCCGTGGATTATATTGGCAACGATATGAGCATGAGTTTGGTGCCGTCGGCGGATACGGCATAGCAATAGCTATTATCAATTGCTCACAACAACGGCCCAGTTGTCAATGTTAATGCCCAGGCAAATAATGACAATGGCGACGACGACAACGATGATGAAGGAGTAGTTTTATTAGAGACCGCTGCCAACGTCGTAGCATTTGGCGCTCATCATGAGTTGAAGTAGTAGTGAGTGAAAAAGCAGGCATGCAAGCAAGAAAGAAAGAGGAAAAAGAAATGAACCAGAGACAGAAACCGCAAAGTGACAAAGGAAAAGCTTATTGAAGGGAAAATATTTTAAATGTTTTCTGCTTTCATATTTATACATAGTATGTATTTATTATTATGTATGTTGTGTTTTAGTTAACAATGGAAATGAATGTTACAAAGACCCGATTCAGACACACAGAACAAATATTAAGGAGTACAAAAAGAAGCAAATTTCTTAAGTTGGAAATATGGTCGTAGCAGGTAAAAAAAAAAGTAAAGAATGTATGTAAATAAATATAAAGTGTGCAGAGATGCAGGCAAGCATGTTACCAATATCTCTCTACAAAAAAAATAATAATAATAATAAAAAAACTAACAGGAGTTTAAAAATGTTCGGTCAGAATTTCAAATATTCTATTATGCATTTTAAATATTTGACAATGTGCATTCTCAATTTTTTTTTAACAATTTTGCTGAAAAAAAAGAAGATAGGGTGTAAAATGTGTTGTAAACATATCAAAGAAGTTTTTTTTAATGGATTTTGAAGAACTCCAAGAGGAGTTGATTTACCAAAAATTCCTAAAACTACTATACGCTATTTTTAAAGAGAAGGTTTTGGAAAACATATAGAATTATTTACAAAACGAAGTACTTATTAAAAGTATGACTTTCGAAATCGGTTAAATTTTCTTTAAAAAAATGTCGTAATTTCCCCTCTGGTTTTTGTATTAACTGCCAGTTTATAGAATACAAGTAGAAATTCTCGCCTGCCTATTTCAATGCTGGCCACAGAGATAAATGCATTCGTGCTTGTGTATTCATTTGTATAAGAAGTCGATTGAAGTTCTTTCTGCACTCTGGTGCCACTTTGTCCTACTATGATCTATTTATATTGAAAAAATAAAAAATAAAAAGTTTAGTGCTCAAATTTGTGTATGTTTTCAATATAAATAGGCAGACGAGAATTTTTACTTGTGTTCTGTGAACTGGTAGTAAAATTAAAGTAAAATTAATTTTTACCAGCGCATGTCCGTAACATTGTCCATGTCCGTAACATTGCAGCATTTTTTTCAGTGTTTTATGTGTTATTGTGAATTAAATTATTTGCAGAAATATACATATGGCAACATTGTTGGAGAATGAGGTAGTTTAGACGAGAACAATTTTTAAGGCGCACAATTTTTGTGCTTTTCCAAATTACACGAGACTAATTCATCTGGCACAAAATGTATTCGTATACACAGCTGTGTGTGTTAGTGTTTTTAGTATTCATTTAACATTTGCTGTTTTTTAAGTTGTATGTGTATTGGTCTTATGCTGCTAATGCGGGGTTGAAGCTGGTTGAAAAGTTATGCCAACCGCAAAACCACTCTCTTTGCCTCTCTCACCTACAAACTGGCATGTTATGCCAGCACAATTATGCCCGTGTAAATCAGCGCAATGAAAGGCAAAAATAAGCAATAGTGAAAAAACAGACTAAGATAATTATTTTCCGGTTTTTGTGTATTAAAAAAATCTGATCGTTGTGTCAATATAAATTCGCAAACGACAATTTTTATTTTATTTACCCAAAGGCAAAAAATTAATTTTACTTCAGTGAACGATAAGTTATCTCAAATTTGTATATATTATATCTATATACTTATATGAAATCGTAGTGTGTGTTTGTTCGTAACACAGAGCTGTGGAGCTGAAATTTTCAACACAGGTTCGGGTCAATACCCGGTAAGTTTTTGTTTTGATTTTGATCCAGCTAGTGACCATTATGTGGAGTAATTTATTGTTAAAAAAAACAATATAAATGAGATTAAGTTAGATAGTAGAAATATAAATCATTACACTGCACCATGTGAAGTTTTACCCATTTTGTGGCCATAATTAATTATGTATAAACAAACGGAGGGACCGATTGAAATTGAAAATAGATTTCATTTCAGCGAAAGATAATTTATCTTAAATTTGTATAGAAAAAAATATAAATCATTACATTGCACTATGGGAAATTTTACACACATTTTGTGGTCATAATTAATTATGTACAGCCAAACGGCAGGACCTTTTCAAATCATTTTTTGTAATCGAACTTCCCTTGAGATTTTTATCAATTAATCTCACGAAGAAACTAATTATCATCACTCACGCTCACTTACTCTCGCGCTTGAGAACTTTGGACCAATATTAATAACACTCTCCAGAGATCTGCAACAATACATAACACTCGCGAGCGCACTCACTGTTTACTATATGATTTTTAGTCTCGAATACTTTTCAGCACTCGGTTTTATTGATTTGTTGCTTTATTCGCTCGTTATTCATATACAGCGAGCTTCATACATGAAAATATACACAATAACTTTTTAACTTGTACTTGCGTTGATTACATAAAGAAGTAAGAGCGCAGAAAAAAGTAACAACAATAGCACATCCACTCTGAGCAAAGTTTCGTGTTTTTTCTATTTTCGTATTAGGTAACTTCTTTGTATTTAACTAACACTACTTTGGTGTTACGATCAGCTCGTAACAACACCATTCAACACATATTCATTTGATATATATTTGTGTATTACTATTAAACATTCACTTCAGCCGCGGCTGCCAGATTTCATGATTTGTTGTAGTTTTGACGATTTTAGCTGTTTTGATGATTTAGTTTAATTTAGTGCCTGTCTTATTATATATTTCAAAATTATTTATTTTAAGATCAAAGATAAAAACGTAATGTATACTTCTCACAAATTCGAACTTAAAATAAACTTAATAAAAAACAAAATTTATTTCAAACCTACTGTTTATAAAATAGCAAATATGATTTTAGGCAATATTTTGTGGAATTTTTTTAAAAAAATTGTGATTTTAACGTTACATAAAAAGTTGCTCCTTTTATTGTCAGTTTATAGAAGCTATGTAAAAATTCTCGTCTGTCTATTTATATTGAATACAAAAACAAAGCACTCAAATTTTTTTTGTTTTCAATATAAATAGATACACGAGAATTTTTACATGGCTTCTATAAACTGGCAGTTAATATCATAAGCCTGTTGCATTCTTAATATATTTTAATTAAAATGTTCTATGAAAAAATTTCTTATAATTCCTTTTAAATACATTTTATTTCATTATGAATTTAGCCCTTTATATTTACTTAAATATACAATAATTGATTTTTCCCAAACCTTCTGGCAACGTTGCTTTAAGTATTAATACGATTGACGAATGCTGAGAGTAAATACTTATGAACTGTGAGAACTATAACTCTAGTTAATAATGTAAGTGTGTGTCTTCAAAATTCCTACACAAACATTTCTCGTGTTGTTTATCAGATGTACGAATGCCATTGCCGACAGGGAAACCGATGACATTTTTCAAAAAGTGGCACCAAATAGGGGATTTATCAAAAAAAGGGGCAAAATTAAAAAAAAAACGAGAAAACTGCACTAAACTTTTTATTTTTAATGTATTTTCATATAACTCACCCTAAATAAAGGGAGTCAAAAACTGGCAAGGCAGTCGAAAAAGGGGAAACGCAGTCAAAAAAGTGGCAAATTGCCACTTTAGTCGGTCAAACGGTCACGCTGATTGCCGAGTGTTGAAAAAAATATTTAGGAAACAATACTAAACAGACAACGTGTATAAACTGCATTATGATTGATACAGGCTCGTATGTTCAAACACAAATTCTTACGAGTACGGCGAGCAGATACAAAAACAATATTCTGTAATAACTACACCGCAACTCGTTTTTAAGCGAGTATCTTAAATCATAAAAACAGGTACTCATTGCAGTTCTCTGACACTCTCATCATCGACATTATATTCAAATTTTTTAGTTTTCAAAAACTATAAATTTTTATAACGAAAACCTGTATTTACTACACTCAATATTTATTTGAAATTACACACAAAACAATTTATAATTGAGAATGTTTAAAAAGAGTTGCTTTCATTTTAATTTAAAAAAAATAAATATTTTTTTTACTCACCCTCACGCATTCCTCCTCCAAGCTCCTTTTAATTTGGTTTAAACATGCATGAAAAAAAATTTGTTTTAAACTGGATTGAAGAAAAAGCTGATTTTCGAGTTCTTCTCCGTAAATATTTCATTTTAATTACCTAGAAAATAGGTTTTCTTTTTTAAATTGTAAATATTTCAAGTTCGGAACATAATCGATTGTCCTGGAGAACTGTGATGGTTACATTTGCTTTTGTCTTTTAACCGTTTTTTTTTAAAGGTCACTTTAATAATTTCTATTTAATCGACCTAATACATTCATTCATCAACATTTTTGACATACAAAAAAAAAAACTGCTCACTTTCGACATTATCTTCCACATATTAAATTTTAGAATTTATAAACTCATATTCCTGAAATCTCCATCTGTATTCACTGCATCAATGAAATGATATATTATAACGTAATGGTAAAGCAACGTGTCCGAAACGTTTTAGATATACTTATGTGTTAGAGCAATATTAAGTTTTTTTTTAGTTTTGGCCAAAAAAAAAATGAGAACATATCCTATAGTGCATTGTCGTTTTTTGTAGTTTCCAGTCGCTTGCTTGACTAGTCTAGAATATTGGTATTGAAATCCTCAAAAAATTTTAGTGTTTTTCATACTTACTGTATATTTTATCTAGCTCCAATCAATAAACTTCAACCATAATTCTTAAAATTGTTAAAAACTTCATGTAAAATTACATAAACAATTTTTGTAGTGATTTTTAATTTTTGTTGAAGCGTTTTTGCTTATTTTTTGTATATTTAATAATTCTCAATAATTTTTTAGGAAATTTGATTATAAGTATGTGAAGTTTTTTTTTAAGAATTTTGGTTGAAGTCTACTGGTGAAGTGAACATAAATTCGTTTGGGAAAACAACAATAAAATAAGAAAATTAGTTTTTTCTATTAATACAAATTATCAAACCAATGAATACTTTCGATATCGTTCAACATACTCGTAAATTTAAACAAAAAATATATAAATAAATTCCTTTTTTTATTTTGTTGAAAGATTCAACTTTTAAGTTCTATGTGTTTTTAAAATTACAAAAAGGAAAGGAAGAAATTTAAAAAAATGTACATATCGTTACTTCTTTTAAATTCATTTTGTGAACACTAAATTTTTTTTTTTTTTTGCTGAAAGTTTCGACTTTTAAGTTTTTTGGTATGTATTTTTAAATAAAAAAATAAATAAAAAGAGACTATAGTGAACATTTTCTTGCTAAAATTTATTTAAATGACTTAGGGCCAATTTCACCAACTCTATTTAAAAATTAAATCATATTTAAATGTCGATATTCATGAATTTTTGTATTGAAAAATGACTTTTAAATATACATAAATTGATATTTAAATAAGTTGGTGAAATAGGCTCTTAAAAAACAATATTTGTAAAATTTTAAAAATGTTGTTTTTGTTTCCATTAAAAAATCACTTTGGTAACGTGATTTAGACAATTAGGCCCATAATTTTTAGTTTTTTGTTTTTTGTTTTTTTTTTAATGATTTTAATTATTTATTTAATTTTTGTTTCTGAATCAGTTTCCAATCTAATTTATGTTAAGATAAAAGCTTTGTCATGTTAAAAAAAAGTTCTTCAATACTTTTTTTGTTCCAAATTTTCATTTAATAATAAGTTAGTGATATTTAAATATAGTTTAACTTAATTTTCATTAATAGCCCATTCAGGCTGACGCAAAATTAAACAATTTCGGGATTTCGGTCGAAATCAAGTTAAAATTAAGTTATTTCCCATATATTTTGACATGTTCCAAATTAAGTTATTTTACTTAATTTTGATTAAATTAACATGAAATTACAATATACAACTCTGTTTTTGTACTAAAACTACTCCCAAGAAGACGACAGTAAAAATTGTGACTTGTCTACTATTTGTCGAAAACAATTTTACAATTTCTTAAGCGTATTATTCAGGGTCAAAATGCATGACCTGCATTATGATAATATTAGTTAAATTTTGTTTGTATGAGTCACACCGACGATGCTTGAAGCAAAATCTAAATTTTTTGATTTTTGCACATGCATGTATACAATACAAACACATCAAGATAAACTACTCAAAGTAGTGAGGTTTCAAAGAACTGTCAAATTCTATACGTAAAAAGTTTTTGTACGTAGTTTGACAATTGCCTTGCAATTAGCTTGTAACAAGATGCTATCAATTTATCGTGCAATGCATGCACGTGTATGCTGAGTTCTTCATGCACACGTATACGATGCTTGTCTCATGCATTTTGACCGTGAATACTGCGCTTTAGAGATTAGTAAGAGATTGTCAATAAGAGCCAATTGTTGTCAATTAAGAGTAGACAAGTGACAATATTTATATTTACTGTCGTCTTGATGTAACGTCGACTACGCCATTCACAATATGGGGGACTATTTTTCAAACATGAGTAAATTTACAACTATGAGAAACAATTAAAAGAAATAAAAATTTTGACATTCAATATTAAATTAAAAAAAGATTGAAAATTATTAAATTTATGAAAATTTTTTAAAGAAAAATGTGTATAAAGTGTAAAAAAGAATTTATTCAACTGAAAAAATTACTTCAATATATGCCGCAGTCAATAAGATGTTTGTGAAATCAACTCAAATATCATTCAGTATCTGCATAAACACCTTTCATTTCATTCGTAATTTGAGCTTGAAATTACTTGATTTCGTATCAGCCTGAATGGGCTATAAAACTTAAAATGTATTTCATTAAATACACATTCATTTCGTCAGCGACTGATTAAAGTTATCAAATTACGTTGAAAGTACGGTATTACAACAAGTTTTCCAAACAACAGCTGTTGCACATGAACAAAAAATGTTGATTTTTTCAATTTGTTGAAAAAAAATACCAAAAAACACATTTTATGAGACAAATTTTCTATTTATTTATGAAACTGTGTTCTATAAAACAAAATTTCCATACAAATTTAAGCTCAAATGATTTTTTTTTGATACGGTCGCTATTGTTTAAATTATATTTAAATTAATTGAAAGTTTACTCGTTATCGAATGCTCTAATTTATTAACGGATTTTTGGGGAATTTTTTTTAATGAAAATATGAAAACTAAGTGTAAGGCCTTCAAAACTTTTGTGTACCAGCAATTCGAAAAAAATTAAATCAACACAATTTACACCTTTAAAATTTTTTGAAGCACTAAAAAATTTTTATTTTAAACGATGAGATACGGGCCTGTTCTGCAAATCACGACATGTCAAATCTCGGTGATTTCAATAAATCAATAAAACCTAAATCATTGCTTTTGTAAATTTGACAATTTATAGCGATGGAAGTTGCATTAAAATATTCTATTATGCATGACAAAAACTTAAAATGCAACAAAAACCCACTAACAAGTCAGTCATTAATAGTTTACTTTTGAAATCACCGTGATTTAAATCACCGTGATTTTCAGAACAGTCCCGATATTACGTATTTGTTTTCACTGCAATATTTTTAAAACAATTTTTTATTAAATAAATTCATTAATTTATTTAACCAAATAATTTTTTACTTGGTTTTATTAAAAAATATTTCTCTTAAAATAAACTTAATTTATTATTAAACAAACTTAATTCGTTATTGTATGGGAGAGAGAGATAGAGAGAAGTACACATTAGATAAATGCAATCAACGTCTAAGCAAGAATGAACTGTAAAGCAAAACGTTGTGTACGTTTAATCTATTGGCTTTCAATGATTTCAATCAGAAATACTTACACAAAAAATGTGTATCATTGTTTAAATTCGCGCTTTTACTATAAAATAACGGGTTTCTATTTATTTAATGAGTGTTTCTCTCTCTATCTCTCGCTTACTCAAATTGAGGTTGCCTGATTGTAAATACATACACGTCTTTTTTTGCAGTGTATTTTTAACACAAATTTTTAAAATGCATAACATTTTCAATATTATTTTCTATATTAAATAAAAATTTTAAAAGAAATAAATAAATAACTGAGAGTAAAGATTGTTAAACGAATAAAAAAAACAAAAACATGTTTTTTCATTAGTAATTTAGGTTGCAAATAATGATGTTAAAAACTTCAAATTATATGTAGAAAAAATAGAAAAATCCCTTGTATTTTTAAAACAAAAACAAAGAAAAAAATAAGATATTTCTTATACTAAAAATTATATACATACATACATACATATTCTACAATACTATATATACATACATACATGCATACATAAAGCATTAAAACCCATTTTTTGAAAAGAAAAAAAAAATTATTTATAAAGTAAAATCCAAGTAAATTATTAAACAAAAAAGTACATTCTGTCACCTTTTTTAAAAAGCTTTTTCATTTGTAACATTTTATATGTTTTTTTTCGAAGTATGTCTCATTAATTCGTTTTTTTTTTACTCTAAAGAAATTTTATAAGCTTAAAAACTACTATTATTAAATACTACACAGTAATAATGTTATAAATGTTGAAACATTTAATTATTTAATTGATAATATTATGTAAAGGCAAAAAATGTATAAATAGTAAACATTAATTTTTTTTAATTATTGATAATACGAAAAAAAAACTTGGACTGATTTCTCACATTTTTTAGATCTACGAGTTACACAATAAGCTACCATGAAATGGAATATAAACAAAATAATAAAAAAAAATATAACAAATTGAATATAAAAAAAGGAAAACCGCAAACATATTAACGGATAAATTAAGAAACAAAAATACATGTTTAGAATTCCCTCCCTTTGAAAAGCAAAAGAAAATATTTAGATTTTATATACATACATACATACATATATAAATTATATTTAAAGGGCCTGTTCATCTAAATGCGAACGATAGATTCGATCGAAAATTTATATTAGAAACAAAAACAAAAAACTGAAATTTGTGTTTGTTTTCAATATAAATATTCGATCTAACCTATCGTTCGCATTTACATAGATGAACAGCCCCAAAGATTTTTGTTTTGTCAAAAAAAAGAAGATAAAATGGATGCAATTAAGAAAAATCACTGAAGGCCAATAATTAGCAGAAGTAAAATGTAAAGGAAAAAACGTACAAAAAACAAACACCTCAAGATAATTTTTGGCAGATGTTTATTATATAATGATAAATTAAAATTATTGTTGCGTAATGTTTGAATTTTTTTAAAATTAAATATTTGAAAATGTTGGCTAAAGTAAAATGTTTCTACACATTGCGTCCACGCGCTGGTTAAAATACATAACTGTCAAATCTGTTGCTGGAAGTATTCACTGTAATTCAATTCGAAATTATTAATATATTTTATATATTGCAATTCGAAAATAATTTTTTCTTCGATTTGAACTACAGAGCAAGGCTCACCCAGATTCGGTGGCGCGAAGAACTGTAGGTTTGCTGACCTTGAAACTTTAAATGGCTGTTAAAGTAATACATAAGGGCTTGTTCTGCAAATCACGATATGTCAAATCACGGCGATTTAAAAAAAAAGTTAATAAAAGCCAAGTGTGTTTGATTTTATAAATTTTACTATTTATAGCGATGGAAATTAGAATAAAATATTCTATTATATATGATGAAAACTTTTAAAACAATAAGAATCCACTAATAAGTCAGCTGCTAATAACTTGTTTTTGAAATCAAGTAATTTGAAATCACCATAAATTTCAGAACAGGCCCTATAATATACATATCGATGGCTTAATATAAAAAAGGCCTAACTCGAATTTTCGATATTTTACAGGAGAAACAAAAAACTGAAGAAAAAATAAAGCATTTACGTGCAGAAATAGTTTTTAAAGTTGCCATAAGTCCTTGATTTTGAACTGTAACGTACTAAGATCTTCAAGGAGGATGCAATTATACGTTGTCGTCCAGAAAACATTAAAAACATGATTTCGAAAAAAAATTGAGTCAGGCTTTTTTTATATTAAGCCATCGATATGTATGTACGTATTTAGGAAATATGTAATTTAAATTTGTTTTCTAAAGCCGTTTTCGATAGACATAATTCTGTCTATATAGTCAGAAATAACTTTTGTTATACGAATGTTTTTCTAAAAAAAAAAAAAAAAATTAGCATAATAGCAAAGAAGATGAAAAAGTAAAGAGACATTTTAATGGAAATATTTCCTTTAGTACATTTATGCGCACAAAATATCATACAAATACCAGTAATAATTTAATGTGTCGATTATGTATAGCAACCAAACTAAAGGCTCAGTTAGCCGACTGTAATGGAATGTAACTGCAACAGTAAAAAACAGATGATCGATTTTGTTATGTGAAAAGTAATGAAAATGGTTATAGAGATGTAATGTAACGTAACCTACTTTTCATACAAAAATATCGATCAGCTGTTTTCTACGTTACAGTTACATTCCATTACAGTCGGCTAACTGAGCCTTAAAGATTAGTTGCCACTCTATGACAAAGTTACCAGAAGGTTTTAGAGAGTACTAATTAAGCTGGTTTCACACGATCTGCATTTTACAGCTAACTTGTCAGCTTTGCGACAAGTATGTACAGTCCTGCACATAATTATATTGCCACAGCAATTAAAGCCATTCCGAATAAATTCTTTTATAATATTTTTTATAATAAATACCTTCTACAATGATTTAACGAATATCATTGATTTTTTAAATTAAAAAACATTGAACAGATCTTCTATAACGCATGTAGTAGAAAAAGTAATAATTCTGTCGCACCCTGGCAGAAAAATCTCGTGCATGCTTGAATTTTTTGACATCTGGCAATGATTGCAAAACAAAGATTTTTTTATATTCATACATATACATATTACAAGTCATAATATGTCCGTTATCTCTGTCCACGCGACATTTTTCTTAAGAAAAAACTTTAAAAATATTTTTTTTAAAGGGAGATAAGCTTCAACAGTGCTAATCGAGCTTTATCTGATCATATAAGCAAGCGAACAGCTCTAGTCAGATGCTTGTCAGTTCAAAATAGAAGGCGCTATAAATTTTATCATCTGATATTACCGCCTGAATTTTACAGTAGCAAAGTTTTAATGCTTTCACGCGTCATGTATTTTTCAATGGAAAATGTTACATGTCAGATTTAACTGCCTTTGGTGGGTGAAACTGTTTTTATGTATAATGAAAAATATAATAATAAAAAATGTGGAAATGAGCTAGCCTTGCAGGCCTTATCTGATGTTTCGCGGCAGTTTTTAAGTTCCAAAAGATCGATTTGACAAGAAATTACGGAGTAATAAAATACAAACTATTTGTTCGACAATAATATCTCTCGAACTATTTTACAGACTTCTCTAAAATTTAGCGCCGTAAAAATCTTTAAAAATCTGTGAATATCTAAAATCGATTTGACGAAGACTTTTGAAGGTACTAGAAAAATTATATATTTTAAATTTTATCTCTCGAAAAAATCACCGAAGTGATATGTATACATACAAAAGAGAATTCCAGATGTTTTTCTTCCACATGTTCGCCCGTCTAAACTCGGACATACAGAACATATGTTTTGCGTACCTACTAAAATTTTATCCCTCCTCCACTTTCTCTTCAGATCTTGTTTGATCTGTTGTTTTACACTCTATTGTTCCTTTATGATTTTCTACTCCGCCAAGCATTAAACTAATTTCTGTCTCAGCAAGATTTGACGATATTGTATTATTATTTTGTTTTACTTTTTGCCTTTTTGGTTGTGCATAGAATTGATAGCCTGCTGCAAAACAGCTGTTTTTAGCATTTATTCTAGTGCTGTAGCAGCCTTTTATAGTCGAGGCGGTGGAGCTTCAAAACACCTTCAAATAAGACACATACAAATCATTCGCTAGAATCTTTTTATTTAAAAAAAAAAGTTTTATTTTTGGCTCTAATGAGACCAATGTTTAATCTAAAGCTTTTGAATCTTAATTACATATTTGTTGCACTTGACGTGACATAAATTTTAAGCGTTTGCAATATAATTCAATCAATGTGTTCGCCAAATCATAACAACCCCTTTTCACTTTAAATATTATTTTGTTAGCTTAACAGCCATTAGCGTTCAGAAAATATGTTTTTGTTATACTAAAAAAGAAAAATACAAGTGATAGTAATTTATTATACATATAATTTTAAACTAAATACTTTTTTTTAATAATTTTAAATTTTCTGTATAAACAATCTTTAACAATTTATTTTATTTTTTCTTTAGCTGTAAAATATATTTTATAAGCATTTTTTATTTTCCTTTTTTTAATTGAAAATAAAGACTAGAAACTTTTTATACATAATTTAATTTAAATATTTCCGCTGAAAAAAATAAAAAAAAAAAAAAGACCAAAACAATTTTGGCACAAAAACTTTGGCAATTATTTTTTTCTATATACAATTTTATATTTACACATTTATACTTATAAATATTTTTTTTAATTTTATATATGTATGAACCAAAATTTTTAATTTAAATTTTATTTTTCCAAAACAAGGCCTTATTTTTGTAAAAACAAATAAACAAAATTGTACAGAAGATAACAAAAAATTTTTATGCAAAATTTTATTTAAATGAAAGAAAAAAGTTTTAATTTTAACAAAAGAAAAACACCTCTATAATTAATTTAAAATGAATTGTTTAGAACAATTTTTTTTCGGAAATAAAAAGCTTTTGTTATAAATTATATTTTTTTTATTTTTTTAATTTATCTAAATAAATGAAATTAAAATAATGAATATTAAGAAAAGAAAATTATTTCAATTTCGAAATTGTGCAATTGTTTAAATATACTATTTTAATTAAACTAACTATAAATATTAACAATAATTAAAGAAGAAAAAAATATTAAGTTAAAAAAATTTAATCAATAAAACCTACATACGAATATTAAATAATAATTTAAGAGTCAAATAAAAGATTTAAAAAAATATATATATTTTTTTCTAATAATTTATTTAAGTGTATATTATGCAACACAAAACAATAAACCATGTAGGAAAAAGGAGAGTTTAACTTGTTTTTGAGTTTGCAGTTCTAAATATAATGTCTAAGTGTTGACTTTTCGCGATTTTTTTTAGGAATTTGGCTTCTTAAAACTAGTTCTTTTTTTTCAGTATTAAAATTCGTAATGGTTTCTGTTGTTTTATGTTGTTCATGTTGCTCTAACATCCGAATTTAGGAGAAAAATAATTTGGAATTGTGGACGAGTTCAGATTTTTTTGATTTTTTCGTTGCGCTGTACTTTGACAATACTGTTTTCAAGTGAGAAGAATGTGAGTTTCTTTGTGCCAAAGTGAAAATTGAAATATTCAATTGTTTGAAAATAAATGCGAAGTGAAACTAAATTAAATGTACTATTGTACTTTTCGAGTTAAAATAGTACAAAAAAAAGTATAATTGTACCAATATTGCCAACACTGGTATGTGATCACTCAAAAACTCATGAGTAGTGCCCATAATGCCAGGGCATCCCATTGTTAGGAGGGAGTGTGCTTCGTCCCAAAATAGTTAAAGTTAGATTGAAAAGCGCTGCACGCAATTGATGGGAAATTTCACAAAAATTAGTTAAGCCCTTATGACACTTCATTTTTTCTTCATTGATTTGATATTGAATTGATAGAAAGAAACAATAAATGTTAGAAAGAATAATACATATAAAACGGAAACAAAATGTTTGAATTTAGTCAAATTTTCTTAGCTAAAAACCGCTAGTATTAAGATAAAAGAAACTAAAAATCGCTATATTTAAACATAAATCGCTAATTAACCAACACTTTTATGTTTCAAGCTTGAAATGTCAATTTTAAGTTGAAAAATTTTAAATTTTTTTGATAGATCTTCATTTGTTATCGTTTTTTTGTTTTTTTTTTGTTGTCGGTTTTTTCAAAATGTTTATTTTTCGAATGTCAAATAGTCCGGTTTTTTTACAATTTAAAAACCGGCTGAGTCGAATACTTTTCGATCTGTACATTTTGCATGTTTTGTTGATTTTCGTAAGTATTATTTTAGTGTAAAAGCTCTAAGCTTTTTCAGAGCATGGCAACATTTACTGAAACATGAAATTTAAGAGAATTTATTTTATGAGGTAATAGCAGAGGCGAATTTAATTGGCCTTATGGTGTGCAATGGATGTCAAAATACAGTTGCAAAAAGTGTTTTTTTAGTTTTGTTGCCATTTTGCTTCATATTTTATATAGAGGTAGATATCCATCTTGTCCATACATTCATAAAGGGTGTTTTTTATTGAGGTATAGAACTTTAAGTTGGCATCACTTTTTTAACTGGCGGCCATTTTGTCAGCTGTCAAGTGATTAATATTTAGTTTGGTTTGCCATTTCATCATGAACAGGTTGACAAAAGAACAACGCTTGCAAATCGTGCAAATTTATTTCGAAAATAATGGTTCAGTTCGCGAAGTTTACCGCAAGCTCCGTCCGTTTATTGAAGGAAACATTCGATGAGCGCATAATTTCGCGGAATGGACCTGTCAATTGGCCACCAAGATCGTGTGATTTGACACCATTGGATTATTTTTTTTGGAGATATGTGAAGTCGCTCGTCTACGCCAACAAACCAGAAACGTTAGGGGACTTGGAAGCCAACATTCGTGGCGTTATTGCCAACATACGGCCCCATATGCTCGAAAAAGTGGTTGAAAATTGGACCTGTAGAATTGGCTTTATTCGAGCCAGCCGCGGCTGCCACATGCCCGAAATCATATTTAAACATTAATGGCATAAAATTATCCTTCCAATAAAGCTAAATAGATGGACATTAAAACGATTTTCTTGTGTTTTATTTCAATTTGAAGTTCTATACCTCTAAAAAAACACCCTATATGTATATACAATTAAGGAATAAACTCTACATACAACCATAAATTTTGGGGTTTGAGGAGACTTAGGAAGAAATTCAAAAAATTAAATATGCCAATATTTAGGTGGCTAATATATATGTTTATACAAAAAAATAAAAAAAATAATTATAATAACAACAACATAATAGACCATATTTGGATGCCATTTGTTGACGGCTTGGTACCGGAAATCACAGAATTTTCAAACAAGTTGACGACATCAAACATTTTGCACGTATTTTTTCATGTATTTTATGCCTGTATGCAGACTTTTCCCCTATGTATTTTTAATATTTTTGCTACTATAGGTGCTATAATTATTTTTTTTATTTTTTGAATAAACATATTTATTATTGGCATATTTAATTTTTTGAATTTCTTCCCAAGTTTCCACAAACCCAAAAAATGATGGTTGTATGTAGAGTTTATTCCTCAACTGTATATTATATATAAATACTCGTATGTATGTACTATACATAAGTATATGAAGTTAATTTTTATGTTTTACCTTTAATTTCTGTATTGTTTTATGGTATTTACATGAACTGTTACCCCTTTTTTTTATAAAGCAATTTGAAATCAAAAGTTTTGTATAATAATTTTCTTACTTAAAAAAACCGGTTGACCGGTTTTTCCTAAATTGTAAAAACCGAAACCGGGTTTTTCATAATTTCAAACATTCGAACTATTCGAAAACCGGTTTCTGGAAAAAGTCGAATAATCGATCACCCTACTTACTAGAGAATTTCGCAATTTAAGCGTAAAATAAAGTAATTTCTGAAAATCGACTTGAAAGCTTAAAAGTGCTCTCCTGCAAAATAGTAAAATTTGACTTAAGCACTTTTTCCTTATTGCCACAGAAATAATTACGACCTTAGGTTAAGTTAGGTTAGGCTGCTGGCAAGGAAGGGTGCAATTTATAGTTCAGCTCACTTGGGTCCAATACAATGATCCCTTTGTGCTTGTGATTGGTTGGTTGGTTGCAGAGAGGAAAGGGATAATAGTGATAGAGAAGACAGGTGGTGCAGGAAGACATACAGGAAAGCTTCATTCTTTTACAACTCTGCTTTTTGCACTTTTCTAATAATGTGGTGTTGCAATTACGACATTGGCGTAGATCGAATTTTTTTTGTGTAAGGGTACTGTAACGATTTTCACGAGTTATATTCACCCTTATTCCAGTTGTCGACATCGACGTCACTTTACACAATACCAAAAAATTGGGGCTTGTGTACCCGTTGTTCAAAACAACTGACTCCTGTTGGCAGGTTTATGCTATTTTACAGATCTTAGGGAACGGAAATAGATTGTCAGTAGCACAAAATTGTTCTCGAGAGCGAGTAAATAAGCCCCAATTTTTTGGTATTGTGTTAAAGCGACGTCGATGTCGGCAACTGGAATAAGGGTGAATAATTTTTAATAATTCTTACGAGTGCTCGAAAGCTGTTATCAGAACTGGTTTATTATGACGGCTAAATGAAAAAAAAAACGCCCATATCCTGAAAAACGCATATCTCTCGCGAAAACGGCATAGGAAAAACGCTAGAAATCTGGGGGTTTACTGTGTAAAAAAATTAAGAAAATTGCGTGCGGAACAGGATAAAGCGGGAAAAATTTGTGATGTTGGTATTTTCTTTGTTTTTGATAAGATTGGGAATAAAAATACAGTTTAAACTCTACTCAGTTTCTTTTTGGATGCAAAGGTTCATAGCTCGGTACATTTTAGACCGATTACAAAAATTCTTTTTTTGTCTGAGAGGGTATAGCTTCCCATTGGTCCCATTGTAAAAAAGGGGCGGGGACACACCCAAAATTTTTTATATATTTAATTTTATGATATTCTACTTATTCGATTGCTGCGAAACCTATCTAACACATTTGGTTCTTGTAATTACACAATTTGAAAGTCGAAAAAATGGGCGGGTTTACGCCCATTAAAATTTACTATACGATATTACTTAGAAGTGGTTGTACTTAACCGATTTTTACAAGACTTAACACGTACCCTGAGCTCTAAAAAACACACAATTTTGCATTTAACAAATGGGCGAAGGCACGCCCATTAAAATTTAATGTTATATTTCAAGTTCTTATTCTTATCTTCTTCTATCAGATCTCTGCGTTGAAGTCGGTTTTTTTCGCAGAAGAAATTATTAATATAATTTTAGTTTGTTCAATGTTTCAGAACATGCTGAAATGCGTTTTGCGATTTGAAATCGCAGCATTTTCCAGAACATGGACAACGTCCAGATGAAACGATTTGCAATGAAATGGCATCTAAAATAAAAAGTTCGCAACAAAATGTTATGAAATAAAAAAAAAATATTCCCGAATCTCATAATGATATAAAACTCAAATTTGGGACATTTTTCATAATGGAAAAAAAATTAAATACATAAAATTCCCATAAAATAAAATAAATATAAGTAAAAAAATTATTTAAGACCTAATAAAAAAATAAAACGAAAAACCAAACATCAACTGTGAAAAAAAAATTTAAAGAATTATAGCTTAAAGTTTGTAAAGAACTGCTGACAGGACCGGGACTTATTATGCTTTGTGCTTTCTGCTTGTTTTGACATTTTATATGCAGAGATGCCACTTGATATAAAATGAAATGGTGAGTAAAATATAGATGTACACTATCGTAAAAATGGAATTATAGAATCACCTTATCGTTACTGCAAACGAATAAATATATAGATAAATGTTACGATTTTCGGTTCACAAAAACTTACGAGCACAAAAGGTCCACCAGATGCGGCAGTGCCGGTGTTGTCCTCCATTCTATTCTAATGCGAAGGACCAGCTAAAGAAAAATACTAAAAAAAAAAAATTTTAATCCTGGAATCAAGGAGCAGCAATCATCGTATAAATTTCAAAGTCTTTGAAATTAAAAAAAATCAAGAAACTAGGTATAAATGTGGTTGCCAAGTGTTGATAAATCTACCACCAGATGTGATCGGTGCTTTTTTATGGCTGGCAAAAATAATCTCATTCTAAGGACCATAAACAAATGCGAATTGTATGTTTTATACGATACCACAATAAAAGAATACGAATATTATATTATTATACACAATACTTGGACATCGTTCAAAATTTTTGAGTTTCACAACGAACGGAGAATAAAGGAAAAAATAAATTATGCGAACTATCATTACAGACCAGCAGAAAAGGTTGCATTTCAGCAGCGTTTACGGTATTTTGGTTTTCATTTATATTTAAATAATTTCATTCTTACTTTTATTCGCATTATTATTTTTATTAAATGGCGGACTAGTGAGCGTATTCGCAAAATGATACAGACCGATTAGCACAAAATATAAATCCGATGTTACTGGTGTGTAACAGATAATGAGAATAACTGCACAAAATATATGTGATTAAGTATTTACTTTTAATTTTAGTACTAACTCATAATTGAAAAACAAACAATTCTTACGCTCACATATTTGCTTTCAACCAATTATGACCAAGTCGATTCCAATATGCAAGAGTAGCTCTACTTCATTTATACGATAAGCTTAAATACTCTACAACTATAAAAAGAAAGGCACGCATGTGCGTATTGAGTATCTGTTGTACTTATACACGGAGTATGCTTGTAGCCAGAGTATAGGTGTTTATTCGGACAATATAAACAAACTTATGACACTCGGAGTATTTATTCAACATACGCCTGGTATGCATTTGTCTGTATCAAATGGAATGGAAAATATAAGTATAATTTAGAATAAATATGTCGAGCCTTATTTTCGATTTTATCGTAAGTGACAAAAATTAAATTTTTCAGAAGGTTTTTTTTTAATATTCAAACATGTTTTTGTACGTAAATTGTCGCTTACGATAAAATTTTACAGCCCGTATCTTAAAAGTTATCAACAATTTTGGCATTTTGATAATTCTTAACTATGGCTAGGACCATAAAATTTTAATTTCAATAAAAAATACTGTTTTCGAAAAATTGTCGCTTACGATAACATCGAAAATAAGTCTCGATGTATAACCTTTAAGCAACTGATATTATTCAAAAAAAAAAAATAAAATTAAAATAAAAATGTAAATTGTTAATGAACTGACATTTTATATAAAATTTTCAGGGGTGCTCTGTATTTCTGCGTTTTGAAATCGTGCTATTTCCAAAATCGAAAACAGTGTTCTGCTGATCAAACGATTTAGTGTATTTAAAGTTAAGTTCGTATAAAAGATCTTAAACATCTAAAATAATATAACCAATTAAAAAACTGCAGTAAGTCACCTGGAAATTAGGTGATTAAAAAACGCGCCCTTTACAGAACACCTCTGATTATAATGTAAAATTAAATGTGTTTCTAGTAAATATTTAGTAACTTTTTTTGAAACAGTTTAGAATTATTAAATCATACTTTCCATACCCGTAATGAAGTCAGTTGATTACCGTTGCCATTTTAAATTGACTTTTTAGGTAGCACTGATGCTTTATGTCTGGGCAAATAAAATACTCCTGTGTGTGTATGAAGATCATTGTTGGTTGTCTATAATTACAATGAAACCTCTCTTAACGGACACCTCCCAAAACCGGAAACTTCTAATAACCGAACAAGTTTTGTAGAACCAAAATTAAAATAAAGGAATGTGTACCACTCTCATAAGCGGATACCTCTAATAACCGGACAAAAAACCCAAGACGTGGAGTGTCCAGTTATGAGAGGGTTCACTGTATACGTATTCAGTTTCCACTCGTGTATGATTTTTATTTTTAAATTTTATTTGACGGCCAATACTCAAAGAGTACTTAAAACGAAGGTTTTCTTATTCTTTGGTGTGTACACTTCTTACCTTTCAAAAATAACTCCAACTCTTAGATCTTTTTTTTAAATTTTATTTATTAAAATAAATCCCTAGTGGTTTTAATGTAAAAAACGAGTTTTGAGTTTGAGTTTGAGTTTTAGAATTATTTTTATAACAAGAACACATACGTTTTTAGTTTAGAGTGCATTTGCAAAATTGTTCACGTTGTTGTATGTTGAGATAAGTGGTTTTGTCTGAATAAAAGAAGTTTCTGCCTTCTTTGAAAAAAAATTTGAGCGAAATTTGGAAAAATCGGTGGAGCTAACACTCATTATAGGCGTGATCATGCCACCTTTAAAATTAACTAAAAATCTGTATGTTGGCAATACTAAAAAAATTATAACGGCATTCTAAAGCTACAATACTCTCTAAAACAAGTTAATTTTTCCCTAGACAAACACATTTAAACTAAAAAAAACATTTAAAACAAAAAAATTAAACTTTCCATAAAACCCCATAAAAATTTTCTACTTTAAAGGTATTCACATCAGTTTTTTTCTTGTTGGAAAAATGGAAAAATGTAATTTTTTACAACAAACACAGGGAAAAAAATTTACATTTTTCCATTTTTCCAACAAGAAAAAAACAAACTGATGTGAATACCTTTTTTGTTTAAATTTAAGATGAATTGAAATAAAATAAAATAAAATTAAACTAAGACTTGTTAAATATAATAATAAAAGTAAAAAAAAACTACATATTTATAAAAATTTGTAAAATAAATTATGTATAATTGATTGATTGCAATTTAATTCATTCATATTTATGTAAGTCTTTACATTTAAACTGCAAAATATAATTAATTTAAATAAAACCCTACAGCAACACAGTAATAATTTAAATACAACTACTAAATAATACAACAAACACACGCTGTATTTTAAGCAGCTTTATTAAGTTCAGTGTTTTTTTACAGTCTATGTAAATCATACTATATTATTATATATCTAAATACAGACATGTTTTTGTTTTTATTTTATTTTATATTATATTATTTTCTTTTTTTTATTGTTTTCTATTAATTTTTGCCCCTTGTAAACCTTAAAAGAATAATTATGATTATCAGAAAGAATGGAAAGCAAATATACAATACAAAAAAAAAAAAAAAAAATTTGAACAAAAAAAAATTTAATGAAAAAATCTGAAATGTTGTTTTTTATATTATTAATGCAGTCATAGGTTTTGAAAACAAAAATATTGTGGAAGACTTTACAAATATTTTCAAAAATTTCTCCCAGTTCATCGTCTCAATACATATGTATGTGCTTTTAAATATGAAAGTGGTCTAAGTCATATGCATTTTTGCTTGGAAATATTAAATAGATCTTGAAAAAAACTTTAAAAAATGTTTAATAAATATTAAGTAAATTTATATTAAAGGAGAATAGAAACTCTCAAAATTAAAATCTTGCATCATATAAAAATATTTTTTGATTTGTTCAAATACAATCCACTAAATATCTCGACCAAAGAAAAATATGACTTAGACCTCTTTCATAATTAAGGGCACATATGTATGTATGTACATATGTATGAGATATTTTATTTTAAACAAAAAATTAAATCTTTTTTGCCAACTTATGTGCGTGCAGTTTTCCCAAAGTAAACAAGAAAATTTATGTAGGAATCACTCAAAAATATTAATGGTCTTCATATAGCAAGCCATAAGATTAAATCAAATTCATCTGAAATGCACTCAATTTGTTGAGTGGTTCTTCTTCTCTATTATTATGAGTGACATTCCATATTATAAATTTTTCTTTGGTATTGTGACAAGCATTCGTGAAAATAACAATATTGTGAATACTATGCATTTATTCACAATTGTGTAAATAAAAGAATAACGGCAGTATTCTAAATAAATTCAGTAAAGTGCGTTTCTTAATCGTACACGAAGGGTTCCGTACGATTATTTTTTTAATTTTAGGATTTTTTAGTTTTAGCGTTTTTGAAAATTTCAAGATACAGCAAGTTGTCAAAATTACATTGTCGAAATTGCCTTAACTGATGGAATACCCTTTAATTTTGATATTTCAATTTCAGTCTTAACTACACGAAGTCTTCATAAAAATACACTAACTTTGAAAATTTCAAGTGTCTATATATAATTGTCTGTATATTACATTAGGATTTCAAAATTTTTTCTTTGCTCGTTTTAGGACACCCTTTTATTTTTAACTGTCATATGTTCGTATAGTATATCAACATGTTGCGATTCTCGCTTTAGAACACTCTTTAATGTTTAACTTCCATATATTTGTTATTGTAACGGCCAAATTTTTTACAAATTCTGTGAAAATTTCAGGTGTAGCTCTTAGGGTTCTTGAGAAAACAGCCTGTAACGGACAGATGGACGGACGGACATCGTAGCGAAAACAATAGGATTCCTTTCTAAAATTTTCGGGATAAATACATTTTCCGAGCTTCATTTTGTGGGGAGTATTTGAATAGTGCCATAATCGCCAAAACAGCTTAAGCGACATAATTTTAAAACTTGATTTTTTTACCAAAATCTATTATTTGCTATCGTAAATAGTGTATTTTTTTCAAAAACACGAGGTCCAAAATATGTGTCGGCATGTAAAAACTACATGCGCATGTCGTTCTGAAGTAATTTTGACGTCATCACGATGCTACAATTGCTATATGCCGTGTACTAGCACCATATGTACATGTAGGTATTAACATGCTTACAGATGAACTGCCCCAGAAAATGTCTTCGATTCGGCCACATGTGCCAATATGTATTTTGGAACAAAAATACTATAAAAATTTTACGGCATGTAGCCACTACTAGTAATTTAAAAAAATGCAACGAACATGCTGAAAATTCTTGTGACGTCACCGCCACATACGCATGTGGCTTTTTACATGACGTGTGTGGCTTTAAGTCTTTTCTGGCTTTTTCAGTAAAATTCTAAATGCATTTTCTACAAAATATTTTTATAGAAACGGGTAATTTGTGAATTTGTTCCAATATATGTATGTATGTACATATCGCACACTAAATCATAAACACTCAAAACTCAAAAATCCCAGATGTTCAGGAGTGGCAAAAAATAGTTGATACTGACCCAATTGTGCAACATAAAAACAGTGAGTGAACTGTTTTTTTTTTTGATAATTTTATGACTGTTTGTGATTTAGTGTACAATATGTTTTTTTAAGCAGTTTTCTTACTGCGTGAAGTTCAGTTACATGGAACACCGGTTATAAGAAATTATTTCATATAACGGACAACTTTTCTTGTCTCAATAGTTTTGCATTAATATTTCATACAAACTAATACGCTTGTGGCAAACACTTACTTATTTTCTTTATGTTTTGTTTAAATTGTAGAAATTATTATACGTACAAAATTGCTCGATGTATATGTGAAATAAAAAATAAACAGTCCCGTTCTAAAAATCAATTTCGAAAAAAAAATTTATATTCATCAGCCTCCGTATTCTGTAACTAGCTAAAGCTAAATCTTTATCTCTAAAAGTCCAAAAAGTCGATTTATCGATTTTAGGCTACGAATACAATTTTCAAACGAGTATTGCTTTAGCAGAACGCAAGTTGTTAGCGAAAGTAATAAAATTAAGTTAAGGTCGAAACAAAAAATTTCGAAATTCAAAAGAAAATATTTTTTAAACTATAAGATATAGACAAGGCAATGTGATTATATATTTTTTATATTCTTAAAATGAATTTTAAATCCATGTAAGGAAAATTTTTTATGAAAAATTTAAATTAAAATACATTTCTAATTCATTTTAAATTTTATGAATATGGGGGTATGTACTTTAATATCGGCTAACATTTACAAGAGTTAGGGGTATAGAAATGTGTTCGTAATTTGAGCTTGTCAAGTTTGACATTCTATATGTATGTATTTTAGGAGAGTGCCCACAAGATCAGGGCTGTCAGATATGGCGATTTCTCACCAAACGTGGCGATTTTTCAACTTGTTTGGCATTCAAATTCTTAGTTTGGTGACATGTTGATTTTTCTGGCGATAAATAAATTTGTTGGCGATTATTATGGCTATTTCTTAACAAAATTTAACTTCAAAATTTATCTTATTCAGGAAAATTAGTTTGTTGAAGTAGTTTCAAAAATAAATCATACCAAAGCTCTGCAAGAAGTTAAAGCAGTTTGATTTTGATGATTTTTCCTAAATTAATTATAATCATTAACGTGTTTTGAATTTGGATCAGAAAAATTTATAAGAAATAATTTTTTGGTGATTTTATTTTTAATTAGTGTTTTATTTTTTTTTTATGGGAATTGTTACAATTTAAGTTTAAAATTTTTAAACGCACTAATAATGTATTTTTAATAAAAAAATATTTTACTTAATAAGTAAAATATTAATTTGGGATTATTAGTGCGTTTAAAAATTTTAAACTTAAATTGTAACAATTGACTGCACCCGGTCAAAAAAATTCTTGTGTGGCAACACTCTATTCTTAAATAGATGTTGTTGTTATTTACATTTATTTTCTTTTACATACTCTTACGACTACAATTTGAAGCTGAAAAAAAGTCAGCCAATGTAGCAATGGTTAAGTAAGAAAATAAAAAACATGTTGATTATTGAGTTCTTGTTTCAACTTTGTTATTTTCTCATTTGTTTAAATGAAAGTTTATAATATAATAACTCTAGTTGTTCTAAGAAGCTTTGGGTAAAGGTTCCCTGATGATCTGCATTAGCAACAGTGAAATGCGCATAAGATTTTATTTTTAATTTTGGCGATTTTCTGTAAAATTTTGATATGATCGTTTTATAAAAATTTATATTAAAAAGTGTTATATAAAAACAAATTTATTATCAAATTTGTATTTAGTAAGAAAAATTACATAAAACTGAGTTTTGGCGACTTTTTGGCGATTTTAAAAATCAATTTGGCGACATAGGTCGGATAAAATCTGAAAACCCTGCACAAGATCCTCTTGCGGAAAGTGTAGATTCTCTTCTAAATTTTTTGCACACATCATTGTTTAGTAGTTCAAAAGCTACAGATTTATTAACACTAGATATACCAAACGGACGACACACTCGTCCGTATTCTAGAATCAAAATGTTAATAATTTAAGATTCAAAGAAAATGTATCTAAACGTCATAAAAAAATTCATTAAAACACAGCCACACACAAACTTACATGCATATGCAAGCATAAATAAATAATACATGAAATTAAAAAAACATAAACAAAATCCCTTCAACCAACCTAATTCAATTTATTCAACTCTCTTCCTTTAAGTATTATGACTTTGATACAACAACAAATAAGAGAAAAACAATTGTAAGGTCAAGAGAAATACTACAAACACACACACACACTCATGTTTTGTTCCTTTTTTTACTTGTAAGCTAATAAATGCGTGTGTAATATGTGTGCATGTAGTAGTAGCAACTTTAAACGCTTATAGCTCCCAAAATACTAAACCGATTTCAATAAAATATAGATTCTGCACATCTGTATAAAAAATCCTTTAAAACCATGTAAATCTTTTTAAAATCAGTGCCGTGGTACCAGCGTAAAAGGGATTACAATTACAAAAAACATGTTCGCCTATTAATTATATAGATTAGTTTTGCCTTAGGCAACACTGTGCGTGGATTGTCTCATAATAGATGTAATTTGTTTTTAACAGGGGAAAAATGCGAAAATCGGCTCTGTTCGTGAATGCATAAGAGTGTAGCATGTCATGTTCGTAAATGTAAATAGTAGCTCAGTGAAACTGTGAGATGATCGAAAATGGAGTCCTGCAGTTTGGTTATGTTCGTAAATGAATCATTAATTAAAATGCAAAAATAATAATAAATTCTACATACATACATACATACATATGTATGGATGTATGTATGTATATTATTTTCCAATTTGAGCTTAGAAAGAAAGAAATTTAAGAACATTTTAGGAATAAAAATTGCTAATAATAATGTTTCATCAATGCATGCACGGCAAGTTAACATTAAATCAGACGTACCATACCGTAATGCCATAGCCATAACAAAAACCAAAAGTCAATTGGTTTCTATGGTTATGGCTTTTGCGTTATGGCAAGTCACCTATAATTAAATACAGTGCTGCCCATAAGTTTGGTGCGAATAACTGATTTGTATGGTTGTGGTTAGGTCACGTTTAATTTAAGCTTTAACTTGATTAAATTTTGAGTTTGTAAGAGAGAGGCAAGAAGGTAACGGAAAGCAGTGTCATCGTTTTTTCCACTCTAGCTCTCTCTATATCTCTGTCTCGTTCAGAAACAAATAGAATTCCTGAATATTAAATCTGATCAATGAGAATGTCACTATAGAAATAACAGAAAATTCACAATTCTTGCATCATTGCATGTTAAAATGGTATAGTATATATATTGATACTCACCACTTAACAATTCTTAGTGGTGAGTATAAATATAATATGTATACCATTTTGCACATGCAACGATGCAAGACCATTTGCACAAGATTGTGAATTGGGCTAATATATTTTGATTTTGCAAATATTACAAAAATATCAGAATTGGATGCCGACATTTGGTAACTATCATTTTTGTTCAAACTTATGTTTCCAAATAAAAACTTTTTTATAATAATTTTCTTATATTTTTATTTATTTCTTTTTTAGGTTTTTAATGTAAATAATTCAATATAATGGCTACCTCATCGATTGAACAAAAAAATAATGAAAAAGGAAAAGAAAAATGTTTAAAAAATATATCTACATACATACAAATATTAAATATTAAAATAAAGAAAACAGACAAAAAATTAAATATACATATTTTAAAATAAAAACAACCCAAGTTAAAGATTTTCGAAATAAATCATCAGTATTCCAAAAAAAAAAATTAGACAAAACAATTGAATTGCGATTTGAAAATTCTCTTGTGTATAGAAATAAAATAAAACATACTACGAACAGACATAAAAATAAATAAATTAAAAAAATAATCAATCAATTTTAATACATGCGCTACCTTGAAAAAATAAAATAAATGAAATACAAAAAAAACGCTAAAACATCTACACATACACTCGTATAACAGTTATAAATAACAACAGTGGCAAACAAAACTGTGCACTATATACTCGTACATAACATTTAACGTAAAATAAATGAGAGTTATAAATTTTGTAATCAAATGCATTGCAATATTTTATAAAAAAATAATCTAAACTTGTTCATTATTGTTTGGAGTTATGGAAACTAACCAAATATTTGTTGTTCGCGTAGCCCTTCATTTTCATTTCACATTTTGTTATCAAAATTAAATCAGGGGCATTCGATATGGATTGAAATTTGAAAATATTTCAAATACATTTAAACATAAATATTTTTGTTCCATATCGCAGGCTGTAATTTGCATTCAGATCACTTTTACTTTTAATACACTAATCGAAAAGTATAAACAATTTTTAAGGTGCGTTAGAAGAACAAAACAGTTTTTGAATTCGCTATTTAACCGTTCTGAGGTTAAAGGTTTTTAGAGAAAAAATGTAAAACAGTTGTGAAATACTTTTTGTAGCTCAAAATTAAAAGAAAAATAATCCAATAAATATTTCGCAAGCTAATTTAAACAAGTAACTGTACCTGAATTCTTTAACCTTTTGGGCTTAGAAAATCCTTATGTTTATCGATATCTGGAATTTGCTTTTTACGATACTGTCCAGCTTTGTTTAACTCACCATTTAATTCAAAGAATTAAAAAACTAAAAGAATACGTGCTTGTGATAATCCTTTTTTTACTTCAGCTTACAGCAAATATGTATCATTAGAATATGGTACTGAATAGCAAAGTCGATAAGTTTTCGTTATATTTATTATAACGATATGATTATCGTAATAAAAGTTACTGTAAACAAGCACAGATTCTATTTTATTTTCTTCTTTATACTTCCACTAGATTGAATTTCGATTAACATATTTTTGTGCTAAATTAAGAACAAAAAATATTGAAGTCGAAATACTAGATTCGTTCGCAATTACGGCGATTATAATTTCAAACAACATTCACACTATTTGTATACTTCTATACATACATATATGTAATATTATTTGCTGCACATTTTTACATACATATATTTTTAAACATATGAAAATCCATTTGCAATTTTTCAAAAATTAATAAATACAATGACGCACAGTTTTTAAAATAAAAATAAAATAAATGGTAAAAAATAATTAAATGAAAAACTGATCTAACGCATTTTTTTATATTAAAACAAAAACAGGAAACTACAAAAATTATTAAAAACGAAATAAACTCTTTAATAATACGTAATTTTTTGCTTAAAAAAAATTAACAGCAAAAATTTATTTCAAGAAAATAAACAAAACTTTTTTTGTTTTAAATAAAAAATTTAATTAAAGTGAAAAAAACAAGATAGTTACACTGCCACAAAAATAAATATTAAACGAGAGATGAAAAAGATAATTCTGTTTCAATCAAAATATGGCTGCTGGTTAAAAAAAAAATTATAAGCTTTTTCTAAACAAAATAACAAAGTTAAATTACAAATTTAAAAGTTGAAAAATTAAAGTTATAAAATGAAAACAAAAGAACAAATAGGTTTTGAGCAAATAAACGCTACCTGATTGGATGTTCAAAAATTAAATAAATGATTCTATACGAAATAAATTTCCAACAAGTACAGTAACATATAAAATAGCAATACAGAAACCAAAAATATATCAAATGTTTAACGAACAAAAAATAAATTAAAAATATTGGCAACTTTGTAGTCTGGTATGTATGTGTTCTAACGATGATGGTAACGCTGCTTATAATTTTATTAAAACCAACAATTTGATGTAAATATACATAAATATTTTATAAATAAAATTAAGGCAATAAATAGCATAACAATTCATAATTTCAAGACAGACAGACAGATCCCTTGGATTTAAATCTAGTTTATCCATGCTTTGGATGTCGATTCAACAAACCTTGCAGCAAATAAAGATTTTTTATATGTTAAGCGTATTAATATAAAAATCATTTGTTTTGTTTTGTTGAGTAGTAAATATCTAATTTATTAAATAATTAAAAAAAAAAATCGCCATAAATTTGTGCTTTGCTATAAAATTATAATTTATCCCGTTTTGTTTTTGTTGCAACACAAAAAGCTGAGACTTCATGCACTTCTTATGTACAGTCTGTCAAGCATGACTTTACACCTTGAACATTTTAAAAATTTTGCGATTTATTAATAAAAACTTAAATTTTGTTTTGTTAGTCACGGTTCACATCATGCAATTTTTCTTTTCACTAACTGGTAGTCTAGCAAGAATACCAGTACTCGACTAGCCCAAGGGGTTCCTGACCCCCATGTGACCCCCTTGGATCACGACTTTTTCACTTTAATAAATGATTTTTCTTCGATAAGCTTCAATAAACTAGATTTGTTTTGATACACCAACATAATTTTGATAAAAATCATTAAATAAAAAAATATATAATTTCGCTTGTAAATAATAATCAAAGAATTCAAGAGGGCACCTAAAATCCCTTCTAAACACTGGAAATTTTTTAAGTGACTTTAATGGAAATTCTTTAAAAAAAACCCTTTAGATTTGCTGGAAAGTTTTTAATTGTCTTGAAATACTACATACATCCCAATCATAAACAAAAATTTCATGTGAGTTTTTTACTCTTCATTTTCTCTTATTGTGTATTTATTTTTCCTTTTTTATAACCATATGCGGGAATAAAAAATTCCCTGGGAAAAAGTAGGTATTGTGAACGCAGTTGAATTTGCTTTTTTCACTAAAAACATTTCCCTTGCAAAACAGAAAGGAGTTTACATGAAAATATAGTTTTAATGCTCAATTAAAACAAAATTTCTATGAATAAAACAGTATTTTATAGTTCTTGTATTTCGAACAAAAAACAAATACATTATTTATAAACTTTTTTTTAATGAAATTTTTCAAGCTAGATTCAACAGCACCAAAAAGCGAGAAAACAAAACGTCAACAAACCAGCAAAACAAATGGCTTCGTAAGGCAGTGTTGCCACTTATTACTTATTTTTGTTCCCAAGGAGTTCATGATTGGAGGAATTTTTTTTCGAGAATATTATTTTACATGAGAAATAAATTCCAAGGGAATATTTATGATGATTGAACTGATAAAGAATATTTTTATTTTAGTTTTTCTTTTCATAAATAGACAAGTATTTATTTTACAAATTGGCATGACGGCGCCAGTCAAACTGTCAAATTACATATAAAATAAAAAAACAAGGCAGATTCAACAAAGTAATTTCAGCTGATTTCACTCCATATAAAAAAAATGTAACCATTGTTTCTTTAACTTTTTAAATATGATGATAGCTTAAAACTAAAATAGTTTGAGTTAATTATGCATTCTCCTGATTGAATACGTATTGAAATTTAACTTAACAAAACATTTCATTTATGTATTTTGACAGTTTGCAATAAAAAAATGTAATCAGCTGCTTCGCTGGTGACATCTAAAATAAATTACTCTTCTCTATAATATTATTGTGCATATGTATACTTCTAAAAGTCTAATTTTGGATGGAACTGAAAGCTAATATATTTTAATTTAATTTAAAAAAAAATTAGATTGATAAGGGTATAGATTGAAAGATGTACATAATATGTTCATATAAGTTTACATACGTACATATGAATATATGAATATTATATTAGAGATACATTTTTAAAGAGTCTATATAATATATTTTCGTTCGCAATGTTTTCTAGATGTTAACAAATCTTTTTAGTTTGAAATTGGCCATTTAGTAATTTTACATTTTTCTATCTTATTTTGGTCATTGTCAGGTAACCCAAGTAACACTTTCTATAAACACTGGATTACCCAGCAAAAAGCAAATAAGGTGCTTAAAATGAGACATTTGTAAAAAGCGTTTTTTAAAAGGTACTTTTTAAAAAACTTACTGGTGCATTTTTTTTAAATGTGCTTTTTATTAAAACGGATTATTATAAAACGTACATTTTTAAAGGTAGTTCTTACAGAAGATACTTAAAAAAAGTACTTTTGGCAAAAGGTACTTTTTATAAAAATTAATTTTTGCAAAGGTAATATAAAAAATGATACTTTTGGCAGAAGGTACTTAAAAAAAGTACTTTTTGCAGAAGGTACTTTCTACCAAATTTACTTTTTTCAAAAAGTACTACCAAATTTAAATTTTTTAAAAAGTACTACCTAAATAAATTACTTTTTGAAAACGGTACTTTTATAAAAGATACTTTTTATAATATGTACTTTTTTTTACAGGTTTTAAAGGTTTAAAACGTAGTTGATAAGGTATTTAAAAAAATATTATTTACAAAATGTGCTTTTTATAAAAAATACTTTTTGTATAAGTTGCTTCTTATAAAAGGTAATTTTTATGAAATGCACTCTTTATTAAAGGTACTTTTTATAAAAGGTACTTTTTGTGAAACATACTTTAAAAAAAAGGTGCCTTTTATAAGTATTTAATTTTTTTAAAAGGTAAACTAGTTCCAAACGTAACGTAACCTACTTTTCATATAAAAATATCGATCAGCTGTTCCATACGTTACAGTTACATTACATTACTGTCGGCTAAAAGCTCAGTTAGCCGACTGTAATGTAAAGTAAATGTAACGTAGAAAACAGCTGATAGATATTTTTATATGAAAAGTAGGTTACGTTACATTACATCTCTATAATCATTTTCATTACTTTTCACATAACAAAATCGATCAGCTGTTTCTTACTGTTGCAGTTACATTACATTACAGTCGGCTAACTGAGCCTTAACTGAGCCTTTAGCCGAATGTAATGTAATGTAATTGCAACATAGGAAACATCTTTATATTCCATCTTCATAGCCATTTGCAATATCGATCAGCTGTTTCCTTCTGTTGCAATTACATTATATTACAGTCAGCTAACTGATCCTTAAGATTTGAATTACTTTTGCTAACGCGAAGTTTTTTTAAATTCTAAATAACATTCTAGAAGACATTGTGAGATCTATGAAAATATGAAAAGATACTACACATAATACACATAACTTATAAATTAATTTAAAAAAAAAGAAAACGTAAATAAAATAAAAAAAATTATAATAAATTGAAACAGAAATATAAGAACTAAATAAATAAGAATGTTTTTCTGAGAGAGAATAAAAGAGATTGTTAGAGTTTAAAGTTTGAGTATTAGTGTGAACAAAAAATTTATTAATATTTGTAAATCGAATAAATGTTAAATAAGTATTAAGAAGATATGTATTTGTATATGTAAATTAAAAATGTAATTGAAATGGTGCACGTTTAAAACAACAATTAAAATATAGTTTGTAAGTTTAAGAAAAAATAAAAAATAAATAAATAATTAAAACCATATTTATTAAAAAAAATTTTAATAATAAAAACAAATATTAAAACAAACAAAAATTAAAAATATTAATAGTTATAATAGTTATTAAATAATTAAAAACGATTTTTGTATTTCAAACTACAAATTTATAAAATAATATATTATTAATGAAATAAAACAGAAAAAAGCCCATTACAATAGACCTTAAATATTAAAAATTTCTAGAATTTAATTCCTTAATTACTTTTCGTAATAATTTAAAAATAAAAGCAAACCAAAATATTTAAATTTAAACGAAATCATTAACAAATAACAATTATTTATAATTATTATTAATATTTAAAACACTACAAACAAATGTATGCAACAAATTACAAAAATCTAAAGACAAAGTGAAATAAATAAAGTTGTGTATAAAGCAGAGTACTTATAAAACAAATATTATTATATACATACAATACAAACATATTAAATCTATATAGAAAGAAAATAAAATATATATCTATATTTGAAATATATTGAAATTTGGAAAATTCTTCATTGATGTTAGGAGGAAAACCATTTAATTTCAGGTTCAACCATTCATATGGATGCTCAAGGGGATTCATAAATAAGAGTATATGTAAGTACACATCCTGCCGCATGATCACAAACAAGAAAAATCTGAAGGTAATGGAATTTTTTGACAAAAACCTCGTGTATAAAAAAATCACAAGACTTCGACTTGAAATTGATTTTTGGTTCGGATTTGATCCGCCTCAACCGATTTTTCCCTTAACGAGATTGCGAAAATTACTTACTGCGCTGCTGCTAATATAGAATTATTATTTTTCGAACTAACATTAACTTTGTGATTATAATTTTTTTTTTAATAAAATTGCATTTGTTGCAGCTCAAAACTCCAAATTTTCGAATTCTTATTTTTTGACGAATTTCGAAACTAATTTTGAAATTTCGAACACGTGCAAAAATTAACATTTTTAATTTTTCTTAAAAAAAATTTCCCTAATATTTCGAATTTTTGAATATTCAAATTTGGATGTCATTTTAAAATTTAGAACTTAATTTTAACTAATTTATAAAATATGAAATTCATTCCGAAATATTGAACAAATATATCAAATAATATTTGTTTTTCACAAGAAATCATAAATAAATTTTTGGTATCAATTGACTTTGAGTTCGAATTTTAGAATACAAACATTTTGTCACTGAAATTAAGAGATGTTAAGATTTACATTGGAAATTTTATGAAATTCAAAATTAATAACAGTTTCGCAGGAAAATATTAAATCTAAATTCAAGTTTTTCTACATCGAACTTGGCTTCGAATTTTCGAATAAATAAATTTTGACATTAATTAGTATTAAGAGATTAAAACGTATCAAACATTTTTCTTATCAATCGAAATTAAATTCAAATCGAACATGCAATGACATTTTTAAATTTAGATTATTTTATTACATTCGAAATTATTATCAAAAAAAAATTTGTTTTAGCTTTTCAAAAATAAAATGCAATGAATTTAACTTTAAATTCGAGCTTTCGAAATTTAAAAAAATTTTCATTAATATATAAATAGAATCTTTAATTTTCACATTAAAATTATGCTATTATGAGAATTTTTTTTATTTATTATTTTTTGATTTAATTGAACTGCAGTGAATTTTAATCAGAAATAATTTCTTATTCGGGCTTAAGTTCAGTAATTTCAATTCTTGTTGAATGAAATATTTTTATTAATTAATGTGAGTTTCTAAAGAAGAGAAGAAAAATTAAACTAGATTTTTTATTAGCTGTGGGGAAATGCCGATATTATTCTGTACAGCCACGCACTTCATCCGCACCCTAGTCTATCTACTTGGGTAGAGAGTGTTATTAACATCAGCTATTTAACGTAAATTTTAATGAAACGGAATATGAGAAATGATTGTTGTGTATACAATTATTAATTTACCTTTGGTAAATACATTTGTAAGTATCACTATTAATTTTCTGTTTTTCCATTTTTTTATTTTTCTATTTAGGTTAGCACGAAGTTATATGTATTACTCTGCTTAAGTATGTTTAAGCAAGATCCGTTCATCGTTGTGAATTGAATTCAAAATCAGAATGTTATTCATTTTAAGCAATTATAAAATTTATGGGTTAAAATTTATTATTTCATTGACTTCGAAATTTCGAAAAACCATAAATTTTTCCTATCAAAATTCAAATAATGTGGTTCAAATGGTAAAAATTACAAAAATAAAATACAATAATTTTAATATATTGCTTTGGGCAATAATAGCCACGCAAAGTTTATTTACTTTGCTGCAAATATAAATATTTTAAGAAAAATCACAAAGGAACTTCATGTTTGGAAAAATAGCTAGATTAAAATAAAAATTGTTAGAAAAAAATTGCTTATAGCTAAATTCACTTTTTTTCCTGCTAAATGGGATGAATAGATAAATCACTGATGTACATCGTCAATTTCTAATGCAAGAAATTAAATGGACTATATATACATCGTCCATTTTTTGGAAAAAAAATTTTTTATGAACAAATTTAATTTATTCGTCCATTTCTTATGCAAAAATATTAAATGAAATGTAATAGTCTATTTTTCATGCAAAAAAAATTTATGAAAAAAATTAAATTTTTTATACACATATTAAATGCATTATGCATCCTCTATTTTTCATACCAAAAATTAAATTCACTATACGTCGTAAATTTTATACATCGTCCATTTCTGATGAAAAAAAATTTAAGTGGACTATATACATACATCGTCATACTATATACATATATCGTCTATGAAAATAAATTTCTTATGCCAAAAATTAAATTTACTATATAGGAATACATCGTCCATTTTTCATGCAAAAATTTTTTTTTTTAAATTTAAAGGGCTATATATACATCGTCCAATTCTGATGCAAGAAAAAAAAAGTCCATTTCCCATGCAAAAAATTAAATGGACTATACATCGTCCATTTTTCAGGCAAAAAATTAAATGCACTCTATGTACATCGTCCATTTTTTATGTAAAAAATTTGTTCATCCAAAACATAGACTGTAAATAATTTTTTTTTTGCAAAAATTAAAGACTGTTACCTCGTTTATACGCAAATCTTATTTGCAAATAAAACTATTTGCAAATACTGAACTCACCGTTTATACGTAGATAGAATACATTACTATCTGTGAATGATATTGCCACACATTGTAAAATTTGTATTAAATTTCTTACAAAACAAAAATAATTGGCAACATTTTACACTTTATTTGCAAATAGTGCGTTATTTGCAAATAGTTTTCGTGAGTTATTAATTTACAATAAAAAAATTATACGGCAACGCTTTCCAGTTTTATTTGCAAATAAGAAGTGCGTATAAACGGGATATATACTATAGGGTTGCATTTGTATACTCGTTTGTATAGCCAAAACAAATATACCATGGTATGTACCATATAATTGTAGTGTGAGCGACAGAACTAGTATAAGAGTTATTGTGTGTGCGTGCTTTTCCAAATTAAAATACAATTAAAATAAATAACAATTGCTTATTGTATTGCTGCTGAGCAACTGTTTGATCTGTTTTTGCACAAAAATACTCATTGTAATACAAATATATGAAAAAACCACTATTGAAATAAATACATGATGTGCAGATGTATGTGCTGACGTTCGTAATGTTATTTTGTGGCGCAGCCAAAGTATAGAGAGAGAAAGAGACAATTTTGCTCTGAGAGTAATTACAAATGCATGTGTTTCATGTACAATGTACATTGTACATGTATCATTTACTTACATGTGTATGTGAAATTTTACTTTCATTCGTTCATTGAGGTAGTTTAGACGAGAACAATTTTTAAGCCGCACAATTTTTGTTCTTTTCCAAATTACACGAGACTAATTCATCTGGCACAAAATGTATACGTATACACAGCTTTGTGTGCGTTAGTGTTTTTCGTATTCATTTAACACCCCAGTTGGCCACGTCTTTAAGACATCTTTGACGACGGGTACAAGACAATGGTAAGTCGCAGAAGACATATTAAAGACAACTCCATACAAATCGTTGACGAAATTTTCATACAAATGGCGGCGAGGTCACACAAGACCAGATGAGCGACATTGTCGCTCAGATTGTCCTCAACAAGGCTTTATTGAAGACAAAACGTGTGACACTGTCGCTCAGATTGTCATCAACAAGGCTTTATTGAAGACATAACGAGGGACATTGTCGCTCATATTGTCGTCAACAATGCTTTATTGAAGACACAACGAGGGACATTGTCGCTCAGATTGTCCTCGACAAGGCTTTATTGAAGACAAAACGTATGACACTGTCGCTCAGATGGTCCCCAACAAAGTTTTATTGAAGAGAAAACGTGTGACATTGTCGTTCAGATAGTCATGAACGCCGATTTCTTTTAAATTGTCGATTAGAAAACTTAATCTACAGACGACATGTCGTACATGAATCGTCGAAGACAATGTCGTCTAGGACGATGTGGACAACTGGGACTTGCTGTTTTTTAATTTGTGTGTGTATTGGTTTTATGCTGCTAATGCCTGGTTGTAGCTGGTTGAAAAGTTATGCCAACCGCAAAACCACTCTCTTTGCCTCTCTCACCTACAAACTGGCATGTTATGTCAGCACAATTATGCCCGTGTAAATCAGCGCATTCATCAACCATGGATTTTTTTTCAACACACCATGTGGTACTTATGTTAAAACCAGTTTTATGTATCTTATTTGTTATAGAAAAACAAATACATACAAACGTGTTTTTCTCATTTGGTCATTGCACAACCATACAATAACTGCTTTAAAAATCAACATTTACAACTAGTAAAAGAAACGCTAAATAACATATTTTTTCATACAAGAACCAAACAACACGCAAAACTGGTGCAAACAGATGCATCTGTGCAATGCTATAATATATACATCGTCCATTTTTCATGGAAAAAATTAAATGGACTATATATAGACCGTCTATTTTTCACGCACAAACTTAAATTAGCTATACATCATCCATTTTTCATGCAAACAAAATTAAATAGATAATACATGGTCTATTTTTTATGCAAACAATTTTTTCATGCAAAAACTAAAGTATGTATATCATCATTTTTATGCAAAACTAAATGGACTCCGGCATCGTCTATTATTCTTGCAAGAAATTAAGTCGGCTATACATCCTCCAATCATCCATTTATCATGCTGAAAATTAAATAGACTCTACATCGTCAATTTTTAATGCAAAAAATTAAATGGGCTATACATCGCCAATTTTTCATGCAAAGAATTAAATGTACTATACATCGTCCATTTTTCATGCAAAAAATTAAATGGGCTGCACATCGTCCGTTTTTTAAGCAAATAAATTAAATTTTTATGCAAAAAATTTTTTGATAAAAAGTTATAATGGACTATAGAATCATAATTTTTTATGCAAAAATTAAATGGGTTATACATTGTCAATTTATCATAAAAAAATTAAATGGGCTATACACAGTCAATTTATCATAAAAAAATTAAATGGGCTATATATACACAGTCAAGTTTTCATGCAAAAAAATTAAATGAGCTACACATCGTCCATTATTCATGCAAAAAAATTAAATGGACAATACATCTTATATTTTTTATGCAAAAAAATTTATCATGCAAAAAATATTATAATTAGTATATACATCATAATTTTTTAGGCAAAAGTTAAATGGACTATACTCGTCTATTTTTTGCTAAAAAATTACACGAGCTATACATCGTCCATTTTTCATGCAACGATATATATATAGTCCATTCAAATTATTTCATAAACAATTTTTTTTCATCAAAAATGGATGATGTATGGTCCTTTAAATTTCTTGTACGAAAAATAGATGACGTATAAAGTTCATTTAATTTTTTGCGTGCGAAAAGGGTAATTTATGGTCAATTGAACTTTTTCATAAAAAAAAAATAAAAAAATCGACGATGTTTAGCCCATTCAATTTCGTATGTATAGTCAGTACATTTAATTTTTTGCATGAAAAATAGACGAAGTATAGTCTTTTTAATTTTTTGCATACGAAATCGACCATTTATAGTCCATTAAATTTTGTCATTAAAAATAGAAAAATGAACGATGAATATATAGCACATTAAAATTTTTTCATAAAAAATCTGTTTCATCAAAAATGGATGATGTATGGTCCATTAAATTTCTGGTACGAAAAATAGATGACGTGTATAGTCCATTTAATTTTTTGCATTTGAAATGGGCAATTTATGGTCAATTAAACTTTTTCATAAAAAAAATAAAAAAATCGACGATGTATAGTCCATTAAATGTTGTATGTATAGTCCATTTACTTTTTGCATGAAAAAAAGACGAAGTATAGTCTTTTTAATTTTTTGCATACGAAATGGACGGCTTAAAGTCCATTAAATTTTTTTCATGAAAAATTTAAAAATGGACGATGTATAATAGCCCATTAAAATTTTTTTCATCAAAAATGGATGATGTATGGTCCATTAAACTTCTTGTACGAAACATAGATGACGTATATAGTCCATATAATCTTTTGCGTGCGAAATGGTCAATTAAACTTTTTCTTAAAAAATAAAATAAAAAAATCGACTATGTATAGCCCATTAAATTTTGTATGTATTGTCTATTTAATTTTTTGCAAGACAAATAGATGAAGTATAATAGTCTTTTTATATTTATGATTTTAACAGGCTAAAGTTCATATAGCTTTTTAAGCCAAATTACATGTGATAATTATAAATGAACAAATAACACCAAATTTAGTTGTAAATATTCTGACAACACATAGTTGAACGGAACAGCCAGCCGTTTTCGAAGGCCACTAAACCTTCATCATCAGCGTTCTTTTGTGTTTGGTCCACTGTGTGTGGTGTCAGTTGAGGTAGATTTCTGCTTTATATACTTAGCATTATTGCAAAGGGAATATGTGAATTGTTTTGATTCATCGTATTTCAATTTGCTGAAAGCTTTTTTGTATTGTAAGCTCAATTTTACCATCTCTTTATTTACAACAGTCTTACCATTGTCATTTTGTTCTTTTACTAATTATACACATGTTAGTTAATTTGCTTATTTTTTTATTCTACTTAAGACAAACTTTTTTGGTTTGTTACTATTAAGTATATTTTTATTTAATTTTTGCCACAGGCCCATGGCTATTAATTTTTTGCATACGAAATGGACCATTTATAGTCCATTAAATTTTTTCATAAAAAATAGAAAAATGGAAGATGTATATATAGTCCATTAAAATTTTTTCATAAAAAAATTGTTTTCATCAAAAATGGATGATGTATGGACCATTAAATTGCTTGTACGAAAAAAAGACGTATATAGTCCATTTAATCTTTTGCGTGCGAAATGGGCAATTTATTTAAACTTTTTCATAAAAAAATCGACGATGTATAGCCCATTAAATTTTGTATGTATACTCCATTTAATTTTTTGCATGAATAACAGACGAAGTATAGTCTTTTTAATTTTTTGCATACGAAATGGGCCACTTATAGTCCATTAAATTTTGTCATTAAAATAGAAAAATGGACGATATAGCCCATTAAAATTTTTTCATAAAAAAATTTTTTTCATCAAAAATGGATGATGTATGGTCCATTAAATTACTTGTACGAAACATAGATGACGTTTATAGTCCATTTAATTTTTTGCGTGCGAAATGGACAATTTATGCTCACTTAAACTTTTTCATAAATAATAAAAAAATCGACCATTAAATTTTGTATGTATAGTCTATTTAATTTTTTGCATAAAAAACAGACGAAGTATAGTATTTTTAAATTTGGACTTATAGTCCATTAAATTTTTTCATAAAAGATTGAAAAATGGAAGATGTACAGTCCATTAAAATTTTTTCATCAAAAATGGATGATGTATGGTCCATTAAATTTTGTTTGTAAAGTCTATTTAATTTTTTGCAAGAAAAATAGACGAAGTATAGTCTTTTTAATTTTTTGCATACGAAATGGACTACCTATAGTCCATTAAATTTTGTCATTAAAAATAGAAAAATGAACGATGTATATATAGCACATTAAAAGTTTTTCATAAAAAATTTGTTTCATCAAAAATGGATGATGTATGGTCCATTAAATTTCTGGTAAAAATAGATGACGTGTATAGTCCATTTAATTTTTTGCGTTTGAAATGGGCAATTTATGGTCAATTAAACTTTTTCATAAAAAAAATAAAAAAATCGACGATGTTTAGCCCATTCAATTTCGTATGTATAGTCAGTCCATTTAATTTTTTGCATGAAAAATAGACGAAGTATAGTCTTTTTAATTTTTTGCATACGAAATCGACCATTCCCATTAAAATTGTTTCATAAAAAAATTTTTTATCCAAAATGGATAATGTATGGTCCATTAAATTTCTTGTACGAAAAATAGATGACGTATATAGTCCATTTAATTTTTTGCGTGCGAAATGGGTAATTTATGGTCAATTAAACTTTTTCATAAAAAAATCGACTATGTATAGCCCATTAAATTTTGTATGTAGTCTATTTAATTTTTTGCAAGAAAAATAGACGAAGTATAGTCTTTTTAATTTTTTGCATACGAAATGGACGACTTATAGTCCATTAAATTTTTTCAAAAATGGACTATGTATATATGTATATTCTATTAAAATTTAATTTGTAGCATGAAAAATAGCCCATTTAATCTTTGCATAAAAATTTATGATAGTATTGTCCATTTTATTTTTTGCATGAAAAATTTTTTCCATAAAAAATGGACAGTGCATTTAATTTTTTTGCATGAAAAATGCACGATCTATAGCCCATTTAATTTTTTCCATGAAAGATTGGCGATATATAGTCCATTTATTTTTTCCTAAAAATGCTGATATATACATATTGTTACGTAAAAATATTCATACAGGGTTAAAGCAAAGAACTATCTAGAAGTATTTAACTAAAGCACTAAACGTACACACATATTTACGTGCAAACACTATAGCAACAACAATAATTAATTACACAATTGTGTACATAGCTACAGACATACACACATACAAATAAAAATGCGAGCACTTATGGTAACCACCCTGTACTACCAGTAGCACACCGCATTGCCAACATAAGAGTCGTTACTTTGAAATTCAAAAATAACGGCCAATCGAATTATCTACAAACGCCTAGAAGCAGCACCATGAATTTTCCCGATTGTGCTAGAGGACTGTTTGAACATCTGGCTACCAATAGTAAATGACAATACAGATGGCGGCATGTATAGATGCCATTACTAAGTACAGACATGATATTACGCCACCTATCGGGCGAACATTCGAGAACCGGTTGCTGTACTATAAAAAGTGGCAGCATGTGCGAGAATGGATCAGTGCTAATCAGAAAGTAGTCAAGTCACAGAATACACAGAAGTGAAGAAAGTGACAGGTAAAAAAAGCTCGAATCAGGTTTTTGTTAAAATTCGTGGAAAAAAGAGAAAAGCATAGTGTATTTGAGACTGTAGTGTATTACTACTTACCAATTAACACAGCTAATAAAAATTGATTGCACTAGAAAGACGTAGCAAAACAAAAACGACGACAAAATTTGAGGGAAAACGAGACAAACAGAAAAATACCCGTATCTTCCGTCTCGTGACACTTCTGTATGTTTTGTGGTCAAGTTAAGACCTCGTTGAAAGTGGATAATAACCATAAGAAGTAGTTAAGTAAAGACAAGTTGTAATTTGCTTCGTTAAGAATAAAAGGAAAAACAGTAGCAAATAAAAATTGTGTGTTATTTATTTTTATTTTTGAGCAATCAAAAGAACTCACACGTTTAATAAAATTTAAACGTAACAATATATAGTCCATTATATTTTTTGTATGAAAAATGGACGATGTATAGCCCATTTAATCTTTGCACAAAAAATTATGATAGTATAGTCCTTTATATTTTTTGCATGAAACATTTTTTGCTTGAAAAATAGACGATGTATATATATAGCCCATTTAGTTTTTTGCATGAAAAGTTGACGATGTATAGCCCATTTAATTTTTTGCATATAAAATGGGCGATGTATAGTCCATTAAATTTTTACGTAAAAAATGGGCGATTATAGCCCATTTAATTTTTTTCATATAAAAAATTATGATGTATCGTCCATTATATTTTTTGCATGAAAAATGGACGATGTTGTCTATTTTTCTTGCAAGAAATTAATTGTGCTATACATCGTCCATTTTGCATGCAAAAAAATTAAATGGACCATTTAATCGTCCATTTTTTATGGAAAAAAATTAAATGAAAACCCGTTGACCACTATAAAATCATGAACACAAAGAAAGTGGAAAGCAAATATGAAAAAATTAGTCACATTAGGGCGACTTTTTTTTAAGTTGCCACATTTTCGGGCCAACCAAATCGGTAATTGCGTTTTTGGGAAGTTGGAACAAACTTATTGAGAATCGCAACAGAAACGCGTGCATATTGAGCAGTAATCATATCTATCATACATACTGATTACAACATTTTTTATAATTGTAATTTAAAGTTTTCAATTTTGTTGCAATTGTAAATGAAAGAAGCAATTACATTTAAAAGTATGATGGAAAAAATCATCGTAATTACAGTTACATGTGAAGGAATTGATAAAATTCAATTATCATTACATGTAGTATGTAATTGCAATCGAAAACCCCATTTACAATTACATATAATTGGAGAAACAGTGCATTAGTAAAGTAATTATAGGAAATGTGTGTAATATGTAGTAGAGATGGGCGCGTGTCGAATTTTTCCGACACGTACGAAACACGCACGCGAAAAATCTCGTCAACACGATATTGCACAACACGTAGAAAATTTAATTGATTTTTTCAAGAGTCGCCTTTCAAAATATGCCACCGAGTTGGCACTGCCAGCAAATACTATCTGCCACCACAGGGGGAAAATTACGGCATTAGATACGGTTCGAAATTTTAAAATGTTTGCATATAAACTCTATTGAAATATTTCGTAATTTCGTTCGATAACGAAAGGTTTTTCTCACGAGCACTTCATGTTGAGTCGCGCGTGTTCGTGACACGGAAAAAAACACGACACGCACCCATCTCTAACATGTAGTATGAATAAAAAAATTTGCTTAAAAATTTGTTTTAAACCCCCAAATATGTACATATCTTTTTTGTTTTTTCTTAATTTTTTAAATCAAAAGAACATATGTTTTTTTATTCATACTACCCAATAATTCCTTTTTTTTATTAATTACAAAAATATTCAATTGCAGTTAATAAACTTCAAAAATTATGACAACAATAATTTTAGCATAATCAAATAATGCGTTACATATCGCTAACATACAAACAAAAAATAAAACCATTTTACCAAAATTGTCTTGTGTTAAAAAACGCTTTACCTGAATGCTAAAATAATCACACTTATTCCAGGTGTCCACATTGACACTACCTCAATACAATAGCAAAAAATATGTGCTTGTCTATCCGTTGTCGAAAACATCTGACTGCTTTCGACAGGCTCATATTATTTTCTAGACCTTAGGGAACAGCAATAGACTGACAATAGCATAAAATTATTTTCGAGAGCGAGTAGACAAGCCCATATTTTTTGGTATTGTATTGACGTGCAGCGATGCCAATTTAGCGCGTTTTAACTATGTCCAACGCGCTTTTTTCGTCTTAGCGCGTTTTGAATAAAGTCAATACCATCAATTCAGTTCAATATTTTTTACTTTTTTTATATATATAAACAAAAATTTAACAATTTTCTAGTATACAAACTTCTGATAAAAATGTTTAAATTGGTTAATGATTCAGCTGTCGCAAATAAAATTCCTTTGACTGTGGTTAGAAATAAAAACCCATTTTAATACTGTAAATGGCAAATATTTTTAAATTTCACAACTAATAATATGTACTAGAGGACCCAGCAAATATTACATAACTTATTAAGCATCTATTATAGTTGCATTAAAAAAAGCATTTCATTATATAGTATTACTTACGAGTGCCATGCATGATTCACGGAAATCACGTGAATGGCTGATATACATATGAAGGGCTTATTGTAAAAACACGATAAGCCACACGATTTCAGAAAGTGGTTTTATCAGTTCATTCAATTACTTTACAGCATCGGAACGTCCTCTTAAAATATTGTAAGAACGTCCTCTTAAAATATTGTAAAAAAATATGAATAAATTTCATGCAATAACTGGAGGCTTATTCTGAATTGCGATGCGAAAGTCAATGCGACTCGAAAACATGCAAATGCGAACACTTCCTATTCTGTGTTACGATGTTCGCAAAGTACTTTTTTTATTCGCATTTAAAATGCGAAAAGGTGGCAAGTCGGTATTCTGTATTGCGAAAACAAATGTCAGATACATACGAAAATCGCAAAATATATTCGACGGCAAAACAGCATTCGCAAAGCACAAAAATGTAAGTGAAAAATAATTGTTTTGTTTATTTATTCTTACATTAATTATTAAAATTATTCAGGGAAACAAACAAGACCACCAAATCGCACCAATTTGAAATAATGGTTTTTTTATATATATTTTTATATAGCTTGTAAGTTTTTTTTTGACCGAAACCAATGATTTTATTTTTTGATAGCTTGTAATTTTTTTGTTTAACCAAAATCAATGTAATATATAACCAATGAAGTGACTTTAAGTTTTTAAATACAAAAAAGACTGTTAGTTTTTAAATCATGTTGTTTTTTATTTCGTCTCTTATATTTCTAGCAATGTTTGTGTAATTGTTATTACCACTAGTACTATTATTATAGCTGGGTGAATAAGTAATAGATTGTGGCAGATCTTCGGCATCCACAATTTCCTCCGTTGACAGTTCAACTTTAAATTTGCAGCAAATATTGTGAAGAGCGCAACAAACATTTATAATTCGAACAACCTTTAGTGGATCGTAATGCAGCTCCCGGGCCGCTAACAAACATAGAAATCTTCCTTTCAAGACACCAAACACCCTTTCAATTAATGATCTGGCTTTACTGAAATTTTCATTGAAAAGTGCTTCAGAAGAACCCTCTGCAGCGTTCCGATATGGTGTTAAGATCCATGGTTCTAATGGATAGCCTGAGTCGCCTGAAAATGTTTCAAACTTTAAAAGTATTACAATAAAAGCAACAACAAAAAACCGCTTACCAAGAATCCAAGTCCCTTTCATTCCATTCTCGTATTGTGTTTTCAATATTTTTCTTTCATTAGACAGGTTCCATACATGGGAATCATAACTTGCGCCTCCATACCTACAATCGACAGCTTTAATTATCATTTTGTGGTCACATATCTGAAATGTATCAATATTTTATTTTATTTATTTAAAAATTTATTTTAATTAAAATTACAATAAATAAAAAGCTAAAAGCACTAGCAACAATGGCTATCGGCTTAAATAATTATTAAAAACATTCTATTTGAAAAATAAGTTTACTCGCCACCATAGCATTCATACTATGTTTAAGTTTCCTGTTAAAATACAAATGCTCATTTTCATTGGGTCGTATCATCTGGATGTGTGTTCCATCTACCACTCCCAATCACACCAGGAAAATTAAATTTTCTGAAAAAGAAAGTTTTTGCCTCTTTCTTTTCGTCTTCGGACATATCAAATTTAATATGCTTCGGACATAAAATCTTCTCTATAGCAACGCAAACTTCTGCCAAACATCGGGACATTGCTGGCTGAGATATTGCAAGATGATGATCTTGACCAATTTGATGTTGGTAGCCACCTTGACCAAGGAATTTTAACGCAGCAGCTAATTTGATAACTGGCGGAATCGCACTTGATTTTGTGGCATTCAATTCCGAGCCAATGTTATTTAAAACATATATAAATGCCTCTTGGCTCAATCTAAAATTTTTTATAAAGCTGAGAGAAAAATATTTTGCATAATTAATTGTTTTCAATGCTTCAAAATAAATTACCTTTTTGCATTCAAGCTTAGAATATCTGATTTGCTTCTAAGCAATCTTCTTTGCACCCTTTCATTTTGGTCATGTGCCTCTTCATCATCAAACCATAGTGCCACAGAATCCATTTTCGGTAAATTACACAAATATATAAATTAATGTTATTTTGCAAGCACAATCACAAATTTCTTTTTCTTTTGTAAATTTAACTTTGACGTTTATTTTATACCAGCGTTGTTATTTCTGGCCAGCGTTGTTATTTTTGACCGGCGTTGCCACGATTTAAAATAAAACTCGAATGCGATTACGAAAGCCTTATAGAATACTAATTTTCTTTCGCATCGCATTTCATTTGCGCATCGCATTGATTTTCGCATCGCAATTCAGAATAAGCCTCCTGGATAAGCCACAACTTTTTGCGATTTTAGCGATTTCCGAAGATTTCTTGGTGTACAGCGGCGGATAGTAGTCTTCCTTAAGCACTAAATAAAAGTATCTGTATCATTATTTCATCAAATCCCTATTTTCTGCATTTATTTTAAACTTCAAAGGGGATTTTCTCAGTATTTTCATTTTGTGGCTTATCGAGTTTTTGCAATAAGCCCTTCATATCTATTTTGTGGGTTGTGCATACATACATATGTAAATACATATATAACTTTTGGTGTACTAAACATTTAAAGAAGTTAGTTAAAAATTAAATATTTTCACAAAAATGTACATATGTAATTGAATTTGATGAACTAAAAGTAATCATTGTTTGCTTAATTACAATTACAATTGCATATACATACTTTTAATTCCAAAAAACCGCCCGCAATCACATGTACAATGCACATACATAAATTGTAATTGAAACGTATATATACCAAAATTGCCCAAGTCTGATACATAAATATGTACACATGTACATATACAGTTGATCAAAAAAAAAAAAAAACTCAGCGGATAGAATTTGTGATTAAAAAATAATATTTAAGAATTTCGTCTTTGTTTGAGGTCGGTAAAAAACCAAATTTAAAAAAAAATGGATGAATACATACTCTTTATTAATTAAAAACAATTTAGATTTTTTGTTGGAAATTAGAAATTACAATTTATTTCATTCTCTTTTTCATATTGTTGTTATTGTTTCAATTGTGAGTGAGTGAGTGTGTGTGTGTGTATGTGTGTGTGTATGTGAGTGTGTATGTGTGTGTTTTTGGATGTACGTTTGCTGATCTTCTTGCAACAACTAAAATTAAAAATATTTTGATATAAATTTCTCACTAAAAGAAAATGCCATTTTTTTTCAACAATATAATGATGGAAGATGGGGCATAATACAAAAATACACAATAAGATGAAAACAATATTTTCTTTGTATATAAAAAAAATAATTATCAATAAAAATTTCTCAAAAAACATTTTTTAAGACAAAACAAGAGAAAACACCATAAACAAAACAAAGTTAGAGAAAAAAACTCAAAAGTAGCCTAAGACAATTTAAAAGAAAAACAACAGGTTGAACACCTCCGCATTTTCAGCATCATAAATGCATCGGCGAGCAACGGTTGTATTTTTGGCGTTTTGAAATGTGTTTTTTGCCAGAATTAAGGGTTTATTTTTCTTTGTTTGTTGGGTTTGTAGGGTTTTTGCTTATTTTTCTTTTTGTTATTTATTTAAGAAATTTTTATTTTCAAATTGTGAAGAATTTCTAATTTTTTTTGAGTGTGTGTGTATGTGTGTGTGTATGGGGGATTTTACGATTTTTTTTGCAAGGTTTTTGTCGTTTTTTAACTTCAATTACTTCATTTCTCTCTTCTCTACAAATTTGTTTTGTTTATAATTTGCTACTACAATTTTTTGTTCTCATTATACATAATACAATACATGTACATTTAGTTAAGTTAATATATATTAAAGTTTCTCTTGTTTTCTTTTTTTAATATAACTATACATAACAAAGTTAATTTATTTTTTTTTAATAATGTCTGTATTTTACCGGGTGGTAGAAACTGGTCCATACAAAAAAGCCTTTGAAAATAGAATATTTTAGGAGAAAATATTTTTCAAATCCTACTGCAGAGGGCTTTTTTGTATGATCTGAAAATTTTGAATATGTACTGAATATATATAAATATGTTTTATAAATACCATAAGTTTTTGTTTGTTTAATAGCTTATCACAAATGAAAATAATCATATTAATTTACTCTTTTTTATAGATTTAATATTATTCTTAGAATTGAACAATAATTAATCGTAAATATATTAATATTTATATATATTATTATTATTATTATTATTATATTTATTTGTTATTATTATTATTATAGGACTTATTTTGTAGTATGTATATATGATTTTTAAGGTTGTTTCGTATGCTTTTTTTATTAATTTTATAAATATTTCAAATATTTTGTTCACATTTTCTAATAAAAGCATTCACAAAATATTAAAAATATATATGCATGTTATTAGGGAATTATAAAAAAAAGAAACTTCCAAAACTTTGAAACTCCTATTTTTCATATAAATAATATACAAATTTTAAAGATTTTAAAAGTCTCTTGTGTATATGGTGTGTTTCACCAAATTTTCGAATTTAAACGTTATTTTATATAAAACCTGGTTTTAAGGAGATAAAAAGACAAGGCAGTAGATATTAATTATAATGCAATTTTGAGACCTTCCTTTCATTTTTTCTCCTTAAACTGAACTCCCTTTGTTGGCTGATGTTTTGTTTGTCTTTGTTGTTTTTTTTTTGGTTTATTCTCTTTGTCGTTTAGATTTTTGTTTTGTAAGTATGTATATTATTGCATATTAATTTTCTGTTATATACTGGTGGTTTTTCTCACTAATTTTTTTAACATTAAATTGATTTTATTTTTCTTTTATTATATATATATAATGGTGAAATGGTATAATGTTGTTGTTGTTTTTAATTTAAATTACATTTTAATATTTAAATTTCTGTATATATATATATATATATAATAAAAGTGTTGTTGTGTGAAAAATTTAAAATTTTTTGAAAAAAAATCAAACATTTTAGAGCTTAGTTTTTATAATTTTACTTCCTATACTTTGTAAAAAATTAAATAATGACAAAAATTAAAATAAAACGAAAAGCGTATAAGATAGTGGGGACTACTGTGTAAAATACACAAAAAAAATAGAAAACAAAAAAAATTAAATGATACAAGTTTTAAAAATATTTTTTTTCATATTTAATAACAAAACAATAACACCCATTAGCATAAAAACATTAACATATTCTTACAAAAAATCAAAAATAATTCCTAAACATCAGCTGTTGGCACCTACATACATACATATGTATGTACATATGGATATGCATGTAATTCGATTCAACAAACTGATCCGACCTAAACAATCTATTCTATATATACAAATTGTTAAAGGTGTTTTAAATCCAAGCAAAACAAATTAAACATTTCAAAAATGAAACATTTCTTTTCGTTAAAAAATGTGTTTGTTTTATTCTACTATATTTTTTTCTTTCCTTTCTTTTTGTACAAAAACACAAACACTAAAAAAGGACGATATCATTTCATTAAAACAAAGAAAACATAATGTTTACTTTGATAAATTGGCCATGATGATGTTTGCGAAAGTCTGCAGCGAATGAATGACTCATGTTATTTTTGAATTGTAAAAGTAAAGTTGTAATATCCAGTTGGTTGTTTTTGTTAAGGTTAATGTTTTTAGATGTTGCTGTACTATTATTAAAATGGTACTTAATAATAAAGCTGATGTTGTAGGTGTTGCATTTGTTTTTAATGTTATTATGCATTTATTTTGTGTACAAGTAAATGGCAACAATGAGACCGTACAGACCCAAGACTTCAGCGAAAATAAGAATCAAAATCATACCCACAAACAGGCGTGGTTGCTGGGCAGTACCTCTTACACCAGCATCGCCAACTATACCGATCGCAAAACCGGCCGCCAAACCAGAGAACCCTACAGCCAATCCAGCACCCAAATGGATGAAACCCCTGAAATAAGGCAATATTTAATTAAGAATTGTACGAGTTAAATTTTTTTAACCTACTTGTATAAGCTATATTTTGATGGCTCTTCCAAAGCACCAGCAATAAGGACAGCTACGACCAAACCGTAAATGGCAATAATACCAGCCATGACAACGGGAATGATAGATTTCATGATCAATTCTGGTCTCATAACTGACATTGCAGCGATACCAGTGCCAGATTTCGCTGTTCCATAGGCGGCTCCCAAAGCTGAAATTAATCAATATGTTTATATCCGGCCCAATTGTAAATATTTTCCGGGAAATAATTTTTAACGCAATTAATTTTTTTTCTAAAAATAAAAATCACCTATCCTAAACAAATTGAAGGAGGACTTCGAATTTTCGAGGTCAACTATTTTGTTTCCAGTTGTTTTATTTTAACTTTCAAATAGGGGAACAATGAATATGGAATAAACACAATAACGTTAGCCTAATTCACAATCTTGTGCAAATGGTCTTGCATCATTGCATGTGCAAAGTGGTATAGTATATTGGTAATCACCATTAAGAATTGTTTTTGTGGTGAGTATCAATATACTATACCATTTTGCACATGCAACGATACAAGACCATTTACACGAGATTGTGAATTGGGCTGCTGTGTTATATACATACATGAAAAAAATAAAAATAATAAAGTAAATGAAAAATATAAAAATGTTAGTCCTCATTTTTTGGTGATTTGGATTGAATTTAAATATTTGTATTTAAATTTACCCTTGCATCTGGAACGTACATACATATGTACCGTTTTTGTACTCTGTGGAGCATATGCATCTATCGCGTAAAAAAAGGATTGTGTGTAAATACATAATATATTTATGTACATAAGTATGTATGCCTGCATTATTTTAGTTCATCAACTGTTTTTGAGATTTTTCTAATATTTATCAGCTCTCACATAGCAAGATGCCTTATCAGAAATACGATTTCATAGAAGGTAAAAAAAAACAATTCATTTTAAATCAAACACAATTTAAAGTAATAAATAGTTATAAAAGCGACCATCTGCCAAATTGAGATACATATGTACTATATGTATATATGTATGTATATATATATATATATATATATATATATATATACATATATATATACATTAGAGTGTCCGTTATTTATTTTCTTTTTTCATTTCTTTTATTCTCACCCCCCAAATCGGATCAGTTTTATGTAAAAAAAATACAAAAAAAAATTCATAGCGATAAGTTGTGTTTTTGAATATATGGACTTGAGGGCTAACTTTGAGGGCCGGACGCACCCCCTAGAAGACAACTTATCGCTATGAAATTGTTTTGTATTTTTTTTAACATAAATCTGAACCGATTTGGGGGTTGAGAATAAAAGAAATCAACAAAAAAAAATCTCCATACAACTAACGGCCACTCTAATATACGTACATACATATGTATGTACATACATCCTACATCTACATCCCTGCAAATAATATTTGAGTACGTGGTCCAATCTAGATGAAACAGACTAGTTACATCATGGTCCCATGTAATGCAGTCATGGATCATGTCGTTTTCATACAAGCATTAATGCTGTACGATAAGTGTTCGTGTTTAAACGAATATGATCGTTCTTCTTAGGCACTAACAACTTGTATGCGAGTAGTCTATAACTATTCCATATGGAGTAGTTAAATCGACCACCTTTTTTTCATATATTTGGAGTAGTTTTGTGGTACTCCTACTCCTCTTTGGACTAGTCTTTACATGCATGTATGGACTAGTCGCATTATTTGCAGGGATATTTTGAACAACAAATTTCTAAAAGCACTAAATTACTTCTGTGAAACAATTAACAATAATGCTTATTACTGCAGACTTCAAAAATTCGGTCATGTGATTAGTTTGATATAAAAAAGCTTAATATTATTTTTTCTTTATTGAAGCAGCAAAAAGAGCTTTTCTCCAACTCATAATTAGTTTTATATTGCAAAAAAAAAAAAAACAAACGACTCCAATATGATAACGTTATATCAGTTATTTATTTATAAATTTAAGAAAAACCTAATAGATATGGCAAAAAAGTACATACATAGATATGTACATATGTATGTACATACATGTGTATTTTTTATATTTCATTTTCATTTATTTATTCATTATGTATACCTAGCCTATGGGCCACATCATACTACTCAAAGACTATCTGCATATAATTTTAAGATAATAAATAGTGATGAATTTTTTAAACAAATTATAAACATACAAAATATTGATAACTACATACATTCGAATATTCAATTTGGCGATAGTAAATAAATAATTACAATATTTAACAAATTATATAAGTTATATGTATACATTTGAAAATTAAATAATGTGCATAATAAAAAAAATAATCAGGGCTATCATGAATAAAATTCCGCGTGAAATTTCTCCCTTTTCCAATTAGAATTTTTTGTTTTCCCTATTACTTGCTATTAGTTGGAATTGTTCCCAGGGAAAAATTTCAAGCGGAATTTTATTCATGATAGCCCTGAATATAAAGTAACAACTAAATTGCACAATGATATAGTTAGATAAGATGATAAGTTAGATGTTCTTACAGTGAGTTTACACGAGACATAAGTTTGGAAATTTTTGTGTTCGCAATTGATAAAATCTGTTGCTAACACAAAAAATGACTGTGTAAACCGTAAATGTTAGTGTTCGAACACATGTTTGGAAACAATTGCTCAAACACAAGTCTGAGCAATTATGTTAGGACACAAGCTGTCAAATTTACCTTTTTCGTAGAAAATAATGGCGGGAAACTAGAAATAATAATTTTATTACAAATAACAAAAATTAAAAATTTTAAAAACCCCCGACTTTTTTCAGAAAAGATGTTATATCTTCTAAACGGCTGGAGCGATTTTTTTCAAACATAGCTAAGAACGCTCTCGATCAAGTCATCTTTCAAACAGAAAAAACTAAATGAAAATCGGTCCAGCCGTTTGGCCTGTACGTGGACACAGACAGACACACAGATACACAGATACACAGACACACACTAAAGGGTGTTTTTTATTGAGGTATAGAACTTTAAGTTGGCATCACTTTTTTAACTGGCGGCCATTTTGTCAGCTGTCAAGTGATTAATATTTAGTTTGGTTTGCCATTTCATCATGAACAGGTTGACAAAAGAACAACGCTTGCAAATCGTGCAAATTTATTTCGAAAATAATGGTTCATTTCGCGAAGTTTACCGCAAGCTCCGTCCATTTTATGGTCGACATAATCGTCCATCAGAGCAATTAATTCGGTTAACCATGGATCGTTTTCGCACTACGTTTACTCTATGTGATAATACGCATCCGCAGAGACGTCGAACAGTGCGCACCGAAGAAACAATTGCCGTTGTAGAGCAAAGTGTTGAAGAGGACCCGAATGAATCGATTCGCCACCGTGCACAGCAATTGGAGCCGACTAACCGACTATTTTGTTCCCGAATTGGATGGCATGAATGTGGATGAGTTGTGGTTCCAACAAGACGGCGCTACATGCCACACAGCGCACGTCACAATCGATTTATTGAAGGAAACATTCGATGAGCGCATAATTTCGCGGAATGGACCTGTCAATTGGCCACCAAGATCGTGTGATTTGACACCATTGGATTATTTTCTTTGGGAATATGTGAAGTCGCTCGTCTACGCCAACAAACCAGAAACGTTAGGGGACTTGGAAGCCAACATTCGTGGCGTTATTGCCAACATACGGCCCCATATGCTCGAAAAAGTGGTTGAAAATTGGACCTGTAGAATTGGCTTTATTCGAGCCATCCGCGGCGGCCACATGCCCGAAATCATATTTAAACATTAATGGCATAAAATTATCCTTCCAATAAAGCCAAATTGATGGACATTAAAACGATTTTCTTGTGTTTTATTTCAATTCGAAGTTCTATACCTCTGAAAAAAACACCCTATACAAACTTATAATACCCCTTTTTTTAGTCGGGGGTTAAAAAAAATTAAGCAGAAGCACAAAATATATGCTCTGTGGCAGAAGTATTAAAAAATCAAAACTTAAACGCGCACTTTGTATGCATACGACAATCTTAATTTTGAGTTTTAACATTATACGTCTAGCCAGCCCTTAAAATAAGTTTGAACACAAACTATTTTGTGACGTCATTCTGCCGACGTTATTTCTTATGTTCAGAAATAAAAATTGCTCGTCTATTCGTACTGTTACAGACGGTGGAAATTTATTAAAATCACTAATGGCATTTTCTTTTCTGAAAAAAATACACTTAACACTTTTCAATGAAAATTCGCAATAAAATGATTTTCTAAAATATACATTTAATTAGAAATTATTGTATATATTTTTATAAAAAGTTAGCAAATGTTACACTTTTTATAGAAAAGAAAACGCCATAAATATCTAACTGCTCAAAGATACGAGTAGATGTTAGCTTTGGAATTTTAAACTGCCTAGTAAACTAAATATATATATATATATATACATATACACATATATACATATTTATATTACATATATATTTGATCAATTCAGTAATAATAAAGCCGAAAAGAAATTAAAGGACGGCCATACTTAACAAACAAACAAATTTGCACCTCTTTTACGAAAGTAGTTTACGACTAACAAGCACGAAAATAGTTTTAAGACAGCATAAAAAAGATACTGACACATACATACATATGTAAGTACTTACAAGTAAGCATTCTAAACAAAGCTTTCAAATTTTAGCGGAAAACTCTGCTATAAATAGTACCGGTACATATAGTGAATCTCTGGTTCCAATATCTACACATGTCCCATTTAAATGGCAATTTAATTTTCAATTTGAACAGCTGGTCACAGCACACATTGATTGAAGCTACAAATTTGAGTTGTTTCTTAGTCGGTGGCATTTAAAAAATGAAATTGATTAACAATTTTAACACACAGTATGTGTGATGAAATTGAAGGCGATTTATTGAAAGTGTAGGCAGAATTAGTTTTTACTTTCTGTTCAGTTACGAATCAGCTGACCCTTTTTTGTTTATAGAAATCTAATACAAGTCGTTAGTTTTTCTGTTTCATTATGTTCTGTGTTTATAAAAATCTAATACAAGTCGTTAGTTTTTCTGTTTCATTCTGTTCTGTTTCGGTTCAACCTGTGAAAATCAAAAAATTGTTAAGTAATTGTAAGTGACAGCATAAATTAAATAAAAGTATTTTGAAATAAATTGTGATTGTGCTTTTAGAATTAAAAAAATTAAATTTTTAAAGGAAACTTAACAATGGACGATGCCAAACTCATCACTTTATAGGAAACCTGCAACTACAGTTACTACAGAAAAGGGAAGTACTCAAAGTTAAAAGCAGAACAGCAACAGAAATACCCCTTTTACACACGGAAAGTTTACTTTGCAAAGTCTCAATTCAGCTGGGAGAAAGACAGAAAGAGAGAGTATTCCTCCGCCTGTCTTTCACCCAGCTGAATTAAGACTTTGCAAAGTAAACTTTCCGTGTGTAAATGGGGTGAAATTAAAGACTAAAGCCTTAATGAAGCCTTTGGTTGGAAACTGATAATGCAGAGTCGGAAAATTGACTAAAATTTAAAGTTAACTAAGTCCCGGTTCACACACTTCAACTTTTGTTGATAAACTCGTAATTCAGCTGTAAGAATAAAGAGATACTCGAATTTCCTTTTCCGTCTTTCTTATAGCTGAATCACGAATTGATCAACAAAAGTTGAACTGTGTGAACCGGGAATTAGTTTCCGAAGGGGGTGCATAAATATACATATACATATGTATCTAAGTATACAGTACATACATTTATATTTATATAAAACAGAAATGCAAACACTAACGAAAAAGATAAGAATACAAACGAAGTTAAAAAAAATTCAAGAAAATTTCAATATGGCAAGTGTATGCCGAATAAAATGTCCCAAATGAAGAGAGAGTGTGTGTATGTACTTATGTATGTAGTTGGATATGATAAAATTAAACCAGTTTTAATTTTAATTGCAATCATGACGGGTGAGGGGATGATTTTTATTATAATTTGAATAACTTTTGTTGTAGTAGGTACAATTGAAATTTTATAAGTACATATACATATACATGCATACATATAAAAAACTCTGCTTGTTGAAAAAGCAAATACATGCATACATACATACGTACATACATACCCATATTAACAACTGTAGAGAAAAATTAATGAATAAATTAAATAAAAGCAGAAACGTCACATGATTTTTTATACTTAAAGTTTATTAAAATATACAAAGTAGGTATGTATGTATGTATAAATTTTTAAAATAAAGTTAATACAATTATAAAAAAATCAAGTCTGAAATAAAACACAAAGTATCGAGTTTTGTAATAAATTAAACAAACATAAGTATGTATGTAAAAATTTATTTCAAAAGCACATCTTACATACGTATGTATAAAGATAAAGAAAAAAAAATACAATATGTGTAAAAAAGAGGAAAATAATAAAGCTACTAAAAACACTTGTCATGTAAAATATGGCCTTGCCAGATGCTTACGTTTTAAGTTAAACAATTTTTTGCAATAGTAGTGGTAGCCTTATACACGTACACATTCTATGTACGCCAAAGGTAGAAACATAAATAGTAATTTGCTATAAATACTTTCAAGTTATAGTGATAACGTCATAAAAATTAATAAAAAAAAATTATTGATGTATCTCAAATGACCAAGAAAAAGAATCTGACTATGCAATAAATCGAATGAATTGTATGTAAATATGTACATATGCATATGTATGTCTGTAAAACTATCGTAAAATATAAAGTTAAATGAATGAATTACAACAAATAAAAATATATGAAAAGCATTTGTCATTGAGTGATTGCCCCTACCTAGTAGTAGAAATTTCAAATTTAATTCATAGAATTATCAGACGACTAATACCTATTTACCTAAAATTTTTTATCCAAATATGTACATATGTATGTAGCTATTAGTTTTTACTTTCTGTTCCGAATCAGAGGACTCTTTTTTTGTTTCTGGATATCTGAAACAAGTCGTTAGTTTTTCTGTTTCGATTTAAGTAATTATAAGTGACAGCAGAAATAAAATAAAAATATTTTGAAATAAACTGTAATTGTAATTTTAAAATTTAAAAAATTGAATTTTTATCAGAAAACACCAAATTATATTGGGTAGCATGATATAAATATATAAGGTACTTCCATGTAAGTCTTCCCTTAGAAATTTTTTACAAAAATGTGTAATTATCTTAACAAAAATTTGGGAATAAATAAAGTTATATACATAACTACATATCTGTGAAGTTTGAAAAGTGATTATGTAATAACTTATCTCATATCTTTAAGTTTTCTGCTTAATACAAATCTTTTAACTATATTTTAATCTAAGTTTGGCGTTGAAAAACCAAATTTTTTGATGTTTTTGATTAGCTGACAACGAACTTTAGCAAATATTAATTGATATTGCATTTTGTTTAATCTACATAATATGTTTCTTGTTGATTGTAACATCCTTTTCTAAAAAAAATTGATTTAATAACCGGTCAGATCTTTTGGCAAGTCTATTTCACAGATCTTATAGGCTCTTAGCCACTGTTGACGAACACCAGGATATTAAGGGAATTCAAAAAATGATACTCTTATTTTTTTACTTATGCCCAATTCAATAAGAATGTTTAGGACGTTTTTTTTTGAAGATTCTTTTGATTTCTTGTTTTTAAATTCTCTAAATTATTTTCTTATAAATGGTTATTGTCTTTGATAATGAAAAATAAAAATATTATTACCATGTGTTTAAAACATAAAAATTAAATTAAAGTATTACAGCCTTATTAATAAAAATTATTAAGGCTTTATAAAGGCTTAATAAGAAAATTTTTTATGAAAATTTTTCTTAAAAACCCTTTATAAAGACTTAATAATTTTTATAAATAAGGCTATTATTATACAATAGTTTGAAAAATATATGTAAAAATATGTGTTGGAGAAAATGTTTGGAACAAAATCATAAAGCAAATACACGAACCTTCTATCATAGACAATAAATAATAATTGTTTTAAAGAATCTGCGGCTTTTTTCGTCCACAGACAAGAAGATACAATCGTACAACAGAATTAGGGCATTAATTGTTTAATTTATAAATTTTGCATTTTATAAAAACAATTTTAAAATAATTTTTGAATAAAATTTTCAAGCAAACAGGAAACAGAGGGGAAATATTAAATTAATACGGTAGCACGATTTTACCGGAAACTTCACTATCCTTATACTTGTCAGAAGGTGACTGTCAAGAAAAAATGAGAGATTGTGTTTTATTGTTTTTTTTTTTAACAAATTTTTAAGTTTTTTTAAGTAAAAAGCAAATACATTCGTAAAGCAGCTCTGGGCGAGTTAACATCACGCGTCGTTGGCAATTACTTCGTAAATGCAACCAGGCCACTGTTCGTTTACTGGTCTTCGAGGGTTTTGCGTCTCACCCCCCGCATGTGATTAGTAGTTGGTGCCAGTTAACGGTACCGAGTTACTGTTTCGTGGCGTCGGTTGCTAGCCGCATGCAAAAACTTATTTATTAACCTAGCTTTCTAAGAAAGCGTATTTTGAAATCGTGGTGGAGCACCAAATAAAACTCATTAAAACAGGAGAGGGTTTTGAGGATTCCGGCTTTCTGCACAACGGTGCAGATCGGCGTGTTATTCTTAGAGGAGGCTCCTAAATTGTAGCACGACAAATCGTGTGAATTGGTGGTGGCGTAATAGTTCTACGAACTGGCCAAATAATTCTCCTTAGCATTAGCGGGAGCAACAGAATAGAAGGAAAATAAAAATAAAAAGCAAATACTTTATTTTAATCATATTACCCATTGAAACATAACAATGGACGATACAAGGCTTTAGTGGAAAACATAAAAAAAATTGAATGCTTTTCTAAAAAAATAAAGTTTTTAAAATAAAATTGTTTCATCTTGATCTTAAAACTTTTTTGGGTGTAGTACGTACATACATATGTATTTACATATGTATATACATGTTAATTTTTGTAACAGTAAAGAAGAAATCAAGTGCTGAAAAAATAATTTTTTGCTTATGGTGTCAACGACCTAATTTTTCAAAAAAGTCATTCAACCAAAATTTAAACATATGTATGTATTTGCAATAAAAAATTTTTTGTGGCATACCTACATACTATACATACATACATACATACATATGTATATGGATGTAGTACATACCTATACATACATACATACATATATATTTTATTAAGGCTTGATAAAGGCTTAATAAGAAGAATTTTTTATTAAAATTTGTTTTAACAACCCTTTAATAACTTTTATAAATAAGGCCGTAAGTTTTTTTTTAAGAGAAAGAACACTCAGACAATGAGTACTAATATTACTAGGTGATACCTTCTTTTTTTAGGAAAGGAAAGATAGAAGACAGGTGGTGAAGGAAGAGATAGAAGAAAGCTTCATTCTTTTACAACTCTGCTTTTTGCACGCTTTTTAATAATGCAGTATTGCAGTGCCTTCTGGTGTTAAAGGAGGCGTATTAAATTTTGAAGCTGTGTTTAATAGCCATTTTATTTGTTATTTTACTTCGCCGATGATTTTGCTACACAATAACGACGAAGGAGGGCGTTCTGATGTTACATTAGAATTACCATCTGCTGAAGTCGGTATAGTTCAGTGACCAGTGACTATGCCTTCATCACTTGAACTTTCCTACAACAACTGATGCAAAGGGACTTTAATGCACATCAGAAAAATGCGTGGTGTTGTTATTTTGATGACTGTCGGATACAGGAATTGAACCCAGGATCTTCAGTTCTGTAGTCAACGTGCTAACTACTTCTGCCAACGCCACCCCCATATTATAATTAAGCTTTATGTACATATGTACATAGTATGTATGTATGTAGGTATATAAGGATTTGTACATACACAGATACATATACTACATATGTACATATATTTTAGTCATGCTGATGTGCATTCATTTTATTCTTAAGTGTATCCCTGTTATTTTTTCTCTTAATGCGAGCATGATACACATATTTTTATATCTATACATATATCATATACATGGGGATGTATGTATGTAAGTACATATGTATATACATAAATATGTAAGTAGTAGTTTTTGTGAATGTTGAAATGTGAACTTTGAGGATATGAAAAAAATCCTGCGCACTATGTATACCTATTAACTTAAAGGATAATAGAAGAATTGATAATGAACAAGTCTTACACAAATATGTACATATGCGCATACATACCTATTTCAAGTAAAATTAAAAATTCCTAAGGTACATTTATATGAAATAATAAACCTGCATTACCAAAAATTGAAGCATGACTCAACATTCAATATTGTACTCATACTTTTGCACAATTTATGACATGCGAATGAATGTAAGCCAGTAACAAATCTCAAGCTATGTATGTACCTTAAACTGAATGTTAACTGCAAACAGGAAAAAATTTGCAAAAATAAATGTCTCAATGTACCTATTTATATATGTATATATGTACATATTAATGAAATATAAAATTTCTTTGAGGTCACACACAGCCTCTAAAAAGCTCATGTCGCAAATTTTGTGCCTAACGTAGTAAATTTTCAATTGGGGTTATTATGTATGGCCGACTACAAATATTTGTGTTTACCTGTCTTTAATTATTACAGCTATAATGTTATTTTTTTATAAACTTTGAAAAATAAATTTAAAAAATTTAAATTTAATTGAAACTAAACTATTAAATGCTATTTCAACTTAACAAATTTATTTTTTGTGACTTTTGTTTCTTATACCTATTTATTAACTTTCATAAATCATATGATTTAAAAAATGTTCAAACTTACATACATATGTATGCATGTATGTATTACTTAATATCTATAATTTGAATTGCATCGTTATCATTGAAATTTCACAGCCTTATCAAGAAAACATGTGATAAAGGCAGGTAGGAATGATTAACTACAAACATGTGATTAAATGTTACTTAAAGCAGTACTCACAAGATTATTAATTATTACTAGGTAGGTATGTGACCGTTTTTTTTTTCGAAATACACACATACCTACATATATATACCTGCAACAAAAAAGGAGTAAATTAGCCGACGTAAACATTTTCTATTTATTCTCACATAATCAATTAACTATGGCAACTCCTTTACATTAAGCTTAGTCTTGTGACTTGTCAAAATTAAGTAGAAACCAAAAAGCAACAACAGCAAGAACAACACTACAAAATAAATAAATTCAATGCGCTGATTTACACGGGTATAATTGTGCTGGCGTAACATGCCAGTTTGTAGGTGAGAGAGGCAAAGAGAGTGGTTTTGCGGTTGGCATAACTTTTCAACCAGCTTCAACCCCGCATTAGCAACATAAAACCAATACACACACAACTTAAAAAATAGCAAATGTTAAATGAATACTAAAAACACTAACACACACACACAGCTGTGTATACGAATACATTTTGTGCCAGATGAAATAGTCTCGTGTAATTTGGAAAAGAACAAAAATTGTGCGGCTTAAAAATTGTTCTCGTCTAAACTGCCTCATTGAAGGTTGACTTAACCTACAAATATTCATCACTTTTTTTTGTAAAAAAAAATAGAGTAATACAAGAGAACAAAATAAAGGAAAAATTTAACACTAGTAAAATAATTAATTTATCATTTTAAATTAGTTAATTAGTTTTATTTTTCATTTTCAAAATGTTCAAAGTAAATTCTTCAAATTTATATATGTTTGTTGATTATTAAAAAAAATCGAAGGCATTGTACATTTTATTATGGTTTCGCTTTAGCTTGAATGTACATATTGTGGGATGTACATACATATATGTATGTATGTAAAATACGAGTATGTAACAACAATGTAGTTCATTTCTTTTTGTTGTTCTTTCTAATGCTCTTTCTTCTATTTCTCTTTTCATAAATCCTACTTGAATGGCTGTATCTGCCAAAATGTTCGATTTTTCCCTCAACCTTACAATTTTTCTTTGTATTTTTTTCTTAAACCATACCCTAATTGTTTCTGTTAATAAAAAAGGAAACAGTAAAATACATAATTTCATTGTGATTTCTTTCCACGTCGGATTTTTTTAATTTGCAAATTTACTCACCACTGAAGATGATAGCTGAGGCGGCTCCCATAACACCGAAGAAGGGTCCATAAATTGGATTTTCGCTTCCTGTATCTGCCATTTTGAATGTGTGTTTAAAAATCGAGGGTTCTATAAAAGAAAAGTTGATTTTGATTGTTTTAAAGCTCGTAGTTTTCTTGTGTAATTCGTTTTATATTTCTTTTTTGTTTAATTATTAGTAGATATGTATAACAGCAGCTGAGTTGCTTTCTTTTTTTTTTTCTTGATTGTCTTTTTATTTTTCTATATTTGCACTCAAAAAACAATTGCGCCACTTCACAGAGGAGGTTTCAAAAATGAGTATTCTCTTCGACGGTTGTTAAACGACTGGGTTTTGCTAGCTCTATGACCAACGAAAATGACTATACGGCAGTATGAAAAAATGTGACGTTGTCATTCATTCCCTTTTTATCAGGATTGTGAATAATCGTCACATGTTGAAAATTATTGATAATTACTTAAATTTACTTATATATTCAGAGGTTTTCAATAATAATAACATTCATATAAAAATTCTTGGGTATATTAAAAATGTTTTTTTTATAATAATATGTATACTATACGTGTACTTATTTATTTTTCTTTTATACAAACTATCAAAAATCTGGCAATCTACTGCCAGATAAAAAATTTACAGTGTGTGCAAGAGAGCAGTTGTTGACCAGCCAAAGAGAGAAAAATGTCAGGTCACAACTTTTGAGTGCAATTTGCATTAGCACAAAGTTGCTTTTTGGAAATTTTTCGTGTTGACATCAGCGTTGCCAAATGTGCAGTTTTAACTGATTTTAGCAGTTTTTTAAAGCATAGAACAGTTTTGAAGTTTTTTGCTTTAAAAATAAGTTTTTCTATAAATTGTGCAGTTTTTAATTTATCTCAAGTTTGTTATTTTAGTTCCGATATCTGAAGCCATAGTTTTACTCATTTTCCTTAATATAATGAGGTTTATTAGTACTTTTTCAAACAGCAAGAGAGAATTCACATGAAAGTTGTGTTTTTCTTTATGGAATTTGGTTTTATTTTTTGCAAATTGGTTTCATTAATATTAATAAGCCTTGTCTTATTGAAAAAGAAAAACAATTTTCTTCATTGAAATAATTCGATTCCTTATAGAATGAGACCCCATAGAATTTGAAGTCATACACATTTTTTCAGAACTGTCTTAGCAAATAACAATATCTTATTTTTGCTAAGCAACTGTATTAAATATATAAATCATTGTGCACTTCAAATAAAAAAAATCTTAAAAAACAAAAGCAAACATTTGACTTACAATATTTATTGAATTTTGGATACACTTACTTCTTTAGGTTGGTTCGGAATTTACCTGTGTAATTTAATGGGAAATATCCCACTTTCATTTTAATTAATTAAAAACTTTATAAATTTGTAGAGCCACATATTTGCTTAACTGATGCCGATGAGGCTTTCGAGATGGTAAAACGTAACAACTTGACAAACATTTTCATTAAGTCATGATATAAAAATATATCAGGTATAGACGTATGGTTAACACCAACTTCCCCCAAAAATATAAAAAATTCTAAAAATGTTTTATGAGCAGTTTTTTCACATGACAATCAAGTTTTTCATTCCAAATTTTCAATTTTCCAAAAAAGTATTATGGCAACGCTGGTTGACATACACATGTACATACCAGTGATGGGAAACGTGGCACAATTGTGCCATTTTTGGCACTATTGGATGTTGCCTGGCACTGTGGCACTCTCGCTCCTTTTTTGGCACTTTTTGTCCAATATATATGGAAACTTTTCTTATTGAAGTAATAAGTACTATTCTTGTTTTTTACGTTTCTAAGTATGAAAACTTAAGGGTCCGTTAGCCGGCTGTTTCCTACATTGCAGTTACATTACATTGCATTCGGCTAACTGAGCCTTTAGTGGGATTCGAGGCTGACAACTGTTCAAATCTGATAGTTAAAAGTAACGGGTTGTCCAGAGACATTGACGAATTATTAAAATGAATATATAAATTTGTTTATAACAGCTCATGTCGTAGAGGTGATTTTATAATTTTTTAGAAATATTTCAACTCTGAAATGAAATTCTTAATTATTCCCCAAACCGTTGGTTGTCTGATCAAGTTGTTGCAGACAGATCTTTTAACAGTGGGACCCCTTGAAATATTTCTTCACATTATAAAATTTTCAGTCATACTGCAATGATAATACTTAATTCATATTAAATATTTTAACGGATAATATAAGCAAAATGAATTTATTTTATTTTTATCTTGCTTGAAATGGTAAATTATCCAAATGCAATCTAAAAATGTGGAACTACATTTAATTTTAAAAGGGCTTTTTTATTTCGTTAGAAATTTTGTGACAATAAGCATAGATCAAAATTATCACTGAAATTTAACTATAAATAATCAAAGACTAATTTTCCCATCATAAAGTTGTAGAATTCAAGAGTGAGTTTTTGGAAAACATGGAGACGTAAACAATAGTTTCAATGAACAATTTTCAAGTAATATTTATCGAATCGTCAATCAAGGTATTCTTTTTATTCTCTACTCTTCATCAAGCGTGGAAAGTATATTTTTAGTTCAAAATTTGATGAAAAGTAAAATGTTAAATGGACTGCAATTATACACTTTAGCATCTTTAGCACATGGTAAAGATTTTTGAAGTCTAACAATATATCTTGGTATAATCGTAATGCATATAAAATGATGAACCAAAAAAGCAATACAAATTCCACTATACCGACAGAATCTTTGTTTGATTAAAATAAATAGCTAACAATTATTAATATTTTTAACGTGCACGAATTTCTCTAACTCGAGAGTATATTAACCATAAAAAAATCACAAACTCTAATTATATAACTGTCACTACGTATATATCGCACATTTACTTCAATAGTGGCATAACTCAAAAAAGGATTTTTTTGAGTTAATAATGCAGAAAGATGCTGAATTTCGTATTTTATCTTGTGTAAAAATTTCATATAAATAGCTTGTACCATCACCTCCTGAGAGAAGAATTTTTTTCATTTCTCCATTGAGTTGTATGCAAATTGAAAACTTAAAAACGCGTTTTCTGCATAACTGGTTTTTTTGAGTTATGCCACTATTGAAGTAAATGTGCGATATGTACATCTAACAAGAAAAAGTTATTTTATCATCTAAATTGGTTTAGGGTTATTATAGTATTTAAGTATGTCCTTAAAAATCATTACTATAACGTAAAAAATGTTTTTATATTTGTATTTCTTGTAAACAAGTACAAATTATTAATATATGATGCATATCGAGCATTATTATTTTCGATTTAGGAGAAGGTTCTTACGAGTACATATGTACGTTAATTTTCGCTTACGATAAATTTTACAGCCTGTTTTCTAAAAGTTATCAACAATTTTGCAATTTCGATAAAAACAGTTAACTTTTTACTACATGTCGCTCGCGATTAAACCCAAAATATGGCTCGATATGTATTAATGTGTATATACAACTAATTTTAGACGGTTTTTTGTGATATTAGTAAGCTTTTTTTTTTAGCTATAAACACAATGAATTATCATTCAAGAACCATAGTTTGAATGAACATCAAGTGCCAACATTAAAATTATATGCAAAGTGGTTTGGCACTATTCAAGTGATTTTGGCACTATTTAAAAGCAGATTTGGCACGAAATCAAGATTTCCAATTCCCATCACTGGTACATACATATAGTACAACAATATTTATATATGTCATTGAACCAAGGTTTTACTTAAATAATTAAAATAAACTCCCCAAGTCCAACTTCAAAATCCGGGTCATGTGATATTTTCTACATGGAAAATTATAAAATTTTTTTTAAAGTTTTTATTTCAAGAATAATCTTGTTTTCTCTTAAAATATTTTCTCCTCCTTTTTGAAAATGCAAGTACATAGTTTATATAAAGAGAGTTCATGTCTTCTGCTCTTTCTGCAAGTGGCTTATATATATATATATATATATATATATATATATATATATATATATATATATATACATATGTAGTGGAAATGCAATCGTATATTTCTATATTTATTTAAGCATATTCAAGTTTTTCAATTCTTGAAATTTTTCATCACTTTTTCTTTGTTCGTATACTTATGTATTATAATTCCATTACTTTCGTTCATTACCACAATCACTCACTTGACTATAATAATAACTATTCTTTTGTTTTTAGTGTTCTTTTAAAAACTGTGAAGTTTTTGGTGCTTTTCTCGGTTTTTTGGTAACTGCTTAGGAGTTTGCGAAGCACGCTGGGTTGGTTGGTCGCTGACTGGTATTCGAATCAATTTTTGCAACGAACGTCAATTCTCATCGTATATTCTACGCACATAGATGTTGTCTTATTTACACACTTCTTAATTTTATATATTTCTTTCTGTTACGCTTTCACAGTACGCCTGTAAAGTGCATCTATAACTTTCCCGTTTTTTGTTGATTGCTACGGTCATATGACTTGTTCAGTAGTAGACAATTAAGAAACTTCAACCTAATTGGTCAAAATTAGTAGTAAAGTTCCATATAGGGCTGCCAGAAGATTCTGAAAAATCATCGGCCTTTTCCGCATATTAATTTCGAAAATCGTCAAGAAAATCGGCATGAGTTTTTCATTAATTTGTATTAATTGCACAAAAATAACAATAATATGTAATTTCACGTATATTTTAAAATGATAATACATAATTATTACATCTATTATTACATGTTTTAATTTATTATTTAACGTTTGTCAAAATTTAAATAATTTAGACGAACCACAATTTCCAAAAGCTTACAAAACCCCAAAATCTCAATACATTGTTAAGAATTAAAAACTGCAATCATAGTTGGCTAAGAAATTTTTCAAAATAAAATATATTTAATTAAAAAAAAATTACTTTAAAAAAACTGGCTGCTCGATGTAACAACAGTCTTCTCAACACATTGAGGTAGTTTACACGGGAACAATTTTTAATCGGCACAACTTTTGTTTTTTTCCAAATTACACGAGACTGCTTTGAAATTAATTTTTAAAAAATTGCATATCAACGGACCTATCACCTGTTTTGGAACACAATTCAAAGCATATTATTAATATTAACCCAACGTCTATACCTGATATATTTTTATTATGACGAAAGTCAAACTTTATATTGAAAAATAATTTTTTTATGTTTTTGCTATTTGGAATATGACATTTGTCATGATTAAAATATATCTGGTGTAAACGTAAGTTAGCTTTTCAATAGTATTTAGTACAAGGCAAATACATTCAAATCGCCTTGACATTGAACATATATAATTAACTTGGGGGACACACCACAGAATACACAGAAGTGAAGAAAGTGACAGGTAAAAAAAAGCTCCAATCAGGTTTCTGTTAAAATTCATGGAAGAAAGAGAAAAGCATAGTGTATTTGATACTCTAGTGTATTACTACTAACCAATTAACACAGCTAATGAAAATGTATTGCACTAGAAAGACGTAGCAAAACAAAACCGACGACAAAATTTGAGGGAAAACGAGACAAACTGAAAACTACCCGTATCTTCCGTCTCGTGACACTTCTGTATGTTTTGTGGCCATACGTTCAATTTTTGACTTTCAATTCCATTCAATTTGCAATACACACACTTATTTCACTAACACAATCAAACTTTTTATATTGAAAACTAGATTGATTTCAAATTCACCTATCCATTTAAATGGCAATTTAGTTTTCAATTTGAACGGCTGGTCACAGCACACATTGATTGAAGCTAATACAAATTTGAGTTGCTTCTTGGTCGGTGGCATTTAAAAATGAAATTGATTATCAATTTGTGACACAGCTATCAATTTCAAGCAATTTTGACACACAATATGTGTAATGATATTGAAAGCCATTTATTGAACGTGTGGCTGCATTTACACATGCCACTAGTGGCATGCCAGTGTTGTGTACGTATTATCAACGAAAAATTTTTCGAAAAAGTCGAATCTCTTGCCATTTGCTCTGCTGCTTACACATGCCATTGCCACTTCATTTTAAAAATGTCGTCGAAGCGATCTGGCTCAGTCTCGCTTCCATTTTTACTTTTCCTTTTGTTTATAGAATAGAGTTACCTAGTACGTAACAAAGTCACATTCTTGAGGAAGCTTTAACACTTATTATTATTATTATTATTTTAATAATATTAGTTCTTTATAATTAACAGACTTCAGTTTTTCACACATAAACCAAGTAATAAATCATAATACCACATTTAACAAGCTAAAATATTAATTTAATTTTCACAGTAATCCAATAAATTTGCATCAAATGTTTAACAGGGTAACACTTTTCTTCGTTTTGACATTCAATGAGCTGATTTACACGGGCATAATTGTGCTGGCATAACATGCCAGTTTGTTGGTGAGAGAGGCAAAGAGAGTGGTTTTGCGGTTGGCATAACTTTTCAACCAGCTTCAACCCCGCATTAGCAGCATAAAACCAATACACATACAACTTAAAAAACAGCAAATGTTTAATGAATACTAAAAACACTAACACACACACAGCTGTGTAATTTGGAAAATAACAAAAATTGTGCGGGTTAAAAATTGTTCTCGTCTAAACTACCTCAATGGCATGCAACTGCCAAATTTTCACTCGCATGCAAATTTTGCTGCCACTGGGGCTGCCATTGCGAAAAATTTGAGTGTGTTAGTGAAAAATCGTGAGTGTATTGAGTTTTTCGAAATGGCATGCCACTATAGTGGCATGTGTAAATGGTATGTAAATGGGATGAAAAATCAACCCTGCACCTACCAAAAGCATAAACCAACTGAACACAGCTTAACGGTAAATTGTTTTGCGTGCACGGTCAAATTCTGAAAATTCGTTTGGAATTACTTTTGTTTTTAATATAAAATCAAGGCACAGTATACTTTCTTCTAGTTAAAAGTTCTGGAAATACTCCAGAAATTGTTAAAAAATTATGTTATTTTTTAAAATTAACAATAAATTGTACGGAATATTTAAAAATTTAGCACTTTTCCAAAGCCTTGGTCAACAAGGCATTCATGTTGGTCAAAAGGGTACGTGGATCTTCGGCTAAACCAGCACCCACCATGGCATTTATAAATAATTGTTGCACCAGAAGCTCAGCCAGCTCAGCATCATTTGCACGTAAGTTGTTTAATTTTTTAATAATTTCATGTCTGAAAAGGTGAAGTTGTAATTTTAATAAACATGTTCCTTTCAACTCCTGCAAGGACCATAGGGCCATTCAAAACTTACTTTGGATTAATTTCCAATTGAGGTTGCAATAGAGCGTAACGATTTTCTTCTGGCAGCTGATGACTTTGTGTGCGAATAAAATGTCTTGCTGCAGCCATTTCCTCTACCGTTACTACACAAGGATGACTATCAAGCCTGGTAGTAACCCTAACATGTGCCACTTTGCCTGCAAGTTTTTCCTGAATCCAAGGTAAAAGTTCATCAATTTGTGTTTTTAACAAGCTGCCCTGACCATAATCGTTAGTCTCATCTCCACCAGTACTCTGACGCATTTCCTTTTCTACTGAAACCAAATTTTTGCTCTTAAACATACGCAATTGCATTAATACCAATTCGTCATATGGCTCATAGCAAAACAAAACTTCAACACTGCGTTTCTTTAAGCCTTCATAATAAGGTGATGATTCGGCCAATACGCGATTCGGTGCGGCCAAATAGTAAATATCTTTTTGTTCACCCACATTTGTACAATAAGTTTCTAAGGAAACTCGTTGACCTTCAGGGCTTTTAGACGATTCAAAACGCAACAGCTTAGCAATAGCTTCCTTTTCATTTTGATCGTGTGAGGTAACAATACCTTCTTTAAGGAACAGTCCATAATCTTTGTAGAAAGCTTCATAATCAGCCGGTTGCTTATTGGCCTTTTCCAGAAGGAATTTCAATACCCGACTAGTTAGGACATCACATAATTTTCTAAGAAACAATTAAAATTTAAATAATCTTATTGAAATTAGAATTTTGGTACAATTACTTGATAAGAGCACTATTTTGTAACAGTTCTCTGCTTAAATTTAGTGGTATGTCTTCAGAATCTACTACACCTTTAACGAATCTCAACCACTTGGGCACTAAATTGGCCGTTTTCGATTGTATTAAAACTTTGCGAGAATACAAAGCTACGCCCACATCACCATCCCGCGTCATATCAAATAAACCGGGTTTGCCCTCGGGGAAATAGAGCAAAGCACGTATGCTGAGAGGAACATCAGTCTAAAAAGAATAATAACAGATAGTATAAAAGCGTTATAAAATTAAAAACTTCCACAAGCAAATATACTACACAATGTTGTAATTTTTACGAATTTAAAAAGGTACGTTCTTGTATATGCACGTATATAATAAGCATTTCGCTACTGCTCAGACAACTCATTTGTAGACTTTTTTGAGTTCTATTGCATACCTAACAACAAACAAACCTTTTTAAACTCATAAGATTACTTCACTCGAACTGCAATGAATTTTGTATTAAATATACATATTTTCTTCAATTAATATTTTTAGAAACTAAATTTCCGTTAATACTTCATTTTCATTTCACTTATTTATAAGAATTAGAAAATATAGAAACACGCATTTTTCCACATAGTTTTCGTAATTTGGTTAAGAATATTATGGTGGCGCAAAAAGTGTGGTGTTTCTCCATCCAGTGCAACTATACTTTCCTTGTCTTAAGAAAACCACATTAATTTGTTTGTTTAATACCTGATTTACATTAAGCATTTTTTTCATGATATTTCATGAATTTTGTTGCACGCATCTTTTTCTATTTGCTAATTGCAGCGCTATAGATGAGAATGTTATATAGAAAAGGGCGTATAATGAATCTCTAGTGCATTTTTGGCAATGTTTTTGATATGAGCTGCTTCTCCAGGCCTATTATTGACAAATAAAAATTTTTCAAGCAACTAATTTCATGAAAAAAATGCTTAATGTAAATTAGGTATAAGTTTACCTATGGAAACGAAATACATACATATAGATGTTGCTTAAGATAGTTTTACTGCCATTATTACAACTTAAAGTTAGTTAAAAGTAGGATTTCATCGGACGTATAAAAACTTTATCATTTGCAAAATTTTACTTTAACCTAAAGTGAGCGATAAATTATAGGCAAATTTATCCTACCTGGTAAGTTAAATCCAATTTACAATAATGGAAAGCTTTTTATACGTCCGATAAAATCCTACTTTTAACTAACTTTAAGTTGTAATAATGGCCCTTAGTTTAGTTTTCAAAAAAAAATTGAGTAGATATTTCTAATTTTCCTATTTTTATAAAAATATTGAATTTTTATTACGAGGAGCACGTATTAACCGCCTGTACCACGATGTCACCAGAAATAGTTCGATAGAATACTTCTATTGGAAACAATAACAAATTTTCTAATGTTGTTGTTTGCAATACAAGTTGTCGATCGAATGATTTCTGGTGACATCGTGGGGCAGGCCGTAAGTCTATAACAGTCTCGCGTATGTTTGACTGATTTGCCACGGATAACCATATAGTCTTGCGGTTCTTTTGTGGAATTTCGTGAAGGCATAATCAGTCCCAAAAATCTTTTTAAAAATGAATTTGCGCTGACTAATTTTTCTAACTACATGCTCTCATCTTACCTTATAATGCAACACAAAACGAGGTGTATCGAAGGTATTTCCAATGAAACGGAAGAATTCGTTGTGTTGTTCTTTGGTAACATCTTTGGGCTCCATCAACCACAACGGCTGTACATCATTGGCACGTTGTCCATTAAGATAAATGGGCGAACCCACAAAATTACTATATTTCTTAATTACCGAACGAATGCGATCTTCGTCAGCATATTCGCGACATTCGGGCTTAAGATGTATTACTATTTTCGTGCCGTGAGCCACACCTTCAGCTTCTTGAATTTCATAACTTCCTGATCCGTCAGTAGACCAGCAAAGACCTGGTGAATTGGCTTTAGAGGAGCGTGTGAATACTTCGACCTTATCTGCCACCATAAATGCTGAATAGAAACCCACACCAAATTGTCCTATAATATTCGAAGAATTCTCGGCTGCTGCCCCTTTTTCTTTAATTTGTTCCAGAAATTTCTTAGAACCACTGCGCGCTATGGTGCCCAAGTTATTAACCAATTCCTCGCGTGTCATACCAATGCCGGTATCTTGTATGGTCAATTGCATAGATTGTTTATCTGTGGCAATTTGTATTTCTAAAGAACGGTCTGTAGCCTCATAATCTTTTTCCTTTTCCCCAGCTGTATGTATGGTATAACGAAATTTCTCTAAAGCATCACTGGCATTCGAAATGAGTTCACGCACAAAAACTTCATTTTCGGAATACAAGGAACGCGCCACAATATCTAATAACATTCTAGTTTCAGCTTGAAATTCATGTTTGTTAGGAGAACCCAAGGGTTTTTCGGTATGTCTTACAGTATGACTGGTGGCCTCCGCACTTACATGGCGGGCATAATTAACTGCTTTATATATAAATGGAAATTTCCATTAATAGTTTTTAGTCATGATTATTAAACATTTCTTCCGCTCACCGTTCAAATTCCATTTTCTTTTCCACGCCAATGTATTGACATTTCGTGCCAAGGGCCGGGTTGCGTAACGTTGCAAACTCACAACCGGTGTGCTCCATCTTAAAAGACGTGTAGTAAATGACATGCTTTAGCAAATATAATTTTAAAATATTAAATTTTTTAATAACTAATAGTTTGTTTTGAAATCAAGAGGTTTTCCGGCCACACGTTGCAAATTTTTTTTTTTTTTTTTACTTGGGCAGTTGACAGAAGTCTTTGTTTTTTTCTGTCATTCACAGAGGTATGGTTACAAAACATATTTTGTTTTTTTATGCATTATCACGTTCGGGTACGTAGGTGTCTTCTTTCGTCGTGATATGTATAACTTAACACGTTGAAAAAGTATTGATTTTTTTTTAAACGGCTTCACACAACGAAAAATATCGGAAACGACAAACGTTGCCACTACTACACACTATTGCGATGTCACAAAACGCGGAACAAATCTAGTTTAGGGGCACCTCCCCAAAATTAAAAAAAAGTATCCCATCCTATAGTAAATTGAAAAATTAGAAAAAAAAATTAAATAAAAATATTGGCGGCGAGGCTTAGTTTTCGAGTTATGGGCCTCTGAAATTCTAGTACAATATTTTGATTATACGGTGTTTTTCAACGAATATGACCAATATGGTATCAGACAAATTTAAAAAAAAGTACGGTATCTTATAGAAAATTTAAAAATAAGAAGAAAAAATTAAACAAAAAGAGTGACGGCGAGGCTTAATTATAATTTAAAATTATAATTTAATATATAATTATGGTGTTTCCCTAGACGGCACAGCCTAGTAAAAATTTTCTGCCTTGCAAAGTTTTCTTGTCTAATAACATTTGTCTGCATTGCCGGCCTTCAGCCGTGCTTAAGGATTTTCTCCACCATGGTGTTTCCGGAGACAGCGCAGTCTAGTAAAGATTTTCTGCCTTGCAAAGTTTTCTTGCCTAATAACGTTTTCTTGTATTGCCGGCCTTGGCCGGGCTTAAGGATTTTCTCCACCATGGCGTTTTCCGAGACGGCGCAGCCTAATAGAGATTTTCTGTCTCGCAAAGTTTTCTTGCCTAATAACGTTTTCTTGCAATGCCGGCCTTCGGCCGGGCTTAAGGATTTTCTCCACCATGGCGTTTTCCGAGACGGCGCAGCCTAATAGAGATTTTCTGCCTTGCAAAGTTTTCCTGCTTAATAGCGTTTTCCTGCAGAGTATATTTTTACCATTTCATGGAACGTATTCTAAAAAGCTTTAAGATGATACCTATGTTGGTCATATTCGTTGGAAAACACCGTATAATCACAATGTTGTAATAAAATTTTAGAGGCCCATAACTCGGAAACTAAGCCTCGCCGCCAATATTTTTATTTGATTTTTTTTCTTATTTTCCAATTTAATAAAGGATAGGATAATTTTTTTTTCATTTTTGGAAGGTGCCCCTAAACTAGATTTAAGCCCAAAACGCCATAGTGTGTAGTCGGCATAAGGCTCGCCGCCAATTTTTTTATTTAATTTTCCCTCTTATTTTTTAATTTTCTATAGGATGGGACAATTTTTATTTATTTTTGAGAGATTACCTAGGATAATTTTTATTTATTTTTGAGGAGGACCTAAAACCTATTTAAGACAAAATTTTGATGTTATCGTGGGTTATTTTTGTAATTTTTGTGTACTTACAGTGAGTTTCCTCCGTGTGTGTATTAAATTTAACGTACTAATAAAATTAATGAGATTAACGGCCCTTTTCACAATGTACAATTAAAAGCTAACAGGGACTTTAACGGCAAGTTTTGTATGAACAACTGTCAGTTAAAGTTCACATTAACTCTTAATCATACATTGTGGAAAGGGGCGTAAATGAGTCATTTTTAGATTTTAATTGAACTATAGTGAATTTTTAATCAGAAATAATTTTTAGTCAGGCTTAAGTTCAGTAATTTCAATTCTTTTTATTGAATGAAATATTTTTATTAATTAATGTGAGTTTCTAAAGAGAAGAAAAATTAAATTAGACTTTTAAGCTGGGGGAAATACCGATATTTTTCTGTGCAGCAACGCACTTCATCAGCACCCTAGTCTATCTACTTGGGTAGAGATTGTTATTAACATCAGCTATTTAACGTAAATTCTAATGAAACGGAATGTGAGAAATGATTGTTGTGTACAATTATTGATTTACCTTTGGTAAATACATATGTCAGTGTCACTATTTATTTCCCCTGTTTTTCCATATTTTCATTTTTCTATTTAGGTTAGCACGAAGTTATATTACTCTACCCACGTATGTTTAACTATTCTTGCTTATCTTTTACGATCATCACATTAATTATTTTTACTTATTCGATGCACCGTCGGTACATACATATAAGTATTATAGTAGTGGATATTATGTTACTTTGTTGTTGCTTTCTACCGTTTATTTGGTATTCCAACATTTGTGATTGCCAAGTGAACAGTGATTACCAAGTGAACATATTTTTGTCACGTGCCCATGATGAATTAAATGAGTCAATTTTAGATTTTAATTGAACTATAGTGAATTTTTAATCAGAATTAATTTTTAGTCAGGCTTAAGTTCAGTAATTTCAATTCTTTTTATTGAATGAAATATTTTTATTAATTAATTAATGAGAGTATATTATTTCGGAGACAAATTATAGGAATGGGAACCAGCGATGCCAACTTGGTGCTTTTGGCACTATTTTTAGTGCTTGTTGAAGACTCAAAACGCCAAATTTTGAGCGTTAGTGCCAAACTAAGAAAAAGCACTAAGTAGTGCTTTTAAGAAATTTGTGTATTTCTTTAAATTATTTTAATAAATAGTTACTTGGCGTATTTATTTTTTCAGTGTAAAGCATACATTTTTCGTATGATATATTTCATTAAAGATGTTGATAATATTGCCGAAACATAGAACAGCTTAGAAAACGTTATTAAATTTCACTAGTTTTTTCACGTTAGTGCTTTTTACGCTCTTTAGATCTCAAAATTACGCTTTTTATTTCGTGTCTCTCCCGATTTTGACCATGATAAAATAAATAAATAAAAATAAATATTAAACTCTATCCTCTCTAAAATTGTTGATTTTTTTAAGATTGTCCAAAAATTTAAATCTTGTGTGAATTTTCAGAATATCAATTAGGTCCTCGTATTATATTAAACAATATGCAATGAAACACTTCTTAATTTACAATAAATGTACAAATGATCGATAGAGATCGTGTTTATTTTTTTATTATTTTTTTAGTTATATAGATATTTTTATAATTTTTATTGTTTAATATTAAACCGATTTATAAATGAATATTATTGTTAATTTATTTCTCATAAGTTTTGTGGTTTATATTACGGATTTTGCTTATATATGAAAGGATTACTACATACACATATTTATTTTTCTTATTTTTTGTTTCTTTTTTTTAATTTCGATTTTGTTTATTAAATGCGATTTGTTATAAATTGTTAAATACATTTAGGTCTAAAAGTTAATACACTTTCTACATACACTTTTTTATTGGTTGGTATTTTATTTATTTATTACTTTTTATTATGTACATAAATTGTAAGAAATATTGATAAATTGTTCACACAAAAAATAAGATTGAAGTTTTTGTTTTTGCTATTTGTGTTAGATTTTAGTGAAAATTTTACTTATTGTATTCCCATGTTATATGTTTGTTTATAATTGCTAATTTGCTTGCTTGTTTTTTTAACCTTGTTAATAATTTGCTTCAACTTTTTTTTTATTTTTATTCCTGTCATTTTGTTTGTTTGTTATTTCTTCTTAATTTTGTTTGCAAAATTTGAGGTAGTTTTTAGATGTTATTTTTTCTTAATTATTTTTATTTATTTCTCTATAAATCTTAATATTTTTTTTTATTAAAAAAAAAGAATGGCGAATTTTTTAAACATTGATTATGGATGACGAGTTGTATTGTGTTAGATAAAACGTCCAGTCGAGTCGGCGTAACTCATGCATGTGTGTATGTACATATATGTACATACTATATGCATATTGTATACGTATATATGCGTGTATATAATTCAGTTGCTAGTTTCGTTTGTGCAAAAGTGTTTTTATTTGTGTTTTTGAAATTATTTCTTTTGAAATTATTTAAGCTTTCCAATCAATTTAGAGATTTTTGTTTTTATAAAATAAAATTTCAATTTCTGTTACAGTGTTAACATAAAAGATATAAATAATAGTAATAATGTGGCATACTTTTAGGATTATAAAAAAAAAAAAAATCATAACTCGCGTACTATAAAGTGGGTGATTTTAAACCAGGGAATCCATTCTATTTCTGTGAAAAATTGCCAATGAAAAAAACTATTTTATTTTATTTTACTTCATTCAAAATGCGATTCAAGTTAAAAAAGAAAATTTCATATGATAAATTTTGTTCACCGATAAATAGCGAGAACTTTAGTGCTGCCATACTTTTGTATGTATGTACATACATATATATGCACGCCCTCTGGTGTATCCTTTGGTATGTTCTAAACAAATTTTGGTATCTTTAAATTTATACTGATATTTATATTTATTTACATGTACATACATATTTATATGAGTCAAGAAATAATCGGAATGAAGCAATAAACTACTTTTTTCATAACTAATCAGTACATATGTACATAAATTCATACTAGACGCCCAGCCATCTTCAAGACACCGCATACATACGTAAATTTTACGTATTAGCTTTTTAGCTTGCTATGTTGTTCATTTAGTAATTCTCAATAATGTTTAATGAGTTTTTGTAATAAATGTTTTCAAGATTTTTTTGGTTCTAGTCCAAACCAACTACACTATTGTTGGAAATAATCGTTCTTTTGGCAAAATGAAAAAACAAACTGGAAACGAAACCTTTTTGTTTATTGAATGCCTAAGACTCACGCTACCAACTGATGTATCCCGCACACATCTCAGATACGTTGCGTTAACGCAGCAATATAACCAAAAATAAACTTTCATTGATCAGAAAACACTGATTCTGTTTTTGCTGGAATATGTCCAGTAATCCACTGTCAAATGAAAACAAACAAACGCAAAAATAATATTGCACTAACAAAAAGAGAAATAATTGGTAAAATGCATATCCACTTGTGAAGAACAATTTTAGTTCAACAGTTCTAAGGTATTAGTGTCCTGCACAAGACTATTTATAAGACCTTTCAAGACATGAGAGATTTTTTCAAATGCTTTACTACAGCGAAATATATTAAAAGAATCGCCAAGCAACACTGTTGGCAAGATATTTTTTTCGGTTGTTTGTCTTGCCAACAGTGTTATTTAGCGATTCTTTTAGAATATTTCGCTGTACTAAAGCATTTGAAAAAATCTCTCATGTCTTGAAAGGTCTTATAAATAAAATAGTCTTGTGCAGGACACTATAAGGTATATCCAGCTCAATTCGCTTTGAAAAATTTATGCTTATATTGAAATTATAACCTTCGAAAATAGTCATATGATCGGTTGCGACCACCTAGTTTGAATTCGCCTTGAGTAGTTCGTTACATAACTTACCACACACCTTGAGCTCAAAAATAAACACAATTTTTCCATTTGGAAAAATGGGTGGGTAAACGCCCATTAAAATTTAATCCCCCTTATTGTGAATGGCGTCGTCGACGTCACATCAAGACGACAGCAAATTTTGTCACTTGTATACTCTTTACCGGGAAAAATTGGATCTTATTGACAATCTCTCACTAATCTCGAAGGCTTTGTAAATTAATGGAGCAGGTTAATAGTAGTCAATTTTTGTCGACAAAGAGTAGACAAGTGACAATTTTTAGTGTCGTCTTGATGTGACGTCGACGACGCCATTCGCAATAAGGGGAAATATTTCATTTTAAGTGGTTCTACTGTACTGTACTGAAAAACACAAAATCTTACATTTAAAAAATGGGTGGAGGGAGGCGCCCCCCTTAAAATTTAATTTTCGAAAATGTTCTATCAGGTCGTCTACTCTGTAATTCGAAACGAAAGAAAAAGCCTTCGAATTTGTATGTTTATAACATGCGAATTCGAAAGCATTTTCTTTCGAATCGAATTACAGAGTGGACCCCCAGATCTTTGCACTGAAGTCGGTTTTTTTTGCAGAATTATTTATTAACGTTTAAATTTTTATTAGAGAAATTACGTGATCACCGTAACAGAAAAATTTTGATAAGTAGTAAAAAAGCTCAGTAATATTAAAAATAATCTCGAAACGTCAACATTTTTGAAGATGTTGCCGAGAAAAAAGATTCAACTGTCAAGTAAATTCTAAAAAAATTTCAGAATAAAATGCCACCCACCTACTATTCGATTTTTTGGTTTGTATTCAAATATGTATAGCGATAATAAAATATATTCTTTAGAAACAAACTAAAAGCTGGCATATCATTGAACAAAACAAAAAATTGTGTTATTGGATTATTTCTCGACATTTTTATAACAAAGTTGTTTTAAAAACAAGTTATAACAAAGTTGTTCTATGTTTTAGAGAACAAACTAATCTGGCACCTTCTAAAAAAAAACAGCTCGTTCCACTTTTACATATTTTGTGTTCTGCTCTCGGAAATTTTATATATGCACTTTTTTTAACAAGGTGGTATTTGTTTTTGATAGAAACATTCAAGCTGCTAATTCACGTATATATGTATGTATGTATGTATATACGAGTAATTTTGGTCTCTGCTACAATCAGTCATTATAACTTTGTTGTTTTTTTTTGTTGTTGTTGTATAGTGTTATCGACATTGATGCACTTTTAAAGTGTGATTTAATCAGGCACCCTCTCTGCATCTTAAATTGAAATAAACATTCAATGAGAAATGAGAGAAAAGGCTTTAATGTGTATTTCAACCAAGTTGAACAGTGTATACGTCAAAAAATCATAATTTTTGCTTCATTATATGTAATTAATTTTGGGGTTGTAGCTTTTTATTTGTTTTTTTTGGGGGGGGGGGGGAAGTTGGTTTTAAGTACTTACATTATACATCTGTCATTATTTCTACTACACATTTATAGTTTTGTATGTATGTATGTATTTTATGCATGTATACTTTATGTTATAATTTAATTATTTATGTATTTATGTATATTTATTTTAATTTAATATTTTCTTGCTTGCAATTTTTTTTTTTACAAAGTTTTATGCGTTTATATTTTCTTTAACAATTACTCAGTCGTAGCTTGTCTAAATATTGAAGATTTTTTTATTATTTTTAATTTTTATTACTTTTTGGCAGTGTTTCTTGCTTATTATTTAAATGTGTTTTATTTGTTAATTATTTATTTAGCAAAATCTTTATTATATAGGGGTTTTCATTAGTCGAAATCGTTTTCCCTTCATATTGTAAGAGACGCCTTTTTATTAAAAGAAAAAGTAATAATAATGGGCAGTTTAGGGTTTAATAATTTTCGAGTTTTTTTAATTACACTTACTATTTACATGTATTTATGTATATGTTTGTTTTTAAATTTATTTTTTATTTTTTTTAAAAGGCACGAAACTTAAAATGAAAGGAAAAACTAGCAAAATAATACCAAAAGTCTTTTTATTAAATGTTCATTTTTATTTTTTTTATACATTAAAATATTTGCTTTAAATACAATTTTGTATTTTAAACTACTTAATTAAAAAAAATTAAATTAAAAAAAAAATCTAGAAAATATAAAAAACTAGTTAATAGAGAAACAGCTTTCTACTTAATGCTTTTGTTTGAAATTTTCAATACTTATTGAATATTTATATTTAATAAAATATCTGTTTTTTTACAATTCGATTTTTTTTTCTTAATTTACACCAATTGAAGGACTATGAAAGGAATTTAAGTATCTACACAATTAAATTATTTTATTTTCCTTTTTTTTTTGTTTGTTTATAAAATATGCTTGCATTGTATTGGCTGGATTTTTTTGTATTCACAATTACAATTATAATTAAAAGTAAAAATAAAAATATTTTCTATTAACATTGGGATGTATACAAACATACATACATACGAGTACATTTGCTCTACTATTTAGAGATCTTGTTTTTCAAAACACAGTCTTTAGCAGACTTTTGCAAAATTATAAAAAAATAAATTTTCTATTTTAAATTGAGACAAATGTTTAATAATATGTTGGCAAATACTAATTGCAAATTTTAAGTAGACAGTAAAATTACAGTAACCAGATTCGAAGCACCATTTTTTTTGTGGAATAAAAGTATACGACAGGAAAATTGGGTTTAAATATTGAACAAGAAAAATAGCATTTTTTTAAACTAACTGACAAATACTTTCAAATAAAAAAAAAACACCAAAATCAAACAAAATGAAATTGAAAAGAGTGAAAATTTCATTTAATCATTCCGATCAATCTGAACGATTTAAGAAAATTAATGAATTATTTTGCTTAACTCTACAAAGCAACAGTTAAGCGTATTGTCAGCAAGCCTTTACAAAAACTTGCAAACAGCTTATTATGGTCACCGTTTGGCGGCCAGCGAGAGATGGCAGGCAGTTATTTTTTCGTGGCGGTTTTAGAGAAGCGTATGTTAACGAGCCACACGAGAATGAGAACGAACAAGTGTATGCTTTTCCAGGCTGAAATCCTGGCAGTCATGAAAGCCACAGGATTCGTTTCGAAAAATGTGACTGAAGGTGAGGAACTTACCATTTATATGTAAATATAACCATAGTTAGGCTCTGACGGGGAATATTGTCAGTTCTCTTATTTGGATTATGAATATACGAACTTGTAAAATTAAGAGTAAATACTTAAGTATATTTTTAATACTGTCATTCTCAGATGCATATATCTAAATAAGAGCGCCAACGACATGCATGTATATTTAAAAAAGTGTTTTCTAAAATATTGCCCGCGTACTCTCTTGTTTTTGGAAAACACCGACGCAAAACAATGTTAAAATGAGAGTAGTTATACAATAATCAGCAACTCTGTATTTAGTTTTTAAATGTATTTTCATTTTTTAACGCTCTATCAAAATCATCATATTTACTAACATTAAGGGCCGGCCCCACGATGTCGACAATGTTCGACTTCTCGCACAGTAACATTAGAAACAAAAACAAAATTTTAAAATTTGTTTTTGTTTTGAATGTAAGTAAGTGTACGACAAGTCGTACGCTGTCGACATCGTAGGACAGGCCTTAAATCCTTGGCGCCTCAATATTTCAGTTTGCTCTAAAGAGCGCATTGAGACTGAAAATGGCACACCTCCAACAATGCTTACATTCCCTTTTAGAGTCCCTTCTTAAATGTACATAAAGACTTTTTTGTTGCAATAGTCAGGGGCTTAAACGCTTTTCCCTTGCTGCAATCATTGCATTTTCTTCTGATGCAAAATGTCAGATTTATCCACAAAATACTCGTAAAATAATTCGCTTAGTTTTGACAAAATTTTTGTCATAGCGAATTCTTATCAGATGGTCTCAACTGCCCAGCTGACAATTTTCGACGCTTGTAATTTGAATATTCCTCAGATGTCAACACACATTTTTCAGTAAATTTTTTTGAAATCTCGGGTATGAATTTTTCAAAGCGAATTGAGGACACGTGTCGCCAGGGCTTTGTCGTATCAAAATCACCCGTAATGCAAACCCGCTTATAGAAATTGCCTTAGCAAGGGAATTTTTAACAGCTAAAATAATGCCTGTACATTAATTTCGGCTTAACTGATTTACACTCTAAATTAACTCAAAATTCAAATATATTTTTTTAATATAAAAATAAATATACACTATAGTTCAATCAAATTTAAAATATCTCACATGAAAAAGTGATTTTAAAAATTTGCTCAGCTATGCCGAAAGAATACTTTAAAATTTAGTTTTAATTTAAAAATGTATATTGAAAAGAACAATAAAACATGAAATTATTATGTATGTATGATTTTGTTTCAAATCTAGTCCATAGTCGCTCAAAGTGGTACCAGAGTGCCGCACTTCAATCGGCTTCTAATAAAAATTAATACACATATACGAACACATTTCTCTCGGTGGCCAGCACTGATCTAGTCTATGAAACATACATAAGCATAAAATTTCTCTTTTAGGTTTTGGCTTAAACCTTTCAGTAAAAATTTTAACGCCTTTTTAAGAAGCTGATTTCTCTCTGGCAGAATTTAAAGAAGTGGCATTTTTATTCTTAAAACAGATTTTGTCTCAAATTAAAACAATTTTAATTTATTTTTTTTTCACAAATAATTTATAAAAACTATTATATATGTATTTCTATTTTTGTTCCTCTCTTTTAATGACACAGTAAGTAAGAGTAGTTTTGATCTAATAATGAAATGAATTGTCTAAAATGCAATTCATTTTAAAGGGCAGGAAGGGTATAGCTTTCTTTTTAACATGAACTTAAAACTAATGATTATCTTTAATTTATTATTTTAATTAATGTTTAATGATTTTTTTTTCTGTAGTTTTCTCTAAAACTTAATGTAGTTTCTATAATTTTGTATGTAATGGGGGCTTTTAATACAGATATACATACATTTTTATTTATGATAAAATATGTACATACATATGTAAATAAAATTAATTAGATGTGTCTTTATTACTTTAATTACATACAAATAATTTCTCTTATACATATTGGCAGTGTTATTGCCTATTAAAAAATATTTTTTTTTACATTTCTATTTTAAAATTCTAATAATTTTTACTCGTAAAATAGTGTAATTTCGTATATAAAGTGTTTGTTTTTGTCTAATATAAATTAAATATCATCATATCACCTGGCTACTACATGAATATTTTTTTTTTCAATTTTATGTTTTAAGAGTTTAAGAATACCCATAGAGATTCAAATAAATAGTTTTAGTGTTCATAAAAATTGTTTTAATTTGTGCAAAAATGAAAGTGTTTCAGCATAATTTTGTGAAACATAAAATGTTCAATGGGTATTGATGGAGAAGATGAGAGAGAGAGAGAGAGAGAGAGAGAGAGTTCGTCTACATTGGCTTGAATATTTAACAAGAGCACTGGATGTTGATAAATAAATTCCCACAAGGTTCAATTTTGAATTCACAGCTATAAAATTGAAGGAAATACGAGGGCAGTTTAATAATTTCCTACTTTTTGTATTAGAAAAACAGTGACTTGCAAAAACACCTCTCAACGCAAAAAAAAACCACAAATGTTTCACTTACAACCAAACAATCGATGATGTTAACTTATATTTTTAAAGCCGCGCAAACAAGGCCCATCAAGTTTTCGAATTTCTGAGCCCTATTTGGAAATCATTCACAAAAGCGCAGAAGACAAAGTTAAGCCTATTTAATTCGCATGCGACTCATGGAATTTAGCAACACGCGAAATCCAAACCATCTACACATTCATAAACAACTGCCTGCGCAAAGTCCTTCATATATTCTGGCCTGGAACCATATCATTACAGATATCGAAATACGAGGAGTAGATATCGAAATAAGAGGACGTAAATGGTGATGAGGGGAGGGTCATACCCTAAAAAGGGGTGTCCTTCACACACATGGAGGCGGAAAATAGGTCTTGAAGCTTGTGGTGCCCCTGTTGGCTGAGTGGTAGCGATGCTAGCCTCTCAGTCCAGAGGTCGTGGGTTCGATTCCCACCATAGATCCTGGGTGTTTTTCGCAGACAAGCTAATCGCTTTGCGAGTTGTGTTTGTGTTTTTTTGCGAATTCATATCAAGTAATCGCAATAAAAGAAAACTTTGGTAAATACCACGGGCACTATGTACAATCTCGAAGTGGTTCAAACGTTGTATTAATAATAGCACAAATGACGCCAAACTTTCGGGTCACACAAAAAAGATATGAAGATCACTATGGAAATAGTGGATAAAATCCGTGCAATTATATTTGACAACCGGCGATTAAAACTGCGTCTCAACGGAGCGGGTACCTTTAATTTTTTATGAATATTTGGATATTAAAATATCCTCAATTGCTCTCACTCGACAATCGTTCAACCGTGTAACTTCAAAAAATTTCAGGCACATGGATCTATCACAACACACCAGAACCCAAATAGCAATAAAACATTCGAAGGAATTTGCATTAAAGAGAGCTATGGTGGATCTGTCTAACAAGAAGGTCATTGCCACAGATTTTTTATATGCGCGGTTTTTATATACATCGATTGTCTCAAATTGCGAAGAAAAAGTTATGTTCCACCAAAGCAATTGACATTGGAAACAAGTGTGCACTCACTGCTAATTCGAATCTAATAAAAACATTTCATTTCATGCTGTATAAGCATCTTGGTAATCTGAATATCGTCGCGGTATACCTGCCAATTGTAAAAAAAATGTGAGAAAGAATATAGTTAAAATAATGGTATGAACCGAACGCATATTTTAAAATCTTTCGAGACAAATCTTTGAAGGTAATAAAGAAATATTAAAAATAAAGGAGACTGTTCAAAAATAGAAAATATTTTTAGCCAAAAAAAACTCTATTATCCAAAAGAGTCACAGAGTTATCAAACTGCCCTCGTATGTGAATAAAATGAGAAGGCCGGATGTTCTTGCCAAATCCAGTAATCCACGAAACCATGTGGGACATTAGAATTCCTCTCAAGAGAGGGAAGAAGGTAATCTTACAAAAAATGAAGTGATGGGAGAATGAGACATAAGGATTGCGATAAGAACTCGATTTGTGATAAGCCTTCCTGGTTCCAAACAATTGAGTGTACAACTCAAAAATGTGGGATTAACAATAGATAGCGCATCTTTAATAACTTATTTATATGCCATTTTGGAGGAGCAACATTTTTCGTTTATTCTCACTTAGTCACTGAAATAAATAATGTAAACAATTTTTTTTGCCGGATTTTGCCCCATAAAGCATCATTTGGCGGAAGTTTTGCTTTACTTCTTCACTGCTGAAGTGCATTGTTTACTCACCGAAGCTTATCCTGAATTTACTACATCGATTTCAATGTGCAAGATATACTTTGTGTGGTTCGGATAAGACAAAGACCGCCCAGGTCATCCAAAAAAATTTCGAAGATGGTGAAACAATTGTGTGACATTGAGTGCCACAAGAGTTGAATCAGAGAGATATTGAAAGACAATTTTCCTTGACCGAATCTAAAGCATCGAATCATTACATGCTATGAAACAAAAATCGTATGTAAGACCTGGCCAACCAGCCGAACAAACCCTAAAGCCAAATATTTACCGCGCCAATACTAAACTTCATATTAGTTACGCACCTTGCGCAGGTAATTTGCTGTTATCTACAGAAGAATGCAACAAAATGCATTGTCACATTTACCACGAAGAAGGATTAATTTCGGAAGTCAATTTGATTGAAGAGCGGAAAAAAAATTTTGTGTGGTTAAATGGGAACTCTTCAGTGACAGAAGCAGGAAATAATGAACAATCGTTTAGTGCACTAAAAGTGTGGGAGCAAATATACAGATTATCTGGTGTGACAATATCATCTGGGGTATTGGTCCACATGGAACAGTTCCTATTCTGAAACAAAACACATTTCTCAAAACAAAATATGCAAGTGACGTCTACAATACGCTGTACAGTAAAAACAATGCGAAAGCAAATGGATAAAAGTATATATATCATACAGCTGGTAGAGGTGAGGTCCAGGCATAGTGAAATTTTTGCACAGCAAACATTAAGAGTTGCAATAATAAAAATTAAAAAACGTTGAATATACTGTAAAGGATGGTTGGGTTATGGTGTTGAAGGTGTATGGCCGCCAGCGGTGTGGAATAGCTGTTATTTATGGACAATCAAATGAGCAATCCAGGGGTCTACTGTGTAATGCGAAACGAAAGAAGATTCTTTTAAATTGTATGTTAATAGCACTATAATTTGAGAGGGGTTTATTTCGTTTCACATTATAGAGTAACCGGGGGTTATTATGCTGTAATTCGAAAACTGTTCAAATTTGTATGTTATAAAAGCATTACAATTCGAAAACGTTTCCGTTCGATGCGGATTACATAATAACCCTCCCGGGGGTTTACTCTGTAATTCAAAACGAAAAAAAAACTCTTTCGAGTTTGTATCTTAATAAGATATCAATTCGAAAGCATTTTCTTTCGTTTCAAATTACAGAGTGGAGGCCCTGGTCATACACTAAAGAATATCAGAAAAATCTATGATGTTGACATGACTGGTTCTGGCCAAGCGGATTAAATATAATTAATTCAAGTCCTCTTGCTTACACCAAATTGATTTGCTGAACTTGAAGATCGCTTTTGGAACAGATGGGCTCGTGAATATTTTCCCCAACTGATTCAGATGACAACACAAAAAGACAGGCTTACATAAGCCAATAAAAATACATAAATTTTATTCTATGGAAAGGCCAGGTTTAACAAGACCGAATATTGTTACGCATCGCGGCTTGATTCACATGTGGTAGAATGCTAATGTTATGATTTATGGTATTTAATGCTAATGTTATGATTGATTTATGTTGCTATTATTTTAATTCCCTATATTGTATTCCAAAACAACAATTTTAAAACTATTGTTGATTGCTTCTTTATCTAAAGCTCACTGCTTAAATATTCTTTTGATGATGGAATATAGTGTATTTATTGCTTTAATATATCAATTTCATTATGGCTTTCCATTACAAAAAAAAAAAAAAAAAATCAGATTGGTAATACATTAGGGATACCAAAAACACTTGTAAAAAAATTCCTTAAAACTATTTTATATATACATATACATATATCTTTTTTATTGAACTTCAAATGCAGAAACAGTCAACAACATTTTTCTTTACAAAAACAAATTTACGCAGAAAAAAAACTCTAAATTAAAACTAAATGTTTGTTGTCACTGTCGCTCGTTTGTCTTTCATTAAATAAAGAAATTATGTAATTTGAAAATTTTCTAACAATAAGATTTACAATTTTTTTATACTTAAGATAAACTAAGAAAAAATAATATTTACACAAAAAAAAAATGTATTAAACATAAAAAAATATGTTCAAATTAAAGGAGGTATGAGTTCCTTTTGTATTTTTTTTTTTTTTTTTTTTTTGCTACAGGAAATACCTTTTGTTTACAGCACCATTTTTGCGTGAAAAGAAAAAATGTACACACTGTGTTGTTGTGAGCGGGTGAAAGGTAGAGAGAGAGAGAGAGAGAGAGAGAGAGCAAAAGACACATTCACAGAAGTGTGTGCTCATTTTTTTTAACGTGTAATTGTAATACGATTTTGTGGTTTTCTAGGATGTTTTTTGTGTTGTTGCATTTGTATTTTGGAGATGGTTACAACGTTTTGATAACTTGATGCTGTTTCCGCTGTTGTGGTTGCATCTTCCTCTTCTTCGTCATCATCGTCGCCATCATCATCACAATCATCTGCATCTTCTTCGTCTTCTTGCTGCTGCTGCTGCTGCTGTTGTGCATTATGTTCGCCATTATTGTTGTCACCCTCAGTAGGCTTATTGCCGTTGGCATTTGGTATTTGTTTTTTAGACACCTCAGAGCAATATTGCCGACTTTGTGCATAACCGTCTTCAAAGATGGTGGCTGAGTATGGCATTTTATAGGCAGTCGTTAAAAGGCTTTCGACTTTAATCTTTTCAGCTGGTTTCATTTGCTTGATATTTACAGTTTTCAAAAAGGGGTCCGTTGATTCGGGCAGCCATTCATCAGAAATTCTAAGAAAAATTAAAAAACATTATACATATTAGATATATCGAAGTATTCAAGTATGTATTAAGAAATTTTGCTTGTTTTTTTTTTTTTTTTTTTTTGTTATGCATTTTGTTCCTGCTTATGGAACTCATCAGTAGACTTCGCCCAAAAAGTTTTTGAAATCAGCTCAAAAACTTCATATGTTTATAGTTAGACTCTTAATATGTTATTGAGAATCACAATATACAAACATAATAAGTTTTAAAGCATCAAATAAAAATCTTTACAAAACAAGCAACTTTTGCATGAATTTTAATTTTTTTACCTTTTTACGATTAGTTGTCGCATTGGGGGTAACAATAAAAGTATTTAAAGGCGAAAATAAATAGAAAATATTTTATATAAGAAATACCGAAGTATATTTAAATGACATTTAATGATCAAACAGAATAAGTCTGCAACTTCAGGCGAAATCGCTGTCAAAGCCCATAATAAAATCTACGGCACTAACTTCAAATGCTCTCTAATTCTTGTTTTATTTTCTTTTTTGCGATTGTTGAGAGAATGGGTATCTATCAGAGAATGAAAAAATTATCGTTTTAAGTACTCTTTGAGTGTTGGCCGTCAAACAACTATGAATGCGTTTAGCTAAAAATAAATTTAAAAAAAAAACGCAAAGCGTATGTATAACTATAAACATCCAACAACTATATTTATGCACATTTTTTAAATTACGCAGCACAAATTATAGCAAGTAAAATTTATAGAGTGTGTGAGCTCAATTACACGCACGAATATAAAAATATTCTGAATATTAAATCTACTACACATGCGTGTATACAGGGCTATTTTATTTACACACACGCACACTTACACATTTTCCATTCCATTTTATGTATACAAATGGCGAATGATGAATTAATATTCCGAGTATGGTTGTAATTTTGTTTTTGACTGGTTAAACATTCATAGCCTGTGTATAAAAATACTCAGACTGAAGGTCTGAGAGGGAGAGAGAGTCAATTAGAGCTTTTTATTTCTAGTTTTAGCATATTTTAGTTTTTTGCATAAACCAAGTATAAAATTAGTTCTAGTCATAGTTGCTTGATAGAATATATGTGCGCGTACAAATTATTTGCGCTACAATAATTATTTATTATTATTTTTTGAGTACTTATCATCATTCTCTGCTATCTATTTATATGTGAGAGAATAAGAAATAAACGCTGTCAAAATAAAATAAATTCTATCTCTCGACTGCTTTCTGTCTGGGGCTGCTTTTTTGTGTAAATTTGTATGGAAAATGTGTTTATGTCGCAATTCTGTTTGATCACTTAGTCTTTAATGTATTAGGACATTTTTCTTGCTTTTTTTGGTTAAGCAACGTCTATTATGCATTTCGTTCCTGCTTATGGAACTCATCAGTAGACTTCAACACCCAAAAGTTTTTGAAATAATATTAAAAAATGTATATGTTTATATTAATACTCTTAATATGTTATTGAGAATCACAATATATGTAATAATAAGTTTTAAAACCACCTCAAAAACAAAAGTCTTTAAAAAACAAGAAACTTTATTCGACTTCCCATCAATTTAAATTTTTTGTTACCTATGAGTATAATTTTTTTTTAGTTTGGGTGGAAGTCTACTAATGAGTTCCATTAGCCGGAACGAAATGCATATAGACGTTGCTTGACCAAAAAAAACAAGCAACATTTCCTAAAAAAATATTTTCAAAATAAACAAAAGTTCTTCGAGGCAAATTTGAGAATAATACAGAGTGATTTGGGACAACCACACCAGAAAGAGTCCATAAGGGTTAAATTAGGATTGTGTGAAGGCGAATTTATGGCACCTCTGCTGAAGACAAATATTTCAGGGAAGTCCAGCCTCTGATTGGCATCCTGGCACTTCAATTGAATTTCATAGGGATGAGCAGCTTTAGGTCTTTGTGTAAAATGCAGTATAATGCATGTTTTACAAAAATGCCGAAATGACAGCGCAAACTCCTTAGAATTTAAGATATAATCTAAAAAAAACTTAATACACAATGTATCAAGAATTCATATGCACACTACTTACTCTTACCCAGAATTTGAAAAACATAAAAAAGAAAAAGCAAATTTTATACGTACATCTCTCTTGGTGACCACTGCACAAAACATTCCATGTTTCCGGTGAAAGTTTTACGCTTCATAACGCATTGACCTTTGAAAGTAATTGAATTACAGCCATTTGCCAAAGTTGAAATTTGACGAAGACGATGTTGTAAACCCTCCATAATGCCAGCATCAAAGAAATCAAACATGCGTGCTGTAAAGAATTAAAAAATAGGAAGGAAACAAAACGAAAATGAAATGAAAAACATAACAAGAAATCCTTTTGAATACCAACCGGAAAATGGTTGACGTCTATAGCGTAACTTTTTGCCATTTTTACGTAATTGTTTGGGTACCGGTGGGTCGGAGGTACGCTTACTGGTGCTCTCCTTGTTTTCGGTGGCAGAGAAATGATTATTGACATGTTTCTGCAAAGCCAACTGAAATTATAAAATAATATAAAATAAATGAAAATAAATTATGAAATACAAAAAGATAGAATACTCACCTGAGAACCAAATCGTAAACCGCAACCTTCAACAATGCACTTGAATTGTTTAGAACCTCCATGTGATAGTACATGTCTCTCCAGCCATCTGCGTGAGCAGGACTCTTTCTGATATACCTTACAACCCACCCACAGGCATGAGAATGGTCCCGTCTGTGTATTAACATGTTGATGCTGCATATGATCTAATAATTTTGAATTGCTTTCATGTTTCTTGTTGCATTTGTTCCAGTAGCAAACACCGTCTTGTCTTTTGTTACCCTTGCCCCTAACGGCTGGGAAGCGTATGGTTTTTGGCTGGGAAAGTATGGGAGAAATTGCACTTTTGGGTGCATCTTTAGTTAAAGTTTCGGCCAATTTTGTGTCTATGGTAGTGGTGAGCAAATCGAAGCAATTCAAGGACGACAATGTAGATAACGATGATGAGTAGTATTTGGAACTTCGTAAGGTTTGTGATTGTTGAGATTGGGAGAAAGAAGACGCCGATGACGATGTGTCAATTTGAGATTCCTCATTGTTCTGCGAATCTTGTATCATGGGCGTGGCTGGCGGTGTTTGTGTATCGGATTGCGACGGCTCTGGGGAATTTATAATCTCCGAAGACGTAGAGTCTGAAGATGATGCTGACGATGAGATTTCTCCACTAGATGATTTCGAAGACGAATCCATACTCTCAATGTTGCTAAGACTACCACCTATACCGGACTCTGGTGTGGGCACATGTCTAGGCTGTTTTTCATTTTCCTTTGTAGAAGATGTGCTGGACTTGTCCTCGCTGGAACATGACTTACTTTCCTCATTTTCTGGCAGCGATACACTTATACTTGCCTCCGAAGAATCTGATGATATGCAGGTTGAAGTAACCATTTCGCTTAGCATGTCGCGCGATGACGCTCCCATGGCGCAGGAATTCGAAGAATTCGAATCACTCACGGAATTCGAGTTAGAGCAGGGATTGGGAGTTACAGATTCTGCGCAAGTGTTATTAAGTGGAGACAATATCGAACACTGCGGCGAATTGGCCTCTGAGCTGGTAATTGATGCGGGAGTGGAGGCTTCTAAAGAGAGATCGGCAGCTGACGATACTGAAGTGGAATTGGAACTAAATGAAGATGATGATGAAGAGCACTCACTGTTTAAGATGTTGTTAGGTTGGGGTGACAGGGATTTTTCCGTTTCTTCCTCTTCTAATTGGTTGTTCGGGCTCATGAGATCTTGTTCTTCTTTAATTTTAAGATTGCAGGGTATTTGTCCTGAGAAACTGGTGGGATTTTCTGTTTTAACTGTTTCTTTGTCATTGCTTACAGCAAGATTTATTTGTTCATCGGGTGGCTCAATTTTGATTTTACTTAAGCTTTCCAAAGGTTTAGTCGGTGTTGAGCATGTTAGGCTTGCAACAGATTTGAAGTTGTTGCTCTGAGCGAAATTGGCGGTTAAGTTGAAGGGTGTAAGAGATGTTGGCGCTGACACTTGTGCTACTGTCATAGCAGGAGTAGGAGCCGGAGTTATACTTATAGCTCCATTGGAGTTTTTAACCAAATCAAATAGATCCGTTGTGTTGGTCGTCGTGGTGGGAGCTTTCGCGCTACTACAATTGCTAACGCTTACTTTGGTTTTCGCTAATGAAATCGGAGTATTTGCAACACTAGTTGGAATATTTGTGACCATGTTGATGGGAGTATTGTTGTTGCCAGAGCTACTCAAATTCATTATACTTCCTTGTTTCATGTTCATAATTTGGGTTTGAGTGCTGCTGGCCGTTGTCAGTTTTGGTGCAATATTTACCAGTTGATTCGTTTTTGTCGTTGAGGCTACAGGACTTATGGTGACACTGTTTCCCCCGAATGACTGTGTGGTCTTAGGCTGTACCGCTGTAGTGCTGGTAGTGGAAATACTGACCAAAGCTGGAGTGGGCATCATGCAGCTGTTAGTTTTTGTTAAGTTCGCAGTTCTAATGCCCTTGGCTGGGGCTGATGTTAATGCAACCGGTTGTTGTGATGCTGTCGTTATTGTTGGCACCAATGGTGGCGGTGTGGTGGGAGTGGCTATTATCTTACCTGAAGCTGTGGTAATTTTGCCGCCATGTGATTTGTTTACCGATTTGCCGCTCAGATTGTGTTGCTTGGCTCCTGAGGAGCGTTTTTGATAGGGTTTGCTGGTATTTTGGTGTGCTTTCGAAGTGGTGTTGTTGCTGTTGTTGGGGCTTATGGTCTTATGCGTCCTGTTTGATATGGTGACTAAGGGGGGTGGTTGAGAACTTAAGGTGGTATAATTGGGTGGTAAGACATTATTATTGTTGGCTTTTACTATCGCCAATTTGGCAGTGTTGTTTGTGGCGGTTGTAGTTGTCGCTGCGGTGACATTGACAGACGTTACAGCACCCATTATAGCTGCATTTAGCTGCTGTTGATTGTTTTGTAAAGTATTCGAGATTGTTGAAATATTAGAACTATTATTGTTATTATTGTGCATCAATTGTTGTGGTTGTTGTTGGTGTTGTTGTGCTGTAGTGGCTAAAGCTACTGTGGTCAGGGGTGGGGGTTGGGTGCTATTGATAAAATGTTGAGCCAAAGCGAGTTGCTGCAGTTGCTGGTGTTGCAATTCGTGCTGCTGTTGATCTCCCGTTTGATGTTGAGGAGCAAAAATTGAACTTAAGGCCGGCAGAGGAGCCGGTTGTATGGGTTGTAACGCCGGCAAAGCTATAGCCTTTTGTTGTTGCTGCTGCTGCTGCTGCTGCTGTTGTTGTTGCTGGTGGTGGTGGTGTTGTTGTTGTTGTTGTTGTTGCTGCTGCTGATGATTGTTTACTGCTAGGGCGGCTGCTGCTTGGGCCAACATGGCTGGCAAAGAGGCGGCATTAAGCAAAAGTCCCGCTGGTGTGGCCATAAATATGGGATGTTGTTGAATGTTGGCTGCTGCTCCCAACCTTTGCAGCTGCTGTAGTTGAGCTTGCTGCTGTTGTTGCTGCTGATTGGCTGCAATAGCAGCCGCTATTTGTTGCTGGAATATCTCTTGAAAACTATTTGCCGATGCTGCAGTTAAATTATTAAGATTGGCTTTCTGCTGCTGCTGCAGTTGCTGTAACTGTTGTTGCTGCTGTTGTTGCTTAATTATCATATCTTGCAGATCGGCAGCACTTAAGAGATTAAAAGGATTGCCTGTGTTCGCAGGAGTTCCCATGGCCGCTGAAGTGGCGGTGGTGGTTGTGGCCGTAGTAAATTGCTGCAATTTGAAAACTGTGCCGTTTAAAAAGTATTGGGCTGCGGCTGCTTGAGCCGCTTGCTGTGTAGAATGGGTGGCATTAGTTGTGGCCGTATTGTTGGCATTTTGATGGGCATTGGCTTGAGCGTTCTTGGCTATATTCGCTGCCGCAGCAAGATTACTTAATTGCATAATATTGGCTCCATTGGCTGCTAGAAGTTGCGGCAATTGGACTAGATTTGGTAACTGTACGGTAGGCAATTGATATAAAGTAGCTGCTGTTGGTGGCGGCACCGTATTGGCTACATTGGGTGAAACCACACCTGGGTTATTGTTTGTATTTGTTGCCAGCTTATTGGGAGCCGGAGGAGCTTTAGTCGCCATTGTTTGGCCCTGAGGCTGCTGAGTTTGCGGATGAGCCGTGGGCAAACGTATGGCCGTAAGTAATACAGCTGGGGTAGGTTGTGGCGCAGAGTTAGCTTGTGTTAGATTTGTGGGAGATTGTGTTGAAGAAGCTCCGCTCAGTAGAGCTAGTTGTTGTTGTTGCTGCTGTTGTTGTTGTTGTTTTGAAATGTCCTGCTTGCTAGCCATTAGTTGCTGCTGATGGTGTTGCATTTGCTGTTTCATTTCGGGAGTTCGAGGTGCAATAGCTACATGCTTTTTGGCAGGTGATTTCCCCGTACTGCTGCTGGAGTGGTGATTGTAATAATGATGACTGTTGGAGGGAGTTTTCCTTAGATTGGGCGCCACCTGTGCAATTTTGGTAGGTTTAGGTCTTTCAATTTTCTTCAAAGCTGGCATTGGTACTGGTTGTGTGGACAAGTTGTTCACAGGCTTTGTGTTGGTTGCCACAAATGTGGGAGCAGTGGTGGGTGCTGTAGCCGTAGAAACATTCAATTGGCTAGTCGTTACTGTGTTTACGCCTGAACTACTGATCAGCGATGCTGAGGCCTGCGGTGCTGAGCTAGTATTGGGTATACTACTCAGATTGTTGATGTTTAAAGTGTTAGACTTGTTGACTTGATGTGAGGCATTGTTGCCATTGATATTAGTTTGCTTGGTGTTCTCCTTCAACTGAGCCAAGATATTGAAGTATTTATTAAGCGAGGCAGTGGTGGCGGGAGCGCTCATTGTTAAAGCATTGGTGGTTATCGAAGTGTTGTTACTACATGAAGTTGGCCCCGAACTAACCACATTTGAGCTTTTTGTATGGGCAGCTTGAATTTGTGCCTTCATTTGCGATTTGAAGTAGCCTGTTATTTTGGTTTGTGACTCTTCTAAAGCAGCGGCTTTCAGTCTTTTTGCTCCGATATTTGTATGATTTGTTAGAGTATTGAGATGTGTGCCATCCTGTGTTGTACCATGGCCACTTGTGATTCGAGACTTTTTGGGCGCTGTAGGAGCAGTTGGCATATCTGCTGCTATGTAAGGTGCACTTGTGCGTTTCTTGGATTGTGTTGTGTTAGTGTTAGTTGAGGTGGTACTTGTAAATGTTGTTGTATTTCCTGTAGCGGCGGGTAAAGATGTGACTGCAACTGGTGGTGTTGCACAGGAGGATGTGTTGGCAGTTGTGGAGATGGCAGTGGCGGTGGCGTTAGGGCATGTAGTAACTGATGATGATGATGAAGATGGCGGTGTTGCTGTTGTTGTTGTACTCCAAGGCCATTGTAAAGTGGGTAAATTTGAACATCTTAGCGTGGCAGTGTTGTTATTATTATTATTATTTTTTGCATTTGTTGTTGCTGTTAGTGTGGATGTGTGCTGAAGATGTCTAGCTTTGTTACCATGACCAGCACTGGCACTACTGCTGGTGGGCGTTATAGTTAACGAAGCTGGCAGGTTGTTAGTTCTTACACATACCGATGAAGATGATGATGATAATGTAGCTGATGTGGTTGTTGTTGGTGTGGTGACATTTGATGTTGATGATGATAATGTGGTGGTATCAATAGTCCCCCCATTAGCTTTGTTGTTATTTGTAGGAAGCATTGTTTGGGGCGACATATTGCTGTTGGTTATTGAAATAGAATTATTATTATTGTTGTTGCTATTTAAAGCTGATTGTTGTTGTTGTTGTTGTTTTAATTGCTGCTCCTCATTAAGACACATATGAGGGGGACTGTAGGGCGAACCAGGCTCAGATGCATCTTCGCTAGAAGCAGTACTGGAGTCGGTGCAACTTAAGGATGTTGCTACTCCACTATAAAGAAAAATAAATCAAAACACATCTCAATAAGTATAACTTTTCAATTCTATTGTAAAACTCTTAGCAAAAAGTTTTTTTCAATGCCTATTATTTATTATGCAAAAAAATATTTTTTTTACCAAATTCATTACCACTTTATTATTCGTATGATTTTAGAATTTTTTAAGATCAATTTGTATTCCTTAATTGTTATCGTTATTAAACCAAATTTCACTTAAAATTACTTATTTTTAAGATTATTTTTTCTAATTGCTTTATTTTGTACTTGAATTTCTTTTATTTGTCTATTACTTTTTATTTATCTGCTTTAGTTTTTCTTACTTTTTCTATACAAGCGCTTATAACAACAGCACAATGCGATCAAACACACGCACAACCAAACAAACTAAAGCAAAGCAGCTGTTTGCAGCTGTCAAGAAATAAACAATATAATTTTTTTGTGAATAATCAGACACATTGTGTTGCTGCTGTTGCTGTTACGGCACATGTGCTGCAGCAAATACAACTCTAATGTTCATTGGCGTTTTTGTAAACTTCCTTAAAGTATGCTAAACAAAATGTGTTAAAGAAACTGAGGGAAAATATGGCTTGAGTCAATTTTAAATGCTGGCATATCACATGTGTACATATTTATTAGTTGTAGTTTCTATATTACAAACAGTCAACTTGTCTAAATTTTTTTTTAGAAATAATAAGACTTTTTCAAAAATATAAAGATTATCATGATTGTTTCTGGCAGAAGTTACCCACCCTTTGCTTATTGTTATGGTGAATTGGCATAGGAAACGCTCGTATTTTGGTTAGATTTCCTTTAGGTTTTTTATGTAAAACTTTTGTGGAACATTTTAACCCTGTAACTCTTCTGTTGTACAAAAACATTTGCGATACATATGCATATAAAATTTTTTTTTAAAGAGAAGTAACACTCAGGCAATGAATGCATACTACTATTACTAGGTGTTACCTTCTTTAAGAAAGGGATAGTGATAGAGAAGACAGGGGGTGAAGGAAGTGATAGAGGAAAGCTTCATTATTTTTTTATAACTACTTTTTGCACGTTATTTTATTAATGCAGTTTTGCAGCGCCTCTGGTGTCAATGAAGCATATTAAATTTTAGAAGAATTGACTTCGCCGATGATTTTGCTATACAATACCCACGAAGAAGGTAGCTCTGATGTTACATTACGATTACTATCCGCTGAAGCCGGTGTAGTTCAGTGAGCAGTGATTATGCCTTCATCACTTGAACTTTTCTGAAACAACAGAGACAAAGTGACACAAATGCACATCCGAAAAATGCATGGTGTTGTTATTTAATGACTGCGGGAGATCGGGCTCGAAACCAGGAGGGAAAGCTATGCTCTTTATGCCCCAGACTTGGACGTGATTTTCGTAAAAAAAATCATCGACACTATTGCAGTTATAAATTTATTTTTGTTTTGATTTCTTTGTTCACATATTTTAATTTTTATTTTTCTCGTCATGGGAGACTCGTGATATTCTTAATACCATTGATATCACTCTCACGTCCACAAAAGCCCAAAAATGATCCGATAACCAGCACAGTTACAAACGCATCAACCCAATGGTAGAACCACCACGATACCCCAAAAACTGTTCCAGGAGTGAAATTAGTTTTTTTAATTCGCCTTAGAATCGGCCTCTGCAAACTATTTCATTGACATCTTCTTGATATAACTCATGCACCTGTTTTTCCCACCTGTAACACCCAACTCAATGTAATCCATATACTTGACGAGTGCCCTAAGTGCATTTTTGGATTGTATACAGCAACTGATCTCTTAAGACGCACATGTGATAAAAATATTAAATTTATATAAAAATTTAGAACTACAAATTGTTTGCAAAACCGTATTTAAATGTATATAAATAATTGCCAACCATAGAGTCGAAAGCCCTAGATGCTAGTACTCTTTTCTTTTTGTTATTAGTTATTATAAAATAATTATAATTATTAATACTTTAAATAAATACATAATATTTTTCGTAAATAAGGAAATGTCAGATGACTTACTAACAAGAACTTAAAAAAACAGTAATGCTAAGTCTGCGTTTACATATGCGTAATGTCCGCTCATTCATATAATGGGTGTTTTTTATTGAGGTATAGAACTTTAAGTTGGCATCACTTTTTTAACTGGCGGCCATTTTGTCAGCTGTCAAGTGATTAATATTTAGTTTGGTTTGCCATTTTATCATGAACAGGTTGACAAAAGAACAACGCTTGCAAATCGTGCAAATTTATTTCGAAAATAATGGTTCAGTTCGCGAAGTTTACCGCAAGCTCCGTCCATTTTATGGTCGACATAATCGACCATCAGAGCAATTAATTCGGTTAACCATGGATCGTTTTCGCACTACGTTTACTCTATGTGATAATACGCATCCGCAGAGACGTCGAACAGTGCGCACCGAAGAAACAATTGCCGCTGTAGAGCAAAGTGTTGAAGAGGACCCGAATGAATCGATTCGCCACCGTGCACAGCAATTGGAGCTTTGTCCATCAACTTTATGGAAGTTTTTGCGCAAAGATCTTGGCTTGCGACCTTACAAGATCCAGCTTGTGCAAGAATTAAAGCCGCGAGACCATGCAATGCGTCGTGATTTTGGTGTATGGGCCGAAAATGAGATTGATCTCGATGCTGATTTTCATCGCAAAATTTTGTTCAGTGATGAGGCTCATTTTTGGTTGAATGGCTACGTCAACAAGCAAAATTGCCGCATTTGGAGTGAAGAGAATCCACATGAGACCCTTGAGACGCCATTACATCCACAAAAACTGACTGTTTGGTGTGCTCTATGGGCTGGTGGAGTCATTGGGCCATACTTCTTCCGAAATAATGCTGGAGAGTCAGTTACCGTTAATGGAGACCGGTATAGAGCCATGATAACCGACTATTTTGTTCCCGAATTGGATGGCATGAATGTGGATGAGTTGTGGTTCCAACAAGACGGCGCTACATGCCACACAGCGCACGTCACAATCGATTTATTGAAGGAAACATTCGATGAGCGCATAATTTCGCGGAATGGACCTGTCAATTGGCCACCAAGATCGTGTGATTTGACACCATTGGATTATTTTCTTTGGGGATATGTGAAGTCGCTCGTCTACGCCAACAAACCAGAAACGTTAGGGGACTTGGAAGCCAACATTCGTGGCGTTATTGCCAACATACGGCTCCATATGCTCGAAAAAGTGGTTGAAAATTGGACCTGTAGAATTGGCTTTATTCGAGCCAACCGTGGCGGCCACATGCCCGAAATCATATTTAAACATTAATGGCATAAAATTATCCTTCCAATAAAGCCAAATTGATGGACATTAAAACGATTTTCTTGTGTTTTATTTCAATTCGAAGTTCTATACCTCTAAAAAAACACCCGCTATTTACGTAGAATTGATTTTGTTTAATAAATTATAATAAAATAAATAATTTTTATGAATATTAAATAAATAGTTTTGTTATTTAATACATGGAATTTGTTTTATATACATACATAAGTTAGCAGCATAGCTCTAACCGGGCGTTCTAAAACACCTCTCTTCTTTTTATTTTTAGAATAGAAAGCTTTTATATCCAGAAAAAAATTAATTCAGTGGGAGTTATATCACCAGAAATATTTAGAATTTATTTGATTATCTACAAATAAAAGTGTTTTGAAAACCGAATATATTTAACTCTTAATCGTGCCACAGTTGAAATAAAACTAAAAGAAATTGCAGTAATAGAAATTAAAAAGGGGTAATATTAAATTTTTGTAGGAATTATAACAAATCCCATGTAGAAGAAAATAGCAAATAAATAAACAGTAGAAACCATAACTAAAAGGAATAATTAAGAGCAAAATATTTGTTTCTATAATCAAATAAAATGCAGTTGTTGTTCACTGTGATACAAACATAAAGCAGGCATTTTTTTATAATAGTTCTAATAAACATTTTATGCTTTGAAAGCAACTGCAAATAGTTAAGAAATTCAAATAGATAAAATATCAAGAAATTTTTATGAGCTGAGTAGAGATAAAAGTCAAGGTTTTATTTTAAAGAATAATATTATTAAAAATTATCATTTCTTTTGTTTTTGAATTTGCTTTTGCAATTCTAACGGTGTGTTAATTAAGAATAATGTACCGTAAGTAATTTTTTTATGTATGTATTTCAGTAAATTATTTTCACATAATGATATAAATAAGCGCTTATTTTATTCATTACTGGGAAGTCATTACCTTTGTAAATCATTCAAAAGAATACTTTAAGTACACATAAAATAGCATATAATGGCTAAAAACTTAAAAAAATATGCACCATAAAATTAAAGCACAGGGTGGGAAAAAAGTCACAATAGGGTTTAAAAATTTAATAACTTTTTTGTTTATATATTTTTTTTCTTTTTTTCCTTTCAGACTATATCAATAACACTTGGAGAACAAAAAAATGGAGAGATTCACAACTGAACAAAGAACCAGAATAATAGAATTTTATTATTTATATCAGCGATAAATTGTTTTAACGCAAATAGCATATCGTCGACAGAATTTCGCCCCCTGAAGCAAGAAGACTTTGCTTAGTTCATATTCACTACCAATACGGCACCGTTATGGAACCGGCAGCTTAATATTACTTACTTATGATCACCTAAATGCAGAAACAAATACTTTATAACATCCGTAAATGATTTGAAATCACATATACAGACAATTCCAGCAGATACGTGTAATTCACTAAGAACTTTAATTCAGCATAATAACAGATTTAATTTTTCTCTTACTACATTTGAAGAAATGCATAGAGAACTCTCGAATTTAATACCTGTTAAGAGTGCCGGTCATGATAATGTGCCTGCAAAAATGAAATATGTAACTCCATTTTTGGTAAATTTTTTTTAGTAACATGATCATTGAAAGCATTTACCCAGATGTCTGTAAATGCTTACATAATATTGGGCATTACACATCTAAATTTTTAAGAAATCAGAATGTTTTCAACACTAGAAATAGCAGCAATTTAGCAATAGCCAGATGCAGATTGGAGTTGGGATAAGTCTAAAGTTGTCAATATCGTGGGACGTGCAACTGGTGCAAGAATTAACGTCTAAATATTGCAGTTATGAAGACTTTTGGCCCACCCTGTTCAACTCTTTCAAAATCTTTCACTGCTCCAAAGTTCGATATTAAAAACCTCAAATAAATCAAAACTTACCACCAGTATGCATTTTAAGTTTTGACTTATTTCTGTTTGGTTTAAATTTAGAGATTTGCTGTAGTTAGAGATTTATGATAGAATTTTAAGGCAAATATTGTTGTATTTTATTTTAAACCCTTATATACTTGTTTAAATATACTTATTCATATTTTTCAGCCATTTTTGCGAGAAAGACAGCAAAGACATATGGGAAGCAGAGTTAATACTAGTTTAAGAAATATCATAAAACATTATGAAAAAAAACAAACTATTTAGAGCATGAGAGCAGAAGTGGACGCCCAAAAAAATTTACTCCACTCCAAGAGCGGATAATTGCCAGGAAATAAAGCAAATCTTCAATGAAATTTTAAATTCATAAACAATAAAAAAATACGCTGCACAGAACTGGCCATCATATCATCGTGTCTTTCGGATAGGACGAGTTCCTAAACGTAAGTTGCAATGCATATTTACAATGCATGCACTTCGTAAGCGCATATGTAAACTTTTTGGCAACGTCCAATGTTCCTAATCGTTTGGCAACTCATTTTAATGAGTATCATCTGTCAAAATCGCGCAAAATTTTTATTTTGTATGCAAACATTTTAGCTGCAACGGCTGAGTAAGTATTTTCTTGTTAATTTTTAATAAATTATTTACAATTAATAGATTTTATTTAAATAATTAAACAACCTATACTGCAGAGACAAAAAGTGGACCCATGAGCGCAAAAAATTATTAATTGCAACAAGACTGACATGAATCAGATTTTACGGGCAAAAGGAAAAAGCTAAACACCATTTGGGAAACGATTTTAAGGGAAATAAAAGATGTATGAGTTGCATAGCGACGTTCCTAAGTGCAGATCAAATGCAAAAAAATGTCTGCAACTCAAGGTTGCACTCAAGACATGTTTATCATTGCATAGGTATTTTTTTTTAATTATGCATTGCAACTTGCGTTTATGAAGTCGGCCATATTAATAAGAAAAAGAGGTTAGAGTTCGCAAAGCTCCACATTAATCAGCCTTAATCCTTCTGTCGATATTTAGAGATGAATGAAAGTTTAGGTTCAGATGGTCCACAAAAACTTTGGTGAAAAATAAACAAAGAACTCTAGGAAAATATTATTTAGACTTGTGAAGCACGATGGTGGCTAGGTTATGGCTTGTGGCTGTATGGCAGCATCCGAAGTGGGAAATATTGTATTTGTAGATGATAAAAGCACTCTTATTTGAAAGAATGAAAATTTATCTCAATGCTGCGAGTCTAGGCTCTGATGGAAGTCTTGTTTCAACAGGATAATGACGCAAACCATTCTTCTTATCTTGCGCAGCAATGTCTTATATACCACTGCAAACAATTAAAAACCTCTCCGCAGTATCCAGATATAAATCCCATAGATCATATTTCGTACTTACTGGAGAAAAGTACGGAAACATCACATTACATACATGCAAAGAAACACTGAAAGCGGCACTACACATTGAATGGGCAAAAATTACTCCTGATGAAACATTTACAGAGGGCCATTTAAAATTTTAAATTTGAACTACCAATTACTTTGACTTTGATAGAATAATATTCATTTTTATTTTCAGGTTTATGTTTGACATTTGCACTACGGGACGCTATACGCTCGAACAAAACGATTGTTTTGCTGGAGATGAAGAATTTTGCCGAAAAATCGTGTTTCAGATGAAGCTTATTTTCTTCTCGGTGGCTATGTCAATAAGGAAAATCGGAAGCCAATACATTCACAACGAGTCACTGTTTGGTGTGGATTTTTGAAAATCGAATAATCAGCAGAAATTGTGATGTCAATTGGCCGCCTTGGAGCTGTAATTTGATCTCTTGGAATTATTTTCTGTAATGTTACGCAAACCATCCAAAGACAATTTGAACTGAAGTTGCCATTGAAGAGATCTAACCAAAACAATCGAAAAAAAAATGTACTGCAAAATTGGGTTGATCGGTTGGGATACTGCCGAGCCAGTCGTGGAAGTCATATGAATGATGTGACAAAGTTCAATTTAAAATTTTGAATGACCCACCCTATAACCTAGTAAAGGGTTAAGAGGGATTCAACCAAGTACTGAATATATAAAACCACCAATATAACGAAATTGTTAAAATGCGTGTTATATATGTATACTGACGTTGTTTTTAGTTTTTGAAGCGTTTTATATTAGAAATAATTAGATATGAATTAGTTTGTCTTCTAAATGGCCAATAAAACGATAAATATTTAAATCAATATAATTTTTTTTTATCGAGTTCAGTATATCCAAAGTTATTGACTCTTGAAAATCATGTTCTACCCAAATTTTATTGATCCATTGTATATACTGGAATATCAGCTGCTAATGATGCTGCTGCCGTCTTCAAAATAATTAACTAGCTGACTAAAAGGCGACAAATGCAGCTAGCGGCATTTGTGTTAGTATAGTTGAATGCATAAGTAAGAAATTAACCCTTAAGCGAATTTCTGCTTGACTTGTCTAGAAAAATTTATGAATAACACTAAAATTGTTGAGTGATTCCTATACAAATTTTCTAGACAAGTGACTTGCCTGCATTGTGGAAACTACACATAAGCTGAATTTTTATTTCTGATGAATTTAAAGACTTCCTAAACTTTCGTGGTGAATATTCTTAGTTATATTAAGAATTTTAACTCTTTATTTTCCTGCTTAAGGGTAATTTATTTCCCGGTTAGAAAAGACAGAAAAATAAACTTATGCAGAAGAGCTGTAAATCCAAAATTTTCCACAAAAATGTTTCTGGTAAAATTCTAGGTAAAGGGTGTTTTTTATTGAGGTATAGAACTTTAAGTTGGCATCACTTTTTTAACTGGCGGCCATTTTGTCAGCTGTCAAGTGGTTAATATTTAGTTTGGTTTGCCATTTCATCATGAACAGGTTGACAAAAGAACAACGCTTGCAAATCGTGCAAATTTATTTCGAAAATAATGGTTCAGTTCGCGAAGTTTACCGCAAGCTCCGTCCATTTTATGGTCGACCTAATCGTCCATCAGAGCAATTAATTCGGTTAACCATGGATCGTTTTCGCACTACGTTTACTCTATGTGATAATACGCATCCGCAGAGACGTCGAACAGTGCGCACCGAAGAAACAATTGGCGCTGTAGAGCAAAGTGTTGAAGAGGACCCGAATGAATCGATTCGCCACCGTGCACAGCAATTGGAGCCGACTAACCGACTATTTTGTTCCCGAATTGGATGGCATGAATGTGGATGAGTTGTGGTTCCAACAAGACGGCGCTACATGCCACACAGCGCACGTCACAATCGATTTATTGAAGGAAACATTCGATAGCGCATAATTTCGCGGAATGGACCTGTCAATTGGCCACCAAGATCGTGTGATTTGACACCATTGGATTATTTTCTTTGGGGATATGTGAAGTCGCTCGTCTACGCCAACAAACCAGAAACGTTAGGGGACTTGGAAGCCAACATTCGTGGCGTTATTGCCAACATACGGCCCCATATGCTCGAAAAAGTGGTTGAAAATTGGACCTGTAGAATTGGCTTTATTCGAGCCAGCCGCGGCGGCCACATGCCCGAAATCATATTTAAACATTAATGGCATAAAATTATCCTTCCAACAAAGCCAAATTGATGGACATTAAAACGATTTTCTTGTGTTTTATTTCAATTCGAAGTTCTATACCTCTTAAAAAAACACCCTATACAATTGCTGAACAAAGCAACACCTAAAAAATAAGTGTAGAGAAGTACAAAATTAATCCTTAAATTGATTTAAAATCTCCCTTATTCTATAACTAGTTGTCGTTTCTAGGTCTTAGAGAAAAGGAATAGACTATTTAATAGCATAGAAGTTTTCTTGAGAGCCAGCAGATAACCCCCAAGTTGTTGATATTGTATTGGCTTGGCGTCGACAGATAGTTACTGATTTCTGGTGTTAAATTTAAATTTCAAGCTTTCGCGTATGCAGAAGTATAATTTCATGTCGAATAGTTTTGTAGAATATTTTAACCCATGATATTCCCGTTTAAGTCTACTTATTGTGCCCTCTTGAAAGTGGACAATAGATCCTTGAGAAGAACAATTGAGAGAGTTAAAATGAAGCTCATAAAATTTTACACATTAATGTGTTAAACACATCCTATACTTATATATGACAGGGGGATTTCCAACCCCAACCCCAGAATCAGTCATTAGAACCTTGCTATTTCTTTTCTATGTTACACAGCTGCCCAATATGGGAATATTCTATTTCCCGTTTTCTTCACAACTCAGTAAATTTAATCATAGAATACTTATGTATATTTTCCCTTATTTAACTTGCAAAATAATTTTTTGATTTCATACTCTCTAATGATTTCTTAAGTTTTTTTTTTCTTTTCTTAAAGTTTCTTCCCGTTTATTCTTTTATCGAGCAAGGGAAATAAGAATAGCAGCTTACCATTATACAACTTTGAACTTGTATCCTTTTGTTGTAGTTGTTGTGGTTATTTCTCACAACGTACTGCCGTCGGCAAAAATAATATAAATATTCTCAAAAAAAGCGTGAGAAAATTAAAGTAATCCTGTTTTTCTAGTTGACGTTTTTTCTTTTCTTGTTGTTTGTTTCATAATGGTGTTGTTGCCGTTGTTTTTATTTAATGGAGCATAAAGCAATTTCCCACAAACTTAACGTAAACATACACGTAACGCAAGAGTGTAGAACAAACCGTTGCTTATAAAAAGCCTTTTTTGTTAAGGGTGTGTAGGTTGGTTGTTTGGTTGCGAGGGGAATTCTCAAAGTGGAGACTTGCAAAGTTTGAAGTGAAAAATAATTTTTTTATTAAAAAAAAAAAATTTAGAATTTCTTAACACTTTATTTTCACTTATCGTTTTTTTTTTTTTTGTGAACTTTATGCTTTTGTGAGCAAGTGATGAATTTTGTAATTTTCACTCTCTTTGATTTGTTTATTTTGTGTTGTATTTTTCGTTGAGGTAAATGACTTTAAAAAATTGTTGTTTAAATTGTACTTTTCTTATATTATTTTTGGTTTTCCTTTTGGTAGATTATTATTTTTGCCTTTACTTCTAATGCATTTTTATCAACTTTATTTTATTTATGTGTATGTATTTGTTAAGGGTTCATTTGTTTTTATATTGTTTTATTTTTGGTATAATTCAAATATAGAAGCACTCACGCACACATATACGAATGTATGTATACAACTATTTCTTTTATTTTTTATAAAAGATTGAGAAAAAGGACCACATCGTTTTTATTTTTATTTTTTAATTCTTTTATTTGGTTTGAGAGAGAGCCAGAGAGCTTCAGAGAGTACATTGTGTAAATGTGTGATAAAGAGTAAAAGTATTATTTTTTTGTGTAATACACCATACAGAAAATGTTTATAAGACGAGCGAGCGAACGGGTGTTTATAGACTAAACGAACGAGTATTAGTGTAAGAGACCAAAAAGAGGGAGTACACAAAAACAAATGAAATAACAAAAATAAACAGGAAGACTCGTTTTATTTTATAACAGGATTTATATATCCTAGTATAGATTTTTTAGCTTCTTTTTCCTTTTAGTATTTCCAAACATAAAGTGAATTCTTAAATAAATTTCTCTCACAAATATGCAATCACTTAAGTTAGTTAAATAATTTTATTTATGTAGTATGCTTAAATTCATTTTGTAATTGTAACTCTTTAAATATCGTTATACATAATTTTTTTCACACACATTCCTATAATTTTTCTGTCACATTTAATGGAAAGCAGACATGTAGTATTCTATCTTTTTTTTCAAATAGTTCCAATAGTAGCAGATGATGATGATTAGAAATAAAAATTTCTTATTTTTAACATCAAATTTTTTTAATGCACAATATTTCACATTTTTATTACACTACATTATTTTGTATGTTGTATATAAATTTTATATTCCATATAAACAAAAATTATATGTTATTGAAAGCAGCTTTGTATATTGAAATACATAAAACATAAGATAGAAAACACTACTGATACCGTAATCTCTTGCATTACGTTTTTCCGTATCCAGCGTCCGTACAGTATAAGGGAAAATTTTCGACTGGCTTTTTTCGGGCTCTGCATGTTGAAAACACAGCCAAATAATATTAATGCAACATAACGACAGCAACAACAACATTCACTTTAAAACACGACTACAACAATAAGAACAGCAAAATAATTCTAGCAACAAAAGCAACTACAACAACCACGTTCAAAAAAGAAACATTGAAGCGTACATACATACACAAGCAGCAAGAAAAATCCCTGCTTTCTAAGGCCTTTTAATAAAAGAGAACCGCGCCGCGCCGAGTATAATGACAGTCTAAAAGTGCGTGAGTTTAGAAAGAAGCAGCAGAAAATAATAACAACACAAAGGCATGCATCCAAAAACGTAACCGCGCACACACACACACACGCACACACGTCAAACAACAACAACACTTCTTAAAACGGGAATCGGGAAACGGGATGATTTCCCTGTATTTATGTTTTTTTTTTTACTTTTCACATACGATGTTCTATATGTGTTTAAAATGCTTAAGCACAATCACACTTGCATTATACATACACACTTGCATTATACATATATATATTATACATATATATATATGTATATATGTATGCATATATATGTACATATATGCATATGTCTCACATTTGTGTGCACATCCATTCATATGTGTTGTATACCTATTTGTTTTTATTGTTTTTGCTTTTGCTTTTAAGTTCTTCCTTCTTTGTATGTTTACAAATGGATGATGGTGCTAATGCCTCTTTTATGTTCTAAAAAAAATGCACCACACGCTCACTCGCGCTCGCACTCTTATTATGTTAAACTATAATGATAATAATAATAAAAGCACTACAATATTGTTTATATAATTATGAGCAAAATTGTAGCACACGGAGCACTACTACTCCGAATAGACTGTATCAATATAATATCAATGAGATCATAATCTTTCACGTTGAAATCATATGGAGCGATAACTTTTCTGCGTTTAAAGAATACGAACTTCAAAAACTCTTTCCTTCCTCCCTTTTAAAATTTGTAGAAATTGGGCCTAAAATATGTTCCGACCAGTGGAACAAGCACAATGTAAATGGTAATAGAATCATGACGACGTGATGGGTTTCTGCTTTAGCAGAATCCTAATCACAACACCAAAAGTACTTATAGGAGTCTTCGTTAGAAAAGGACTTGTAAGATGCTCCACATTCTCGAGATAACTAACTAAAGAATTGCATCATAAAAGAAATGTCTCTTCGTAGAGTTCAGTAGTTACCTCTTATTGCCATATGTACCATATCGAATTCCAATTCCTTTCTAATAGGTACGGCTGGGTTTTACCACAACTTTTTTAACTACTACGGGGAACTCGTATTCCAATTAGTTTCCCCTCGTTTGTAGCAAGCAAAATCTTGATCTCTTAAGCTAAACAAAACCTCTACCAAATGAGAATTGCAAAGTACTGTAAACCATTGTGTGTGTATGTTATGTTTTAGTGTGTTTTTAGGTTTTAGTGCGTTATTTGTTGTTAGGTTTTATTCCGTTTTGCTTACATTTGAATGTATGATGAGAGTATTATTCCCCCTTATTGTGAGTGGCGTCGTCGACGTCATATCAAGACGACAGTAAATACTGTCACTTGTCTACTCTTCATCGGAAACAATGGCTCTTATTGACAAACTCTTACTAATCTCGTAAGACTTTGTAAATTAATGGAGCATATTAATAGTAGTCAATTGTTGCCGATAAACAGTAGACAAGTCACAATTTTTACTGTCGTCTTGATGTGATATCGACGACGCCATTCACAACAAGGGGGATTATATTTATATGTATGAGTGAACGCGGGTCATATACCTCATATGTTATTCAGAATGCTGTATTTGAGCGCAGAACTGGAACATATATTGCAGGAAGTCCAAATGGGTGGAACGATGTACACAATATAATACATATGATGATCTCTCCTCCCCTACTCTGGCCTCTCGTTTTTAATTCTATTCTTCTCAGATTAGACAACTGGAGTGCCATGGTCATAGTGAGTGATGTGGTTCTACTGTAATAGTGAATATTAGCGTAGATGATAAGCGCACGCACTGTATTCGAGGATCAGGCACTTTCCACCTCAAGGACAGTGATATAAAGTTACAAAACAAAACCACCACAAACACTTTTTATCAAAAAAAAAAAAAAAAAAAAAGTAAGGGATATCTTCTAGTCCAAGCCATTATGTAAAATAAATCTTCTACAAAGAATTAAAAAAGCATTGCTGATTACAACTGCCGAAAGACGTTTGGAGCTAAAGCTGTAAGATTCCAAAATTTATATTTATGGCAATAATACGAACAATACTAGCATACGGATCCATAGTATGTTGATTTGCTATAAGCAGGCGATACATGGTGGAACTAAAGGGTGTTTTTTATTGAGGTATAGAACTTTAAGTTGGCATCACTTTTTTAACTGGCGGCCATTTTGTCAGCTGTCAAGTGGTTAATATTTAGTTTGGTTTGCCATTTCATCATGAACAGGTTGACAAAAGAACAACGCTTGCAAATCGTGCAAATTTATTTCGAAAATAATGGTTCAGTTCGCGAAGTTTACCGCAAGCTCCGTCCATTTTATGGTCGACATAATCGACCATCAGAGCAATTAATTGGGTTAACCATGGATCGTTTTCGCACTACGTTTACTCTATGTGATAATACGCATCCGCAGAGACGTCGAACAGTGCGCACCGAAGAAACAATTGGCGCTGTAGAGCAAAGTGTTGAAGAGGACCCGAATGAATCGATTCGCCACCGTGCACAGCAATTGGAGCCGACTAACCGACTATTTTGTTCCCGAATTGGATGGCATGAATGTGGATGAGTTGTGGTTCCAACAAGACGGCGCTACATGCCACACAGCGCACGTCACAATCGATTTATTGAAGGAAACATTCGATGAGCGCATAATTTCGCGGAATGGACCTGTCAATTGGCCACCAAGATCGTGTGATTTGACACCATTGGATTATTTTCTTTGGGGATATGTGAAGTCGCTCGTCTACGCCAACAAACCAGAAACGTTAGGGGACTTGGAAGCCAACATTCGTGGCGTTATTGCCAACATACGGTCCCATATGCTCGAAAAAGTGGTTGAAAATTGGACCTGTAGAATTGGCTTTATTCGAGCCAGCCGCGGCGACCACATGCCCGAAATCATATTTAAACATTAATGGCATATCCTTCCAATAAAGCCAAATTGATGGACATTAAAAGGATTTTCTTGTGTTTTATTTCAATTCAAAGTTATATACCTCTAAAAAAAACACCCGATATATAGAAATCAAAAAACTTGCTTGTATTGCGATTACAGGATGGTTATGTACTCAGCCTTCAAAAGCTATAAGTGATACATTGAACTTAATTTTGATTGGATTGGATATAATGGTTGTATGTTAGGTAACAAAGGTTGACAGTTTAAAGGTCAAAACCAGCCCAGTTGGGAGTCAGTTGGTCCCATTCTGTTACTACCTGGAACGGAGACGTTAAAAGTGTTAATTTCTTCTAAACTTCTCCATTCGGTTCACTACTGCACTAACCTGACGACCGGATAAACGAGTTTTTCATTTGATAACGGAGTTGGACAAGGCTACCAAATCTTGCAGCAGTGGACTTTCCAGTGAAATCACATTTTTTTTTTACAAAGATCGGGAAATATACAGAGAAGGTATATGGAGCTCAAGTAACTATGACCATATCAAGATCTTTAATCGGCTACACCAAAACTTTCTGAAAAGTTTGAAGTAATAAGAGCTTCTGTTCAGAAGGGAATGCAAACAAAGACCAAGTTGAAAAGAGTGTAATACCAAGATCTACACAAGTGATTCTAGAATAATTTCGGTAGTTTACGTCAGAGGTAAAATGATTGGGTCACAAAGATCACAAATTTTTCTCAATTTCAACTATCCAATACAAGGATAGTGCTTTCCCATGTATAAAGTCAAAGTAACGAGCTAAACTCCCAAGACAATGAATAGGGAATTAACTGGCCAGGATTGGAACTGATCTGAAAGCCTCCAAGCCGTTGTCAGTTCGACACTGATACCAAAAACACTTTCAAAAACTATCTTTAAAGAGCTGAAGTGCTGGCTCAGCTCAGCCAGCAAACATGAAGGGAAATAATACCTCAGGGTTGGTTGTTCGACTGACTTCCTTTTAATAGATTCTGCAAAGTAGTGAAGAGACAGTCTTCACTTTCCATTGCTTTCTGCTAGACACGAAGTTTTTGGGCAAACATACGATCTATTGCAGTTATCATCGAAGATGGGTGTATAAATCTGCGGCACATACACAGATATTGCTAACTTATTAGTTCTCAATTTTATGTAGACGTTATATTAAAAATTGAGAGTAATTCTCTTAGAAGTGGCTTTAGGAGATCTTATCGGATACATTCACCCATATTCCAGTTGATGACATCGACGTCACACAATATCAACAAATGTGTACCATTTATTTGGACTTTAGATTCCGATATTGACACATTGACGCAGATGGGTGTAACGCAGCAGCTCCGTAAACCATCCAATTCAATGGTGGAAGTGGTATTGTACAGAGGAACTGGAGGAGAAAACTATTTTTTTAAGCAGAACTAGCATTTGCTGATATGAAAAATATTGTAATAACTTTGTATAACTTCGTATCTAGAGAAAACTCATACTGAACTCTACTGTTCAAGCAAACAACACGAAACCCATATATAAAAATAAACTCTCTTTGGGAAAAAGAATAATAAAAAAAAAGTTATAACAACAAAAAATGAATTTTTGTTGTTGTATTTAGTATTCTAAAATAAAATGTTCCCTTATCAAGTTGTCTGTTTGTGTGACGGTAAGTTGGTTTCACTGTCGTTCGTTCAGTCGTTGGATCGCCGTTTAAACATTAATTTTATGTTGCAGGCTGGTTATTATTTGCCGGAGTGTGTGTGCGTGTGTGTGTACGTTTGTGTGTACTTTCAGTTGCTGGCTTTGTGTTGTGATATTTTTTTATATTATTTTCATTTTACTTTCCTCTTCAGATGTTACCTCTGAGATCCATGCTGCTTCTTCATCATCCCTCAAATAAAAAAAAAATAAAATAAAAAAGTAATCATACAGGGAATTTTATTATAATGATGATGATGATGATGATGATGGCTTGTCGTCTTCTTTTGTATTTAAAGCATTTTTCTTTTTTCAATTTGCTGCTGTTATTGCCCGTCTTCTATTCATACTCAAATGGTTATTTATGTTGGACAACTCGAGCAAAAAAAAAAAAAAAAAAAAACTTCCCAGTATTTTATGTTGTTTGGTTAACTATTTACATTTTATGGTAGAGAGTTAGTTCTATGTGTTATTTTTTTTTTTTGCTTTGGCTTTTCTTTTATGGATGTTTGTTTGTATTTTTGATAGAAATACAGCCAGTAAATGATGGAGTATGTACATGTGTACATATTAATGTCTGTATGTGCATATAAATGTGTGTATATATAACATACACACAAGTATGCATGCTTCAGTCACGTATACAATAAGATTAAACAAAAAGAAAAACCTCCAAGAATTTGTAAATGAAACATAGAAGACAAAATATGATATCACATATTCCAAACAAGTTATTTTTATGCATTTATTTAATTTTACATCATTGGAGTGATTTATTATATGTATATGTGTCTATATGGACATATGTACAAATGCATACATACATATGTATATGCATATGTGCATAATTTTTAGATATACACGTATATGTGTATAGGGTTATGCATTAAGTGGTTTCAAAGCTGTCCGTCTTGCAAGTCCGTCAGCTGTTAAATAATATCTGCCATCTTATGACGCGATAAATATTTTTGAATTGTTACAACTTAAATTTTTTGTTGGTATTACTATCAATAATAATGATATTTAATGGATAAAAAAATAATAAATGAAGGTATTATAATGCAAAGCCATTTATCGGGCAGACAAAATCCTGCCTTTAGGTAAAGGCAAGTTGTGAAAATGGCCGTAAGTGTCATTTATATATTTAGAGAAAGGTTTACGAATATGAATCATTTAACAGCCAAAGAACACGTAAAAATAATTAAAACTTACTACAAAAGTAGTGACCACTTTTCGAATATTACGGCTGATCATAATCGGCCCACTGTGCAAGAAATTACAGGATTATAAAGAAATTTGATGGGGCTGAAAGATTAAGATATGTGGTCAGGACTGTGCATCATGCGCACTGCCACAAATACGTTTCTATTAGTTAAAGTGCGGCCGTATGGTAAGCGCCTTTTTTTAGCCTTTAACTGAAGATTATGAACTGGACGATGATATGTTGTGGTTTCAACAAAAACCGATTTTTGGCTTGATTGCATGGCAAGTTTCCATAACGCGTAATTTCAAGTTTCGGCGACGTCAATTGACCGCCCAGATCATACGGTTTGACGCCGCTAGACGTTTTTGTGGGTCTACGTTAGAAGGCCGTTTCTACGCGGAGGATTTGGAAACCAACATTCGTCAAGTTATCGCCGAGATGCAGCCCAAAATGTGCGCAAAGTGGTCAAAACTACTTTAAAAGGATCGATTGCTGCAAACAATCGGCTCCAAATTTACATAGTGGTTTAAATATGCCACAAGTGACTGAAGAAATTGGAAAATACGCAGGCAAATAAGTAACAAAACTCCAGTCACATCCTAATCCGCTTGCTCGTAATATCTCGAACCTTACTAGACACATCCTCTTAAAAAAGAGGGACACAAGGGCTCTAATAAGCAACACTCCAGATGACACTGTTTGAAAATATTTTCTTTTTTTTTTTGCTAAGCACGACCCATGTATTATTAATTACTATCACTATAAGTTTATGTCCGACACTGGTCGGGCCTAATAACTATATTTAGATTTAAGTTTTGAATACTTATTGCTAGTTCATATTTGAAGACACAATAAATAAATATACATACATATGTATTATAAAAAGAAAATCTAGAGGAGGTGATTTATTGACATTCGGTCCAATTCATAAAATATATCTTAGGTCTATTACAGGTTTCTTTGACAAATTTCCCATAGAAATATGTCAAATAAGCGCTTAATAAACCTGAAATATATTTTATGAATAAGGCAGATTGTATTTAATGGCATGGACTAGTTCAGCGGAAATTAATCATAATGTAACGTCAGAGCACCCTCTTACGCCGGTATTGTGTAGCTGAATCATCGGCGAAGCAAAAAAGAAAAAAAAAAACAATAAAATAGCTACTAAAGATATGTAGCTTAAAAAATTTAATACGCCTCATTGACACCAGTGGCGCTGCAAAACTGCATTATTAGAAATGTACAAAAAGCAGAGTTGCAAAAGAACGAAGCTTTCCTCTATCTCTTCTTTCACCACCTGTCTACTATATCACTATCCCTTTCTTAATACACCTAGTAATATTAGTAGGCATTCATTGCCTGAGTGTTACTTCTCTTAAAAAAATTAGAATGAAATAAAAGTTTTATCGAAATCATAGCTTTTTGTGTGTTTTATTTAATTTTACTTTTGAAACCGAAAAATAAATAACCCTGTATGTTTGTATACATATGTATGTATGTATGTCTGTATACATATGTACATATATAGGTTCATAATTCTGTTGACTTCCATAGTTAATTAACATTATTTTTAATTGTAAGCTTGTCGTTTATATAAGCATTCTGACATTAAATAGTGAAACTTCCGGTTACTTTTCCAGTTTTTTACATAAAAACCGTTAAATTTTTTTCTCCAAATAATTAGAAGAAGAAAACAAAAACCAACTGCCTATCCATGATTTGTTTATAATTCTTTAACGCTGAGCGCAGCACCAACCCTCCTCTTTCCCCCTCTCCAATGTATTACTTACTCTCACATTGTAACTTCTCAAATATTTACTTTATTTACTTGTGCATGTTTTCTTAACAAGTGTACGTGAGAATGTGTTTTTTGGTATACAACTCATTTATAATTCCCAGCCATTTGCCAAAGTATAATTTTTCAATATACAACAACATTATACTCGTAGATTTAAACGTGCTTAGAATATTTTTGTTTTTGTTTTATTAAATATCATTAAACATTTTTTCTTCTTAATTTTTTTTTTTTGTAATTAGTAAACATAACATCACAGGTGGAGTAAGTTGTGCTTCTACTCCTCTTATATTCCCTACACTAAGGTCGCCCTCTCTTCTTTCTCTTATTCAAAATGTTTTTGTGTGTAGTAATCAATTTAAGTTTGTTTATTTACTACACATACATACAAACATTTTACAAAAAATACTCTGTGCGTTAAGCATACATAGCTGCCAGATTTAACTATTTATTTTACAAATTTCATGACATTGTGTGATGAATTAATTAAGTGCACTTCTACGCCATTGCTGATATATATAAATTCTCTATTTTATAATTTGAACTCTATTCGTTTACAAATTAATTATGGAAAACCAAAAAATATGCAACAGTGCGAAAGTGAAAAGTGGCTTGAACTTAAAACTTATCTATTCAGTTTATGGGCTTAAATAATTGTTTAAAGTTTGGCGATAATATAAATAAATTTCGCCAGCTAAGTCCAGGGGGTCTAACCTCAATTTCATAACATAACATAACAATTCGAAAGCATTTGCTTTCGTCTCAAATTACAGAGTAAACCCCCAGTGTGTGATAAACAAGAGCTTGCACTTAATTTCCATATGAAGTGCAACACTGCAAAAACATATACATATCGTTACCTTAATATAGAAAGGCCTTGACTCATTATTTTTTTGAATTTGAGATTTTTGCATTTTTCGATACATTAGAATCTAATTAGATTAGATGAAACCCTGCAAATAATATTCGAGTACGTGGTCCAATCTAGATGAAACAGACTAGTTACCTTATCGTTACCTTAATATAGAAAGGCCTTAACTCATTATTTTTTTTGAATTTGAGATTTTTGCATTTTTCGATACATTAGAATCTAATTAGATTAGATGAAACCCTGCAAATAATATTCGAGTACGTGGTCCAATCTAGATGAAACAGACTAGTTACATCATGGTCCCATGTAATGCAGTTATGGATCATGTCGCTTTCATACAAGCATTCAATGCTGCACGATAACCCTGCAGATAATGCGACTAGTCCATACACGCATGTAAGGACTAGTTCAAAGAGGAGTTGAAGTACTCCAAATATATGAAAAAAGGTGGTCGATTTGACATTGCGATGTCCTAGGGTTGGACCACATGGTCCAACTTTGCATTACATCGGAATAACCCCAAAACTACTCCATATGGAATAGTTATAGACTACTCGCATACAATTTGTAATTGCCTAAGAAGAACGATCATAATCGTTTAAACATGAACACTTATCGTGCAGCATTGAATGCTTGTATGAAAACGACATGATCCATGACCGCACTACATGGAAACATGATGTAACTAGTCTGTTTCATCTAGATTGGACCATGTACTCTAATATTATTTGCAGAGAAGTTGTACTGCAACGTGTTTGTAGCTTTATATTCAGCTCTGATTGCTTAGATGGTGGTGACTCCGCTTAAGCAGAATCTCCATGGCATCACAATGAAGCAAAAGAGTGAGCCACCATTATTTCAATACTTGAATGGCCGTGAAAGGTATGGTACAAGTACAAAACTTGGATCAAGCTAATTTATCTCAACTACGATGAGATGAGTACTGCTTTCTTTAGCTTAGGCTAAGAAATGATATAGCAAAGTAAATTATAGTCTATGGAGAACGACCTAGTTCCTCACTATTACAGCGCACAATATTTAAATTTAAAAATGTAATGAAGATACAGAGGGTCAAAATGATGAAGTTAAACTAGTTAAACCAGTAATTTGGATGAACAAGCAGAGAAAATCTGAACAAATTGCAGTCGGAACAAATCGGAAACCGAAATTTAATATAGGAGCAATCCAAACTCTCATAATAACTGCCAAAGAAGTGGCTACAATAGTAGAGCTACACTTCTCAGAGCTGTAAATGTCTAAAACCGTTTAAGGCAAGCAAACACGAATAAAAAACCTTCTGGGCTACAGAAATGCTCGATGTTTCCCTTGTTTTCCAGACTTTGGGAATTTTATAACTTCCTGAATCCTCGGCGTACTATGATCACACTGATAACCATCCTAACGCTTCAATTTTCGCCGAGAACTTGAAGAAAAAAATTAAATCGGAAATTTTAAACATGTGCACGTGTGGTATACATATGTACATACATAGAATTCATCTGGCATCCCCTACCGTTTGCTATCATTGCTCTAGTAATTCATTATTATTAACATAAAAAAAACACAACAATAACAAAAAACCCATAACGTTTTTCCTTACAAAAAATACCATAAAGTTTATTAAATAATACTCCCGTGAGTATTTCATACGAAAAAGGGTAACTAAATGTTTTATTTATTCAACCATTATAACATACAATAAACTCCATAAACAATAAAAATAAATAAAATGTTATGAAAAAAAAAATGAAAACCTATTAAAAGATTCTTCACCTTTTTTTTTCTTATCTAGAGAAATCAATCAAGTTTAACAGCTCTTAACTATTATTACACGGACAACAGACATGTCATTTATAACGAACGAAACAAATTGATAAAAATTATAATGAGGAAGTAGAACGAGCTCGTATGTTTCCACACCGGGGTTTATTGAACACCGTTTTCCAAAACTAAATTTAACTAAATGTTAACAAAAATATGGGTCAGCAAACATAGACAATTTAGAAAGGTTTTATGAAGCTGCATACTTACATAAAATCTTGTTTTTTAATTGAGTCAGTTTTTAGGGGTATTTTTTTTTTTGCAAACTTTTTACAAAAGGGAACAAAATGTTCCACAAACATTTTTCTGGCAACTATTCTACATAAATTTTCGATACCTAAAATGTACGCCTTGGTATTCTACAGCGATTCTCCATAACCATGTGCAAAAGGTTGAACTTTAAAGCTGGACTCACCCTGTTTCCGAACAAAATTTTTGTCCGAACAAATTTTTTTTATATGGAATTTGACTTTTCTCTCTTTGAGAGAGAGAGAGCAGAAGAGAACAATTTTGTTCTGCTTGAATTGGTTTAATTTCAAATTTTTGTCCGGACAAAATCGAACTGAGTTGCCAACTATTTTTATTTTTCAGCCAAAGTTGAACTGAGCTGCCACAACATGTTATATGAATAATAAAAACACAGAGTAAACTTGTATTTTTTAGAATAGAAATAAAGGAAAATTAAAAAAAAAAACATATACATATGTATGAAGTTAAACGAAACAATTGCATTAAACAATTATATAGATGTGTCTGACACATAAAATATTAATTATTTGCATCGTTTACACATGTATTTTACATGGTAGCTTTGATTTTCCAGACAAAATGTTCGACATGTTCTTGCAAAAAACTCTCAGTAAAAAAATTTTCTCCAGACAAAAATATTGTTCCGAAACAATGGGTGAATTTACCTTAACTCCCTTTTTTTTTTGCCATTTTGTCCAAGATTATTGCTATGTTCTTTAATCTATTACAAAAACGTCGTAACTACGACTGGGACGAAATACGCCAACCAAAATAAGGGGCGGCTTGATGTAGTTAATGCCGTATGGACAGCTGTTACTTGTTTTCTATTTATGTATTTTAATTTGCCATTTCGCCATGAATATACTGACAGCTGAATAACGCCTGCACTTTGTATAGATTTTTTAAAGAAATACTTGGTTGAGTTAAAAAAACTATAATAACGTCTGGAAATGGTGTAGCGCATTTACGAAAAACATTGCAGAGTTCAAAAAACTTACTTTACGTACTTTAATTCCATTCAAAGGTCGGCATAATCGATTTGTGAACATTTTGAGCGTTTATTGTGAAACATGTTTGGTAGAAAATAAATTTGTTCAAAGTATTCGCCATCATTAAACTTATAACCTGTATTCCGTGCTTAAATAACTGTTAAGATTTTGACGTCAAGAACTGACCAAAATTATTTCAGTGAGGAAGTTCTGCAAGGTCTGGACTGTAATGCGAATGATATAAAACTTTGCCAAACACTATTTTCTAAATAGTTTTTAACCCTGCATAGCCAACGTTATTTTTAATACGTTATGACTAATGTTAGTCGATTCGACTAACACGCCTTTATAATCGATCCTGTGAAAATTTCGGTAGACGAAATTCATAACACTTGACAAATAAATGAAAACCAAGTTTATAAATTATTGTTTAGTACAAAAAGCACAAAGGTCAACTTTGTGCTCGACGCCAATACATTTCCCATGTCGTGCATAGGGATTTCATCAATTTTCTCCATGTATTTTATTTCTTGAAAACCGTATAGTAGTTTTGTGCATCGGCTGAAAAAAATTTTGATATTTTCTTAACTACTTTCTTCCAGATCGTTTTTATTGCTTTTCTATCTATGATATATTCCAGTGAACTTTCTTCCATCAGCTGTTTCGTCTAACTTGCTGCGTATTCATCCCCGAGTACTCTTCGAACCTTCATAGGATGAGGTGAGGCCTTCTCATTCAAAAATAATAACATATACATAGGATATAGCCAATATAATTTCAAATTCATTGCCAGATACTCTAGTTGCAGCCATTTTTTTTATAAAAAAAATGTTACACTAAAACCAATGTTAAGCTATGTACAGACGGTTGTCAGATCTTACAATATTGTCAGATCTGGCAATGTACTGACAATGTACTGGCAATCGAAAATTGCCAGCACAACTACTTGCTTTTGAAAACACATACATACCACTTTAATGAATGACACAATACTGTCATATTTATACGCATTAACTTAGCAACATATCTAGCTTTCTCAACGCGAAAGCTGAAAATGATACAAAATGGTAAGAAAAAGTTGTAAAAGAAAAAAACAGAGGTGTTAGTCGAAACGACTAACATTGGGCATCCAGGGTTAAAGGCCATGACTCACTATCCTACACAATCGCACGACCCCGATCTAATAAATTGTTATTGTCTTTTGAAAATTTTCATAGATTCCATCATACTAGGGTTGTATATTCTCAAAAATCGCACAATTGCGCAGGAAAGTGTATCATGGCCTTAAATGATCTCGCAACATGTGGTCGATAATTGTTATGATGGCATATTATGGCTTGCATAACTGGCGGCATATTCTGGGCGTTTTTCGGCCAATGATGGCTTTAAACAAATCAATTGTGTTCGGTACAAAAAAATACAGGGCACCACCCTGTCATCGGCCGATTGCAGTAATAGATCAATTTATAATAGCAAGTAATGACTCGATGCAAAAACTGCTTCGTTTTATGGCATTTAACTCTGTGAAGCGAAAATGGTACCGGCCACTGTAGACTACTCGACGATGTATCTTGGGGACGGAAAATTGGCCAAACCTCACCTACTCTACTACAACAACGTCTTTATAAAATCTGGATACCATCCACAGAGTTGTGGCGGAATGTTACTCCAGGTGGAAGAAAAAGTGTTGATTTTTTTTTTGAAGTTCTGAGTTATGGAGTCTTTTCAGGGGCATTAGGTCTTCGTGGTGCAAAGAAATTTCTGGATTACTGCAGAAATCCTTGCTATAAAAGAAGTTGCGGATTGGTTGAAAGTGAATGTCACTTCAATGATTATAATTAACATACTGATAATCGAGCAGCTATTTAGCTCCGTGAATCATCGTTTCTAAGAACAACAACAGCCCCCGACCGCCGATCATCTTTAAACGTGATGGCAGAACAGTTTAATATTAAGATCATCTGGATCCCTGGAGCTTGCTAGAACTGGGTCAACCTAACAGGTTCCACCGGAATTGGAATGTGTGGGTTTGCACATACTCTCTTGCAAGCTCAGACTTAGGCGCAAGACAGGAGATGAATCAAATAGAAGGTGGGTCACAAGAAATGATTGCGTGATCACCAGGCAGTTATGGACTCGTCTAAATAAGAAAGATACAGCTTCTTTGATTTTAAGAAATAGCAAACAAATCTCGATTCTAGTGTTCCTGCTAACCGGACACTGCCTCATACATAAGTAGGCATGAACACAAAGGTTAAAGGTCGAACACAATGACTTTTGCCACATCTGCCAAGTTATCGATGATACTAATGCTAATGTAATATCAGAGCGCCCTCCTTCCTCGGTATTGTGTAGCAGAATCATCGACGAGGTAAAATAACCAATACAATGGCTACTAAGCACAGCTTCAAGAATTTAATACGCCTCATTCACACCAGAGGCGCTGCAGCACTGCATTATTAAAAAAACTTGCAAAAATCAGAGTTGTAAAAGAATGAAGCTTTCCTTTATCTCTTGATTCACCATCTGTCTTCTCTATCACTATCCCTTTCTTAAAGAAGGTAACACTTAGTAATAGTATTATGTATTCATTGCCTGAGTGTTACTTCTCTTTATAAAAAAAAGAAGAGAGTGTACAAAATTTTCTGTGTTACTTTCTAACCCTCATACCTAAATAAGAGCGGCAGGCGTTGCATTAGCAGCAATTTACGCATTTTTAGTACATTGGAATGTGAAAATATTTTTTGATTGTACTGAAAATACGTACCCTGCTGCTAACGCAACGCTTTCCGCTCTTATTTAGGTATGAGGTTAAGGCTTGTAAAAAGAAAATGGTCAAAATTGACACTCTTGAGTTCCGGGAACATCCTGACGTCGCCAATGTTGAACTGTAACGTATTAATAGCTTGATACTTAGCTCTGGTTGATTCGACGGTGGGGACTCCGCATAAGCAGAGTCTCTGCGGTGAATGAGCGGGATTTTCACTGCCACCCTTACCTAACCTAAGGGCATTAAATTATGGCACGAAAAATTTAATCTTCATAGTCAAGTGCTAAGCGGCGTTGCCATATCGCCAAGCAGAAAAGGTAACCGTTGCACAACACTAAAAACAATAACAGACATTTTGCTTGTGTAAAAGTCGGATTCCAACACCTGATACATCAAAAAAACAAAAAAAAAAGCTCAATTCGCAATCTTGTGCAAATGGTTTTGCATCGTAGCATGTGCAAAATAGTATATTATATTACCTGCAGAAAATTTGGTGACAATTGATCCAAACGTACTCATCCTATGACTCGAGAAAGTGCGAGTGTTATCAAAAGTACGGAGAAGTGTATGGTGGAAAAGACATATCGTGTAAGTGGTTACATATTCACCATTTTCGTGATGTATCGTCTTGATCTTGAGCCAATTTAATTTGGACTCGGTGTAATATTATAATAACAGGCACTGAACATGTTCGATGTGGTTGAATACATGGACCTATCAAATAGTGTAAATATAATGTTAATTGCTCCCTTCAATGTGACTCTGGAATCAGTCCCGGAACTATGCTGAGATATTAACCTAAGCTTAACTGGTATTTATACTTTTGAAACATGAGTGGCCCTGTGTTTGAGTGGGTGTGTGCAAGCCTGTCATGCGCGTGGTTTGTCGGTTCAAATCTCAAAAAATTTTCTGCTTAAAAATAAATTTATAATTTCATTTGTAACAATAAAAAAAATTATAAGTTTTCATTGTTACAGTTAAATGTCGGAATGACATTTATATATAATTTATATTATTCTTCAGCGAATAATATATAGGATAGCTTAGTGACAAGTCACAAGGCGCATAAAAAGTATCAATTAACCCCATCCCAGGCCATTCCCATGTAAAAGTGACTGATCCGCTGCATAGGAAGTGTTAGAACCCAGACTAGTTCCTATCACTTGGGGACCGGTCACGTGACTAGTATTGTGTCAGTTCAATTTCCTGCAGGGTCGATACTCACCAATAAGAATTATTAAGAGGTGAGTATGAATATACCATACCATTTGGCACATGCAACGATGCAAGACCATTTGCACAAAATTGTGAATTGAGCTAATGTGTATTTTATCGTGCGTGCGTTTTATGGCTGAAATTTTATATGAAGCTTGCAAATTGAGGTGTTGGGTCAATTAATAATTTATTCGCCCGAATTTGCCTATGCATCCATCTGGTAAAAAATTTGCCTCGGCACAGTCCATACACTGCAAACAAAGCACGTTCTCTTTACAATCAATTTGACTACCAGTAATTTGATTTAAAAATTAAAACAAAAGCTTCTAAGAATTTAATTTGTAAATTTTGTAATGCAGTCATAAATTATTTTAGAAATCGGGAAATATCTTTCTTCTGCGAACTCAGTTATGAATGCTAAAAGGAAAAAAATCATATGTAAAAAAAAACGTCTTAAAACATTTGGAGTTAAAACAAAAAAAAGTATGAAAAAAAAGTTTAAAACCTTTTTAGCAAAAACAGACAAATTAAAGCCAATAATACCAAAATGCGTCGTCGTCGACGTCATCATTAAGTTCATAATTAACGGCACCGGATGACTCTACACATAAAAATGGCCAATGAAACTGTTAAAATTCCATGGAAATTGTGACTTAACAAAATAAATGTAAGCGCTCCACCACCACCTTACTTACCTTGGTGGACTGTTGTTTGTTTAGTCTGTTCGTGTATACGAGTACTATAGAAAATGCATATTCGTACCCATGTAACACAAGTTCTTAGTTATGTGTTTTTGATTCTTGGTAAGCTTCTTTGAAATAAATGCCTGTAATTTATGTTTGAATGGATTTGTTCGTTAAGTTCTCATATGTGCTTAAGTGTCTTTATAGTTTCAATGGAGGTGGAGTCGTTCAAAGTTAAGAATTGTTTATTAATTGTTAAAAGAAGAAAAAAAAAACGCAAAGAAAGTAAAAAAAAAATCTGTAAAAGTAGCAAGGACAGATACATAGACACCGTGCAGTGTTAACGGTGAGTCATTTAAAAGAATTTTATATTGCAGATTAAAGGAAACGTGTTCCTTTTATTTGTTTTAAGAAAAAGATTGATTGGAGAAGAAAATTAAAAAAAAAAGAATAACAATGATTTGAAATGATAAATGATGCTTATTAATTAATCAATTTGAGATGAAATTCATTTTAAGTTTCTACAGAATTTTGTGGTTCGTAAAAAAAATTCACCTTCATTTGGGTTTAAAGCAGTCTCATTTGATCAAATGGAATGTTTCTGTTTTTTATTCTCAACTACTATAAAACGCACTCTGCGCTTGAGGGAGTGTCAATTGTGACTACAAGTGTTCCGGAATCTCACCAAATTTCTGAAGCTATGTAAGATCCCGCTATCGGCATAATGTACTTATTTTCACAGCATTTCATGTACATAATTTTTTAATACGCAACGTGTCGTAGGCGATTTCATACCTGGACATTCGACAAGTTACAAAAATATTTAATGCTAGCTGTTTCATTTTTATATGTCACTCTATTCTTTAGCACTTGTACAGGGTGGGCCAAAAGAAACCAAGTGGTGTAAAAGTTTAATAACTTTTTTGTTTATTAATCTTTTTTTTTCTTCTTTCAGATTATATAGACAACACTTGGAGAATTTATAATGGAGAGGTTCACAACTGAACAGAGAACCAGAACAATAGAATTTTATTATTTAAACCAGAGATCAATTATTTTAACGCAAAGAGCATATCGTCGACATTTTAACGTCAGAATTTCGCCCTCTGAAGCGATGATTCGTTGCTTAGTTAATCGTCATCACCAACATGGCAGCGTAAGAGATTTGCCTCGAACCGGTAGACCACGTTTAAGTCGCACTGCGGAAAATATTGAACGAGTACAGCAAAGTGTTAACGAAGCACCAGAAACATCTGGCAGAAGGCGTTCTGCTCAGCTAGAAATGTCTCGTACGTCACTACGGCGCATTTTAAAAAAAGATTTACAGTTATACCCATATAAGGTGCAATTGGTCCAAGAATTAAAAAAAAGAATTAAATTTCAAGAGTTGGCCAGAAATGAAATCAACTTTATTGAAAATTTGATTATGAGTGATGAAGCTCATTTTCATTTGAATGGCTTTGTTAATAAGCAGAACTGTAGGTTCTGGGGTTCTCAAAATCCAAGAGCCATTCATCAACGCCAATTGCACCCCATTAGGTGTACAGTATGGTGTGGGATCACATCTGAAAATGTCATTGGGCCCTACTTCTTCGAGAATGAAGATGGAAGTGCTGTAACCGTAAATGGAGAGCGGTATCGGTTTATGATAGAAAATTTTTTACGTCCTGCTCTTGAAAACAGACCTGGTATGTGGTTTCAGCAGGACGGAGCCACTGCCCATACTGCCCGAGACACAATGGCACTTTTAAGTCAAATTTTTGGAGAGCGAATAATTTCTCGAAATTCGGAAATTATTTGGCCAGCGCGATCGCCAGATTTGACAGCACCCGACTATTTTCTTTGGGGTTTTTTGAAGGAGCGAGTGTATGTGAACAAGCCAGAGACAATCCTTGAACTCAAGGCAAACATTGTTGCAGAAATTCGAGCGCTACAGCCACAAGTTTTGAAAGATGTTATGGAAAATGCTCTAAAAAGAGCCCATCAGTGCGGAGCTGAAAACGGTGGTCATTTAAGAGACATCATTTTTCATACTTAGTGTAAAAAAATTTCCATTTTTTATATTATATAATCTGAAAGAAAAAATAAAAAAAAGTTAATAAACAAAAAAGTTATTAAACTTTTACACCCCTTGGTTTCTTTTGGCCCACCCTGTATTAACAAATAAAAAAGTTTCGTGCCACAAATTCAGATGATTTTGTTTTTCTTACTAACTAAGTCTTAATTACTATTTTATTCAGCTTATTTACATATTGCCAATAATTGCTTTAGTTTCTATTGAAAATTTCACGCACCATTTCACACTCTTGCTTTGCTCTCTGACTCTGGCTGCTCCATATAACTGGTAAAATATACGTCAAGTTAATAACCCCTGTAGAAAGTCAACATAAGCAAACATCTGTATGGTAAAAGGATCTTTTCTCAAGCGCTTCCTATATTTAAATTTCACTAAAACTAAGCAGAAGATATCGAAATTTTTATTCGTTCCAAAAGCCTATCAATGCCATTATTTACTTTAAGATCCTGAAAACGCCATCATATCATCCATTTCTGTTAAAAAGAAGTTGATAATCACTGACCTATAGCACTCGGCGTTGCCAGTGATGCGAGGCCATCGCAGTGATACTCAAATAAATATGTACCAATGATACCGCCACCTCAAAACCATTGATGCCAACATTTTTGGCTCTAAAAGCACATCACAATTTAAAAAAAAGCACTAAAAAGCATAATTTTGAGATCTAAAAAGCGTAAAAAGCACTATCGCGAAAAACAAGTGAATATTCAAACCAGTGAAGTTTAATAATGTTTCATACTTTCTAAGTTATTCTATATTTCGCAATAGTATCATCTTTAATGAAATATATCAGAAGAAAAATGTATCCTTTTCACAGAAAAAATAAATACACCAAATTTTCATTAAAGTTATTTTAAGAAAAATACAAATTTCTTAGTGCTTTTTCTTCGTTTAGCACTAAAGCTCAAAATTTGGCGTTTTGAGTCTTCAAAAAGCACTAAAAATAGTACCAAAAGCACCAAGTTGGTATCGCTGCTCAAAATCTACATAAAACAGTGACTTTTTCTGTATACATTGAGCGCTGTTGGATCGCATGTGAATTGGTAGTTGGACTCATCGCTAAAGATGATTATTCGTTGAAAATTAGGGTCAGTTCCCAACTGTTCCCGGCTCCATTCAGCGAACGCATTTCGTAAGCTATGGTCGTTTGCCTTCAGATTCTGGGTCATTTGAATAGTGTAGGGGGGTGCAGGCCCAACTCACGATACAAAATTCGTCGAGTTGTGGTCAGTGAAGGGAAGTGTTTTTGTGACACCGCATGACAGCGGTGATGTTTTCGAAAGACCATTATGGCGACAGCAAAATGTAAGAACAGCAAGGAACGTTGCCCGAACAGAACACCCATTTTGATAAAAGCAATTTTATAATTTGCAAGTGTTACTGAACGCTTTATCCGTCCGCAGTGATTTGGCACAACAGACTCTCACTATCCCATCCCTAAAGAATGTAACATCTAGTAATAGTAGTAGGCAATCAATGCCTTGGTGTTTTCCAAGGCACATCAAACAGGTACTCATCAGCTGATTTTTTGTTTACACTTGGCCATTTTCGATTAAGTCGATTTTCTCGAAAACGGCTCGACAAAATTTTAGCACGGTTGGGTCATTTTGTTCTCCTAAGTATCCACTTTAAGAATATACCAGATTTTGGCGTGGGAATCAAAATGTGCTCTTGAGAAAATACATCCACGGTTTTTGTTTTGTTTCCCCCTTTTAATTCCTAAAATCGTTGCTAGATTTTTAAAAATACCCACAAAATTTCCCCCATTTTTTCCCGGTTTTTCAATTCGCAAAATCGACGCTATTTCGTCGACGCTATCTTGGCGCACGTTTTTATAATCATGATACAATTATAACAGGTACATGCACAAGCCCAGCCTGTTATTGTATACAATATAATTAGTTGTCAAACTTTTGGCTCGATTATGGATGGCAACCGAACTTTGGTTGCGTTGCTAGTTGCCGAAATGGTATTACGGATGGCAACTGGCAACTAACAGCTGGCAATTTCAGTTGCCATATTGGCAACCACAAATTTGTAGTTGCTGCATAGTTTAAAAGCAAAAGAATTTAAAAATTAAACAGTAATTGCAATATTATTTTCATTTTCGAATTTCTTCTCTGCATATTTACGGAAAATATGCTTTACAGCTAAAACAGAGATTGTTCAAACTTATTTTAGGCAACAACATTTACTCACATCAGAGGCGATAATTCTAAAGAGTCGTCTAATAGATTAAACTTTTGTACTTCCTTCTCCTCACCAATAATTAATTTCACTTAACTAATAATTTTTATTATCAGTAATGTTTTTAAGCACTTTTACTCAATAATTTTCCTTTTAGCACATGTATTTCTTATATTTTGAATATTTGTTTATATTATTTTCAGTTGCCAATCTATCATAATCGTATTTTCGATAACTTTTTGGCAACTGGAGGAAGTTGCCATACATAATACAAATTTTAAGTTCAGTTGCGTTGCTAGTTAACTCGGCAACTAAAGTTCGGTTGCCGTCCATAATCGAGCCATTTGTTTACAAGCTGCAAAAATGTTAGTGTATGTGTGTGAATAAAATGATTACAGTGTTGCCATTGAGTTTACACATGGATGTGTTTCCAATTACACATTGAAGAGAATTTCACTAAACATGTTTTTTAGGTTAAAATGAAAACAAAACTAAATAAAAATAGAAGCTAAAATAGAATTACACACAGATTATACATGAATCTAATTGCATGGCCTACACATGAAAGTAATTGCACACTCTGTATAATTACAAACCTATTGGCAACACTGAATGACTTTAATTATTCATGAATGCCGCGTCTGCAATTGTACTTTAGTTACCCTGTAATTATTATTTTTATAAACAAAAGGCATCTGTTTCTGACAATTATACGTTTGTTTATACCAAAAAAATGCATGTGTTTTTTGGTGTTGTAATTTTGTTCTAGTCGTGCATGTACCTAGTATAATTGTACCATGTTTATAATGAAGAATTCATTTGAGAATTACTTTTGTGCCTTGCTTATACGGGATTTACACTATGACTTTTTCCCCTGCCTTTTTTTTGAATTCTCTTTTGTGTTGCTACCCCTTTGATCGCCTTTGTACCCCTTTTGTCAATAAACTCTAGAAAAGTCACAGTAAAAAGTCATAGACTAAATCCCGTATTAATGCATAAAATTTTTTGACAATTACTTTGTGAAACTGTGTGAGAAGCGCAGAGATACATCTAGTGCGTGTACCTGTATTTAGTGTGCCTTGGTCCTGATTCACACACATCAGGTTTAACTGATCAGTTTTTGTTCAATTTTCTTTTGAACCTGCATTTGCGTTCATACACACCGTCAAGTTTGTTTCATCAAGTTTCATCAATTTGCGTTGCCGTAGAGTATTACGAATGACAAAATAAAATGAAAAAGCAAACTTGACTAGTACGCAGTGCTGCCAGAATGATGATTTTATCATATTTTTTGGACCAAAATATGATTTCAAGTTTTTTTTTTCTCGAATGATGATTTTTAATTTTGCAAATTATGATTTTTACTTTCAATCCATATGTATGTATGCACAATTTTCTTTGTTGTTCTACAAAGTTTATCAATAGCTTTATACCTATAAGGAAAACAGTTTTGTCCCAGCGAAAAGATTCGTCTACCTGGGAGCAGGTTGGTAAGGGAGGTAGAGCACAACTCTTTTGCCTCTTCTGGGGTTGTTTGAAAAAAAAGCGAAAATAAAAAAAGTCATCTAAGAGAAGTGATATAAAATCGGTCAGGAATATGCTCAAATCTTGAACAAATCTATACCAAATCGCTAAAAGAAGTCATTCGTTGTATGGTAAGAATATGAGCAATGTCGAATACTTTTTTGTTTGAATTCCTTAGCTAATTTTTTATTTAATAAAATATTTATATTAGTTACTTTTATCATCTAATTTTTTTTTGTTGGCTACAATTTGAAGTTTCTCAATAAAATCCTTTTTAAATTTTATTTGTAAAATAAGACAGTAAATACTTTTTTATAGATGGAAACAAAATAACGTTGCTGTATTTCGAATAGTTTTTTTTTTGTCCACTGTAAATATGTCAATTGTTGTTACTTTTGATATTTCAAAAAAATTGGACTTGTGATGATTTATTTCTTCAAAATATGATTTTCTTTCCGACAAATGATGATTTTCTTCGCAAAGCTTCTAGCAGCCCTGCTAGTACGGTAAAGTCTGTAACCCTCTCCATTCTCTTTTCCTATCTCTCTCCTAAAAACTCAAGAATTGACGAGTCAGACCTGACGTGTGTGAATCAGGACATAGTGTTACTTCTTTTAAAAAATTCGACAGATGTAGCTTCAACAGTATGGCCGCTGTCAAAATTAATAACTTCCTATGGGAAGACCTTTTATTTGTATGTACATATTGTGCATACTTATTTGTATGCCTGTATGTACATATGTATATACACAGAACAATTTTCTATTGAAACCTGATTTATAATTAAGTTTTTAACCATATTTGTCAAAACTATTAGCAAGATTTTAGTTATCAATAACAGCAAGAGCAACAACAACAACACCAACAACGACGAAAACAAAACCCAAAGGACCACTGCATACTTACATGCATGCATATGTATTTATGTACATACCCTGTAGGAAATGTCGATGGTGATAATGTACTGACTCACTAGTACTACACTCTAATTATTCCCCATACAATACTTTGTGCTACACACATTTAGCATGTGCTTGTCATTGGAAACCTACAAGTAATACTAAAACCATTGACTAGGTAGTGACTATGTAGTTCTTATGGGAACATGGAGAGATACCAAACAGACACTTAGTTACTGGTACATTTCTATTATTTACATACCTACATAAAAATGTATTTATAACAGAGCTGGCCACCGAGATGTACACTAGAGTAATGTATTCGCGTATGTGTATTCATTTGTATAAGAAGCCGATTGATGTTCGGCACTCTGGTGCTACTTTGGACGGTCTGGATGTATATCCAGGCTGTTGAAACTGGCACCAGAGTGCCAAACATCAATTGGCTTCTTATACAAATGAATTTACACACGCGAATACATTACTCTCGGTGTTCTCTTAGTGGCCAGCCTTCGTGTAAGTATATTGACAAGTTGTTGATAATTTTATCACAAATGCATCTTATCTATTTTACCCCTTTCTTTTATATTGACGAATAGAAGAAAACTTATTATCAGGGAAACCAGAAATATGATGTAAAAAAAGTGTTTTATGCGCATTAAATATGCACTAAAAACATTAAAATATGCACTTAAAACTCGAAAAATATGCTCTTAAAAATAAAATAAAATATTTCCATATAAAATAAGACGAAAAAAAACAAACAAAAAAGGAAACAATAAGAAAATTAACAAAGAATAACTTTCGTTTGAAACAAAATTGCCATATAAATGTTGACTACAGCAAACTATACAAATTAATTTTTTTTTTGATACTCTCGTAAAAATTTAACGTCAATTTCATAAGAGATCACGATATAAGAATTAAAACTTTGGAACTGCATTTTGAATAAATAAGACAAGATTTTTATTTATGTATAATTTTTATTGCAATAAAAAACAAAATATGTACCTAGATTTTTAAATGAAACTTTGTTGCCTGTCACATCTAATTAAACTTTTATACATTGACGGTCTAATTCATAAAAAATATTTTAGGTTTATTACAGGTTTATTTGACAAATTTCCCATAAAAATATGTCAAATAAGCGCTTAATAAATCAGAAAAAATTTTTATGAATAAGGCAGTTCTTAAACGTCTGTCTACTCGGAGCAGAGTCCGTCACAAATAGCAAAACAGAATTTTTATTGAAGCTAACGTCTGTAATAACTGCGTAATATATAAGAAAAATTTATACAAGTATATTACATGGAACATTGGAAATAAGATTTATATGGCGAAAAATAAAAATTTTGACCAAGCTTGTAAGCATATAAAAAGAAAAAGAAAAAACTATAATGTATCAAAATATGCCCTAAAAGCGTAAATTATGCTCTAAAAATAAGAAAATATGCTAAATATATACCTGTAAAACCTGTATATGCAAAAACATGCTTTAAAGGGTAAAATATGCACTAACAAATCGATGCCAAAATTTATAAAAAGTTCTGAAAGGGATAAATATATTGTCCCCGCATTAATATGTCAAACAAGAAAAAACATGCAATTGCATATTTGCGGTTTCCCTGATTACACCACAATTGTCACTAGAATTTTAGTATTGGTTGACACAAAGACACTTGGTCCCAGTCTGACTTCAGGGTAGATAGAAAGACAGACGGACAGATAGATCGATAGACAAACCATAATAATTCAAAAACGATTTAGTTTTCTACACAATTTTATGTAAATGTTAATAAGTGTTGTTGTTTTCATTTATGTGTTAAAATGCTGGTGGCTGTTGTTCTCAAAATACAACATTTATTTGAAATGAAAAATTTTCAATCTTCCAAAATAAGTATGTGTATGTATGTATGTACATAAGTATATTTGTTAAGTATTTATTTGTATTATAAATACATAAATACATACACACAAATGTATATGCATACATATGTATGTGTGTATGTTTGTGTAACAACAGGGTTGGAGGCCCTTTTGACTTTAATGTAAAACCGGAGGGGGGAAAATTGAAAAATTGGATATTCTCTGTTGTATTATTAAGTGTTGCCTAAAGCAATTAAGAAGTAAAATAAGATAAACTAAATTCAATACAGCAACAAAAACAACAAAAGTATTAAAACAACAACAATATACCGTGGAGAGCTCATGTGGCGGCATTCTTAACAAATACGACATAAAGCCGAGACATCAAACCCGATTCAATAAGTATTGATGATGATGTTCCGCTATTCTCCAGCTGGAGAACAAACGGTCACAAATAATGACTTCCATTGTCATGTCCGTGAAAGCCCTGCAGTAGTCAGCTCGCGGACGGTTGCGATGTGCCAATTTGTTTTTGGACATCCACTTTGCCGAGAACCCTGGGGGTAGCTGTACTACAGCACTGCTTTGGCTACCTCGTTATCGGATCTCAGTGTATGACAAATCCATCAAAATTTCCTTTTCAGGATATTGTACCGGATTGGCTGTTGGTTCGTGCTTCGGATTAGCTCAGCGTTAGTTATTGTGTTGGGTCAAAAACATCGAATAATCCTTCATAAGCAACGGTTAGTAAAAACTTGCAGTCGCCGTACGACATTTTTGGATATACCCCAAGCTCCACATCCTTATATAATTCAATAAGCACTCAAAAAATTAAAATTCAAGCACTTGAAATTTAACTGAAAGTTGAGTTCAAGCATTTTTTCAAGTTTAAAAATGTTTTGAAATAAAAAATCAAACCTTGTCAAATACGCAATATATTTATTATTAAAACTTAAATTGTTACTTTTACTAGGTGTTACCTTATTTAGGAAAGGGATAGTGATAGAGGAAAGCTTCATTCTTTTACAACTCTGCTTTTTGCACATTGTTTCAATAGTGCAGTGTTGCAGCGCCTCTGGTGTCAATGAGACGTATTTCAAAGCTGTGTTTAGTAGTCATTTTATTCGTTGTTTTAGTTCGAAGATTCTGCTACACGATACTGTCGAAGGAGGGTGCTCTGATGATACATTAGGATTAGTATCCGCTGACAACGATGTAGTGTAGTGACCAGTGTCTATGCCTTCATTACTTGAAATTTCCTACAGTAACAGAAAAATTTATGGTTTTGTTCGGTTTTGTAGTCAACTCGCTAACTACTTCACGCAACACCACCCTCAATAACCTTCGATGACGACAACTACAATAATAATTTGAAGTAAGCAACTCAAAACAATATCGTCCGGATATTAGTGGATATTGATAAGTATAGAATAAGCGTGAATATTCACGAATTTTCTTTTCTTTTGTTATTATTTTATTTAATCGTTGAAATAAAAAAACTGAGGGTCTATCTAGTCTGTAAGTCGAAACGAAAGAAAATGCTTTCGAATTTACATATTATAAAAATACAAATTCGAAATTATTTTCTTTCGTTTCGCATCATTCATCTCTTATTTTACGGATTTTACTTCGATTTTATGTCGTATTTGGTGAGAATATAACCACAAGTGCTCGCCACTGTACTTATAGAAAAGCTATACCAACAAAGATAATAATAATAAAGTTTCAGTCACGTACTGACATGGAACAATTTCTCACAGCAAATTATTGATGATGCTGCTGAGAAATTCTAATGATTTTTTTTCGTTTTTCTGATAATGTTGTTGCTGCTGCTATTTTTATATTTACTACGGTTTACATTCAGTTCTATGGGTAATTTGATTAAACAGCGTTGGCAGGTCTTGAATTTTTATCAACTAAATTTAAGTTGTAATTAAAAAAATAATTTATTGGTATTTAAAACTGATTTCTATTTTTAATATGGTTTGAAACATTTTTGAAATTTTTTATCACATACTCGTATAAACATACATGCACACCGATGTGTAGATGTGATTTAAATGTAATGCACATCTTTGATAGCAATTATTTGAGATATTTTAATGATTTTTTTAATTTAATTTAATTTTGTCAGCCTTAGGAAAACCTAGTCAGGGAGTCTGGAAGCGACATTCAGTTGAATATAGGCTTGCCACCCGGCCTTGCTTTATCTTGATTTATAAGAATTTTTGATGTTTGCCAAGAATCAAGAAAAAAAAAGTACATTTTGTGAAGAATTTTTTAAATCCAAAAAAAGTTTGATTTAAAGTTTGTTTGTATTTGTTAAAAAAAAAAATAGCGCTAAACTAATGTCAAGTAGTACACATCTGGCATTTCTTGTGTTGTCGTCATTTTCAAAATGTGTCCAACGCCGTTCCCATTATGTTTTTTATATGGAAAGCAACGAAAAATATCGGAAATGACAAATGCTGCCGCCAGTATACACTATTGCGGTGTCACAAAATGCTATAGTGTGTAAGTAACGTTATCAACACTTATAAGTGAACAACACATCAAATATGTAGTTGTCTATAATTCCAACGTTATTCAACACTAAATTACAATTGTTAAACATCTGACTAAATTAAAAGGCTTAAAGCAAATTTTGGTGTCAAAAGTTTGATTTTCATGTTTTTTAATTAATTTTGTTGGTTGGACAGGCGTAATAAAGAATTATTTATAATTTACATAACTTACAGCTGTTCGTGGCACAAAAAGTGAGTTAATTTGCGTAATAATTTTGAAATTGTATTACTTCAAGATTATCTTAGAAGACACAGGGGATGTGTCCGAGGTTTAAGTATTTCATAGACAAAAAACATTATAAAGCACAGTAGCCAGTATAGAACTCTGCAGCACTCCTGCTGTGATCGGTGGCAGTTCGAGTATCTCCTAAAATTTTCTCTTATTAAGAAAAATGAGAAGCGAAAAGGATGCAGTATATTAAAAATATTACGTTTCTCTTTGCTACTTACATAGAAAAAATGAGAAGTGCATAGTAGGCAATATATTAAAAGCTTAAATTTTCCAAGTTTAAAGAGAAATTTTTTAATTTTTTTTCTTTACAAACCATCTCCTGAAAATTTCGAATCGAATAAAAAAATCTGCCATTTCACTCCAGCCGTTCTCACACGTCTGCGCTTGATGGAATTTGCTATAAACAGGGTATCGAAACTATTGAATATTGCTGGGAAAAGTGTATCGAGCTAAAAGGAGGTTATGTTGAGAAATAAATAAACATTTTTCAAAAGTTTTTTTTTTTTTTTTTTTTTTTGTTAGTTAAGGAGATGGAACTCTTCTCAGAGCTGGAAAGTTACTGATTGACAATCACTTGGTAGTGGCCAGAACGATTCCTTTGTTGAATTTTCCAAGCTGCGAACTACTTCCGGTCTTTGATCAATGTTTTTAAGGCAAGCTAATGATAGAAAGAGCCACAACCATGTATACACGCAAGGAAAAAATATGGTTGAGGTAAACATAATCAAACAGCAACATACTATGATTGAATTATATGGTTGCAGTCAAATCATATTATTGTAAACTTTAATAGTATTATTATCTGAGTTAATAATAATATTATCTACAGAAACAATGAACTTTGTTACACCTAATCTTAGTATTGTAAATATGGCAACACTATTGTTAGATGTGACTAAAATATAATTGAGGCTCACCATACCATGTTCTAATATTATATTAATATTGTTAAATATGACCATTTTATTTTTAATCATATATTTATTGTAGAAACAGCTGTGCGTTAAATTCGAAATAAAAGTAATTTAATATTGTTAAAATAAAATGTATATATAGAACTGTATACTTACACGACATACTGACATGTCTGTATACACAAATGTTTATATATGTTTTATTGGCCAACCCTTTTTTATACTTCATTTGTCTATTAATTTATTTAACACCACCCGTGCACTATAGATAGCTTGCAAACGAAATACTGAGCTGACGGATGTTCCTGAAAAATATTTTTTTAAAAACTTAACATAGTATGGTTTTGGATAACATTATATTGTTATTTACATCATATTATTTTTAAATAATAATACACATTGTGTTGTAGTCATAAATTTTTAACAAGACTATATTGTTAAACTCTAACCATATCACACTTTTTTATGGATGTGATAATGTAATTATTAAATTCAAACATCAAACAAAAAAACATCGTAACGAAATAAATGTTTAAAATAACAATAACTAGTTTTCGACGACCACACATTTGTTTCAGAGAACATAATATTGTTTTCTCAACCATTCTACAACCATATATTTTCTTTGCGTGTACTAAGTGTCTGAGATGTCTCAAGCAAGTAGGCGATAAACCGCTGAAGCGAGGTTGCATCGTGGGCTTGCACCAATTTACGGGACGAGGACTAGCAACCCACGTCTCCCGAAACCCGAAATTTGCTAACGAATCCCTATATTTTGTTGCCCTATGCTACAATAGGAGCTAAAGGAACATATCGTACCATAGCCGCCATAAAAAAGCTTAAGCCACATAATTTTCGAGCTTAATTTTTTGAACCAAATCGATCAATTGCGAGCGTAAATAATAGATTTTCTTGAAAAAAAAACCAGGTCCAAAAAATGTGTCGGTTAAGCTATTTTTGGCGGTTATTGCTCGATATATATTGTTAGGTAGGCTAATTTTGGGTCCGCTCGCGTATTCATTACAAATCGAGCCATAACCGCTAAAATAGCTCAAGCGACACATTTTTTTGACTTGGTTTTTTTTTTGACGAAAATCGACTATTTACGATCGCAAACAATCGATTTTGGTCAAAAATTGAGGTTCGAATATTATGTCGCTTGAGCTGTTTTAGGCGGTTATGGCACGAAATGACAAACTAAACTAACTAAATAGAGCTGCCAGATCTGACAAAGGTATGACAGTTTAAGCCTCATGCGAAAAGGAAACCTAAACGTCCAAAGAATTTGTATGAAAAAATTATAAATTTTTTTTTTGTTTCATATGATTAGGCCAGTCTTTAAGTTTTGTTTAATCAATTTTAATTTAATAAATTTTTACATCTTTCTTATTTAAATTTGATTTGATTTCCTAAACGGTTATGTTCCTGCTAATCGAGCTTAGACCGCAATTTATGGAGAAATGTAATCTATCGGGCATGTTCTGTAATTCACGACATGTCAAAAATTAATGAACGCTAAATGATTGCTTTTGTAAATTTCACGATTAATAGCGATGGAACTTGGAATAAAATATTCTACTATACATGACAAAATCTTAAAATACAATAAAAATCCACTAAAATTCAGCTATTAATACTTTGTTTTCAAAATCTCTGTGATTTAAATAACAGTGATTTTCAGAACAGGCCCGTATAAATGCTATTACGTCAAAATATGTTGCTATCGTTGTCTTAATTCTCTAAAAGTATCCTTATTTTAGTCTATAATTCGAATGCTCCATATAGACCATCTTTATTATATTTTCCCTGCTACACAAGTCTACCTGCCACCACTTTGTTGCACGCTGTCTCAACTCATCACTATTGAATAATTTTTCCTGCAACATGCTGTGTTGATATACTGAACAGTATTAAAAAAGGTATGAGTTGCCATGACGGATGGTATGCAGTTACATACACATACATACATATATGTATATAAGTACAATAATATATTGATAAGTTTGAATTTGTGTGCATGTTGTATGCAAGTGATGCGCAGGGTTGTCAGATTATTTCTGACCTATTTCGCCAAATTGATTTTAAAAATCGCCAAAAGTCGCCAAAATCAATTTTATGTAGTTTTTCTTAATAAATATTTGATAATAAATTTGAATATACATATAGGTATATAACACTTTTTTTAATATAATTTTTTATAAAATAATCGTATGGAAACAGCAGAAAATCGCCGAAAACTATTCTTTGTAAAGTTTTCTCATCCAAATTTAAAATTAATTAATTAAAATAATTAATATAAGAAAAATCATCAAAACAAAGTTGTTTTAATTTCTTGCAGACGAGTTTTGGTAGGATTTATTTATTTTAAACTACTCCTTCAACAAACTAATTTCCCTGAATTACAAAAATTTTTAATTTAAATTTTGTTAAAAAATAGCCACAAAATCGCCAGCAAATTTATTTATCGCCAGAAAAATCGCCATGTCGCCAAATCAAAAATTTAGACGCCAAACAAGTTGAAAAATCGCCACATCTGACAGCCCTGGTGGTGCGGCGTGATTTTTATCTCTCAACCACATCACATATGAGAGTGTGTGTATGCGTGTTTTCTTTATTGCTATAGCATTAAGAAATAGAATTTTAAAATTCTATTGGCTTCATTCAAATCATTCATTCGCATTCGTATCACATCAGCATCATTTGTATTGTTTTGATATGTTTCGTTTCTTTTTATGGTACAATCATTCATTGTCCATACAAAGTGGAACAAACATTTATTCGGTTTGCTTAAATTTCAATGTCACTTGGTTTTCCTTGAAAAAAAAAATTTTTATACCAATCTTAATAATGCTTGGAGTTTTTCTAGGTATATTCTACACTCATGAGAATTGGAAATAGGGGATCATTGTGTGTACGAGTATTTTTTTTTTTTTTTTTTTGTTCAATTGCTGCTAGCTAGCATTGCTTTTAATTGTCATTTTTTCTTAACATTCAATACGGTGTTAATTGCTGTTTGTCATTTTCATGCAGCACAAATGTGCTGATTACTAAGTGCAATAAGGGAGGGAAAAAGGGATAACAAAAAAACTTACAAGCAGCAATTGCACAATTTTCAATTCAATATATTTTGTGCTGTATACATATTTTCATATACGAATTATTTTTTTTTTCAAGCTGTTTTGGGCTAATCGTCCGCAAGCTTTCATTTATTCAATTATAAATACATCAGTAGCAAATGTAGGCGTGGCTTTAAATTATTTTTAAAGGGATGTCTAGTGGTTTTAAATTTCTTTATATTCCTTATCCATGTAAAATATATATGTATGTGCGCATTCCCACAGGCCGAAGAAGCTTTTGTACTCATTCCCCCTCATTGTGAATGGCGTTGTCGACGTCACATCAAGACAACAGTAAACATTTTCACTTCTTTACTATTTGTCGACAACAATTGACTACTATTAACAAGCTCCAATAATTTACAAAGCCTTAGAGATTAGTATGATGTTGTCAATAAGAGCCAATTATTGCCGATAAAGACGATATAAGTGACACTATTTACTGTTGTCTTGATATGACGTAGACGACGCTATTCACAATAAGGGTGAATATCTTAGCACTAACGCTGCACTTCTTACATTGATAAGAATTTACTAAAAAATTTAAACCGCAGAAACATGCAAATTCATGTCCAACACACAGTAGATAGCGCATACGATCTGTCTTATTGCGGTTGTCGAATTGTTCTAAATTAAACCAATTTTATATGATTCTTTAATGTAATACAGAGCAAGTCGAATTCAAAAAATTCAACAAACGTAACAAAACTCAATACCTACTGTCGTATTCATAAAAAGTGTTTTAGGTTTAATTAAAGGCTTATTTATACAATGCAAAACATACGTACTGGGGATCGCGTCTTGTTACACCTAGAGGTCGAGCCTTGTTCAATACAATTTCAAAAATGGCATAGATGTCATTTCGAGTGGGGAGCCTACTTACTGGCCTACTGACGTAAGAAAAATTCCAGATGTTATAGATTTTGCCGTCACGAAAAATATTCATAGGGACTTAATTCATGTAGAGGCCTCTCTAGATCTGTCCTCCGATCACTCTCCAACAATAGTTACAATTTTCAACCCACTAAGGAGTGATTTAACTAACTCATATGTGAAGATGATTAATGGAATCAACTGTCTGGCATTCAAAAAATATCTTAGTAGTCACTGCGTAGAAAACATTCAGCTTAGAATTGCGATGATATTGAATTTAACATTGCCAATCTTAACGAAAATATTAAACAGGCTACTGAACACGCACTACCTCCTATCCGCAGACCGGCTTTAACAGAATTTATTCTACGGAAATTGAACGTCTTGTATGTGAAAAAAGGAGAGCTAGAAGAAAATGGCAACAACACAGATCACCCCTAAATAAAATCAGACTTAAAGAATGTACTAAACGACTCAAAGAGCTGCTATCGTCGGAAAAAACTGCTCTACTGGAAAAGTATTTAGAAGGTCTTGATGTAACGTCCGCATCTAATTACTCTTTATGGCGCGCTACTAGAAATCTTAAACGACCCGTTGATCTTAAATCACCATTGCGTACTGCGACCGGAGGCTGGGCAAGAAGTGATAGTGAGAAAGGTAACTTATTTTCTGAGCATTTAAAATCTGTATTTACTCCCAATTCATGTACGGGTGCTGCTGATTTACCGAGTGTAGTTTCTCTACCCCCTCGTCCCTTAAGGTTTAAGATGCGTGAAGTACAAAAAGTAATTGCTGAACTCAGCCCGAAGAAAGCTCCAGGTATTGATGGCATTAGTAACAAAATGCTCATGAACTTGCCTCATATTGCAATAAGAATCCTGCTATTTATTTTTAATGCTATTTTAAGAATGCAGTATTTTCCACATAACTGGAAACTTGCCAAGATCAAAATGATTCCAAAAGGCGGGCAAAGATCCTACCAAGACTGAGTCATATAGGCCTATAAGCTTACTATCTACAATCTCAAAGCTTTTCGAAAAGCTGCTCATGACTAAATTGTCCAAAATTTTAACTGATAATGGGTGCATCCCAGACCATCAATTTGGCTTTAGAAGTCAGCACAGCACGATTGAACAAACGCATAGACTGGTCCAAGTTGTAGGAAGAACATTTGAAGAAAAGAAGTATTGTTCTGCTCTCTTTATTGATGTTTCTCAGGCGTTTGATAAAGTATGGCACGAAGGCCTAGTTTTAAAATTGAAGACATATCTGCCAATAAACATTCAAAAGCTTTTGGAAAGTTATATTATTGATAGGAAGTTCACTGTTGTGGAAGGAGAGTTCACGATTGTGCCCGAATCTATATCTTCTGGTGTGCCCCAGGGTAGTATTCTGGGTCCTGTCTTGTATTTAATATATACTTGTGATATGCCTGTGAGCAATAATATCCATATTTCTACTTTTGCCGATGATACAGCCTGTATGAGTGTGCACGAAAACCCTTATGAGGCATCCCGCAATCTCCAGGAACATATCACTCAGCTGGAAATATGGTTGAACTTATGGAGAATTAAAGTCAATGAACAAAAGTGTGTCCATATAACGTTCATCCTAAGAAGAGATACTTGCTCCCCCATTTGAATCAACAATCAAAATATTCCTCAACATTCCCAAGTGAAATACCTTGGTATACACCTTGATCGAAGACTTACATGGAAACATCATATTGACTCTAACTTAACTCAGATGAAACTTAAGTTAACTCAAATACATATATTGGTTGATTGGCAGAAACTCAACACTCAGCTTAGACTGCAAACTTTTACTGTACAAGTCGCTTTTGAAGCCAATATGGTGCTACGGAATTCAGTTATGGTGCACTGCTTCAGCTTCCAATGTCGAGAGAATCCAACGAAGGCAAAACAAAATTTTACGGTTAATAACATCGGCTCCATGGTACATCCAAAATTCTATTATACATCGTGATTTAAATATGCCACTAGTGACTGAAGAAATTGCAAAATACGCAGAGAAATATTTAACAAAACTCGAATCACATCCTAATCCGCTTGCTCGTAATATTTTGAACTTTACTGGACACATCCGCTTAAAAAAGAGGGACACACAGGCTCTTATACCTAACACTCCAGATGGGACTACTTGAAAATACTTTCCCCCCCCTTTTTTTTTGATTATCACTACTAATGTATTATTTATAACTACCACTAAGTTTATGTCCGACACTGGTCGGGCCTAATAATTTTTTTTTATAGATTTAAGATTTGAATACTTATTGTTAGTTCATATATGAAGATACAATAAATAAATACATGCATTACAAAAAAAAAAAAAAAAAAAAAATTAAAGGCTTATTTGACATGTGTATTTCTATGGGAAATTTGTCAAATAAACCTGTAATAAACCTAAAATATTTTTTATGAATATGGCTATTAATGTTTTATTTAACTGAAGCTTAGATTAGGTTAGGTTGAAAAGAGCAGCCATTACGCTCTTGTCCGGTGTGTATGTACCTGTTGTGCGCTCTAATGTAAATTAACGGACGAACCCCACCTTTATAGAAACTCAGTATCGTTCACGTAGTCCCTCAAACTTTACCAGTCAATACTTCTAAGGTGGGTTATGCCCGCTAAGGTCTTATCCCCAAAATAACGGAATCTCGGCTGGGCGAAAGCTGCACAATGACAAAGGAAGCTCTCCCTTGTCTCGATGCGCTGCATTCATTGCTATTCGTGGCTCCAATCCGGTACAAATGCCCTCGTAAATTATAGTAACCCGTTAAGATGCTGGTCAACTTTGCTAGCACAGGCTTGTTGAATTACAACAGCCCCCTTGTTTTGTCTTCGCCCGAGTCGCTCCATATGACCTTGATTAGATTACATACAGTATCACAATTCCATCGTGTCTTGTGAGCCATCTTCACCCCTTTTTGTAACTCAATCTTATCTGCTTTGAAAGGCTTTGCATTAATTTGAGTTACTGTCCGTAACCAGAACGTTCATTTCCGATTACGTCGTAGTGGGCCGGCGGTACCCATACAAGGTGAATATTGGCATGTATTGTGTAATCGTTAATAATATTCTTGCAATCTAATACTGTCCTAGAGTTTACTCTTTCGGTTGTGGTTGCCCTAATTGCCGACTTGCTGTCAATAAATATATTGACAAGTGTGGCCCTAATATTAACACTGATCCATTTTAAAACCTCCGCCTGGAAAAAACTGTTATGGTCAGGCAAGCGGATGTAAATTTCGGTCTCTGGTTCTTCTACGAAGAAATCTCTTTAACTGAAATTATGCTAGTTTTGGTGACAAAAATGAGTGCCGCGTTCGCTCACAAACTCCGTTGTGAAGATGTTTCAATTGCTTCGCCGCAATAAAGCCAATTCGTAACCTTGAATGGAACCAGGGCCAAAGCAACAATCAAAGTATGTAGTGGAGTGGAATGGGGGAATTGTGAAAAAAAAAGCGAAGACAGTTCCATCTACAGTCTTGGTCTGGTGGTTCCATGTACAGTCATGGTGTCTGTTTTCTTGGGATAAGCGTGGTATAATTTTTATAGATTATCTCCAAAAAGGAAATACAAGCAACGGCGAATATTATATTATATAAACTTATGAAAGAGTTTAACTGACATTTCATCAGCAGGGAAACCGCAATATAAATATGCGAGGACAAGATATTTATCCGTTTTAGAACTTTTTATGAATTGTGGCATCGATTTGTAAGTGCATATTTTTGCATATTTTACCCTTTAAACCAATGGTCACCAAGAAGAGAAAATTTTTAAAAGCAGAACAGAACTAATACTATAATAATAATGTTTAGTGCTGTTCCACTGAAAAAAATCGCTCTTGTAAATGTTTAATTGGGTATATGAAAAATATTTTTATGGGTTAATTTTATATGAATGAACGTTTATATGTAGTGGTGCCTAAGACTGTATGTACTAGTTTTTTTCAATTTCTGGATACATACTCGACACTCAGCATCTACAAAAATATTTAAGCCAAATAAAAACTTATTTTTTAACTCTATATTCCACATATTTTGTCTATTTTTTATAGCAATAAAAAGTACTGTTATAAAAATATTTAAATTAGATAATTTATTTACATAAATAATATAGAAAAAAGAAATTAAATAATTTTGGTGGTATTTGAATATTCTCGGTGTATTTTTTTTTTTCATAAAAAATGCGACAGAAATCTGCTCTTTTTGTGTGTTTTATGCTCTTGCTTTAGGTTTTTGTTAGTAGTTGTGCTGTGTACGTATACAAAGCAGAATGCTAGTACAGCCCACAGGGCAATGGGATGCAGGGTGACCGATGACATTTTTCAAAAAGTGGCACCAAATGGGGGATTTATCAAAAAAAAGGGGCAAAATTAAAAAAAAAACGAGAAAACTGAGCTAAACTTTTTATTTTTAATGTATTTTCATATAAATCACCCTAAATAAAGTGGGTCAAAAAGTGGCAAGGCAGTCGAAAAAGAGAAAACGCAGTCGAAAAAGTGGCAAATTGCCACTTTAGGCGGTCAAACGGTCACGCTGATGGGATGGTGGACTATGCTTTAAACCAGTAACCCGCAAGCCATAGCACAATTGTGCGGATGAAAATCACATACATGCTTATGCTCTTTCATTTGGTCGTCACTGAGCAAGAGACGAATTAAGTTGTGCACGCATGTGTTAATTTTTTCCTGTTTTTGTGTTTAGTTTTTTTGAGCACACGGAACGAAACTAAAGTTCAAATAGTTATAATAAATTTCTACAGACAAAAAATTGATAATACAATTACGGAAGCTGGGAAATATTTCGTGATTAAAAATGCTTTTGGCAATATGCAATGCATTTTATGTTTGGAATATTTAAAAATAATAGGGAATATTGCTTAAAAAGGCATTTTAATAGTATCAACAGAGCTGTGAATAAATTTAATTTTGAATTTATACACTAAATTGTTGAATGGTTATTCAATTTTTACTTTTTATTTAAGTTTTTAGTAAATTGTTTATTTACAAAACAAAATTCAAACAACTAATAATCACATCATGTAGTTTATATTACAAAACTTTTCTTCAAGTGCAAGTTTATTTTACTCTCATTTTTCTCACCAATACAAACATATTTTGTTTTGCGGGACACTGCTTTAAACCAGTGTCCCGCAAAATAAAATATGTTTGTATTGGTGAGAAAAATGAGAGTAAAATAAACTTGCACTTCAAGAAAAGTTTTGTAATTTACAATACATGATGTGGTTATTAGTTGTTTGAATTTTTTTTTTTTTTTTGTAAATAAGCAATTTAATAAAAACTTAAGTAAAAAGTAAAAATCTAATAATCCATTCAACAATGAAGTGTATAAATTCAAAATTAAATTTATTCACAGCTCGGTGAAAACTATTAAAATGCCTTTTTAAACTATTCTCCCTATTATTTTTAAATATTCCATAACATAAAATGCATTGCATATTGCCAAAAGCATTTTTAATCACGAAATATTTCCCAGCTTCCATAATTATATTATCAATTTTTTGTCTGTAGAAATTTATTAAATTTGAACTTTAATTTCGTTCCGTGTGCTCAAAAAAACTAAACAAAAAACCAGGAAAAAATTAATACATGCGTGCACAACTTAATTCGTCGCTTGCTCAGTGATAGAGCTGCAAACCTATCGATAGTACTATCGATAGTATCGATAGTTAAGTTTTAAATAAAATATCGATAGTTTTTTCCACTATCGATACTATCGACAAAAAAACAAGTAATTAAAAGAGTAAAAATTGAAGTCGGTAATAGTGTCCTGCACTAGACCATTTATAAGACCTTTCAAGACGAGAGATTTTTCAAATGCTTTACTACAGCGAAATATTGTTAAACAAACGCTAAACAACACTGTTGGCAAGACAAACAACTGAAACAAATGTCTTGCCAACAGTGTTGTTTAGCGTTTAGCGTTTAAAAAATCTCTCATGTCTTGAAAGGTCTTATAAATGGTATTGTGCAAGACTTTAGTCGGTAAACAGTAGCCGACGGCAGCTTTGATGCAAATTATCCGCAGTTGCTTTACGCCTTCTATATATGTACTTAAATACATATGTATGTAAATGTATTAATAAGTCGAAGTGTTATTCGAAAAATAGTAGCCAAAATTTCGAAGTCTTCGACACAAAGATAAATTTCAGTGGTACTGACATCGGGGCGGCCGCCAATCTTTTCGGATTTATTTTGACAAATCTCCGCTTAACATACCCAAACATGTTTCTCTACACATAGTGTTTAATTATGCTTACGTACCTACATACATACATATATTTTTATATACTAATGAAAACCAATCGATACTATCGATAGTTTTACATCAAACTATCGAAACTATCGAGTGGGGCGACTATCGATAGTTTTGCAGCTCTACTCAGTGACGACTATATGAAAGAGCATCCGCACAATTCTTCTATGGCTTGCGGGTTGCAGCTTTAGACCATGTTTTTACATATATCAGTCTTACACGCATATTTTTAGCATATTTTCGAGTTTTTAGAGCATAATTTACTCTTTTATGGCATATTTTGATATTTTATAGAATTTTTTATTTTAATATGCTTGCAAGAAGCTTATGGGTTGGTCAACATTTTTGCTTTTATTTTTCGCCATCTAAATCTCATTTCGCCGAGATCTGGTTGGTTGTTGTACTTTCGTCGGTCTGAAAGCACAAAGAGGTCTTTATAAAAGTTTGCACATTGTACATATGGCTTGGGTATTTTTCTTACATATGAAAGGCCGTGATACACTATCACACAAAGTCGTGCGATCTACGAAATAGTACAACGCTGGTATGATGGAGTTTATGAAAATTTTCAAAAGACAATAACAATTCATCACACCAGGGTTGTATATTTTCGTAGATCGCACGACTTTGTGTGATAGTGTATCACGGCCGTAAGCAGTTATATCTTGTGAAATTGATGTTAAATTTTTACGAGTATCCAAAAAAAAAATTAATTTATATTATATGCCTCAGTCAAAATTTGTATGATATTTTTTTTACGTGCACTTCAAACCCAAAATATTTTTTTATAATACGTCCGATATTCTTTGTTAATTTTTTTATTGTTCCTTTTTTTTTTGTTTATTTTAATTTTGTTTTATTTATATGAAAATGTTGTTGAATTTTTTAATTAAAAATATACTATTTTCAATTACAAATAACCCAATTTATTTTATTTTCAAAAGCATATTTTTTGAGTTTTAAGTACATTTTTTTTCAAACTTTTAGTGCATATTGAATGCGCATAAAACACTTTTTTTAGAGCATATTTTTTGTTTCCCTGGTCATCAGTCCCCTGAAAACCGCCAAATAAATTTATCAATCACATACTTGATTGTGTGAAAGCAGTCGTGTTTTTTCGGCTAGAGGTCGGCATTGGTGAAAGCCAAAAAAGTTTAATGGCTGATTATTTGATCGTCTCTAACGCTGATTGCCAAAAAAAAAAAAACATAAATTTCTTTTTGATTCTTGTTGTTGTGGAAAAAAACAAAAAAAAAACTGAAAATAATATCTGGCAGCACTGATTATATTTTTAAGATTATAATTGCCCGGTTTTATCGCCCTAAATTTTTTTTCATAGCACAAGCCTAATGTACTCTGTGCAAAGATTCATTGGACTCGGTTGACTAGGGATGCAGAAAAAAGTATACGAAATCTTAATGGGCATGGCCCCGCCCATTTTTTAATACATGTATTTATTTATTGTATCTTCAAATATGAACTAACAATAAGTATTCAAATCTTAAATCTAAAATATAATTATTAGGCCCGACCAGTGTCGGACATAAACTTAGTGAGAGTAATAAATAATACATAGGTATTGATAATCAAAAAGGAAATATAAATAAAAATTAAATTAAATAAAAATTTCTATCATTAAAATTTTCCATGATATTATTATCGTTAGAATCGGTTGGCTAGAAGTTGATAAAAGATCATGCCCAATTTTAGTTGGAGTGGCACGCACCGTCTATTTTTATTCATTACTTCTTATTCATTTAGTTTTTACTACTATTGTAATGCAAATAATGATATAAAATATAGTAGCCCAATTCACAATCTTAACAAATCTTAGTGGTGAGTATTAATATACTATACCATTTTGCACATGCAACGATGCCAGACCATTTGCACAAGATTGTGAATTGGGCAAGTATGTTTAATATAATACAAAAAGACCTTGCAAGCAGTTTAATTTAAGCCCGAAACAAAAATTATATAATACATCGTGTTATTACATTCTATATTATAACCAACAAATAAATCAGCAAACGTTTTCTAAACGTTTTTCATTTCATTTCTGGATGCTTACCCAAACGCACAGTTTGCAGTCATGGGGCAAAAGCAATATAAAACTAAATGGCACAACCGATTTCATTGTTTTTGCAAATAACAATATGTGTAAAACCAAAGCAAACACTTCCTTTTATTTATTTTCGTACTCTGTTTATAATTTATTTAATTTTATTATTTATTAAAATTAAAACTTTGTCGAAAGGGTTAAAAAAAAGACATTAATACTGACTGAATGCATTGCTTTCTTCTTATTATGATTTCTTGTTTTATAATGACACTTTAAACTTCTTTTGTTGTCATAATTTTGAAATGGATGCTGTTTAAGAGTGACACGTGGTGTCTTTAAAAAGCATTAAAACAGTACACAACTTTTTAATAAAACTCTTAAATTTAAATAAGGCTACAATAACATGTTACATCCTTTGCCTGCTTTAAATCTATCTCACCCTAATTTCTTTGATAGCAGATAAAAAACTGGCACGCGTTTCTTCATTAAGTAGACACACACATACACACACACACACACACACACACACACACACACACACACACACACACACACACACACACACACAGACATAAAAACACATTCATTTACTTGCATTGTATGGAGGAAATTTACTCAAATTAATCAGGGCTATCATGAATAAAATTCCGCGTGAAATTTTTCCCGGAGATCAAATCCAACTCATAGCAAGTAATAGGGAAAACAATAAATTCAAATTGGAAAAGGGAATAAATTCAGGCGGAATTTTATTCATGATAGCCCTAAATAAACGACAAGACAGTGCATATAAAAAATTATGAAACGGACAAGGTTGCCGCTTAAGCCGCGTTCAGACTATTATACTTTGTATTTATACTTGTCAAAAATTCAAATAATACGTTCAAGTGTGATAGTCTGAACGCAAAATGTCATCAAAATGGCAAATAATACGATAAAAATTTTGACATCCCATAAGACTTTTTCGTTTTTAGAAAATTTTCTAAACGATAATACTTTTCATTAGATCAGGGTTGCATTTTCACACAAACCAAACTTCCAAGTCGGCTGTTTCGCCGCCGATAGCGTGCCGTCATTGATGTAAATGTTTTGTCATATGTATATCGGCTCAAAATTTTGAATAAGTGAATCGTATGGAAGTATATTTCGTTGACGTAATATTTTAACGTTTTTGTAATATCTTTTCTTAATTTTTTTTTCTGTTATTTACATAGAATATTTTTAACTGCTGAATTTTTTCAAGTGCCGGCACGACCCCGCCTACATGAAACCGCTTTGCCGCCGCTAGTCAATGAATAGCACAGACATTTTCATTGAACAGCTGTTTTGTTTTCTGCTTGTATTACACATTTTATTTGAAGTGTGATGGTCTGAACACAATATGTGATTTTACGTTAGATTTTTTGACAGTCGCAACGAATGTATTTAGATTTCTGTATCGTAAAATGTGATGAAAGTATTAATACTTGTATAATAGTCTGAACGGGGCTTTAAAGGTGGAAGCACATAACAATGCGCTAATGCGATACACACGGCTGTCAAAAAAGTTGAAATAGTGTGTTTTCATAAGGCAAGTTACATAGAGAAGTTCGCGACGCGCGTACCTCGCAAAAAGTTGAACATTCTTCAACTTTCACGCGTTGTATACAAAATGAAAGCTAGTGTTGCCAGATTCATAAGCTAACATACACAAAAATGATTAGAAATTAATTTTTCATAAAACAATGGATAAAAAAATGCATTAAAGATTTAAAGAAATATGAAACATAAGTGCAAGACAAAAAAATAACCGACAAAGGCTTTAAATTTTACAACTAAAAAAACCTCAAAAGCGTGTTGTGTAGCTTTCCATTTGTATAGCGTTAAACGTTTAACAAGCCAGAAAAGCGTTGCCGCGTAACGCGTGGTATGTACTTCCACCTTAAGCCCCGTTCAGACTATTATACAAGTATTAATACTTTCATCACACTTTACGATACAGAAATCTAAATACAGAAATCTAAATAAAATCACGTATTGTGTTCAGACCATCACACTTCAAATCAAATGTGTAATACAAGTAGAAAACAAAACACCTGTTCAATGAAAATGTCTGTGCTATTCATTTACTAGCGGCGGCAAAGCGGTTTCATGCAGGCGGGGACGTGCCGACACTTGAAAAAATTTAGCAGTTAAAAATATTGTATTAAAAATATGTAAATAACAGAAAAACATTTAAGAAAAGATGTTACAAAAGCGTTAAAAATTACGTCAACGAAATATACTTCCATACGATTCACTTATTCAAAATTTTGAGCCGATATACATATGACAAAACATTTACATCAATGACGACACGCTATCTGCGGCGAAACAGCCGACTTGGAAGTTTGGTTTGTGTGAAAATGCAACCCTGATCTAATGAAAAGTATTATCGTTTAGAAAATTTTCTAAAAACGAAAAAGTCTTATGGGATGTCAAAATTTTTATCGTATTATTTGCCATTTTGATGACATTTTGCGTTCAGACTATCACACTTGCACGTATTATTTGAATTTTTGACAAGTATAAATACAAAGTATAATAGTCTGAACGCGGCTTCAGACTGACTGAATTTGTACAAATGAATTTTTTCATGAAATTAATTGCATGCAACTTTTTGCATTGCAAAATAAGCAGGCAAGTATTTAACAAAACTTGAGTCACATCCTGAACTTAAATTAACTCAGATAAACTGGCTGATTGGTATAAATTCAAACCTCAGTCTAGTTTGTAAAATTTTAATACACAAATCGCTTTTGAAACCTATATAAGGCTACGGAACTCAGTAATGGGGCACTGCTTCAGCTTCCAATATAGGGAGGGATCCAACGAAGGTAGAAACAATTTGTAAGGTTAATAACATCGGCTCCATGGTATGTACGTCAAAATTTCAAATTTACATCGTGATCTAAATATGCCACTTGTGACTGCTGAAATTGCAAAATACACCGGCAAATATTTATCAAAACTCGAGTCCCATCCTAATCCACTTGCTCATAACATATTGAATGTTACTGGACAAATCCGCGTAAAAAAGTGGGACACTAGATCATTTTTAATAATACAATAAATAAATATTCATATTTCAAAAAAAAAAACTTTTTGCATTATTTATTCATAAGTGTATTTATTTGTGCTATTATTATTATTTTTTTTATTATACCAGTATGTATATGAAAATGCTTTTATTAATCGCGTGATTTTCTTTAAGATGAAACTTCATCAGTATCTAGTTGATCGGGAATCAGTTATTTACATCAGCTTTTTAATATTATTTAATTTATGTATATTGTGTGCTTTTTCATAAACTCTCTCTTGGGCCTTATTTAATTTTTTGGGTTTTATTTTATTTGGGCGTTATTTCCTTGGGCCATATTTCATAGCTCCTTAGTACAATTACTTTAACGTCCCTTTTCACAATGTATGGTTAAGAGTAAACGTGAACTTTAGCTGCAATTTCTTCATACAAAACTTGCCGTTAAAGTCCCTGTTATCTTTTAACCATACATTGTGAAAAGGTACGTAATACACAATTTTGTTCATCCACCAGGATTAAAAAAATGTAGTGGGGAAAAAAATATTCTGGCAACACTAGTATAAACTGAAATAACAAAAAATTAAACTCCTTTAGATAAATAGCGCAAACAATCATACAGTCATATTTATATGTATATGTACACAGAAAGGGCCTTCCAATAGGGGGTTTCGAACTTTGGCAGTTGAGAGTGGCCATATTGAGGAAGCTATGAGTATATCTGTCAGTTATTTAGTTTGCTTTGCCAAATGATCAGGGACGCTATATCGATCCATGATGATGAAATGATGAAAAATTCAAGTGTTTTATCAAAAGGGGTGTTCTGTTTGTTTTTTGCCCTTTTTACGGTCGCCATAATCGCTCTACCGAGAGGAATATTCGCAGTGTGCTATATACATTTGTGTCCACTGGTTCAACTGGCGTTGGCTGAAGTAGTTAGCACGTTGACTACTAAACCGAAGGTCCTGGCTTCGAGCCCGGTATCCGACAGTCATTAAATAACCACACCACGCATTTTTCTGATGTGCATTAGTATCCCTTTATATCAGTTGTTGTAGGAAAGTTCAAGTGATGAAGGCATAGTCACTGGTCACTGAACTATACCGACTTCAGCAGATATTAATCCTAATGTAACATCAGAGCGCCCTCCTTCGTCGGTATTGTGTAGCAGAATCATCGGCGAATGAAAATAACTAATAAAAAATGGCTGCTAGACACAAATTCAAAAATTTAATATGTCTTATTGACACCAGAGGCGCTGCAACTCTGCATTATAGCGTGCAAAACGAAGTTGTAAAAGAATGAAGCGTTCCGCTATCTCTTCCTTAATCCCATGTCTTCTCTATCACTGTCCCTTTCCTAAAGAAGGTAACACCTATAAGTAGTAGCAGGCATTCATTGCCTGAGTGTTACTTCTCTTACAAAAAAAAAAAATAATAATAAACCATTATACAACTGTACGCCAACGAAAGGCAAGATCTGCCTAAGATATTGCCACTATCCGGGAGAGTGTGCACAAAAATCCGAGGTAGTCGATGCCGTTGCTTAAAAAGACCTCTTTTTTCGCAGACCACAACTTCAAGAATTTTGCGTCGTTACTTGGCCTTTCACTCGTAAAAAATTCAACTGACCCAGTAGCTGCAGGTAAACTACTGTAGACAAGGATGTGTGTTCGCTGAATGGGCTTTGGAGCAGTTCGAAACTGACCATAATTTTCAACGATAAGACAAATTTCTAAATGAATGAATATGTCAACAAACAAAATCGTCGAGTTTGGGATGATACCAGTCCACATGAGATTCAAGAGCGTCCAATACATATCAAAAAAGCTTCTAATAACAGCAGATTTCGGTGATATCTAACACAGATATTCACCCTTATTATATTTGGCGTCGGCAACATCGTCATCAATTTTGAAACAACATCAATATAACACAACATCAATGCTAACTTTGTATTCCCTAACAGTGTTATGACGACGTTGCCTGTTTATCGATAAATACAATACACATATCCAATATTTGAGTCAGCTGGTTCATTTTGTTTACTATTTTTGTTAAAAGTATTTTTGAATAAGTAAAAGCTTTGTAAATAAATTAAAATAAAATGTTTTTCTTTCCTATTGAGACGATGAAAAAAAAATTAATAGTGAAAATAAGATTTCTCAGACAAAAGTGATGCATTTGCCAGTTACCCAAGGAAAAGTAAGTGATAAGTTCTCTCATGTTTTTGAAAAATAATGGGTAATGTTCATCCTTTTAATATTGTACAAATATTTTCGGCTGAACAAAACATCATTTAGGAATGTATTGGATACAATAGAGCCTAAATTTTGAAACAAAAGGGATCAGATCAACATTTATTGGAGCTTGGAGCTTGGAGCTTCCTCCAAAGGTACTCAGTGCTAATTGTTTATATACCCCGCCTTTAGTTGCTTTGCTGTTGTTGTTTGCAATATTTTTTTTCTACTAGTTCTAATTCGTGGACCGAGGGAATTTAGTGCAGTCTCACTTTCTCACTGCACCTTGAAATTATTAGGAACACTACCCCTGAGGAATCCTCTAGCAAAAGAAGGACTTTTCCAACTCTTCCACAAGCTTTTCAAATTGGTTGGGGTTGGTAATTTTAATTTTGTCCATATTATATTTTTCACTTTTTTTAAGAACTTTTTTCAAATAAATATGTACATTTTTTATATCTACTTATATTTCACTTTTTTACCATTTAAATTATTTTTCAAATTCGTTGAGGCATGCACACAACAGAACACGACATCAAAAACACTGACGACAAAATGAACGGCAACATCAACATCAATGTTTCTTTCAGAATACCAAACATATGCTGACAGTCATCGATAAATGGCAATACTATCTACGGGAATACCGATTTGATAAAAAACATTAAAAACGACGTCGTGTTATGTTGCCGACGCCAAATAGAATAAGGGTGATTGTTCTATTTAAATTTAAATATAAGTAGAAAGCGCTTGCTGAAAGACCCTACACACACGCATACATACATATGTATGTGTGTATGTATGTAAATACAAGCGAATACAAAAAACAATGCATCGAAGAATGACTTTGAAAACTACTATAGGCAGAAATATTACTCATTAGTATCACAGTAAGTGGTACACTATGGTATTATCATTGCTCTTGTTATTGTTGTTCTTGTAATGTATTTCAAAAAAAAAAAAAAAAAAAAAAATAATAATAATAATAAGAATTAACATAAATACAAAAAAGAATCATTCACTTAGAATACCACAATGTTTAACAAAAAACGCTCATATTTTATGGGATAAAATTAAAGCGAAAAAAAATGTTTATTGGATGGTATTTTTTTAACGCAATGCACACTAATTTAAGCTTAAATTAGACGTGACATAGCCATAATGCCATAGCCATAACCAAACCAAAATTCAATTGGTTTCTATGGTGAGAGTTATGGCGTTATGGCGAGTCACCTATAATCAAATACAGTGTTGCCCATTAGTTTGGTTCGAACGGCTGTTCTCTATGGCTATGGTTATGTCACGTCTGATTGAGCCTTTACACACACACAAAAACAGAGAAATATTCACACACACACACACACGCATAGAAATAAAAATGAAAACACATCTGCATATGCAAATATGTACATATGTATGTAAACATGGCTGTATGTTTGCATAATATGCAACCTTACACTCTCTCACACAAGCTCATCAAACTTAAATCCTATAGAACAAGCCAAATATTAAATGTAAATAAAATAATTTAAAGCAATAACAAAACACTTGCACGTCAAGTTCAAAATTAGTGTTTACATTTCACTCGCAGTGATGCCCACTATTTGTTAGTAAAATATAATTTAACTAATTGTGCTCACTGCTGCGTCGCTTGGTAGGCTTTTGAAACCGACAAATTTCCCCGAGTCTTTCATACCTGTTGAGAATAAAACAAGAAAGAAAGAAAAAAACGCTGTATTGATCTCCTGCTAATGGTGCACCCCTGGATTTATTTTTTTTTAAATACTTTGTTGGTATTTGCTTTTATTGTTTAAAGGTTTTCTATTGTTTTTTTTAAACTTGCATTATAATTGTTTAAAGGAGGGTTTAAAAAGCCGCTCTAAGTGCTTGAGATTTTTGATTTATGATTAATGTTTAACAAAAATTCTAACTATTTATGAATAAATTTTAATTTTTTTTTTAAATTATTTACACTTTATAAATCCAATTAATATTATACTTTTTGTCTGAAAATCAAACAGATGTTCTTAAAAGGATTTTGATTTAAAGCAAAAGTGCACTCACTCACTCATTCATTGTCTGTGCATGACAAAGAGTGTGCTTGCGTGCGTGTGCACCTTAGGCAGATAAGCTAGAAGAAGAGATTCGTTGTTTTTTTTTCGCGTTTTTGTAATAAATTGCAAAATTTATCCAAGTTTGTCAGACATTATTAGTCTATTCATAAAATGAAACTGAGCGCAAATGATAATGGAGTTGCCAGATCTGACAACTAACTGATAGTTTAATCCTTGGAAGCAAATATAACCCTAGAAGAACGCCCCTCATTTTTGTTAAACATTTCTGCTCATACAGTGGGGAAGTATTTTACTTTAGAATTATTTTTGAAAAAAATATATATATATATGTAACTATGAATTTCTAACCGATTTGGCTTGCATCTCTTAAGCCTGGATCACACTATCGGCTCACTGCAATAAAGTAACAAGTAATAAGCCAAAGTGGCAGTATTACTCAATTAATTGTGGAAATGGCGACAATGGGTACATTTTGCCGATAGTGTGATCCAGGCTTTACAGCTTATTTTAATAATAATAAAATACCAGTATGATTTTAAAGTCAATTTAAAAAGGATATAACGTTTCAAACCAAATACAAAAATGTTTAAGTTTTTTTAGTTTTCTCCCGAAAATGTTTAATTTTGGGAATGTATTAAAGGTTCAATCAGACGTTTCATACTATAATGCCATAACCACAAACATAACAAAAACTAAAATTCAATTGGTTTCTATGGTTAGGGCTCTGGCGTTATGGTGAGTTAACTATGATCAAACACAGTGTTGCCCATAAGTTTGGTTCGAACAGCTGTTATGGTTATGCTTTTGGCAAGTTTAATTTAAACTTAAGCAGGTTTAACTATGCTTTTTCTATGTAACACTGTGCACGTTTAAAATGTGTGTAAAAATTAATAAAGTTTTTCTTTTTATTATTAAGTTTTAGAAATGACAAAATGATTTCAAATAAAAGTATTTTTTTCACATATTGCCAGATATTTATTTACATAAGTTTAAGATGTTTTTTTTTTAATTTTACTTTGGTTATCCTTCCCTCTTTTCCCAAATTCGTAAAAACTACAGTCGCGTACAATGTTTTCATTTTAACCCTGGTATTTTGACAAAAGAATATGTGTATATTTGATGCCTGCAAAAATTAATTTCGTGAAAGGGAGTAAACGTACACCGCGAACAGGCAACAACTAAAACCTAAACGCCTACGAACATGTGTTTGAGTCTCCCACGATCACACAAAAAAAAAACAAATAAAACAAAAACAAAATGAAACAAAGCAGCGTGCATTATTGCTGTTCTAAATCGTACAGCTACACATTTTCCTCCACAAGTCATAAAACATCAAGGATACAGTGATTTCTTTTGCTTACTTATGAGCATAAAATCCTCCCTCTTTGGAAAGAATAATATATACATACATATGTATGTATATATGCATGTATGTATGTATGTATAATCTAGCAGGGTTAAATTGTTCAAATATTTTCAACATATTTTTAATAAAAAGGTAAAATGTCTATCAAAGTCAAATATGTGTGTCTGATCTACTTTTCAATTGTGGAGAGAAGAGGGTGACGGCAATGGGGTGTTATTTTGCCTGAATGCTGTTTGTTATTAATAAGTGCACATAATTTATTTTTTGAGAACTACAGAGTAATTATGGCCCGTAAAGTGGGTTTGTTGGACTACATTTATACACTGCCACCCTTATTTAATAAGACCACTTATCAAAACAATTGCTTTTTTTTTGGTGACAATCTCTTTTTGTATGAAATTAAATTGTAAGTATGTACACTGTTTCTTTGGTGCACCTGAACCCTTTTTTTAATCCCATATCCTTAAGCAGTGATGAAAGTACAATTGTAATATTTATTATTTCATTTGAACTGCAATGAATTTTTAATCAAGCAGCAATTTCTTAATCAGGCTCAAGTTCAGTATTTTTCAAGTTTAATTGTCCAACTGATTTGAAAATGCTTTATATTTACATATTAGATACGCATTTAACTTATGGTGCGATTATGCATGGCAACCTAACTTTAGTTGCCTAATGTTAGTTATTACGTATGTCAACTGACAGCTGTTAATTTCAGTTGTCGAATTGCAATAATATTGGCAATCACAAATTTTTAGTTGCTTAGTTGTGCATAAATTTTAAGGTAAAAGGATGGTAAAATTAAAACATTTAAATAAAATTTTATAAAATACATATTTGGTTGCTGCATAGTTTTTTTTAAAATTAAATAACAAAAATTAAAAATTTTAAAAGCCCCCGATTATATCTAGAGAAGATGTGATATCTTCTTAACGGCTGGACCGATTTTCTTAAAACATGGCTAAGAACCCTCTCGATCAAGTCACCTTTCAAACAGAAAAAAATCAAATCAAAATCGGATCAGCCGTTTGGTCTGTACGTGGACACGGACAGACACACAGACACACACTACAAACTTATAACACCCCTTTTTTTAGTCGGGGTTTAAAAATAAAAAAAATTAATTAGAAAATTCAAAAAATTATTTTACTTATTTAGTAAAATATTGTTTTTTTTAATTGAAAATACATTGAAATTAATTATTGAGGAGTTTAGCTGAATCCTATACGCATTTCACTCTTGCTAATGCAGATAGATCATCAGGGAAGCTTCACCCAAAAATTTCTTAGAACAACTAGAGTTATTATGTTAAACTTTCATTTAAACAAATGAGAAGCTCAACATATAACAAAGTTGAAACAAGAACTCAATAATCAATATATTTTTTTTATTTTTATTATTATTATTCAATTCAATACAAAAAGCAAAACTATGCTTTTAAAGCTAAAAACTAAAAAAAATTATGTTAAGCAATAAAAATTATGTTAAGCAATAACATTTACTCACAGTAGAGACTGTAATTCGAATGGATTTGACTTTTCCCTTACGTGTCGTCGAATATATCCCACATTTTGTGCTTCCTCCTCTTCTTCATTTTTATTATCACGCCTATCGTGAATAAAATATGAAATTTTTGTTCCTATGAAATTATCATTCCCCAAGAAGGGAAATTTTCTATGGTGAATTTCATGGAAACGTTTGTTCCCGCTATCACTGCGTAGTGAATGAAAAAAACTGGAAGAAGATGTGTAAAGCTTAAAAATTAATTGAAAATCAAACAAAATTAAGTTTAATAATAAAACAAAATAAAAACACATACATATTTTGTTTTTTACATGAAATGTTTTTAAGTGTAAAGTTAAATATTCTAGGTGCACTGTAGACAAAAAAATACTTTAGAATACCATCGTCTTAAATTGACGGTGCGTTAACCAAAGAAGTGCATAATCCATGTAAAAATATGTTGCAGGAAATTAATGTTAACAATCGTGAATTTTGTTTACTGATCTTGTCGCACAAATAAATATTTATAACTTTTAGTTGGGAAAAGTGAAAAAATCCATGTGAAAAATTTTATCTGTCATAACCCTATATTCGATAACTTTTAGGCAACTGAAGCAAGCTGACATACATACATAATACTAATTTTAATTTGGGTTGACTTGCCGCTTGGCAAGGCATAATCAAGCCATTAATAAATATGCATCTAAATTAGGTTAAGAAGTGTGGGCTTGCAACACACCTCCACTCGGAGACTCACTTGGTTGCATTGCGATTGCCTTTTATTAGTAACCGTAAATAAAAATTTAACCCCCATTATCTGTCATTAAGATATTAGCTCAATTCACAATCTTCTGCAAATGGTCTTGCATCGTTGCATAAGATTGTGAATTAGGCTATTGGATACCCAGGATGAAGTCCCTAATATCCTCCAGTTTAGACTATCACTCATGCTCTCATGGAAACGTCTGCTCAGCATTTTAAGCCTATGGCGTTGCAGCTTCGGGCACTGGCAGAGAATGTGTTAAATAGGTTTGATTCCTCTTCATCCTCGCATATGCTGCAGATATCTGGGGGGTTATTATATAATTCGATTCGAAACGGAAATGTGTTCGAATGTAATGTTAATAACATACAAATTCGAACAGTTTCCGTTTCGAATCGAATTACATAATAACCCCCCTGGAGTGCCAATTTCTTGCTCTGATCGAGCAGTGACCAGTCAATGCGCCTATCAGGAGTCGCATCATCTTCCTACTTGTATCCAGTAGCAGTTTGGATCCTAATGAGACCAGTTTTTACCACATAGCCCTGGAGACTCTACAATCCTCTCAACTTCCCCACCCACCGCCGCTGAGTTCACTGTGGTAATGACCCATCTGTCACACATTTCCAATATGCATCTATAGCAATGGGGAAAAGGGACTTTGTCAAATTACTTCAAATCGTAGGCGTAACTTAAATCGCAAAGTATCTACTACTTAGAATTTATTTTCCAAAAAAATAATTATTTTAATCTCACTGTAAAAAAAAAATGCGAACTTTGACCAAATTAACAAAGTTATAATTACTGATTATGGCAGATGCAAAAGTGTACGCTTAAGTCTCAAATTCTTACTAAAAGGGGTTTGATGAGGTCGTTATGTATTAAAATATTCTTCATTTGTTTGTTTCCTTATGCGAATATATCACTTTAAGCCTGGATGACACGATCGGCACAATGTAACAATTTTCGTCGGCACACTGCAATAAAGTCATAAGTAATAAGCCAAAATGACATTGTTATTCAATTAATTCTTGAATAAGTCTATATGGTTTTATTACCAATGCAGTGTGGTGCAGTTATGTAATTATATTTCAATTAGTTGAGAAATAAGGCAAATTTACCTTGTTGCTTATAAATTTATTTCAGTGAGCCGTCGAAAATTGGTACATTGTGCCAATCGTGTGATCCAAGCTTTATATACTCACAATGTTGTCTGTCTTAGGCTGAGTTTACATCTGGAATTTCTTGTGTGTCATATGTCCAAAAAAAATTAACCACTAATTACTAATGAAAATATGTTTGATCCAGACATGTATTTATTGATTTAAACTGTTTCCAATCATGTTAGATTTTATAAAATTGTCTATTAGTTATGTATGGAACTATTTAACTTAATAAATACATGTCTGAATCAAAAAGTTTTTCATTAGTAATTAGTGGTTACGCTTTTTTTACACTTGTGTGGCACATGGCACACAGATGGAAACCCGGCCTTAAGGCTCAGTTAGCCGACTGTAATGTAAAGTAGCTGCAACGTAGGAAACAGCTGATCGATATTTTTATATGAAAAGTAGGTTACGTTACATTACATTTCTATAACCATTTTAATTACTTTTCACATAACAATATCGATCAGCTATTTACTACTGTTGCAGTTACATTACATTACAGTCGGCTAACTGAGCCTTTACTCTGATCAGTAACATTTCATTTCCAACATAGTGGCAACTTTGCAAAATATCCCTTCTTAAAACTTCCCAAAATATTAATGACCTTTCTTCTTTTAAGTTTTGGAGGGGAGAATTAATGCCAGCAAAGCGAAATGGTGTAAATGTTGTTGGTGAATGTGCACACATTTCATTTACAAGACACATACATACATATATACATATGTATGCAGATAGATTTGTTTATAATTTATAAACATGTGTACACATGCATGTGGGTACATATGTACATGTGTATGTATGTACATATATCTAAACAAGCAAGCGTATAATAATAAGCTGTTTTTTATTCTTTTTGATTTTTTTTTGGCTCCCATTATGGAGAGGTGCTAATTTGTAGTCGCCACTGTTACATTTACAATGTTTCTTTTATTGTACAATAATAATTATGTACATACATATGTATGTATGTAGTATGTTTCATCCACATGGCATGTATGCTAGAGTTTTGTTTCTAAAATGAGCAGAAGTGCAAGTATAAAAACAACTACACATAGCAAAAAAGATATAAATGTAAAAATGTGCATTTTTAGAAAATGTTTATGAAGATTTTTTATAAATATACATATATGTATATGTATGTATATCGTCGGTTGGTTATTGGTTTGCTGCAGACATAATGTATTTTGAATATACTATGCCGCAGACCAATAACCAACCGACGATATAATTATATGTACATATTATATGCATATTTCATACATTTGTACTTATGAATGATAAGTAGTAGCAAATTTTACTTTACAAAGTCTTAATTCAGCTGGGCGATAGATAGAAAGAGAAAGTATTTGCTCCTCTGTCTTGCACACATCTGAATTAAGACTTTGCAAAGTAAACTTTGCGTATCTAAAAGGTGTGTATAGTTTACTTTGCAAAGTCTTAATTCAGCTGGGAGGAAGACAGAAAGAGACTGTACTACTTATTACCTCCGTCTTTCACCCAGCTGAATTAATACTTTGCAAAGCAAACTTTGCATGTGTAATATATAGTGCAGAATTTTTTCGTCTCACAACTTATATACTAAAATTCTAATGTCATTAAAATGACCTCCTCCAGTTTGTTTGCAGCAGTCTATAATTTTGATATGTATATGTAGTTTTCAAACACTTTTCGCACATTTTGGGAGTTATCTCCTCTAAAACTTCACTAATGTTGGTTTTCAAATGCATCAACCTTCAGAAATTATCCGCATAGACAAGGTCCTTATCTTACTTCCATAAAAAACCCAACGGCGTCAAATCGCATAATTTTGGTAGCCAATTGCCGTCGCCAAAAATGTGAAATAACTTCGGGTTCACATACGTCAACTTTTGCTGATTAACTTTTAATTCAGCTGGTAGAAAAAAAGAGATATTTGTATTTCTTTCTCCGTCTTTCTTACAGCTGAATTACGAGTTGATCAACAAAAGGTGATCGGGACTAACGCGTTCTGGAAACTTGCCATGTAATAAATGCCTAATCGGTCGTTTTGTGTAACTCGTAGCAACGTCTTGTTGAAACCACATATCATGCAAGTCATAATCTGTAAATGCAGGCTAAAAATATCGACTATCTTACGGCCGTAGCGCTATGAATTGATGGTAATGTTTCTTCGACACTTTCACTAACACAAGCGATATTTTCGGCAGTGCCTACAATGTGACAATGCACAGGCCTGACCGCATCTGTCCCTTTTCAAATTTCTTTATAATCTCTCTAACTCCTTGCGCAGTAGTTCGATTATGCCGACCATAATCACCGCGTAGTACTGGAAAAAGGGCCATGTTTGAACCAGCACTTTTGTTAAAGGACCCATATTTGCAATTTTCACAAAATAAATGACACTTCAGATGACGGATATTTAACAGCTGACAGCCTTGCCAGACCGGAGGTTTTGAAAATACGTAGTGGGTAAGCTTAAGATAAATAATTATTTAAACCATGCCTATTTATACGCAATAATTTACCCCCTTATGCAAAAAAATATTTTACTTTAGCCTTAAAGTTCATAGTAGTTGATAAGCACTTTAAGGCTAACATAGCTTTATTAAAAAATCATATGCAAAAGACAACTTTAAATATTTTGTGATTTAATAATAAATACTGGTAACACCACCGTGTTCAACAACCACTTCAAAGCTTATGATGTACAAAATTGAATACAATTTCATTCGGGTATTCAAATATTTTTTTTATTTTATTAAATAAATTTTTATTATCTTGAAGTAAAGCAACCTAATTTAAAAAAAAAATGAGCTTCTGACTTAATAGGAAAACAGATAAACACAACCATGAAGTAAAAGTAAAAATATGTGAAAAATTATCACAATTTGTTTTATTCGAATGAAACGAGTATTTGAATATCCAGCTTTTTTCGATTTGTTTTGATTGTATGTACATCACTAAAACATTTTTGTAGAATTGTATATATTTTAATATTTTTTTATGGATTTTGCTATGTATTTCGAAGCAGTTAGATAATTTGGTGATGTTTCCCATTACATGACAGAAATAATAAATTTGAGATAAGAGCAGGCACTTCTAGCTTCATTTTCAGATGTAACATGAAACAGTATGTGCTATATTAGTAAAAATATTTGAGGTACAAAATACACATTTTGGAAATATCAACTTAAAGTAGTCTTAACAAACGTGGGTGCCTACTTTAGAATTTTTATACAATAATTTTTTTAGAATACAACTTTACTTAACAATAAGACCCTTAATCTTTTTCGTTTCTTTAATTGTCCCACAATTTATAAGAATAAAAATCTTCAACGACTGCTCAACGCAAAGAAGGGCATTGTGTTTACCATTCTATGTATGTATGCATGTGTGTTCCTTTGCGGCACCATATAAACCGAACGCGTGGACCGATGATTCTTACGTCAATCGATTTGTCTTAATCCCGGGAGTGTCAATAATGATATGCCAGTTGTCAAAATTCAATATAGAGGCCAACAAAATGGGTATCATTCGACAGGTATTTTAAAATCATCTTTAGGTTTGTCTTATGATTTTTATTTCAAATTACCATTTAGGATATTTAACCAGGGACAGAAAATAACTGTTATTTTTAAAAATTTACATCAAAAAAGCACACATAAAAAATGATCCTAGAAAATTTTTATTCTTATCATTATGATACTTAGGTGATGTGTATGCAAATTTTTGTATTACTTTTAAATTAATGCTCTTTTTGATAAAAGTCAAAAAATAACTTTCAATTTTGACTTTTATTTTTTAAGGCAAAAATTAAAAGTTATTTTTGACTTTTATTATTTTAGTCAAAAAATATAAGTTATTTTTTAACTTTTAATATTTTAAGGCAAAAATAAAAATATAAATGATAAAACATCCGTTATCACAATAATAATAATAATAATAACAATAATTTTTATAGACTTCTGTAATATACATCAATTATTATTACCTATAAATTGGAGGCAATAAAACTAGCGTATTACTATGCAATACTTAATTCAAGACTTTTATTTTTGCCTTAAAATATTAAAAGTTAAAAAATAACTTTTATTTTTTGAGTCAAATAATAAAAGTCAAAAATAACTTTTAATTTTTGCCTTAAAAAATAAAAGTTAAAAATAACTTTTAATTTTTGCCTTAAAAAATACAAGTTAAAAATAACTTTTTTTTTGACTTTTTCGATAAAAGTCATAACAGCTACGGTCCCTGTATTTAACGGTTCAAAGTTGGCCGCAGTCGGGTTTTTTGATTTTTTTGTATAAAAACTTTTTTTATTTGCTGTTTGTATTAAATTTAGGGCTTTGGTGTGCTCTGACATACATATGTAGTGAAATTTTGTGGCTAAAACTTTTCTTACATTTCATCCCCGCCCTCCCCATTTTTGAGGTGTTTTTCTTTAATATTTAATAGAATAGAGCCGACAATTGCAGTTATATGGGAGAAATAGAGGATTAATATGTTCCAAAAAAATTTGCGATTTTATTTATTTTATTACATTCCAAAAATTCATATCAAAAAGGTCAATAATTTCCATTTTACTCGTAACATGTTTTTTCCTTCTTCTGTAAAATTATGAAAATGTTAGTTGCAACATTTTGCATTTCACGTAACGAATGAGCAATATTCTGAATTATTTATCTGGTGTTAACTCATATTTAATATATAAAACCAATTTCCAAATTTTATATGGCTACGTGCTGGGCACTTTTGTGGTGCCCAGCATTTCCATGTTAATGCATGTGCTTAAAAATTTCTTTCTGTGCAGTTTCTTAAAAAAAAGATTTTTTTTTTTAAGTTGGTTTTGCTTTTGCAAAATGCATTCAAATTGAATTAGTAATGCTTGTTGCGGATGCAACATGCATATACAGACGCACATATGCAAATACGCTAGAGTATATGTATATGTATGTATGTACATACATATACATACATACAGTCGAACTTCTCTATAACGTAGCAGTTGGGGACCGTCAAGTTTCTACGTTATAGAGACTACATTTGTTTTATGTAGAAAATAAATTTATTAAGACAAAAAAATTGTTTTTACACGAACACATTAATTTTTTTTATTAATACACACATATGTAGAAAAATTATATGTATTAGGAGAAGAACATTTTACAGTTATATGTATTTTCAGTGACTAAATTGATGCAAAAAATCGATTGCTAAAAACTTCGCAATAGAGAGATTATTTAGTGTGAAAAATTCTATTTAGGTCTTAAAAAATTGTACGTTACAGAGAGAACTTCGCTATATGGAAGTTCGTTATAGGGAGATCAAAATGTATGAAAATACTCACAAAAATGTGTTCACGAATTTTATTTGTTATAGAGAAGATTTCGTTATAGAGAAGTTCGCTATAGAGAAGTTCGACTGTATATGTTTATCAGTACATAAGCATATAAATGTTATAGTATGTGTGTCCGCACATTTACATATGTCAGAAGATGCTGGTATGTGCATAAAGAATTATATGTACAGGGTGGGCCAAAAGAAACCAAGGGGTGTAAAAGTTTAATAACTTTTTTGTTTATTAACTTTTTTTTATTTTTTCTTTCAGATTATATAATATACAAAATGAAAATTTTTTTACACTAAGTATAAAAAATGATATCTCTTAAATGACCACCGTTTTCAGCTTCGCACTGATAGGCTCTTTTTAGAGCATTTTCCATAACATCTTTCAAAACTTGTGGCTGTAGCGTTCGAATTTCTGCAACAATGTTTGCCTTGAGTTCAAGGATTGTCTCTGGCTTGTTCACATACACTCGCTCCTTCAAAAAACCCCAAAGAAAATAGTCGGGTGCTGTCAAATCTGGCGATCGCGCTGGCCAAATAATTTCCGAATTTCGAGAAATTATTCGCTCTCCAAAAATTTGACTTAAAAGTGCCATTGTGTCTCGGGCAGTATGGGCAGTGGCTCCGTCCTGCTGATACCACATACCAGGTCTGTTTTCAAGAGCAGGACGTAAAAAATTTTCTATCATAAACCGATACCGCTCTCCATTTACGGTTCCAGCACTTCCATCTTCATTCTCGAAGAAGTAGGGCCCAATGACATTTTCAGATGTGATCCCACACCATACTGTACACCTGATGGGGTGCAATTGGCGTTGATGAATGGCTCTTGGATTTTGAAAACCCCAGAACCAACAGTTCTGCTTATTAACAAAGCCATTCAAATGAAAATGAGCTTCATCACTCATAATCAAATTTTCAATAAAGTTGATTTCATTTCTGGCCAACTCTTGAAATTTAACTGCAAAATTTAGACGTTGCCGATGATCTGCGGGTTTTAGTTCTTGGACCAATTGCATCTTATATGGGTATAACTGTAAATCTTTTTTTAAAATGCGCCGTAGTGACGTACGAGACATTTCTAGCTGAGCAGAACGCCTTCTGCCAGATGTTTCTGGTGCTTCGTTAACACTTTGCTGTACTCGTTCAATATTTTCCGCAGTGCGACTTAAACGTGGTCTACCGGTTCGAGGCAAATCTCTTACGCTGCCATGTTGGTGATGACGATTAACTAAGCAACGAATCATCGCTTCAGAGGGCGAAATTCTGACGTTAAAATGTCGACGATATGCTCTTTGCGTTAAAATAATTGATCTCTGGTTTAAATAATAAAATTCTATTGTTCTGATTCTCTGTTCAGTTGTGAACCTCTCCATTATAAATTCTCCAAGTGTTGTCTATATAATCTGAAAGAAAAAATAAAAAAAATTAATAAACAAAAAAGTTATTAAACTTTTACACCCCTTGGTTTCTTTTGGCCCACCCTGTATATGTAAAAGTTTTGACAGTTGTTGTGCTAACTTTAATATACATACAGGCATAATATGCATTGGTATATATACACACACACATATACGTATGTATGCACATACCCTGCAGGAAATGTCAATAGTAAAATTATACTGATTACCAGGGACAGGAGTTTCATGCAAATGCATATTTTTTCCCTTAACCCTTATAATCGCAAGAACGAAATATCTTTACGAAACAATGAATTTGCTTAAAAATGGCATCGATTTGTTAGTGCATACTTTTGGATATTTTGCTGAAAAGGCATATTTTTGCATAATTTGGTCATGAATGCATATTTTCGTCTCATATTTTGGTACAAATCTATTGTTTTGTGTCATATTCTTTCAAAAATTCAAATTTCTAAAAAAAAATTTTGACAAATTATTAATGCAAAAGTGAGTTTTTTTGCAAACTTATTCGCTTGCATTGTTTTAGAATTGACGAACTGACGAACAAAACCAGACTAGTGCCGTTAACTGTTTCACAGCATAGGCAAATAACTGAGCTACCTAGATAGAGACTAGCAAGGACAAGTCAGTTTTTGTTATTTTTTTTTAAGCAGGATTGAACTGGCTTTGGATGAAAATATTTCGTAACTGCATATATGTGTAGTTGGAGAGCCTGAAAAAAAATTAAAAAAATCATTTACTCAGGACATGTCTAGTTTTGTTCGCCAGCTCTTTAATTGTAGAACGATTATACAAGCACAACCACCTAAAAATTTTAATCGAAATTGTCATTTTGATGATTTCAAGAGGAAATTGTCTGCTATTAAAACCGAAAGTAGTGAAACCATTCTGCGGGAACTTGATATTGTTTTTAAAAATGGTAACGGATTTAAAAAACAAATCTAACATAGTATTCAATTAATTTTAAAGGTTGAGTTAAATAAATATATAAAATTATACAAAAAGAATCATTTAAATTTGAGCCGATTACATCCATAGACGTTATATTCGAAAATATTAAAAATATAAAATTTGTCAGTGAAAATAAATTAATAACAACTCTTTCTATTTGTGTATTGCTCTTTTATTGCAATATAAATATATTGCGAAAAAATCCTTATCATATCTAATGTTGTTTAAAAATTTAATGTAAAAGACTTGTACACGCATCTTTTGAGAAAATAAAATATTTATATATCTTTATTTAGTTGCATGTAAATTGAAAACATTTCTTTTGGATACAATTTTTTAAAATATGTGCATATTTTATTGTTTTTAGTGCATATTTCGCGTTTTTGATGTCATATTTTAGGCGCCTAAAATACGTTTTTTAAATGCATGAAGTCCTTGTCCCTGCTGCTTACCTATTGGCAATGTCACCACTACTACTGACAAATTGTACCCCAACTAATGCTATCTACTATTGACATTTAACACAGGCTTGTCCTACGAAATCTGCCAGTAGACTGCGTCAATACTGACTAAGTAGTTCTTGTGGGACCATACGCCGAAAATGTCAATAGTAAGATTGTGCTGACTTACTATTGCCGATATCACCACACTGTGGCAAATAACAGAAGTAAAACTACTTATTAATTTAAATTTTATGTTTCGCTGAATTTATAAAGTCAAACACTTACGTATGGATCTGAAAGTGTGACAAATCTTTAACTGATTGCACAAAATCTTCCACAGAGTAAAAAAAAAAAAATCCATAAGTCCCTATTTACACTATGCAAGTCTTATTGCTAAGCTGATTAGTTTATTAGGAGAGAGAGAGACGGGGGGAAAAGAAACGTTGCTGTTCCCCTCGTCTCTCTCTCCCTGAAACTAATCAGCTTAGCAATAAGACTTGCACAGTGTGATTTGGGACTAATTGTATAATTTCACTAAAATTGTTTAATTTTCACATTTTTTATTTTTATAGAATATGAATATGAATTGTTCCATACATTTATAGGTATTAACATTTTAATTTGATTTCTTTAACTAATTTTTTAAACACTTAAATTTTGCATGACGCCACTTTTATTTTCAACAAACCAATAAAACATTAAGAAGCATAGTTGTATGTATCAGAAAAAATATTTTCTACGCTTCGAAAACAATATTAATATGTAGACGCTCCATTGACAATGTCACCAAAATAGTCGACAAAAGTGGTGACTTGGGGACACTTAACCCCACGTTTCCTTCAGGGTATTTATGCAAATTGTCATATACCAATTTACATATTAAATACACATCCATATGCACACTCTTCTGCCCTAACATTTGCTGAAAACATGTGTGTATGTACATATGTATTAATTTATGTGAAACTTCATTAATATTTTACAATTTGATTTAGCAGGAAAGGTGTGTGGCTAAGTGTGTGTGTGTGTGTGTGTGTGTGTGTGTGTGTGTGTGTGTGTGTGTGTGTGTGTGTGTGTGTGAGTGTTTGAGTGTGTTAAGTACATAAACACAATTTCAAATCAAAACATTTAGAAATTCTTTAAACATTTATTTGACCTTAGGTGTTTGATTGAAATTCAATTTCCCTCATCACCTTTACGGGCAAACATTTATGAACATTTTTGAATTGTAAATTTAACGTTTAATTGTATTTAATAAGACTTTAATGTTGAAAAGCCAACCAACACCTTTAAATTAACGCTCTGATTTCAAAAGCAAAGAAATTTTAATATCAATGACCTTTTTAAGGAGAATGTCTTCTTTAGATATAACATATCGCTCATTTGCTTCAATAGTGGCATAACTCAAAAAATTATTTTTTGTATTTTATCTTGTGTAAAAATTTCATATAAATAGTATTATAAGTTTGTTGGTTTATTAAAAAGGGTTATTTAACAAAAACAAATGTAGAGACAAGTTACAATATGAATAGTTAACAACAGAATGAAAAAATATTTTCCATATATCAAACAATATAAAACATAATTCTATGATTGCTTTTCTATAACACCCCTTCTCAATCATGCAATCCTAAACTAGCACAAAGTTTAATAAATCTGCTATTATCTAAGGACTTTGTAAATATATCAGCTAGTTGATCCGCAGTCCCGATAGGTTCCACGTTAATAATTCCTTTTTCTATGTAATCCCGTATGAAATGATGCTTAATATCTATGTGTTTAGATTTTTTACACTCCACATTTGATGCCATACATTCAATACATCCATTGTTATCTTCATAGATAGTGATAGCCTCATTTTCAATTTCTCTCAAATCTTGAAGTAATCCACGTAACCAAATAGCTTCTGATACAGCTGTGCTCAAAGCAACGTATTCTGCTTCACTGGAAGATGTTGAAACAGTTTGTTGTTTTCTACTTGCCCAGGAAACCGTACAGCCATAAACTTTGAAAACATAACCGCTTACTGACTTTCTATCGACTTCATCACTAGCCCAATCTGCATCAGCATAACCAACTAAAGCTTTCGAATTATTACCATTATATTTCAGCTTTTTCTTTACAGTGCCTTTTAGATATCTTAATACTCTTTTCAAAGCTTGCCAATGTTCATCTGATGGGTACTGCTGGAAACGACCAAGGTATCCTACTGAAAAACAGATATCAGGTCTCACACACAGCATTATATACATTAAACTACCAAGTAATTCTTTATATGGTTTTTCAATGGAATGTTGCTTTAGGTTTGTAGATAATTTCAGACCTTTATCCATAGGTGTTTTCACTGAGTTACAGTCCATCATACAAAATTTGTCCAAAACTTTAGTGATACTTGCTTCTTGTGATATAATTATATTTTCACCTTCTTTTTCAAATTTCATTCCCAAGAAATGTTTAAGTATTCCATAATCAGATAATTCAAATTTTTCCGATAAATGATTTTTCAAACGTTCAATCAGTTTTGCACTACTACTTGCAATTAACAAATCATCCACATACATAATTACAAATAGCATATCAGAATGTTCAAATTTCGTATACAAGCAATAATCATGTTTCGATCTGGTAAATCCAAAAGCTATGAGGTATTGATTAAGAGTATCGTTCCAACACTTTGGAGATTGTTTTAATCCATAAAGGGATTTTTGAAGATGACAAACCATACCATTTTTTGTTTCGACTCCATCTGGCACTTCCATATAAATCTCTTCTCGAAGTTTTCCATTTAAAAATACTATTTTAACATCAACTTGAAAAATACTAAATTTTTTTTTAACAGCTATAGCTAGTATCACGCGAACAGTAGTCAATTTAGCCACAGGTGCATAAGTTTCTTTATAGTCGATTCCTTTTCGTTGGAGGAAACCTTTCACTACCAGCCGGGCTTTATACCGCATTGGAATACCATTTTCATCAGTTTTTATTTTAAAAATCCATCTTGATTTTAGTAATTTGGTATTTTCTGGACGTTTGACAATTTTCCAAACATGGTTTAATTCCATTGACTGCAATTCCTCTTTGATAGCTTTATACCACTCAGATGAATCATGACGAGTAGCAATATCGGAGAATTGACAAGGAACATCCGCAAAATTGAAACCTTCACTGCATATGGAATATCCAAAAGTAAATCCAAGAAATTTACCTGGAGGTTTACGCTCTCTTTGGCTTCTTCTGGGGAAATGCTCTTCGCTACTTTCAGTTGTTATAGATTCATCACAATTGTCATTATTGGCATCGCTGGTTTCGTTACCACCATCATGGCTTACATCTTCTTCGGAAGTTAATATATCTGTTTCAGGTATATTTTCAGTAGTATTCGTTAGGTCAATAGGACGATCGTCATCATTAAGAATAACAGGCACATTACGATCTTCATCCCCTTCTTGCATTTTACTTCTTATTATCACAGACGTTGCATTTGTTTGACAATCTGCATAAGGAAATTTCGTTTCATCAAACTTTACATCCCTGGAAGTTACTATTTTCTTGACCTTTGTGTCCCATAATTTGTAACCATTGGGAACATAACCGATCATAACTAACTTTTGGCTCTTAGCATCGAGTTCTTGGCGTTTTTGTTTCGGTACCCAAGCATAAGCTTTACAACCAAATATTTTAAGAGAACTTATATTTGGTTTATTTCGGAACCACATCTCTGCAGGAGTAACATCTTGCGGTAGTGCTTTTGTTGGACTTCGGTTTATTAGATAAACGCCAGTTAAAGCCGCTTCATTCCACATATATTTAGGCATACTTGATTGAAATAACATTGTTCTTACCTTCTCCACTAGCGTTCTATTGAATCGCTCCGCCACACCATTTTGTTGTGGAGAATAAGCTATGGATTCTTCAACTTGAATTCCTTTCTGTTTGTACCAATGCTTTTGTTCTTTTGATCCATATTCCCGACCTTGATCTATGGTGAGTTTAGAAATTGATGTTCCAAATTTAGCTGTAACCATCGCCTCATATTCAATGAAATTCTTAAACACGTCAGATTTCTTTTTAATTGTATATATCATTGAGAAGTGCGTAAAATCATCAATAAAAGACACAAAGTATCTCGAACCATCCCAAGCCACAGGATCTATCGGACCACAAAGATTAGAATGAATTCTCTCCAGTGGCCTCGTAGATTTAACGCGGGACTTATTAAAAGAATCACGACATTGTTTTCCTTCAACACAAATATCGCAGAAGTCGATCTTTATTGGTTTAATATTGATACCACAAACCATATTCTTGTTCATCAATTCACTAAATGAAGACTGATTGATGTGGCCGTAACGCTTATGCCATAACTGATTCTTTTCAACGTTTGTGAAACTTGCTACAGTTTGCTTAACGCTCAAGCTAACTTCATATAAGTTGCCTTTTAAGTAACCAGTTGCTATTAGTTTATTTTCTTTTAAAATGAAAGCTTTGTGTTTACAGAATCTCACTTCTATACCAGCTGCAGTCATTTTCTTTACGGAGAGTAAATTATCTCTTAGCTCTGGAACGAATAATACATTTTGTAGTGTTATATCAATATCTTTGTTGCTTTTTCCAACGATAACGCCAACTTGATTTGCAATTAGGGATTGGTCATCTTTAGCAACTTTAATTTTAATTGGATTTGGTAAATTATTAATTTTATCAAAATACCATTTTTCATTTACCAAATGGTCACTTGCTCCAGAATCTAATTTAAATTTCACAGATGACTTACCACTATTTGATATACTAGTATCAGCCATAAAACAAATAGAGTCTGTTTGTTTAACACCTTTTGCACTACGCGCTTCACCCTGACGGCATTCGTGAGCTTTATGCCCAATTTTATGGCACTTAAAGCAACGACCTGGAAATTTTTTCTTAAAATTTTTCGTTCCTGCAAAAGCCGTTTTTGTAGATCCTTCTTCTTCAACACGATTTGAAATCTTGGTTTCTTCGAGAAGCAAACGTTCCTTTACCACATTGTAACTCAGTTTGGATTCTTCTATATTTTGCAAAGCAGTAACTAATGGATCGAATTTATCAGGCAACGTCATAAATAGCTGCGTAAGGATATCACTTTCGTCTATTTTAGCACCGGCCATCTTCAGATTCCTTACCAAATTTTCAAATTTCATTAAATGTTCCATTACGGTTTGACCTTCGTTCATTTGCAGATTCAATATTTGCTTCCTTTGCTAGCACTTGATTAACAAGGGACTTCTTTGCGAATACATTCTGGAGGCTTTCCCACATTTCTTTGGCAGTTTGCTTTTCGCGAATGTATCCCAAACAGTCATTACTCACGAATGAAACCAGTTTGTCTCTTGCTCTTCTGTCATTCTTCTTGAACTCTAACAGCGCTGCAGCATCCGTTGGTGGTAGGCCAGTTAAAACTTCCACCAAATTCAAATTTTCAAAATGAATTTTTACACGAAATTGCCACTCATCGTAACCGCGACCATTAAATTGCGGTATACCAACACTATCTTTAAGATCGCCCATAACCTATTATAAGTTTGTTGGTTTATTAAAAAGGTTTATTTAACAAAAACAAATGTAGAGACAAGTTACAATATGAATAGTTAACAACAGAATGAAAAAATATTTTCCATATATCAAACAATATAAAACATAATTCTATGATTGCTTTTCTATAACAAATAGCTTGTACCAACACCTCCTGAGAGAAGAATTTTTTTTCATTTCTCCATTGAGTTGTATGCAAAATAAAAACTTAAAACGCGTTTTCTGCAAAACTGGTTTTTTTTGAGTTGTGCCACTATTGAAGTAAATGAGCGATATGAATATTTATTACATTTGCAATAGCACCAAACAATAAAAAGGTTCCTAACGACTGATTTTAGTATGTATGGGCGTTTTGAAAGTTTTCGGAAAAAAAACTCCACCTTCCCTTGTGTTTTGGGTATGGGTAGGGATGAAACGATACGAGTAAATACAAGTAGGTACTCGATACTTTTTCTCATAATCCAAGTACTTTTGGTATCGATACTTTACTACTGAGTACCAAGTAGGTATCGGTAAAATGTACTCGTATCGATCAAAAATACTCGTTTCTTATTTGCCACAACAATATTGAACATGACGTTAGTTTAACAAAATTTCATTTCTTCGTATTAAGTTTAAATTTATGTTTAGAATATATCTGTGGCAAAAAGGAAAAAGTGCTTAAGTCGGGATAAGCTGTTTTTAGTGGACGGTACCCATGTAATCTCCGTATTAGAAAGTACCCCTGCGCAAAATTTCATTTATTTTGTGCGCTTTTTTAGGAAGTTATAGCGCGATGGCTTACTTCTTATCTTTTTTCGTTCTATAATCTCATATGAAATATTACCTTACTTTAGCTTATACTTTGGTATATTTCAAATCGAATATGTTATTTATAGTGTAGAACGAGATTTTCTAAAAGAAATTTAAGTGAATACCGAGTTTCCTAGTTTAACTGTAAAGAAATACTCGTGGATTTCCGAAAATCGACTTGAAAGTTTAAAAGTGCTCTTGCAGTAGAGCAGTAAAATATGACTGAAGCACTTTTTCCTTATTGTATTTACTTTTGTTTCACTACATCAAATCATATGAAGAACTTGACCGATACAAGTACGTATCGATGCTTTTTATTCGATTCTGAGTAGGTATCGATACTTGTGAACCGATACCGTATCAAGTAAAAGTATCGATACCTTGGTGGTATCGTTTCATCCCTAGGTATGGGATCTCTTGAGCACTTTTATGTAAAATCTTACGTAATACAATTTATCCCTCTGACTTTCTTCCGCATAAGAATCAGTTTGCTATTGTAAACTTGAAACACTTATACAAAATTTAATATAAAGTAAATGAGAATTCTCTCAGACATTATTAGATTGCTGCAAAATCAGTATATGACAATGAATATTCTTCTTGTTTGGATATTTAAAAGTTGTGAATTTTTCTTGCTAAGAAGTCGAAAATATGTATTGATGAACTTTGGAAGTCACATTTTTCTCTACAAAGACTAACTTACAAATTTTTCCTCGGGGATAGAATGGTTTTCTAACAAGACAAAAGCCATTTCAGTATGAATCAGTTAAATTATCGAATAAAATATTCTGTTAAGATGATACGTTGACAAGAAGTTTTTACTTTCAGCAAACAAAGCAGAAACTTTGTATTAATGGTAAGATGATATATGTAGGTCTCCTAAATATCGGAAACTTTAGTCGAAAATCAGACTTCCAGAATACCCCGGCTGCACTCGATGTTAACTAAAGTCAGATTCTCTTGTTATCGAGTAAATTTCAGAAAAAATTACATTTTCTGAAATACCTACCCCGATTTCGATGATACGAGTATTCACCACAGATATTGACTATCAAAGTGCTGAAAAAACCCAGGGAGCCCAGCCCTCACGTTTCTGAAATACAACTTCATAAAAATTGAAAAAATCGTAAAATTTTTATTGTGGTGAGCATAAAAAACGTACAACTTCTAAACTACAAAAGCCAAAAATTTTATTTCATGCTATTTTAAAGGTTAAAATAAAGTTTTTTATATGGTGTGAATTTTGATTTTTCCCAAGAGAAGTTAAAAGGTCTTGTGGTCAAAGTCGTGGCCATAAAAAGAAGGCTTAGAGTTAGGTACACAGAATTTTCTTTTTTTGCATTTGTAACACTTTGAATTTCAATCCCTCATTTAGTAAACGTAAAAGAATTTTTGGTCTATCTTTTTATATAACTCCGAAACAGTCGAGGCACCACCAGCCCAAGCGTTTTTTAACCTCAAGAAACAAGTGACATTTGAACTTTTCCAATACAGAAAATTTATTGAGATTGACTTGGTTGAGACATTTTTTATCATATTTGAACCATTTGTAAAATTTTTAAGACTTCATATTTCAGTAACCAAACGATATTAGGGCCTAAAAATTTATGGTTTCAAAGATCTTTTGACATACACTAGCTATGGTGAATTTCATTGAATTGCCGATCCGAATTGCTTTCTATTTGATAATCTCCTGATTATGTAAGATGTTGGAGATGGAAATCTTGGTGGTTTTATAATAAACTAGCTGAGCCCGACAAACGTTGTCGTACCCTCAATAATTTATTTTTTAAATCCAAATTACTCCTCCCTGTGGTCACTTGTTGGTTTAAAAACAAAACGAAAACCTATCGGGTATTGACTCGAACCTGTGGTGATAATTTCAGCTCCACAGCTCTTATAGTTCCAGAGATTATTTGTTAGGAACAAACACACACTACGATTTTATATATGTATATAGATTAAAGGTAACTAAACTAACACAAGCTTCCTTTATTCTATTTAAAAAAAAACACCAAGATTTCCATCGCCAACGCTTCACACAATCAGGCTGAATGATTTACTCTAAGATTTACAATACAAATCTTATTTCGTATTTCGACTACTTCGACTTTGACAATTTCGTCATAGATTAAAGAAAAACTATTGAAGTGCTCTTTAATCCATTACAAAAATGTCCTAGTCGAAGTCGAAATACACCAACCACCACGATAGGAGGAATTGATTATTTAAATTTTTTTCGGTAATGTCATTAAAAAAATTTTATATTTTACTCACGAAAAATAAAATAAAGAGTGGCCACAGACAGACATACGGTAACGCTTTCCCAGCATTTACTGTGATTTGTTAGCTAGTTTTATAAAAGCAACCATTCACAATAATACTAATCAAATGTTGGAGGAAAACAAGTTACTCACCTAAAATGAAAAAAATAAATAAATAAATAAATAAAAACACTAATTAGAAAAAAATTTATAGCGAGAGTTATTAAATAAAAATATGTATTAAAATTTTAAGAAGAAAATATGTATTTCGAGTTAAGAAAAGAGACGCAATAGGCAAATGGTCTTGCATCGTAGCATGTGCAAAATGGTATATATAACAATTATTACGGGTGAGTTAGTAAGTATCAATATACTATACCATTTTGGACATGCTACAATCAGGGTTACCGTTCGTCCGACTAAAGTCACAATTTGACCCTTTTGTAGCGGTCGGCAAATTTTTGTGGTACTTTTTTTATGACCGACTTTTGCGACTTTTTTGATATTCTTGGGACTTTTTACCCTTTTCACAAAAAACATTTAAATTGCAGTAAATTAAAATTTTGTTTTAAAAAAAAAGTCAAAATAACGTTGTCAAAATTTAAAAGCAATTCACAGATTGTTGTTGATTTGGAAGCATTTTTATTATTTTGTATTATATTAATTTTTTGCAACTTCTTCATTTAATAAATTTTTCCCAAATTTTCAGTAGATGTTTCAAAAATTAGTTTTAGCAAAAATAGGTTCTTAAAATTAGGGTTGTTATCGCTTAATTTATAAAAATAGGACAGTAGATGGAAAAAACCCGGACATTTCGTTAAAAAAGTAGGACTTAATAATAAAATGAAATTAATTTTTTTCCAAAAAAATATTAAATACATATGAACCTCGCAACATTTTACATAGAATATTGAATATTTTACCCAACGCTATCGATATGTTTACATTAAATTCCACCTTCATATGTATGTACACATTTAAGAGTATTTATGTATGATAAATGCACAGAAATATCATTTCAAATATTATTTAAAATGTTGGAAATGGAAGAGTTCATAAAAAAGTTGTTATTCATTAGCTGAGAACCCAAAATAATTTAAAATTCAACCGATTACACATGAAATAAACGAACCCTTTTTACGCAAATCCATCGATTTTTTAAATACATCTCGATAATACTAGGTATTAAAGTAACATACATATCTCAACACTCAGCAACAGTGTTATTTATTAGATAATCTGGACATCCAATAAAAATTAATTCCTTTTTGTTAAACAATGGAAAAGTGAAAAAATGTCTTAAAAAGTATCTTATCTTTTTCGAGGATGAGAGATCCTAAAAAGAGGACAGTGTCCGGGAAAAAGAGGACGGATAACAACCCTATAAAATAAAAATTGTGGTTTCATGCAAAATTATTTTTAGCTGCCAATTCAATGAAAGAAAAACTTGTCGTAAAACATACAGGTGTGTACCAACATGTGAACAATTTTATAGATAAAGATATAGAAGACTGGATTCCAAAAAAAAAAAAAAATATTGATATATAGATAGAAGTATAAATATATTCACCCAAATAATAGGATATGTGGCGCCAAGATCAAACGAATAGAATTGTGGTAAAAAGCTCACGGGGTTTTGGTTCGAAATGTTAGAATTTTGTAAAAATATTTTATCTTTAACTTTTTTAGCCTGTTTTTAAGCCCTACTCCTTTGAACTCGGCAGCATATGAGAGCCAAATTTATTAAACTTAAGTAGATTTCTTCAGTATGCATACAAGAAAATATGTATTGAAGCACATACAATAATGCATGAAAAATGCAGCAAGATTTTTGTTTTGATTCAATAATCTTTTTTAATAAAAAAAACGTTTAAAAAGATGTGCAACTTTTATTTTCCCACGAGACTTTTTTGTGCGACTTTTCAAAAATTGCTAGCGGTAACCCTGGCTACAATGCAGCACCATTGGCACAAGATTGTGAATTGGGCTAATAAAATTCGATTTAGTTATGCATCGTGAAAGTTTTAAATTGCAAACTGCTTACATATCCATATAAATACATACATTTACATACATATCGCACATCAATAGTGTCATAACTCAAAAAAACTAGTTTTGCAGAAAACACGTTTAAAGTTGTCAATTTACATACAACTCAATGAAGGCATGAACAAATATTCTTCTCTCAGGAGGTGATAGTACAAGCTATTTATATGAAATTTTTATGCAAGATAAAATACGAAATGCATTATTATTCTGCATTATTAACTCAAAAAACTAATTTTTTGAGTTAGGTCACTATTGAACTGAATGTGCGATATGTATGATTTAAAATAGGTCACCCTGTAGGATGATGAATATTTTACTCGTAATAACAGTTCTAAAAATGTAAATGAAGAAATTTTCTACCACACCTCAAAATACAGCATATTCAGAATCGAAAAGTTTTGGGTTCTTTTTTTATCGCATGTCAAACTTAAGATACGGATTCTGATATCTAGGATGCTTCGCTCCCCCCAACCCTCAAATCCAAATTTGTTCCCAAGTCACAAGAAAGCTCACTTGAGACTATATATGTATGTATGTCCTGCTTCTTAAAATATTCTTTTTTTCCACGCCCGAAATGAGGAGGCGTGAAGAAAAATGTTTGTTTGCAGCACTAGAATCGTCATTAAAATATCATGTGTTTGATGATGAGTCGACCTGGGATAATATGTGTAATGATTAAGTTATTTAAAATATATTTCTATATAAACAAAACCCACTTCACGTCATGTCAATTCATTATGAACTACTTTACACAACAATTTTTTAAAGGCTCTAGTTTCGATACCCTAAATATGTAATTTACGATTTAAATGGGCGCAAATTTCAATCCTTATAGAAGATTATGCATTTTGTCCTTATGCTCTAATCGTGTTGATTTCAATTTACAGATTTTTGTTTTTAATTTAAAGGGTAAAAGGAAATAACAAAATTATCTAAATTGCATTTTATAGCTTTAAAACTAATCTCAAGAATTGAAAATTAACTAAATTTAAAACCGACAAATAAGTGCCTACAAAACGAAAGGGAGTTGAAAAATATCATAGACATGAAAAAGAAAACTGAAAACCATAGGCGTATACTTTGATAATATTAAATGTAAAGGGGGGTGGGGTGAGATTCAACAGCAACTAGCAGGGCAGCACTTTCACACAGAACTAATACAAATATCGTTCATCGAATAAATCGTTTCATAAATAATCAAAATCTACCCTTTCGTTTCACTCCAAACAGCGCTCCTGTATTTTTTCTCATCTTTTTCGCTTTAATGGTCAACGATGGTGTTGCTGATGATGATTTTCCCATTAGTTAATGCAATTAGATACAGCCATACTACCAAGAATTGCCAGAGAAAAATGTTTAGTTGAGTTTGTGAGATATAGTAGATTTATGTATTTGTTGTTTCTGCAGGAAAATAACAAAAAAAAAAAAAAAAAAAAAAAAGGTTTCCAATTGTAATGATTGGGTCAAACAACCCCTTTTTAATGGATTTTATTTCTAAAGAACGTTGATGTTGATGTTGCTGTTGATATTGACACTAAATTTGTATTTGTGTGAAGGAAAAGTAACGGGGGGAGTTTGAATAAATTTGTTGAAAACAAAAAAAAAAAAAAAAAAAAAAATAAATGATGATTTACATGATGGCTTTAGGAGCTAGATGTTCCCTAGGGTAACAAACAAAGCAACAAAAATAAAAAATAAATAACTACTCTTCATGGAAGCGAGGAAGAAAAATTAATATAGAATCAAATCAAAGTGTGTGTGCGTATCAGTGCTGCCAGAAAAATGTTGACTCTTGTCCCCAATTTAAAACGTCATGTCCCCAAAAATCCCCATTTCAACAGAAAAATCCTAACTTTTGTCCCCAAATATATATCATTCATAAAATGATTATTAAGTCTTATGCGCAGGGATGCGAAATAAGATTTTCACAAAGTTACAAGACAAATTGTACTTTTTCCCCTACTAATGAACCAATTCTTTATTTTTATTTTTTTAAATGTTTTTATTAACTAAAAACGTTCATATAATGTGTGTGTAAAACTTATGGCCTATTTCCCACCTGCGAAAGAAAACGTTCGACTTATAATTTATATTGAAAACAAAAACAAATCTTCGTATTTTATTGTTGTTTTCAATATAAATTGTAAGTCGAACGTTTTCTTTCGCAGGTGGGAAATAGGCAATTAACAATTAACAAAAATGCACTTTCAAGTTTATTTATTATAAGATTATTAATTAATACTATCAATTAATATTGATATTTAATTTTAGAAGTTACATTAAATAGTATCAGTTTTTGAGATCAGCATATAAAACTAAAATTTAGGATTTACTTTTCCATCCATTCTTTTGATTCGATTGGAGTCAGTCGAAGTAGATAATCTGAAAAAGATAATAGCAAAAAAATAATTACCCCTATCGTGAACAGTTTTTCCCTCGAAATATTTTCCCTTTTCCCCAAATTGCAATCGTAATTTCTCTTAATTTCCCTTATTGTGAATAATATTTTTACATGCATTTTTTCACTTTTCTCTTCGTTTTGTTCATTCACTTTATTTTTGCAGGCGAACTGAATTAATACACTGCGTAATTTCAATACTATACTTGCAATTATATATAAAAACTTATAAATAACAATTTTTAGGGCAAGATCAATAAATAATGTCCACGATTAATGACAATAATACCTTGGAACACCTTTTTTCATTGGACATGAATCTCTTTGGTTCACATCCACAACTTTACATTACTACATTTGAAACCCAAAATATGTGTATTTCATATTATTAAACTTAACCCTACAAGAAATGAATGACTGAAACTAACACAAACGACAATTTTTCACTAATACATTTGCAATAATTTTCCATTGAATTTATGACTGCCAGTCAATTGACTGGTCATTTGACTGGTAGAGATGACCGACACATTTATCAATTATAGTTGTTCCTCTCTAACATGTATGTAAGAGTGAAACGTCTACTGTACATATACTAAATCTTTTAATACATCGCATTTTATTGTAAAATATACAATTCGTTCGGTCTGTGCAATAAAATTTATACAAGTGCTAAGAAAGTTAAGTGAAGTTAACAATAATACTACATAAAAGAAATTGAAAAGATTAATTTAATTTATATATATATGTATTATATTATATGTATTTCTTTTTAAAATTTTAGATATTTACAAAAAGGTGTATTGGAGCTGGAGAAAAGTGTGAAGAAGACTTGAGTGGCACCACCTACGTGATTTTATGTATTAAATTGTATATATATATATATATATATATATATATATATATATATATATATATATTATTTCTCTATTTTCTTGTAATAAAAAACAATTGAAATAACTTAAAAATTATGTTTATTTATTTAAAAGTTACATTTTACCAGTTTCTACGTATATATTGACTAGTAACAGTTGACCAGTCTCTATGTAAACATTGACTAGTCATAGTTTACCAATGATTATGTAATCAGTGACTGGCAAAAAAGAAACAGAGTAAGCAGTTAAGATATATGTGTTTTGATTAAGTGAAATTAATAAGTTAGAGAGAGATAAAAAATCACACGTACACAAATGTTTTGGTCATTTTTTTCACCAAGCCCCTAATAAACTAACTGGGGACTGTGACCGAAGTTGTGGTCGTCGCTACTAGCCAAATGACTAGTCAATTGACTGGTAGCCTTCTTGTAGGGTAATTTGTTTGAGTTTCAATTAATTTTGAAGCTTTACAAGTCTTCTTCACGTTTTTTACATTCACTACGCATTGATAGCGGGAACAAACGTTCCCCTGAAATTCGCGATTGCAAATTACCCTTCATGGTGAATGAAAATTTCATGGGAACAAAAATTTTCCATTTTATTCACGATAGGGGTGAATATGAATTTATGAAGTTATTGCATACATAAATACATTTTTGCAATCGAAATATTCTAAATAATTTCCCAATCCAAAACTTCATAGACATCAAGTTCGTCTCCGTCCTCTACAACTCCCTTTTTATCATTTCTTCAGGAAGCTCAAATTTATGGCAGCATATCTTATAAATATTTAAATGTGATTTTATTCTTATTAAAGATTCTAACATTTCATATTGCAGATTATTCCTTAATTTGATTTTGGTAGTGTTCATGCATGAAAATATTCTATCCACAAACGCATTACTTATTGGCACTATCAACAGGTTGAACACAGCAGCTGCAATTTCACAAAAGAAGTAATTTCCGGCATTATCTTCGTACTGATATACTATTGCCCAAAAGTCAATGTATAACATTTTTCAAAATTCCACACACCTTATCAAATCTATGTTTTGTAATGTGCTTAAATTGCAAATTTTTAAAAAGTTTAAAGTTTTTCATATTTTCTGGGAATCACACATGCATACACAGTTTTTGATGTGTAAACATCTATACGCTAGGGGGTAAAAATCTTTGGACTTTGATTTCTTTGCTGAGATTTCTTTGCTGAGATTTCTTTGCTTTTTGCTTTTGCTTTGCATTGCCAAATCGGTGTGAGCTATGTATGAGTGTATTAGTGTTTGAAAGAACCCTCTAGTCAGACTAGAACCATATGTCTCTATGTCAATACTCTTTCTCCAGCGACAATTGCACTAGTTAAAATGTCGACAACTTTCCTTTTATGCAAGAGTAGAGATACGTTAGAGACAACAGTTGTAGTGTATTTCTATTGATATTGTCAATGAACGCATCAATAGTTTGTTTTTCTTTTTTATTATGCTATGCAATAATATTAAATAAATATATGTAGACGAGCGTCACTAAAACCTACTAGTGAATTTTTGGTTCAAATATCTCAATATCGTCATAAAAGAACTACCTTCTCAATAGTGCTAAAGTCTACTGGTAGATTTTCTATGACAACCTTATGTTATTTGTCAAAAGGCGATTACATTGGCTGGGGTACACCTAGTCAGTAGCACTATTGACAATGTCACTAGAAAATCAATATAATTTTACTATTGGCAACGAGCGAGGAAATATCGATATTGTAGACTAGAGACCCTAAAATTTACTAGTGAATCTTTGGTGCCAATGTTTCCATGTGGTCCCAAAAGAACTACTTAGTCAGTAGTGCTACAGTGTAGTGGTGGATTTTCAATGACAAGCTAATGTTAAATGTCAATAGGCGATTACATTGGCTAGGGTAGACCTGGTCAGTAGTACTACTGACAACGTCACTAGTAAATCACAATTTCACTATTCGCACTTTCTACAGGGAAGCAATACCAAGCAGAGAAACAAGTCGACCGGCTCGAATCCGACGGTGCGCCGCCGCCGGTTATTTTTCTGTATATTTCCGTACACCAAAGGTGAAAATGAACCGTAAGAGCTACGGACTTGAAATTTGGACACAATATGTAGACATTTGGCCACTACAACAGCAAATACATGAGCGTTAAAAAATAAAGGGTGTTCCAAAACGAGCAACGAAAAATGTTAAAATCCCATGTAATATACATACAATTCTATGTACATATATACATTTGAAATTTTAAAACTTAGTGTATTTTCATACAGACTACAACAATTAACACTAAATTTAAAAAATTTAAATCAATGGGTGTTCCATCAGTTAATGCAATTTTGACTTTGTAATTTTGACAACTTGCTGTATCCTGGAAACCGTAAGAGTAAAACTCTTGAAATTTTCAAAAACGGTAAAACTAAGAAATCAAAAAAATATAAAATCGCCAAATATAAAAAAAATCGCCAAAACGAAAAAAAGCACCAAATTAAAAAAAATCTCTAGGACTAAAATAAATCGCGAAAAACCGCAAAAATCGCCAATATGAAAAAATCCCCAAAATGAAAAAAAAAAATCGCCGGAATAAAAAAACCCCAAAAACAGAAAAAAATCGCGAAAATGAAAAAAACCCCAAAAAACAGACAAAAATCGCCAAAATGAAAAAAAATTGCGAAAATTAAAAAAACCCAAAAAGAGAAAAAAAACGCCAAAACGAGAATAAAGCGATAAAACTGAAAAAAATCGTTTAAACTGAAAAAACTTAAAAAGTTAAGAAAGCTAAATAAAAAAAAATGATAAAAACCGAATGTGCGCGAGTGAGTCAAAGTCGCACTTTACTGAATTTATTTTAATTTCAATGCGTACACAACAACAAGAACAGTAACAACTAAACGATGAACAACAGGAATTAAAAATTAAAAAGTAAAAGTAAAGGCATTTACCATAGACGAGCACTGCAGTACCACTAAAGTTTCAGTAAAAACAAAAAAAATTTTACTCTGATTACTAAAATTTTTTTCTACAATTTTTATAAATTGCCTAAATGATTTGTTATATGATAAGGTGCATTGAATTTTCAGTAATCAGTAATGCCCGTATTCATAATGAAAATCTACCAAGTGGCTAAATGTTTTCCATACAAAAGTTTCAAAATTTGAATGAAAAAACTTTGCCACTTGCTACGGCCATACGATTTTACTAGTAATGCAAATTAAATTTCATTAGCAGTAAAAATTTACTGAATTTTTTAGTAATCAGTAAATTTACTGCTAAATGCAATTTTGAATGCAGTACATATACATATACTGCAGTGTGCCCATTTACTAACCAAATAAGTTTAATAAAACAAACAAAAACCAACAAATTCATATGTAACTATTTACAATATTGAAAGTTTTGATACTTTTAATTAATTAATTTAACTCACATTGCTTTTTTTATGCGTGACACAAAAGCTAAGGTAGAACCGTACGTAGAACAATTGCACAATCAAAATTTTCAACAGTAATTATTCTTTTTCAAAGAAAAAAAATTAAATTGACAAAGAGGTAGTTGTGCAGCTGCGAGCACAGTTTTTTCTATGTACATATATATGTTCGCGGTCATGGTAATGATGGTAATATCATCTTCATTATATAGTATGATTGCCACAATACTCTAAGGGCCATTATTACAACCTAACGATAAAGTTCCTGATAGTTAACCTTAACATTAGCTAACGTGAACGATAAAGTGACCATTAATTTTTTTTCATTATTACAACTGTCCGATAAAATAAATAATACAAATGATGTATTGTGGCAACGCTGGTGTAGATATCGGCTACTTTGACTGTTAAAATGCTTAAAGTTCACTTTGAAAGTTACTATGAGGATAAACCTGCTGTTAGCTTATCAGTCACTTTTACATTAATGTTTACTTGTGATAATCAAAATATATTTACCTGTCAGATAACATCCTAAAATTAACTATTTGTAAGTTGTAATAATGGCCCTAAGAGATTTTTAAAAACTGAAATGTTACCAGTAATAAAATATTATGTCAACATCCACGATTAATTATTTTCCTGATACATGCAAATTGTTAGAGCTCAAAATGAAAAGTTCCCAAATCCCTCCCAATGAAATTCTGTCCCCAAATTAAAGACGAAATCCCCATTTTGGCGACAAATCCCCTAATCTGGTGGCACTGGTGCGTATGCACACAACTTTTCAACTGTAGGATAAAAGGGATGGTTAACAAATAATAAGAAATAGTTGGCAGGATAAAAAAGATTTTAATAATTTTTTCTAAATCTGAAAACAAAGTTTTTTTGTTGAGTATATTACGTTAAAAGGTACTTCATCTACAAAAAGGGTTTTCTTTCTAAAGAGGGCTATTTTCAACGGCTGTTATTTTTGAGCACTAATTTTTATTTAAATTATATTTTTCATATATTTGAAAATATTTTTCTAAAAGGTAACTTTTTAAGAAATACTTTCTTAAAATGGAGCTTTTTTAAAAGGTACTTTTAAAAGGTACTCGTACCTTATTTAAGATAGTTTTTTAAAGGGGTTTTAAAAGTACTTTTTTAATTTATTTATATGCAAAATAAAATATTTAAATACAATGTTCACTTTATTTAAAATCCACTTTTTGTGAACAGTAATTGTTTACAAAATACTTTTTGCAAACTACAAATTTTTTAATTGTCTTATTTATGTATTTTTTAGTCTTTTTCAACAAGGTTAATTTCATAAGCAGTGCTTTTTTTAAAGTTCCTACTTAAAATGCATTCTTTTTGAGGAACTTTCTTTGAAAAGTACTTTTTTTAATAGGTACTTTTTTAATAGATACTTTTTTAAATGAAATTTCTTTAAAAGATAATTTAAAAAAAAAAGTTTTTTTTTATTATTAAAAGGTGCTCTTTTAAAAATTCTTTTTTAAAAGTCCTTTTATTTAAACGTACTTTTTTAAAAGGTACTTCTTTTAAAATATACTTTTATTTAAAGGTACTTTTTATAAAATGTCCTTTTTTTAAAAAGTTACTTTTTAAAATGTCCTTTTTTTAAAGGTATATTTATTAAAAGGCACTTTTTTAAAAGTTAATTTTCTTAAAGGTACTTTTTTTTAAATATATTTTTTAAAATGTACTTTTTTCAAAGGTTCTATTTTTCAATGTACTTTTATCAAAGGTACCTTTTTTAAAAAGTCCTTTTTTATACGCACTTTTATTAAGGCAACTTTTTAAAAATTATCTTCTTAATACTTTTTTTAATGGGCCTTCTTTCAAAACGAACTTCTATTAAAAGGTACTTTTAATTAAGTTTGAATTGAATTTTTTTTTAAATTTCTATAAAAAGTACTTTTTGCATGATATACTTTTTTAAAAGATGCTTTTTTACATGGTAATTTTTCAAAATCTCGTGTTAATAAAAAGTATATTTTTCAGAAATACTTAAAAGTACTTTTTTAAGAAATACTTAAAAGTACTTTTTAAGTGTAATTTTTTTATTTAAAAGATACTTTTCAAAAATTACTTTCTGTTAAATTTATTTTTTGGATGGTAGTTTTTGAAAATCTACTTGTTTCAGAAAGCATATTTTTAAAGTACTTTATACTTATTTCCAACTTCCCGATATCAAGAATTGGAATTACTGATTTTACTATAATTTTCAAAACTCGAGTTTCCATCATACATATGTCCACGTTTTGAGATAAGTGATTCTGATTAGTTTTAGGATGATGTACGTATGTATGTATATTTTTTCACAATAAAATTTAAATTTTTTTAAAAGAAAGTGTGCGACAAGTCGAAAGTATATACATATATGTCGATATGTATATTAGTTCCCATAGTTCCTATCAGGAGCATAGGGCCATGACAAATCGTGTTTGACATTGATAAACCGGCCCTGTATAATTAAAAAAATTGTAATAAAATTCTTATGTACATTTAAGTGAACAAATTTTAATAATTGTTGAAGCCTTGCTATCGCTTCGGTTGCAAATGTTTATTCCACTGTATAGTCGCCATAGACAGACGTAGTAAAATTTAACAGTTAGTCCTTAAATAATTCTTACTTACATAACTAAAAGTTGGCTAACTCACGTACATTTACATTTTCATAAGTTTTTATTCTTTTCTTTATGAAATTCGCTTCGAGTTTATTATAATAATCTTGTTGCCTGGCTAGAAAGATATACCTGTCTTTACTTTTTATATGTATGCATCTATACATACCAATATACTTTTTGTTATAAGCAGAAAAATAACCAGACATGAAATTATCAGTTAGTAACCTTTTTGGTTTGGTAACACAACCATATTGGTAACTGAAAAACTAGTCAAGTGTTAAATGGATAATTATGGTGTTTTTTTTCTTCTTTTATCCTTTTTATTAATAGCCAGTAGGTGTTTATTACTATGAAACTTTTTTCTAGTTCTTAAGCAAAGTATTATTTTTTTTTTGTTTTGAAGAAAAAGTTATTAAAAAGAAATATGTATGCGTATATGTGTGTGTGTATGTAATTTTATAAGTGTAGTTTGTTATACAGTTTGATTATTATTTAAACAAGAATTACCATTGAAACGGCAACAGAAAAAGGGATTTTATAAAAGGATGTATAATCTTAATATAATTCTCCCCTGAAGGCAACATGCTTCTTTATTCCAAACCGGAAATAACTTACACATTTACTTATATACACTAACAAACTTGATTATTTTGCTCATGTAAACAAACAAATGAGATTTACCGTAATATTAGTAAATATAGAGAGGGAAATTTAAACACATGCAGCAAGAGTTCAATTACAGATTAATGATGGCGAATGCTGCAGTGCACGTGCTGTTAAGCTGCATTCGTGCTGTTAAGCTGCATTTCCAACTACATACAATGTAGAAAACATCCCTGTTAATGATTGTATGCATGTATGTATGTATGTGTGTATGTGTGATTGGTTTAGTCTGTCCATTTGTTTGTTTACTTTAATTTAAGCCTTAAAGATTATATAATTTTTGTTTCATTGTCCAAATACTCATATCTATATCAATTAAATACTGGTTGTTTGCGTTCCAAATTGTATCTCCTAAATAGTTTTATCCTTCTATTTATTTTCAATCCTTGTGTTTTTTTTTTGCATTTTTATTTGATGTGCAGCAAAAACACACATGACAATAAAAAAAATTAAAGTAGAAACTAAATTGTTTTCGAAAATTTAAATAAAACAGGATCATCATAAATCCTTGAAAACAAATGTTACAAATTTATTTTTAGTATACAGTACTCGTATAAAAAAACATAAGCCCAGCGTCTGTAAAAATACGATAATGATGACAACAAAAAAAGAGAAAAGAGAACAGAAATATAAAATTTCATTATAAGAATCCTGTGGTGGTGGTTAAATGAGCGGCATAAAAGTGTAATTAACTTGCAATTGAAGAGTCTCAAAGCAAGAAAGTCAGTTTGGAAGAGGCACTTTTTTAAAAGCCTATTTTTAAGGTATTTTTGTAAAAGGTTTTTAAAGAAATTTTAATTACATATATTTTAAAAAATATTTTTTTAGATGTGCTTTTTTAAGTAATTTTGAAATTGTTGGCTTCCAATTTTTATTTTTTTAAAAGCACTTTGAAAATATGTACTTTTTAAATTTCGCTTTTTAACGAACTTTCATGTAAAGATTTTTTTTGCAAAAACTTTATGCAAAAGAGTGCTTGCTTTAGAACCGTATTACTATCATTTTTATATGGAAACTTTCCCATATTGAAAAGTTTTTTTTCCTTTCTAAGAAGCTTTTTCCTGAAACTTTTTTACTGCTAAGTTTAATCTGGTTTTTGTCAATTGTTTTGAAGTTTTGCGGATGGATAAATTTCTAAAACAAAATGTGAATTAGACCCTTAGATAAAAAATAATAATGAACGCAGTTGCTTTTTGATTTTTTTTTTATAGAAAGATTTAAATTCCACTTCAAGGTTTTTTTTTAATTTAATAATTATCTCAAATAATATTTTTCAATCTTTCTTTAACCCTAAACAACATTTAGCTAAATGAAATGAAATGAATTGATATTGAATAAATTTAACTAACACACACGTTTCTAGCCGCAGATGACAAATTTAATGGAAAGAAAGCGCACACAGAGAAAAAAACTTAAAATAAATTTAGATTCATGATTAAAAAGATGTAATGAATATTTAGAACAAGATAAAGAAGAGTTTGACAAAAAAAAAAAAAAAAAAAAAAAGAAACAATCCTCCAAATACACAGATGTTATCATAAATTTATAGAGCAACACAAGCATGCAGCGACATAGTGCACGTTTGGACGAAAACACATGAGCCCGTTACTACCCTTCCGTTGATCTACCCTGCCCCTTAGCTATCGTGTTTTACAGTTGTAGAGGCTGTTTTGTTCCCCCTTTAATTTAAGGCATTTTTTTTTTTTTTTTTTTTTTTTTTGATAATTTTATATTGTTGAGTTGAGCTGTAAAACGTGCAACACGCGTCACACTGTTTTTGGCACGCATCACATAGCCAGTTTGTTTTTACGAGCAAATGGAAGAAGCAGCAGCAACAACAAGTTGAATTTTATTTTTTACATCCAAACAACATGTGTGAATGCGCCCGTACCCATGTGTGTGTGTGTGTGTGTGTTTACGAGCTTTTATATGGGGTACACTTTTGTAAAGTAACTGACTGTGTTACTTTTACATCCCTTTCTCCAAAATTCTCTTAAAAATATACATACGACATCTCTCACTACTTTACCACCGCACACACTCTTTGTGTTTCTTTTGTTTTTCTTTTCTTCTTCTTCTTTTTTAATGCAAAAGATAAAACAAAACAAAGAAATCATGGACAACGACAAACAAAAAAAAACTGGTCAAGCGGCCTTGTGCCTTATATTAATGATGAAGATGAGTGAGGCCTGCTGACCAAAAGCAGCAGCAACAAAAACAAAAACAACAATAACAATAATAAAACAGTGTGGCACCAAAAACAAGTTCTTTGTTACAAAATACGAGCAGTTCAAAAAAAAAAAAAAAAGCAACAAACAAGTTTTTGCTTTTATTTTCTTTTTGGTGTTTAGATTAAGAAACAACAACAACTACAACAACAACAACAACAGAGATATCTAACTGACTGCAATAACTACAACAACAACAACAGCAGCGAATCGTTAAGTTAAAACAGGAATTTATGCAAAACAGCAACAACTACAATTAAATTAGCGCACAATTTGTAGAAAATTCACTAGGGTTGGTGTGTAAAATCTTTTCCCGCAGGAGCCATGAGAATAAAGGACACCTCTAATATTGGAATAGATGTGCGTACATACATATATTTTTATGGGATATAATGTTGATTTAATATAAAAACCAAAATGCAAATCCCAACTTTTTAGATTGTAGGTTAGTTACCTATATTATGCAGGGTGTTTTTTTTTAAAGAGTGTCATAACTTTGAGTTGGTATCACTGCTTTCTTTGAGCACCCATTTAACAGCTGATAGTTGCTTTTTGTTTAATTTGGTTTGAAATTTCATTATGAATCGACTTACATCAGAGGCAACGCGCGCAAATTGTTGAAATTTTTAATTAAAATAAAATTGTTCCATTCGTCAAACTCATCGTGCACTTCTTTTATTTACCTGTGTGAAGATAAATTTCGAAATTTAAACCCAAGACACAAACCAATTGCATTAACAGAGCTATGTTAACCTGATAACAGAGCCCTGTTAGACATGAAAATTTTGGAAGTACATACTCAAAATGGAATCCTGGCCATATTTTTCAACAAAATGAGCTAAAAAAAATCGAAACATGCAGACTATTATATTTTTCTATATAAAAACAAAAAATAGTAATAAAAAAACTAAAAGAAACTATAAATTTTTAACTATCAAATAAATTAATTTTTTTATGGAAATTTTTGAATTCCTAGAGAACGAACATACCTGGGCGGCTAAATTTTTTTAGAATTTATGTCTTTTGTGCTCTTTTATAATATCCAGATTTCAAAACCTTTAACATTTGCGTTTTTCATAAAAAAATTTGATTTTTCTAAATGTTCAAATTTCGATTTTCACTAAAGGACGAATTTCAGGAGAACGAACATACCTGGGCGGCAAAATTTTTTTGGAATTTATGTCTTTTGTGCCCTTTTATAATATCCAGATTTCAAAACCTTTAACATTTGCGTTTTTTTCATAAAAAAAATTTGATTTTTCTAAATTTTCAAATTTCGATTTTCACTAAAGGACGAATTTCAGGAGAACGAACATACCTGGGCGGCTAAATTTTTTTGGAATTTATGTCTTTTGTGCCCTTTTATAATATCCAGATTTCAAAATTTTTTTATGAAAAACGCAAATGTTAAAGGTTTTGAAATCTGGATATTATAAAAGGGCACAAAAGACATAAATTTCAAAAAAATTTAGCCGCCCAGGTATGTTCGTTCTCCTGAAATTCGTCCTTTAGTGAAAATCGAAATTTGAAAATTTAGAAAAATCAAATTTTTTTTATGAAGAACGCAAATGTTAAAGGTTTTGAAATCTGGATATTATAAAAGGGCACAAAAGACATAAATTCTAGACAAATTTAGCCGCCCAGGTATGTTCGTTCTCTAGGAATTCAAAAATTTCCATAAAAAAATTAATTTATTTGATAGTTAAAAATTTATAGTTTCTTTTAGTTTTTTTATTACTATTTTTTGTTTTTATATAGAAAAATATAATAGTCTGCATGTTTCGATTTTTTTTAGCTCATTTTGTTGAAAAATATGGCCAGGATTCCAGTTTGAGTATGTACTTCCAAAATTTTCATGTCTAACAGGGCTCTGTTATCAGGTTAACGTAGCTCTGTTAATGCAATTGGTTTGTGTCTTGGGTTTAAATTTCGAAATTTATCTTCACACACGTCTTTTATTTTATGGCGTACATAATCGATGAAGGACATTTCCGGTTGAATGGTTATGTAAATAAGCAGAATTGTCGCATTTGGAGTGAGGAGAATCCCAAAGCTTTTTGTTGAAACAACATTACATCCACAGAAAATTATTGTTTGGTGAACTTTATGGGCTGGCGGAGTCGTCACTGGCCCATATGTCTTCAAAAACGATAATGGTCAGAATGCGAAAGTTATTGAAAATTGGTGTTCCGGATTGCGCCTTCTACGTGCCATATGGCAAAAATCATATTTTAAGCTTAAATTAGACGTGACATAGCCATAATGCCATAGCCGTAACCAAACAAAAATTCAATTGGTTTCTATGGTGAGAGTTATGGCTTATGGCGAGTCACCTATAATCAAATACAGTGTTAGCCATTAGTTTCGTTCGAACGGCTGTTTTCTGTGGCTATGGTTATGTCACGTCTGATTGAGCCTTAAACATGAATTTCATACAATTTTCTTTCCAATAAAGCCTGTTTCATTGACATTAAAATATATTACCTTATGTTCTTATAATCTAAAATTGTTTCACTGTATAAAAATCACCCTTTACATATGTACGTACCTACATTTTTTTTTAAATTTTATTGTTGGGATAAATTTCAAATTGATTTCAACGTGGACAGTTGCTAGAGGGTTGAATTATGAAAAACAAATTAATATAAAAAGAAATATAATACTCGTACATACTGGTAATGATAACATAGAAAAATGTAAATACACTAAATAGGTACAAATGTTTCTAAGATTTTATCTTCAACAAAATATGTAAGTATGTATGTACATATGGGTGTAGTTTGAATTAGTGTCCTGCACAAGATATCTTATAAGAACTTTTAAGACATGAGGGAGTTTTCAAATGCTTTACTGCAGCGAAATCTTATAAAACAAACGTTAACAACACTGTTTGCAAGAAATTTGTTTCAGTATTGTAAGTATAAGAGTAAAGAAGAAAACACTTCGTGACGGAAGAATTTGTGATACTTGCTTCTTTCTACGCATGAGCGCGTGTACAAACGTCATGCATGTATGTGTGTATGATTTTTTATTTTTCTGCGCACATGCAAAGGCACACACTTGCATTAACATTAGTTGTATGCGTTTAATCACATAATAGCTTACCATCTACATATTACACACACACTCAAACGTACAATATGAAAAATAACAAGCATACACTAATCAACAGTACTTCTTTTGAGTGTTTGTTACAAACAAGCTGTCTTGGCGACATCGCTTGTTGACACTGATATACACATACACCAATACATCCATCGTGCTTCGCTTATAGTACAACAGCATTTATTATTGATTTAGTATAATACATGTGACGTGAATACATTTAAAAATCATGACGTATTTAAAGGGTGTTTTTTATTGAGGCATAGAACTTTAAGTTGGCATCACTTTTTTAACTGGCGGCCATTTTGTCAGCTGTCAAGTGATTAATATTTAGTTTGGTTTGCCATTTCATCATGAACATGTAGACAAAAGAACAACGCTTGCAAATCGTGCAAATTTATTTCGAAAATAATGGTTCAGTTCGCGAAGTTTACCGCAAGCTCCGTCCATTTTATGGTCGACATAATCGTCCATCAGAGCAATTAATTCGGTTAACCATGGATCGTTTTCGCACTACGTTTACTCTATGTGATAATACGCATCCACAGAGACGTCGAACAGTGCGCACCGAAGAAACAATTGCCGCTGTAGAGCAAAGTGTTGAAGAGGACCCGAATGAATCGATTCGCCACCGTGCACAGCAATTGGAGCCGACTAACCGACTATTTTGTTCCCGAATTGGATGGCATGAATGTGGATGAGTTGTGGTTCCAACAAGACGGCGCTACATGCCACACAGCGCACGTCACAATCGATTTATTGAAGGAAACATTCGATGAGCGCATAATTTCGCGGAATGGACCTGTCAATTGGCCACCAAGATCGTGTGATTTGACACCATTGGATTATTTTCTTTGGGGATATGTGATACGCCAACAAACCAGAAACGTTAGGGACTTGGAAGCCAACATTCGTGGCGTTATTGCCAACATACGGCCCCATATGCTCGAAAAAGTGGTTGAAAATTGGACCTGTAGAATTAGCTTTATTCGAGCCAGCCGCGGCGGCCACATGCCCGAAATCATATTTAAATATTAATGGCATAAAATTATCCTTCCAATAAAGCCAAATTGATGGACATTAAAACGATTTTCTTGTGTTTTCTTTCAATTCGAAGTTCTATACCCCTCAAAAAAACACCCTATACATTTAAAGACTGTTTACGCAGGTCTCTAGTTTGAATAAACTTTCATAGAAAAAATGTTATGGCAACTGTTCAATAATTTTTTTATGAAAATAAAATAATAATTGCACTCATATCTAAATGAAACACCTAGGTCCGAAATTTAGAAGAAAATAAAAGAAAATATCATACATACAGTGGCTCAAAATGAAACTGGGACAACGTACTCGTACTTAAAGCTGGGGTCACACGATTGGCACAATGTATCAATTTTCTTCGGCTCACTGCGATAGAGTCTTAAGTAATAAGCCAAAATTACATTGTTACTTAATAAGTTATTGAATAATTCTATATGGCTATATTACTAATGCAGTGTGGTGCAGTTATGTAATTATATTTCAATTAGTTGAGAAATAAGGCAAATTTACTTTGTTAGTTATGAATTTATTTCAGTGAGCCGACGAAAATTGGTACATTGTGCCAATCGTGTGACCCCAGCTTAAGATATTGAACTAAAAAAAAATCAATACAAAAATTATTTTTAATTAAATCAATTTAATTATTTTCAAAACTTCATTTAACAAGATCTTAATATATAAAAAATTAATTAATTTATTATTTTAGTACTTAAGATACGAATAAAAAACTTTAAAATTCACGTTTTAAATCTCAAAATGTAAGTGGGACATCATAAAATAACACTAAGCTTCACTTTAATTTCATATACATACTTTTATAGCCGGTTTTCATACTTTGTAGATAGATCTTTATTGGATTTAACCGCTAATAGTCTTCGCGGCATTGAATTTACCAGGTTTAAATAGTACGAAGTATACATTTTTGCCAGATTAGCAGAAGCCTATGCTACCCAGTGTGCACACTTCTACCGATATTCGGTAGATTCTACCGAATATGTTTGTGAATTTAACAATCTACCAATTCTACCGAACAAGGCCTGAAATCTACCGAATATTGTTATTTAGTAATTTAAGTCTATATATGTGTAAATTGCCTATTTTGCCACATGGCAGTGCGGCCGCAGAGTGGTAATTTTCTGTCATCAAAATCATTAAAACAGAACAAAGAAATCGGTTAAAAACTGAAACTATAAATAATCTAATATTTGCCAAAGAATTGTGCCTTGGGGATGAAATATTTATTTCTACTAATGATTTAATAATTTTTGCACAAAAGTTTAAATTCATAAATGGATCTTACATATAATCTTTGCAGTTACAAATGTTTCCCAAATAAAAGTTATTTTAGTAGCTTTATAAAACCTAATTACAAAAACTGAATTCCTGTTATTTATGTATATTATTTTATATATGCATGGCATATCTATATAAAAGGTAAGGGCAAATAACAGGGGATGAAACTTTTTTTTATTGGAAATGCTTCATTATTTATGGGAGTTTAATTTCCAATCACATGTGAAGTTTTAAATGCGCTTTTGGAACCTGTTTAGTTTGATACTCCTTGCACTTACCATTTATCTTTATATAAGTACATATATTTTGTTATTTTTTGTTTCTTTGAATTATTATTTTTCATGTTTCTCTGAATAGAAAAAATTTTCTACCGAATTTCATTCAAATCTACCGACTTTTTTTTGTCGATTCTACCGACTTTAAAAAAAATTAAGTTTGCACACTGATGCTACCTGCATTATCTGTAGAAAAGATTTCGGAAGCGAATATTCTCTATCTCTCTAAAGAGAGACAGAGAGAGAGAGAGATCATTGGATTGCAGGGCGTGTCATCTCTTGCGTAAGATATCATACAAACTCTGGCCCGGTAGTACAGCTATATGCTTGTCAAGGTGATGAAAAATAAGTGTGCCACAAGAGGACCAGAAGCAGTGAGCGTCTCAAAGATTCCCAACGAGGCTAGCGAATCACATATGTATTATATGCACACACGTACGTCAAAGCAACCAGAGAAGCAAGGTCAATATGGTAATTGAGGCAAAACTGCAGAGTTAATAAAACATAAGTTCATAGGTGATTGTGTAAGAAATAATAAGAACTGATTAAGGTAATTATCCCGGGCTTGAAGAGTACAGATTTCCTGGTAAGAAACTTGTCTTAAAGGATTAGCTACTCGAGGATACAGTCATAGTATTTATATTACGACGATTTCAAAAAAAAAAGGGAGTTAGGATGGGTGGAGGTGTCTACGATGAAAACTTCAGTGCAAGAATTCCATTCAGATTGATTTGAAGTATCTGCTAGTAAAGACTAGGGCGGCAAGAGGGCTTATGTATTATAAGATATCAGAAGATATTTATGAGGGCAATTATGAATAAAGTTACGTGCGAAATTTTATGAGATTTCAAACAATAGCAAGTAATAGGAAAAACAAAAAATTCTAATTGGAAAAGGGAGACATTTCTCGCGGAATTTTATTCATAATTGCCCTGTCCCAGCAAAAAATTATCGACACTTAGAAGCAATACGTTGCATCTCTAGAAGCACTAACGTAAGCCAGACCATTAAAATATGTTCTACGATCGTACACGAACAGTACGCAATTATATATGTATGTGTATAGTACAGGCATACGTTTGGTGGATGATTTATTGCTATTGCTTCTAAGTGGCTCATCGCGAAGAAAAATCATGCATTATAAAAGCGCAATTGCAAGTGATTCCGTTTCATGGTCTCCCTTACAAAAATGCTTCCAGCAAGCAAAAATTTTTGCTGGGGTATATCGCGCCATAACTGCCGAAATAGCTTAAGCGACATAATTTTCGAACTTCAATTTTTGACCAAAATTGATTATTTGCCATCGTAAATAGTCGAATGTCGTCAAAAAAACGAAGTCCGAAAAATTTGTCGCTTAAGGTATTTAAGCGCTTATGGCTCGATATCTTTAGCGGCAGCAAGGTAGTAAATAAATTTTCGATGTCTCTCAATGAGATAGCGAGTGGTAAAACTCAATTGGTTTGCTAGACACGCAAATTGCTTAGACAACTGCATAGCGCACGGTGTTGTCAAGAACGGAACAATATTGGATGACTCAATTATAAGTAAATTCACCTGCATTCCTCTCAAATATTGCGATTAAATATAATATTCCTCAACAAAGGTGGCAAAATGAAAGGACATGATGTACGGTCAGGACCTTATGGCTTCATTATAACAAATAAAGAACTTTTGTGTTACTAGGGCTTAAAAAATATCAAATAAGATTACCAGTAACAGTGCTAAAAGATCTATGGAATACTAGAATTCAGAAACTCTAATGATTTGGAGGAATAAGAAACTGTAGTTCAGGTCTCAATTGTCCTGCGCTATCAAATGAGCTTACGGGCTATTCACATATTGCGTAACACTATTTTCGGAGTGATTATACCCCCCTCCCCGCCCCCCCCCCCCCCTTATTGCAGATTTTTGCAAAATTCTCAGTATACATTTTTTCAACCGTAACATCCTCCGCCCATAGGTCGTTACGTACTTATGGGTATATAGCCCCTTAGGAATAATTTCGACTCTTACAACGAGAGCCGATTGAGTGTCGATTGCTGCAAGTGTATCACTACAATATCGATTTGACGGACGCAACTGAACCACCTCAACAGAAGGGCTGCCCTTACAACTTAATATAAGGTCGATTAGGATCGTCGAGATCGATTCTATTGGAAAAGAGGAACATATAACCTTGAGAACTTGGCAGTCCTTTCAAAATCTTACTCGAAATAATCTGTATAAATTCATAATAAAGGGCAGATGGTTAGAGAAGATACTGGACTTGCTCAAGAATTCGCCTCATAACCAGCCACACATTTACTCCGAAACCGGTTCATACCCTTTTTTTAGGGTTTCTTACACCAAAGGTGAAATGGAACCCTATTGTTTTCGCTACGCTGTCCATCTGTCCGTCACATGGTATTTTCTCAGGAACCGTAAGAGCTACGGATCTGAAATTTGGACAGAGTATGTAGAACCTTGGCCGCTACAACAACAAATCCATGAGAATTATACATTAAAGGGTGTTCCAAAACGAGCAACGAAAAATGTTAAAATCCCATGTAATATACATACAATTGTATAAACATGTATATTGAAACTTGAAATTTGTAAAATTAGTGTATTTTTATACAGACTACAACAATTAACACTAAAATTTAAAAAAATTTAAATCAAAGGGTGGTCCATCAGTTAATGCAATTTTGACTATGTAATTTTGACAATTTGCTATATCTTGGAAACCGTAAGAGGCAAACACTTGAAATTTTCAAAAACGGTAAAACTAAAAAAACCGAAAATTATAAAATCGCCAAACCAAAAAAAAATCGCCAAAAATTAAAAAAAAAATCGCCAAAACGAAAAAAATCGCCAAAATTAAAAAAAAGTTCTAACACTAAAATAAATCGCCAAATTCGAAAAAATCGCCAAAATGAAAAAAAAACGCCAAAAATCGAAAAAAAAATCGCCAAATCGCGAAAATGTGGCCAAAACTAAAAAAATTTTTTAAATAAAAAAAATCGCCAAAAATAAAAAAAATCACCAAAAATAAAAAAAATCGCCAAAACCGAAAAAACGCCAAAACAAAAAAACCGAAAAGACCCCAAAAACGAAAAAAAATGCCAAAACTATATATTATATAGGATGAAGTTTGTATTAAATTACATATCTAGTGTTCGTACGGAACCCTTCGTGCGCGAGTCAGAGTCGCACTTTACTAAATTTATTATGAGAATATTTCTTTGCAAAATAAAAAAACTTTTTTAAATTTGTAGCCTCTCCCAAAAAAAAAACTTGCTCAGGAACTGATTTTAAAAGTTGAGGCATTTACCGAGCAAAGGTCAAAAATTATCGAAGAAATTTTTTCAAAGAAGTGTTGAATATTTTTGCAGAAAATTGAAATTTCTCACCAAAAAGTAGCCACAAACTGGTTTAAATATTTAATTTTAACATTTTTCTATTTAATGGTTTAAATATTATTTATTAAATATTTACTTAAAAACTCATTTATATTATTTCACGGGATTTTTGGGCGGAAACTTTATTTCTATGCATGTATGTATGCATTTTTTGTTAAAGGAATGTGAATAAATGGTCCTTCTTGGAATTTAATAAAAATTAAAATTATTTTATTTTTAAAACAACCCTATTTCATTCAGTCTGTATCATACAGAAAGTAACTTGTTTTTAATAAGACTGTTGACGATGTTGTTTCGTTTTTATTTATTAGGAAAACAACACCCGACCTATCTATCGTATGGCCATAAAATTCGTAAAAAAAACAAACTCACACACATAAACACGAACCTACTATACCTACAATAAAACCATGAAACGAAGGGTCCTTCGTCCTACGAAACAACATAACGACCGGCTGTGTTTTATAAACATCATCATTCTGTTTAATGGGGTCGCACGACTCTCAACGTCAGGATATTAAACTTACGGCAGCCAAACAGTTAAATGTCTGATGATGATTCCTTGTTTGTTTTTTATTTGTAATTGCACAATTTGTATGTATGTATGTATTGCTGTGTATTATATTTTAAAGGAAACATTACATATACACATATATACATACATATGTACATACATAAATAGTAGGTAGTATATTTTTGCTGGTCGGGTTTTTAAGCGAGTGCAAAAATGTCAAGTTCAGTTCAATAACATTAAATGAGAGGTAAAAAGCAATAACAAAACGCAAGAGCACTTGTTTGTGTATGTATACGTATGATTGCACATACACACACACACACACACACACACACACGAACACATAAATACAGGCAGTTAAACAAAATACTAGCAATATACAAAATAATAAAAACGACTAAATGTCTAACTAAACAAACGAATGAACGAACTAACTAACGAACGACATATAGACAGGCAGACACAGCCAAATAAACCAAACCGTTAGCGCAACCACACATTTACACCAGCCTTTATTTTTGAAAGTGTAAATGTGTGCATAAACACACGCACGCACACACACATATAAGAGACCGAAACATGGAAATAAATTCCGTTATATGTTGAGAATCATAATGAATATTAATAATTAAACGATACCTTTTGCAAGGAGTGAAAGGATAACGAATTCGAGCCAGCGAGAGTAGGAGACTAGGAGAGAGTGAAACTGTTATTTAAAGCAGAAAAAAAATGTACCTAAACTTATGGAAAATTAAAGTTTTTAGCAGCAACATATTATAAATATTTAGTCAGCGATAAAAACTAATAACCACTCAATTAGATTTGTTTTTCAGTAAAAGATTGTAATTGTCAGACTTATTAAATACATACATATGTACTCGTGCATACATATGTACATACATACACACATATCGCTCATTTACTGAAACAATGTCATAACTCAAAAAATGGGATTTTGGAAATAATGATACAGAATTAATCCTCTTCAACAACAAATCATATTGAGTAAAAATTTCCCTAAAATATTTTGTATATTCAGGTCTTGAGAGCCAAATAAAAGTTTCTTTTTCCATCAATGTACAATTAAAAGGTAACAGGGACTTGAGCGGCAAGTTTTGTATGAAGAACTTGCAGTTAAAGCTCACATTAACTTTTAATCACACATTGTGAAAAGGGACGTTAGTTGTATTTAAGTTGAAAGTTACTGCTGGCAATCTCGTTTTTTTGAGTTATGACTTTGTTTAAGTAAATGGGCGATTTGTATGAGTGTATAAATATTCTTAAAAGAACTTACTTTTTTAAAAGGTAGTTTTAAAAAAATTAAATTTTTTTAAAATACTAATGTTAATTTACTTTTTCTTGAAAGTATGTTTTTACGTTTTTGAAAAATATATATTAAAACGAATTTTATTAAAAATTATCTTTTTAAAAGGTCTTTCACTAGAAAGGAATTTTGTAATAAATTCTCTTTTTACATACACAATTTAGGTTTTTAAAAGTTACTTTTATCAAAAATGTACTTTTTCTAAGGTAATTTTTCTTAAATTTTGTTTTTTCAATGCAGTTTGTCCTAAAAGTCTTTTATTAAAATGTAATTTTATTAAATATACATTTTTTTGAAAATTTATTTTATTTAAAAAATTTTACTTTCTTAAGATTTTTTTTTAATAGATTTTTTATATGTACTTTTTATTAAAAAACTCTTTCTTTAAAAGTAAACTTTGTTCTATTTTTTATTTTTTTTAAAAGGTTTTTTAACGTTCTTTTTTAATAATTAAGATATTTTTTTAGTATTTATAGAAAATATACCTTTCACCTTCGCTAACTGGTATTTTTATTTAAAGTACTTTTTCCAAAATGTTTTTTAAGGTACTTTTTTCAAAAGGTACTTTTTTATAAGGTACTTTTTTCAAAACGTATGTTTTCAAAAACTTCTTCTTCCTCTTTAGAAAGTCTTATTTTTCGCTTACCGGCATTTTTCTTTGAGGTACTTTTTCTAAATTGCACTTTCTATCAGGTACTTTTTCAAACAGTCCTTCTTGAATAGGTACTTTTTTCGCTAACTAATATTTTTCTTTGAGAAAATGTTTCTAAAATGCACTTTTTTATAAGGTACTTTTTTCAAAAGGTACTTTTTTGTAGGTACCTTTTTAAAAAACTCCTTTTTTAAGAGGTTTGTACTTTTTTAAAGGTACTTTTTTCAAAATGTTTTTTTTTTAAACGCACTGTTTTCAGAAAGTACTATTTTCAAAAGGTACTTTATTCAAAAAGTACTTTTGTACCTTTTTAGAGTTTTTTTTATAAATTAAAGTTTAAAGTTTTATTTTGTAAGAGGTATTCTTCTAAAAGGTGCTTTTTTACAGATGATTTTACAAAGGAGTCGGGATATTTTTATGGATCTTGTTAGTAGTACAGTTTTAATTAATTTCAGGCCCAATTTGAAGTAAAGAATTATATTTTTGTGTAATTTGACGAATAAATTCGCTTTATTAGCCAGCAAAAATGATGCTGCTAATGGATAGTAGTTTTTTAATAGGTTACAATATAATGAGTTGTGCTTATTCATATCTTTATTATGGTGTTTATTTATATAAATTATTTAAAAAAGTTTTTTGGCAAGTTTCTTTCTTGTGACTGGTTAATGACTCAATGATTGAAGTAAAGGGTGTCCCAACAAGAACGCAAGATTTACATTTTAAATAAAACACAGATATTTAAAAAAAAAAATCGTGAAACTTTATTATATCGTAAAGTAGACAGAATGAGGTTATGTATGGAACAACATATCGGGGAGATGGCCGCCGCGGCTTTGCTGGCACACACGTCATCTTTTAATGAAATTTTCAATGACCGTTTTGCATAAATGCTGCGGTATTTCATTAATGCAGCGTCCAGTTTCCTCTTTTAAGGATTGAGTCGTCGTCGACTTATTGGCGTAAGCCATCGACTTCAAAAAACCCCAAAGAAAAAAGTCTAATGGTGTTAAATCGCACGATCTAGGCGGCCAATTCTGGTCTCCAAAACGCGAAATAACATGACCATGACCGGGAAATGACTGAAGCAGCAATTGAATTGTTTCTCTGGCGCCGTCTTGTTGAAACCACATGCCTTCCACATTCATTTCTTCATTTCTGGGCACGAAAAAACAGGTTATCATTTCACGATACCGAACACCATTGACTTTGCGCTTGACCTGCCTCATTTTCATAAAAAAAGGTCCAATGAATCCTCCAGCCCAAAATCCACACCACACAGTGACACGTTGGGGATGCATTTGATTCTCGTGAATCACTCGAGGATTTTCCTCACCACAAATGCGACAATTCTGCCTATTGACGAAGCTATCAAATTGATCGCAATTTGCGAACTGTAGCCGCAAAACTTTCACCATTTTGGTAAAACAATTTCACAATGAGAATGCGTTGTTCATTCGTGTAGCGCTCCATTTTTACTAACCTCGTACCTTCTACTAGCAAACAATAACAATTATTCAAATGTAAAACAATGACACTTCGAATGGCGCCAAATTTAAATCTTGCGTTCTTGTTGGGACACCCTTTATATACGTATTGAAATCTAGAATGGTAAATACTGTTCTTGATGTGTTTAGAAGATAACCACCTGCCACCGATAATTAAAGGTCTTAAGTTCAGTAAATGCTTCTTGTTCTCTAAGGTCTTCATAAGGATAAGAATTCATGGATTTTATACATACATACATATATTATTTATGCTCCCTGCTCATACTTGTATGATTTATGTACATTTCGGTACATATATTCTTAAAAATGTTGTTAAAATAACAAAATAAACTTTCTCTTTTCATAGACCAAATCCAAACATTTGTTTATTATTTAAACTTTTCTTGGTTTTAAAACTTTTGCAAAAACTTATGTGATTATATTTTCACTTATACCTTCTTTAATATTAAATATTTCATTTTGCTCTTAACAAGTATTTTCCATTACATTTTTTTTCTCAAACAGGAAGTGATTTTCAAATAAAAGGAAAACAAGTAAACGGAGGGAACAACAAAAAAGAAAGGCGAAAAAAAAACAATGTACCTAGTAGAGAATGTTATCTTGTTTTGACAAGTCCTTAATGCGCAGGTGCCCGAATAAATAAGGAATGCAAAGTCTCATCGAAAGCAACATCAACATCAACATCATAATGAGCATTTATTTAATTTATGCTCTTTCTTGTTTAAACTGTTTTAGTGCACATACTCACTCAAATGTGTGTATGTGTGTGTGTGTGTGTGTGTGTGTGAAAAATACTGGGAAATTTTGCGTCTTTTTTCCAGTTGTTTGTTATACATAAAGTCATCTTCCGTGTATTAAACTTTTATTTTTATTTTATTTTTTGCTTGGTATAGCTACAGATATTTCGTGGCACTTGAAGCGAATAACATAAACTTCCCACCAGGGTGTGTTCTTTGTAATGTAACCCCCCAATTCCCCTCCCCACCTCTCCGGGATTTCTATCATTTTTCTCTAATGGTAGGAGATGATTTTCTTCTCACTATGGTGTATAAATATATAAATATGTCTGTATGTATGTATGTATGTGCATGTAAAGGCTTTTGTGCATTTTGTTAAGAAAAAAAAACAATTTTTTATTCAGTGAATAAAAATTATTATTGTTGTAAAAAGAAATGAAGAAGACAAAAGCCTCCAACAACACTAGAGTCTTGTTTTAAAACTAAATTTTTTTTGTCTGTATTTGTTTTTTTTTTTGTATTTAAAGTGCGCTTTTTTGCTGTTCTTTAGTTAATTTTTGTAAAAGAAAAATTACAATATTTTTTGTACTACAATATTGCGCGCGCAATATTTTACTAAGAAATGCTTTGCTAAACGAAAATTAAAAAAAGCGAAGTAAGTAATTTAAAGCTAAATAGATAGAAAATCAAATTTCTTTAAACATGTAGACGGGTTATTAAGGCTGAATAAATCAAAATAAATACTTCAACAAATAAATACATAGATATTTTGAACAAACATACATACATACATACATATGTATGTATGTACTAGTGTTGTTAATAATTCGTCTTTTATATTTGTTCGAATAAAATTTCATGATTTTTTTCTTGTTCGAACAGACGAATAATTTTGTATTTTTGTTCGAATATTCGAACGAACAAAGAATAAAAAAATATATTCGAATAATCTTAAAAAAGTTTGCAAAAAACGACACGTGTGTGTATTAGTTAAATTTTTTTTATTAACAAACGAAAAATTATTCATTACACAAGAAAAACATATGATTTCAGTAACAGATTTAGAAATATTAATAACAAAACTTAAAAATTTTAAGAACCTTTGCCGTAGTTGACGCTATAGTATAAGTTAAGAACTCTATGTTCCACTAATACTATTGAAGTAGCAGAATCGCAAAAAAGAAGAGAGTAAATTAATATATAGAAAATTTAAGATAACTTCCAATCGACTTGACCGATTTTCTTCAAGTATAAATTAGAAGATATACGATCATGTCACCTTTCAAACGAAAACAAAGCAAATTAAAATCGGTCAAGCCGTTCGGGAGCTACGGCATCAAAGACACACAGATCTAACAGAATATATCTAAAAACGATGTGATACCTTCTAAGCTTCTGGACCGATTTTCTTTAAACATAGCTAAGAACCCTCTCGATCAAGTCACCTTTCAAACAGAAAAAACTAAATCAAAATCGGTGTAGCCGTTTGGTCTGTCGTGGACTCGTAAAAACAAACAGATACACAGACACACACTACAAACTTATAAATTTTTTTCTCTTTTTTGGTATTTCACGTCGTTCAATAATTCGATTTTTAACGCTTTTGATTAGAGAAAATCAGTTTTTTTTCTAATCTCTTTATCAGAAATTGTAAACACCTTCTAATTCCATGAAAGAAGCATTACGTTTTCCCAAAAAGATGAGTTTAGCGAACATATGTATGTATACATACATATGTACATACAAACAAAGCTTACACAAGTATTTATAATTTGGAGTAATTTTATTACTTATACCATATTGTTAACAAATTAAAAAAGTAATGCAATGTAAAATACTTTTTAACCTCCGACTAAAAAAAGGGGTGTTATAAGTTTGTAGTGTGTGTCTGTGTATCTGTGTGTCTGTCCGTGTCCACGTACAGGCCAAACGGCTGGACCGATTTTCATTTAGTTTTTTCTGTTTGAAACATGACTTGATCGAGAGGGTTCTTAGCTATGTCCAGTCCAGTCCGAAATCGGTCAAGCCGTTTAGAAGATATAATATCTTTTATGAAAAAAGTCGGGGGTTTTTAAAATTTTTAATTTTTGTTATTATGTAAAGTAATTAAGGAAATTGTTCGAGTATTCGAATATTCGACAAAAATGATTCGAATAATTTTTTATTCTAAATTGAATATTTTTGTTCGTTCGAACAAAAATTATAAAAAGTTGTTCGAATATTTGAACAATTTTTGTTCGAATGGCAACACTATTATGTACATATGTGTGCAAATAAAAACATTTGCTCATGCATACGGAAAGCAACACACTTTTCCACAGCCGAAGAATATTGATTTCCAAAGCAAGGAATCCGCTACTTCTCTAGACATCATAAAGAATTTCTAATTTTTGTCTAAAGACCAAATATTGGAAAAAGTGCATATGCCAGGCCTAACAAGATTGGAATGTACAATCAGCAGAAAATTTCCAGTTTAAATCAAGGGTAGATAGAAGAGGTTCGCAACTTATGGTAAAAATCAGTCAGTGCCGCCTGATTTAAAATTTATCAAAGCGCATTTTGGCTATGACTTGCTGCCTGAAGAAGACTGTAGTTAAATATAGAAATATGTGACCTTAATTCTGAAAGTGGTCTAAGTCATATTTTTCTTGTGTCAAGATATTTAGTAGATTACATGTCAAAAAATGTTTTGATAATATGTGGAATTTTATTTTATAGTTGTACTAGGCTCAATTAATTTAAATTTATTTAATATTTAATAAATATTTAAAAAATGCGTGCAAGAAAAAATTTCTATAGAAAAATGTCTGCCATACAAAATTTGCTATAGGAAAATGTCTGTCACAAAATTTTATGTAGAATAGTGTCTGCCACCCAAAATTGTCTATAAAAAATGTCTGCCATACAAAATTTTATATACAAAAATGTCTGTCAGAAAAAAATTCAGACAAAATTGTCTATAGAAAAATTTCTGCGATACAAAATTTTGTATACAAGAATGTCTGTCTGAAAAAAAAGTTCTATAGGAAAATGTCTGCCAGACAAAATTTATCTATAGAAAAATGTCTGTCACACAAAATTTTCTATAGAAAAATGTCTGCCGTACAAAATTTTGTATAGAAAAATTTCTGCCATACAAAATTGTCTATAGAAAAGGAATTTTATAAAAATAGAAAATTGCAAGTAATGATTATCTTAATGAAAAAAAAAAAACAAATCAAGACTGCTTTCGGCTTTAGCCAACACGTTATGTTGACGTTGAAATCTTTATGAAAAGTATCCAGGTAGCTGCCTGCTGCAAAAAACCAAACATGCCCAACGTCTGTGTTTGTCAGGAGGTTTTCCTTAGCGACTTTTTAACTTGCAGACTCTGCCCAGCCCAAATAAATTATATTAAAATTGCGCAAAACTCTTCTTTCTACCAGCATATCCAAAAAAAGTCTATTGTATCCATAGTACAATTATATATTTCTTGAGGGCAAGAAAAAAAGGAGTAAAAGAGTATTTTTATTATAAAACATATTCTGTGGTTTTCGCGTTCAAAAAATATAAAATCTTTTAATTATTTTTTTGACTACAGCTGACGACAATCACTTTTATCGTGATCAGTTTTTCCTTCGAAATATTTTCTCTTTTCCCCAAATAGCAATCGCGAATAATTTTTCCACAGAAATATGTTCCCTTGCGTTCCCTTTCTTGATTCCCCTTATAGTGCATAATATTTATTTTTAACATGGATTTTTTTACTTTTCCCTTGGTTTTATTCACTTTATTTTATAGTCAAACTGAATTAATACATCGTGTAATTTAAATATTATACTTCCAATTATATATTAAAATTTATAAATAATTATTTTTACTTGCAACACCGTTTTTTCATTAAACATTAAACATTTTGGTTCACATGCAGTAAATTTTATGGCTGTGGTATACTCAATATTTTTTTCCTCGTCACCTAAAATATTTAAAAACACAACTTTAAAATTAAAACTATTTCATTTGAAATCCAGAATTTGTGTAATTCTTATTATCAAACTTAAATTTGCTTGATTTTTTAAAATAATTTTTAAGATTTAAAAATCTTCTTCCGGTTTTTTTACATTCACTTAGCATTGATAGCGGGAACAAACGTTAATATGAAATTCGCAATATCAAATTTCCCTTCATGGGGAATGTAAATTTCATGGGAACAAAAATTTCACATCTTATTGTGATTATATCAGCTCTGAATTCATGAATACAGGGTTGTTAAATCTATTTCCCGCAGGAATGAATAATTACGATTTTGCGTATCGATCAATATTATTTCCGTTAGAGAGATTTGTTCAGTGAACTGATTTGCTCAGCGAACCATTTTGATCATTTTAAGTTTGACTGTTTATGACTAATTAGGGGTTTCAGTGACTCCAATACATTTCACACAACTACTACTCGTCTCAACCATTGTATATTACTAGCTGATCGTCTCCCCGGCTTTGCTCGGAAGGCTTTAACTTTTTCATATAGAATTAAAAATTAAAGCACAAAATTTTCAGTACAAAGAAAAAATAACACAAAAAACAACTTGTACTTACAAAAATGAGAAGTGAAAAGGAGGCAGTATATTAATAATATTACGTTCCACTTCGTTAGTTTGTACTTAGAGAATATGAGAAGTGAATAGTAGGCAATATATTAAAAACTTAAATTTTCCGAGTTTTAACAGAAATTGTTTACCTTTTTTTCTTTACAAACCATGTGTAGGAAATTTTGAATCGAATAAAATAAATCAGGCAAGTCGCTGGAGCCGTTCTCACATACATAGACCGTTTCATTTATATATACAGTAGTTTTCGCTTATATATATATATATCGCTAATGTGACTATAAGCCTAATTTTTTTATATGCCAAGCAGATGTATAGAAAAGAATTTCCATACAATCCAATTATGTTAATTACAAAACAATGTTGTATTTAAAAGGCACATTTGTGTGGCCTTTTATGCAACAATTTTTTGTTCTAAAGACATGTTCTTCTACTAAACAGTAGATGGAGGTTGAAATTTAGATTTACTTTTGGTTTATGACTTAAATAAATAACTAAAAAAAAATCTGTTGAAAATTTTTGTGACTATAACGCGAATTGTTTGCATACAATTTGGATTTTGACTACCACAAAGTTTGTGCATATATGTCAAATATGACTATAGTAAATGGACTATATCGTCAACTTTTTGTATGAAATTAAGTTCAAAAGTCACAAAAAACATTAAATATGGACCATATCATTAATGTGACAATAAGCGGTAGTGACTATAAACGAAACCTACTGTATGTACATATACAGATGTATATACACATATGCTTTTACCTTCTTCTGTAAAGCTGCAGTTATTTGCGTTAGGTCCTTTCTACTTGAGACCAACGATATGTACATATGTAAAAGTATACTATGTAAGGAATACTGCTTATCAGAGTGATTTTTCATATTTTTTCTTCTTAGTAAAATTTTTATTAAAAAATATGGGTACAAAACCTAGTAGGTAAGTTGAAATTTTGTTAGGACCTTTTTATTATTTACCAATAAAATACCAAATTTTCTTTAACATTGAAGGATGTTTAAATTTACAACATACGCTGCGTGTATTTTTTTTATACATACATATATATGTACATATGTATGTACATACATATGTATGCCATTTAAACCATTTCAACGAAAATAAATTTATTGTCTCCTAATCTGCTGCTTAACGTTTCCTTGGTGATTACATCTTTAAAATTTTCCATAATCTTTTAAACGTATCTTTTGGAAAAAAAGAAAGAAAGAAAACACGCTGAGAAAAACCTGAACACACCATCAATAAAATTTTTAGAATTAAGATAATTTTACAATGTTTACAATGCATGAATTTCTTTCTATTTGCTCGCTCACTTTAAGATGAAATTCTGTTTTTATTTTGTCTTTAAACATTTTTTTTGTTGGCAACGAAAACAATAAAAACAACAAAAACAACAACAACGAAAGTGAGTATTAAATAAGAGTCTTACAACGAAATCCCATTAAAAATTCATTTGTGAGTTTAAAATTAAAACAATAGCAACAACAACAAATGAAAATTCCTACGAACTGGTTTCGTATGATAAAAACAAACACGACCAGGCAGACGTATATGTATGTATGAATTACATGGTAATAAGAAGAATCACATTAGCAAGAAAGTAAAATAAAACAGCTGTTTTTAATGCTGCTTGATTCTGCTGGCAGTTTTTGTTGTTGTTTTTTATTTTGTTATTGCATTAAAGCAAGTCTGTTAGTTTTTTTTCTGCTTTTGGTGAAAAGTATAAAATGCAACAACTACAACAACAAGAAATGCAATAATAAAACAGCGGGTATTCTTGAATGCCAAAACAAACAGAAAAATATAACCTGATTTCATAGGCGAACAACAACAACAACAACAACAACAATAACAATATTTAGTAAAAGAAAAGTGATTCGTTTATTTTCTTTTAAATAGCGAGGAAAAAGGGAAATATGTTCAAAATAGCAACAACTACAGCAGATCAGGCTCACACAGATGAATGTATGTATGCACTTTAGGCCAACTTAATTATGGGTGTTAAATAGAGCCTGCAAAACCTAATGATGAGTTAAGATAAATGTTTTCTCAGCTTATAGGTATGTATACAGGAAATTTGTAAATGGGAATTACACTTATCTTATTTTTAAAATACAGCTGTTAAAGAAACAAATGTTGATAATTAAAAAAAGTTTAAAATTTTTATAATCAGCGTGGAAACTACTTTTAAGATTTTTTTTTCTATGCTCTACATTTATTATAGCAAATTTTAGGTTTTAATCCTGTAAATGATGTGCGCTCCACCTGTCTCGCACACATGAGAAAGTTTGGCTCCCAGGCATTTTGTTAAAAACTTATCGCGCTGGGAATAATGATTTTATTTGAAAAATTTCTTAGCAAAAAAAAGATCATTTTATATTGCACTGTAAAACAAAAATCAAACAGTTTTGAAATACATAAAATAAATAATGGTAGGACGGAAGTACCAACTAGAGTTGAGCGATATTTAGAAACCTGCTACTTTTTCACAGCGATTGAAAAATCACAAATCACAACTGTGACTGAATTTATCAAGTAACAGGTTTTGAAAATATAGTTCTTTCATACAAACTGTGATTGTTCTTGCATGCTTACTTTACAATAAATAAAGCTACCACATTAATTTTTTTTATACCTTCAGCTTTTATTGTCACTCTGCCTCTTATAGTTATATATTTTTTTTATTTATTCTCAATATTTGAACGGGGTTGACTCACTGTTGCCAGAACTTCTAGGGGTGAAATCGTCAAAAACTACAGATTTCTGTGCAAAAAATCGTCAAAATCGTCAAGTGATTTTAGAAAATCGTCAAAAAGACGTCAAATCAAAAATATTCAATTTTTAGGGTTCCGTACACCAAAGGTGAAAAGGAATCCTATTGTTTTCGCTACGCTGTCCGTCACACGGTATTTTCTCAGGAACCGTAAGAGCTACGGACCTGAAATTTGGACACAGTATGTAGAACCTTGCCCGCTACAACAACAAATACATGAGAATTAAAAATTAAAGGGTGTTCCAAAACGAGCAATGAAATATGTTAAAATCCCATGTAATATACATACAATTGTATGTACATATGTATATTGAAACTTGAAATTTGTAAAATTAGTGTATTTTTACAGACTACAACAATTAACACTAAAATTTAAAAAACAAATTAAATTAAAGGGTGGTCCATCAGTTAATGCAATTTTGACTATGTAATTTTGACAATTTGCTATATCTTGGAAACCGTAAGAGGCAAACATTTGAAATTTTCAAAAACGGTAAAACTAAAAAAACCGAAAATTATAAAATCTCCAAACCAAAAACAATCGCCAAAAATTAAAAAAAAACCCCAAAACGAAAAAATTGCCAAAATTAAAAAAAAATTCTAACACTAAAATAAATCGCCGAATTCGAGAAAATCGCCAAAATGCAAAAAAAAACGCCAAAATGAAAAAAACGCCAAAAATCGCTAAAACGCTAAAATGTCGCCAAAACTAAAAAAATTTTTTAAATAAAAAAAAAAAATGCAAAAATGAAAAAAATCGCCAAAAATCGAAAACATCGCCAAAACAAGAAAATAAAGTGTCAAAAGTAAGAAAAAGCCAAAACTTAAAAAAATCGCCAAAACCGAAAAAACGCCAAAACAAAAAAACCTAAAAGACCCCAAAAACGAAAAAAATGCCAAAACTATATATTATATAGGATGAAGTTTGTATTAAATTACATATCTAGTGTTCGTACGGATCCCTTCGTGCGCGAGTCAGAGTCGCACTTTACTGAATTTATTTTGTATTTTAATTGTTTTATTACAAAAACTATTACTATGGTTCAAACTTATTAACTATGCTTTCAACAAATATACACATATACATACACTAAATATATGTATATTACCTAAACATGAATGAAAACCATTAAAATTAAAAATAAAAGTTAAAAAAACTAAAAATGAAATGAGAATTCACATACGTACATATATATTTATTTTTAAAACAGATAATTTATAAAAAAATTAATTAGCATTTTTGTTATAGAAACATTTTATGTATAAATATCAGAATTTAACATTTTGAACACAAAAAAATCATAACATAACAAAAAACCAACTCTAAAAATGCAATACTAAAAAAAGTTTCCATATATGTTAAATTTAGAAAAATCGTCATTTCTGGACCTAAAATCGTCACTAGTGTATTTTGAGAGGTGAAAACCGTCAAAATGCAGAGAAGTCGTCAATTATGGCAACAGTGGGTTGACTGCTAATTGCTTGTTCTTGCTGCTCTTCTTATTAGTATTTATCAAAACAACAATACTAATAAATACTTTTAAAGCAGAAGAGCTGAAATATGCTAAACCGTGATCACAGTCACTGTTTAATTTCATTGCTGCTCTTCTTATTAGATTTTCTCAAAATAACAGAACTGCTACAAACAAAATACTGCTAAACTGTGATCACAGTCACAGTTTAAAAGAACAGCGATTTAGAAATCTCGTTCACAAGGAGCAACATTATTAAAAAATCGCGCTATCGCTCATCACTAGTACCAATGTTAAGGGTTCCGTGCTGCTGCTCGCCAACTACAAGCTTAGTCCCTATTTACACTATGCAAGTCTTATTGCTAAGCTTATTAGTTTATTAGGAGAGAGTAACGGGGGGCAAGAAACGTTGCTGTTCCCCTCGTCTCTCTCTCCCTGAAACTAATCAGCTTAGCAATAAGACTTGCACAGTGTGATTTGGGACTTACTAACTTATTTAGTAAAATATTTAGTAAAATTGCAAATTTCATAAAAAATCCATAATGTAAATTTAGTATTAAGTGTGAGTGCAGAATTTTGATAGTAGTGGAAGTAGAAAGAAAGTTGATCTTGTCAGAATTTTTTTTTGTTTAACTTCAAAGAAATATTAAAAAAAAAAAAATTTAAAACTAAAATAATGATAATGTTACGTAAACTTATTTCTCCCTTTTATTATTTATAGCAAAATAAATGATATCTTTAATGTTCCTTTCAAGTACTTAAAATGAATGGCGTCTTATCTGTTGCACCTTGCTACTGGTTTGATAAGGTTTTTTTATAATTTTTTTTTGTCCCTATTTCAAAAATAATAAGATCCTTTCTTTGTTCCTTTTTATGTAACTTGCATATGTACAATGTACATTGTACATACATACATACAGGCTTCTGTTTATACATATGTATGTATGTATGTATGTGCATGTGTGTATTTATTGGGTTTGTTGTACGATTGTCTGGTTGACAGCTGTTTTTCTAAATAATTGCAATTCTTCCAGTGTTTAATGTGTGTTCATTGTCTTCATTTTTTTAGGGGGAAAAAAGGATCATGTTTTCCTGCTCAAGATCGTTTGGATTGAGTTTTTTTATACTCTTTTCTTGTTCTCAGCATGCGTGTGGTGGTTTTTTTTTGTTTATTTTTTTTAAATTTTTTGTTACTTCTCTAGGTGGTTATTTAAAATAATTATTTATTGATCGATTTCAATCATCTGTCATTATGTGTTTAGACTGGTGTGTTCATGTGTTTTTTTTTTTGGTATTTGTAATTATTTCTGGTAAAATTTGTTGGTAAATTCCTTTCTTTCATTTTGTAATTATTTCTGGTAAAATTTTTTGATTATTTCTTATTTTTATTTTTAAAGCATGAATTTCTTGTAATTTAAACTTATGTTTAAATAAATTCTTACCGTTAGTTGATATGCAAAACCACCTAACTTCACATTTTTAAATTTTCTAAGCGAGAAAAAACTAAAGAAAATTATTCGAGTGACTGAAGTAAAGTTTCTTTGATTTTATTTTTATGATAAATGTTTGTTTGCATTGTGTTCCAATAATTAATTTACAAGTGCTATTTTGAATTTTTTGTTATTTATGTGGTTTTGCATTTTAATGCAAAAACTATAAATTGAGCACAATTTTTAGAAACTTTTTTACATCACAGAAAAATTTTTGATTCAACCAAATGACAGAAAGTTACAGTCTTTTTTTATAAAAATTATTAAGGCTTTAGAGGCTTATGTCCTGTTTCCCAATAACGAAAGAAAACTTTCGACTTACAATTTATATTGAAATTAAAAATAAATTTTCATATTTTATTGTTGTTTTCAATATAAATTTTCAGTCGAAAGCTTACTTTCGTTATTGTGAAACAGGCCATTAATAAGCAAAATTTTGTGTGGAAACCTGTTTTAAAAATCCTTTATAAAATCTTCATAATCTTCTTCAGCAAGCTACCGACTACCAAATATCAAGGATATAATACACATGTTTATATGAGAATGATTATTTTGAAGACAGCAAGGCAACAGGGCGACAGGTTGTTGTCTATGCTGATTTTGTCGTTGTAGTCCAGTTAAACTAATTTCTAAAGGGTGTTTTTTATTGAGGTATAGAACTTTAAGTTGGCATCACTTTTTTAACTGGCGGCCATTTTGTCAGCTGTCAAGTGATTAATATTTAGTTTGGTTTGCCATTTCATGATGAACAGGTTGACAAAAGAACAACGCTTGCAAATCGTGCAAATTTATTTCGAAAATAATGTTTCAGTTCGCGAAGTTTACCGCAAGCTCCGTCCATTTTATGGTCGACATAATCGTCCATCAGAGCAATTAATTCGGTTAACCATGGATCGTTTTCGCACTACGTTTACTCTATGTGATAATACGCATCCGCAGAGACGTCGAACAGTGCGCACCGAAGATACAATTGCCGCTGTAGAGCAAAGTGTTGAAGAGGACCCGAATGAATCGATTCGCCACCGTGCACAGCAATTGGAGCCGACTAACCGACTATTTTGTTCCCGAATTGGATGGCATGAATGTGGATGAGTTGTGGTTCCAACAAGACGGCGCTACATGCCACACAGCGCACGTCACAATCGATTTATTGAAGGAAACATTCGATGAGCGCATAATTTCGCGGAATGGACCTGTCAATTGGCCACCAAGATCGTGTGATTTGACACCATTGGATTATTTTCTTTGGGGATATGTGAAGTCGCTCGTCTACGCCAACAAACCAGAAACGTTAGGGGACTTGGAAGCCAACATTCGTGGCGTTATTGCCGACATACGGCCCCATATGCTCGAAAAAGTGGTTGAAAATTGGACCTGTAGAATTGGCTTTATTCGAGCCAGCCGCGGCGGACACATGCCCGAAATCATATTTAAACATTAATGGCATAAAATTATCCTTCCAATAAAGCCAAATTGATGGACATTAAAACGATTGTCTTGTGTTTTATTTCAATTCGAAGTTCTATACCTCTAAAAAAAAACCCGATATTTCTTTGGCTATAATGAGAAAATTCAGTGTTGCCAGTATAATACAAAATGTTGAATGAATGATTTTGTGCAATTATTTCATATTAATCGAAATAGATGTAAAGAATAAATTGATTCATTTTTATACTTTTACGTTCAATAAGCACATTTTAAAGGAGTAATTAATTTGTATAAATGCAAATTATATAAAAGTGGCAATACTGAACTATGTATTTGTACTTGAATATCAGCTGCAGATGGTGCTGCTGCCGTCTCCAAAATAATTAAGTAGCCGGCTACGAGGCGACAAATGCTGCTAGCGGCATTTGAAGTCGTGTGTTCGTGTAGCCTGCTGTGGTGAATGTGTTTAATGCATAAAGGCAGAATTACCCGACTGTAAATGTAGAACTGTAAATGTAAATGTGTCAGCTGTTCGAATCTGTTGCATGAAAAGCTTTGCTAATGCTTACCTTACTGAAATGGCACGTAAATGTAACGTCTGAACCTGCAGAAAATAGAATTTCATGACGACGTTACGTGACATTTGTAGACAGTGATGGGATGTATGTATATTGAATCAGAGTGTGGCACAATAGCCCTGATTTGGTACTTTTGTTTCTTTTAATAGTTTAAGCTTTTGAGTGGTTAATTTGTATACATATGTACATGGCATATATAATAAATTTAGTTTTCTAGCAAAGTTTTTTTATAAAATCTAACCAGAGACTACCAATCGTATGTGTTTATTTTTTTTAATATACATACAGATATGTACATGTACATATGTATGTATGAATATGTAAAATATACATACATACGTGCGTACAAACATTCAAGCGTACAAAAAGCTATTTTTATTTAAAAATAATTCCAATAAAAATAAAAATAGGTACGTATAATCATAATAATTATAATGATAATAAAAATGTAAATATTTTTTATAATTATAATACGATGTAATGTAAGTATGTATGTATATACGGGTATGAAGCTGTTTTGTTTGTTTGTGAATAAAACTAAATTATTATGAGTAGGTACGAACATTAATAAGAAATGGATAAAACGAGAAACTGAAGATTTCATTGAGGTGCTACTGCAAGCATACACATTCCTGGAAATTAAATAGCTAAATACTTCGTCTTTCCGATGAAGTTGCCCAAAATCTGCTCTGGTAATGTACAATGACAAATATTACTGTTGAGCGTTACAGCTGATATTACAATTATTATAACTGAGTTCATTTAAATAAAATAATAATAATTTTCAAAACCTCTAGGCGCACTTTCGTTCTAAAAGGTGTGTTATTTCAAAAACTCAATTAGTTTTTTCCAACAGACTAAAATTTGCCATCAAAAGAAAGTACATTAAAATAGTTTCAGCGAAATTATTAAAACAAATCTTGGATTAATTAAAACATTACTATTTTATATATTATTTACTTATAAGTTCTAATGCATACTCGTATGTGTGTCCGTATACATATGTATGTACATTTCAATCAAAATGATTTCCATGAATTTAAATATTATACATATTTATATGAACTTTCGCGTTTGACTTCAAATAACTCGCAATTTAAAATCAAAAATGCGTGTTTGCTGGGCACAAAGCAATTAGCGTGTATGTATGTGTGCACAAAGAAGTTTTTTGTTTGTGTCGAAAACACACGACACGTTTTTAAGCATTCTATAAGCGCTCAAACGTTTACATTTACATTAAATTTACATTTACCTTACATCTGCGATTTCTACAGTCGAGTAATGGAGCCTTAAGGCTCAGTTAGCCGACTGTAATGTAAAGTAACTGCAACAGTAGTAAACAGCTGATCGATATTGGTATGTGTGTGAAAAGTAATGAAAATGATTATAGAGATGTAATGTAACGTAACCTACTTTTCATATAAAAATATCGATCAGCCGTTTTCTACGTTACAGTTACATTACATTACAGTCGGCTAACTGAGCCTTTAAGGCTGGTATTCTTTAAAGTAGTTCCGATTGGTAACACGTTCACAAACATTTAAACCATGAATTATTGTGAATTAACAATAATTTGCAACCATAAATTATTGTGAATTAACAATAATTTACAAGCATAAATTATTGTGAATTAACAATAATTTGCTGTCATAAGTTATTGTGAATTAACAGCAAGGTGCCATAAAATGTTTCGCATTTAAAATTTTTACCTATTCCTTTATAAGATCATAAGAAGATTACTTGCGGCTTACGTTTATCAATATACATCAATAAAATTATATAAGTTAATAATTTGGAACACGTATGTATGTATATTTTATTAAGGGTTGATAAAACTGTACCTATCAATGTAAGTAGAACGATACGTTTGACATCTACCGGCATTTTGGGTTAATTTCCCTACAATTCCAACAATAAAGACATTTGCCCTCTTCTCCGAATTCCCATAAAAAAAATTTACAGAGTACTTAATAATAATTTGGAAAACCATTTGTTTTTGTCTAAGAATCTCAAGAGGCGAGATTAAAGTATCTCTTCCCCAAAGGAAGTGGTGAATGATTACTTTCTTAGAAACTGTCAACAATCTGATCTCTTGCCACACTATACAAATCTACTGAATCTATGACTTAGTGAAAGGTCTTGAGACAGTCATTCAAAACAAAAAAATCTAATGAATGAAATTCTCGAATTCCGTTCCTCGTTTCAGCAACGAATGTGAGAACTTTTCGATTAGGATGAGAAAGAAAAAAAAATTAGATTCATTTAAATTTAATTCAACTAGAATGAGCTTTAATCGTGAAGAATTTCAAAAAAGGGCTGGCTTAATTTCAGTATTTTCAATTCTTATAGAATGAAATATTTTTATTAATTAATGCGATTTTCTAAAGAAGACAGAAAATACTTAAAAATCTCTATTTTTAATATTTCTTGTAAATTTGTTTTTTTAAGTTTTTATACGAATAACTGTGTAAAATATCACAGCCAATGTAATTATTTAATTTTCCCCGATGCGAAGAAAACTTCTCACAAGTTACAGGAAAAGAGGACAGCTCTTCAATCAATCTTTGTCAAATGTTTGAATAATTTTTTTTAAGAATCTGGCAAAGAAGAAATATTTCTTTCGAATTACGATAATGAAATTTTACAATACAAAGTATAAAAATGTTCGATCGATCTCTGTCAAGTAATCGAGTGATTTTTTTAATCTAATCTCTTTCTGCAAATTTAGTGAAACATCTTCAAGCCAAATTCAAATAACGTTGTGAGTGACAAAATCACAAAAAGAAAAAAATCGACATGATTGTTTTTTTGCTTATTAAATATAATGATAGTTATTCTTTTTGTACCTCTGTTAAATTTGTTCCGTTTTTTTTCGACAATTCCATTCGTATTATTTTGTTAGTTAATTACTTACAATGTTCTTCCAATGACTGATTCTTTGTAATTGAAATTTTACAGTTTGTATGCCTCTCTCTTTCTTTCCCATTATAAAATCAAAATAAAACTTGAGCAAAAAAATCTTAACAAGTTTGAACCAGGGCTCGAATCATAACATCCCTGATCGTTTCGACAATCGTTACGAAAGATGATTACGTGCTACTCCAGCGTTGCCACTTTCTGTACCATAGTGCTAAAACTGTACACGCACTATTTAAAAATGTTCGTAGTAATTTTGTACCATGAAATTTCTGTAATGTTTTTGTACGATTTTACTAGTTTCTGAAAAATTATTTTAATTTACAAAAATGCTGCTTTTGATTTTTAAAATGCAGGAATTGGTTTGAAAAAGTCTAAATTGAATTTTATAAAACACTGAATTTGATTTGTCAAAGCTCGAATTTGAAGAAGCGGTTTTAATTAAATCCTTCTAATTCTAAAAATTAGGACCGCTGAGTACAAAAAATAAAAAATAAATCAGAACTTTTTCCTGTGTACTATTTTTGCTTAGCTTCTGTTAGACTCGTTCCTGGCAATACTGGTGCAAAAGGGATCGTAATTTCGCTTACAATTCACAATAGTTTTTAACTTCCACAACACTTTAAATATTACATTAAATTCACAATAGAAGTACGTGATCAAATCAGCTCGTTATAGAAAGCGAAAATTAGACCCCAGGTCTAAGGAAAGAAATTATGATTAAGAAAAAACTTTATTTATTGATTTTATCTTCAATCTTTTTAGTAATAGTTAAATATTTATCAATGCGAAAACTTGTTTTGGAAGGTCGCATTTATATCCCGATAATTTTTTTTTGTCCCAATTGCACAAATTGTATTTTACTTTCATTAAATTTGCCAACAAATGCTGAAAGTTTTTTTTTTTTTGAAACGTTTTAGTATCATCTTAAACTAAACTTGAAATGCAATAAATAATTAATTCATGAAATGATTTAATTGAAGTTTTGTTGCTTTTTAAGCTGTTTCTAAGAACTGCAGACACTCCTCTAAAGTGAATTGCAGCATGTCTGTGATTTCTCTTAGACTTAAGAAAAAGTTGGAAATCTGTTCTTTTTTTTTCACACTTCCTTGAAGCCTCAAAATTAGTGTCTTAAATCATTTTAAGACTTTGTTAGTTTGCTGCTCTTCTTGTTGGCATTTATGCCACAAACTTGTCGCTTTGGCAATAATTTTATGCTTGGACGCACTATGAAGTATTATTTTTTTTCCAATATCGAATGAGGAAAAAATATTTTTAGCCATTAAATTGATTTATTTGCTAGAAACAAGACAATTTTATTAAAGAGAAATTGTATTTGAGCTTTTGTCGCCACTGGAAAGTGCTGCTGTAAGTATTTACTCGTTATTTTGAATTTAAATTTCATTTATTCTCTGCTGCTTTAGCGAGTTGCATGTATTAAATTATTTAAACGCTAATGTTTTTGTAGTTTAATTTATAAAATTTTATTTTTCATTAAACCGTTTTGTGTCGCTGTCTTCATGTTTGTTTTACAATGGCAAAGTTTTGCTGAAAATGTTGGATGGTTTGAGAAATTTGGGTGGTTGGTTGTGTTGAAAATATGTTCCTGAGGGGAGGAAAGTGTTTCTTCTATGTTCTACTGCTGTGTTTATTTTCCGTGGTAATGTTTTGTTAATTGCCAATTTTAACTTGGTTTTGTGCTGTCTAGTCAACACCACAAAATAATTTTCACAATATTAAAAAAGTTCAATATACATACATACATACATACATACATACATACATAGTTAAAGTTAATATGTAGAGAGCAAAGGAAAAATATGTTTTAGAAATAGTATACTGCCAGGAAGCCAATGTCATAGAGTTTGTCAATAAATTTGTAACTAAATATAGAGATTAAAAATTAGTTAGTTTTAATAAAGTTTTTATTTGTTGAATGAAGTTCCCCTCCTTTCCAGCTCTTTAGTACTGATGATATGGTGAATTAATATAAGATACCATGTAAATTTTACATTTTAGTTATAAAATTTGTTCAACGAATTTATTTAAAATAGTATAGGGAACATTATTGTGGAACATTTTAACCCTTTTAACTTTTAATGGTTTGGGTAATTTTTGCGCCTCCGGTAAGAGGGGTGTAGAAATACACTTAAAAGGATTAAAATGGGTTTACATGGCTCTACACACATATTCCGCATAAGATTTTACTGTAAAATTCGGAATACACAAAATTTTAAAAATGTAGCCCCTTATTGTGAATGGCGTCGTCGAAGTGACATTAAGACGACAGTAAAAATTGTCACTTGTCTACTCTTTGTCCACAACAATTGACTTCTATTAACATGCTCCATTAAATTACAATACCTTAGAGATTAGAAGAGATTGTCAACAAGAGACAATTGTTGCCGATAAAGAGAAGACAAGCGACAATATTTACTGTCGTCTAAATGTGACGTCGACGACGCCATTCACAATAAGGGGGTTAATTTAAAATCTGTTTGCAGACTTTTTGTGTATAAATATCTCTTAGACAATTTTTTTTTTGTAACAATTTAAATTTTTTTGAGAAAAAATTAAAAACAAAGCCGAAATGAAAAAGCGCCAAAATGAAAAAAGCGCTTTAATGAAAAATATCACCGAAAATAAAACTAACTCCTTGTTTCTACCTAGCAGGCAGGCGTCTAGAAAATTTTTATGGAAATCACACAAAATATTAGTGCTTTTCATGTAAATTTTCTACTAAAGTCGACAGACAGTCCGCATTGTGGAGATATAAAAATATAAAATATAATATAATATAATATATATATAAAAAAATATAAAAAAAAACTAGAGACATTTTTAGATTTTAATTGAACTATAGTGAATTTTTAATCAGAAATAATTTTTAGTCAGGCTTAAGTTCAGTGATTTCAATTCTTTTATTGAATGAAATATTTTTATTAATTAATAAGCAAGAATAGTAGTTAAACATACGTAGGTAGAGTAATATAACTTCGTGCTAACCTAAATAGAAAAATGAATAAATGGAAAAACAGGAGAAATAAATAGTGATACTTACATATGTATTTACCAAAGGTAAATCAATAATTGTACACAACAATCATTTCTCACATTCCGTTTCATTAGAATTTAAGTTAAATAGCTGGTGTTAATAACAATCTATACCCAAGTAGATAGACTAGGGTGTTGTTGAAGTGCGTTGCTGCACAGAAAAATATCGGTATTTCCCCCAGCTTAAAAGTCTAATTTAATTTTTCTTCTCTTCTTTAGAAACTCACATTAATTAATAAAAATATTTCATTCAATAAAAGAATTGAAATCACTGAACTTAAAAAAAAACTATAATATAAAATTATAATTAAGTAAAAATAAATAAATTAAATTAAATTAAAAATAAAAGAAATAACATAAAATTAACTCAAATAAAATAAACGAAAATAAAATAAAATGACACAAAATGAAACAAAATAAAATAATTTAAAACAAAATAAGATAAAATAAAATAATATAAAACACAATAAAATAAATCTTAATCTTGTCCACAAAAACTGATAAAACGCTAAATACTGAAAATATGTATTAAAAAAAAACAAAAAAAAAATTGCCAAAAACTGAAAAACCGCTAAAACTAAAAAAAAGTCAATACTAAAAAATCGCCAAAAAACCGAACAAAACGCCAAAATTCGCCAGAGAGAAACAATAGCCGTACGGAATCTTTCATGTGTGAGTCAAAGACACACTTTACTCAATTTTTTAAATATAGAATGTGTTTAGCAGTTTTATGTGAAGTACTCATAGTGCAAAATTTTCTTGTATCCCCACCTAACAGCCAAACCTTAATAAAAGCGGCAAGCGCTTGGCGTTAACGCTAAAATTTCATACCTAAACTGGAGCGTCAACGTTGTATCATTTACAGTAATGTTAACTTATCTTGGTTATATAAAATATGAAGATAGATTGTCATATAAATAGATCAAGTGCAAAAACGGTAACAAAAATAGTTTTTTAGAAGCCGAATTCACTTGGATTTTCCAGCTAAAAATAAGCTTGCCGCTTTTGCTTAATTATGGCTGTAAATGCATTTTCGCCCTATTATTTTTTTTAAGGAAATGATAATTAAAAGACCCATAAAGAGAAGATTTAGAGGGTTAAAATGTTCCTCGTAATATTTTATATTAAGCTGTTGAATACATTGGGTATATACTTAAGAAGCAAGAGTGTGTGTTTCCTAGATAAATTCAGTGGTTTGTTGTACAGTGTTATCCGGACGGCATCTTTATTAAGCAACCTTTATTTTCCGGTGCAAAAGGATGTAAGGTTGTAGGTAGGAGAGATCTAAAATTAAGAAAGTTAAAGAGGGGAACGGACGAACGCTTATCTAAAAAGGGAGATCTATAAAAAAAATATGTTTTCCCTCTTCTTTTCAAACTTATTATGTATTAAACGTAACAATTTCTTTTCTGTGTTGCGTAAAATGATCCCATATGTTGTGTGTACGTTCACTCCCCCACTTTGTTGCTTTTGTGTCTGTCAAATATTGTTGGGCCTTGAATTTCGCTCTAACTTTCCTCTCTAGAGTTGCTTTCAATGATTGACAAATTGTCCAAATATCTCCGGTAGTTTTTTTCTTCTTATTTTTGACATTGTATCAAATACAATTTATATGTATAAACAAACGTGTGTATGTATCTACGTTAATGTGACTGTAAGTATATAAATACTTATATACATACTAGTATGTACATTAGGGCGTTTCACAAAAAAAAAATTTGCAACTCTTGAAGCGGAATATTAAAACTTGTGATCTAAAAGAATTTCGAAAATTTTTTGGGATTTTTTGAAGATAAGTATGGGGTCGCTAAAATAGATTTTATCAAAAAAAATAAGGTTATGGAGAAAAAAATTTTATATTATTTTTTATGGTGCTTTTTGTTCATACAACTAAACAATTCTCATCTTAATGATCCGATCCCACGACAAAAAAATTATTGGTGTGAAAAATTATTATATTAAGGACCACTTTGACAGTCTTAAAAGTGAAAAATTATTTTTCCTAGATTTCAAACCTCGATAACCTGAAAAGTTTTCAACATTTATTCAAGATGTAAAATGTGTTAGATAGATAATTTAGATACCTTTATTTTGGTATATATAAGTATATATCTTACTTGTGAAAAAATGTTGAAAAAAATAAAAAATAGACAAAAAAAAAATAATTTTTTATTTTTAAATTCACACTATTTGAATTTTAAAATATTTTTTAAACAAAATATACAAAAATAAAAATATTTCAGACTATTTGAATTTTGCGATACATAAAGTCGGACTTCTTTAAAAGTAGGTAATTGGCAAAAATATTTCATTTACAATTGGTATACTGTATAAGGAAAATAATAAAAGCATGGGTAAGTAAAATATATATAAAACTGTTTTCTAAATTTAAGCAACAATTTTCCTCTACAAATGTCTACAGATGTTTAAAAAAAAACAGTAGCGCAAACAGTAAAAGGGTTTTTGATGAATTAAAATTGCTCACTTCCTTTTTTTTTCGAAAGATACACATTTATGGGAAAATGTTGATGATTTTGTTTCTGCAAAGAAAAAACTAGAAAAACTATGTGTTGTGAATGATTTATCAGAAAGAGGCGTGGCGTCAGCTGCAATATATAAGAAAAAAAATTACAAAGAATGAGGATGATTTTCAAAACTTATTGATTAGCGTTGATAACAATCGAAAAATTATCAGGGCAATTATGAATAAAATTCCGCGAGGAATATCTCCCTTTTCCAATTAGAATTTTTTGTTTTCGCTATTACTTTCTATTAATTGGAATTGTTCCCAGGGAAAAATTTCCTGCGGAATTTTATTCATAATTGCCCGGTATAAGTAATGTTAACAAAAATGTCATTGAAAAAGCTCTTAAGAAAACAATTTGAAAATACTTCCACAGTTGTTCCACATTTACAGCCGTATTCATAAAAAAAGTTGATTGAGGTTTAAAATTCATATTAGTTAAAAAACGTTTTAAGGCTAAATAACGTTTTTTAAATATTGGTATTCATAATCAGTTTTTTAACTAAAAATCAATTAACTAGATTTTTTTGAAAATATCGTGGCAACACTGTATTCTTTATTTGTCACTTGCATATTAGTTCTGCAAAACAATGATTGTTAACTCACAAAGTACTCGTGTCTATTTTGTTTATTTGTCGGTTTTCAGAGAAATATTGTTTCTATAAAATAAAAGATATGTTCCAACTTGTATTTAATAAAATAATAAAAAAAGTTCACAATCTTTGTTAAAAGTGCTTTTTATATGATTTATTTTATTGCAGATAAAGAAGCACTAGAATAACGAGCTTTATTTTGTTTGTTCTGAGTGTTTATATATCACTAGTTAATTTTCTACAATTATACTATTTTTGTTAACACATAAAATGAGAAAACAATGACTGGGAATGGAAACTGGATCGCTCCTTTTCTTTTAAATATTCTTTCGAGTATATTTGTTATTTCGGCAATAGTTTCTATAAAAAAATACATTGTTTTCTTCTAAATAACACTGGCATATGCATACATACATGCATACATAAGTACATACATACATACACACATATGTACATACAGGTAAAGTTCAAAATGTAAACAAAAACGAAGCAAAATTACAACAACGTCACCTTAAAATTGGTTTAAACATGGGGGGCAGTCAATTTTAAAATTTGCTGATTTACGCAAGGTTTAAAAACCGTTTTTTAAGCTAAAATTCTATTATGAATACAATTTTAGCGAATTTTGCTTAAACAGTATTTGAAACGCGGTTTAAAATTTTTATGAATACGGCTGTTAATGTTTAATGTATTGTAATTTTAGATACAAATTTACTTTTTAATTTTAATTTGTTCATTATATATGTTGATTTTGTTTATTTAATATCTTTTGATTTTGTATGGGAATACAAATATATTGATGAATTGAAAGCAATGTATTTTAGATGTTTTTTTTTTTACTTAACCAAGAACGAAACATAATGAAATTCTTTTAATTTTCATAAAATTTTATAAATAAAAAAAGTTTTCTCAAACTGTAATTTTTTTCTTATATTTTTCCAACAAGTAAAAATAAATCTATGTATGTACCGAATGAAAGGTAATTTAAAGATCTTTCTAACGCATTTTACATCTTGAAAAAGTTTTGAAAACTTTTCAAGTTATCGAGATTTGAAATCTATGAAAAATAATTTTTCACTTTTAATACCCATTTTTTCAATTTGATAATCAAACCGTAATTATTTTGAAGTTCTAATTAAATACGAAATTGTGTTTTTGAGTGCTTATTTAAATAATAATTAAATGCCCAACCTTGCGAAATTAAACACTACTTAAGTTTTATGATTGTACCATATGTTTTTATGCGTGTGTGTGTTTACTGAAAACATGCACATGAGCATCATGCGGTCGTATTAAAAAGAATTTCGTTTAAATTTCATAAATATATAAAATATACAGTACAAAGTTTCATATCATGGAAAAAAGTAATATAAAAAGGCATTATGATGTTCTTTTGGTCTCATAAAATGAGTTTTTATGCAATTTAATTTTCTACATGTTGATAACGTAACTTTTTTGTTTACGTTAAACAGCTGCTGTTTGAAAAGCCTTTAATAATACTGGGAAATTTTGCAGTGCTACCGTACTTTCAACGTAATTTAATAAGAACTTTAATTAACCACTGAAAAAATGAAATCGTATTTAATTACAACTTAATTTTAAATAAAAATTAGCTAATTACGTACTAAATTTTTAAGTTAAAAACTAGGGGTAAGACTATCAAAGTGGTCCTTAATATAATAATTTTTCACACCAATAATTTTTTTGTCGTGGGATCGGATCCTTAAGAAAAGAATTGTTTAGTTGTATGAACAAAAAGCACCTGAAAAAAATAATATAAAAATTTTTTCTCCATAATTTCATTTTTTTGATAAAATCTATTTCAGCGACGACCCCATACCCATCTTCAAAAAATCCAAATTTTTTTTCGAAATTCTTTTACATCACAAGCCTTAATATTCCGCTTCAAGTGTTGCAAAAATCGCAAAAAACGCCAAAAAATCCAAAATTTTTTTCGAAATTCTTTTACATCACAAGCCTTAATATTCCGCTTCAAGTGTTGCAAAAATCGCAAAAAAACGCCTTTGGTGAAACGCCCTAATGTACATACATACATATATACATAGATACATATGTGCAATATGTATTTGAAATCCTGTTGTTTGATATATTTCGCCATTGAAAGCATGAAAAATCAACATCAAATCTTTCCGCTTCAGTGACACATCATTATAAGGATATGAAGGAAAAAAATATTATGCACGGCAGGCAAGAAGGGTTTTTTTTCTAGTTTGGGAGAAAATAAAGAGAAGTGTGTTAAATATGTACATATATACATATTTTTTGCATTATGAATTTGTTAAGCTGTCTTAAGTCCTTCAGGGATAATTTCAAATAGAATAAAGTAAAAAAAAAAATGTTTCCTCTAACTTTATTGTGCATTTATATAAGTAATAGATTTATGAAAAAGTAGATAAATGAAATTAATGTTCAGGTTTAACTGTCAAAAGAAATTTATTCTCTTTGAAAAGGAAATAAAAGTTAAAGATGATGGTTTGTTAAAAGTGTAACAAAAAAGTAACTGGTTTCGTTTAAGTATTTCATAAATAATCCGACACAAAACTTTCAGCAAAAACTTTTTCTACAGCCAAAATATTTCATTAAGAAAAAAAAAACAAACTCAAACGAAATTTTCGCACTTATTCAGACGTATGGGCAGATAATTAACAGTTATAATTAGCAGGCAAAATAGTCAATTTTATTTAATTTGTCTGTTGAAGAATGTCTGAAGGCGGGCACAACGCCCTAAGGAGTATCTTCAAATAGCAGATGTTCCGGAATTCTTTACTATTGTAACATTGTTCTAAATTTTTATTTTCTTAAATAATAGACAAATAGCCAAATATTTTTTATCTGTTCTTGCTTTAAAATCGAATGAAAAATACTTTACAAAACTTTTGTCGGACAAACAATTTTTGGTTTGTGAAAAGTATTTAACCCACCTAAAAACTTCTAGTATAATTTTTCTTCGCTTCTTTAGAAAATCGTATTAATTAACGGCCTTATTTATAAAACTTATTAAGGATTTATAAAGGCTTTTTAAGAAAAAATTTGTATGAAAACTTGTCCTAAAAAACCTTTAGAGGCCGTAAAAATATTTCATTTAATAAAAATTACAATTACTGAACTTAAGACCGAGTAATAAATTATTCCTGAGAAAAATTGTTTTGTTTGTAAAAAATGTTTGTCATACAAATTTTTTTTTTGTGAAAAATATCAAGTAGACAAATTTTTTCTAAAATTTTTTTTTGGGAAACAATTTCTGACATTTGGGAAAAAAATTTGACAATTTTTTTTTTAATTTTCTGTTAAAATAAGTTTTTTTTGGGAAATATTTTCTGGCAGGGACATGTTTTTGGGAAAAAATTTTTTTGTTTGTGAAAAATTTTTTTCATACATTTTTTTTTGTGAAAAATATCCGGCAGTCGTTTTTTTGGAACAAAATTTTTTTGTGAAAAAATTTTGACAATTTTTTTTTGGGAACAAATTTCTAACTTTTTTTGGAAAAAATTTTGGATAAATTTATTTGGGAAAGAATTTCTGAAAAAAATTTTTTGGGAAAAATATTCAAAAAAAATTTTTTGGGAAAATTTTTTTTTTGTTAAAATAAGTTTTTTTGTGAAACATTTTGTGGCAGACATTTTTTTGAGAACAAATTTTGGTTTTTTTGTGATTTTTTTTTTAATTTCTGTCGGGAAAATTATTTTTTTTAAGTGAAAAATTACTGCCAGACATTTTTCGTGTATAAGAGCACATATAGCATTTATTCGGAAAACAATTTGGCAGCCAAAACATTTTTGCTACGCGGTAGGTGCTAGATAAAATATTAAAAAATGTTTGTTAAAAAATAAAAAATAAAAATATTTAATGCATCTGTGAGAGTGATGGGATTTTGCTTAACGTGTGTTATTAAAATGTTTTTTTTTTTGACACATTGTCTGTCAAACAATTTTTTGTTTTGAGAAAACTTTCTGTCAGACAAATTTTAATTTTTTTTCTTTGTGAAAAATATCTGTCAAGCAAATTTTTTGGGGAAAAAATTTGCTGTAAAATTATTGTCAAAAAAATTTTTTCTTTTTTTTTTAAATCTGTCAATCAATTTTATTTTAATCTGTCAATCAAATATTATTGTGAAAAAATTTGTCAAAAAAATATATTTTTTTTTGTGAAAAAATTATTCATAATATTTCTGTGTGAAAAAATTTCTGACAGACAAATTTTTTTTGTGAAAATATCAGCTGGGTATTTTTTCTAATGTATGTCCACAATTTTTTTTTTTTTTTTTTTTTTGTTTGTAAAATTTCTATCTATCGGTATTTGCCAGAAATTCCCTGTTTCTTTATGTCTGACCATAAAAAATGCTTCCCGAAAATTATTCAAAACATTTTTTAACCCCCGACTAAAAAAAAGGGGTGTTATAAGTTTGTAGTGTGTGTCTGTGTGTCTGTGTGTCTGTGTATCTGTGTGTCTGTGTGTCTGTCTGTGTCCACGTACAGGCCAAACGACTGGACCGATTTTCATTCTGTTTGAAAGATGACTTGATCGAGAGGGTTCTTAGCTATGTTTGAAAAAAATCGGTCCAGCCGTTTAGAAGATATAACATCTTTTCTGAAAAAAGTCGGGGGTTTTTAAAATTTTTAATTTTTGTTATTGTTAAAAACTTTAAAAAATAATTTTTGTTTTTTTTTGCATCTGTGAGAGTGATGGGAATTTTTTGATGAAAAGACAAAGGCGTGCATGATTACGATTGGAAAATTTGTGGCGACGGCATCTCTGAACTATTGGAACAGTGTAAACGGATATTTCTCTTAAGTTTAAATTAGACGTGCCGCCATAGCCATAACCAAACCAAAATTCAATTCGTTTCTGTAATAATGGCTATGGCGTTATGGCGAGTCACCAATAATCAAATACAGTGTTGCCCATAAGTTTTGTTCAAACAGCTGTTTTCTATGGTTATTGTTATGGCACGTCTGATTGAACCTTTAAGTTTCTTAATTAAGTTTTTCTTTGTTTTAAAATCATCACTAAAAAAAATAGTAAAAAAGCTTTGAAAAGAAAAACCGAAAATTAAATAATAATATTTAAGTGTTCTAGGAAAACTTCCAAATATACTAAAACTATTCATTGGTCAAAAAAAAAAAAAAAAATAAAATAAAAATTAACAACAAAAAAAAATATAATCTCAGGAATTTTTATTCGTTTATAAAGTGATGACACAATTTAAACTATAAATCTATCTATTCCTTAACTTTGCGTTAGTTCACAAAAATCCCCACAAAAACCACAATATAAATACGAACAGTATTTCAAAGCCTCCCTCCCACACCCGAGATAAGGAAGAACAACAAGGCAGCAGCAGTAAAAACAAATAAACAAGCCAATATGAACCATTTCCATCAAATGGTATAGAAAACAAATAGACAAATAGTACTTCAATTAGTCTAATTACAAAGTATGATTTCAAATCTATTCAAACATCAGCCAGCCCATAAGAAGGTATGAAACCAACACAAACACACACACACACACACACACACTCGCTCACTCTCTAATGGAAACTGTAACCAAAGACATATTTTTATTTTTTGGAGCAGTGGGGTAGTGGGGGACATTTTTCGAGCCTGTGTGTTGGAAACTTTCAAGCTTTGAAAACAAAAGGAACAACATTTTTCAATTTCCACATGAATAATGTAAAAGATGTATAAAAACAACAGCAAACACACACACTCACACACACACACACTTCTTTAATGAAGATGTGAGAAGAAAGACAGTGTGTTTAGTAGTTTTTAAAAATGTCTGTCTGTCTGTCTGTTCTATTTGACAATGATATGAGTTTGATAAAAAAAAATTTTATCTCTCTGTATAAGACCTTTTTCTCCCCTCTCTACAGTTCTTATGTCATTTTGTATGGCAATAGCAATTGGTATTTCGAGAATACAGAGTAACGGTAAATAAAATTCAAAAGGGATTTTGCTGCAAATATCCTTCTGCGATACACCAGAATATAGAATGCAAGAAAAGTCCTTTTACTCAAGCTGCTACTGTTGGCCCCTTTTGAAATTTCTATATTTCCCATTTTAAGTATTTCGTACACGAGGATCTCGTACATCCTGTTTGTTTGAACAATAAAATCTACAGAAAGCAACAAAAAACACACTTCGAACATGCATTAAAAATGTCTACCCAGTGCCAAAGGTTAAAAGTGTGCAAATATTTGATAGAGAGAAAACATAATCTTTTGAAAGTTGTTTTTCTTTTTTTTTGTAGAAATTTTAAAGACAAAAAATTTATTGTTAAAAGGCATGTGAAAAGAAAAAAAAACTAAATGCAAAAAGAAATAGGATTATTTTTCTCCTAACACTTAAATTTAAAAAATTTTTTTTTCGAAATTAAATTTTTCAACATTCGTTTCCTTTACAAGGAGGCCAGGGACAAAATTTCAACAAGAAGATCTGTAATGCAAACAGTCTGTGTAGTTTGTACATGACTTTTGAATTTAAAATCGACTTATATGAAAAACTAAATGTGCTTGTGTGTTACAGCACATATTCTCTCTATCTCTCTCACCCAACATTTTTTTTTATTTCTTCCTAGAGGCTAAATTCTCTTAAAATAATTTATATTAAAGTTTGTACAAGCACTTTTGGTTTAAAGATGACAGCAACAATTTCTTAATGTTTAAATTGTGTTTTTTATGAAAAGGCTTTTAAATTTGGAAAGAAAGAATGAAAAAAAAAAAACAAACACAGCAAGATGCATGTGAAAGTGAAAAATCTTGTTTAAGAAACATAATTAAATTTGAGCAACTCCAAGAAGAATTAGTCTTTCACAAGTTTAATAATCGATTTAAGACATTGTTACTCAGTCAGCATTGAGATAAAGAATGGCATCATTTCTTGAAGCGTCTATTCGACTAATCATGGACAAAATTCCCATTGATCCAATGCGAATAGTCTGTAGGGCATATTTCAACAACTTATTTAAATATCAATTCACATTTAAAAGTAATTTTTCCATACAAAAATTAATGAAAATCGACATTTAAATATGAATTGATATTTGAATAGAGTTGGTAAAAATTGGCCCTGATGATCTTTTGTATGCCACGAAATTATTTCGCAACTTAATGGTAAAATTTAAATTTTAAATAAATTTTTTTTCGTAGGCGAATTTCAACTACGGCCCGGCCCGGCCCCACTTCCAAAAACACAAACGATAATTGTTTACGGTTTATCCCTCGATGTATACAGAAAACGGTTAGATCGATTGTAAATTTAGTGATGGTAAAATTGAGCTTTCATTACAAAAAAAGCTTTCAGCAAATTTTAATACCATAAATCAAAACAATTCACATATTCCATTTGCAATAATGGCTGAGTATATAAAGCTATGAGAAATCTACATCAGCAGACACCACACACAGTGAAACAAACACAAAAGAATGCTGGTGATGAAGGTGTAGTGAGTGGCCTACGAAAACAGCTGGTTGATCCGTTCTACTAAGTGTTTGTCAGAATATTTACAATTAACTTTGGTGTTATTTAAGTGCGCCAAGATAGCGTCGACGAAATAGCGTCGATTTTGGGAATTTAAGAACCGGGAAAAAATTGGGGAAATTTTCTGGGTATTTTTAAAAATCTTGCAACGATTTTGGTTGAATTCCCAAAACAAAAACCGTGGATGAATTTTCCCAGGAGCACTGTTGGACTCCCACGCCAAAACGTTATACATTCTTAAAGTGGACACTTTGGTGAACAAAATGAGACAACCGTGCAAAAATTCTGTTCGCACGTTTTTGAGAAAAACGACTTAATCGAAAATGGCCAAAAAAAAAACCGTGGATGAATTTTTGCAAAAAAATATTTACAATTAACTTTAATGTTATTTGTTTTTGTACTTTAGACTGATCAAAATCATAAATATAGAAACAAATGAACTTCAAACATTACTAATAAAAACTGAAAAAAATTATCTTTCGGAAAAATAGCTTAAAAAATTGTTTTTTACGACAACTGCCTATCAAAAAACTTATTTTTGTTATAATTTTTCAAGAAAAACTGTTTTGCTACAATTTTTTTTTTATATTTCCTGGCAAACAAATTTCTGTTAACAAAAATACGAATATACATATGACAAATAAAAATTCCATATTGAAAAATATTTGACATTTAAGCGTTTGTCCGACAGATTTCTGTATGTTAGACAAAATTCTAAAAATCTAAATTTTTATTAGGAAAACTGTCTTGCAAACAAATTTCTGAACAAGAGCGACGAGAGCCAGAAACATTTTTAATTATGAAAATTATCTGTCGAACAGGAGAGCAGCTTTTATGGTTGTTTTATACATTCATTCTCATGGCTGCGTCAGAAATCTTTTAACTTATATAGGCACAAAAGTAATGCTTACAGTCATGAAAATTGTATACAATGTGTATTATGACTTATGCATAAAGTCTAGTAGAGGACTTCAACTAATTTTTCAAAAAAATGTCAGTTAGGTCGGTTAGTTAAAACAGCGACGAAATGTCTGAACAAAAAATTATCTCAGACAAATGTTTATTACCACAACTGTTGGGCAGACAAATTTTTTTTTTTAACTATCTGACAAACAAATTTCGCTATAAAAATACAATCTAATGTGTGAACGGCAGTCAGACAAATTTTAAGAAAAACTGTCTGGCAGACAAATTTTTTATTCCCTGGCAAAAAAAATAAAAAATAAAAAAAAATGGGAGTATTCGGCAAAGAAAAATAAGGTATATAAAACTATTTGACACTACAAATTTCGGTATAATGATGTATCTGTCAGACAAAAATCTAAATGACAAATTGTCTGGCTAATAAAAAATAAATATTATATTGGAGAAAATTCAAATTTATATATCGAGCTAAAAGCATCAAATAAGCTTAAGCGACATATTTTTTAACTCCGTTTTTTTTTTGCGAAAATCGATTATTTCCGATCGTAGACAATCGATTTCGTAAATTATGTCGCTTAAATTAGTTTTTTGGGGTGTTATGACACCATATTATCAGGCAAATTTATTGCTTTAGGATTTAAAAATATTTTTAGGATGAATGTTTCCACAGAAAACTGTTTATTTAATAAATTTAGGTGCTGATAAAAAAATATACATATCTTCATACGATTAACATGGTTGAATAACAAGTATTTATACAAAAAAGTAAAAAAACCCGACTGCGAATAATTTTGAACCGTTAAATATCCTAAATGATCATTCGAAATGAAAAATCATAAGAGAAACCTAAAGATACCTGTCGAATGCTACCCATTTTGATATAGTTCGCCAACTTTTTATTTTTTTCGTATTTACAAAATTGCCTCTGTTGGCCGCCATATTGGATTTTGACAACTGACATATCTTTAGTGATTAAGACAAATCGATTGACATAAGAATCATCAAAATTGGTCCACGCGTTCGGTTTATATAGTGTCGCAAAGGAACACACATACATGTACACACACATATGTGATAAACACAATACCCATCTTTGCGTTGCGCAGTCGGGTAAAAATGTCTGGCAGACAAATTTATCAAAAATTATATTTATGTATACCCGTATTCTAATAAATTGTGTCAAATTTCTTGTTATATAATTTTAAATAAAATTGTCATGGTAGTCTGTAGCTCATATGACAAGGAAAAGCTTAACCTTCATAGGGTCTTTAAAATCGTTGACGTTAACGATCTTCGGGTCAAATTTGACCCAAATTGAAAATTATGTATTGATTTCATTTATTTGTGATTCATTTATTGCCAATGAACGAGAACATTATTTCATAGATTAAATTTCATGATACACAAAAACATAATATTAAATCGATATTAATATTAATTGTACATAAAGTAATTGTTTCAGAGTGCAGTTTTCATATAAAGTTTTTGCAAGTTATAATAGTATCTAATGATGTTTTATTTTCTATGTTGAGGATAAATTGGCAGCGACTTTTTTTATGGCTACTCATTTACGTCACGTAGTTTAAGTGCAACTTTCTGTCAAAATGCTGATATTGATGACGTCTTTTGGTGCTTTATATATAGAAGAGTCAACGTTTTGCAAAACAGTTTATTTCCAGCCGCTATTAGCTGATGTAAATATCACAAAAGCATTGTGAGCTTATATATCTACCATGTTACTAACCACCATTTGACAACATTGATTAGTCTTTCTTCTGCAAGTGAAACATGATCTAACTTTATCCAGCAAATAAACCCTTCCCTTTTATTTATTGTAATCTAATCATATTTGCAGTTTTTTGTCTTGGCGATTACTAACTTTAGAGATATGATGCAAAGTACTAAGAAGGTTATGTAAGGTTAGGAAGGGTGGTGGTTCCATTGTGATTCCCCTCCGTTGCCCAAAAAAGTAATATTTACCCTCCATACCATATTATACTAAGAAGATTGACAGACTTTTTTTATCGGAATATATATAGAAGGGTACGAGTACTATCTTTGGTAAAACAAAAATAATGATAAACAAGTATGATAATAACACATATATTATCTCTGGTAGTAACTCATTTATATTTTTATGTGTAGTTTGAACTAAAGTGATTTGTGTGATTGTAAAAAATTATCTGAAGTCGTGTTAGATTTTCGAAATCGTCTGATAATGTATGCAGGCCATTTTTTATTTCACTATCTTTCATTATTCTACAAGAAATACCAGACACAACACTTCCAAACTTTAACACGGGTCAAATTTGACCCGAAGATCTCTAGTGTAAGATCTTGCATACAATTTTCTTTGGCAAGTTTATATATCCGCAAACCTACTATATCTGTTAAGATATAAAATTAAATAAAAGTCAGAAAATATGACATAGATCAATTACTAATTTTCAGAAAAAATCAAAGTTTTTTCCTTAAATGGGTCAAAATTGACCAAAAGACCCTATGAAGGTTAAAAAGCTCGAAAAGCTTTCAACATAGGCCCAATTCATACGATGATTTAAAAATCTTGTTTTATTTTTGATTCTCTTTTAAAAGTTGCTTCCAAAAACATTTTACATTCATACGATGATTTTTTGCATGTTTCTAGTTTTTACTTTTTTTCTTCCAAAAATTGTATCAGTGTTGCAAGTAGATTTAAAAAACCCCGTTTTTTCCTTTCCCTACATGTTAAAAAATTTCCCCCATACGAAAATCTACAAATTTTAGTAATTTAATTTAAAGAAAGGTAAATTAAAAACATTTAAGGCCTTAATGATCAAACAGAATTAAAGCATAAACACATTTTCCATACAAATTGACACAAAATAGTATCGCCAAAAAGCAGTCGAGAGATCTATTTTATTTTGACAGATTTTTTTCTTATCCTCTCACATATAAATAAATATTCTCTCATAAATGTTACCAAAGATAGGCACTGCCACCAGTGTGCACACTTCTACCGAATATGTTTGTGAATTTAAAAATCTACCAATTCTACCGAACAAGTCCTGAAATCTACCGAATATTGTTATTTAGTAACTTAAGTCGATATATATGTAAATTGCCCATTTTGCCACATAGCAGTGCGTCCGCAGAGCGGTAATTTTCTGTCATGAAAATCTTAATGAACAAAGAAATCGGTTAAAAACTGAAACTATAAGTATCCTAATATTTGCCAAAGAATTGTGCCTTGTGGATGAAATATTTATTCCTCCCAATGATTTACTAAAGTTTGCACAAAAGTTTAAATTCATAAATGGATCTTATATATAATCTTTGTAGTTACAAATGTTTATCAAATAAAAGTTATTTTAGTAGTTTTATAAAACCTATGTACAAAAACTGAATTCCTGTTATTTATGTATATTATTTTATATATGCATAGCATATCTATATAAAAGGTAAGGGCAAATAACTGGGAATGACATTTTTTTTTATTGGAATTGCTTCATTGTTTATGGCAGTTTAATTTCCAATCACATGTGAAGTTTTAAATGCACTTTTGGAACCTGTTTAGTTTGATACTCCTTGCACTTACCCTTTATATAAGTACATATATTTTGTTATTTTTTATGTTTCTTTAAATTATTACCCCCATATTCATAAAATTTTAAACGAATTTGGAATGTATTTTATTTCAAATTTTCCATACAAAATTTTCCTAAAATGAATTTCAAATTAATTTTATTTTTTTATGAATATGGGGGTTAGTTTTTATGTTTCTCTGAATAAAAAAAAAATTTCTACCTAATTTCATTCAAATCTACCGATTTTGTTTGTCGATTCTACCGAATTTAAAAAAAATTAAGTGTGCACACTGACTGCGACACCAAAATAATTGGATAAAAGTCTATGTAATTTCGAGCAAAATCAAATTTTGAAACGGTTAATGAGCAAAAATATATTTTTAATATAGTTATTTTTACATTTATGCACAAAAAATGCAACATGAGAATAAAAAATACCTACACTTTGTCCAAAATAAAATATTTTTCCGATATTCCCTATACTCATATATTAGTGATAAAAATACCTACAGGTAACACTGTTTTGTATTAAAAAAAAGCTGTTGTAGCATTCAATGAATAAATAACAAAAATTAAAAATTTTAAAAACCCCCGACTTTTTTCAGAAAAGATGTTATATCTTCTAAACGGCTGGACCGATTTTTTTCAAACATAGCTAAGAACCCTCTCGATCAAGTCATCTTTTAAACAGAAAAAACTAAATGAAAATCGGTCCAGCCGTTTGGCCTGTACGTGGACACAGACAGACACACAGATACACAGATACACAGACACTACAAACTTATAACACCCCTTTTTTAGTCGGGGGTTAAAAAATAAAATAAAGCAACATAAAAAAATTAAAATATGTGTAAAGAAAATTAAAAAAAAAAAACTCGTAGAACGGAAAATGTGATTTTTTTCTACCCCTTTTGCTTCTCTATACCGTTCGCAAACAAACTCCAAAAATCGTGTTTCAAAAAATCATTGAAAAATCAACGTGTGAATTACGTGATACTATGGTGAAATTTATTTTTAATTGACAACTATATTTATTTATTTAAAAAATAATAAAAAAATTTATTATGAATGTAAAGAATGTATGTATTTTTTTTTATTTCTTTAGCCGGAGTATCTTGCATTTACATATCGCTTATTTACTTCAATAGTGGCACAACTCAAAAAAACCAGTTTTGCAGAAAACGCGTTTTAAGTTTTCAATTTGCATACAACTCAATGGAGAAATGAAAAAAAATTCTTCTCTCAGGAGGTGATGGTACAAGCTATTTATATGAAATTTTTACACAAGATAAAATACGAAATGCCGCATTTTTCTGCATTATTAACTAAAAAAACTAATTTTTTGAGTTATGCCACTATTGAAGTAAATGAGCGATATGTATGTATGTAAGTAATTAGCAAACGATGGTCACACACATAGAAATGTACTAACAATACATTTTGAAAAACACACGGACAGGACAGTATAGGTTCGTAGTTTCTCCAAAAAAGGGTTGATTGTGAAATCTGTGGAAGAAAAATTGTAATGGTATGAGGGTAATAAAACCCTCTACCAAACAAATCTTGTAAGCATCTTATTCCAAAAAAATTATTTCTTGCACTTTTTTTTTTTTTTTTGCAAAAATCAAGGAACAAATTTACCGTCGGAATATTCAGAAATATTAATTTTTTAATTTAAAAAGTGATCTGTATGAGCTATTAGAGTGCCTAGACACGTTCAAATTGTATAAATATATTCGCAAAAGTTGTCCAGTTTACCATAGCTACAACTACAAATATTGTTGGCAAAAAACCAGGAGTCCCTGTATGTAATTTTGGAAAAAGCGAAAAAAATGTTTCCTTTACTTTTGCAAAAAAAAAGTGCACAAAGCAATTATTTTTATTGGCATAAGATGTTAACAATTTTTCAATAATCACGCTTTTTTCTCTTTAATTCTCACAACTAAAAAGCAAATTAAAAGGAAAATTAATAAATTTTTATTTAGTTATGTGCTTTTCATTAGGTGACAAATTTGTTATATTTTATATTTGTGATTTGAACGGGCTAAAGTTCGTATCGCTTTATAAGCCAAATTACATGTGATAATTATTAATGAACAAATAACACCAAAGTCTGTTGTAAATATTCTGACTAAAAACACACAGTTGAACGGAACAGCCAGCCGTTTTCGAAGGCCACTAAACCTTCATCATCAGCGTTCTTTTGTGTTTGGTCCACTGTGTGTGGTGTCAGTTGATGTAGATTTCTGCTTTATATACTTAGCATTTTATTGCAAATGGAATATGTGAATTGTTTTGATTCACCGTATTTCAATTTGCTGAAAGCTTTTTTGTATTGTATTCTCAATTTTACCATCACTATATTTACAACAGTCTTACCATTGTCGTTTTGTTCTTTTTACTAATTATACACATGTTACTTAATTTGCTTATTTTTTGTTCTACTTAAGACAAACTTTTTTGGTTTGTTACTATTAAGTATATTTTTATTTAATTTTTGCCACAGGCCCATGGCTATTAATTTTTAGTTAATTTTAATTATTATTCGAACTCCATTTGTTTCTATATTTGTGATTTGAACGGGCTAAAGTTCGTATCGCTTTATAAGCCAAATTACATGTGATAATTATTAATGAACAAATAACACCAAAGTCTGTTGTAAATATTCTGACTAACAACACACAGTTGAACGGAACAGCCAGCCGTTTTCGAAGGCCACTAAACCTTCATCATCAGCGTTCTTTTGTGTTTGGTCCACTGTGTGTGGTGTCAGTTGATATAGATTTCTGCTTTATATACTTAGCATTTTATTGCAAATGTTATATTTTATTCATGACAATATTTTTCAGAATACCAAAAATATACAAATAGTCATTCACCTCAGTTTTGTTATAATTTTGTCATTGTCACATTCTGTCTGGCAGAAATTTTTTTGAAAAGAAGAAAGCTTCACTTACAAATATGTAGTCTTTAAAATGGCTTTAGAAAAAATTCTCGTCCCGTTTTACTGCTGCATAGAAAATTTCAATTAGTATTAGAATCCTTTCCAAAGCAGTAATTAGTTGAGTTGGGCCTCGGTCCCATGTGCAACAATTTTCTACTCCTATGATGGTAATTAATTTTTTGCTTAAATAAACATTTCTAGTTAAATAAAATGTCTGTTGGTTGGACCTTTAAAAGTTTTCAAATTTATATGATTTTTGTAATAACTTTTTTTGCATTCATAAACGCTGTAAAATACTGAAACGCATAATTTTATTTTTTTCAAAAAAAAAAAAAAAAAAAAAAGAACTGCTCTCGTTGTTGTATTGGTTGCGGTTATAAATTCAGTTTCCGTGTTGACATTTATTTTGATTTATGGCAACACTTACAATAAAACACTGGCAAATGAACAAAAAAAAAATTACAAAACAAATGGTCCATTACAGGAAGCCCGCACAGACATGAACCCTCACCCGCAGCAGCAAAACAAACTAAAATCCTACACTCAAAAAAGTTTTACATTAACTGTTTGTAGTTGTTTCAGAAGTTTACCGTAAAGTCAAACTTAAATGAAAATGCAGTTGTCCTACGAAAAAAATTATATTTTAACTTTTTATGTATGTTGCTGAAAAAAACAACTACAAAATTAAAATGATTTTTCGTGCAGTCAAAATGTTCAGTTATTTTCAATTGTTAATAAATAATTCTAAAATATCTAACTTATAAATAAGTTTATTTTTTTTTTAAATAAAATGAATGATTTTTTGTTTATTTTTACATATTGTGCTAGTTAAAAAATTAACATTAAAAATAATTGAAAAACTCTCTTGATTCAAATGAAATGTAAGCGAAAGGGGTTTTAAATCACATTTTACTTGATTTAAATGATTTTTCATTTATTTTCCCTAACAACTTACCTACATAATATTTTGAGTGTATATACCTACTCGTACTATGGCTGCCACTATAAAAGTAGAAAAAGGCTCTAAAAGCCAGTTGTGCTTCTAAAAATTGCGTAGTTTCCCAAAAAAAAACAGAAGTCACTAAAATATTACCAACATTTATGAGTAGCAAATTGCAAACATATAAATGTTGGTGGCGTCCCTTTATTTTTAAACCTCAAAAGCCAATAAATATGTATTTATGTTGCGTTGGTGTATGTGTGTGTGTGTGTTTTTCCGGGATAAAAACAATTTTCAAAAATTAGTTGATAAATTTATGAAAATGCAAATACTTTCGACTACTAAACACTCTCTGCTTTCCTTGTGTAAAACCTAATCAGCAAAAACTTTTACTGCAAATGGTTTTCCATTCTACATACGCACATATTTCTTTTTGTTCCTGCAGCCAATGTGTTAAAGAGAAAGAGAATGAACGAGTGAAAGAGTGATGGTGAGGAGGTAAAAGAAGAGGAGTTGTTAAAAGTTGCAGACAACTATTTATATTATTGTTTCATTAGTAATAGTTAAAAACAACTACTGGTAACTATTTTAACAAACAATAATAAAAGCATTCTCACATACTAAATAAATATTAAACACACAAGCCAGGCGAGAGACACAACAAGTGTGTTTGATTGAGTAAATATCAGCGTTACCATATGTGAAGATTTATCTTATTTTCGATTTTTTTCGGGATGTTACAAAGACTAAAAGATTTCTTTGTTAAAAATAAGATTTTTGAGAATATGATATTTGGTACTTTTAGTATATTATTTAAGGTCCTTTTGACTAAAGTACTGATATATTTTCTTCTTTACTTCATCAAAAGTATGAATTATATGCATACATATTGTTAAAACGTTTCAAATAAGTTTGTATTCGAACCCTGACTTGCATCTCTTTAATGTAGAAAATAACAACGTTGCATAATTACCCTACAAGAAATGAATGACTGAAACTAACACAAACGACAATTTTTCACTAATATATTTGCAATAATTTTCCACTGAATTTATGACTGCCAGTCAATTGACTGGTAGAGATGACCGACACATTTATCAATTATAGTTGTTCCTCTCTAACATGTAAGAGTGAAACGTCTACTGCACATATACTAAATCTTTTAATACATCGCATTTTATTGTAAAATATACAATTCGTTCGGTCTGTGAAATAAAATTTATACAGGGTGGGCCAAAAGAAACCAAGGGGTGTAAAAGTTTAATAACTTTTTTGTTTATTAACTTTTTTTTATTTTTTCTTTCAGATTATATAATATACAAAATGGAAATTTTTTTACACTAAGTATGAAAAATTATGTCTCTTAAATAACCACCGTTTTCAGCTTCGCACTGATGGGCTCTTTTTAGAGCATTTTTCAAAACTTGTGGCTGTAGCGTTCGAATTTCTGCAACAATGTTTGCCTTGAGTTCAAGGATTGTCTCTAGCTTGTTCACATACACTCGCTCCTTCAAAAAACCCAAAAGAAAATAGTCGGGTGCTGCCAAATCTGGCGATCGCGCTGGCCAAATAATTTCCGAATTTCGAGAAATTATCCGCTCTCCAAAAATTTGACTTAAAAGTGCCATTATGTCTCGGGCAGTATGGGCAGTGGCTCCGTCCTGCTGAAACCACATACCAGGTCTATTTTCAAGAGCAGGACGTAAAAAATTTTCTATCATAAACCGATACCGCTCTCCATTTACGGTTACAGCACTTCCATCTTCATTCTCGAAGAAGTAGGGCCCAATGACATTTTCAGATGTGATCCCACACCATACTGTACACCTGATGGGGTGCAATTGGCGTTGATGAATGGCTCTTGGATTTTGAGAACCCCAGAACAAACAGTTCTGCTTATTAACAAAGCCATTCAAATGAAAATGAGCTTAAAATAATTGATCTCTGGTTTAAATAATAAAATTCTATTGTTCTGGTTCTCTGTTCAGTTGTGAACCTCTCCATTATAAATTCTCCAAGTGTTGTCTATATAATCTGAAAGAAAAAATAAAAAAAAATTAATAAACAAAAAAGTTATTAAACTTTTACACCCCTTGGTTTCTTTTGGCCCACCCTGTACAAGTGCTAAGAAAGTTAAGTGAAGTTAACAACAATACTACATAAAAGAAATTGAAAAGATTAATTTAATTTATATATATATGTATTATATTATATGAATTTCTTTTTAAAATGTTAGATATTTACAAAAAGGTGTATTGGAGCTGGAGAAAAGTGTGAAGAAGACTTGAGTGGCACCACCTACGTTATTTTATATATTAAATTGTATATATATATATATATGTATATATATATATTATTTCTCTATTTTCTTGTAATAAAAAACAATTGAAATAACTTAAAAATTATGTTTATTTATTTAAAAGTTACATTTTACCAGTTTCTACGTATATATTGACTAGTAACAGTTGACCAGTCTCTATGTAAACATTGACTAGTCATAGTTTACCAATGCTTAAGTAATCAGTGACTGGCAAAAAAGAAGCAGAGTAAGCAGTTAAGATATATGTGTTTTGATTAAGTGAAAGTAATAAGTTAGAGAGAGATAAAAAATCACACGTACACAAATGTTTTAGTCATTTTTTTCACCAAGCCCCTAATAAACTAACTGGGGACTGTGACCTAAGTTGTGGTCGTCGCTACTAGTCAAATGACTAGTCAATTGACTGGTAGCCTTCTTGTAGGGTACTGTTCAGCTGTCAAGATACTTGGCGAGCACATTTTTATACTCAGCCCTTTTTCCTGTTTGCCCGCTAGCCATAAAACATCGTAATTTATAAAACCATAGATAATATATTTGAAGAAAACACAAGTGTATGTAGAGTAAGTTATATTTTAATACTTTATTAATGAAATTTGTAATTATATAGATTTTAGCTCTATTGGATAATTAAAGAAATTGGATTAGATCGCTGAAAATACGTGTTTTATTTTCCCTCTTACCTGGCCGGCCAACACATACATATATTTATCTTATACATGTTCGATTCAGTAAACATTTTGTATTATTGTTTGTTAGTTCATTTGAAACAAAATAAATTTTTCCGGAATTTGATTTCAGTAAAATCAGTAAAAAAAAAGATTTTTTAAGAGAAAAAATATTTTTTTTTTGTTCAAATTGAAGGTTTTTGAGAAAAAAATATGGCAACGCCGGTAAGTATATAAGTTTCCTTTCAGTGTGCACATTGTGGGGAATAATTTCCTTCTTTATGTTAAATGAGTCTCTGTTAAAATTTAACAGTAATTAACAAAACTACTCCTACCACCTGTCATATTTAAAAAGATTTAAATTTTAATCGCTAATTATGAATTTGTTATTGAAATTTTATAACAATAATAATATTTATTTGATAATGATACATATGAAAACTTTTTTAGATAAACTTTTTTATAACAATTTATACAAATGCATTTATGTATAAAATTTTTCTATCAATTAATTTGTACTTATTTATCTCCGACAGTCATTAAATAACAACACGCATTTTTCTGATGTGCATTAGTGTCCTTTGCATCAGTTGTTATAGGAAAGTTCTAGTGACGCAAGGCATATGCCACTGATCACTAAAACCACACCGGCTTCAGCGGATAATAAACCTAATGTAACATCAGAGCGCCCTTATTCATAGGTATTGTGTAACAGAATCCTCGGCGTAGTAAAATAAAAAATAAAATGTCTACTAAACACAGCTTTGAAAATTTAGTACACCTCATTGACACCAGAGGCGCTGCAACACTGCATTATTAAAAACGTCCAAAAAGCAGAGTTGTAAAAGAATGAATCCACCTGTCTTCTATCACTATCCTTTTCCTAAACAATATAACAAAAAGTAATAGTAGTAGGCGTTAAATTCCTGGGTGTTACTTCTCTTTGAAAAATTTTTTTTGAAGCTGGCTGCAAAATATTGTTTTTAAAGTATTTTACATTTATTGCTTTACTAGCTAAAAATACCACAATCTTTACTATTTTGTAGAAAACAATTATCATTATTAACATAAATAGTCATGAAGAGTTTCAAAATTCTTACTTCATTAGTTTCCAAGATATTTTCCCATGTTTATCTAGTCCCGATTATTTTCTATGACTGTACGAATTGTCGTCCAATTGCAAATTGCACGAAAAACAAAAATGTAAGTATAGTTGCCCAAAAATTTTTTTTAAAAATAATTGGGTAATTGTTCATTGACTTTGGGAGACTCAACATTTTTAGATATTTGAGTATTTATTCCTAATGAATAATTGACAAATTTCCTCAAAATGTTAAAAAAAAAAAAAAAAAAATTGGGTGATCATTCATCCCAAATTCAGGTGCACGCAATAAACAAACACCCCAAAACTTCGGATTATTATTCATTTTAAACTTTTTGGTTATCTTTCACTTTTTTTTTGGGCAATCGGGCACAATTTTTTTTGTGGTATTTCTTCAACCAAAAATTTTGGGCGTTCCTTCATTTAGGCGACAGAATCAGCGGAATTCCAAGTTTATGTTTTTAACATAAATATTAAAACAAATATTAAGTTTACTTCGGAGGTGACGAAAAAAATTTCAAAAATTTTTACTCTCTTGGCATCCAAGATATCTTGAAGTAAATGTTGCTTCTATGTGAGAAGTGCCACGCCAATCTTAGGCATTAAAAAACTAAAAGCATATTGTTCCTTCTTAGACCATTAGTAATAAGCTGGGAGGAAATCAGCACAAGCGGTGCGCTGGTAATAATTTTGAAAGTAAAACGCCTACTTGTTCAATAATGAAATCGTTTCCAGAGACAATGCACAATATCAAAAGAGCTATCTCTATAAAATCTCAACGTTCTCCCTATATTAGTTTTCCAGATATCTGAAAGTGAATATTTCCCTCTATGGGATTTGCCACACCCACATTTTCAATTCAATATTCTTTTTTGTAAAACAACGCACATTGTTTTATAAAAATCGTTAGTTACACAAAATGTTATATTTCTTGCTGCATTAGATGCAAAGATATTCTAAAATAAAAAAAAAATTGCAAAATAAATATTTTGGACACATGATAGGTGCCACGCCCACTTGTCCACTCCTTAATACTATTTCCTTAAATATTACGAATATTATATTTATTACGAATATTAAAAAAATTAGAAAAATCGGCCTAGCCGTTCTCCGATTTTAGATAAATTTAAAATAAAGTGGACATAAAAGCGGGCGTGATCAATTTTGTTTTCATGAAAACCTAACTTCGGCTATGACAAACATTTAAAAAAAAAATTAGCGAAATCGTAGCAGCTATTTGTATGAAATTTTCGCACAATATGAAAAACGATATGAGAATTAATTCTGTATAATTAACACAATAATTCTTTTTTTTTTTTTGAGTTACCACGTTGTTTGTAGATTTTATCAAAACCAGAATGGTCCAATAAATTTCCTCAAAATATCTTATCGATAACTTCTAACAATTAAAAAAATACTTCTCGATTACCTTCATTTACCTATAAAATTTATTGAAAAATCTATTTAAGACTTAAGAAAAAATTTCTCCAGTTTAATTTTTGTATTTAACAATAGTAAAGGTATTTTTTCTCATGACATTTAAAAATATGAACTTATGTGCAAAGTAGGTACATGTTTTTTTAAAATTTAGCCTGAAAGTTGTCAGTATTAGATTTCTTAAAAATAAACTTTTAATTACCATCAGCCCACTGTAATTTTTTACCCACAAATTTGTTAAATTTACTGGGTATTTAGTGAAATAGAAATAGAATGAGAACAGAAGTCGAGTTGCGTAAAATGTATTTAAAATTAAAAAACCACAGAGAAACTAAAACTAAAATATTTAAATGTCTACATGTATGTATGTATGCATATATAGGGTGTTTTTTTCAGAGGTATAAAACTTCGAATTGAAATAAAACACAAGAAAATCGTTTTAATGTCCATCAATTTGGCTTTATTGGAAGGATAATTTTATGCCATTAATGTTTAAATATGATTTCGGGCATGTGGCCGCCGCGGCTGGCTCGAATAAAGCCAATTCTACAGGTCCAATTTTCAACCACTTTTTCGAGCATATGGGGCCGTATGTTGGCAATAACGCCACGAATGTTGGCTTCCAAGTCCCCTAACGTTTCTGGTTTGTTGGCGTAGACGAGCGACTTCACATATCCCCAAAGAAAATAATCCAATGGTGTCAAATCACACGATCTTGGTGGCCAATTGACAGGTCCATTCCGCGAAATTATGCGCTCATCGAATGTTTCCTTCAATAAATCGATTGTGACGTGCGCTGTGTGGCATGTAGCGCCGTCTTGTTGGAACCACAACTCATCCACATTCATGCCATCCAATTCGGGAACAAAATAGTCGGTTAGTCGGCTCCAATTGCTGTGCACGGTGGCGAATCGATTCATTCGGGTCCTCTTCAACACTTTGCTCTACAGCGGCAATTGTTTCTTCGGTGCGCACTGTTCGACGTCTCTGCGGATGCGTATTATCACATAGAGTAAACGTAGTGCGAAAACGATCCATGGTTAACCGAATTAATTGCTCTGATGGACGATTATGTCGACCATAAAATGGACGGAGCTTGCGGTAAACTTCGCGAACTGAACCATTATTTTCGAAATAAATTTGCACGATTTGCAAGCGTTGTTCTTTTGTCAACCTGTTCATGATGAAATGGCAAACCAAACTAAATATTAATCACTTGACAGCTGACAAAATGGCCGCCAGTTAAAAAAGTGATGCCAACTTAAAGTTCTATACTTCAATAAAAAACACCCTTTATATATGTGAGTTGCAACAGCAAGTGTGCAAAAAATACGTAAAATTACATATTTACATACATACCCTGCAGAAAGTGCGAATAGTGAAATTGTGGTGATTTACTAGTTACGTTGTCAGTAGTATTACTGACCAGGTGTACCCCAGCCAATGTAATCATCTATTGACATTTAACATTAGCTTGTCATTGAAAATCCACAACTAGACTGTAGCACTACTGACTAAGTAGTTCTTTTGGGACAACATGGGGACATTGACACCAAAGATTCACTAGTAAATTTTAGGGGCTCTGGTCTACAATATCGATATTTCCACGCTCGTTGTAAAATTATATTGATTTTCTAGTGACATTGTCAATAGTGCTACTGACTAGGTATACCCCAGCCAATGTAATAGATTATTGACATATAACATAGGGTTGTCATTGAAAATCTACCAGTAGACTTTAGCGCTATTGAGAAGGTAGTTCTTTTACGACCATATGGAGATATTTGAACCAAAGATTCACTAGTAGATTTTAGTGACCCTCGTCTACATATGTTTATTTATTATTATTGCATAGCATAATAAAAAAGAAAAACAAACTATTGACGCGTTCATTGACAATATCACCACATATACACTAGAACGGTTGTCTCTAACGTATCTCTCTCTACTCGCGCAAAAAAGGAAATTTGTCGACATTTTAACTAGTGCAATTGTCGCTGGAGAAAGAGTATTGACATAGAGACATATGGTTCTAGGCTGACTAAAGCTTAAATTAGACGCGACATAGCCATAACGCCATAACCATAACCAAACCAAAATTCAATTGGTTTCTATGGTGAGAGTTATGGCCTTATGGCGAGTCACGTATAATCGAATACAGTGTTGCCCATTAGTTTGGTTCGAACGGCTGCTCTCTATGGCTATGGTTATGTCACGTCTGATTGAGCCTTAAAGGGTACATATGTACATGTGTGTAAGCATGTAAGTATTCACATGTCCATACTACATTTGCAGTTATTTAAGAACATCAACTCTCATGAATAAAAAACCCTTGCAGCCACACACACACACGCACGCACACTCAAAGAATTCATTTTGACCACAAAAACAGTAACAACATGAGGCAGCGACTACAGCAACAACAACAACAACGAGTATTTAAATTGCAATGTTTAATTTGATTGTTTTTGCTATAAAACCGCATATTTTTTGTTTATACAAGTCTGAGTTTGCATTCGTGTTTGTTGAGTGGCGAGAGTGAGTGAGTGAGTGTGAGTGCGAGTGTTTGTCTCACTAATCGAACATGTGCTCCTTTCATATTTATGAAAAAGTGAAGGAATATTTATAATTTCTTATTCTTGCAACCGACTTCTTCATTTTGCTAATTTTGTATGAATAATGTTTTTGAAAAAGAAAAAAGCCAGCCTTTTTTTAAATGATTAATATTTTTCTTTCAGGTTTTAAAATTTAAATTAAAGCCGAGATTGTGTGCAAGAGAAAACATTAGCATCTGGACAAAGAATGCGAGGTGAGAATTGAAAGCAATAAACTTAATTGTTCTGTGTTTCTTTTTAAACGTCTGGAAATTTTGCTTTTATAGCCATGCAGGTAAATTAAGACTTTTTACCATTTTTATTGCCTGATAAATTAGTTTTTTTTTTTTTAAAGTAATTTCAAAGATATTGTCTAGGGACTTTTAACGATAACAGTTTAAGACATAATCGATTTTTAATCCAAACAAAGACTGTATCTGATTTTCACGAAGTTCCAATAGTATTTCGAGTTGTTATTTTTGAAAAATCTTGGTTTTATCTCACTAAAAAACTGAGTAGATCTCCGGCCTTAGTTTGATAACATAAAAATACTTAAGACTCAGTTAGCTGACAGCAATGGAATGTAACTGCAACGTAGGAAACAGCTGATCGTTAAGATACATTACATCTCTATTTTCATTACTTTTCACATAACAATATCGATCAAGTGTTTCCTACTGTTGCAGTTACAATGCATTAAGGCTCAGTTAAGGCTCAGTTAGCCGACTGTAATGTAAAGTAACTGCAACAGTAAGAAACAGCTGATCGATTTTGTTATGTGAGAAGTAATGAAATTGGTTATAGAGATGTAATGTAACGTAACCTACTTTTCATATAAAAATATCAATCAGCTATTTTCTACGTTACAGTTACATTACATTACAGTCGGCTAATTGAGCCTTTAGCCGACTGTAATGTAATGTAAAAAAGAATTTATAAAAGCATTTTTTAAATAGTTGTGCTGTAATTATCGAAATACTTTCTTAGCAAAAGTTTTCCGATTTATCGCGAGCTACATATAAATTTCTAACATTAGGGTGGTAGTAAATGAGATTTGGGGGGTAAGTACTAGAACGGTACACTTGAGGTCAATGGAACTCAGAGCAAAAATATTGGCCTTCTTGAGTCAAAAAATTCGCTATATCAAACTTTAAGATCGGACTGTAAATATGGAAGATATAACGAAAAAACTAAAAAGGCGACCCCTACGTTCGGCAAAAAAAATTTTTTTTTTTTGAAATGTCCTTGGAACAATACTTTATATTCGTTGGTGTATGGAGAACTTTTTTTTTGTTGCCTGTTGGGCGAGACGCTCTACTGTGCACAGATGTTAAGCAGTTGCAAAACATGTGCAACAGCTGATCACGCACACGTACTAAAACATGGCAGAATTACTGCATAGATTCACAAATTTGTCGAACGAACGAACGATACGATATGTTTTAACATCTACAAGTTGTTAATATAATATAGCCTCAGCAGAATTAGAATATATGAAAGAAATAGTTTTCCTTTAATAAATTACTACTGACCATAATATGTGACTTTTTAAATTGCAACTAATTAAGGCTTGTTTTTAAAAGTGTCTGTCTGGGGCGGGCAAAAAGTGTTTTGTTTTTTCTTATATGTATTTATAATGTAAAAAAAACTTATGTGTTACTACCCAATCTCTGAACATAAACAGAGTAACGGATGTGCACATATTTATAAAAGGAAAACAAATATTGTACGCCCGTTGTTGTCAGCTAGGTGCAGCGTCACCTAGAACTGCCCCTGAGTTCAAAAGACGATAGAGGTGAAGCCCTTGTGGTGGAACTTCGAGGTCTAACCAGAGGCTACTTCTGGTACCACGGGTGCCGGTTGCCCGACTGCTGGGATGCTTAGAGATAAATGCATTGCGGTTGCCGGAAATTTCTGCTCCAAAATGGCTTTCGTCCTGGATACGACCCCAGGACTCTTTCACTTTTTACTGTCGTAGTAGGCACAGAAAGTTAGGTGGCGTGCTTGCATCCTTCTCGCGCAAGTGGTCCTCGCTGCTCTGAAGTTCTGAGTGCATGTAGCGGTCGTCAGTTTCCTTTGCTAAAATGCCGAGTTCGTCCTACCCCAATGGGGTATACCCCACGGGATTAAAGGGATGGTTTTGGTAGGTGTGGAGTAGGCACTGGTTATTTGGCGACACAGGCATGCGGTCTTTATGGATGAGTGGTTAGCTGTGCCGGCAATGGTTGAGGAATTTTCTTGGGGACCTCGCTTAGGTGTATACACAACACCTAAGCGTGGAAGCCGGAGAATTATCGTGGTGGTTGTGGTTGCTACCAAAATCGCTGGGAGAATAGTCTTGGCTTCCCAGTGTTAAATCAATGCTAGTGGTTGGTCTGACGCGGTCAGCCAGACACTGTTGCCATTAAACAGAGCTGCTATGGGCACGGACATAGCAGCAGAGTTTAGATAGCTCAAAGTACCTCAGAAAGGTACTTGAATATAGAACAGGGATAACTATATTCAAAGATTGCAACCTATGTGCCTTATGGAGTGGGCAATAGGTTCATTCTAAAAGGATGCATGGGGGCGTTGGTCTGGCGTCTAACCCACACCCGGTGCTTTGGCACACGTGTGATAAGGCCGTAACGGCAGGTACTCACGTAAAGCAATTGCACATCTTCCATATGAATAAAAACTAACAAAAACTATTTTATTTAATTTTTTTTTCACTGGTAACGTTTCCTAAAAGTGCTTTTTAGTTTTTATTGTTCAAGTTTGCTGCAAAAGACTCTTGAAACTTTATTCATTTTAGCTTTTTGGGGAAATCAAGGAGGACAAAAAAATAACCAAATAAAATTTTCATCATAAATGTAATGGAATGGAATACATATAACAATTTGAAATTTTTTGTTGAAAATTTTCTTGCATAACAAGAAACTGGATTTAAAAAAAAGTGTCAACAATTGTTTGATAATAAGGGTATGCATTGCTTTTTTGCAACTAAATTAGAAAACTTTTCATTAGTAAAAATGAATGTATCCACTAAATTCTGGTTTCAAATTATTGCACTGAATTTGTAGTGTAAAGTCCTTAAAGTATTAAAATGTTAACATAAAAAATAACTAAACAATAAGGAGCAAAGTATGGAGAAAAAATAGTAATAAAAAGAAAACTAAACAAACAAAAAGGGTATCTCGTCTCTTCTGTATAATGACTCCATGGACTGTGTTGTTTGTTTGTGTCTACTGCTGTCTGTCTACGTCTGCTAAAGAAGGAGTGAGATCGTATAAAATTTTACACACAACTGCCTCTTTTGCACATTGGGACAGAATGAAAAAAAAAAATAAATAAGAATACAAATTTTGTTTTAGTTTGTATTTCAGTTCATAATTAAAAATAAGAAACTTTGTACAAAATCCCCAGGATTCCCAAACTATTCAAAGCAAATCCCCAAATTGCAATTTTAGTTGCTTTTCTTTAAATTTTGTTGAATCACGGCAATTTATACATTATGAAGAGTCTTTGTAAACCACTAACTAGCTTTACAACATTTTCTTGGTTTCTATTGCTTAATTTAACCTTTGTTACTTTAGAAAAGATGGGGATACATTTTGAAATTTTTGGTATTAAATAAGCCGAACTCATAAGATTCCTCATACATATTTGATTACTTCTCTTATTAAAGGCTCAAACATATATCCGTACGAAGAATAGCTAGAGCATTAAAATTTCCATATACATAAATTTTCTTCGCATGATCTTGCACATATAAATCTCTTGAACATATTCTGTATCTCAAATTAATAAATACGAAATTAACCCTCAAAGGAGTTTTAAGATTTGACTTACATACATCTTTGGTTTAAATCGAATTTCCAGAGATTCATAATAGAATTTTAAAGCACATAATTTTGTATATAATTTTAACACCCTACATCCATGTTTAAAAGTAAAAAAATTGGCAAAAAAGATCACTTCGCAGAAGACTTAGAGGACTAAAATGTTGCCTGAAAATATTTTAGATTTAGATTTTACATTAAACTGCCCAACGCATTCCATACCTAAAATGCAAGTGTGAATAAGTATTTACTAAATTAACTCTTAAAAGTAGAATTTTATCGGATGTATAAAAAGCTTTCCATTATTGAAAATTGGATTTAACTTTCCTGTAATTTATCGCTCACTTTAGGTTAAAGGAAAATTTTGCAAATGATAAAGTTTTTATACGTCCGATAAAATTATACTTTTAACTAACTTTAAGTTGTAATAATGGCCCTTAAAGTTGCAACTAATTCAAGTTAAATTAAGTTCTTTAAGTCGAAGTTATAAGTCGAGCTTTGCTGTCTTATTTTTCAAAGATTTATAGTGAAATTGTATGGCAATTATTTTCATAGAACATTTAAATCCCTTATGCCCGCGTTTAAGGGTATTAATTTTAACCCTTCTTATAAAATGGACAAAAAGATCGCTTCGGAGATGAGTTGCAGGGTCAAAATGTTTCACGAAAATATTTCTCATGGGATTGTACATAAAACTGCCGAACATATTCTATATCTAAAATGCAAGCGTGAATGAGTGTTAAATTAACCCTAAAACGTTACTAGTTTTTACTGATTTCAGGTGATAAGAGTTAAAAATTGAGCTTTATTGTCTTCATAACATTAAATGTAACATTTTATGGCAAATATTTTTATTTGTGTGCACTTTTTCGACAGTTATAAAAAATATCCATATAAAAAAAGAGTTGCAGGGTTAATATGATCCACAAAAAACTTTTTAGTTCACACACGCAACTTTAGTTGAGCAACTTTTTAGTTCACTGGGTTCACACACGGCAGTTTAAGTTAAGCAACTTTTGAGTTTATCGACGAGAGGAGAAGATATTGAAGATACATAGTAAATACTGTCTTCTCCTCTATCTTCCATAAACTCAACATTTGCTCAAATAAAATTGCCATGTGGGAACCCAGTGAAAGTGTTGAATACATCTTATACGTAGAGTGCAAGGATTTTATAGTTTTTTTCTTTTGTACGATTCACCATAACAATGGTTAAAAAACAGAACCCTTCTTCTTGGCAGTCGGGTAAAAAGTAGGAGAGGACTTGAATCCCAATTGTGATAATTTCCAGTATGAACACTCAGAACTCCGATAATGTACATATATCCATAAATTTTTAATTTTATTTCCTCTGCCAATAGCAGTCATTAGAACGTATTGTAGGAAGGATCATTTGTGTTGATATTTTAATTTTCAAAAAATTTAAAATTTGTAAGTTTATAACTAAGATATCGTATGGGAAACCAAACAATGAGAAATGCCCCAAGAGTCCAATTTTGAGACTTCCTATTAACACTGCAGAGGGCAAAAAACCTCCTCAAATTATTCTTTCTTTCCATATAGTTAAAAATCTATTAGCAAATTTACGTTCTCACTCCTTCACTACTTGGTAATAAAAACACGAACTGGTTTATATGTCTCTTGTCTTACATCTTAAGGTATGAATCACAGGATTTTAAAGGTCTCTGGCAGCTATTGTGTGTATTTATTTAGTAAATTTTTATATGAAACACAAAAAGTAGTGTTTTGTGGTTGTAGCACTTGTAGCAACAACTTGATACTTATGTTTGTAAATATCAACAATCCCATCTCTGTTAAGGCAACCCAGCCAAGCATCCATCCATCCATCCATCCACACACATACACAGTCAGTCATCCATTCAAACAAAACAACAAAAACCAACCAATATTTATTACTTTGTAGCCAAATATACGGAGAGAGAGAGAGGGAGAGAGAGAGAAAAAGAATAATAAAAATAAAAACATATGTTTATTTGTTTCCTTTTATTTACACTCCACTCTGCAAAAAGGGAAAAAGGAGTTTGAAATTATTAAAAAAAAACAGAAAAACAAGAAGAAAGATTTTAAATTCCAGTTTGTTTAAGAAGACTTAAACCAAAACAAACAAAAAAAAAACAACAAAAAAAATAAAAAATATTTTAGAACGAAAACAAAACAGGCAAGAAGTTAAAAACTTGAAAAAAAACTATATGAAGACGAAGTTGCATTATGCATTGAAGGCATACAAAACAACAATAAAACTAATAATAATTATCAATTATACTCCAACAGTTCTGGCGATGGACCCCTAACTGTTTGCTTAAATACTCATTTAAGAGGATTTTAGATAAATAATTATTTATTGAATATTGCCTTCAAATTCTTTAACAACTAAATGTCCAACCACGAAATTAATTGAGGCTATCAGCGCAGAAGTGGTGTAACACACATTCGTTTTCTTTTTTGGTTGCTGTTCTGGTGTTAAATATATTATTTGCATTACCAAACACAACTTTTGGTATTCTAAAGAATAACAATAGAATAATAAGAATTAACAATATCGATCAGCTGTTTCTTACCGTTGCAGCTACATTTCATTTCGGAGTCCTTCTTATATATAAGCACTAAACACAAAAAATATTCGTAATACATAATACATGTTCCAGCGGAGTCCTTCTTATATATACACACTAAACACAAAAAAATATTCGTAATACATAAAACAAGTCTCAGCGGAGTCCTTCTAAGCACTAAACACAAAAAATATTCGTAATACATAATTCGAGTCCCAGCGGAGTCCTTCTTATATATACATGTAAAAAAAAAATATTCGTAATACATACACCCGTAATATTCGTAATAGTACTCTATTGAACTATAGATGAACTAATGGAGAATAAGAGTAAATGAACAAAAATGTGTTCAGGTAACATTTACCCTATGTTCCCCCATTCGAATCAAAAATCAACTTGTTCTTGTTCCTCAACATACATCTTGATCGACGGTTTACATGGAGAAACACCACATTGACTCTAAGCTAACACAATTGAAACTTAAATTAACTTAGACAATTTTGAAAGCTTTATAGTGCTACGGAATTCAACTACGGGTAACCCGACCAGACATCCCGCTTTTGAAATTTTCAATCTCTATTCAGATTTTTATTAAAATGTAACTGATAAAAGTTCAATCCAAATATTTCAGCTAATTTGTAGAATACAATTCTCATTATTAACATGTTAAGGAAAGTTGCAAAATTACCACTGCATTATTTTCTGTCGGAATAGGCGGAATTTCAAGTTTGTGGTTGTATAAATTTATAACCCTTGACACATACCCTAAGCTTTTACAGAGCTCTATTAGTGTCTTAACAGAGCTCTGTATTAAGCTATAAATGCATTATAGCAGACAGATTATCTAGAAATTATATGACACCCTTACGATTACAAATTTATATCATACATAACATATTTCTGTTAAGTATTGTACCAAACAAGAACTTGGTCAAAATTTATATCTCACAACTTTTAATGGCCGAAATTTTGGATAGGAACTTGGCCGTTTTTCACATTTATGTTTTTGTGAGGATTTAACCATTTACACGATATGCCTTCTTTTCACCATACATTAAGCCCTACTTTTGGTAACACTCCCATTAAAGAAAAGATATTAAAAACTATTATATATTAATCATTTTTAGGGTTCCGTGCACCAAAGGTGAAAAGGAACACTATTGTTTTCGCTACGCTGTACGTCTGTCCGTCACACGGTATTTTCTCAGGAACCGTAAGAGCTACGGACCTGAAATTTGGACACAGTATGTAGAACCTTGGCCGCTACAACAACAAATACATAAGAATTAAAAATTAAAGGGTGTTCGAAAACGAGCAACGAAAAATGTTAAAATCCCATGTAATATACATACAATTGTATGAACATATATATTGAAACTAGAAATTTGTAAAATTAGTGTATTTTTATACACACTACAACAATTAACACTAAAATTTGAAAAACATTTAAATTAAAGGGTGGTCCATCAGTTAATGCAATTTTGACTATGTAATTTTGACAATTTGCTATATCTTGGAAACCGTAAGAGGCAAACACTTGAAATTTTCAAAAACGGTAAAACTAAAAAAACCGAAAATTATAAAATCGCCAAACCAAAAAAAAAATCGCCAAAAATTAAAAAAAATCGCCAAAACGAAAAAAATCGCCAAAATTAAAAAAAAGTTCTAACACTAAAATTAATTGCCAAATTCGAAAAAATCGCCAAAATGAAAAAAAAACGCCAAAATGAAAAAAAACCGCCAAAAATCGAAAAAAAAATCGCCAAAACGCGAAAATGTCGCCAAAACCAAAAAAATTTTATATAAAAAAAATCGCAAAAATGAAAAAAATCGCTCAAAATAAAAAAATCGCCAAAATGGAAAAAACGCCAAAAAACCAAAAAAAATCGCTAAAGCAAGAAAATAAAGTGTTAAAACTAATAAAAGAGCCAAAACTTAAAAAAATCGCCAAAACCGAAAAAACGCAAAAACCGCCAAAACAAAAAAAAAAACCGAAAAGACCCCAAAAACGAAAAAATGCCAAAACTATATATTATATAGGATGAAGTTTGTATTAAATTACATATCTAGTGTTCGTACGGAACCCTTCGTGCGCGAGTCAGAGTCGCACTTTACTGAATTTATTGTTATTTATTTTAATATTTCACTACAATACTGTGTTTTATATCGTTGCCAGCTCACAATAAAACTTTCACAATGTTGTCACATTCAAATTTTAAGATACTCATTGTGAATTACCTAATTATAAATATGTAAATCTAACAGTAAAAACTCTATTAGTTAAATCGGTTCACCACTACGTAAATTTTACGTAGCGTTAATGTTAACGTATTATAAAATAGTGTTACTAGTTAATTAAGGATTAATGTTGTGTGGTGCTTCTTGGCATTTTAAAAAATATGTGCTATGCTCTCTATTTGAGAAGAAGGATTTCTAATAAAATTATTGTTATTTTTTCTAAAGCCAATTCCATTTTTTATTTATTTATTTTGCCCATTTTTGATGTTTATACACAAGTGGTTCTCTATCAGTCTGCTGCTGCTGCTGCTGCTGGTGGTGCTACGTTGGTATGTTTGTCTGAAGGTATGATTTATAAATGATGAAATTTTACTTCAAGAAAAAAAGAAAACAAAAGTTTTTTCCTCCTCCTTTTTTTATTGTTATTTTTGTTGTTGTTGTGTTGTGTTACCTGTATTTGAAGATGTTGGTTGTTTATTTGGTAGATGCTGGCTGGCTGTTATACATACATACATACTAATATATATACATACATATACAACAAGCTGAAATACAGGTTAAGTTACTGTTGAAGGTGCTTACACCTTAACTGTGTCTATCTGTTGGCTCGTCCGTTCTCTGTCTGTATGTCTGTCTGTCTGTCTATGCTAAACAGCGTTGTCAACTTGGTGCTTTTCGCACCGTTTTTAATGCTTTTTGAAATTTTCGACGCGACAAATTTTGAAGTTAGTGCTCAGTGCTTTTTTAAATTCAGTTTCGGTGCTTTTTGTTGGCACTAAACCAAAAGCTCAGAGGAAAATTTCTTTACCTTTTTTTTCGAGGAAGTCTTTCATTCAAAAACATAAGCTCTGAAGTTAAATATAGCATCTCAAAAAATCGACTAAGATTTTAAAAGTTTTGGTTGAATAAATACGTGCCATATTACCATCAAACTTTAACATTTTAAGCATAATTAATATAAACAGTGTTTTGCCATACAACAAAGAAGACGTAATACAAGTATTTACTAAAATATAGCATAATAGCGAAATTTTGTCTAGTATAGACAATGCAATGGGAAAAATATTGAGTCCACTTTTGACAGATTCAGTTGATATGAACTCGTTTGAGGCATTATCAAAACTTGCATTCCCATCAAACTTCTGTTACATCCAGAAACGCAGAAAGTCACCATTTTTATTTCGATCAAAATTTATTATCTTTGTCACATAGCAGCCGAGAGAATGTGTAAAATTTTTTTATATAAAATAATAAAATTTTAAATTTAATGCTTTTTCACTTAAATTACGCGCTTTTTTCCTGGTTTCGGTTCTTTTTGAAATTGAAAAGTTGACAACGCTGATGCTAAAGCCTGTCTGTCCTTGCATCTCTGAGTATGTTATTTGTCTGTCCATCCCTGTTTGAACGTTTCTCGGTGTGTGCGAAAGGCAAAATTTTTTTTCTATGTGTGCTTAAGAGTGTGTGTGCGTGTGTGTCTTTAGTGCGGTTAACAGTGTGGCATACATCTTCTTTTTTTTTTTTGCTTCTTTTATCTTGACATGATATTAAGAAAAAACAGCATGTCATTTTTTGCCTTGCTGTTGTCTGAAGACACAAAAAAAAAACAACAAAACTGCAAACATATGATATTGAGGATTTTATATTGTGTAGTAAATTACAAAATGCTTAATAAAAACAAGAGGAAAAAAATGCCAGATTACACCATTTCAAAAAAGAAAAAAAACTAAAAGATATTGACTTATTACCGGAAACGCCAGCATTAATAAAATTTTTCTGAAAAAATTTTAGCCAACCTCCAAAGTAGTCAATAAAAGGTAATAAAGAATTTTGTTTCACTTGAATAAAAATTTAATATAATTTGAAAATTATATCGAATTACAGTAAAACTCGGTTATAATGAACTACACTGCACAAAATAAATAAATAATAAATTCGTTGTAAGAATAGCTCGTAGTAAGCGTAGTGACACGAGAAAGCAAAGGAAACACTCACCTGCAATTTTAACAGAATATGGCCGCTAAAACCACAAATATATGTGAGTAAAAAATTAAAGGGGATTCTAAACCATGAAAACAATGAAAAGTGTTGAAATCCTAATGTTATATACATATGTATATGCAAAAATATGTATGTAGCTACACACATATGTATGTACACTCAAAAAGACAATTAACACTGAAATTTAAAAAAATCAAAATTAAAGGGTATTCTATCAGTTAATGTAATTTTTTACGTAATTTTGACAACTTGCTGTATCTTGGAAACCGTAAGACTCAAAAACGTTAAAACTAAAAAAATCCCAAAATAAAAAAAAATCGCCATATTGAAAAAAATCGCCAAAACCGAAAGAAATCACCAAAATGAAAAAAAACGCCATAACTAAAAAAGTGCTATCGATTTTCTTTCAATTATAGCTAAGAACACTCTCGATCAAGTCTTTCGTCAAACAGAAAAAAGTAAATCAAAATCGCTCCAGCCGTTTGGTCTGTACGTGAACCCGTACATACACACAGTTACACAGAAATATACGTCAAACTTATAACACTCCTTTTTTTTGGTCGAGGGTTAAAAATCATACACATTTTATAAGAATTCGTTATAAAAAATATGTATGAAATCGAATTCAGGGAATCATAAAAATAAGTTGGCTATAAAATATGATTAATTGTAAACCGTGTTTTTTTTTGTAGAGTCACAACTTTGAGTTGGCATCACTGCTTTATTTGAGCACCCATTTAACAGCTGATAGTTGCTTTTTGTTTACTTTGCTTTGAAATCATTCATTATGAATCGACTTACACCAGAGCAATGCGTGCAAGTTGTTGAAATTAGGCTGAATTATAAATCGATATTGAGTTTGAATTTCCATTCAAAATTTTATTTTCCGATGAAGCCCATTTCTGGTTGAATAGGCGCGTAAATATGCAGAATTGTCGGATTTGGAGTGAGGAGAATCCACAAGCTTTTGCCGAAACACCGAAACGCTTTATGGGCTGGCGGAGTCATTGGCCCATATGTCTTCAAAAACGATGATGGTCAGAATGTTACTGTCAATGGTGAACGGTATAGTAACATATTTTCGTAACTCAATTACGTGGCATTAATCCTGCTGATATGTGGAAGGAGCCATACGCCACACAGCGGGCGCTAAAATTGATTTACTCAAAGAAACTTTTGATGAAAAAAATAATTTCAGGTAATGGCCCAATTAATTGGCCGCCAAGATCGCGTGATTTAACCCCATTGGATTATTTTCTTTGGGGGTTATGTTAAGTCACTTGTCTACAAACAATTGTACACCTGGAAATCAACTTTCGAAGAGTTATCGGCGAAATACGGCCGCAAATGCTGTGAAAAGTTGTTGTAAACTTGTGTTACAGATTGCGCCTTTTACGCGCCAGCCGTAGCGGCCACATGGCAGAAATCATATTTAAACATGAATTTCATAAAATTTTCTTTACAATAAATCCCGTTTCATGGATATTAAAAATATATTTCCTTGTTTTATTATGATTTAAACTTGTGTCACTCTATATTAAAAAGTGCCCTTTATAAATACAGTGTGTCCTATAAATCATGGTCAAGCCGAAAACGGGTAATAAAACAAAAACTTCTGCTCACAGAAAATAGAAAAAAATCTATGAAAAATATTTAAAAAATATTTAAAAAATTACCCTGTCACTTTACTTTTTCTATGGCTTCTTCTTTTACATTATTATGAAATATACTTCTGCAAATGACTGTTAAAAATTCATACTGCAATGGCTTGATTTTCAAAGAAAATTTCACGTTTTGCAAACGATGCACTTAAAATTATTATTGCACCGAACTATGAGACTTTACCATGAGAAGTATCCAAATACTGAGCCTTCTTTCTTATCCGGATCATCGAGTATTTGTAAATGTTCAACATACTCTCTCAGGAGGACGAAGACAGTTTCATATGCAGTCAAGGTCATTACATAATATTTATTGGTTACATTCAAAAAGGACACACAAACACCGGCAAGTATTGTGCTGACTTATTTCCCCGGTGTGGGGGTTCAAATTAGGGAAAAAGCCGCATTTGGCGAAAAAGAAAGTGTAATTTTATCAAGACAATGCAATAGTTCACATATCCGCTATTGCGATGCGATTGTCAAACTGAATGAACTGAAGTTTCAATTGCTTCATCAAGCGCCTCATTCGATAGATTTGGCTCCTTCGGACCATTTTCATTTCATTTTCATTTTAATTTCAAACTTGAAAATTCGAATTGGAATCGAATTACTTCATCACGCACCTCATTCGCCACATTTAGGTCTCGCCTAATATTTTCTATTTTCAAACTTGAGAACAGACGTATCGAAGCTATTGACTATCGCTGGGAAAAAGTGTATCGAGCTAAAAGGATATGTTGATATATAAAGAAAATTTTTCCCAAATACAATGTTTTGGGATCGCCCTTCTATCTTCACAAGATTTTAAAGCGAGTAAAAATTGCATGCGAACCAGTTGAATAGAAGTGCATAGAATTAAGAGGCTGTTTTTATAAAGCGACTCGTTGATACAGTAGTTTTCGTTTATAGTCACTACCGCTTATTGTCACATTAATGATATAGTCCATATTTAATGTTTTTTGTGACTTAAGAACTTAATTTCATTCAAAAAGTTGACGATAAAGTCTATTTACTATATAGTCATATTTGACATATATGCATGTATGCAAACAATTCGCGTTATAGTCACAAAGATTTTCAATAGATTTTTTTTAGTTATTTATTTAAGTCGTAAACCAAAAAGTAAATCTAAATTTCAACCTACATCTACTGCTTAGTAGAAGAACATGTCTTTAGAACAAAATATTGTTGCATAAAAGGCCACACAAATGTGTCTTTTAAATACAACATTGTTTTGTAATTGAAATAATTGGATTGTATGGAAATTCTTTTATATACCTCTGCGTGGCTTATAAAAAAATTAGGCTTATAGTAACATTAGCGATATAGTCCACAATTTCTGTGCAATTTTAAATGTGACTGTAAGCGAAAACTACTGTAATAAGCGAAAACATATCAGTGTTTTTCTCGTTTTGGGTTTTAAATCGCTAGTTTTAACAATTTTCATCAAAAAACGTTAGGTTAGGTTAAGGGTGGTGTATTACCGCACCCCCCCTCGGATACCAAAGTGGGTCCATTGTGATTTCCTTCTGTTGCCCAAAAAGTAATATTTGCCCTCCCATTTGTAGCCATAAGTGACCCTATTATCCATCATTAAGCCATCGTATTCCCATGATAAAGCCCCTGATATCCTCCAGTTTACACTTCCCGATATCAGTAATGCTTTCATGGAAACGTTTGCTCAGCCATATAAGTGACAGATAATATGTTCAATGGTTTCTGGTTTCCCCGCACCTGGCACCAAAAAGTGCCAGTCTCCCAAATGCTGGTTCTTGCTCTGACCTGTCAAAACGCCTATTATGATTCGCATCGCCTTCCTATTCATGTCTAGTAGTAGTTTAGATCTTCCTGAGTCAGGTTTTGGCCAAAAACCCCTCCAGACTCTACAATTAAAAACCTTAACAGCTGTAAATTTATTTTGGTTTGTATTTATATCACGGTTGCATTGCGTATCACAAACGTCAAGGTAAACGATTAAAAAGTTCCAGTCGTCTTGAAAAAAAAGTGTACCAAAAATTAACATTTCTTTTTTCTTCAATAAACAATACCAATACACAAAATAATTAAATTTTTCTAAAGAAATGAATTTTTTATGCCGAATTTGTCTTGTTTACTTCAAACAGCTGTTTGTCTTTTTTTCACAGGAGGAAGGGTTGCCATCTTTTCAAGTTAAATATATAATTTTGTATGAAAATAATGATAAATAAAAATGTGTTTTTGAACGCGTTGACAACATAACGTCTATATGTCGGCTGGTCGCATTTCAGTTTTACTGCCTTCTAGGCTGTAATTTTTAGTAGGCGTGGCCCTGCCCTCATTTTCAGGCAAAATCAAACAAAAAGAAATATGCAGTTTATCGAATCGGTTGAGCCGAGCCTACTTTTTTTAAGTTATTAAAAAAGGTAGAAATTTAAATTTATTTAATATTATTTAAATACAGTGTTGCCATATTTAGAGATTTATAAATGTTTTTCTTCTAAAATATTTGTTTAATAAACAATTTTTTTTTTAATTTAAGGTTATGTCTAGTTTTTCTTTCTGTTTAATATGTACAAAAAAAAAATAAAAATATATCTTGCACACAGCAACACTGTCCTTATTGCAATCTTCGTTTTAGTGGCCTTAAAAGGTTTCCCCAACAAATAAATATTTCCAAATATTTTTAAAATACTCTTGTTTATTTTGTAAATGTTGAAGACAGTATAATTTACATATAAACATACTTGGTTTCATTTCATTTTTTAATTGTCCAAATAATGAAGAAAAGAAGTGTCATACAAGTTTGTGTGTATGGGAAATGTGAAGGAAAGAAACACTTCAAATTCCCAACAGTAGCAATATTTCTTATTTGACCTTCAATTTCCAGTTTAAAATGCGCCAAGTTTTGGTAATAGACGCATTCTTAAGGTTTCTTTCAGCATACACATATGTACATATTTGATTTCTTCAGTCACTGTCACTCACCCTCTCTGCCCTGCTCACTGTAATATTTGTTGATGGATGAAAGGAATAAAAAGTTTTAAAGCTGATTGTTTTTCTTTATTTTTTTTTTTTTTGAAAACCGTAACAAATCAATTTTAATTTTTATTTTTTATTAAAACTTGCTTTGCTTTTGCCCCCTCAGCCCACCTCTAACTTCCTGCCTAATGCTGTGTTTGCTGTACAAATAGACTTTTTGTTCTTGGCACTCGTATTTTAAATATATATTAGATTCTCTCATCACCCCTGGAGTTTTACTCGTTCACATTCCTTACCATAAAAATAATTATAATGCCAATTGTTTTTCCAATAACAATTACAATTACATAAAGGACTTTATAAGATTTTCCTGTTCGAGGACAAGAAATATGCACAACTTCAACCCCCGAAGTTACCAGTATAAAATCACAAGTTATTTTATTACTGTCGTTTTTTTTTCTTCTTCTTCATTGAAATTTAACGCCATGAGAAGAAATTAAGGCAAGTCGAGTTAAACGGACGGACAGTTTAAAAAAGAAATATGTATGTAGAAGAAAAGGAGGAAGAGGAGACACTCGCATGACAAGGGGTAAGAAAGAACACAATACTTAAATGTCATTGTTGCTGATATTACGTTTTTGTGGTTTTTGGAAACAGACGCGTGTTAATAGACGGATTGGTTGGTTGGTTAGTTGGTTGGCAGACTGTTTGTTGTATGCGCTGCTTGTCCCAGCAACGAAAACAGAAACCCAATTTTTAGCTTACCAAATTAAACAGGGTGGGAAAATAAGTTGCAGTTAATTTTTATTTATTTTATTTTATTTTTTTTTTTGTAAAAGGAAACTGACAAAACGAGAGTGTTAAAATGAGAACACATTTATTTGGTTTAAACACGAATTCCATATCGGAGATGAAAAAAGATTCCTTAAAAAAAATAATATTTTTATTTGAGGGAAAAAATGTTTTTACAGATTTTTTTTAAATTAATTTTATCTAACTTGATTTATTAATGGTTAAGCCAGAGGAATTTTACTATTTTACTAATAATGCTCTATATTTAAATATTACACTGCACAAAAATAAAACAAGCTTTGTTGTACCGTGTCATGAGAACTGTTAATGGAAAGCAACTGTTTGGTAAGCTTTTAGTCGCACTAAAAATTAAATAATAAGGATTAATAAACTAAAGTACACTAAGGTCTCGTTTTATGCGGTTTAAAATTTCTGCGATTTTTATATTAATGATTTTTTTGAGTTTTAACAGATTTTGAAATTTTAGAAATTGCAGTTTATTCTCAAATAATTTTGTAAAAAAAAAAACAATTGAAGCCCCTAAAAAATCTTTCATCTCGTTCCCTATTCACGAGATAAAGTCTAGTGATGAAAATGACATTTTACCATATGATGACAATATGAACATATCATCTAATGATGAAACTGACGTTGAACCAAATATTCAGTGATTCAGATTAATCATCTAGGCGCACGGCAGCGCAGCCCCGCCGCGCCCATAAAAATTAAAAATTAAAAGTTGCGCTAAGGAGCTGAAATTTGATATACAGGTAGGTCTAAGTGAGAAACAAACTAGAAAAATTTTAAAACCCAAAAAATGTTTTCAGAATGGGCGGGGTCACGCGAATATTATTTTGAACTAAATACTTAATATACAGCTTTTAATTCAAGCCAATTTAGTGAAATCTTGCATCAGCTTAAAAATTGGTCGTGATCACTCCCATAAAATGTTAGCCTTGTGTTTAATCTACATCGGTCTAGCATATTTTAGAAGAAAATTAGCATGAATTATAAGCGCTGCTTACAACAAAATTTTGAGTTAGGAATAGTGGGGAGAGCTAATGCTGATAAAATCTAAAGAGCTGGCATTTTCTACACTAATAAGTGTAGCTGCGTAAGCCAATGGGAAAATCTTAAAACCAAAAAGTTTTACCCGGTATGCGGGGCCACGACGTTAAAACTCCAATTCGCACTAGCAATCTTAAATTTGATACTCAAATAAATCTAGATAAGAGATCACTAAGAAAAATCTAAAAACCCAGAAGTTGCTATCAGAGAGCGGAAACAAGCACTTCAAATTCAAAATTAACATACATTTTATTAAAACTTTTCATACACATTGCACTTATCCAAAAAAAAAATTCCCTATTTTGAAAAGTAGCCGTGACTTCACCCATAAATCTTAGCTTTTTCGTTCAGGTACTTCGGCTTAGCAGTTTTTAATTTAATACTCAGGTATTCCTTATTAGCTTTTTATGAACCATAAGCACTAGCAGATATAAAAGTCAGAGGGGCCAGGCTCATGAAAATTTTACGTAATATTATACTATAGAGAGCTGACATTTTGTACACAAATAGTAATTGATTTACTCAATCGGAAAATCGAAAAATTAAAAGTACCAGCTACCCTATTGAAACTTTGCATATAAAATTGGGCATATTCTTTTGATTTATGTAGTTCGGCTAAGCAGACTTTAATATGTAAATATATTGAGAAAATAGGCGGGGTCATGCCCAGTAAAATTTACGCTGTATTTTACATGTTTCTTCCAGTCGACTCTTACCAAATTGCATACACACTGGCGACCCGCTGTAATGACACAATAGTGCATTTTTAAGGTCAACAATTCAACACCCATCACACTATTACCCATTATTTTATGTAACTCTGTCATTTTCAACTGGCACAGTGATCATAAATAGAAATAAAATACATTAGAAATTTTAAGTTTAAAAAGTGTTATTATAGAAATCTTTACAAAAAGTAATCAGATCCTCACAAAAACATAAATGTGAAAAACGGCCAAGTTCCTATCAAAAATTTCGGCCATTAAAAGTTGTGAGATATAAATTTTGATCAAGTTATTGTTTGGTACAATACCTAAAGGCTCAGTTAGCCGACTGTAATGTAACGTAACTGCAACAGTAAGAAACAGCTGATCGATTTTGTTATGTGAAAAGTAATGAAAATGGTTATAGAGATGTAATGTAACGTAACCTAATTTTCATATAAAAATGTCGATCAGCTGTTTTCTACGTTACAGTTACATTACATTACAGTCGTCTAACTGAGCCTTAATCAGAAATATGTTATGTATGATATAAATTTGTAATCGTAAGGATGTCATATAATTTCTAGATAATCTGTTAACTTGGCAATATTTTTACCTTTCCAAAAAAGGAGAAAATAATGTATAAATGTTAATTTCTTTAAATTGATAAAAATGTTGTCAAGTTAACAGATTATCTAGAAATTATATGACACCCTTACGATTACAAATTTATATCATACATAACATATTTCTGTGTTAGGTATTGTACCAAACAAGAACTTGATCAAAATTTATATCACACAACTTTTAATGGCCGAAATTTTGGATAGGAACTTGGCCGTTTTTCACATTTATGTTTTTGTGAGGATATATACTTACATACATATTTACAGAATTTCTCTAAAAATGCTTTAGCTTATCTTTTAGATCACTTTCCGTTTTTTTTTTGTAATTAATGAAAAAAAAGTATTATATTTTTAGTGTTTTTATGGGAATTGTAACAATTTAAGTTTAAAATTTTTTACGCACTAATAATTCCAAATTAATATTTTACTTATTAAGTAAAATATTTTATTTATTAAAAATACATTGAAATTGATTATTGAGTGGTTTAGCTGGCTCCTATGCGCATTTCACTGTTGCTAATGCAGATCATCAGGGAACCTTTACCCAAAGCTTCTTAGAACAACTAGAGTTATTATGTTATAAACTTTCATTTAAACAAATGAGAAGCCTAAAACAAATAACAAAGTTGAAACAAGAACTCAATAATCAACATGATTTTTATTTTCTTTAACATTACTACATTGGCTGACTTTTTTTTCAGCTTCAAATTGTAGTTGTAAAAGTATGTAAAAAGAAAATAAATGTATATAACAACAACAGCTATTTAAGAATAAAGTGTTGCCACACAAGTATTTTTCTGACCGGGTGCAGTCAAGTTAATAATTAGTGTTTTTTATGGGAATTGTTACAATTTAAGTTTAAAATTTTTTAAACGCACTAATAATTCCAAATTAATATTTTACTTATTAAGTAAAATATTTTATTTATTAAAAAATACATTGAAATTGATTATTGAGGGGTTTAGCTGGATCCTATGCGCATTTCACTTTTGCTAATGCAGATCACCAGGGAACATTTACCCAAAGTTTCTATTATATTTTTGTTTATTTTTTTAAACGTGTTTTTTTAATGTTTAAGTAAATGAAATAAATATATTTTTGTTGATTTTTTATGCGATTTTGTTTTGATTTTTATACCCTTCACCAAAAATGGTAAAGGGTATATGTGTATAGGTTTGTCATTCCGTGTGTATTTTCTACAATATTAATAAGCGACCCATAAAGTATATATATATATATATATATATATATATATATATATATATATATATATTCTGGATCCTTATGCAAAGGGAAGACGAATAAGCGGTGTCCGTCTATCTGTACGTGAAATTGGTTTTCCTAAGATCCCATAAGAGCTAGAGATTTCGGTCATGAGCTGGCGTGTCAGAAATGGCCCGAAATAGATTGGTATTGAAAAACAGTTAAATCGAACGGAGCTGGAAAACTTAAACTTTATTTAAAAGTAAGTACATATGTAGCTAAAACTAACTTTTATTTATTTTTTTTAAAATAAACTTATTTTATGTTTCAGTACGAATAAAATTGGTATTAAAAAAAAATTAATAAAAAAAATCAAAAAGACGTTTCCAGGGTTGGAAAACTTTAGCTGTTCTTGTTATATAAAAGTATCATACTAAAACTAATTTTTCATTTTTCTCTAAAAATTAAACATATCTTATATTCTTAAAATAAACAGATTGGTGTAAGAAATCAGAAAAATTTACAACGATGATTCCAGGGCTGGGAAACTTACACTTTTTGTGATATATAAAAGTACCTAGGTCTAATTAATTTTTTCTTTTTCTTTATAAATTATATATGTATATTTTATGTTTTGAAAAGCAAAGTTTGGTGTCGAAAATTAGAAAAATAAATAAGACAACCTTGAATTTTTTTTTTGATATTAAAGTAACTAAATAAAATTAATTTTTTTCTTATTTGCCTTTTTTTTCTTTGTTTACTTAACATACTTTGTGTGTATTTTTTAATAAGATTAGTATAAGGAATCAGGTTCGGAAAATTTAATTTGTTTTTGCATATAAAATTAACTAGATCAAATTATTTTTTTTTTTTTGTTTACAAATTTCATATGCTTTAATTTTTACAAAATTTATGCTTTTTAAAAAAATTAAAAACATATTTCCAGATCTAGAAAACTTTAACTTTTTCTGATATATAAAACTAAGTATTTCTTTGGTAATTAAATATATTCCGTATTTAAGAAACAAATAAATTAGTATTAAGATCTATAAAAATCAAAATTATAGTTCCAGGGTTGGAAAATTTGATTTTTTTTATTATTACGAAATCAAATTAATTCTTTTCTTTTTAATTAAACATATTTTATATATTAGAAAGGCCTTTATTTAAGCTTTTTTTATATCGGGTGTTTTTTTAGAGGTATAGAACTTCGAATTGAAATAAAACACAAGAAAATCGTTTTAATGTCCATCAATTTAGCTTTATTGGAAGGATAATTTTATGCCATTAATGTTTAAATAAGATTTCGGGCATGTGGCTGTCGCGGCTGGCTCGAATAAAGCCAATTCTACAGGTCCAATTTTCAACCACTTTTTCGAGCATATGGGGCCGTATGTTGGCAATAACGCCACGAATGTTGGCTTCTAAGTCCCCTAACGTTTCTGGTTTGTTGGCGTAGACGAGCGACTTCACATATCCCCAAAGAAAATAATCCAATGGTGTCAAATCACACGATCTTGGTGGCCAATTGACAGGTCCATTCCGCGAAATTATGCGCTCATCGAATGTTTCCTTCAATAAATCGATTGTGACGTGCGCTGTGTGGCATGTAGCGCCGTCTTGTTGGAACCACAACTCATCCACATTCATGCCATCCAATTCGGGAACAAAATAGTCGGTTAGTCGGCTCCAATTGCTGTGCACGGTGGCGAATCGATTCATTCGGGTCCTCTTCAACACTTTGCTCTACAGCGGCAATTGTTTCTTCGGTGCGCACTGTTCGACGTCTCTGCGGATGCGTATTATCACATAGAGTAAACGTAGTGCGAAAACGATCCATGGTTAACCGAATTAATTGCTCTGATGGACGATTATGTCGACCATAAAATGGACGGAGCTTGCGGTAAACTTCGCGAACTGAACCATTATTTTCGAAATAAATTTGCACGATTTGCAAGCGTTGTTCTTTTGTCAACCTGTTCATGATGAAATGGCAAACCAAACTAAATATTAATCACTTGACAGCTGACAAAATGGCCGCCAGTTAAAAAAGTGATGCCAACTTAAAGTTCTATACCCCAATAAAAAACACCCTTTAGTAGCACGATTTTTTAACATCGCGAGAGCGAGTAAACAAATCCCAATTTCTTATTATTGTATTGGGAATAAGGGAGAATATAAAATATTTCTTAAATACAGAGTTTAGAATAAAATATTCAACTATTACTAATATCGAAAATAAAATATTTGAACCAAATTCTTTAGTTGAAAAATAATGATGGTCACTCACTAAAAATTGCACTAGAACAAAAATGATAATTTTTTTTAATCCATATACTTACGTCGGTGAAGGGTATATAAAATTCGACCCAGCCGAATATAGCACGCGTACTTGTTAAATTAAAATTTGAATTTATGCGGTTTCTCAGAATTTTGGAACGAATCATTAGTTTTTATATGTGCGATTTTTTTGGAACCCATCTACCGCATAAAACAAGACCTGAGTGTACTAAAGAAAAATACTTTTCTTGTTGGTTTATTTCTTTATATTAGTATTTGCTAACTAAGGAACTTCCTCAAGACTAATAATCAAATTAAAATCCCTGCTCGAAGCGCAATCAGCCAATATTGCCCCCGCCCCCTCCTCCTCATCATCATCATCAACCACTTCACAACCACTTTATTAAGCACTTACGTTTTCTTTTCTTTTTTATTTCTATTAAATTGACAAGATTTTTCTATATCCTCGCATGACACTGCTTTTTCGTCGCTATACACTTTTGTATAGAGCTTGTCGTGTCAGCGTTTTAGCAAAAAAATTTTCTTTTCCCGTAATACTTACAAGCCCTTCTAATACTTTTAACACATAAATCTATTTTCCAAATGAGTTTTCAAAGCACCCAGCACAAGACAATTGTCTACAACTGACAAAAAACCAACCATATTTGAGGAGAAAGAAAGCAACAAAAAAACACGACTTGGGAAAGAGTTAAAAGCTGACAAAATCTTATAAAAAAAGTTAATTGTGTGTGCAAGTGGGTTACAATGGAAAAAAAATTTAAAAAAAGTCAACCTTTTTTTTCCTTAAAAAAAGGGTTGCTTCTTAGTGCTAATGTGCAAAAGTAGCACAGAGCGCTCGCTGATCTCACGATGACATGATTTTAACAACAATGACTCTTTTTTTTTAAGAAAGAATACTTATGAATGTGATTTTTATAGACTGAAATAGGATAAAATATAAGGAAATCAGTAACATTTTAAAAGCAGCATAGTTGCAATTTTATTGGAATAAAATTTTTTATTAGCGATTATAGTAATCGAATAAGAGTTGTTTATCGTGAATCGAATAATCGAACAAAAATTCTTATTTAATACATTAGTACTTTAAGAAAAAAAAATTATTCAAGGAAACGATTAAAAATTTATTCAAAGAATCGAATAAAAAATTTATTCAAAAATTCTATATCTTTTCTTTTAGAAAAACCGAATAAAATTCATTAACAACGAACGAACAAAATTTTTTTTTCGAAAAATCGAATAACAAACTTATTCGAATAACAAAACAGCAATTATATTCGAATAAAAAAAGAATCTATCTAAGATGAATCTAAGGATAAAAATACACATTAAAAAAAGAAATTTCATTAAAGAGTCGAATAAAAAAATTTCATCGAACAATCGAATAAAAATTTAAGCGAATAATAAATCGAATAATGGAACAAATTTTCAGCTTAAAAATGCCAAGGTAATAATCTTTATTTATATTTAATTTCCTTATCCGATTAAATTAATTTATTCGCTATTTTGACGATTAAGTTAAATTCATATTTATGCGATTACTCGTAAAATTTATATTTCCACTTTTATTCTAATAATTATGAATGCACAACTACAGCAATATAGAAAACATGTCTTGTATTCAGTTCTGGTGTCGCCGTTTGGTGGCAACAAGGGCAATTAACGACTTTAATTTGTTTAATTACTAAACAAAGACAACACAAATATTGTGCAATGAATGCTTGCTTTAAGTTATAAAGTCGTGGGTATTTTTTTTTTTCAACTTGTGAATTACAAATTTTAATACATATTTACAAACATACACAAGTTTGAGCAGTTGTGTGCTGTTTATTTTACATTAATCCTACTTACATACAAGTTTTAAAACTTCTTCAAGTATTTCCTGCAACACTTCACGACAACTTTTCCCCCTCATCGTTTCATCATGCGAAGCTAGAGTTTTAAGGAGGGGGAAAAGACTGTAATTTGTCAAAAATGACAAAAACATTTAACAATATTTAAAATATCTACGACAACATGCATATTTATGTACATATTATATGTAAATATAATGTATTCCAAAGTAAATCAAAAACAGTCAACAGCACTTGTGGCCATCGTCGGGGGCCGAACCAAACATGCAAGGCACGAACTTGAAACAGAATTCACAACAAAGCGGTGATCGCTCCAGGCCTTGCAATGAATGCTTCAAAGAGTCAAGTAATACATATGTACATATGTATGTATTTACATATAAATGCGGTAATAGCATCAAGTAAGCCGTTGAATAAAATCATTTCATTCCTACGTTCCGTCCGTCCGTCCGTCCGACCGTCTTATCAACAAATGACTTTATTTTCAAGTGGCTTTTCTACATGACTGACTAAAAGCAAACGCATTAAAAAAATAATAATAATGTATGCGTTACTCTCGCATGCGAATGGAAAACACAAATTATTCACTTTTGAACAATGAAAAATTAAAGAAAAATTTACATAAGAAATCCTACTTAATGTAAATAAACATCAACAGCAACAGCAACAGCAACAGCAACAATATTGTGTGTATGAGTGAAGAAGAACTGACTGTGACTGCCTGTATGAGTGAATAAATGAGTGAGTGAGTGAGTGAGTGCTGCTAGAATATAAAAGCCAGTCAGTCAAACCGCCAGCTAGAGTTGCAGTGTTGTTCAAACAAATACTTGAGAATACAACAGCACCATCACCACCGCCACTGCCGCTGCCACTGCCACCACTAGCGCCAACATAATCATTGATTAGGGAGAGGTTGTTGTGTTGCAAGAGTCAAAATATCATCAATTGTTCAAAGCCCATATGCCAGCCACCCTGAGCTGTATGATTTTATTTTTTCCTAAAAGTATTTTTGTTTAATGTGTCTTAGATCTTTGTGGGTGGTATTTATGTAAGATTTAGTAGAATTTCTTTCTATGTATATAAAGGCTTTTCAGAGTATGTGGAAAATTTGTTAATTTTCCAGCTGTTTTAAATAACACTGTGCAGCAAAAGTTAACTTAAAAACATATAAATACGTTTGTGGGAGTTTTGAAAGTTTATGTCAGGATCTTAGTCCCCTAATCGAGGACATCAAGGGTAATTTTTTTTTTTTTTAATTATTTGCCATTTCGAAATTAAACTTTAATAGCAGAAATTATTAAAAACTTGAAAGCTCAAACCTGAAACGAAATTCGGATTTTCGCCACCAATTGTATGTAAGAGTGAGACACCGAAATTTTACTTTGCAGCATCATGAGTTTGTAAAAGAGAAGGGAAAAGTATAATTAAAGGAAACACAAAAAAATCTCTAATTTTATATTTGTTTGTTTGTTTTCTTGTAAAAGCGTGAAAAAATTTAAAATAGAATTTAAGCAAATTTGTGAAAAAAATTTCTTTTCAATGATCAAACATAATAAGTCCGTCACTTCAGGAAAAATCGCTGGCAAATTAACAAGAGTTCATAATAAAATCTACGGCAGTAACTTCAAATGCTCTCTAATATTTTTTATGCTTATTTTTAGGGTTCCCTACACCAAAAGTGAAAAGGAAGCCTGTTGCTGTCACAGGCCGTAGGAACTAAGGACCTGAAATTTTGACATTCATAAGCCGCTTCAACACCAAATATATGACAGCTAAAAATTAAAGGGTGTTCCTAAACGAGCAACGAAAAATATTAAAATCCCATGTAATATATATAAAATCCCCAAATACGAACAAAAGCGCCAAACTAAAAAAAAACTCTAAAACTTAAATAAATCGCAAAAAAACGACAAAAAAAAACTTTAAAGTTAAAAATCGCCAAAAATAAAAAAACGCCTAAACTTAAAAAAAATCGCCAAAAATTCGAAAAATGTGTACCGGGTAGTTTAATTAAAAAAAATTTCTACATCAGATAAGATATTCCATTACATAGGCTAAAGTTTATTTAATATTATATATGTAGTGTCCTTACAGAACCCTCAGTGTGCGAGCCATATACACACAAAAAAATTTCAACTTAAAATCTACTAAAACACTAACTAAACTAATATTTTTCAGCAATGATTTTGCTTCATATGTGTTTCATGTTAATTTAACATGATTTATAGTAATTGTCAAAGAAAATTTTTCCTTTTGAAATAACTTTATTTCACGTTGAATTAACATTTACGTACTGTTAAAATCAAAATGAAGAATCATTTTGAATCAAAGTTATTTCAAGTTAGATCAACATGAATTTAATTTAATGTAGTACTGTATTTTATTAATTATTTAAATTACGTGTGGTTGACATAGACATCAGAAAAATTTTTGTATCCGGCCAAGATTTGAACTCGGAACTCATCGCGTGGTAGTCAACGTGCTTACCACTACAGCCACAACAACTGTAGATATTCTTTAGATAACATTAAATATGTACCATCTTGAATTATATTATAATTTAACATTATTTCTTATCTGAGACATTTTTAGATTTTAATTGAACTATAGTGAATTTTTAATCAGAAATAATTTTTAATCAGGCTTAAGTTCAGTAATTTAAGATTAAGAGATGAAGAAGAAGAGTAAAGTAACATAATATCCACTACTATAATACTTACATGTATGTACCGACGGTACATCGAATAAGTAAAAAATAATTAATGTGATGATCGTAAAAGATAAGCAAGAATAGTTAAACATACGTAGGTAGAGTAATATGTATAACTTCGTGCTAGCCTAAATAGAAAAATGAAAATATGTTAAAACAGGGGAAATAAATAGTGATACTGACATATGTATTTACCAAAGGTAAATCAATAATTGTACACAACAATCATTTCTCACATTCCGTTTCATTAGAATTTAAGTTAAATAGCTGGTGTTAATAACAATTTCTACCCAAGTAGATAGACTAGGGTGTTGTTGAAGTGCGTTGCTGCACAGAAACATATCGGTATTTCCCCCAGCTTAAAAGTCTAAATTAATTTTTCTTCTCTTCTTTAGAAACTCACATTAATTAATAAAAATATTTCATTCAATAAAAGAATTGAAATCACTGAACTTAAGCCTGACTAAAAATTATTTCTGATTATTATTTCTTATCATTTAACACACAATTTATTTGAAAAGTTTTAGTTTTAGTTAAAAAAAAACAAAATGCTTTGACTTGAAAAGTTTTAATTAAAAAAAAATACAGAATACTTTGAATTGACTCCAGGATTCGAACCTGCGATCCTCCGAATGCAAGACTAGTACACTGCCTACCAGCCAGCAGCGTTTTTTTTTTTTTGCTGTTTACAAACATTAAAAAAACAACAACAATACAAAAACAACCTGCACAACTAAGCACAAAAGTGTATTGCAGCTATGAACAAAGCAAATAAACACCAACACACTCAAACAACATATTATTTCTTGTAAAATTAATGTGATTTTAATGAAGTTGAATCAACCTTTTGGCATGGTGATTTTACATTGGTATTTTTTTCTGTGTGTACGCACTTTACTGAATTTTTCTTTGTAATTTTGTTTATAAAATGTATGAAATTTATTGAATGTATGGTAGCATTGTTGATAGAATATTTATTTATATGCAAGATCATAAGAAAAAACCCCAGTCAAAATAAAATAGATTATATATCTCGACTACTTTCTGGGCCTGCTTTTTTACATAGAAAATGTGTTTATGCCGCAATTCTCTATGATCATTTTTTTTAAACAATTTTCAATATAATTTTATATTATATTGGAATACATTTAAAAAAAATAATTTTCAACTTTCAATTAATGTTGTTTCTATTTATTTCGTGGGCTAAATTGAATGAACATTGTTTTAAAGTTCGAACATATTGTTTTAAGATTTTTATTTCATTAATTCTTTAAATAAGTTAAAAATTTAAATTGCAAAATATTGAATTAATAAGAAAGACTTTTAAAATATACGTACATATGTAGCAACAATTTAAATCAATATCTAAGCCACATTGTTAAAATAAGACATCAATATTGTTCTATAGGAATTGAATAATAATTCAATACTGAAAAAATATTATTTCTATATTGTTTCCATATTAAAAATATCACTATTGTTCTCTACACCAACACCTCACTTTGAGTCGTGGTTATGTTCCAAAAAAAAAAAAAAAAAAAAAAAAAACGCGACACAAATTGAAACGATGCAAAGTGAATTATGATTTTGTATAGCAAACCATGTACAGATCGAAGATAAGTTCAAGAGTTACGAAAATACCACTTTTTAAAAAGAAAATTGAACAAAGTATAAACATTTAAAAAACAAAAATAATATAAAATTTTATTACATACATACAAAAAACAAACACAAAAAAAAAACAAACTCAATTAAAACAAAATAAAATATTCAAATAATTTATAAAAAAAACAAAATAAAAATTAAGCCCTGTCTGATGAGTCCATAGAAGAAGCTGTCGTTATAAGTCAGCTTTCTTTCACAAAAAATTAGTGCAATTTTTGCTAAACAGCTTTTTTTCAGCGTAATTTCTTCTACATTTAAAATTATCAAATCCATAGATATTTGCAAAACGAATTTTTAATTGAAAAAAAAGAAAATTTCAAAAAAGAAAAAAATTAAAGACTCGAACCCAAAACAACGCAACTTTGAAAATCTAACGACGCACAGTGAAAATTAGTACTAATTCAGCAGCAACGCAACTTCGAAAAAAAAAAAACCAAAACGAAGCGACGCACAGCGAGGTATTGGTGTATTGAAATAAAAAAAATTAACATTAAATAGAGTTTCATTAATGTTTCTTATTAATTCAACATGGTTTTTTATTGATTTTAAGTTGTTTCTTCTCTGCGTTCACCGAAATTATAAGAATCATAATAGTCAAAATAAATTATATACATTTTCGAAATTATTTCAGAGAAGTGACAAATTCAGTCACATTTGGGACGCACAAAACTACCCCACTTATATAATATGGTACATTTGCAATTCCATATTTAATCAAACCATTTAAAGTAAATATTTTTCAAGTTTAAAATTTTTTTAAACGCGCTAATAATCCCAAATTAATATTTTACTTGTTAAGTTTTTTAATTAAAAATACATTGAAATTGATTATTGAGGGGTTCAGCTAGATCCTAGTTGCTAATGCAGATCATCAGGGGTAAAGGTAAAAAAAATTTTAAACAAACTTAATTTCAACAATTCCCATAAAAAACACTAATTAGTAAATATTTTTTGTTTAATGACTCGATTATGGATGGCAACCGAACTTTAGTTGCCGAGTTAACTAGCAACGCAACTGAACTTAAAATTTTTTATTTTGTATGGCAACTTCCTCCAGTTGCCAAAAAGTTATGGAAAATACGATTATGACAGATTGGCAATAAAATAATATAAACAAATATTTAAAATATAAGAAATACAAGTGCTAAAAATAAAATTATTGAGTAAAAAGTGTTTAAAAATGTTACTGATCATAAAAACTATTAGTTAAGTGGAATTAATTATTGGTGAAGAGAAGGAAGTACAAAAGTTGAATCTATTAGACGAATCTTTAGAATTACCGCCTCTACTGTGAGTAAATGATATTGCCTTAAATAAGTTTGAACAATCTCTTTTTTACCTGTAAAGCATATTTTCTTTAAATATGCATAGAGGAAATTCAAAAATAAAAATAATATTGCAATTACTGTTTAACTTTTCCATTTTTTTGCTTTTAAACTATGCAGCAACTACAAAATTGTGGTTGCCAATATGGCAACTGAAATTACCAGCTGTTAGTTGCCAGTTGCCAGTTGCCATCCGTAATACCATTTCGGCAACTAGCAACGCAACCAAAGTTCGGTTGCCATCCATAATCGAGCTATAAATTAAATTTATTGGCACAATCAAACATATTTGGAAAATTCTACTATTGTAATTTCATTAAATGCCTTCTAGAGCGAATTTTCTGTCAGTAGAGTGGTTCGCCTTCCATATACAAAAAAAAAAAGTTGTCAGTCATGACTAGAATATGACGTGGTAGTAAAAAACTATTAAAGACAGAAATGTAGCCCTTACGAACAGTAAACAGTGGCATATAAAACCTTATGATCGGACTAAAAATGGTGACACAGCGAACAAAATACAAAAAAGTCGGTGTTTGTAGGCGTGGCAAAAAATAAAAATAAAATATTTGTGGCATTGTTTGCACATTATCTTTAATCCTAGGGGGTGACTGGCACAAAATTTTTTTTCGAACCACTCTAATGTACAGTCTGGCATCATTATTGCATCATCCAATTTTGACAGATAAAGCCATGAGTAGTAGAACAAAAAAAAAAAAAAAAAGAAGTTAAAAGTATTCTAACCACTATATGTCTTATATTACATTTTCTATAAATTGTTTTTATTGATCTCGTCTCAGTTCGGTCCGTTCCGGACTCCTAATTCATTAACAACTACTGTAATGTAACTAAGGCCGAGTACACACTGTGGCATTTTCTGACAAATATAGCAAAAATAACAGTGGGAGCTAGTGGCAACGTTTGTCATTTCCGATATTTTTCATTGTATGGCATTACCAAACAAACTGTTTACGTATCTGATGTAAACAGTTGTGAGAATAAGTTGGCTGCATTGCAAACACAAAAAGAAAATGTCAGCATGTTGACATTTTGACATTAGAAAAATACCGAAAGAATTTTAAATGTGTGCGGGTATAAAAATTTAAAATTAAGGAAAACGAACAAGAAAGTGGAAAAGCATAGGAGAGTGCGAGAGAAATTCAAGCGCCCTGGACGCATGACATGACGACACAGTTAATTAAGCTTGTGGATGTTCGTGAGGCTGTATGGAAACATACATATGTTTGTATGGATATGTAGCACTTATAGGGATAGAAATGCAAAAAAGGCCAGAAATTTCGGTGGAGTTAGGTCTTCATGCACATGGTCTTTTCCACCGCTTTCTTTGCCGTTTTTCAGATATTCTTAATTTTTTTCTTATTATTGATAAATACACGGTGGCCAATTGAATAATTTTGCGATTATCCATTAGTATAAATATTAATTAACAATGATAAATGAAACGACATTAAATCTAATTGTGTCAAAATTAGTTCTTGATGTAGACAAAGATACCGTATTGCCATTATTTAGGAATTGGAATCTTTACTGTCACAAAAACACAATAAAATTGTGTGTCATCGAAAAATTTGATGGGAACGGCACTGGACACATATGAAAATGACACCACAAAATGACAACATTTGAAATGTCCAATGTAAACTCGGCATAACAGACAGTGCTGAGTTGAGTTAGAAAATCTGGTTTCTGTCTCTGCTATTTAAATTCGAATTTATCTTCAAAGACACAATATGTAATTTATAGCTGCACGAAATCTAGTACATTTCAATTGAAATCTTTATCAAAATCTATATTGTTTACACTCAGATTTTTTGATGTTATGTATGTATTAGAATGCATTTTGTTGAAATAACAAATATATAATAATAATTGGTCCTACTTGCCCAAGCAAAAACAAATTTTTAGTACTTCTAATCAGGGCTGTCAGATATGGCGATTTCTCGCCAAACGTGGCGATTTTTCGACTTGTTAGGCGTCCAAATTTTTGGTCTGACGACATGGCGAGTTTTCTGGCGATAACTAAATTTGCGGGGCGGCGATTATTATGGCTACTTTTTTTTTAACAAAATTGAACTTCAAAATTTTTCTAATTCAGGAAAATTAGTTTGTTGAAGGAGTAGTTTCAAAAATAAATCCTACCAAAACTCGTCTACAAGAAGTTAACACAATTTAACTTTGATGATTTTTTCTTATATTAATTATAGTTATTGATGAATTTTGTATTTGGATGAGAAAAATATACAAAAAATAATTTTTGGCGATTTTATTTCTAATTTTGGCGATTTTCTGATAAATTTTGACACCACCATTTTATAAAAATTTCTATTAAAAAACTGTTATATCAAAACAAATTTATCATCAAATATTTACTAAGAAAAACTACATAAAACTGATTTTTGGCGACTTTTGGCGATTTTTAAAATCAATTTGGCGAAATAGGTCGGAAAAAATCTGACAACCCTGCTTCTAATATATTATTATCAGTGATGCCAACTTGTTGGTTCTAAAAGCACATCAAAATTAAAAAAAAACACTAAAAGCGTAATTTTGAGATCTAAAAGGCATAAAAAGAGCTAACGCGAAAAACGACTGAAAATCCAAACGAGTGAAGTTTACTAATGGTTAATAATATTAACATTTACTAAGATATTCTCTATTTAATTAAATATATCAGACGAAAGAGGTATGCTTTACACTAAAAAAATAAATATGTAAAAAAGCTCAAAATTGGGCGTTTTGAGTATCGCAAAAGCACTAAAAATAGTGCCAAAAGCACCAAGTTGGCATTGCTGGTTATTATAGACTTTCAAGTCTACTCTAGTAATGTGAGACAATGAACTAGTAGTGACCCTGGTTTCATAAAATCTATTTAAGAAAAACATTCACGCATGACTCTCTTGCTTTCAATAATCCTTTATTGCCTGAAAATTCCAGTTTAGAACCAATCTAATTTTAAATGCTAACAAAAAGAAAAAAAAGGAATGATGCTGCTTTTCTAAAATGTGTTTATAATGTGTCGTCGTTTAAAACAAAGATGTTCTTTAAAAATCATTGACTTGTTTTTATTGTCACACGACAGCGAACACAAAAATTTATTCAAAATTGAAAATTTAAATTTTCTAAACCATTGAGTTTTATTTGATTCCAACACTAAACAATGGACACACACAACTAGGAAATACTCTTTTTTATGTATGTGTGTATATATGTATGTATGTATGTATAGTCAAGGACATCAGCGCTGTAATTTGAGCAAAAGAAACCTTTTCCAAAAAAAAAAAAAAAAATAAAAGCAATAAAAATAATACAATTTCAAGTACCAACGAACAGTGGATAGTAAATGAATTGACTGAAAAAAGAAAAATCTATTTTGTACAACCAGGATATTTGTCTATCCACTGAAGGAGAGAAACTGATAAAGACAGTAACAAAAAAAAAAAAAAAGCAGATGTGATGTTATCCTGCCATGTAACTTTAATCCATTAATAAACCATCATCTTTATACAACAACCACCAGTCGAACAAGTAGCAAGCAGCAGCAGCAGCAGCAGCAAGAGACGAGCCAAAGTCATGGCAGCAGTCAGCCAAACTTCCAGCCAGCAATTCAGACAACGTACGAGTACGTTAGTTATCCTTTGGGGACTTGCAAACATTGGTTTGCATAATAAAAGAAAATCGCATGGAAAATAAAGTAACAGCACAATAAATAAAATAAAAGCAAAAGAACCCTTTTTTTTAAACATTTTTATTACAGCTACAAATTTATTGCATACAGTTGGTTTAAGTTTCTTTTTTTTGCTTTTTCTTTCTGATTATTCTCAAACGAATGAACATACACATGCACCCGTTTTTATTTTGGTTGAAAGTTTTAATGTCGTGTGTCACGTAAACGTATCATGCAACCAAACAGAATCGCTCGTCCTGTCTGACAACCAAACTGCCAATTTATTTATTTAAACAAGCAACTAAACAAGCCAAAAAAAAAAAAAAAACAGCAACAGCCAACCATCATTCGGAAATGGAGGCACAGGCTAACATTCCAGCACTTGTATTATTTTATTTGCCTTATTGCAATTCCTTCTGTGCGAAATTTTGTGTAAAGATGACTACTTTATCTGCTGTTATGGCTGCTCCTCTTGTTGACGCAAAAGAGTGCGTGCTACTTACTTATTTACTCTGGTCTGGTGGCTATGTTTAGTTCTTAGATGTTTCTCTGTCTTTTTTTTTTGTGATGATGTTGTCATAGTTGCAACCTTATTCATTCCTCTTGCCAAAAAGCTGGAGACAATCAAATCAAACTTTTATAGCATGCACTGAGGTGTAAAATTACTAGATAACATTGTTAAAAGATACAACTGCATGGCCCTTCAATACGGAGAGGGTGCATGCCCGGCCAGGTTGCCATATACAAAAGAAAATTTACAAATTCAGGCCACAAGCGCACACAAAATGAGTGGTGCGTTTGTGGGGATTCGGCATCATTGTTCCTTACCACTCTAAAATAAAAAATGAGGCTGAAGAGGTACGCTAGCGACAAGGGTGAATGAGCATTATTGGAACACGTTTACAATCTTTACTGAGGAAAGAAAAAATAATCATTAATAGTCAACAAGAAAATATACTTGTATCGGTTTTTTGAAACTTCATAGCTTCAACGGAAACCACCACAAAATTCCTGCAATTTAGCTAAACCGTAAGTTCAACATTTTAATACAGAATTTCACGATCAAAATTTTTGTATGGAATATTTTAACCCTCTAGCTATTCTATTAAAAAATAGAAGACAAAATATTACCCTTGAAAGGGCATATAATGCATCAGAATGTTCTACATAAATATTTAACATAAAATTCTAAGTCTCTGAATAATCGAAAGCTTTAAATTAAACTTAACATCAGAAATCAGCCTAAACTTTTAATAAATCCAGTTAAGGGTTAATTACGTATTTCAATTTTAATTTTCAGTGTAGCAAAAGTTCGATAATTTCCTGTAAAATCTAACGAGTAAAGTTTTCTTAAAATAATTCTTCTAATTTTATGACCTCTTTTTATTATAATTTTCTCTAATTTTATTAAGCTTAAGGTTTCTTGATTTTGTAATAAAATTTTTATATTTCGATATTTCGCCACATATATATGTACATACTACACAGAAAAAATGATTTTGAGTTTCTAGCGCGAAACGCGCTAAATTGGCATCGCTGCTTATATGAGACAAATTTTTGTTTATCTTTTTACTCATTTTTCTCAAACGCACAGTGAGAAATTTATTATGTATGGTGTGAGAAATAAATGCTTTTGCCTACAAACAACAAAAAGTTATTTTCTCTTACAAATTGGTTTTTAGTAGTTTTAGACTCAGAATTGAAGTGAATAATAATGTTTATTACTTTTGTTGAAACGGTTTTCTAGAAAAAAAAATCGTTCATAAAAAAAATCATATAAGAATTACTTTTATGAAATATTTCTGCCTGTGTGTTTATCTCTTTCGCTCACTTACACAACCTTAAATTTATCTTGGTCAACCATGAACTAAATGTTATAATCTAAAAATAACTTTGTTAAGTAAAAAAACAAGCCACGATGTTTTTCGGTTTCTTTTCCGAACTCACACGTATACAACACAAGCAATTAAAAAAAAAACAACAACATCAGCACATGATAAGGTTGAGTCCAGCGTGACCGTTTGACCGACTAAAGTGGCAATTTGCCACTTTTTCGACTGCGTTTCCCCTTTTTCAACTGCCTTGCCACTTTTTATCCTCTTTATTTTGGATAAGTTATATGAAAATACATTAAAAATAAAAAGTTTAGTGCAGTTTTCTCGTTTTTTTTTAATTTTGCCCCTTTTTTGATAAATCCCCCATTTGGTGCCACTTTTTGAAAAATGTCATCGGTCACCCTGGTTGAGTCAATCAACAAGCAAGGAAAACACCAACACAAATAAATGGCATTAAATGATATTTTAAAATGCGCGGAATTGATAAATACAATATTCAAGTTAATGACAAATATTATTGAAACTAAAAATTTCATTCATTATTGAAAATAATTCTTGTCAATTTTTTTCTGTGTAGACAAAAAAAAAATATTCGTAATACATATGTATACCTGTAATATTCGTAATAGTACTCTACTGCACTATGGATGAACTAATGGAGAATAAAAGTAAATGAACAAAAGTGTGTTTAGGTAACATTTATCGTATGAAGAGATACTTGTTCCCCATTCGAATCAGCAATCAACTTGTTCCTCAACATACACCTTGATCGACGGCTTACATGGAGAAACACCACATTGAGGGCCAATTTCACCAACTTGTTCAAATATCAATTCATATTTAAAAATAATTTTTCCATACAAAAATTAATCAAAATCGACATTTAAATATGAATTGATATTTAAATAAGAGTTGGTGAAATTGGCCCTGACTCTTATACTATGTTCACACTTAAGTGTTTAACGTCTCATTCGTAATTAAGAGCTTAAACACGATGATTTTGAGATGTTTTACCATACATTGACTTGTTTTGTTAAACATCTCAAATGAAGTGTTGAAGATTTAAACACTTCCTTAAACACGTAAATGGAGTATGTTCAGTCAGTTTTTTGATAACTCTGGCAACTTTGGCGTCACGTGAAAAATTATTTGGTAAACAAGTAATTATTTAAAAAATGCTCAATTATTTATAAAAAACATCTGTTGTCTGAAAATAATAAACCAATAAAAAAGAATAATTGTTCGTAATTTTTTTCATATACAATAATTTACTGACAAAACGTCAAACTTAAACATCTCAAATGTAATGTGAACGGTTTAGAAGACTTGTTCATCAACATACATCTTGATCGACGGCTTACAATGAGAAACACCACATTGACTCTAAGCTAGCACAAATGAAACTTAAATTACTCGTAACTCAGATACGGTGGCTGATTGATAGAAATTCAATCCTCAGTCTAGATTAAAAACTTTCAATATACTTTTGAAACCTTTATGGTGCTATGGAATTCCGCTACGGGTAACCCGTCCAGACATCCCGCTTTTGTAATTTTCAATCTCTTATTGGATTTTTATTAAAATGTAACTGATAAAAATGTAATCCAAATATTTTTTAAGTATAGTTAATGCTCAACTATCAAAATCCCTGTGTGCTTCGTTCGTTACACCCGTTTGAGATGAAAGTAATTTTTTTTTTTAAAGAAGTGTCACACTTGTAGTTCAGCTAATTTGTAGAATACTATTCTCATTATTAACATGTCATGAAGAGTTTCAAAATTATCCCTGCATTATTTTCTGCCGGAATCGGCGGAATTTTAAGTTTGTGCTTGTATAGATTTATAACCCTTGACACAAACCTTAAGCTTTAACACAGCTTTACTAGTGTCTTAACAGAGCTCTGTTAAACTACATATAATGCATTTCGAAAGGACTTTTCCAATAAAAATGAGGCAACCGAGACGGAAAAAGTAATGCAAATTTATAGAGAGGGTGCTCCTCCTTTATTATTGCCCATGAATCTATTTCTGAAAAGCATGAATTTGAACTAAATATTGCCAAGTTTTACACTTGGAATTTTTTAAAGGATGCGCATTTTCTTTGGAAGTTAATGCTGGTGGATAATATTGGTGATAGATTAATGTCCAAGTGGTCTTCTCAAAATGTGCATACTCAGAATTTCTTGAAATTCGAGTTTTCAGGAGCTCTTCAAAAAACTTTAAACTTGCTTTACATATGTATATTAACATTTTCTAATGTTTGAAACTATGAGCACTGTGCATCTTAAATACATACGAAACTGTGTACGTGCATATTACACATCCCGTTTTCTAAAAGATATTTATTTTTATATCTCCCTCTTTGAAGTTATATTCTTCAATGTCCCGCTTTCAGCTTCCAATGTAGAGAAAATCTAACAAAAAAAAGATATATTTTTACTATTTGATAGATCCTGGGGGTCCACTCTGTAATTGTAATCTATGTGTTGTAAACATACAAATTCGAAAGCAATTTCTTTCGTTTCGAATTAAACAGTAGACATCCTAGATTCAGCCGTTTACTACAATACTAGAACGAGTACCAATTCAAGAACATACATCACGAAAATGGTGAATATGTAACCATTTAGATGATATGTCTTCTTTTCACCATACACTGCGCCCTACTTTTGGTAACACTCCCATTTTCTCAAGTCATATTACGAGTACGTTAGGTTGAATTGTCACCAAATTTTTTGCAGGGTACCTTTAAGCAGGGAAATAATAACGGCTTAAAATATTTTATAAAATTAATTGCATCCAAATTTTATTATAAATCTTTGAATACAACAAATCTCCAAATTCAACTTAACTGCTAGGGTTAATTTAAGTTTAGACTTATTTCTGGGCTTTAAATGGAATTTATAGTTTTGGTGTGTGTGTGTTTAGAGACTCATAGTTAGTAGAATTTTATGACGAATATTTTTGTGGAACATTGAACCCATGCTATTTTCATTAAAAATAATTTTTTTGCCTATGTTTAGAAAAGCACAAAAATTAACCACAAAGAGAGGAGTTAGAGGGTAAAAATTTTCGAAAAAAATTTTCCAAATCAAATTTTATGTAAAACTAGCACACACATCCAATAAAAGAAGTACAAAATTAACCCTTAAACGTCATTAAAATTTTGCAAAGTTTCTAATTTTTGAAGTTAAATTTTGATTTTTGCTTTATTTATAGAGATAGTAAAATTTTAAAGTGACTATTTTTGTAGAATATTTGAATTCATGATATTCCCTTTTAAGAATGCTTTTTGTGCTTTTTTTCGATAGGCACAAAAAATTTACACATGGCAAAATGTTAGAGGGTTAAAATATTGCACAACTATAGTTATAATTATAATTATAGCCAAATAGGTGTTCTGTAAATTGAACGTTATAGTGAAATAAAAAAAAGTATTCTAATCCTTGAAAGCAATAAAAAAAAATCATCAATACGTTATCTTTATCTTTAATCCCTCAACTCTTTCCTACAAAACTTTGTGTTGGCAACTCTTAACTACTCATCCTTTCAGGTTAATCTTTTGCATTCGAATCAGAAAACAAACCAACAACAAGAAACAAAGAAATCATCATGTTTTCGTTTGTTGACAAAGATATGACATGATGGCATGTCAAATGCGTGTCGAATTTCGTTACAATTTAGCTGCATACACACACAACGTAAATGGTAAATATTAAAGTAAGAAGGGGATGCGAAAGAGAGTGGATAAATTAATTCTATCATTTGCAAGAATAGAAATTTTTGGCAACGGATTTGGCAAAAATATTATTTTTGAAAAATTCTTGTGAATCAAAGTAATTCTTAAGCTTAAAGAAAAGTTCCGCGAAAATAGGGACAAGTGTAATGCAACTTTTTCTTGTCTTTTCTTGGCAACAGAGAGTTGAACATATTCAAATTTAAGTTTTTAAGATAAATGTGTAAATTATTCCAATTCGACTTCCTCTATTTCTTTACATACTATTAAGCAAGTACAATATACAAATCATAGTTAAATCGTGACACCGATGACAGACACTGAGAGCGCACTTTAAGTTAGTTTTACGTGTCAGTTACTCAATTATATTTGTTGTTTAGTTTGACACCTTAACAAAACACAAAATTTATGATTTAAATAATCTTGCAAATGTTAAAATTTGCTTAAGGCGGTTTCAGACTATAATAAATACAAGTATTAATACTTTTGACGAAAAGGCTTCCCTGATCTAATTTCTGTTTAAAGAATTTCAAAAAACAATAACAACTCAACATGTCAGAGTTGCAATTTCCATAAAAGTATTAATACTTGTATTGTAGTCTGAAACCGTCTTTAACAGAAAGTGATTCGGAGATTACATGAGCTTCTTTAGAGATATTAAAGTTGAGGTACATAAATTAAAAAAAAATGAGAGTTCTAAGGGGCTGTCCATATATAACGTAACGCTCTAGGGGGAGGGGGTTCGAGTTTTGTTACGATCTGTTATGGTGGGGGGAGGGGGTCTTTGAAAATGTTACGTAACAGAAAAAATTACTAATTTTGTACAAAAATACGTATGTTTTTCTCATTTATTTATTTAATTGATCATACGTGTTGCCTGCATATATTATGTACGAGTATGTATACTATGAATATGTATACTATGAATGTCAACTTTTGATATTCGAAAATTCGAATTCGAATATTTAAAACGTACCTTAAAGTTTATGAAAACTATACAAAAATTTAATAGTTGTTAAATAACATTTGAAAATTATACAGAGTTTTTATAATAAATTAAATAAATTGTAGTCAAACTGAATTGAACTGGTTCTGAATTCCTCATCTTTCTATATCCATTTACATTCTTAAATATTCTTAATATAAGTATGTACATAAAAACTTCTTTTTATATTAAACTGCAACATATATTAACATTAAATCCATAAAATACATAGAAGGAAATGGTATTTGCAGAAGTTTAGGAAAAGATTTCTTGAAATTCTCATGGACAAAAAAGCGTCCTTTCAAAAAAATATATTCTTCCATATATTCTTCCAAATTATTTAGTTTTAACATTTTTGTTGGTCAACTTGTATTTTCATAAGGATATTATTTTAATTTTTTATGCAACAGAACTTAAAAAAATATGAAAACAACAGTGAAATGCATCTAGGAGCTAGATTGTGTGCCCCTCTAATTTCAAGGAATTTTTAAGGTATATTTTTTAATAGGCAAATATCTATTGAAAATGTAATGTTGTAGAATGTAATTCAATATGGCAACTTTTATTGATCCTAGATATATATTTTTTTTTGTTTCACTCACATTTTAGATTGATTTGAAGATGGCCAAACGGAGTCATCTTTAAGCTCTCTGAAATACACGACGACTTCACTTATAGAAACTAGTGAAAGCGACCGCAAGGCTAATGCCAATTCTCCTCTTGATGTTTGGAATACTGCTCAGTCATCAATACGGAAAACTATAGCAGATTATTTGGCAAAAAACGCATAGCAAAAAAATATAAAAAATCTTTTTTTTTTTAATTATTACAAACTAATATTTGTGTGCCATTCATTTAAATTTCGTTTTGGATTTATGAATTTCTTTATATATTTTTTTAAACGAATACGAATATCTAGAAACGGCCGAATGTTTTGGAATTCCAATACACATCACTAATACATACATACATACAGTTTAGGAATAAGCTCTCTAGAAAACCATAATTTTTGGAGTTTGAGGACACTTGGGAAGAAATTTAAAAAATAGTTTCGCCAATATATGGAGTACGTTCATATGTAAGCTTATTTAATTTTTGTCTACGCACTGTGCTAGTCTAACAAATGAATTTAAAACAATGAATTAAATTTAATTTTTTTTAATTAAAACTTTTAACTATTTAATTTATTTTTTATCTCATTGTTACGTTATTCCTGTGAGGAGGGGGGGGGGGGGTTCACAGTTTTGTTACGTTCTGTTACTAGGGGGGAGGGGGGTCAAAAATCGGGGAAACAGCGTTACGTAATACATGGACAGCCCCTAAAGGAAATTGTGTAACTTGTACCCAGTGTCTTATTCATTAAAAAAAATAGAATTTTTTTTTATAAAGGCTTTACAAAAAATATTAAAAATATTTTTTTTTTAATTTGAAATTTTTAACTTTAAAGTAAAAGTTTGCTACACACATTACATATCTGTGGCAATAAGGAAAAAGTGCTTAAGTCATATTTTACTGTTTTGCAGGAGAGCACTTTTAAGCGTTCAAGTCGAATTTCAGAAATGTATTTCTTCTACAGTTAATTTGGAAAATTCTCTGTTAAACTTATTTTTTTTACTCAAACATCATTCTACACACTATAAGTAATACATTTAAGTTGAAATACACCAGAGTATAACCTCAATTAAGCTATTATTCCAAATGAGATTAGAAGTCTTAAAAAGATAAGTCCCAAGTCATAGCGCTATAACTTCCTGAAAAATCACATAAAATGAATGAGATTTTGACCAGGGGTACTTTCGAATATGCAGATTACGAAGGTACCATTAACTCAAAATCAGCTTATCTCGACTTCAGCACTTTTTCCTTTTTGCCACGGATGTAAATTGGGCTTAGAATTCATGTAAGATTGAAATATTCCTACAGCTTGACAGTTGCCACTTTACGCTATCGAGCGTTTTATTGCTGGCTATATTTCTAAAACGGAAAAAGTCGGCTGCACAAATTCAATACTTAATATACTTCGAATAACAATGAATATCACCAACTGCGAGGGCAACAACAAATAAAGAATTGAGAAAAGTCTGGTTCGATTTATGATGCCACATTTGTTTCCTTTTTTTTCAGTGAAAAATTTTGACATTCCCTAAATATTGATATTGAATATTTTGAAACGTTAATTCAGTAAAAAAAAAATTACCATGTATCGCTTTACACCAAAACAAGGCACCGAATTAGTAACGCTGCACATTGAAAATAATCGCTCAGTTATGTTGACATTGCAACGTTGCATATCGTCCAAAATTATCCCGGCTAAGAAGCATCGTCTGGTAATGCCGTTCATCAAAACTCAAGTCGTAACTGTTTGTAGCGGTAATATAGAGTATTACCGTGAACCCAAATTAATCGTACAAAAGCTAATGCCATAATCTCAAGCTGAAAAAACGTGATCGAATCAGCTCGTTACCGAAAACGACGATTAGATCACTGGTTTTCGGAAGCAAATTTCTATGACCGAAATGGCCGGCATTTTGGGAAACGGAGAATATACACGAAATGCAGAATAAAAAAAATTATTGAAGCCGACGTTTGAATAAAAATTATCATTGGGGTGTTTTTTTTTTTTTTTTTTTTGCTTCAGAAAAGGTGAGAAGCGATATCTTTGGATTTTGGAAAGAGTTCTAAACTGTTATTGCTTTGAGCAAGACTGTGCATTTTGTCACACTAAAAGTCTAACACTGCAGGTTTTGCAACGAAACTTTATTAGACGTGTGATGTTGAAAAAGGCGGGCATTTACATAGATCTACAGATCCATGATACAATTATACTAGGTAAATACATGCACGACTACAACAACAATACAACACCAAAAAACACATGTATTTTGTTGGTATAAGCAAACGAATAATTGTCAGAAACAGATGCCTTTTGTTTCTAAAAATAACAATTACAGGGTAACTAAAGTACAATTGCAGACGCGGCATTCCTGCCTGATTATAGTTATTCAGTGTTGCCAATCTGTGTGTAATTCTACTTTGGGTTCTATTTTTATTTATTTTTGTTTTAATTTTAACCTACACAAAAGATGTGTAGTGTAATTTCCTTCGATGTGTAATTGGAGACACAGCCATGTGCAAATTCATTGGCAACACTGTAATCATTTTATTCACACACAGACTCTAACATTTTTGCAGCTTGTGAACAAAAATTGACAACTATTTGCATTGTATACATTAACAGGCTGGGCTTGTGCATGTACCTGTTATAATTGCATTATGTAAAGATCTTAAACTGTCTCGAACAACCAACAAGCTTCTCTCACACCACTGACGCGATCAAGTCAAACATGCATGACGAAATCACCACTATAACGTCTCAGATGATAGACAAGTTAGTATAGCGCGGTGTGCTTTATTTAATTGATGCTGTATCAAATTTGATTTACCGCCATTAGATTACTTTCTACGGATTTAAAGTCGGGGTAAAATATTAATAATTTTAATTCAAACTGTTCCTTGAAAGAAGCAGATTTTGCAGGTAAGAAATTCAGCTTGATTTTTGCAATATGCTCATGAAGGATTTTTGTGTAAAAATGAGGGAAGAGATGGTACAGGTTTTTTTTAAATTAAATAATATGGGCTTACATTAATTTATCTTTGGTTGGATAGTAGTACCTTATGTCAAGGATTTATTCGGTTTCTTATACCATATCACGAATGGCATTAGAGGTGTCCGTAGTTTCTGGACTATTCGCATAGCACTGATCTTTAATGGCGCTCATAGGAAAAAGATGTTAAAAATATAACTCCGGCGGGGCCAATCGATATCGCCAAGACACGATAACCGCGCATTTGAAGATTTGTGCAACATGACAGTCTATCCTATTCAGAGCTGTTAAATTTCGATTACGATTAGGAATCAATTAGATAATATTTTAAAAAGAATTCCCTTTTAAGAGAATATCTGATAAATAATTGATTACCATTACTAATAATCGAAGAGTAATCTGAACTACTAGAAATTACGACAAAATAATCAAAAAGAATCAAAAGTAATCAAAAAATAATCCGGCTACTTTCACAGATTACTTTTGATTATTTATTAATAATCAAAAGGAATTAAAATAAACTTTAAATATAACTGGATTATTTTTTTATTACTTTTGATTCTTTTTGATTATTTTGTTGTAATTTCAAGTAATTCAGATTACTTTTCCATTATTAGTAATCGTGCGAAACTGAATATAATCTTAATTTAATCATAAGTTCACCTTTCAAAAAAAAAAAAAGTAATCAATTTAGTAATCAGTACGATTACTAATCATTACTTAACAGCTATGATCCTACTGCAATCAAAGATAATCTAAAATCATATTTTCTTTTCAGGGCAGACAAAGTGCGTAATTAGGGCCTGTCCCACGATGTCGACAACGTTCTACTTGTCGCACACTTACATTCAAAACAAAAACAAATTTTAATATTTTGTTGTTATTTCAAATGTAAGTGTGCGACAAGTCGAACGTTGTCGACTTCGTGGGATTGGCCCTTAAAGTTTTGTAGCAATTCGATGTTGTTCACTAGCAAACCAGTCTCCCAAATTGTTTGCACTAACTTGCGTGCAGCTCTCTAGCTGGGTGCTTCATTTCGTCCAAATCTTTTTTTTTTTTTTTTGACAAACTCACAGTTTCGTCAACACGGAAAAAATTTAAATTCTATTCAAATCTCGCGTGATTTTTGGCACATCTTTAAAAAAAATCAAACAAATATTTCGTAATTGACAGTGAACGTCATAAAGACTTTAACTGAACTCACGTTTAAATATGTAGATATGTAACTACATACATATGAATGTGCTCATGTAAACATGTGTTACGATGTATGTATGTATGCATGTACATATTAGAGGGCTGCGTAAACAGTCTTGATATGTAAATACGTATTTTTTTAATACATTGTCGTAGCATGTATTATACTAAACCAATAATAAATGATGTCGTTTAATAAGCGAAGCACGATGGATGCATTGATTTTCGTGTATATGAGTGTTTACAAACGATGTCGCGAAGACGTCTTGTTCGTAACAAACACTCAAAAGAAGTAGTTTTTATGCGTGTATGCTTGTTATTTTGCATCCCTACTAATAATATTGGAGTACGTGGTCCAATCTAGATGAAACAAACTAGTTACATCATGGTCCCATGTAATGCAGTCATGGATCACGTCGTTTTGATACAAGCATTCAATGCTGCACGATTAGTGTTAGTGTTTAAACGATTATAATCGTTCTTCTTAGGCAATTGCAAATTGTATGCGAGTAGTCTATAACTATTCCATATGGGGTAGTTTTAGGGTTAGTCTGATGTAATGCAAAGTTAGATCATATGGTCCAACCCCAGGACACCGCAAAGTTAAATAGACCATCTTTTTTTCATATATTTGGAGTAGTTTTGGAGTATTCCTGCTCCCCTTTGGACAAGTCCTTACATGAATGTATGGACTAGTCGCATTATCTGCAGGAATATTGTACGTATGAGTATGTGTGTATAAGATGTAGATGGTAAGCTATTATGTTTGTGTTTAAGGGACGTTTTTTTAAAGCAAGCGCACACAACTAATGTCAATGCAAATGTGCGTTTGTATGTGCGCAAAAAAATCAAAGAGCATACACACAACTTATGTGTGTTTGTTTGTATACGCGTCCATGCGTATGAGAAAGCAAGCATCACAAATTCTTTCGTCACGAAGTATTTTCTTCTTTACTACTATACCTGCAATAGCTGAAACAAATTTCTTGCAAACAGTGTTTTGTTTAGCGTTTTTTTAGAAGATTTCCCATTTCTTAAAAATTCTTGTAAGTGTTGTTATGCAGGGATCTAGTACATACATATATATGTATGTTGTTAATCTTTCTTTGTTCTGCCATTCATTCTACCACCAATCTGCGTGTCATATTTTTTATGACAGATTGTTTAATGTTTTTATGTACCTCTCCCTTTCTGTCTAGAAAATAAAACTTCCCTACCAGGTACATTATAAAATTAAATTTTTATCTCTAATAAAATTCTTAAGGGCCTTTTTGGGCTTCATTGTTATTTTTATTGCTTTTTTTTAGTACAAAAATGTTCATCATCTTAGAATAAAAACCTTTCTTTACAAGTTAAATTTTCTTTTAGACAGTTTTTCGTGCTTAGAAACCCCTCTGTAGCAACAAAAAAAAATTACATGCATACATATGTATGTACATCTGTATGTAAATAACAGCTTAATTATAAAAAAAGGAATAAGAAGTTGGCAACACATCTTAATATGTAGTATAGAAAAAAAAACGATTTTGTTGCTATTACGCCTGTGGCGTTGTGCTGTTGTAGTTGTTATTGCCTTTAATACTTTTGTTCCCCCGTTAGAAATTTAAATATCTCATTACTTTGCATTATGGCGTACAAATACAATTTTTCACTTGACTTTTAATTATGTCAAAAAAAGAACAACAACAACAGCAATAGCAAATACTGAAAGTAACAAAAACAAAAAAGAGTAATTGCAATAACACAAAAATACCATAAAAAGGCCGTATTTTTTTTGCAATATAATGTTAAAGTAAATAAAAAAGAAGGAAAGAGAATGAGTTGATATATTGTTCTTTTTTTTTTGAAGAAAATTAAGTCTATTATCTTCAAAAATAATTAGGAAGCTAAAGGAATTTAATTTCTATACTCTGGGCTATATTTTTTCAGACAGTAGGCGAAGAACAATGAGGGAATTATTTACTATGTATGTAAGTATGTAGTATGTACACTTGTATGGTGTTTGTTAAACATATTAACTAAATTAAATGTTAGGAATTCATAGTAAATATGTATGTATGTATGTATGCATTTATGCATGTATGCATGTACATACATATGTATGTATATTTAGCAAGTGTCTTCAGGAATTTGACTCCTGGGGGCGAATTGCGGCACTCGTTATCGAACGAAATTGCGAAATATTTCCATATAAGCTCTATTGAAATATTTCGTAATTTCGTTCGATAACGAGTGCCATAATTCTATAAAAATTGATTTTGTTAAAAGTTGTGCCGATTTTTTTTTTGCTCTTAATTTTTTACATTCAATTCTTTTAACGTGGTTTATTTTATTATTCATATTATTAACACTCAATACACTAAATAATATCTTAGCGCCACATTAGCATTATCATTCATTCAACTTCGCACGCTCATTCATTCTTCAGTCACTTAAGCAAAAAAAAAATTTTTTTAGCGCCATTTAAGCGTACGAAAAAATTAAATAAAATAAATTTGAAATTTAAATAACCATTGTTACAATGTAAAAAAAAAACAGAAAATACACAATGAAAACAAAGTAAACGCTGATAAATTTGTAATTCACATGCCCAAGTGGGAAAAATGTAACGCGCCGTTCGTTCAGCCAGTGACAAAAACAAGAAAAAGGAACGAAAGATAATAAATCTATTGTAAGACAAAAAAGGTAAGCGGAAAAAAATCCATAAAATAAATTTTCAAATTGTGAGAATATTTACACCGCGCACGTCAAAAATAATGTGAATAATACACGTACATTGGCATTTTCGGAACTATTGGTACGATTACAAAAAAAGAATAAAAATAATGAAAAGGTTTTCAACAAATTAGACCAATAATTTACTGGGAAAATTGTAAATTTCTCTTATACAAATTTTGCGCAAACTTATTTTATTCTTGTTGTTGAGGGCAATTGTGAATAAAATTCCGCGAGAAATTTTTCCTGGGGAACAATTCCAACTAATAGCAAGTAATAGGGAAAACTAAAAACTCTAATTGGAAAAGGTAGTAATTTCTCGCGGAATTTGATTCATAAATGCCCTGGTTATGTATAACATGTCCAGGTATACCGGGGGCCAAGTTTATATTTTAGTGGATTTATTAAAAATGACTGAAACAATCTGGGAATTTACTTAAAAATAATAATATCGTCCAAATGTAAACTTTCACTTTGCGGCAGTCATTTAAACGAACGGTAAGGTTTCTTATGAGGTCTTGGCGGATAGACGCCTGTAATGGCTGTCGTTTGGTCGGAGATATTTTTTTAAGCAAGTCGATTTATTACCGTCCGCAGATTTAAAATAAACTCATAAGAGGATAATTTAAGACAGTGTGGAAGCCAATTTTTGTTACCTCTTGTGGAAATAAATTTTCCAGGATACTCAGACATATTGGGGATTTAATTATTGCATCAATGGAATTTTATAGGTATGCAGCTTTAGGTTTTTGTCTGAAATTCGATGTTATGATGATATATGCATGCTTAGCACTTGCGTGCTTCCTATTTAATTGAAAGACTGATTAACATTTTCTATAGGTTAGGTTAGGTTAGCAGGTTACTGATAAGGAAGGCTGAAAATTAAGAGTCCAGCTCACTTGGGTCCAATACAATGATACCTTTGAGCTACTTGTGGGTTGAAGAGAAGATAGTTAGAAAAGTGGGGAAGGATGAGAAAGGTAGAAAAGATATAATTAGCAGTTATAGAGGAGGTGAGAGAGATTGGGTCGAAAATTGTACGGGTGGGAGGGGGTTCAGCGGCTATACTAACTATTGCTCCTAATATAAAGGCTACAATTGTTTAATCCTATTTCTGATAAGCTACTGAAGAATAATCTGACAGACGGAGATTTTCCAGAGCGCGACAAAAGCAGAAGAGATACAAGATAGTTTCCTCCTCTTTCTCATTATTGCAACTGAAGCAGTAGTTATTATGCGGGAGACACAAACGTTTAGCATGGGTTCCGAAAGCGCAGTAGCCAGTCAAAGAGGCCAAAAGATTCCTCAAGAGCTTCGTTCAGTGTGAGTTTATGCGAGGAAAGAGGGTTCTCGCTTTTGCGCAGGTGGACTAATTGCGCCATCTGTCTTGAGTTGATTCAAGAAAGGCAACATCAATTTCTCTAAGTAGGGTTCCTTACCTCTTTGCCAAGTCATCCGCAACCATGTTGTCTAAAATTTTCCATGCTTCCTTGTCCAATGCTGTGCCGGCTTCTTCAAAATATCTGACTCATTTTCGAATGAGAGATATGTTTGGCGAATAAATTAAGAAATGCCTACATCTAATATGTAGGAATATTCTACAGCTTATAAGCGCCGAATTAGCGTTCTTGTGAAACGCCCGCCTTCTGATCCCTAGAAATGCTGTATAGCGGCTGAATTCGCCAATCGAAGGGATTTACTCATATTAGTTCCGTCAACCTAGACCCCTGTGGCCTTAGACTCGGTGTTGAAAACTGCACAATCCTAGTAGAAACTGTTGGAGTTAACAAAAAAAATCCCTATCAGGGTATCACCAGTGAGGATGTCATTTAAATCCGTGACGCCACATGATTAAGATCATGATCAATCTTATCATTAGATTTTATGTATTTCAACATGAGGATGAAAAGAACCTTACCAAAAACGGTGTGTGATATAGAGTCATGTAGAGTCAATTATTTGGCTCCTTTTTAACGAGAGGTTTAGTGAAACAATACGATACCACATGCCACACAAAGCATAAATAGCAAACAATTGGTAAAGAAAATATTTTGCGAACGCAATATTTTTCGAAATGCTGCAGGTCAAACTGTACATAAACTTTGGAAGCCATGGAAAACAACAATGAAGTGGAAAATTGTGAGCCTTGTCGTGGTTGACTTATTTCGACTTCTACTACGATACTATGGCTCTAGATTAAAGCACAAATGTTGTGTGATATTCTTTAATCTCTTACAAATCATAGTCGATGTCGAAGTGTGATAAGAGGGCATGCTTTCCTTAGTCAGCCGTCGAGCACACATGCCCAAAACGTTATTCAACTTATGTAAAAAAAATCTTTCCTTTTTAAAAGTCCATTATTTTTAATTAAAACTAAAAATCTTTTTTAAGTTACTTTTTTGCAAAATAGCAAACCTGATGTGTATCTGTTTTCCTCAAAAAAAAAAAAAAAAAAAAAAAATTACCTGGCCTACAACAATCTTTGCCATGAAGTCATAAATATTTTGTCAAGGTGTCACAACTAAACAATATAATTGAGTAAATGACACTAAAAGTGACTTAAAGCGCGCTCTCGCTCGCTATCTGTCATCGCTGTCTCACAATTTAATAAAATTTTCGCGTTTTACTTGCTAATACGAGCAATAAAGGTATAAAAAGCTATTGAAAACATGACGAGTGCATTTTCTTGGCTTCTTTTCCGCTTTTTTTTTAAATAAAATATTTATGGATTTTTTAACAGAATATACAAAAAAAAATATTGTCGTAAATTAAGCATTGGATTAAACATTATTCATATTTTAATATTTATGTATTTAGTAAACAACAATAAAAATAAATAAATACATTTCACAAATGCCAAGTGGCACCTCCACACTATCGCCACCACGCTACACCCCACACCACAAGCAATTATCGTTGTTTATAATCGCATTTTATAAAATTTCTTTTGAAATGCCTACACTCGGCAAGCACAAACGTTCCAAAGAATTTGTGAGAAGACAAACTTAAATTGGGATTTATTTATAAAGAGCCGCGCCCGCAGATATTCTAAGATGTTTGGTGTCCAGAAAAATTTAAATTGGTATAGCATTACAAATCACTGGGAAAGAAACCCAGAACGGGAGTGATTGTCATCCCATTCTCCAATTATTAAATTGCTTTATATTAAACAACTCTACTTACTCATCAAGCAAATGTTCAATATCTAGTACTGAGCTACAGAAGCGGGTCAAGTGACTCGCTTCTAGACTGTCGTCATTATCCAGAAATTATTGAAATTTACATAATAGACCAATTCACAATCTTGTGTAAGTGTCTTACATCGTAGCATGTGCGAAATGTTATAGTTTATTGATACTCACCATTTAAAAATTCTTAGTGGTGAGTATCAATATACTATACCATTTTTCACGATGCTACGATGCAAGACCATTTCTACAAGATTGTGAATTGGGCTAATGGTTCTTACCCCTGGGGAAGGTACGCGAAAAGATTGGGGCTTCTGTTTCCATTGTCTAGATGAGGAAGAGGAGGCTATGACACACTTTCTCGGTCTCAGTGCCGCCTTTGAAAACGCTGGTCTTCTCTTTATAGACAATAGGTGATTTAGGTACTTTTTTGGAACAATCGAACTTAAAAGTTAGAAACCTATATTCAGGGCTATCATGAATAAATTCCGCGTGAAATTTTTCCCGGGGAAAAATTCCAACTAACAGCAAGTAATAGGGAAAACAAAAAATTCTAATTAGAAAAGGGAGAAATTTCACGCGGAATATTATTCATGATAGCCCTGATTATTTTCTTTTATCTCAGTCCTCAGGACATCTGCCTAGCGTTCAACGTATCACTTTCTGCTAACAGAACTATTTGGATACCAAGTGTTTTACACACTTTTACTTTTCTCGGCGTACTGTAAACCTAACCTAAGCTGATCTACCTGGCGGGAATCGCTTGCTTGAGTTGTTTTAAGTTCTTTTCCTCTACGGACGTTTTTAATGAAATAAGTAATGAGAAGTGGGGAAAAGTATGAACAAGGTACTGATGCATATCTTTTGAGAATGTCATATTATAAAGCATAGTCATAGTTTACACTATGCAAGTCTTATTGCTAAGCTGATTAGTTAGTTTCAAGGAGAGAGAGAGACGAGGGGAAAATAAACATTTCTGTTTCCCTCGCCTCTCTCCCCTAACATAGGAATTCTACCGATCATGCAAGTTTATCTCTTGTTATGGGAGTAACTTTACGTGGCTTAAATATCACAGGAATATTCGAAATTTTAGATTCCAGAAGAAGGAAAGCTCTCCGGTCAAAAGTGAATTTCACTGTTCTCTAGGAAAGTTATAGAGATCATCAACTTATGTCCAAATAAGAGTTACCTTTTTGCTATTTGAGTGTATGAAAGGGATAGTACAAGGTGCAGATGGTGAAGTGACAGATAGATACAGAGAATATGATATTATTTAATATTTTTCGTTTAACAACTCTGCTACTGTGCGTTCTTTTAATTTTTATGCCACCGTTGTAGCGCCTCTGGTGTTAATTAGGTGCACTAATTTAAGCTATGTAGCCATTTTATTAGTTATTTTACTTCGCAATGATTAATTGCTACAAATATTGACGAGATAGGGCGTTGCGATATGCACTAGCTTAGATTCTAATTCACATTATAAAAATCTATGATGTTTGTATGGCTAAGTGAGTTTAACCAGGATATGAACTCATGCTCTCGTACCCTAATTGTCTCTTATGTGAAAACTATACTAAGTTAGGTTAGGTTAGGAAGGGTAGTGCTATAACACATCTCAACTCTAAGACCCATTTTATATTACCCGCTAAAAAGCAACATTTACCCCCTCCCCCTTTGCATCCAGAAGTGACCTTATTATCCATCACCAAGCTACTGAATTCCCATGGTGAAGCCCCTGATATCCACCAGTTTACACTTTCCGATATCAGTAATGCTCTGTAATATGTTCAATAGTTTCTGGTTTCTCTACATACCCGCACATCCTACCGAAATCTGGAGTGCCAGTTTTCCAAATGCTGGTTCTTGCTCTGACCGAGCAGTGACCAGTCAAAGCGCGGATTACGATTCGCATCGCCTTGATATTCACATCCAGTACCAGTTTGGATCTTCGTGAGTCAAGTTTTGGCCACATACCCTTCGATACTCTACAGTCCTCACTACTTGTCCATGAACTGTTGGTTCTGTTCTCTACCCAATTACTGAGTTCCCAATAGTAATGACCTATCGGTAATTTTGTCGATCTGTCACACATTCACTCATCAAACGCCTTACGATCCTACTTTTGACAGCTCATCGGCAATTTCATATTCCTCAACACTACTGTAGCCAGGAACCTAACATAGTCTGACACTTTATTCGTCCATTAGCAAGTTGAGGGCTCTCCTACAGTCACTAACAAGTTTCCATTTGACATTGTGTGTCTTCAAAGCTTTTAGCGCTGCCTGGCTGTCGATGTAGAAGGTAACTTTCAGCTATATTTCAGGCCACTAAATCCTTGGCCTTGAGGATCGCCAATATGTCAGCTTGGAAAACGCTGCATTCATTCGGCTGTCTGAAAGAACTACGAATGTTCGTTTTCAAGATATAGACGGCAGCCCCTGTGCCTTCCCTCATTTTCGACCCGTCTGTAAGGACCGCACTATTCTTATACAGCTTAGCGGATTTCCAGTGACGGTGTTCTACTAAAATCAATTTCAGCGACCGTATAGTCCCTGAACCCAGGGGTTGCGGATATATATAAAAAAATTAATTGAAACAGATTGGGTAATGGGAGGAGCTGTACAAGTTTTTGTCTCCCGCCACTTTCTTAGGTTTATGGAATGAAACCATTGCATGATCTTAGCTTTTAGTATCCTATTCCAGCAAGCGATTCTGGGGTTTGGCTCACAAAGCTTTGAAGCAGATCGCATTTTTGCAACTTCAGTTCTTAATTATTTCATCGAAGCACATTTATAGAGCTTAAGAGCTCAACCCTAGACCCCAATTAGAAAAACACTTACGTTTAATGCATTTTATTTTTATAAAGGGTCCGCCATCTAACGTTTTTTTTCAACTAGTGCTTATTTCGTGAATGGTAACACTTAGCTCATGTCTGATTTGACAGATAATTAGTTTTATCCTTTCGCTGAACGAGCCAACTGACCATCCAATGCGTTTTCGCTTCGCTAAGTGGGCCTGCGATCGACTTACAGAAGATGCCGATTTTGCCAAAAAAAAAATCATCTTTTCAGATGAAGCTCATTTTGATCTTGGCGGGTATGTAAACAAGCAAAATTGTCGCATTTGGGGCACAGAAAACCCGCACGCATACATTGAAAAGCCAACGCACCCAAAACGAGTCACTGTTTTTGCGGATTTTGGTCCAGAGGCATAATTGGGCCATTTTTTTTCGAAAATGAGCAAGGAGTGGCTGTTACAGTCAACGGCGATCGTAATCGGGCCATGTTTAACGAATTTTTGTTCACAAAAATTGAAGAGGAGGATATTGGCAACATTTGGTTTCAACAGGACGGCGCTACGTGCCACTCAGCCGAAGCTTCAGTAGTTTTTTTATAGCATTTTCAAAAAAAAAAAAAAAAATTAATTTATCTGGCGGACCCTTTTTTATTAACGGTTGATTATACCGTGAAATGAGAACTCTCTTATCTTGTTGTACTATAATAAAAAATCCATTAAGGAAGCATAAAATACTGATCCATCCAAGCGCAATGATCCAGAGACTCACAAACCCTAAAAGTTACAACTTATGCGATGTGCCTTTGCTCGGCATATAGTCACTCGGTGGTAATAAACAAGTAAAAGGAAGGTACTAGTAAAATATAAAAGTGCAAGAGAAGCTGTGCATTTTCTAGAATATTTTTCGAATCGAACATTTTATTTTCTGCTCCGGAATCTGGAAGAGGGTTATCAATTTTTGCCATACAGCCTCAACAGGTCTCTTACAACTTGAGTTCTGTTGATATGATTGGAATTTTAAAACATGTATTTTTTATTTTTTTTGCCTCATCCGTCCCTTTTGGCACTTTTATACTCCCAGCCATTTATACGTTTCATTGTCGCTGCAATATAATTTGTGTGAGAGAGTGCGCGTGTGTATGTGTGTGTGTGTGTGTGTGTTTGCGAAGAGAACGGTGCCGTCGGCGGGTGTGTTCATTCAACTGCAATAAATTGCAACCACAATTTTTATGTGCAGGCAACATTTATTTTTTCATTTATTTATTTTGTTTTTTTTGTGTGCCGGAAATAATGTTTATGAAAATCCAACAATCCAACGTAGTGCGAAGTTGTTGAGTGTCAGTGTGTGAGTGTGTGTGTGTCTATGGAACATTCAGAGTATTACAGAATTCATAAGTACAAATGCTGGAACATAAACAAACATTGGCCGACTGTCTGACTAACTGACTGACTTGACTGACTGACTGTAATGAATGGACTGGCTGATGACTGGGCCCCTGTTTACAACACAACATCTTTTTTTTTACAGCGTATGCGCGCATTCTGCGGCAGTTCGTAAGTGTTTAAATAAACTGGCTGGGGAGGGGAATTTTATGAAAAGCATTAACATTTCTTCGTTTTAATCTCTTAAGTGTATGAAAATATAAAATAACTTAGTCATGCGTATCTGAGAAATAAAAGCGATTTAAGTTATTCGAGTTTTTGTTTCGCTTTTTTTTCTTCTTTCAGAATGAAACCGAAAAACAAGTTTTAGCACGCGCATTAATGATTGTTGCAACATGTTGATCGCGATATTTAGTTGCTGTAATTGACATGTCGTTGAATTGTTTGCTACCGTTTAAATATTACACAAACCGAGAGTTATGGCTGAAAATCATTTAAGAAAATATTTTTCGCAAAAAAAAAATAATAATAATAATAAAATAAAAATGAAGCAGGCCAGAGCCAGAGCCAGCAGCCACAGTAAACAATTATATTATATGAAGTGGCATTAAGATTAAGATTTGCACACATGTATGACGGATGGATGGCAGAATAAATGAAAATAATAAAATGTAAAAAATAACTTTTGCTTAAAAGGAAGCGGTTTAGCAATTATGAAAAAAAAAGAATTCTTTTTAAGAAAATTAGCTCATAAAGACCACATCTAAAAATTGAAAAGAATTGCAGGAGTAGTGACAACGAAATAAAACTAAAGTTTAAAAAAAAGTAGAGGGAAGTTCGAAAGCCTCATGGTGCAGGCGTAAGCCTAGAATGTTCTTATACAAATATAAATATGAAAGACCGAAGATGCTCTATTCGAATTTTTAAATTTGTTTTAATGTTTGCTTATGCAGAATTTCGTAATTTGTTGTCTAATTTAGAAAATGGTTAGTTTTTCTCTGAAAGGGAAGGTTCCAAGTTAAAGTTAAATTTATATTTCATGTGATTTTACCAAAGCGATCAAACAGTGGCCTCTTATAACAAAGATCTCGCATTTGAAAAAGCGGGCGGGGTCACACCCAAACAAATTTGTCACAATATTAATTTAACGTACTTCAATCCAAATGGTGCTTACGCAATTTGTTATCTACTCTAAGCTCTTGTAATGTAATACTCCTGTATTTGGAATTTTTTAAGCTTTTTTATTATTTGTCAAATTCTTGTTTTGTCTGAAATAGAGGCGTTTGGTCCCATTGTTACAATTGAATCAAACTGGTGCGTCTTATTATGACACGTTCTTAAATTTTAAAAAGTGGGCGGCGTCACGCCCGTTACAAGCCTACATAATATTTGTCGCACTACTGGCCAACTTATGCTTACTAAACCTGATACACACTTTAGGCTCTTGTAACAGTACAATCTCGTGTTAGAAAAAGTAGGCGGGGCCAGGCCAACTAAATTTTCATATTATATATTGTAGATTTTCTTTCGTTTCACCCATTCTTAAGCAATTTGGCACATACTGTGGATTCTTATAATGATAAAATCTCTTCCCTGAAAAAGTAGACGGGGCCACGCCCACTAAATTTTAATATTATATATTGCTGACTTTCTTTGGTCTCACCCATTCCTAGGCAATTGTACACACATGTACTTTGGTCTCTTGTAATGCTACAATCTCTTCCCTGAAAAAGTAGGCGGGACCATGCCCACTAAAATTTAGCATAATATTTTAAGTACTTGAACCCAACGGGTTCTTTCCAAAATTAATACGCACCTTGTTCGTTTGCATAAAGGCAGTTTCATGCTCGAAAAAATGGGAGGTGCCCAAGCCCATTAAAATTTAAATTTATTCTAGCAAAAATGTAAACAATAACCTTCGGCTCATCCAGTTATACGTTCTAGAGTTTGAAAACGTGTGCGGAGCCGCAACCATTAAAATTGAGCGTAATTTTTTGTGTGCACTTCTAGTTGAACGGTTCTTACGAAACTTGGTACACACTTTAATTTCTTGTATTGACAAAATCTCGACTTAGGAAAAGTGGGCGGTGCCACACCCATTAAAATTAAGCATTATATTTTATGAATTTCTAACCCACCGATTCTTAGGAAATTTGTTACATACTTTAAGCTATTGTAAAGCAATAGTCATGTGCTGGGGAAAGTGGGCGGGGACACGCCCATTAAAATTTGCTACAACATTTCAATTCCTTCTACTCAATGTATTCAAACGGAGCCTGTCACACATACATAATTCGGTGTCTTGAAAAATACGAATCCAGATTTTTAAATAAGTGCAGCAGTGTTGCCAGATTTTGTTTTTTTTTTACTATTTCAGCAATTTTAGTGAATAGAAAAAATTCTGTAAGATACAATTATTTTAGATTCCTGCTTATCATCAGCCCCAAATAAAATGTATGAATAAAAACATCAAAAATTCTATTTCAATCCTCAAAGTTTGCTTAAAGTCTTTAGAATTATTACTAGGGTTTTCTTTTTTGTAAAAATTACCTCAATATCTTACGCCTTAATTACAATTGAACTAATTCCATATAATTATTAATTATAAATTCATTTTAATGGCCCATTTGCCTTCAATGATCACATGCAATATAAACACCTTGCAAAAAAAAAAAAAAAAAAAAAAGCTCAAATATTGATTTCCTGTCAAATGCGTGTCTAGAGTCTTAAAACAAACCCATTAAAAAATAAGTGTAGTTGACCTTACTTACAAACACGTCAATGAAGATGAGTAATAAATGTTCAATATTTTTCCAACAATAAGCGCTAAAATTTTTCACTATTTACTCGTAGGTATAAAATTGTTCCTGATTTTTTTTTAGTGCAATTGATTTTAACTTGAAAACTGCCACTTTAAAAGTACAAAATAATCAAACGAATTCCAATAATCAGTAGTAGTTGTTTAATTATGAATAATACATCAAATAATCGTTGGTAATGATCTTGTATTTCTTTTTTATTAATTGAACGGGGGCAAATTTCAGGAAAATAAAATAAAAGAAAACAAAAAAAAAAAAAAATCAAGTATGAAAATTTAATTGCGCCAATTTTTTTTTTGTATGTAAGTGAGATAAAATCTAAACGAATAAAAACGAAAAATTTTTAGAATTTTAAGGAAGTATTAAGAGCTTTTTTTGTATTAAAAATTAAAAAAACATGCCTAGACATGCTTTAAAATCAACAAAAACAAATGAAATTTGTACAATTTTCGCCCCCTTTTGCATAGTTTTGAACTTTTTTTCTTTAAACCTTTATAACTTTACAATGTATTTTGCAAACCCACGATACTCTCACAAATTACAAACTGCTTTGGCGTTGTATCCAAAATGTTTAAAAGTCATCTTATCACAAGTAATACTCACCTGCAAAGAGAGGAGATAAAAACAAAAAGAAAATAAGATAAGCTGTTTAAAATATAACACACAAATATATATATATATTTTTTTTTGTAAAAAAATTACTTTGAAATATGAGTGCAAAAATAAATTTAACATTTTTCAAAAGAGGTAAATTATAATTGATACGACATTTGCCGCTAGACTTAGATCAAACTCATTCACTAGCTAATTTTGACATTTTCTTACACACAGAAAAATGTCAATTTAAAATGTAAGTAAACAAGGTTAATTTAACCTTTTTCGTTTATGATTTTGCTTCATATGTGTTTCATGTTAATCTAACATGATTTACAGTTTCTTTAAAGAAAAATTTTCCTTTAGGAATAACTTTATTTCATGTTGATTTAATCTTCCCGTACTGTTAAATCAAAATGAAGAATCACGTTGACTCAAAGTTATTTCAAGACAGAAACACGTTAATTCGATAAACCATGTTGAATCAAAATTATTTGAAGTTGAAATAATATGAATTTAATTTAATGTAGTGATTGTATTTCATTAATTATTTATATTTCGTCTGTATATTGGCAAAGGCATCAGAAAAATGTTTTAATGTATTTATATAATTAGCTTCCCCGGCCCAGATTTGATCTATGAAATTTTTGCATGCTGTAGTGCATGTAGTGTGATTAAATAACAAATTTACCCGGTTAAATGCTTCAAAAAAAACCCCACGCAATTTCGAAAAATCCATAAAGTGCAAATTATTGTAATGCTTGATTTGCTAATCTCAGAGAGAAACGCGGCTACGGCCTGTTCGACGATCGATTTGTTGTAAGTCGTCGGTCGACCTATCTTTTTATACATACACTCAAAATAAAAATCAATCCATCCGTACTTAAATCAATCCAAAGCGCTGTCATAAGTACGGTAAGTACGGATTTACTTAAATCAAGTCCAGAAGGCTTGATTCAAGTACGAATAATTCTTCGAGTGCTAAGTACTTAATTTTATCCATATCTAATCCCGATTTCGTACTCAAAATAAATCCAAAACGAGATTGATTTCAGGAAACCTGAGATTGAATTTAATATCAAAATGCGCTTGATTCAAGTATTTCGTAGTTGATTTAATCACAAAAATGTACTTGATTTAAGAAATCTTGAGATTAAATTAATCTAAAAATGCAATTGATTTTAACCCGAATCCATAATTAAAATAATCCAAAAACAAGATAGCTTCAAGAAAAACTGAGATTGTATCAATCTCAAAATATGGCTGTTTTGAGAAATCCTAACCTGATTTATTGAATAAAAAATTTAATTTAATTTTTAATTAACTTTTTATTGTACATTTAAATGTTTTTTTTAACCCTCGACTAAAAAAGGTGTGTTATAAGTTTGTAGTGTGTGTCTGTGTATCTGTGTGTCTGTCCGTGTCCACGTACAGGCCAAACGGCTCGATTTTCATTAAGTTTTTTGTGTTTGAAAGATGACTTGATCGAGAGGGTTCTTAGCTATGTTTGAAAAAATCGGTCCAGCCGTTTAGAAGATATAACATCTTTTCTGAAAAAAGTAGGGGGTTTTTAAAATTTTTAATTTTTGTTATATATTTTATTGGTAATAATAATTAATTTTAATGCAAAAAGTTACAGTTTAGAAGTTAGTTAGAGTTAGACAAATTAGTATTAGTTAAAATGATTGGCAGAGTTATTATAATTTTAATGTAAAGTTTTATACATATGTATGTATAAATGTAAAAAAGTATTCATACTTATGTAAAATTACAATATTAAAATTTGGTCAATAATTAGAAACTTGCTTAGGTTATATCCTGTTTAAAATCAGTTTTGCTTGGAAATCCTCCACTTCTTTTAACCATCTATCGACCTTTGATTGTACAGATATCATCTCACCTTCAATTTCAAACTGCAAAGATACATAATTTAGTATATATATATAGTTATTTTAAGTGATGTGTATATTTGTTACACTACCTGTAGTTTATTCCATTTGAAAAGCTTTTCACTAAACGCGATATTCATGTATTACTAACAGTGTTGGCAAAAAATTATAATGAAAGAATGCTAAAGGAGTCCCAAAAATTCTGCTCAAAAGAAGAAGAAAATGCAAGTTTTTAAATTTACTTAAGTTCTCTTAGCAGTTAATTGAATGATTTTTTACTAAATAATAATAGGCACTTTACTGCAAGATACTGCCTATTTGTCATCAACAAATAATTATATATTTTGCTCTCAACTAAAGCCCACGTTTCTAAGTTGATTACATTTACATACAATCGTTATCGCTCCAAAAGTGCAACCCCATCAGTGCTCTAAGGGAAACTATGTCATTAAGAAGCTAGGGGTTCTTGGTCACCTAGAGCGATAACATATTTCTGAGTCCGGTCTTACAGCGAGTTGAGCAAATGATAATAATTATTCAATCAGAACTCATGAGGCATGTGTATGCAGAAGCTTTTCTTACCTATTACTATTTCTTATATTTGTTTATTTTTTATTTGTAGCTTGATGGTGCAACTATAAAAAAAACTACAAATTAGTTAACATGAACTTTAGCAAAGAACGATTTTAATTGACACTATTTTATTATTTTCAAAGCCGGGAGCACAAGAAGTTATTATAATGGGTTCACATTTTAGTTGAGAAACGTTTGAGCTTATGGAAGATGAAAGAGCAGATAATGAAGTTGGGAACTATCATGTTTTCCTCTCTTGCCTATGAACTAAAAAGTTTCTCAACTAAAATTGCCGTGTGTGAACCAGGACTAACAAGTCCACAACACTCAATAAAAGACCATATTTTGTACTTACTCTTTAGCCTGGATTGCGATCTAAGTTCCTCAGAAGTTGGAGCAGTTTGGGGTCGTCATTTATCTTCAGTCTTTATTTTATTTTAATTATATTTACATATATGATTTTGCATACGAGTATTTAAAATCAGCCGCACTTAACTGCACTTAAATAAAATATTTTCAGTTAAAAAGTACAAATATTATATTATTTTTATTTTACGTATTAATTATTTCATTAATTTTTTTCATTTTATTGAATTTCCATCATAAGCACAATAATAAACTTGAAATTTTTTTTCATAGAAAGGTTTTTTATTCTGCTTTTCAATAAATAAATAAGAATTTTTACTCATTTTAAGAACTTTGGACTTGATTTAAGCATTTTTACATAATTTAAGCACTTCATACTCAATTTAAGAAACTCCAGGATTGATTTTCTAAAGTAATCTCTTTTTCGGTTTGTTTTAAGTAAACGTTAGTGCTATTCGTACTTAAATTTTTAAGTACGATTCGAACTAAAAGTAAGTGGAGAATACTTGAATTTAGTACGGCTTTTTTCTTTCTGTGTAGTTTTGTCGCCTGCGCTTTCATTCTAATTTTGCTGTAAAACATATACATACATACATACATACATGCATACATACATACATACATACATACATATGTCTCTGTCTATACTTTCAGACATAAAAAAAACTTCCAAACGCAGTTTGATATGATTATTATTTATCAAAAAAAAAAAAAAAAAAAAACAAAAAAAAATGCGTGTTGCACACAGTGGGATATAGTCAATGGCTGTACACAATCATACATCCAAATATAAAACATATGTAACAGCTAGCATACTGAGGACGTACGCGGGAGTATAATTTTTAGATTATGCTCACGCATTTATCAAATACAGTATTTTTTTAAACAACATAGGGCAAGTTTTTAATTTCAATTTTAAAATAATTAAATTATAAAAATATGGACAATAGATGAATATTTCGATTGAGTTGAAATATCATAATTACAAAATATATTTTATAATCACACGTCACCCAAAACTAAGCTCAACACGTGTCCACCTCAAATGTATGCCTACTAATAATGATTCGTTCGACATTGACTGCACAAAACACGGTTTATTGTTGTGTTTAACAATTTTGTAAAACTACACAATACATCATCATCATCGTCATCATCATTACCATCATCATTACCATCATCAGATTCTTCTACACATCACGCTTGCACGCACTAACAAAAACAACAACAACAGCAACACTTTGTTATCAATACAAAAAAACAGCATTATCACCTTCTACCAGCGTTGCCATGTCTTCTTATTTCTAAAGAAAACTCTTTCAATAAAAACTTAAAAAATAACTTGAATTTTTTTTTAACAAAAGGTCCAAATTTTTAATAAAAAAAATCCAAAAATCTATTTGGAATCAACTTTATTTTAAAATATCAAAAAACATTAAAATAAGAAAACATTTTCTATTTTTAACCAAAATATTCGTTTACAAGGAACTACTTGAGATCTTTAAAAAAATATTTCATATATTAAAAATATACATTTGTTATATGTAAATTTTTTATTATGAACATATAAAAAAAATTTCTTTTCATTGGTTAATTAAATTAAAACATTTTTTTCATTTCAAAAAGGCCCACAGAAAAAGGAAAACTTGATAAATGGTAACACTGCCTTCTACACATGCGATATCATCAACTTCATTATCACGTACGAACATGCACTTTGATTATTTCATGTTGAATTTATTTCCTCTACTCCAACATGTGGGGAATTCAATTTTACGAGATTAGAGGAGGGAGGAAAGCAAAAGAGACCACAACTGTGATGCATTTAAGATTTAATGGAGGAGCTGGTTTTAAAAATGATTATAATTTCAAATTATTCTCTAAATTAATTTTTTCTTTGATTAATTATGGTAATTTTTCTTAAAGTGAGACAATTTACAGTGACGGTGAAAAAAGAAATAAAAATAACTTGTTCTTATATGAATACTTACATATCTCAATCGAATGGAAATTCAAAAATTATTGTCTAAACTTTTTTATTTTTTACTTTATTTTATTTATCTTCATCAAAAAACTGGCGGCAAATCAAGGCACTCTTTATCGAACAAAATTACGAAATATTTCAATAGAGCTTATATGGAAATATTTCGTAATTTCGTTCGATAACGAGTGCCGCGATTTACCCTCAGGCTTCAAAAAAAATGTGAACTTGAGAAAAAAATTATAGAAAAAATCATGGAAAACAAAAATTTCACGAAAAATAATGTTCGCTTCGAAATTAAAGTTCATTTCCCCAGAAAATTGGGACTACGCAAAAAAAAAAATTTAAATGATATCCACAAAAATTAAAAACATAATTTCAAAATGTCAAATATTTCACACAAAAAAAAAATAAACTACGCAAAACCGAAATACATATGTACATGTGTATACCAAAATTCAAGATTTCAAATTAAAATTAAAAAAAAAATTGGAAATATGTGGCAAACAAATTATTCGAAAAAAATCGATATTTTGCAAGAAACCAAATTTACTAAAAATATCATCAAAACTAGAAAATATCAATTATTTAAGTTAATTTTCGTCAAAAATGAAGTTTTCGCAAAAATACCTTCATAATTTCACCAAAAGTCAAAATTTCACAAAACATTCAAATTCCACAAAAAATTAACTTTCGCCAAAAATTTAGTGCCACAAATAGTTTTAATTTAACAAATATAATATATAGAACAATCATGAATAAAATTCCGCGAGAAATTTCTACCTTTTTCAATTAGAATTTTGTTGTTTTCCCTATTACTTGCTATAAGTTGGAATTGTTTGCCGGGAAAAATTTCAAGCGGAATTTAATTCATGATAGCCCTGATAGAATAATCATGAATAAAATTCCGCGAGAAATTTCTACCTTTTTCAATTAGAATTTTGTTGTTTTCCCTATTACTTGCTATAAGTTGGAATTGTTTCCCGGGAAAAATTTCAAGCGGAATTTAATTCATGATAGCCCTGATAGAATAATCATGAATAAAATTTCGCGAGAAATTTCTACCTTTTTCAATTAGAATTTTGTTGTTTTCCCTTTTACTTGCTATTGTTTGAAATTGTTCTCCGGGAAAAATTTTTCGCGGAATTTAACTCATGATTGCCCTCGTAAACTCTAAAAAAATCTAAAATCCATAAATCAGTTTCACTAAAAAAATTCATTTCACGTCAAAGTAGAGATTTGCAGAAAATTTTAATTGCAGCAAAATCCAAATTTCACCAATAATCGATGTTGCCCCAAATATATTCACCCTTATTCTATTTGGCGTCGGCAACATAACACGACGTCGTTTTTAATGTTTTTTTATCAAATCGGTATTCCCGTAGATAGTATTGCCATTTATCGATGACTGTCAGCATATGTTTGGTATTCTGAAAGAAACATTGATGTTGATGTTGCCGTTCATTTTGTCGTCAGTGTTTTTGATGTCGTGTTCTGTTGTGTGCATGCCTCAACGAATTTGAAAAATAATTTAAATGGTAAAAAAGTGAAATATAAGTAGATATAAAAATGTACATATTTATTTAAAAAAAGTTCTTAAAAAAAGGTGAAAAATATAATATGGACAAAATTAAAATTATCAACCCCAACCAATTTGAAAAGCTTGTGGAAGAGTTGGAAAAGTCCTTCTTTTGCTAGAGGATTCCTCAGGGGTAGTTTCCTAATAATTTCAAGGTGCAGTGAGAAAGTGAGACTGCACTAAATTCCCTCGGTCCACGAATTAGAACTAGTAGAAAAAAAATATTGCAAACAACAACAGCAAAGCAACTAAAGGCGGTGTATATAAACAATTAGCACTGAGTTCCTTTGGAGGAAGCTCCAAGCTCCAAGCTCCAATAAACGTTGATCTGATCCCTTTTGTTTCAAAAGTTAGGCTCTATTGTATCCAATACATTCCTAAATGATGTTTTGTTCAGCCGAAAATATTTGTAAAATATTAAAAGGATGAACATTACCCATTATTTTCCAAAAACATGAGAGAACTTATCACTTACTTTTCTTTGGGTAACTGGCAAATGCATCACTTGTCTGAGAATTCTTATTTTCACTATTAATTTTTTTTCATCGTCGCAATAGGAAAGAAAAACATTTTATTTTAATTTATTTACAAAGCTTTTACTTATTCAAAAATACTTTTACCAAAAATAGTAAACAAAATGAACCAGCTGACTCAAATATTGGATATGTGTATTGTATTTATCGATAAACAAGCAACGTCGTCATAACACTGTTAGGGAATACAAAGTTAGCATTGATGTTGTGTTATATTGATGTTGTTTCAAAATTGATGACGATGTTGCCATCGCCAAATAGAATAAGGGTGATTAATTAACAAAAAAAGTCGAAACTTTGAATACATGAGAATTAAAAAAAAAAATTCAAATTCACTAAGTCCCGGTTCACACACGTCAATTTTTAATTGTTCAGGGCAATTCTAAATAAAATTCCAATTAGCTTTTTTTGTTTTCCCTATTGCTTGCTATTAGTTGAAATTGTTCCTCGGGAAAATTTTCTCGCGGAATTTTATTCATAACCAGTGCTGCCAGATAAAATTATCGAAAAATCGTCGAAATCCCGATAAAATGTAAAATAATCGTCAGTTTATACTCGAAAAATCGTCAGAAAAATCGGACAAATCAAAATGAATTTTTTAACGTGTATACTAGGCCGGGTCGATTAGTATGGGTAGAAAAAATTAAAAAATCGTATAGTAAAAACGAAATCTACATTTCGCTACATTAATATAGAAATGCCCTAACTCATTATTTTTTTTGAAATCGTGATTTTTAAATTTTTCAATACATTAGATTTCTTCTATCGAAAAATAAAAAAAAGACTCGATTTCAAAAAAATAATCCTAAGAAAATTTTGCAAAGAAACCATGGGTGTAAAATCAAACCCTATACCGCGCATCTCGACATGAAAATTTATTTCCTCTTCCTGAGCTCTTGCTTGGCTACTGCCTACTTATTTGAAGACAATGGCGCATAGTCATAGTCATAAACAGAGTACACTTTAAGAGTTTAAAACCAGTATTGCCATACAAAATACTGGTTTTAAACTCATAAAGTACAAATACTTTGTTTTGACTATGACTATGCGCCAATGACTGTTTGCACTAGTTTTGCCTGTTTTTTGGTTCTGGTATGAACAAATATGTTATTTATCGTTTTCTGTTACTAGTTGTAAATGTTGATTTTTTAAGCAATCATTGTATGGTTGGGCAATGAGCAAATGAAAACAACATATTTATTTATTTTTTTTTGTTTTTCTAAGGCAAATAAGATACATAAAACTGCTTTTACCATAAGTGCTGATGAATGAATGAATGAATGAATGAAAGCAAAATTGCACATACATATGTAAGTAAATGATACATATACATGAAACACATGTATTTGTAATTACTCTCAGAGCAAAATTGTCTCTTTCTCTCTCTATACTTTGGCTGCGCCACAAAATAACATAACGAACGTCCGCACATACATCTGCACATCATGTATTTGTTTCAATAGTGGTTTTTTCATATATTTATATTACAATATATATTTTTTGAGCAAAAACAGATCAAACAGTTGCTCAGCAGCAATACAATAAGCAATTGTTATTTATTTTCAATTGTATTTTAATTTGGAAAAGCACGCACACACAATAACTCTTAAGCTATGTACAGACGGTTGTCAGATCTTACAATATTGCCAGTAAAATGTGCTAAAAATTTCTTACAACCGTGTGAACTGGCAATTTTTGTCAGACGCCGTTGCAAGAAAAAGCATTGTCAGTCCATTGCAAGACTAGCAACTGACAACAAATTGTCAGATATCTTACAATCGTGTGAACACATTGTAAAATTATTGCCAGATATTTGTCAGACATTTTAATATTGTCAGATGTGCGAAGTTCATGCATCTGACAATGGCGTCATTGTAAGATAGTTCTTTCTATGGGCAACACTGCACACGCTTGATTTTAAAGAAAAAATTTATAATAAAATATATGCAGACAAAATCATTGCAATTGCTTCTTTATAGTCCATAATAATTTATACTTTCACTTTTTGCATTTAACACAAACACAAACGATAAATATTTAACAATTTCCAACAAATGGTTTAAGTCTTGCAACGCATAACAACAGATCTAACAATTTGTGCATATGAAAACCATGTGAACTGACAATTTTTCTACTGACGATTTTGTCAGATGAATTTATTGTCATACAACCGTCTGGCAATTAATTGTAAGATTTTCTGACAACCGTGTGAACTGACAAGAAATATTGTGCTGGCAATTTTCGATTGCCAGTACATTGTCAGATCTGACAATATTGTAAGATCTGACAATCGTCTGTACATAGCTTAACAGTTTGCACAGCACATTTTTTTGTCTGGCATTAAATGCCGCGTTTTTGACATTCGCTACAGAAAAATCTGTTTTCTGCAGATTCCTACGTCAGCAGTAACATCCATTGTATATGGTACGGTTTTTTGTCAGCTGACACACAACATCACAATACGATTTCACTAATTCTACCTTAAGAGGTAGCTCACGAAAAAATTAAAAGCAGGAAGTACGTGGAAAATGTAGCATTTATTTCAGTACATAAATTTTTTTATTTGAAAAAATTTTAATTTAAAAAAATTGTTTTAAAGAAGAGGAAATACATTTTCATGTCGAGAGGGATTGATTTAAGACATTTGGATTTTTCGGAGAATTTTCTCAAAATTTCGTTTAGATTACGTTTTACTATACAATTTTTTGCAATATAAAATCGACATGCCCTAGTGTATACATATGTTTTATTTTACATGTTTATTGGGAAATTGAAACCATTGTCCTTTTTTAACCCCTTACAACTGTTTTCCTCTCAGTGGTAAAATTATGAAAAATATTGCCAAGTTATGTCCAAGTCTTGGTGTCCGAAATTTTTTATAGGAGGAACTTGGCCTTTTTCACATTTATTTTTTTTTAAGAATATCAATTTACAGAGATGTCAATATAAAATAAAGAGTGGGCAAAATTACACTAAAATCTTTTAGAAGGTAAGTAATACATGAATTGAAATAGGCGCTTTTTTATAAAAGGACTGCAATATTTGGACTTCTAAAAAATCGTCAATTTTAAGGGAAAAATCGTAAAATCGTCATTTTGCTATTTTCGGCACGATAAATCGTCAAATCTGGCAGCCGTATCCAGCCCTCAATGTTTGTATTTCCTTCTACGTCTTTCTGACACTTGAATTAAAAGTTGAACCGGGACTAAGAAATCGCAACTTAAGAGAAACTGAAATTTCTTCAAAATTCAGAATTTAAGTGCTAATTCACGCGGTGAAATTTATGACGTCTATTTTTCTTAATTCTCTTTTGAAGTTGCTACCAAAAATTCATTGCATTCATACGATGTTTTTTTTTTTTGGTCGTCCAATTTTACTTCTCTCCACTCATATAGCCAATAAGCTAGAAGAGTAACAATAAAAAATAACAATAAGATGGAAGAGTAACATTGAAACGTAACAACAATAACAACAAGAGCAATGTAAAGAGAAAAATGAAAAAAAAAACCATGGAAAACAGAAATCGAGTAATTTTTTCTACCCCTCTTTCTTCTCTACACCGTTCGCTAACAAACAAAAAGTGACGTCGAAAAATAGACTTCATAAAAGTCTTCGTGTGAATTAGGCGTAAGTCAAAATTAAATTCTGCAAAATATTTATATTAAAAAAAATTTGACTTTTCCAAAATAAAGTCTAAATTTCACAGCAAATCAGAACATCGCCAAAAATCTAAATTTCTCAAATTTTTTTAATTCTTAGGAAAATATGAATGAGATAAATAAAAATTATGAATTAAATTAGTTCAGTTAAAATTAAAATTTTCCAAAACTATTAAAATTCCAGAATAGAAGTGTTGCCACAAACGTGATTTAGGCAATAACCAAATAAAATTCAGATTTAAGAAAAAAAATTAAATTTTTAAGAATTGATATTGTTAAAAAATAATTGTTAAATATAAAATTAAAATCGTTTTAAAAATAAATCTAATTCTTTGAAAAATATTTACTGCCTTATTAATGTACATATATATATGTATAAACAGAAATTTTCGACCCTGTTCTGTAAACCGAATCCGAGTAAATTTCTCGTTTTCAAAAAATGAATAATGGTCCTGCAGACTTGTTTAAAATCATACACGCTAATTTTATTTCCGATATGATATTTGAGAATCTATATAACAAAAAAAAATTAAAAAAAAAAAATCTAAAAAAATATTTCTATTGTCAGAGTTAGTTTTCTAAAATCGTGCGATTTCAAATCGATCGGTTTACACCACATGGCCATTTGCTTGGAAAAAACTGTTTTATCAGGCATGTTCTGCAAATCACGACATGTCAAATCACGGTGATTTCCATAAATTAATAAAATCTAAATCATTGCTTCTGTAAATTTCACGATTTGTAGCGATAGGAGTTGGAATAAAATATTCTATTAAACATGACAAAAACATAAAATACAACAAAAACCCACTAACAAGTCAGCTATTAATAAGTTTGTTTTTGAAATCACCGCGATTTAAAACACCGTGATTTTCAGAACAGGCCCGTATATATCTTTTATAAATCAAAAATATTTTTTTTTTCAATATTGTATTTTTATTTAACGCATCTAGACATGCTAAGCCGGCATAATAAGCTTTTTAAAATTTTCAAAAAATATTTTTTATGAATCTCAAATCCTAAACGAACTGTTTTTCCTCATGAAGGCCAGAATGAGTGGCATGCCTACAGCTGATTTAAAGAGTTAATTTGAATTTAAAATAATTATTTATTTGAAAGTAGTGTGTGTTTCATCGCTCGCGGATTTCAAATCAATGCAAATGAACTAGCTCTACTCTACTGGGAATTGCCAATAAGTTTTTAATTCAATTCTGTTGCTTAAGTCGAGCTTGAAATTTCTAACAAATTACTTTAATTAAAAAAAACAAAACAAAACAAAAAAAAAAAAAAAGACAACAGTTAACATTAACTGGATTTTAATAAATCGTTTGGTTGGTTTCTTTCATTTATATTTACATTCACTTGCGCCATTCTCTTTCTTGAAAACCAAAACTGTCAACAAATACTAGATGTCCGTATGCGTTAGCTCTTGGCCAGCAGCCGTCCACTAAACGTGAATCTATTGAAAATCTACATATGTACATACAATTTTTTTTGTCTTTCTAACCAACCATCAACATGTGTGTTTAATGGTTTGAGACTTGTAACTTGTTTCCTCTAAACAAGTTCTTTTTCCATGCCGATACAAAGTTCGTGTAATAAATGATTTTTTTTTTTGTTTTCAAAGATTTTCCAGGATTTTGAGACTGACGATAAATGCGTTTCCCACCGATGTTCGTATCGATTTAATGCTTGGATGCACATGTGTAAATTGTTTCTCGTCTTTTTTGCTTGTTTGTTTTTTGCGTGTCTCTATTTAAATAGAGCATGAAAAATTGTGGTTGATAATGTTACGAGTATTTTTTATTTTAATAAATATTTTTTTTGGGGAACTTAGTCCATAACTTGTAATATTTTCTATTTTTTTTTTTCTGAAAATATTCAAAGAAATTTTCCCACGAAAGTTTATTTTTGCAAAGTCTTGAGCAGTATCAGGTGACCTTTTCCGCCCGGCTGATTATCAGCTTTGATGCCAAATTGAGCAATTTGAACCAAAATGTCAAGATTTGCTTAGAAATCTTTTGACAGTTTTGTTTTGTGTTGTAAAATAGTTGTAGTGATAGGGTCACCTGATACTGAATTCGCCTTGGTTTAGAGCTTGTAGGAGAGAATGGAAAAGAGAATAGAAGCTTTTACACACGCAAAATTTAATCTGCACAAAGTCTTGAGCATGATACATGTAAAGGTGTCTTTACATGATAATACAAAGTATTACGACTTTGTAGAATCAAAATATTATGAAATTCTCTCCGTGTTTAAAAAAAAGAGAACAAGAGTCTGTTGTAGGTATTTTTCATGTTTACACTGATACTATAAGTAAAATGCAAGCAAAGACACTAAACTTTTGAGCTAAAAATAAAAATTGGATAATTGCAAAAAAAAAATGTGTACTAATACAATAACTAAATCTTGGAGAAAACATTTTATTACTGCAATGTAATTTTACTACAAAATATAATTTTTTTATAGGTTTGTTTATTGTTTGTTTGGTTTTGTGGTACGGGTAAGTAGCTGATGGTTGAAGTTGTACAATGATTACAAAAACAACATGAAAATTTCCTGAGTTGATTTTGGTTGTTTTTGTAAAAGTGTTAAACCCTTCAATAAATACCATCAGTGCTGGCAACGTTTACTTTGAAATACACCTCTGGTGTGATGAGAATACATAAGTTTCTAAAATGTTTTAGAAAATGAACATTTACCGACCGCTTGTCAGATTTTCTATCCGTATTCTCTCCTACTCGATACATTTTGCTTTTACATGATAAGATTTTGTATAACCTACAGCATTTTTTGACATGTCATAATACTTTGTATTACCATGTAAAGACACTTTAACCTCGAAGCGCCAGCTGATAGAATTTGTTTTGTGATGTGATCTGACAAATGTTGTTTACGTTTTACCAATACACCCGCATAGATCCTATTAAAAATGTACTAATACACAAAAACTTTGCAAATACAAGAGAACATGTAATCTTATTTTACCAACACACGCGCATAGTGGCTATTAAAACTCTACTTATACTAACAAGCTTTGCAATGTAAAGAGAAAACGCAAGTACATGTCTCTTGTTTTCCCTTGGATTATTGACAGTTGCCATCACAAAACAGCAATAAAAATCCCTGTTGTTTTATTTGTTGGACATTTGTTGTAGATTTGCGGTTACCTGAATTATTGTATCATGGTCTTGAGCAGCGTTGCCAAATGTGCAGTTTTAACTGATTTTATCAGTTTTTTTTAAGCATAAAGCAGTTTTTCAGTTTTTTTTTTTGCTTAAAAAAAAGTTTTTCTATAAATTGTGCAATTTTTAATTTTTACTTTATCTCAAGTTTGTTATTTTAGTTCCGATATCTGAAGTCATAGTTTTACCTATTTTGCTTAATATAATAGTGAAGATTTATCAGTACTTTTTTAAACAGCAAGAGAGAATTCACTAGAAAGTTGTGTTTTTCCTTATGGAATTTGGTCTTATTGTTTGCAAGTTGGGTTCATACGGCCGTAGCACTTCGTTTATTAATATTAATTCGCCTTGCCTTATTGAAAAAGAAAAATAAGTTGCCCCACTGAAATAATTCGATCCCTTGTAGAATGAGACAAAACACGACGAAATATATGTATACCAAATTAAAGGATAGGCCCCATAGAATTTGAGGCCATACACATTTTTTCAGAACTCTCTTAGCAAAATTTTAGTAATCCACAGAAAAAAAAAAACATTTTATTTTGGCTAAGCAAATGTATTATTTTTTATTTTAAATTATTTTGCACTTCAAATTAAACAAGATATTAAAAAAACAAAAGCAAACATTTTAGTTGCCTTATTTATTGAATTTTGGATCTACTAACTTCTTTAGGTTGATTCGAAAAAAAAAAGAATTTCCCTGTGTAGTTTAATGCGAAATATCCATAGTACAACTAAAACACTTCCATTTCAATTAATCAAAAACTTTATAAATTTGTAGAGCCATATTTTCTTAACTGATGCCGATGTGGCTTTCGAGATGGTGAAACGTAACAACTTGACAAACATTATCAATTCATGATATAAAAATATATCAGGTATAGACGTTTGTTTAACACCCCCTCCCCCCAGAATATACAAAATACTAAAGAATTTTTTATGAGCAGTTTTTTAATGAAAATCAGCTTTTTTATTCTAAATTTTCAGTTTTCCAAAAAAATATTATGGCAACGCTGCTCTTGTTGGAGAGAGCGAAAAAGCGAATTTGAGCTCGTTTCCATTCTCTCCAGCAAACTCAAGACCAGCGTTGCCGTTTTGGTTACTTGTAACCAAAATTGGTTACTTTTTTTTTCAAATGTGTACTTGTGTACTTTTTTCCATTTTGGTTACTTTTTTTCAACACAAAAATGACCATTTTTTATACATATGTATATGTACATATGTGGTATGTTAAATTTTGCACATAACTAATTATCTTGATAAAAGATCACAATTTAAGCGTTTTTAATACGTTGTAAATACAACACTGGTTAATCAACATAGCGTTAAAAAAAAAATACATGTCTGTCTCTGAACATAACAAGCCTGGTTTTAAAAATCAGATGCATTCATGGTTGCAAAATCTTTAAATGTCAAACACTATCAGCCCAATTATGAATATTACCGGGGAGTTTTCTCCCTTCCTTACCATTTGTTCCCGAGGAATAATCCTCCTATTCTAAACAGCCGGGGAATAAGAAAATACGGGAGAGAGTAATATCTGAGCCAGGTGCAGATGCAAATGGATTAAATTCCCAAGGACTGTGTGTACAAAGGAAATTGTAATTTTTATAAAGTTTTTCTTATCGGTCTTGATAATATTAGAAGGAAACAAAACTTTCATTTACCTATTATGTGAACTTAAAGGATGCCTGCAAAATTGAGTATTTTAATATTTCTTCTGAATACAGAAGTAGTTTATGCTTTTGAAGTGGATGTGTGCAGGGTTTAGATAAAAATGCAAAAATACAAAATACAAAAGGGAAATATAACAATTCGGTATTTATTAAGATTTATAAAAAAATAAAATTAATTTGAAATTCAATTCAGGAAAAGTTTGTATGGAAAATTTGAAATAAAATACATTTCAAATTCGTTTCAAATTATATGAGTATGGGGGTAACCCATTTGTTCTAAATAAATGCTTATACTATTGTTTTGCAATTAATAAATATGATTTTTAGATTTTTGCATTAGTTCCCTTCAAAATGTTTGGAGAGAAAACTATCAACAAATTCTCCCTCTCCCTCATATTTAGAATACCTACTATTTTCCCGGGGAGTTTTCTCCCGGGGATATTTTAATTCATAATAGGAGGAATGGGAAAAGGGAAAAAACTCCCGGGGAATTGCTATTCATAATTGGGCTGTATGTAAAAAGTGAAAAGCGATTTTTTTATATTTAAAGGCTCAGTTAGCCGACTATAATGTAATGTAACTGTAACGTAAAAAACAGCTGATTGATATTTTTATATGAAAAGTAGTTTACGTTACATTACATCTCTATAACCGTTTTCATTACTTTTCACATAACAAAATCGATCAGCTGTTTCTTACTGTTGCAATTACGTTACATTACAGTCGGCTAACTGAGCCTTAAGTTTGAGAGCGCAACAAGCAGGGAACGAAGCCGATCGGCTGTGAGTCGGCTAACAGCCGCTCCTGGCAGATTTTCTAAATTAGAAGTAAGTGCTGATATGGACATAGTTGATTTTTGGGACGCAGTTTCAAAACATACAAATGGATTGAACGAAAAATGTTTTTATGATTTGAATAATTTTGTAAATAATTTAATGTCACTGCCACACAGTTCGGCTGCTGCTGAAAGGATATTTTCGCAGCTAAGCCTAGTCAAAACTAAATATAGGAATAAGCTCGATTTTAAGGCTGTAAACTCAATTTTAAGAATTGTGCATCAATTGAAACAATTCCTATTATGTTTGGTCTGCCAAAGATTTATTTTAATATTAACAAATTTAATACTTTGTCTATACAGTCTTGGGTTTTGCTAACGAATGTAATTAAATTACATATTATTTTTTGTTACTAAAAATATTTTTGGTTTGGAATTTCCAATAATATTACCTGAAGTAATATTATTGTTACAAAATTTTTGTTACAAAATTTATTTTATTGATTGTTAATTATAATAAGATATACTTATAAAACTGAAGTACAAATTTAAATGTAATGGTCCATTTATATTATATGATTTTATAATAATATATATTAATATATGTATGTATATTTTTCAACTGAAGTACAAATAAAACAGTATTTTAAATCCATAAAGTTTTGGTTACTTTTTTTGCATTTGGTTACTTTTTTTTTTTTGTATTTTGGTTACAAAATTTTTTTGGTCGTGGCAACGCTGCTCAAGACTTGGTAAAGCAAACTTGGCGTGTGTAAAAGTCTTCTTAGCCACCCATTTCGAGAGCTTAATTTATGTAAATTTCTTAGAATTACTTAACGTAAGAAAATACTGAATAATTTTAAACAAGATTTTTTTTTTTCTTAAATAAAACTTCTTAAAGTTTTATTTTCTTTTTGTTAATTTTTTTTAACCATTTTTATTCTCTTTGTAATAAATTAAAGGCATTTTCGTATGTTATTTCGTTTAATAGAAACTTTTATTATGAATTTAGCAATCTTTAATTAAATATCCATTTGATAAGATATTTCTTTTTTTCTTTCTTATTTAATACTTGCTTGTCTGCTGTATTAACTTAATAGAGGGCTGTGTAAACAGTTTTGAAATGTAAATACGTCTTGTTTTTTAAATGTATTGCCGGAGCATGTATTATACTAAACCAATAATAAATGATGTCGTTTAATAAGCGAAGCACGATGGATGCATTGATGTACGTGTATATGAGTGTTTATAAACAATGTCGCGAAGACTTCTTCTTCGTTAAACAGTCAAAAGAAGTAGTGTTGATGCGTTTATGCTTGTTATTTTGCATATTGTACGTTTGAGTGAGTGTGTGTGTGTGTGTGTAAGATGTAGACGGCAAGCTATTATGTGTTTAAGGGCAGTTTTCTAAACTAAGCGCACACAACTGAGGTCAATGCATGCATGTGCGTTTGTATGTGCGCAGAAAAATAAAAGATCATACAAACAACGTGTGTGCGAATGTACATGCATGACGTTTGTATATGCGCCCACGCGTAGGAAGAAGTAAGAATCACAAATTCTTTCGTAACGAAGTATTTTCTTCTTTACTCCTATACCTGCAATAATATACATGTCTTGTCAACAGTGTTGTTTAGCGTTTGTTTGTTTTAGAAGATTTCGCTAAAGTAAAGCATTTCAAAAATCCCTCATGTCTTAAAAGTTCTTGTAAGTGGTCTTGTGCAGGGATCTAAAACTTAAGCCCTAGTCCTTATTTGTTGCCAGGCATATGAAAGAAACGAAAAAAATACCCACAAAAGTCCATCAAGATTTAAAGTTGTGCCAACATTTTATATCCTCTTTAACTTAACATGAACTGAACTTCTTAGCAGGCAGTCAGTATCGTAGGCGGAAAGTTAAATCAAACTCTTGCGCCGCTGCCTGCCACCTTTTTTTTTTTTTCTATGGAAAAGGCAAATCCTAACTGTAATAGAAAAATTTATAGAAATGTTTGTGATTCACCCTCACAAAAACACTTCATTTGCAAAAAAAAAAGCAAGTAAAACAGCCGCTATTTTTTTCCTTCTTTCTTCAAAATGTAGTGAAACAAGGTACTTTTCGCTGTTTAGCAGCAGCGGATATAAAATCATCCTCTAGCAGTGATGCCAATTTAATACTTTTCCCACTAGATATTTAGTGCTTTTCTTTAAATGCGGGCTTTTTTAAAACGCCTGAATTGGTGCTTTTTCACTTTTAATTTTAGTGCTTTCTAGTGCGTTTTGCAACTCCACTAAATATATAATGACTTTTAATTTTAGTGCGTTTTGCAACTCCATTAAATATACAATGACTTTTAATTTAAAATTAAATTCATGTTGTTCCAACTTGTAATAACTTTGATTCATCAGAACGGGAATGTTAAATCAACATGAAATAAAGTTATTTCAAAGGAAAAGTTTTCTTTGAGAATTACTACAAATCATATTAGATTAATATGAAACACATTTAAAGCAAAATCACTGCAGAAAAAATTTTAAATTAATCTTGTTTACAAGTTGAAAATTTTCTATGTGAGGAAAAAATGCAGCATCATTGTAACTCAACTATTCTATTCAGACAAAGGTCTGCTGTAAAAAGTTGCGTTAAAAAAAAGAAATCAGAATTTAAAACTAAAACTGTCTTATTATCTGCGAGTGGATCTGAAGCATCCTTCAATCCCCTTTTGACATATGTATCGGAGCATCACACACACACAGCACAGCAATTATTACAATTCCAAGCATTTCGTGTTTTCATTTTGAAATTTTATTCACTTCAATAATAAAGGCAAATTTGGGTCTTTTATATTTTGTTTAGCTTTTATAATAGCCATATGTTTTTTATCTTGTGGCACAATATTGCCACATTGTCGGGAGCAATTCGATCAAAATGTATATTCGCCAGCAAAACAATTTCAATCGATTACAGTGCGCAGGCCTGATAGTCTTCACCCTAGACCTAAATTAAGGCGTACAGAATTTCGTAAATTTTCCACTTACATTTTATTCGAACGTTTGGATATTTCATTAATATCGAATGATTTAATTTGGGCAACTATATCCAAAAGTACTCTGTTCAATTAAAATGATCTTTGAAACTTTTTATTTACCTTTAATTATTTTACAAGAACTATTTTATTGAGCTTTGAAGTCTTTGTTTAAATAAAATTAACAATATTTTTGAATAATTACAGCCTTATTTAAAAAACTTATTATGGCTTTATAAAGGGGTTTTTAAAACAAATTTTCACACAAAATTTTTCTTAAAAAGCCTTTATAGAACCTTAATAATTTCATAAATAAGGCTGCAATAAAATAGTTATTATAGTACAAATAAAATTTGAATTGAAATCTATGTATGTAAATCCTGTAAATATATTTACATACAAACATAATATTGCATTTAAAATTTCAATTTTCAAGATTTTTAGGGCATTTTCTTATGAACGAACAGTGCGTTTTGTTAAGAAAAAGTTGGCATCACTGTCCTCAAGTAGCTTTAAAAATATATACAAACACACACACACACACACACACACACACATAAGAAGGGCAGGAAGATGATTCTTATCAGCTTGGAAATTACTTTTACTTAACACATTCACATCTCACCCAGCAAAACATACCGCACATAAAGTAAAGACTGATAAAATTGCCAACAACAACAACAACAACAACAACAAAAAGGAATAAAAGTCAACGAAACAGTTCAAAAGGATGTTTGTAAGCATACAGTGTAACTTCAGCCAGACAAACAGTCATAAGAGTGCATTAGAAAAAATAGCACAAAATAAATAAATGGCGAAAAACTACACCTTTCAACAGCGTTAGTTAGGCAACCAGAGAAAAAATTAAAAAAAAACACAGGACATACAGGCCGTATGGAATAAAGAACGGCTGGTGGGGAGAAAGAGAGTTTAAATAAAACAAAAACAAAAGCCTTAAACATACACCAAAACAAACAAAAAAACACACATTCCCTCTTTCTGCCTGGCAATGCTTTTCAATTCCATAGAGAATGAACCCAACAGTTACGTACAACAATAATTCTTAAAAAAATTAAAACGAATAAAAAAATCCTTAACTAAATATTTGTGTGTTTGTAAGAGTTTTGTTAACAAAAGAATGGTAAAATATTTAACTAGTTGAACAAACAAACATGATCCTGCCATCCTCTCCTCTCGCCAAACCCTACCTTATTCATAAATGTAAGATTTAGTTTGGCGCTCATTTGGTAGAAACGATGTTTTAAAGAAATAAATAGTGTGAGATTTAAAATATTAAATTTTAGTCTTGTTTAAAACAAAATAATGAAACTATGCACAGTGAAACCTCTCATAACGGACACCTCCCATAAACGGACCCCTCTAATAAATGCACAAGTTTTATAGATCCAAAATTAAAATAAGGAATATATACCTCTCTCATAAGCGGACACCTCTAATAAGTGGACGAAAATACCATCCACGACGGTGATTGTCCGGTCACATCTTACTACAATATTGTCAGTAACATATAATAAAAATTTCTTGCAACCGTGTGAATTGACAATTTTTATCTGACAGCGTTGCCAGAAAAACCCTTGGCCTGACCATTGCAAAACTAGCAGCTGACAACGAATTGCTGGAAATCTGAGAATCGTGTTATTATTTCCAGATATTTGTCAGAAAAAATTTTTTTTTCAGATATCTGACAATTTTTTGTATTCGAAAACTGTGTGACTAACAATACTGTCAAATAAATTTATTGTCATACAATAAATTGTAAGATTGCCGATAAATTTGATACAACCGTTTGAACTGACAATCTATATATTGGTGGTGCTGGCAATTTTAGATTCTCAGTACATTGTCAGCAGTACCTAGATTCAGTAACTTTTATTACGATAATCGTATCGTTATAATAAATATAACGAAAATTTATCGACTTTGCTATTCAGTTACATATTTTAATGATATTCGCTGTCGGTTGGAGAAAAAAAAAATTAAGTTCCAAAATCAAATTTGTTGAGTTTTTCTTTATTATTCTTTGTGCTTTTCGCTTATTTTTACATTTTCTATACAGAGCTACCACATAATATTGAATTAAATGGTGAATAAGATAAAGCGGGAGACTATCGTAAAAAAGAAATTACAGAATCACATTATCGTTATCGCAAGCGAATAAATATGTCGATAAATATTACGATTTTCGGTTCGCAAAAAGTTACAGATGACAGATTGTAAGACCTGCCAGTATTGTAAGACCTGACTATCGTCTGTACATAGCTTGAGATTTTTTTGGCTTTGCGATCACATGTTTTGTAGCAGTCATATTTCCGAATTTAGATACAGAAAAAAACAATATACCCAAATTAATATTGTCAATGAAAAAACTGTGATTCAATTAAATTTTTAATAACTTCAATTTACAATTTTTTTTTATAATTTAGATACAGTGACATCCATGTATACAGGAAAAAGTTTCTCAAAATAATATTTTCAATGAAAAAATAAATTGATACAATTTTTTTATTGCTTCAATTAACTAAATTTTTAAAGCTTAATTAAGTGTGATCTTAATTATGAAAGTGGTCTAAGTCCACAGAAAAAACTAAATTTCGTTTTCAGTAATCAAATTCATTGAATCAGTAATTTTTTTGTGTGAATGCGGACCTACAAAGAAATTTGTAGATTCTGATGACAATTTTGTAAAAATTTAACTGGAAAAAAAATTTTATTTTTTTAGTTAACTTATTATGGCATTAGAGAAAAAAGTTAACTGAAACTCAAAATATTTTCAGTCAAATTTATTAATAGGAACAGAAAAACATTTTTGCAGATTTTTTTTTGTATTATTCAGCAATTTTTTTTTTTTATAATTTACAAACACATTCAATACAATTTTTCGTATTATAAGAAAATAAATTAACTGAATCAATAACAATTCTAAAAAAAAATTTTTTTTAAATTAGTAAAAGTTTTATTTGAAAAAAAAAATAACTGAATCAAATGAAAGGTTCAACTATTTTTTTTACTTTCAAAAGTTGGCTTGTTTTTATGGTTAAGCATTTCGTTCCCGCTTTTGGAACTCGTCAGTAGACTTCAACCCAAATTTTTTTTAATTTAGCTAACAAACTCCGTATGTTTATAGTAAGACTTTTAATACTATGTTGAGAATCACAATATACAAACATAATAAGTTTGAAAACTGCAAACAAAAATCTTTAAAAAAAATAAAATGTTTTTTATATCTATAAAATAATTTGTAGAAAAATTAAAAAAAAAATCAGACAAATTTTTTACAGTATATAAAAATAAATTTAACTGAAAATAACAAATTTAAATATAAAAAAAAATTTAAAATTTTTTTTTACAAATTTTACTTTATATAGATAATTTTCATTCTATACATTTTTTTTACATAAAATAAAATTGGAAGAAATAATTTACTGGATCAGTAAAAAATATTTACTGAAACTAAATTATATTTCAAAACACACGTTTGTTTGAAAATTTTTTGGGAATAATTTTTTCTGTGTAATTTGCATTTTTGCTTCGAAATATTAAATAAATCTTACAAAAATGTAATACATATCTAATAAATAATAAATAAAGTAATAATAATAAAATGATAAATTTATATTAATCGAGACTAGTACACAGAAAAAAATATCATCGAATTGTAACCAACAAAACAAATTGCTAATATTTAATTTAAAAATTAACAATGATCATTGTTTATATAACAAATTTTGATTTTTGTAGTCAATTAAATTACTTAACAAAATTATTTGTAAAATTATATCATAACGGAATGCGCACATGTAGAAGAAACAAGAAATCATATTTTTTGTGTATTCATTATTAGCGTATCTAATAAAGTGTTGCTCTCTAGCTGAGAGGTAAGTAAGTTGGTTTATTAGTTTTGAGGTTGCCTGTTCAACTTCGCCCAAAGACATTTAGTGTTTTTCACAGACAAGAAAAAAATCGTTTCGAAGATTGCGATTGTGTATAAGAAACATTGTTAATATAACAATTATGATAATCAAAATTTGTACAAAAACTCAACAATTCGCATTGTTAATATAACAATAACTTTAATTGAAATAACTTTGAAATCTAACAAAAATTAAAAAAAAAATAAATAAGTTTCAACAAAATATTTGTTGATACATTTAATTGAAAATATTTTTCAGATTTTCCTTCAACTTACAATTTCGTTAATTGTATTTACAAAAATTGTTGTAGGTTCAAAATCAATTAATTATTTAATTGATATTTTAAAAAAAATTTATTGTATTTACAAATCATTTTTTTCTGTGTACAACTCTAAATTAAATTATTGGATAATATGAAAATATTTTTTGATTTATTCAAATATTGTCATTTCTAATTCTGTACCTGGATTCAGTAACATTTTGCGAACCGAAAATCGTAATATTTATCGACATATTTATTCGCTTGCGATAACGATAATATGATTCTGTAATTGCTTTTTTACGATAGTCTCCCGCTTTATCTTATTCAACATTTAATTCAATGTGAAAATACGCGAAAAGCACAAAGAATAATAAAGAAAAACTCAACAAACTTGATTTTGGAACTGAATTTTTTTTCTTCAACCGATACCGAATATCGTTAAAATATGTCACTCAATAGCAAAGTCGATAAATTTTCGTTATATTTATTATAGCGATACGATTATCGTAATAAAAGTTACTGAATCCAGGTACTGATCTCTAATTAGTTAACAGCACCTGAATTCAGTAACTTTTATTACGATACTCGTGTATCGCTATAATAAATTTAACTTATATTTTAATGATATTCGATGTCGGTTGTAGTTCGAAATCTATTTTTCATACCCTTAAGCGGGTTGTGCCATGCCCATGCGAACGAAATATGTTATATCTTGAAAGATATAGGAGTCAGAGTATTCAAATTTGGTATGGACTCTTTGGAGAGCAAGGTGCGAAGTAATTCAAAATATTGTTAGAAGAGGCTCTCCCCATACAAAGTAATTATGTAATAATTATCTTATAACTTGAAATAACAAGACTCTTCAAATTTGGCATAAGTTAATTTGAAAACAATTAAAATAACTTTAAATTATAAAAAATTTAAAACAATAAATGTTTGGTGTTTTGTTATATGTATATATATATATCTACTAGCTGAGCCCGGCAAGCGTTGTCGCAACCTCAATAATTTATCTTTTAACTCCAAATTGCTCCACCCTGTGGTCACTTGTTGGGTTAAAAATAAAACGAAAACCTACCGGGTGTTGACTCGAATCTGTGTGAAAATTTTCAGCCCGGCAACTATTATAGTTCCAGAGATCATGCGCTAAGAACAAACACACACTACGATTATATATATATATAAAGGGTGTCCCAACAAGAACGCAAGATTTAAATTTGGCGCCATTCGAAGTGTCAATGTTTGACATTTGAACAATTGTTATTGTTTGCTAGTAGAAGGTACGAGGTTAGTAAAAATGGAGCGCTACACGAATGAACAACGCATTCTCATTGTGAAATTGTTTTACCAAAATGGTGAAAGTCTTGCGACTACAGTTTGCAAATTGCGATCAATTTGATAGCTTCGTCAATAGGCAGAATTGTCGCATTTGGGGTGAGGAAAATCCTCGAGTGATTCACGAGAAGCAAATGCATCCTCAACGTGTCACTGTGTGGTGTGGATTTTGGGCTGAAGGAATCATTGGACCTTTTTTTATGAAAATGAGGCAGGTCAAGCGCAAACAGTCAATGGTGTTCGGTATCGTGAAATGATAACCAGTTTTTTCGTGCCTAGAATTGAAGAAATGAATGTGGAGAGCATGTGGTTTCAACAAGACGGCGCCACGTGTCATACAGCCAGAGAAACAATTCAATTGCTACATCAGTCATTTCCCGGTCGTGTTATTTCGCGTTTTGGAGACCAGAATTGGCCGCCTAGATCATGCGATTTAACACAATTAGACTTTTTTCTTTGGGGTTTTTTGAAGTCGATGGTTTACGCGAATAAGCCGACGACGACTCAAGCCTTAAAAGAGGAAATTGACGCTGCATTAATGAAATACCGCAGCATTTATGCAAAACGGTCATTGAAAATTTCATTAAAAGATCGCGTGTGTGTGCCAGCTGTTGTTCCATACGTAACCTCATTCTGTCTACTTTACGATATAATAACGTTTCACGATTTTTTTAAAATGTCTGTTTTTTATTTAAAATGTAAATCTTGCGTTCTTGTTGGGACACCCTCTATATATATATATATATATATATATATATATATATATATATATATATATATATATATATATATATATATCACTCCCCACACACTTACCATGAATTATGGCGTTTTCGTTTCTGGAAAAAAATGTTACACTTATTACACTTTTCAATGAAAATTCGCAATAAAATGATTTTCTGAAAAATACATTTTGTTAGAAATTATTGTATCATCCCTTGCGAACTTAAATTTTTTCTTTAAACGAACGTTAAATTGTATTTTTTTGAATAAAAAGTTAAAAAATGTTACACTTTTTTCAGAAAAGAAAACGCCATTAGTTATTATTTTCTACCCTAGAAATAATTTATGTGACAAAAAAAAACTTTTGCCGGGTCAGCTAATACGTCAATAAATATTGCGACTTTTGGTTCTCAAAAATTTACAGAATCCAGCTACACGTGAACAAATTTAATTAATTTTTTAGATCATATTAAAAAATTCTATGTGCGTTTAGAGAAATTTCAGATTTATAATCTTAGACACAAACCAGTGTGTTTATAACAGAGCTCTGTTAACATACTAACAGGGGTCTCTCTGTTGAACATTAAAAATTTGTTGTTTAAGCTCACATTCCTTATTCTAACTCGTATACACAATTTAATCGGTTTTCTAAAATCACTAAAATTACAAAATTAAATCTTAGTGGACGTGGCACCGCCCACTTTTAGAAATGTACCACGAAAAGAGCCCAAGGCGTGTGTAAATTATCGTTGGATTCGGTTGCATAGAAAGTACATATAGTTACAATTAAGCAAAAAATTTTAGTGGTCGTGGTCCCACCCACTTATGTGACAGTGGGTTCAAACAGAAGTTTAACGCTGCCAGTTAAAGAAAAGCAATGTGAGTCCGATCACAGAGGAGATGTGTAAACATCTTGTAATGAAATTTTTTTTTAAGTTGGAAGTGCTTATGCTTTTAGTATCTTTTTTTAAATTAATTAATTAAAAATATCAAAACTTTCAATATTGTAAATACATATGAATTTGTTGGTTTTTGTTTGTTTTATTAAACTTATTTGGTTAGTAAATGGGCACACTGCAGTATATGTATATGTACTGCATTCAAAATTGCAGTAAGCAGTAAATTTACTGATTACTAAAAAAATTCAGTAAATTTTTACTGCTAATGAAATTTAATTTGCATTACCAGTAAAATCGTAGGGCCGTAATCATAATAAAATTGTAGCAAGTGGCAAAGTTTTTTCATTCAAATTTTGAAACTTTTGTATGAAAAACATTTAGCCACTTGGTAGAATTTCATTATGAATACGGGCATTACTGATTACTGAAAATTCAATGCACCTCATCATATAACAAATCATTAAGGCAATTTATAAAAATTGTAGAAAAAAAATTTAGTAATCAGTAAAAATTTACTTGTTAAACATTTTTTATTGTTTTTACTGAAACTTTAGTGGTACTGCAGTGCTCGTCTATGGTAAATGCCTTTACTTTTACTTTTTAATTTTTAATTCCTGTTGTTCATCGTTTAGTTGTTGCTGTTCTTGTTGTTGTGTACGCATTGCAATTAAAATAAATTCAGTAAAGTGCGACTTTGACTCGCGCACATTCGGTTTTGATAATTGTTTTTGATTTAGCTTTCTTAATTTTTTAAGTTTTTTCAGTTTAAACGATTTTTTTTTCAGTTTTATCGCTTTTTTCTCGTTTTGGCGTTTTTTTTTTCTCTTTTTGGGCTTTTTTAATTTTCGCAATTTTTTTTCATTTTGGCGATTTTTTCATTTTGGCGATTTTTTTGTTTAAGGATTTTTTTAATTTTGGCGATTTTTGCGGTTTTTCGCGATTTATTTTAGTCCTAGAGATTTTTTTTAATTTGGTGCTTTTTTTTTTGTTTTGGCGATTTTTTTATATTTGGCGATTTTATATTAATTTGATTTTTTAGTTTTACCGTTTTTGAAAATTTCAAGAGTTTTACTCTTACGGTTTCTAAGATACAGCAAGTTGTCAAAATTACAAAGTCAAAATTGCATTAACTGATGGACCACCCTTTAATTTAAATTTTTTAAATTTTAGTGTTAATTGTTGTAGTCTGTATAAAAATTAGGGAAGCCAAAAGGGACTAAGTTTTTTAAAACCCGGGATTCGGGATTTTCAATTTAAAAAAACGGAATACCAGGACGGATCGGGATTTTTCGGGATTTTATAATCTAAAAAATATTAGATAATCTCACATATTAGCTTTAAGAATTATAATGTATTATTAATGTAAGTATAAGTATTAAAAAAAATTCTTAATTCATGAAGAAAGTTAAATTCATTGCAGAACCAAATAAAACATTTTTAATGTATTATTGGTAGGAAGAATTTAAATGAAATAACGCCCAAATAAGAAATGAAATAAGGCCCATAAAATAAAACCAAAAAAAAATGATTTGAGGCCCAAAATTTATGAAATAGCATCCAATATAAATGAAATAGAGCCCAATGAAACCAAATTCAAAATGAAATAAAGCCCAATTAAAAATTCCTTAATTTTATTTGACTTTATTTCATTTTCACATTTGGCCGTTATTTCCTTGGGCTTTATTTGATAGCGCCAAGCGACACCTCTCTTTGTGGGCCAAGGAAGTTAGTAATTTTTAGTATTTTTGGTTGAGGTGCAACCGTCTCATGTCGTTTTTCTAGCTGAATATCATGGGCCCATAAAAATATTTAAAACATTTTATTTAATATATTTATCTGACAAAGTATACTTACATTAATATGTGTCAAAAGACCTTTGATAGAACCTCCTTAAAGTTTTTAATACCTTTTTGCAAAACTTGCATTTTGCGTGCGCAGTTCCATTATCATGCACTAAGAAAAAACACCAAACCGAGCTTCCGACTTTGTTTTGTGTGATACAAAATTCATTACAAATACTATGATTAAATTTCAAATATTTAAAATTATTTTTAACTGGGAAACTCATGTTTATTTACAAAAAAAGATTTTTAATGTTACCAGAATCCCGGGACTTCTGCTTAAAAATCCCGGGATTCGGGATTCAATTTTTTAGAATAATCCCGGGTTTTCGGTATTCGGGATTTCGGTATTGGCATCCCTAATAAAAATACACTAACTTTTAAAATTTCAAGTGTATATATGTACATACAATTGTATGTATATTACATGGGATTTTCACATTTTTCGTTGCTCGTTTTGGAACACCCTTTAGTTTTTAACTCTCATGTATTTGTTGTTGTAGTGGCCAAATGTCTACATATTGTGTCCAAATTTCAAGTCCGTAGCTCTTACGGTTCATTTTCACCTTTGGTGTACGGAAATATACAGAAAAATAACCGGCGGCGGCGCACCGTCGGCTTCGAGCCGGTCGACTTGTTTCTCTGCTTGGTATTGCTTCTTTCAAACACTAATACACTCATACATAGCTCACACCGATTTGACAATGCAAAGCAAAAGCAAAAAGCAAAGAAATCTCAGCAAAGAACTCAAAGTCAAAAGATTTTTACCCCCTAGCGTATAGATGTTTACACATCAAAAATGTTAAGATCGGTTCAACAAATGAGGGAGTTATGAATTAAGAAATCGGGAAAAAATATAGATGAAAAATTAAATATTTTGTGCGTAAATGTTAATATTCAAGCAAAATTACGTTTAACATTTCAAAGCAGTGAAAGTATAGTAACACTAAGATAATAAATATGTATGTATATGATGATTATTATTTTCGGGATCATATGCATGACTGTTATTAGTACGTTTATACGAGTAAAAGAGCTTAGACAAAAAATTTCAAATATTTCACTATTAAGGATTTGCTTTAAAGTTTGACAATGCCTAAACTTTTTGTTTAATTACTTATTTTTTGTTTTTAATTTCTTCCACGTTCATTTTCTTCTTGATTACTATTGGTTTGTTTACAGAGTTGTGTAAAGTATCTTTACCGCTGCTAAGCCGCAGCCAGTATTTCAACGCCAACGCCGCCGGTAATATTTTCACATGAAGCAAGCGTCCGGTTTTTGTATAAATTTATAAAACTTCATAAAAGCTTTATGTGAATTGAATTTTTACTATTTTAGAAATAATTTTTGACCAGCTTTAGCAAAAATTTTACTTCAGCACAGGCAGTCTTTGTGGCGGCTCTGCAGTCGTAAAATTTTTTAAATGAAGGGGTTTACTTGTTTTTATTGCAAAAAAAAACCAAAACCACAGCTGTTTTAACATTGAAAACATTTGCAATTTTCAATATACAATGGTTTTTGGTTATGCATATTTATTCAAGTGATGCAAACCTTAGTTGCATGTACTTTGTTGTTGTGGTCTTGCAGAATATAGCACGTATGCTACATTTGCAATATCTGCAGGACTTGCAAGAACAGTATGCAACGAAGAGTGATTTCCGCTATTGTTTATACGGCATAGCAAAAGTACACAAACTTGGTAGCACTTCTATCTAAAATTTACTCACATACATATGTTGATAAAAATAAAATAGTGTAAATGTATAAAATATCAAATAATTATTTAATTTATCATTATTTGCTTCTATGAATGTTTTTTGTGCAATATTTATCCATTTATTGTTTTTTCTATCAACCTCAAGCATTTTATTTGCGAATAGTGCGTTAATTAGGAATTGTCTTTGTAAGTTAGCTACTTGCAAATAAAAAATTAATCCGCCCTTTATGCGACAAAATTCTCTATTTGCAATATATTTATTTGCGAATAAGTCGCCCGTATAAACGTAGTAAGCAGGGTGACCGATGACATTTTTCAAAAAGTGGCACCAAATAGGGGATTTATCAAAAAAAAAAGGGGGCAAAATTAAAAAACAAACGAGAAAACTGCACTAAACTTTTTATTTTTAATGTATTTTCATATAACTCATCCTAAATAAAGGGAGTCAAAAAGTGACAAGGCAGTCGAAAAAGGGGAAATGCAGTCGAAAAAGTGGCAAATTGCCACTTTAGTCGGCCAAACGGTCACGCTGGTAGTAAGTGTGTGCTTGTTTGTCGAATTGTGTGTGTGTGTTTGTATTTCGCAAAAAAAATCTCTCTTCCTTATAAAGGTGGCTTTAAGTTTTGTGCTAATGTACCGCGTCTGTCTATCTTTTGTATTCCTTCCGTTTTGTTATTTTTTTCGCGCTTCCCTTTTAGGTTGTATGTATTTTTTTTTTCTATTTGCTGGAGTGTTGGGTTGTTTCTGTTGGTGACATGTTTAAAGAAAGATTTAAATAAAAAGTGCAACTGTTTTAAATGATTAAAGCTTTAAACATTGAAAAATTGCTTCTCTTTCAAAGGAAAAATATAAAGAAAGTGTTTTCAAAAAAAAAAAAAAATAAGACATGAGATTTTGTATTTTTGAAAGAAAAATAAAATAATTTGCATCCCGAATAACTTTTCTGTTCCACCACGCATTTAATCGGCACCCACGGCCCAGAGACATTCGCCGAGCGATTTTGTCGGCGGCGGCTGGCTCATAAAAAATCATCGGCGGCGGCTGAAAATCGGCTGTCAGCCGGCTGAAACAACTGCAGGTATAACCATGATACAATTATATGAAGGTAGAGAAATTCAAATATAATAGGAAACAATATAATAGAAATAACATAATATACAGGGTGGGCCAAAAGAAACCAAGGGGTGTAAAAGTTTAATAACTTTTTTGTTTATTAACTTTTTTTTATTTTTTCTTTCAGATTATATAATATACAAAATGGAATTTTTTTACACTAAGTATGAAAAATGATGTGTCTTAAATGACCACCGTTTTCAGCTTCGCACTGATGGGCTCTTTTTAGAGCATTTTCCATAACATCTTTCAAAACTTGTGGCTGTAGTGTTCGAATTTCTGCAACAATGTTTGCCTTGAGTTCAAGGATTGTCTCTGGCTTGTTCACATACACTCGCTCATTCAAAAAACCCCAAAGAAAATAGTCGGGTGCTGTCAAATCTGGCGATCGCGCTGGCCAAATAATTTCCGAATTTCGAGATATTATTCGCTCTCCAAAAATTTGACTTAAAAGTGCCATTGTGTCTCGGGCAGTATGGGCAGTGGCTCCGTCCTGCTGAAACCACATACCAGGTCTGTTTTCAAGAGCAGGACGTAAAAAATTTTCTATCATAAACCGACACCGCTCTCCATTTACGGTTACAGCACTTCCATCTTCATTCTCGAAGAAGTAGGGCCCAATGACATTTTCAGATGTGATCCCACACCATACTGTACACCTGATGGGGTGCAATTGGCGTTGATGAATGGCTCTTGGATTTTGAGAACCTACAGTTCCGCTTATTAACAAAGCCATTCAAATGAAAATGAGCTTCATCACTCATAATCAAATTTTCATCTCTGGTTTAAATAATAAAATTCTATTGTTCTGGTTCTCTGTTCAGTTGTGAACCTCTCCATTATAAATTCTCCAAGTGTTATCTATATAATCTGAAAGAAAAAATAAAAAAAAATTAATAAACAAAAAAGTTATTAAACTTTTACACCTCTTGGTTTCTTTTGGCCCACCCTGTATAAGAAAGAAGTGAAAATTTCATAGCTTCAAATACTAAAATGAGTGTACTAAATATAGGTTTGTTAATTTATTAAAATTTTTTACGAATTTGTAACAATTGTTACTGGAAAGTGTTCATTAACTCAAAACGTTTACATGGAGATACAAAAAAGTTCAAATACAAATTACCACTAGTAAAATTTTTATCCAACCACCTGTTGTGTGTTTTGTTGTCAAATTAATTATTTCAAAAATATCTGAAAAAGGAAAACTAAAAAATGTGCATTTCTTTTTTAAACAACATCTATGCGTATGTAAAAAGAATGCATGTTTCCTTAATTTATTATTTTTCTTTTATTAATTTAATATTAATGGCAAATAATTTTTTTTTGTTTCTAATGCATGATCAGAGATGGAAAGTGGCATTTTTGTATTTGTAAATAAATAAAATTAAAAAATTATGAAAAATGCGCAAAAACAGTAAGAATACATGAAACAGTGTAAAGAAAATGTCAATTTCTAAAAAAAAATTGCAATTTAAAATATTATCAAACAAAATACATCAGAAAAAGGGCAATTGTATCATGATTTCCATCCATGGTTCTGATATGAAGAAAATTTTGTTGCAAGTTTTTACAAGTAAGTCCTCTTCCAGACTTGCAATCTTTTAAAATTCTGCTTTGAAATTGCATAAGTGTCTACATTAGGAAATTCTACTTTTGAAATTAAGTATTAAAAAATGCTATTACACCACAAATTTTCCTAGAAAATTAATAATTCTGTTTACTATTTGTTATATTTTGTATTTTTCATACAAATGAAGAAAGAAAATAAAATAAAACTTCAAATACATTTAAAATAAAAATTGCGAATTTCAAAACAAAAGAGAATTGCCGACCACATGAAATTGTGTACCCCTCCCCAATCTTCTCACCTATCTCACTTATAAACTCAAGAATTGCTACAACGAAAATTGCAAGTCTGGACAGGGACTAAAGCGTTCATTTACTTTTTCATATTTGGGAGAGTAATATTGTAAGTTTCTGCTTTACTCTCTCGTTGCTAGTTTCTGCTGGGAAACTAAATGAACAGACCTTATTTCATTCAATTTAAAAACTCAATTTCAATAATATGAGCTAGGGTTTTTCTATATTAAGTCAACGATATGTACTTAGTGAAAAATTTACAAATTGTATAAATTCAGATCTATAATTATATCCAAGATACATAGAAAACAGTTTTTCAGCCGAAAAAAATATAAATAAATAAATAAATATTAAAACATAATATCAATCGGCGGCTAATTTCCAGCCGCTAATTAGCCGAAAAAAATTGGCGGCGGCGGCTGGTCAAAAGCATTCGGCGGCTCGGCTAAGCCGGCTCTCAGCCGATCGGCGCAGGGCTCTGCCATGGCCTCCTACTTGAGCAGGGATTGTTTGTTAACATCAGCTATTTAACATGAATTTTTAATGAAATGAAAAATGAAAAAAACAGAAGCGGTATTTTCGACAGTGTGCACATTCTGATGATGCCCAGGCCTGACCATGTCTGTAACGTTTCCAATCTAGCCCATTCATTGCACAGTAGGTAGATTAAGTCGTCCATATTACTCCGTCATGCTCGGTGGCCTCAAACGTGATCACCTATTTTGTAGTAAGTCTTAACTATTTTTAAGCGTTATTCGCGTAAAATTCGTAAATGGACAATCTTTCACCAAATAAATGACACTTGAGATGACAGATATTTAACAGCTGATAGGCTTGCCAAAACCAACCGGCGGGATCGAAATCACTAAATGGATAACCCCGTAGTATTTGGCAACTGGCAGTACAAATGATGTTCGTTTGTTATCCATAATCAACCGCTAATATGAAATTTGCAACATGAAAAATATATTCGAGACTTGTAAAACAATTTTAAGGTAGCTATTTTTGCGGGATGCTTTAACCCGTTATATCTCATATCATTAAAATTTAATAATACTAGTGTTCGCCCAGTGGTTGAAATTCAACCATTATTGCAATAATACAAACCGCTCAGATAAAATGTCATATTTTTCTTCATTTCTAATAAAATGTATAACCGTACTTACTCCAGTCTTTAATAGTTGTATCTATTAATGTGAGCTTTCAAATAAATAATAGAAACGGTTTTGATGTTCATTTTTTCTCCGGTTTACGTTTTTCAACTTTTTTTCTCCAAAATGGATTCTATTTCATTTAACTTTTTGTCGTTTTTATTCTGTCAGCGGTTCAAAAATGCCACTTGCTTATTACTCATACCAAATTGCATGCAAAATTTTCAAGATTTTACTCATCATCCTCTTAAAGCTGATTCAACTTAAAACCGGTTCTAATTTTGACTATAGTTGAAAGAAAGCTAACAACAGATGTTAAAATTTAAGTTGTCTCTAAAAAGAACCGACTTTAATGTTTGTCTATGGTTATGGCCCATTATTTTTAAGCATCTAAAGAAAAATAATACAGTACCGGTATGTATTTAACTTACTCGTTATTTAAGTATCCAAATTTTATTAGTTTCAGCAATAATCGTTTAAGTACATACAAAAATGGAAATAAGAATAGAATGAACAAATAAAATAAGTATTTCCTTCTGAGCAGTGATGGAAAAGTTGGTACAATCGTAATTTTTTTGATACTATTTGACATGAAAAAGTACAGTAGTACTCCCGCAATACATTTGATACTCTCTCGGCCAACCCAGAAATACAGTCAGAAGACGCGCGTACACATATGTTTGCCAAGAATTCAATTTCTTTTTCGACAAATGGCACGAAACTTTATTAGTAAAGATATTTTAGAAAATTGTAACCCTTCACAATTAAATATATGTAAATAAAAACCATATTTCTTTCAATGATATTTTCTGTGGTACAGAAGTTGATCTATGTTTTAGATCAGTTTAAAGAATATTGTAAAAAGTTTATATTAAATTCTGTCAAGTTCTAAGGGCAAAAGTGGACTTTGACAATGAAATGTTAACTTAGCTTAGTAAGTTTCCCCTGAAAATTATTTATCTGTTAAAAGCAATAGCATTATATCGCTTTGCATAAAAATGTTTCCCACCGAAAAGCAAAATTTTGAAAATATTAACAATCAATATAGAGCATTGGCTGATTTGGAAGAATTAAAACTATTAACAACAGAAAATATCGGTGATTTAAATCACGGTGGTGTTAAAAACAAACTACTAATAGCTGACTTGTTCGTGGGTATTTATTGTATTTTAAGTTATAGTCATGTATAAACCACACAAAACAAAAGCAATAATTTAGCTTTTATTAATTTTTTGAAATCACCGTGATTTGACATATCATGATTTGCAGAACAGGCCTGTATATGCAGTTTTTGGCCTACCGATGCTAAAACTAAAAACGCATTAGATGAATACATGTTTCCAGGTAAATCGACAGTAGCTTACCGAATTTTGTCTATACCTCACTCCTCTGTGAATGTCGAAAGGATTTTCTCTTACACAATGTCATGAAAACAAAACAAAGGAACATACTTTATGTTCCAACAGTATCAACTCTTATCCAGGCCTAAGATTTATTGAAATCTTAAAACACTTCTTGTTATAACTTTAGCACTTGTACCTATGAACGAGTACATACATAGATACATATGTGTGTATGCATATTAGGGTGATTCTAAAAAAAATCAATTCAATTTTCTACAAAAGCGTACATACCAAGAAGTTTATTGTAGGACATTCCGTTCTTTACTTATGACAATCAGAATAAATAAAATCAATTTATACCATGTAAATCGTATGGGAAATCGAACGGACCATCTCACCATTAATATTATGAGCTGATATTTTAACAGGCCTATTTTTTACCTAACAAAAGTTTGAAACCTGGTTCTGAGAAAAACAAACGATTTTTTTTAGAATCATCCTATCCATATGCTTTGTGTTTAATTTTATATAATTATTTCTTAAAAAACGTACTAAAAAAATTTTTTTTTGATACCGATATGTAAATCTCATTTCCCATCACTGCTTCTGAGTGTTTACGGAGTTGCCAAGCCAAATTTAATTTAGTTAATTTTGAGTTTTTTGATGTAATTTTTTTAGCAAATTAAGAGAGAAAGGGAGATCATGGCTTTATGATTGGCTAATATTCTTAATTGTTTTTAACTATCTTAGACACAAAAATGTAGAAGAAAAAATACATTCTGCACTGCTCCTATTGACAATCTATCAACCAAAAAAAAAAAAAAAAAATCAAGCGAATACGTTGAGTTTAAGTCAGTTAAAATGGTTCTTAACTTTTTTCACTTGCCTATTTATATATAGATGTTTCACTTACATACTTGCACTTAATCGATTTCAACGAAACTCTGAAAAGACTTTAATCGTGAATTTAAGAAAGTGGGCAGAGCCGCCACGCCCATGCATGTTTAGTATTAAATTATCACGGGAATCGTGAATAAAATTCCGCTAGAAATGTGTCCTTTTTCTAATCAGAATTTTATTGTTTTCCCTATTACTTGCTATTGTTTGAAATTGTTTCTCGGGGAAAAATTTCTCGCGGAATTTTATTCATAATTGCCCTCTATATGTACGTCCATTTAGCCGATTGACACGAAGCTTGGCAAATAGTTTCGGCTCTCAGAGATAGATAATGTTGTGCTTAAAATAAAGTGGGCGGGACAATGCCTATTAAAGCTAGATATTATCGCCTACATTCGTAAAATGAAATGAAAGTGAAATTTTCTCTTGGTTTGTGTTCTTAATTTCGTAAAAGCGATTTAAAAAGTAAAATTTAATTTTCAGTTTGTTTCAAACGAAACTGAAGTGTTCTGGAATCCAATTTCCCTACAAAAAAAAAAGTAATTTGAATTCGGCAGCAAACAACGTTGTGAAAGAAAATACTTTTTAGTAAAAATAAAATTTTTGTAACTTTTTATTGCAAAAATACAAAAATGTAGGCACATAAATAACATTTGTATATAAATTATTTTTTCAAACGATTTATTTGTGTTTTAAAGGGATAAGCACAAAAAAATGGAATAAGAGGAGGCGTTGCTAAAATATATGGGAAACAAATCCGGGATTAGCTGAAGGGTTCTGTAAATGATTTCTTCAAGGCGTTCGGAAATTTTTAGCGAATTTGAGATTTTTGCGCGAACTTGCGATTTTTCGCGTTTTTTCCCGAATTTATTTTATTTATAACAGTTTTGGCAATTTTTAATGAATTTTAAGGATTGCTTCCGATTTTGAAACTACTCGCGAATTTTTGCCTTGTTCGCAATGAAAGCGAAATTTTGCAAAAATTCTTCTTAGCATATTTTGCGAATTTTAAATAATATTAGATTTTGCTGTTAAGTTTTTGCGAATTTTCGTCATTTTTGCGATTTTTTACTGAATTTTTTGCATTCTTAGAGTTTAGCGATTTTTAATAAAAATTATGGCTTCTTTAAAATTTTGCAATTTTTCGAAAATTTCTATTTTTTGCGAAAGATGTAATTTTTGCAACTTTTTTGGCTTTCTTTATTTATTTTTATTTTAGGGACTTAAAATTTAAATTTTTTACAAGCTTTGGCGAATTTTTATAATGTTTTGCGCTTTTTCCCGAGTTAATGACTTACCTTACAGTTTTAGCGAGTTTAATTAATTTTAGTTTAGAGCTTGTTTCCAATATTGCAAATTTTCTAAATTTTCGAGATACGTAATTTATTATATTTTTTATCAAGATTTGATATAGATTTTTGCATTTATTTTTATTACAAGTACATAGCCATTATTTTTTTTTTTTGGTGAATATACTTATATGCAATTAATTCTTTCCGCAGTGAATATTTGCATATTTTGGCATTATTTGGCTACAAAAATATCCCTAGCAAGACACCTATCTGTCTAAATTTAATTCTTTCAAAAGACTAATTTAAGCGACGAATTTTAGAAGGCAATTTCATCGAACTATGCCCCCCAGTTCGCCGTTCGTCCTAATTGTGTTTATAGCATAAAATGTTTTTTTTTCATGTTGCTTGAAATATTTATTTGAAATAAACTAGGAATAAAATCGTCATGGAAAAAAAGTTTCATTTTTTTCTAAAACACAGTGATATCGTCTTTGCGGAATTAAAAACGTTTTCAATTTCATTTTGTGGTGGAATGTAGAACCTGGGCGTATATCTCAGGTGCTTCTACATGAACGATTTGCTGGAAACTTAGGACACAACTTGAGATCTGAAAGCGATGCGATGCTGAATTTAGAAAAGTGGGAAGACTTCGAATAGCACTATAGGTAACACACTTAGGGCCATTATTACAAATTAAAGTTAGTTAAAAGTAGGATTTTATCGGACGTATGTATAAAAACTTTATCATTTGCAAAATTTTACTTTAACCTAAAATGAGCGATAAATTACAGGCAAGTTTATCCTACCTGATAAGTTAAATTAGATTTGCAATAATGGAGAGCTTTTTATACGTCCAATAAAATCATACTTTTAACTAACTTTAAGTTGTAATAATGGCCCTTAAGAATCTAAATTATTTTTAACTTTTTAGAGCCCTTTAAATTTTTTTTAACTGTAGTTTGTCTTCGTTCGCTACGTAATTTAGTAATTAAAGCCCTAGTGTTTGTATTGTGCAGTAACATTGAGGTTAATTTTATTGCCGGTTCTTGTAAAGCGAAAGAGCATTTTCTTTCAACAATTTATGCTGTCATTTTCAATATAAAAAGTAGAAAAAAAAATTAATTTTCGTTGCATAGAAACAAATGAAATAATATCCTCTACTATTCAGTAATAAAATTATCTTTAAAAATCTAAAGCAAAAAATCTATTCATTACAAAACCTCTCAAATATTCAGGGAAAAAAAGATTTTACAACATTTACAGAATTTCAATTTCAATATAAAACTTTTTGTTCACAAGATTTGAAAGATAAAACCATCATCAATATTACTAGTGGCAGACCCCAACTGTAGTAGTCAATACAAATACAAAAAAAAAATATATGAAAAAAAAATTCATGTCAAGGTCTAATTTTGTTTTCCATTTGTTTCAACAAATTTGCAGTACGCCACAATAGTTTTGTTAGAAAAACAAACTGAAAAGTCATCATCAGCATTTATATGCTGCATTAGCAAAACAAAAAATGTCTTCCAAGTTTGTAAAAATTTTGGCTTAACAGCAACCAGCCAGCCAGTCATGGCTTGAAATTTAGCTCATGTTAGAATATTGTTTGCAAACAAACAAAAAAATGGCATATAAATTTTTTTTTTATCTTTTCTTCAGACTTGTTTGGCTGATGGAGACCCTGCAGTTATTTTTTCCATATACAAACGTATAATTATTTTTTGCATTTTGCCACATGCCAACAACATAAAACTTATCTACTGAAAAGCCACAAGAAACAAAAAAGTTCAACTAGAGAACAGTCCAACGGAATAACAAATAAACTTTTAAGAATTGAACGTAAAATTTGTATGGCAAAATGCAGCTGCATATGCAGCATGTTCAACAAGTTATGGCCAAATTTTGCAAATGCAACAACACAAATTCAACCATAAATAAGTAATAAAAAAAAAACAAAATTGAGCATCGAAGCAGTCAGAGCTAGAGCTGGCAAACTATCGATAGTACTATCGATAGTATCGATAGTTTTGTTTTTATTATACTATCGATAGTTTTTTCTCGATAGCGATACTATCGTTGAAAAAATTTATTACGAAATTGACAATAAACTCGAAAAATTTATTACGACATTGACAAAAACTCGAAAAAATTTAACATATTAGTTGTCTTCTATTGAAAATATATGAGTACATATCGCTCACTTACTAAAACAACGTCATGACTCAATAAATAAATTTATGGAGTTAATAAATAATGCACCATGTCATATTTCATCTTGACTAAAAAAATTCAGGCTTAAATTAAGTTTAGGGTCACTTCTCTATCCTATAGAAAATTTAAAATATGAAAAAAAATTAAACAAAAAAATTGGCGGTGGGGCCTAGTTTCCGAGTTATGGGCCTCTGAAATTCTAGTACAATAGTGTGCTTAGGATAGGTGTTTTCTATCGAATATGATAAATATTGTTATTATTTTAAAGCTTTTGACAATACCTTTCATGAAATGGTAAAATGCAAGAAAATTTTATGAAGCATAAAATCTTTATTTGGCTGCGCCGCGTCGGAAAACACCATGTTGGAGAAAATTCTTACGCCCCGCTGAAGGCCTGTAGTGCAGAAAACCATTATTAGTTAGGAGAACTTGACAATGTAGAAAAACTTTATTGGGCTGCGCCGTCTAGGGAAATACAAGGGTAGAGAAAATTCTTATAGCATTATTCTGTTCGACAATTGTGTTGTCTTGTCATTAGACGAAAAAAAAACGGTCGGTGAAAAATACACCATAGAATCACAATTTTGAATTACAATTTCAGCGGCCCATAACTCGGAAACTAAGCCTCGCCGCCAATTTTTTTATTTAATTTGTTTTTCTTATTTTTCAATTTTCTATAGGGTAAGATACTTTTATTAATTTTTAAGAGGTGCCCCTAAGCTTAATTTGTTCCAAAATTGCCGCAAATGGTCTGCAAGCTCACCATTTGATAAAAGAAAGCTTTATTAATATTTCCACTCAGTTGTTTGTATGTTAATTGAAAACTTAACTCAATTTTTTCAAAACTAGTTTTATTTGAGTTATGACGTTGTTTGAATATATGAGCGATATGTATTGAAAAATTAAATTCAACATTCCTTACACAATGATCACACGGACAACAAATATCGAGGTTTGCTCTCACATTCAACATCCGCGCTAGAGCTGCAAAACTATCGATAGTGTCTCCATTCGATAGTTTCAATAATATTTTTTGATGCCATCGATACTATCGATAGTTTTTGAATCTTAGAAACTTATCAATTGTGTATTTTTGTTATATAAAATCTTGAATTTTTTAATCATTCCATAAAGTAAAGAGAAAGATGATTTTTTTAAAACTTTTATTTCCAATATTTTTAACACACATATTCAACAAACATATATACACGTCTATAAAAAAAATAAACGAAAAAGCAAACATATATGTAGATAGATGAATCAATAAAATATAAATTAAAATGGAATAAAATAAAAAAAATCTTTCATCTAAGTAATGCATTTAGCTAAAAAGTATTGGTTTAACAGAAGGAGAAGCAAACTACCCCGCAAAAAATTACACATTACCATCAGAACTACTTGCCATATAATGACTTACTTTTCTGATTGCCAAATTTCATTACTCGCTTACAAATCTCATTACCTAAAATGTAAAAAAATTATGTACAAATTGCTAAATGAAGAGAATGATTATTTTAGATTTAATAGATTACGTGAATATGTTGACAAATAAAAAAAGTAAGTACTTCTCAAGAATCGATTATTTTAGTCTCACGCCTTGTTAAAATCATTAAGTTGGTAATCCAGTAAGGAACAGCTTCCACCAAAAATGCTTGATTCCAAACTCGATTACCTTTTTTGAGATTTTTTGCTGGGTATTTAGCGTCATCTTTTATTTAAAAGTAAAGAGCGGAGACAGTCCGGCAGTCGTCAAATTTAGCCGCCGTCAAATTTCTTCATGTATCAAAGCCGTTGGTACATAATAATTGTATTTTTATGCAATTTGCATCTAGTAGATAAAAACTGACATCTTAAGTTGAAACAAATCAAACCTAATTAATTTGTTTTCACATTTATATGTATATGTAATGATACCCATTATTATAAAAGTTTACAGGCGGCGAAATTTGAATGTTGCATTTTTTATACACAGTCGCCATCATTCCGTTTTTATTGACTTTGATTTTTTCTCTTAAAGTAGCGTGTTTTTGTCGATAGTATCGCTATCAAAAAAAATATCGAAAAATAAAACTATCGATACTATCGATAGCACCATCGATAGTTTTGCAGCTCTAATCCGCGCTCGAATAATGATTGAAATATACAAAATTTTGTGAGTGAATCATTTCTGAATCTTTTGATAACAAATTATTGCTAATTTATCTGAACTGGCTGTTAAAACCAAATTATTTCATACATATGTATATAGTTAAGTTTTTGTAAAACAAAATAAAAAAATGGATGTCTGCTTAATATTGAAAAATTAAACATAATATTAATTATTTATTATCTTTACCTAATTTTTTTATACATATATGTACATATATCAGCATTCAAAACGACTGTTCGTGTTGCAGTTTGAACATAGTGTAAAATAATTCTATACTATCGATAGTATCGATAGTTTTCCAACAAACTATCGAAAATATCGAATAGCGTGACTATCGATAGTTTGCCAGCTCTAGTCAGAGCCAGCAGGGTCCGGCCGGCTGAACTCACAATAAGTGAAGTAGTATTTCAAATCAAACATTTTTATTCAATTAGATTTTTATGAAAATGATGCTGAACTGCTTAACTGCTAAAAAAAAATACTACACACAAAATTTCAAAGATAGGAACTATTTATCGCATTGTGCCGATCAGTGTTTACGCACACTCATGCACGCACACACACACACACACACAAAGAAACACATATACTATATGTATACAATGTTCTTATTATGTTAAGAAATCAACATTAACAATCGTTAACAACACAAACACGTTTGTTAGAACCGACAGCCAACAAGAAATCCATTTTCCCGTTTTTATCACAAATCAAATAAAAAACACAACACACTGGGTGGCAGAGTTTTAAAAGAATCAAAGAACCAAAAAAAAAAAACAACACCAAGAAGTTTAATTCCCCAAATTCTTAAATTTTTAAATCATAGCAAAGAAGAAAAGACAGACAGACTATGCTTTTTAAAGTCGTTTAGAAAGCAGAAGATTCTCCATTCAATCATTTATTAAATGATTAAGAAAAATTCAATTTTTGTTTGAGATGGTATAGCCAAAGGTTAAGAAAAAGTGGGCGTAACCACGCCTTTTAAACTTTAATATTATATTTCATATATTACTACTACCCTAACGATTGTTACAAAATTAAATACAAACCTTGGGCACTTGTAATAAACAGGTCAAGTGTTTTAAAAAGTGGGCGGTAACACCACGCCCCTTTAAAATTTATTATTATATTTCATTTACTACTACCCAAACAATTGATACGAAGTTAAGCACACAGCTTGCGAATTTTTAATAAGATCAAGTTTTAAAATTGGGCGGTGCCACGCCCCTTTAAAATTTAATATTAATTTAATATAATATATTATGTTCTTCTGTTCAAACGATTCTTGCAATACCTTCTTGCGCCACACCTTCTGCTCTTCACATGACACAATCTTGTATTTGAAAAAGTGGGCGTAGCCATGACCATGAAAATTTGATATTATATTTTATGTTCTTCCTTTAAAATTTTATATAATATTTCATTTACTACTACCCGAACAGTTGCTACAAAGCTTAGCACACAACTTGAACGTTTGTAATGACAAGATAAAAATTTAAAAAGTGGGCGTTGCCACGCTCCTTACAAATTAAATATTATATTTTATGTGCTTTTGCGCTCGATATCGATTCTTATAATACTTTGCTTACACTTTCTGCTCTTCGCATGACACAATCTTGTGTTTCGAAAAGTGGGCGGAGCCATGCCCATCAACATTTCGTATTATATTTTTATCAACTGCTTGCTAATCTAAAATGATCCAAACTTGACACACAACTTGGGGGCTTGTAATGATGAAATCGAGTTTTTTCCATAAAGTGGGCTGTGACACGCCTTTTTAAAATTTAATATAATATTTCATTTACTACTACCCAATCAATTACTTTAAAACTTATCACACGGCTTGGACGTTTGCAATGCCAAGATTAAAATTTAAATAGTGGGCAGTGACACGCCCCTTTCAAATTTATTATTATTATTATACATTATGTGCTTCTGCTCAACCGATTCTTATAATACTTTGCTTACACCTTCTGCTCTTCACATGACACAATCTTGTATTTCGAAAAGTGGGCGGAGCCATGCCCATATATGATATGATATTTTATGTTCTTCAATCCAATCTATAATGCTACAAAGCTTAGTACTCCGCTTTTGAGGGCTTGTAATGACAAAATTGAGCTTTTGTTATAAAGTGGGCGGTGACACGCCCCCTTTAAAATTTTATACAATATTGCATTGACTACTACACAAACAATTGCTAAAAATAACTTAGCACACATCTGGCCGCTTGTAAAGTGTTTTAAAAAGTGCGCGGTGCCACGCCCCTTTAAAATTTAAAACAATATATTTTACGTGCTTTTGCGCAACTGATTCTAATAAGATTTTGCATACACCTTCTGCTCTTCGCATGACACAATCTTGTATTTAGAAAAGTGGGCGGAGCCATGCCCATGAAAGTTAATTTAAAATTATATTTAATGCAGATGCTTTCAACTAACCGATTCCTTCGAATCTCTGCACCTTTTTGGCTTTCAAGTTTAACATAATATTTCGCATCCTTCTTAATCGATTTTTAGAAAATGGCCACTAACGGACTTAAAAGACGAACAGTTTAGTTTGTCCATTTAAAACTTTGCTTGCTTGAAATCAAGTGTAAAGCAAGTGTTATTCAAGCCACACAATCAATTGTCAAGGGTTGAATTATGCTTGATTCACACTTTAATTCAATAGCATTCTCCAGTGAAAAGGGAACTTGAATGCAATGCGAACAATTCGGTTGTAGTGCAGTTTAATTCAAGCCTTGAATTATACTGTAATTCAACCTTGTATTACAATTGAATTCAAGTGTATTTCAAGCTGCAAAAACAAGGCTTTTAAAATGGAAAGCAAAAGGCAATTCCTTTGTTTTCTAATAATTATTTTCTGCACATCCACCTACGCTATTGTTTTCACGTTTTACTCATCTTAGTTTTTAAAATTCACTTTTATTTATTTGTTTTTGATATATTCACCACAATTCCAGTTTTAATAATAAATAAATTACGTATTTGACAAGGTTTGAGCATATATGTATGTTGTTTGCTTTTTTATTTAAAAATATTTTCAAACTTGAAAATTACTTGAAAAAATCCTTGAATTCAACTTTGTTTCCAGTTCAATTTCAAGTGCTAGATTTTTAATTTTTTGAGTGCTTATTGGGTATATTGCTATTTCAACATTCTCCCACATATTCCAGAATTGCTGCAACAAAAATTGCTAGTTTTGGCCCGGGACTTGCTGGTTTTATTGAGTGCAGCAATTGCTAAAGCGTCTCTAATACAATTTTTTTTTTATATTTTTCATCTTAAAGAAAATATTGTTGTTGTTGTCAATTGAAAGTTTTCTGTCTACATCGTGGGCCAGATCGTTAGGTGTTCTTCAAATCAGACTATGTAGAACTGAAGCAAGACTTAGGCTTAAATACTGTATTTGGGTGTGGACCTGAAATGCTTATATTAAGTTTAATATGAAACAAAATGAGAATTCTAGCATACAGTGAGTACAGCACACGAAAACGAACAAACCTCTTTATTGGGCATTTTGAAGTATGTACTTAATATGACTCCTTAAGAAGACTTCGTCTTCGAATCGAATGCTTTGCAGGTCATGGAAATTTCACGATTTCCATGGCAAGTTAAAGCTGTTTTATACAACTCCTGTTTTTCTATTGCACGCCAGTGTGCAAAAAAACAAGATTTTTATCCAAGTTTTGCAGTGAATAAATTTTTCTTCTTAAAAAAAATATTCTACTAAAAGATCTTTTTATTTTTGATATTTTATTCTTTTCTCAACTTTAAATTCCCACCACAAATCTTTAAGGTCATTTCTTAATCAAAAAAAAAAAAAAAAAAAAAAAAAAAAAAAAAAAAATATGAAAGGAAATTACATAAAATCACAAACTTTAAAACTAGAAATTAAACTCAACTTTAAAGCTTTAAAATTCAACATATTTAAAGCTTAAATTTTTGTTACAAATTTAATTGGAAAACGAACGAACGAACGAACGAACAAGATTCAAAAAATCCAAGAAAATCAAAAACCAATTTATACTTCCATACATAAATGCCAACAAACAGTGTGGCATGGCAGGGCATGAGTTTTAAATGTTTATTACTTTTATTGAGGTGTTTTAAAGTCATTAAACGTCGTTTAACAACAGAAATTGCAACAGCAACAATCACAACAACTAAAGTAAACATTAAAAAAAGGGGTCAGGCTACAAATGTGACATTTCCGTTTCGTAGAAAAGTACGGAAAAAAGGTGTTAGTAAGTTACTAAAACTACATTAAAATTATTTTATGAATTGAACTGTTTGTAGAACTTCTCAACAGTCCGTTACGTTTCCCTTTCATGCATTCATTCAATCAGTCACTCACTCACTCATTCATTCATTCATGCATGTGCAATTATTATAGGCAGCAACTAGTTAATGCTTCGCTTTTAACTTTGATACACATACAAATCCAGTGAACTTTTTAGTTTGAGGTTGGTCGGTCGTACCTTTATAAACTAAATAAGAAAATAGGTATCTATACATACAGTGGAACATAAAATTTAAGCAACAGTTATAATAGATTTATTTTATAAGCAATATATAATTAAAAAAAATAAGTATATTAAAAAAGTAAAGTAAAGTAAGAAATTATCTTAAAGCAATTTTCGAAGAGTCTTAACACAATTTTAAAATTCCAAAAGAATATGATTTCAATATGAAATACATACTAATATCTTAAATTTGCTTGTTTTCTCTTTTAAGTTTTTTTTTTCAAAAAATATAATAAAATTTTCGCATGTTTGAATTTATCGAACATAAATATATCCACCGGAGAATGTGAGATTTTTGAAAAATTATTAAAGTATTCATTGGAATTTTGATTTAGTAATCAATTGACGAAATTCGACAAATTAAACAAAGTTTTAGCTGATTTCAAGTTTTCGAACATAAAGCTATTTAACGGAAAATATAAAATGTTCGTATAATTTTAAAAGTTTTTTAGTATTTAAATATTAATTAATCAGTTCCGCGAAATTTGGAAAATAAAACAAAATTTTTGCATGTTCGAATTTTTCGAACACAAAAATGTATATTCCCCGAAGTATGTAAATTTTTCGTATAGTTGTAAAAGCATTTGTTGACAATTCAATTTGTTAAATCATTCAGCGAAATTCGAAAACTAAAACAAAATTTTAGTTTTATTTTGTACATATTTCAAAAAATTAAATAACATTTTCAAACGTAAAAATGTAATAATTAAGAAATTTCCTTCGATTTGTACAGTTTTTGAAGTATTTTTTTTTAATACTCTCGTCTGCTTATAATGTGCGAGAATTTCAAGTTTTTCGAATACAAAAAATATTTGTTTTATATAAGTAAAATTATTGATTGTGCAACATAGTAAAATCGAGATCAATGCAATTGCAATTTTCGAACATGGAAATTTTATAAAAATAACAAAGTACGAAAATTCGAATTTAATTTCGAAAACATTTAAATACTCACAAAAATGTTTGCCTTTCAATTATTCACTTTAACAAACAAATTGGTTTGTTTGCAATTTCCATAATTAAATTTTTCGAACATGATACGACTGGTTAAGGGAATATAAATTTATATTTAATTTATATGGTATGTATGTATGTATGCATATACAGTTTTTCCTTGTTGTCAATCAAAATTTTAAACTTGCTGTCATGTTCGAAAATTCGAACTTAATTTCGAAAATTTAAAATATGTTCAAAAATTACTCCTTTCGTTTATGATTACTGCCACTGGCCAAATTTTTTTGATTTTTTTAAATTTTCGAATAATAAATTAATTAATGCCCTATACATTTTTCCAAATTATTACTTAATATTTATAAATAGAAAATAAAGGTATAATCCTATAAAAGGGCATAAAATACAAATTAAAAAAAAACATAAAAAAATTTTAAATAATTTCGAAATTCAATTATGTGCTAATGCGAAAAAATCTTTTTAGCTTAATACTTTTTTTTAACAATTTAATTTAATTTTTATTTATCGAACATATAAACTATTATTAAAGCAAATTACGGGCAATTGTTGAACAAAAAATTAACAATTGAATTTATATAAAAAAAACAAAAATAAAAAAAATTGTTTTTCTACTGCTTCGCAAAAAAAAAAATTCGAAAGTATTTGCTTTCGTTTCGAATTACTGAGTAGAGCCCCAGTTCTATCAAGCTTTGTGATATAAGAGTATTAAAAAACAGTTGTTCACCTCTACTGAAAATCTGTAAATTTTGGGGTGACCCCCTTTAGAAGAAAAAAAAATGCAATGTGAGTCCGATCACAGGGGAGATGTGTAAACATCTAGTAATGAATTTTTTTTTAAGTTGGAAGTATTTATGCTTTTAGTATATTTTTTTTTCAAATTAATCAATTAAAATTATCAAAACTTTCAATATTGTAAATACATATGAATTTGTTGGTTTTTGTTTGTTTTATTAAACTTATTTGGTTAGTAAATGGGCACACTGCAGTATATGTATATGTACTCCATTCAAAATTGCAGTAAGCAGTAAATTTAATGATTACTGAAAAAATTCAGTAAATTTTTACTGCTAATGAAATTTAATTTGCATTACCAGTAAAATCGTAGGGTCGTATTCATAATAAAATTGTAGCAAATGGCAAAGTTTTTTTTTATTCAAATTTTGAAACTTTTGTATGAAAAAACATTTAGCCACTTGGTATAATTTCATTATAAATACGGGCATTACTGATTACTAAAAACTCAATGCACCTCATCATATAATAAATCATTTAGGAACTTTATGGAAATTGTAGAAAAAAATTTTAGTAATCAGTAAGAATTTACTGGTTAAAATTTTTTTATTATTTTTACTGAAATTTTATGGTACTGCCTTTATGGTAAATGCCGTTACTTTTACTTTTTAATTTTTAATTTCTGTTGTTCAGCGTTTAGTTGTTGTTGTTCTTGTTGTTGTGTACGCATTGCAATTAAAATAAATTCAGTAAAGCGTGACTTTGACTCGCGCATGAAGTGTTCCGTACATTCGGTTTTGAGCATTTTTTTGATGTGGCTTGTTTCCTTTTTTTAAGTTTTTTTTTCAGTTTAAACGATTTATTCAGTTTTGTCGCTTTCTTCTCGTTTACCGTTTTTTCTCTTTTTGGTTTTTTTTTCATTTTCGCAATTTTTTTCATTTTGGCGATTTTTTTCATTTTGCGATTTTTTTCTGTTTTTGGGGTTTTTTTCATTTCGGCGATTTTTTTCATTTTGGGAATTTTTTTGTTTTTGGGGTTTTTTTATTCTGGCGATTTTTTCGTTTAAGGGTTTTTTTCATTTTGGCGATTTTTCCGGTTTTTCGCGATTTATTTTAGTCCTAGAATTTTTTTTTAATTTCGTGCTTTTTTTCGTTTTGGCGTTTTTTTTTTGTTTTTGGCGATTTTATAATTTTTTGATTTTTTAGTTTTACCGTTTTTGAAAATGACAAGGGTTTGCCTCTTACGGTTTCCAAGATACAGCAAGTTGTCAAAATTACCAAGTCAAAATTGCATTAACTGATGGAACACCCTTTAATTTAAATTTTTTAAATTTAGTGTTAATTGTTGTAGTCTGTATAAAAATACACTAAGTTTTAAAATTTCAAGTGTATATACATATGTACATACAATTGTATGTATATTACATGGGATTTTAACATTTTTCGTTGCTCGTTTTGCAACAGCCTTTAATTTTTAACTCTCATGTATTTGTTGTTGTAGCGGCCAAATGTCTAGACACTGTGTCCCTAGCTCTTACGGTTCTCGAGAAAATACCCTGTGACAGACGGACGGACAGCGTAGCGAAAACAATAGAGTCCATTTTCACCCAAATAAAGCAATTATCAAGTTAAATAAAACAAACGAAAACCAGCAAATTCCTTTGTATTTACAATATTTTAAATAAGTTTTTATTGCTTCTTTCAAACACTAATACACTCATATATATGTAGCTCACTCCGATTTGACAACGCGGTGTGCATCTTACTCAAAATTTGTGATTGTATTGTGAAAAAGATTTTTACCCCCTAGCGTACACATCAACAAGTGCGATATGTACATATTTTGAACTTCTATAACTTTTTATAAATCATTAAAAAACTCTCTTTTTGTAGGTTTTGAAAGAAGAAAATCTTTACTTTTAAATAATGTGGCCTATAATACGATTTGATTTTGTGTCTTCTTTTGCATTTCACTCTGTTTTGCTTGGGTTGGGGAAAAAAGGTTGTGTATTGTACAGAAAAGCCGATACAATGCCACAGGCGGCAACCTCTTATTCGTGGCAGCTCATTAAACGACATTGTTATTAAAACGACCTGTAACGGTCACTCAGACAAACATTTGAATTCTCAGACATTCTCTTTTTTTTTTTTTTTTTTTTTTTGAAACGGCGTAGTGTCCGTCCAAGTACCAACAACCAACAAAAAGTCTGTCTGTCCTTCTGTCTGCACATACATACATACATACATACATATTTGTTAACTTATTTGTGTTCATCATTCTGTCTGTCTGTCTGTCTGTCTGTCTTTCTTTGAATATGACCAATATGCGTTTTTATTTTTTTTGCTTTTTGTGGCACACTGTTAAGCATAAGTCACGCAGCTGTATTATGGCAAATAGCAGCCAAAGAACATTTTTGCCCACACATTGTTTGTTCAGGCCACTGGTGATTTTGTTGGTTTCATTTTTTGTTTTGCATTTTGTTCATCGTTCATTTTAATTCTGTGTTGCTGCTATTATTGTTGCAAAAGAAGAAATAAAAAAACAGTATTTTTTATGTATTTGCATAAATTAATGTTGCAACCACAGTCATGTACTACTATACTACATTTATATTCAGCATACAACCAACCATGTGTTTGGTCTCCTGCCTGCCTGCCTGCCTGCCAGCCACAATACCTTCCTTTTAGCCCGTTTGTTGTTTCATATGACTCCCATGACTTCATGCATGCATGTTTTCCTCGTATGCATGTATGACTCCATGTAATGCCGGGCTTGTAGCTTTACGAGTACGTGGAGCAAAATGCAGATTATTTTGGCCATAAACCAAGCTACTTATTTGGTGTTGTTGCTGCTGCTGCTCTATCACTGATGATAATGATAATTATGTTGATGATATTTAAATTAAATTAAAAGTTGCTTCAGAAAATAGAAAATCCGCTGTTTTGTTGTTTTTCTCTTTGTAGCACGATGACCAACGACCACGTACTCGTAACATTAATAACAGGCCAAAACTGAACATGCTTATTAGAATCATATTAAATTGCAAATGTGTTTTTAATGTTGTCTGCTATTGCAGTTCAGCGCCAAGTTTGTATGTACATACCTCAAAATATTTTCTAATGCAAAATCTAGTTACACACATGTAATTTCTTCAGGGCAAACTAAATTTCCTGTTGCCATTCATTACTCGTTATGCTTTGAGGAGCTTAGTAAGTGTCCAATGGAGAGTTCTTGATCGAGTATTCAGAGTTTAGTTACTTAGCCAGCCAACCCGAACCGGCAATAAGCCAAGCAGGCAGGCAACTTAAACCAACTGGCGCTATTTTAAGTAGGGTAATTGCAATAATTATGAATGTACGAGTACAAGCATACGTGTACATGTGTGTGAAGTTTTACTTCTAACTAAATCTTAAAATGTAATTATGTACGACGGCAGATCAATAAGTCCGAAAAGTCACGGAATTATTGAGCCGTCCTCGTACATAAATTTAGGTAGAATGTTTATGCCGGCAAGCGCACTAAAGCAATGGATATTCGTGGCTGATTCTATAAGTTTAGAAAGTTTAAAGCCTTGAATTATGGTTAATCTGCACTCCACAGCTAGCCAGCAGCTGTTTAATAGGCGATGATGTTTAATATACAACAACTAAACGAATCTCCTGATGATTATTTGGAGAGTGAAATTATGCACTAAATATATAACTCTCTCTTATAAATCATGCTGTTTAATTGATGATGCCTTTATATAAAATATCACGCCATAACCGCCAAAAAATAGCTCAAGCGACATAATTTTCGAGCTTCAATTTTTGACCAAAATTGATCATTTTAGTCGATTTTTGTAAAAAAAACACGAAAAATGTGTCGCTTAAGCTATTTTAGCCGTTATGGCTCAATATGTTTGCTATTATTTTCGTGTTTACTGTTATTTTTCTTCATTTCTCGCTGGTGCTTTCATTTAATAATCTTGCCGGTTGTTTCAAGTGTTTTTTTTATGACAAATTTTGAGTGAGATCACACCGCGTTGTCAAATCGGTGTGAGCTCTGTATGAGTGTATTAGTGTAATCATACGAACAAGAAGTACATACAAAGAAACTTAACAGCTGCATAGAAATACAGTCATCCGAATTTTAAAGCATACCTTCAGGAGTTAATTTTAATAGAAATTGCTTGTGAAGTGTAATAGTGTTGCCAGTGGGGATAATTTTGTTAAAAAGTTGAAAAATATAAAATAAATAAAATAAATATATATAAACTTTTAAATAAAAGAGCGTTTTGAATGTCAAATATTTCTTTAAAAGATGTATAGCAGTCTTTATAAAAAATTTATAATATTATATTATAACTTATCTTTATTACGTACTGTTGCCTTACACTGAAGCTGGTGCACGACAATTGGGTATCAATCTCCATCTCATGCCAATTATTATGGGTGGAGATTTTAATACAAATTTTGCAAACCCACAGTCGCAAGCTTTATCAAAATTTTTATTTGACGTTTTCCACTTCCATATGAGCAATTCTCCACAAACCCCCATAACTAATAATTCCACTACTACAGATGCAGTTTTCCATTAATTTTTAAATACAGTAGTCAAAAATGTATATAACTATCTTACTTTAGTTACCATAAGCCAATATTAATTATTTGTACTTAAGGCATTTAGCATAGATGGGCACTTTGCAGTACTACTAAAATTTCAGTAAAAATAATTTTTTAACCAGTAAGTTTTTACTGATTACTAAATTTTGATGTGTAAACATCTATACGCTAGGGGGTAAAAATCTTTTGACTTTGATTTCTTTGATGAGATTTCTTTGCTGAGATTTCTTTGCTTTTTGCTTTTGCTTTGCATTGTCAAATCGGTGTGAGCTATGTATGAGTGTATTAGTGTTTGAAAGAAGCAATACCAAGCAGAGAAACAAGTCGACCGGCTCGAAGCCGACGGTGCGCCGCCGCCGGTTATTTTTCTGTATATCTCCGTACACCAAAGGTGAAAATGAACCGTAAGAGCTACGGACTTGAAATTTGGACACAATATGTAGACATTTGGCCACTACAACAACAAATACATGAGAGTTAAAAACTAAAGGGTGTTCCAAAACGAGCAACGAAAAATGTTAAAATCCCATGTAATATACATACAATTACACTTGAAATTTTAAAAGTTAGTGTATTTTTATACAGACTACAACAATTAACACTAAATTGAAAAAATTTAAATCAATGGGTGTTCCATCAGTTAATGCAATTTTGACTTTGTAATTTTGACAACTTGCTGTATCTTGCAAACCGTAGTAAGAGCAAAACTCTTGAAATTTTCAAAAACGGTAAAACTAAAAAATCAAAAAATATAAAATCGCCAAATATAACAAAATCGCCAAAACGAAAAAAAGCACCAAATTAAAAAATATCTCTAGGACTAAAATAAATCGCGAAAAACCGCAAAAATCGCCAAAATTAAAAAAATCCTTAAACAAAAAAATCGCTAATATGAAAAAATCGCCTAAATAACAAAAAAACCCAAAAACAGAAAAAAAATCGCCAAAATGAAAAAATCGCCAAAATGAAAAATATTGCGAAAATGAAAAAAACCAACAAAGAAAAAAAAAGCGAAAACGAGAAAAAAGCGATAAAACTGAAAAAAATCGTTTAAACTGAAAAAACTTAAAAAATTAAGAAAGCTATATCAAAAAAAATTATCAAACCCGAATGTGCGCGAGTCAAAGTCGCACTTCACTGAATTTATTTAAATTGCAATGCGTACACAACAACAAGAACAGCAACAACTCAACGATGAACAATAGGAATTAAAAATTAAAAAGTAAAAGTAAAGGCATTTACCATAGATGAGCACTGCAGTACCACTAAAGTTTCAGTAAAAACAAAAAAAATTTTACTGATTACTAAAATTTTTTTCTACAATTTTTATAAATTGCCTAAATGATTTGTTATATGATGAGGTGCATTGAATTTTCAGGAATCAGTAATGCTTGTATTCATAATGAAATTCCACCAAGTGGCTAAATTTTTTTCATGCAAAATTTTCAAAATTTGAATTTGAGTTATTATGTTATAAACTTTCATTTAAACAAATGAGAAGCTCAACAACAAATAACAAAGTTGAAACAAGAACTCAATAATCAACATGTTTTTTTATTTTCTTACTTTACCATTAATACATTGGCTGACTTTTTTTCAGCTTCAAATTGTATTTGTAAGAGTATGTAAAAAGAAAATAAATGTAAATAATAACAACAGCTACAGTATTTTTTTGACCAGGTGCAGTCAATTTAATGTTTTGTATTAATTTATCTTTTTGTGAAAGAATTTTAACTTTTCCCCAATTTAAATGGGTTTGATCAATGGCTTGTATATAAAACGACCGACTGAACGAAATGGACTCAGCTCTATTGGCAGTAGATGTCCTTTCTGTCACTTTCAATGTCGAAAAATTGATTGCATCTTATTAATAAAAATTTTATATATTGCGAATATTTTGCTTGATGCTGACATCAGAGAAAGACTTTTTGAGTTTCCCGCCTCTTTGAAAGCCTAACACTGCTCACTGTCAACAAGCAACTATCAGTTGACTTCTAACAAAATTTGAGCTAATGATGTAGTCATTTAATTTATATTTGATGTACATTGATATCAGACTACCACGTGATTGGAAAAGAAAACGAAAAACGTGAATTTCTTGTGCTCATTCAGAATTATTTTTTCCTAAAAAACCACCAATCAAACTAAGGACCAGCTTGATGAATACTATGGAGACTCTTCACCATCAATTCCGATGGTAAAAAAGTTATTTACTGAATTTCGTTGTGATCGTGCAACCACGGAAGATGTCCAACATTCTAGACTCCCAGTTGAGCTCTCTACACACGTAACAATTGATCAGCGATTGAAAGAGAGAGAGAGAGAGAGAGAGAGAGAGATATAGATTAGGGAAGCGATAGACATCTTACATGGCTCAGTAATTTCAAGTTTGAATGATGAGTTAGGTATGAAAAAGCTTACCGCAGAATGAGTTCCGCGTATCCTCACAATGGACCACAAACGCAATCGTGTGGCAACTTTGCAGTAGTTGTAGGTTCGGCTTGGTTTTTTTTTTTTTTGGTTGGGTGAGAGATTGGGAAAGCCATAGACATCTGATATGGCTCAGTAGTTTGTATTTTGAATGATCTCTTTGGTATGAGAAAGCTTTCCGCAAAAAGGATGTCGCATGCGAACACATATGTAATCGTGTGGCAACTTCGCAAGAGTATTGAGTTTGGATTGGTTTCTCAACTCCAAATATACAAGAGGTTTTGTCCCGTTTCGTAGTCGTGGATTCACCATACCATATCAGAGACCAAACAGCTCCCAAAAAAGTAGGTTTCTAGGGGTGAATCGGCACCAAAGAAGACCAAGGTGGGTTTGTAAGTCAGTCTCCACAGAGATTACCTTCAAAAGGGTAAAACAATCAATTGTGAATATTATTCCAAATTGTTGTGATAATTTAACGGGGATTTAAAATAAAACGACATCATTTCGGGAACGAAAAAAAAGTTCTGTTTCCAGCACGATAATGCAAAGATGCACACATGTCTAGTTTCCATAGCATAAATCAATGAATTGGGCTACGAGTCTTTTATATTCTCCATATGTAGTCCATTCTGTAGACGTAGTCTATTCTCCAGGTGTAGCGAATGCTTATTTCTCGATCCCGAACCTGAAGAAATGGCTCGGCAAAAGGAGATTTGACTCCAACGATACAATCATCTAACAAACAAATGGTTATTTTGATGACCTCGATAAATCTAATTTTTTGGAAGGGATAGATCGATTTAAGAAATTTTTGAGAGAGTCTATAGTACTCAAAGGAGACTAGATACGTTAAAAAATTAAATGCTTTTTATCTAAAAACCTTAAGTTACTGACCCATCCTCATCATCAGCTGCTGAAATGAAACCAGCTGATAATAAATTCTTCTTACACCGGCCACTGTGCACCACTTCTTCTAACCTCTTAAAGAAATATTCCTAAAGATCATTTACTGCCCCCCCCCCCCTCCCCAATCCTTCCTCTATTACAGTACTTAATTAAAATGTCAAACAAATATAAGAATTACTTAAAACATTGCTTCCAATTCGTTGACACATTAAGTGTGTCAAGATATTGTACACAAAAAAGACCGAAAGAAAAATGCCAAGGAAGGAAATGTCGAAAAAAAAAGAATTAGGAAGGGGCGAGAGAAAGAGAGAGAGAGAAACGGAGTTGCACAAGGCAACAAATGGTTGAATGAGCGAAAAAGCGTAATAAATCTAAAATGTTTTGCACATAATTAAATAGTACTTAAGCAACTGTAATATTTAACAAGTGCTCGTGCTCTCGAATACAGAATTTTTATTTAACACACTCGTTCCCCTTTTCAACAATTCGTGTGATTCGATCCCCTCCCCTCCCCCGATCCAGCGAAGAAGAAGACGAGTAGAAGAAAACTCATAACATTTATGTCAGGGGTGATTGGTTTGAACACAAGTTAGTAAAAACGGATGAGGGCTTAATATTTGATGGCAATAAGTAGTAGTGACGAAAGGAAGAGTCCTGTTGGGTGGTGGTAGTTGCACGGATGGAGTAAGTGGCATGTAGCATCAGCCTGATTCTTAACAAGTAACAAATTTAACAATTGTCGTTTGGTTGTGTTAGAGCTATTAGAATGTTGTTTAAGTAGTTAAATTTTTTTTTTTCATTATAATATTTCAGTTACAACTGCTTTCCTTTTTTTTCGCCCCTGTTTGCATTTCTATTGTAGTCGAATGGAAATATTGAATTGAATTAGTGTATAAATGCCTGACTGTGGTTTTGCTTTTGCAGCAGAACAAATAACAACAAGAACGATAACGAAAAAATATTTGTAGTGCTTTTAAAGTCCCTCGTTATATTTTCATATTCAAAAATTCAAGTGGCCATTGAGACAGGGAAAGTATGTAGGTGTAATCACAGTTTGGTAAAGTTGAAAAAAATATTTATTTGAGAATTTAAGATCATGTTCTTCGCCTGCCACAAACCTAAATTTTCAAAAACAAACTCAATTTATAGGTCTGCCTGTGTTTAGTAACGCCCCTTTTGCGGTTATCAACTCAACTTTTTTAACACAACCCAAATATTTTTTAGTATCTTTTGTGAATAATAGCAAGTTTTAAGGTTGTATAAAGGCGACAAGACAACCAAAAACTCAACCGTTGTTTAAGTTGTGAATAGCAGTACAAATGTGTAAGTTCCGTTGACTCTCAGACAACCAACCTGAGTTAAGTTGAGAAAGATAATGGAGGGCTAAGATCATCTCACAGCAAGAAATATTTCTGAACACTAAAGCCCTTAATTATTTTTTGCTGTACAAGCTTGGTTTAGGTAAGGAAAGGTGATGATATAACACACCTCCACTTGGAGATACAATTGGGTCCATTGTGATTTCCTTCCATTGACACCCGTTATAATAATAATAATAATATTTAACCCCCATTTGTACCCAGAAGTGCTCCTATTATCTGTCATTAAGTCACTAAATTTCCATTCCAGTTTACACTAATGCTCTCATAGAAACTTCTGCTCAGCCATTTAAGCCTATGGCGTTGCAGTTTCGGGCAATGGCAGATAATAAAATTAAAAGTTTCTGGTTTCTCTTCATTCTACCACATCCTACAGAAATCAGGAGTGCCAGTTTCCCAAATGCTGGTCCTAACTCAACGCGTCTATCACGATTCTCATCACCTTCCTATTCATATCCAGTAGCAGTTAAAATCACTCTGCGTCAAGTTTTGTTTAAATAGATCTCGAGACTCTACAATCTTCCCTACTTCGCCATGAATGGCTGGTACTGTTCTCCACCCAATTACTGAGTTCCCTGTAGTAATGACCTATCGGTAATTTCACCGATCTGTCACACAATCCCTTATCTAACGCATACCCTATTTTTGCCAGCTCATCGGCAATTTCATTTCTCTCAAGACTTGCTGTAGCCAGGAACCAAACATAGTCAGACACTATATTTATACATAAGCAAGTTGAGGGCTCTCTTACAGTAACTAACAAGTTTCCATTTGACATTGTGCGCCATAAAAGCTTTTAGCGCTGCCTGGCTGTCAACGTAGAAGGTTATCTTCTGGCCTCCAGCTACGTTTCAGGCCTTTAGCTCCGTGGCCCTGAGGATTGCCAAAATCTCAGTTTAGAAAACACTGTATTCATTCGGCAGTCTGAAAGCACTACGAATGTTCGTTCCCAAGATATAGGATAACAGCCCCTCTGCCTTCCCCCACCCTTTACTCGTCTATAAAGACCGCACTACCCTCATATAGCTTATCAGTTTTGACCTAATAGCCCTTATCCGGAATTACCAGTAAGTGTTGTCTTCTACTAAAATCAATTTCAACGACCGTGAACCTAGGGGTCGCGGATCTCTGATAACTAAAATTGTCCTCACCAAACATGCTTCACTGAGTCTGAGGAGGCTTCTAGGCGCCGATTTTATCATAAAGTCCTGTAAAAGAATTAGGTGAAGAATGACGTCCAAGGCAACCTGAGGTATGTTCCTCTGAATACCTGTAAACGAGGAATACCTTCGAACCTCAGCAAGTAATCTCCTATAACTTTCCTTCCTCAATGCCTCGCACCATAATACACAGCCATAGGAAGTAACCGGTCTTGCAACCGATGTGCAAATCCAGTTTACTACCTTCGGCTGCAGACTCCAGTTATTTCTTAAGGATCTCCTGCATGCTTAGTAGGCATTGAGCCCTTTCTTTAGCCTTAATAAAATTGAATTAAAGTAAAACTTCTTTAAAAATAAATGGCTTATACTTATGGCCGATGCTGAGTAAAAAATATATGTACGTGTAACGAGATTTACAAAGTTTACGTCTGAGCATATTAAAAAATTGGTATAAATTAATGTTTAATTGCTCCTTTCTAAGTTGTAATGGATAACTGGCAGAGGAAACTACTAAACCCTTTAATATTAGGTATGATATGTGTTCAGCACTTTTATCATATGATTTATCATGGATTGTTTTAATACACTAACTCTTCTCCGTATGGGTAACCCCATATATATAAATGGTTAAAATTATCTAAAAAAAATACGCTATAAAATTTTACAGTTCGAAATTAAACCAGATATGAGTCCAAACTTAAAATGTCTGATTAAGATTTGCATTTGCACGCTACGTTCCGCATGCAAATGCAAACTAAATGAAAAATGCATGAAGCAGAAGAAGAAGAGAAGATATCTGCTCAAGTACAAAAATATGTACACCCACACATATATGTACATTTAAGTATAAAATCCGATTATTATTTTCTTTTCAAAATAAATTTCCGCATTTGCGAGAAATTCATATGAACAATATTTTGCAATATTTATTTAAGAAAACGTGTATTGATCTTAAAACATTATTTACATACATAGATTTTATGCAGCTTTGATGGACTTTGATGGTCCTAAATGTTTTCTAACTCCTTTTGCATAAAACATTGATTAAGTTGCTTATGATGTGATGTACAAAAGAAGTCGTTGCTTTAAATGTCATTAAATTTAACTGCAAAATAAGGGATGTTATTAGTGACATGGCTTACTACTGCTGATGCTAGTGCTCCTGTTGCTGGTGACGAGGAGATTGCTTTCAAACTGATGATGATGATGATGATGTTGGTAAAGCAATACGATATTAGGACGCAGTGATGCCAACTTTTGAGACTCAAAACGCGTAAAAATTTTTGAAAAAAGGGCTAGAAAGGGCTAAATTTAAAAAATATTCAAATATAAAAAAAATAGTAAAATTTTTCGAAAAAGCGCGAAAAGGGGCTAGTATTAAAATGTTTCTGTTGAAAATAAAAACATCAAATCAATTTTTGTAAAGTAATTTATTAGAATATAAATATCTATCATGAGATCAACACATACATAGCTTTAGAGCTTCAATATTGTACATATTTCATTTACATTTCAATAAGGTATTTACATACGTAGATTAAATAGTTAGCATATACATACATACATATATAATAGAAATATATATACATATGTATGTATGTTTACATAAGTAGATACATTTTAAATTGGCCGTTATATACATTATCTGTTTTAGGCTGTACTGAATAACTTTCAAGGCATAAACAATTTGGAAGAAATAAAAGATTACTCTATATTATTCTTCTTTTTTAAATTGGTAAAGCAATATCGACTTTTTACTCATTTTCTTTTGCTATATTAAAGGAAGAAAAAGTTCGCAAAAGTTTAAATGTAGCCATATCGAGCAAAAACTAAAAAGGGGCTAACAGGGCTGAAAGATTATTGTAAAAAATGCTAGGTTTGCGCCTTTTTTATTTTGTGGCTGAAATTTTTTTTCGCGTTTTGACTGACTGAAAACGGGCTAACTCTAGCCCTAAAAGGACTAAGTTGGCATCACTGTTAGGACGGGTATACGAACGAGATTAAGATGACATTGTTTGCTTTTTTTGTTCTCTTTCTTTTTAATTTGCTATTCAAAATTTCTAACACTAGTAAAATTCTTTGTTATTTTTCGAAATCATTCACATGGAAATGGGATACCGGTCCATTGAATAAACACAAACGTGCACAAAGAAGTAAATGGTTGAATAAATAAATGCATAATGTTTATATGATTACATTTATTTATTTAATACTACTATATTTTTTTCTATGCATACAACAAGCAACAAACAACAACAACAACAACAACAACAAGGACAACAACAAAAGTCTGTATGTATAATATTGTGTTTAACAAGCATAATTGTAAAATTACACCCGCATAATGAAAATAATAATATAACGGCAAATTAAGATTATTTATGTACAGACACACACACACACGCACACATGTGCATTAAGTCTCATGCATGCACACATTTTCGCACTCTGGCTCTCTTGTATTTACATGTTTTGCATTAAGGAGTTGCCAGAGGAAATGTTCACATTTAATTAAAGCAAGTGGCCATTTTCAAGAGGCAGTTTAGTGCTATCGATCATAAATCATTTCCTAATGATTTTCTTAACAAATCTGCACATATCAATTAAATTATTTATTATAAAAAATAAATTCAATAGTATTTTTATGATTTTATGATTTGTTAAGAGTTGTAAAAAATAAACCTTGACTTAATGATAATGCAGTTAGTTGTTGCTGTTTTCTAAGATATTTATTTATTTATTTTTTCTTGCCAAATAACAAAATTTTACAATAAATTGGCAAAACAAGAAAAAAAAAATATAAATAAATAAATCTAGCAAGAAAAGCTACGAAATGCACAGAGAACGAAAAAAAACAATAATAATAAATATTGTTTGCGAAAAAAGTGATTGTAGCTCATGATAGTTACCAGAAACCTTGAAGTTGTTTGGCTTATATACGTAAGTATGAATCCAAGCAAAAAGAAAAAAGTAACTGCTTAATGTTGCATTGTTAAAAACCTCAAAATATTGTAGATATTTATTGCAAGATATTGTGCAAAAGCAACAGAAACAACGCAATCAAGTTTAGTGTATACAATATTGCAATAAACATTTAGACAATTTAAAAAAAACTAATCTTCTACCTACTACGAGTGCGATGGAACAAACAACTTCTTCTACCTATTTTTAAAAAATTAACTAACAACAACCCTGTTGCTGTTTTTTTTTGTTCAGCCTCCACTAAAAACACAGTGTGACGTCGCAAAAAAAAAGACTATTAAAACAGAAACACACAAGCGAAAATAAACGATTTGGAATCACTATACGGATCTTAAAAGCCGAAATGACAAGACAATTTGACTAAATCATTAGAGTTTGAATTTACAGGTCTAAAAGTTATTTCAAACAATTAAAATAATCTATGTGATAGGAAAAATAACACTTATTTTAAATCCTCTAGTTTTATATCACATTGGCTAAAGCCATGAAATAGTGACTCCGATTATGGAAAATTTTTTCAGATTAAGGAAAGACCGATTTGTTTAAAAGCCCTTACATAGACTGAAGCTGCTTTATGTAAATTATTAATTAATAATAAGAACAATTTTATTTAAAATAAAATGAAATGCAAAAAAAAACAACAAATGGAGATGTGATGTTTTAAAACTGAAGGCTGTTAATTTTAACCCTAGAAGAATCACTGTGTGTATTAAAACCTATTAATCACTTTTAATTTTTCTTCATATACCGCCCGTCATCATCATGCTGCTTGTTTAATGTACCTTCTTTTTTTTTTTTTTTTTGTTTTTGTTTAATTTTTGTTCGTTGCATTAATAATATGTGTATAATTTTATGGCGAATGCAATAATTATATATATGACATAAGCAGTTTTATATGTTTAAAGAAAAAAACACAAGGTAATAAAATTGAAACACTAAAATTATGGAAACATGCAAATTTCATTAACCAAGGGGAGTGTAGTAGATATATTAAAAAGAGTGTCTTGAATACGGTTTGCATTTAAATTTAATGCCATTTTGTGAAGCAGTTAACAGTTGAGAATTTATTTTTATGTATGTTTAAAAATATGCCAAAATTATAGATTTGATATCCATATTTCATATTTATAAAAATATGCTAAACAAAGTATTTAATTTTATTAACAATTCATAGCCACATGTTTACTTTTTACACAATTATAACAGTTTGTATAGCAGTTTGTATAACAGTTTTTTCTTCAAAGCTGCTATTGAATTTGAATTTTACAAAATAAATTAAAGCTTTATAACAGAAATTGTTTGAAATAAGTGTTATACAGACTGTTATAATTTAATTTATATTTTCTCACTTAAAAAAAAACAAAACTTTTAGTCTAAGCAATAATTTATAAAACCGCTATTTGTTGGGAAATAAATTAAAAATTTGATAAACAAATTATTTTAAAATTGAAAAGTGTTATACAAACTGTTATAATTTAAAAACGACTCATCGAGCTAAATAAACCCTTAAGTTGTAGCAAATGATTTATGACAAAATGTTTATTTCTATGCACATTATAAGACTTTGTATAACCGTTTTCCGTAATAGTTTTTTTTTTTGAAAAATAAATTTAAAAAAAAATTCTTTAAGTCTTGTGAATACTTACCATACCTAAAATATAAGGTTTCCCAAACAGATTCAAAATAATAAAGCATATAAAGGGGGAGAAACTTCAAGCACCTTTTAAGGGTAGCGTACACCAAAGGTGAAAATGAACTCTGTTGTTTTCGCTAAGATGGCCGTCTGTGCGTCTGTCACAGTCTGTTTTCTCGAGAAACGTAAGAGCTACGGACCTGACATTTTCACTTAATATGGAACATTTTAATCGCTACAACAAAAAAATTATATGACTGTTAAAAATTAAAGAGTGTCCCAAAGCGAGCATCGAAAAATTTTAAAATCGTAATGTTATATACAGACAATTGCATACATACATATATATTAGGGTGATCGACTTGGTTTTTCAACCGGTTTTAAAATCCGGTTTTTTCGAAATTCGGTTGTCGGTTTTTTCAAAATATTGATTTTTCGAATGTCGAATAGTCCGGTTTTTTTTACAATTTAAACACCGGCTGAGTCGAATACTTTTCGATTTGTACATTTTGCATGTTTTGTTGATTTTAGTAAGTATTTTTTTAGTGTAAAAGCTCTAAGCTTTTTTAGAGCATGGCAACATTATTTATTTATTTATTTATTATTATATACAATGAATTCTTAAGCCTATAAGGCCAAATTAAATTCAGAATAATACATGGCAAGAGAACTTGAAGAATGTCATAACTATCTGAAACTAAAATAATACTTATGAATAACCCCCCATTTTATGCATAAATAATGGAACCTATTTACTATATAACATTAAGTAGTCTGATAAATTGCTTTATAGTAACGTAACAGGTTATTTAACTTAAAATTATACGTGCTCCTTGGCAATCTTTTTGAATTGGATAATAGTTTTGTTAAAATTCGAAATTCGTAAGGAATCGAATTATTCCAAATCCTAGCAACTCTTACAACAAAAGATCGATTCATAGCCGGTTGACCGGTTTTTCCTGAATTGTAAAAACCGAAACCGGGTTTTTCGTAATTTCAAATATTCGAACTATTCGAAAACCGGTTTCTGGAAAAAGTCGAATAATCGATCACCCTAATATATATAGACACTTGAAATTTTCAAAGTTATTGTATTTTCATGCAGACTGCACTAATTAACTATAAAATTGAAAAAAAATCAAAATCAAAAAATATTCTATCTATCAGTTAATATAACTTTGACAATTGTATCTTGGAAATCGTGGAGACTCCTGAAACATAAAAAAACGCTAAAACTAAAAAAATCTCAAAATTAAAAAAATGCCCGTACGAAAAATCGTCAAAATGAAAAAACGCTTAAATGAAAAATATTACAAAAAATAAAATAAATCGTAAAAATGCAAAAAAATATCACCAAAAGTAAAAAGGTCGCCGAAAAAATCGCCAGAGCGAAAATATCTCCGAAACTAATAAATATCGCTAAAACTTTACATGCATATGTATTGTAAAAAAAAACAAAAAAAAACGCCAAAACGAAAAAAACCTTGAATTTAAAAAAGCGTCAATAATATAAAAAAAATCGACAAAAAAAAAGCCAAGCTCCTTACGGAAACCAGGGGCGCCATTGAAAATTTTAAAATTGTACCAACAACTTTCGAAAATTTTACTTTTTTTACCTTAAATTTACTTAAATATTTTTTTTATTTCAAATTAAAAATATACAAATTAATAGCATGTGCTCAAACATCGGAATTTAGAAGAAAAAGTATTTTGAAATGGACGAGTTCACATTGATTTATTTCCTCGCTGCGTTTTGCTTTCTTAAGACTGTTTTCGAGTGAGCAAAATATGAGTTCATTATTCAAAAGTGAAAATTGGCATATGGAATCGTTTGAAAATATATGCGGAGTGAAACTGGGAGATTCCTAAAATGTACTAAATTAGTCATTAGTGTACTATTGTACTTTCCGAGTTCGAATAGTACCAAAAAAATACAATTGTAACAACTTTGCTATCCCTGTACAGAACCCTTTGTGCGCGAGTCAAAGTCGAAATTAACTGAATTTATTATAGTAATTATAGGCTTCAAATTTTTAAAACTCCAATTTGCGTATTTTTTTTTTGTCTCCTCATCTGTCATCAATTTTTATAACTTTCTTGTTTCGGAAAATCTTATAGTGTTTTCACACTGAAAGTTAAAACCTGGTCTTAACGTTAAAACCATAAACAGCTGATTTTGCTTTCACACTGCAAGTTTGTTAAATTCAGTTTTTAACTCACAGGCTGTCTAATAATTTTGCTCAAAATAAAATAAATCTCCTGCAGAAATTCGTGTATTTGTCGTTGCATTTTTTCTGCTTTTTAATAACACTTGTTGGACATACTGATCAACTGTTGTTGATTGTATGAAAAACTGAGATATTTCACAATGCGCTCTAAAATGGAAATTATTTTATATTTTGTAAATAAAATTTTTTTAAATTATGGAACTTCTTATACAGAATGAAGAAGTGCTTGGAAATATTGTTAATAATATAAAAATGCACAAATACATTATAAGATAAACCTTTTTTATAGGCAGATTAATGTCAGTCATATTGTCTATTTTCACTTTCCACAGTGCAATTTAAAATATTTTCGTTGTTTTCCTTCCAAAAAACTCTTTTTTCCATAATTTTTTGATTATTGTTGCTGCTGCATTAATTTTTAAGTTGAAAATTTTTCAGGCGCCATCTATTGTTATTCACTGGCATACCATTACCAGCTGCTGTCGGTCGTTTCAACTTGGCAGCACTGAATTTATCACAGCGAAAACAAGGTTGCATTTCATAAAACCAACTTAAAACCAATTCAAAAATGGTTTTAATTTGGTTTTAACAAAAACAATTTGTATGGTAAAACCAGGTTTTAACGTTAAAATCAACTTTTATTAAAACCATGTCAGTGTGAAAACACTATTATTTTGTTGTTTAGTGCAATTAATTAATGATTATATTTTAAAGAATTTCGAGACTTAATAAAGGCTCTCCTGAGCAAGTGTTAAAAGATCTCTTAAACGCCAAGCGAATTGCAAATTTGTTGCAACTTGGTTAATTGCATTTTATTATATCGAAATATTACGCTTGCATTGACTTTGTGGAAATAAAAAATGTACTTTAATAAATTCTATTATATTTATCATTAATCATCTTAGAACATTAACAAATAATAATAATAGCTTGTTCTTGATTATTATTTCTTTTTAATTTATTATTATTATTATTATTATTGTAAATGTTTTTTTTTTATTATTTGTTGTTCTCGTGTGTGCTAACTAACAATATCTTGGCTGACTTCAACTTTAGACAATTCTGTTTAAATTTGAAATGGAAATAATGAAACAACATTTTTTTTACACAAAAGAAAACAAAGCAAGAATTGTATGGCGAAATAAAAATGATGAAAAAAAAATTAAATGAAACATAAAAAATATACAGCAAAAATCATAAAAAATCTCTGTGTGTGAGTAAAGTAGAAAAAAAATGTTGCAGTTTATTGTGGCATTTATATTGTTTTTAATGACCATAAAAGCAACCTTCGTTTCAATCAATCATCAAGCAAAAAAAAAAATATATATATATATGTATATATAAGCAAAAACGTATAAAAATCTCGTGAAACCCGGGCGATTGATGAATGAGTCAAGCAGGCGGTAAATGTGATTTTATTTGATTTAAAAGAGTGTTTATTTCTGACATATGAAATAAATTATATCTTTGTTTTTTACTTAATCGGGGGATGGACAGAAGGTATTTTTTTTTTGGAAGAGAGAAAATGAAAATTTATTTCATTTGTTCTTTTTTGTAAAAGTAAAATTAGAAATTGTTGAAATTTTTCCAAGGTAAAGACGAGGGACAAGAAGTCACTATACAGACAGACAATAATTTCCTAATGGAAAAAGTTTAAAATAAAAGTAAATACATATGTATGTTCATTTCATGAGATTCGATAGCCAAGCTTCATGGCAGCTTGAATGAAAGAATAAATTTAAATTGTTATGGGAAACACAGGATATATTGCGAACGAAAAGATCTATTGTATTCCTTGCCAAGTGCTGGAGAAGCTCATCTGCATGTTTAGCTTTGCATGCCTCGATCCAGGGAGATTGAGCCAAAGGTGTTATCTGGTATTATTGATCTCAACCGATATATATTCTCAGATTCTATTCGATCCACGTACAGCGTTCTGCTGGTGCTATGGCTAAAAGTTTATCCTGTTTTTATATTACATTAACATTTTCTCAAAGTTATAAGAATTACAAGCAAAATAACACCTTCTTTATCACAGCTCTAAAAAAAAATAACAGGAGGCAAATTACGGCAATCGATTTCAAATAAATTTTCATATAATTTTAACTGTGTTTGTATTTAGATTTCGACCGATATCGAATGCCGCAAGTTGCGCCCAGTATGTACAGCGTTATATGTTTTCATGCAACATATTCACAACGAACACAAAAAATCTAAACATGCAATATAAAGGGTGTTTTTTATTGAGGTATAGAACTTTAAGTTGGCATCACTTTTTTAACTGGCCATTTTGTCAGCTGTCAAGTGATTAATATTTAGTTTGGTTTGCCATTTCATCATGAACAGGCTGACAAAAGAACAACGCTTGCAAATCGTGCAAATTTATTTCGAAAATAATGGTTCAGTTCGCGAAGTTTACCGCAAGCTCCGTCCATTTTATGGTCGACATAATCGTCCATCAGAGCAATTAATTCGGTTAACCATGGATCGTTTTCGCACTACGTTTACTCTATGTGATAATACGCATCCGCAGAGACGTCGAACAGTGCGCACCGAAGAAACAATTGCCGCTGTAGAGCAAAGTGTTGAAGAGGACCCGAATGAATCGATTCGCCACCGTGCACAGCCATAGAGCCATGATAATCGACTATTTTGTTCCCGAATTGGATGGCATTAATGTGGATGAGTTGTGGTTCCAACAAGACGGCGCTACATGCCACACAGCGCACGTCACAATCGATTTATTGAAGGAAACATTCGATGAGCGCATAATTTCGCGGAATGGACCTGTCAATTGGCCACCAAGATCGTGTGATTTGACACCATTGGATTATTTTCTTTGGGGATATGTGAAGTCGCTCGTCTACGCCAACAAACCAGAAACGTTAGGGGACTTGGAAGCCAACATTCGTGGCGTTATTGCCAACATACGGTCCCATATGCTCGAAAAAGTGGTTGAAAATTGGACCTGTAGAATTGGCTTTATTCGAGCCAGCCGCGGCGGCCACATGCCCGAAATCATATTTAAACAATAATGGCATAAAATTCTCCCTCCAATAAAGCCAAATTGATGGACATTAAAACGATTTTCTTGTGTTTTATTTCAATTCAAAGTTCTATACCCCTGAAAAAAACACCCTATATTTGTCAGAAAAGAAATCGCTATAAAGCAACTCAGATATTACATTTAGAACAATGCACCATTTTTTGCGGCTTTTCACTGTTGCCATCATTGGATTTCTTCAAAAATGCTTGCGTTACTGTCAATGCAGATCGTTATCGCTCCATTATCTATGATTTTTTTGTTTCAAAATATCGATGACATTGATCCGAGGGAGATCTGGCTTCAGCATGATGGCGCTTCGCAATTATTGAAATCGCAATTATGCGATAAGTTGATTCCAACATTGGATTTGTCACTTCTCGCTTATATACTGTCGAGACACGTGAAGACGAAGGTTTATGCTGATAAACCAGCAACAATTAAAGCCTTGTAGGCCAGCATTCTTCGTGTTAATCGTTACATACGGCAAGCAATGATCGTTAAAGTTACGCAAAAAAAGGACATCTAGTACAGCCCTGGCGAACGAGGCACCAGAATATCAAACTTCAATCGGCTTCTTATGCAAATGAATACAAATATACGAATACATTTCTCTCGGTGGCCAGTACTGATCTAAAATAAGCTTCGTGAAAAACAGTTGCGGTGGCCACATGCCCGAACGCATTTTCAAATGTTAATAAGCCGTTTATGTATTTATATTCCGAATAAAAAAAATTGTTTGGTTTAAAATACCAGACAAAATCTAATTTTTTAATGCTTTTAACGATTTTTTTTATTTTTGGCACTTTTTCTTAGTTTATTAAGTTTCTGCGTTTTTTTTTCATTCTGACGATTTTTTCGAGTTTTTGGCGTTTTTTTTATTTTTTAGGCAATTTATTTTGGCTTAAGAAATTGTTTTTTAGTTTCGCCAATTTATTTTAGTTTTGGAGTTTTTTTAATTTTGGCGTTTTTTTTTCGTTTTGGCGATTCTTTTCGATGTTTGGTTATTTATTTCAGTTTCTGAAATTTTTTTAGTTTTGGTGCTTTTTTCGTTTTGGCAATTTTTTCGGGTTTTGGCGATTTTTTTTAGTTTCGCCAATTTATTTTAGTTTTGGAGTTTTTTTTAATTTTGGCGCTTTTTTTTCTTTTTGGCCTTTTTTTTTGTTTGTCTTTGGCGATTTTTATTTTTTTTTGCACTTTTTTTAATTTGGGATTTTTTAGTTTTGGAGATTTTGAAAATTTCAAGATTATGTCTCTTACGGTGTCCAGGATACAGCAAGTTGTAAAAATTACACAGTCAAAATTACATTAACTGATAGAATACCCTTTAAATTTGGTTTTTTAAATTTCAGTGTTAATTGGTGCAGTCTGCATAAAATTACACTAACTTTGCAAATTTCAAGTGTCTATATATAATTGTTTATATATTAAATTAATACTTCAACATTTTTCGTTGCTCGCTTGAGAACACTCTATAATTTTTAACTGTCATATATTTTTTTTTTTGCATAATCTGTGAAAATTTGAGGTTCGTGGCTTTTCGGTTCTCAAGAAAACAGCCTGGGACAAGCAGACAGATGGACAGACGGACAGCGTAGCGAAAACAATAGGGGTTCTTTTCATCTTTGGTGTACGGAACCCCAATTATAAAAATAATCCTAAATGAAAAATTTGCGGCTGAATAAAAAAACTATAAATTTCCCACACTGATCATATTCTTTTCGAATCAGCGTGACCGTTTGACCGACTAAAGTGGCAATTTGCCACTTTTTCGGCTGCGTTTCCCCTTTTTTGACTGGCTTGCCACTTTTTGACCCCCTTTATTTAGGGTGAGTTATATGAAAATACATTAAAAATAAAAAGTTTAGTGGTTTTTTTCTGGTTTTTTTTAATTTTGCCCCTATTTTTCGATAAATCCCCCATTTGTTGCCACTTTTTGAAAAATGTCATCGGTCACCATGTTTCGAATACTTCTTCTATCACACACTCTCCCTCTCTCTCTCTCTTCAAAAATTTATTGCGTGCATTAGAGACAGGGATGGAATTGAGAATTTTAAAATTGTACCAAAAACTTTAAAAATTTGTACTTTTTGACCTGAATTGTACTAAACGGTCTTTTTTAGTTTAAATTAAATATTTTAATTAATTTTTATTGAAATAATCACTGATCAAAACCACTTCTTTGCGAATATTTCTTCTCTCACTCTCTCTCTCTCTCTCTCTAGCTTTTGTTATTCATTGCAGTGTGCACACTTAATTTTTTTAAATTCGGTAGAATCGACAAAAAAAATCGGTAGATTTGAATGAAATTCGGTAGAAAATTTTTTTTATTCAGAAAAACATAAAAAATAAAAATTCAAAGAAACATAAAATATAACCAAATAGATGTACTTATGTATATGTAAATAAACTTCACATGTGATTGGAAGTTAAACTGCCATAAACATTGAGCATTTCCAATAAAAAAAAGTGTCATCCCCAGTTATTTGCCCTTAGCCTTTATATAGATATGCTATGCATATAGTATAAAATAATATACATATATAACAGGAATTCAGTTTTTGTACATAGGTTTTATAAAGCCACTAAAATAACTTTTATTTGACAAACATTTGTAACTACAAAGATTATATGTAAGATCCATTTATGAATTTAAGCTTTTGTGCATGAATTATTAAATCAATGGTAGGAATAAATATTTCATCGCCAAGGCACAATTCCTTGGCAAATATCAGGTTACTTATACTTTCAGTTTTTGACCGATTTCTTTGTTCTGTTTTAATGATTTTCATGACAGAAAATGACCGCTCTGCGGCCGCACTGCTATGTGGCAAAATAGGCAATTTACACATATATCGACTTAAATTACTAAATAACAATATTCGGTAGATTTCAGGCCTCGTTCGGTAGAAATGGTAGATTGTTAAATTCACAAACATATTCGGTAGAATCTACCGAATATCGGTAGAAGTGTGCACACTGATTCATTGTAGGGATTGGATTGAGAATTTTAATTATGAACCAACAACTTTCAAGAATTGTGCAAAAAAAAAACTTTTAGTTTAAACTATATATTTTTATTTATTTTTATTAAAATAGTCGCCTATGTCCCGGCTACCGAATCGTTAAAGGTAACAATACACTACATGTTTTTGCTTGTGTTTTTTCATATTTACAATTCACATGTTTTTTTTGTGTCTGTCGAACTTGATTAATTTACATACGGTTTTTAATTTTTGGTCACCAACTTGTATGTACAATTACACGTGACATCGGTCATGATTGTTTCCAACAGCATTTATTATAACATTAAAGCCACTGGAAATTTCTTTGGTAGCGTTGCTGAAGTGCCGGCGTCACAAATATTTATTTAAGTTTTTTTCTTTTTAATCTGCAAAATATGGAGCTTGTATCAACACTTGTTATATACTTTATATCATTGTTATTAAAATTTTAAAATGAGATAAAAAATAATTAATTTATCACTAATGCAAATACTTTAAACGGACGGCTAATGATATCGGAGACATTCAACCGTCGATAAATATTTTCACATGGCATAGACATTTGAAAACACATGTGTGAACATAAGAAAATAGAACATGCTCTAATTGAAAATTTGTCTTGAGGTCACCAACTACATGTTTTTACCGAATTATCTAAAATTTGACAGGTGCAATGTAAAAAACATGTAGTGTATAGGCACCTTAAGGCAGAAGAATGCACCTGTTTAGGCAAGTGCTCTAGTATCCGAATTTAGGAGAAAAATAATTTGGAAATGGGCGTTTTCACAATTTTTAATTTTTAGGTTGCCTTTTATTTTCATAATACTGTTTTCAAGTGAGAAGAATATGAGTTTCATTATCCAAAAGTGAAAATTGACACATGCAAGCAAGTGTTTGAAAATAAATGGGGAGTGAAACTAGAGAGATTCCTTAAATGTACTAAATTAAACATTCGTGTACTATTGTATTTTTCAGAGTTTGAATAGTACCAAAAAAAGTACAATTGTACCAATTTTGCCAACCCTGATTAGAGATAACGATTAATTTCGACTGCGGAAAGGTTTTTATGTTTTTATGTGATATAAGCTTTTAAAAAAGAAATGTGATTAGATAAAAGTGTATAAAATATTAACCTACTTTAATATATAATAAAATAATTAAAAAAAAAGAAAAAAAACTAGGAAATCACGTAATACAAAAAATAACAAATAATCAAACCTGGAAAAAGCATAAGTTTAGAGCAAAAACTAATTTTGAAAAAAAAAACTAATAGCAAATGGAGTAAAATAACTATTTTACATTATTTTTAAAGTTTTTGGGCTGATACCGATGCAGGAGCACAGTTCAAGTTACCTTCGGCTCGTGTAGTATTTTGTGTACATATTGAAGTTTATCAAAAGCAAATACTAATGGCAAGTGATTACCTTTCAATATTTCTTTTTTACTTTTTTTTCTTCTTTGCCTTACCTTCTTCGTTGTAAAGCATTTTTTCCAAGAAAATATGTAAGAAGTTAAAAAAATGTTTGCCGTAAAATCACTTAAGAAATTAATTTCGCTAAAGGTCTCAAACAGTGACGCATGAAAATTTAGCATATTTTAATGCGACCGGTTTTGTTAGATGAAAAATTTAATCCTGCTGAAAATTCGGACATGTTGGGGAATTGCTTTAAAATTTTTGTTGGAAATATGTATTCACAGAAAAAATATTGCTGCCATAAACAACTTTAATTGAAACTAAAAACAAAAAATAATTAAAAATGTATTTAATACCTAATTTGCATTACGCATTTTTTTTTCATGAAATTATACTTAATTTACATTAAGCATTTTTTTCATGCAATTAGTTGCATGAAAAATTTTTTTTTGCCAATACGAGGCCTGGAGGAGCAACTTATATCAAAAAAGTTGTCAAAAATGCATCAGAGATTCATTCTAAGCCCTTTTTTCTATAAAATTCTTTTTTATAGCGCTGCAATTAGCAAATAGAAAAAGTTGCATGCAACAAAATTCATGAAATTGCATGAAAAAATGCTTAATGTAAATCAGGTATAAGTGAATTAAACTTTTATTTAAAAATAAAATATTCCTGCAATAAACAGCTTTAATTGAAGGTAAAACCAAAAATCAATGAAATATGCAATTGAGTCAATTAAACTTTGTAATTAATTAAGTTTTTAAACAAAAGTTTAATTGACTTAAAAACTCTTTTAATTGATTTTGGGTTTTATTTTCAATTAGAGCTGTTTATTGTTTATATTTTATTTTTAAACAAAAGTTTAATTGACTCAAATACACTTTTAATTGATTTTTGGTTTTATTTTCAAATAAAGTTCTTTGTTGCAGAAATATTTTTTTTCTGTGATTTGCAACGACAGTGCTATGGAAATTCCGAACGATTTAATTTCACATGTGAAAACAGAACATTCCCATGTACATAAGTAAATTTTCACTCACGATCATGCAAACTCACAATAATAATTTTTACTCATATTTGGCTTCATTTTGTGGCTCACTTTCATTCACAGCACACACGTGAGTGCAAAAGAAAACTAAATACAATTTTGAAAAGCCAATGACCCAAACGGTAATACTGGTCGGATCACACGAGCAGTTAAAATTTCCGAAAATTGTAGTTTTATGCAGTCCTACCAACTCAGTGCTTTGGAAACCATCCAACATTTTTTTTTTAAAAATCATTAAAGAAATCACTCTTGCTTAGGGTGTGTAAATCACATCCTGTCTTGTCAAAGAATGTCTCAAAAGCCCTAGATAAACTTGCGGAGCATTCACGCATCTCTTTAAATTAGGTGCGTGGACATGGGACCATGTTGGGCAATGAAGTGGCGGATGATCTCGGAGAGATCAAAAGGGTCTATCCCTGTGGATTCAATATTGATCTTCTCGGAATAGCTCAGCGCAGATAGTATAATGAACCTGCCTGCGTACTAGCGAGAACCCTTTTCTCTCGCCTCAATCCACATAAAACGAAGAACCTAATGGGATTTACAAAATGGTAGTTGTGGAGTATCATATCCGCTGCATTTTTGGAACCCATGTCATAGATATGGCTTTCCCATGCAATGAATACTGTTACAATTACAATGATGAAGATGAGAAGGATGAGAGCATTAAACATATCCTCTGCTGCACTTTTTTTGGCAGAATATTGTTCAGCAACCATTCCGATTTAGCAGAGGTGAGGCTCAAGAGCTTGAGAGTCTATATTAGGAGCAGCGGCTAGTTCGGTCGCTGATTTCTCTAAGGCGTGTGTATTTACATGACCATCTTTTTCTTATCACCTTTAATCTTTCACTATTGTGCACTCAGTCTGTATCTCAACCTCTTGCTCTTGCGCTTTCTATTCTTTCTTTTCTTACTATTCAAATGTATTACAAAGGTATACTTTTTATAGGATACAATTGCTCTGGACTCTTTTTAGGGTTCCGTACACCAAAGGTGAAATGGAACCCTATTGTTTTCGCTACGCTGTCCGTCTGTCCGTCACACGGTATTTTCTCAGGAACCGTAAGAGCTACGGACCTGAAATTTGGACACAGTATGTAGAACCTTGGCCGCTACAACAAAAAATAAATGAGAATTAAAAATTAAGGGGTGTTCCAAAACGAGCAACGAAAATTTTTAAAATCTCATGTAATATACATACAATTATATAAACATATGTATACTGAAACTTGAAATTTGTAAAATTAGTGTATTTTTATACAGACTACAACAATTAACACTAAAATTTAAAAAATTTAAATTAAAGGGTGGTCCATCAGTTAATTCAATTTTGACTATGTAATTTTGACAATTTGCTATATCTTGGAAACCGTAAGAGGCAAACACTTGAAATTTTCAAAAACGGTAAAACTAAAAAAACCGAAAATTATAAAATCGCCAAGCCAAAAAAAATCGCCAAAAATTAAAAAAAATCGCCAAAACGAAAAAAATCGCCAAAATTAAAAAAAAAAAATTCTAACACTAAAATAAATCGCCAAATTCGAAAAAATCGCCAAAATGAAAAAAACGCCAAAATGAAAAAAAAACGCCAAAATGAAAAAAAACGCAAAAAATTTAAAAAAATCGCCAAAACGCGAAAATGTCGCCAAAACTAAAAAAAAGATTTAAATAAACAAAAAATCGCAAAAATTAAAAAAAAATTGCCAAAAATAACAAAAAACGCCAAAATGAAAAAACCGAAAAAACCGCCAAAACAAGAAAATAAACTGTCTAAACTAAAAAAGAGGCAAAATTTAAAAAAATCGCCAAAACCGAAAAAAACGCAAAAAACGACAAAACAAAAAAACCGAGAAGACCCCAAAAACGAAAAAAATGCCAAAACTATATATTATATAGGATGAAGTTTTTATTAAATTACATATCTAGTGTTCGTACGGAACCCTATGTGCGCGAGTCATAGTCGCACTTTACTGAATTTATTTTTGTTTCTTACCTAACCTAGGTTACATTCTTATGTAAATAGACAGAACTCTGCATGCCTTTAACCGGCTAAATATCGACTTTTTTTTAACAAACACAAACACAACCCGCAAAGCGATTAGCTTGTCTGCGAAAAACACCCAGAGTCTATGGTGGAAATCGAACCTACGATCTCTGGACTGAGAGGCTGTCATCGCTACCACTTAGCCACAGGGGCACCCTGCAATTTCCTAAATGGAAGATGGGCTTTAATGTTCTTCTCCACAATCCGTGCAGTGTTCGATTAATGTTGATGCCAATAGAGAATCAAAACTGGCTTTTCCTCAGGGGCTTCCAAATAGTTGTGGGTACTGCGCATTTTTCAGGTTCCATTGCTTAAAAATATTGTGCAATTAAACTAAGGGAACAATGCCTCACGCAGGCCCGTCCGCGCGCTTTCATCGGTTAGTTCATGCAGCGGAACGAACACCTGATACAGAAACTGCACATTAGCTCTCAGTGCGACCTTACAATCTTGTAATCGTAAACCTCATAAATCTTGTATCTCATACGTCATTCGGCATTTTAACGAAGCAGGCAGTCAAATGTCGTTCTTATAACTCTACTTATTTTCAAAAAATATTTTATGTTAAGCGTCCCATACACGATTAAATTCAATTTTCAATTGAGCCGGTTGTTGTCCAAATCAAAGCGTGTATGGCTCTATCAATTGATTAGTTTGGCAGTTGTCGAGTTGGTTGAAGAAAAATAAAAAAATTTTGATTTTTCATGTTGACTAGTAAATCTTTCAATTCGATTGTGCTGTGTGTGCTCGACTCTCTTGATTAGTTGTCAAAATTTATGTTTGTAGCTTTATTTTGCATAGAAAAAGTTGTGTATTTTTAAAATTGTATTTAATTTCATTGAATTTTAAATAAAAAATTTATAAATTAATGAATGAATGCAATAGAAGTTTTAAATTTTTAAATTTGTAATTGTGAAAAAAATATATAAATTTGACAGTTGAATGAAAATCTTTCAATTCAGTTTATGAAGTGTGTAGCCAAGAATCAATTCAATTGAAAGACTCAATTCACAATTGAATTGAAACGTGTATGGGGTGCTTTACAATTTCATATAGAATGTGTTTATATGCAAAGACGTTTTAATGCAAATAAAAATAATAATGCTATCGTTTATGAGGTAAATCTTCATTTGGGACATCTTAAAGGCACAATTTTGCCGGTAACGTAAACCTTCGCCTATAGAATCTTTAAGATGTGTCCTGCCATCATTCGCACTGCTTCCATGGTAATAGAAGCCTCCGCTGGAAACACCTTGAACTTGTGTCCTACGATCCATTGCAAGGCTTGCATGGCAAGAGAAAGCTCAGCTTAGAACACTTTGAAGGTGAGTCCTCTCATCACTTGCACAGCTTCTATAGTAATAGAAATCTCTGTTGGGAACAGCTTTGAAGGTAAGTCCAGCAATCTATTGCACAGCTTCGATGGTAACAGAAACCTCAGCTTAGAACACCTTTAAAGTCTGTCCTTCATCCAATGCACAAATCGGATGGTAACGGAGATCTTCGCTTGGAATACCTTGAAAGTCTGTCCTCCAATCCATGGGAAAGCTTCGATGTTAAGAGAAACCTTTGCTTGCAACACCTTGAATGTATGTCTTCCAATTCATTGGAAGGCTTCGATGGTAAGAAAACTCTTTGCTTGGAACACTTTGAAGATGTGTCAACCAATTCAATAAATATATTCGATGACAAAGGAAACTTTCGCCTAAAACAAATCGAAGTTGTTTTCCTAATCTCATGCAACAGCTTGATATGAGTCCCCCAATCTACATCACAACTTCGATGGTAGCAGAAATCTCTGTTTGGAACACCTTGAAGTTGTGTCCTCCAATATATTCCAAAGAGAACGTTTGGAACACCTTGCAGGCATGTCCCGCAATTTATTATAGAGATTGGATGGTAATAAAAATCTCGGCTTGGAACACCTTCAATATGTGTCCCTTAATGTCTATTACAGCTCCAAGTTTTTGCCTAAATTATTAAAATTTTATGTAAAAATTTACTTGAATTTTTTAATTCTGTCATGGCTTCTGTTTGAGATTATGATGAGAACTCTGCACATTGTGGTGGCAAGGAGCACTCACATCGATCCTGATTACATTAGTCTGTAAAGAGCTTTCGGATATGCCGGATTAAATATGAAACGGCGAATTGAGGTTCAGCATTCAACTTCCCGACTGGGAGGGTTGCAGTCCTCCCGTGGACCCAAATATAAACGGTGGTACACTAACAGAATTTTATGTGATTAAATATCAATACCCTATTTATACCCTTCTTGCGTATAAATAGACTCCTCAGTCTACCCTCGTTAAATAAACAAAAAGAGATAAATATTTCCACAAAAAAAAAAAACATAAAAATTTCAACTAAAAGAAATATTACAATAAAAACAAAACATTTTGCCCTGTAAATATTTAGTGATAAAATAATTTTTAAACAAATAAACAACAAATACTCATACATTTCATATGGAAAGATTAAAAGAAAAGAAACATTGTTTAATTTCAAAAAAAAAAAAAAAAAAAAAAAAAAAAAAAAAATATAATCAAAGTGTTGCCACCTAAATGTTTGTGTGGCTCTTATCTTCCTGCCTGAGAATGACTGTATTCAAGTATGAAAGCAAAGTGACAATGTGTCAACACCTTCGCATGACACAAAAGTTAAAATAGCAGCTGCAGCAGCAACATGAATATTTTCAAGAAGTAGAAATCGAGTAAAATGAATGACAACAACAAAATATGTGTCAAAGACATTAACTTGTTGCTCTTGTTGTTGTTGCTGTTATTGTTGTTGGTTTTATTGTTTAAATATTTTGCCAGAGTTTAATGTTTTATTTAACAAAGAATGACAAATAAATGTTTAATAAAAATATCTCTATGTAAATAAGGCAGGGACAAGAAAAAAAAACTTTATTTAAATAAATACATAAAAAGCGATAATAAACTTTTAAGAATGAGACTTTGTATAAATAAAATAAAATAACTAACTTTTATGACGCACACACACAGTTTGTCAAGTATTTATTTTTACAGGTTACGATTTCATTTCCAGGTGTTTATACAGAGAAAAAAAACATTTGTAAAGTTGATGGAGAGCTGGAGGAGAATGGTGTAACTATTTCGTGCTATAAAAGCTTAAGCGACATAATTTTCGAACTTAATTTTTTTTTGACCAACATCGATTATTTGCTATCGGATATAATCGATTTGCGTCAAAAACAACTACGCCCAAAAAATATGTCGGTTAAGCTTTCTTGGGCGTTTATGAGTTGATGTATTTAAATTAAATTGGAAGACAGTGAACAAGCTTTGGAAATTCATATCTATTGATATTCTAAAGAATTTGATATTTGGACAACCTCCCTATGTGGACCCAGAGAAAAATCCTGGTATTAGAAATGTCGGCAGTACTGTTGCACTTGGGTTAAGAAAATCCTCAGCTGCTGATTAGGGCAAAACAAATGCTTCCACAAGCTGTTAATATCTAGTGCGCTTCACGTATATTGTACTTGTATAATAGGACGGAATATACAACAGACTCATGCAAAAGACCACTCACAAGAACTTCTAGGACATGAGGGATTTTTCAAACAACACTGTTGGCAAGACATTTGTTTCAGTTATTGCAGTTATAGCAGTAAAGAAGAAAATACTTCGTGACGGAAGAATTCGTGATGCTTGCTTCTTTCTAAGTATGGGTGCGTATACACACACACATTGTGTGTATGATCTTTTATTTTTCTGCGCACATACAAACGCACACATGCATTGACATTAGTTGTGCGCGCTTGCTTTAAAAAAACACCTTTAAACACATAATAGGTTGCCATCTACATCTTACACACACACACTCAAACATACAATATGCAAAATAACAAGCATCAACACTACTTCTTTTGAGTGTTTGTTATGAACAAGAAGTCTTCGCGATATCGCTTGTAAGGACTCATATACGCGTACATCAAAACATCCATAGTTCTTCGCTTATTAAACAACATCATTTATTATTGGTTTAGTATAATATATGCTACGACAATATATTTAAAAAACCAGATGTACTTTAATTTCAAGCGTGCTTACGCAGCTCTCTAATGTGCCAGAGAATCAGAGTCGGCCAACTTTGCACATGAATTTGCCCTTTCCGAAATATTAACTTGCGAATTAGGAATTTGGGTTTAGTTTTCTATCCACACAGAACGCAGCCAAACAAGAAGGGAAATTGTCTCCGCCATCTTTAGAGAATCTTTTGTGTCACAAATCCTTATTATTAATCAATCATGTATGATAATTCTTTCGAAGATAAGTACGGCGGCTGGATAAGCCCTCCTACACGCAATAGTTCAGAATGAATAACCCTCAAAACAAACGATCACAGAGAATGTATGTCAACGTTTTATCCTACTCAAAGCACAGGCTAAAATATCGTGGTTAGTCGTGCTTAAGATATAAAATCAAAAAAGACGTAAATTCTAGAATGTTCTCTTTGCAATACCTTGAGGTGTGTCTCCAAATCTATATCACAGCTTCGATGGTAAGGGAAACCTACGCCTGAAACTCCTTGAAGGTATCTGGACAATTTTTGCAAAGATTACCAACGATGTGGAACCAAGTAATTTTTGAATAGGTCACAAGCAGTTTTCGCACCAAACTATAAAATTTAGCAGTAAAAATTTTAGAAGAGAACATTGTCATAGGGACAGGCAAGATTTTACAGCTTATTAGCAGAGCCGCGGTAGACCAGGTATCTTTTGCAATAAATGGATTAATTGTATCCACTTCTTAACCTTAAAAAAGAGGCGCAACTCTCTACGGAAAGGCAGGCACGGAACTTCTTTGGAGTGTCTATATTTCACAATGGCAATGAAAGCTTGGCTTCCCAAATTTCTTTAAGATAATGAACGGAATAGCGACGGACTCCATCAAGATGTGGGGATCGATTGAAAATAATTTTCTAGAATAAAATCGTTTTATCAACACATGGTGAGAGTAATAAAAAGGTGGCGTTGACTACAAAACCAAAGGTCCTGGGTTCCAGTCCGGTTTACAATAGCCATTAAATAACAGCAGCACGCATTTTTCTGATGTGGAATAGTGTCCTTTTGTTTCAGTTCTTGCAGGAAAGTTCAAGTGATGAAAGCATAGACACTGGGGTGCGGATACTAATCCTAATGTAACATTAGAGCGCCCTCCTTTGTCGGTATTGTGTATCTGAAACATCGAAAAAGTTAAATAACCAATAAAATGGCTACTAAACACAACTTTGAAAATCTAATGTGCCTCATTGACACCAGAGGCGCTGTAAGTCTGCATTATTGAAAAAACGTGCAAAAAGCAGAGCTGTAAAAGAATGAAGGTTTCCCATCCTCTATTTCTCTATCTATCACTATCCCTTTCCTAAAGAAGGTAACACCTATTAATAGTATTAGGGTAGTAGGCATTCATTGCCTGAGTGTTACTTCTTTTTATTTAAAAAAAAAATTGGAAGACAAATTCGAATTTTCGAAGTTATCTACTTTGTTTTTAGTTGCTTTATTAAACCAGAAAATCATTTACTAAGATCTTTGAAAACAGGAGAAAGAGGAAGAGAAAAAAAATTCGGGGCAGAATAAATGAAGAGTCACAGAACCAAAGGTAATTTTTTGCTCATTTCAAATTTTTAAGAAATTATAGGAAAGAAACCAAATAAAATGCGAAAAGCAGCTTTTGTTCTGCTGGCTGCCTAATAACTGCATTGAAAAGAATAATATTAGTTAGGTTAGGTTAGCAGGCTGCTGTCAAGGAAAAGTGGAAAGTTAGAGTCCAGCTCACTTGGGTACATTACAATGATCCGTTTGTGCTACCTGTAAGAAAGAGAGAGAGAGAGTGTGAGAAGGAGCAGGGAAGAGGATGAGAAGAGTAGAAGTAGAAAAGAGATAATAATTATTTTAGAGAAGGTGAGAGTGGGGAGTTAGTTGTTATACCAGACTCTCCTATTAATATAAAGGCTCAAGTTTTTCAGCTCGTTTTCCGAAACGAATAATATTAAGAGCGAAAGCATTACACGTTGTTTGTGCAGCTTTTTCCAGCTTGTCTCCCTTTACACTAATCAAAAATATAACATTCTTTCTATTTATACGATTTGTTTTTTCAGTAACCCAACAATCTAACTTTTAAGTGGAGTTCCAAGTTTATTTCAAGAAATTCCTGTAACAAAAAAAAAAATGCATTCTTTTTTTTTTCAAAAAAAAAAAAGAACTGCATTGAACATTGAATTTTAATCCAGCACGATTCCAAATGCACTTGTACAACTACAGGCAAACAACAAACGACAACTGACAAAGAAGAACGACCAACGGAAAGATACACACTGACAGACAGACAAACGAACAGAGACATCAGTTCAAAACAAACAAAAAAAAAAAAATAATAATAATAAAAAAAGATAAAAATAAAATTCAACATGCAACGTGCATTTCAAAAGACCCATAAATACACAAACAGGACGGACGGACGGACGGACGGACGGAGGGACACACAACCAAGCATTGGCACATAAGAAACCTGCAAACAAAGAACGACAGAAAGATGTTGGGCGAGACGTTCGGACGAATATATGGCCAGAGAGTCAGTCAGACAGTCCATTAGACGGCTGTATGCTTTTGAAATGTGAAGAAGACCTGTTTGTAAATAAATACTATTACAAACTCCATTACATAGAGTCCCCGAACTGTAACGAACACAGAAAGAACACGCTTCCAACTTTATTTCAAAAGTTTGTACAATTTGTGTTTATCACATTACCCCGCAGCCCACCCATCCATCCACTCCATTAAATACATACAAAACCTATCAAACGTTGCTGCTTTACTAACGGAGTTTGAGATTTTGTATTTGTAATTCTCTCACACAAATTTTAATTTCAATTGCATTAACAAGACTCACAGTTGTCTTTATATGTACGTGCATACATGGTCTCTACCCAGCAAAAAATTACACATTACCATCAGAACTACTTACCTTTCTGATTGCCAAATTTCTTTACTCGCTTACAAATCTCATTACCTAAAATGTAAAAAAATTATGTACAAGTTGCTAAATGAAGAGAATGATTTTTTTTTCCACCAAAAATGCTTAACTTAATTCCAAACTCGATTACAGTGTGACCGTTGAGGAATTTCGAAAAGTAGCAAAAAAAAAGGGGGATTTAAGAAATAAAAGTGACACAAAAAAGAAGATTTTTTTCAAAAAAGGGGCAACTATTTTAGAAACAAAAATTCAAAGTAAAAACACGATTTTGAGTTAGTTTTGTTAATTTTTTCATAGATTATATTTTATTTTCAAGTAATAATTGAAAAACATAACAAAAACATTAACAATTTATAGACAAAAAACTAAATAACAATTCATGAATATCTTATATGTATAATTAATACCGAAGTATATTTATTTGACGTAGGATGATGAAAATCTTTCCAAATTAAAGAAAACTCCGTCAGAAGAAAAAGCATCACTCATATTTTTTTTTTTTTGTTTTGTTTGTGTTTATTATTTTAGCTTATTTCAAAAATGTTCGGTTTGAAATCTACTGATGATTTTCTTAAGCAGGAAAGAAACCAATATAGACGTTTTTTAATCGAAACAATAAGCATGTAGTACATACATATCGTTACCTTAATATAGAAAGGCCATAACTATTTTTTTTTTCAAATGGAAATTTCTGCATTTTTTCAAACATAATTGTTCTATCGAAATATACAAAAAACTCGATTTAAAAAAATTGAGTTAGGGTCTTTCTATATAAAGGTAACGATATGTATGTATAATATAATCAGAAATTGTTGTACTTTAAATAAATAATAATATATGCAAAATTTTCTGAGGTCTAAATTTTTTGGAAATGTGGCTATATATATTTCTTGACAAGATCTTCTGTTGGACTCCAATCTTCCAAATCAACTTCCAACAAATTTAATCATAGACACTTGCTTATTTCTTCTAATCAACTCAAACTTTGTTACAAAAATGTCAGCTTTCGTATAGGTTTATATAAAAAAATAGTCTGTCATCAGCGTTGTCAACTTTTAAATTTCAAAAAGCACTGCAACCAGGAAAAAAACTCGTAATTTAAGTAAAAAAACAATAAAATAAAATTTTTTTGTTTTATTAAAAAAAAAGCAATGTGAGTCCGATCACAGAGGAGATGTGTAAACATCTAGTAATGAAAATTATTTTTTAAGTTGGAAGTACTTATGCTTTTAGTATATTTTTTTAAATTAATCAATTAAAAGTATCAAAACTTTCAATATTGTAAATACATATGAATTTGTTGGTTTTTGTTTGTTTTTAACCCCCGACTAAAAAAAGGGGTGTTAGAAGTTTGTAGTGTGTGTCTGTGTATCTGTGTGTCTGTCCGTGTCCAGGTACAGGCCAAACGGCTGGACCGATTTTCATTTAGTTTTTTCTGTTTGAAAGACGACTTGATCGAGAGGGTCTTAGCTGTGTTTCAAGAAAATCGGTCCAGCCGTTTAGAAGATATAACATCTTTTCTGAAAAAAGTCGGGGGTTTTTAAAATTTTGGATTTTTGTTATATTAAACTTATTTGGTTAGGGCACACTGCAGTATATGTATATGTACTGCATTCAAAATTGCAGTAAGCAGTAAATGTACTGATTACTAAAAAAAATTCAGTTAATTTTTACTGCTAATGAAATTTAATTTGCATTACTAGTAAAATCGTAGGGCCGTAATCATAATAAAATTGTAGCAAGTGGCAAAGTTTTTTCATTCAAATTTTGAAACTTTTGTATGAAAAACATTTAGCCACTTGGTAGAATTTCATTATGAATACGGGCATTACTGATTACTAAAAACTCAATGCACCTCATCATATAACAAATCATTAAGGCAATTTATAAAAATTGTAGAAAAAAATTTTAGTAATCAGTAAAAATTAACTTGTTAAACATTTTTTATTGTTTTTACTGAAACTTTAGTGGTACTGCAGTGCTCATCTATGGTAAATGCCTTTACTTTTACTTTTTAATTTTTAATTCCTGTTGTTCATCGTTTAGTTGTTGCTGTTCTTGTTGTTGTGGACGCATTGCAATTAAAATAAATTCAGTAAAGTGCGACTTTGACTCGCGCACATTCGGTTTTGATAATTTTCTTTTGATTTAGCTTTCTTAATTTTTTAAGTTTTTTCAGTTTAAACGATTTTTTTCAGTTTTATCGCTTTTTTCTCGTTTTGGCGTTTTTTTCTCTTTTTGGTTTTTTTAATTTTCGAAATTTTTTTCATTTTGGCGTTTTTTCTGTTTTTTGGGGGTTTTTTTCATTTTGGCGATTTTTTTCTGTTTGTGGGGTTTTTAGTTAGGCGATTTTTTTTATTTTTGCGATTTTTTCCTATTGGCGATTTTTTTGTTTTGAGGATTTTTTTCATTTTTGCGATTTTTCCGGTTTTTCGCGATCTATTTTAGTCCTAGAGATTTTTTTTGGTGTTTTTTTCGTTTTGGCGATTTTTTTTTTGTTTTTGGCGATTTTTTTATATTTGGCGATTTTATATTTTTTGGATTTTTTAGTTTTACCGTTTTTGAAAATTTCAAGAGTTTTGCTCTTACGGTTTCCAAGATACAGCAAGTTGTCAAAATTACAAAGTCAAAATTGCATTAACTGATGGAACACCCATTGATTTAAATTTTTTAAATTTAGTGTTAATTGTTGTAGTCTGTATAAAAATACACTAACTTTTAAAGTTTCAAGTGTATATATGTACATACAATTGTATGTATATTACACGGGATTTTAACATTTTTCGTTGCTCGTTTTGGAACACCCTTTAGTTTTTAACTCTCATGTATTTGTTGTTGTAGTGGTCAAATGTCTACACATTGTGTCCAAATTTCAAGTCCGTAGCTCTTACGGTTCATTTTCACCTTTGGTGTACGGAAATATGCAGAAAAATAACCGGCTGCGGCGCACCGTCGGCTTCGAGCCGGTCGACTTGTTTCTCTGCTTGGTATTGCTTCTTTCAAACACTAATACACTCATACATAGCTCACACCGATTTGACAATGCAAAGCAAAAGCAAAAAGCAAAGAAATCCCAGCAAAGAAATCTCAGCAAAAAAATCAAAGTCAAAAGATTTTTACCCCCTAGCGTATAGATGTTTACACATCAAAAATTTGTATATAAAAAATATAGAAATTGGTTGACCTTGCATTTTATCCCTAAAACTTAAAATTTTAAACATCCGATACACATTTTGAATCAATGAGAATCAGTGAATTCTAAAATCAATATAACCAAACCTTTTTAAGTTATTATAAAAAATTAAATTTTTTTCGTCAACGAAGAAACAAATCACCTGAAATTAGTCAAATTAGCAGCAGTTGGCAAGTCATTTTGACTGGCTGATTCAATTTTGAACTCGATGGGTGTAGTAGTTAATTTTCTTAAAATCAAGACTTTCAAAATTTGATTTTTATTAAACAATGCTGTGGAAACATTCTTTCACAGGAAATGCAATACTAATAACAAACTTACAAAATTAAAAAATAGTAATTTGCAAGCTAACCACGTTATTTAAACTTAAATTATATGTACTATTTTTTTAGAAAAAAGTAACGAAGTAGGTTATAAATATGTAACTTCTGCGTTTAAACATTGAAGTTTGACTAGAAAATATTTCCCTATTAGACTATACTTGCATTATATTATGTATTCTTTGTCGTGTGCAAAACACTGTTTCCATTAATTTTCTTCAACCAAGTTTTGTACAATCTTATTAGAATATTTTGAAATGTTCCATTTAACTTCAGTGCTTATGTTTTTTAAATGTTAGACTTCTTCAAAAAAAAAATATATATATTATATAAGGAATTTGAGTTTAGTGCCACCGCCAAGAAATAAAAAGCACTAAAAATTAGTTTAAAAAAGCACCGAGCACTAACTTCAACATTTTTCGCGTCAAAAATTTCAAAAAGCACTAAAAACGGTCCGAAAAGCACCAAGTTGACAACGCTGTCTGTCATAACCCTGCAGTCAGACTGGGGCCAAGTGTCGCTATGTCAACACGAAAATTCTAGTAGTAGTTACATTGTCTACAATTTCTCTTCTATTCGTCAGTATAAAAGAAATAGAGAAAACAGATGTGGTGTATTTCAGGTGGATTTTGTTACAACTTGTCACTATACATAAATTTGTATGTACGTAAGGTATAGAAATGTACCAGTAAATGTCTGGTTGGTATGTCTCCATGTTCCCATAAGAACTATGAATTCACTATCTAGTCAATTGTTTTAGTGTTACTAGTAGATTTTCAATGACAAGCACATGCTAAATATCTATAGCATAAAGTATTGTATGGGGAATAATTGTAGGGTAGTACTGGTGACAAAGTCAAAAGCGACTCAGTACATTTTCACTATTCGCACTTTCTGCAGGGAAGAAATAATACTAATACAGAAGCATATTGCTGCGAAAAAATATTAAATCAAGTAATGATATTTCTAAAAAGGGGCAAAAAGGGTCAAAGCGTAACAAAAAGTAGCAGATTTAGCTGATTTTAAAAAAGAGTCACTAAAAGTATCAAAAATGTAATAAAGTAGCAAATTGATACTTTAGTAGCACAAACGGTCACGCTGCTCGATTACCTCTTTTTAAATTTTTTGCTGGGTACTTTCATGTAAGTTTAACCGAGAGGCAAGAGTGTTAGTCAAACTGTTTCGTTTTCCTCCATATACATATATGTATGTATGTATGTATGTATGATGTAAGTGGTGTGTATGTTTATAAGAAAAAAAGTCATCATTATGCTGGCAGGCCGGCCTGTGTAAGTAAAAAAAGGGGAATATTTTTTATTGCATGCCTGCTGTGTGCAGTTGTGTGTAGCCTCTTTCCTCCTCCTTACCCTCTAGCAACGTTTACAGAACACTGAGTTGAATTTGCTGTTTTATTTATTTTATAATGTGAGGTCAATGACAAGTATTGGATTGGCGGCTGAGTGTAGATTCTCACATGTTTCATTTGTACGATTTTGTCTCTTGATGATGTATGTATGTTCGCATGTATGAATAGTTGTTTGTTTTTTTTTATTTTTTTTTTTTTTTTTTGAAAATTGTCTGATTACCTAAACGAGACACATAACGACAAACTAACCAACTTTCCAGAACTCGTGCCAGTTCATCTGCGGCAGAGTGTTTAAATGCAAAAAATATTAAATGCAACATGTGTTTGGTTTTTTGGCAAGAAGAATGAATATAACCCTAAACGGTTGAAAAGGGTTAAATAAATCAATATTGCAAAATGCAATCTGCGCCCGAAACATTCCTTTTGGAAATTGATACCAGTTATATTTTCGACAACTATCTGGTTCAAGAACTGACTTTTGTTTTGCCTATAACTTGTCTTGAGGCTTCATTAGTCTTTACTTTCTGTTGCTGTTCTGTGCCGTTCCTTTCTGTATAAAATATTTTGCAATTACTTTGTCTGTGAAAAAAATCAGCTGGCTAACTAAAGAATTGATTACACTTGTACACAAAATATCACCACACACTAATACATACACACTTTTGGCCATCACTTAACGTTTAATTCTATTTTCTACAGATTTGTTTGCAACAGAACAGAGCGAAAAAGGAAAAACTAACCACACATACAGATTTTCAACTCAACGGAAACAAAACAGCTGATTCAGAACAGAACAGCACGTACAAACTAATTCTGCCTTTAACCGCCAAAAAGGAAAAGCTCAAGCGATAATTTTATGAACCAAAATCGATTATTTGCGATTGTAAATAAGGCGATTGAAAATAATCGATTTTCGTTTAAAAAAAACGAGATCCAAAACATATCGAGCCATAACCGCTAAAACAGCTTAAGCGACACATTTTTTTAACTTCGTTTTTTTGACGAAAATCGACTATTTACGATCGCAAATGATCGATCGATTTTGGTCAAAACTTGAAGTTTGAAAATTATGTCGCTTAAGCTATTTTCGCGGTTATGGCACGATATGTCGGTTAAGCTTTTTTTTTGGCAGTTATAGCTCGATATATTGACAGCTTAATGTCAAATACTTCACACATTGTTCGAATTTTAAAACATTGATGCTTTATTTCCCCAATTATACCCGGCCATGTAATTTTCAATTATATCTTTTTGGGGTTTCATAATAATTATTTGTTATTAAACAGATTTTAAGATAAGCTTTACTCGATAGCTTCGATAGTTTGATGTAAAACTATCGACCACATTAACGACATCATAATTATATTTTAGATTTAAGATTTGAAAACTTATTGTTAGTTCATATTTGAAGATACAATAAATAAAAGAACATGTATTAAAGAACAAATTTAGCATAGCTAATGGGTAGAGCTCTGTCGTTCATGAACGAACGAGTACAAATGAACGAATCAGTAAAATGAACGAAGTGAGCCGGTCACTTTACTGAGCTGTTTTGGCTCAGCAGTGCTGATAAAAAGTACAATTGAACGAAATGAACGAACGAGCGCACTTGGGTGTTTTTGTTTTGTTTGTTTTTTTTTTGCTTTTTCTTTTTTGTCACATTCTGGTTTTCATTTGCCTGCTTTTAGTAGCAGTATGACCATTATGAAATTAATAAAATTTCCATTAATATTTCTTAAGTTTTTAGAACATATTAAGAGTTTTTTAAACATATTTACCTATGTAGATAATAATATTATAAACAGTCTATTTTGATATTGGCTCTTGCCAATATGAATCGTTTGATTTCTTATTCCTTTAATATTTTAAAAATTTTACTTGCTGATTTTTTTTTTTTTTTTTTGTTTCTTATATTTTCTATTGTTTGTTTTGCTTAGTTTGCTAAACAATTCATAACAAACTCACGGGACAAATGCCCTTTTTATTTGACAAATCAGCTTTTGTTTGTTTGTTTTTATTTCGTTCTATTTCTTGACAAGAGCGGATGAACGAAATGAACGAACTCGTACTTTTTTAGAAAATCGACGAAAATGAGCGGTCACTTGAATGAACGATTTGACACAGCTCTACTAATGGGCCTAATTACGAGTGTCGTATTTCGACTACGACTACGATGATTTTGAACTAGATTAAAGAAACAATGTGGCAATGTTCTTTAGTCTAGTACAAAATCGTCGCAGTCGAAGTCGTAGTACGACACTCGTAATAAGACCCAATGAAAAATTCAGTGGCTCGAAAAAAATCCAGAGTCTTCAACAATTTCATTAGTATTTAAAAATATAATTAAAATATATGTATGTGTAGAGAAACTAGTTTGGGTATGTTAAATGGAGATTTGTGAAAATAAATCCGAGACGATTGGCGGCCGTCGCGATGTCAGTACCACTGAAATTTATCTTTGTGTCGAAGACGTCGAATTTATGAAGACATCTTTGGCTGCTAATTGTCGAATAAAACTTTGAGTTATAAATACATTTATATACATATGCAAGTATTTAAGTACATATACAGAAGGCGTAAAGCAACTGCGGATAATTAGCTTCACAGCTGCCGTCGGCTACCGACTCTTTTAATTACTTGGTTTTGTTTGTCGATAGTATCGATAGTGGAAAAAACTATCGATATTTCACTTAAAACAAAACTATCGATACTATCGATATGTTTGCAGCTCTACATCTGGATATATTAAGATCATTATGATCTCACATTCTCTATGAAGAATATGTCAGCAAGTTATTTATGTATTAAGGCGACTCGCAAAAAATAAAACCAGGGGGCTGTTAAAGCTAAACAATCTCAAACTAGGAAAGTTGATCAGCATCTTAATGGGACACTACAATTTACGAGGAACCTGATTGGAGCTACAGATAACAAAAAATACATGCAAGAAGGACATTGAGACAATAGAGCTCTTTCCTTGTCATTGCCCACCTTTCACACATGCGAGTTCCCGCCTTTTTTTTGAGGATAATACCTTACCGGAGATTACCCACCTTAAGAGGTATTGACTGCAAAATATTGAGAGTAATACATCAATGATACTAATGGTAGAATTAGTCGATTCGTATAGTGTTACTTTTGAAGTGGTCGTATCGTTTAATTCTGGATGTTGGTGTTAGTAAAAAACGTGAAGTTGCCAGCGAACGTGTCAGCTGTTATTGTATTTCTCTTTGCTTTATACATGTGTGTGTGTGTGTGTGTGTGTGTGTGTGTGTGTGTGTGTGTGTAAGAGAGAAGTTGACGTAGAAATCTATTTTCTGTATATTTCTACTTCACATACGTTACGATACATATTAAATAAACAGCAAAATGGTTTATTTATGTTACAGATGTTGTCAGCTGGTCCGCCAACCCACGATAAGAATCTACTAATTCTAATATAAGTTATCATTCTAGGTTGGGGTTAGTTTATTTTTAGAGAAATAACACTCAGCAATGAAAGAATACTACTATTACTAGGTGTTACCTTATTTAGGAAAGGGATAGTGATAGAGAAGACAGGTCGTGAAGGAAAAGATATATGAAAGCTTCATTCTTTTATAGCTCTGTTTTTTTTATAATGCAGTGTTGTAGGGCCTCTGGTGTTAAATGAGGCGTTTTAAAATTTTTTTAAGCTATGCTTAGTAGCCATTTTATGGGTTATTTTATTTCGCCGATGATGCTGCTACACAACGAAGGAGGGCGCTCCGATGATTAGGATTAATATCTGCTGAAGTGGTGGTTGGCTGAAGGCTGTGGTTGAGAAAACCACATTATGTTCTGTGAAACAAATGTGTGGTCGTCGAAAACTAGTTATTGTTATTTTAAACAATTATTTCGTTACAATAATGTAATGTAATGTTTGAATTTAATAATAACATTATCACATCCATATAAAAGTGTGATATGGTTAGAATTTAACAATATAGTTTTGTTAAAAACTTATGACTACAACATAATTTGTATTATTATTTAAAAATAATATAATGTAAATAACAATATAATGTTCTCCAAAACCATACTATGTTAAGTTTTAAAAAAAAAATCTTTTTCAGAAACACCTGTCAGTTCAGCATTTCGTTTGTAAGCTATAGGTAGTGTTAATAAATAAAGTATAAACAAAAGGGTAGATCAATAAAAATATATAAACATTTGTGTATCTTTTTATATAGACATGTCTGTATGTCGTGTAAGTATACATTTCTATATATATATACATTTTATTTCAATAATATTAATTTATTTTTATTTCGAATTTAACGCACAGCTGTTTCTACAATAAAAATATGATTAAAAAACAAAATAGTATTATTACATTAAATAATACTGTGGTCGTATTTAACAATATTAATATAATATTAGGACATGGTATGGTGAGTCTCAATTATATTTTAGTCACATCTAACAATAGTGTTGTCATATTTACAATACTAAGATTATAATATAATTAACTCAGATAATAATATAATTAACTCAGATAATATTATAATTAACTCAAATAATAATATTGTTAAAGTTTTTTTTTATTAACAATAATATGATTTGACTGCTACCATATAATTCAATCATAGTATGTTGCTGTTTGATTATGGTTACCTCAACCATATTTTTTCTTTGCGTGAAGGGACACTAATGCACAACACAAAAATTCATAGTGTTGTTATTTAATCGTCGGCATCGAACCCATGACCTTTGGTTTTTTAGTTAACGTGCTAACAACTTCAGTCAACGCCACATGTTAGCCCAAAACAGTCTTGTAATTGCTTATGTTCTTTGACATGAGCGTAATGGCTACTCTCCTCAACCTAACCTATGCATAGAAGAGTTCTTTTCCTGCAAAGACTAGATGATAAAGCGGGAAAGCGTCTTAGAAAAAATTTATAAAAACAAGCAACATGATTGTTTTATTGTGTTCGATGGATTAATAATATTCGCTTTCCTAGGTTCAAAATTTAATATCGTGTACATACATTACTTCAATATTTATATTGATGGTGAAATTTTGCCACCGTCAATTATGCGTAATTGCAGCAGTGCAAGAAAGGCCGTCTTCTACTGTGCAAAAAAATATTCTTGCAGAGCAAATGTGCCATTGCTTTGATGACAGATAAAACGAACAAAGGTTTGGTGTGAGACGAAAACTTGCAAAATTTCTAAAAATCATGTATAGCTCCTATGATCCTAACTCGACTAAATTCATTCAGAGCACATCCTTTTGTGTTCGCTTGGCCAATAAAACGCAACTACGCATTACCGAGAGAATTCCTATTTTAGCCGTACTGTTCGTAGGTGGAAAAAACTACCTTCGGAGGTCTTTCCAGTCACTTTCAATGTGAAAATTTTCAAATCGTATGTCGAATAATGGCTTACTTCCTCTATCCTCCTTTCCATTACCTATTTTCGTGAATTTAGTATAATGCATTCCCTGAGTAAGGTTCATCCTCAGAGTGCGTGTCCTATTAAAAAAAAATTCCCTTTAGCACTAACTAGAAGCAATTGTATACTGCTAGTTGGGTATTGACTGCACACTGTTGGAGGGATTCGTATGCGTTCAAAATAGCACAAATATTTGAAAATGTAAGGAACCTGGAACGGTAGTACCACTGCTCGGCTCTAGGCCGTACAATATATTACTGTCTTAGCGTTCACACTATTTGCAGTCTTGAACTTGTATCGAGAGTATAATTGTAATTCAATCTAAAATCTAAGTAAGAGTTATTCGTTATAGGCAGCGCAAACTAGACTGCTATATTTTAAAGGGTTCTTGTCATCTGATCAAGGATCAATCCCTTTTTATGCAAGGGTTTTTGACTATCCGGATTAACCTAACTTAACCCAAACTCCTCGAGTTTGAAATAAATTTGTTTCAGCTTCACAGAAAATAGAGTTTAGTAGGATATGGCTAGCCAGGAAACCAGTAACCAGTTGTATATTCTTGCTGTTAAATTTCAGGATGTAGAACATTTCACTATTTTAGCCACGGAGAGGCTCGATAATCGAGAGTTCCTCTCTCTTATTGGTAGCTTGATCAAATGCAACCACAAGAATGGTGTAGTCCCACAAGGGAGGTAGCAGAGACCTTCATAAATGGAATCATTACTGACCTACTGGCTGATGTAACGTTGAGAAAAGAAGCAGAAAAAACAACTTCTTTATCTTGTGCAGCGCTTTGCAAAAGAGTCAAAATATTATAAAACAAGTCTGGGTCGAAACTTTCATAAAAGCATAAATTACAGATCCATTTGTCTATTGGAAAATGGTGCAGCCATATAAATCTTTTTTTATTTAAAAAAAAAAACAATCGGAATCCCCATGAAAAGGCGCTTCCTAGCCATTGGGATTGGTTGCTTGGTTGGTTTGCATGGCTGCCTGCTACACGTAGGCTATTCAAGTAGAATCAAGATGATTCCTTTTTGAAAGATCGGTGTCAACCTATGTAGAACCGTATCTAAGTATACGGATACGGTAATAGGTACTAGATCCAACCCGTCGCGATGAGATATCTGATAAGGTCACTCAAGCAAATCTCAGATAAATCTGAAAGGTCGTCTAGTATATTTCTGCCTAAAAAATTGTGTCTCGACTCATGCAAAGCCGGACATTTGCAAAGAAAATAGAAGGTTGTTTCTTCTTTGCTTTCTTCTCGACAACTTGGGAGAACTCATTATAGAACAGGAGTATCCTACTAGCATATCTGTCAACCTTTCAGTGCCTTTTCATGACTACAATTCCATTACGAGGAATTCGTAAATTGTGTCTAGAGCACAATAATGTTACGTTCGTCTTACAAAGATATCTTCATAATGAGTAAACCTTCCTCATAAAAACAGGCTGGCATATGTACTCCAATCTTTATGTTAGCGCTGAAATACCTCTATCTTAACTAAGTAAACTATGAACGAATGCTCCAGTCATTTAGAGTATCCCAATGAAAATTCCTGCCCATTTTAGGGTTAATTAAGTAAAATGCTGTGCGGTATTTTAAGTATTAATGTCTACACAAATATTTAAGCCTACCAAATGCATGATGTGATAACCGTATACCTTTCTTTCCTGCAATCATCTCTTCTTCGGAGCAAGCTGGTGGCTCATGTAACGTTGAGGAAAGAAGCACAAACAAAAAATATAAGAAATACTTTTAATCTTTCTGGCACTTCTTTATCTTGTGAAGCGCTTTTATTTCGTTATAGAACCCCCTACTTTGATGGGCTTTTAGTCAACTGCAAGTATCAGATGTTGTTGTACTTGCTGTCTGTGGAAAGTAGCTCTTGTTATATTTGCCTTCTTTTTTTTGGTATCGATGAGTAGAGAATGATGTCGATGTCGTCATGGTTAAAGATGATGCTGATGACGGTACGATGTTGATGATGATGATGATGACCAACGCATTGCATTCAAGCAGAAAAAAAGATACACATGTTTTGATAACATTGTGATGCAGTTCAACACTCATTCATTCATTCATTTATGCAGTCCTTCCTTCTTTCATAAGTGCGTCCGTCTGTCGTTCCTTGAGGTGTGTGTGTCTGAATATGTGTGCAAGTGTTTTTCTTTTCATTTTGGGGCAGACGATTTTTCAATTTGTGATTAATTTCAAAAGAGGAAAAAAAAACATTTTGTGGACAAAAAAAAAAAAAAAAAAAAAAAAAGATTGCTTAAATTGAGGGGTTCACATGTAACAAGAGTGTGCGGCGAGTGTATGGGAATAAACTGATTGGGTGTGAAAGCATAAAATTTGTAATTGAGTCGGGCTGTTTAAAAAACATTGAAAAATTGAGTTTTAATTGTGTTTTAATTTTTTATTTTTTTTTTTTGCGTAAAAATATGAACATTTTGGGTCAAAGTGTGACACAAACAATAAACTAAATATTAAATTTCATTAAGTGTATTGGAATAAAAATAAAATACCTGAGACTTGGTTAATTTAGAATGAAATGGCTTACCTGCAAATAAGAGAAAGAAAAAATAAATATATTGTGATTTTTATTATATTATTATTTTCCTTTTTTAGTGTATTTTTTTATTTGTAAAAGCTCGAGATTGTTTTATTAAAAAATAAATCAATTTCAATTTTATAAAAACGACTGTGAGCTTAACAAACATAAGAAAAGAAATATATACATACATATGTACATTATGTTAAGAAAGAGTACTAAATTTCAATTAGAAATGTAGCAAATAGTTCTATCCTCCGCTAAAGGTCAACAATACTGGCTTTAAATTTCATGCGGCACTTTAAAATAACATCATTCTAAAAAGGTAAGCTAAATATTTATCTTAATCAAGATTATAACAGTTTTTATAACAGCTTGAAATGCATATTTTCTTACTAAGATAGCTTTTATGCAATTTATATAAAGGCACATAGATTTCTTTTTACTTTGCTAAGCAATATAACACTTTGTATAACAGTTTCATATAAAGTTTTTACATATTAAACTGTTTATATGAAATTTAATTAAAAACAAATTATAAATATTTACTCTTAGAAGTTTATATAACAGTTTTATATGTAGTTTTTAAATTTTAAAGTGTTTATACGCAATTTGCTAATAAACAAATTATAAATATTTACTTTTTGACTTATTATAACAGCTTGTAAAACAAGTTCATATGCAGTTTTTAGTTTTTAAAGTGATCATATGCAATTTAAAAAAATACCAATTATGTATAAATATTTACTTTTAGAAACATTATAAAAGTTTGTGTAAATTTTCATATGCAGTTTTTTTAAAAATTGTTTTCTTCAAAAAAAAAAAAAAAAAAAATCAAAACCGTTTGTTCTAGCAATGATTTATGACGGATTGTTTATTTCTATTCAAATTATAACAGTTTGTATAGCAATTGACATAATTCTGTTCTTCAAAAATATTAAAAGCTTTCGTTTTAGCAAAGCTATATTATTAAATGTTTATTTTTATTCACCTTGTAACAGTTTGTATAACAGTTTTGACTAAAAGATTTTCAAACAAATCAAAATATTTGGTTTTAGCAACAATTTATGACAAACTGTTTATTTCTATTCATATTATAACAGTTTGTATAACAGTTTGGATTAACATTTTTTCAAATAAACTGAAATCTTTATTAGTCTTAGCAATAATTTATGACAGACTGTGTATTTCTGTTCATATTTTAACAGTTTTTATAACAGTTTAGATTTGAAAATTTTTCAAACAAATCAAAATCTTTAGTTTTAGCAAAGATTTATGACAAACTGTTTGTTTCTATTCATATTATAACAGTTTGTATAACAGTTCATATAACAGTTTCGATTAAAAAAATTTCAAACAAATCAGAATATTTAGTTTTAGCAATAACTTATGACAAACGGTTTATTTGTATTCATATTATAAGAGTTCGTATAACAGTTTCGATTTAAAAAGGTTCAAACAAATCAAAATCTTTGGTTTTTGCAATAATTTATGACACACGGTTTATTTTTACTCATATTATAACAGTTCGTATAACAGTTTCGATTAAGAAATTTTCAAACAAATCAAAATCTTTAGTTTTAACATTAATTTATACCCAACGGTTTATTTCTTTTCATAGTATAACAGTTTGCACAACAATTCGTATAACAGTTGAGATTAGAAAAATTTTAAACAAATCAAAATTTTTAGTTTTAGCAATAATTTATGACAAATTGTTTATTTTTATTCATATCATAACAGTTTGTATAACAGTTTCGAAAGTTTTTGTTTTTAAAATATATTTAGTATTTTATTTTACACTGTAATAATTCAAAATAAGCTATATTGTTAGTTTATAACAGTTTTTTCGTTATAACAGTTTTTGAAAAAAAAAATATTTTAGCTGCTTCTAAACAATTTGCAGCAAAATAAATTAGGAGCTTTATGAAGGGGAAGAGTAGTTTCAAATAAGAAAAACAGTTGTCATACAAACTGTTCTAATTTTTGTCAGTTTCTAACCGCTTTGAATCTCTTTCCTTTTACTTCTTTCTACTTTATATTTTAGCATAAATGAAATTAATGTACTTTCTTCTTCCTTTCAATTAATCCAATCAGGCGCGTCCTTATTGTTTAAAAAAATATTTTTGTGTTGCAAATATCCTCTGCCAAATACTCGTATCTTCTTTAGATCATTGATGAGGAAAAGAAATCAATTTCCGTATTTCATCTATTGTTGTTCTATTTCTTTTCAGCTTTGCTTGTCAAGAATTATCAACAAAACGATGTCACATTAAAATGCAAATGGAAAGAAGTTAATCAAAAGTCACAAATTGTTCTGCTTTATGAGAGGAAATGAAAGTTTTTTTCAAGTTTTTTTTCCTTTTCATTATTTTTGGCAATGAAGCGTGTAGAGATTAAAAATTTACTGAATAGTGTGTGAATAAGATTAAAAGAAAGAGAGAAAAAAAATAAAGAAAAGTTTGTAAAGATTTTTTGATATGATTTCATGATTTGAATGATAAACTGTCCAAAAAATTTTTATAGAAGATTAAATAAAAAGTTTTGTTTTGAGAGGACTTCATCTTTACTGTTAGTAAACTTTTAGGGAACGTTTTAGAAATTCCTTAGAACTTTGACAGTTCATAGTAACTTCAGTTTTAGCTTCCATATGATATGAAATATATCAGAGAAGAACTGCTATGAAAAACCACATTAGTTTCAGAATTACGAAAAAATTTTCTCTAAATGCCCAGAAGTCTTGCAAGCATACTTTAATATTTTCCTGTTTGATGTTTAAATTTATATGTATGTGTACTAAAGTGAATTATGGCTAATTACCAAGTTGGCAAGAAAATAACAAATAAAAAACGCCTTAAAGTAAATTTTTTTTTGTTAAGTATTTTTCTACCATTTCAATGCAACATACGTACACTCTTAATACTTTTCATGTTGAAAAAAAATTGTAGGGTTTACGTAGCAAATGTGAAGTAATTTTGGCGACCAAAGTTAATTTAACTCAAAAATATTTAAGAGTTGAAGGGAAAATGTGGTGAAGCGGAACCACAAGTTTGTCACAAGGAATAACTTTAAATATTACTTGAACGGTTTGGGACTCCAGGGAAATCCCATAGAAAACATAATGGCATAATTTTCAACTACAAACTCTATAGCGGTTACATCAGGCAGACACAAATGAAAGTTATAAGTAGAAACTTATTGTCAGCAGATTATGCTGTCGCCTGGTTATATCTACAATCTGAGCAACATTAGAACCGCAATATTCGGACTACTGTTTTCAAAGTTTTACTAACACCCGGAAGCTCCACTGTTGTCTCGAATGATAAACAAATTATGTAAAACCGTTTGGCAGCACAGCGATTATGGTACTACGAGCTTCTTTATGGTCCTACAGATCTGCGGCGGTAGGTCCTTCTGCACAAAAATTCCTCTACAACCACAGCAACAAACTCAGCACTAAAGCATAGTGGCTGGCGTCCAAGGAAAAAAAAACATTGTCTCACAAAATATTTAAAACCTTCTCAAAAATAACTATTTTAATCTGGTAGAGGGAAACCAAAAATATAATAAATAAAAGTGTATATTGTAATTTTTAAAGTTTACGTCTGTTAGACTAGGTGAATATACGGCAATTTTAGTTGAGCAACTTTCGAGTTAATGGAAGAGAGAGAAGAAGATAATAAAGAGTGGAGGAGTCATCATATTTACCTCTCTCTCTCTCTCTCTCTCCCATAAATCAAAAAAATGCTCAATTAAAATTTGGCCTTAACCAGTGTTGTCAACTCGGTGCTTTTCGCACCGTTTTTATTGCTTTTTGACATTTTCGACGCGAAAAATTTTGATGTTAGTGCTCGGTGCTTTTTTAAAGTAATTTTTGGTGCTTTTTATTTTTTGGCGGTGGCACTAAACCCAAAATTCAAAAAGAAATTTCTTTATATAATATATATATATATATTTTTTTTTTTTTTTTTTTGAAGAAGTCTAACATTTAAAAAACATAAGCACTGAAGTTAAATAGAACATTTCAAAATATTCTAATAAGATTGTACAAAACTTGGTTGATGAAATACGTGCATTTTATTCTCAAACTTTCACATTTTAAGCATAATTAATGGAAAAAGTGTTTTGCCAATATTTTCTAGTATATACTGTAAATAGAGAATAATTCTCTTACTGCAATGGAGAAACTTTGATTTCGCTACCGAGTTTTGGGCAGAAATAAAATCTTATAACGACTCATTTGATATAAACTTGTTTGGGGCATTATCGAAATTGCATTCCCATCAAACTTCAATCTTTAAACGCAGAAGTTGATCACTTTTTTACCTCTATTACTTTATTTAAGTCTCAAATACGTAAAAAATTGTCTTTACACTTGGCTTTATATGCACACACAAAAAATCGTAGGTTATATTTCCTAAAATTATGGTATAATTTTAACTAATTGAAAGGGTAGAATGGCATTTACAAAGTTTTTCAAACAATTTAGCAAAAAATTTTAGTTGACTTCTATGTTCGAAAAATCAACTAAAATTTTTGTTAAAACTCCTTAACGACCAGGAAAGTTCATATTTTTATTTTTTTGTGAATTATCTAAATAGAAAAGTAAATTTAAACATATATAATGCGGCAAATTATAATGGATTTTATTTAGTTAAATTAACTACCTATAATTCGATCATTTTCATGGATTGTAGCTATTTTCGCGATAATAAATAATAATTAAAGAATTTTTGCATTTGTAATAATTTATTAGAAAGTATTGTAATATGTATTCTATGTGTAGGTATGTACATAATATGTATACATAGGAAACAAATGTCTTATAAAAAATTTAATAAATTTATTTCCACAACGTTTTAATAAGCATATTCGGCCCTGTTCGTACGATTGCAAATCGATTCAATTTACAAAAAAGCGCCGATTCTTCTCGGAATCCTTCTGCATAACTTTCATCACGTCTATTTCAATGTCATACAAAGACCATTTACCTCAGCGCATGCTCTCGAGCCATAAAGAATAAACTCACGTACCATACGAGAAACATCACCAATGAATTTTACGAAATTCTTATAAACGTACATTCAGTATGGTTTTACCTATACCAGGTGGCCCGTACAAGTTCACGCCCTTTAGTTGAGCTATACCCAGATCATCTAAAAGTTCTGGATGCTTGACGGTAGAGCTGCAAAACTATCGATAGTACTATCGATAGTATCGATAGTTTTGTTGTAAATGAAATATCGATAGTTTTTTCCACTATCGATACTATCGGTAAAAAAAACAAGTAATTAAAAGAATAAAAATAATCGAAGTCAGTAAACAGTAGCCGGCAGCTTTGAAGCAAATTATCCGTCGTTGATTTAAGCTTTTGTACAGCGATGCAAAAGTTTGTACAATTGTATAATTTTGGCGCTATTTGAATGCCAAAAGTACCGTAGCACCGCAATGACCCATTTAGCACTACTGGAATCTCTTTATATTATATAGGGTGTTTTTTTTAGAGGTATAGAACTTCGAATTGAAATAAAACACAAGAAAATCGTTTTAATGTCCATCAATTTGGCTTTATTGGAAGGATAATTTTATGCCATTAATGTTTAAATATGATTTCGGGCATGTGGCCGCCGCGGCTGGCTCGAATAAAGCCAATTCTACAGGTCCAATTTTCAACCACTTTTCGAGCATATGGGGCCGTATGTTGGCAATAACGCCACGAATGTTGGCTTCCAAGTCCCCTAACGTTTCTGGTTTGTTGGCGTAGACGAGCGACTTCACATATCCCCAAAGAAAATAATCCAATGGTGTCAAATCACACGATCTTGGTGGCCAATTGACAGGTCCATTCCGCGAAATTATGCGATGGACGATTATGTTGACCATAAAATGGACGGAGCTTGCGGTAAACTTCGCGAACTGAACCATTATTTTCGAAATAAATTTGCACGATTTGCAAGCGTTGTTCTTTTATCAACCTGTTCATGATGAAATGGCAAACCAAACTAAATATTAATCACTTGACAGCTGACAAAATGGCCGCCAGTTAAAAAAGTGATGCCAACTTAAAGTTCTATACCTCAATAAAAAACACCCTTTATTACATGCCAAAAATAGCATTAAAATATATTAACCCCCTTATGCAAAAAATAATGCGTGCTTGAAGTGTACATTAAAAACAATTTCCATAGAAAAACCGGTTTTAACGTTCACTAATTTTTTTGCACAAGGGGGTTAATCTTTAGCTCGAAGGTATTAGAAAATTAAGTAAATCAAACGATGTTTTCCGGTACTTAAAGAATTGCCGGAGGAATGTTATTTATTCCAAATTCATCTGCAAATGTGGAAATTTTATTTTCCTACCAAGGAGAGAAGCCGACTATTTGCATCGACTGTGAACAATCGAATAAAAAAAAGGTTATGAACGTAGTATATCGTAAATGTTACTTTTATCGGGTGTTTTTTTTAGAGGTATAGAACTTTGAATTGAAATAAAACACAAGAAAATCGTTTTAATGTCCATCAATTTGGCTTTATTGGAAGGATAATTTTATGCCATTAATGTTTCAATATGATTTCGGGCATGTGGCCGCCGCGGCTGGCTCGAATAAAGCCAATTCTACAGGTCCAATTTTCAACCACTTTTTCGAGCATATGGGGCCGTATGTTGTCAATAACGCCACGAATGTTGGCTTCCAAGTCCCCTAACGTTTCTGGTTTGTTGGCGTAGACGAGCGACTTCACATATCCCCAAAGAAAATAATCCAATGGTGTCAAATCACACGATCTTGGTGGCCAATTGACAGGTCCATTCCGCGAAATTATGCGATGGACGATTATGTTGACCATAAAATGGACGGAGCTTGCGGTAAACTTCGCGAACTGAACCATTATTTTCGAAATAAATTTGCACGATTTGCAAGCGTTGTTCTTTTGTCAACCTGTTCATGATGAAATGGCAAACCAAACTAAATATTAATCACTTGACAGCTGACAAAATGGCCGCCAGTTAAAAAAGTGATGCCAACTTAAAGTTCTATACCTCAATAAAAAACACCCTTTATATTTAGATCTCAGCAACTAATATTCATTGTGCACCTTTCTGGCGTTTTGTTAATTGATTTTTAGTTAATTAAAAAGTACAAGTATTAAAAAAATATATATAAAGAATTAGGTACAATCGTACTGAAAAAATTAAATTTTTTTTGAAAGTTAGTACAATTTGTAAATATGACATCGCATCCCTGCTTCTGTATACATAAGTACTTAAATACATACATATGTATGTATATGAATTTATTTATAAATCCAAGTGTTATTCGACAAATAGTAGTCACAAGTACCTTAATAAATTCAACATCGTCGACACAAAGATACATTTTGGTGGCACTGATATCGCGACGGCCGCCAATCGTCGGATTTATTTTGACATACCCTAGCGTGTTTCCCTACAATTTTTTTTTTAATTGTACCTACATACCTAACTACATATCCAGCGTAATCTTCGATGTAATCGTATGCGATAAAAATTAAATTTTTAGAAGAAGGTTAAAATTGTCGCTTACGATAAAACTTTACAGTAAGTGACTTAAAAGTTATCAACAATTTTCGCATTTTGATAATTCTAAACCATGGGTAGGCCCATAAAATTATAAGTTCAATAAAAAAGTATATTTTGGATAATGTGCCGCTTACGATAAAATCGAAAAAAAGGCTCGATATATTTTTATATACTAATGAAAATGTTGAGGACTCTTGATTTTTTTTCGAGTCAAATGTAGTTTATGTGGCAACTTTTATAAAACTATTCGATACTATCGATAGTATCGATAGTTTTACATAAAACTATCGAAACTATCGAGTGGAGCGACTATCGATAGTTTTGCAGCTCTACTTGACGGGTAATTCAATAACTTATTTAATTTCTTTGATTTGGGATCAACTTTATTGGGCAGAATTTTATGTAAAGTTTACTCTCGTGGTGGAACAAGGCAACAGGACACAAACACAATGAAAATATCCGGGCTCAGTTGGTTTATCTATAGTAATTAAAAATAATAATTTTACACAAAATGAAAAATTTTTAAAATTTCAAGTATACGTACCTTCTGTCTCAAAAATTTTCTTTTGACAATAAAATAGAAATGAATTCAATCAAAATAATTCTGAAGAAGATACCTTATTGTAATAGTTATGTTAACGCGGATTTAAGGTAAAGTGTAATGTACAAATTACCTAACTGCATAGTTAATAATACCCAAGTTTTTTACTTTCATATAAAAAAAGTTACCTATGCAAGAAGCTTAGTTAATATTACCCCTTATATTTTTTTGTGTGTAAAAGCGGCCTGAAACGAGAAAATTGTGTTGCTACTAGAGCTGCCGTTTTAGGTTACATATTTATAACCTACTTCGTTTCTTTTTTCTAAAATAATAGTACATATAATTTAAGTTTATATAACTTGGTTAACTTGCAAATTAATCTTTTTTTTAATTTTGTAACTTTGTTATTAATATTGTGTTTGCCGTGAAAGAAGTTTCCCACAGCATTGTTTAATAAAAATCAAAATTTGAAAGTCTTGACTTTAAAAAAACTAACTACTACTCCCATCGAGTTCAAAATCTAATCAGTAAGTCAAAAATACTTGCCAATTGCTGCTAATTTGACTAATTTCAGGTTGACGTTGACGAAAATTTTTTATAATAACTTTAAAAGGTTTCGTCAAATTGGTTTTAGAATTGACTCATTCTCATAGAATCAAAATGTGTATCGGATGCTTCAAATTTGAAGTTTTAGGGATAAAATGTAAGGTCAACCGATTTCTATATTTTTTATATACACCATTTTTTTATATAACAAAAAAAATTTTAATTTAGTGCTTTTTTACTTAAATTACGCGTTTTTTCCTAGTTTCAGTGCTTTTTGAAATTTAAAAGTTGACAACGCTGGCCTTAACTGATCTATACTTCTATTATGTAATCCGAATCGAATGGAAATGTTTTTTTTCGAATTGAAATGCTAATAACCTACAAATTCCAGCAGTTTTATTTTCGAAATGAATTACATAATAACCCCCCAGTCTTGCTCGATATTAGTCTCCACAAGTAGGCTGACTGCCCAAACGTATCAATACAAAGTTGCTATACTTTTAGGATACTGTATTAATATCGTGTAAAAATACAAAGTTGCGAAACATTGTAACCACGATCATCAACTTTAAAACTGATGCACTCTCTGATTGCTTCCCAGCAAAAAATTACACATTACCATTAGAACTACTTGCCATATAATGACTTACTTTTCTGATTGCCAATTTTCATTACTCGCTTACAAATCACATTACCTAGAATTTAAATAAATTACGTGCAAGTTGCTAAATGAAGAGAATGATCTTTTTAGACGAAATAGATCACGTGAAATGTTGAAAAATAAAAAAAAATGTAAGTACTTCTCAAGAATCGATTATTTTAGTCTCACGCCTGGTTAAAATCATTAAGATGGTAATCCAGTAGGGAAGTGCTTTCACCAAAAATGCTCAATTCCAAACTTGATTACCTTTTTTGAAATTATTTGCTGGGTTGCTTGCGGCGTTTTCAAAGGGTTTGCATTGTCAATGTTTTATACTGCGGCATTATTAAGCATTATATTCGAAGAGAAAGCAATTGACCTTTTTGGCAGTCAGCCATAGTGGCAATTAGATCCCAGAATACCGAGTGTTTTTGAAAGATATACCCAGACATTCGCCGTTGACCCTTGCATGGGTTCCTGTATCGGAAAAGTATTGCGAATGTCCTTGCCAGAATCACCAGGACTCAAGAAACAATTCAGAAGATTTGGCATATTGGAATCCCTTTAACCCCTACCCCGCTTCGAAAAAAAAAATGGAGAAGGAGATAATCTCACACAAGTTTCAATAAATTGCGAACAAATGATGGGAAAGAGCTCATCTGGAATGGGACCATAAAAATCAGGTACTAAAGTAGATAATCCAGAGAGAACATGCACGCAGAGAAAAAATATGGTTGAGGCAACCATAATCAAACAGCAACATACTATGATTGAATTATATGGTTGGAGTCAAATCATATTATTGTTAATAGAAAAGCAAACTTTAATTATATTATTATCTGAGTTAATAATAATATTATCTACAAGAACAATTGACTTTGTTGTACCTAATCTTATTATTGTTAATATGACAACACTATTGTTAGATGTGACTAAAATATAATTGAGACTCACCATACCATGTTTTAATATTATATTAATATTGTTAAATACGACCACAGTATTATTTAATGTAATAATACTATTTTGTTTTTTAATCATATTTTTATTGTAGAAACAGCTGTGCGTTAAATTCGAAATAAAAATAAATTAATATTATTGACATAAAATGTATATACAGAAATGTATACTTACACGACATACAGACATGTCTGTTTAAAGCGATACACAAATGTTTATATATTTTTATTGGCCAACCCTTTTGTTTATACTTTATTTATCTATTAATTTATTTAACAACACGCGTGCACTACCGATAGCTTACAAACGAAATACCAAACTGACAGATGTTTCTGAAAAAGAATTTTTTTTAAAACTTAACATAGTATGGTTTTGGATAACATTATATTGTTATTTACATCATATTATTTTTAAATAATAATACAACATAATTTGTAGTCATAAATTTTTAACAAAACTGGGGGTCTACTCTGTAATTCGAAACGAAAGAAAATATTTTCGAATTTGTATCTTAATAACATGTAAATTCGAAAGCCTTTTCTTTCGTTTCGAATTACAGAGTAGACACCCTGTATTGTTAAACTCTAACCATATCACACTTTTTATGGATGTGATAATGTAATTATTAAATTCAAACATTACTCTGTTTATCGTAACGAAATAAATGTTTAAAATAACAATAACTAGTTTTCAACAACCACACATTTGTTTCAGAGAACATAATATTGTTTTCTCAACCATTCTACAACCATATCTTTGCTTTGCGTGTGGTTTGCGATAAACTTTCCTAGATTTCAACTACAAAACCTTGCAATCGTTGTTGCCATTTTAGCATTTTCACTGCTAAATTTAACACATTCTTTCTCTATCTAACTACAGGGTGGCGCAGAATGACGCATATGGTTTGAACTTTTCTAATTATTATTCTTTCATGGGTTTTGTTCAGCATTCTGTGAAGAAGACTTTGGGGAATTAATTATGAATCATTACGCTATCGAACAACGTATAAAAATAATTGAGTTTTATTTTTCAAACCTACAGTCTAATGAACGTTGAAGTCCATTTTCTACTAAATGGGTATGCCCATAAGCAAACCTGCAGGATTTGGGCTACGGAAAATCCAAGAGCAGTTCATCAGCGACAATCACACCCACTTAAGGCCGAGGCCACGCAATGAGCGGCAAAGCGGTGAGCGGCAGAGCGGGAGTTTGAGCGGCAAGTGGCTTAATACTGAGCGTCATTTCTGAGCGGTTAGTGCGGTTAGTTGTTAAAATGTTATATTTTCATTTGTAAAATTTGGTAATCTATCTTGCCATAATAGCGGTCGGCTTCGTACAGATGAAATTATAAGCTCCGCATTCACTTTTGCCATGCTTATACTTCGCCGCTCAGAAATCAACTAAAAATTAGAACAAGTTATATACCTGAGCGGAGCCGCTTAGCCGCTCATTGCGTGGAAACTTCAGTAGTATTCCATATGTTTTAATTTTTTGCTGCTCACCGCTCAGCCGCTCATTGCGTTGCCTCGGCCTAAGTGTACTGTTTGGTGCGATGTATCCTCCGAAAGGATAATTGACCCATATTTGTGGTGGGCCACCAGTACATGCTGCATGTGCCTCAATGGCTTTGTTAAGCGACATATTTGGCGTAGGCATTATTTCGCGCACAATCGATTTTAACTGGCCTCCACGTGCACCAGATTTAACAGCTCCTGACAGTTTTCTTTGGGGATATTTGAGAGAGAGAGAGAGAGAGTATACGTTAACAAACCAAGAACCATACTCCAACTAAAAACCAAGATTCTAAATGAAATCATGGCCATTACATCTCAAATTTTACGAAAAGTTATGGAAAATATGCTAAAAAAAAGAACGTATGTGCGAAGCAGAAAATGGACATCACTTACATTATATAATTTTTCAAAGCTAATTGCAAAAAATTCTCCAATACTATACTGTATTTAAAAAAAATTATAATAATCGCATGAATAAAAAAATTAACCATATATGTAACTCATTCTGCGCCAGCCTGTATAATTTTATTTTTTCTTCTGTATAACATTCTTTATATCGATCTAGCATTCTCCCACCATAATTTTCTGGCAACACTATTTATAACGGTAACTACTGGTCACTGACAAAGGCTTCGGCATTTTATGCAGAAGTTGTCGGGATGAAGAAGAGGAAGAAACCACGCAACATCTCTTCTGTCACTACCACAGGTACGGGTATTTTAATTTCCTTTGCAGGAGAAAAATATTATCGTGATTCTTCCGTGAAATTTTTTTTCCGCTATCAGTCCCCAGTGAATGCAAAATAATTCTTGATCCGTCAGTGTAGACTCTGGTATTATAATCATTTACTATTTCGCAATTTTTTCTTTGAAAGTTCCAACAAAATTGTTCCAACAAATTCAACAATTCTTTGCGAACCCTTGATTTTCCCATAAACTACACTTACCAAACTGACTGACTGAGTTAAATAATGCTTTGCGAGTGCCTTGTCTATCTATTGTGGTCTATTTGATGCTCACTCACACCCAATAGCACATTAGAGGCGCGCCATCAGACACACATACACCGAACCAAAGTAAATTGTGCCACACCAGCATTCAACATGCCATAGATATGTGTGTGCACGATCTCTCATACTTTTATGTTCAACAATCTATGGCTCAATATTGCCCTCGGTGGCATTAAGCAATAACAAAACGAGAGAAAAACCAAAAAAAAAAAAACTAACTAAAGTTAAAAAGAAACATTCCCCCAGGGTGCAATACCCAACAACGCTGACGACGATCATATATCTCTAAGGTTATTTACGAGTTGCTGTTGCTTGCTGGGCAGCTCTTGCTGCAATGACTGGATTAGTTAGTTGCCGGTGTAAAGATGTTTTTGTAGTTCGTTACAAAGTGTGTAATCACGACAACAAACATCTATGTATGTTTGTTTGCTCAAACTACACACACATCAAGCAAAAAGTAAGAAAGAAGACACACACACACTTGTTAAAAGCGCGTACAATGTCTAAGTTCCATATGTATTTCAATTCTATGTATACTTATTTATGATTGTGTTCATGTCATTAGTGTAATAATAAATTAGCTTAATTTGTTTTCAAAGATAGCACACGCACACACACGCAAACACACACAATCGGTATTTTAAATTTTAATTAATTACTTTTAATGACGAGGGAGGGAGAGGGGAGAAAAATATGTTAAAGCTTTCTCATCACAACTTCATACCTCGCGGCAAAACTTCAATGGAAGTTGTTTACAGGGTGACCGATGACATTTTTCAAAAAGTGGCACCAAATAGGGGATTTATCAAAAAAAGGGGCAAAATTAAAAAAAAAACGAGAAAACTGCACTAAACTTTTTATTTTGAATGTATTTTCATATAACTCACCCTAAATAAAGGGAGTCAAAAAGTGGCAAGGCAGTCGAAAAAGGGGAAACGCAGTCAAAAAAGTGGCAAATCGCCACTTTAGTCGGTCAAACGGTCACGCTGGTTGTTTAGTTCGCAGCAGACTCCGACCGAATCAAGGCGAATTCATTTTGATATGAAATGCAAGTATGCAGAAAAAAAATGTAGGTAAAATTTTCTGCTGTAAAAAAATTTACCAACATTTTGCTCGATTGACACTAGAAATATTAGCAGCTGATAAAGAACAATTGTTTAAACCAAATTACAAACATTATTACGATCTTTCATTTAGTCGTCAGTTATCCCGTTTATACGCACTTCTTATACCCTTTTCACACTCACTCACATCTTTGAGGAATGCGTGGAATATGTTGAAAATTGAAAAAACCTGTTCACATTACAACATCTTTCATCTTTCATCTGTCATGTATTATAATACTATTTTTACGAATGTGAGCTACTAAAAATTAAATAATAAAATGCAATTTAAAAATTCAGTAGAAATTAATTTATTTGCTGGCTCCTGAGGAGCAGAAACTAATAATGCTACAATGTGCAGAATTAGTTGAAATTATGCCAGCGGACAATGATAATGAAAAAATATTACAAACTTTATCCGCAAAGTTTTCGCGTAGACATTTGCAACTACTTTTATGTAATTTATTTCGATTTGGAAAATATATAACAGATTTTATTATATGCATACATATACATACATATGAATGTATATAATAAAATCTTAGAGTAATTACGGATCTTTTTTTGGGAAGGATATTCCAAAATGTAGCCTTGAATGTATGTAAATATGTCCATGCATATGGAAATATACATACAAACATACATGCATATGTATGTATATATTTTTATAGTATGTATGCATGTATGTATATAGTTGCATACATTTTTTCTAGTGATGACACTAAAATAATCGAAAGATGTTGAACGGAACAAAGTGAGATAGGAACATCTTTTAAAGATGTTGAAAGATGTTGAACATTCAGCCCTGTATAATTCTTATGGGAAAATGTTATCATCTTTCCAAATTGATGAAAGATGAAAGATGTGAGTAAGTGTGAAAAGGCTATTATTTGCAAATAAAACTGTAAAGCGTTGCCGTATAATTTTTTTATTGTAAGTTAATAACTCACGAAAACTATTTGCAAATAAAGTGTAAAATGTTGCCAATTATTTTTGTTTTGTAAGAAATTTAATACAAATTTTACAATGTGTGGCAATATCATTCACAGATAGTAATGTATTCTATCTACGTATAAACGGTGAGTTCAGGGGGGTTATTATGTAATTCGATTCGAAACGGAAACTGTTCGAATTTGTTTATTATTAACATTACATTCGAACAAATTTTCGTTTCGAATCGAATTACATAATAACCCCCCAGTATTTGCAAATAAGATTTGCGTATAAACGAGGTAAGTGAGTCAGCGACGAATACACATGTGGCGCATGCTTGCAAAATTTTCTCAAGAATACTCATCCAGCAAACACACGGGCTTCATTACAAATTTGCAAGACAAAACGAAATATACAATTAAAAAAAACATTTCATGATTGCAAATGCTTTTGGCAAATATGCAATTGCTTCTTATGTTATAAAACACACATTAAAAAGATGCTATATGATCATATCGCGCCATAACCGCCAAAATAGCTTAAGCGACATAGTTTTCGAAATTAAATTTTTGACCAAAATCGATTATTTGCGATCCTAAATAGTCGATTTTCGTCAAAAAAAAAAAAAAAAAAAAAAAAAAAAAAAAAAAAACGAAGTCCAAATAACGTGTCGCTTAAGCTATTTTAGCGGTTATGGCTCGATATGCAATTGAAAAAAAAGCTATAATATCCAAAATTCTATAAACATTATGAGCAATGTACAGACGATTGTCAGATCTGGCAATATAATGAAAAAAAAATATTGTCAGAAAATCTAACAGATTATTGCATAAATTTATCTCAAAATATCGCCAGTTAAAAATAATCAGTTCAGTTATAGCCAAAAATTGTCGGGTTTGTTTTTATGCATTATGCAGACTAGAGGACCCCTGCACAAAACCACTTACAAGAACTTTTAAGACATGAGGGATTTTTCAAATGCTTTACTACAGCGAAATCTTTTGAAACAAACGCTAAACAACAATGTTTGCAAGAAATTTGTTTCAGTTATTGCAGGTAGAGGAGTAAAGAAGAATATACTTCGTGACGGCAGAATTTGTGATGCTTGCTTCTTCATACGCATGGGCGAGTATACAAACGTCATGCAAGTACATGCGCACACACCTTGTGTGTATGATCTTTTATTTTTCTGCGCACATGCATGCATTGACATTAGTTGTGTGCGCTTGCTTTAAAAAAAAAACCACCCTTAAACACATAATAGGTTGCCATCTATAGCTTAGACACACACACTCAAAACATACAATATGCAAACTAACAAGCATACACGCATCAACACTACTTCTTTTGAGTGTTTGTTATGAACAAGAAGTCTTCGCGATATCGCTTGTAAAGACTCATATACACGTACATCAAAACATCCATAGTTCTTCGCTTATTAAACAACATCATTTATTATTGGTTTAGTATAATATATGCTACGACAATACATTAAAAAAAAAGCAATGTGAGTCCGATCACAGAGGAGATGTGTAAACAGCTAGTAATGAATTTTTTTTTTTAATTGGAAGTACTTATGCTTTAAGTATCTTTTTTTAAATTAATTAATTAAAAGTATCAAAACTTTCAATATTGTATCGTTAGTAAATAGGCACACTGCAGTATATGTATATGTACTGCATTCAAAATTGCAGTAAGCAGTAAATTTACTGATTACTAAAAAAATTCAGTAAATTTTTACTGCTAATGAAATTTAATTTGCATTACTAGTAAAATCGTAGGGCCGTAGCAAGTGGCAAAGTTTTTTCAATCAAATTTTGAAACTTTTGTATGAAAAACATTTAGCCACTTGGTAGAATTTCATTATGAATACGGGCATTACTGTGTACTGAAAATTCAATGCACCTCATCATGTAACAAATCATTTAGGCAATTTATAAAAATTGTAGAAAAAAAATTTAGTAATCAGTAAAAATTTTTTTGTTTTTACTGAAACTTTGGTGGTACTGGAGGAGTGCTCATCTATGGTAAATGCCTTTACTTTTACTTTTTAATTTTTAATTCCTGTTGTTCACCGTTTAGTTGTTGCTGTTCTTGTTGTTGTGTACGCATTGCAATTTAAATAAATTCAGTAAAGTGCGACTTTGACTCGCGCACATTCGGTTTTGATATTTTTTTTTTTTTTTTTTTTATTTAGCTTTCTTAATTTTTTAAGTTTTTTCAGTTTAAACCATTTTTTTCAGTTTTATCGCTTTTTTCTCGTTTTGGCGTTTTTTCTGTTTTTGGGTTTTTTTAATTTTCGCAATTTTTTTCATTTTGGCGATTTTTTAATTTTGGCGATTTTTTTCTGTTTTTGGGGTTTTTTTATTTAGGCGATTTTTTCATTTTGGCGATTTTTCCGGTTTTTCGCGATTTATTTTAGTCCTAGAGATTTTTTTTTAATTTGGTGCTTTTTTTCGTTTTGGCGATTTTTTTATATTTGGGGTTTTATATTTTTTTGATTTTTTAGTTTTACTGTTTTTGAAAATTTCAAGAGTTTTACTCTTACGGTTTCCAAGATACAGCAAGTTCTCAAAATTACAAAGTCAAAATTGCATTAACTGATGGAACACCCATTGATTTAAATTTTTTAAATTTAGTGTTAATTATTGTAGTCTGTATAAAAATACACTAACTTTTAAAATTTCAAGTGTATATATGTACACAAAATTGTATGTATATAACATGGGATTTTAACATTTTTCGTTGCTCGTTTTGGAACACCCTTTAGTTTTTAACTCTCATGTATTTGTTGTTGTAGCGGCCAAATGTCTACAAATTTCAAGTCCGTAGCTCTTACGGTTCATTTTCACCTTTGGTGTACGGAAATATACAGAAAAATAACCGGCGGCGGCGCACCGTCGGCTTCGAGCCGGTCGACTTGTTTCTCTGCTTGGTATTGCTTCTTTCAAACACTAATACACTCATACATAGCTCACACCGATTTGACAATGCAAAGCAAAAGCAAAAAGCAAAGAAATCTCAGCAAAGAAATCAAAGTCAAAAAATGTTTACCCCCTAGCGTATAGATGTTTACACATCAAAAAGAAGACGTATTTACATATCAAGACTGTTTACACAGCCCTCTAATGCAGACTCAAAGCTTTTGAGAGAAATGGTCAATTTATGACCACATATAAATATTTGCAATGATTGTGACTAAATATACTCTTTTATTACATTTTTCTTTAAAAACATATTAAACTTCACACATCTGACAATAATACAATGTCTGGCTATACTTTGACGATGTCACACGATTTTCAGCTTTCTGAGAATTTGTTGTCAGCTGTTAGTTTTGCAATGGACTGGATCTGTAAGATCTGACAATCGTCTGTAGACTTATTTTTAGAGTTTAGAAGCCTTACTTTTCTTCAGTCTAACAATGTATTCAGGGAATTTAAACTGTTTCAAAAGTAGCGTCAAATATCACATGAGTATATATGTATGTACATATAATTCAGCATCATGTTTTAAAAGCTTGTCTTTGCGTTTGCTGGGTAGCTACTGCAGCTCACTAACACTAATATACCTCAATTTATTCGCAATTTAACGCAGACAACTCCTAATCTTCCCGCGCTTTCTTAGCGGATCTCAAATTTACCTAAAATTGAGATATACACGTATTCAAGACAATTACAAATGTTTTCTGGGAATTTATTTATTCAAAGAAAAAAAATTTCTGAGTAATTAACTGCTATAATCACCGTTGCCAGACTTGAGGATTTATCATATTTTTTTAAATGATTTTTCAATCTAAGTCTAATTTACTTATTTTTTCTTGAATATATATATTTTTTAACAAAAATATGTCTTAATAAAAACTGTGTAGAAAAAAAAACATATGCGAATTTTGAAGGTGTTAAATTTCTCGTTTGCTGCTACTACATACTGGTAAAGGGCACATAATTTTTTACAAATGAGAAATTCCATGCAAAACGATCCTGGACAGGAAAAAAAATAATTTTGTTAATAAAAATAAATCGTTCAGCTGATGAGAGAATGATAATTTAAAAAAATATTTTTATCAATTTTAAAAAACTATGAAATGAGCCTAAACTGAACACTCTGCTCTTTGTCTTGGAATGTTTTGTCTTTATTTAACGCTTCCCTTTGTGTGCCCTTTCGCATCTTTAATAAAACCCGTTATCTCTGAAAAGACTGAACTATTACTTGATTATTAGAATTTTCGGTCACACCCGTCACAGTAAAAATTTAAAGTTTAGCAAATTATTTACTGTACATAATAATTATTTGACACTTTCCAACAATAAGAAATAAGCACAATTAATGATATAATAAAATTTTGGAAACATATATTTTTATATTCGTCTAATTAGTTTTAGACAAAATTTTGCCACACCCGTCGCAACAACGTTAAAGTGCTGAAAATGAGAACAATGAAATATTTCATTTGTTTAGCTCTAGAGAGAGAGAGAGAGAGAAAAAGAAACACAAACAGAAACGCTAAGAAAATTATGATGGAAAAAGAGTCATTGGAAGAAGCAAATTGTGGAGAACTATTTTGTCACACCCGTCACAAATTCTCTAGAGGATTATTTTTTCAATTGATTTAAAAATTAAGCAACGGGAACAAAGGAAGAATATTAAACAACACAAAGAAAAATATGAGCTAAATTTTGCTTACGATAGAGAAAGAGAAGAAATCCTAGGCAAATTATGATGGATAAAGAATCATTGAGAGAAAAACATTATCGCGAAAGCAAACAAAAGAGTGACAGTGAAGACAGTGAAAAAAGGATAAAAATCAAAATTGGTCTATTTAAACCACATCGTTCATTAGAAATGGCACTCACTAAGGTTAAACGTAACCTTCCTTTTAGTCCATGAAAAAGACTTGCTGTTATTAAGCAACTCTTTAAAGAGATTCCCTTAGAGTATTTGGTCTGTTTACATTAATATTTTCTTCGAGTTTTTATGTTATGTCACACCCGTCACATCAGAAAGTGTTTTTCAAGGCATCAAGTATTTAATGCAATCAAAAAGACTTTGAATAATTTACCACACCAAAATTATTGTGTGCTTCTATAAAAAATTTTACAGAATATATCGTAAAAATAATAATACTGCAAAAGCAGAGATTTGTAAGGTCACACCCATCACAGTCTTTTGATGGCTATTCTGAGCAGAAAGCATGTTTTTTCAGTGTCTACATATATATATATATATATATCACAAAACTTAATTGCAATAGTTTAAAAAATAACGCTTTTACAAGCAGTTTTACAAGTTTACAGTTTACAAGTTTTATTATTATGTTTTTAATTTCTCCTGTAAAGTTACAGTTATTTGAGTTAGAGCCTTTCTATTTGTTAACAGCGATATGTATATAGTTCAAAGTGTTTTCACACTTAAAGATAAAACTTGGTAAACGGCTGATTTTGCGCTCACTTTAAATGTAAATTATTTTATATTCTGTACCTGAATATTTTAAAACTATGAAATTAATTATACAAAATGAAGAAGTCCTTGGAAATCAAGTTGTTAAGGAAAAGAGAAAAGTAAGCGGATTTTAAAAGAAAGAAAAAATTTTCTTGTATTTAAAGCAGCAGTGGATAGATTTGCAATTGCTAAAGCATTCTGGCGATTATGGTACAATTGCAACATTTTTTGGAGTTGCCGTTTTGTAAAGCAGTTTGGAGAGTACTTCGTGCACTTTACATTAGCTATTTCTGCTCTTGGCAAGGAAAATATAGAACGTTATGTAAATGGTTTCTTGTAACACGGACATCCGCACTGCTTATTTTATACTTCCCGATATTATTAATGCTCTCATGGGAACATCTGCTCAGCCATCTAAGCCTTTGACGTTGCATCTTCGGGCAGTGAAAAATAATATGTTCACTGATTTCTGGTTCCTCTTCATCCCCAGACATCCTACAGAAATCTAGAGTGCCAGTTTCCCAAATGCTGGTTCTTGGTCCTACTCTCTACCCAATTAATGAGTTACCTATAGTAATGACCTATCGGTAATTTTACCGATCTGTCACACATTCCCTCATCTAACTCCCTACGACCCTGTTCTTGCCAGTTCATCGGCGATTTCATTTCTCTCAACACTGCTGCGGCCAGGAACCCAACATAGTCTGACACTTTATTTGTCCATAAGCAAGGACAGGCCTCTCCTAAAGTTAATAACAAGTTTCGATTTGACACTGTGTCCCTTCAAAGCTTTTAGCGCTGTCTGGCTATCGACAAGGCTTTCAGCTACATTTCTGGCCACTAGTTAGTTCCGTGACTGTCAGAATCGCCAAGATCTCAGCTTGGAAAACGCTGCATTCATTTGGCAGTCTCAAAGAATACCAGCCCCTGTGCCTTCCCCGTTTTTGGTCCGTCTCTAAAGATCGCTCTACCCTCATATAGATTATCGGATTAGACCAGTGAGGGTGTTATACTAAAACCAATTTCAACGACGTTATAGTCCGTGAACCCAGGGGTTCCGGAACTCTGATCACTAAAAATTACTCATTAAAGATTGATGTGTGACCTGTTACTCCTGACCTCATCAAACCTGCTTCTACGAGTCAAAGGAGACTTTTAGTCGCAGTTCTCATCACAAAGTCCTCTACAGGAAGTAGGTGAAGAATGACGTCCAAGTCAGCCTGAAGTGTGCTCCTCTGAGCACCTGTCATGCCCAGGTGAAGCATAGGACCTCAATAAACTTTAACCATATATTAAGATCCTTTGTTATATTTTTCACGTCATTTACAGAATCTCCTAGCGTTTGTATATCACATTTGTCTAACGTACGCTTCCTACCTTATGTATTCCTCTGGAGGGCTTGTCGGCAGATTTCAGTTTTATTATCTCCTCCTTTCGCATTGCTATATGTTTATTTCTATTCCATAGGTCCTCGTTTGAAATTGTGTTCGGCCACCAGATATTAATAAGTTTTCTGACACACTTGCTGACAAATGTTTGAAGCTTCCTAGCGAGTGTTTCTGTCATTAAACAAGTCTCGCGGGCGTACAACAGAACTGATTTTACTTTAGAGTTGAATAAACCCCTTTTTTGTACTAGTAGATATAGAAGACCTCCAGAAGCATTTTAGGATTTCGATATTCTGTTTTAAATGTCTGCTGGAATTACATTTCCAAGGTAATTGAAGGAGTAAAAACTTTCAGAATTTATACATGTTTGGGCCAAGCGAATTTATCTTCAATGCTTTTTCGTCGTCTTAGGGTTTATCTTCAAACCAACTGGTTGTAACTCGCTAATGATTTCACTGCTTGTGCTTTGTATGTCACTGTACTGTGAAGAAGAAATAACAAACAAATGTTGTCAGCATATGCCAGATATTTCCTATAGACTTGGAAATTCCATTAGGTTCCTCCTTGAAGACTATGAGCAATACTAAGGGCGAAATAAGGCAGCCTTGACGTTTTGCTGAAGTGGTGTTAAACTTATCGGATAGTTTGTTGTTATAGAGAACTCTGCAACGGGTCATCATATTGTGCCTTTATTAACTTTAGAAGCTTTGGGGCACTACCTCTCTGCCGGCAGATGGATGTCAGTCATATTGTCCATTATCTCCTCCCAGGGGTCAATGAAAGTTGTTTCTATATTTGTGATTTGAACGGGCTAAAGTTCGTATCGCCTTTTAAGCCAAATTACATGTGATAATTATTAATGAACAAATAACACCAAAGTCTGTTGTAAATATTCTGACTAACAACACATAGTTGAACGGAAGAGCCAGCCGTTTTCGAAGGCCACTAAACCTTCATCATCAGCGTTCTTTTGTGTTTGGTCCACTGTGTGTGGTGTCAGTTGATGTAGATTTCTGCATTATATACTTAGCATTTTATTGCAAATGGAATATGTGAATTGTTTTTGATTCATCGTATTTCAATTTGCTGAAAGCTTTTTTGTATTGTAAGCTCGTTTTTTCGTTATTTTCCACACAAAAGTTTATTTTTATGCGGAAGTTTTTTATTGTTGTTGCGGCTGCAACCATATTTATTAAGTATAAAATGTTTTAATCGGTATCTATTCTTATTCAATGGCCTAAACGTTATCAGCTGCTTTTGGTCATGTTAACTTGGCAGCACTGAATTTAGTACAGCGAAAACCAGGTTGCAATTCACAAAAAATACCTAAAAACAATTTAAAAATAAATTCAGTAAAGTGCGACTCTGACTCGCGCACGAAGAGTTCCGTACGAACACTAGATATGTAATTTAATACAAACTTCATCCTATATAATAAATAGTTTTGGCATTTTTTTTTCGTTTTTGTTTTTGGGGTCTTTTCGGTTTTTTTGTTTGGCATTTTTTGCGTTTTTTCGGTTTTGGAGATTTTTTTAAGTTTTGGCTCTTTTTTTTAGTTTTGACACTTTATTTTCTTGTTTTGGCGATGTTTTCGATTTTTGGCGATTTTTTTATTTTTGGCGATTTTTTTCATTTTTGCGATTTTTTTTTTATAAAAAATTTTTTAGTTTTGGCGACATTTTCGCGTTTTGGCGATTTTTTTCGATATTTGGCGTTTTTTTTCATCTTGGCGTTTTTTTTTCATTTTGACGATTTATTTTAGTGTTAGAATTTTTTTTTTAAATTTTGGTGATTTTTTTCGTTTTGGCGATTTTTTTTAATTTTTGGCGATTTTTTTTTTTGGTTTGGCGATTTTATAATTTTCGGTTTTTTTAGTTTTACCGTTTTTGAAAATTTCAAGTGTTTGCCTCTTACGGTTTCCAAGATATAGCAAATTGTCAAAATTACATAGTCAAAATTGCATTAACTGATGGACCACCCTTTAATTTAAATTTTTTAAAATTTTAGTGTTAATTGTTGTAGTCTGTATGAAAATACAGTAATTTTACAAAATTCAAGTTTCAATATACATATGTATGTATGTACATACCATTGTATGTATATTACATGGGATTTTAAAATTTTTCGTTGCTCGTTTTGGAACACCCTTTAATTTTTAATTCTCATGTATTTGTTGTTGTAGCGGCCAAGGTTCTACATACTCTGTCCAAATTTCAGGTCCGTAGCTCTTACGGTTCCTGAGAAAATACCGGACGGTATGACGGACAGCGTAGCGAAAACAATAGGGTTCCTTTTCACCTTTGGTGTACGGAACCCTAAAAGAGTTTTAAATCAGCAATCTTCAAAACCGCGCACGCGTGCGAGTGCTCTCACAATAATGAACAATAATAAAGAACAATAAGAGAAAATTTGTATTTTTATTTAATGTGTACCCAATTGTTACTACAATCAGGGCTACCACTTTAATATCAGACTATTCATATGTGCCGGTTGTGTAGTCCCATTTTACCAGACAACAATGCATTCTTTTTAAATTAGTTTAATTTCAAGGTTTTCTATTTTTTAGAGCTTTAATAATCATATCTGAAAGTAGTAGTATTATATACTATTTAAAATACATCAAATGCGGATTAATCTCTTTTTGAACACGTGGAATTGATTCGAATTAGAGTTTTACAAACATATTACAAATATGTCTTGGCCAGAGTTGTCAGATTTTTTCCAACCTATTTCGCCAAATTGATTTTAAAAATCGCCAAAAGTCGCCAAAAATCAGTTTTATGTAGTTTTTCTTAGTAAATATTTGATAATAAATTTGTTTTTATATCACACTTTTTTAATATAAATTTTTATAAAATGATCGTATCAAAATTTATCAGCAAATCGCCAAAATTGAACATAAAATCGCCAAAATTATTTTTGGAAATTTTTGTCATCCAAATTCCAAAGTGTAAGAAAAATCATTAAAATCAAATTGTTTTAACTTCTTGCAGACGATTTTTGGTAGGATTTACTTTTGAAACTACTCCTTCAACAAACTAATTTTCTTGAATTATACAAATTTTAGTGTTACACTTTGTTAAAAAAATAGCCATAATAATCGTCAACAAGTTTATTTATCGCCAGGAAAATCGCCAACAAATTTATTTATCGCCAGAAAAATCGCCATGTCGCCAAACCAAAAATTTGGACGTCAAACAATTTGAAAAATCGCCACGTTTGGCGAGAAATCACCATATCTGACAGCCCTGGTCTTGGCAGCCCTGCCATAAGAAGAGCAAAATATATTACGCTCAAAAACGAAGTACTAACACAAACATAAGTGGGAATGTATATGTGTGGGGATCGCTGTTTTAAACAGTGATGCCAACTTTTTTGGCTCTAAAGGCAAATCAACATTTAAAAAAAGCACTTAAAAGCGTAATTTTGAAATCTAAATAGCGTAAAAAGCACTTTCGTGAAAAACGACTGAAAATCCATAACGTGAATTAATGTGAAGTTCAATAATGTTTAAAATTTTCTTAGCTATTCTCCATTTAATGAAATATATCAGACGAAAAATGTATGCTTTACACTGACAAAATAAATACGCCGAGTAATTATTAAAATAATTTTAAGAAATACACAAATTTCTTAAAAGCACTAATTAGTGCTTTTTCTTATTTTGGCACTAACGCTCAAATTTTGGCTTTTTGAGTCTTCAGAAAGCACTAAAAATAGTGCCAAAAGCACCAAGTTGGCATCGCTGGTTTTAAATTTATTAAAACCGTGCCAGTGTGAAAACATCTGATAGTGTAAACTTATACACATACATACATACATTTATACGTATGTATATTTATTTTTTTCTTGTTTGGCTAAAACCAATTGTTTTAGAACCTCCTTAATCTGTTTTGTGTCGTACCGTGTTATCATTGAAACGCAACGCATTTGTTTCTCTTTTAGAATTTTTGATTTAAGAGCATTTTTGTTTTAACGCATAAATTGCTCAAAATTACTTTCTTAATAACTCTTTTGGCTGATATTAAAAAGGTCATTGATCTGTTCGGCTTTCAAAATAAATTAAAAAGAATGCATGCCTGTTCAAATTTCTGTAGAAGTTTTAACTCCCTCCCGCTAAGTTTTTTAAATACTTAAATGAGAGAATAAATTAACGAGCTTCGCAGTCATGTGCATCCTTTTTTATATGTAAATACATATATTTGCCTCGTTTTTCGTCTTTAATATAAATTTTATTTAACAAGTCATTAAAATTGTTGACATTTTATGTTGCATGAGATTTATTAAATTGTCAATACCTCTTCTGCACGTTGGTCGCTGAAAATGGCTTTAATTATTCAACTTTAATATATGTATAAAACATGCATTTTGTGTGTATGTTTTAGTGGAGCGAATCCATTGTTCGGATACGGGACTCGTTTACAAATTTGAGTGTTAAATTTTAATTAAGGCAAAAAAATAAAAAAATAATAAAAAAAACAAGCGTCATGAACATTAAGTAAATAAAATTAAACACTTGTTTAAATGAAAAATAGTAACAAATTTATTTTCTTGAAGCAGTATGATTGGGTACCAGTGTGCACACTTAATTTTTTTGAAATTCGGTAGAATCGACAAAAAAAAATCGATAGATTTGAATGAAATTCGGTAGAAAATTTTTTTTATTCAGAAAAACATAAAAAATAACAATTCAAAGAAACATAAAATATAACAAAATATACATATGTACTTGTATGTAAATAAAGGGTAAGTGCAAGGAGTATCAAACTAAATAGGTTCCAAAAGCGCATTTAAAACTTCACATGTGATTGGCAATTAAACTGCCATAAACAATGAAGCATTTCCAATAAAAAAAGTGTCATTCCCAGTTATTTGCCCTTACTCTTTATATAGATATGCTATGCATATATAAAATAATATACATAAATAACAGGAATTCAGTGTTTGTACATAGGTTTTATAAAGCTACTAAATTAACTTTTATTTGACAAACATTTGTAACTACAAAGATTATATATGTATAAGATCCATTTATGAATTTAAACTTTGGTAGGAGTAAATATTTCATCCCCAAGGCACAATTCTTTGGCAAATATTAGGTTACTTATAGTTTCAGTTTTTAACCGATTTCTTTGTTCTGTTTTAATGATTTTGATGACAGAAAATGACCACTCTGCGGCCTCACTGCTATGTGGCAAAATAGGCAATTTACACATATATCGACTTAAATTACTAAATAACAATATTCGGTAGATTTCAGGCCTTGTTCGGTAGAATTGGTAGATTGTTAAATTCACAAACATATTCGGTAGAATCTACCGAATATCGGTAGAAGTGTGTGTGCACACTGTTGGGTACACTGACACAGCAATTTTTGGTTGAGCAACTTTTGAGTTTATTGTGGAGTGAGCAGTGTTACCATATGTGAAGATTTATATTATTTTTGAAGTTTTTAGAAATGTTAAAACGACAAAAAAGATTTCTTATCTAAAAATAAGATTTTTTGATGCGTAAACCAATAACAATAGTTCAAATGTCAAACAATGACACTTCGAATGCCGCCAAATTTAAATCTTGCGTTCATGTTGGGACACCCTTTACAAGAGCATACTAACATTTAATTACAAATGTGAAACAGAACATGTGTTGAGTAAATCTCCATTAAGTTCATGCAAAAACAATATGCTTTTAAGGATCAGTGTTACCAGTTGTAGGAAAAGTGAAAATATAAGAATAATCGCCGAAAAGGTAGTTAAAAAATTACACATATACCTAATTTACATTAAGCATTTTTTTTCATGAAATTAGTTGCATGAAAATTTTTTATTTTTCAATAGGAGGCCTGGAGGGGCAACTTATATCAAAAAATGTGTCAAAAATGCATCAAATATTCATTATACGCTCTTTTTTATATAAAATGATCTTCCATTGGGCTGCAATTAGCAAATAGAAAAAGTTGCGTGCAACAAAATTCATGAAATTTCATGAAAAAAATAAATCAGGTAATAATGATCTTTCTTTTCAATCCAATATTATTGTTGTTTAAAATTTCGTATTTTTACATAGGGTGATGATAATCAAATTTTTTGAGTTTTATTACAAATATTAATTTCAAAAGTAATTGTTGGTTATATTTTTGCTTGGAAGAATATAAATAGTTATTTTCGCTTCGAAACGACTACTTTTGTTGTGTTTTGTTTAATTTTTGTCAATTTCAATTTTTTTTATATCATATGAAATTAAAAAAAATCAAGCAAGTGACCAAAACCGTTAGACACCTACACAACTAATAATCAAATTTGCTTAAGAATATATTCATTTCTCATAAACCAATTCCTTTTTTTTTCATTTTTCATCTAAAAGTGTGTGTTTCTTTCCATAGCATTTCATTTCAGGGTTGTGTGCAGTTCATTACAGGAATATATGTATAATATATTAAAATAGTTTAAAGATTTATATTATTTAAAAATGCAAATGACAAATAAAAATATTTATTACTAATATGTATATGTATATACATATGAATATACATACATATGTACTTAGTTATGTATGTATGTGTAAAAGTTAAAACTTTAATTTAAAAGTGAAACCTATTACACATGTGCGACCCATACAAAAAATTCCATGATTTCACTATATTGGTAACATTGCTATTGAGAATTAGTAACAAAAGATGAGATGAGAGAAAGCAGCATGCAGTGATGCCATCTTGGCCCTTTTAGGGCTAGATTTAGCCCGTTTTCAGTCAGTCAAAACGCGAAAAAAAAATTTTAGCCCCAAACTAAAAAACGCGCAAGCCTAGCACTTTTTACAATAATCTTTCAGCCCTTTTAGCCCCTTTTTAGTTTTTGCTCGATATGGCTACATTTATACTTTTGCGAACTTTTTCTTCCTTTAATCTAGCAAAATAAAATGAGTAAAAAGTCGATATTGCTTTACCAATTTAAAAAAGAAGAATAATATAGACTAATCTTTTATTTCTTCCAAATTTTTTATGCCTTGAAAGTTATTCAGTACAGCCTAAAACAGATAATGTATGTTTTTGGAAGAGCGAGAAATCGAAATTTTATTTAATAACGGCCAATTTTAAATGTATCTACTTACATATGTAAACATACATATGTATATATATTTCTATTATATACATCACTGGCAGCATGAACAAAAGTCGTTTCAATGAACAATCTCTTTCTGTTAACAGTATGAAACGAAACGTTTTCACTCAGAGTCACGGTTGCCAGAAATGCAGATTTATCTGGATTTTGCAGATTTTTACCCTCCAAAAAGCCGAAATGCAGATTTGAAGATTTTTGGCCTAAAAACGCAATTTTTCAACTCCAATTATAGTGCATTTTTTACATGTTTCCTACTATTGCTACAATTTTTGTTTCTTTTATGTGTGAACGACTCATAGTTTAGAGAGTTACAATTTTTGAACTTAGAGGAAATCATTAAAGAAAAAGAAGAAGTAATTTTGGCAAACTTCTGGAAACAAATATCTAATATAAAACGAGCTTATTCTGATTACGATTTTGCAGCCCTCAGCTTATTCAAAATGTAATGTCTTTACCAAATACATTTGCAAATGTCGAAAGAATTTTCAGTCAAGGTAACTTGAATAAAACAGAACATCGAAGTCCTTTGGATATTTATGCAACAAATTAAATGGCTTTTTGGTATACATTTTTATGTCCGATTTCTTTGCTCATTCATTTTATATTATTTGCACATAACTATAAAAGTTTTATATATGTTTGTTTTTTATATGCATTTTGTTTCTCCAAAAAAAACGGGTTTTCCACACGCAAATTTTACTTTGCAAAGTCTTGACTTTGTAGGAGAAAAGAGATCTTATTCTATATTCTCAAACTCAAGACTTTGCATGTGGAAAAACCGCCAAATTCATCCGCAGACTTCAACCAATGTGGCAGCTAATTTTAAAAAGGTAATGAGAAAATAACAGTGGATTGAAAATCGAAGATGTAAGTTTGTAAAGATTTTTGCTTGAAGCCTTTACGCTTATTTTTATGAGTATACCTATTATGTTTGTGTACGTAATTCTTAATAACATATTGATAGTCGTTCTATAAACATATGAAGTTTTTAACCTTATTTCAAACATTTTTGGTGAAGTTTCTTAAGCAGAAACAAAATGCACATTCTCCATACATTAAAGGCTTATATTCATAAAAAAATTAATTTTTTTCTAAGAAAGTTAAAATACAGTACATTTTAAGCCGAGTTTAAATTTTATGAATATGGGTTAATGAAAAATATTTATATTACACATGTACATCCAAATTTATGTGAAGTTTTTGAATACAATATAAAAAAATTAATTTTAAAAATTACTTTGAAGATTTTTTGAAGATTTTAAAAATAAAATGCAGATTTTGAAGATTTTTTCGTGAAAAATTGTTAAATTTTGCAGATTTTATCATTAGAAATTCTGGCAACACTGCTCACAGTATGATAAAAGCAACAGTTTGTTGAGTATTAACATATTTATTCGAAGTTGGGCTTTAGTAAACAAATATTTCAGTAGTTTCATGGATGGAATTGTTCATGCAACTCTATAATATAAATCAGGTAAAACTCACATAAATAAGTTATGAAAAAGAAGTTTATTGGTTGGTAAATCAATCGATTTAACTTTTTTCCAAAATACACTTAGATATAACTCATTACCTTGAAAGTTAAAAAATTTAAGAGTTCTCTTATTTAATTTTCAATGTATTAATATTTTCCTTTATATAAAAGATTTGGAAAACTTTTTAGTAAAGGAATAATTTCTTCTGCAAGGCCTTGTTGGCATATTTATGTTACTAAATACTTATTTCAACAAATCGTCAAAATATGAGGAATATTTGAAACAAAATCGTCAATCGTCAGTTTTTGGAATTCTTTATAAAAAATCGTCAAAATGAGGTAAAATCGTCACATCTAACAACACTTCCTACCATTTCAATTTAAATTGTGTGAGTTATACTCTTACCACGAGTCAGTGTTGCCAGTTAAATTTTCATCTCATTTCCCTAACTTGTAAAGATGAGTAAAGAGATAGTTTTGTAGAAAATTTTCTTAAAATAATTTAAATATATGCTTGAAAATGCCTTTGCATGTCACGTTTTTTCATGCATAACAACGTACGTTGACAAACCAACTTTTCTGGTTTGCCATATTAATTTTCTGAAAATAAAAAACTTTGTAAATTCTCATTAGTCTCCTGCACAAGACATCTTATAAGAACTTTCAAGACATGAGGGATTTTTCAAATGCTTTACTACAGCGAAATCTTATAAAACAAACGTTAACAACATTGTTTGCAAGAAAGTTGTTTGAGTATTGTAGGTATAAGAGTACAAAACAAAACACTTCGTGACTGAAGAATTTGTGATACTTGCTTCTTTCTACGCATGAGCGCGTGTACAAACGTCATGCATGTATGTTTGTATGAGTTTTTATTTTTCTGCGCACATACAAAAGCACACACATGCATTAACATTAGTTGTATGCGGTTAATCACATAATAGCTTACCATCTACATATTACACACACACACTCAAACGTACAATATGAAAAATAACAAGCATACACTAATCAACAGTACTTCTTTTGAGTGTATGTTACAAACAAGCTGTCTTGCGACATCGCTTGTTACAACTGATATACACATACACCAATACATTTATCGTGCTTCGCTTATAGTACGTCAGCATTTATTATTGTTTTAGTATAAAAACATGCGACGTGAATACATTTAAAAATCATGACGTTTTTACATTTCAAGACTGTTTATGCAGCTCTCTAATTCTCATCACACATATTTTATTATTGTTGGGAAAAAATTGTTCTCTGGCAACGCTGATTCTCAAGTTACACGCAAGTTTTTCTCAGTAATGTGTGTGTACACATCAGTGTGCACACTTCTACCGATATTCGGTAGAAGTGTGCACATGTTTATGTTTGTGAATTCTACAATCTACCAATTCTACCGAACAAGTCCTGAAATCTACCGAATATTGTTATTTAGTAATTTAAGTCTATATATGTATGTGTAAATTGCCTATTTTGCCACATAGCAGTGCGGCCGCAGAGCGGTCATTTTCTGTCATGAAAATCATTAAAACAGAACAAAGAAATCGGTTAAAAACTGAAAGTATAAGTAACATAATATTTGCCAAAGAATTGTGCCTTGGGGATGAAATATTTACTCCTACCAAAGTTTAAATTCATAAATGGATCTTATCTTTGTAGTTACAAATGTTTGTCAAATAAAAGTTAATTTAGTAGCTTTATAAAACCTATGTACAAAAACTGAATTCCTGTTATTTATGTATATTATTTTATATATGCATAGCATATCTATATAAAGGGTAAGGGCAAATAACTGGGAATGACACTTTTTTTTTATTGGAAATGCTTCATTGTTTATGGCAGTTTAATTGCCAATCACATGTGAAGTTTTAAATGCGCTTTTGGAACCTGTTTCGTTTGATACTCCTTGCACTTACCCTTTATTTACATACAAGTACATATGTATATTTTGTTATATTTTATGTTTTTTTTTTTTTGAATTGTTATTTTTTATGTTTTTCTGAATAAAAAAAATTTTCTACCGAATTTCATTCAAATCTATCGATTTTTTTTGTCGATTCTACCGAATTTAAAAAAAATTAAGTGTGCACACTGGTACCCAATCATACTGCTTCAAGAAAATAAATTTGTTACTATTTTTCATTTAAACAAGTGTTTAATTTTATTTACTTAATGTTCATGACGCTTGTTTTTTTTTATTTTTTTTTTATTTTTTTTTTTTGCCTTAATTAAAATTTAACACTCAAATTTGTAAACGAGTCCCGTATCCGAACAATGGATTCGCTCCACAAAAACATACACACAAAATGCATGTTTTATACATATATTAAAGTTGAATAATTAAAGCCATTTTCAGCGACCAACGTGCAGAAGAGGTATTGACAATTTAATAAATCTCATGCAACATAAAATGTCAACAATTTTAATGACTTGTTAAATAAAATTTATATTAAAGACGAAAAACGAGGCAAATATATGTAAATATTTGCCAAAGAATTGTGCCTTGGGGATGAAATATTTATTCCTACCAATGATTTAATAATTTTTGCACAAAAGTTTAAATTCATAAATGGATCTTATATATAATCTTTGTAGTTACAACTGTTTGTCAAATAAAAGTTATTTTAGTAGCTTTATAAAACCTATGTACAAAAACTGAATTCGTGTTATTTATGTATATTATTTTATATATGCATAGCATATCTATATAAAGGGTAAGGGCAAATAACTGGGAATGACACTTTTTTTATTGGAAATGCTTCATTGTTTATGGCAGTTTAATTTCCAATCACATGTGAAAGTTTAAAGGTGCTTTTGGAACCTGTTTAGTTTGATACTCCTTTGCACTTACCTTTTACATAAAAGTACATATATTTTGTTATTTTTTATGTTTCTTTGAATTGTTATTTTTTATGTTTCTCTGAATAAAAAATATTTCTACCGGATTTCATTAAAATCTACCGATTTTTTTTTGTCCATTCTACCGAATTTAAAAAAAATTAAGTGTGCACACTGGTACACAACGCAATAGAAGAGTATAAGAAAATGCGCGGCGCCCTTAATTTGCCGACCACAGGCTTAGAATTAGAATTTTATATCTTTAAAGGCAGCGGAGTCACAAAACCCTAAAGTGGGTCAACAAGGATTAATGAAAAATTAAAATCCATGGCCAGCTAAAAAAAAAAAATTTAGGAAGTAGATTTTCTTATTTAATAAAACTACTACAGTTTGGGTAATATGCGAGCAAAAAGGTTTTAATATTTACTTGGCCCACTGTTCTGCTAATGGAGAAGTCAAATCTTGTCCGATTTGCAAAAGGGCACACATAAAATTTTAAAAAAAAATTTTCCAAAAAACACAAGCAGGCACAAGTTACTTACATACGTGAAATGTGAATTAAAGTTTTGAAAAAGGGCATTTTCCCGGTTTTTTTATTTTTTTAAGTGTATTAATCACATGGCAATTAGAGAGAGACGAGGGGAACAGAAACGTTTCTTTCCTTCCCCCCCCCCCTCCCTCACTCTCTCCTATCAAACTAATCAGCTTAGCAATAAGACTTGCATGGTGTAAATTGGGACTAACAAAGAAAATTTCTTTTCAAAATTTTACTTATTGCAGGCACCAGAACGTTTCGAAACAGAACTATTTTTTTATATATACCGAATTTTAGGCCCGTTTTCTCAAATTCCCAAGCTGGAGTTGAAAATTTTATCAGGCATGATATGTTTTTAAATAACTCCAAAAAATAACTGAAACCCCCCATTTTTGGGGATTTTGTGAAAATTCTTTGGGAGTTACCGGGAATTGTTTGGCATGCAATCTGATTGGTTTTTATTTTACTTACATACATTAACTTTATAATTTTATATGTAAATGATAATTTTTATTCGAAAATAATCACCCTTATTCCAGTTGTCAACATCGACGACACTTAAGTACAATACCAAAGAAAAAAATTAGGCTTTTCCTGCTCGCTCTCGGGATCAACTTAGCGCTATTGGCTGTATATTTCTCTTCTCTAATTTCTAGAAAATATCGGGTGTTTTTTTAGAGGTATAGAACTTCGAATTGAAATAAAACACAAGAAAATCGTTTTAATGTCCATCAATTTGGCTTTATTGGAAGGATAATTTTATGCCATTATTGTTTAAATATGATTTCGGGCATGTGGCCGCCGCGGCTGGCTCGAATAAAGCCAATTCTACAGGTCCAATTTTCAACCACTTTTTCGAGCATATGGGGCCGTATGTTGGCAATAACGCCACGAATGTTGGCTTCCAAGTCCCCTAACGTTTCTGGTTTGTTGGCGTAGACGAGCGACTTCACATATCCCCAAAGAAAATAATCCAATGGTGTCAAATCACACGATCTTGGTGGCCAATTGACAGGTCCATTCCGCGAAATTATGTGCTCATCGAATGTTTCCTTCAATAAATCGATTGTGACGTGCGCTGTGTGGCATGTAGCGCCGTCTTGTTGGAACCACAACTCATCCACATTCATGCCATCCAATTCGGGAACAAAATAGTCGGTTATCATGGCTCTATACCGGTCTCCATTAACGGTAACTGACTCTCCCGCATTATTTCGGAAGAAGTATGGCCCAATGACTCCACCAGCCCATAGAGCACACCAAACAGTCAGTTTTTGTGGATGTAATGGCGTCTCAAGGGTCTCATGTGGATTCTCTTCACTCCAAATGCGGCAATTTTGCTTGTTGACGTAGCCATTCAACCAAAAATGAGCCTCATCACTGAACAAAATTTTGCGATGAAAATCAGCATCGAGATCAATCTCATTTTCGGCCCATACACCAAAATCACGACGCATTGCATGGTCTCGCGGCTTTAATTCTTGCACAAGCTGGATCTTGTAAGGTCTCAAGCCAAGATCTTTGCGCAAAATCTTCCATAAAGTTGATGGACAAAGCTCCAATTGCTGTGCACGGTGGCGAATCGATTCATTCGGGTCCTCTTCAACACTTTGCTCTACAGCGGCAATTGTTTCTTCGGTGCGCACTGTTCGACGTCTCTGCGGATGCGTATTATCACATAGAGTAAACGTAGTGCGAAAACGATCCATGGTTAACCGAATTAATTGCTCTGATGGACGATTATGTCGACCATAAAATGGACGGAGCTTGCGGTAAACTTCGCGAACTGAACCATTATTTTCGAAATAAATTTGCACGATTTGCAAGCGTTGTTCTTTTGTCAACCTGCTCATGATGAAATGGCAAACCAAACTAAATATTAATCACTTGACAGCTGACAAAATGGCCGCCAGTTAAAAAAGTGATGCCAACTTAAAGTTCTATACCTCAATAAAAAACACCCTTTAGCATGAAAACGGATACCAATTTTTTGGTATTCTATTGACTTGACGTGGATGTTGACAACTGGAATGAGGATGATTGTTAAGTAAAATATTAATAGCATCCTTTCGACTCACTGTTCTACACAATCGTAAATTTTTTATTTTTTTTTTTTTTTTGATCTAAGTGAACTCTTGTTTTCTTTCCATGAACTCCATCATATCATGGTTGTATCTTCTCAAAAGTCATGCTTTAGTGATATATCACTAAAGGACAGTGAATCCTGCCTTTAATATTTCTTTTTTTATGACTAATACCAAAGAATATAAATCATATAGAATGCGCATCTCATACAAGCTAAAATTTTCTATGACGGGTATTTCCAGTACTACCCGTCCAGCGTACACACTCTCATTTCTTTCTGCAGTGTATGCTACGGTCGCATTGCTGAGAGCAGCGTTGCCGCTGTGACATTAAAGTATCACTTTTGACCCCTTTTCGTGTCAATGAAACTTTTTATGACCCTTTTTACAACTTATCCCTTTGTATCATTTTAACACAGTGTATGCCGTAGGGCAATCATATACACAGTTTAACATATCAGATATTAGAAAAAGAGCTGTTCGTCCAATTGGCGATATTCGGTTCGATGATGTCGATAATTTTATTGTTTTGGTCGATAGAAAAGCCAATAAATGGTGAAAATATTGCAAAAAATCTGACACCCAATCCTTTCCTATCTTAATAAAACTTTTTATAAGTTAGTAAGTAAGTTTTTATAAAATGTTTTTATAAATATATATATATATATATATATATATATATATATATATATATATATATATATATATATATATGATCAGCATCAAGAAAAGTAAAGTCAAATATAGATGGAAAAACTGAAGTTAATTCATTTTATTTTTAACCCCCGACTAAAAAAGTGGTGTTATAAGTTTGTAGTGTGTGTCTGTGTATCTGTGTGTCTGTACAAGTACTCGTACAGACCAAACGGCTGGACCGATTTTGATTTAGTTTTTTTCTGTTTGAAAGGTGACTTGATCGAGAAGGTTCTTAGCTATGTTTTAATAAAATCGTTCCAGCCGCTTAAAAGATATCACGTCTTTTCTAGAAATAGTTGGGGGTTTTTAAATTTTTTAATTTTTGTTATTATAATTTTTCATTTATAAATGAAAAAAGTAAAAATAATTCAAATAATTAATTAATTAACTACGAACATATTTCTATAATACCGGCTAGTAGAGATTTACAAATACAGTTTTTAGTTGTAAATAAGACGAGTATAAACCTATTATAGATAGCAACTAAATATAAAAAAATCATGAAATCTAAAAAAAGAGTTGTCAAGTTGCGGCATTTCATATCGAATGAAATTCCAATCAAAATTAAATGCATATTTCGTTCGATATCGAGTGCCGTCATTTACCCGACTACTTAAGATTTATAAAAAAAAATTAGAGACTGTAAAAACATAAATACATATATTGGACATGGTTCATCTCACTTATTTACTTAAAAACCAGCATAACTCAAAAAATTTGCTTTGAGGAAAAACCATTTAAAGTTTTGTAGAAAATTTTAAAATTCGATTCTGAAGAGCATAATATTATGCATAGTTCTTAAATATATATTTTTTTAACTGAACATCCTGTATTTCTTAATAAGTTCTTCACTCGGAATCTAATCTTTGACAAGTGTCTACTTTAAGTCTATTTGATAATTGTTTAGTAACGCTAACTTATGTTTATACTTTATGTTTTTTTGTAAATTATATTTTATAAAGATGAAGAAATAAGGTGTAATTCACTGACTTTACAACTGCAGAATTTGGAAACTTATCATCCTAAAAACAAGCTTTATTTCAGCAACAGCAACTTTCATCCGAAAACCGGGTTTTTTTTTTTTTGGGAAAAACTCGGATATTTTTACATAGTTTTTTTTTTTACATTGGCCGCATGTTTTGCTGTTGAAAAAGTAGCAAAATGAGACTTAAGTCGCACAACGGCAACGCTGGTGTTAAGAGCAAAGAATATAATGCTCTCAGTGTGTTTGCTTGCGCTTATATATACTTTCGCCCCGCATCAAAAGCATAAAGGCTCAGTTAAGGCTCAGTTAGCCGACTGTAATGTAATGTAACTGTAACGTAGAAAACAGCTTATTGATATTTTTGTATGAAAAGAAGGTTACGTTACATTACATCTCTATAACCATTTTCATTGCTTTTCACATAACAAAATCGATCAGCTGTTTCTTACTGTTGCAGTTACATTACATTACAGTCGGCTAATTGAGCCTTTAGCCCACTGTAATGTAATGTAACTGTAACGTAGAAAACAGCTGATCGATATTTTATATGAAAAGTAGGTTACGTTACATTACATCTCTATAATCATTTTCATTACTTTTCACATACCAATATCGATCAGCTGTTTACTACTGTTGCAGTTACTTTACATTACAGTCGGCTAACTGAGCCTTAAGCAAAAAATGTTTAATTTCTTAGCTCAGATGCGCATTCTATACTATTTATATTCTTTGCTAATACGCTTTTTAAAAACTTTTTGAATTACATTTATAATTTTTTAATATTGCTTTAAAATATACCATACTTTGTTTTATTTTCTTTTATGATGCGGTACAAAATATTCAAATTAAACGCCTACTCTTAGTGCGTTTGTTGTATGTATGTATGTAAAACGTTTATAACAACTTAAATCACAAGTCATAAATATGTTTTCAACAATATACATATATGTATGTATACATAGCAACAAATTTCATAAAAATATATATAAGCTTCCTTTCAAGTTGAAGAAAATCCAAAAGATAAGAAAACATACTAACGATTTAAAGTCAATGGCAGTGAGTACACGATTATATATTCTCACTTTCGATATACAATATTAAATTTGCATAATAATGTGAATAAAGAGCAGCGTCAGACGGCAACACCAATTATGCTAATGTAGCGCTTTTCTCGATAAAATAATTTTTATAATTGTTTTTTCTCAAAGCTGAAACAACTTTATACTCGAGTGCAGTCTCTTGTGTTAGGAACACAACTGAAAGGAGCAACGAAATTTTTGGCCGTGTATATTCGTCGCCATAAATAAAACGTTATTTATGGCTATTAAAAAATAACCTTTTTTATTTCACCAACTTATTTAAATATCAATTGGCATTTAAAAGTAATTTTTCCGAACAAAACTCGATATTTAAATATGAATAAGACCTCCACAAATTACCCTTGAACGTTTCATTAAAAAAAAAATTAATCTATCAAAGGGTTTATCTTGACCTTTAAAAAAAACACATTGGCGCATAGTCATAGTCACAAACAAAGTACACTTTAAGAGTTTAAAACCAGTATTGTCATACAAAATAATGGTTTTAAACTCATAAAGTACATGTACTTTGTTTCGACTATGACTATGCGCCATTATGTATACATACCAGAGAACAGATTGAATGCCTTATTTTATTGTTTAGAATGCAATCACAAAAAACTTGCATGTTGTTGTCAATCCACAACATATGAAAAAAACAACTCATGGCACAATCGAGAGAGATGAGTGCGTCGAACTTTATTGCGTGCATTGCTTGTTTTATATAAATGTTCACTGGTCTTGTCAAAAGTATCGAGTACTCAGTGGATGGCGCGAATACTTTTTATTGTGATTGAACACAACGTAGTATTTGTACTTTGTGCTTGTATAAAACTCTTACATAAGTATTCATAAGACACATAATAGATTTGAAATATGTTTTATGTCAAATTGTATATGAAACAGTTTTTTGAAATATATTTCAGATCTATTTTACTTTTTCCAAATTTTACTTTTTATATTTTCTTTTTTTTAACACCGTAAATATCGGCATTTATTTTTTCTAAAAGTTCCTCCCTCACAGTCCATTTATTAAATCGCACATTTACTTCAATAGTGGCATAACTCAAAAAATGAGTTTTTTGAGTATTTTATCTTGTGTAAAAATTTCATATAAATAGCTTGTATCATCACCTCCTGAGAGAAGATTTTTTTTCATTTCTAAATTGAGTTGTATGCAAATTGAAAACTTAAAACGCGTTTTCCGCAAAACTGGTTTTTTTTGAGTTATGCCACTATTGAAGTAAATGTGCGATATGTATGTGATCACTAAAATCACTTAAAATAAACTTGTTATTTAAACGTGATATACAAAAGATCAGCGAATACTTAGTGAATGGTATGAAGAAATCCATTCTTTCATGCTGCATCATTTCATTTCACTATTTGTGTTATGACGACATTGTAACAACAATGAGCAATCAACAAATTGCAATGAATTGTATCATTCAATTACATTTGTTATTGTTGTCGAATAAATGCATGGGAAAAGCAATGAATTCATGAATTGTTAGCAAATGCGAATGGTTTCATTCTGTTCTCTGATACATACGTAACTTTGTACCTTTCTTAGGGCCATTTTCACAACTTAACTTTAGATAAAGGTAGGATTTTGTCTGCCCGATAAATATTTTTGCATTATTACAACTTAAATTATTTATTGGTATTATTATCAATAATAATAATATTTAATGGATAAAAATGTAATAAATGAAGATTTTATAATGCAAAGCCATTTATCGGGCAGACAAAATCCCACCTTTAGCTAAAGGTAAGTTGTGAAAATTGCCCTTAGTTGACTTTAGTCACAATTGAACTATTTGTCACATTTTCATGAAGGTCATATTTCAGAAATCAATCTTAGAATTTTATTATTTCTACATATCGTATATCCTTTTAATTATATCAAATCAAAGTTTATATACAGAAAACTTTTCTTCTTTTTATGAAACTTGTTATGAAAGTGTTGTAGATTATTTAAAAAAATTATTTTACATTAATTTTATTTAAGAAAATGTGTGTATTCTACTTACAGATATATGGCAACGCTCCCAAGCGTTTACTGTGAATTATTAGCTAGCTATTAAAAGCAACCATTCACAGTAAATGTAATTCAATAATGAGATAAACAAGTCACTCACCTAAAATGAAAAAATAAATACACAAAATCCAATTAGAAGAATATTTATAGAAAGACTTAAGGCTCAGTTAGCCGACTGTAATGTAAAGTAACTGCAACAGTAAGAAACAGCTGATCGATTTTGTTATGTGAAAAGTAATGAAAATGGTTATAGAGATGTAATGCAACGTAACCTACTTTTCATATAAAAATATCAATCAGCTGTTTTCTACGTTACAGTTACATTACATTACAGTCGGCTAACTGAGCCTTTAAGGTAGAATTAGTAAAATCGTATCGTGATGTTGCGTGTCAGCTGACAAAAACCGTACCATATACAATGCATGTTACTAGTTATAAAAAGTGCGTTCGAGAACTCAAAAATTTGTACAAATTTTTACTATTTTTTACTGGATTGCGTTCGAGTACACAAAATCCAGTAAATGAGAGGGCGAATTGAGAGAGAAAAATGACAGTTCTTTTACTGAGTAAATGCAAGTTTTTACTGGACAAATTTTTGCCAGTAAAATCCAGTAGAATGAAACCATATGTTTTTAAATATAAACAAACAATAGCAAAGGGAAACAAAAGTTTTTGGTTTTTGATGAAATTTTAAAAATAACAAAAAACAAATGTATTAAGTTATGAACAATATTGCATTTATTTAAGTTTGATGCCAGAAAAATACAAGGGTATGTTTTATGTATTCCACGGGAAATTAAAACATGTGGAATTTTCATAGAATTGTTGGAAATATGTATTTATAACAACAATTTCCCAACGATGTAATTTCACGTGAAATGCAGAACATAACCGATTGTTTTTAAATGTGAATAAAGTTAATAGATTTGTATAGTTAAATTTTTGTTTATATGTACATATAGTCGGACGGTTACTGGTTCCCCGCATGGAACATTCAAAAAATTTAGTTATTGATCGATTAAATATGATTAATGTGTACATTTCTTAAATTTGTTTTCAGTTTTTCGATATCTTGAATATATTAGGATATATTTATAAAGTTCTTTTCCTATTGTATATTTCTCTTAATAAATGCACTCATTGGAACTACTTGAAAGGAAGTGAACAATATTGTTGTGATGATTGGTATAAGCGGCAACAAACATTTTTTTTTCTGTACATCCTAATTATTCACGTCGAGGGTAAAAAGTTTAGAAACTTTAACGGCCTGACGCGCGATGTCGGCAAGTAAGCTATAGAAAGTTTCTTGTCGACATCGTGGGCCAGGCCCGTAAGTTCAAATAAAAACATATGTATCTATTACTTTTATTATTAAAGAAAATATACTATGGTGTATTTTTATAAAACAAATGAAAAACACATTCTTCATCAATTTTCTCAAAACCATATAATTTTTCCATGCGGCTAGCCAGTAACTACCCAGCAACAAAATCTGATTTGGAAGTACTAACAACTGAGGGAAGTAATGTAATGTTTACTTGATCACAAAAGCTTCGAAAACTGCTTCTGCAAAGCACTAACATAAGGCAGGCTCTCTAACAAAATAGAGGAAAAAGTAAAAAAAAAAATTTGCAAGCTAGTAACTTTTGCATCTGAGTACATAAAAACTATAGACCAATTCACATTATTGTGTATCGTTGCATGTGCAAAATGGTATAGTATATATATTGATACTCACAACCTAACAATTCTTAGAAGTCAATGTTAAAGTTAGCTATTTTACGTCAGGTGGAGACCGCGAGTAAGGGAGATAATGTTAGAGAATCACTTGGTGTTGCGCATGAATAAGGAGATTTTTTTTTGTGCGACATGAGCCAGCTAGAAGCAATTTATTCAGCTTCCAAAAAGTCATAATTTTTTGCCTTACCAAAGTGCTTCACAGAAGCAATAATATATACTTATGTATGTATAGTTTTGTATATTGTCTGCAGATAATGCGACTATTCTATACATGTATGTAAATACTCCAAAGAGAAGTAGGAATACGCCGAAACTACTCCAAATATTTGAAAAAAGGAGGTTTATGTCCTAGGGTTGTCCAAATTTGCATTACATCGGCCTAACCCCAAAACTACTCCATATTGCATTGAATGCTTGTGTGAAAACGACATGATCCATGAATGCATTACATGAACCATAATGTAACTAGTCTGTTTCATCTCGATTGGACCACGTAGTACAATATTATATTCAGGTTTTTTTTTTTGCATATACATATGTACATACGTATGTATAATTTTTTTAGCGCCAAATTGTCTATCAGCTGTTGTGTATATTTTACTGGATTTTACATTTTTTCCGTTCGCGTACTTTTAGCTGCAAACTTTTTTATTGAGAGTAATTTCTTTAAATTACTCAGTATTTACTCAGTTACTGGATTTTACTGGAAAAGTACTCAAACGCACCTAAAATATGTGGTGGTAGCACTGCTGACGTAGAAATCTGCAGAAAACAGATTTTTATGTAGCGAATGTCAAAAACGCTGCATTTAATGCCAGACAAAAAAAAGTGCTGTGCAAACTGTTACATTTTCTATAACTTGTGCACAAGTTGAACGATACGGCAAGCTGTAAAGTAGAATGATACGATTTTACTAATTCTACCTTTATTGCAAAATATTAACATCCTTATTTATAAAAATTATTAAGGCTTTATAAAGACTTAATAAGAAAAATTTTTTAAGAAAATTTGTTTTAAAAAACCTTTATAAAGCCTTCATAATATTTATAAAAAAGCCTGTAAAATGGTAATAAAGAAGATATTTCGATGTAAGAAAATAATTAATAAATAAATAAAATTAGATTTATGTCATATTATTATCAAGTTCTAAGCCAGACGTGAGCCTTGCCACAAAGTTTTAATATGCAAAATACTTAGTGCTAGTTTACACAATGTATGTCAGTCTTATTGCTAAGCTGATTAATCCCAATTCACACTACACAGGTCTTATTGCTAAACTTGTCCTTTTTTCTTCTTTGAACTTTCGTCGGCGTTCACACAATGTAAGTCTTATTTTTGAGCAATTGTTTTAAGGTTCCGTACACCAAAGCTAAAAGGAACGCTATTTTTTTCGCTACGCTGTTCGTCTGCCGTCACAGGCTGTTTACTTGAGAACCATAAGAGCTACGGACCTGAAATTTTGACAAAATTTGGCCTACAGCAACAAATACATGATGTTCCAAAACGAGCAACAAAAAATGTTAAAATCCCATGTTATATACACACAATTATACATACATACATATATGTATGTAAAAACTTAAAATTTGCAAAGTTAGTGTATTTTTATTCGGATTACAACAATTAAACCTAAAATTAAAAAAAAAATCAAAATTAGAGGGTGTCATATCAGTTAATGCAATTTTGACTAACGTGCTGTATCTTGGAAACGGTAAGACGCAAAACTCTTGAAATTTTCAAAAACGCTAAAACTAAAAAAATCCTAAAATTATAAAATCGCCAAACTGGAAAAAATCGCCAAAAACCGAAAAAAAATCGCCAAAACTAATAAGACGCCAAACTAAAAAAATCTCTAAGACTAAAAAGCTCCGAAAAAATCGCCAAATTAAAAAAAAATCACAAAATCATAAAAACGTCCAAAACCGAAAAAATCTCCAAAATTGAAAAAAGCGCCAAAACTGAAATAAATCATCAAAACCGAAAAAATTCCAAAAACGCAAAGAAACATGCCAAAACTAAAAGAAATTGCCAAAACTAAAATAGGCCAAAAACCGAAAAAATTCCAAAATTCGTATAGTATTACATAGTATCTGGTGTCCGTACGGAACCCATCGTGTGTGTGTGTGAATTTATTTATGCATAGTTTTGTATATGCAAGTGTGATTTTTTTATCATTACGAATGAGAAAGCAAAACGTATTGACAGCAGGGTTGTCAGATTTTTTCCGACCTATTTCGCCAAATTGATTTTCGAAATCGACAAAAGCCAACAAAAATCAGTTTTATGCAGTTTTTCTTAGTATCTAAATATTTGATAGCAAATTTGTATTTATATACTAACACTTTTCTAATATAAATTTTTATAAAATTATCAAAATTTATCAAAAAAAATCGCCAAAATTAGAAATAAAATCACCAAAAATTATTTCTTGTGAATTGTTCTCATTCAAATTCAAAACGCATTAATGACTATAATTAATATAAGAAAAATCATCAAAATCAAATTGTTTTAACTTCTTGCAGACGAGTTTTGGTAGGAATTATTTTTGAAACTACTCTTTCAAAACACAAATTTTCCTGAATTAGAAAAATTTTGAAGTTCAATTTTGTTTGAAAAAAAAAATAGCATTAATTATCACAAACAAATTTATTTATCAGCAAAAAAATCGCTATGTCGCCAAGCCAAAAATTTGCACGCCAAACAAGCTGAAAAATCGTCACGTTTGGCGAGAAATCGCCATATCTGAAAGCCCTGATTGACAGTACATGAAGCTGAGTACTCGTTTCTTTTCCCCTCGCGGCACTCTGCAACTAACTAATCAGCTTGGCAACAAGACTTTCATAGTGCGAACGGAGACTTAGTTTGTACGAGAGAGAGAGAGAGGGAAAGAGATACGAGAAGAAAATAAACGAGTACTCTGCATGATGAACTGTTAACTAAAGCGAGTGCCAGACACATCAATATTCAGCCACAGAATAGACAGAAGTGAAGAAAGTGACAGATAAAAAAAGCTTCAATCAGGTTTTTGTTAAAATTCGTGGAAAAAAGAGCTAAGCATAGTGCATTTGATACTGTAGTGTATTACTGCTTACCAATTAACACAGCTAATAAAAATTTATTTCACTAGAAAGACGTAGCAAAACAAAAACGACGACAAAATTTGAGAGAAAACGAGACAAACAGAAAAATACCCGTATCTTCCGTCTCGTGACACTTCTGCGTGTTTTGTGATTCAGCTTCAATATATGTGGCAGTGTGCGTTTGTTTACCAAAAATAGTCACACATATACTATTGGTGCGAATATTTTTTATAAAAAAAAACGCACAAAACCACACATATTGACGCTGAATATTGATGTGTCTAGCACCCGCTTAAAACAACTGCGTATTGTTAATTGAAACTGCCTTATTTAAAAAAAAATATTACACCTTTATATAATAGGTAACATTTTGTATGGAAATCTGTTCGATGTCTAAATAATGGGCCTTATTACGGTTCTCGAATTTTTAGATTCGACTTCAACTTGCTGTACTAGATTAAAGAAACATACAAAATTTTTCTTTAATCTGGTACAAAGTCTCGAAGTCGAATCGAAAAATTCGAGAACCGTAATAAGGCCCAATTTTTATAAATAAGTTTGCAATATTTTACAAAGTTTTTATTACAAAAATGAAAGTTGGCATCACTGGGCGGCCGGCACCTTTTCTGCTGCTACAAACACTTGCATTAATAAATTCATAAGTAAACAGAAGAAAAACGAAAAAGAAATATATGTAGGTATTCATACATAAGTATTTACATACAAACATATTTGCAAACAAACATATTTATTTACATATGTATGTATTTACATATATATGTACATATGTCTGCATCAGTGATGTAATTTAGAAATTTTCTTCTTGTGCCGACTTCAGAGAGAACAAGCCGATCGGTTCACAGCCGGCTCAAGAGCCGCCGCCGACACTTACTGTAACTTCAAGCCACCGCCAATGCATGCGGCTTGCCTGTGCTCAAAATTGCAGCCGGTTAATTGTTTTATGTAGTCGCAAATTTGTACGACATCTAACAAATTATATGGAAGACATCAGGTGTTTAAAATTTTTTTCTATAGAAATGAGTTTAAAAAACTTATAAATAGCGGCTGTCAATATCAGCCGGCTTATGAGCCGCCACGGCCGAATTTTTAAGGCGACTTGTTCCTCTGGCCGACTTTGTACTGAAAACGTGTCAAAATGGTTTCAATAGTGGCAAAACTTTGTTTTATACCAAAACTGACAATAGTAAAGCTATGTACAGACAATTGTCAGATCTTACAATATTGCCAGTAAAATGTGCACAAAATTTCTTACAACCGTGTGAACTGGCAATTTTTGTCAGACGCTGTTGCTAGAAAAAGCATTGTCAGTCCATTGCAAGACTAGCAACTGACAACAAATTGTCAGACATCTTACAATCGTGTGAACACATTGTAAAATTATTGCCAGATATTTGTCAGACATTTTAATATTGTCATTGTAAGATAATTCTTTCTATGGGCAACACTGCACATGCTTGATTTTAAAGAAAAAATTGATGATAAAATATATGCAGAAAAAATCATTGCAATTGCTTCTTTATGGTCCATAATAATTTATACTTTCACTTTTTACATTTAAAACAAACACAAACGATAAATATTTTAGAATTTCTAACAAATGCTTTAAGTCTGGCAACAAATAACAACAGATCTAACAATTTTTGCATATAACAACCGTGTGACCTGACAATTTTTTTACTGACGATTTTGTCAGATGAATTTATTGTCATACAACCGTCTGGCAATAAATTGTAAGATTGTCTGACAACCGTGTGAACTGACAAGAAATATTGTGCTGGCAATTTTCGATTGCCATTACATTGTCAGCACATTGCCAGATCTGACAATATTGTAAGGTCTGACAATCGTCTGTACATAGCTTAAGCTTAAAAAAGCCGTATCTATGTATGTATGTATGTGTGTTCATATGTACCCTGCAGGAGAACGAACTAGTGTTCAACTAGTATTTTTCTAGTACAGAAATCACCACCACTACTAGTTCCCAACTGTAAACTTTCCTATACTATCTTAATGCTCAAATTAGGATTGAGTGTGTTTAGAAAACTACTAGTACCATTAGTACTAGTTTAGGACTAGTTTATTACCAGTTCTTTTGTAAAGAAAAATGCTACAAAATTGTTGGTTTTATTCCTTTGTTATAACCAAGTGACAGCTGCTACTTAAAATTAGCAATTGTTTATCAAAATTCAGAAATACAAAAGAGTAATTATAATTATTTAATTATAATTATTTTTAGATCAAGCTAGTAATTATATGATACCAATTTTCATACAGTGCAAGCGCTCTGTTAGACAGTCAAAACTTATTTTGCAATGTGGTGCCTTGGAACTACTTCATATACTAGTACTCATCAGCACTAGTAATTTTACACAACAACTTTAACCCTTTTTGCACTAGTTCTTGTTATTCTAGTAATTATACTAGTAGCTTTTAGACAATTATCGCCTATTCTCCTGCAGGGTATGTATATACATACATATGTATGTATGTATTATAGCATTGCACAGATACATCTGTTTGCACTAGTTTTGCGCATTTTTTGGTTCTGGTATGAACAAATATGTTATTTATCGTTTTCTGTTACTAGTTGTAAATGTTGATTTTTTAAGCAATTATTGTATGGTTGGGCAATGAGCAAATGAAAACAACACATTTATTTTTTTTTGTTTTTCTAAGGCAAATAAGATACATAAAACTGCTTTTACCATAAGTGCCTTATGATGTGTTGAGAAAAATGTAATTGGCTGATGAATGAATGAATGAAAGCAAAATTGCACATACATATGTAAGTAAATGATACATGTACATGAAACACATGCATTTGTAATTACTCTCAGAGCAAAATTGTCTCTTTCTCTCTCTATACTTTGGCTGCGCTACAAAGTAACATAACGAACGTCCGCACATACATCTGCACATCATGTATTTGTTTCAATAGTGGTTTTTTCATATATTTATATTACAATATGTATTTTTTGAGCAAAAACAGATCAAACAGTTGCTCAGCAGCAATACAATAAGCATCTGTTATTTGTTTTCAATTGTAGTTATTTTAATTTGGAAAAGCACGCACACACAATAACTCTTATACTAGTTCTGTCGCTCACACTACAATTATATGGTACATACCATGGTATATTTGTTTTGGCTATACAAACGAGTATACAAATGCAACCCTTTAGTATGTATATGCACATAATTATAAAAGTTGTCCAAGTCATAGACCTGTTCGCTGTTTCGAGATATTGAATAAATATTGAATGAAATTACATTTGAATATATTAAAAAATACATATTGTTATATTATGCAATATTTTAATTAATTGTGTATTTGATATTTATTTAAGATTTTTTATAATTTATTAAATATATGTATGTATTTCGAACCAAGAATATGTATGACTTAGATCACTTTGATAATAGTTTTATTATTATTTAGTCTTGGTTTACACTAAGCAAGTCTTCTTGCTAAACTGATTAGTTTGTATGAGAGAAAGAGAGCGAGAGAGAGAGAGAGAGAGAGACGAGTTGTGAAACTTACCAACTTCCTGATAGTGTTAATTACCATATTAATACTAATAATGTTTACAAAATATCACAATGTGAAATGAAATCTGTTTTATGGCCCAATGATAACAATAATGATGAAAATATTAGCTTTATTTATTTGGAATAATTAATTCTTGGTTTCTTTTTAAAAAGTTTTAAACCGAATTTATAAAATTAATATACAAAAATGTATCATCTTGGACAAATGAATGCAAAGATATGTATGTATGTATGTGCCCTTAATTATGAAAGTTGTATAAATCTTATATTTCTTTGGTCGAGATATTTAATAGATTACATTGGAGCAAATCCAAAAATATTTTTTTTTGTTATGCAACAGTTTAATTTAGAGTTGTTCTAGTCTGATCCAAATGTACTATATCGGTTCAAAAATGGTATGACTTAGACCACTTTCATATGTACACTATGTATGTACTAGTGATGTAACGAATGTCAATTTTTGATATTTGCGAATACGAATACGAATATTTGAAAGGATATTCGCGAATACGAATACCAATACGAATATTATATGCAATATGAAATATTAAAAAATTGTTATCAAAAAGCACTTCACACTATTGTTGGCGTACTTTAAAGTTAATAAAAAGTACCCAAAATTTTAATGATGGTCATTAACAGGGCAGGTTTTTCAAGCATTTTGCTGGAAAAGCTTGATTTCGCTTATTTTGTACCTTTTTTTTTGCAAAATTGCTTTATTTGATACACTCTGCTTGAATTTGCTTATAATGCAATTTGGCAGCCCTTGAAAATAATTTTTGAGTCTTTCTGTTGCAAATAAAAAGCAAAAGTGTGTTTGTCCTTTTCTCACACATGCAATTTTCTATTCTTTAACTCTTGACATTGCTAGCATTTGTTAATGTGTAGTTGTGCTTCTGAAAAAAGCAGTTAGTTTCTGGTTAACTATTGTAATTTATTTAAACTGTGAACAATTTTCTGTGTAACCAAAAATGCCTAAGGAAAATAAAAAAGAATTTAATGCTCGTATTGTAAGAGAATATACAGGAGTGTTTAAGGCTGATAGTTCAATTCTTTTTTGTGTGCTTTGCAATTGTACAATTTCTGGATGCAAAGTATATAACGTTCAGCAGCATTTAGGAACGGCTTAACACAAAAAGTTCGATAAAAAAACTCAAACAACTCCTTCACAATCATTGTTGACAAGTTACTCAAGTGACCCGAGTATAAACCAATTTAGCATGGAATTATGCCAAACATTTTTGGCAGCAAATATTCCATTACATAAAATAAATAATTCAGACGTTAAATCTTTCTTGGAAAAGTATACAAAACATTCTGTACCATCTGAGACAGTTCTACGAAATAATTATGTACCCACACTTTATGAAAAGTATAATAAGAAACTGCGATCGAAAGCTTTTATTAAAAAAAACTGGGTTTCTTTAGATGAAACAACTGATAGTCAAAAACGCCTGGTTGCAAACTTTGTTTTTGGCATATTGGATGAAACAGAAAAAGAAAAGTCTTATCTTCTTAATTTGGCACACGTCGAAAGAGCTAACAATAGCTCTATGGCAGCTTTTTTTACAGATAGTTTGCAATTATTATGGCCCAATGGTATGTATTTATACAGTTCAAATTTCATGATCAGGTTCTAGTTTAAAAATATTTTTTATTCAAACAGGTATTGAATATAAAAACGTTATGTTGGTTGTTACTGACGCGGCACCGTATATGGTTTCTGCAATGAAATCATTAAAAATTTTATACCCGCAGATGCTTCACGTTACGTGCCTATCTCATGGACTGCATAGAGTTGCAGATTTCATACGCTTGCACTTCGTAGATGTAAACTCCCTTATTGCAAATTGCAAAGCTGTTTTTCTTAAGGTATGTAATACATACATACATACTATGTGTGGTATATATGTACATATGTATATATACTATACTTATATAGATATGTATATTTTTAATATGCTTTAAACAATTTTAATTCAATCATGAATCTCTAGGCACCATCTCGGATTGGTTTATTGCACGATATGTATCCAAATATAACCGACCCCCCCCCCCGCTCCATGTATAACTAGATGGGGTACTTGGCTCAAAGCTGCTATTTATTATTGTGACAACTATACAGAAATTTACAATGTGTTAAATGCACTTTCCGATGATGATGCGGAATCAATGTGTAAGGCAAAAACTCTATTTAAAAATGAATCTTTAAAATCTGATCTTGCGTACATAAAATGTAATTTCGAATGTATTTGCCGAAGTATAATCAAACTAGAAAGAAGAGGACTTTCTTTAAAAAAAAGCTTGTCCATCATAGAAGAAGTGGAAGAAAAGATGAAAAATCTTGAAAACAAAATATTTTTTGAAAAGTTCAATAAAGTTATGAATCGAAACGTTGGAATTCAAACATTAATTAAAATTAAAAATAATATTTTTCTAAACAAAAGCGAAGCTGATGAATACATTGATTCGCTATCTCCAAGCGAATTACTACAATTACTACATCCAATGATGTAGAAAGAATTTTTTCAATATATTCTACAGTTTTATGCGATAATCGAAGATCTTTCCTTTTTGAAAATCTAAAAAAACATATGATTGTGCTTTGTAATAAAAAATTATTTCAGTAAAATAAATGAAAAGTGGTTACATTGTTTAATTTTTGGAAGCTTATTTGAGCATTTTTTTGCTTATTCTTGTGCTTATATTGTGTTTATTTTGCGCTTTTTTGCTTGTGCATATTTAAACTTGCCCTGGTCATTAAATAGTATTTGAAAATGATACAAAGCACAAATTTCTATAAAAAAAATTAATCTATTTGTACAAACTAAAATTTTTAGTCATTTATTTAAATTTCGTTTAGGATTTATGCATTTATTTATTTAATTTCTTTGGAAAAATATTCGTATTCGTATTCGCCTGAAAATGACCGAAAATTCATCACTAGTATGTACGAATTTGTTTAGTTTTTTTTGTTGTTTTTTAATTATGTACATATATTGTAAAAGGATGTTTATTTTTATTGTTATATTTTTAATATGGATATATTAAACTTCTGATAAAAAAATTTAAAAATATTTGAATAAAATGATAACTAAGGAACTTTTATTAGTTTTGAATCCTTTCTAATAATCCTTGATCTCTTTAAAAAGTTTTGTACAGAATTTATGAAATTAAAAAAAAATTATTATCTATGTAATACAAATGAATATAAACAAATTTGATAAGTTTTTTTTAGAAACTTCTAGGTCAGATGGATGAGGTGTTTGACAAATGGAAATGGAAAACTGTGCCTAACGTTCCAGAATCACCTAGAGCTATGAAAGCTGATTTTCAAGAAATTGCTAGAGCCAACACCGATAAAATGCTAGCTGAAATACGAGAAGCTTCTAAGACCACAAATGACACACTTGACAAATGGAAAGCGAAAATTGTGACTAACGTTCGAGAATCATCTCGAGCCAGAAATGAGAAACCTCAAGAAATTGCTGAACCCGTAAACAGACAAACAGATGGTGATGAAATGCAAGTCAGGAATTCAGACGAAGAGATATACGAAGAGATTTCTGACTTGGAGAACAGTGTCAACAAAGACGTTTCTGGCACAGAGGAAAACGCTGACGTAAAACTGAAGGCAGAAGACGAAATCAGCAGTGGCCAGTGTCAACAAGTTGGACGTGAGCCAGAAGTTTCCAGCGAAGTAAATGAAGCTCGTGACTTAGAAGTTTCCAGCAAAGCAAAGAAGGTTGCTGACTTAGCTGATAGTAAAGCGGTTTGTGACACAGCGGAACTAGCTATGGATGAAATGGTCTCGTTTACTGAAGATGAGCTAACTGCTAAGGTGAAATACAGGCCACCAGTATGCGAAGTGAGCAGCACAAAAGCAGCTGGGAAGAAAAATACAACTTCTATAAAGAACCTCAGGCGTGTGGTAAGGTAAACTCTAGTCGAGGGACAAGGTAGAGTCAGAGCCAAAGGCCGTAAATGTAGAAGGAGTTGTCATCTAGAGCGTACGGCAAGGCAAGCTGTAGTGGAAATACCAGGCAGATTCAGTACCATGGGCTGCAAATGTGGAAGAACTTGTCATCTTCAGCGCAAGGCAAGGCAAGCTGTATTGGAAACAGGAAGCAGAGTCAGCACCAGGGGCCACGAATATCGAAGTAGTCACCTCCAGCGTATGGCAATACAAGTTCCAGTTGAGAAACGAGACAGAGCCGGAACTAAAGCCTACAAATATGGAAGAGGTAGTCGCCTCGAGCGTAGCTACAAGGCGTATAGAAAACGAAGAAAGAAAAGGCGATGATGTGCCTATTCGGGAGGAATAGGCTTAAGTGGGCGGCAGTGTTACGGAAATAGCCGTCGACAGGTTTAATCAGCATTACACAAAAATATTCCAACAGGGTTAATGTAAGAGCTACGCGAAAATATTCCTACAGGGTCAAAGCAAAGAATAGTCTAAAATAGTAGCCAACAACTAAATAAGCATGCCTAGCTTAATTAAACGTAAACAAGCAAAAGCAACAACAACAAAAAGCATCTGCTTATTAAGAAGATTCACATATTTACACACATACATACATGCTAATTCAAACGAAAAGCAAAAGATAAACAACCACCGTGTATTGCTTAGTTAATGATGTACACACGTATGCATATACACATGTATGTACATAGTTACCACATGAACTTAATTAGGCAGCATATAAGATGATAATGATCGTCTAGACATTGCTTGAAACTTCTAGTGGAATTTGTGTGATATATAAAAAGAGGTGACGCATCCAATGAGTTAGTTAGTTGCAGTTGTAAGTCAGTCGCGAACAGTTATAGTTAGTGCTAATCAGAAAGTAGTGAAGTTAAGAACTCGTTAGTCAGTTGATAATTAAGCTGTGAATTAATAATAATCTGCGATACAGTGGTGAGTTGATAGTTAAGAGCAGTCTGTGCTTTACACAAGAGTTGGAGTAAAAGAGAAACTATAGGACAGTCTATAGTGACAGCAAAGTCTGTCGTGGAATTGAGATTATTGTGGAGTCTATCGTGTCGACTGGAGTAAAGGGAGCAGCGCAGCGAATAGACGTGTGTAAGGTTGTAACTAAAGCCAGTGAGTCTTTATTGGTGCATCAGCTGTGAGTGTCGGCAGAGTGAGTGCCGTGTGTGACGAGCAGCAGACAAAGAGGTATTCGTGTATCAACTGTGAGTGACGGCAGAGTGAGTCTCGTAAGTGACGAGCAGCAGACAAAGAGGTGTCACGTGATTACTTGCGCAGCCAGCTAAGAGACGTGCATAAACTACAGCGAGGAAGGCGTAGTGGTAACCAGTTGTGAATATCTGTGTGTAATTTATTAGTTTAAGTTGTATTAGTGTATTTAAGCTCTTGAGTAATTTAGTATAAGTGTATTTGTAAATAAAACTTGTATCATTCTTAACCCTAATTACTACACTCGGCTCTTGTATTCATTTGCAAATCTTCGGATCTACGGAAAAGCGTTTTTATAGAGAGAAAAACGTAACAATATGTATGTGTGACTTGCATTGTGTGAACGCCGTTGAAAGTTCAAAGAAGAAATAAGGTGTGAACTGGGGCTTATTAACAATGTTGTACAGAAAAAGAAATATTATAGTGGGAGATGGAAAAATTATACAGTAGTTTTCCGATTTAACGAACATTGGATTTAGTGAACATCATCGCATTTAACGAACAACCAACTGACTACCTTATATAATGAACAAAAATTTTATCTTGCACTCGGTAGGTATAACGAATTAGAAACATAATTGCTCTTTTTTCTTTGATGATTTTGTATGAGAGTCAGTTGTGTGAAGTAATGCTAGGAACACAATTGGGACGAACGACGAATTTCGTCCACATCGACGAATTCGTCCATAAGAAATCGCTGCATAAATTCGCCGTGTGAAGCACAATAACGACAAATTTACTCAGCGAACTCAGTCAGCTCTTATAATCAGCGTTGTCAGATTTAAGGCCTGACCCACGATATCGACAACGTTCGACTTGTCCCACACTTATATTTGAAACAACAACAAAATATTAAAATTTGTTTTTCTTTTGAATGCAAGTGTGCGACAAGTCGAACGTTGTCGACATCGTGGGTTTGGCCCTTATTTTCAGCCTCATCGGCATATGACTTCTCGAATATCGCCAAATATCGCCAATATAATAAAACATCAAATTATAGCTACAAAAATATATTATATTTTGTAATTACATTACAAATCTTATTAAGTTTTAAGTTCAGTAAATAACGTCTATTGTAAAACATAAAAATTATAGTATTTAAGAAAAGTTAAGAAAAGTGTTTGCATTCACATATAAATACTGGCTTACAAAAAGTACTTATAACTTAATCCAAAAAGATCAATCTAAATAGGATAAATTTAACTTGAGCACCAAGATAAAAATTATTATTTAATTCAACTGAACTAACATTTACTTAAATGTGTATTTAAGTACACTTATCATATGCTTGAAGTGGTAATCGATGTATTCATATACTCTTATGGGATGTTTGGTGCTTCATTATCAAAATGTTGGCTCTAACTTATAAAAGAAAGTTTTCCTCAACTATGTTTCATAAACACCAAATGAGATTTTGTGGTCCATACTTTTGGTTTAAATTTCTTGAATTTCAGAAAATTTTGTTTGAGATAACGAGTCACAACATTTACAATTTTTTTGCACGAAATATTTTATGTTGCAGAAAAAATTCCTTAAAAAATATTTCATATTCTAACATTATTCTATTTTATTGAAATCATAAAAATATCGCCAAGGAGTTCAAATATCGGCAAGTAAATCGCCAATCGCCATTTCAAAATTTTCATCGCCAAAAATAAATTTTCGTCAGTTAATTTAATTATTATTTTTCGAACTTCATTTGTTTCTATATTTATAATTTGAACAGGCTAAAGTTCGTATCGCTTTTTAAGCCAAATTACATGTGATAATTATTTGGTGTTATTTGTTCATTAATAATTATCACATGTAATTTGGCTTAAAAAGCGATACGAACTTTAGCCTGTTCAAATTATAAATATAAATTTTCGTCGCCACATTTGGCGAGATATCGCCATATCTGACAACACTGCTTATAATTGACAAAGTTGATTATTGTCAGTGTGACCATATTAGCTAATTTTGGGATAAATTTAGCTAATATTATTTCTTCTGGATTTAGCTTTAAAATTTTTATTAAGCTCTTAGCTTCTTTTTTTAACTTTTTTAAAAACGGATTTAGCTTTTTTAACCTTTTTTAATCCAAATTGCGTATTCTCTAAAAATATATTAAAGACATACGTGAGTTAGCTTAATTTTATTTTAAAATCTGGCCACACTGTTTATTGTGTATGTAAAGAGAGTGAGAGTAAATTGTTTTTTCGTCGTTCGGCGGCGTACAAAATAGAAATAAATCTATCTCAGAGTCAGTGTGCACACTTAATTTTTTTTAAATTCGGTAGAATCGACAAAAATAATCGGTAGATTTGAATGAAATTCGGTAGAAAATTTTTTTATTCAAAGAAACATAAAAAATAACAAAATATATGTACTTATATATAAAGGGTAAGTGCAAGGAGTATCAAACTAAACAGGTTCCAAAAGCGCATTTAAAACTTCACATAAGATTGGAAATTAAACTGCCATAAACAATGAAACATTTCCAATAAAAAAAGATATGATATGCATGTATAAAATAATATACATAAATAACAGGAATTCAGTTTTTGTACATAGGTTTTATAAAGCTACTAAAATAACTTTTATTTGACAAACATTTGTAGCTACAAAGATTATATTATATGTAAGATCCATTTACGAATGACAACACTAGTACTTACTCCAGTCTTTAATAGTTGTATCTATTAATGTGAGCCTTCCAAATAAATAATAGAAACGGCTTTGATGTTCATTTTTTCTCCGGTTTACGTTTTTCAACTTTTTTTTCTCCAAAATGGATTCTATTTCATTTAACTTTTTGTCGTTTTTATTCTGTCAGCGGTTCAAAAATGCCACTTGCTTATTACTCATACCAAATTGCATGCAAAATTTTCAAGATTTTACTCATCACCCTCTTAAAGCTGATTCTACTTAAAACCGGTTCTAATTTTGACTATAGTTGAAAAAAAGCTAACAACAGATGTTAAAATTTAAGTTGTCTCTAAAAAGAACCGACTTTAATGTTTGTCTATGGTTATGGCCCATTATTTTTAAGCATCTAAAGAAAAATAATACAGTACCGGTATGTATTTAACTTACTCGTTATTTAAGTATCCAAATTTTATTAGTTTCAGCAATAATCGTTTAAGTACATACAAAAATGGAAATAAGAATAGAATGAACAAATAAAATAAGTATTTCCTTCTGAGCAGTGATGGAAAAGTTGGTACAATCGTAATTTTTTGATACTATTTGACATGAAAAAGTACCGTAGTACTCCCGCAATACATTTGATACTCTCTCGGCCAACCCAGAAATACAGTCAGAAGACGCGCGTACACATATATTTTTACCAAGAATTCAATTTCTTTTTCGACAAATGGCACGAAACTTTATTAGTAAAGCTATTTTAGAAAATTGTAACCCTTCACAATTAAATATATGTAAATAAAAACCATATTTCTTTCAATGATATTTTCTGTGGTACAGAAGTTGATCTATGTTTTAGATCAGTTTAAAGAATATTGTAAAAAGTTTATATTAAATTCTGTCAAGTTCTAAGGGCAAAAGTGGACTTTGACAATGAAATGTTAACTTAGCTTAGTAAGTTTCCCCTGAAAATTATTTATCTGTTAAAAACAATAGCATTATATCGCTTTGCATAAAAATGTTTCCCACCGAAAAGCAAAATCTTGAAAATATTAACAGAGCATTGGCTGATTTATAAGAATTAAAACTATTAACAACAGAAAATATCGGGCTTGTTCTAAAAATCACGGGGATTCAAATCACGGTGGTGTTAAAAACAAACTACTAATAGCTGACTTGTTCGTGGGTATTTATTGTATTTTAAGTTATAGTCATGTATAAGCCATAAATCGTGAAATTTACAAAAGCAATAATTTAGCTTTTATTAATTTTTTGAAATCACCGCGATTTGACATATCATGATTTGCAGAACAGGCCTGTATATGCAGTTTTTGGCCTACCGATGCTAAAACTAAAAACGCATTAGATGAATACTTGTTTCCAGGTAAATCGACAGTAGCTTACCGAATTTTGTCTATACCTCACTCCTCTGTAAATGTCGAAAGGATTTTCTCTTACAAAATGTCATGAAAACAAAACAAAGTCTTATCCAGGCCTAAGATTTATTGAAATCTTAAAACACTTCTTTTTATAACTTTAGCACTTGTACCTATGAACGAGTACATACATATAAATATGTGTGTATGCATATTAGGGTGATTCTAAAAAAAATCAATTCAATTTTCTACAAAAGCGTACCAAGAAGTTTATTGTAGGACATTCCGTTCTTTACTTACGACAATCAGAATAAATAAAATCAATTTATACCATGTAAATCGTATGGGAAATCGAACGGACCATCTCACCATTAATATTATGAGCTGATATTTTAACAGGCCTATTTTTTACCTAACAAAAGTTTGAAACCTGGTTCTGAGAAAAACAAACGATTTTTTTTTAGAATCATCCTATCCATTACTTTGTGTTTCATTTTTATTTCTTTGTAAATTAATTTTATATAATTTTTTGTTAAAAAAGTACTCAGAAAAATTGTTTTTGATACCGAAATGTAAATCTCATTTCCCATCACTGCTTCTGAGTGTTTACGGAGTTGCCAAGCCAAATTTAATTTAGTTAATTTTGAGTTTTTTGTTGTAATTTTTTAGCAAATTAAGAGAGAAAGAGAGATCATGGCTTTATGATTGGCTAATATTCTAACTGCTTTTAACTATCTTAGACACAAAAATGTAGAAGAAAAAATACATTCTGCACTGCTCCTATTGACAATCTATCAACAAAAAAAAAAAAAAAAACAATGAGTGTTCGAACTCACGGGCGATGTGTTAACACCTTTTTGTTACACGGTACCTGTTCGATTTCTATGAACACAGACCCACAAACCCGGAGGTAGAGTTAATATAAAGTATTTAATGAAAAAGAATAGTTTATTGAATTTAATTTTACTTTGTATAATTTATTAATGTTATGTTTTCAGCACAGTTAATATATAATATATATATATATATAATATATATATATAATATATATATATACATATAAATTTAGTAGATGCACTCAAAATGAAAAAAATTAAACAGAATGATTTCATTATTTTCTTGCTTAATACTTTTTATTTATTTTATATTAAACCCACAAAAAACAAAGAGAATGCAAAGCAACAGACAAATGTACATACATACATTGTTATGTTTGTACATAAGCTACATACGTTGCTGTCTTGCTATCTCATTTTTATATACATATGTATGTACGTATAACCACGTCACTATTCTCTTTGCTATGCATAAGACAAAACCGAAGATCAACATAAAACACTTTTTTAATATTACTCCAAATTAATACTCCAAATTAAAACACTTAAATCTCGGCTCGCCGATATCGGATCGCCTAAACTCTTCGTCGAAACCCGCACTAGCCTTTTAATCCAAAAATTAATAAAATCGGCTATGAACTTCCGGAGAAAATCGCGTGGGAAAATTATATGAAAATCGCCCAATAATCACTTTCAATACCGACTGCCAAGCAACGAACAAACAAACGATGATTTACTCTTACATACCTAACACTTGCGTATGTATTGAAACTGATAGTTTGTTGCCCTAGAGGCGCGCGTATAGATGTTAACACATCAAAAAAAAAAAAAAAAATCAAGCGAATACGTTGAGTTTAAGTCAGTTAAAATGGTTCTTAACTTTTTTTCACTTGCCTATTTATATATAGATAGAACTGCACTTGCCCCTAGCAGCCAAAAAAATCATCATCCTACATACATACATACATATTAGTGTCCTGGACTAGACCATTTGTCCCAAATCACACTGTGCAAGTCTTGTTGCTAAGCTGATTAGTTTCAGAGGGAGAGAGACGAGGGGAACAGAAACGTTTCTTTTTCCCCCGTCTCTCTCTCCTAATAAACTAATCAGCTTAGCAATAAGACTTGCATAGTGTAAATAGGGACTTTATAAGACCTTTCAAGACATGAGAGATTTTTCAAATGCTTTACTACAGCGAAATATTCTAAAACAAACGCTAAACAACACTGTTGGCAAGACATTTGTTTCAGTTGTTTGTCATGCCATTTGAAAAATCTCTTATGTCTTGAAAGGTCTTATAAATGGTCTTGTGCAGGACACTAATACATATGTATGTGCAGCCGCTCACAACGAACAGAAAATTAAAATGCTGGTTTACGATTTCATTTGAACGTCTGCGAAAAAGCGTTAACTAACCGACACTAATGCACATTCACTGATTGACGCTTTTATTTGATCATCTGCAGAGCCCATAAAAGCCGTTGCGTCTCTTATTTACATTCGTAAATTATCGATTTTTAATCACAAAACGAAGTTGAAAAAAAATTTGTCGCTTTAGCTTTTTTTCTGCCTTTATGTTAACAAAAAGTTTAAATTAAAACGGTTCTAAACAAGAAAATTTAAACTGTAAACAGTACCAAAATTCTTTTGAATGCGTACCTATGTACTTGTTTTTTTTTATTGAAACTAAATTATTTTAAATAAGTACTACTAACCTTTCTAGCAGTTGGTCCATTTTTTTTAGTAATATTTTTTGTTTTTTAATTTTATACAAATTTTTATATTCACTTTTTTCTTTTCACAATTTCAGCGAACGAACTAACTGAACGATGTTTTAATCGAAATACGTAACTGAATAGAATGAAACATTTTCTTTCGTTATTTTTTTTTTCTTTTTTTTTTTTTTTTGTTATTTGCAGTGAGAAAAAGAAAAACCCTAAACCATGAGCAAAAATACAATTTGTGCCCTTGAACACCAGTTGTACTTGAATGAGAGCAAAATTTAACTGTTCTGAGTTGAAAGTTTTGGCCAATGACTGATTGATTTGCTCATTATATTAGACAATATATTAATTAATATCATAATAAGCGATTTTTTCTTATTTTTTTGAGTGATATTAAAAAATTCTCTTTAAACATGTTCATATAAGAATATCGAAGTATTATATGTATCTGGCATTCGGTCTGTAGTCAACCCAAAATCTTTGAGAGGATCAAAAAAAACTCCATATTTTTATAGAAAGACTCACATAAACAAAAAATAAAACATAAAATGGATCTGAAGTATTTCTCAATACTCTTCGTTGTAATTTTTCGGCAGACTGTTGACGTCTCAGGGTATTTCGCACTGCAATTTCCATATCTGTTAAATATTCTATAAAGAAGATTTGTCGGCACAAATAAAGTAATAGAGTTTCCCCATCTTCCCACAATTGAAAATCAACATGAAAAAAATCTTCGTAGTTTGTGTAAAAAAATAATTCTGCCAAAAAAAAAAACCCCCCGACTTCAATGCAAAGATCTGATAGAAAATTTTCCCAAAAAAATGTATGGGACCAAACTGGAAGTAAACTCCTTCAAACAAACCAAAAAAATATTTAAAAACCTGTTGGTTAAGAAGAAGTATGTATCGGTATCGATTTCCACCATAGACCCTGGTGTGTTTTCCGCACACAGCTAATCGCTTCGCTGCATTTGTTTATAAAAAAAAAAGAAATTTTACACACAACTTACTAGAAAAAGATATTTTTACTTTTCTCTGAAAAGTTGAGAGAGCAAAACATTTGTGTGAATTTTTGTACCCAATCTGAATGACGATATGAGGATTAATTTTGCATCGGTTAACTCAAAAATACAATTTTTAGAGTTATGACGTTGTGTTAGTAAATGAGCGATATTTTGTAAGTATTATTACATTCCATTGTACCGTACCTATTGTATTGTATTTTTTGCATAACTGGGTATAAGGTTTAAAATAATTAAGGAGTTCACAATAACGTTTTAAAATATGTCTTGATATTGCAACATTTCAATTTTAATACTTTAATATGGGCCGGCAAGTTTGTGTAAATCAAATTTATTGCCAGTTGGCAAATTTAAAAGTATAAAAAGCATGTCATTTTCAATATCGCAACATGGTAATGTTAAACTAAGCAAAGTAAAACTATCAGCGCAGCTGTAGTTATAGAAAAAATTTTGCAGAAAAAACATTAGTTTTGATAATTTATTTATTTTTATTTTTAATACTCCAATATATTGCGTTTTATCTCGTTGCATGCTCACAGTCAGCGTGACCGTTTTACCGACTAAAGTGGCAATTCGCCACTTTTTCGACTGCGTTTCCCCTTTTTCAACTGCCTTGCCACTTTTTGACCCCCTTTATTTAGGGTGAGTTATATGAAAATACATTAAAAATAAAAAGTTTAGTGCAGTTTTCTCGTTTTTTTTTTAATTTTGCCCCTTTTTTTGATAAATCCCCTATTTGGTGCCACTTTTTGAAAAATGTCATCGGTCACCCTGCTCACAGTGAAAATTTTAAGATGGCACAATGTTGCCACATTAAAATTTTAACATACTCATTGTGAATTCCCTAACTGAAAAACGGCCAAAACAATCACAATAGTGTAAAAATGGCACAATTATCTATGCTTTATTTCTCATCAGTGATGTACGCATCTACATACATACATATCGTTACCTCAATATAGAAAGGCACTAACTCTTTTTTTTTTAATCGAAAGTTTTGTATTTTTCGATATATTAGATGTTCTGGTATCGAAATATACAAAAAAAAAGTCGACTTAAAAAAATGAGTTAAAACCTTTCTATATCAAGGTAACGATATGTATGTATCTATGTATTATTTACATATTTGTATACATACATACATATGTAAATAAAACCAGCAAGCGAAGACCTCCACAAACGTCATAGACTATTGTAAGTACAAACAAATTAAAAAATAAATATGAATAAATTCTTTAAGAAACACACACAAAGTGCTAATGAACTGCTTTCAATACACGATAAATAAATAACAACTATCATTAACAACAAATCAATATGTATTTATCGCTCACATTGAGATGGTTGTATGCAGTGTTGCCATATATCGTCGCTGTTTTAACTAACTGACCTAACTAACAACTTGAAAATTTAACAGGAGAGTAGTTTTTATGGTTGTTTTATACATTCATTCTTATGGCTGCATCAGAAATCTTTTTACTTACATATAAGTATAGGCACAAAAGTAATGCTCACAGTCATGAAAATTGTAGACAATGTGTATTATGACTTATAAAGTCTAGTAGAGGACTTAACTCATTTTTCAAAAAAATTTCAGTTAGGTCAGTTAGTTAAAACAGCGACGATATGTACGTTTGAGGAAAAAAACTGCCCATACCAAAAAATAAAAATAAAAAAATTATTTTTCAGAAAAAAAAACTTCTTAAATTTTTTAACCGTAATATATTCCCTATTAGAATGTAATGCCATCATAATATCGCTATGTACAGCCTGAGGCATTAAATGAGATATTCTAGCTAATGCTTTTCAATATCGTGTTTTCTTGAGGCATTCACACTTATTCCAGTTGTCATTTTAACACAATACCAACAAAATTGGGGCTTCTTTACTCGCTCCCGAAAAAAAATTTTGTGCTACTGACAATCTATTTTCGTTCCCTAAGATCTAGAAAATAGCATCATAAACCTGCCAACAGGAGTGAGTTGTTTTCGACAAAGGGAACACAAGCCCCAATTTTTTTTTTTTGATATTGTGTTAAAGTGACGTCGATATCGATAACTGGAATAGTGGTTGTTGGCTTGTTGGCTTGCGTTTTTGAATTGTACATACTTTTTTTACTCACAAAAAATTGTTATAATTAAACAAGTTTTCAATTCTACAATAATTTTAATTAATTAATTTTATGTCATCAATGGCTGCACAAAAGTTATTGTGCTCATTATGAACCTAATCGTAGAAAGCTCCTCATCAAATGAGAACTATGTGTATAGAAAAAAAAGAATATGTAAAAAGTTTTACATTTTTGTACGCCAGTGCGCTAACAACGAGTAAAAGCGGAATGGGCAAATATTCCAAATCTTACCGCCAAGAATTTAGTCAAAAGTATGCCCCTATGTGCATTAAAAGCGTAATTAAATCAAAATACCGTTAGAAAAAGTACTAAAAAATTTTAATTAAATTAATTTTTTTGAAGCGTGCAAAAGTGGATACATACCCCTAGTTTTTAACTTAAAAATTAAGTACGTAATTAGCTAATTTTTATTTAAAATTAAATTGTAATTAAATACGATTTCATTTTTTCAGTGGTTAATTAAAGTTATTATTAAATTGCGTTGAAAGTAGGGCAGCACTCAAAAATTTCCAAATATTATGGAAAGCTTTCCAAAGAACAGCTGTTTAACATAAACAAAAAAGTTAGGTTATCAAAATGCAGAAAATTAAAATTGCATCATAAAAACAAATTTTATGAAACCAAAGGAGCATCAGAATGCATTTTTCTATTTATTTATACCATGATATGAAACTATGAATTGTTTATGTTATGTATTTATGCAAATTAAACGACGAAATTCGTCCTAATACGACCAGTTTTCAACCCAACCACATGATGTTCATGTGTATGTTTGCAATAAACGTTCACACGCATAAAAACATATGGTGTGCTCATAAAACTTAAACACTACTTAATTACACAAGGTTGGGCATTTAATTATTATTTAATTATGCACTCAAAAACACAATTTCGTATTTAATTAGAACTTGAAAATAATTACAGTTTGATCATTAAGTCAAGAAATGGGCAATAGACAATTTATTCAATCTTAAACTTTAACTTTTCATATTCACGAAGTTCATTTTGTTTTCTTTAATTATCTTATTGTACCGTTTAAATGAAAAGCCTGCGTTTTTATTTTATTTTATGGATTTTACATCAGTTTTATGTCGTATTTGATCTGTATGTATGTATGTATGTATGTAAGTGCTCACCACTGTATATGTATATTATAATAAAACTGCATGGTACCAGTTTTCAGAAAAACAGTAATTTACTTTAAACTACAGATATGGCACCGACTGTAGTAAAATGAAGGAAATTAATTTACACCTTTAAAGTCGGTCGCTTTGCCGCCCGAATTGTATGCAAATTAACCTACAAAAAAAATCAATAAGAAATACAAGATGTGTTTGTTTTTGTTACAGTTTGAGAAATAGAAAAGAATCAATAACCTTCAACTGCAAAAAAAATATGTATAAAATATAGCACAGTAATACTCAGCAGAAACATTCACAGAAACTTACCTCACCTTAAAGGCCGTGGCACAATGAATCCGTCATACGTTAAACTTCGCCTTTTTCAACTGACATTAACGCAACGAAGGAGAATGGTTGGCACAATGAGTACTTTATTGACGGACGTATTTGAACAGCTTCAATAGTTTTATTCTCCATTTTATTTATTAAATTCAAATTTTTTATTTATTTCGTTTAGTTCTTTTGTTTAATTTTATTTTTGCTGCCATAAAACACAAAAATCCAAATCAGAACATACCAAAAAAACCAACCAATATCTGTCAAACTACTCAACGTACGCAAAAAGTTAAAAGCTGACCAAATTTTGTACTTTGCGTTGACGTACACGTACTGAATGTAACAGACCTCATAAAAAAACATGTATTTCAACTTAGCTGTCAGTTGAAAAAGGCGAAGTTTAACGCATGACGGATTCATTGTGCCCCGGCCTTAACTCTTCTTATTTACCTCTTGCACTCCCACCACCCTCCGGCGATAACAATTAAATATTATCATTCTCTAGAAAACTTTTGAATTCAAACACAGGCCACACACACACACACACACACACACACATCCATACACTTTCTTACACTGTATCATGGCAATCAAAACAAAACAGGTAAAATTAATTTATTCCATCATGCTAATTTATTTTTGAGAGGTTACGACAGCGTTGCCAGGCACTTGAAATTTAATTTATCTAAGCTTGTTAGGAGAAAGTGGGGGGTTATTTATTGTACTTTTTGTGGAAAAATATCATAGTGAATGAAAATATCGATGCCTGAAATAACAAAGGACCTAATGAAGAAACATCATTTGTATTTTGAACTTATAGCAGCACTATATACACACTAGTGATGCACGAATATTCGTATTCGAATTAACATTTTTAAATATTCGTATTCGCATTCGTATTCGTATTCGTCAAATTCAGGCGAATACGAATATTTTTCCAAAAAAATTAAATAAATAAATGCATAAATCTTAAACGAAATTTAAATAAATGGATAAAAATATTACTTTGTACGAATCCATTAAATTTTTTATAGAAATTTGTACTTTGTATCATTTTCAAATATTATTTACTGGCAATCATAAAAATTTTTGGATAGGTTTTATTAACTTTAAAGTACACCGACAGGAGAATGAAGTTCTTTTTCATAATTTTTTTTAACATTTCATATTGCAGGCGCAAATACAACCCTAACTTGATGTCTATAAATTTCAAATTAAATATTTGTATTCGTGTTCGCAAATATCGTTTCAAATATTGGCATTCGTTACATCACTAACACACACAGTTACTGACGTATACGTAACTTTAATCTCTTCAGGTTTTTTTATAAGGAGCTTTAATCCCTTTTTTGATTCTTTCATCTTTAATTTAATAATAATGGATAATTCATAATAAACTATAAGTGCTTGCGTTCTAGTCAGCAAAGTTTTTTACTGCGTATTTACCACAAAAAGGGGGGGGGGGGGTACTGCAGTTAAAATTTATTGAAATCAGGTTTGTAATGGCAATTAATACTATTGCGCAACTTTTTATTGCAACAGTTTTTCTACAAATTTATTGATGAAAGTTATTATGCTAGTTTATGTAATATCAGTAAACAAATATTGTTTAAAAAAATTTTTCAATCAATGAAATTATTGCAAAATTTTTAAGTGCAGTCAATTATTAGGAAATTATAAGCAACAATCAACAGTATAAGTAGCTTTCATGAAACGATTGGAATCAAATTGGAAAAATAAAAATTTTTCTACTGGGCCTCTTATTACGACTGTCGTATTACGACTACGACTACAATGATTCTGTACTAGACTAAAGAACATTGCAATATTTTTTCTTTAATCTACTTAAAAATCGTCGTAGTCGTAGTCGAAATACGGCACTCGTAATTAGGCAAAATATATCGTCAGCTAAAACGTGATCTCATGTATCTTTGAAAATTATTAGGTAGAGAATCCAACGAATGCCAAACAAAATTTTACGGTTAATAACATCGGCTCCATGGTACATAAAAAATTCAAATATACATCGTGATTTAAATATGCCACTAGTGATAGAAGAAATTGCAAAATACGCAGGCAAATATTTAACAAAACTCGAGTCACATCCTAATCCGCTTGCTCGTAATATTTTGAACTTTACTGGACACATCCGCCTAAAAAAGAGAGACACAAGGGTTCTTATACTCAACACTCAAGATGGGACTGCTTGATAATACATTTATTTTTCCTTTTTGATTATCACTACTTATGTATTATTTATAACTATCACTAAGTTTATGTCCGACACTGGTCGGGCCTAATAATTATATTTTAGATTTAAGATTTTAATACTTATTGTTAGTTCACATATGAAGATACAATAAATAAATACATGTATTTAAAAAAAATAAAAAAATTTAAATGAATTAACAAGGTTTTAAAATTTAATACGCCTCTACCTTCTCCTGCTCCACATTGAGCAGCTATTTTCTTTAAGAGGGACGCTCCTTGGAGAAATAGGCTAAGTGATACTAATTTTGAAATGCTTGAAAATACATTGTTCTCAAATGGAGGAATTCATTTTCTAAGTATTTTTGAGAATACTTCCAATTAGATAACTTCCTGCCAAGGACGAGCTTATTTAAAAATCATTAGCACTGATTCCAAATTGCAATACTTCATCCCATAATAATCATTTTATCTTACTGAATTCTTTACAAGTATTTCTTTTTTATTTTTACAATTTGGCAACACTGTGGAAGCAGAGTAGCTACAGTGTGCTTCAAATAAGACAAATTAAAAGAGCACTTTGTTGACTTGTTGGGTGCGGATGTGTATTCATGTATGTACATATGTATGTATGTATGTCTGCTGTGCCCATAGCATAATAAATAAAAATAAAATAAATAAAAATATTTTAAAATTATGCAAATTTTAAAAGCAAACAATAATTCTTCTTTTTTTAATTTACACTAAATATTTGTTTTTATTTTTTTGCTTTGTAGAAGAAACGAAAAATACGAAAAAAAAGTTCATATTTCTATTGTGGCAGATAATGGAATGAAATGAAATAAAATTGGCAGGGCTAAACTAAACTTGTATTGAGGTAGTCTTGACAAACTACTCTTGTTACGAGTACGTTGTTGCTATGGTTTTTATTTTAACAAAATAAAAATAAAAAAGAATAGGTATTTCCTGATAGCAAAATTGATGTTTTAAACCTTTTTTGTTCGTTAAAAAATATAATATTAAAAGCATTATTTGTAGAAATTAGTGAAACAATTCAAGATAGGTATTTCCGATTGGTTTGAGAAAGAGATTTGGGAGGAAACTTAACAAAATTGCTATGTATGTTTGCTTTAAAATCTCTCATACCATATTTAAAAACACCAAAATTAAACTCGGTGTTTGAGCTGATATTTTATTAACATTAGCCCAATTCACAATCTTGTGCAAATGCTCTTGCATCATAGCATGTGCAAAATGGTATAGTATATATCACTTAACAGTTCTTAGTGTTGAGTATCAATATACTATACTATTTTGCACGTGCTACGATGCAAGACAATTTGCACAAGATTGTGAATTGGGCTATTGTGTGTAAAATATCGAGCCATAGCCGCTAAAATAGCTCAAGCGACACATGGCAAAAAAACGATTTCGGTCAAAAAATTATATTCGAAAATTATATCGCTTAAGCTTTTTTGGCGGTTATGTCACGATATTATTTAACCATTAAAATTTTCTAGAGCAAATAAATATAAATTAATATTTGGCAAATATTCACTAATTTTCTATGTTATAAAATTAGCTGAAAAATTGTCTAGAGAAAATTATAATTGTTAGCAAAAATGTAGCTTTAGCTAATCATAGATAAGTAGTAAAAATTCAACAGTAGAAAATTTATCACAAAACAATTTTTGCTAAATGCCATGACTCACTAGCATCCAAACTATTCTCAGCAAAATTATTTCAAACAAAATTGTTAGCATAGCATTAGCATTAAATATTTCTTACTGAAAATGATTAGCAAATTCTTAGCATTAAATTTTTTTTATAGAAATAAAAATTAGCATTAAATATTTTATATAGAAAATTGTGGCATCCAAACTATTCTCAGCAAAATTGTTTTTTACAGCATTATTAGCATAGCATTAGCATTAAAAATTTTCCATTTAAAATAATTAGCAAAGTGTTAGCATTAAAAATTTTTAAAGAAATGGATTAGCACCAAAAATTAGCATGAAATATATTATATAGAAAATTGCGGCATCCAAACTATTCTCAGCAAAATTGTTTTATACAAAATTATTAGCATAGCATTAGCATTAAATATTTCCTACTCAAAATGATTAGCAAATTGTTAGCATTAAATTTTTTTTATAGAAATGGATGAGCACCAAGAATTAACATAAAAAATGTTATATAGAAAATTGTGGCATCCAAACTATTCTCAGTGAAATTGTTTTATACAACATTATTAGCATAGCATTAGCATTAAAAATTTTCAATTTAAAATAATTAGCAAATTGTTAGCATTAAAAATTTTTTAAAGAAATGGATTAGTACCAAAAATTAGCATTAAACATATTATATAGAAAATTGTGGCATCCAAACTATTCTCAGCAAAATTGTTTTATACAAAATTATTAGCATAGCATTAGCATTAAATATTTCCTACTGAAAATGATTAGCAAATTGTTAGCATTAAAAATTTTTTATAGAAATGGATTAGCATCAAAAATTAGCATTAAAAATTTTATATAGAAAATTGTGAAAACTATCATTAGTAATAATTTTTTGTTATCGTTTGTTTCTTCTAATTTTTCCCCTAAACTACAAAATCCTTTCTTTCTTAACAAGTGTTTATTCATTGGCTGCTTTCATTGAAATTTTGTTCGTTTGCAAACTCTTGGTTGAAAGAAGCACGTTTCCCCCATTGTTTACTGTAGTCTTTTAGTTAATGCCGCTGGTCTGTGTATTTTAAATGAACAAAAAGTAATAGTAGAAAAAAAACCACTCTGTATAAACAAGCTTGAAAGTAGAAAAAAAACACCAAGTAAAACTATCTGATAAAAAGAGATTGGTTACTACAATGTATTTCTACAAGATAATAATAAAGTATACTTAGGATTGTTGTAACAAAGCAACAACTGCAATAAAAATTGTAATAAAAAAAGGGTTCTAGTTTATAGAAAATAGACTACGGACTTAGTTAAAAGTAACACATTTACACATACTGGACAAGCGGCTACTGCATGGAACAGTGGGCCTTGTGATAAAAATATGGTTCAATATAGATTTGCAACAAATAATTGATATATGTATTATCTCTCTGTTTCTTTCTTTCACCAGAAGTCATAATTTTTCGTAAAAGAATCATCAATGATATTTTTTTAGGAAAATAAAATTCTATGCTATTTTTTAATATTTTTTTTCGTCATCTCTGATATTTGTATTTGTGTGATTTCTTTTTTAACTGTAACCAGGGTAATAGTTTTTATGTAGAAAATTTTTATTTGTGTTAAATTATGTACTCGTATCTTTACAAAATTATTGTCTGTGATAACGCGTCTTCTTATAAGTGATATTATTTCCATCAAAATTGCGATATCATTAATAATTTATGATATATATCGCATCATCATTGATAGTTTTTCTTTAGAAAATTATTTTCTGTGATCGGTTAGAAAATTATTTAGAAAATTTTCCGTGTTAGTTTTCTTTTAAATCATCATCAGTGATAATCTTTTCAAAAAAAAAAAAAAAAATGTTTCTTATAATTTTTTTTTAGGAAATCAACAGTGATATTTCTTAAATAAATTTTTTCTGTGATAATTTTTTTAATCACCAGCAGGAATAAGATAAGAAAATATTTTGTTTTAGTCTTTTTTACAAAAATTATCAATAGTGACAATTTTTATTCAGACCATTATTAATTTCTGTATTTTTTTTTTTTAAATCAACAGTGATAATATTTCTTAAAAATATTATTGTCCGTTTTAACTTATTTTTTTGATTATCACTGTTAATTTTTATTTAGAAAATTTTCTGTTAGTTTTTTTTTTTTTTTTGTAAATCATTGAACAGTGATAATTTTTTTCTGTGATAGTTACTTTTTGTAAAAACATCAATGATAAATTCTTTCAGGAGGGAAATTTTTTTGTCCAGAAAATTTTTTTGTGATAACTTTTCTTTTAGAAAAATCAACGGTGATAGTTTTTCTTCCAAAAACATTTTTTTAAAATCAACAGTGATAATTTTTCTTAAAAATATTATTGTTCGATTTAGCTCATTTCTTTTATCATCACTGTTCATTTTTATTTGGAAAATTTTCTGTGTTAGTTTTTTTTAGAAAAAATATTAAACAGTGATAATTTTTTTCTGTTATAGTTTTTTTTTTGTAAAAACATCAATGATAAATTCTCTCAGAAAGTTATTTTGTTTTTTTTTTTAATCCATCATAGTGACAATTTGTTCAGAAATTTTTTTTGTGATAGCTTTTTTTTACAAAATCAACAGTGATAGTTTTTCTTCCAAAAAAAATTTTTTTTAATCAACAGTGATGATTTTGCTTCAAAATATTATTGTCCGTTATAACTCATTTTTTTTGATCATCACTGTTAATTTTTATTTAGAAAATTTTCTGTTAGTTTTTATTTTTTTTAATCAATCACAGTGATAATTTCTTTAGAAAATTATTTTTTGTTATCAATTCTTTTACAAAAATATTTTAACTTTTTTTTAGAAAATCATCAGCAGTGATACTTTTTTTCGGAAATATATTTTCTGTGATAACTTTTTTTTTAGAAAAATCATAAACAGTGATAATATTTCGAAAATTTATTTTCTGTGATAACTTATTTTGAAAAATTAATTGATAGTTTTTCTATTTTTTGTTATAGTGTTTTTTAAATAAACAGTGATGATTTTTTTCAGAAAATTGCTTTTTGTGTTAATTTTTTTTAATAAACCGTGATAAATTTTCTTAAAAAAATTATTTTCTGTGATAATTTTTCTTCAGAAAATTATTTTCTTTTATATATATATTTTTTTTTCTTTGGAAAAATCAATATATAATAATTTTTTTAGAAAATTATTTTTTGCTTTTAACTATTTTGTAAAAATAGAAAGTGATAACTTCTCTTTCAAAAATTATATTCTGTGATAACTTTTTTTAATAAAACCGTCTTTCATAACTTAAAAAACATCAACAGTGTAACTTTTATTCAGAAAATTTCCTCTCATAACTCTTTCAGGAAATCATCGATAGTGACAATTTTTATTCAGAAAATTGTTTCCAGTGATAATTTTTTTTTTTAAATCAAGTGTTAATTTTTCTTTAAAAATTATTTTCTATTATATTTATTTTAAAATCATCAACAGTAATAATTTTTATTCAGCAAAGTTTCTGCAGTAAAATTTGTTTAGACAAATCATTTGCAGTGATAATTTTTAATCAGAAAGTTGTTTTCTGTGATTTTTTTTTTAATCAACTGAAACAAATGTCTTGCCAACCAACAATAGAATATTTCGCTGTAGTAAAGCATTTGACAAACTCTCATGTCTTGAAAGATCTCATAAATGGTCTTGTGCAGGACTTTAAACGACATTAAAATGATAAATATTAAAAAAAAAAGTGGATTTAGCAGCTTTACACTCATATAATTTTTTTTTAGAATCGCAATTTCTAATACATAGCTAAATACTATTTAGTAGTTTTCTTTATATCAAAATAATTTAAAAAATCAATTTCAAAACCATTTATTTTTCCACCCGTCAAACCCACTGTGAAAATATGCGGCAAAGTGTGGGAGATAGAACTGATATGCCATTCATTACCAAAGTCAAAGACTTGCACAGTTTAGTTCTTCAGCACAGCACATGCAAAGAATTAAATCGTTCAAAAATTAAGCTTAATAAAAATAACTTGAATTTTGTGGTTTGTTATCTGGAATTTTTTCCCCAAGTTTTATTTGTTACTTCAAATGATAAAAAAAAAAACTTTCAAAGCTTAGTTCGTGTTGATGGTTTAACGCTCTTCGCTAAGTTTTTCTTCTTATATAAATATGTACACATGTATGTTTTTCGAAAGCTGAGTTTAGTGGCTTAAATTGATAACAGGTCGTAAATGTTCGAATCTTTTTTTGTTTGCTCCAGCTAAAAGAATAGAAAAATAATCTGCTGCAAAATTCCAAACGTAAAGTTCATTAGATTTCTGAAGATAAGATTTGTTCGAAGAGAGTGTGATTTCAAATACATATCGAGTACAATGAATGTTTTCATAATCTTTAACTATTTATATTTATTTGCTTTTTTTATTATACATATTTCTATTTAAAGTCGCTTGCTGCACTTGCATGAAACTCCAATTATCTCAAGCAACAGGCGACTTTAAATGTGTACATGTATACAGTTACGTAGAAAATAATGCTTTCACTTATAATTATTTTGAATAACAAATAAACTCTTTCACTTTTAAGCATTTGTAATTCTTTATTATTATTATTATTATTTTTTTATTATTGTTATTTTAATTCTTTATCGAGGTTTTATATTGTTATCGCACTTTTTCTCAAAACAATAGTTTACTTGTTCAGTAAAATATTAGGTCTGTTCATTTACTTTCCCAGCAGAAACTAGCAACGAGAGAGTAAAGCAGAAATTTACAAAATTACTCTACCTAATACGAAAAAGTAAATCAACGCTTTACTTGTAAAAGCTTTGTAGAAAATTTTATTCATCCCCCTTATTGTGAATGGCGTCGTCGACGTCACATTAAGACGTCTCTCTCTATCCTTGCAAACGTTTTGAGTTGTAATAACAATTGTTACAAAATTAATAAATGAACAAACCTATTATTTTTTTCTTAAAAATACATTCGCCCAATTCACAATCTTGTGCAAATGGTCTTGCATCGTTGCATGTGCAAAATGGTATAGTATATTGAAACTCACCACTTAAAAATTATTAGTGGTGAGTTTAAATATACTATACCATTTTGCAAATGCAACGATGCAAGACCATTTGCACAAGATTGTGAATTGGGCTATAGAAATTTATTATTCATTAGCTACTTCCGAACTAATTAGTTTTGTAAAAAATTGCAATAAAAATATTTGTCTTTTTTTATTGATTCTTTTAGTGATTTATCATATTGGCATTTCCACCGAAAGGTCCATACCTACACCAAAAAAATTAGGAATTCTTGAAAATAATTACAGGGAAACAATAAAATTTAACTATTTAAATTTAAATTTTATATTTATACGTAATCCATTTCGAGATATTCGAATGCAAAATCACAAATGTGGAACTTTTTGCATTTGGATAATTTTTTTGGAATGTTGCGTTCTTATAAACGTTCTTAAGGAGAAACATTCTCCATTAAATTTTAGCTCTGTAAATTTTTTTGGAATCAAAAAGAATGCATACGAAACTATGCGATTGCAAATAACTGTAAATTGTTGCTTTACTATGTCACGTACGACATTTCAAAAACTTACTTTCTTATCAGCGCGTCGCACAGTGGGGTGAATGGTAGAGAAAGTGGCGATTAATTCATAGAAGTCGTAATTTTAAAGTTTTGTTATTTTTTATTAATGAATATTAATAAATACATAAAAAACCAGCATTAAAAAAATATTTGAAAATTTTGGAGAAAATGGTCTTATTTGACTATTTTTACTGTAACTTTTGAATGAAAAAAGATAAAGTAGTAGTAAATTAAATTGTAAATTAAAACATATTTTATGTGCATTTTAAAAAAATATTTTTTTGTTTAAATAAAAAACTAAATATTGTAACGACACGATTCCGCTCTTAGCTGGGGTAGGTTCAGCGGAGTCCAGGATCGTGATCTGATCCTGGATCCAGGATCGTCATCTGATTTCCTTTACGTTACAAAATTCAATTTATTTACAAAAAAAACTCTATTGTCAAATGCAAATTACGAAAATAAAACTAAGATTATTACTAAATAAAATTTACAAAATTACTTCAATTGGACTTTAGCTCAAATACAATTACTTCAACTGGAACAGTGGCAGAAGGCCCTAATTTACTAGTGCCTGGATTCGTCGTGGCACCCGTGGCCTGGATACCAGCGACAGCCTCCCCTCACTTGTAAATTTCCCAGTGATGAGATTCGCCTTGGAAGCGTGTACCAAGGTAGCCTCCCTTCACACCTAGCTCTAGCCCGTCACGAGAGTTTACTGCAGGTTGTAGATATTGGATTTGTAGCCGAATTCCAATATATAATCTTGCTCCAATGTGGCTATAGAAAGTATGTAAATATTAGACAAGTAACCGTCATCCAATATTTGTCTTACCGTAATGAAAATTGTTCTACATTGAGTCCCTTTTATACCATTTCTCTGTTATACAATCCAATGCTAGCGTGATACTTGTGTGTGTGCTTACCAGCGTGACCGTTTGACCGACTAAAGTGGCAATTCGCCACTTTTTCGACTGCCTTTCCACTTTTTCGACTGCCTTGCCACTTTTTGACCCCCTTTTTTAGGTTGAGTTAAATGAAAATACCTTAAAAATTAAAAGTTTGGTGTAGTTTTCTCGTTTTTTTTTTAATTTTGCCCCTTTTTTTTGATAAATTCCCTATTGGTGCCACTTTTTGAAAAATGTCATCGGTCACCCTGCTCTTGCTCTCACTCTGCATAACTGAAGGCCGGGGCCAGGGATTATAAAGTTGGTACAATTGTACTTTTTTTTGTACAATTTAAACCTTAAAAGTACGTTGGTACCCCCGTGACTTATTTGGTACTATTTGAAAAATTCTCGAGAACCTAATATTTTTTTGATGTGTAAACATCTATACGCTAGGGGGTAAAAATCTTTTGACTTTGATTTCTTTGCTGAGATTTCTTTGCTGAGATTTCTTTGCTTTTTGCTTTTGCTTTGCATTGTCAAATCGGTGTGAGCTATGTATGAGTGTATTAGCAGAGAAACAAGTCGACCGGCTCGAAGCCGACGGTGCGCCGCCGCCGGTTATTTTTCTGTATATTTCCGTACACCAAAGGTGAAAATGAACCGTAAGAGCTACGGACTTGAAATTTGGACACAATATGTAGACATTTGGCCACTACAACAACAAATACATGAGAGTTAAAAACTAAAGGGTATTCCAAAACGAGCAACGAAAAATGTTAAAATCCCATGTAATATACATACAATTGTATGTACATATATATTATAAACTTGAAATTTTAAAAGTTAGTGTATTTTTATACAGACAACAACAATTAACACAAAATTGAAAAAATTTAAATCAATGGGTGTTCCATCAGTTAATGCAATTTTGACTTTGTAATTTTGACAACTTGCTGTATCTTGGAAACCGTAAGAGCAAAACTCTTGAAATTTTCAAAAACGGTAAAACTAAAAAATCAAAAAAAAATATAAAATCGCCAAATATAAAAAATCCCCAAAACGAAAAAAGCACCAAATTAAAAAAAATCTCTAGGACTAAAATAAATCGCGAAAAACCGCAAAAATCGCCAAAATTAAAAAAATGCTTAACAAAAAAATCGCCAATATGAGAAAATCGCCTAAATAAAAAAACCCCAAAAACAGAAAAAAATCGCCAAAACTAAAAAAGCACCAAATTAAAAAAAATTTCTAGGACTAAAATAAATCGCGAAAACCCGGAAAAATCGCCAAAATGAAAAAAATCCTGAAACAAAAAAATCGCCAATATGAAAAAATCGCCTAAGTAAAAAACCCCAAAAACAGAAAAAAATCGCCAAAACGAAAAAAAATTGCGAAAATTAAAAAAAACCCAAAAAGAGAAAAAAAAACGCCAAAACGAGAAAAAAGCGATAAAACTGAAAAAAAATCGTTTAAACTGAAAAAACCTTAAAAAAAACATTAAAAAATTTACTGATTACTAAAATTTTTTTCTACAATTTTTATAAATTGCCTAAATGATTTGTTATATGATGAGGTGCATTGAATTTTCAGTAATCAGTAATGCCCGTATTCATAATGAAATTCTACCAAGTGGCTAAATGTTTTTCATACAAAACTTTCAAAATTTGAATGAAAAAAACTTTGCCACTTGCTACGGCCCTACGATTTTACTAGTAATGCAAATTAAATTTCATTAGCAGTAAAAATTTACTGAATTTTTTTAGTAATCAGTAAATTTACTGCTTACTGCAATTTTGAATGCAGTACATATACATATACTGCAGTGTGCCGTGCCCATTTACTAACCAAATAAGTTTAATAAAACAAACAAAAACCAACAAACTCATATGTATTTACAATATTGAAAGTTTTGATACTTTTAATTAATTAATTTAAAAAAAGATACTAAAAGCATAAGTTCTTCCAACTTAAAAAAAAATTTTCATTACTAGATGTTTACACATCTCCTCTGTGATCGGACTCACATTGCTTTTTTTTATACAAAATATAAATAGCGATAATTTAAAGTATATCGAGTTGGACAGAAAAGTGGCGAATTTGATTTGTTGTTGAGAGCGACTACCTTGTTATATATGCATTACACTTGTTTGATTTATTATAAAGAACTACTCTAACTTCACCCGTGTTTCGTTTTCAATATGATAGCGCGCTATAGCGTCGTCTTCATTTATTTTATCTCTTGTATTACTTTTCTTATTAAAAAATATTCCCAAAAGAAAATGGAAATTATGATACTATAAATAACGAGTTTCGAGCTTTGAAAAACATACAAACAAAATACACCTCGTCACAAAAATTTATTGCAATGGTATAAAAAATAAAACTTTTACAATCATTTTTATAAACATATTACAGGGGGTCTACTGTGTAATTCGAAGCGAAAGAAATTGCTTTCGAATTTGAATGCTTATAACATGTAAATTCGAAAGCATTTCCTTTCGTTTCGAATTACAGAGTAGACCCCCAGAAAGAATATTACAGTTTCTGCTGTGTTTTTACCTTATGCAAAATAACAATTATTTGAGTTAGGACCTTTCTTCTTGAAACCAACAAGTTTTTACTGCCTCTTCCACTATGTCGAAAGAAAAATCCTGCGAAAGAAGACTAGTAACTCGAATTCTAATAAATTTTCATTTTTTAGTCAGATTAATCCTCATATAGCTCTTTCTATTTTTTTAAATAAAAACAAAATTTTCTTATTTCATTAAGTTGTGTATAAATTAAAACCTCTTAAACTTGTGTTCTGGCATACAGTAGTTTTCCGATTTAAGGAACATTCGATTTAATGAACATCGCATTTAACGAACAACCAAATTTTTTCTATTGATTACCTTATATAACGAACAAAAATTTAATTTTGTACTCGGTTTAACGGAAAAAAATTTATAACAAAAATTACTAAAAAGAAATGTAAATAAAAATATACCGTTATTTTTTCACAAACAACGAAAGGGATAGAAAGTTAAAATTGATACTTTTAATGAAATATGTATTTTAAATTATTAAAATTTTAATAAAAGAATAAAAAATTGTAGAAGTAATTATGTACATATTTTGAGTTTTTAATAAAATAGACGACGCTTTTTCTTTTTTAATGTAGTACTGGATATAACGTACAATTCACTTTAACGAACAAGCCTGACAACAATTAGGTTCGTTAAATCGGAAAACTACTGTACTAGTTTTTTTTTTAGTTAGTCCCTATTTACACTATGCAAGTCTTATTGCTAACTGATTAGTTTATTAGGAGAGAGAGAGATACGGGGGGAAAAGAAACGTTGCTGTTCCCTCGTCTCTCTCTCTCTCTCTCTCTCTCCATGAAACTAATCAGCTTAGCAATAAGACTTGAACAGTGTGATTTGGGACTTATGACGTTATTTGTGTAAATGAGCGATGTGTTCTAAATATATAATAAAATAAAGTTAAGACAAAAAACCGAATTTAGTACTATTGGGGTCGAAAGAGTACATTTTTAAAAGCTAATTGGTACGAAATTAGTTTTCTCATTTATCATCCCTGGCCGGGGCACAATGAATCCGTCATACGTTCTACTTCGCCTTTATCAACTGACGTTATCGCAACGACGGAGAATGTTGGCACAATGAGTACTTTATTGACAGAAGTATTTGAACAGCTTCAATAGGTTTATTCTCCATTTTATTTATTCAGGGCTATCACGAATAAAATTCCGCGTGAAATTTTTCGCTGGGAATAATTCCAACTAATAGCAACTAATAGGGAAAACAAAAAATTCTAATTGGAAAAGGGAGAAATTTCACGCGGAATTTTATTCATGATAGCCCTGATTAAATTCAAATTTTTTATTTATTTCGTTTAGTTCTTTTGTTTAATTTTATTTTTGCTGACACAAATACAAAAACCTAATTCAGAACATACCAAAAAAAACCAGCCAACATCTGTCAAACTACTCAACGTACTCAAAAAGTTAAAAGTTAGCCAGTTTTGGTACTTTGCGTTGACGGACACGTACTGAATGTAACAGCCCTTATAAGAAACCATGTATTTCAACTTAGCTGTCAGTTGAAAAAGGCGAAGTTTAACGTATGACGGATTCATTGTGCCCCGGCCTTGATACACGAGATACGTGGACAATTGCTTGCTTGTTAGCACATAAGGAAAAAAAAATGAAAATAAGAGTACAAATAATAATAATAATTAAATATAAGATTCAGTACTTATTAATGGGTAAGGTATAATGGTAATAATACAAATGCTTCATGCACAAAAAAATCAATAATAATAATAATAACTACATAGCTACAGACTTGTGAGCCAAAACGAGCTTGGGACTTTGGCCGTCACAATATTTAATATGTATTTTTCACATTGATTTTTAGCAACAGGAATTCTCTCACAAAAACCTTCATAACTCAAAAATCGCACAAATGCGCAAATGGGTATTCTGGTATTTATTAGCTAAAATCTTATGCAAGTAGACTTGGGTCGAACTCGTTCACTAGTTCGACCCAAGTCTAAATGCAAGCCACAGACCTTGCGACCGTTGGTACACCACGTTGGTTTATCAAGTTGTGTGTTTTGGACACAAACTATACAACAACGTGTGCAACATTAGCGAACAACTTCATTTCACAAAAAAAAAGCAATGTGAGTCCGATCACAGAGTAGATGTGTAAACATCTAGTAATGAGATTTTTTTTTAAGTTGGAAGTACTTATGCTTTTAGTATCTTTTTTTAAATTAATTAATTAAAAGTATCAAAACTTTCAATATTGTAAATACATATGAATTTGTTGGTTTTTGTTTGTTTTATTAAACTTATTTGGTTAGTAAATGGGCACACTGCAGTATATGTATATGTACTCCATTCAAAATTGCAGTAAGCAGTAAATTTACTGATTACTAAAAAAATTCAGTAAATTTTTACTGCTAATGAAATTTAATTTGCAATTACTAGTAAAATCGTAGGGCCGTAGCAAGTGGCAAAGTTTTTTCATTCAAATTTTGAAACTTTTGTATGAAAAACATTTAGCCACTTGGTAGAATTTCATTATGAATACGGGCATTACTGATTACTGAAAATTCAATGCACCTCATCATATAACAAATCATTTAGGCAATTTATAAAAATTGTAGAAAAAAATTTTAGTAATCAGTATTTTTTTTTTTGTTTTTACTGAAACTTTAGTGGTACTGCAGTGCTCATCTATGGTAAATGCCTTTACTTTTACTTTTTAATTTTTAATTCCTGTTGTTCATCGTTTAGTTGTTGCTGTTCTTGTTGTTGTGTACGCATTGCAATTAAAATAAATTCAGTAAAGTGCGACTTTGACTCGCGCACATTCGGTTTTGATAATTCTTTTTTTTTTTGATTTAGCTTTCTTAATTTTTTAAGTTTTTTTAGTTTAAACGATTTTTTTTTAGTTTTATCGCTTTTTTCTCGTTTTGGCATTAATTTTTTCTCTTTTTGGGTTTTTTTAATTTTCAATATTTTTTTTTCATTTTGGCGATTTTTTCATATTGGCGATTTTTTTGTTTAAGGTTTTTTTAATTTTGGCGATTTTTACGGTTTTTCGCGATTTATTTTAGTCCTAGAGATTTTTTTAATTTTGTGCTTTTTTTCGTTTTGGCGATTTTTTTATATTTGGCGATCTTATATTTTTTTGATTTTTTAGTTTTACCGTTTTTGAAAATTTCAAGAGTTTTACTCTTACGGTTTCCAAGATACAGCAAGTTGTCAAAATTACAAAGTCAAAATTGCATTAACTGATCGAACACCCATTGATTTAAATTTTTTCAATTTTGTGTTAATTGTTGTTGTCTGTATAAAAATACACTAACTTTTAAAATTTCAAGTTTATAATATATATGTACATACAATTGTATGTATATTACATGGGATTTTAACATTTTTCGTTGCTCGTTTTGGAACACCCTTTAGTTTTTAAATCTCATGTATTTGTTGTTGTAGTGGCCAAATGTCTACATATTGTGTACAAATTTAATTCCGTAGCTCTTACGGTTAATTTTCACCTTTGGTGTACGGAAATATACAGAAAAATAACCGGCGGCGGCGCACCGTCGGCATCGAGCCGGTCGACTTGTTTCCCTGCTTGGTATTGCTTCTTTCAAACACTAATACACTCATACATAGCTCACACCGATTTGACAATGCAAAGCAAAAGCAAAAAGCAAAGAAATCTCAGCAAAGAAATCAAAGTCAAAAGATTTTTACCCCCTAGCGTATAGATGTTTACACATCAAAAAAAAAAAAAAAAAAATTGAGTAAACATGACATTGGGTACTACTGCGCATATTGTATTCGTTATTTTTTTTTCGTGCAAAACGAAGAAGAAGAATTTATAAAAGTGCAGAAAGAATTTGTTTAAAAAAAATTTTGATTTATATAAAAAGAAACATATTCTAACAACAAACTTTTAAAAACACTAAAAGAAAGTGAGCCAAAAGACTACAAAAATAACATTTGCATAACATTTCAAACGCACATTTGAATTCGTGCGTGACGTTTTTTTTATATGACACTACGAAAATAAAAACAAAATGAAATGAAGTTGTACAACATACTCCTAAATTATACAACCTGTCTATACAACTTGCCAAAAAAATCAAATCTTTTTAATCTTTCATACAACCGAGACACAACTTCATACAACAACCCCACACACTTTACAATATCATATACAACCTGCTCATGTTGTACCAACTGTCGCAAGATCTGTGGCTTGCTTTATATTTTAAGAGCATAAAAGCATTTTTCCCTACACTCATCCGCAAAGTTGTTGAAACTCAATGTATAGTATATCAGAAATACCACATTTTTAGATCAATTTATTTTTTTTTTTAATATTTCTAAAACATTTATCTAAACAAAAAATAATTTTTTAAATGCTCATATATCTGAAGTTGACGGTTCCATTATGAAACTTTTACTTATATATAGAAGAAGTCTTAACAAAAACTATAATCACTTGAAATATCAAAATTTTCTCTTTTAATCAATGAGCGCACAAATAACTAAAATTATTGAACTTGGAACACACACTGCAAGTAAAGTAAACTACCAAGAACTTTTATTTTTGCAGTTACTGATGTAGAATTTTATCTACTTTCACCCCACAGTGCGTCGAACTCATTTAACATTTAGTACAAACACGAATATTTAATACAATTAAAATGAAAAATAATTGTTGATATATGTATATCAAGATTTGTGATCTGGATACTTATGGTACATTGGTCACGTGCGACATCCTTTATTTTTATTACAAAGCCATAAATTAAAAAAAAAGAAAGAATGCTCAAGGAAAAAATTAAATGATTGAAGACAATACGGCCCGTACTTATTACAACTTAAAGTTAGTTGACAGTAGGATTTTATCGGACTTATAAAAAGCTTTACATTATTGAAAATTGGATTTATCTTACCAGGTAGGATAAACTAGCCTGTAAATTATCGCTCAGTTTAGGTTAAAGTAAAATTTTGCAAATGATAAAAGTTTTTATACGTCCGATAAAATCTTACTTTTAACTAACTTTAAGCTGCAATAATGGCCCTAAGTGGAATGACCGGAACAAGCAAAAAAACGAGCCCATAAGTAACGCTTGTTCTCAGCTGTATTTTTTACAATATTTTTTTATTTTTTTGCTTTGAACTTCAAGTCTGTCAAATGACTGTTTCTTAAAATTGTTAAGCAATCGTTCGTTTTTTATATATTTGATTATAATTTGCCCTTTTTTAACTGTTTTTAATTTTTATAAATTTTTATTTTACGAATTAAATTTATTCAATTCTTGTTTCACACAACAGAATGCGATTCCAAAACAATAGAAAAGGAATTATTGTATTTTGGTAGTAAATAAAAAAAATAAAAAAATAGTATATGGACATATTAATTCTCCATTTCCGAAAGTAACAATTAGTTCCTTTATGGCAACACTGCTAATAATAAAGGAATAAAAAGTATTATCATCAAATTAATATCAAAAAGTCTCCTGACTATAACACTGCAATTACACACGCCACTAGTGGCATGCCAGTGTTGTGTACGTATTATCGACGAAAAATTGTTCGAAAAAGTCGAATCTCTTGCCATTTGCTTTGCTGTTTACACATGCCATTGCCACTTCAGTTTAAAAATGTCGTCGAAGCGAGCTGGCTCAGTCTCGCTTCCATTTTTACTTTTCCTTTTGTTTATAGAATAGAGTTACCTAGTACGTCACAAAGGCACATTCTTGAGGAAACTATTAACACTTATTATTATTATTATTATTATTTTAATAATATTAGTTCTTTATAATTAACAAATTCCAGTTTTTCACACACAAATCAAGTTATAAATCATAATAACACATTTAACAAGCTAAAATAATAATTTAATTTTCACAGTAATCCAATAAATTTGCATCAAATGTATAACAGGGTAACACTTTTCTTCGTTTTGACATTCAATGGCATGCAACTGCCAAATTTTCACTCGCACGCAAATTTTGCTGCCACTGGGGCTGCCATTGCGAAAAATTTGAGTGTGTTAGTGAAAAATCGTGTGTGTATTGAGTTTTTCGAAATGGCATGCCACTATAGTGGCATGTGTAAATGGTATGTAAGCAACATAAAAGTATTCATGTAAACGCGCCTGGATTTGAGAAGGGACTTCAAAAGAGAACGTAAGTGTTGTCGCAGCTACATAGATCACCCTTCATCTAAACGAGCTCTTAATGTAAATTCAGTTTAAGCTACAACCAGGGCTGCCAGATAAAATTATCGAAAAATCGTCGAAACCCCGATAAACTATAAAATAATCGTCATTTTATACTCGAAAAATCGTCAAAAAAAAAGCGAACAAATCAAAATGAATTCTTAACGTGTATAATAGGTCGGGTTTATTAGTATGGATAGAAAAAATTAAAAAATCGTATAGTAAAAACAAAATCTACATATCGCTACCTTAATATAGAAATGTCCTACCTCATTATTTTTTTGAAATCGAGATTTTTAAATTTTTCGATACATTAGATTTCTTCTATCGAAAAATACAATTTGAAAATTTATTTCCTCTTCCTGAGCTACATGTTTGGCTATTGCCTGCTTTAGTTGAAGACATTGACTGTAAAGATGAAAATGGGGAACCAAATATTATGGATAAGTCTAAGGTAGCTCGTAAAAAATTGAAAGCACACGCAAAGAAAAGATATGGTTGTAGAATGGTTGAGGAAGCAATATTATGTTCTCTGCAACAAATGTGTGGTCGTCGAAAACTAGTTATTGTTATTTTAAACATTTATTTCGTTACGATAAACAGAGTAATGCTTGAATTTAATAATTACATTATCACATCCATAAAAAAAAGTGTGATATGGTTAGAGTTTAACAATATAGTTTTGTTAAAAATTTATGACTACAACATAATTTGTGTTATTATTTAAAAATAATATGATGTAAATAACGATATAATGTTATCCAAAACCATAATGTGCTAAGTTTTTAAAAAAATCTTTTTCAGAAACATCTGACAGTTCAGTATTTCGTTTTTAAGCTATCGGTGGTGTGAAATAAGTGAATAAATAAATAAAGTATAAACTAAAGGGTAGACCAACAAAAATATATAAACATTTGTGTATCTTTTTATACAGACATGGCTGTATGTCGTGTAAGTATACATTTATATATATACATTTTATTTCAACAATATTAATTTATTTTTATTTCGAATTTAACGCACATCTGTTTCTACAATAAATATATGATTAAAAAATAAAATAGTATTATTATATTTAATAATACTGTGGTCGTATTTAACAATATTAATATAATATTAGAACATAGTATGGTGAGTCTGAATTATATTTTAGTCACATCTAACAAAACTGTTGTCATATTTAAAATACTAAGATTAGGTGCAACAAAGTTCATTGTTTTTGTATATAATAATATTATTTTTAACTCAGATAATAATATTATTAAATTTTGCTTTTCTATTAACAATAATATAATTTGACTCCAAACATATAATTCAATCATAGTATGTTGCTGTTTGATTATGGTTACCTCAACCATATTTTTTCTTTGCGTGCAGGAAGTGCTTCTCCATGTACTGATTCGAATTTAGTAGTATTCATTTCAGTGCATAAATTTTTTTATTTGAAAAAATTGTAATTTAAAAAAATTGTTTTATAGAAGGGGAAATACATTTTCATGTCGAGAGGCGCAATTTAGGGATTCATTTTAGACACGTGGTTTTTTAGGAGAATTTTCTCAAAATTTCTTGTAGATTACGTTTTTGCAAAATAATATCGACATGACCTAGTGTATACATATGTTTATTGGGAAATTGAAAAACCATTGTCATTTTTTAATCCCTTATAGCTTTTTTCTCTCAGTGGTAAAATTATGAAAAATATTGCCAAGTTATGTCCAAGGCTTGGTGTCAGTAGTCTTGATGCCCGAAAATTTTTATAGGAAGTTGGCCTTTTTCACATTTATTTTTTTAGAACATCAATTTATGGAGATATCAATATAAAATAAAGAGTTGGCAAAACTACACTAAAATCTTTTAGAAGGTAAGTAGTAGTACATGAATTGAAATAGTCGCTTTTTATAAAAGATCCGCAATATTTGGAGTTCCAAAAAATCGTAAATTTTAAGGGAAAATCCTCAAATCGTCATTTTGCTATTTCCGGCACCAAAAGTCGTCAAAATGACGATAAATCGTCAAATCTGGCTGCCGTGGATACGTAGAGTTGTATTGTATTGTTGTTGAATAATTATTTGTTTAAATGAAGATTTATTTTAGGGTAAATATCATCATTATCTGTGCTGAGAATTTAAATTATTTAATTTTAAATGACATAATAAATATGTGCATTTAAATTTATTTTGGTATTTAAAATTTATTTAAATTCATTTTTAATTTTCACTGGATTACAGCCAGCGTTGCCGCTTTGGTTACTTTTAACCAAAATTGGTTACTTTTTTTTCCAATGTGTACTTGTGTACTTTTATCCAATTTTGGTTACTTTTCTTCAACACAAAAATAACCATTTTTATATGGTATATAAATTTGAATATAACTAACTATTGAGATAAACTATCACGCGATTGAAAGAATTTTCGTGGCTAAAAAAACATGGATGTGATTTTCAAACAGATGGTAAATATTGTATCCCAATAGAAATTGCTCAGATGTTCTAAATTGGAAATAAGGAGTTGAATTTTGGGACAAAGTTTCAAAACATACAAATGAATTCAACAACAATTTTTTGGTGTCTTTATTAAATCTTGTTTTTAGTTTAATGCCATTTTCACACACTTCGGGGTCTTCTGAAAGAATATTTTCCCAGCTAGGTTTAGTCAGAACTAAATGCAGGAATAAGATTGATTTCAATACCAACTCTATAATGCATATGTATGTATATTTTAATAGTTTATCTATTCAGTCATGTGTTTGGATAACGAATATAACACTGTGTTTTTTTAAGTCGTGGAAATATAATCATATACGAACACCACTGCATGATAAAAGACAAAAAAAAAAAGACCGGTGTCTTGCCCCAGGTCATGCACATTTTTGTTTGCCCCAAAGATTTGGGGCCTCGGTGTCATTTTTGCATTTTCTCCGGTTCATATCATTCGAAATTTTGATTTACTCTTTGAGGCAAAGTTGTAGCTCTTGTCATACAACAAAAATTGTGAACACATAAAATTAAAAAAACATCTTCAAGATTAAAATCGCAAAAAAAATTTTAAAAAGATTTGAGTTTTATACCTTTTTCCCCTGTTCAGGTACATAGGTAGCAAGCGGTTCAAAATTCAAGGAAACTATCAACGATAAAAATGTGCCTAAGATCTCAATAAACAACTTTCTACAACATATGAATTGCCTAGGAATGATTCTTAACACCGTTTGGGTAGCGCTTAGGCAGCCACAAAAGTAAAAAATTTCAAAGCAAATGAAATTACACGGTGTTAAGAATCGTTCCTAGGAAGTTAATGCTTTCTAGAAAGTTGTTCATTGAGATCTTAGGTACATTTTGGTGGTTGATTGTTTCCTTGAATATTCAACGGTTTGCTACCTATGGACCTGAACAGGAGAAAAAATGTGAAAAAATCTATTTTTTTTTTAATTTGCCACAGATACATAAAGGGTGTTTTTTATTGACGTATAGAACTTTAAGTTGGCATCACTTTTTTAACTGGCGGCCATTTTGTCAGTTGTCAAGTGATTAATATTTAGTTTGGTTTGCCATTTTATCATGAACAGGTTGACAAAAGAACAACGCTTGCAAATCGTGCAAATTTATTTCGAAAATAATGGTTCAGTTCGCGAAGTTTACCGCAAGCTCCGTCCATTTTATGGTCGACATAATCGTCCATCAGAGCAATTAATTCGGTTAACCATGGATCGTTTTCGCACTACGTTTACTCTATGTGATAATACGCATCCGCAGAGACGTCGAACAGTGCGCACCGAAGAAACAATTGCCGCTGTAGAGCAAAGTGTTGAAGAGGACCCGAATGAATCGATTCGCCACCGTGCACAGCAATTGGAGCCGACTTACCGACTATTTTGTTCCCGAATTGGATGGCATGAATGTGGATGAGTTGTGGTTCCAACAAGACGGCGCTACATGCCACACAGCGCACGTCACAATCGATTTATTGAAGGAAACATTCGATGAGCGCATAATTTCGCGGAATGGACCTGTCAATTGGCCACCAAGATCGTGTGATTTGACACCATTGGATTATTTTCTTTGGGGATATGTGAAGTCGCTCATCTACGCCAACAAACCAGAAACGTTAGGGGACTTGGAAGCCAACATTCGTGGCGTTATTGCCAACATACGGCCCCATATGCTCGAAAAAGTGGTTGAAAATTGGACCTGAAGAATTGGCTTTATTCGAGCCAGCCGCGGCGGTCACATGCCCGAAATCATATTTAAACAATAATGGCATAAAATTATCCTTCCAACAAAGCCAAATTGATGGACATTAAAACGATTTTCTTGTGTTTTATTTCAATTCGAAGTTCTATACCTCTGAAAAAAACACCCTATATATTTCTTAACGGAAGTACAAATAAAACAGTACATACTTATGTACATATATTAAATATATAGAGATTTTGGTTACTTTTTGTCACCTTTGGTTACTTTTTTTTCCATATTTTGGTTACAAAAATATTTTGGTTGTGGCAACGCTGATTACAGCATAAGTAATGCGAGCAGTACGTATTATTATCTCAGCGACTGTATATTTCTGGAGTTAACTAAAAATAAGTGCATACTTTTAAAAGTTAAGGCAAGGCGCAAACAACAAAAAAGTTACACAGACAGAGAGTCAAACTAACGGACAGGCTGGCTGGTTGGCTGTGGGCACTAAAAATGAGAGAGAAAGACACGAACATGTAGAAAAATAAAATTAACAATCATTTAAAATTCACTTCCTGATTGTAAGAAATTAAATTTGAAATAAAATTTAAAGAATGAAATATATCTTCTTCTTTGATTATTTATTTGGATTATGTTTAAAACAACAAAAAAAAAAAGAAAGCAAGGATTTTTGTTTAATTTATTTTATGTACATATGTATGTACGAGCTTTATGTCTTTTTTCGTCCTCCTTAATTATTTTTTATCAGTTAATGGAAATCTTGTTAAGTGTTATTTTGCAAATTAACTGTGAATTTAATTAAGCTACAAGAGAATTAAGCGTCTCCCAACATATTTCGCGCACGAAATAGTTTTGTTAGCAAAAAATAAAAAATAAAGAGATTATGGCGGAGAACTGTATTTTTTTTTATTAGTTTATGGAAATTGAACCCGTATAAATGACCTCCATGATTGAGCTGGCACATGTGCTTGTTATTTTTTGTGGAATTTTTGCAAACATGAAATTTTATTTGCTGTAGCAATGACATAGACAGCTGACTTGGAACCAACATGTTGAATTCGTAACACAGAAAGCCACCGGGGGCGATCTGGGCGGTGAGGAGTTGTACTGAGTCCACTTGGGTCATGAGACCAAATATTGTCATGTGGATCTATAAAATGGTCGTTGGGTTAATCATTAAGTGCGGCGCAAATGTATGAAGGCAGAAGACTCGAAAGGTTGCGCGACAACCAAACTCTACCAGGTGCTGAACCTGATAGGGGTGTATTCTTTATGTCCAACCTTGTCCATTGAAGACTTGATTGAACTAACATCCATACAAATTTTAATAAGATCCTCTCAGGAACTCTGCCCGTTGTATTGGCAACGGGTATTCATCGGTCCTGAGTACAATGCCCAGCATAGGGCTGCTAGGAATGCCTAGTGACAAGATAAACTGTGAACTGAGTTTGTACAGGAGATTACATGTCACAATGCCGCTTATGATAACATGGGAAAAAACGGTCCCACTTTGGATTCCAGATATGTATGTATGCTAGTATACTGATAGATCCTAAACGGAAGATGGAATAGTGTAAAGTTTGAAGAAGCAGGCTTTAAAGGTTGGCCCTAACCTGTAGTAGTCAGTGTATGTGTATACTGTAAGTGACCCTATAGTCCCTTGGTTATTTTATACAGCTGTTAGGGAGTCCAGCTTATCATTAGGCGCTCAAAAGAGGTGCCAAAAGATTTCGAGAATTTAATAAAAAAAACAAGGCAAGTTATTGCCAGTTTACGTTTAGAAATTAAAGTCTGATTTTATTTAACATTTTGACTGCTTATATACTATTTTACATTCTTCAATTTTTGTGTTTCTTTATGTCTTTAGTTTTGCTATAACAACATAATTTATTAATAAAAATAAAAGTGTGTCATTTAAATATTATAAAGTAAGCGTTCTGTTAATTATTACAATGAACTGTGTTGCAATGCAATTAAACTATGATACAGTGTATTATAGTAAGTGAGGTACACTACAATAGGCACTGGAATCTGTGGTTCCATGGTCAAATGAGCTGCGGAGTTTTAGGCAGATATCAGACGATCAACTCGCGAGTTCACATTAAGTTAAGTAGGGGGATTAAAGGCATGCATTTATGTATATATATTTTATGATAGTCAGACAGCTCGTAGTCCCTCTTTTTATGGGAATTCTATTTCAAGCTTGTCTTAGAGTGTTTGGACTCTCTACAGAAGCTAATGATGTGGAACAAGGTTTCCATTTACTGGATATCTGCCCACACTGGGCATACGGGTAACGAAGAAGCGAGTGAATTGGCAAGGAGTGCTTCTGCTGCTCTTTTTTGTGCCATAAACTGATCGACTCTCATGTCTCTGATTAAACGACATGACATTACGAAATGACGGACTTTTTCTAGTTTGGAGCAGAAGGCCAAAGCATTGATTCAGCCATTTTCATACGGTAGCATCCTGAACTTCAGCAGGAATGATTTACGGCTTGTAACTGGTTTTCTGTCTGATAGTTTAAAGCGATTTTGTAAAGATATCCATTTTATCTCATCAAATTGATTACATTTTTTTTTTAATTGATTATATTTTTTTTAATTTGTATGCCTGTTACTTCAGAACTCCTTGCTAGAAAAGAAATGAACAGGACCACCTCCAGCAAAGCTTAATATTATATTTTATGAACTTCTACTCACTAAATCAATACGAAGCTTTGCACACACTTCAGGCCAGTGTAATGACATAACCTCGGAGCCATTCCCATTAAAATTAAATTTTACATGTTATGCACTGCTATCCAAACGATTTTAATTAAAATTTTGCACATTAATGCGTCTTTCATGATGACACGTTATCGTATTTGGAAAATTGGGCGGGCTAAGCCTATAAAAATTAATTACACTCAATATATTTTTACGAAACTTTAAACTCATTTGGGAGTTTTGTAATAACATAGCCTTGCGAGACCGCGAACGTGACTATTGAAGTTTGACATTATACTTCAGGCAAAGAAAAGTTTATATTTGTTTAGCTTGCTAAGTGAACGCAACCAATCGGAAGGGCAAGAGGGTTATACCTGGCGAATTCAATCGCTATGGAGCGTTTCTCGATCACAAACGGCGCATTGAGTGTGCGAGACGATAATTCGGCAACTGTGACACGTAGAAGATTCTGCAATATTAGCAGTTTGCACGACTTAAATAATGATGCCCCGAAGTATGCTTCGTATTCGAAAATGGATCACAAAGTTTAAAAAGACTACAACCAGCACAACATTGGAAAAACAAAAATCGGTGAGACCAAGATCATCAAGAACGGTAGAAAACATGGGCAAGTGTTAATCAGTATCATCGTGACTATCCTAAAGTTTCAATTAGGAAGCGCGCAAGTGCTTTAAATATTAAAGCTGCATCTCTATAAAACTCGATTGGTGTTTGGTTGGTTGGTTGGTTGGTTGGTATTCAAATATAATCTAGATGATTCCTTTTTGAAAAGGTCACTCCACTCGTCAGTGTCAGCCTATGTAGAACCGTATCTCAGTATACGGATACGGTGATAGGTCGTCAGGTTGAGATATCTGATAAGGTCACTCAACCCAATCTCAGATAAATCTGAAAGATCGTCTAGTATACGACTGATTAAAAACTTGTGTCTCGAGAGATGCAAAGCTGTGTATTCGCAAAGAAAGTGGAAGATTGTCTCTTCTTTGCTTTCTTCTCGATAACGCCGGGAGAACTTATTATGGGACAGGCGTATCCTATTAGCATAAGTGCCAACCGTCCAGTGCCTCGTCATGACCGCAACTAGCGTCGAGATGTTCCTACGGTTCTTCCTTGTTAATTGTATTGAGAGCCTACCATCATAGCATGTCCACATTTTCTTAGCAATCTTATAGAGATAATGCTTGAAGATGCAGTTTCTAAGGCCGGGTTTCCATCTGTGTGCCATGTGAGACACAAGCGTAAAAAAAGCTTAACCACCAATTACTAATGAAAATCTTTTAAATTCAGATATGTATTTATTAAGTTAAATAGTGTCATACATAGCTAATAGACAATTTTATAGAATCCAACATGATTGGAAACTGTTTAAATCAATAAATATATGTCTGAATCAAACAGTTTTTCATTAGTAATTAGTTGGTTACGCTTTTTTGGGCAAATGCCACACAAGAAATGCCGGATGTAAACTCAGCCTAATAGTACTAAACCAAACGACATGGCTACCGATTCGAGCTAGCTTGCCGGCCCGTTCGTTGCGGAAAAATTTGCTATGTGCTGGAACCCATATGAGGCTGAGGTCAACCTGACCACCCAGTCTAGATAAACCAGTCTTACACTGTCTAACTAGAATAGAAAATAGAAGCACTGCGTGGCTGTCGACAAAGACACCGACTTTACTCTGTACCTTCCTATCAGTCAGCACTCTAGCCGCTTCCCTTACCGCTAAAATTTCAACCTGAAATACAGTGCCTTCCTTACGGAGACAGAAGGACCATTTTATACCAAAATCGTTTGAAAAGACTCCAGATCAGACACCGCATACCATTCCATATTCATTAGTGTACATTCTGTCATCGTATTCTCTTACTATTGTGCTTCCCTTCCTCAGAAGTTTGACTTCCCTGGAAAATTTACCTCCAGAAGAGGTGACATAAATTGTCCTTCACTCAGTTTTCGATCGACTTTTTGCTGTAGACCTATACAAAACCTATACTTACTTGCCGCATCACGAAGTCTGCCTGTCGAGCCGTTATGCGAAATTTTACTACTGGCTTAAATTAGTGCGGCCAACTCAAGGATTTCCATTTGGACAAAGTAATACAAACTTTCTTTGGACGCATTATCCACTTCCATTCAAATAATTTCAACGTAACTTATCACACATATTAAAGCCAGAATTAGTTTATACTTTCTGTTCTGTTACGAATCAGCTGACTCTTTTCTGTTTAGAGAAATCGAATACAAGTCATTAGGTTTTCTGTTTCGTTCTGTTCTGTTTCGGTTCAACCTCTGAAAATTAAAAAAAAATGTTAAGTGACAGCATAAATTAAATAAAAACATTTTGAAATAAATTGTGTTGCGCTTTTTGAATTAAAAAACAAAATTATGTTTACAATAAAAACATTAAATTATATTTAAACATAAGAATGGACGATGCAAAACTCATCGCTTTAGTGGAAAACTGCGACCCTTCTGGTCCGAAATAGCGGATAAGTTACTACAGAAAAAGTAAGTACTAAAATTTAGAAGCAGAACGGCACAGCACAGAACAGCAACAGAAAGTAAAGACTAAAGGATAGAATACACATGTTTATATGAGAATAATTCTTTTGAAGACAGCAAGGCAACATGGCGGCAGGTTGTTGTCTATGCTGATTTTGTCGTTGTAGTCCAATTAAACTAATTTCTATTTTGTTGGCTACAATGAGAAAATTCAGTATTGCCAGTGTAATACAAAATGTTGAATGAATGATTTTGTACAATTATTTCATATTACTTAACAGAAATAATATCCAAAAATTGATGTTAAGAATAAATTGATTCATTTTTGTACTTTTACGTGAAATAAGTACATTTTAAAAGAGCAATTAATTTTTATAAATGCAAAATATATAAAAGTGGCAATACTGAACAATGTATTTGTACTTGAATATCAGCTGCAGATGGTTCTGCTGCCGTCTCCAAAATAATTAAGTAGCCGGCTACGAGGCGACAAATGCTGCTAGCGGCATTTGATGTCGTGTGTTCGTGTAGCCTGCTGTGGTGAATGTGTTTAATGCTTAATGAAGCCTTAAGAGCGCGCCGCACCATCATATAAAATTGGGAATGGAGCCACATTATCGGTGTTGGCAAATTCCGTTTTCAGCTAGCTTAGCAGAAAATATAAAATTTCCTAAATAAAATTAAGCAGGCTTAAATATGGGCACAAACGGGGTTCTAAAAAGTTTTGACCGTTTTCAAAAATAAGTTGCAATCAAAAATTTTAAAATTTTTTCGAAGTCTACTTATATTTTTTGTTACAGATTATGATTTAAAATTAATATTACAATGGTTTCAGTACTATTGTAGCCGTCTGTTTCCATATTTTTTGTTCAACAACTTATTGAAAGTCTTCCAAACTATCAAGGAGATTGATCCAAGCTTTATGAATTTCTTTAATTAAACTCTGCTCCATTTGATCAATTTAAATTGTTAAAGAAGTGAATCATACATGACATGTATAAACGTATAACATGCCCACACAAAACACAACTGCGTAAACACATGTTTCTACGAGTAGATCGTTGGCAACACTTTGGCGTGTAAGACACAAATCCGGGGGGGTCTACTCTGTAATTAGAAACGAAAGCAAATGCTTTCGAAATGCAATGTTAATAACATACAAATTCGAAAGCATTTTCTTTCGTTTCGAAATACAAAGTAGACCCCCTGGAAAATTTTGGATTAAGCAGAAATTTCGCATCTTGTTTAAAAAAATACACATTTTTAAGCGTCAATCTGAATAATAGCATCGACTATTGCTATTGTGAATTTAGAACCGAATGACCTTTCTTGTATGTATGGCCCAGCACTTGTTCATCTACCTCATTTTTCCATAAAGCTGATTTAAGTTTAATTTCCTATTAATTATTCTCTTACCCCCAGTTTTTAACTTAAAAATTAAGTACGTAATTAGCTAATTTTTATTTAAAATTAAGTTGTAATTAAATACGATTTCATTTTTTCAGTGGTTATTTAAAGTTCTTATTAAATTACGTTGAAAGTACGGTAGCACTGCAAAATTTACCAGTATTATTGAAGGCTTTTCAAACAGCAGCTGTTTAACGTAAGCAAAAAAGTTAGGTTATCAACATGTAGAAAATTAAATTGCATAAAAACTCATTTTATGAGACCAAAAGAACATCATAATACCTTTTTATATTACTTTATTCCATGATATGAAACTTTGTACTGTATATGTCATATATTTTTGTGAAATTTAAACGAAATTCTTTATAATACGACCGCATGATGCTCATGTGCATGTTTTCAGTAAACACACACACGCATAAAAACATATGGTAGAATCATAAAACTTAAGTAGTGTTTAATTTCGCAAGGTTGGGCATTTAATTATTATTTAAATAAGCACTCAAAAACACAATTTCGTATTTAATTAGAACTTAAAAATAATTACGGTTTGATTACCAACTGAAAAAATGGGTATTAAGCTCCCTAAATTAGTTTTAAATGCTAAACTTAACAGTTAAACAAACTATAATAGCATGAAATCTATTTAATTCATTTCTGTATAATATTTTTAATTTAAATAATAAATTATCTAATTTTTATGTTTAGTTTATAATAGAAAGTTTATTTTCCTTTATTTAAAACAAAATTATTAATTTCCATGCCATTCTTAATGAAAACTGTAATCAAATAAATTAATTCAGTTAATTTATGCATTTGTAAAATACCTCGCCTTTAGGGAATTTCTGCTGTAAAATAAATTATTTTGTTTTATTTCTAGTTTTCTTTGAAGTTCTTCTATGAATTTTTAAAGTTTACATTGGCTTTTTTTTGTGTAGCTTTAAAGATTTTTTTTTTTTGTTAAATTTTCAATTTAAAATGCAACAGGTTGTTTGAACTTTAATAGAGTAAAAGATACATACCTACAAGTGGTAGAAACTTACAAAAATAGAGAAAAAAATTACTAAGAATAAAAAATATTTATTGTTGAAAGAAAAAAAACCTGTATATGTATGAATTTTAATGAGATTTGTTAGTTTTTTTTTTATTTAATAACTTGTTAGAGTTTTATCATGGTTTTTTTTCAGTATGGTTAAATACCTTTAAGTTTTCGTATATCAGTAATTGAGATACAGTCAGAGAAATAAAAATATTGAATACCTACATCAGAGCTGCCCACAGAGAGAAAAACGAGAGAAATGTATAAGCGTATGTGTATTCATTTGTATAAAAAGCCGATTGATGTTCGACACTCAGGCGCTTCTCTGGGCAGCCTGGACCAGGGAAGGAAAATGACTTCTTGGATTTTGTATCAACTATGAAAACAAAATGTACTTTTTAGACCATGACGGTACTATTTTTTTTAATATTTATTAATAAAAACAGAAACTTAAAAAATATGTGTATAAAAATTCAGAAGTGTACAATAAAAAACCGAAACTTAACAAAAATGTGTATAAAAAATTCAGTATACAATAAATAATGACAAAAAATATTAAATATTACATTCATAAAGGTAATTTCGTAGCTTCGACTAATCTACGAAGATTAATCTCTAATATAATAGAGATTAAAATAAACACACACAAAAAAATTAAAGAGTACATAGGCAAAATTAATGTTACCTTATAGTGAAACATTGACATTTTTAAATTGTACCAAATAACTCGCGGTAGTACCACGGTACCAACAAGGTCAAAAATGTACCATAAAAAGTACAATTGTACCATGATTTCCATCCGTGGCCTGGACCTACCTACATAAGTATGTATGTGTTTTAGATAAGAAATAGATCAAAACGAATTTACATACATATCGCTCATTTACTTCAATAGTGGCACAACTCAAAAAAACTAGTTTTGCAGAATACGCGTTTTAAATTTTCAATTTGCATACAACTCAATGGAGAAATGAAAAAAAATTATTCTCTCAGGAGGTGATGGTACAAGCTATTTATATGAAATTTTTACACAAGATAAAATACAAAATGCCGCATTTTTCTGCATTATTAACTCAAAAAACTCATTTTTTGAGTTATGCCACTATTGAAGTAAATGAGCGATATGTACATATGTATGTCTAATTAATCATAAAAATTTGCTCTGTAAGAATAAATCTAAAATTTCATACGCTATATTCTAGCAGAAATGCGTAATATATATGTATTTGTATTTAATTACTCGACCTTATTTTTAATATGAATTTGTGTGGTTTTATAGATATTGTATCTATTCAGGCTTTCAAGGTCATTCAATTTCTTCAAAATGTAATAAAAGACGTATTTTTATTTCATTTTTAATGTATCCGACGTTTCGTTGGGATTTTCCAACATCTTCAGGGATAATTATTTTTATTGAAATATATTTTATCTTTTATTCCAATTTACTTTTAAGATTTTGCGATGTATTTTGAAGAGACATAAAATGTATAAAATAAAACACATAACGTAAAAAATAATTGCAAATATAAATAAAATAAAAATAAAATATCACAGCCTTTTCTTAACCCTGGAAAGTTACTCTTCATTTTAGTACACTAAGGTTACTCTTCGTCGAATCGGCGAACTATTTTTTATAAAAATTGTAGAAGAACACTTTTTAAATTTAAAAATACACAAAACATTTTTTTGGTGACATATTTTATTCAAAAATAAAGAAAAAAACAAGTTACAAAAATAAATAGTCTGTTTCTCTCTTAAAACTCGATACGAATTTGAACTCTTTTTTTTTTGGCCTCTTAAAAATAAATAACTTTTTAAAACAACAATGACTTAACAAATAAAAATAAACATGGCTTGTTTCATTCACAACTTTTGCAGAAAATCGATCAAATAATATAATAGATAAAAATAATTTTACTTAATAAACTTATTTACACATGAGACACATAGTTCAAGTTTGTGTTCACAGATGCTTTTCATGCATATATAACATGAATCTTTTGTCATTCTTCGTTGGCTACTCGAACAGAGGTTGACAAATTTTACATGTTTTTAGTCCTTTATCAACGTTGTCAACTCCTTCCTACCTGTGGATTATGTATTATATTTTGAATGTTTTCCTTAATTGAGGTCTGCAAGGTAGGTGTCTCAAGTATGCCTCTTAAAAAGGGAGCCATTAGAGATTCATGAAGATCTTTCAGGTACTGTCTCTGGTTTTTAATTTCTAAAGAATATATTATGGGTATATATGACGTAGCTGTTTAGAAAAGTGTGTTTGAAAAGTCAATTATATTCGTTCTTGAGCGAAATCTAATCTTCATCTGAAGGTTCTTCATCGGAAAACTCACACGACAGTGGTACGTTATCTCCAGCGACTGGTGCCTGCTCTGCTTCTAAGTCACTGTTTTCAACGCCTTCATCATCTTCTTCCTCTGAAGTATCCAAGAAATCGAAATCGTTGTCCTCAAAATTTTGCAAAATCTTTCGATATCAGCGTCTGATAGTAATTTCTTAGAGCTCATTTTTTACTCTTAAAAACAATTTTAATGTGTATATTTAACACAAAAATGATAAATTGTTTGAAATTAAATATTTTTTTTAATAATACTAATACAAAACAATTAAACAAAACCGCAAAATAAAACAACAAGTTTATTACACTGTTAACGCAAAAAGTCACACTAAAGTTACTCTTCGACGTTACGACGAGATTTCAACTTAAACAAAATAAGTATGCATCATACGCCCACTCACTTCAAGCTTTAGTAATTAACTGACGTTGTTTACAAAAAGAGCATAATTAGAACACATATGAAAAAGTTATGCAGAAAAGAGCAAATGAGACTCGTCGATTAAACGAACAGTAACCATCCAGGGTTAACTTCTAATATCACAGTAGGAATTACACCCGTAATATTCTTCAAAAAATAAAGACCTTTCCTTAAACCCTAAAGCTATGTACAGACGATTGTCAGATCTTACAATATTGTCAGATCTGGCAATGTGCTGACAATGTACTGGCAATCTAAAATTGCCAGCACAATATTCCTTGTCAGTTCACACGGTTGTCAGATCTGTTGTTATGCGTTGCCAGACTTAAAGCATTCATTAGAAATTGTTAAATATTTATCGTTTGTGTTTGTATTAATTGTAAAAAGTGAAAGTATAAATTATTATGGACCATTAAGAAGCAATTGCAATGATTTTGTCTGCATATATATATTTTATTATAAATTTTTTCTTTTAAATCAAACGTGTGCAGTGTTGCCCATATAAAGAATTATCTTACAATGACGCCATTGTCAGATGCATGAACTTCGCACATCTGACAATATTAAAATGTCTGACAAATATCTGGCAATAATTTTACAATGTGTTCACACGATTGTAAGATATCTGACAATATGTTGTCAGTTGCTAGTCTTGCAATGGACTGACAATGCTTTTTCTGGCAACGTCGTCTGACAAAAATTGCCAGTCCACACGGTTGTAAGAAATTTTTAGCACATTTTACTGGCAATATTGTAAGATCTGACAACCGTCTGTACATAGCTTAAGTAACAAACAAATTTCTTTCCGTGCATCAAACAAAATACAACGCTACAATTCTGCTTCTTGCTTTTATTTAAGGCATGCATAAATAACAGCTATAATAACAACAACAACAAATAAAAATTACAAATTTTTGTGCTCACATAAGTGTATGATTATGGGCTGTAAACATGAAGTATGTACATATGTTTGTAGAAATGTGTGTGTGCGTCAATGTTTATAATTTATGCAAGTTGTTATTGCTGTTTTTGCTAGCGTCGTATTTCTTTCTGTAATTGTTATTGCTGCATTTTGTTTTATTTTTTTGCAATTGCACATGCAAGAAGAGCAAGAGTAAAAACACGCACATTCTTTTAGTTTTGTTTATTTTTCTTCTTCTTCCATTTACAGTTGCTTGTTTAAGTGTACGTTCGTATGTATACATATATGTATGTCCGTCCCCGCGCATAAGTAGTTGGCAACATTTATAACATTCAATTTACTTTGTGGGATTTTGTTGTTGTAGAATTTTTTTGTCTAAAATACAAAACAACAACAACAACACACACACGCACAAACAAAAAAGAAGTCATTCATTTATTTGCCACATTGAAACGAAAAACTATAAAAAAACAACAACAACACCAACAAACATGCAAGAAATTATAATCATAGAATGTGTGTAGAATCTCGTTGGAGTGTCGGTATATTGCTGTTGTTGTTTTTTATTGCACTTTTTATGTGTTTTGACGTTGTTGCATGTTGAGAGTTTTTGTTTTTTAATTTTATTTTATCGAAATGAAATTTTAAATTTAATTTTTTTGTTGTTTGTTTTGTAAATGCGTTTATAAAAAAATTAATTGACTCGGACAGGCAAAATATGTAGAGAAAAAAAAAATTAAAAGCTTTATTTCATTTTAAGAATTAACAAAGAAAATAAATAACAAATAAAATTGTTTTATAATTTCCTGTGCAAGTAATAATTTTTAGAGGCTTGTATCATTTTCAGATATACATACATATGTATTAAAGTCCTGCACAAGACCACTTACAAGAACTTTTAAGACTTGAGAGATTTTTAAAATGCTTTACTACAGCGAAATCTTCTGAAAAAAAAACGCTAAACAACAATGTTTGCATGAAATTTGTTTCAGCTATTGCGGTATAAAAGTAAAAAAGAAAATACCTACTTCTTGACGGAAAAATTTGTGATGCTTGCTTCTTCATACGCATGAGAGCGTATACAAACGTCATGCATGTACATATGTATATACGCACACGCGTTGTGTCTATGATCTCTTAGTTTTCTGCGAACATGCAAACTCACACATCCACTGACATTCGTTGTGTGTGCTTGCTTTAAAAAACCTCCCTTAAACACATAGTAGCTTACCATCAACATCTTACACACACACGCATCAACACCACTTCCTCTGAGTGTTTGTTACGAACAAGAAGTCTTTGCGACATTGCCTAGTCGGATTTTATTAGCTAGCTCAAAATATGGCTGACTTTTTGATAACTTATTTACAACTAGCTGCTGAAGTAATTCATAAATGATACAGATGTGAGTCAGTTGTTTTTGCACAACTGTATTCTTCCCGATAAGTATTGAACTAACTTTTAGCTAACTCAAAATTCATGCAGAGATTAGTGAGTTGTTTTTGTACAACTAACTTTTTCGATAAGTTTTGAGCTAACTTTTAGATAACTCAAAGCTGATACAGTCAAAGTTCAGAGAGATTCAGAGATGTCAGCATAAAATTCATGTTTACAACAACTCTGTGCCGTTTATATTCTATATGACGCGATGGCAAAGTGTTAAGTATGATGGCTGACAAACAAAGTGATCACGGTTTGACACCCGTTCCACGGTTCTTAAAAAATAATTTAAAATTGTTTAAATTTTAAGCTGAATAAAAAATGTTAATAAATAATAAGCTAAATCATAATTAGCTAAAAAAATAAAACTTTCTTTTTATATTTTTTATTTGGCACAAGCTTACTCATAATGAGCTAACTCACGGTTAGTTCAAAACTGATGCACTCGTCCTGCGGCCACTCAATGCTAAATCTGATCACTTTTAACATGCAGAATGAGTGCTAATTTTAAACACCTCTGACTAATTTTTGGCTGATAATTCAATAGCCCTGAGTTAACTCAAATTCCCACTGGGTGCTTAAAAGCACTCATATACACGTACATCAATACATCCATAGTGCTTCGCTTATAAAACGATATTATTTATTATTGGTTTAGTATAATACATGCTACGACAATACATTTAAATAAATTCAGTAAAGTGCGACTCTGACTCGCACACGAACACTAGATATGTAATTTAATACAAACTTCATCCTATATAATATATAGTTTTGGCATTTTTTCGTTTTTGGGGTCTTTGCGGTTTTTTTGTTTTGTCGTTTTTTGCGTTCTTTTCGGTTTTGGCGATTTTTTTAAGTTTTGGCTCTTTTTTAGTTTAGACACTTTATTTTCTTGGTTCGCCGATTTTTTCGGTTTTTTGGCGTTTTTTCATTTTGGCGTTTTTTTATTTTTGGCGATTTTTTCATTTTTGCGACATTTTCGCGTTTTGGCGATTTTTTCGATTTTTGGCGTTTTTTTCATTTTGGCGTTTTTTTCCATTTTGGCGATTTTTTCGAATTTGGCGATTTATTTTAGTGTTAGAATTTTTTTTTAATTTTGGCGATTTTTTTTCGTTTTGGCGATTTTTTTTTTTGGTTTGGCGATTTTATAATTTTCGGTTTTTTTAGTTTTACCGTTTTTGAAAATTTCAAGTGTTTGCCACTTACGGTTTCCAAGATATAGCAAATTGTCAAAATTACATAGTCAAAATTGCATTAACTGATGGACCACCCTTTAATTAAATTTTTTTAAATTTTATTGTTAATTGTTGTAGTTTGTATAAAAATCCCCTAATTTTACAAATTTCAAGTTTCAATATACATACATATGTTCATACAATTGTATGTATATTACATGAGATTTTAAAAATTTTCGTTGCTCGTTTTGGAACACCCTTTAATTTTTAATTCTCATGTATTTTTTGTTGTAGCGGCCAAGGTTCTACATACTGTGTCCAAATTTCAGGTCCGTAGCTCTTAATGTTCCTGAGAAAATACCGTGTGACGGACAGACGGAACCCTTTGGTGTACGGAACCCTAAAAATGATTGAACATTAGTTATCAGTACCCGGATTCAATAACTTTTATTAAGATAATGATATCGCTATAATAAATGTACATGCCCATGTAAATACTTGAGAACTTATCGGCTTTTCAATTCCGTAACATATTTTAATGATACTCGCTATCGGTTGAAGCAAAAAAATTTAAATATCACAACCTCAAATTATTATTTTTTATTCTTTTTTGTGTATTTCGGTTATTTCGACGATATCCGGTATCCTCGATAATATCAGATACATTTCAATCTCTTGCAAACATCATAATAATGTGTGTATACAAAGCATTCTTCATGACACCTGACATAATGTCGCCGACATTATCAACTGTAGCACTATGGTTCTTGAATTTACTAACATATCGTATTCTTTAAGAGAAGTAACGTTTGGTGGCTTGAAATCCCAATCATGTGTACAAATAATTTAGTGGTGCTACTGAAAATATTTCCTTAAATTTTACAAGCAATTTAGCAAACTTATAATTTATAGGAAAAACTGCATTTTAGAAATATAATGCAAAAAAAGAACTGGCTGGCCAAAAAAAAAACACACACACACACGACAATTATTATCAAATTCTAGGAAATTGTCGCCAAAAGAAAAAAATCTTGTATTTTCAAGAACAAAAAATAAATAAAAGTTATAATTTATGAACCACCAAGAGGCTGTAGCTGATGCCAAGTGTTCCAATAAGCAAAACAAAATCTCATTATGATTTAAATAGACAGTTGTGTTTTGAATGTGAATAAAGAGCAAAAGAAGCAACAAAACTTGTAACTTTGTATTACAAAAGTTTTTAGTTTCTAGCGAAAATTGTCTTGACATTTCTTGTAGCAGAAGTTGTTGTTTAAAATACTTTTTCCGACATGAAAAATTTCATAAATTTTATAAAATAAGTTTTACATGAAGTAAATGAATTCAGTTAGTTTTAAATAAAATATGGAGTTTTGCAACTAAAGAATTGTAAATTAAAATTAAACTCTTATAGTTGGATAAAATTAAATAGATAGTGAGTAACCTTATCGATATGAGGATGTCCTATAGTACAGTGAAATCTGGGTTATAATGAGTAATTTTTGATATATTCTTTGGATTATTATCCAAATCTTACATCTTGTGTTTCCTCGTTGGAGTTCTACCTCGCATACGATTGAAAAAACGCAATTGAGAAGTTCATTTGGAGTACAGACCTCAATATATCCGGTTCTTATAACTTGTCCTTATTAATCTTTTAGTGTTTTTACCTCAAAGCGTCTGTGAATGTTAGGTTGGGTAAGGTAAGGGTGGCAGTCAGAATCCCGGACTCACTTAGACCGTTTTGTATTACCACGGAGACTCTGCTTATGCGGAGTCCCCACCGTCGAACCAACCAGAGCTCAATATAAAGCTACTAATACGTTACAGAAAGTTCCCTGAACTCAAGGCCACCCATTGTGGCCATTCTCTTTCTTGCAAGTCAAGCACAATGACACACAAAATCTTCTACACTTTCTTCATCATCGATATGTTGGCAGCTGCGGCAAAAGTCATTGTGTTCGACCTTTGTGGACACTAGAACGAGATTTGCGACAACAAATTTAAAGGCTGGTGGAAAGAAAGGAAGACCAAACTGAGTAATCCAAAAGGAAACACTTGGAAAGACAGTTTCCCTAACAAAAAGGGAATTGTTTATGTCTTTCGAACCAACCAATATAAAGACCTCTACGAAAGCTTTATGCACTCAGGGAACGGTCGTTGTATTACGAGCTAAATGTATTAATGTAAGACATAGCTAAATAATGCTCTCTTCGAAAGGGAATTTATTGTAATTTATATCTGAATATAAGCAGCTCGACTGGCACTCAGAAGTTTAACTTTTCGTTCACTTTTTTAATGCTACATTCCAAAGAACATCTCTGCTTTATTGGCGTAGACAAAAGAATTCATTTAGCCCCACAAAACATAGTCTAGCGGTGTTAATTCATATGATCTTTGGAGGTTAATGTTTAGGTATATTGCGATAAACTATTCCTTCACGGAATGTTTCTTTCAATAAATCAACAGCAACGTCTTATTGAAACCACAGCTGCTCCACATTATGGGTATTCAAAACATCTTCCGAAAAGAGATTAGACACAGCTTCAATTGATGAGTACGATGCCGAATGGAGTTATTCGGTTCGTCCTTTGCACTACTGCAATAGCAACTGCTGGTCTGTTCAGAAGTGAGCACAAGTCTATCATTAAGAGAGGCGAAATAATCAAGGACTACAGTCCTTATAGATCACCAGATTCGATCCTAACTTTAATGATATCTTCTAATCGAACCCAATGATTAGGGAAAGGATTTTCATGCATTTAAAATCACGTTTTATGTGCATAAAATATGCAGTGAAAATATAAAAATATGTATTTAAAACTAATCAAATATGCAGTTATCAACTTTTTTTTCAACATTTAATAACATTAAAAACTTTAAAAAAAAATAACCTTCATTGCTTTCTTAACAAACATTTTGGAATATGGAATACAAAATAAAGTTCAGTGGAACTTTTATTAAATGTTTATTTTTTAATTGACGATTTTTTCTGAAAAATTTTTATGTAACAAAAATAAACGTTCCACGTCAGCAAAAGGTATTGGTGCTACTTAAATGCTGCTATTTCGTTTGTGGAATATTAAGTTTCTAAATTTTCGTTCTTTCGTTCTGTTCTGCTGATGGAGAAGTCAAACCTTGTTCGATTTTAAAATAAAAACTGAGTAGGAGTTAAGGCTGTTGCTGTACCGTACCGTACCGTACTGTTAGCACGTTGATGCACTTATAGAACATTTAAAAACGTGCGTATGCTTTACTTCGTTTTGTTGTTTTAATATTAAAAAGGAACAGTTGTTCACAAAACAGTGATGGGAAATAAAAAAGTTCAAATAGTGAATGTAGCGAAGAAAAAGTACATAAAATATGTAAACGCTACTAAAACTGTATACTGTCTGTTATACATTTATAACAAATAAATATGTTCATACATACATAAATATTGATGGACACAAGTACACCTCGTCACAAAAATTTATTGCAATATCGTAAAAATAACACTTTTAAAAGCAGTTTAACAAAGGAGTTGTGCTGTTTAATATTATGTTTTTATCTTCCCCTGTAAAATTACAATTATTTGAGTTAGGGCCTTTCTACTTGTGACCAACGATATGTATGCAACATGAAATAATTTTTACATGTGTGCATACACAATAAAAAGTTTTGATACCATTTAAATCCTTTAATACATATCACATTTATATTATGCTCATACATATTTATGCATATCTTTATTATATATAAGTACATATACATACACATGCATGTATATACTTGTGTACATAAGTATGTATATATGTATGTACATTCCCAAATATTTATTTATATATTTATGTTTTTTCACACAGATATTATTAACAAAAGTACCAAAAAACAGAGCCAAAATACCCCTATTCCATTTAAATTACAATGCTACCATCACTGGCTTACAAACGTCACTTACTCATGTTTTACACTCGGCAGTTTTTCTTGAAGCAAGTCTGAGCAGCGTGACCGTTTGACCGACTAAAGTGGCAATTTGCCACTTTTTCGACTGCGTTTCCCCTTTTTCGACTGCCTTGCCACTTTTTGACTCGCTTTATTTAGGGTGAGTTATATGAAAATACATTAAAAATAAAAAGTTTAGTGCAGTTTTCTCGTTTTTTTTTTAATTTTGCCCCTTTTTTTTTTGATAAATCCCCTATTTGGTGCCACTTTTTGAAAAATGTCATCGGTCACCCTGAGTCTGAGTTTATGGGAGAGAGAGAGGAAAGAAGAAAGAAAAGGGGTACTGACTTGCTTGTACAGAAAAGTTACTTCGATTCTGTTTTGTTATTTCATTCGCAGCATTAAAACAATAGGAAAATTGAACAAGAAACCGTCTGAGTGTAAACAAACGAGCAGTTTTAAAAGAGAATTCAAAATAACTGCTTCAAGAAAAACTTCCAAGTCTAAAACATGACTTAACAACGTTAGGAAATTCTATTTTATACAGGTTGAGACGTGCCGTCAACGTTACAACAAATTTCGGTAAGCGTTTGCATTGTTTTCAATCAACAAAAACGATCAGCTGTTTCGTTAGCTTACGTGGACGTTCGGCTAATTCTACCTTTAAGAACAAAATTTTTACTACCAAGTCAAAAGTTATACGCTATTTAAATTAAATATTTGAAAAAATTCGATTTTTGCCGTTTTTTTTTTCAGAAAAAAGTGGGTTAATTATTTCGCTATTATTTAAAAAATTTTGCATTGATACTAACACTATATTTATATTCAATCGGATGGTAATAATTACTATAAGAAACATTACTAAAAAAATTTTTTGCACAAAATTTTCGTTATTAAATGTGCAAGATTGTTTCGAAATCGACCTATTTTTGTCATTTTGTCATTTCACCTTACGACAAGATATGTTTTTAATACTTTCTTAAATATTATTTGCGCCCGGAAAAAGATAAGCAAAATACAGCAGAAATACCAAAAAATCCAATTTTTGGGATTTTGTGAAATCCTTTTGGGAATTGCCGGGGACTTAAAAGAAAAATATATACAGCCGTATTCATAAAAAAAAGTTGATTGAGGTTTAAAATTCATATTAGTTAAAAAACATTTTAAGGCTAAATATCGTTTTATAAATATTGGTATTCATAATCAGTATTTTAACTTAAAATCAATTAACTTGTTTTTTTTAAATATCGTGGCAACTCTGTATGCTTTATTTGTCACTTGCATATTAGTTCTGCAAAACAACGATTGTTAATTCACAAAGTACTCGTGTCTATATTTGTTTATTTGTCGCTTTTCAGAGAAATATTGTTTCTTTAAAATAAAAGATATGTTCCAACCAACTTGCATTTCATAAAAAAATAAAAAAAATTCACAACAAATCTTTGTTAAAAGTGCTTTTTATATGATTTATTTTATTGCAGATTAAGAAGCACTAGAATAACGAGCTTTATTTTGTTTGTTCTGAGTGTTTATACATCACTAGTTAATTTTTTACAATTATAATATTTTTTTTAACACATAAAATGAGAAAATAATGACTCGGAATGGAAACTGGAGCGCTCCTTTTCTTTTAAATATTCTTTTGGAGTCTATTTGATATTTCGGCAATTGTTTCAATAAAATAAATTACATTGTTTTCTTCTAAATATCACTAGCATATACACACATACATAAGTACATGCATACACACATACAGGCAGAGTTAAAAATGTAAACAAAAACGAAGCAAAATTACAACAACGTCATCTTAAAATTGGTTTAAACATGGGTGCAATCAATTTTAAAATTTGCTGATTTACGCAAGGTTTAAAAAATGTTTTTTAAGCTAAAATTCTATTATGAATACAATTTTAGCGAATTTTGCTTAAACAATATTTGAAATGCTGTTTAAAATTTTTATGAATACGGCTGATATGGTTTTACTTTTCGTGTATTAATTGCACAATTTTCCACCTAAGTGAGAGTTTTCAGCCGAAATTATTTATAAATGCGAATTTTATAGCATTCCTTTGTGTAAGACCTCTGTCTTCACGGAAAACTCTTTATATGTTCTAAGCAGATGCATGTAATTAGTCCAAATTTATTTTTATAAGAAAATTAAAACCAGTTTTTGTATGGAAATTTTGTTTTAACGTACACTTCAAGCACAAGTTATTTTTTTGCATGTGGGTAAAAGTTTTTTGACTTTTAGAATTAGTTTTATATGATAAAAAAAAACTAAGAAATGTATTAAAAATATGAAATATGCAAAAATATGTATTTATTATAATATATGCAAAAATATGCACTAACAAACAAATCGATGCCATTTTGTTACAAATTTTTTGATTCGCAAATATATTTTATTTACGTGAGACATTTTTAGATTTTAACTGAACTATAGTGAATTTTTTAATCAGAAATAATTTTTAGTCAGGTTCAAGTTCAGTACTTTCAATTCTTTATTGAATGAAATATTTTTATTAATTAATGTGAGTTTCTAAAGAAGAGAAGAAAAATTTAACTTAGACTTTATAGCTGGGGGAAATACCGATATTTTTCTGTGCAGCCTCGCACTTCAGCAGCACCCACGTCTATCTACTATTTAACAACAGAAAACATGTAAGTATTTACATGAAAATCCTTTCCCTACTAATGATCTTCACTGAAGAACATGAAAGCAAACTCTTTGCAACCTTAAGGAGAGTTCAAAATTCTTGCTCTGTGCATAATTTTGTAAGGAATGTGTTAATTGAAAATTTCTCGATTTGATTAATCCAACATTAATTTGAAATTTTCCCCAACGGAATAGATTTTATTGGAAAACTTGATTTTTTTTTTAATTAAAACCATTTTCTTTTAATAACTACCATTATGTTTTTCTAAAACTGCCTTTAACCTCAGCTTTCCCTTTCTAGTTTTTGTAAAGTAATCTTCTAAAAAAAAAAAGTTTTGTTTAAAATAATTTTTTTCAAAGTCACACACGCACACACAAAATACATTAAATACTGCCAGTAAAATTTCATACATAAATCTTCCACATGTAGTTTGTGAGACGTGTTTGAGATTAAGTAACAGATTTAAAAATATAACAACAAAAGCATATTTAAAACAACTCGTATAGAAACTCTTCAAAAAAAAATATATTAAAGAAACCGAAAGCCGGTAGTTAAGCTAAAGTGTGCATACGAAAAGATTTGCTGAGAAATGAAATGAAATGAAATTTTAAACTTAAATGGCAAATATATTTTTTTGGGGAATAAGGGATTCGTTATTGCGAAATAAATTCCTATTTAAATAGTGGCGTCCGATAAAAATAGAAGATGTGTTTTAGTTATGCGTATTATGTTATTTCTAATTCTGAATTGATGGTTAAGACATCGCTTGAAGCTTTCCGGGTCAATGTTCTAAAATTAACGCTTTTAGTGGCAGTGAGCAATCTATGCGATTCTTAGATCCAAGACAAATTTAATAGTTAGCTTTACATTTATTGATACTCAATGCTTAGAAAGTTTATTAGCTACATGCAGGATGTCTGGTACGCAAAGGATAATGATGTTTGGCTGGTCAGACATTTGGTATGATTTGGTTTCGGATTCTTATGGCTGTGTTAGGTTTTGGTTATTAGGTGTGGGTGAAGGAGTCTTTTTTTTACTCGTTTTCAACATAAAATGACATTTAAGCTGCTGACTGAAATATCAGCCATAAAAAGAGCAGCTAACTGGATGAAGAACTAAAGGATATGCAATGAATATATCGAAATTTAAATTGACAGCAAAGTACAATCCAATTCGGTGTTGGATTAACGGATGTCTCTAAACCAGAGACAAGCAAAATGCCGCCCATGAGCAGCGTGACCGTTTGACCTACTAAAGTGGCAAATTGCCACTTTTTCAACTGCCATTCCCTTTTTTTCGACTGCTTTGCCACTTTTTGTCTCCCTTTTTTTTGGGTGAGTTATATTAAAATACATTAAAAATAAAAAGTTTAGTGTAGTTTTCTCATTTTTTTTTTAATTTTGTCCCTTTTTTTGATAAATCCCCTATTTGGTGCCACTTTTTGAAAAATGTCATCGGTCACTCTGCCCATGAGCACTTCACTATTCTCTTATTTATAAAAACAATTCAGTCTCTCATACTCTCTTTCATATTATACACTAATACATGAATAATATAAAGATGTATGTGTTTGCCTGACTTTGCTCTCAACGAGATAGCGAGACATTCAAACCTGAAGCTCTCTGGCTTTCAGGACATAACAATGTACCTGGCAATATCGTTAAGGGTGAACTATCCATATACGGAGCTCGAATACACGTTCTTGAAACGCATAAAATTTTTGGCGTCCCGTTAAAAATGCAGTAAGATCGAAATTCAGCATAGATCTTGATGATCACACAAACCAGACATTCTAATGAGGTCACCTGCTCGATAACGAGGCAAATATGGCTTCAGTACGATTGTAGTAGATCTAAAATCTTGACAGGGACACCTAGCTGGCAAATACCCACTCTTATTTCGGTACTTACACCTAACTGCTTCGTGGTGCCGCATGCTAGGAGATTAAATCTACCATATAACAATTTCTGTAGAAGTTATTATAATGAGGAGCAGGGTGACCGATGACATTTTTCAAAAAGTGGCACTAAATAGGGGATTTAGCAAAAAAAGGGGGCAAAATTAAAAAAAGGCGAGAAAACTGCACTAAACTTTTTATTTTTAATGTATTTTCATATAACTCACCCTAAATAAAGGGGGTGAAAAAGTGGCAAGGCAGTTGAAAAAGGGAAAACGCAGTCGAAAAAGTGGCAAATTGCCACTTTAGTCGGTCAAACGGTCACGCTGATGAGGAGGAGGAAGATAATATGTATTCGTCCGTCTCCCTCTCTCTCTCTCCCTCTCTCTCCCTCTCTCTCTGAGAAAAGGGTGGTTTAACTGGGCAGTCAGCTGCTGCAGGATTTGACAGCCTTATCTAATTGCATTAGAGCAGTGGTGTCAAAAATAAAACTATAGTTGTATGTGTGAGAAAAGCTGTCTCATTCGTCTCTGAAGTACATCAAAAAAAATAAATATTTGCAACAAATGCAGTTTAGTGAAGCAGCTCAAAATACATAAAAAGGAGTCTATATGGTAGAAAATTAAAAAATAAGGAATAAAAATTAAATAAAAAAGTTGCGGACGACCCATATTTTCCGAGTTACGGCGCTGTAAACTTTTCATAGGAAACTTTGAAGAAATTCCAAAAATAAATTTTTAAATAGCTTATCTGATAGAAACTTGAAAAATAAGAAGAAAAAAGTAAACAAAAAAATTGGCTGCGACCAATATTTTCCGAGTTATTGGTCTTTTAAGTTTTGATATTAAATGCAATTTAGTGAAACTGCTCCAAAAATTCTTTTTAATATTTATTCATTTCTTTCCTTAAAAGTTTTGTAACATAAAATACATTGAATGTCGTAAAAAGCATTACTGATCATAGAATATTTTTCGCATACCACTTTTTTTCTTTCACTGTATCTATAAAGAACTTAATATACCCGCTGTGAATGTGTTTTCGTCGCTGTTTCATTGACGACTAAATGGAAGAGAATAAGAATGTGTGTGATTTTAGTTTGCAGAATTGTGCCATGAAACTGACATCATTGCATTAGACGGATAAACTCGTCAGAATTATTCAGCACTCAACTAAATGAAGAAACGTAGACTTCACATCTCCGTTCCAGGTAACACAACGGGACCAACTAGAATCGAAGTGCGCTTTTTTTACATTTAAACTGCGCAACCTGTGAACCCCAACTTATGTTACAAACAAAAAATTAAAATTAATTCATAAAGCCCCTGAAAAACTATTTCCTAACATACTTTGTACCCTCTATTACCTGCCTAAATCCATTTCGGTGATGAGTAAGTTTTATAGATGGAGTCTTATTCGTTCACAAACCTGGGGGCAAATTACGGCACTCGTTATCGAACGAAATTACGAAATATTTCCATATAAACTCTATTGAAATATTTCGTAATTTCGTTCGATAACGAGTGCCGTAATTTGCCCCCTGGTTTTGATCGTATATAGTTTGTCTCAAAAACGAACTAGTTAACGAGTTTAACTCAAGTCTACAGTTTTACATCTTGAGTGCCAGAGGTCTACTCTGTAATTAGGTAAGAAAGAAAAACTGTGCGAAAGCAATATCTTTCGATTCGAATTGTGGAATAGAAAAAGTTTTCATTACTGGGAATGAAATTACCAAACTAATGCTAGGAACACAATTGGGACGAACGACGAATTTCGTCCACGTCGACGAATTCGTCGATAAGAATTCGCTGCGTAGATTCGTCGGGTGAAACACAATAACGACGAATTTACTTAGCGAATTCAGTTCTTATAATTGATAAAGTTGGTTATTGTGAGTGTGACCATATTAGCTAATTTTGGGCTAAATTTAGCTTATTTCTTCTGGATTTAGCTTTAAAATTTTTATTAAGCTCTTAGCTTCTTTTTTTTAGCTTTTTTAAAAACGGATTTAGCTTTTTTAATCCAAATTGCATATTCTCTAAAAATATATTAAAGACATACGTGATTTAGCTTAATTTTATTTTAAAATCTGGTCACACTGTTTATTGTGTATGTAAAGAGAGTGAGAGAAATTTGTTTTTTCGTCGTTCGTCGGCGTATAAAATAGAAATAAATCTATCTCAGTGTTCGTCACGCACGACGAATTTCGTTCTACGGCGGTCAGGGTGACCGATGATTTTTTTCAAAAAGTGGCACCAAATAGGGGATTTATCAAAAAAAAAAGGGGCAAAATTAAAAAAAAACGAGAAAACTGCACTAAACTTTTTATTTTTAATATATTTTCATATAACTCACCCTAAATAAAGGGAGTCAAAAAGTGGCAAGGCAGTCGAAAAAGGGGAAACGCAGTCGAAAAAGTGGCAAATTGCCACTTTAGTCGGTCAAACGGTCACGCTGACGGCGGTGTTGTGTTCATTTTCATATGAACAAATGTGTTCTATTTTTTATGACGAAAGATCGCACCGAAACATTCTTCGTTCGTCCCAGTTGTGTTCCTAGCATAAGCTGATTATTCCTTCAAAATAAATTCGAAGGATTTGGCAATATGTGTTTAAAAGCTTGTAATATTTACATATTAAATTCCCAAAAATATGACTTTCAACAGCCTGGACCTTGAATTTGAATATCAGTTTGCTTCGAAAAGAAACAATAGTCGAATATTTTTTTAGTTTTTGACAAAGATTTTCCTTAATTGCAAAGTGCCTTTTGAGAATTATGGAATCCCAGATTTTGTTAGGTTTTGACCCTGGTTTTCTTCTTTAACTTCATTATGAACTCTCAAGTGAGGTAAAGATTTGCTAAATGATCTTCCTTAATTACAACAAACGATATCGTGATAATTTTTTATATAATTTTTTTTTTTTTTTTTTTGGTATTTGGGTATTTGTCTTTATTTATTTATTTATTTCAGTGTATGGACAAAAAATCCTTACAGACTAAGATAACAAAATACCTATAATTATATTGTATAAATATCTAAATTAACAATGAAGTATGTGTAAAACCTACATATATACAAAATTATGTTACAGTTTATAAATCACAGTAAATTTTATATTAAAACAGTTATTTTATTATACTAAAAAGTAGGAGTTTAAACTCAGATTTCAATAAAAGATTTACAAAGTTTTTGTAAATTCAAGTTAATCTCATTTAGCTGAACAAAGGTACGTGTTAAAGTACCATTACATGAATAATTAGTCCTATGGAGGGGTACATCAAATAGCTTAGCCAACCTAAGACTTCTAGGAGGTATATAAAACGGTACCATATAAAGCAAATCTGGGCAATCTATAGAACCATTAATAATATCATATACAAATAGTGCCGATTGAACTATTCTGCGTGCTTCTAGAGTACGTAAGCCTATAAACAGGCATTTAGACTCATACGGAACGAAAGATAAGTAAGGTAGTGAGCGTGAGGCAAATTTAATAAAAAATACGTTAAAGTCTTTCAACACGAGAAATCAGATTAGATACGTGAGGACTCCAAATAACAGAAGCATATTCTACCTTAGATCTTACAAACGATGTATAGATAAGCTTGAGTGTATATGGGTCAACAAATTCGCAACAACTTCTTTTCAAAAAAACCAAACATTTTATATGCCTTGGGAAGAATGTAATCAATATGAGCTGCAAAAGACAACGAGCTGTCGAACATCACCCCTAAGTCCAATTTAGAGTTTGACGTGTTCAAATTTATATCATTAATATTAAAGACAACCACAGCGGGAGTCAGAGATCTATGAAAGGAGACATGTAAACATTTATTAATGTTTAGACTCAGACTATTAAGCCGGCACCAATCATTTAGATTATTAATCTCTATTTGCAGAATATGCGCATCACTAGTTGATTCCAACATCATAAAGAATTTCAAGTCATCGACATATAAAAGATACCTCGATTTTACGAAACAGCTACCAATGTCATTAATGAACAAGTTAAATAACAATGGACCAAGTATGCTTCCTTGGGGTACACCCGACGTTTGTAGATAAGGGTTAGATCTAAAACCTTCAATACTCACAGAGCAAATTCTATTGGATAAATAGGACTTAATCCATACCAGGAAATTGGAATGGAAGCCCATTAATCTCAACTTGGATATAAGCATGGAGTGCGATAACTTATCAAAAGCTTTGGAGAAGTCGGTATATATTACTTCAACTTGCGAACCATGTTCCAGTGCATCTAAGCAATATTCGCTGAAAAGAGTCAAATTTGTTACGGTAGACCTTCCAGAATAAAAACCATGCTGATAGGGAGAAATCCATGGCTTGGAAAGGAAAAACAATTTTTTGTGCACGATGTGTTCAAAAATCTTTGAAATACATTATAACTTAGAAATAGGCCTATAACAACTTACATTGTCTCTCTTACCTTCCTTAAAAATAGGAGAAACTGTGGCAACCTTCCACCTATCAATAAATTCACCCTCCTGAAGCGACAAATTGAAAATAAATGCAAGAGCAGGTACGAGGGATTTTGAAGCTTTCTTTAATAGATGCGTACATAAGCCATCACAGTCTGACTTGAATGAGTTTTTTGCCTCAAGAATTGCATCGGATACATCAGCCTCGGACAGGACTAGTGAGCCCAAACTTAGCTTAGAAGACATCACTGGAGCTGGGATATTATTTATGAACGGCTCAAAGTTGGATTTAAAAAATGATAACTTGACCAGACACATCCCGCTTTAGGCGGGATTATCCCGATTTTCACAGGTCGATCCCGCCTCGAATTTCTATCCCGCTTTTTAGAGTTTTGAAAAATTCAATATCTTATTCGATTTTTATTAAAATGTAACTGATAAAAATTAATTCTAAATAGGTATTGTTTAGGTGCGGTTATTGCTTAAATAGGCAAAACACTGTACGCTTCGCTACACCCCATAAACGATTTAAGATGAAAATTAATATTTTTATGAGAAGTGCCACGCTTGCAGTACAACCTTCACTATTTTGTAGAATACAAGTCTCATTATTACTGGTAACACAAATAGTCATGAAGAGTTTCTAAACTCTCACTGCATTAGTTTTCAAGATATGTTTTAAGTAAACATATTCCCTATTTGAGAGGAGCCATACTCACTTCTACCATTCCTATTATATTCTATCATTGGCAGGATCAGCAGAATTTCAAGTTTGTGTTTATAGCAGATAGCAAGACATTAAAAAACTAAAATTTTATTTACTTGAGACGTGACACACTTTTTACTCCATTATTGACTCCTTTTTATAATACTATTCTCGTTATTGGCGTTACTGCTCACTGTTTTGGCTTCCAAGATATCTTGAAGTAATAGCCTCTTGTTTCTTCTAGACCATCAGTAATACTCTGCAAGCAAATCAGCAAGACAAACAAAAATTTACACTATGTGATGTACCAAGCCTACTTGCTAAATTCTGAAATTGTTTCCAGAGACAATGCACAATATCAGAGGTATCCCCACAATATTTCAAGGTTCTCACTGTATTAGTTTTTCAGATATCTCAAAGTAAATATTTTTTCATGTTGGTTTCACACCTTTTTTCGACCTTTTTTTTTTGTAGGCAACGCACAATATAAAAATCGTTAATCACAAGAAGTTTCACGTTTCTTGCTGAAAGATATTTCAAAATAAAAAAATTATTATGGAAGTGCCACATAAAAATAAATAGCGAAATCGGTGCAGAGCGGCTGCGATTACCAACGACCGACATTTGATTTTTATTTATATAGATAAATAATTTCTTATAAATACTTTTGTTTTTTTAAAGCGTTTCTTTTTAGTTGAAAACTGTATTTCTTAAGTATATACAAAACAGTGTGTGTATATTACACATCCCGCTTAACAAAAAAAAAAAGCAATGTGAGTCCGATCACAGAGGAGATGTGTAAACATCTAGTAATGAAAAAAATTTTTTAAGTTGGAAGTACTTATGCTTTTAGTATCTTTTTTAAATTAATTAATTAAAAGTATCAAAACTTTCAGTATTGTAAAAACATAGGAATTTGTTGGTTTTTATTTGTTTTATTAAACTTATTTGGTTAGTAAATGGGCACACTGCAGTATATGTATATGTACTGCATTCAAAATTGCATTTAGCAGTAAATTTACTGATTACTAAAAAAATTCAGTAAATTTTTACTGCTAATGAAATTTAATTTGCATTACTAGTAAAATCGTAGGGCCGTAGCAAGTGGCAAAGTTTTTTTCATTCAAATTTTGAAACTTTTGTATGAAAAACATTTAGCCACTTGGTAGAATTTCATTATGAATACGGGCATTACTGATTACTGAAAATTCAATGCAACTCATCATATAACAAATCATTTAGGCAATTTATAAAAATTGTAGAAAAAAATTTTAGTAATCAGTAAAAATTAACTTGTTAAACATTTTTTATTGTTTTTACTGAAACTTTAGTGGTACTGCAGTGCTCGTCTATGGTAAATGCCTTTACTTTTACTTTTTAATTTTTAATTCCTGTTGTTCATCGTTTAGTTGTTGCTGTTCTTGTTGTTGTGTACGCATTGCAATTAAAATAAATTCAGTAAAGTGCGACTTTGACTCGCACACATTCGGTTTTGATAATTTTTTATTTATTTTTTATTTAGCTTTCTTCCTTTTTTAAGTTTTTTCAGTTTAAGCGATTTTTTTTCAGTTTTATCGCTTTTTTCTAGTTTTGGTGTTTTTTTTTTCTTTTTGGGTTTTTTTAATTTTCGCAATTTTTTTTTCATTTTCGCAATTTTTTTCATTTTGGCGATTTTTTCATTTTGGCGATTTTTCCGGTTTTTCGCGATTTATTTTAGTCCTAGAGATTTTTTTTAATTTGGTGCTTTTTTTCGTTTTGGCGATTTTTTTTTTGTTTCTGACGATTTTTTTATATTTGGCGATTTTATATTTTTTTGATTTTTTAGTTTTACCGTTTTTGAAAATTTCAAGAGTTTTGCTCTTACGGTTTCCAAGATACAGCAAGTTGTCAAAATTACAAAGTCAAAATTGCATTAACTGATCTAACACCCTTTGATTTAAATTTTTTAAATTTAGTGTTAATTGTTGTAGTCTGTATAAAAATACACTAACTTTTAAAATTTCAAGTGTATATATGTACATAACTACAATTGTATGTATATTACATGGGATTTTAATATTTTTCGTTGCTCGTTTTGGAACACCCTTTAATTTTTAATTCTCATGTATTTGTTGTTGTAGTGGCCAAATGTCTACATATTGTGTCCAAATTTCAAGTCCGTAGCTCTTACGGTTCATTTTCACCTTTGGTGTACGGAAATATACAGAAAAATAACCGGCGGCGGCGCACCGTCGGCTTCGAGCCGGTCGACTTGTTTCTCTGCTTGGTATTGCTTCTTTCAAACACTAATACACTCATACATAGCTCACACCGATTTGACAATGCAAAGCAAAAGCAAAAAGCAAAGAAATCTCAGCAAACAAATCTCAGCAAAGAAATCAAAGTCAAAAGATTTTTACCCCTAGCGTATAGATGTTTACACATCAATATATTTATTTTGAATTCCCGCTTTTTGGCGATATTTTCTTCAAAATCCCGCTTTTACAAAAACCATCTGGTCACGTTAGTCTTTGATTTTTATTTGTTCTTTGGCGAAGAATATAATGATGACTGAGATCCACACTTAAGTCTTAAGCTATGTACAGACGGTTGTCTGATCTTACAATATTGCCAGTAAAATGTGCACAAAATTTCTTACAACCGTGTGAACTGACAATTTTTGTAAGACGTCGTTGCCAGAAAAAGCATTGTCAGTCCATTGCAAGACTAGCAACTGACAACAAATTGTCAGACATCTTACAATCGTGTGAACACATTGCAAAATTATTGCTAGATATTTGTCAGACATTTTAATATTGTCAGATGTGCGAAATTTATGCATCTGACAATGGCGTCATTGTAAGATAATTCTTTCTATGGGCAACACTGCACACGTTTGATTTAAAAGAAAAAATTTATAATAAAATAAAAAATAAAATCATTGCAATTGCTTCTTAATGGTCCATAATAATTTATACTTTCACTTTTTACAATTAATACAAACACAAACGATAAATATTTAACAATTTCTAATGAATGCTTTAAGTCTGGCAACGCATAACAACAGATCTAACAATTTGTGCATATGAGAACCGTGTGAACTGACAATTTTTCTACTGACGATTTTGTCAGATGAATTTATTGTCATACACCCGTCTGCCAATAAATTGTAAGATTTTCTGACAACCGTGTGAACTGACAAGGAATATTGTGCTGGCAATTTACGATTGCCAGTACATTGTCAGCACATTGCCAGATCTAACAACATTGTAAGATCTGACAATCGTCTGTACATAGCTTTAGTAAAGATGCATACAGAGTTATTTCGCCAGGACTTCTTTGGGAAAATTGATTTTAAATTGTTTCTTAAAATCATGATATTTGTACTAAATCCGCTACCAGGATTAGTACCTGACTTTGAAATGCCTTTAACTGTTGTGCCCATATGACACAGAACTGTTTTATATAGAGATAGATTGAATCATCCCCCAATTGCTTAGCGAGCGTTAAACCCAACAACTGGGCTGTCAGCTGATTTTTATAAGTGTCAAACCAGATGAGATGAAAGCATTAATACCACCAATAGCTCAGATGATAAAAAGCACAATTAATAATCTGTTCAGAAAGTTAACAACTATGGGCGCACCAATAAGTCCTTGACTTTTTGAATTCTCCGCCTCTATACTGAAAGAAAGGGTGAAACTGCTCCCCTCTACACGACAACTGTCAGTTGAATCCTATTAAAAGTTGAACTAGCTGCATCATTTAGTTTGTATTTGATTGATGCTATTGATAGAGGGCTACAGCGTGATTTGAAAATGGAAAAAAGTGAATTTCGGGTGGTAATTAAGCATTATTTTTTGCGGAAAAGAACCATCACTCATATCAAGGCTAAGCTTGATGAATACTATGATGAGTCTTCTTTATCAATTTTAATGATAAAAAAAACTGGTTGAGGTCGCTAAGCCTCAAAAAATTAAAAAACTCACGATATGGCATTAGCCGTTCGTTGACTGAAAGTGAGAGAGATTATAGGAGCCACAGTAATCTAACATGGCGTTGGCTGAAGTAATTAGCACGTTGACTGCAAAACCGAAAGTTCTGGGTTCGAGCCCGGCCTGCCACAGTCATTAAAATAACAACTCCACGCATTTCTCTGACATGCATTAGTGTACATTTGTATCTGTTGTTGTAGGAAAATTCAAGTGATGAAGGCATAGACAATGGTCACGGAACTACACCGTCTACATCCTAATGTAACATCAGAGCGCCCTCCTTTAACGGTATTGTATAGCAGAATCATCGGCGCAGTAAAATAACCAATGAAATGTCTGCTAAGCACAGTTCCAAAAATTTAATACGCCTCATTGACGCCAGAGGCGCTGCAAAACTGCATTATTAGAAATGTGCAAAACAGCAGAATGAAGCTTTCCTCCATCTGTTTTTTCGCCACCTCCCTTCTCTAACAGTATCCTTTTTCTAAATAAGGTAATACCTAGTAATAGCAGTAGGCATTTATTGCCTGAGTTTTACATATCTTAAAAAAAATAAAAGAGATAAATTTAATGAGCACTTGGGTATGAGAAGGTTTTCCGCAAAACAAGTACCACATTTTCTCCCAAACAACCTTCACCAAACACCAGTTCAAACAGTGGGTTTCTTAGGGGTAAATCGGCGCACAAAGAATACCAAGCTGGGTTTGTTAGCCAGTGAATAATAAATGATTTTTTTTTGTTATCAAAACATCTTTGTGTTGCCTTGACCTGCTTAAAAGGCAGGATTATGTTGAAAAATAATCACCCCTATCGGGAATAAAATGTGAAATTTTTGTTCCCATGAAATTTTCATTCCCAATGAAGGGAAATTTGCAATTGTGAATTTCATGGGAACGTTTGTTCGCGCTATCAATGCGTAGTGAATGTAAAAAACGGGAAGAAGACTTGTAAGGCTTCAAAATTAATTAAAAATCAAACAAGTTAAATTTAGTAATAAGAAATACGCATATTTTGGGTTTTAAATGAAAAGTTATAGAGTGTAAAGTTGTGTTTTTAATTGTTTTAGGCGCCGTACAAAATTTTTTTTAATATACCACAGCTATAAAATTTACGGCATGTGAACCAATGAGATTCGTGTTCAATGAAAAAAGGTGTTCCAAGGAATTATTTTTATTAATCCTGGGCATTATTTATTGAGCTTGCCGTAAAAATAATTATTTATAAGTTTTACTATATAATTGCAAGTATAATATTGAAATTACGAAGTGTATTAATTCAGTTCGCCTGCAAAAATAAAGTGAACAAAACGAAGGGAAAAGTGAAAAAATCCATGTGAAAAATATTATTCACGATAAGGGGAATCAAAAACGGGAACACATTTTATGGGAAAAATTATTCACGATTGCAATTTGTGGAAAAGGGAAAATATTTCGAGGGAAAAACTGTTCACGATAGGGGTGAATATTATTATTTTTTGTTTCATTCAAAAATTCACGAAATTATTGACACGCCCTCTAGAATCGTTAATCCTCAACTTAAAGTTTTAAATTAAATTTAGGTGATGTCTGGAATAGATTTTGTTACATTATCTGCATGATTCTTCATCGTTCGATTAAACGATAGACGAGGAATTTGCGATATTATGACAGACAGAGAATTTTTCAAGGATTCGTACTAGAAAAAATTACCAAAACCAGTGATGAAAGCAGGTGCTGATGTCTCTGCGTATCAGGTCAATATAAAATATCATCTATCATACAAGATTTTTATATTGACGTCCTTAAAACTTTCTGAACTGGCCGTGGACACACTTTACTTTAAAAACAAAGTAAATAATACACAGATACTGCAGCAGACAAAGTTCTCTTATTTTAATATTTTTTTTTTTTCGACTATGACTTATTTAACAATGAAATAAAACAAGATTTTTTTTTTTTGGTCTTAAAATTTTTCTGGTAGTAGAACGCGTTTACTTAATGTTTCACCTTTTTTAAGGGTCCAGACATCAGACATTCAACAGCAGATCAAGCAGACATAATAAACTTATTTAATGTTTCCTTTTCTTTGAGGTTTTCTTTTTAAGACTTATATGTGTAAATCTGTATATATAAAAAAAACAAACTCATATCACAATGAGGAATAATAACGAAGTAAAGAAAACAAAGCAACCAACCAACGACTTATTTTAAATTACTAAGAGCCTGACTGAACATGAAATACGAAATCAGCCAAAGACTTAAAATGCAGCAGTAGTGTTTTTTTTTCTTTTCTCTTCTACTTCTTATTTTAAAGTTTAGAATTATAACATGGTCGTCACATAAAATTTAGATTTTAAAATTCTATATAAAAACGTAAAACTTCTACAGCATTAGTTAGACAACAATCAGGAGAACAAAAACCTTAAGCAGGTTTAACACACAAACACAAAAACTAAACTACTACATATATTCATTATCATCATTAGGATCTTCTTTTCGAGCTACAGAAACACAAAACGAAGGAAACTTCAACTTCGTCAGCTTTGTCAGAGCAGCAAGAGTAACATTATTTTTCTTCCATTAACTCCGATGACATTGGAGAGTTCAAAAACTTTTTCAAGTGTTTTTCAGTTCTTGGAATTTCACACATTTTTTTTGGGTTAAGTTTATACGAGTATGATTGGTCATCATCGTCATCATTTGCTACGTCTGTCCACATGCTATTAAAAACTTAAACTTCATCATCACAAACCAAGACGACGGAATTTTAAAATATGATATTTAATGTTATAAGAAATATTTGCTTCACTGATTCCAAATACCAGAAGAACCCATTTAGATTTTGTTTCAAATGAAATTGAAATTTCAACATGTGGCCCAGGTGAGAGAAGACGAGTCAGTCTTATGCCATAGAAAATATAAAATTTTGAGCACCAAGCAATAAGAAGCTTGGGGTGTAGAGGACTTTAATTAGATTGAATTGAAACATTAATAATGACTTACTTTTCTGATTACCAAATTTCATTACTCGCTTGCAAATCACATTACCTAAAATTTAAAAAAATTATGTACAAGTTGCTAAATGAGAATGATTTTTAAGTGCTTTTTTTTGAATGGGCTTTTAAGCAGGGTGACCGATGACATTTTTCAAAAAGTGGCACCAAATAGGGGATTTATCAAAATAAAGGGGCAAAATTAAAAAAAATCGAGAAAACTTCACTAAACTCTTTATTTTTAATGTATTTTCAAATAACTCACACTAAAAAAAGGGGGACAAAAAGTGGCAAGGCAGTCGAAAAAGTGGACAGACAGTCGAAAAAGTGGCAATTTGCCACTTTAGTCGGTCAAACGGTCACGCTGCTTTTAAGGTCAGCGAGAGAGAGAGACGAGAGAATAAACGATATACACTTGAGAGCCTCAGGATACAACAAAAAGGGAACAGTGCAATTAATAAGAAGGAAGACAAATACAACACAAATGCCAAATACTCTATTGTTTTATTTTAGTTTTACTGTGATATTAATATTAAGAACAGTGTCGTTGGTTTCATGTTATATGTATGTTTTGTATATGACGTTTGTTTTCGAGCTTTTGTGTTTTATGTATTGCTGATTATGTAAAATACAAACTATGAAAAACAATTATTATTTTCAAAATATTATCATATGTAAGTAACGATTGTTCTTAATCATAATTATGATTACAATGTACATATGTTGTATGTATCATAAAACAAAAACAATTGTGTAATGATAAGTTTTTAAAATTGTTGTTACAACAAGGTTACCAGATTAACATATAAAAACATCCCTGATGAAGTTGGGATTTTCCAACGAAACGTCGGATGAAATAATTAATAAAATAAATAATCGCTTATTTTAATTCGCTGACCTTAAAAGCCCATTTAAAAACAAACACTTAAACTAAATATAGACAAAGATCAATAAAAATAAATACTGAATATTTGAGAATGATTTTTTTTAGATTAAATCGATTACGTGAACAAGTTACCAAATAAAAAAAGTAAGTAATTACTTCTCAAGAATGGATTATTTTAGTCTCACGACTTGTTAAAATCATTAAATTGGTAATTCAATATAGAACAGCTTCCACCAAAAATCCTTCATTCCAAACCCCATTACCTTTTTTGAAGTTTTTTGCTGGGTAATTGATTTTGGTAAAGGTTTTCCAAAAGAAGATTAGATTTTTAAATTGTCCTACCATAGCTGAGGACAGAAAATATTTTCCAGACGATTTCGGAACACTTAGATAATGCCTAAGGCTACTTTGGGATCTAAAATATCGTCTAAAGTATACACAGACTCCTTGAAAATAATCTTCTACGGAATCAGCGGCACTTGAAATTAATCTTCTCCAGAATCAGCGTTCCATTCAGGGTGTTTGCTCTCTATTGGAAGCCATTAGGTTATTTCCCTTTCGCAAGTCTGATACCAACGCAATCCGTAATGCAAAAGTGTCTGTCAAAATCGTTCGATAAACACAAATAACTCTGGCGGTAGGCAAATATCAAAATCAAAAAATATCGAAAAAATTTGTGAAATCGATAGTTTAGGTTAGGTTAGGTTAGCAGGCTGCTGGTAGGAAAGTAGAAAGGCAGAATCCAGTTCACTTGGGTCCAATATGATGATCCCTTTGTGTTACCTGTAAGTTAAAAGAAGAGAGGGAGAGAGAGAGAAACAAGAGGAGGGTGAGAAGGGTAGAAGTAGAAAGATGAGAAATGAGAGTGAGAAATGAGAGTGGTTCAACAAATTTGGCTAGGGGGTGGGGAGGGGGGGGGGGTCATCGATTATACCAACCACTATTCCTAATATATTGGCTTAGATTTTTTTAGCCCGATTTCCGGTAACTCGGATAAGCTTCTGAATGATATTCTGCCAAGAAGGTGCAGACGGAGATCCTCCAGAGCGGGACAAAGACACAGGAGATGCAGGATACTTTCTTCCAATTCCTCGTCATTGCAACTGTAGCAGTAGTCATGGGTTCCGAAGGTACAGTGACCGGTCAATGTGGCCACGATGTTTCTCAGGTGCGTCCTATTGAAAATAATGAGATTTTCCGCTCTAAGGAAGTCCAGGCGAGGCCAAAGGGTTCTCGCTATTACACAGGTGGACTCATTTCGCCATCTGTTTTGAGCTAATTCCAAGAAGATTACATCGAAACGTCTCCAGCAGGATGAGAGTGGTAGTCCACAAAGATTGTCCAGCCCAAAAATGAATATTCCCTCGGAATTCATTTCTCACGCAAAATAATTTTCTCGAGAAAAAATTCCTCCAATCATAAATTCCTTGGGAACAAAAAAGAGTAATATGTGGCATCACCGCACTACGATGCTCGTTGTTTTGCTTGTTTGTTGACATTTTGTTTCTCCCTTTTTTAGGGTTCCGTACACCAAAGGTGAAAAGGAACCCTATTGTTTTCGCTACGCTGTCCGTCTGTCCGGCACACGGCATTTTCTCAGGAACCGTAAGAGCTACGGACCTGTAAAAAAAACGAGCAACGAAAAATTTTAAAATCCCATGTAATATACATACAATTGTATGAACATATGTATATTGAAACTTGAAATTTGTAAAATTAGTGTATTTTTATACAGACTACAGCAATTAACACTAAAATTTAAAAAATTTAAATTAATGGGTGGTCCATCAGTTAATGCAATTTTGACTATGTAATTTTGACAATTTGCTATATCTTGGAAACCGTAAGTGGCAAACACTTGAAATTTTCAAAAACGGTAAAACTAAAAAAACCAAAAATTATAAAATCGCCAAACCAAAAAAAAAAATCGCCAAAAATTAAAAAAAATCGCCAAAACGAAAAAAAATCGCCAAAATTAAAAAAAAAAAATCGAACACTAAAATAAATCGCCAAATTCGAGAAAATCGCCAAAATGAAAAAAAACGCCAAAATGAAAAAAACGCCAAAATGAAAAAAATGCCAAAAATCTAAAAAAATCGCCAAAACGCGAAAATGTCGCCAAAACTAAAAAAAAAATTAAAAAAAAAAATCGCAAAAATGAAAAAAATCGCCAAAAATAACAAAAAATCGCCAAAATGAAAAAACGCAAAAACCGCCAAAACAAAAAACCGAAAAGACCCCAAAAACGAAAAAAAATGCCAAAACTATATATTATATAGGATGAAGTTTGTATTAAATTACATATATATCGTACGGAACCCTTCGTGCGCAAGTCAAAGTCGCACTTTACTGAATTTATTTGTAGTGAGAGAGTAAAAAAAATCACCAACTTGTAAAAATATGCAAAAATAAGTTTATAAATGATTTATTTGGGCATTATTTGTATTTTTCCACATACAAGAACTATAAAATAGAAGTTTATGTATATAAATTCTTGTTAAATGGAGTTTTAAGTATATTTTTATATAGACTCCCTTCCGTTTTGCAAGTGAAAGATTTTTAGTGAAAAAAGCAAGTTCAACTGCGTTCACGGTACTTTTTTCCCCGGGGAGTTTTTTTATTCCCGCATTTGGTAAAAGGAGGGAAAAAACAAATTCAAAATAGGAGAAAAGGGAAAAGTGAGAAAACTCGTGCGGAATTTTTGTTTATGAGTGGGCTGATCGACTTCTCTTAATGTGGTTCCCCTCTTTGTTCTAGTTCATCCGCAATTATGTTTCCTGAAATAGTCCCGTGTCCATGCACCCAGTTTATCGAGATATTTGAGTGCTGCGCAAGACCATCCAAGCCTCTACGACATTCGTGAACAAGAAAGGATGTGGTATACACCCCTATGAGAGACTTAATAACTGTCAGTTATAATATGGATATCTCTATTTGAAATCCGATAGAACTTTAGCCAGTGTGTCACTCTTTTGATAGCAGATAATTCTACCTGTAGTATACTACATTTGTTCGGTAGTCTGAAGGACATTTCAATTCCGTATTCGGGAATGAAAACGCATAATCCAACCATTCCCCCCTTTCTTGAGCCGTCCGTGAAGACCTGTATGGCTCCGTTCAGTGGGGAAATCAATAGAGAGCACCAAATTGGCGTTTTAGCGCAAAAATTCTCCTTAAGTATCGACTCTCAACAACTTATATCGAAGTCATAAAGCTTAACAACTTTAACAACCAGTATTTAATGCATTAGAACTCGCAGATATATAAAGAGTTTTTATAATCTAATTTTTCTAAAGTCCCAAAATGGTTACAGATTAGCCAGTTAATTTGCACATTAGCGAGCCATTAGGAGCACCATTTCTATATAGTGGGATATATGTACTCATCTCCTATTTCCCACAATGACCAATTTCCGTTCCAAAATATGAGATTTTGCAAAATTAAGTTTCTGTGTTATTGTTATATCTGTTGTATATTCCATTACCATAATTTCATTATTCAGATCTTGGAGTATATTTTTCATTAATTTTTGGTTATAGTATCAGTCCCTATTCCTAAATTTCGCCACCGAAATAATATTCCTTTATTTTACTAGGACTGTTAATTGCTTAACAGAGCTCTGTTAACTCTAAAATGAGCTCTGTAAAATTTTTTGGTTTTTGTCTCTGCTAGTTAAATTTAAATTTATCTTCACACACATAAGAAATTCATAAATCCTAAACGAAATTTAAATGAATGGCACAAATATTAGTTTGTAATAATTAAAAAAAAATATTTTTATTTTTTTTTGCCAAATAATCTGCTATAGTTGTCCGTATTGATGACTGAGAAGTATTTCAAACATCAAGACGAGAATTGGCATTAGCCTTGTGGTCGCTTTCACTAGTTTCTATAAGTGAAGTCGTCGTGTATTTCAGAGAGCTTAAAGATGACCCCGTTTGGCCATCTTCAAATCAATCTAAAACACGCGTGAAACAAAAAAAAATATATATATATATATATATATATATATATATATATATATATATATATATATATATATATATATATCTAGGATCAATAAAGGTTGCCATGGTGAATTATATTTCATTTTCTAAAAGAGAACATTTTTAACCCGCCTTAAACGTACAGATTGTTGGGTTATCAAATGAGTCAAAATGATGTCAATTACGAAAGATATTCAATTTTTCTTTTCTTAATTTTTGTCCCTTCTACAACATTACATTTTCAATAGATATTTGCCTATTAAAAAAAAAAATATACCGTAAAAATACCTAAAATTAGAGGGGCACACAATCTAGTTCCTAGACGCATTTCACTGTTGTTTTCATATTTTTTTTTAGTTCTGTTGCATAAAAATTTAAAATAATATCCTTATGAAAATACGTCTATATATGCAAGCTTCCATTAAGACATCTCTCAAAACTTAAACATTGTTGACAAGTTGACCAACAAAAATGTTAAAACTAAATAATTTGGAAGAATATATGGAAGAATATATTTTTTTGAAAGGACGCTTTTTTGTCCATGAGAATTGCAAGAAATCTTTTCCTAAACTTCTGCAAATACCATTTACTTCTATGTATTTTATGGATTTAATGTTAATATATGTTGCAGTTTAATATAAAAAGCAGTTTTTATGTACATACATATATTAAGAATATTTAAGAATGTAAATGGATAAAGAAAAATGAGGAATTCAGAACCAGTTCAATTCAGTTTGACTACAACTTATTTAATTTATTATAAAAACTTTGTATAATTTTCAAATGTTATTTAAGCCCCGTTCAGACTATTATACAAGTATTAATATTTTCATCACATTTTACGATACAGAAATCTAAATACATTCGTTGCGACTGTCAAAAAAATCTAACGTAAAATCACATACTGTGTTCAGACCATCACACTTCAAATCAAATGTGTAATACAAGTAGAAAACAAAACAGCTGTTCAATGAAAATGTCTGCACTATTCACTTACTAGCGGCGGCAAAACGGTTTCATGCAGGCGGGGACGTGCCGACACTTGAAAAAATTTAGCAGTTAAAAATATTCTATGTAAATAACAGAAAAAATTTAAGAAAATATATTACAAAAACGTTAAAAAATTACGTCAACGAAATATACTTCCATACGATTCACTTATTCAAAATTTTGAGCCGATATACATATGACAAAACATTACATCAATGACGACACGCTATCGGCGGCGAAACAGCCGACTTGGAAGTTTGGTTTGTGTAAAAATGCAACCCTGATCTAATGAAAAGTATTATCGTTTAGAAAATTTTCTAAAAACGAAAAAGTCTTATGGGATGTCAAAATTTGTATCGTATTATTTGCCACTTTGATGACATTTTGCGTTCAGACTATCACACTTGCACGTATTATTTGAATTTTTGACAAGTATAAATACAAAGTATAATAGTCTGAACGCGGCTTTAGCAACTACTAAATTTTTGAATAGTTTTCATAAACTTTAAGGTACGTTTTAAATATTCGAATTCGAATTCGCGAATATCAAAAGTTGACATTCGGTAGATGTATGTAGTATACATACTCGTATGTACATAATATATGCAGGCAACACGTACATATGATCAATTAAATAAATAAATTAGAAAAACATACGTATTTTTGTGCAAAATTAGTATTTTTTCTGTTACGTAACATTTTTAAAGACCCCCTCCCCTCCCCACCATAACAAATCGTAACAAAACTCGATCACCCCCCCCCTCCTCCTAGAGCGTTACGTAATATATGGACAGCCCCTGAGGCAAATTTGTATCAGACATCTTTCAAATGATGCACATGATTAAGAAATTTCGGTCTGTTTATCTGTTAGAACATAAACGGATCAATAATTCTTCAGCTATGCGCCGCTGATCGTCAACAATTCGTGTCACAACCGCAAAAAAAAAGCTTAATTTACATAATTTACGAACTTAATTTCTTGACCAACCAGCGTTGCCAAAGGTGCAGTTTTAACTGATTTTAGCAGTTTTTTTTAAGCATGGAGCAGTTTTGCAGTTTTTTGTTTAAAAAATAAGTTTTTCTATAAATTGAGCCGTTCTTAACTTTTAATTTATCTCAAGTTTGTTATTATTATTCCGATAACTGAAGCCATAGCTCTATCCATTTTGCTTAATATAATAGTGAAGGTTTATTAGTACTTTTTCAAATACCAAGAGAAAATTCGTTATTGAATTTGATTTATTGAAAAAGAAAAACAAGTTTCTTCATTGAAATAATTCGATCCCTTATAAAATGAGATAAAACACGACGAAATACTCGTATATACCAAATTAAAGGATAGACCCCATAAAATTTGTTCAGAACTCTCTTAGCAAAATTTCAGTAACTCACAGAAAAAAACAACACTTAATTTTGGCTAAGAAAGTGTATTAAATAAATAAAGGACTGTGCACTTCAAGTAAAACAAAATCTTAAAAAACAAAAGCAAAAATTTTAGTTACCTTATTTATTGAATTTTTGATCCACTCACTTCTTTAGGTTGATTCGGAAAAAAAAGAATTTCCTTTAATTTCAATTAATTAAAAACTTTATAAATTTGTAGAGCCGTATTTTTCTAACTGATGTCGATGAGGCTTTCGAGATGGTAAAACAAATAGTAAATATTTTTTTATAAGCAGTTTTTTTACATGAAAATCAGTTTCCTTATTCTAAATTTTCAATTTTCCAAAATAATATTATGGCAACGCTGTGACCAACATCCATCATTCGCGATCGATCATTAGCTCAAATTGTTCACCTGAGAAGATCTCAGGCATAGAGACACTTGGATATAATCTGATAAGCTTTATGATAGTAGTGCGGTCTTTATAGACGAGTCAAGGATGGGGAAGGCACAGGGGCTGGTGTCTATATCTTGGAAACGAACATCCGCAGTGCTTTCAAACTGCCGAATCCTCACGCCCACGGATTTAGTGGCCTGAAATGTAGCTGAAGGCCAGAAGGCAACCTTCTAAAGGGTGTTTTTTATTGAGGTATAGAACTTTAAGTTGGCATCACTTTTTTAACTGGCGGCCATTTTGTCAGCTGTCAAGTGATTAATATTTAGTTTGGTTTGCCATTTCATCATGAACAGGTTGACAAAAGAACAACGCTTGCAAATCGTGCAAATTTATTTCGAAAATAATGGTTCAGTTCGCGAAGTTTACCGCAAGCTCCGTCCATTTTATGGTCGACATAATCGTCCATCAGAGCAATTAATTCGGTTAACCATGGATCGTTTTCGCACTACGTTTACTCTATGTGATAATACGCATCCGCAGAGACGTCGAACAGTGCGCATCGAAGAAACAATTGCCGCTGTAGAGCAAAGTGTTGAAGAGGACCCGAATGAATCGATTCGCCACCGTGCACAGCAATTGGAGCCGACTAACCGACTATTTTGTTCCCGAATTGGATGGCATGAATGTGGATGAGTTGTGGTTCCAACAAGACGGCGCTACATGCCACACAGCGCACGTCACAATCGATTTATTGAAGGAAACATTCGATGAGCGCATAATTTCGCGGAATGGACCTGTCAATTGGCCACCAAGATCGTGTGATTTGACACCATTGGATTATTTTCTTTGGGGATATGTGAAGTCGCTCGTCTACGCCAACAAACCAGAAACGTTAGGGGACTTGGAAGCCAACATTCGTGGCGTTATTGCCAACATACGGCCCCATATGCTCGAAAAAGTTGTTGAAAATTAGACCTGTAGAATTAGCTTTATTCGAGCCAGCCGCGGCGGCCACATGCCCGAAATCATATTTAAACATTAATGGCATAAAATTATCCTTCCAATAAAGCCAAATTGATGGACATTAAAACGATTTTCTTGTGTTTTATTTCAATTCGAAGTTCTATACCCCTCAAAAAAACACCCTATATGTCAACAGCCAGGCAGCGCTAAAAGCTTTGAAGGAACACAATGTCATATCGAAACTTTTAAGTGACTGTAAGAGAGCCCTCAACTTGTTTATGGACAAATAACGTGTCAGACTATGTTGGGTTCCTGGCGACAGCAGTGTTGAGGAAAATGAAATTGCCGATGAGCTGGCAAGAATAGGATCTGCGCTGGATGAGGGAATGTTTGACAGATCGGTAATTACTGCAGGGAACTCAGTAATTGGGTGGAGAACAGTACCAACCATTTATGGCGAAATAGGGAGAATTGTAGAGTCTCGAGATCTATGTAAACAAAATTTGACTCAGAGTGATTTTAACTGTTACTAGATATGAATAGGAAGACGATGCGAGTCGTGTTAGGCGCGTTAACTGATCACTGGTTGTTCAGAGCAAGGAGCAGCATTTGGGAAACTTCAGATTTCTGTAGGATGTGCGGGGATGAAGAGGAACACAGAAATCATTGAACATATTATGTGCCATTGTCGGAAGCTGCAACGTCATAGGCTTAGATGACTGAGCAGATGTTTCGCTGAGAGCATTAGTGATATCATAAAGTATATACTGGAGGATATCAGGGGCTTCATCATTCGAATCCAGTGGCTTTATAGCAGATAGTAGGAATTATTCTGGGTACAATTTGGGGGTTGAATTTTTATTGACCCAATTGGATCCCTGAGTGGAGATGTCTTGCAACACAAACCTTCCCAACCTAACCTATTATTGATACAATCGCCTTACTTAGTTCTCTCTCCATAAGTTCCTCCAGTATGAGTCTCTAAGATATTTTTTGACTGGTATATTATTCCTATATTATTCTTCTTTGCTACATGCTCTGCATGTTACATCATAAACTAATCCAATCAGTCTCAGCGGTATTGGCTTTTTAGTTTTTAGATTTTTCTAATCTGCTCTTAAGTTGGGTTTCTCATAGAATTTCAATTACTCTTACCACAGTGTGGAATTTCGCTAATCGATTGAATGCTCTTCTATTTCTTATTCATTAAACTTTATTTTGAATTTTTTTTAAGTACATGGTGTTTTGCAATGTGAGGTTATTCAAAGCTGATTGCTTCTTGATTATCCTGTCAGCTGCTTCGTTTTTCATCATAGGCTACAAATCATATTATCTGAAAGATTTCATCCCAACATCGTATTCTTACATACAAATATCCTGCATATTTCGAGGTGAAACTTTCCCATTTATTAGTATTGAATATCCATAAAAGTAAGGGTTGGTTCATTGATTGCCTTTCGGCGTAGCCATGAATTCAGTTTTAAGAAATTTGCTTTTATCTGGCAGTTCCCTGAGACAGTCCAGCTTTCAGACGTCTAAAATTTACTAAACCGACTTTTATTGTTCTTCCTGTATTTGACAATGATGCCAATTAGAAAAGCAAGCGGCTATGCTTCGCAAATTTATAACACCCCCAGTAATATTCCAGTTACTACCAAAGATCTTTGAATAATATCCTGAAAGTTCTAGCAAATACTACCGTTTTCTCCAGAGCCCGCTTTTGTTCCCATAATAGTTGAAGAAAATCTTGGAAATTTCATAGAATTAATTGAGCTTTATATAACACAATTTACCACTTGAAGTAGAAAACTTTCTCATAAGCTAAGACATTCACTATCATTCTGTAACTACTTGCCGACGTCACGTCAATGAAACGCCAAAATGATTACAGCTTGTCCACTAGCTGGAACAGGAACATTTAACTAATAACTATTGACTGACTCCTGCACTTAGCTAGACCTTATAAAATAATAAGAAGACATCAATAGTATTTTCAACGGTTGTCGTCAAAGAGTGACAAGTGCAAAACTTTTGCCGTTGTATTCACCTGACGTCGGCAAATAAGGGGATTAATCTTTGCAACGCGTTAACTAAGTAAAGATACTAATTTCGACGATTTTTTTGTTTCCTAATGCTAGGAACACAACTGGGACGAATCCATTTTTAAAAAAGCTAAAAAATAAGCTAAGAGCTTAATGAAAATTTTAAAGCTAAATTTACCCCAAAATTAGCTAATATGGTCACACTGACAATAACAAACTTTATCAATTATAAGAGCTGAATTCGCTGAGTAAATTCGTCGTTATTGTGCTTCACACGACGAATTTACGCAGCGAATTCTTATCGACGAATTCGTCGATGTGGACGAAATTCGTCGTTCGTCCCAATTGTGTTCCTAGGATTAAAGAAGGAGGACTTTGAATTGATAGTATTGTGTTATTTTGGACAGCTTAGCTTATGTTCTTGGCTGAGTTGGCTTGACAATAGACTAAAGCCGAGATCTGATTTTCATCGGCTGAGTGCAATAAAGTCATAAGTAATAAATAAAAGTGGTCTTACTTCGCACTCAATTCATTCCGGGATAAGTCTATATTTCATTATTATGCATTATAGTGCAATCGCGTGCTTATTTTTCAAATTAGTTGAGAAAGTAAGACATTTTGGCTTATTTTTTATGACTTTATTGCAGTGAGCCGATAAAAATTGATGTATTTTGTCCATAATGGGATCTTAGATTGAGACGGAATTTACACACTCACAGTTTACTTTACTTTAAAATTGAGTTTATTAAGAGGGAAGAGAAAAGAGTGCTCTTTCTCTTTTCCTTTCTCTCCTGCAAACTCAAGACTTTGCTAAGTAAACTTTGCGTGTGTAAGGACTGGCCTAACTCCGTAACAAAATTTGGAAATTTTCCAAAATTTCTCAAATAAATTAACTCATTGCCTAATGAATGGGCTTTATAAAAGTTAAGTTTAGGTTCTAAGCGGCTTTGGACTACTAAACTAAAACATTAGCCAGCCAAACACGGCAGCCATACATATGTGCTTCAAATCATATCTATACTTAAATAATTTTAAATTTCCGAACCTTCCATAGATATTAAAAACATTTTTTTTATTCTATCTTCCTACTCCAAAAACAGCTCGTTGTTCGTTTAAAGCTAAATTTTATATGAACAACCAACACTGTTGCCTTAAAGAAATTCAACAATGAAATGCCGGCGGCACATTTAAAAAAAATTTAATTTTTTTGTATTAAAATATGTGTTTAGGGCTGCATGAAAATAATGCCTGCCCAGCTTTTGTGGGTGGAGTCAAAGTGGCAACTACTTAGGTACAACATTTAATAGTAGCGGCACGACTGCAATATGACATACAACATTGTATGTAGTATGTAAATACATACATACATACAAACATATGTACATACATCCATAAAAGTGTACAACCCTCCAGCAATAAGGGCGGAGTTTTCAGAAATATACAAAAGAAAAAAAAACAACCACAAACAGAAAACAAAATACATACATACTCGTACTAACAAAACATAAAATTTTAAATTTTCTTCAACAGGAAATTGCCCTAAAATTAATACCTATAGTAGATTTAAAATTTATTTTAGCCGTCGTTGTGTGCAGCTTCTTTTATTTTTATTTAAAAAAAAATAAATAAATAAATAAAATAAAATCTCTAATAGCTGAAACATTTGCAAATAGTCTTTTCATAATACAAAAAAATTTATAATGCCTGCTTTAATTTCTACCTTAATAAATTTGTTGATTTTCTCTTTTCGTTTTTTTTTTCTTTCTGTCTACTTTTCATCCTTATATTTGTTTTGTGCAACATTACTTTCCTTGTTGTTACTTTTTTTTTCTTTTTCAGTTTTTGTTGATTCTCATTTTATTAAGCAGTAAAAAAATATTCTCTCTAATGCTTTAAACATTAAACACATTCACCACAGCAGGCTACACGACCACACGACTTCAAATGCCGCTAGCAGCATTTGCCGCCTCGCAGCCGGCTACTTAATTATTTTGGAGATGGCAGCAGCACCATCTGCAGCTGATATTCAAGTACAAATACATTGTTCAGTATTGCCACTTTTATATGTTTTTCATTTATAAAAATTAATTACTCTTTTAAAATGTACATATTTCACGTAAAAGTAGAAAAATGAATCAATTTATTCCTAACATCAATTTTTGTATATTATTTCTGTTAAATAATATGAAAAAAAATCATTCATTCAACATTTTGTTTTATACTGGCAATACTGAATTCTCTCATTGTAGCCAACAAAATAGAAATTAGTTTAATTGGACTACAACGACAAAATCAGCATAGACAACAACCTGCCGCCATGTTGCCTTGCTGTCTTCAAAAGAATTATTCTCATATAAACATGTGTATTCTATCCTTGACATTTGGTAGTCGGTAGCTTGCTGTGGTGAATGTATTTAATGCTTTAAGCACACTCACGACCTCAGGCTACCGACTACACAACTACAAATGCCTCTAGCATTAGTTGTAGCCATTTAAGCAGCTACATAATTATTTTGAAAGCGACAGCAACATCATAAGCACCCAAGAATGATAAACTACAATATTACGCCAATGAGAGAGTTTACCGTTAGACGTGACGTCACACGTCTATTGTAAGAGTTGCCATAAAGGCTGGGAAAAATCAAATGAAAGACTTAAAGCATAAGTATGGGAAACTAAGAAATTTAAACAAAGAAATCGCAACAATCAAATTATATTCTATTATTTTATTTTCTCTACAAAAATTTTTCTTATTTGTTGTTGAGAGTTTCTTTTAATTTTTGAAATTAAACTTGTTTTATTAATCTTAACAAAGCGCCTAATTTTGAATTTTATTACTTATTTAATATATTCTGTGTTAATACATATGTAGCATCAAATCGAAACATACAAAAACTAAAGACTCTAGCTATGATATATTTTTAAATAGCTATTTTCTAATATAGTTCACACTGAATTTCTGGAAGGGATAACAAGAATTTTTTATGTGAGCGGCTCTAATGTACAAACTTATATGTACACTCAAAAAAAAAACTAACTAAAACTTTGGAAAATTTTCTAAATTTGAGTAATAAAAAGTTGTCGTATGGCGCCAAAGCTGTTTTTACTTGAAACCAGTAAAATATTTACTAAATTTCTAGTTCATGAATGAACTAGTTTATAGTAATTATATTTTTATATTTAATTAAAATTTTTCTAAAATTAAGTAAAATTTTCCCATAAAATTCGGAGCTTTGTAAAAAAATTTTTTCATCTTTGATCTCAAATTTAATAAATTTTTCAAAGTTTTTTTTATGTCTTTAATTCTGGTACTTTTTTATTTTTTATTAAATTCTATACCACATGGTATGTTTTTTATTATGTCTTCATATTATATTCTAAATTAATTCACCATACATACGTATTAATTCCTTGAGAGGAATTATTGAACCAACAACCTTCTGACTGATAGGAAAGCACTCTAACCAATTGCCTAACAGGACAGCCTGAATAAGCATTGAAATTTTTGAGTTTTAAAATTTTATTTTATTTTCAAAAAAATATATTTCACGTTCAAATATTCCTCGAAAATATGAAATATTTACTTAAATTTTTTGCTTAATGCAAATAAAATATATATATATATATATATATATATTAAAATATATAATTTAAAGAAAAAATACTTAAAACTGGTAAATATTTTTTTAAAATTTAGAAAACCTTTTTATATCTTTCAAAGTTAGTCAAATTTGATGAACTAATCAGGAGTAAGTCATTTCCTAAAATTTATTTTTTGATTTAAGACGATATTGACTAGTTCTTAGGATACATTTTCCCTAAACTTTTAAACCGTTTTCTAATATTTGGTACATATTTCCTTTAAGCCAGTAAACTTGTCCTTGAATGTGAGAATTTTTGTGTGTATTTTTATGAACTACTTTTAAGGATATGAACTTTTTATTTTTTTTTATTTTTTTACTCATATTAAGTAATTTTTACTAGATTTTTGTAAAAATTTACTTAAACTTAGAAAAAATTACGTAAACTTAGAAATTTTTTTTACTTAAATTTAGAAAATTTTTTCCTTAATAATAGTACATGTCTTCTTTTTTTTTTTGAGTGTACATTTGTATGTATGTATATTTCAATATATAATACTTAAACTAGTTTTTTGTGGTTATAAATAACCAATGTACCAGCTTTGCATTGCATACATACTATATATAGGGTGTTTTTTTAAGAGGTATAGAACTTTGAATTGAAATAAAACACAACAAAATCGTTTTAATGTCCATCAATTTGGCTTTATTGGAAGGATAATTTTATGCCATTAATGTTTAAATATGATTTTGTGCATGTGGCTGCCGCGGCTGGCTCGAATAAAGCCAATTCTACAGGTCCAATTTTCAACCACTTTTTCGAGCATATCGGGCCGTATGTTGGCAATAACGCCACGAATGTTGGCTTCCAAGTCCCCTAACGTTTCTGGTTTGTTGGCGTAGACGAGCGACTTCACACATCCCCAAAGAAAATAATCCAATGGTGTCAAATCACACGATCTTGGTGGCCAATTGACAGGTCCATTCCGAGAAATTATGCGCTCATCGAATGTTTCCTTCAATAAATCGATTGTGACGTGCGCTGTATGGCATGTAGCGCCGTCTTGTTGGAACCACAACTCATCCACATTCATGCCATCCAATTCGGGAACAAAATAGTCGGTTAGTCGGCTCCAATTGCTGTGCACGGTGGCGAATCGATTCATTCGGGTCCTCTTCAACACTTTGCTCTACAGCGGCAGTTGTTTCTTCGGTGCGCACTGTTCGACGTCTCTGCGGATGCGTATTATCACATAGAGTAAACGTAGTGCGAAAACGATCCATGATTAACCGAATTAATTGCTCTGATGGACGATTATGTCGACCATAAAATGGACGGAGCTTGCGGTAAACTTCGCGAACTGAACCATTATTTTCGAAATAAATTTGCACGATTTGCAAGCGTTGTTCTTTTGTCAACCTGTTCATGATGAAATGGCAAACCAAACTAAATATTAATCACTTGACAGCTGACAAAATGGCCGCCAGTTAAAAAAGTGATGCCAACTTAAAGTTCTATACCTCAATAAAAAACACCCTTTACTATTGGTCTAATTCATAAAAAATATTTTAGGTTTATTACAGGTTTATTTGTCAAATTTCCCATAGGAATATGTCAAACAAGCGCTTAATAAACCTGAAATATTTTTTATGAATTAGGCAGTATATGTATATATACCTATGAATATGCGTATGCAGTGTGTATATCCATACAAACATAACATCTACATACATACACATAGCGGTCAGTTAATTATTAAAAAAATATTTTAGCATTTTTCATGGAAAAGTTGTTACAAATACTTTTGGTTACCTGCTAACAACACACACAAACTGAACTGCTTAAAATTTCAGGGGTCTTAATTTGTATATCGGTTAAAAATCAATTATCTAATTACGCATAATATTAAAAAAAAGGGTAAATACCTACAACAAAAACAATATTGTTTTGTCTTCTTGTTCGTAAGCAAGAGTAAAAAAGTGGGATTATTATATGTCCACTTTTCTTCACCGAACTTAGCAAAACCAGTACTTGTATAGTGGTTGGCAATCCTGCAGAGTTTTATAAAACAAAATAAACCAAATTATCAGCCAATAGAAACACAGTGTGCGTGACGTCACACGTCTACTATTTTTTTTGCACTGGCGTAATCTTGTTGTTTATCATTCTTGATAAGCACCTGTAGCTGGATTCAGTAACTCTTTGCGAACCGAAAATCGTAATATTTATCAATATACGAATATTTATGCGTCTGCGTTAACGATAATGTGATTCAGTAATTTCAATTGTACGACAGTGTACATTTACATTTTATGCACCATTTAATTCTATATCAAGTGGCATCTCTGCAAACAAAATGTTATAATAAGCGAGAAGCACAAAGAAGAATTAAAGAACAACTGTGAGAATTTTAGCTTGTAATTTTACTTTTTTTACTTCAATCAACAGCGAATATCGTTAAAATATTACCCCTTTTAGACACGCAAAGTTTACTTTGCAAAGTCTTGATTCAGCTGTGTGAAAGACAGAGGGAGGAATACTATCTCTTTCTGTCTTTCTCCCAGCTGAAGTAAGACTTTGCAAAGTAAACTTTCCGTGTCTAAAAGGGGTATATGTTACGGAATAGCAAAGACGACACATTTTTGTTATATTTATTAAAACAGTAGGATTATCTTAATAAAATTTACTGAAAATTTGTATTGAAATTTTTTGGATTTCAAATGCCATAATTTGCCCCCTGGACTCAGTGGATATTGAACTACATACACATATTTCAGTGGTGCCACTTTCAAATACTTCATCACATATGTACATATGTATGTATATAAAATTAAAATTACTTATTTAGTATTTACTCATGTACAGGGTGGGCCAAAAGAAACCAAGGGGTGTAAAAGTTTAATAACTTTTTTGTTGATTAACTTTTTTTATTTTTTCTTTCAGATTATATAATATACAAAATGGAAATTTTTTTACACTAAGTATGAAAAATGATGTCTCTTAAATGACCACCGTTTTCAGCTTCGCACTGATGGGCTGTTTTTAGAGCATTTTCCATAACATCTTTCAAAACTTGTGGCTGTAGCGTTCGAATTTCTGCAACAATGTTTGCCTTGAGTTCAAGGATTGTCTCTGGCTTGTTCACATACACTCGCTCCTTCAAAAAACCCCAAAGAAAATAGTCGGGTGCTGTCAAATCTGGCGATCGCGCTGGCCAAATAATTTCCGAATTTCGAGAAATTATTCGCTCTCCAAAAATTTGACTTAAAAGTGCCATTGTGTCTCGGGCAGTATGGGCAGTGGCTCCGTCCTGCTGAAACCACATACCAGGTCTGTTTTCAAGAGCAGGACGTAAAAAATTTTCTATATATTTTGTATATAACGTAAAAGTATAAAAAATAAGATAGGTGTCTTATGATACCCGGTTAGAGCTATGCTGTTTAGCTATGTAAAACAAAATTTAATGTGTTAAGTAACAATGCAATAAAATTATATTATATAATGATGTCAAATTCGCCTCAAATATTTAAAAATATTTCCATTTATTTCCCATTATTTTCTTTTCCAGCTGCGTACGATTAAATTAATTTCAAACATTTTGTTTCGTTTGTTGTCGTACACTCTACTTTTAAGTACATACAAATAAATTTATAATTCTTATAGTTTCGATTATTTTTGTTACGAAAATCACGTCCTAGCTTCTGTGTCGTGACATTAAGAGCATAGCTCTAATAAAAATTTATCAATTTATATCTTTATATGAGTTTTAGAGATTTTCTTTTTATTAAATAATATCCGATAAATTTAAGCTGACATTAATTTCACTTTTTTTTTATTATATTGTCAGCACTGTATTTGCTGCCATTGTTGCCAACAAGAACATAAATTAGTCGAACGCAATGTTCACACTTAGGTTTTTAAGCGTGTTTGAGCAAGTGCTTTAAAAAAACTAAGCACAGCCGTTCACATTGCAGTTGAAATATTTAAGGTTGACGTATTTTCAATAAATTAGTATTTTTAGTATTTTTAAACAGCAAATGTTTTTATAAATAATTTTATATTTTTTAAAGAAAAGGAGGCTGGTGCTACAATACTCCTAAAATCAGAGATCCAGTTGGATCCATTGTGATATTTAACACCCATTTGTACCTATAAGTGTCCTAATTATCAGCCATTAAGCCACTGAATTCCCATAATGAAGCCCCTGATATCTTCTAGTTTACACCTTGCGATATCACTAATGCTGTCATGGAAACGTTTGCTCAGCCATCTAAGCCTAGGGCGCTGCAGTTTCGGCAATGGCGCATATCATGCCATAACCGCAAAAAAAAAGGTAAGCGACATAATTTTCGAACCTCAATTTTTGACCAAAATCGATTATTTGCAATCGTAAATAGCCGATTTTCGTCAAAAAAAAAAAAAAAAAAGACGAAGTCCAAAAAATGTGTCGTTAAGCTATTTTAGCGGTTATGGCTCGATATATTCAATGATTTCTGTCTTCCTTATCCCCGCACATCGTGCAGAAATTTGGAGTGCCAGTGTTCTGACCAAGCAGTGGTCAGTCAATGCGCCTATCAAGACTCGCATCGCCTTCCTATTCATACCCAAAAGCAGTTTGGTTCTTCCTGAGTCAATTTTTGACCACACAGCCTTCGAAACTCTACAATTATCCCTACTTTCCCATGAAAGGTTGCTCCTGCTCGCCACCCAATTGCTGAGTTCCTTGTAGTAATGACCTATTGGTAATTCCACCGATCTGTCAAGCATTTCCTCATCTAACGCCGACCTTATTCTTGCCAGCTCATCGGCAGTTTCATTTCCTCAACACTGCTGTAGCCGGGAACCCAAAATAGTCCTACACTATATTTATCCATAAGCAAGTTGAGGGCTCTCTTACAGTCACTAATACACCAACAACTTTAGATTTGACATTGTGTCTTTTCAAATATTTTAGTGCTGCCTGACTGTCAACGTAGAAGGTTAACACCACGCCTTCAATCATATTTCTGGCCACTAGTTCCATGGCCCTAAGGATCGTCAAGATTTCGGTAGTCTGAAAGAATACTTTTTCACGTGCCTCCATTTAATAACAACACATAAAAGTGACAGAATTATTAAAAAGGGCACTGAACATACTCCTTTTACGTGTTTAAATAGATGTTTAAAACTAAAACATCTCATTTCAGGTGCTTAATAAAACATCTCAAAAACGTCATATTTCCAGTCTTAAACACGAATGCGATTTTAAACTCGAACTTATGTTGTGAACATAGTATGTACAAAAGTGGTAATGTAGTCGTGAAAATAATCATTTTCAAATCACGGTGATTTCAATAAATCAATAAAACCTAAATCATTGCTTTTGTAAATTTGACAATTTATAGTGATGGAAGTTGCATTAAAATATTGTATTATACATGACAAAAACTTAAATACAACAAAAACCCACTAACAATTCAGTTATTAATAGTTTAAATTTAAATCACCTTGATTTTCAGAACAGGCCCGATAGACAAATTCTATTCTATTTTTGACAGGTTGTAGTTGGCAGCCTGCTGTGATGAATGTGTTTGATACTTAATTTTTTACACTAACGGTTTTGTTATTATTGTTGTCACTGCTGCTATTGTAGGTATAGAACAAGAATTAAAGTGACAATATGGCTGTTCCATGGATGCCACTGAACTGCATATAGACAAGAATATAGTTGCCGGATGAAATTCATACAAAATCGTTTAATTTTCTTTAACAATAGCAAAAAATTGGTTCTACTCTGTAACTCGAAACAAAAGAAAAGACTTTCGAACGTATCTACATGTTATTAAGATAGAAATTCTAAAGTATCTTCAATTGCACTCTATACAGGAAAAAAAAGCAAACCAAAATGCGTCACAAAGTTCTTAAGTTGATGTCCAAATGTGGAGCACGATGACGATACAAGTAATTTGGGCTCTCAACAACACACTGACTCCTCTCAGACTTCCAAACTGAGTTGAATTAAGAACAGAAGGTGCTTTAATTGATAGTATGTCTTAGATTTTAAAAAGGAACAAATTAAATTTTCTTTTCAATTGATATTGCAAAATTTTAATATCATTTTATTTTTCCCGTGTTTAGTATGACGTTATTTTTTTGATGTGTAAAATTCTATACACTAGGGGGTATAAATCTTTTGACTTTGATTTCTTTGCTTTTTGCTTTTGCTTTGCATTGTCAAATCGGTGTGAGCTATGTATGAGTGTATTAATGTTTGAAAGAAGCAATACCAAGCAGATAAGCAAGTCGACCGGCTCGAAGCCGACGGTGCGCCGCCGCCGGTTATTTTTCTGTATATTTCCGTACACCAAAGGTGAAAATGAACCGTAAGAGCTACGGACTTGAAATTTGGACACAATATGTAGACCTTTGGCCACTACAACAACAAATACATGAGAGTTAAAAACTAAAGGGTGTTCCAAAACGAGCAACGAAAAATGTTAAAATCCCATGTAATATACATACAATTATTGTATGTAAATATATACACTTGAAATTTGTAAAGTTAGTGTATTTTTATACAGACTACAACAATTAACACTAAATTTAAAAAATTTAAATAAATGGGTGTTCCATCAGTTAATGCAATTTTGGCTTTGTAATTTTGACAACTTGCTGTATCTTGGAAACCGTAAGAGTAAGACTCTTGAAATTTTTAAAAACGGTAAAACTAAAAAATCAAAAATATATAAAATCGCCAAAACGAAAAAAGCACCATATTAAAAAAAAATCTCTAGGACTAAAATAAATCGCGAAAAACCGCAAAAATCGCCAAAATTAAAAAAAATCCTTAAACAAAAAAATCGCCAATATGAAAAAATCGCCTAAATAAAAAACCCCAAAAAACAGAAAAAAAATCGCCAAAACGAAAAAACTCCAAAAAACAGAAAAAAATCGCCAAAATGAAAAAAATTGCGAAAATTAAAAAAACCCAAAAAGAGAAAAAAGCGCCAAAAACGAGAAAAAAGCGATAAACTGAAAAAACTTGAAAAAGGAAGAAAGCTAAATCAAAAAAAATTATCAAAACCGAATGTGCTCGAGTCAAAGTTGCACTTTACTGAATTTATTTTAATTGCAATGCGTACCAGTGTTGGTATCTCTACGAAGAGCAAAAGCACATTAAGCTGTTGCAAAAAGGGTAAAAAACGCAATAAAATACAAAAAAGTGGGTAAAAAAGCACGAAAATATTTTTTTTTAATTTTAAAACGGAAAGTTTAGAGTGTAAAAGGTCAAAATATAATTTCAAATTTTTGCTTCAAAATAAACAAAGTATTTGAAATGTAATAACAGAGTTTATTAACATATTAATTAAAACAAAATCTTGATTAATTTAATATAAATAAGTATGTAAAAACAAATAATAAAAAAACCAGGAGTCAAATAATATAGTAACATATACACACATACATGCATATGTACATACATACAATAGTAGGTGAAGCTTCGGCTTAGATTAAGATATGTATGTTACTGAAAAATCATTTACACATAAAGAATGCATTAAAAGCGTCACTCTTTTCTTAAGTACTCTTAACTTAAAAGTTTTTGTTTTTGCGATATTCACCTTTATTCCAGTTGTCAACATTGACAGCACGTCAATACGCTATGAAAAAATTGGGGGTTGGCTACTCGTTGTCTAAAACAACTGACTGCTATTGATAACATCATACTTTCAATCGAAATCAGCCCTTGAAATTTAACCACTATTGTGCGTTTACATACAAATTAACAGCCTAATGAAAATTCCGAAATCGACCTTATAATTCAACCAGCCTATAGTATGATTAAATATTTGTGTAAGCTTTAACAAATGCTTATTGCATACTACTTTCAATCAATTATTATGTGGAGAATTATGTTGTACTTTCCAGTTACTTCCGTTTTTTATTTTGCAAAAAAAAAATAAATTTTTTAATCCCAATTATGAAAAGTTTTCTACATTGTTATTAACATAGTTTCCGCTATTGTCATTAAAAACAATTTAAGAAGCAGCCTCAGTTAAAAGATGGTGCTCTTAGCGCTTAAAAGTATTTTAGTTTTGTGAATTAATTTGGCTTAAAAAGCAATACGAACCTTAGCCCGTTCAAATCACAAATATAGAAACAAATGGAGTTCGAATAATAATTAAAATTAACTAAAATTAATAGCCATGGGCCTGTGGCAAAAATTAAAAATAAACTTAATAGTAACAAACCAAAAAAGTTTGTCTGAAGAAGAACAAAAAATAAGCAAATTAACTAACATGTGCATAATTAGTAAAGAACAAACGACAATGGTAGGACTGTTGTAAATATAGAGATGGTAAAATTGAGCTTTCATTACAAAAAAGCTTTCAGCAAATTGAAATAAGATGAATCAAAACAATTCACACATTCCATTTGCAATAATGCTAAGTATATAAAGCAGAAAACTACATCTACTGACACCACACACAGTGGACCAAACACAAAAGAACGCTGATGATGAAGGTTTAGTGGCCTTCGAAAACGGCTGGCTGTTCCGTTCAACTGTGTGTTGTTAGTCAGAATATTTACAACAGACTTTGGTGTTATTTGTTCATTAATAATTGTCACATGTAATTTGGCTTAAAAAGCAATACGAACCTTAGCCCGTTCAAATCACAAATATAGAAACAAATGGAGTTCGAATAATAATTAAAATTAACTAAAAAAATATTTTTATTTAACAAAAACGCACCAAAGGCACTGTAAGAAATTGTTAAAATCACTGTAAATACCCGCTTTTTAAAAAAGGGTATTATCCAAAATTTCGCGTTTATGAAGAGGCAAAAAGCACCAAAAAATACCCGAAACGCACCAAAATATCATCACTGATGCGTACACAACAACAAGAACAGCAACAACTAAACGATGAACAATAGGAATTAAAAATTAAAAAGTAAAAGTAAAGGCATTTACCATAGATGAGCACTGCAGTACCACTAAAGTTTCAGTAAAAACAATAAAAAATGTTTAACAAGTAAATTTTTACTGATTACTAAATTTTTTTTCTACAATTTTTATAAATTGCCTTAATGATTTGTTATATGATGAGGTGCATTGAATTTTCAGTAATCAGTAATGCCCGTATTCATAATGAAATTCTACCAAGTGGCTAAATGTTTTTCATACAAGAGTCTCAAAATTTGAATGAAAAAACTTTGCCACTTGCTACAATTTTATTATGATTACGGCCCTACGATTTTACTGGTAATGCAAATTAAATTTCATTAGCAGTAAAAATTTACTGAATTTTTTAGTAATCAGTAAATTTACTGCTTACTGCAATTTTGAATGCAGTACATATACATACATATACTGCAGTGTGCCCATTTACTAACCAAATAAGTTTAATAAAACAAACAAAAACCAACAAATTGATATGTATTTACAATATTGAAAGTTTTGATACTTTTAATCAATTAATTTAAAAAAAGATACTAAAAGCATAAGTACTTCCAACTTAAAAAAATTTTCATTACTAGATGTTTACACATCTCCTCTGTGATCGGACTCACATTGCTTTTTTTTTAAATAGGAATAACGATAATTAATCAAATCTGGCAACCGTACAACGTTTTTAACGGCATTCTATTTTCTTGAAACTTGTAGACAATTTTGTTGTAAATTTAACAGGGAGGCTGTTTGTTAACTACATATGTATGTACATGCATACACACATGTAAGTATAAATGTAAATAAATGCGTTTACACGAGTATCCCTGTAGGAAGTATCAATAACAAACCAATACTGATGCAGAGTTGACTTTGTCACCGCAACTACTGACAAATTACACTATATGACAAGTCATAAACTTTTCTATTTGCCACTAATGCGACTAAACATCTACAGTCTTATGTATAACGGAAAATTGGCATACAGTTAGCATAAGTGGCAAAATTTAACATAATCTTAACGAGTTTTTCCACAAAGTTTTACATTAAAAATTATGCTAGGACTTAGTACGGGGTAAATGTCCTTTTAAAAAATATCAATCCACAAAACAAAAAAAAAACTTAACAATTAGCTATTGTAGCCTTAATTTAACTCTATTCTATCTCTCTCAGTTCGAAAGCGGAAGAACTCCAAAAATAAGATTTTTTTACTAACTCATATTTTTTAAAAAATTTCTAAAAATTTCACAAAAAAACAATTCAGATATACTGTAAATGCAGTTTAATAGTATGATTTGTTGTCTTCATTTTCCACTAGGTTTGGTTCGCTGAGGAAGAAGGGTTTGGCCAAAGTGGTCATTTCCCTCATATAACTCGAAAAATAAGATTTTTTACTAACTCATATTTTTTAAAAAATTTCTAAAAATCAGAAATAATTTCTTATTCGGGCTTAAGTTCAGTAATTTCATTTCTTATTGAATGAAATATTTTTATTAATTAATGTGAGTTTTTAAAGAAGAGAGAAAAAATTAAATTAGACTTTTAAGCTGGGGGAAATACCGATATTTTTCTGTGCAGCAACGCACTTCATCAGCACCCTGGTCTATCCACTTGAGTAGAGATTGTTATTAACATCAGCTATTTAACGTAAACTAAACTAAATCAACTAAATCTAAAAATGTCTCATTTAATTTCTAAAAAATTTCACAAATACAATTTAGATATACTGTAAATGCAGTTTAATAGTATGATTTGTTGTCTTCATTTTTCACTAGGTTTGATTCGCTGAGGAATAAGGGTTTGACTATAGTGAACGTTTTTATGAAGAAACCCCTTAATTTCAGTACAAAAAAAAAAATATCACATGCGATATTTTTGATAAATGAATTTAAATCGATGAATTTATCTCTCTCAGTTCGAAAGCTGTGATGTTTCTTCTTACGTTATAACAAAACCACCGGTTTTAACTCCGACTGGAGCGTAGGCCGCCCGCAATCGGTATAAAATTGACCAATATATGGGTATACTAGGCATATATATTGGTAAGTTTTATTCTTTGGGAAGCACAGCTGAGTGCTGTCGGGCGCGTCCACAGGTTGCGGATAGCGGAAAGTTCCGTAGATATACGGGGAAGCTGTTTAGCAGTCACATGCCAGCTAAATTGTCCGTCAAGTTAAGCTGGTTTCCTTTAAATAATCAATTCGCTTAAGTCGAAACCCTGTAAGGTAATTAGGTGACCAATGGTCTGATAGAGTCACTGACGAAGGATTCCTTGATATTCCCGTCATAAGGGGTGAGTTTTTGGATACAAGAGATTGCAGCCCTATCACCTAAACTAGGAAACACAAGCTAGCAACCCACTTTTCCGAATTCAATCCTGCTACCGAATCGTCAAGGCTGCCAGCTGTCAAATATCTGTCATCTGAAGTGTCAGCTATTTGGTGAAATGTTTGCCATTTACGAATATGGATCGCTTAACGCGTAAAAATAATTAAAACTTACTATAAACGTGGCAAATTTCCGAGCATTACTGGATGATTATGGTCGTAATACTCGTAATCGACCTATTATGCAAGGAATTGGCCACATTATAAATTAATTTAAAGAGACTGAAAGCGTTACAGATGTGGCCAGGCCTGTGCATCATCGCAATGAGGGCAGTGCCGAAAATATCGCTTCTGTTAGTGAAACTGTGGCGAATAATCCGAACTTGATGATTCCACGGCGTTCTCAGATATGGGGGCTATCTTACGGCTCATTATATATTGTTAAGGCAATGACTCACTATTCTACACAATCGCATGACCTACGAAAAAATACAACCCTGTACCTGGATTCAGTAACTTTTATTACGATAATCGTATCGTTATAATAAATATAACGAAAATTTATCGACTTTGCTATTCAGTTACGTATTTTAACAATATTCGCTGTTGGTTGGAGAAAAAAATAAATTAATAGCGTAGACAGACGACAGCGTTAATTTGCATTAAAATATCACTAATGTGAATTAAAAATTTACCCTGACAGACGACAGTATTTGCATTAAGTAAACAAAATCTGTACATACCTTTCGTGACACACACTTCGATAATTTTAAAATGGAAAAAAAATGTGTCTCGATTTTAATATTTCTTTGCTCTTTTTCTAAAAACAATTAAAATAAGTTATATTTTCTGACCGAATCGCATTTTAATTTTGAAAACCAAAACAATTTGCCAACATTTGATTGATTGCTGACGGTGTTACCATATGAGGACTGTGTTATCATATAGCTGAATTCAGTATTAATTCACTGTCATTTAGTGCATTTACGGATGAGGATAATTCACAAGTTAATTTGCATTAAGACAGTTAATGCATTTGCTGTCTGTCTGTCTATGCTATAAGTCACAAAATCAAATTTTTTGAGTTTTTCTTTATTATTCTTTGTGCTTTTCTACACAGAGCTACCATATAATATTGAATTAAATAGCGAATAAGATAAAGCGGGAGACTATCGTAAAAAATAAATTACAGAATCACATTATCGTTATCGCAAGCGAATAAATATGTCGAGAAATATTACGATTTTCGATTCGTAAAAAGTTACTCAGACCAGGTACTGGTCTGATGAATTTTTATTGTCTTTTAAAAATTTTCATAGACTCCATCATTGGAGCATTTGAAAATCAACATTCGGGAGGCCAAGATACCGCGAAAAACTGGTCAAAAACTAACTCAAAAGTATCGACTGCTGCGGCGAATATAGAGTTAGTCATTTAAATGACATTTACATTATATAATGAAATAAAAGTTTTATCGAAATCTGGGTGCAAATTACGGCATTCGATACGATTCGAAATTTTAAAATATTTCCATATAAACTGTATTATAATTTCGTTCGATAGCGATTCTTGTAATATGCCCTCCTGAGCTTTAGGTCTGTTTTATAAACCTTTATTTTGGAAACTGAAAAAGGGATAGTCCGAGAAACGACGTGTACTTTGTAGTCTGAAGAGAAAGGTTGTTGCATTTTACTTTCTCCATATAATCTTTATTTTGTTGAAAAAACAAACATTCACAATAATAATAAATAATATTAGAAAATATTTTTTTCTGTTTACTGCTAATATTTGCAATATTTAATTAATAAACATCAGTTCAAGTTTTATTTATTTTAATTATTAATTTTCCTTCCCATCATTATGCAATATTTATTTTTTTGCTTTAATATTTTTTTTGCAACTGAATAACAATTTAAAATATAATTAAAATTTGTTTAGAAGTATAAATTAATAACAAGTTATTACTGAGTTATTTTCTTTCTTTTTTTTTGCGGGAGTTTATTTGTGTTAAATAATTATAAATAAACGTTAACGATTTCAAGTAAAATACCATAATCAAAGTTATTGTTAAAAAAACAAGTAAGAGTGCTATATTCGCCTGTGCCGAATCTTATATACCCTTTACCAAAGTGCGTTTATGTAGTATACATAAGCACATAGTTACTTTTAAGTACAAAGAAAAAAATAATAACTTTCAAACCCTAGAATCATAATTTTAGATTTTTCTGATTACTTATACCAATCTAGTAGTTCTTAAAAAATGTAGAAAGTGTGTTAAGTGAAAAAAGGAAATTAAAAAAAAATGTTTTATTTAGTTACTTTAATGTCCAGAAAAAAAATCATAGTTTCCAGCTCTGGAGCGGTGGTTTTTATTTTTATAATTTTCTATACCAAACTTTTCTTTCCAAAACGTAAAATACATATAATTTATAAAGGAAAAGTTAAAAATTAATTAGACTTAGTTACTTTTATATATCAAAAAAGTGTAAGTGTCCCAACCGTGAACTCATCCTTTTTGATTTTCCGATTTCTTACACCAATCTCTTTCTTTTAAGAATTTAAGAAATGTTTAATTTATAAGAAAAGGAAAAATTTGTTTTAGTAACTTACTTTTGTACAAAAAAGTTAAAGTTTTCAAACCCTAGAATCGTCTTTTTAATTTCTTAATTGTTTTTTTTTTTTATTTGAAATACCAATTTTATTCGTTATCAAGCATAAAATAAGTTTATTTAATAAAAATAGATAAAAATTGGTTTTCGGTAGTTATGTTTTATATCACAAAGAGTGTAAGTTTCCCAACCCTGGATATTTTTTGATTTCTTACACCATCTTTTTTTTAAGAATATAAGATATGTTTAATTTATAGTAGTTAGAAGAGAAAAAATTTATTTTAGTAAGTTACTTTTGTATAAAAAATAAGGTTTCCAAACCTGTAAACATCTTATTAATTTTTTGAAGTTAAATTTTTTTATTTGAAATACCAATTTTATTCGTGGTGAAGTATAAAATAAGTTTATTTTATAAAAAAAAAAAATTAGTTTTCGGTAGCAAATTTTTTATATCACAAAAAGTGTGTGTTTTTTAACACTGAAATCAAACTGTTTGATTTTTCTGATTTCTTATACTAATCTCTTTCTTTTAAGAATATAAGATATCTTTAATTTATAGAGAAAAACCAAAAATTTGCTTTAGTAAGTTACTTTTGTGTAAAAAAAGTTAAAGTTAACCAACCCTGGAAACGTCTTTTTAATTTTTTAGAGGCTAATTTTTAATTTGAAATACCAATTTTATTCGTACTAAACTATAAAATAAGTTCATTTAATAAAAAAAATAAAAATTAATTTTCGGTAGTTAATTTTTTATATCACAAAAAGTTTCAGTTTCCCAACCCTGGAATCATCCTTTTTGATTTTTCTGATTTCTTACACCAATCTTTTTCTTTTAAGAATATAAGATATGTTTAATTTATAAAGAAAAGGAAAAATTTGTTTTAGTAAGTTACTTTTGTATAAGAAAAAAGGTTAAAGTTTCCCAACCCTGGAAACGTCTTTTTAAATTTTTTATTATTTTTTTATTTGAAATACCAATTTTATTCGTGGTGAAGTATAAAATAAGTTTATTTAATAAAAATAAATAAAAAATTAGTTTACGGTAGTTAATTTTATATATCACAAAAATCGTAGGTTTTCCAATCCTGGAATCATCCTTTTTGTTTTTCTGATTTCTGACATTAATCTCTTTCTTTTAAGAACATTAGATATGTTTAATTTATAGAAAAAAAGGAAAAATTTGTTTAAGTAAGTTACTTTTGTATAAGAAAAAAATTTAAAGTTTTCCAACCCTGGAAACATCTTATTAATTTTTTGAAGTTTAATTTTTTATTTGAAATACCAATTTTACTCGTGGTGAAGTCAAAAATAAGTTTATTTAATAAAAATAATTAAAAAATTAATTTACGGTAGTTAATTGCATATATCACAAAAATCGTAGGTTTTCCAACCCTGGAATCATCCTTTTTGTTTTTATGATTTCTGACATTAATCTCTTTCTTTTAAGAACATTAGATATGTTTAATTTATAGAAAAAAAGGAAAAATTTGTTTAAGTAAGTTACTTTTGTATAAGAAAAAAATTTAAAGTTTTCCAACCCTGGAAACATCTTATTAATTTTTTGAAGTTTAATTTTTTATTTGAAATACCAATTTTACTCGTGGTGAAGTCAAAAATAAGTTTATTTAATAAAAATAATTAAAAAATTAATTTACGGTAGTTAATTGCATATATCACAAAAATCGTAGGTTTTCCAACCCTGGAATCATCCTTTTTGTTTTTATGATTTCTGACATTAATCTCTTTCTTTTAAGAACATTAGATATGTTTAGTTTATAGAAAAAAAAGGAAAAATTTGTTTTAGTAAGTTACTTTTGCTTAACAAAAAAAATTAAGGTTTTCCAACCCTGGAAACGTGTTTTTAATTTTTTAAATTTTTTTTTAGTTAGAAGGAAAGAGAGAATAGAAAATTGTATACTATTACTGTACGTTTCTTTTAAATATAGGGAAAGAAATTTTGAATGAGCTAAAAGCAGTTTACGGAAATTATTAATTTCAGTTCCAATATAATTCTTGAAACCTTCTAGCAATGAAATTCCTAAAGACTTCTAATGCAAAATTATCTACGGTAAGCCTGTGTAATGCGTAAATGAGTTGAAGTAAAGGAAACACAAACACGTTGCATATTACCACAATTACATGGCTACGCCAATTGTCTTGTTATATATGTATGTCTGTATAGAAATTAGTTCCTTTAGTAAACTGTTTAATATAGAATGTAGTAGACAATTATAGTGTCTCAACAAATTGATTTATTATTAAATAATAGAAGTATAAATATAGACATGAAAACAACAATTTCAGTGAACAGTCATTATAAGTTAAGTAGCACATTGTAATTAACAAGTAAATGAATGTAGAGAGAAGTTTAAAATTTATATTTAAAAGCAAAAATCTAAAAGAACAGTAAATTATGAAATTAAGCACATTTATTAAAATGTGTAGAACATATATATACGTAAATTATTGGTTTTCAATTAGACAAAGTTAGTTGTTTAGCAATTAATGATTCTCTAATTGTTGATGGTCCTTCGAGCCAAATTTGAATTATGATCAGAATCTCCAGCCATTCTTAAGTTGTGCTTACAAAGTACTATTCACTTGTCCTCGCCTGTTATACCATTTATTATTTTCTAAATTGTAGTATAAAATCCCAACAACAACAATACATAAAAAATATAGTAAATACAGTGAATGACACTTATAATCCTACAGCAGCTTGGTATTGTTCAATTATAATGACAAACCATCTAATAAAAAGGATTTATAACTTAGGTGTAATTTCCACAATGCAAACAAATGCAAAATGTCTGGAAAATTTTTAAATGAATCACTCAAAACTTTTACTGCCTTATTCATAAAAAATATTTTAGGTTTATTTCCCATAGAAATATGTCAAATAAGCCTGTAATAAACCTAAAATATTTTTTTATGAATAAGACCGTTACTCTTTTTCATATATTTCTTTAGACAAGTCGCTTGCTTGCATTATGGAAATAATGGTTTTATTGAGAAAATATTATTTAATTAATTTATTAAGAAGACATAAAATATTTCAGATGCAATAGATAAATTTAATATAAGAAAATAAGTAAGAAAATAAAAAAAAACTTGTTGATTATTGAGTTCTTGTTTCAACTTTGTTATTTGTTGTTGAGCTTCTCATTTGTTTAAATGAAAGTTTATAACATAATAACTCTAGTTGTTCTAAGAAATTTTTGGGTAAAGGTTCCCTGATGATCAGCATTAGCAACAGTGAAATGCGCACAATAATCAATTTCAATGCATTTTTAATAAAAAAAAATATTTTACTTAATAAATAAAATATTAATTTGGGATTATTAGTGCGTTAAAAAATTTTAAACTTTAATTCATTTAAAAAAACTATACACCTGAATTTCTCGAAAAAAAAAATATATTTTTGTGCTTAATACGACATTTATTTATGTATTATTAATTACTATCACTAAGTATATGTCCGATACTGGTCGGACCTAATAATTATATTTATACTTAAGATTTGATTTTGATGAAATAAATTAATTAACTAAAAAAAAACTCCTGTGATATGAAACGAATTGGAATCAAAATCAAATTCGTGAATTTCTCATGATTCCTGCTTTCTAGTAACCACAAATCATCTCCACATATGTACGCTTCGGAAAAAACGATTGTTCAATGGTAATCCCAGCTACTTCTTGCTCCAAAGCTTTAATCAGACGTGCCAAACCATAATATCACGGGCATAAGCTTTGCCATAATCCTAAATATATTTGCTTTATAATCATAAACAGCTGTCTTTAATTTCATTTGTTGATTCATTTCAAAAGTGCAACAGCAAATATGTCTAAAGGCCTACACAATCTCACTGTCTACGAAAATATACAACCCTGATCTGATGAATTGTTATCGTCTTTTGAAATTTTTCATAGACTTTCATCATGCCATCAACAATCGCACAATTGTGTAGGATAGTGTATCACGGCCTTTACCAACAAATACCTCTTTATGGTTACCAAAATTTAATTGGTTCTTATGCTTACAGTTAAGGCAATTCGTCTAAAATTAAATACAGTGTTGCCCATAAGTTTGGTTAGAACAGCTGTTTTGCATGGCACGTTTAATTGAATCTTACATAGTGTCTATACCTGATGATTTTACATCATAACTCTTAATATAGCGCCGTCAGAGCAACTGTCATTTTTACCATTAATATCAACCCAAAGAGGTAGACGTTGATGATTTTATATCATGATGAATCAAATAAATATTTGCAAAATCCTTACCAAAAATATCTAATTTGCGTATTGTTTAATTTTTTGGTCACAAATAATTGTTATGCCGCTTTTTTAAATGAAATTGTTTAATAAATAAACGTTAAATGCATAGTGACGCATAAAATGAAATTTGATATCAAGATGATGATGCTCGTATCATCATGCTAATAATATTATCGTCATCATAATATTAATAAATTGAGTCTATACGTGATTAATTTTCATTATGATATGAATTCGACATTCATCATGATATAAATTCATCAAGTGTGGACACTATGTTAAGATCACTTGAAATCTCCTTAATTTTAGTTCATCAATGTAAGAGTGTGCTATCCGAACTACATCGTCACACGGATACAACTCTCATCTGGGTTTCTGCACATAGTAACTGCATTGGCCAAGAGCGGGCGGACAAACTAGCCAAGGCTGAATCCGCTATGGATGACTCTAGTGCATTGCCAATCGTAAAGTCGTTTGGCTTCATTACAAATAATGCAGAGAGAATGTAGCCGCACTTCAAAAATGAGAGCTCTAAACAAATTTCTTAAGCATATTTTTATGAAGTTAATCACTTAAGTGGGGTACACATTATCGAACATGAGTGACAGTCAAAAATTCATCAGTTTTGAATGATAGTGTTGTCTGTTCATTCAAGAAAAAAATTGGACACACAAACACAGAAAAAACACAAATTGAATGCGCATTATTGCTAACAACACTTTTTTATAATGCATCATTCTAATGTTTTCTTATCTCAAACAACTCCTAACATTTTGTCACACACAACCTTGCATTTCATAAAATTATGTAAATTTCTTTAAAAAATAATTTTCCGCGTCCATCTTGTGTTGTTTATGCTACAAAAATATCTCATGACTGACGGTTTTTGGTTCACACTATCAGTCAAAAACCACTATTGCCGCTGACAGTCACTCAACCACAAAAAATTCTGTGATTGACTGTTGACTGACGAAATTCGTGTTCACACTATCGATCAATGTAAAATGTAAACAAAACTGTCAGTCATGTTCGATAGTGTGTACCCCACTTTACTTCAATAATTGTTTGATTTAAATTTGAAATTTAGCAAATCTGGTTTAAAACGATTTATATATGTACATATCTATACATATATGTATAAGAAAACGGATTTTTAGGAGAATCCGCGTATTTTTGTAAAAAAAAAGGAAAATATTTGCATAATAATGACTGCATTACTAATTTTAATAAATTATTCACCAATGCAAAAGCGCTTATCTAATTTTTAATTTAAAAATTACAAAAACAAAAGAACGAATGTGTAATTGGTGGCTCTTTGCTGTACGATTTTCACTGGCACTCACTGTAATTATTTAATTGGCGCTATATTGCGAATGACAACAATCCATATTTCCCACTTGTAAATTACCTTGTAGTATGTGACTTTTGTTTTTTATTTTATTTTTCATTTTAATTAATTTATTTCTCACACAGACAAGTTTCACTCAACACGACATGAAATAAATTAAGTATTTTATAAATTTATTGTTTATTTATTACGGCTAATAATCTAATGAGAAATCGATATTAGATAATTGTGAAAAATTTATGTGATTTCTTTGGAAAGAAATGAGTCAGCTATGAATCGTATTTTGTTTGTGTGCAATACCGGAGGGGGTGTGGGGGGGGGGGGGCGGGGGAACTCTCAAAATAATCATGTGAATTTTTAAATAGAGCAGTAATTACCTGGTAATTGCTTAATGTAGAATTTTACCAAATATGTAAACTAAAAGTAACGTTCTTACCTGCAAAGAGAAATGAATAAAAATGGATTAATGGAAAGCTGGGAAAAAACTCAAGTTGAAAAATAAAATAAAAATTAAAAAAAAAGATTGTACAAAAAGGCAAAAAAAATATTAATACATATTTGGGGGACTCAAATGGTAGTTTCATCATGTTTGAACATTTTTGCTTTGTTTGAAAGAAAAAAAAAAGCAATGTGAGTCCGATCACAGAGGAGATGTGTAAACATCTAGTAATGAATTTTTTTTTTAAGTTGGAAGTACTTATGCTTTTAGTATCTTTTTTTAAATTAATTAATTAAAAGTATCAAAACTTTCAATATTGTAAATACATATGAATTTGTTGGTTTTTGTTTGTTTTATTAAACTTATTTGGTTAGTAAATGGGCACACTGCAATATATGTATATGTACTGCATTCAAAATTGCAGTAAGCAGTAAATTTACTGATTACTAAAAAAATTCAGTAAATTTTTACTGCTAATGAAATTTAATTTGCATTACTAGTAAAATCGTAGGGCCGTAGCAAGTGGCAAAGTTTTTTTCATTCAAATTTTGAAAGTTTTGTATGAAAAACATTTAGCCACTTGGTAGAATTTCATTATGAATACGGGCATTACTGATTACTGAAAATTCAATGCACCTCATCATATAACAAATCATTTAGGCGATTTATAAAAATTGTAGAAAAAAATTTTTGTAATCCGTAAATTTTTTTTGTTTTTACTGAAACTTTAGTGGTACTGCAGTGCTCATCTATGGTAAATGCCTTTACTTTTACTTTTTAATTTTTAATTCCTGTTGTTCATCGTTTAGTTGTTGCTGTTCTTGTTGTTGTGTACGCATTGCAATTAAAATAAATTCAGTAAAGTGCGACTTTGACTCGCGCACATTCGGTTTTGATCATTTTTTTTTTTTTTTTTGATTTAGCTTTCTTAACTTTTTAAGTTTTTTCAGTTTAAGCGATTTTTTTTAGTTTTATCGCTTTTTTTTCGTTTTGGCGTTTTTTTTTCTCTTTTTGGGTTTTTTCAATTTTCGCAATTTTTTTCATTTTGGCGATTTTTTCATTTTGGCGATTTTTTTCTGTTTTTTTGGGGTTTTTTTCATTTTGGCGATTTTTTTCTGTTTTTGGGGGTTTTTTTATTTAGGCGATTTTTTCATATTGGCGATTTTTGGGTTTTTCGCGATTTATTTTAGTCCGAGATTTTTTTTAATTTGGTGCTTTTTTCGTTTTGGCGATTTTTTTTTATTTTTGGCGATTTTTTTATATTTGGCGATTTTATATTTTTTTTTGATTTTTTAGTTTTACCGTTTTTGAAAATTTCAAGAGTTTTGCTCTTACGGTTTCCAAGATACAGCAAGTTGTCAAAATTACAAAGTCAAAATTGCATTAACTGATGGAACACCCATTGATTTAAATTTTTTAAATTTAGTGTTAATTGTTGTAGTCTGTATAAGAATACACTAACTTTTAAAATTTCAAGTGTATATATTTACATACAATTGTATGTATATTACATGGGATTTTAACATTTATCGTTGCTCGTTTTGGAACACCCTTTAGTTTTTAACTCTCATGTATTTGTTGTTGTAGTGGCCAAATGTCTACATATTGTGTCCAAATTTCAATTCCGTAGCTCTTACGGTCCATTTTCACCTTTGGTGTACGGAAATATACAGAAAAATAACCGGCGGCGGCGCACCGTCGGCTTCGAGCCGGTCGACTTGTTTCTCTGCTTGGTATTGCTTCTTTCAAACACTAATACACTCATACATAGCTCACACCGATTTGAAAATGCAAAGAACTCTCAGCAAAGAAATCTCAGCAAAGAAATCAAAGTCAAAAGATTTTTACCCCCTAGCGTATAGATGTTGACACATCAAAAAAAATATTAATACATATTTGGGGGACTCAAATGGTAGTTTCATAATGTTTGAACATTTTTGCTTTGTTTGAAAGAAAAAATAAAAACACAAAGAACGCTGATGAGGAAGGTGTGTTGGCCTTCGAAAACAGCTAGTTGTTCTGTTCTACTACATGTTTGTCAATATATTTACAATTAACTTTAATGTTATTTGTTCATAAATAATTATCACATGTAATTTGGCTTACAAAGCGGTACGAACTTTATTCCAATCAAATTATAAACATAGAAACAAATAAAGTTCGAACGATAATAATAAAACTAACTACGTTAGGTTAGGTTAGCAGGCTGCTGGTAAGGAAGGGTCCAATACAATGATCCCTTTATGATACCTGTGTGGTGAAGAGAAGTTAGTGCGAGAAAATGATAGGGAAAGGATAGTAGTAGTGAAGTGTGAAGATGAAGGAAGAAAGAGAGGAAAGCTTCATTCTTTTACAACTCTGCTTTTTTTGAACGCTTTTTTTAACAATGCAGTGTTGCAGCGCCTTCTGGTGTCAAATGAGGCGTATTAAATTTTGTAGCTGTATTTAGTAGCCATTGGTTATTTTACTTCGCCGATGATTCTGCTACACAACGAAGGATTAGGATTACATTAGGATTAGTTAGCATCTGCTGAAGCCGGTGTAGTTTTAGCGACCTAATTGCCTTATGCCTGCATCACTTAAACTTTTCCCACAACAACTGATACAAAGGACACTAATACACATAAGAAAAATGCGTGGTGTTGTTATTTTAATGACTATCGGACACCGGGCTCGAACACAGGACTTTAGGTTTTGTAGTCAACATGATAACTACTTCAGCCAACGCCGCCACCCATGCTTCTTATTTGCTGTTTGTCAAAAATGTATCTGTTGTGTCAAAAATTCTACTAGCCCAAAGGGCTAGTGAAATTTTATTCACCTCAGAAGTGTCAAAAATTTACTTACACCTAGTATCTACTATAGCATTGCACAGATACATCTGTTTGCACTAGTTTTTGCGTGTTTTTGGTTCTGGTATGAACAAATATGTTATTTAGCGTTTTCTGTTACTAGTTGTAAATATTGATTTTTTAAGCAATTATTGTATGGTTGGGCAATGAGCAAATGAAAACAACACATTTATTTTTTTGTTTTTCTAAGGCAAATATGTAAGATACATAAAACTGCTTTTACCATAAGTGCCTTATGATGTGTTGAGAAAAAATGTAATTGGCTGATGAATGAATGAATGAAAGCAAAATTGCACATAGATATGTAAGTAAATGATACATGTACATGAAACACATGCATTTGTAATTACTCTCAGAGCAAAATTGTCTCTTTCTCTCTCTATACTTTGGCTGCGCCACAAAATAACATAACGAACGTCCGCACATACATCTGCACATCATGTATTTGTTTCTATAGTGGTTTTTTCATATATTTATATTACAATATGTATTTTTTGAGCAAAAACAGATCAAACAGTTGCTCAGCAGCAATACAATAAGCAATTGTTATTTGTTTTTAATTGTATTGTAATTTGGAAAGTACGCACACACAATAACTCTTATACTACCGAGTTGTCCAAATCGTCCTAGACGACATTGTCTTCGACGATTCATGTACGACATGTCGTCTGTAGATTAAGTTTTCTAATCGACAATTTAAAAGAAATCGGCGTTCATGACTATCTGAACGACAATGTCACACGTTTTCTCTTCAATAAAACTTTGTTGATGACAATCTGAGCGACAGTGTCACACGTTTTGTCTTCAATAAAGCCTTGTTGATGACAATCTGAGCGACAGTGTCACACGTTTTGTCTTCAATAAAGCCTTGTTGAGAACTATCTGAGCGACAATGTCGCTCATCTGGTCTTGTGTGTCCTCGCCGCCATTTGTATGAAAATTTCGTCAACGATTTGTATGGAGTTGTCTTTAATATGTCTTCTACGACTTACCATTGTCTTGTACCCGTCGTCAAAGATGTCTTAAAGACGTGGCCAACTGGGTAGTTCTGTCGCTCACACTACAATTACATGGTACATACCATGCGGCGTTGTCAACTTGTTGCGTTTCGCAACATTTTGGGTGCTTTTTGAAATTTTTTGTGCGAAAAATTCTTTAGTTGGTGCGTGGTGCGCTTTTTTTAAAATTACGGTGCGTATTTTAATTTTTGGTGGCACCAACTCAAATTTAACACAACAATGGGTTAAAACCGGAAAATTATTGTTGTGAAACTTACCAATTTCCTGCTGTTAATTACCATATTAATAGTAATGAAATTTACAAAATATCACAATTTGTAATGAAATCTGTTTTATGGCCCAATGATAGATAACAATAATGATGAAAATATTAGCTTTATTAATTTGGAATAATAATTTTTTGATATCTTTTTAAAAAGTTGTAATCAGAATTTGTAAAATTAATGTACAAAAATGTATCTTCTTGTACGAATGAATGCAAACATATCGATGGCTTAATATAAAAAGGGCCTAACTCAATTTTTTTTCGAAATCGTGTTTTTAATGTTTTTTTCTGGCGACAACGTATAATTGCATCCTCCTTGAAGATACGTTACAGTTCAAAATCAAGGACTTATGGCAACTTTAAAAACTATTTCTGCATGTAAATGCTTTATTTTTTCTTCAGTTTTTTGATTCTCCTGTAAAATATCGAAAATTCGAATTAGGCCTTTTTTATATTAAGCCATCGATATGTATGTATGTGCCCTTAATTGTGAAAGCGGTATAAGTTATATATTTCTTTGGTCGAGATATTTAGTAGACTATATTTGAACTAATACAAAAATATTTTTTTATTATGCAACAGTTTAATTTAGAGTTGTATTAGTCTCGATTAATATAAATTTATTTTGCTATATCGAATCAAAAATGCGTATGACTTAGATTACTTATAAATTATGTACATATATTGTAAAGGGTTGTTTGTTTTTATTGTTATATTTTTAATATGAATATATTAAACTTCTGATAAAAAATTTTAAAAATATTTGATTAAAATGATAACTACTGAATTTTTATTAGCTTTGAATCTTTCCAGTAATCGTTGATCTCTTTAAAATGTTTTGTACAGAATTTATGAAATTAAAAAAAAAAATATTATATATGTAGTAGAAATGAATATAAATAAATTTGTTAATTTTTTTTAGGTTTTATTTTTTTTTTAAACTGAACTGTAAAGGCCTGTCTTAGTGTTATAATTTTAACACAAAAAAATTAATATTATAGTATGTATGCAAAATTAACTGCCTGTCCCACGATGTCACTCGCAAACGTTCGATCGCCAACTTGTATTGCAAACAACAATAACATTAGAAAATTTGTTGTTGTTTTCAATATAAGTTGTCATTCGAACGTTTCGAGTGACATCGTGGGACAGGCAGTAATTCAATAAACATTTTAAACTAAAAAAAGGAATTCTAAGCTTGGTGCGTTTTTTTGTGAATGGCGCGTTTTTTCTCCATTTTGGTGCGTTTTGAATTTTCAACACTGATACCATGGTATATTTGTTTTGGCTATAAAAACGAGTATACAAATGCAACCCTTTAATATCTACTTTGCTACCGTTTGGCACAGGCCCCAAAATAAAAATTTTAAAATATTTAACTTGAGTTTTATTAAGAAATTACTTACTTTATTAACAATTTGTTATAGTTAAATTGAATATGCAACAAGTTTTTTTTATTAAAAAAAATTGTGTGTTAATAATTTAGGTATTCGTAAGAAGAAAAGGAAAATTTTCTGTCCTTAAAGAAATTTATAGAAATATGCTTTTTAACCACATGTGAACATATATTTAATGTCTTAATTATGATAAATGTTTAAGGCCAGAATGATATACAGGCAAATCTCGGTATAACGAATCTCGATTTAACGAAAATCCGATATAACGAACGTCCGAATTTTTTACATTAAAAACCTTATATAGCGAATAATATCCCAATTTTGTACTGGATATAACGAATGATAAAGAAAAACTGGCAAAATAAAAAACAAAAACTTGCTAAGAGCATATTTCTAGCATTTAGTTCTACATTATATAGCGAATGTTTTGATAAATGTGTGTTCTGTATAACGAACGGCAAAAATAAATATTAAACAAAATCTACAGCTGCAATGGAAATACAAAAAAAATGTGATACCGTTAGTTTGTATTTGGTAGCTTACTTGAAAAAAATTGTACTCATTATTTTAATTGTATTGTTTCTTGTCTACAATAATAATAGTTGAAATAACACCTGAAAAAAAACTTTGCGATATAACGAATTTTTCGGTATAACGAATGGGCCTGACGTTAGTTATATCGTTCGTTATAGCGGGATTTGCCTGTACATATAATGTTTCTTTTTTTTTTTGTATTTCAAAAGCGAAGGGGATCGAGTGCGTTTTTTTATGAAAATTGTTTTGACACTTGATTTTGCAGGAAGAAGCGGTAGCTTGTTGAACTAAAAGAACTAACTTGACTCTCTTCTAGACACGCAAACAAAATTAAAAAAAAAAGAAGCAGAAAAAAAAAATTTAAATACACCGCTAAAAAAACAGCAAAAAATAAATAAATATAACTGACAGGATACAACAACAACAACAAAAATATCGTTAACAATTAACGAGGAGTCGCTGTCAACGTCGTTAAAGATCAAATGTTAAAGATAAAATGTCACTTGTTTTTTGTTGTTACTAGTTTTTTTTTTTTTTTTTTTTTTTTTCATTTATTAGCGGTAATTGTTGTTAACAAAATACTTGTACTAGTGTTCAACAAACAACCAACCAACCCAAACATCCAAACAGCCACTCATAATTTGTTCCAAATTTATTTTTTGTTTCTTTTTTTATGTGCGCATGAGGGAGGGAGAGAAGTGGCAAATGTTTAAAAAATTTAAACATTTATACTACCTGCTTTTTGCATTCCAATTTTGAAAATTTCCAATATTGGGGTGAATTTTTCATGAGTCTGAATGAAGTACCGGGGCCACGCTATAGCGTTTCGTGTGTGTAAGCCAAAGTCAACGTCTGTCTGTCTGCCTGTCTGTCGTCTATTTGGCCATGGCAGGAAGGGAAGTGTGAGCGTGTGAATGTGAGCGTGTGAGAGTGACTTTGTTTATCTAGATAAAACATTTAACGAAATTACAATGTTACTTTCTTTGTTGTCGACGAAACTTTGCCATAATAAAACACCAAAAAAATATGTTAACACCATCATTATTTTTTATTATTGTTACGATTTTTTGCTGAAGATTTTTGACATAATTTTTTGTTTATTTAACTATGTTTATGCAAAATGGTAGTGAGGAGGGGAGAGGAGGGAGTTTATTAGGGTATAAAATTTAAATTCGATTTAAGTTATGAGCGAAGAAACAATTACCTGATTTACATTAAGCATTTTTTCATGAAATTTCATGAATTTTGTTGCATGCAACTTTTTCTATCTGCTAATTGCAGCGCAATGGAAGATAATTTTATATAAAAAAGAGCGTATAATGAAATTTGATGCATTTTTGACAATTTTTTTGATATAAGTTGCCCCTCCAGGCCTCTCATTGAAAAATAATAAATTTTCATGCAACTAATTTCATGAAAAAAATGCTTAATGTAAATTAGGTAAGTAAATGGAAAAATTGCCTGCAAAAAAATGCATCTACTTCCCGAAAGGGTTATTTTTTAAAGTTAAATTTAAAAATCTTTTTTAAAAGATACTTTTTTAAAAGCCCACATTTTTAAAGGTACTTTTTGTAAAAAGGTACATACATAGTTTTATTAAAAGTACTTTTTTTTATAAAAAATAAAAAAAAACATTTTTTTAAATCTATTTTTTAAATTTGCTTTTCGGTTTTATGTTTGCAAATGTTTTTTTTCAAATACATATACTTTCCAAAAAGGTACTTTTTGCAAAAAGGACTTTTTAGGGTATTTCTTAAGTTCTCTTTTTTTATAAAGATGTAACCTTTCAAAATTTATTTTAACAAGTTACAGTACTTTTAATATATGTAGCTTCTTTGTAATAACAACTTTTTTTTGTTTTTGGAAAGTAATGGGTGTTTTTTATTGAGGTATAGAACTTTAAGTTGGCATCACTTTTTTAACTAGCGGCCATTTTGTCAGCTGTCAAGTGATTAATATTTAGTTTGGTTTGCCATTTCATCATGAACAGGTTGACAAAAGAACAACGCTTGCAAATCGTGCAAATTTATTTCGAAAATAATGGTTCAGTTCGCGAAGTTTACCGCAAGCTCCGTCCATTTTATGGTCGACATAATCGTCCATCAGAGCAATTAATTCGGTTAACCATGGATCGTTTTCGCACTACGTTTACTCTATGTGATAATACGCATCCGCAGAGACGTCGAACAGTGCGCACCGAAGAAACAATTGCCGCTGTAGAGCAAAGTGTTGAAGAGGACCCGAATGAATCGATTCGCCACCGTGCACAGCAATTGGAGCTTTGTCCATCAACTTTATGGAAGATTTTGCGCAAAGATCTTGGCTTGCGACCTTACAAGATCCAGCTTGTGCAAGAATTAAAGCCGCGAGACCATGCAATGCGTCGTGATTTTGGTGTATGGGCCGAAAATGAGATTGATCTCGATGCTGATTTTCATCGCAAAATTTTGTTCAGTGATGAGGCTCATTTTTGGTTGAATGGCTACGTCAACAAGCAAAATTGCCGCATTTGGAGTGAAGAGAATCCACATGAGACCCTTGAGACGCCATTACATCCACAAAAACTGACTGTTTGGTGTGCTCTATGGGCTGGTGGAGTCATTGGGCCATACTTCTTCCGAAATAATGCTGGAGAGTCAGTTACCGTTAATGGAGACCGGTATAGAGCCATGATAACCGACTATTTTGTTCCCGAATTGGATGGCATGAATGTGGATGAGTTGTGGTTCCAACAAGACGGCGCTACATGCCACACAGCGCACGTCACAATCGATTTATTGAAGGAAACATTCGATGAGCGCATAATTTCGCGGAATGGACCTGTCAATTGGCCACCAAGATCGTGTGATTTGACACCATTGGATTATTTTCTTTGGGGATATGTGAAGTCGCTCGTCTACGCCAACAAACCAGAAACGTTAGGAGACTTGGAAGCCAACATTCGTGGCGTTATTGCCAACATACGGCCCCATATGCTCGAAAAAGTGGTTGAAAATTGGACCTGTAGAATTGGGTTTATTCGAGCCAGCCGCGCCGGCCACATGCCCGAAATCATATTTAAACATTAATGGCATAAAATTATCCTTCCAATAAAGCCAAGTTGATGGACATTAAAACGATTTTCTTGTGTTTTATTTCAATTCGAAGTTCTATACCTCTAAAAAAACACCCGTTACTTTTTGAAAATTAATTTTTTTAAAAGGTACTTTTTTATGAACTTTTTTAAAAGATACTTTTCATCAACTTTTTTAAAAGATACTTTTTAAGTTGTTTTCTAAACGGTATTTTTCGAAATGAATTGTAAAAAGAGTATTTTTATTTAAAAGCTAATTTTTTCAAAATGACTATACAAAGTGTACTTTTTCCACAAGGTATTTTTTTACAAAAGGTACTTTTGTAGTAGGTACTTTTTGTAAAGAGGACCTGTTTGTAAAAGATACTGCTTGTAAGATTTACTTTTTCTTTATTTTAGTACTTTTTAAAAAAGGTACTTTTTTCAAAATTAATTCAATTTCAAAATTAATTATTAATTAAAAGTGTACTTTTTCCAAAAGGTGTTTTTTATAATCTGTTTTTACGAGGCACTTTAATAAAAAAACATACCTTTTGTAAAAGTTACTTTCTGTAGAAGGTACTTTTTGTAAAAAGACTTGTTTGCAAAAGGTACTGTTTGTAAAATTTAGTTTTTCTTTATTTTAGTACTTTTTTCAAAATGTCATTTTTACGAGGCACTTTAAAACATATCTCTTGTAAAAGGTACTTTTTGTAGTAAATACTTTCTGTAAACAGAATCTGTTTGTGAAAGGTAATGTTTGAAAAATTTAGTTTTTCTTTATTTTAGTTAGTACTTTTTTTAAAGGGTACTTTTTTCAAAATTAATTTTGAAAAGTGCACTTTTTCCAAAAAGCATTTTTAATAATTTTTTTTACGAGGCGCTTTAAAAACATACTTTTTGTAAAATGTACTTTTTGTTAAAGGTACTTTTTGTAAAATGTACTTTTGCTAAAAAATAATTTTTTGTAAAACGTACTTTTTATGTAAGGTACTTTTTGAAATAGGTACTTTTTGAAAAAAGTGCTTTTTGTAAAACGTATTTTATTAGAATGTACTTTTTGTAAAATTTACTTCTTGTAGTAGGTACTTTTGGTAAAAGGTACTTTTTGTAAAAATTGCTTTTTATAATAAAGAACTTTTTGCAAAATGTACTTTTTATGAAAGGTACTTTTTGTAAAAGATAGTTTTTGTTAAAGGTACTTTTTATAAAAGTTGCCTTTGGTAGAAGGTACTTTTTGTAAAAGGTACTTATTGTAAAATCTACTTTTTGTAAAAGGTACTTATTGTAAAAGGTACTTTTTGTGTAAGGTACTTTTTATGTAAGGTAGTTTTTGTAACTTTTACTTTTTGTAAAAGGTACTTATTGTAAAAGGTACTTTTTGTGTTAGGTACTTTTTGTGTTAGGTACTTTTTATGTAAGGTACTTTTTTAACAGGTAGATTTTTTATTTGGGCCACAGTGTTACTATTTTTTGAGTTCTTTTCAATAAAACTCGATTTTCTTTCTTGATCTTTAACGTCTTTCAATAGGGATATCTGAAGTTTGGCAATTAAAAAAAAACACTTGTAAAAGACCTTTTTTGTAAAGGTACTTTTTTTAAAGGTAGTTTTTGTAAAAGGTACTTTTTATAAAAGGTTTTTTTTTTATCAGGTACACTTTTTTATTTTTTATAGCTCTTTGCAATAAAAGCAGATTTTAAAGTGCCTTGCAATAGGGACTTAGGAAGTTTGACAATTGATAGCGTACACATTTTTGAAGCTTATCTATCGAATTGGCTGTAATTTCTTTAGTCTGTTTTGCCTAATCATCATAAACGGACATGCACGTGTTGTGCACATGATAAAATTATTTCAAGAAAACTATTCGGGCAACGTTTGGCACGCTTCGCTAATTTTAGGGCCATAAGCGCTATAGGTCATGATTATCAATTTCTTTTGGCTAGAATTGCATGATACGGGTATGGAAACCAACGACAGCGGGATTCAACAGGACGGTATTAAGTGCAACACATCTCACGCCACATTGGACATTTTGCTCGTGAGATTTGAGGGCCTAGTAACCTCGCATGGACCTGATGTGAACTGGTCGTTTTGAAATGCGCGCCAACCAGTGCAGACTTGGCGGAAAAATGTACGATTTTACATTTTGTACATAATGGCGTCGATTGTACTTTCAATGATATCTCACACACACACACACTTTGTTTCATTAAAAATTTAAAGATAGCAAGCGCTTAATGAAAGAGCTTTATTAATAAATAAATAATCAAAAATAGTTAGAAATAAATATATTAGGCCAACGCTATCGATATGCCGTCATTATTTTTTATCTATCATCGGTTTTGAACAATGCCACTGCTGTGTTTCAAAATTCACTGAACTTCTATCAAAAAATAATTTTTAATCTGAAAATTTGTTTGCTATTACTTTTCTCGATCAAACATGATCAAAATAATTCACGCAGAAATTTAAAATATTTATTGGTTTGGATTTTTGCTTTTGGTTTTGTTTAGACGTACATACATATTAATTTGTATGTACATAAATATATATGTATGTATGTACTAGTAATATGTACAGTACTGTACAAAATAAAAGCATTAAATTTTGAAAAAAGAAAATATGTATATGGAGACAACTATTTTAGAATATATGTTTATTATATGCAACAAAAACTGTGGCCATATTTTATTTGCATTTATAAGAGATAGGTAAAACGTTTTTGGGTTTTCAAAAATTATTTAAAGTAGTCCAAAGGTCTAATCTGTAATTCGAAACAAAAGAAAATGCTTTCGAATTTACATGTTATTTATAACTTATAAACATACAAATTCGAAAGCATTTTCTTTTATTTCGATTTAATACGTCTCGATTACTTTCTGTGGGCCATCCACGTGAAGTCACTGGCTGGTAAATCAGGAACCATTGAAGCCTCGGAAGCCAACGTGGTTCGTGTTATTCGTGACATACGGATAGAAATGCTCGAATATCTACTACTTCTTCCCACTATTACTGGATCAAGCAAACACCAAAAACATTTTGAAATGAATTAAATAAATTTAATATAAATAATAATAATAAGTATTATTAAATCTATTAGACTTTGGAATTATAGTGATACACGAGTATTGTTTTTGTTGCGTTTTTTTTTTTTTTTTTTTGATAATTATCTCATTCTCCAATTTGTTGCTTTAGTTTTGCCCATCACTGTATATACATATATTCATACATATGAACATGGGATTTTTACTTATTAATAGTTAATAAAATAGTTGATTTTATTATTAGAGAGTTGTTAGTTCTGTCAGTTGGTTTGTCAAAACTACAAATCAAAAAGAAATATGTGCAAGAAAAATGTACACAAATAAATTGAGTTTTTTTTTAATTATATACCTATACAGTGACCAATACAAGCCTACGTAGAACCGCAATTTTAGCGACGACTGACTATTTTAAAGACATAGTAAACAAAAGTAATGATACAAACAAATTTTGTTATAAACTTACTGCCTTAGTGATAAAAAAAAAATAATGCCCCTTATCGGGAATAAATGGCGAACAGTTTGTTCACGTGAAAATTTGATAATTTGTGTGAAAAAAAGTAAAATTTTACGTGACAAGGGAGAATTTTGTTTTATAAAGGGTTTATTTAACAAATTTTTTATGAAAAGAGGCTCTAAATCAAAAATATTTTTTATAAATACACCTCTAAAATTTTATTTAAAAATAAAAATTAAAGAAATAAAAAAGATTTTGCCAAAATTTTACATAAGATCTGTTATTACTTTTTATTAAGTCAATATTTCGCATCTATAACTGCAAATAATGGGTCTGGATATAAAAGCACCTAAATTGTCGAGTTTTGCGTACAAAATAATTTGCGATTCACCTGGAAGGTTCTCTCTTAGCACTGTGGCACTAATAATATGATTTTTTCGCACTTTCCGGTGTAGAATCTCCCACACGTGCTCAATAACATTTACATAAGTCCGAATATCGAATATGGAGTTAGAGTAATAGGCTTCGGAACGTTATCTTGCTGAAGAAACTTCTCTTTCAGAAATCCATGTCCTTTTCAATATGCTTTTGGGCTAATTCTGAACAAAGTTGGCGATTTTTTTTAAACTAATTAAAGGATTTTTTGCTATACTATGCACATCTTCTACTAATTTGGTGTCATTTACTTTTGGATTTTTCCTATTTCTTTTAAAATGAAGCTAACAGATCTAAGACTTTATTTCTTTTGGCCACCACTACGCGGTTTGTTTCAAGATGTACCAGGGTTTTTAAAGTTATCGAATATTAAGAAGTTGTGACTGACAACAATTGAAATTTCTTTTATTTTTTTCTATACTTATTTTAAGCAAACCCTTAAAACAACTAGAAAAGTAAACAGACGTCACTTTTCTATTAGTATTCAACAACGAAATTTTGGGGCACACAAATCGAACGTATGCTTTTGACAACAATTTTTTTATTTATTTTATTTTTATTTTTTAATATCAATAAAAATATCTTTCGAACAGACCTTTTTAGTTTCATAAAATAGCTAAAATTCTGATTGTACGTAGACTTTTGTCAGCCACTGTATGTGTATACCATGCAGTTTTGTTATGTTTAAGTTTGAAAAAAAAATTGAAGCAAAATGCCCACGTAAACCGACAAACCATTTTTTCTTTAATAGATTTTTAATCATTTTGCTGTATGATTTCATGTTGTTTTTTTTTTTGTTGCCAAATAATGAAAGCTAACACAACAACAACAAAAAACAAAACGTACAAATAATAATAATAGGATAACAATAATAAAACTCGCGTGCTCCACTGCTCCAATGCCATTTATATTTATGGCACAAAAGCCAAAAAATATATTTAAAAAAATAATAATAAATAAATAAACAAACCCAACCAACCAAGCATTCATTATTCCCAAACATTCACACAAATCCTCATCTACACTCACTCATCGATATCATCTTAATCAAAATAAAAAGTAAAAAAAAAAATATAAAAAAATATGAGGCGTTCAATTCAAAGCTGTAAATAAAAGAAAAGCACGCCCTCTCTGATGCTCACTGAAACCCAACACTATTTCCTCTTTCCTTTTGCCGCCAACTCACTTCTATCATAATATATTACAACAACTATAGTTGTTGCTGTTACATGTTTACACAGCAAGTACTGTTACTGTTACTACTGATATTCAATTTCTCCTCATGATTATACATATGTATATGTATATGTTTATATTTGTGTATGTATACGTGTATGTCGTCCTCTATTTGAGTTTTCTTGTTTTATTCGATCTGACGGTCTTACATGGATATGTATGTATGCATATCCCAGCAAACATTATGTTTATATATTTACACATGGCGTACTTATGTAAATAAGTATGAATATATGATTTATGATTATTAAAAAACAAATCTATATAATGCAAGGTTGAGTTTAGATTATTAAATTTTTAAGTAATACTATTATTTTGTAATCTTGATGCTAATTTAAACAGCAGCGCAATATACACAAATACATATCGCTCATTTATTCAAAGAACGTCATAACTCAAAAAAAAAAAAAGTTTGACAGCAAACGAGTTTGAAGTTTCCAATTTACACGCAACTTAATGGAAAAAGAAGATTTTATTTTTCTCCCAAGTGTTGAGTAAACAAGATATTGGTATGAAATTTTTTAACAATATGAGGATTAAGTCGGCGTCATTAACAAAAAAAAACCCTTTTTTATGACGTTCTTTGAGTAAATGAGCGATATGTACTTGATTCAATATCCTCTACATAAGAAGTTTCGTCTGCTTTAATAAATTTGTGTTACAGAAATGTTGCACAATATTACACAAGCATTTATAATTTTGACAGCTCTTTTACGGCTGCCTTGAAAAATTCAACGAGTCTGATATGTCTGCCGTCGATAGCCCCTATTGTGTTTTTGACATAGAAAGACAATGCATACAAAAAAAATTGGATACTCTGATACTGATTTTTCATGATATTTTTTTTTCAGTGCACATTTTTTTCAAGTTAAAAAAACATTCGTAACATGTAGCAATCACAAAAATGGTCAGTAAGGTTCGAAGATTTCATCATGAATAGACTAAAAAACGAACAACACTTGCAAATGGAATTTTATAATCAAAATTCATATTTTTCTATTGAAAAATTGTCTTCGGCGACGAAGCTCATTTTTGGCTCAATGGATACGATCAACAGCAGCAGCCAGAAGAAGTTCAAGAGCTGCCAATACACCCTGAAAGATGTAGCGTTTGATGCGGTTTCCGGGCCAACGAAATCGTTTGACCGTACTTTTTCAAGAACGATGAAAATCGCAAAGTTACAGTCAATGGAACAAGGTACCGTCCGATGATTACCGACTTTTTTCTAAAAAAAAAAATGGAAGAATTGGATTTGGTACCGGACGGTGTCATATGCCGAACGGTACGTGATACCTCGAACTTATTGAGAGGCGATTAGGTTATTAATTAAATTAATCACTGGTTTTGCAGCAGTTCACTGGTCGCCACGATCATGACTTTACTAGAATATTGTTTTGTGGAGATACGCGAAATCTCTCGTATACAGCAACAAGCCAGGCACAATTACAGCCCTGGAAGACAATATTACAGCTGCCATTGAGAAAAGTATGACAAAATTGGAGTTCACGGATGGACCAACTACATACGTCATGAAATATATAAAATAATCTTTAAAAAGTAAATGACGAACATTCATTTCTCGCTCCAAATAAATATTTCATTAATTTTTGGAATTTTTTTTTAATTTTCTAAGCCCAAACCCTTAAAAAATCACCCATCCATTATAAATCTAAAATGATTTCTTTTTGTTTTTCTTATTTTTGAATTATTAAAGCAGAATGTGTCTGCAGGTCAAAAATTTTTATGTTGCCATATGGCAACAAAATAGCGAAATGATTAAAACTAGCTATGACGGCGGCGCAATGTGGGGATTGCGCGGAAAAAAGTCATATGGTCAACACATTATTAATGCAATATGGAATGGTTTTTTTTTAATTTCGGTGACAATCAAATCACATTTAGCTATTTCCGCTAGGTCTAGCAGGAAAATTCCTAAATTGGCAACAGTGATTGCAGTATGTGAATTATAAACTTTAAGCTCAATTTCCGTAAAACTGTTCTTTTTTTTCGAGTTACGTCTCTGTAGTATTTCATTGGCAAGAACATACTTCGCTTGCGAGAAATCATTTTCCTAATAAAAAATAAATTTAACTTACATTGTGATTTAATAAAAATTAAAGCAACTTGGCATCAATTTATAAGTGAACTACTCGTAAAATGGTCATGGTATGTATTTATTTATGAAAACTACAGTAAATGTTTGTTTGTTTGTTAATTGTATGTCTCCGTATTTGTGTGCGTTCATTCGAGTGTAACTTCAATGTTAAATTTTTTGAGTTCCTCAATTAAAAATTGTGTTCATAAGTTAAATATTATTGATGTGAGGAACACATGAAAAAAAACACAAAGTAGAAAGAAAATATTAAAAATGGTCATAGTAAAATTTAATGGAAATACAAAAAATGTCTACCCAACGAACTCCTTCAAACTGAAATGAAAAGATCACTTAACAAAACGATGTCAGACAGTTAAGCTTAAATTAGACGTGCCATACCATATTGACATATCCATAACTAAAACCAAAATTCAATTGGTTTATATGCTTATGGCTATGGCGTTATGGCGAGTTATGTATAATCAAATACAATGTTGCCCATTAGTTCGGACAACTGTTTTGTATGATTATGGTTATGGCACGTCTAATTTAAGCTTGGTACTTTTCAAATATAATCTGAACATTTATGGCAAATAGCTTGATTTTTTTTCCTAAAATGAATAAATTTTTATTAAAAAAATGCATTTGATTCTTTATAGTAACAAATACTCGTTTTGTATTCCAAAAATTTTTAGTTTAAATGTAATTTTATTTTAATTTTACTAACACTTTTATTTTGAGTGTAATCAATCAGTCTATTCTATTGGGTTTCATACACATCAAATAATTTTACAACTTGTCAAAGCTGTTGTTGCTGACCATTAACCATTTTCAATATTTTGTTGAATTTACTATGACCATAAAATAATCTTATTCATTTATTTTTATTTTCTCATACATAGATACTTTTCTTTTTATTCTTTTTGATTAATTTTTTTTTTTCATCTGAACAACAATGATAGTGCAATTGTAGAAATACATATCACTCATTTACTTCAATAGTGTCACAACTCAAAAAAAAAAACAGTTTTGCAGAAAACGCGTTTTAAGTTTTCAATTTGCATAAAACTCAATTAAGACATGAAAAAAATTCTTCTCTCAGGAGCTGATGGTACAAGCTATTTATGTGAAATTTTTACAAAAGATAAAATATTCTGCATTATTAAAAACAAATTTTTTGAGTTATGACACTATTGAAGTAAACGAGCGATATGTGCATGCATACATGTATGTATGTATTTATATACATATCGCTCATTTACCCAAAGAACGTCATAACTCAAAAAGACCAGTTTGCCAGAAAACGAGTTGGAAGTTTTCAATTTACACACAAAAAAAGATAAAAAGAAAAAAGAAAATTTTATTTTTCTCTCGCTAGTTGAGTAAACCAGATATTTGTAGGAAATTTTTGCACAATATGAGGATTAATTCTGCATCATTAACTCAAAAATTCCATTTTTTTCAGTTATGACGTTCTTTGAGTAAATGAGCGATATGTACATACAACCAGTATCGGAGATGGAAAATTTGATCATTTTTGTAAAAAGTACAACTATGTATAGCAGAAAAAAACCATCAGGTGCCGCGTTATTGGTCTATGGATGAGATCTGATCCACCTAATTAGTAAATAAATATCTTAAAATAAAGACGCATCCTGTCTTTTACGAATTTAGTCGTTATGAGAGCTAGTGTCCTGTACAAGACCATTTATAAGACAAGACATTCAAGACATTTGTTTCGGTTGTTTGTCTTGCCAACAGTGTTGTTTAGCGTTTGATTTAGAATATTTCCCTGTAGTAAAGCATTTGAAAAATCTCTCATGTCTTGAAAGGTCTAATAAATGGCCTTGTGCAGGACACTAATGAGAGTGTAAAATGTTATACAACAGCATAAATGATCAAATATCAAAAAAAAAAAAATAATAATAATAATAAATAGCCCACTTATTCAAACTACTGCAGAAGGTTTTCTTAGCCATATATCGTTGGTATCAAGTAGAAAGGCCCTAACTCAAATAATTATAACTTTACAGGAGAAAGTAAAAACGTAATAGAAATTTTAATGTTCAAATTTTTTTTTTGTAAAACTGCTTGCAAAAGCGTTACTTTTTACACTATTGCAATAAATTTTGTTGACAAGGTATATTTGTCTCAAATGTATAAGAATCACTGAAAAACTCGATACCGTAAAAATACATGTTAGGGCATTTTGACTTGAGACCATCGATATGTACATATGTACATATGTATATACCCCCATATTCATATAAAAATAAAATTAATTTGAAATCCATTTTAAGAAAATTTTGTATGAAAAATTTTCAATAAAATACATTTTAAATTCTTTTTAAATTTTATGAATATGGGGGAAAGTCTACAACTTAATTTATTAGAAATATTACGATAAAACAAATTTTTTGTAGAAACGAGTATATTTACAGAAAATAAATTTAAAAAAATATATATAACTTAAAAATGCGAGATTCGCAACAAGTTACTTGTATGACATTTTGGAAGCAAAACATTTATTATTTACGCTCACTTATAGTTATTGTATGAAACTGTGTAAACAGTAAAGTTTATTAATTTTTTGCTTCGAAAAAGTCGAATTTAGTTCATCATTTATAGGAAGTTTTATTTTGCTTTGAAAAGTGAAGCTGAAGCACATCGATTGGTCGGTCACCTTAGCTTATCCTCAACATATTCCATCGATTTCAATGTGCGGAAGATGGTTTGTGCAAATAGCAACCAAATTAGCCACAAAGTTCCTTCAAGATTGTTGCTCAACACAAGAAAAACTTGCAAAATCATTGGGAGCCACTCAAGCAACAATTTCAAAACATTTTGAAGTAGCAGGATTCATCTATGTTTGCCTCGAGTCATTACTTGCAATGCAAAATGAATACCATACGATAAGCCGAAGCAAAAAAATAATAATAATATGTAAAGCGCAGTCAACCAACCATCCGAATCAATGCCTTCACCTAATACCAATTACGTTAAGGTGATGCTCTGTATTTAGTTTGGCCAGAAAGGATTCCATCTAATATGAGCTATTGAAAATGGGCCAGGCGATCACAGGGGACCTGTTCCGAACATATCTGTTAAATGAAATGGACAAATTGAATAAAAAAACTCCTTGCAAAAGAGTTCGATACCATTTAAAAATCTCGATTTTCCATGCCTGGGCTGTACAATAAATGCATGTGTGCATAGTTGTGTATTAAACGTTACATGCAATGAGAATCAACCGTAATGTGTAAATGTTTTTGTGTATGTACGTATGTACATATATGTATGTGAATCATTGTGAATTTATTTGTGGGGGAGGGAGGAGAGAGAATTGTAACTATTAAACCAGTCACAAAAGATTGTCATACATATCCACAATTGTAATGGACTCATACAAACGATAAATATTACAGTGGTGTGTTTGATAAAGAGACCATAAGTGTGGGATGAGAGGTGTGTTGTAAAGATGATTGTATGTAATTTGTGCGCGTGTGGGTATGTATGTAGATATGTGTGTATTAAGATGATAAAGATATTGTGTAATCGCCCACATGATGATTTACAATATTACATTTCATTTCAAAATGTTAATAATGTGATAACAGAAATTGTAAGTTACTAAAGTGCAGTTGAGGAAATATGTATAAAAAGATAAAAAATTAATTCTTGTATGGTAGTTTGTTAAAATTGTTTGTTCTTTTTATGTACATATTAATGTTTTAAATTGAAATTAAGTTAATTAAATTTTTTTAGAGATTTAGATTTTTTTTTTTAATTTCAGGACATGAATAAGCAATTTCAAAATTGATGGCATTAGCAAGTTGTTTATCAAATATTCATTTATTGCAGATTTATACTACGAGTACATAGAAATGTTATAAAATAGAATACCTACCTAGGTATGCGGAGAAATAAAAAAAAACTTTATTATATTTTTTAAGTATTTTTCATTTCTATTTTCTTTCTAGCTAAGTATGTATGTATATGTATGTTTTCCAGTTTTGTTCCACATCTAAACATTTACTCATGAGGAAGAGGTCATTGTATTCATTGGCATAGCAAGTGGTCCCCTGCTTGTGTTGTCATGTTCATAGAACTTGCAATTGCAGCAGCACCACTGTTAACTTTAGTTACTAAACACAAGTGGCATGTAAGAGACTGTGCAATTATGTAATCGTAGATTTTTTTTTTTTTGCAAACTTTTATAAAAATATTTATTATATTCTTCGCCGCCTTTTGTTGATGCACTTACAGCAAGTAAAATAAGCAAGCGCCAGTGCTGGTGTTAGGGATAGACAGATAAATTAATGAATAGCTGTACGGTTAGCTACACAAAATTCTGCTTTTCTACTTAATTTTTATAGAAAACAGAAGAACTACGGGAAATATGGGTACACATTTTTGTTTATTACTCGTAATTTAAATAGAAAATTGCAAATACATAAATAAAATATGAAAATTAAAATATCTACGAGTCTATTTTAGGTTCTCAGTGAAAAATAAATGGAAATAATTATTAAGGAACTAATTTTTCTCTACTTCTAAAGTATAAATAAATAAGCAAGCCTGTATTTTTGATAAGTAACACATAACTATAAAAAATATTTTATTTAACTGAATCTAAATTATTTTTAACTTTTTATGGCTTGTTTTTGAAGTCGGTTAAATTTTTTTCAAGTTTTATTTTTAAATTTTAAGGGCCAATTTTATATTTTGCCCAATTTGGCAAAAAATAGTGCACGTTTCTAAATTCAACATCGCGTCACTTTGAGAGCTAAAGGTGTGTGTCAACTTTCGTAAATATCTCTAAAGCAGAGGCATGTGAAGTATAATAATAAAATGCAATGGGCATGGCCCCGCCCACTTCTGTAAGCACAAAATTATGCAATGCTGAGAGCTGAAACTAATTGAAAAGTTTCGTCGGAACCGCAAAGATAGAGGAGCATATCATTTGATGCTATCCTTTCATGCGCGTGGCCCTGCCCACATTTTTAATTGTAAGCTCAAGTCTTTTTCAAAGATCAGCGCAGTTTTAATAAAATTCGACTAAGTAGAAGTACGTGATATACAATATTTAAATTTAATGGGCGTAGCTCCGCCCACTTTTACAAATCTAAAATTGTGTGCAATTGGTGAAATGATAGAATCATAAAGTCAGAGAAAAAAGTTTAGTGGGCGTGTTTCCGCCCTCTCTTTTTAAACAATTTGACCAAATATAAGCTACAACCTCTTATTCCAAAAAAAAAAAGAATTTTAAAAATCGGTCTAAAATTTACGAAGTTATGTAATAAAAAACATAATGAAAATACAGACGAGTTGTGAAGCAGCTTAGAAAGGAAGCTTTTGCAATGACAAATTTATATAAAAATAATTAGATTTGATCCATATAAGCATTATTTCTGGATTACAAATTCTTATTAACTTCCTTGGAAGCTCCTTTTTTACTGGGTTATATATTTAGTTTTATAGTCTAGGACAGCATTAAGTTATAACTTGAACTCAAAATTATGTTACGTTACATCACAATTGAAAAATGTAAATATTATTACAGTAAAAATATTTTTATTCAAATAAAAGAAAAAAACGGATATTATTTCGAAATAATCAATTCGTGCTCAAATAAGAGTTGAGTTAAGAGTAAACTTCTTTTCGGTCACGTAATCAAATATTTGACTTGTAAATTTTAATCGAATAAATTAAAAATTTTAATCGATTTTTCAAAAAAAAAAAAATCCGATTGTTGGAAGAAAAAGATAAAAAAATTTTTTTTTTAATTTTTCGTATAATTAAAATTGTTTGATTTTTCGAATAAAAACTTTTATTCGATTATTTAAATAACACATTTTATTTCATTAATTATCGATCTAATTTTAATTCTAGCATTCTTCTATTAAACAAATACTTATACAAAAAAAAAACTGCGACCAACTTTGAACAGTTAAATGTCCTTAATGGTCATTCGAAATGAAAAAATTATAGGAGAAACCTAAAGATGACTTTAAAATACCTATCAAATGATACCCATTTTGATATATGTAGTTCGACAACTTTTTATTTTTTTCGAATTCACAAAATGGCTTCTGTTGGCGGCCATATTGAATTTTGACAACTGACATATCTTTAGTGACACTCCCGCGATTAAGACAAATCAATTGGCATACGAATTATCAAAGTCCAAAGGAACTCACATACATACCTACATAGGGTGCGAACAGAGTGCACGCTGAAAGCCGAGCCGAGATCGTCAGTGCGATAAAACTGATTACATACAATTCAATACAAATAAGCTTGTGTATAACACAGTGAACGCCGACAAGAGCAGAGAACAAAGCCGATGAGTGCGAGAAAACAGTTTCAAAGCGTTTTTAAGCGCCGAAAACATTGTTTATGTTTACTTTTTAGCGTGCAGTCGTGTTTTTAATGGTTTAAAAATAATGAAAAATGGATATCGATGAAAAATTATGAAATTCACCAAATTCATTCCTTTTTAGTGTAATTGGATTTTTTCCAAATTCTTTTGTGTTAATAATTGCATTAATGACACTAGGAGAAGCAAAATACTCTTCATCAGATGAATCCACTACCGTGTACAGCAATTTTATAAAAACAAATGAAAAATAAGACTAAATGACATAAAAGCAAAACACATGGAATAAACAGAATTTCAGCGCTGATTCTCGCATTCACTGTGTTATATACAAATTTTCTTCTCGCATGAAAATAAGCGTCAATAAGCTCGGCTCGGCTCCGCTCGGCATCAGCGCTCACTCTGTTCGCACCCATAGACTGATAAACACAATACTACCCTTCTTTGCGTTGCGCAGTCGGATAATAATATTTAGAACCCACTTGATATAAAGAAAAAATTTTGTTTGAATTTCATGCGAATGGCTTCCTTCCTGTTATCCTTAAGATTGGTCACGCTGCTAACGCAACTCTTGCCTCTTGAATTTTACAAAACGTTAATATCAACTTTAATTATATTTTTTGTCTACTAGTCAAAATGTCTGTAGAAATTCTACTTCTGCAAATCACTAGAAAAAAATACATCATAATTATCTTTAAAAATAAGAAAACAAAATCCAACATTAAACAAAAGAGAGCAAAAAAGTGCAAAAAAAATCGTTAGAAAAAATAAACTTAAAAGAATTAATTTAATCAACTTTGTATTCTAAAGATTAAAAACAAAAGAGGTATTTAAAGATAAAATCTTGTTTAAGATTAAATATTCTTTTTTATATTCAAATAATGAACAAACTAGAGAAATTCCCCATTTCAGGAGGGTGCAGGCAGGCTGGTTAGTTAGATGCTTTGAAACTTTGGTTATAGGATATATAAAAAGAAATCTTTAGAAAATCTCATTAATTAATAGCAAAAAATATTTCATTCTATAAGAATTGTGAAATACTGAACTTAAGAAGCCCGCCCGCTTAAGAAATTATTCCTGATTAGAAAAATTAGAAAATTTAAAACGAAATAATTTTGAAAATATTTACCATGATGCACCTGACGAATTTTCTCATTAGCAGGGACAGGGGTTTCATGCAAATGCATATTTTTTCCCTCAAACCTGATAATGGCAAGAATGAAATATCTTTACGAAACATTGAATTTTAGTGAAAATGGCATCGATTTGTTAGTGCATATTTTTGCATATTTTGCTGAAAATTCATATTTTTGCATAATTTGGTCATAAATGCATATTTTTGTCTCATATTTTGGTATAATTACAAGTTGTGTGTCATATTTAGTAAAAAATTCAAATCTCAAATTAATTCGCTTGCATTGTTGTAGAATTGTAGAAGGATTGTACAATCACATAATACACCCAACAAACTTAATAAAAATTGTCATTTGGTAATTTCAAGAGAACATTTTCTGATACTGAAGTCGAAAGTAGTGAAACAATTCTGCGGAAAACTAATAGCTATTATTCAATTCATTGTAATGGTTGAGTTAAATGAATATGTATATAACATTATATAAAAATAGTTATTTAAATTTGAGCCCATTACGTCTATAGACGTTACACAAGGCCTTTTCAATGCCAAAAACCCTTCTAAAAACAAACTGATAGAACTTCACGTTTGAAAATTTTTAAATGAAAATAAATACATAACACTTTTCTTTTTCAATTTGCGTATTGCTCCTTCTCTGCAATATAAACATATTGCATATTTGGAGTAAATATTGCAGAAAAAATCGTTATATCATATTTAATCTTGTGTACAAAGTTAATATAAAAGGCTTGTATTCGCACATCTTGAAAAAATAAAATATTTTTACATCTTTAATTAGTTGAATGTACGTTTAAAACTTTTTTTTAACAAATTTTTTTTTAAAATATGTGCATATTTTATTGTTTTTAGTGCATATCTTGCGTTTTTAATGTCATATTTTAGGCGCCTAAAATACCTTTTTTAAATGCATGAAGTCCTTGTCCCTGCTCATTAGACTTCTCAAAAAAAAAAAAATCTTGAGAATGCTCCGTACTTTAAAGAAAAACTCTCAACATTTTATTGAGAGTTACGCACACAAATAAAATAAGTTAAAAAGCCTCAAACAAAAAAAAAACATATGAAAATTCTTAATGTTAAGATATTACAGATTTAATGTCAGTACTTTTTAGGGCTCAGTACACCAAATGTGAAAAGGAACCCTTGCTACGCTGTCCATCTGTCTGTCAAAATTAAAGGGTGTTCTATTAGTTAATGGTATTTTGACAACTTGCTGTATATTGGAAATCGTAGGAGGCAAACTCCTGAAATTCGCAAAAACGCTAAAACTAAAGAATCCCAAAATTATAAAACCGCCAAACAGAAAAAAATCGTCAAAACCTAAAAAAAACGCCAAAACGCAAAAAACCGCCAAACTAAAAATCTCTAAAACTGAAATAAATCGCAAAGAAAAACGAAAAAATTGCCAAAATGAAAAAAATTGCCAAAATAAAAAAACGCCAAAATCCAACACAAATCAACAAAACGAAAAAAGCGCCATAGGTAAAAAACACTTAAACTAAAATAAATCGCCAAAAACCGAAAACAAACTAAAAAACGCCAAAAACCGAAAAAATCCCAAAACGGGGGGAAAAAAATCCCTAAATTCGTATAGTACATATTACATGTCGTCGCTGTTTTAACTAACTGACCTAACTAACATTTTAGAAATTTAACAGGAGAGCAGCTTTTATGGTTGTTTTATACATTCATTCTTATGGCTGCGTCAGAAATCTTTTTACTTATATAAGCACAAAAGTAATGCTTACAGTCATGAAAATTGTAAACAATGTGTAGTATGACTTATAAAGTCTAGTAGAGGACTTAACTCATTTTTCAAAAATATGTCAGTTAGGGCAGTTAGTTAAAACAGCGACGATATGTACATTAGAGTGGCCGTTAATTGTATGCAGACTTTTTTTCTTGATTTCTTCTACTCTCACCATCCAAATCGGTTCAGTTTTATGTGAAAAAAAAATACAAAAAAATTTCATACATATAAATTGCGTTTTAGGGGTGCGTCCGGCCCTCAAAGTTGGCCTTCAAACCCATTTTTCAATGTAATTTGTTTGCATATGACTATCTCATGTTTTAGACTTGGCAGTTTTTCTTGAAGCAAGTCTGAGTTTATGGGAGAGAGAGGAAAGAAGAAAGAAGAGGGGTACTGACTTGCTTGTACAGAAAAGTTACTTCAATTCTCTTTTGTTATTTACATTAAAACAATAGGAAAATTGAACAAGAAACCGTCTGAGTGTAAACAAACGAGCAGTTTTAAAAAAGAATTGAAGATAATTGCTTCTAGAAAAACTGCCAAGTCTAAAACATGACTATCTTTTTCAAAAATCATTTTACAAGAATATGACATATGTATGGCAATATTTTGGCTCTTCAAGTCAACAACATTAGTCTCAAAGAAACTTTTTTGAAATTTTGAAATTTTTTTGAAATTATGTTTACATATATGGAAATTTTTTATTTTAAGCATCTATTTTATATATTAAATTATTTCTTATATATACATATAGTCAAAATAAAAATAAAACCAAAAAAAAAAAATTACATTGAATATATGAGCTTGAGGGCCTGGCGCACAGCCTGAAACACAACTTATCGGTATAAAATTTGTTGGTATTTTTTTTTTACATAAAACTGAACCGATTTGGATGGTGAGAGTAGAAGAAATCAAAAAAAAAAAAATAAAATAACGGCCACCCTAATGTACATATCTAGTGTCCGTACGGAGCCCTTCGTGTGCGAGTGAATGTCGAAGTTTAGTACATTTAATCCTAGACATAGAAGTGACCTTATGGGGGTGCATTGTCCCCCCAAGAACGGCTGGTGCCCCTCCTGAATTATTACAAATTTCATGTAATTATTTATTTTAATATTATTCCTGAAAATTACCAGTAATAATGGCCACCTTGAAAAAATTTCCAGCTACTTCAATGTTTTCAATTAAAAAAATATATGTGACAGCGCATAGAGAAAGGGACCTAAGGGTAAAAAAATCAATTTTCACTTTTTTTTTTTTTGTTTGATGTGGACAACATCTGAGCATCGAATGAGACCGATCCCATGCCCCAAAAGTTTTCCCCACCAAAGATACACGTATTTAAATCTTTAAAATGGATCTCCTGAACAAAACAGGTTTTTACCCTTAGGTCCCTTTCTCTATGCGCTGTCACATATATTAAGTTCGAATTTTTTTAGACATTATTTTCGTTGTAAAAAAATACGACATAGAGGCTGCTCACATTATTGTAGTAAATCACATAGTGATTACACGTATTTAAAAAATTACATTTGTGCCCTTAATTATGAAAGTGGTCCGTCTAAGTCATATATTTCTGTGGTCGAGATATTTAGTAGATTACATTTGAACAAATCAAAAACTATTTTTATATTATGCAACATTTTAATTTATTTTCGATTGAAATACATTTATTTAAGATTTATTAAATATTTATTGAAGATCTTGTAAGACCCATTTGATATTTTGCAACAAAAATGCACATGGACTTACACCGCTTTCATAATTAAGGGCACATTTCAGCAAAGTGGTTTGAAATCACAAGAAAAGTTTTCTGGGCCTATAATTTTGTGATTTTAAAATGTTCAGGTAGGTCTTTAGCGTTTTCAAATCACTTAACTAACATATGCTTTATTAATTATCTTAAACAATAAATTGTTTTATTTAAAAAAAAAATACTTTAATATTAAAAAAAAGTCTAGACACATTTTCTGCTGTTAAAACAATTATTTGATTTGGCGACTTCTGTTCAAAATAAAAGAAATCAGCTGTTGTGTTGCATTTTCGACCAATTAAAATTGCGCCAAAACAAATGCAAAAACAGTTTGATTTGGCATCACGTGATTTTTAGAATAGGCCTGTATGTAGAGAATCTAGGCGCACGGCAGTGCGCCAGGCCAAGTTCTGGCCAATGCACGCAGTGTGTATATTTACACGAAGCCATTCGTAACTTTGTTCCCCGCGACCGTAAAATTATGAAATTTAAATCATAATTAGAATAAATTCATATAACCTCATATGCGAAGTTTGAAAGTTTTACAATGAAAGCTTCCGGAGATATAGAGGTGCAAAAAGTGCATATTTTAAGACATACTCACTGACTCACTGACTCACTCATCAAATTGATGAATCACTTCCGCTATAGCTAGAGAGCTAAAATTTGGTACACGAGAAGATCTAGGTGAGCAATGAACCAGAAAAATCTGAAAACTCAGAAAATTTTACCAGGAGGGCGGTGCTACGCCGATAAAAATTAAAATTTGTGCTATTGAGCTGAAATTCGATACAGAGCTAGGTCTAGGTGAAAAATAAAACAAAAAAATCTGAAAACCCGAAAATTTTAGCCAGGAGGGCAGGGCTACGCCCATAAAGGTCAGAATTAAAAATGCTAATCTAAGGCGCTTCATGGAAGCTATTTTATTGAAATACGGCATATATACTGCAGTAATGCAAGGCTATAAATTTTTCATTAAAAAAAGTAGGCGTTGACACGCCCATACAATTTAAACCTCATTTTAATGCCCTGCGGCTCAGCATATTTAGATATACAATTTATCTAGCTATTATTATCCGTTTGTAACGAAACTAGACACGAATAATAAGCACTGGCCGAAAAAAATTTTGGCTTTGGAAAAGTGGACGGGGTTACGCCCATAAAAATTAAAAGTTAAAGGTTGCGCTAAGGAGCTGAAATTTGATATACAAGTAGTAGACCTACTAGAAACCAACTAGAAAAATCTAAAAACCCGAAAATTTTAGTTAGAGGGCCGGGGCTGCGCCCATAAAACTTAAAAATTAAAAGTTGAGCTAAGGAGCTGAAATTTGATAAGTGAGAAACAAACTAGAAAAATTTGAAAACCCAAAAAATTTTACCAGAATGGGCAGGGCCACGCTAGTATTATTTTGAACTAAATACTTAATATACAGCTTTTAATTCAAGCCAATTTAGTGAAATCTTGCATCACCTTAAAAATTGGGCGTGATCACTCTCATAAAATGTTAGCCTTGTGTTTAATCTACATCGGTCTAGCATATTTTAGAAGAAAATTAGCATGAATTATAAGCGCTGCTCACAACAAAATTTTGAGTTAGAAATAGTGAGGAGGAGCGCTAGAGAGCTGACATTTTATACACTAGTAAGTGTAGCTGCGTAAGCCAATGCGAAAATCTTAAACCAAATAGTTTTACAGGGTATGCGGGGCCACGACGTTAAAACTCTAATTCGCACTAGCAAGCTTAAATTTGATACTCAAATAAATCTAGATAAGAGATCACTAAGAAAAATCTGAAAACCCAGAAGTTGCTATCAGAGGGCGGAAACAAGCACTTGAAATTCAAAATTAACATAAGTACATTTTATTAAAACTTTTCATACACATTGCACTTATCCAAAAAAAAATTCCCTATTTTGAAAAGTAGCCGTGACTTCACCCATAAATCTTAGCTTTTTCGTTCAGGTACTTCGGCTTAGCAGTTTTTAATTTAATACTCAGGTATTCCTTATTAACTTTTTATGAACCATAAGCACTAGCAGATATAAAAGTCAGCGGGGCCAGGCTCATGAAAATTTTACGTAATATTATACTATAGAGAGCTGACATTTTGACAATTTGTAATCGTAAGGGTGTCATATAATTTCTAGATAATCTGATAACTTGGCAATATTTTTACCTTTCCAAAAAAGGAGAAAATAAGGTATAAATGTTCATTTCTTTATATTGATAAAAATGTTGTCAAGTTAACAGATTATCTAGAAATTATATGACACCCTTACGATTACAAATTTATATCATACATAATATATTTCTGTGTTAGGTATTGTGGCAAAGAAGAACTTGGTCAAAATTTATATCTCACAACTTTTAATGGCCGAAATTTTGGATAGGAACTTGGCCGTTTTTCACATTTATGTTTTTGTGAGGATTGTTATTACTCCATCCCTTTGCGGCCATTTTTATTTCTTCTTCTCTGAAACATCATTTAAAAGTGACCTCTATTTACTTTGTTTGTTTGTTTTACTTTATAAACCGTTAAAAATATTTTATTTCGTGATTTTGTTTTGTCATAAAATAAATATGTATATATTTTTTTTTCTTAAGTGTCGAAATATTATTCAAGCATTGCAAGTAAATAACAAATATTAATTCAACAAATGTGCGAAAATAAATTTGTGTGAAAGTAAGTATGCATGTACTCGTATCTCAAGATGCTTAACTCCAAATTCAAGGAAATTGACAGACAGCCAAAACTTATTTGTACATACATACATATTTCTTACTCATACTGAGTGATAATTATGATTTTTTTTCCAAGATTATGTTCTTGTTTAATTTTTTTTATCTTGTTTTTTTCTTGCCAAGTGTGAACTGAATATTTAATTAAGGTGTGAAAAACTTGCTCAAATAATTAAAACTAATAAAAATTTAGTCTCTTTTTGACCCCACCGCTGAAAAATGTATGTACGAGTACGTACTTAAATCTGCTGAAATTTATATACAGTGGTTCGAAAGCAATAAAATTTCAGTTTAATTATGTAGACATGATTGAATTTTTAATAAAATATTTTAAATACGAAAATACTTAAGTATGTGCTCCAAAAATTTTGTGCTCACTTAATATTTCAAAATAAAAATGGATATTACCAGAGAAAACGCAAATATGCAACTGTATGTTTTTTCATGTATGACATATTAATGCGGCGACAAGATATTTATCCGCTTCAGAACTTTTTATGAATTTTGGCATCGTTTTGTTAGTGCATATTTTTGCATATTTTTGCATATTTTACCCTTTGAAGCATGTTTTTGCATATATCAGTCTTAGACGCATATTTTTAGCATATTTTCTTTTTACAGCATAATTTAAGCTTTTAGGGCATATTTTGATACTCAGTAAAATTTTTTTTCGCCATCCAATATTCCATGTAGTGTATACACTTTTCTCATATATATTACGCAGTTTATTACGCACATTACCCGTAGTTTCTATACAAAATTAGAATTTTCTATTTGTGACGGACTCTGCCCCGAGTATTCAGACGTTTAATGAACACTATCAATGTATACAAGTTTATTTAAATGTGACAAACAACAATTTTTATTTTAAAATCTAGGTCAATACATTGTTGTTTATTGCAATAAAAATTAGAAATACAAATCTTATCTTATTTATCCAAAATACAGTTCCAAATGGAGATGGGTGCGTGTCGAATTTTTCCAATACGACACAACACGAACACTAATGCCAAGACGCTCAAAACATATGAAACACGCATTCGAAAAATTTTGTTAATACGATACTGCCTAATAATTAAATATGTACATTAACTAAATAATTAAATTATAAATGATGTTGAATTTCTAACGTTTATTTAGTCTGCTAAAATTTATAATATGTTGTACCTATAAATAAGCTTTTTTATAATTTTAATAACAAGTAGTAGTTAAAATATTAAAAAACCCGACTGCAACCAACTTTCAAACGTTAAATATCCTAAATGGTAATTCGAAACTAAAAATCATAAGTGAAAGCTAAAGACGATTTCAAACTGTCTGTCGAATGATACCCATTTTGATATAGTTCGCCGATCTTTTATTTTTCTCGTATTTACAAAATGGCGTCTGTTGGCCGTCATATTGAATTTTTACTACTGTCATATCTTTAGTGCTCACATAAATAATTTTAACTAACAGATCTCAGATAACGGGTTAACAAAAAAGGGAGAAACACAATGATGTGTAAATTAAAAGTAGTTGGTTTCTTTCAAATAATTTTGGCATGCTTTCCAATTTTAGAGAAACGACCTAATTGGAAAGAAAAATTGTAATCAATTTACCCGACGAAAATAAATCCCTTCGAAAAATCAATAAAATAATAAAAAGATCATAAGTCAACTGTGAACAAGATTATGGACAACTTTACACAAGTACGAAGAAAATTGAATATAATCCACGACTTTTTTGTTCGAAAATGTTGAATGAAACAGAAAAGAAACTCTCATAACAGACAAACAGGCATCTACTTTAATGGGATTTTTTCAATTCGTGATATCTAAGCACTCATAGAGCACAAATTTTGAAATGAAAAGACTGGTGATATGTGCCAAACTTATATATAATAGCACCAGAGCAACTTGGTTTTCGTTCCATATTAAAAAAAAACACGTTTGTCATTATATTTATGTATTTCGTTAAATGTTTATTTTTCAAAAATATATATTTAATAAATATTCATTGTATTGTTTAGTTCGTTTTCGATTGGCATACAAAAGCAATATTTCGATATAAAAAAATCGTATATTCTTTTTTTTATATCCGGCCCAGTGTGCTTTGGGTTTTGCTTTCACGTCGCTTTACTTGTACATACATATTTCTTTAGCCTGGATTCACGAACGGTAATTTTAGTTGAATCATTTTTGAGTTTATGATAAATAGAGGAAGAGATAATGAAGAGGGAAGCCATCATAAATATTTTCCCTTCTTGACCATGAACAAAAATAACTTGATCAAATCAAATTGCCGTGTGTGAGCTCTGTCTTATACAAAATTTAATCATTTACAATGCTTTTGCATTTTTTGTAGATATGTTTATTGTTTTTGTTATTGAAATTATTTACCGTTGTATTGCTCTCATTTAATGAACATGTGCTTTTGCGTATGTGTGTGTGTGTGTGCATATATAAATTAGCAGGTTAATCACATGATGACGTTAGAAAAAACTGTTCTTTTGCTTAATTTTTTATTACATTCATAAAAGATTACAGTGTTGCCATAAGAAGAAAAAATAATAGTGGTAATAAATAGCGATGATGCCAATTTAGCGCATTTCGCGCTAGATTTAGCGCGTTTTAACTATGCCAAACGCGCTTTTTTCCGTCTTAGCGCGTTTAATAAAAAAAACCCTAAGTTAGCGCGTTTTGAATAAAGACAATAATATCATTTCAGTGCAATATTTTTTTATCTTTTTTTGTATAAATTTAACGATTTTCTAATATGCAAAACTCCGATAAATTTTTTTAATATTAGTTAATGATTCAGCTGTCACAAACAAAATTCGCACGACTGTGGTTAGAATAAAAAACGCATTTTAATACTGTAATGTCAAATATTTTGAAATTTCACAAATAAAAATACGAGTATGTACTACATACGATGACCAAAAAAATGTACACAACTTACAAAGCATCTATTATAGTTGAAGTACAAAAAGCATTTGAATCGCAAAACTATTCGACAATTTATATGTTGTTACAAAGTTTTAGAAATAAATTTAAAGTAAATACTAGCAGCCTTATTTATAAAACTTAAAAAGTCTTTATAAAGTTTTTTTAAAACAAATTTTCATAAAAAATGTTTCTTAAAAAGCCTTTTTCAGTTTTATAAATAAGGCTGTATTAAATGATTTTAGTTAATTAAAACATAATGTCAAGGAAGCAATATTGCAAAATCTGAAAAATTAATTGTATAAACGAGTACTAATACATACATACATCGACTTTTATTGAAATTTAATTTAGCGCGTAGAAAATAGCGCGCTTTTGCTATAAATATTTGACAATGCAGTAACTTTGCGCGTCCTAGCTCGTTTTGAGAAGGGTAGTAGCGCGTTTGGGTTATAAATAGTTGGCACCGCTGGTAATAAATCAGGGCTATTATGAATAAAATTCTCCCTTTTCCAATTAGAATTTTTGTTTTCCCTATTACTTGCTATTAGTTGGAATTGTTCCGCGGTAAAAATTTCACGCGGAATTTTATTCATCATAGCCCTGAATATTTTAATACTTTATATTTATTTCAAAGCATGCCGAAAGGAATTCGAATTTAGAAAGCGTCTTTGTTGTTGGCTAGATTTATTTTGCAGCTGATCAAGCAACTCATCAGTAGACTTCAAGCGCAAGTTTTTTTTGAATAGTAGTTGAAGTCTATAGATGAGTTGTATGAGAGCAGTAACGAAATGCATCTAGACGTGCTTAACCAACAAAAAACAAAATTTTTAAATCCGCATTCATTTCGACACGCATTAGATAAATAAAAAATACTAAAATATTTATTAGTATCATCAGCATATTCCAACATCGAATACAACATTTTGGTCCTAGATTAAAGAATATATCCCTTATTTTCTTCAAGAACGAAATAATAAGAAAACTAGTTCAATGCAAAATAAGTTTGAAGTTTTCAATTCACACACAACTTAATGGAAAAAGAAAATATAATTTTTTTCTCTCAAGAGTTGAATAAACAAATATACTCGTATATGTAAGATATTTGTATGATAATTTTACACAATGTGAATAACACGATACGAGGATTAATTCTAAATTATATACATATATATGTATATGTGTGTATGTATGTATAACCATTTGCGAAATCTTCAAAAACAAATAACTAAATATTAGTGAAAACTTTTACTCCTCACTGCTTAATATAAAGTATGCCGCACTCTGCACTGACTGTTATTGCCCATCACTATCAGAAGCAGCTGCCATTGCTTTTATACTTTAAGTCAGCAAACATTTCCTTAAATGTGAGCAATTTTTTCTGCATTTTTATGAACTATTTAGTTTTTACTCGATTTTTGCAAAAAATTACTTGAACTTGGAAACATTTTTTTTAGTGTAGGCTTCAAAGTCCTAATTTAGACGGGCGAACATTTGGAAGGAAAACATCTGAAATTCTCTTTTGTTGTTTCCTTCGCGTTCACACAGACGAAAATGTTGCCGGCGACATTCCAAAATGTTTTCGTCTCTAAATACGGTCAAAGGGGGCGCGCAATAAAAAAAATTTACACGTATCCTTGAACAGGAATTCGGTGGGAATCTCTGCTTTAAACTATTAGAAAAAGTTTTAGTTAATGCCAAAATACGCCAACCACTAAAGGACATTATGCAGTCCGATTATATATGTATATACATAAATTCTTCGAGAACTAATTTCCGGGAAGTTGATTTTTCTTTTAAGGGAAGCTAATACGGAAATCATGTTTGAAAATAAGGGACCAAGAAATACAGGACAAAAAATTCCTACTGTGTTGCTATGCAGAATACACCTGAATATTTCATTAATTTGTTAGTAGATAATTTATTTTATGTGATACATTGAAAGAAAAAATTTAGCAAGATTAAAACATCTAACACTTCACATTTTTTTACTTTTAGTAATTTAATTTTAATTCTTAAAAAAAATTCTATACATAAATTCTATACTAACTAAACCATAACTAAACATGTTGATATGGCAACACTGAAAATTAAAAAAAAAAAAGTTCAATAGCCTTAGAAAAACAAACCCCAAACAGATTCTTAATAAAACACAACATTTTCAAAAATAAATAAGCAAGAACAAAAAAGCTATAAAATACACAAACTGTAGTGAAACCCAAAAGAAGGAAAAAAAACAAACTATGAAATGCGGAAGATGTTCAGTTTTAATTAGTTTTGCTTAAAACATTATTTAGAAGAATGTACAGTGTCACAGAAAATTCTACATACCCCCCAAAAATATTGCATTTTATGCAAGACTTTAAATTTTGTACATACAAAATTCATAGTGTATCATTCCTTGTAAAAAATAAAACTATATTAGGCAAATAATTTTTGAAAAAAGAAAATATATATGAAAAAAAAATTAATTCCTTCAATTTTTAATACACAGAAAAGTATACACACTCCATAGTTTATTGTTCTAGTTCATAAAAAATATTAATGCTTTAATATTTTATTGCACCTCCTTTGCTCTCTAATACAACATTTAATTGATTTTTTTTTATTGAATATACCAGTTTACCGGTGGTTTCCGAAGAAATTTTTTACCATTCTATGATAAGAGCATTTTTTAGATCCTATTGGTTCCTAATCGCAGTTTTTCTTATTCTGCAGTCCAATTCGCCCCATAAATTTTCAATGGGGTTTAAGTAAGACAACTGGGAAAGAGAATGCAGTTGTTTTGCCACATTCTACAACAGCAATTCCTTAACAATGACTGCTGTATGCTTCGGGTCGTTATCTTGTTATTGCTTTAACTTTTGGACACATTGATGCTAAAAATTAAGAACGACTGATAGACATGAAGCATTACAACGTAGTTGCAAAACATGTGTGTGTAAGACCTTTTTTTGAAAAATATCGTTGAGGGAGTATATATAATTTTCTTTGCAGTTAAATTTGATTTTCTTTAAATTATTAATAATTATATATTTTTGATCTGTAAACATCTATACGCTAGGGGGTAAAAATCTTTTGACTTTGATTTCTTTGCTGAGATTTCTTTGCTTTTTGCTTTTGCTTTGCATTGTCAAATCGGTGTGAGCTATGTATGAGTGTATTAGTGTTTGAAAGAAGCAATACCAAGCAGAGAAACAAGTCGACCGGTTCGAAGCCGACGGTGCGCCGCCGCCGGTTATTTTTCTGTATATTTCCGTACACCAAAGGTGAAAATGAACCGTAAGAGCTACGGACTTGAAATTTGGACACTTGGAATTTCCAAAACGAGCAACGAAAAATGTTAAAATCCCATGTAATATACATACAATTGTAGTTATGTACATATATACACTTGAAATTTTAAAAGTTAGTGTATTTTTATACAGACTACAACAATTAACACTAATACCTAATTTACATTAAGCATTTTTTGCATGAAATTAGTTGCATGAAAATTTTTTATTTGTCAATAGGAGAAACATATATCGAAAAAGTTGTCAAAAATGTATCAGCGACTCTATCTATGCCCTTTTTTATATAAAATTCTCTTTTATAGCGCTGCAATTACCAAATAGAAAAAGTTGCGTGCAACAAAATTCATGAAATTTCATGAAAAAATGCTTAATGTAAATGAGGTATAAATTGAAAAAATTTAAATCAATGGGTGTTCCATCAGTTAATGCAATTTTGACTTTGTAATTTTGACAACTTGCTGTATCTTGGAAACCGTAAGAGCAAAACTCTTGAAATTTTCAAAAACGGTAAAACTAAAAAATAAAAAAAATATAAAATCACCAAATATAAAAAAATCGCCAAAACGAAAAAAAGCATCAAATTAAAAAAAATCTCTAGGACTAAAATAAATCGCGAAAAACCGCAAAAATCGCCAAAATTAAAAAAATCCTTAACAAAAAAATCGCCAATATGAAAAAATCGCCTAAATAAAAAACCCCAAAACCAGAAAAAATCGCCAAAACGAAAAAAGCACCAAATTAAAAAAATCTCTAGGACTAAAATAAATCGCGAAAAACCGGAAAAATCGCCAAAATGAAAAAAAATCCTTGAACAAAAAAATCGCCAATATGAAAAAATCGCCTAAATAAAAAACCCCAAAAACAGAAAAAAATCGCCAAAATGAAAAAAAATTGCGAAAATTAAAAAACCCAAAAAGAGAAAAAAAAAAGGCCAAAACGAGAAAAAAGCGATAAAACTGAAAAAAATCGTTTAAACTGAAAAAACTTAAAAAATTAAGAAAGCTAAATCAAAAAAAAAAATTATCAAAACCGAATGTGCGCGAGTCAAAGTCGCACTTTACTGAATTTATTTTAATTGCAATGCGTACACAACAACAAGAACAGCAACAACTAAACGATGAACAACAGGAATTAAAAATTAAAAAGTAAAAGTCAAGACATTTACCATAGATGAGCACTGCAGTACCACTAAAGTTTCAGTAAAAACAATAAAAAATGTTTAAAAAGTAAATTTTTACTGATTACTAAAAATTTTTTCTACAATTTTTATAAATTGCCTTAATGATTTGTTATATGATGAGGTGCATTGAATTTTCAGTAATCAGTAATGCCCGTATTCAAATGAAATTTTACCAAGTGGCTAAATGTTTTTCATACAAAAGTTTCAAAATTTGAATGAAAAAAACTTTGCCACTTGCTACGGCCCTACGATTTTACTAGTAATGCAAATTAAATTTCATTAGCAGTAAAAATTTACTGAATTTTTTTAGTAATCAGTAAATTTACTGCTTACTGCAATTTTTAATGCAGTACATATACATATACTGCAGTGTGCCCATTTACTATAATATATATATATATATTTACTATATATATTTACCAAATAAGATTAATAAAACAAACAAAAACCAACAAATTCATATGTATTTACAATATTGAAAGTTTTGATACTTTTAATTAATTAATTTAAAAAAAGATACTAAAAGCATAAGTAGTTCCAACTTAAAAAAAATACATTACTAGATGTTTACACATCTCCTCTGTGATCGGACTCACATTGCTTTTGTTCCAAAAATTCTTGTTTATGGAAGAAGATTTATTTTTTTACAAAAAAAGATATAATGTAGTTTTTGTTGATAACAAATTTCAAGTTTTACGTAAAATAAATTTTTTGGGGAGTATGTAGAGTTTTCTGTGCGACTGTACATATGTGCATAGGTATGTACTTATATACATACAGTATGTATGCAAGTATGTATGTATGTACTTCACTGAAAAAAAGAATAATTGTATCAAAAAGAAAAGTTAAAAAGATATTGATGATGTTTGAACTAAAAATAAACAAAAATACAATAAATAAACTTGTATACAATTTGATGGTTTAATCAATCTATGTTAAAAAAATAATTTATGTGCTAATATGTAGTAGATATGTACTTAGCACAAAAAAATAATATATACGTACATACATACATACATATGTATGTATATGGATGGATATGTTTATATCTAATCGAAATCACTGTAGCAATTAAAATCAAATCACTAAAATTTATGGCGCAAGTGATCAATGTAAGCAGCAGCAATTAAACGATTGTATTTATGCCAAATTGGCAGCAAAGAAAAATTGGAATTAACTAGTAGATACATATGTATGTACATAGATATAAACCTGTCCCCCTATTTGCTCGAAGTGAGTTTCACACGATTGTTAAATTTGTCTATAATCTTATAAATAGAGATCGACATTAAATTAAAGTTGTGTTTTAGGGGGTGCGTCCGCTCCTCACAGTTGGCCTTCAAGACCATTTATTCAACGCATTTTGATGTGTAAACATCTATACGCTAGGGGGTAAAAATCTTTTTCACTGAGATTTCTTTGCTGAGATGCACACAGCATTGTCAAATCGGTGTGAGCTACATATGTATGAGTGTGTTTGTGTTAGAAAGAAGCAATACAAACTTATTTAAAATATTGTAAATACATAGGAATTTGCTGGTTTTTGTTTGTTAGGGTCGTTAGGTTTTTTGCTTTATTAGGGTTCCGTACACCAAAGGTGAAAATGAACCCTATTGTTTTCGCTACGCTGTCCGTTCCTCTGTTACAGGGTATTTCCTCGAGAACCGTAAGAGCTACGGACCTGAAATTCGGACACAGTGTGTATACATTTGGCCGCTACAACAGCAAGTATATGATAGTTAAAAATTAAAGGGTGTTCCAAAACGAGCAACAAAAATGTTAAAATCCCATGTAATATACATACACTTGAATTTTGTAAAGTTAGTGTATTTTTTTATACAGAATACAACAATTAACACTAAAATTTAAAAAAATTAAAATTAAAGGGTGGTCCATCAGTTAATGCAATTTTGACTATGTAATTTTGACAATTTGCTAAATCATAGAAACCGTAAGAGGCAAACTCTTGAAATTTTCAAAAACGGTAAAACTAAAAAATCCAAAAAATATAATATCGCCAAATATAAAAAAGTCGCCAAAAACAAAAAAAAAATTGCCAAAACGAAAAAAACACCAAATACAAAAAAACTCCAGGACTAAAATAGATCGCGAAAAACCGGAAAAATCGCCAAAATGAAAAAAATCCTTAAACAAAAAAATCGCCAATAGGAAAAAATCGCAAAAATAAAAAAAATCGCCTAACTAAAAACCACACAAACAGAAAAAAATCGCCAAAATGAAAAAAACCCCAAAAAACAGAAAAAACGCCAAAATGAAAAAATCGCCAAAATGAAAAAAAATTGCGAAAATTATAAAACCCAAAAAGAGAAAAAAAACGCCAAAACGAGAAAAAAGCGATAAAACTGAAAAAAAAATCGTTTAAACTGAAAAAACTTAAAAAAGGAAGAAAGCTAAATCAAAAAAAAAATGATCAAAACCGAATGTGCGCGAGTCAAAGTCGCACTTTATTGAATTTATTTTGATTGCAATGCGTACACAACAACAAGCACAGCAACAACTAAACGATGAACAACAGGAATTAAAAATTAAAAAGTAAAAGTAAAGGCATGTACCATAGATGAGCACTGCAGTACCACTAAAGTTTCAGTAAAAACAATAAAAAATGTTTAAAAAGTAAATTTTTACTGATTACTAAAATATTTTTCTACAATTTTTATAAATTGCCTAAATGATTTGTTATATGATGAGGTGCATTGAATTTTCAGTAATCAGTAATGCCCGTATTCATAATGAAATTCTACCAAGTGGCTAAATGTTTTTCATACAAAAGTTTCAAAATTTGAATGAAAAAAACTTTGCCACTTGCTACGGCCCTACGATTTTACTAGTAATGCAAATTAAATTTCATTAGCAGTAAAAATTTACTGAATTTTTTTTAGTAATCAGTAAATTTACTGCTTACTGCAATTTTTAATGCAGTACATATACATATATTGCAGTGTGCCCATTTACTAACCAAATAAGTTTAATAAAACAAACAAAAACCAACAAATTCATATGTATTTACAATATTGAAAGTTTTTATACTTTTAATTAATTAATTTAAAAAAAGATACTAAAAGCATAAGTACTTCCAACTTAAAAAAAATTTTCATTACTAGATGTGTACACATCTTCCCTGTGATCGGACTCACATTGCTTTTTTTTTTTTTTTTTTTGTAAGACAACGCACAATATAAATATCGTTAATCACACAAAATTTCACGTTTCTTGCTGAAAGATATTTCAAAATTAAAAAAAAAAAATTATTATGGAAGTGCCACATTAAAAAAAGTAGCGAAATCGGTGCAGCCGCTCTTAGTTGATGCGATTACTTACCACCGAACGACATTTGATTTTTATAAATAAATACTTTTGTTTATTTAAAAGCGTTGTTTCTTTTGAGTTGAAAACTGTGATTCTTAAGTAAATACAAAACTGATATTTATCTTGAAATCCCGCTTTTTGAGCGATCATGTCCCGCTTTTTGCAAAAACCATGTGGTCACGTTAATTATTAATACAAATAATTTCCATATACATAAATATAATTTTGGTAGCTAAAACTTTTGGTATTTTGTTTTTAATTTTCTTCATTATTTTTAAAATATTAATTTTAGCAAAAAACTTTTTTTAAGGATAATGTTGTTGGATAAGGATAATTGTTGTTGTTGTTGTTCTTGTAAAATATGCAAACAAATTACACTGAAAATGGGCTTGAAAGCCAACTTTGAGGGGTGGACGCACCCCCTAAAAAACAACTTATCGCTATGAAATTTGTTTGTATTTTTTTTTACATAAAATTGAACCGATTTAGGGGGAGAGAACATAAGAAATAGGAAAAATATTATCGGCCACTCTTATCTACATACATGCGTATTTCAAATCGTTAACTTGGAAGCAGAAGAAGAGATAATGCTGCTACATAACGATTCAACCAATCGAAAATTTATAATGCAAGAGAAACTTTTCAGAAAATCCACTGGTTCCATGCGTGTGAATATTATGTCTCGGTTATGGATAGTAAGATATTGATTACACATATTAGAGGTCTGCGTAAACAGTATTGAAGTTTAAATACGTCTTGGTTTTTAAATGTATTCTCATGGCATGTATTATACTCATTGTTGCCATACTTATTTTTCAAAAATCTTCAAGTCGAGCAAAAAAAATCTTTTTTTGTTACCAAAAATCTTTTTTGTTATTTGATTGAATAAAAATGAGCTAAAATTTATCTAATTTCTAGTGAAATATTAAAAGTAAAGCCAAATAACACAAAATATTTACTGTGTAGAATATGTGTAGGATCATTATGAAGCAAATCAGAAAATTTGTAGGTAGTTTAGTCAAGAAATCCCCCAATAATATATTAAAAGTACCAAAAGTAAAATTTTTAAAAATCTTATTTTTAGATAAGAAATCTTTTCGTCTTTTTTGTCGTTTTCACATGTCTAAGAACTTCAAAAATAAGATAAATCTTCACATATGTTAACACTGATTATACTTAACCAAAAAGAAATGCTCTCGTTTAATAAGCGAAGCACGATGGATTCATTGGTGACAAACAATGTAAAGAAGTAGTGTCTTCACGTGTATGCCCAGCAAACCAAATGCAACGAAATCGTTCAGAGTTCATAACGACTTTCTGCACAAGTTGCCGATTTCGGGACTGATTTCGTCACGAAGTCGACACGAAAAATATATGAAGTGGTTGGCACGAGTTCTGTAAGAATTGTCGGGGGAAATTCCCTTAACTTGACAGATAGATCTGTCTGATATCTGAACGATGTCTGACAGAAATCGTACTTATAGTCGTTTAAAATTCGCATAGTTTTTGGGACAGTTTGTACAGATATATGCCAGAAATCTGACAATAAATCGTTTTTATTTCTGAAATTATTGCAGACAAATCGTGCAGATTTGTGGAAGAAATATAGACAAAAATCATTGAAAACTCTGAAACTTTTGACGATTTATCGTAGAAAAGTCTGACAGAAATCTGACAGTAAATCTTCAACATTTTCAGATTGAATAAATCAGATTTTTGTCTATACGAAAACAATTTTTATATAAATTGAAACGTGTTTAATTGCCTGAATAGAAAAACTCGACCGATATTTCTATTTATTTATTTATTAACATTTTATATTTCATAAAGTAAATTTATAAAATATAACCAAAGGCGCCGGGTAGCTAGACCATATGCGCACGAAAAATTAATTAAAAACTTAATAAGTTAAAGGATAGGTATGTATGTACAGAAAGAAATTGAGTTTTAAAATAACAAAATATAAATGCATATTTCTATTTACAAAAATTATTTATTACTAAACACTTTATGTTTTTAGCACGTCTTCTCTTTCCAAATTCACTTGATACACTGCTGTGAACGATGATTATTAAAATGTTTTCTTTTCTTCAAATTGGATACTCCCGTTAGACACATTAAACTATTGTTGTAAACAATGATCAAACAAAGAATTGAAAAAAACCTCGAACTTTTGATCCGAGTTCTGTACGAAATCTTATAGATTTTTCTGCACAAGCAAAACATAAAATCCATTGAAAAATCTATCAGCAGTCTGCAAGCTTTCGTGACCCGAGTTCTTTACGAAATCTTGCAGATTTTTCTGCACAAGCAAAACATAAAATCCATTGAAAAATCTATCAGCAGTCTGCAAGCTTTCGTGCAGATATTTGTTAAAAAAAATTCCTCCGAGGTTTCTATCTGAAGGTTGAACGAAATCCTGCAGACATTTCTGCATAAGCAAAATATAAAATTCCTCGAAATTTCGTTAACAATTTTTAACGAACTCTGTACGATATGTCGAAAGACTTACGAATATGTACAAAATTGTCTTATATCAGACAAAATCTGTAAGTTTGGTTTGCTGGGTGCTTGCTATTTTGCATATTGTACGTTTGAACGTGTGTGTAAGATGTATGTGTGTATGTACATGCATGTCATTTGTATACGCGCCCATGCGTAGGAAGAAGCAAGCATCACAAATTCTTCCGTCACAAAGTATTTTCTCATGTCTTAAAAGTTCTTGTAAGTGGTCTTTTGCAGGGGTCCAATAAATATTACGTGTGACAATTTACATCTATAAATTTCAGTTGCCAATTATAAAAGGTAATCCAGAACACAAGGTTTTCCACAGTCACACTTGCGAAGCAACTTGAAGAGTGTAATGTTGTTGTTTCCCATTGGAACTATTCGGCAGACCTTATTAAAACACAAATAAATTCTCTTCAACATCAGCCCGTAAAAAACGTCAGTTTTCCGCAGTGAATATAGAGAAGCGTTTTCCATGATGAACATATCACAAGCCGTATACTAATGTTATACAACAGCCGATATAACAACTGGAAGAATGCTAAATCGGTCCAAACTTTCTGATAAAACGTTCTACAGAAGATAAATAAAAATGCTATATTTTAAATTTACATATGTACCTACATAGATAGGTTTTTAGCAGTTTATTGGAAAAACTGAGTGCTTTTTTACCAAAGAACATGCTAATTCTAGCAGTGAAAATGCTAAAATGGTAACAATAGATAATGCACATACATATGTACTAGATAAGTCTGGTAATTAGAAATGTTCACACGTATCTATAAATTCATGCATATCCATATGCGCATTAAAGCGTTGCATTTGTATACTCGTTTGTAAAGCCAAATCAAATATACCATGGTATGTACCATATAATTGTAGTGTGAGCGACAGAACTAGTATAATAGTTATTGTGTGTGCGTGCTTTTCCAAATTAAAATACAATTGAAAACAAATAACAGTTGCTTATTGTATTGCTGCTGAGCAACTGTTTGATCTGTTTTTGCTCAAAAAATACATATTGTAATATAAATATATGAAAAAACCACTATTGAAACAAATACATGATGTGCAGATGTATGTGCGGACGTTCGTTATGTTATTTTGTAGCGCAGCCAAAGTATAGAGAGAGAAAGAGACAATTTTGCTATGAGAGTAATTACAAATGCATGTGTTTCATGTAGTTACATTTATCATTTACTTACATATCTATGTGCAATTTTGCTTTCATTCATTCATTCATCAGCCAATTAAATTTTTTCTCAACACATCATAAGGCACTTATGGTAAAAGCAGTTTTATGTATCTTATTTGCCTTAGAAAAACAAAAATAAATAAATGTGTTGTTTTCATTTGCTCATTGCCCAACCATACAATAATTGCTTAAAAAATCAACATTTACAACTAGTAACAGAAAACGCTAAATAACATATTTGTTCATAACAGAACCAAAAAACAGGCAAAACTAGTGCAAACAGATGTATCTGTGCAATGCTATAATGCACATCCATGTATATATGTATATATGTATGTATGTATGTATGTATGTATGTATGTATGTACGTGTGAATCTACAATTTGTAAATAAATATGTTTTTTTCTCTCATTTTTATAATAAATTGAGGAAGCATTTCTTGGTTCATTTCAATTCTATTTTCTTGGTTTATATTGTTTAAATTTATTGTTGTTGCTGTTAGCTGCAACTAACAACAACAATATTCATTTATTCATATTGAAGAACAAGTCTTTGTTGTTAGAGAAACTATTGCAGCAGCAGCAATTGTTAGTGAACGCCTACACACCAGCACAAACTCAAAGCATTAGAACGAACTGTCGCTTCAATGTCTACGATATTTGCCAAATTGGCTATGTCATTCATTCATATTAGTGAGGAAGTGTGTAGTAAGTAGTATATTCTCTACAAATAATTTTTATTTTTGTTTTGTTTCATTAGAAAAAAAAATTGTAAAACAAGAAAAACAAATAATATCCATACATATGTACATATACATATATGTGTGTATGCATGTAGAAATAAAAAGGAAGAAAAAAAATGAATACAATGCAAACAAAAGATTTGGTACAAAGTACTATCCATGTACTACATTTAAACAAAAAGGAAGATTATGTGTATTAATACGAGTATTTATGGCGTTAGGGTTGTCACAAAAACGTCTGGTTGGTAATCGTTATTCAAATATGTATGTAAAATCAACATGAAAATATTTTAAATTAATCAGGGTAAGTACAGCGCGAAAATATCGAAAATATTTATAACTTTGGCATTTTCAGACATATAAAATATATACTTTTTAATTATTTTTTTAAATTTCCCTCTAGGGATATTTAAATTTTTTTTTTGCATTCGCAGCAAACTTTCTCTATAACAAATACACACATATGTAATTTAATTTTTTTTTTTCAGTGTATAAAAATTTTCCTCCTGAGGAATTTTGAACTTGAAACTGTTTTGTTAGATTTTTACAAAGGTTTCTCTAAAACAAGAAATTTTAAAACCTTTTTAGGGTTCCGTACACCAAAGGTGAAAGGAACCCTATTGTTTTCGCTACGCTGTCCGTCTGTCCATCACACGGTATTTTCTCAGGAACCGTAAGAGCTACGGACCTGAAATTTGGACAGAGTATGTAGAACCTTGACCGCTACAACAACAAATACATATAATTAAAAATCAAAGGGTGTTCCAAAACGAGCAACGAAAAATGTTAAAATCCCACGTAATATACATACAATTGTATGAACATATGTATATTGAAACTTGAAATTTGTAAAATTAGTGTATTTTTATACAGACTACAACAATAACACTAAAATTTAAAAAATTTAAATTAAAGGGTGGTCCATCAGTTAATGCAATTTTGACTATGTAATTTTGACAATTTGCTATATCTTGGAAACCGTAAGAGGCAAACACTTGAAATTTTCAAAAACGGTAAAACTAAAAAAACCGAAAATTATAAAATCGCCAAACCAAAAAAAAATCGCCAAAAATTAAAAAAAATCGCCAAAACGAAAAAAAATCGCCAAAATTAAAAAAAAAATCTAACACTAAAATAAATCGCCAAATTCGAAAAAAATCGCCAAAATAAAAAAAATCGCCAAAATGAAAAAAAAACACCAAAAATCGAAAAAATCACCAAAACGCGAAAATGTCGCCAAAACTAAAAAATTTTTTAAATAAAAAAATCGCAAAAATGAAAAAAAATCGCCAAAAATAAAAAAAATCGCAAAAATGAAAAAACGCCAAAAACCGAAAAAAAATCGCCAAAACGAGAAAATAAAGTGTAAAAACTAAAAAAAGAGCCAAAACTTAAAATAATCGCCAAAACCGAAAAAACGCAAAAAACGCCAAAACAAAAAAACCGAAAAAACGCCAAAAACGAAAAAAAATGCCAAAACTATATATTACATAGGATGAAGTTTGTATTAAATTACATATCTAGTGTTCGTACGGAACCCTTCGTGCGCGAGTCAGAGTCGCACTTTACTGAATTTATTTGATATGCTATAAAAATAAATTTAAAAAAATAAGTTAGAATAGGTATGTAGTATAATTTTCTCTTCTTCTCGTTTCTTTAAGGAAATTTGAAATTTAATTTTTTTCTTAAATTTTAGGAATTCTTCAAATAACCATTAAATAAATTTTAAAAAATTTCCTCACATACATATAAAAATGCCCCTTAAAAAATTTACGCTGATGGCTAATTTTTGTGGGTAGTGGCACAGAAAGCTAAGGCTAAAGAATATTATCAGAAATTCCTTTACATTAATATGTATATACCAAGGTTGGAAACCGAGATAAATAACGGTCTCGGTATTGATACCGGTGCAATTATTTTAAAAATTTCGGTATCGGTAACGGTAACGGTATTTTTTTATTTCGGTATCGGTATTACCGGTACATACCGTTATCGAGTTTAAAATACCGGTATACCGCTATTACTGTGAAGAGTATTAATTCCTACAGTGTATATAGCAACAAACCTCTTTTTATTAAGTTAAAAGTAAGTAATTTTACATAAAGTCTTTAGTAAACAATAACATAAAAAAACTAAGTTTAGTGTAGTGTAAACTTTTTTATATAAACATACATACATGCATAAGTATGTTTAGATCAGAGCTGCCCACAGAGAGAAAACCGAGAGAAAGGAATAAGTACATGTGTATTCATTTCTATAAAAAGCCGATTGATTTTCGGCACTCTAACGCTTCTCTGGGCAGCCTGGTTATAAACGTTTATACTAGTGTTTTTCAAACAATATTTCCCGGAAAATGTGCGAGAATTCCCGGGATTTTTTTGATATTATGGCAACTTGATAAGTGTCGTTATTCATTTTATGAATGCGATGGCGTAATAATAAGGTCATGGCACTAGCACAATAGCTAAAACTTTACAACAATTAAGGCCGAGTTTACATCTGGCACACATGTGCTCTGAGACTAAGAGGCCTTTATTTATCATAAGCAGAACGCGACGTTCAAAATTTAATTCTCCAATTCATAAAAGTAAAAACAGAAATGTGCAATTAAATAAAAGAAAAATTACAAAATATTTTCAGATTCTCTTAGGTAAAAAGAACGATTCTATTAATGCTTATTCTGCACTAGTGATGCAACGAATGTTCGTATTTGAATTGCCGAATATTCGGCAATTTTTAAATATTCATATTCGCATTTGTATTCGTCAAACTCAGGCGAATACGAATATTTTTCCAAAAAATTAAATAAATAAATGCATAAATCCTAAACCAAATTTAAATAAATGGATAAAAATATTAGTTTGTACGAATCCATTAAGTTTTTTATAGAAATTTTTGCTCATTTTGAAATATTATTTACTGACGATCATTAAAATTTTTGGGTAGTTTTTATTAACTTTGAAGTGCGCCAAGAGGAGTATGAAGCTCTTTTTCATAACAATTTTTTAACATTTCATGTTGCAGGCGTAAATAGAACCCTAATTTACGTACCTTTTCACAATGTATGGTTAAAAGATAACAAGGAATTTAACGGCAACTTTTGTATGAAGAACTGTCAGTTAAAGTTCACGTTAACTCTTAATCATACATTGTTAAAAGAAACGTTAATGTCTATAAATTTCACATTAAATACTCGTATTCGTATTCGCGAGAGTTTTTCGTCCGTTAATCTTGCGTTTTTTTGTGGAATTTCTTTAACAACCACGTTGCTACTTCCTATGTGAAGGCATACGTCGTGTACAGTCAGTCACAAAACTTTTTTAAAATACTGTTAATAACGTCCTGGGCATATGGTCCAGTTACCCCACCCATGTTTGTTCAACAGCATATTATGCAAATTTACTTTGTATAATATGTATCAATAAATAAATAAATAATTTTTTTTTTTTTGCATTTACATATAATATTGGTATATATGCATCACTATTATTTAAAGAACTCAAATGGTATTATTTTTTTACTAATGTGCTTATAAAACATTTTATTTAATCGATCTCATGAATTATAATTTTTTTTTTTTTATAATTAAATTAAAAATATTTTGTATTGTTTTGCACTGGGCGGGAATTTCCCGGGAAGCCGGCAAGTCGTTCCCGCTTTTCCGTGAAATGAAAAAGTCCGGGAAAAGAAAAACTCTAGTTTATACATATGTATTTGATTATGGTGTGCTTACACTTTGTTGTCGATAAAAAGTAGTAAGAATAGAGCTGAATAAGAACGTCCAAAGGGGGAAATTTTGTTTCTGTAATTAATTTCAAAAAAAAAGTTAATTGAAATTAAGTTTTTTAATTTTTTTTACGAAAATTGGTATGCCGGTACGTACCGGTATAGACATAAACGGTATTGTCGATACCGGTATTTTCTAACCGAAATGAGTTTCGGTATCGGTATTGATACCGGTACCTAATTTTAACGGTTTTTGAATCGGTATCGGCATTTTTACGATACCGTCTGCCAACCTTGGTATATACATACATACCTACATATCGTTACCTTAATATAGAAAGACCCTGACTCATTATTTTTTTTAAATCGAGATTTTTAAATTTTTCGATACGTTAGATGTTCTTCTATAGAAATATACAAAAAACTCGATTTCCAAAAAATAGTGAGTTAGGTAGGGCCTTTCGATATTAAGGTAACGATGTATACAACAATGTACACAAAAAAAAATATAAACTTCCCTTTACATATATATAATTAGTTTTTCCCTAGAATTTTCTAAACTATAAAAACATTTGAAGCAAACGTAAAAAATACAGAAACAACTTTTAGCTACTTATAAAAGAAATGTAGAAATTTCCCCTTGAAAACAATTTTATTACATTATATAAATTTTTTCTAACATTTCCTAACAATGTTAACATACTCTTAAAAAACCAAAAATGTCCCTTGCATGATATATATAATAATAAAACAATTGTATGAGAATTTAACTGGTTTTATATTTTTCAACTCAAAAAATTATAAATTTCTGAATTATTTATGACAAATCTTGGAGTATGAGTACATATTGACAAAACTGAAAAAATTTCCCTTGCATTAAAGTATTTCCCCCAAAAAGGAAATTTTGTTTTCCATTTTTCTTATCCCAAAACTATAAATATTTCTGAATATTTATGACAAATTTTATAGTTTGAATACATTTATGATAAAACTAAAAAATTTCCCTTCCATAAAAATATTTCTCCAAAAAGGGAAATTTTGTGTTACTACTATAAAAAAATTTGAGTACTTCTTTTTTGTTAAAATTAAGTGTTTGTGCTGAAACTTAAATGATTTTATATTTTTCCTTTTCCCAAAGTTATAAATTTCTGAAGTATGTATTTATGAAAAATTTTGAAGTCGGAACATATTTATAACAAAATTAAAAATGTCCCTCCCTAAAAGGGGAATTTTGCTTTATTGCTATAAAATAACTTTTAGCAATTCTAAAACAATAAAGTGTTTGTGTTGAATTTAAATAAATTTACATTTTTTCGTTTTAACAAAGTTATAAATTTCTGAAGTATTTATGACGCATCTTAGAGTTTGAACACATTTATGACAAAATTAAAAAAGTTTTTTCAGAAATTTCCCCTGACAAAAAAATTTCCAAACAAAGTGAAATTTATTCTTATAACAATAAAACAATTTTTAGTGCGTTAATAATAAAATGTTTTTGTTGAATAAATATATGAAAATACATTAATAATAAGAATTTACATGATTTTACATGTTTCCTTTCAACAAAATTATAAATTTCTTAAGAATTTATGTGAAATGTCGCAGTCCGAACATATTTATGACATATTTAAGAAATTTCCCTTGCATAAGAAATTTCCCCAAAAAGGGAAATTTTTTTGATATCTGCAGAACAATTTTAATATGATAATAATTAAATATTTGTGTTAAATAAAAATATGTATGTGAGTTTAAATGAATTTATATATTTCCCTTCAACAAAACTATAAATTTCTAAAGAATTTATGACAAACTTCGCAGCCCAAACATATTTATGACAAAATGAAAAAATTTCCCCTGCATAAAAAATTTTACTTTTTTGGGAAATTTTTTTTATAACTGTAAAACAATTTTAATGTGATAATAATTAAATATTTGTGTTAAATCAAAATATGTATACGAGTTTAAATGAATTTATATATTTCCCTTCTAAAGAATTTATGACAAATTTCGCAGTCCAAACATATTTATGACAAAATTAAAAAAAAATTTTTATAACTGTAAAACAATTTAAAAGTGATAATAATTAAATATTTGTGTTAAATAAAAAAAGTCTTCCTTATCGGGAATAAAAAGGCGACCATATTGGTGAACAAAGTTAAAAAATCTGACATAACAATAACGCAAACATTGGCGATCACAATTTTAGGGAAAGGGAACACTTTTCAGGTGAACTTTAAATCGCGATAAGGGTGAATATGATGTATAAGAATTTAAGTGGTTGTATATATTTCATTTGAACAAAACTACAAATTTCCAAAGTATTTACGAGAAATGACAGCGTCTGAATACATTTACATATGTCAAATTTAAAAAATTTCCCAAAAAAGGGAAATTTTTTTATATCTGTAAAACAATTTTAATGCGATAATAATTAAATATTTGTGTTATAGTACGTTTCTATATACGTGATTTAGGTTAAAACATTTCATTTGCCCAAATTAACGGCCTGGCCCACGATGTCGACAAGAAACTATCTAGCGCTTACTTATATTGAAAACAAAAACAAATTTTCTTATTTTGTTTTTGTTTTCAATATAACTAAGCGACAGATAATTTCTTGTCGACATCGTGGGCCAGGCCGTAAGTAATTTGTGAAGTGATTTCCCATACATTTTTCACATGAGCAAATTATCTCAAATGACTTAATTTGCTGCAAATTAAGTCGAATTTGTCAATGCAACACTGCGCGGCTGCTATTATTACAGCTGCTCTGGGTCATACATTATTGGTGACTTAAAAATCCGAAAAAAATGCCATTTAAGTACGAATTAAAATGGCAGATTCTATTTGCTTATAAAAAGGAAAAAGTAATTAAAAACAAGAAAGTTATTGTCAATGTTGTTTTCCATTTTTATCTACATAAATATATGTTTTATTTACTTTGCTGTTCCAAATTATTATTAAACAAATTTTTGTGTTTCTTTTAGGTTATAAAAATAAATAAACAATTCAAACGTCAAATTGATTTCGAAAATTCGAACATAGAAACACTTACAACAAATAATGGAAACACTTCAACATGATTTTCTCAAATCAACTTGATTTGCTCATAATGGAAACGTACCATTAAACAAAAATATTTATAAAAGACTTTAAATGATTTGATATATATATATTTTTTTTTCAACAAAACTATAAATTTCTGAAGTACATATGTATGTCTTTATGACAAATTTTGAAGTCCGAACACATTTATGACAAAACTAAAAAACTTTTCCATATTTCAATCAATAAAATGTTCGCGCTACTCGTGTAAAAAGTAACAGCTAAACATAATAAACACTATTTGTTACAAAAAACAATCTTTATTTATAAAAAAAAAAATTAACATCTGTTTGTAAAAAAAAGCAATGTGAGTCCGATCACAGAGGAGATGTGTAAACATCTAGTAATGAAATTTTTTTTTAAGTTGGAAGTACTTATGCTTTTAGTATCTTTTTTTAAATTAATTAATTAAAAGTATCAAAACTTTCAATATTGTAAATACATATGAATTTGTTGGTTTTTGTTTGTTTTATTAAACTTATTTGGTCAGTAAATGGGCACACTGCAGTATATGTATATGTACTCCATTCAAAATTGCAGTAAGCAGTAAATTTAATGATTACTAAAAAAATTCAGTAAATTTTTACTGCTAATGAAATTTAATTTGCATTACTAGTAAAATCGTAGGGCCGTAGCAAGTGGCAAAGTTTTTTTCATTCAAATTTTTAAACTTTTGTATGAAAAACATTTAGCCACTTGGTAGAATTTCATTATGAATACGGGCATTACTGATTACTGAAAATTCAATGCACCTCATCATATAACAAATCATTTAGGCGATTTATAAAAATGGTACAAAATAATTTTAGTAATCAGTAATTTTTTTTTGTTTTTACTGAAACTTTAGTGATACTGCAGTGCTCATCTATGGTAAATGTCTTGACTTTTACTTTTTAATTTTTAATTCCTATTGTTCATCGTTTAGTTGTTGCTGTTCTTGTTGTTGTGTACGCATTGCAATTAAAATAAATTCAGTAAAGTGCGACTTTGACTCGCGCACTTTCGGTTTTGATAATTTTTTTTTGATTTAGCTTTCTTAATTTTTTAAGTTTTTTCAGTTTAAACGATTTTTTTTCAGTTTTATCGCTTTTTTTTCGTTTTGGCGTTTTTTTTTCTCTTTTTGGGTTTTTTAATTTTCGCAATTTTTTTTAATTTTGGCGATTTTTTTCTGTTTTTGGGGTTTTTTATTTAGGCGATTTTTTCATATTGGCGATTTTTTTGTTCAAGAATTTTTTCATTTTGGCGATTTTTCCGGTTTTTGGCGATTTATTTTAGTCCTAGAGATTTTTTTTAATTTGGTGCTTTTTTCGTTTTGGCGATTTTTTTCTGTTTTTGGGGTTTTTTATTTAGGCGATTTTTTCATATTGGCGATTTTTTTGTTCAAGGTTTTTTTTCATTTTGGCGATTTTTCCGGTTTTTCGCGATTTATTTTAGTCCTAGAGATTTTTTTTTAATTTGGTGCTTTTTTTTCGTTTTGGCGATTTTTTTATATCTGGCGATTTTATATTTTTTTTTTTTTTGAAAATTTCAAGAGTTTTGCCAAAATTACAAAGTCAAAATTGCATTAACTGATGGAACGAACACCCATTGATTTAAATTTTTTAAATTTAGTGTTAATTGTTGTAGTCTGTATAAAAATACACTAATACCTAATTTACATTAAGCATTTTTTTCATGAAATTAGTTGCATGAAAATTTTTTATTTGTCAATAGGAGGCCATGAGGAGCAACTTATATCAAAAAAGTTGTCAAAAATGCATCAGAGATTCAATCTACGCCCTTTTTTATATAAAATTCTCTTTTATAACGCTGCAATTAGCAAATAGAAAAAGTTGCGTGCAACAAAATTCATGAAATTTCATGAAAAAACGCTTAATGTAAATCAGGTATAACTTTTAAAATTTCAAGTGTATATATGTACATACAATTGTATGTATATATATTACATGGGATTTTAATATTTTTCGTTGCTCGTTTTGGAACACCCTTTAATTTTTAATTCTCATGTATTTGTTGTTGTAGTGGCCAAATGTCTACATATTGTGTCCAAATTTCAAGTCCGTAGCTCTTACGGTTCATTTTCACCTTTGGTGTACGGAAATATACAGAAAAATAACCGGCGGCGGCGAACCGTCGGCTTCGAGCCGGTCGACTTGTTTCTCTGCTTGGTATTGCTTCTTTCAAACACTAATACACTCATACATAGCTCACACCGATTTGACAATGCAAAGCAAAAGCAAAGAAATCTCAGCAAAGAAATCAAAGTCAAAAGATTTTTACCCCCTAGCGTATAGATGTTTACACATCAAAAAAAATTATGTGTACAAAGAAAAACTTACCTGTCTGAAGATTCTGATGAATCATAGCGATCGGTGCAACGTTTCTTTTTATTATTTTGCTGTTGTTGTTGTTGTTGTTGTTGTTGTTGATAATGATGATGCTGATGATGGTGGAGATGCGATTGATCGGCAACTACAGAGCCTGATTTAAAAACAGCTGCTAAGGCTGCCAAAGATGAGGACGATGTCGTCGATGATGTTGAATGTAAATTTCCTAATGATTTTGCTGAAGACATGGCAGTCTTTTTTGTGCCATGTTGTACATGACTTGAATGATGTTGAGATCTTTTAAGGGACTGTGGCAAAGTATTAAAGTCCCTGGCAGTAGGTTTCAAACCAAACAAATTGGTGCTCGATAAATTCTGATTGCTGCCCCTTTTGGTACCTTGGACTATACCAATGCCACTACCTGCTGAGCTTTGACTACTACTGCTGGCTGGCAGAGAAGGTGGCTGGAATTCAGCTTTTTCTTTACTTTGCAATAAAGCTGAGATGACCGGTTTTGTATCAATGTCAACTGTTGTTGAATTATTCACTTCTACTTTTAATTGTATTTTATCATTTGCATTCTTTGGTTTATCATCGCAAGTTTTTGATTTGTTTGTAGACACTTTATTGACATTGTTATGATCTTTACTGTTTTTTAACTGATCGAAAAGTGAGAGACCGCCACTGTCTGCTGACTCTTTAGTTTCTTTATTTATATCCAAAGAAGAGCTCATTTTTAAAAAAGGGCGGGTGTTAGCAGAAGACTAGACTAATTTTTTTTGATTTACTACAAAATTGTAATACAAATTCTAAATAAAGTGCATTTTTAGCAAAATAAATTGTAACTTTTTTCTGCTCTTGGGTACTATTTTTTTTTTGCACTTTCAACACTTTATGTTTTTTATACTCTCCATATTCCACTATAATTTATTTATCTTCTATACACTATTTAGTTTGAAGACATTTCTTTTTTTGAATTTGTATGTTCTTTGATTTAACTTTTACATATTTATATAATTTTTGCTACAAAACTAAAAAAAAAATTTATTCACTTTAAGCCTTAATCTCTTCTTTTTTTCGAATTACTCTTAAATATTTGTTCCACTTTTATAAAAATTTTGAAACCTTAAATTGTCCTTTTATTAACTTATGTATGTTTGAAATTGAACAAGATTTTGAATACGAGTATATTCTGCCTGCCATCTGAAATTAAAAGATAAAAAAAATTAAAAAAGTTTTTCATATATGTTAAGTATGTACATATGTATGTACATTAGAGTGGCCGTTAATTGTATGGAGACTTTTTTTTATTTCTTCTACTCTCACCCCCCAAATCGGTTCAGTTTTATGTAAAAAAAAAATACAACAAAATTTCATACCGTTTTAGGGGTGCGTCCGGCTCTCAAAGTTGGCCTTCAAGCCCATTTTTCAATGTAATTCAGGGTGTTTTCTCGAGAACTGTAAGAGCTACGGACCTGAAAGTTTGACAGAATATGTATCACTTTGGCCACTAAAAATTTAAGGGTGTTCCAAAACGAGCAAGTAAAAATGTTGAAAGACCGTATACAGTCGAATGCGCTTTACTGGAAATAGCCAAAACCCAATTTTTTCAATTATCCGATTTTTTCTCTAAAACGTAGTTCGGATTACTGAAATTTGTTACACTTAAGCGTACTGCCTAAAATCGAAAATGTCTAGCCACTTGCATTGACAATATAATAGAAAAATACAATAAAGCACGTAAGAGCGAAAATGACAAATACATTTTCCCATTTAATGTTTAAACGGACAAAACATGTACAATTTTTTCAGCATGCAATCGATTTCTAATAAATAAATTATTCATTGTTTATTTTTTCACTAAAGCGAAGTAAGTTTCATACAAAACATAGTTTGTGGCTTGCTTTTGGTTTTCAATAATGCGATGTTTTCAGTAAAGCGAAGTGAATAAGACTAGCTGCGTTTAAAATCAGTGCGGGGATTTTTTTCAGTTAAGCGAGTTGCGCTAAAGTGGGTGGATTCGACTGTAATATACATACGATTATACATACACATATAGACACTTGAAATTTGCAAAGTTAATGTAGTTTTATATAGCCTACAACATTTAACACCCAAATTTAAAAAGGGATAAAAATTAAAGGGTATTCTATCAGTTAAGGTAATTTTTACAACTTGCTGTATCTCGGAAACCGTAAGAGAAAAACTCTTGAAATTTTCAAAAACCAAAACACCGTCAAAACGCGAAAAAATCGCCAAAACGAAACAAAGCGCCAAACTAAAAAATCTGTAAAACTAAAATAGATCGCCAAAAACCGAAATAAATCGTCAAAATGAAGAAAATGCCAAAATGAAAAAACGCCAAGAACTGAAAAATCGCAAAAAACAAAAAAGCGCCTAAACTAAAAAATCGCTAAATCTAACATAAATCTCCAACACCGAACAAACGCCAAAAACGCAAAAAAAACGCCTAAACTAAAAAAACGTCTAAACTAAAAAAAGCCTAAACTAAAAAAACGCCAAAAACCAAAAAAAAAAAAAAAAAAAATTATATATATAATTATAAATATATAATTATAATATATAGTTTTGGGATTTATATATAAGCAGCGTTGCCAAATGTGCAGTTTTAATTGATTTTAGCAGTCTTTTTAAGCATAGAGCAGTTTTGCAGTTTTTTGCTTAAAAAATAAGGTTTTGTATAAATTGAGCAGTTTTTAATTTTTACTTTATCTCAAGTTTATTTTAGTTCTTGAAATTTTTTCATTTTACTTAATATAATAGTGAAGTTTTATTAGTACTTTTTCAAACAGCAAGAGAAAATTCACACGAAAACTGTGTTTTTCTTTATGGAATTTGGTCTTATTGGTTGCAAGTTGGGTTCATACGGACGTAGCACTTCTTTTATTAATATTAATTCACACTGTCTTATTGAAAAAGAAAAACAAATTTCTTCATTGATATAATTCGATCCCTTATAGAATGAGATAAAACACGACGAAATATATACCAAATTAAAGGATAGACCCCATAGAACTCTCTTAGCAAAATTTCAGTAATTCATAGAAAAAAACAACATTTTATTTTAGCTAAGCAAGTGTATTAAATCAATAAATCATTGTGCACTTCAAATAAAACGAAATCTTAAAATCTTGAATTTTTGATCCACAAACTTCTTTAGGTTGATTCGGAAAAAAAGAATTTTCCTGTGTAATTTAAAGCAAAATATCCCATAGTGCAACTAAAACACTTCCATTTCAATTAATTAAAAACTTTATAAGTTTGTAGAGCCATATTTTCTTAACTGATGCCGATGAGGCTTTCGAGATAGTAAAAAGTAGCAACTTGACAAACATTATCAAGTCATGATATAAAAATAAAGCAGGTATAGACGTATGGTTAACACCCCTCCCCCAATATATACAAAATACTAAAGAATTTTTTATGAGCAGGGGCCTAATTCCCGCATTCGATTGCGAGCGAGTTATTACTCGAATTTGCGAGTTTTTTAACTTTTGGGATTTTCGCATTCGGTTTCGAATAACACATATCGAAATTTCTAATGACAGCATTCGATAACGTGCATACATTCGAACGCAACCGTTCGTGTTTTTACTCGCAAGCAAAAAGGCATTTGAAATCATTTTTAACATAGAAAAAACGAAGAAATGGAAAATGTATGTTCAATATTTTACTTATTTATTTAATAACAAAAATTAAAAATTTTAAAAACCCCCGACTTTTTTCAGAAAAGATGTTATATCTTTTAACCGGCTGGACCGATTTTCTTCACCCATAGCTAAGAACCCTCTCAATCAAGTCATCTTTCAAACAGAAAAAACTAAATGAAAATCAGTCCAGCCGTTTAGCCTGTACGTGGACACAGACAGACACACAGATACACAGACACACAGGCACACACTACAAACTTATAACACCCCTTTTTTAGTCGGGGGTTAAAAATGAATGAATGCACAAATGTACGTATAAAAAAATACAAATTAAAAAATTTCTAGTTGACTTTAAATATACCCTGCAGAAAGTGCGAATAGTGAAATTGTGGTGATTTACTAGTGACGTTGTCAGCAGTACTACTGGCCAGGTGTACCCCAGCCAATGTAATCATCTATTGACATTTAACATTAGCTTGTCATTGAAAATCCACCACTAGACTATAGCACTACTGACTTAGTAGTTCTTTCGGGACCACATGGAGACATTGGCACCAAATATTCACTACTAAATTTTAGGGGCTCTAGTCTACAATATCGATATATCCAATCTCGTTGTCAATAGTAAACTTATAGTGATTTTCTAGTGACATTGTCAATAGTCCTACTGATTAGGTGTACCCCAGCCAATGTAATCGCCTATTGACATATAACATAGGGTTGTCATTCAAAATCTATCAGTAGACTTTAACACTATTGAGAAGGTAGTTTTTTTACGACCATATGGAGATATTTGAACCGAAGATTCACTCGTAGATTTTAGTGACGCTCGTCTACATATATTTATTTAATATTATTGCACAACATAATAAAAAAGAAAAACAAACTATTGACGCGTACATTGACAATATCACCAGAAATACACTAGAACTGTCGTCTCTAACGTATCTCTACTCGCGCATAAAAGGAAAGTTGTCGACATTTTAACTAGTGCAATTGTCGCTGGAGAAAGAGTATTGACATAGAGACATATGGTTCTAGGTTGACTAGAGAGTAACAAAACACACTGGCTTGGCAAATACATAATGTTTTACCCAAGAGTTGTTTGGGGGAAAATAAAAAAAAAAATCAACCAACTCTGGGAGCACCTAAATAACAAATTAAATGCTTCTGGTCAAGCAATAAAAGAATCGAACATGTGGCTAGTGCTCTATTCTCTATTTTTACACTAATTTATTATTATTAAGTTATTAATAAAATTAAAATGAAAATAACATTTATGTATTCGTTTCTTTTTTCTGCATATACGTGTGTATGTACGTACATACATATGTTTTTGCATACATACATATGTATATGTATACAAACATATGCTTTCGCTTACAATTTATTCAGTGTTGTGAAATGAATTTATATATAAATATATTTGCCTTTTTCCAACACTAAAACCAAAACTCGATTCGCTTGGTAGCGAGTGACATCATCAGAAAATTTCTTGCCATCGGAATTAATTTCTATTCGAATGCAATTCCGATCACGAATGGAGGAATTAGGCCCCAGTTTTTCCACATGAAAATCAGTTTTTTTATTCTAAATTTTCAGTTTTCCAAAACTGTATATAAGCTAAGATTCGTATAGTATTATATATGTACCTAGTGTCCGTAAGGAACCCTCTCTTTTGAATTTCGTTGTGGCGAATGGGTATTTGATGAGAAATATTTTTTACCGAACACTTTAACGGTCTTACTCGGCTTCTTATGAATCTTTTTTATGCATACTAACGAACCCTATCGACAGCGTTGAATACAAATTCACTAGAAATCGAGTGACTGGCTTTCGATCGCTTAGATTTTCTTGCGATATCATTGAATAGGCAGCTTTTTATGAAAACCTTGAACTGTAAAAGCCTATTTTATTGCTATATTATTAATACAAAAGTATTATACGAGTACTTTTTATGCAAAATTACTTCAATAAACGTTTTAAATAAAAATAAAATGAAATTCTAAACTAGGTGCGTTTTTTAATGGCGCTGTTTTGCTTTTTTTCTCCATTTTGTTGCGTTTTGAAATTTTAAAGTTGAGAACGCTGATAATTGCCTATAGTCGAAAATTTTACTTTTGTTGCAGCTCTCTAATACATAAACCCAGTAAAAAAAATGGAAGTCATTCTGAAGGAACCACATTTTCATTGCTTCCAAAAAATCGATCTTTTTAATTTGTCGATAGTTAGCAGAAAACCACAAAACCTTGTACTTTTTCCATAGTTTTAGTAAATACTCACCAAAATGTTCAAAAAATCGATTTTTTTAAAGAAATTTATGAACTAATTTTGGCCTAAAATTTAGAAGTTATTTGCTTAAATTTACATGAAAACACTGTTTCGCGTTTAAATTCGTATAAAAAGAAACGAATTGTTAAAATATGTAACTTTTTAAAGTTTTTCTTAGATGAAAATATTACCATAAAAGGAAATTTTTCTTAAAATCGCTTCTAATTCGGTGACTAGGCATAGAAAAAGAGAACTTCTTGCAATGACAACCCTATGTAAAAATCATTAGATCGGATCGAAATTTGAACTACTTCCAGACTGCAAACTCTACATTTTCATGACTTCTTTGGAGTGTCTTTTTTTACTGGGAAATATTTAAATAAGAACATTAACGTAGTGTCATGAACAATAATCTTAACTTGTCTTCTTTAAGGGCAGTTCAGACTAGTATGCTTTGTATTAAAATACATATCAAAAAATCAAATAATAGGTGCAAGTGCGATTTGTGAATGCAAAATGTCATGACGAATGGTAAATAATGCGATAAAAATTTGACGTCCCATAAGACTTGACCATTTTTTTTTTTTTTGAAATTTTTCTAAACGATAAGACCTTTCATTTGATCGAAGTTGCATTATTACAAAATCAATTAATAAACAAACTGACAAGGCGTCTGTTGCGACGCCGATGCCGTGCCGGCTCTAAATATGTAAAATCTTTATCGTATTGAGATATATTTCGGGAAAGTTAATGAAATTATGGTATTTTTCTTTTCTTTATCTTATTTAAATCAACTTCATTTAACCGTCGTCTATTTTCAAACGCCGGCACGATCACAGCTTGCATGAAACTGCTCTGCCCCCGGAAGTCAACGACTTATTCAGGCATGTTAATGTAATTTAAGGTGTGATGGTGTAAACACAAAATGTCATTTTACTTTAGATTTGTTGACAGTCGAAACAGTCGAAATGTCTTCTGATGAATGAAGTAAAATGTGATGAAAGTCTTTACACATGTATAATAGTCTTAGTGGCCCTTAAATAGAACCCTCAAAATAGAAATAAAACCACAAAAAATTAGCTAAAAATAAATAAAATGCCATTGCTTTTTAACAATAACAACAACACAAGCAATTTTAAGCAGCCAGCTTGAAGCGCTGTTCAAATAGGATTTTCCAGTTGCAAAGCGTTGACGCCGCGTTATTTGGTTCTGCTACGTACATTTTGTAAGCCCGCGTTCAGACTATTATACTTTGTATATATACTTGTCAAAATTTCAAATAATACGTGCAAGTGTGATAGTCTGAACGCAAAATTTCATCAAAGTGGCAAATAATACGATAAAAATTTTGACATCTCATAAGACTTTTATGTTTTTAGAAAATTTTTTAAACGATAATACTTTTCATTAGATCAGGGTTGCATTTTCACACAAGTCGGCTGTTTCGCCGCCGATACCCTGTCGTCATTGATGTAATGTTTTGTCATATGTATATCGGCTCAAAATTTTGAATAAGTGAATCGTATGGAAGCATATTTCGTTGACGTAATTTTTTAACGTTTTTGCAATATCTTTTCTTAAATTTTTTCTGTTATTTGCATAGAGTATTTTTAACTGCTTAATTTTTTCAAGTGCCAGCACGTCCCCGCCTACATGAAACCGCTTTGCCGTCGCTAGTCAATGAATAGCACAGACATTTTCATTGAACAGCTGTTTTGTTTTCTGCTTGTATTACACATTTTATTTGAAGTGTGAAGCCAAGGCACATCAATCAGGTACCCCCGATTCTACAACAAATATTACAACAGCAACAACCACATGTACTTTGTTAGTATAAATTACCTTCTTACTTTTCAAAACAGGGTAGCATCGTCAGATTGAATGTTTTTTATAGGAAATGTCAAACACCATACAAAACTGAATATTCGAAAGGTGTTTATGTATACCCAAATAAAAGCATGCTGTTAAGCTATGTACGGACGATTGTCAGATCTTACAATATTGTCAGATCTGGCAATGTGCTGACAATGTACTGGCAATCGAAAATTGCCAGCACAATATTCCTTGTCAGTTCACACGGTTGTCAGGAAATCTTACAATTTATTGCCAGACGGTTGTATGACAATAAATTCATCTGACAAAATCGTCAGTAGAAAAATTGTCAGTTCACACGGTTGTCATATACACAAATTGTTAGATCTGTTGTTATGCGTTGCCAGACTTAAAGCATTTGATAGAAATTGTTAAATATTTATCGTTTGTGTTTGTGTTAAATGTAAAAAGTGAAAGTATAAATTATTATGGACCATAAAGAAGCAATTGCAATGATTTTGTCTGCATATATTTTATTATAAATTTTTTATTTAAAATCAAGCGTGTGCAGTGTTGCCCATAGAAAGAATTCTCTTACAATGACGCCATTGTCAAATGCATAAACTTCTCACATCTGACAATATCAAAATGTCTGACAAATATCTGGCAATACTTTTACAATGCGTTCACACGATTGTAAGATGTCTGACAATTTGTTGTCAGCTGCTAGTCTTGCAATGGACTGACAATGCTTTTTCTGGCAACGACGTCTGACACAAATTGTCAGTTCACACAGTTGTCAGAAATTTTGAGCACATTTTACTGGCAATATTGTAAGATCTGACAACCGTCTGTACATAGCTTTAGGCTTATACCTACAGAATCCAAATTTGACATTTATATTGGTATAATGACATTAGTCACCTGGTGTAGTGCTGCCACCTAATAAATGCGCCTTGTGTGAAGCATTAAACACATTCACCACAGCAAGCTACCGACTACCAAATGTCAAGGATAGAATACACATGTTTATATGAGAATAATTCTTTTGAAGGCACAGCAAGGCAACAGGGCGACAGCTTGTTGTCTATGCTGATTTTGTCGTTATAGTGCAATTAAACTAATTTCTATTTTGTTGGCTATAATGAGAAAGTTCAGTATTGCCAGTATAATACAAAATGTTGAATGAATGATTTTGTACAATTATTTCATATTATTTAACAGAAATAATATCCAAAAATTGATGTTAGGAATAAATTGATTCGTTTTTGTACTTTTACGTGAAATGAGTACATTTTAAAAAGAGTAATTAATTTTTATAAATGCAAAGCATATAAAAGTGGCAATACTGAACTATGTATTTGTACTTGAATATCAACTGCAGATGGTGCTGCTGCCGTCCCCAAAATAATTAAGTAGCCGGCTACAGGCGACAAATGCTGCTAGCGGCATTTGAAGTCGTGTGTTCGTGTAGCCTGCTGTGGTGAATGTGTTTAATGCATGATGGTCTGAACACAATACGTGATTTTACGTTAGATTTTTTGACAGTCGCAACGAATGTATTTGGATGTCTGTATCGTAAAAGGTGATGAAAGTATTAATACTTGTATAATAGTCTGAACGGGACTTAAGAGCATCATAATTTTTAACAGACGTAAAATTTAACTATAACTAAATACAGCTTTGCATATACGTTAAAAAATACTTACTTGAATTGACAAAAGAAATGCCTATATCGTTCAAGATTGGGCGTGATAACATTTGGTCACGCGTGATCGAGCGGAACTCATCTCTAGAACATTAACTTTATTCAGCTTCCAACAGCATTTAACAATTTTATTTTCAAATATTTATAATTTTTTCTTCTGACCGCTAATTCATTCCTGGTTGAACTATTTATGTGGCTGAGTTTCATTCGATTTTATATGTAATTACATATGTATATAGTTATTATTATTGCTGTTGCATGGCGTTGGTTGCCAGTTGCTGGTTAGGTTTTCTGTTCACTTTAAATTATTACCGGCCACAAAATATATTACTCATTTAAAGAATTTATTGCAATTTTAGTTTAACCAACCATAAGTTTGTGATGAATATCGGCAAAACTTCAACACATGATAAGTACGAGTACTACATACATATGTACATATGTATATATATACATATATATATGTATAGTGAAAACGAAAGAAAACGAAGAGGTGAGAGAAAAAAAATTTTTAAAGGTCAATAGTCCACAACTTAACCACAATTTGGCTACTTATTTGCAAACATACAAAAACTGTTACACATACAGTACTGTGCAAAAGAAACGCAACAAATTCTGCAAAAATAAATGCAGACGATTATTTCCGAATATACATCACATGTGACAAAAACTGTGACCATAATTTATTTGTATTTATGTGGCCTATGTAGCGCATTAAATAAAATCTTGGTTAAAAATACTGGGTTTTCAAAAGTTATATAAAATAGTCCAGGCTTTGATATGGAGCTGTGCATAACAAAAGCAACAAATGAATACTTTTCGTGTAATCTTTAGTTTCTTCATAACACATATGTATATTTTAACGCTGAATTAATTCACAAATATTAATTATTATGCGCTATGGCATACATTTCGGCTGAGTTAATGGAATTTCGAGGTGTTTGTTGCAATTTTGGAACCATTTTCCGAAAAAAACACTCCTGCTTCATCTTGCAAAGAGGTTTTCAATGGCGTTGAAGAAAACTGTGTGTCGGTCAAGCAAGGATTGGAGTTAAACTCATTTTCTTGTTATTTTTTGCCCAACCTCCAAGTATGTTATAGAGTACTACCGTATTGAAACATCCGTAGAAGTGCCATATTCCACTCAAAATACATAATGAACTTTACTTCAAGTATCTTTTTTGATGTGTAAACATCTATATGCTAGGGGGTAAAAATTTTTTCGCTTTGATTCTTTGCTGAGATTTCTTTGCTGAGATTTCTTTTCTTTTTGCTTTTGCTTTGCATTGTTAAATCGGTGTGAGCTATGTATGAGTGTATTAGTGTTTGAAAGAAGCAATACCAAGCAGAGAAACAAGTCGACCGGCTCGAAGCCGACGGTGCGCCGCCGCCGGTTATTTTTCTGTATATTTCCGTACACCAAAGGTGAAAATGAACCGTAAGAGCAACGGACTTGAAATTTGGACACAATATGTAGACATTTGGCCACTACAACAACAAATACATGAGAGTTAAAACTAAAGGGTGTTCCAAAACGAGCAACGAAAAATGTTAAAGTTCCATGTAATATACATACAATTGTATGTACATATATACACATGAAATTTTAAAAGTTAGTGTATTTTTATACAGACTACAACAATTAACACTAAATTTAAAAAGTTTAAATTAAAGGGTGTTCCATTAGTTAATGCAATTATTACTTTGTAATATTGACAACTTGCTGTATCTTGGAGACCGTAAGAGCAAAACTCTTGAAATTTTCAAAAACGGTAAAACTAAAAAATCAAAAAAATATAAAATCGCCAAATATAAAAAAATCGCCAAAAACAAAAAAAAAATCGCCAAATCGAAAAAAGCACCAAATTAAAAAAAGTCTCTAGGACTAAAATAAATCGCAAAAACCCGGAAAAATCGCCAAAATGAAAAAAATCATTCAACAAAAAAATCGCCAATATGAAAAAATCGCCTAAATAAAAAAAACCCCAAAAACAGAAAAAATCGCCAAAATAAAAAAAACCCCAAAAAACAGAAAAAAAATCGCCAAAATGAAAAAATCGCCAAAATGAAAAAAAATTGCGATAACTAAAAAAACCCAAAAAGAGAGAAAAAAACGCCAAAACGAGAAAAAAGCGATAAAACTTAAAAAAAAATCGTTTAAACTGAAAAAACTTAAAAAAGGAAGAAAGCTAAATAAAAAAAATAAAAAATCAAAACCGAATGTGCGTGAGTCAAAGTCGCACTTTACTGAATTTATTTTAATTGAAATGCGTACACAACAACAAGAACAGCAACAACTAAACGATGAACAACAGGAATTAAAAAGTAAAAAGTAAAAGTCAAGACATTTACCATAGATGAGCACTGCAGTACCACTAAAGTTTCAGTAAAAACAAAAAAAAAAAATTACTGATTACTAAAATTTTTTTCTACAATTTTTATAAATCGCCTAAATGATTTGTTATATGATGAGGTGCATTGAATTTTCGGTAATCAGTAATGCCCGTATTCATAATGAAATTCTACCAAGTGGCTAAATGTTTTTCATACAAAAGTTTCAAAATTTGAATGCAAAAACTTTGCCACTTGCTACAATTTTATTATGATTACGGCCCTACGATTTTACTGGTACATTAGCAGTAAAAATTTACTGAATTTTTTTAGTAATCAGTAAATTTACTGCTTACTGCAATTTTGAATGCAGTACATATACATATGTATACTGCAGTGTGCCCATTTACTAACCAAATAAGTTTAATAAAACAATTTGTTTGTTACATTACTAGATGTGATCGGACTCACATTGCTTTTTTTTACAAAATTTTTGGAATGGTCTAACTTTAGTCGTCGGAAAACAAAACATCACCATCACCTAACCGCTGTTATGCTTAAAACCCATTTTGATATTTCCTAGCGAAAACTGTTTGCTAGACAAGAGCCGAACTTAAGATATCATATACCAATTTGTTACATAGAATTTGAATTCTTCAATAAATAAATCGGTTCCCCTTTTTATTATGATCCAACTAGGATGTGTTCTACTGAACTCTATTTGAAGCATATAAAAACAATAAAATTGTATGAAGTACAAATATATATAAGATTTACCTGTCTTTCTTTTTGGAAGTATCTCTTGGTTAACTATGGTATTTTCTTAGTCTGCAATTTTTTCAATTGCTTTCTCTGACACGGTTTCGAGTTGTACCATAATGCTCACTTAAATTTGCAGATATTATAACCTCATTAGAAACAGTAATCGAGCTTTTTGGATTATGTGAAATAAAATTTTCTATCATAAGCTGCGGAAGTTTTTCGCGGTCGTACACAAAACTGTTTAATACGTAATTATCCTGCCGACCTACCCATCGGAAAACTTGGGATATATTTTTATTACACTTTTAAGTGATTAACGGCCAATTTCTATATGTTTTTAGACCCTTAACTTTTTAAAGATTCGGATGTACAGCAATATCTACTCTTTCCCACTCTTGCTAAATCAAGCAGCACCAACAACATTTAGCAAGGAATTTTAAAATCTAATATAAGGAATAATAAGTACTATTAAGCCTGTTGGACTTCGGAATTATAGCGTTATATCACCGAGTTTATTGATAATTGTGACATTCTCTATTTTGTTGCTATTGTTCTGCACAGTCACGATACACGTGTTTGAGAATATAAGTTATTTGATTTTTTAGGAAATATCAATATTGAAAAATTTAAATGCGAATTCGTTTTCTAGTATGAATGCTTACAAAAGTATGTAAAAAGGGCTGCTTGAAATTATCAAATATCCAAAATACTACAAATTTAAGTCATACAGGCATTTTGTTGCTTTTGTTCTGCACAATACTGTACATATGTACATATGTATGTATATATATTTACATACATCGCTGCCTTAATATAGAAAGACCCTAACCCTACTATTTTTTGGAAATCGGTATTTTTGCCTTTTTCGATACATTAGATGTTCGTTCTTCTATCCAAAAATACTCGATTTCCAAAAAAAAAAAAATGGGTTAGACCCAGTGCTGGATGCTATATACAACGGAGAGTTTCAGCAGTTGACATGTTCAAACATTTGTTGGTTTGACTGACTGCTCCTTTAAACGAATTCGAGTGTTAAATTTTCGTTTTTTATTAGACTATACATTTTTTTGGCAAAAACTTTTAGTGATACTCTGCAGAGAAGTGCGCATTATATGTGACTAGCTCTCCCGGGCAAACGTTGTTCTGCCTTCAAATTTTATTTTCACTGCAAGTCTGCGGTATCCGGCTAATTAACGCCACTACACGCTGATTAAGGACCCAACGCCTTCAGCGAAACACAGCATAGGCTTATCGCGCTAATCTCTATCGGGCAAAACACGAAAAAACTAAATATTGCGCCATCTGTCGGACGAACATCAAACTGCACAGAAACTTTCCTCACGCTCCATTGAGCATGTATATAAAGTTTGGTCAAAATCGGTGCAGTAGTTCTTGAGTTATGGTGCAAAAACTCACAAAAACTAAATATTGCGCCATCTGTCGGACGAACTTCAAACTACACAGAAACTTTCCTCACGCTCCATAGAGCATGTATATAAAGTTTGGTCAAAATCGGTGCAGTAGTTTTGAGTTTAGAGATCATGTACATACTCGTACATTAAAAATAAAAATTCTTAAAAAACAGTTGTGAAAATCGACAATTTTTGAGATAAAAAGTGGTTTGTATGACCTATTAGGATGCCTAGGCACGTTCAGATTATATCGCCAAATGCTGTTAACAAAAAATTAGGAGTCCCTGTTAGTTATCCTACAAGAAATTTAAAAACTTGCTTTTGCAAAAAAAAAAAAAAAAAAAAAATGCATGAAGAAATAATTTTTTTCGACGTAATATGTTAATGAGATTTATTTAGCTACATGATTTCCATATATAGTAAAGCGCTATCACTAAGTCTGAATTGAGGGTGCACTGTTTTTTTGAATCTTTGGATTGAGTATTGGGGTTTACTTTCCTTTGTTAGTATGTAAAATCGAACCTATACTGTCAGGACCGTGTGGATTTTTTACTGTTGCCCAGTGTAATTTAAATATTTATAAATTGCATATTTAATATTAAGAGCATATTTCACCAATCCTGTTTATATATCAATTCATATTTAAATGTAGATTTTCATTAATTTTTGTTTGGAAACATGACTTTTAAATATGAATTGATATTTAAATGAGTTCGTGAAATATGCTCTAAAAAGCTTTTATTCATAGAATAAAAAGGGTGGCCTAGGGCCACATCAAACATATATCAGCCATTGGTTAAGGCTCAGTTAGCCGACTGTAACGGTAAGAAACAGCTGACCGATTTTGTTATGTGAAAAGTAATGAAAATGGTTATAGTGATGTAATGTAACGTAACCTGCTTTTCATATAAAAATATCGATCAGCTGTTTTCTACGTTAAAGTTACATTACATTACAGTCGGGTAACTGAGCCTTTAGCCGACTGTAATGTAACTGTAACGTAGAAAACAGCTGATTGATATTTTTATATGAAAAGCAGGTTACGTTACATTACATCTCTATAACCATTTTCATTACTTTTCACATAACAAAATCGATCAGCTGTTTCTTACTGTTGCAGTTACATTACATTACCAACTGAACTGAACCTTTAGACCCTTCCTACATTAGCGTTACGATATGTACATATGTATACTTATAAATATGAATATCAAACAATAACTTTCTTTAGTTTTCTTATAGTATGTTTACACGATACGTGCTTCGCTCTCTATTCATGCTTCACTCCCCAATCATGACCGAATCAACTTGCTTCACCATACAAAATTATGAATTCGAATAAAGTAGATTCAATATGAATCTACTTGCGAAGCACGTAAAATTGGTATCTTCTCTAACTTTTATCGGCAGTTTAGCTGAACCAGGTATCAAAACAAAATATGTATATGTTGTGTTTGTGAACAAATAAAAACAAACCAAAAAAACATAGATGTGAGTTTAATATAAATAAATTTAATTAAGTTATGAATAGTAAAAAAAGGAAAAATAAGAAGAAAATATAGGGATGCCTTCAAAAACAAAATTTTGAATGAGTCGAATGTATGTAAGTATGTATGATTATGTGTATGTATGTATATACGTGCATATGATACGTATGTACCCAGCTGGAAAAGTAGGCATTAATTACATGTATTATTTTTTCAAAGCAAAACAATGCATCCCTTAGAAACGATAGGGTAATTTGATCAAACACAATTAAAATAATTTAGTACTTTCCTAGGACATGTTCTGTGTTACCCTGCGTTTACACATGCAAGTGCCTTGCATGCAAGCTCTGTGTACGTATTATCAACGAAAATTTCGCACAAATGCCCGACTGTCTTTGCATGTTTGCCTTTTAGTGCAGAGTTGTCCATAACATAAAAAATTTTAATTTTAAGGGAACCATATAGTGTTGAACTTTATTCGTATTGTTTCAATGTTATTTATGTCTAAAAAATTAATAAACTGCTCGATTTAAGAATATTTAAGAAAAAAAAATTATTAAATTAGCTTTTAAATGTATTTAAAATGAGTAAAAACTCATATAACATTACACTGAAATCCAGTTAATTTGTGCTAAACTATTAATTGGGCAACACTGTTAGCTAACTTTCCATTTACTTGCTAAAAGTTCAACATGTCACTGTCTTGTAAAATTCCTTGGCAGTTGAGTTGGAAGTAGACTGCAAGTGCCGAAAGTGTAGATGTGTTACTAAAAGAGTTTGAGTGTATTGAGTTTTTCGAACTTGCACTTACACGTGTAAACCCTAGGTTAACAGTAATTAATTCAGAAATGAGAAATTATACATGATGTGCATTACCTTATCATTTACTATTCATTACCTTTTCCCACTGGGTATGCATATGCGTACGTATGATATGTATGAATGTGTGAATATAAATAAAAAGATGCCACACGAACAGTGATGCCAACTTTTTCAGAGCAAAAAGCACTGTGCCTTCAAAAAAAAAATCACTAAATGCAATAAAACCATATTTCGATTTTGTTCAGTTATAAGTAGAATATGAGTACGAAAATAATTTTAGTTCAAGACAAAAGCAAATTAAACAATTGTAATATGATATTTGATATAATAATTTTGGAAATATAAAGTAGAACTCGTAAGCTTATATAATCCATAAAACTAAACTTCAGAAACAAAGTAATTTTATTTACAGGATAAAGATTTCAATTAAGATTTTATTTGCACTCTTTTATATTTATAACTGCCTAAATTAAATCATTCCGTATAGACAAAATATCAAAACACTTGAATAAAATTTATGTGGAAATGTAGGATTTTGGTCGATATCGAGTCCATCAATTTGTTACTGTAACTCCAGTCATTGTAACTAGAATCGAAATAAAATTAATTCTGCGTGTAATTAGCATACAAATCGAAAGAATTTGTATGTATTTATGTGTCAATGAATTAACAAAAACTATTTACTACCCTGCAGGAGAACGAACTAGTGTTCAACTAGTATTTTTCTAGTACAGAAATCACCACCACTAGTTCCCAACTGTAAACTTTCCTATACTATCTTAATGCTCAAATTGACATTGAGTGTGTTTAGAAAACTACTAGTACCATTGGCACTAGTTTAGGACTAGTTTATTACCAGTTCTTTTGTAAAGAAAAAGTCTATAAAATTGGTGGTTTATTTCTTTTTTACCCAGTGACAACTTCTACTTAAAATTCGCAATTATTTATCAAAAATTCAGAAATACAAAAGGGTAATTATTATAATTATTTTTAGATCAAGCTAAAATTTTAGTAATTATATGATACCAATTTTGATCAGTGCAAGGGCTCTGTTAGACAGTCAAAATTTATTTTGCAATGTGCTGCCTTGGAACTACTTCATATAAATACTAGTACTCATCAGCACTAGTAATTTTACACAACAACTTTAACCATTTTTGCACTAGTTCTTGTTATTCTAGTAATTATACTATTATCTTTTAGAAAATTATCGCCCATTCTCCTGCAGGGTATGTATGGATGTACATTAGGGTGTTCTAAAAAAAATCATTTGTTTTTCTCAGCACCAGGTTTCAAACTTTCGTTTAGGTAAAAAATAGGCCTGTTAAAATATCAGCTCATAATATATATTAATGGTGAGATGGTGCGCATCGCACTTTTCAATTTCCTATACGATTTACATGGTATAAATTGATTTTATTCATTCTGATTGACATAAGCAAAGAACGGAATATCCTACAGTAAACTTCTTGGTACGCTTTTGTAGAAAATTAAACGCTCTATAAAAAAAGTTACATAAAATTTTTTGATAAGTTAGCTGGATCAAAAGTTATTTACAGTCCAAATAAAATTTACCCTAAATTTGTACGATTTTTCAAGAAAACAACAGAAATATTATGTTATTCCAGAAAATTTTACCAAGTTCCATACAAAATACAAACAGGCCTTTTAAAAAGTGCCAAAGAAGTGTTTTTCGTTATAATAGAGAAATATAAAACAATTTTATTAGTTTTTCAATTTATTTTATCCATAGCTGTAATAAGTGAATGGAATGGAAATTAAAAATATTTTTATTTCAAATTTAGTTTAATTTTAAATTTTTTTATAGAGTGTTCAATTTTCTACAAAAGCGTACCAAGAAGTTTACTGAGCACATTCCGTTCTTTAGTTATGACAATCAGACAGAAAAGTGGAAAATGATTATTTGTTGTTTTGTGTAAAGCCACCATACCATCACAAATTTATATTTAGTGGATTTGTTAAACGCACTAAAAGCACTAAAGTCAAAGGTGAAAAAGCACCAATTTCAGGTATTTTAAAAAAATAGAACCTAGTTGAAAAATTCCGGACTGTTATGAATTAAAAAGCACTAAATCTAGTGCGAAAAGCACTAAATTGGCACGCTGCACACGAATCACGAAGGCGTCGTATAAACGGCAAGATCAAGGCGAATTAATATAAGGTGGTCTTGATTTGCAACTCTGCGTATTCGCCTTGTATATTTGTTAGTGTAAAATTTCCTGCTGTCAAAATATTTCTTAACGTTTTGGTTCATTTGACAGCAGGAAATTTACGTCAGCTGGCGAATTAAGATCACCTTATGTGAATTCGCCTTGGGCAAGATTCAAAAACAAGATTCAGAGAGCGAAGCATGTGATTCAATTCGTCTTCTAAACATAGTATTAAACAAGGCAAATTCATAACAGGTAAAGTTGAAAACACAGCTGATCTATTTTTTTTTTGCCTAATTCAAGGCGAATTCATATAACTGTTGGCTCGTATGTCAAAAGTTGTTTATATATACAGACCTGCGCCGGACAATTTTTTCGGCGGCGCCAGCTCTTGGAAAAATTGTCGGCGGAAGCTGATAATCCAATAACATGAAATACAAAATTTAAGATAAAAAAGAATTAAAAAATAAATAAAGCAGATATTTACGTGCTGGTGACTAAGCATTATCTATATATTTCATTGGTGCTTTGCCAAATCATCAGCATACTTCAACCACATATTTTGAGCAGTCAGAAACCTCTTATCTTATGCACAGACTTTTAAAAATTCCAGTGTAAAAAACTATTTGAGAATTCACCCAGCAAATAATTTATATTCGATATGAATAGGTATATTTTATTTTTCTACACCTTTATACAATATAAAATCCATTGGATAGCAATAAAAGTATTTATAAGGCAAAATGAAAAATAAAGTATAAATTTAACATTTAAGAAATTTATTATTTGACATATTGTCATAAGTTTATTTTCATTGAAATTTATTTGCTGGTGGTTTAGCATTGTCTATATATTTGGTTGGTGCTTTTCCAAATAATTAGTAGACTTCAACCATATATTTTGTTAAAGTTTCTAAGCCTACTACGCTTATTTTTCTTTTGTGATTTTCAAATATATTATTATTTGTGAATTCTCAAATAGTTTTTGAAAGTCTGTCCATAAGATAAGAGGTTTGTAAGTGTTAAAAATATATGGTTGAAGTCTACTGATGATTTGGCAAAGCACCAATGAAATATATAGACAATGGTTAGCCACTATCAAATACATATCAATTAAAATAAACGTATGAAAATATGTCCTATAATAGATATTTTTAAATAAATAAAATAATTATTAGATTATATTGTACATGAAGAATCGGCGGCTGTTTTTCAGGCAACATAAACCAAACTTTTTCCAGCGGCGGCGTAGCTGACTAAAATTATCGACGGCTCGGCTCAACCGGTTGCGCGACATCATGGCCTAGATCTCTGCTGGAGTAACTTCAATCAGCTGCTTTTGACATACGAGCCTCCAAGGCAACAACAAAATACCATATTGTTTTTATTGTTTGTATTTTGTTGTAGTATTAACTTTACCTGTCATGCATTTGCCTTGGTATTAGAATTGTCTTACCCCATGCCTTAAAAATTTACATACTTACGTATAAACATGTGTATTTATGTACATATGTTGAAATTTGTTTTAAACAAAAATATTATTGCACCTTTTTTTAAACTTAAATCAGCTTTTTTTTAATTTTATATTATTATTTATTACTCAGTTATTATGTGATTATTACTACATACATACATACATGTTTTATAATAAGTGACATTGGATTTTTTCATTTCAACCAAGACTACATACATATGTGTCGCTTTTAATTCTTTGTATTGTTAAAGAAAAGATACACTCTTATGTATGTTTTAATTAAATCAATATTTATTTATCTTTCATTGCATACAAATACATAATTTTAAATAAACACACTTTTATTTTTGAATTTCCATTTCCAAATTGAAGCATTTGAACGAACGATAAAAAAACACGTTTATTACGAGCAACAATAAAAATAAATATCGTTTCGTTGCACTGTGCGATTTTCAACAAACAAAAAATACACACGATTGAACACAGAGTGTATAAGTTAGCGACACGAATGCTAAACAAAGACTAAACATTTTTTGCAATTAATTTTTTTACTACAAAAAAAAAAGCTCTAAACAAAAAAAAAAGTTATACATTCTGCCACAGTGTTGCCATTAAAAATCTTTTTTCTTAAAAGTATTTTGGAAACTTTTGCTATCTTGCTTGTGTAATACGATTTTCTAAAACATTTAGAGAGTTCACAATGGCGTTTTAAAACACATGTCGCGCCATAACAGCCAAAATAGCTTAAGCGACATAATTTTCGAACTTCCGATCGTAAATAGTCGATTAACTTCAAAAACGAAGCCCAAAAAATGTGTCGCTTAAGCTATTTTAGCGGTTATGGCTCGATATGTACGTTTCAATTTTAATTCATTAATATGGGCTGGCAAATTTAAAAGTATAAAAAGCATATTATTTTCAATATGGCAATATGGCAATGTTAAAATAAAGAAACTAAGGCCAAATAATCGACTTCTCAATTAAGTGTCATTTAGCTAATAGCCACTTAATTTTGAGTTGCACTTAATTGCAGTTTCTTTTTTTCAGTCGTAAAATTAAATGATCACTTAAATGTTATGAAAGTGTGGTAGCACTGTGAAATGTTGATAGTTCTAAAAGAAAACATATGTTTAATGTAAGGTACCAACAGACGACATGTTTTTCACATTGTATGTGCCAGAATTTGCATATGTACACGAAAACATGTCGTGTGTTACCTTTAAAACATTGCTTGTGTAAAAAACATGACAAAAAACATAAGACATTATTTGAAATAGAGCGTGCTCTATTTTCTTATGTTAAACATACAGCTCCAAATGTCTATGTCATGCGAACAAATTCGTCGGCGGTTGATTATGTGCACTATCATTAGCCGTCTGAATGAAGTATTTTGCAAGACAAATTAATTATATATTTTTTTTTAATTTAACATTGTCGTTTTATTAAAGTAAGTCCAAAAATGTATAGATTTTTAGATACAACCTCAACGTCTTGTTTAAAAAGGAAAAAATTAAAAAAGCAAATTTGCGTCGCCAGTACTACAGCGACGGAACCAAAAATATTTCGACGGCTGCAAGCCATTTATAAAACAAACTACGTGGATATTTATGTACTGAAAAAGAAGAAGTGATACTACATGTACGTTTGTGACCGAATATTATAAACCTTATGTAAATTAACCAATATTGACAAGCATAAAGAAAAACATACGAGTCGAAAACTTAAAAAACACATGTAAAAAACATGTCGTCTGTTGGTACCTTTAATAAGAAAGTTAGGTTATCGACATGTAGAAAATTAAAACTACATAAAAACACATTTTATGAAACCAAAAGAAGGCATTTTTCTATTTATTTATTCCATGATATGATACTATGCATTGTATATGTTATATATTTATGAAAATTAAACGAAATTCTTTTTAATACGACCACATGATGTTTATGTACATGTTTTCAATAAACACACACAAGCACAATAACATATGGTATGCTCGTAAGACTTAAGTGTGATTTAAATAGACAAGGTTGGGCATTTAAATGGCTCTCAACTTTATACTGAAAAAATATGAATTCGGTACTTAAGAGACACTTAAAGATAAATGATACATAATTGCGAAGTCAATTATTGGGCCTAAAACTGTCAGCACAGCTGTACTTTATAAAAAAATATTTCTATTTTTTGGCAGAAAAAAAGTTATTTTGAAAAATGTATCCAACTATAATTTCTAAATTAAAAAAAAAATATACTGTGTCTTATATCATTGTCTGCTCACAATGAAAATTTTAATTAATTTTAAGTTGGCATAATGTTGCCACATTAAAATTTTAATATACTAACTGTGAATTCCCTAACTGATTGTACTTTCTTTAGTTTTATATTATTAGTGTTCAAACTTCATTTGTTTCTATATTTATGATTTGCTTAGGCTAAAGTTCGTATCGCTTTGTAGGCCAAATTACATGTGATAGTTATTGATTATATATTCATTTTGAGGTTATAAAATTTGTCGAATAAGCTTGGCTTCAGGTTCTATTTGTAACTGCGTCACAGTGTTGTGCACATAACATGATAAGCCTGGAATTCAGTCTGTAATTTTCCCACATTTTTTTTTATATATGTATATATATTTTTAATTTGAAATTTATTTGCTGGTGGTTCAGCTTTGTCTATATGCATTTCATTGTTGCTGTAACAAATCGTCTGTACAGTTAAACCACACATTTTGTGTTTTTTTTGTGCCGAATATAGTGTAGAGTTGCATTTTCATCGGTATTATTTCAGGCACTACTATTCGAATTTAAGGTGCAATCAGACGTCAAATAACCATAGCCATAGAAAACAGCCGTTCAAACCAAACTAATGGACAACACTGTAGTCGATTATAGGTGACGCGCCATATGGCCATAGCCATTATCATAGAAACCAATTGAATTTTTGTTTGGTTATGGCATTATGACCATGTCACGTCTAATTGTACCTTTACTAATGTCTTGCACAGTGATGCATTTACGAATACATAAAGTTTCTGACAATATTGGAGAAAAATATCAGCGGTCTGGTCGAAAACGTTCTATTGATTGAACGATTTTGTGCATTGGAAATTAAGTTTGCAGAAATTATTTTAGACATGACTCCGCCCATTTTTGAATGGCCGTAAGCCCACCCATCTTTTCAACTTTAGCATTGTGTAATTGCATGAACCAAAGGTGTTTGCTAGGTTTCGCAGCTTTGAAATAAACAGAATATTATAAAATCAAATAAATAAAATTGTGGGCGTGTCTCCGGCAACTTTTTTACAATGGAAGCTATAACCTTAGGCATAATATCTATTTTGTCATGTTGTGACAACAACTCAAATAAAATTTAATGTAAGTGCAGTATGTGTAATTATTTACTGCAAGAATTGTGTCCTATTGCTAATTTTTAACGCTCGTATTCCAAAAAAAAAAAATTATCTAATTTGTATTTCAAGTGTGCTTTAGTCAAAAATTTTATGGAAATTTTGTTTTAGCATACATTTCAAATCTAAATTCTTTTTTTAAAATACGTCTGTAATACTTACTATAACGTGTAGAAGAAAGTTGTGTATGCTGATACATATGTAGAAATATTTTTCTATGTAATGCTGCACAATTATTTTGCCTTGTAGAACGAAATTAAAAATTTCATACGTAAAAATTAAGTAGAAATCGGTAAGTCCCTGGCCAGACTTCGAAAATTTTTGTTGCAGCAACTTTTTAGTTTTTAGTGGAAAACAGCGGAATAAAAAATGTACACATTTCTATTTCGAAATTTTCTCACACATTCAAGAATTGCTGCAATAAAAATTTCAAGCCTGAACCAGGACTAACAGTGTTCAAATTAGGGATGTAAACGATACCGATACTTCTGATTTGCCGATATATTGATATCGGCGATATTTTACTATAGATATTACGATACTTCTTAAATTTAATTTCCAAGGCTTTTTTTTCATAACAACTAAGCGCTGCAATTAGCAAATAGAAAAAGTTGCGTACCACAAAATTCATGAAATTTCATGAAAAAACGCTTAATGTAAATCAGGTATAAGAGAATTAACATATTAAAAGCTTTACACCATAGTAGTGAAATGTTCTTATCAATGCTAAATCATGTACGTATTTTGTCAAAAAAATAAATTTTGTGTTTTTTCTAATTTCAGAATGATTTCAAATAGCAATTTTAAATATTAATAATCCCTTACACTGTAATTTTGTATAAAGCTAAGTCTAGACGATATGTTGAATCAGCATATTTATGATGAAAAATTTGTTACCAGTGCCAACATATCGTGTAGACACAAAATTTTTTCAATATACGTATGCATAGCTACATATGAAGGGCATTTGTTAATGTTGTCAACAAACATATGTTCAAGATTTTAGCATATCGTGTATACACCATATTTTTACTTTGTAACAAATTTCCTATGTATGCTATCAGATATGTTATTTGTTGAAAAGCATATGTAAGCTTTTCAGCATACGGCAAATTTGATAGCATATAGAATTGATATTTTTACTCTGCTCATGTATGAGCAGTGCTGCCTTATTTGTCATTTTTAAAATAGAAATAACGTAAACATTAAAATAACGAAAATAGTTTAATAAAAGAAAAAAAAACACAAAAATTCTGCATTATGCGAAAAATATACTGCAAAAATGTGAATTGGGGTGAGTAAAAAATAAGGGAAATTACAATTTCTTAAAAAATAATTTTAGGCGATTCTGAAGAAGACTATCACTCTTATTCCAGTTTCTTTCCAATTTTGCAACTTCTCACGAATTTTTGCAAACTTCGCAATAAAAGCAACTTTTTGCATGCTTGCAGCCTCCTAAAAGCTTAAGCGATTTTTAAAAAATAATAGAATTTGTCACCACCCCGCTGTTGGTAAGTTTTTGCGAATTTTCGTCATTTTTGCGATTTTTATTGCATTTTCTGCATTCCTTACAGTTTTGACGATTTTTGTCCAATATTATGGCTTGTTTAAAGTTATGTAACTTCTCGCGATATTTTTTTTTGCAAAAATTCGCGATAAAAGCGACTTTTTACATGTCTTCAGCTTCTTGGCAGTTTTGACGATTTTAAAAAAGTATAAAATATTGTTATCATCCCGCTGTTAATAAATTTTTGCAAATTTACGTAATTTTTGCCGAATTTTTTTTACAGTTTTAGCGATTTTTAATCCATATTATGGCTTGTTCAAAATTTTGCCAATTTTCGCGATTTTTTGCAATCTTCGCAATAAAAGCGGCTTTTTGCGTGGGTTTTAGCAGTTTTAATAATTTTGAAGACTTTAAAACATTATTGGACTTTGTCATCCTGCTGTTGTAGCTTTTCGCCAATTTCCGTTATTCCGCAATTTTTTTTATTTATATGCATGTATAATTGCACTAATTTTTATTAACCAAAAATATAAATTTTTTGCACTGAAAGCGATAATTGATATACAAACATAAATTTATTGTAATTGTAAAATTTATTTTATATCCAAGCAAATGCTCACATGACTCAACATATATATCAGAATACAAAATTCAACATATCATGTAGACACAAAAATTTTATGGTAACTCATATGTTTTATTATCATTTGCTGACATATGTTGACTTTAAAAAATTTGGTAGTTTCAGCATACTGTGTAGACGCCTAACATATACATATATATGCTGACATCAGGATTTGTTGTTATTTTAAAGCATATTATTGTAAGCATATATTTGCTGAGTCAACATATCGTCTAGACTTAAGCTGGGGTCACACGATTGGCACAATGTACCAATTTTCGTCGGCTCACTGCGATACAGTCATAAGTAATAAGCCAAAATGACATTATTACTTAATTAATTCTTGAATAAGTCTATATCGCCTTATTACTAATGCAGTGTGGTGCAGTTATGTAATTATATTTTAATTAGTTGAGAAATAGATCAAGTTTACTTTGTTACTCATGAATTTATTTCAGTGAGCCGACGAAAATTGGTACATTGTGAAAATCGTGTGACCCCAGCTTTAGCTTAAAAAAAGAATTACTCTACTTGAGTTCAATTTGAATATACGTATCGGTATCGGAATCGGTATCGGCGATATTTCTTTTTGAGTATCTGTATCGGATCGGCAAAACAACGTATCGTTACATCCCTAGTTCAAATGGTGATTTCTTGTTTTTCTATAATTAAGATTATTTCTAACTAACTGCATTATTGTACTTTTTTCGTTTATTAGATTAATGGAGCCCCAATATATTAAAGTTATATCTAGCTGTAAATTTAATAAGTAAAGTTCGGCTACAGTTCGGTAGAATTAAAAATTTTCTACCGCGTAAATAAGTGAGTTCAATCGAACACTATTAATTTCGCTGCAATCCAAACAAAGCGGCAACTCTGTTTGGCCTGTTTAATACATAATTGTTAGTGCTCCCCACTTCAGCAGCTGCAACAACAACTACCATTAGCACATTGTTTTTCGGAATTCGTTTTTTTTCGCCATGAAAAAAAAGAAGAAAAAAACAAATACATACAATCAAAAACAAAACAAACAACGTCGCGTCGGTTACGTTGTGGTCGTATTCGTATGTGCTCCCCAAAGTTCACGATTAGAGATGTTCGTTATATTTGACTTTTTTAGCCAAACAGAAATGGGAGTATGTAATTTATTCAAGGATATATGTAGGTATGCATGTGTGTATGGATGTGTTCGTAAATGCATCACAGCAAATGCAATGAAATTTCTCTGATAATCTTTTTTAGTAGCAGTCTTTCTTTATTCTAATCTTTGCTCTTAATAATTTTACCCATAATTTGTATATAAAACTGAGAAATAGAAGGAGCTTGTGATTTAGGGTCCAAGCATAGTTGCCATGAAAATTATCATCAGGAGGAAAATTTTTTTGTGGCATACCTATGCCATTTTAGGAATTTTTACAATTATTGACATTAAAAAGTAATTTTTAGTCCACCTTGCCATAAAATACCTTCTTTGCAACCTGGAAGAAATTTCTATATGTCATAGTTTTATTTTTGCCAGCCATTTTGAACTACTCTTCGTGCCACAAAAAATTTGGCCTGTTTAAGGCCCTGATTCACCATCCTACACGATCGCACAATTCATTCACAAGAAAATCTTGCAGAAGTCTGACCCACTTTAAAAAATCGCTTCGAAATTGTGTTTTAGGTACAAAAATAATGCAAAAACAACATTCTCAGCTTTCTGACAATAAAAACAACTCTGATCGTATGCAATCTTTCATTTTATGAAATTTTTCATAAATATTTCAAAAATCGCACGACTTGTCAAAAAAATCTGTCACACAGTTGCATTTTTAATCCACACTACCACACTTTTTTAGCACACATGTGATATTTGGCAGATCGCGGGATTGTGTAGGATAGTGAATCACGGCCTTTATCATTATGCAGGTAATATTTGTTTTTTGTCATCATACTTGTTATTTTTGTTTGTTGTATAGCGTAGTCAGCAATATACATCTCTGCAATTAATTTTCAATTTATTTTATCCATTTTTCGATCAAAAATTATTATTATTTTTTTTTTACTTTGAAAATATCCACACATATACTTGCATATTTTCAGTGTTGCCAACTTCACTAGGTTTACCAATTTTTAATAATGCAGAGAGAAAACCTTTTTTTTAATTTAGCGATTGAAAACGTATATGTATGTATGTAAGTAAGTATATTTTGATCAATTTATTTAATGTTGTAGGGCAAAAAGGAATTAATATTGGATGAAAATTAAATTTTGCATAAAATCTCATTTGATTGGAAAGGAAACAGGAAGAAGAGGAATTACATATATGTAGTTGCTTTACTAACTTATGATCGTTTTTTTTTTTGGCAAAAGGAAAATGCATATTGGCATTTTCTTACTTGCCAGGAAGTTCTGATGATTGTGTTGCTGGTAAGCAATCAAGAGAAACTTCTAACAAATTTAGAATAAAAAATAGATTTGCATTATACATATACTTAACACGTTAAGGGCCAATATTACTAACTCTGTTTAAATATCAATACATATTTATGTATGTAAATGTCAATGATTTTCATTATTTTTTTTTATAGAAAAAATAACAAATATGAATTGATATTTAAATAAGTTGATCAAATGAGCTCTAAGTACCGTCCATAGGGTACTTGTTAATTTAAGGTTGGAAGGTGTAGTTGACGTTTTCGTTTATTTCTTCAGTTGTATGAAAAACACAAAATATAACAGAAAGTCAAGAGATTTCTTAATTTTTGGGAGAAATTTGTAGTGTAATTTTTTTAAACATAATTGCAAAGCTAGAATTCCATAATATGCTAGAATTCCACTAATGCAATTTCAGAGCAGAATTTTTAGAAAGTTGCAGCAACAAAAATTACAAGCACAAAGTACTCTGTGTCAAATCATTGATATTTTGAAACCCAACAGCTGAAATTGTACCATTATAAGCGAGCGGACAACTTTAATAACCGGACAAAAATACTGCGACGGTGAATGCCTGATTATGGGCGGTTTCACTGTATATATCACAAACTAGAAATATGTACGCACATACATGTGTATGTATGCATATTCTGGTAAAGTGCTAATCTTGTTGAAAAAAAATATTAAAGAATGTATAAGAAGTGAAACATTTGTAGTAAAAAAAAATCGACACTATTATTATATTGAGTTGAGAACAAAATTTTTAACATTTTGAAAAAGAAAACTTGGAATTAAAAGCACGATTTAAATTAAATTTTTGAAAAAGTAGATTTTTCGCCGTTTTTTTGAAGAATAAAGTTGGTTAATTATTTCGCTATTATAAATAATTTTTGCAAAAATACTATAAGGCCGGGTTTCCATCTGTGTGCCATGTGCCACACAAGCGTAAAAAAGCGTAACCAACTAATTACTAATGAAAAAGAGTTTCATTCAGACACGTATTTATTAAGTTAAACAGTTTCATACATAACTAATAGTCAATTTTATAGAATCCAGCATGATTGCAAACTGTCTAAATCAATAAATATATGTCTGAATCAAATAGTTTTTCATTAGTAATTAGTTGGTTACGCTTGTTTGGGCAAACGACACACAAGAAATGCCAGATGTAAACTCAGCCTAAGAAACATTACAAAGAAATTTTTTATTCAAAATTTTAATTATTGAAGGAGCCCGACAGCTAGTTTCCAAATAGACCTGTTTTTGTATTATACATACATATCATATGTAAGACCTTTTTTTCTCAAATTCCAAAGCTGGAACCAAAAAAATATTATCATGCCACCTTGAGAAATGATATGTTTTTAAATATTTCCAAAAACATTAACTACGCCTGGCGAAAGATAACAAAAATACAACAAAATTACTGGAAAAAATCCCATTTTTGGGATTTTTCAAACAATTTTTGGGAATTGCCGGGAAATCAAAAGCAAGTTCTATTTGTTTTTAAATGTATTAATTGCATCATTTTGCACCTAAGAGAGACTTTTCAGACGAAACTATTGATAAATTCGAATTATATAGCATGCCTTTGTGTAAGACCCCTGTCTTCTCGGAAAAATCTTTATATGTACATATGTTTGTAAGCAGATGCAGGTAATTATAAAAATATTAGTACAAATATGTTTTTATATATTTGCTGGTAGCTGTATTAATTGAATATAATCGTGTAATATTCTTGTATGTAATTATAGAGCTACGCCTATTTTTGAAAAATATCTAAGAAAATACGCGTAATTATACTTGTACACTATATTACCCATATTCCCAAAAGCGTTTACTTTATTGACTCCATCGGCAGTTTCCCATAGGCTGTCCATAAAAAATCACATGTGTGTAAAAATTGCACTGACAGCGAGCAAACAGGCCATTCGCATTGCACTCTACACCCCCAAAAAAATAACCTATCTTCATTATATAAAGTCTTGTCACCATAACTTTCAAATGCGGCGTTTCTCGCAAAAATTTTTTATAACCATTTTTGTTTAGAATAAATATCACAACATTTTTCATTAACATAGTTTTGTCCTATCATGGTCCTTTCATGGGATGAAATTAAGTTTTTCGGGAAAGTTTTTTAACGGCTCTCGTTAAAAATGCCAACATATCGCTCCTCTATTGCAACGCACAGTGGCGTGAAATAAAAAAGTGCTTCTGCATCGAACGTTATCGTAATCCTTACTTGGCCGATCAAACTTCTTTCTCTATACATACATATGTGTAATAAATCCTTATTTCTATTATGGCATTTAGAAATTTATTCATTGCATTCACTTATTTTTTTTATATATAATTAAATCATATATGTGACCTTCTCAGAGAAAAGGGACCTAGTGTGTGAAAATGAAATTTTGAGAAAAACTCATTTCATCTTATTCTACACCCTTTTTATGTACCAGAATCCACTCTTAAGTCCAAACCCGTTTTTTGACACACTAGGTCCCTTTTGTCGGAGAAGATCACATATGTTATCCTTATGAGGTTGCATTACCAATCTTTTAATTTTTGTTGAAACTTGTTACTTAAAACAAGTTTATTTATAATAAAAAAAAATCTACAAAAAAGAGCGTGAAATTTTTTGCCACATCCAAAAATTAGATTTTTTGCAAACAAAATTAAAACTTTCGACCAATGCTGGATGTAGGGTGCACCATCAAAATTCTCTAAAATCTAATTCACAGTCTTTATCAATGCCTTCTCTGAGAGAGAAACAATCAAAGTTTTTATCAAATACTCAACAATTTTTTAAAATATTCCAAAAAAAATTAAGAATACTTCTTTTACAAAATATACAAAATTTTCTCATAATTTTCAAAAATCCAAATAACAATTTTTTTTTTATATAAATTGTAATGAAGTTTTCTTTCACAAACAACAAAACCAACTAATTTTTGCCAAGTAACAAAGAAGTTATGTACTAACGATTAAAAAAAGTCAGGCCCAAAAATTTAAAAAAAAAAATTCAAGTCAAATAACTTGGAAACTGTAAGTGATAAAATGGTGCTCTAAGCATTTTTTATTTCATTTTTGTTAACTTTGATTGTACGGTTGAAAAAAATATTAAGATCGGGCGATATTTACAAAAGTTACAAGCTCCGATATTTAGAATTTCGATACCCGCAGTTGCCCATTTTGAGGCTCTCTGGCGCTACCCTGTCTTACAAGTGGGTGCCGCCAAATATACTTTCTCAAAAGTTCAACACTTTTTCTTTCCAAAACAGTTAGTTTCATTGAAATCGGTTCACTACTTCAAAAGTTGCGGATTTTTTACCACTTTTTTTTAATTCACGCCACTGTGCAACGTAGTCATAACTCAAAAAAGCTAGTTTGCCAGAAGACGAGTTTAAAGTTTTCAATTTACACACAACTTAATGGAAAAAGAAAATTAAATTTTTTTAATTAATTTTTTGAGATATGACTACGTTGCAATAAGGAGCGATAAATATTCGATTATTCGGGTGAATTTTTTTTCTAAATAAAATGTTTTATATTTTTACTATAAAAATAGAACATTTGGATTTTTTTTTTATTTCTTCCATTTGTCGAATAAAATTGAATATTTATCAATGCAAACAAATTATTTTATTCGAAACGGTAAGTATATTTTTTTTGAGCACGTACTTACTTTTTTAAAGCAAAATTATATTTCATGTATTAACCGTTAATCGAGCTTTGTATCAAGAATGATACATTTCGTTTCTATTTCAAAAATTTTTCTGAATGGCAACACTATATGGCACACCTGTTTTCACAATATGTAAATATTGTTATTTCCCGTATTTAAAACATCGTTTGAAAAAATAAATGTAAGTAGGCTATGAGAAATTGAAAAAGTTCATAATATTGTCTTTGTATCACATTTGATACATACTAAAGTTTTGTGAATTTTGTATAGAACAAGTGTATGTTTTTTGCCGCTCGTGCTATTTTGTGCATTTTTATTATTTGAAAAAAGATATTTGATTGTGTTAATTTATTAAAATGTCTAGTTCACGGTTTTTGACTTTGGAAGAACTTGTAAATGATGTTTTTAACGAGAGTTTTGGTGGAGAAGATGGAGATTTATCAGATGTCTCTGATATTTCGAATATATCTGATGACGAGTTGGAAGATCAGGAAAATAGCTCTGATGATGACGAAATTCACAACGCAAGTTCTGATCCATCATATAAAGCCAAAGATGGAACTTCTTGGCAAAGAGAGCCTTGCTCAACTGGAAGATTGGGAACGGAAAATATCATCAATATGCGCCCAGGTAAATAAAAAGTAATTTGAAAAAAGAACAAATATGAGACCAATGCTTTTAGGTGTTACAAGATTTGCTTCAAGTCGTGTTTGTAATATTCGGGACTCCTTTTTATTATATTTTTCGCCACAAGTAACAAAAATTATAATCGAGAACACTAACAATTATGGAAAACATCTATCTAGATGAAGAATCGCTTTATGCTTATTTGGCTGTTTTATTATTGGGCGGAGTGTACAAGTAAATAAAAATAATAGCTTTTCAAAAGAAAATGTAAATATATCTTTTGCATTATAGATCCAAAAATGAGACCTTACATGATATGTTTGATGAATATTATGGACGGCCCATATTTCGTTCAATAATGTCTGAAAGATCATTCTTGAACATTCACAAAATCATGCGGTTTGATAACGTTTTAGACAGGCGTGCTCAGAAAAGTTCGGATAAGTTTGCGCCAATAAGAAACCTTTGGGACAAATGGTCTGAAAGTCTATCACAGTTTTATAACCCAAATGACTGTGTGACTGTAGATGAGCAACTTTTAGGTTTTCATGGGCGCTGTAAGTTTCGACAGTATATACCATCAAAACCAGAGCGGTATGGTCTAAAGTTCTGGCTGCTTGTTGATTCGCGTTCATGTTATGTGTGGAAAATACAGCCGTATTTGGGCAAAGATGTATCTGGCGTTCCAGAGCGAAATCAGGGTGAACGGGTCGTCCTTGACTTAGTTGATGGACTTAAGGGGCATAACGTTACAATGGATAACTTTTTTTCTTCGCACAGTCTTGATCAAAAACTTTTGCAACGAAATTTAACAATGGTTGGAACAATGCGGAAAAATAAAAGATCAATTCCTCCAAAGTTTTTAGTATGCAAAAAAGTACCAAGATATGAGTCATCATTCGCTTTTACCCCTAATACAACTCTTGTTAGTTATATCAGCCACAAAGACAAATGCACAATTGCAATGAGCACAATGCATCATGATCAAAAAGTTTTGAACGGTCCAAAGAAACTACCCGAAATAATATCGTTTTATACCTCCACTAAAGGGGGAGTTGACAAAATGTTAAGTAGTTACAGCTGCAAACGTAAAAACAATCGCTGGACAATGGCTGTTTTTTCGAACATAATTGCTGTTTCTGCTTTAAACGCCTATATTATTTATAACGAAGTAGACACAAATTGGAAAACTACTCAGAAACATACAAAACGTAAGTGTTTTCTTCATGAGTTGGCAATCTCACTCGCAAAGCCATATATGGAAAAACGTAAAAACCTTCCTCGAAGTGAATTTTCTTTGATAATATACTCAAAACTTTCAAATCAAAATTTTAATGAGTCAAATGACAGTGAAGCTGGTCCTTCTAAAAAAAGAAAAGTTGATGATTCTGCAAAAAAGAAACGTGCAAAATGCCAAAAGTGTTACACTTCGGGCGAAAACAAAAATAAATGGACGTCTTATTTCTGCTGCTTGTGCAAAAAGCCATGCTGCAATGAGAAGCACTAAAAGTATTTGCGCAGATTGCATTAGTAGTCTATAAATTAAAATTTTATTAAATATTGTATAATTTAAACAAAGTCTCATTAAAAACAAATAAAAAAAACAAACATTTGTACTTTTTTAAGAGTTGTTTTCTTTCGTTGTTCAGTGTGTATCAAATATGATACAAAGGAAGAATTATGTATTTTTTTTGAAGCTCAATCTACGGTTAAAAAATGTTTATGTGATATCAAATTTAAGCGCTTTTCGGTTCAATGTACTTTTGACTCGAAAAAAAAGTTGGCAGCTCTGCACATTTTTCGTGCTTGAAATATCATGAATACAAAAAGTGCGGAGGAGAGCAAGTGTTTGGGGGCTTGTTCTGCACATGTTGGTGTGATTGTACGAAAAAAAACGACTTTCAGCAAAGTCTCGTAAAAAAATAATAGTCGTGCCAGAACGAGTATCTTTTAAGCTCTCTTCTTAAGTTTTTTTTTCACATCGAGAAGGCAATGAAATGTTTTGCATAGCAACACAACAACACCGCAAATCCCATTATTAAAGCATTACGCATTAAACACATTCACCATAGCAAGCTACCGACTACCAAATGTCAAGGATAGAATACACATGTTTATATGAGAATAATTCTTTTGAAGACAGCAAGGCAACATGGCGGCAGGTTGTTGTCTATGCTGATTTTGTCGTTATAGTGCAATTAAACTAATTTCTATTTTGTTGGCTACAATGAGAAAGTTCAGTATTGCCAGTATAATACAAAATGTTGAATGAATGATTTTGTGCAATTATTTCATATTATTTAACAGAAATAATATCCAAAAATTGATGTTAGGAATAAATTGATTCGTTTTTGTACTTTTACGTGAAATGAGTACATTTTAAAAGAGTAATTAATTTTTATAAATGCAAAGCATATAAAAGTGGCAATACTGAACTATGTATTTGTACTTGAATATCAACTGCAGATGGTGCTACTGCCGTCTCCAAAATAATTAAGTAGCCGGCTACAGGCGACAAATGCTGCTAGCGGCATTTGAAGTCGTGTGTTCGTGTAGCCTGCTGTGATGAATGTGTTTAATGCATAAGTTTGCATTTTTTCTTTGCGGGAAAAATAACGACTCTTGCCGCCCTTGTATGAGGAACAAATACATATGTATGTACATATGTAACAAATTTGTATGTACAGAGAAAATTATGTTTTAAATACGGGAAAAAGTTATTATAATTCTAAATAGTTTTAATTAGAAAAAAATTTAAAACAGTACCATTGTGTGTATAGCATTAAACACATTCACCACAGCAACACAGAATACACAGAAGTGAAGAAAGTGACAGGTAAAAAAAGCTCCAATCAGGTTTTTGTTAAAATTCATGGAAGAAAGAGAAAAGTATAGTGTATATGATACTGTAGTGTATTACTACTTACCAATTAACACAGCTAATAAAAATGTATTGCACTAGAAAGACGTAGCAAAACAAAACCGACGACAAAATTTGAGGGAAAACGAGACAAACTGAAAAATACCCGTATCTTCCGTCTCGTGACACTTCTGTGTGTTTTGTGACAGCAAGCTATCGACTACCAAATGTCAACGATAGCATACACATGTTTATATGAGAATAATTCTTTTGAAGACAGAAAGGCAACATGGCGGCAGGTTGTTGTCTATGCTGATTTTGTCGTTATAGTGCAATTAAATTAATTTCTATTTCTTTGGCTACAATGAGAAAATTCAGTATTGACATTACAATACAAAATATTGAATGAATGATTTTGTACAATTATGTATTTCATATTATTCAACAGAAATAATATCCAAAAATTGATGTAAGAAATCAATTGATTCATTTTTGTACTTTTACGTGAAATAAGTATATTTTAAAAGAGTAATTAATTTTTATAAATGCAAAATATATAAAAGTGGCAATACTGAACAATGTATTTGTAGTTGAATATCAGCTGCAGATGGTGCTGCTGCCGTCTCCAAAATAATTAAAGGCTCCGTTACCCGACTGTAGAAATCGCAGATGTAAGGTAAATGTAAATGTAATGTAAATGTAAACGTTTGAGCGCTTATAGAATACTTAAAAACGTGTCATGTGTTTTCGACATAAAAAAAAACTTCTTTGTGCACACACACATACATACTACATAAGTATACTTATGTATAATATTTAAATTCATGAAATTCATTTTGATTGAAATTTGCATACATATGTATACGGACATACACATGAGTATGTATGTATGTATGTATTAGAACTTATACGTAAATAATATATAAAATAGTAATCTTTTAATTAATCCAAGATTTTTTAATAATTTCGCTGAAACTATTTTAATTTACTTTCTTTTGATGGCCTGTTGGAAAAAACTAATTGAGTTTTTGAAATAACACCTTTTAGAACGAAAATGCGCCTAGAGGTTTTGAAAATTATTTTTATTATTTTATTTAAATGAACTCAATTATAATAATTTTAATAGCAGCTGTAACGCTCAACCGTAATATTTGTCATTGTACATTACCAGAACAGATTTTGAGCAACTTCATCGGAAAGACGAAGTATTTAGTTCAGAGAAACAAGTCGAGGCAAAATTATCGGCGGCGGCGGCGGCGGCGCAGTAGTTTTGTGACCGGCGGTGGCGCTCCGAGAGAATTTTTGGCGGCGCAAATAACTATATGAAAATTTAAAGATAAAATAAAAATTGAAACTGAAAGTTGATTTTCAAAATTTTTTTTTTCGGAAATTTGTCTTTTTAAGCAGACAAAATTTCGGCTGATTTTGAGCCAACGCGAGTCGATATAGTCGGCGGCGGCTTAATATACAGAAAAATAACCGGCGGTGGCGCGCCGTCGGCTTCGAGCCGGTCGACTTGTTTCTCTGATTTAGCTCTTGAATTTCCAAGAATGTGTATGCTTGCAGTAGCACCTCAATAAAATCTTTATTTTCTCGTTTTATCCTTTTCTTATTAATGTTCGTACCTACTCATAATAATTTAGTTTTATTTACAAACAATATACATATGTATAATTTTTAACAAAAATACATATATATGTACATATACAGGACTTTTTGTTTGCTGGGTGTTTATCAGTATAAAAAAATCATATAAAATGGAAAACAGCTGTTCGAAACATTGATGAGAGTTCAACATCTTCACATTATTTTTGATTGCATGGAAAAAGTACCAAAACTATTTAAATGGTATCAAATCATTATTTTATACTTACAAACATTGTAATGACTTTGACATTTAGTGAAATTACAATTTAAGCTTCATACCTGTATATACATATTTACATTACAACGTATTATAATTAAAAAAAAAATTATTTGTACAAGTTCTGACTAATGCGAGAAAAAAGAAAATTACTCTCTGAATATGCAAAAGTTATCCAAATTGCTGGAACGCAAAAAACCATAATTGCACATCTTGAAATATTAATGTTGCTTACTTTTTACATTAAATTTAATTCAAGTCGCTTAAAACGCATAACATTATATAAACAAAAAATTTGCATCATTGGCAACAGCTGTAAAAAGTAAACGAAAATGAGTTCCATAAAGTGAATTATTTAAAAAGAGCATTTTTTATATTAAAGAAATGGAGAAATATGCACAAATGCACTTACTACAACTTCAACTTTGTTCAAAAAAACTTCCATTTTGCTTTTTAATAGATTTGTGTGTAAAAACTTTTTACCTATATTTGGAAATTTTCTGAATAATTTTTCAGTTTCACATGTAAACAAAAAACAGCTGATTATTTAATTCTTGTCCGAACTTACCCAGAAGAAAAAGTTCGTACTAGTTTGTACAGGAAATGAAAAAAATTACTCTCTCATTCGCTCTCAAAATTGCACAAAAATTGCTATCTGGAACGCTTTCGGATAACTTTGTACAAGTTCGGACTGTTTTGTTATGCATCTGGAACAGACCTATTATAATTATTAAGATTATACGTAACTATTTTTATTTTTAAGCCCCGACTAAAAAGGGGTGCTATAAGTTTGTAGTGTGTGTCTGTGTGTCTGTGTTTCTGTGTATCTATTTATCTGTGTGTCTGTCTGTGTCCACGTATAGGCCAAACGGCTGGACCGATTTTCATTTAGTTTTTTCTGTTTGAAAGATGACTTGATCCATTATTATTATTACATAGCTATGTTTGAAAAAAATCGGTCCAGCCGTTTAGAAGATATAACTAACATCTTTTCTGAAAAAAGTCGAGGGTTTTTAAAATTTTTAATTTTTGTTATTATTGGTATTATTTTTAAATAAAAATAGTTTTTTGTACGCTTGAATGTATGTTTGTACAAATTCATACATTGCGCATATAGATATGTGTATGTATGTACATATATTAACAAAAAATAAACACATACGATTGGCAAACTCTGGTTAGATTTTATAAAAAAACTTTTTAGAAAACTAAATTTATTAAATATGCCATGTATGTACGTATACAAATTAACCAAAAGCTTAAATTATTAAAAGAAACAAAAGTACCAAATCAGGGCTATTGTGCCTCACTCTCATTCAATATACATACATACATTTACAGTTCTACATTTACAGTCGGGTAATTCTGCCTTAAGTAGCCGGCTACGAGGCGACAAATGCTGCTAGCGGCATTTGAAGTCGTGTGTTCGTGTAGCCTGCTGTGGTGAATGTGTTTAATGCATATGTATCAATGTAAATGCTAATGAAAATTGCCCATACCGTAATAAAACCAACGACAGATACAGTGTGACCAGATCCTAAAAATTTTTGCGGATAAATTGACTTCAAAATAAAGCTAAAATATGCTAAAAAAAATTATTATTAAAGTGCTAAAACATACTGCTAAAACTAAATATTTACCTCTTTTAATCCAATTGTTTCTTTTAAAGTTGTTATTTTTGTAATTTCTGCTTACATCGCCTTACTAATAATTATTAAATAAAATGTATTTCCTTTGAATGAAACAGATATTTTTTTAATTACAAATTATTTCTTGAACCTAAACTGCATTATGTATAATGAAAAACTGGCATGAAGTTAGCATAAGTGGCAAAATGAAACATACGCTTAACGATTTTTGGCCCATAATATTATTACATTAAAAATCACGCTAGTATTTAATAGTGGGTAAAAAAAGTACATCATGCGCCGACTTTTAATGACAAGTTTTATGGAGGAACTCGTGTATAATAATAATGTTTTTTAGACTGCCGGCCTTTGGCCGGGGTTAAGGACTTTCTCCACCAAGGTATTTCCTGAAACTGCGGAGCATAATAAAGATTTCTGTCTTTGCAAAGTTTCCCTGCTTAAAAACGTTTTCTAGACTGCTAGAAAATTTAACTTATTTAAATTTCGTCACTTCCCAGAAAAAAATAGTGATTTGGAAGCAATAACAACAACAAGCACTAACGTAAGGCGGACTATCTAGCAAAATAGAAAGTTATTACAAAAAATTTTGCTAGCCAGTAATTTTTGCATCTGAGTATTACTTCTTTGAAGCACTTTAGTAAGCTAAATGTGTTGATTCTAGCTGGCTCATATCGAACAAAAAAATTCCTTATTCATTCGCAACATCAAGTGATTCTGTAACATTGTATCCCTCAAAAATATGCTTCGGGAAAGCAATAATTTTTGCTGGGTTATGCTAAGTAAATACTAGTTTGTCACTATACATAAAGTATTTAAAGCAAACCAAAAATATTAATTCACGGACGGTTCTTCGAGAAGAATTCGTTTCTCACTTACGTTTCGTTTATAAACAACGTTTAAAAATTGGTTTTTGTAAAATATTCTAAAGCTTTCGTCTATTCAATTTTTACGTAAAAAGTACAAAGTTTGTACAGTCTTAGGATACGGTATTTATAACGTGCACAGATCCAAAGTTGCGAAACATTGTAACCATCAGCACCAACTTGGCAACCGATGCGCTGATTGATTGTTTGCGGTGTTCTAAATACTTGTCAACGACGTTTTGAAAGGGTATGCATTGTCAATGTTTTGTTCTGCAGTGTTATGAAACACTACACTTTGTTGGAAGGCAGTTGACGTTTTGGAAGTCAGCCTCTTTTACGTATAAGAGATATTGTTAAAAGTTATGTAGATTAATATGAAAAATGCTAGAAAATGCTAAATAAAAAATTGAAAAATGCTAACGAAAATGCTAACTGCTAAATCGAAAATTTTGCAGCTAAATCAACAAAAAAAAAATGCTAAATTTAGCTGCAAAAATGCTAAAATGGTCACGCTGGACAGATATTTAATTTCTTGACAACAACAGCAACAACTACCTACTCGTTTAATTCTGTCGGTAGAACACGATTATGTTCTGATTAAAGTTCTTATCTCTCATAGAATTTATTACACTTCTTTTAAAATGTATGTGCCTACAACGTAATCGCCAGTCATGCACTGGAACTGCAATTGCTAACAAGCAGTAAGTGCATGTGCATTTGCATGTGCATGTGAAGAGAACTATTGTATTTTTTATTAAAGGAATGTCCCGTTTTTTTTAACGTTTTTCTGGTGTAATCGCATCAAGTTAGTGTACTTAAAATGCCTACGGACTTGTTTTTATTATCAACTTTAATTAGAAATTATAATAAAGACAGGAAATTAATTTCCTCCTTTGGCGTTTATCACAGGAAAATTTGTTTAAATAGACTGGCTGTGCCTGACGGAATTTTAAAAATATAGTGCAAGTAAACGGTCAGTAATTTATTTATAATCAGATCAAATTGCGTTTTTCCTACACATTCATAAGTTTTATAGGAAGGCACACACATGCACATGCAAATGCATAAATAAATACATACATACATATGTATGTACATTAATAAATACATATGTATGTAAGTACCCAGTTGGCCAACTTATCGAAGAGGACACTCGTCAACGACCGCTCAGGGAACTTTCTAAATTCCTCATGCACGATATCGACAATTTAAACGAAATTGTAGTTCACCACAATTTGAGCGACAAATTCCTGCTAGTTGTCCTCTAGTAAACACTTTTGATGACTATATGAGCAACAATGACTTTTTAATTTTGTCCTCAATTCAACTTTTATGTGGACAGCAGGGTTACCGTTCATACGACTAAAGTCGCAATTTGACCCTTTTTTAGCGGTCTGCGACTTTTTTTTATTTGATTTTCTTAGGACTTTTTACCCTTTTTTGTGTAAAGATTCTCACAAAAAACATTAAAATTGGAAATTTTCACAAATTTTCAGTAAAAGTTTCAAAGAATAGTGTTAGCAAAAAAGCGTTTAAAATAAAAATTTTGGTTTTGCAGTGCTTATTTTACAAAATTATTTTTAGCTTCCGAGTCAATGTAAGAAATAGTTGTCGTAAAACATACAAGAGTGTACTAACATGTGAACATTTTGAAACTAGCTTTGCTCAGAAATGCTGTCAGCTTTAAATTTAATAGACAAAGATATAGAAGAGTGAATTCCAAAAAAGTAATATTTATGTATGTAGTATAAAATACATTCACCAAAAAAAAAAAAAATAGGATATATGGCGCCAAGATCAAACGAATAGAATTGAAGTGAAGAGCTCACGGGGTTCGACATGTTAGAATTTTGTAAAAAATATCTTGATTTTGGCAGCATACGACAGCCAAATTTATTAAACTTAAGTAAATTTCTTCAGTATGCATACAAGAAAATATGTATTGAAGCACATACAATAATGCAACAAATATGCAATAAGCTTTTTGTTTTGATTCAATAATATTTTTTAATAAAAAAGCGTTTAAAAAGATGTGCAACTTTTATTTTCTCACGCGACTTTTTTGTGCGACTTTATTTTTATAAAACGACCTTTTGTGCGACTTTTCAAAAATTCCCAGCGGTAAGCCTGGTGGACAGTATGAGAGATAGTGTTATATTTTGTGTCCATTAATATTGGAGATGACAATATGAGTGACAATGTCTTAATTGCTGCCCTCAATACAATTTTGTTGATGGCAATATGAGCGACAATGTCTTACAATTTGTCTTCAATCAAGCAAATGAAAATGTCGGCTTCTTGTTTTCGATGTTTTAGATGCTGCAGCAGCAGCATGGTAGTAAGCGCGAAAACTTATAACATGCAGTCCCATTTCGAAGTCCCGGTAAATCAGTAAATACTTTAAATGAAAAGGAAACAAACAGGAAAGGAAAACTTCCTATGATTAAATAGTTGACATTGATGCCTACTCTGTCACTAATCAAATCATAGGTTACATTGCCGTTTTTTTTTTTTTTTAATATCACTAATGATAAATGATATTTCTGAGGATGATGAATTAATATGAATGATGAACTTAAAGGCCAGTTGTTCGAAAATGTCCTCACTGATCTGTTTGAGCTGTCAACATCAAATCATCGATGCTTTAACATTGTCGTGCAGCTCAGGGTGGCGTTGACCTGAAGTAGTTAGCACGTTGACTACAAAACCGAAGGTCGTGGGTTCTAGCAGGGTCACCTACAAAGTCATTAAACACCAACAACAACAACAACAACAACAACAACAACAACAACAACAACAACAGCAACAAGCATTTTTCTGATGTGCATTAGTGTTCCTTTGTATCAGTTGTTGCAGAAAAGTTCAAGTGATGAAGGCATAGATGCTGGTCGCTGAACTATACCGGCTTCACTAATCCTAATCTCTTCTCCGTCGGTATTGTGTAGCAGAATCATCGGCGAAGTTAAATAACCCATTAAATAACTACTAAATACAGCTTTGAAAATTTAGTACGCCTCATTAATACCAGAGGCGCTGCAACACTGCCGTAACAAAAAAGAGAGTTGTAAAATGAATGAAGTATTCCCCTAACTCTTCCTTCACCATCTTTCTTCTCTATCACTACCCCTTTCCTAAAGAAGGTAACGCCTAATAATGGTAGTATGCATTCATTAAAAAATAAATAAAAACCTATCCTGCAAGATATCTGAAACACATGGCCAACTGGGTAGATACACAATAACATAATATGTGTACTTATGCTCGCGAATAAAAACTTCTGACTTTGACACAAAATCCTCATTTTAAGGTTGAAAAGTTATCAGGGCTCTAAAACAAAGAAGTGCTGATTAAATAAAAATTTTGCATGCCTGTTTCTCATATAATAATTTCACATACATACATACATATGTACATCCATACACATCTACATACGCACACACATAAGCAAGCGTGTACACACTTATTTGGATGGACTATTGCGAATTTTCCATCAAACTTTCGAATATTAGTCTGATAAATTTTATTCGACTATTCGAATAAACCAGAAATTAAAATGGAATAAAATTAAAGTGTTAATTAATATAATTTCAATTTTATATTTTTTAGCAAACATTTTTTTATATTCGAACAATCGCTTAAATTTTCGACTTTATTTTGGAACCTCAATTCGCATTTACCATTGGAGTTGAAAATTATTTAAAGCAAGAGTTTAAAAACTATTATTCCAGTAACTGAATAATAGTTTTTATAAATTAAAGTAGATATTTTTAACTGCTACATAATTATTAAAAAAAATTTTAAATTTTGTTCGACTAATTTAATATTAAAATAAAGTATTTTTGAGTATGTATTAGTTTTCTGCACAAGACATCTTATAAGAACTTTCAAGACATGAGGGATAGAGCTGCAAAACTATCGATAGTACTATCGATAGTATCGATAGTTTTGTTTTAAATGAAATATCGATAGTTTTTTCCACTATCGATACTATCGGCAAAAAAAAACAAGTAATTAAAAGAGTAAAAATAATTTGCAGCTTTGAAGCGAATTATCCGTAGTTGATTTATGCTTTTGTACAGCGATGGAAAAGTTGGTACAATTGTATATTTTTAGCGCTATTTGAATGCCAAAAGTACCGTAGCACCGCAATGACCCATTTAGCACTACTGGAATCTGTTTATATTATATTACATGCCAAAAATAGCATTAAAATATATTAACCCCCTTATGCAAAAAATAATGCGTGCTTGAAGTGTACATTAAAAAAGTTTCCATAGAAAACCCGGTTTTAACGTTCACTTATTTTTTTGCACAAGGGGGTTAATCTTTAGCTCGAAGGTATTAGAAAATTAAGTAAATCAAACGATGTTTTCCGGTACTTAAAGAATTGCTGGAGGAATGTTATTTATTCCAAATTCATCTGCAAATGTGGAAATTTTATTTTCCTACCAAGGAGAGAAGCATCGACTGTGATACTGTTATATTCAGATCCCAGCAACTAATATTCTTTGAGCTAGTTTTTCACATAAAGATAAACTCTACTTGTCAGTTAACTGCAGTTTAAACTTAAAACTTTGTTTTTCAGATAAAGATTATCTAGTTAAAAATCTAGGAACTAGGAACTATCAAATGATAAATATACATACATACATATATAGACATGTATAAAATAAATACTACGCAATTGAAAAAAAAACAGTTTCACTGAAAAGTTCAAAAAATAAATAAAATGGATGCTTCTTATGACGACGAAGATTTTAGCGATTATTAAACCTATAATAACTTGGATAGGACAATTGTGAGAAATATAAAGGAGATACGAACACGCCAAAATGTTTTTTATGTGTGTAATGAATTGGAATTCTTTCAAATATTTCGTTGGATTTAAAATTTTATGTTCTTTTGTAGTTTATTTTTGGAGCGACACTATTTTTAAGTCCATATTACTTATTTTTAAATTCTTAAAAATTTCAAAAAACTTATAGAAGTTTTTTAATATAAATTTAAAGAATTGTCATATCGCTTTTTAAGTGTTGCCCTATTTATATAAAATATTTTCAAGAATGCCATATCTATATTGAAAGCAAAGTATGGCATTTCTAGCTAAATTGACAAATTTAAACCATCGCTGAAAAACAGAATGGGCGGTTAAAACCCGTTTAACTTTGTTTCTTGGTTAACTCAAACGTATGTTAAACTAGGTTTAACTAATTAGTAAAAAACTAGCCCTTTGTGCACCTTTTGGCGTTTTGTTAATTGATTTTTAGTTAATTAAAAAGTACAAGTATTAAAAAAATATAAATAAAGAATTAGGTACAATCGTACTGAAAATATTAAAATTTTTTTTTGAAAGTTAGTACAATTTGTAAATATGACATCGCATCCCTGCTTCTGTATACATAAGTACTTAAATACATATGTATGTATATGAATTTATTTATAAATCCAAGTGTTATTCGACAAATAGTAGTCACAAGTATCTTAATAAATTCAACATCGTCGACACAAAGATACATTTTGGTGGTACTGATATCGCGACGGCCGCCAATCGTCTCTTACGATAAAACTTTAACAGTTAGTGTCTTAAAAGTTATCAACAATTTTCGCATTTTGATAATTCTAAACCAAAAAAAAAAAAGAAAGAAAGAAAGAAAAAGAATATTTTCGATAATATGCCGCTTACGATAAAATTGAAAAAAAGGCTTTATATATTTTTATACACTAATGAAAATGTTGAGGACTCTAGATTTTTTTTCGAGTCAAATGTAGTTTAGGATACTATCGATAGTATCGATAGTTTTACATAAAACTATCGAAACTATCGAGTGGAGCGACTATCGATAGTTTTGCAGCTCTAATGAGGGATTTTTCAAATGCTTTACTACAGCGAAATCTTATAAAACAAACGTTAACAACATTGTTTGCAAGAAATTTGTTCGAGTATTGTAGGTATAAGAGTAAAGAAGAAAACACTTCGTGACGGAAGAATTTGTGATACTAGCTTTTTTCTACGCATAAGCGCGTGTACAAACGTCATGCATGTATGTGTGTACGATCTTTTATTTTTCTGCGCACATGCAAAGGCACACACATGCATTAACATTAGTTGTATGCGGTTAATCACATAATAGCTTGCCATCTACATATTACACACACACTCAAACGCACAATATGAAAAATAACAAGCATACACTAATCAACAGTACTTCTTTTGAGTGTATGTTACAAACAAGCTGTCTTGCGACATCGCTTATTACAACTGATATACACATACACCAATACATCCATAGTGCTTCGCTTATAGTACGACAGCATTTATTATTGGTTTAGTATAATACATGCGACGTGAATACATTGAAAAATCATGACGTTTTTACATTTCAAGACTGTTTGCGCAGCTCTCTAGTATGTATGTATATGGTTAAGGGCTCAGTTACCCGACTGTAATGTAAAGTAACTGCAACAGTAAAAAACAGCTGATCGATATTGTTATGTGAAAATTAATGGAAATGGTTATAGAGATGTAATATAACGTAACCTACTTTTCATATAAAAATATTGATCAGCTGTTTTCTACGTTACAGTTACATTACATTACAGTCGGCTAACTGAGCCTTAATTCCACAGAATGTCACGTATGATGTCACTTACGTTGAAAAATCAATTTAGCTTGTATTTCAGAGAAAATTTTAAATGTTGCTTTATTTTCTTATATGCTTTTGAGGAGCGTAAGTAGCTCTACCTTTGGCAAAATATAAGAAAAAAATTTAGCAGCATTGATCTGAAATACAAGCTTAATCGGTCAACGTACGTGACATTCTGTGGAATTGTCCATATGTGTATGTATTACTTTTTTATTCCTTATGTATTCGAGTCATGGAATAAATCCTAAGCTGCATTCGAACTAATAATAATGATAAATTTTATGTTGTTTTCAAAAATAATTACATATTATTCGAGTAATAGAATAAACTTTTTGTTTTACTCGATTATTCGAATGAATGCCAAACAGCGACTTTTATACGAATAAATAATGCCATTGAATATAATAACTGAGTTTTAGTTTGATTTCCTGTAGAAAAATTTTTGGTTCCATTATTATTCGAGTACATAACGAATAAAAGTTTTATTCGAATAATTAAATAAATTACAAAGTAAAAACTATTATTGGTTTAAGTCCTTATCAGCAAGAATATTTTATTCGTGTAAACGCATAAATTTTCCTACAGTTCATTGCATTGATCAAATGAGTAACAAAGAAAACATTTATTGGTATAATGAAATCAAATATAAAGAAAAAAATTATTTAGTTAAATTAAATTTTATATGTAGTTCCTATTAACAAAATGCTTTTATTCGAGTAAGGCCACACAATTTTTTAGTTTTATTCGACTTATAAGACTAAAGAATAAAATGTTTTATGTTATAATATCGAGTCATAACCGCGAAAAAAACTTAAGCGACATATTTTTTTTTCAATTCGTTTTCTTAACGAAAATCGATTGCCTGCGATTGTGAATAATCGAATTTTGTTAAAAAATAAACCTAGAAAATTATAGTAATTTCATTTTTATATATTGAAAAAAAAAGTAAACTTGCAGCATAAATATTATTTGTTTCTTACTGAATTGCAATAAAAGTATAAACTAGAGACAATATTTTCCATCGGCCAAGAAGTATAGTATGGCTCTCCAAGGGCAATTTAGATAATTATCATAGATACAACAAAAAATTTATAAACATATAATACAGTAATGATAATTTACCCAAGACCTGAAAATGTTAAAGAAAGCGCAGCTCAAAATTTTACATATCACATAGAGTCAGTCTTAAGTCCTTCCGTCCGCCAAAAACACTTTTCAAATTAAAAGCAAAAAAAAAAAAACAGTAATCTAAAAATTGTCGCAAGCGAAGCCTAGATTTGACAAACTATAGAGCTTAAAAACCTTCCGTCCGGCTAAAGGTAAGTCGTCGAAAGCTCTTCCCAAATTAAGCATTACAATGTCTTCCAATATTGAAAATTATCGTAAGGGAAGCCGAGTTTTGACATGCCGTAGAGTTTGAAATCCTTTCGCCTGACCAAAGTCCGACTAGTCGGAAATTCGTCGAAAGCGTATCTAAAGTTAAAAATTCCAAGATTCACTAATATAGAAAATTGTCGAAAACGAGAAAAAAATTAAAGATTGTCCAACATTTTTTGTTTGAATTAAATAATTTTGAGCGATTTTCATTTCTATATTGGGGCGATTTTTCAAGTAGCCAATATTTTTGTCTGCATTAACCTGTTTTGTTTTGTTTCCGCTTATCAAAAAAGGACAAATTAAAAATGTTATAAATTATGTTATGTGTGTGTGTGCCGTTTGACAGATGGAAAGCACTCAGCTGATGATCAGCTGCCCTAATGAATTTAAAACTCGTTACGTCTGGCCTGTTTTAACTCACTTGCTCAAATGCAATTAAGTAAGTATCAATTTTGTGTGTCATTTAACAAGTCAAAATCAAAAAATCATTCGTTCACGCACGGCACACCAGCTGACACCTACAGATGTTTGCCACTGAACAGCCAAGTGCAGTACAACCTTCTTTCGATCTTAACTGGTTTTTTGTTTCTTCATTATTCATCCATGGATAAGTTTTTATTTGAATGCATATTACATACATACATATGCATGTAGTATATTTTTTATATGTATGTATGTATGTATGTACATAAATTGTCTCACAATGATGAACAAGTAACAAGAAAAGCAAAAAAAGAAAAGAAGAAAAAATCGAAAAAAAAAGTCATGTAACTGGTCAACACGTGCTTTTATTACAACATTATTATGACAAGTTGTTTAGTATTGTGCATTCGATCAATGTGTATTTATTGTAAATGCAGTTATTGTTGTTGTTGTTCGTATTTCAGATACAACAACAAGAGCAAGTGACTACTACAGCTTCTGCTAAAGTTGCTGTTCTTGTTGATGATATTGTTGTTTTTCATACAACATACAACGTCCATACTGTGTATGAGTGTGCGTATGTATGTATGTATGTATGTATGTATGTATGTATGTATGTATGTATGCACTTGTGTGATTCAATAATAAAATTCAATTTCAAGCAAAAATGTACATACATACATAAATGCATAATTTTTTACGTTCGTTTGTTTTCTCTACTTTGTTTTTATTTCTTATTTTATTTCAGTTCCTTCATTTTCTTTTTATTTCTTTATACGGCGTTGCCATTGTGAGTCTCAGAGAGAAATAAGGTCGCTCTTGATAGTCAATTTCATTTTTTAAATGCCACCGACGAAGAAACAATTCAAATTTGTAGCTTCAATCAATGTGTGCTGTGATCAGCTGCTCAAATTGAGTTAATTCTCAATTTGAGCAGCTGATCGCAGTCATTGTCATTTAAATGGATAGGTGAATTTGAAAGCAATCTAGTTTTCAATGTAAAAAGTTTTATTGTGTTAGTAAAAAATGTGTGTGTTCAAATTGAATGGAATTGATAGGAAAGCTCATAGCAAAACATGAGTTTTTGCGTAATACATATCAGATTTTTTGCTCAAAACAAGCATACATATTTGTGTTTTTGCTCAAATAATAGTTAAAAATAGCTCAATAAATATGTATTTATGCCTGTGTTTTTTTTTAATTTATTTAATTTTCCTTGGTTTCAAAGGTTTCTTCGAAATCCCATTTTTTGGGAAATCCACTTTATGCCCCCATTTTTTTTTTAAATTTCAACGGTAACGCTGTCACTAAACAAAAGTACTTAAACAAAGTTCATGCATTTTTACAACCCTACCACCTCATAGAAACACATAAAATTTAAATGCATTTTATTTTGTCAGATTTAAGTATATACATACATACATATGTATGTACATATGTACGAAAACAAGTACAAAATATCAGAGCTGTGAGTATGTACAAGACGTACCTACCTATATATAAAGTTTATGACATAAACAAATCCATGCATACACTTGTAGAATTGCGTGTAATCCCGTTCACATGATGACAAACGTCACCGCTAGTGCATACTATTGGGATGTCACAAAAAGCCATAATGTGTACTCAGCATTACTTACGCAGTAGTTTAGGGTGTTAAAATGCCCACGAACAACACCAAACAGTAATTGGAGGTATTTACTTACATACATATGTATGTTCGTACACATCTGTGAATGCATGTGCATTCATATACATGTACGTATGTATGTATATATGTACTTATGTTTTACCAAAAAAGTATTAAAATTAGGCAACACCTTTTGCTCCTAAAAATTCCCTTACATTCCATCATTTCAATGCAACAACAGCATAATAAAACAGCAAACACAAGAGAGCAATGACATGTACATACATACATAGTATAAATTAAGTTTGTTGTTTTTGATTATTTGTTTTGTACTGCTTTATTGCATTTTTTGTTGCCTTGTATTTAATCATGTAGTCAGAAAAATAAGAACAAGCAGCAGCAGCAATTGGAAAAGGAAAATAGCTACATACTTACATATGTATGTATTCTTTGCATTTTTCGTAATGCAATAGCACCAATATCCACAATAGCCTCTATTGAATATAGTGAATTAGAGTTACCAGATTGAATACATTCTTTTTAATTATGATTTCTAGTTCATAGAAAAGAACTACATATGTATCTAGAATTTCAATTAACACAAACAAGGTTATTGTACAAATTATATAAATATAGAAGGTACTTCCATTATCTCATTTTTCTTGACATTCACCTTTTGACCAGTATAAGGATAGTGAAGTTTCCAGTAAAATCGTGCTACCGTATTAATTTAATATTTCCCCTATGTTTCCTGTTTGTTTAAAAATTTTATTCAGAAATTATTTCAAAATTGTTAAGGTTAAAGTTCACAAAGTACATTTTGTGTTCAAGCAGTTTGTGTTCAAGTCAGCCATTTTATGTCATATGCTATTTTTTATCCGGTTCAGAACCAGTTTTCCTATATTTGAGACGGATTTTCACACCGTTAAAGTGATTTTTAAAATTCGTTCACTAATAGAAAATTACATAACCAGAGGCAAACATAGCTTATTTTTTATCCGGTTCGGAACCGGTTTTTTTATATTTAGTTAAGAATTTTTCCGAAAACCTCATTTAAGGGCCAGTTAGGACAATTTTCATGTCGGGTTTGATTGTTTAAATAATTTTAAGCAGGGACAGAAAATAACTGTTATTTTTAAAAATTTACATCAAAAAAGCACACATAAAAAAAAAATTATCGTAGAAAATTTTGGTTCTTATCATTATGATATATAGGTGATGTAGATGCAAATTTTTGTATGACTTTTAAATTTGTGCCTTTTTTGATAAAAGTCAAAAAATAGCTTTTAATTTTGACTTTTATTTTTTAAGGCAAAAATTAAAAGTTATTTTTGACTTTTATTGTTTTACTCAAGAAATAAAAGTTATTTTTTAACTTTTAATATTTTAAGGCAAAAATAAAAGTCATGAATTAAATATTGCATAGTAATACGCAAGTTTTATTGCTTTCAACGCTATAAATGATAAAACATCCGTTATCACAATAATAATAATAACAATAATTTTTATAGACTTCTGTAATATACATCAATTATATATAAATTGGAGGCAATAAAGCTAGCGCATTACTATGCAATACTTAATTCAAGACTTTTATTTTTGCCTTAAAATATTAAAAGTTAAAAAACACCTTTAATTTTTTGCGTAAAATAATAAAAGTAAAAAATAACTTTTAATTTTTGCCTTAAAAATAAAAGTTAAGAAATAAATTTTATTTCTGCCTTAAAAAATAAAAGTTAAAAATAACTTTTTTTCCTTGACTTTTTCGATAAAAGTCATAACAGTTACGGTCCCTGGTTTTAAAACCGGTTTTTGTTTTTTTATTTTTTATTGACTTTTTGTTGGTTTTTATCATTTTGTTCCACATTACCAATGAGTAACAAGTAACAAAACATTCATAATCTTTAAGTATAGTTTCCAAAATATCAGATCAACACGAGCGGAGCCGCGGATAAAAGCTAGTGTATACAGTTAAGAAATTAACTCTACATACACCCATCATTTTTGGGGTTTCAGGAAATTTGGGAAGAAATTAAAAAAAATAATGCCAATATTTAGGGTGCTAATAAATATGTTTATACATAAAATAAAAAATAAAAATATAATTATAAAAAAAACAATAAAAGCAAAAATAACTATTTTAAATCCATAGGAAAAAAGTCTACATACAGGCATAAAATACATGAAAAAATACGTGCAAAATGCTCCAAGTCAAATCATCAAAAAAATAAAAAAAAAATAATCAAACAAATTACTACAAATGACGCTATTGAATTTAAGTTTACGTCATTTGTAATAATGACTTAATTTTAACTCTACTTAAGCATGGTTAAGGTTTAAAAGGCAATGCCGTGATTTGTGGTAAATATTTAGGTTCTTTCAGAGTTAACGGGAACCATTACTACTTTAAGAACATATTAGACCATATTCGGATGCCATTTCTTGACGGCTTGGTACCGGAAATCACAGAATTTTCAAACAAGTTGACGACCTCGAACATTTTGCACGTCTTTTTTCATGTATTTTATGCCTGTATGTAGACTTTTTTCCTATGGATTTTGAATATTTTTGCTTTTATTGTTGTTATTATAATTAAATTTTTATTTTTTGTATAAACATATTTATTAGCACCCTAAATATTGGCATAATTAATTTTTTTAATTTCTTCCCAAATTTTTTCAAACCCCAAAAATGATGGGTGTATGCAGAGTTAATTCCTTAACTGTATATAAATTGTAATGCCTACAAAAATACGAAAATTCCATAGCTTAAATTACAGCCGTAAATATGGATTTGGCCATTTACTGTAAAGAAATGGTGTCACACTAAGACCTGAAGGGACGGAACTAACGAAAAAACACTCTTCAACAAAGTGAGCGAAACAAACAAGAATTTCATTTAACTTTGTGCTAAGCATTCAACAAAGATGGTTCATATGGCTTTATTTAAGTTTAAGTTTGGTTCGAACAGCTGTTTTGTATGGTTATAGCAAGTTTGCGAGTTTGCTTGCTTTACCTCAAAATTAACTTGACTCCAGTTGGTACGGAAGAACCACCTTTTCATCCTGGAAAGAATTCCGGGGAATCAGGCCATTGCCATAAAGGTATATATATATTAAAAATCTTGTGTAATAACTTTGTAAAAGTTGTCGCGATGGGGACGAGGTGCAACCCAACGGCTAATCACTGCAATGCTCTTGGTAATGCAAGACGGTTTTTCATAGGCTTTCCTTTTTTGCAAATAAGGGCCATAAATTAGTTTTTTTACATAACTCAAAGATTTAATCATGAAGGGAAACGTGACCTAATGTAAAATCTAAACCTCACCTAACTTAACATAGGTTAGGTTTACAGGCTGTTAGCTTAACGAGAACCAGCTCAATTTGAAATGGCAGCAAAATGTGAATCAAATATATATATATATATGGCATTATAGTATGGCACGTCTCATTGAACATTAACTCTAGGTTAGGTTAGGTTACTAAGGTGGTCAAGGACCTCGCATAGACCAGGATTGATACTTAGCGATACCAACAGATGACAAGAAACCCTTAAGTATCGCTGGATAGTTCGTGGTGCATGTATCGAATGGCTCCCACAAAGATTTAACAAACCTTAGTAATCTACACAATTCCATTCCCGATACAACTTCAAGACTCAGAAAAGTGTGATCATCAAGACAGTTATATCTAGTACGGCTTAGATCCGGACAGTGGCACATTAGATGTTCTACTGTCTCAATTACCCCCGGATCCTTATATTTCCTGCAGTTATCGTCAAGTATTTGTCCTATATTTACGGTATACGAAGCTGTCCAGCAGTGCCCAGTTAATACCTCCACTAGAAGTCTACAGTTGCTTTTGGTTAGTGAAAACAGAATTTAGTCGATTAAGGATCATAGGAGCTCCACATGCTATTAGAAGTTTTCGCCGCACGCCAACCTTCCCCCGCTTCTTACTTCATATTAGAGTCTTCAGGTTTGAATTGGTTTCCGGACATATACCGTTTCCCATATCGGTAATTAAATTCTCTTTTTGGCCAGTGTATCGGCCATTTTATTTCCCTCAATTCCCATGTGTTCCCGGACCCAAAATATATGCATGCACTTCTCTGCGAGCACATAACATATTTACGGCATTTCTATACATGAGCACAACCGAGGAATAATTGCAGTCTGCTAGGTTAAAATATCTCCAATGTCATTGAGAGACTCCCAGCATTCAAAACCAAAGTTTTCTGTTGGTTATTATGTATTCCGAAATGAACCGAAATATTCTAATGTTAATAGCATAATAATTGGGTTAAGCAAAGTCTACATGCATTTTTTTTTGTATTCTAATTCAGTAAAATCAGTATCAAGGCACATTTAATACAGGTACATGCATTAGGCACAACCCTGTGGCAACTCTGTGCTTCCCACATAGTTTAACAAAGTAATTGTCAAAAAATTGTATGCATCAAACAAGGCACAAAAGTAATTGCCAAACGAACTATTCGTTATAAACTGGTAAACAAAAAATCAGCGGATGAGCAATATGCGTATCAGTACCTGTTTAATATGCCTTGATCAGTATTTGTGACGCGCAAAATAGAAAGGGACCTAAGGGTAAAAACCGGTTTTGTTCAGGAGAGCCATTTTAAAGATTTAAATACGTGTATCTTTGGTGTATCTTCAATTTCATAAAACACGCATATCTCTGGGAGGGAACACTTTTGGGGCATGGGATCGGTCTCATTCGATGCTCAGATGTTGTCCACATCAAAAAAAAAAAAAAAAAAGTGAAAATTGATTTTTTTTTTACCCTTAGGCCCCTTTCTCTATGCGCTGTCACATGTGTACATTAATATACTTTCGGCCCTATGTATAATCAAAAATTGGCAAGAAGTTAGCATAAGTGGCGAAATTGAACACGGTCTTAACGTGTTTTGCCATACAATTTTACATTAACCCCCTGTTTGTGTAAAACGTTTGAGTTAAAAATCTTGGCGTTTTTGTAATAGACTAAAGGAAACTTGTATAACTTTTCTTTAATCTATTACAGAAACGCCAAGATTTCTAACTCAAACGTTTTACACAAACAGGTGGTAAAATTCATGTTAGAATGTAATCGTGTGTTAAAACTACATTATGCGGTGATTTTTAATGTCAAATTGTATAGAGAAACTTGTTCAATGTTGTCATATATGCTAACTTCATGCCAATTTTTTATTATACATATGGCCGTTTGAGTATAATTACCGAAGAATAAATTATTCTTATGGTCGGCTTGAAGATTTTTGAAAAAATAAAATATGGCAACCCTGCCTAAGAATTTGTTTTGATCTTAACGGGGAGGAATAAAGAAAACATTGTTGTTTTGTTAAATAATTTCTCATGTGTTTGAACATTTGGACATACATATGTATGTATGTATGTATTTACAGAGTATGTGTGAATATGTAATTAGATATGCATATACAAATACGTTTTTGTTGTATGTGTTAACGTTTGTTGGCAACAATTATCGGTGTTGCTGCATTTGCTTTAATTCTTTACTTTTTATTTCATTCCGTACCGTTGTACATTTGAACATGTGTATGTACATACATATCGTCACCTTAAATGCAAACGGACGTAACTACACAAAAATTCGAAGTTTATGATTCATTATGGTTCATTTTATTAAACTACATGTCCACGGAAATATTTAAACCTCTGCGATCAAAAATGACGACTATATTAAAGAAATTCAAACGGACGTCATTAAGAATGCATCTATTTTTGATTGCAAGGAACGTAACTAACATGAAAGCTTAAAAATATATAAAAGGGAAAATAGGTAAGTATCCATACTACATATGTAGCTATAAGTAAATTTCGAAGAAAGTTTTCAAGAACACTTTATTATTATTGATTTTGAAACGTTATTTGTTTCTCCTGTAAAAAAATATGTGTAGTTACGTCCGTTTGCATTTAAAGTGACGATATGTATGTATGTAGATATGTATGTATAATATATAATGGATATCCATACGTATGTATGTATGCGTGCATATGTATAGTATATTTGCTTATGTATCCTGTCTGTTTTTCTCACTTTTCAAGTTTTATCTTTGTTTTCGTACGACTTTGTTTCCGTTTGTTTTCATTGGTAAGACCCCGTAATGCATGCGAGTGTATTTGAATGTTTGTATGTCGGTCGTCTATCTGTCAGTTCATTTGTTCCCACTATCATACCAACCAACCATTCAGCTAACTTCTCTTTTCCGCCTTTATCTGTTTATTCTTTTGCTTGGTTGTTTTGCAGGCTGCTTGCCTGGCTTGGCTTATTGCTCTGCACAATTATCACAAGAGCAGCAAGAAAATCAACAACAAAAAGGAAATGGGAAAAAAAGAAGCAGCAGCAACAACACTATAGGTACATTCATACATAAATCGTATGTAAGTATATACATATGTATAGGTATAAGCCATGCATGCAGCGAGTGAATGAACGAACACTAGCACGCAAATATTTGTGTATACTGAAATTGAAAAAGTTTCTCATGTTGTGTTTTTTTTGCATTATTTTTTCAAATGCTATACCTATTTTTTTCTGAAAATAACAAGAAAAATCTATCCAGGTTTCATTCCTTAAAGCAAACAAAATAAAAGAACAAAACATTCTAATATGCCAACCGGATTTGTGCAGCGATAAACAACGACTGTGGGAAATGTCCTACATTACTATTCGAAATATTTGGAGATCCGAGAGAGGTCGGCACAATGTATCGATTTTCGTGAATCAAGTCATAAGTAATAACCCAAACAGCATTATTTCTCAATTAATTTCAGAATAAGTCTATATGGCTTTATTAAAAATGCGGCCAGTGTGGTGCAATTATATCCTTATAGGTACCTATTTCAATTAGTTAAAAAATAAGGCCAATTCTGCTTATTACCTACATACATATTATGGGCCTACGATTGTCAATTTTTGATGTTCGCGAATACGAATGCGAATATTTGAAACGATATCAAAAAAATCATTTATTTTGTTAAAAAAAAAATTAAACTTATAAATAAGTTAGATATTTTAGGGTCATTATTACAACTTAAAAATAGTTAAAAGTAGGATTTTATCGGACGTATAAAAAGTTTTCCATTATTGCAAATTGGATATACTTACCAGGTAGGATAAGCTTTCCTGTAATTTATCCCTCACTTTAGGTTAAAGTAAAATTTTGCAAATGGTAAAGTTTTTATACATCCGATAAAATCCTACTTTTAACTATCTTTAAGTTGTAATAGTTGCCCTTAGAATTATTTATTAACAATTGAAAATAACTAAAAATTTTTACTGCACGAAAAATCATTTTAGTTTTGTAGTTGTTTTTTCAGCAACATACATAAAAAGTAGGGATGCCAATACCGAAATCCCGAATACCGAAAACCCGGGATTATTCTAAAAAAGTGAATCCCGAATATCGGGATTTTTAAGCAGAAATCCCGGGATTTCGGTAACACTAAAAATCTAACAATTTTTTTTATTAAATGCAACTATGTTTACGTTTTTTAAATAAACATGAGTTGAAATTTAATCATATATAGTAGCCATGAATCAAGTGCTTTTTACTGGCTATAAAAAGAAGTCGTAGGCGAAAAAAATATTAGTAATGAATTTTGTACCACACAAAACAAAGTCGGAAGCTCGGTTTGGTGTTTTTTCTTAGTGGATGATAATGGAACTGCGCACGCAAAAAGCAAATTTTGCAAAAAGGTATTAAAACCTTTAAGGAGGTTCTACCAAAGATCTTTTGACACATATTAATGTAAGTATACTTTGTCAGATAAATATATGAAAGAAAATGTTTTAAATATTTTTATAGACCCATGGTATTCAGCTAGAAGGTTGTACCTCAACCAAAAATACTAAAAATTACTAACTTTCTTGGCACACAAAGAGAGGCGTCGCTTGGCGCTATCAAATAAAGCCCACGGAAATAACGGCCAAATAAGAAAATGAAATAAGGTCCAATAAAATTAAGGAATTTTTAATTGGGCTCTATTTCATTTATATTGGGCTTTATTTCATTTTGAGTTTGGTTTCATTGGGCTTTTTTAATTGGGCTTTATTTCATTTATATTGTGTTATTTCATAAATTTGCTCTTGGGCCTCAGCTCATTTTTTTGGGTTTTATTTTATTGGGCCTTATTTCATTTCTTATTTGGGCATTATTTCCTTGTGCCTTATTTCATAGCACAATTACAGCACCAAGCGAACGTTTTTTTCGTCAGCAGCTTATATTTGCAATAAAATAAGATCTCGATTGTCGGCTGCCACCCTAGATGCATTAATTTTTTTAAGAAGTTTCTTAAGAGATACGACAAATACAAATATTTCAAATATTACTTCCATATTACTTTAAATTATTCCTACCAATAATACATTAAAAATGTTTTATTTGATTCTGTAATGAATTTAACTTTCTTCATGAATTAAGAATTTTGTTTAATACTTATACCTACATCAATGATAAATTATAATTCTAAAAGCTAATAAATGAGATTATCTAATATATTTTAGTTTATAAAATCCCGAAAAATCCCGATCCATCCCGGGATCCCGTTTCTTTAAATTGAAAATCCCGAATCCCGGGTCTTAGAAAACCTAGTCCCTTTTGGCATCCCTAATAAAAAGTTAAAATATAATTTTTTTCATAGCACAACTGCATTTTCATTTAAGTTTGACTTTATGGTAAACTTCTGAAACAACTACAAACAGTTAATGTAAAACTTTTTTGAGTGCAGTAAATAATATTTGAAAATGATACAAAGCACAAATTTCTATAAAAAATTTAATGGATTCGTACAAACTAATATTTTTATCCATTTATTTAAATTTAGTTTAGGATTTATGCATTTATTTAATTTTTTCGGAAAAATGTTCGTACTCGTATTCGCTTGAATTTGACGAATAATAATGCTTCGTATTCGCATTAAAAATTACCGAATATTCGGCAATTCGAATACGAATTCGTGCATCACTAGTATGTATGTATGTATGTACAGTAATTTTCACTTAGCTGCACAATCAACTTTGCCAGACTTTTTGTGCAGATAAGTCAAAAATTCTGTTATCTTAATTGAACTTACCTGTCTAAATGTGCAGATATACAATTTTTGCATCAGTTTTGTACACACACATGGTTGCATATTTAAATTAAATTTTTTACATCAGAATAATTTAAAACTGCCAAAAAATATGTTAAATGTGCAGGTATACAAAGTGCACTTAAAGGCCGTGATACACTATCATACAAAGTCGTGCGATCTACGAAAAAGTACAACGCTGGTATGATGGAGTTTATGAAAATTTTCAAAAGACAATAACAATTCATCACACCAGGATTGTATAATTTCGTAGATCGCACGACTTTGTATGATAGTGTATCACGGCCTTAAAAAAGGATTTTGTTCAATAATTACAGAAAAGATATATTTTGTGCAGTTAAGTCAACGTGATTTTTTGTATGAAAATATTTTAAAATTACCAAAATTTTAGGGCACTTATCTTAAATGTGCCGGTATATAAAGTGCACTTAAAAAACGAATTTGTATGGGATTTTAAATAATAGTGACAGAAATTTATAATTTTAGGCAGTTAAGTCCAAAGTGCACTTAAACAAAAGTCATCTAAGTCAAAACTACTGTATATATACGGCCAAAGGCCGGCTATTTACAAAATCTTTAGTAGTACCCCTTTTAGACACGGAAAGTTTACTTTGCAAGGTCTTAATTCAGCTGGGAGAAAGACAGGAAGAGATAGTATTCCTCCCTTTGTCTTTCACACAGCTGAATTAAGACTTTGCAAAGTAAACTTTGTGTGTCTAAATGGGGTATAAGCAGCGTCCTTTTCTTTTAATTTTCTATCACACTTCACAATTTTCTTTAAAAACTCCATAGGTCAATAACTCGGGAATTAAGGTCGCAGCCAATTTTTTTCCTGCATGTTTTTTATTATTTTTCAATTTCCTATAAGATAAGCTATTTAAATTTTTTTTTCTGGATTCATCACTATGAAAAGTTCAGAGCCCCATAAAGTGGAATTGCCATAAAATTGTTGTTGGAAATATGTACATGTAAGTATGTATAACAACAATGCTATGGCAATTCCACTCGTTTTAATTTCACGTGGAATGCAGAGCATACCCCTATGATTGCTTTGAAATGTTGCAAACTTTAGAAGTAACAAAGTTACCTCAACACTTCAGTGTAGGTCCACAAATAAATATACACTTAAGTACATACATATGTATAAAAGTGCAGCCAGACATGTTTGGACAATATGCACATACCAATATGTATAACATACAATAAAAATTAACTTTTTAATTTACCTGTTAACAATTGCGTATATTATCCTTTATTAATTATGCATTTAATTGTTGTAAAATTGTTAGCCAAGAGTGTAATAAATTGTAGCACCACCAAAAAAAATTTCAGACACCAGACAATTTGCCAAGAAAATAACTAAAATTTAACACACACGAGCAGCAAAGTATTTTTTTCACTGGAAGACAAGTTTATTCTTGCTTCTTTCACTTTTATTTTTGTTGCTGTTTTAGTTGTATTTTCTTTCATCACACACTTGTACTTCTTGAAATTTGTTTTTGCTCGCTGGCTGCAAAACTATTTTTTTTACTTCTAAGCTTATCAAATTAAGCAGTTTTTCTTTTAATAAAATACATATTTAATTTAAATATCTTCTTAATATTCCATAAATTTTGATAAACGAAGTCTTTTCACTCATTTTTGTTATTAATTTACTTTGATTTTGTTGTTGTTAATTAAACATACAAATGAATGTGTAAATATGTAAGTATGTATGTATATATGTACATAAGTTTACATCATTTTTGTTTTCTTAAGCTTCAAATAATAAATTATTTTAGTAGAACGATACCCAAACCACTCCGAACGACAAGCGACAACGAACTAAACACTTTTTTAATGTTGGGGTAGACATGCACTATATTGCTGCTCTTGTTGATGTTGTTGCTTTTAAGTTCTGTTTTTTGTTTATGCATGCAAAAAAAAACACAAAGCAAAACAAAAAGCAAATTGAATTGCAATGCAAAAACAAAGTTCTTGTGCAGCAAAGCTTTCTCTCTATTTTTGGCGCTCTTAGTGGGGCACTCGCTCACTGATTTTATGCCATGTTGCCACTTACTTTGTTTGTAAATAAATCGTTATAAAGTGTAAGGAAATTGTTTGCAAGTGCCACAAAAAGTCGATTTGGTAGTAGTTTTTTTTTGTTTTTGCTGTTTGGCTCACTTGGGGCTTCAATGCACAGTGATGGTATTTTGGTGCTTTTCGGGTATTTTTTGGTGCTTTTTGCCTCTTCATAAACGCGAAATTTTGGCTAATACCCTTTTTTAAAAATCGGGTATTTACAGTGCTTTTAACAATTTTTTAGTGCTTTTGGTGCTTTTTTGTTAAATAAAAATATGGTTAATTTACAAAACTAAAATGCTTTTAATCGGTAATAGCAGCATCTTTTAACTCAGGTTTCTTAAATTGTTTTTAAAGACAGTAACGGAAACTATGTTAAAAAAATGTAGAAAACTTTTCATCATTGGGATTAATAAATTTAATTTTGTTTTTTGCAAAATAAAAAACGGAAGTAACTGGAAAGTACCAAATAATTCTCTGCATAATAATTGATTGAAAGTAGTATGCAATAAGCATTTCTTAAAGCTTACACAAATATTTAATCATACTATAGGCTGGTTAAATTTTAAGGGCCGATTTCGGAATTTTCATAAGGCCGTTAATCTGTAAGTGCAAAGTAAATCAAAATGTTCTCGTCTACAACAAAATGTAGGTAATTTTGTATTAAACGCACAAGAGTGGTTAAATTTTAAGGGCCGATTTCGAGTGAAAGCATGAGGTTATCAATAGCAGTCAGTTGTTTTATACAACGAGTAGCCAACAACCCCCAATTTTTTCATATCGTTTATTTGACACCTGGTTTTTTTTTATTATTTGTTTATTTATTATTTTTTTAATTAATATGTAAGTAAATTCTGTTATTACATCTCAAATACTTTGTTTATTTTGAAGCAAAAATTTGAAATTATATTTTGAGCTTTTACACTCTAAACTTTCCCCAAAATATTTTTTTGGGGAATAGGACTTTAGTACAGAATAAGCATTAATAGAATAGTTCTTTTTACCAAAGAGAATCTGTATTGTAAGTTTTCTTTTATTTCCTTGCGCATTTCTGTTTTTACATTTACGAATTGTTGTAGAATTAAATTTTGAAAGTCGCGTTCCGCTTTTGACAAAGAAAGGCCTCTAAATCTCAGAGCACATGTGTACCAGATGTATTAAAATTAAAACAAAATATTTTCGTGCTTTTTTTACCCTCTTCTTCGTATTTTATTGCGCTTTTTACCCTTTTTGCAACAGCTTAATATGCTTTTGCTCTTCGTAGAGATACCAACACTGTCAATGCATTTAACTATAATTGCTTTTGCAATATGTATTGTATGTATAATTTATTGGAATAATGTAGAGGTGCCAGTCTTAGCTAAATAAGATAAATAACACGTTTTAGGTTTCTGAAAATGATGATAAAAAATTACGTTATATATTTATTGCATTCAAAATAAAATATACATACATACACGCATTAATATATTTGCATTTGTGCATATGTATTAACTTATGTTTTAGTATGTAAATTTCAATTGAAAAAATAGTTTTTTTTTTATTAAATTAATAATATTTAACTTTTTTTAAATTATTTATTGGACTTAAACTAAATTCTTGTATAGATTTACATAATGTATGTATGTAGGTACATATATAAAGAAGACATTTAGTAGTAGGTATACCTATCATTTTTAAATAGTTTTTTGCTATAAATACTGTTTATAAATAAAAAAAATAATATATGTATGTAGATATGTACTATGTATATATTTATGTATATGTATGTATGTATGTATAAACAATAATACGAACACTAGGGTTTCATTAACAAAAACTTTGTGTGACTTAATTTTTAGCACTCGTTTAAGCAGTTTAAAATTTGTTTTAAAAATATTTACAATTAAATAAAATTAAATAAATAGGTAGTTAACATAATTTTTAAGCAAAGCATAAGAGTAAGAATACTAGGTCCAAACGGAAGTGGGTATTAAGCCCTCCTTGCTGGTTCCCGGTGGGGTAAGAACTTCTTTATTAAGAAAATCTAAAGGTAAATCGACTATGTTTCCCTTAACACACAAAAAAGAAACAAAACAATGCAAATAGATTATTATTGTTTTTTTAACTTTTTCGCCTACCTGAATATTAATAATACGTTTACTGGCAATGTCTGGATCGGTTTTACATAAAGGCGGCACTTCCTCCTGATATTTTCTCAAATGGGCAAAGGTTTTAACATTATCGTTTGGTATGCATTTGAAAACTTCATCATAAATTTTAGTATTACTTGTAGAAATATGCTTCCACTGGTCATGCCAAAATTTATCTACAACCGGATCGGTAATATCAATGGATATACGTTCGTGGTCGGGATCTAACAGACCTAATAGCACAAATAAAAAAACAATACAAATGTACGAAAGAATTGATGAATGCAAGTGTATTGCAGCTAATTTACCCAAATGTTCTTTGAACAAAAATTTTCTCAATCTTCCGGCAAATACACCGCTGGGATATTTTTTACCATTCATACGTCCATCTTCAAATTCGTTGTCTGTTATAATGGCTGCTATTTCCGAATCTCGCTTGCCAATCATTGAACGATCATTTATGTTGGCCGAACCACAAATAACTACACGATCATCGGCTATGAGTAGCTTGGAATGTACATAGATTAATTCAGTTATAGGTACACTGTTTAATTGGGAATGTGTGCGCAAGGAATGGAATGATATATATTCTCCTGGATTTTGTATGCCCACTTCTTTAAGGCGCACCAAAATGGCGGTACGTCCTCTACACAAAGAAAAAGAAACAATTATTTATGTACATACATTGGGTAAATATTTAAGAAATTAAGAAAAACTACTAAATAATAATAATAACATAGCAATATCTTATTTAAGAAAACATTTTATCAAGTGAAATACATAATCATCTTCAAAAGGGTTTCATTTCGGGTAAAACTAAATAAAGTTCTATCTGATTATTCGAATGAATACAAAACATTTTATTCGAATGAACAATTAGTTGTTCAGGTAAATAATGCGTAAATGTGTTACATATTTCAATAATGGAATAAAATACGATTAAGAAACGAGTATGGGTGCAATTTTTCTAAAAACAAAAATTTGTTATTCGAATAATCGATTCTTTAAATCAACAACAATTTTACTGGTTTTGCTTTTAAGCCGATTTTGAGACATTTATTTATTTTACAGAAAAATTGGAAAATTAAGTATTCAGTTTTATTTCTATTATTATTATTTATTTTAGATTTAATTTGAAATACACCTATACCTCGATTTACACGATAGAGACGTTCCTGAGAAAGTCGTGTAAATCGAAATTTTAAATTTTTGTATGAAAAATCGTGTACATCAAAAATAAAGGCAGAATCGCATAAAAAATTGATTTTATTAAGATTTTATATATGTATTTCAACTTAGTTTTTAAAATAACACCTTTATTCAATAAACAAAATAAATGCTATTCATAAAAACAAAATTAAAAATATTAGAAGCGTTTACTCAAAACACATGAAAAATCGTGTAAATCGAGGTATTCATAAATCTCTCAATTGACACGAAAACCAAAATAATCGTGTAAAACTGAAATCGTGTAAAAAAAAGTATCATGTAAATCGAGGGATAAGTGTATAGCAAAATATAAGCGAAATTTAGCTATTATTCCATATGAGATTATAAATCGAAAAATTAGAAGCAGCAATTAATTTCACAAAATAATTAAGATTTTGCCCAGGGTTGAGTTTTATATATGAATATTGCAGGGTTGCCATTGACTCCAAAGTTAGCTTATGTCGACTTAAACACTTTTCCCTTTTGGCCAGAGAATTAATTGAAATATTTTTCTTTAAGCTAAATTTTTTTACTCGAGTAAAAAATTATTCCAATATATTGGAATACGTTGGTGTAGTTTACAAAATTGTTCGATTAATAGATTATTCGAATAAATAGCCGGCAAAAAATGTCAAATTCAAATCAAAAATTAATTAGTGATTTTTTTTTTAGTTTAGCAATGGAATGAACTTGGAATTTTATTCGATTACTCGTAGAAATAACGAATAATTTTTATTAGAATAAGGAAGAAAATATATATATTAGCATTACATAAAAAATCTTTTATTCGTGTAATTAAATAAATTTTATCATTCGATTATTCAAATGAATATAAAAGAAAACACTTTATTCGAATAAAAAATTATACTAAATTATATTATATATTTTCTTTTTTAAACAAACGTTTTGTAAGTGATGTAGTTTTCGAATGAATAGATAAGATAAAATTTTATTCGAATAAAAAACGAATATTTGTGATATATTTTCTTTTTTAAACAAACATTTTGTAAATGATATACTTTTCTTCCGATGGTTTTGCTTTAATTTGGAACGATTTTCCGTCATCAAGTCAAGTTTGGTTGATAAAAATGCGTTGTCAAATTTTACGTGTATTAACGGACATTTTTTTAATTCCATTCCGTTTTCTGTTTAAATAGCGATATATATTTTGAAAATAGCAGTTTTATTCGACTAATCGGTTATAGAAAAAAATTTCGATTTATCGAATAAGTTTTTCCCAATTGTTCTGAGGCATAACGAAATTCTATTCTATATTTTATAAATCAAAAATATTTTTTATGTATAAGGCTTTTATTTTATTTGACTCGACTTATAAATTTATTTTATTTTCAATCTAAACAAAAATTTTTTTATGCGAAAATAAAATAGATGCAAAATTGAATTGAAGATGCTTGATTTGTAAACATATTTGTTTGAGAGGTTTTTAAAATTATTATGTGTGTATATTGTGATTCTCAATAATGTATTAAGAGTCTTACTATAAACATACGAAGTCTTTTAGCTAATTTGAAAGTCTTTTGGGTTAAAGTCAACTGACGAGTTCCATGATCAGAAACGAAATCCAAAAAAAGCAAAAATTTCGTAATAATATATATTTAAAGTTTTATTTGATTTTTCTAATGCATAAGAAATATACATTTAATTCGGGAAATCGATTAAGACACGACAAAAATGAATCGATTATTCGAATAATTTACGAATAAGCCTAAATTTTTTTTACAAATTTGTTTAAATCATCCTATAAAGCATTATTAAAAAAGAATTATTTAATCCCATAAATTTTAGTGTTATTCCAATAAATATATATGAAATATATATATATACAGTAGAATTCATTTATAGCGACCTCGGTTATAACGACCATCCGTTTATAACGACGGATTTTCAAAGCAAGTTTGGTTCTTAATAGTTTGTACATGCGCAAGCATTCGCTTAGAACGACTCCGGTTTTAGCGACCATCTGCTTTTAACGACCAATTTGCACGTCTGCTTTGGAATGGACATTCGGTTATAACGACGATGTAAGTTCTGTGTACTAATTTTTATTTTTTTCATTCCATTTTTTGTCGTCAGCCAATACTAAATAAAGAAACATATACTGCGGGGAATCACAGAATTTGTTTTCGACTATCCCAAACAGAGGTGCAAATGACAAAGAAGAAATATTCAAACCAGTTTGAGTCGTAAAAGCTGATGGACGCATAAACATTCACTTTTTAATTACCAGCGGTATTATAGAAATTTTTTATTTACATAAGAATCTGTAATCCAGCTCAACCAAACGCAGGTAAGGTTGCGTGCTGCACTTTTACTTGGATAAATACTGAGTAAATGTATGTATGTTTTTCCAGAATGGACGTTAAAAAACGTAAGGTGTTCTCCATAAAAGAAAAGGCAGAAATTTTGCTGAAACTGGAAACTGGTTCTTCAAATGCAGCATTAGCGAAGGACTATTGCGTTTCGCATTCGACTATCAGTACGGTATGGAAAAACCGAGACGCAATTCGTAAGTGTTTTGAATCTGAGAATATGCAAAGAAAACGTATGCGTTCTGCTCAAAATTCTGATATAGAACAAGCTCTTTTGCAATGGTTCAAGACGCAAAGAAATAATAATGCTATTGTAACAACTTCCATACTTCAAATGAAGGCAGAGGAAATAGCGCAACTGCTTGGAAAGGATTTTAATTGCACTGAAAGTTGGATCTACCGTTTTCGAGAGCGCCATAACATAGTTTTGGGAACAATTTCTGGTGAGGCTTGCAGTGTCGACAAAAATCAATGCAGCGACTGGCTAGTTTCTGTATGGCCTAAAATACGAGAGGGATATCAAGCAAAAGACATTTTTAATGTGGATGAAGCAGGGCTCTTTTATAAGCTTCCACCCAACAAAACCCTTAAATTCAAAGGTGAGAAGTGCTGCGGTGGTAAACAATCAAAGGAAAGAATAACCCTGCTGGTTGGAGGTAATATGGATGGGTCCGAAAAAAAGAAAATGCTTGTCATTGGAAAATCCAAAATGCCGCGGTGTTTCAAGAATGTAAAATCGTTACCTGTGGATTATAAAGGAAATAAAAAGGCATGGATGACCTCAGAAATGTTTGAACGCATTTTGCGCGATTGGGACAGCAGTTTGAAAAAAGAGAAAAGAAAGATTTTACCGCTTGTAGATAATTGCCCAGCAAACCCAAATGTTCAAAATTTGTCATCAATAAAATTAGTTTTCCTACCACCTAATACAACGTCCGTCTTACAGCCAATGGACCAAGGGGTAATTAGATGTTTGAAAAGCAATTATCGCAAACAACTTATGCTGAAAATTATTCGCGATGCAGACAATAACACACAAAGCACCACTACTTTGTTAGATGCAATTGACATGGTGGCCTCAGCTTGGCAAAGTGTAAAATCAACAACAATAGCTAACTCTTTCCGACATGCGGGACTACTTCCAGCCGAAAGTGTGTGCCCAGATGCAGATTTCGAAGACGAAGATGATATTCCGCTTTCGTTGCTACAGGAAACATATAAAAATATGCAACAAGTAGCCGAATATATTGACTGGAATGAGTTCGTAAATGTCGATGACAACGTCGTGACATCAGAAGAGCCTTCATTGAGAGAAATAGTGGAGAACACAAAAGAAAATGATGAAACTCACAGCGATAATGAACCAGATGACGAAGATGAGCCAATCAAAATTCCAACTAGGACAGAAACCTTGAGTGCGGTGCACACATTAAAACAGTATTTACGATTTGGGGGTTCTGATATATCAGAGAGTTTATATAGTTCCGTTGAAATTATTGAAAGTAAATTATTAAAAGAAATTCTTGTAAATAGAAAACAAACCACAATTCTAAACTATTTCCAATCTCAATAAATATGAATATACATGATAAAAAAAAACTTAAAAATATTGTGTACACTTATTTGGATACGACGACGTTCGGTTATAACGACGTATAATTTCGGTCCCTTGGCGGTCGCTATAAATGAATTCTACTGTATATATATATATATATATATATATATATATATATATATTAAAAACGATTTTTATTCACCAGTAAAAAATATTTATTCGACTGGTCCAATAATTTTGGTTCTATACCATTATTCGAATAAATAATGATTAAAGTATGTGACATAAAATTCAGTTAAAAACACAGGCTGTTATTTATAAAAATTATTAAGGCTTTATAAAGGCTTAATAAGAAAAAAAATTTTATGAAAATTTGTTTTATAACCCCTTTATAAGGCCTTAATAATTTTTATAAAAAACAGCCTGTTTTTTTAACTGAATTTTATGTCACATATTTTAATCGTTATTTATTCGAATAATAGAATAGAACCATAATTATTCGATAAGTCGAATAAATATTTTTTTACTGATGAAAAAATCGTTTTTAATATATTTTTTTTTTTATTATTTTTTTATTTATTTATTATTTTTCTTATTAATAAACATTTTTGGGCTAATCGAATATATATTACTAAGCTTTATTCTATTTTTCGAATTAGAAAAATATGCAAAATTTTTATTCGACTTATCGAGTAATTATGGTTCTATTCCATTATTCGAATAAATAACGATCAAAAAAATTATATAAAATTCACATAAACCCCAATTTTTTATTAATAAATTTTTAATGGATTAATCGAATATATCGTGACATAACCACGAAAAAAATCTTAAGCCAAATAATTTTCGAACTTAGTTTTTTGACGAATAACTTTTACTTAAGATCGTTAACAATCGATTTTCGTCAAAAAAAAAAAAAAAAAAAAACGAAGTTCAAAAAATATGACGTTTAAGCTTTTTTTGCGGTTATGGCTCGATGTATTAGGCTTTATTCCATTATTCGAATAAATAATAAAAAAAACACTAATATCTTCAATGAAATGTCAAATTAAAAATAATATACACATATATCTACATATCACACACTAAATCATAAACAGTCACAACTCAAAATTATCAAAATGGTTTTGGTTTTCATAAAACACTTCACTAAACAACTCTCTAACGATCGCTAAAAGTTATTTGGCAACACTGTCTTCTTGAACAATATAAATTACCGTTATGCCTGTCTTCTTTCTGTTACATACTCGCGTCAGTTACACAGTATCAACAGTTTTTTGCCACTCCAGAACATATGGAATTTTTTTGGGTGGGGTGACTGTTTATGATTTGGCGCGTGATATGTTCTTATATTTAATAATTTACCTTGATATCGATGCATAATTCCAATGGGTAACAGCACGCACAACGTTGCCGCTGTTGCCGCCCACATCGCCCTCAAAGCCAGGCAGTAGCGGCATTATCACATAAACTCGAAATATTTTACGTTCCCTGCAAATAAGTATGTATAATATTCAAATTTAATTTAATTTAATTTTCGATATAAAAATTATGAGAACAACTTACTTATGAGCTCTAACTATTCGCTTAAACAAAGCTTCACCAATTTGATTGCGTACATGACTCAGACTGCCTGTCGCTCCCAATTGCATGGTAATAAAAAATTGGTTTTCAATATAAATATAATGCTGAGCCTTGGTTATGGTCTGTATGTAGGCATCGTGTATACTCTGTTCGACTAAATCTTTTTCGATGAAACCGCAACTCCAAGAAGAGACACTGCGCAGCAGTTGACAGGAGACACGTTGTGTGCGCTTTAAAACTATGTTAGGATTTAATGTTATCTCTTGATAACTCTTTGGCATTAAGTAAGGAAAGGAGAGGTTGTCTCGAGTCTTTTCCAGCTTCATGGCATTCCAACGTTGTATGAAATGTCGGGCCACATCACGTGCCGCCGCTCCCACAACACATATGGCAACATCGTGCCAAGGCATGCGCGGCGTTGTTGTACGATCTATCATATCCACAAAAGGGGCATCTAAATTCATCCAATCTTTCATGATGAAGTTGGAATAGTCTTTGCCAAACCAATACTTGGCTTGGCCATAATAATCATCTAGTACTTGAGTTTGAAATGGTGTGGGATCTTCTGTGAGAATCCTGTGCTGCCCTTCATCTTTCTCCGTTAAGCTGAATACCAGCTGCTTGGGATCCTGTACTGTCTCGGCTGGTTTATCGCCCTCATTCATGGTCAAACTTCGGACCAAATCTTTACCCTTTTTCACAGCATTATCTTTAAGATTTTTCAACATATTTTTGCGCTCCATTTCGGGGGTATTAAGTTTAAGACCTTCTAAATCTATATTATCGCCGCCATGATTAGGGGGTATCATTAATTTATCGCCCGGCTCGAGCATAGGAAGCTCTAGTTTGTTTTTGAGTTTCGTTTCACTATTTTCAATGTCCACTTCCCGCTCACTTTTTTTAAACTCGTTGTTGATATTACGCGAGGATTTGCGTGAGCCAAAGGCGGAATCTACTTCTTCGCGGTTGAAAATGCCTCCTGGACGTCTCGTGCTGCCCGAAGCGGAAGAATTGGACACACTACCCAAATCTGTTAGTCGATGTCGGTAATCATCCCAGCGTCCATAGCACAAGTCCACACCACCCAAAAATGCATACGTTTGATCAACCACCACAGTTTTCTCATGATGGGCCCAAAAGAAGACACCCACCTTGGCATGATCCGGATGGCGCATGACCTAAAAGTAAGAAAGAACTTATAATCTGTGTGCATAACTGCCAACTATAGAAATCACCTTAATATTTTCGTGCAAATTAACCAGCCTTTGCTTGCTGTAGTAACTATTTATGCCCAAAGCCATTTCGACTTCCTTGAAGAGCAGCACAAAAACCCGGACTCCTTGCTTGGCCTTTCTTAGCAATATCTTATCTAAGCGCCAATAGTCACCATCTATGGCCGGTCTTTTCATATAAATTTCTGGACTCAACCACCAATCGGTTATATAAATTTCCTCGGTAGCAGCCTCTAAAGCATCCGCCACAGCCGACATATAAGAAGAACCATCCACAAACCATTGGGCCGTTATATCTGACCTCTCGGGGGCATATGAATTGTGAGGATTAGCCATGGTAAAGTCTCTAGCGGTTGTATTGGCAGTCTGTTTTAAGTAATCATTCCATTCTTTGCATTTTCTTCGCGTCCAACATTTCAAAACTATATGCCGGTTGTTGGTTAATATCTGCAAACCTTTACGCATGCCCGTCTGATAGATGCCCGTGGAGACATCAAAACCCGTATCAAATAATATCACAGCACGTATCACACCATCCGAAGGACGTATATAGCCCAAACAGGTTTCCTTAACGAAAAACCAACGATTGCGCCACGAGCCACACACCACATCGGAACAGAAGTAATTGCAACGCACGCAACAGTGTTGCTGAAAACATCCAAAGAAATTGCAGCCCGCCTGGCCGGGACGTGTCGAACCAGTACGTTTTAAAATAGCACCTTCTTTTCCCTTTATGCCCAGGCCCTCGACAAACGATATATTGGATACCTCAACAAAGTTCAGCTGCAAATGTAAGAGAGCAACGCCTTTTTATAAACACAAGGAAACTAAATAACCATCTGCCTTTTACATTAAAAAAAAAAGCGTATATCTAACCTTTGAACACACTTTCTTTTAGCTTAACCGGCTAAAAAGTAAATGAAGTGTTGAATAAGAATGCACCAACTCTAAACACACGGGTACTGTAATGCCCAAAAGATCTATTGAGCCCTGTATCTCCAACTTTAATCCCATCTCTGTGATGCTCTTATTAAAGGCCAGTACAGAGACTGGAGAAAACTGCTTATATGCTCTAAACCAGCTACGACCAAACACACATACAATGATATTTGAATTTGAGGTAAAAAGCTTTGAAAGCTCTTAAATTTGTTCTTGTTTCTCTGCAAAGTAAGAGCAAGCATTGCGTTCTGTTGTATTGTTGTTGGGAATGTTGTACTCTCGTCGATGTGAAAGCGCAAAAAGCTGTTTATAAAAGTTTGCACATTGTGCATATGGCTTGGACGTAGCTGCTCTAAGCACAAGATTTCGGAAAATTTCCAACCCATTGTTTCATCTTCTATCAAACACAAAAAACGCATATCTAAAAGAATACGTTTACTTCTCTACAGAGAATAGTTTAGTCTAAAATGACCAGAGAGAAAGCATGCCATTAGTCGTAGATCCTTTCTGTCAAAACCCAGGATATCATTATATAGGGTGTTTTTTTTAGAGGTATAGAACTTCAAATTGAAATAAAACACAAAAAAATCGTTGTAATGTCCATCAATTTGGCTTTATTGGAAGGATAATTTTATGCCATTAATGTTTAAATATGATTTCGGGCATGTGGCCGCCGCGGCTGGCTCGAATAAAGCCAATTCTACAGGTCCAATTTTCAACCACTTTTCGAGCATATGGGGCCGTATGTTGGCAATAACGCCACGAATGTTGGCTTCCAAGTCCCCTAACGTTTCTGGTTTGCTGGCGTAGACGAGCGACTTCACATATCCCCAAAGAAAATAATCCATTGGTGTCAAATCACACGATCTTGGTGGCCAATTGACAGGTCCATTCCGCGAAATTTGTGATGGACGATTATGTCGACCATAAAATGGACGGAGCTTGCGGTAAACTTCGCGAACTGAACCATTATTTTCGAAATAAATTTGCACGATTTGCAAGCGTTGTTCTTTTGTCAACCTGTTCATGATGAAATGGCAAACCAAACTAAATATTAATCACTTGACAGCTGACAAAATGGCCGCCAGTTAAAAAAGTGATGCCAACTTAAAGTTCTATACCTCAATAAAAAACACCCTTTAGATAGAAAAATGGTTCGTTTAACGCTTTCCCTCTCTTATTCTTCAATAATCAAGCCAACTGTAATTTTACCAATTGATACTAAAAAAAATTACTGGCCTTTAAAGCAGTTTCCCCCATTGTCAACATGACCAGCAATTCAGTAAAACTTTGTTATGTATCGATGAATTTTGTGGTGAATCAAATCACTCGAAACTAGACTTGGGTCGAACTCATTCAGTCGTTCGTTGAAGCTCTAACCTTGATATTATTAGTGAGAAAATAGATGGCTCAATTAGCTGAGCATTCATAGTCAGGGATAACTATATGTTCAAAAATTGTTATGTATGTGTGTATGTGTTCCTTGCAAGTCACATAGTGCTTCTTAAGAGTGCATGGGGCGCTGGTAGATGTCCAACTTCACCCGATGTTATACGGGGGTAAATTACAGCACTTGATATCAACAATTGATTGCGACATACTTCAATAGAGTTTAGATAGAAATATTTTAAAATCTCGAGAGGTATTGAATGCCATAATTTTCTTCCGGTTTCACACACAGTAATTTTAGTTGAGCAACTTTTGGAGGAGATGATAATCATATTTTCTTCTCTCGCCCTTCATCTAAAAAGTTTCTGAACTAAGATTGCCGTGTGTGAAACGGGATTTTAGATAACCGTACCACTTAGTCCGTAATGGTAGCTGCTCACATAAATCAGTAACATAGTCTGTCTCTCCTTGGTCGAAGTAGCGCCTGTCAGGAGAAAAGTAAAACATTTTGACGTACTTTCCCTTCAGTGGATGATAGAGAGTTCTGATTGCTTTACAAGTTATAAGTTGGACTAACACTGAGAATCGCCTTCTGCAGAGTCCAATTGTAATCTTGTTTGGTAAAATAACCAAGAAAATGTTTAACTTAATATAAATGACAGCGCATAGAGAAAGGGACCAAGGGTAAAAAAAATCACTTTTTTCACTTTTTTAATTTTTTTTTGATGTGGACAACATCTGAGCATCGAATGAGACCGATCCCATGCCACAAAAGTGTTCCCTCCCAAAGATATGCGCGTTTTATGAAATTGAAGATACACCAAAAATACACGTATTTAAATCTTTAAAATGGTTCTCCTGAAAAAAACCGGTTTTTACCCTTAGGTCCCTTTCTATTTTGCGCGTCACATATTGAGATGGTAATCTTCAAGGTTACTAATAATCAATTGAGTTCCCGGAGATTTTTTCCCGATTTGAAACAGAGACTAATCACAATGGACGTGCTGCAGGACTACCCTTTCTAATCAGCGTGACCGTTTGACGGACTAAAGTGGCAAATCGCCACTTTTTCGACAGCCTTTCTACTTTTTCGACTGCCTTGCCACTTTTTGTCCCCCTTTTTTTAGGGTGAGTTATATGAAAATACATTAAAAATAAAGAGTTTAGTGTAATTTTCTCGATTTTTTTTTATTTTGCCCCTTTATTTTGATAAATCTCCTATTTGGTGCCACTTTTTGAAAAATGTCATCGGTCACCCTGTTTCTAATCTAGCCTATTTCCACAAATTTAATGCTACTGTAAGAACCGCGTTGAATTATTTGAAATATCAGAGATAAAAGTATCAAATAAAGGGGGGACGAATTTTAAGTTTGGAAGTAAATTGGATGGAAAGCTCATCAATTTTTTTTTTTTTTTTTTTGACAAATTCAGTTTTATTAATTCTATTGTAATACAGATATATTAGAATTAACAATGGTATATGATGTCGGGCAAATTTCCACCTCTAGCGTGTGGGCAGGCTTTCCCTCTTTTTTTTGTAAAATTTTTAACAGCATTTAGCAAAAAAGCTGAATTTCATGTTTCAGATAGTTAGTTTTTGTTGGTTTGTTCACTTAAGACCGGTCTTTCAAATTGTCCCAGAAAAAATGGTCCAGCTGCATCAAATCACAGTACGACTCGGCCAGTTGAGATCGACAAATTACGCAATAACTGAATTGCTTGGCCGGCTGTGTGGTTTGTGGAGCCGAGTTGAACTTTATAAGCGTGAATATGAAGATCTTCATGCAAAATTAGAAATGTGCAAATGTCGTGATTTTATCGTGTCACGCGTGATTCACGTGATTCGGATCAAATATTTTAACTAATCACGCGTGAGTGCGTGAGCGTGATTGAAAAAAATTTACTCGTGCGGGATCGTGCGTGAGCTTGTTTTAATAATCACGCACGTATTCTCACGCTCTCACGAGATAACATTCCTGCATAGGCACATATGTATGTAACTGTATTCAATCATTTGAAATAAATTATTTTATAATAATAAATGCATAATATGCATATAATATAATAATACCACACATATTACTATACATACATATATTATATGTATGTATAGTAATATGTATGGTAGTATGAGCTTACAAACGCAATGAATACCCCCAAACAAAATGTTTCGACTTTTTCTGAAGTCAGACTTGTCGTACCGAATTCGAACTTTGATTTTTGAATACATAAGTAAAAGTCTGTGAAAATTTTTTTAAAGAAATATTATCTGATTTACATTAAGCATTTTTTCATGAAATTTCATGAATTTTGTTGCACGCAACTTTTTCTATTTGCTAATTGCAGCGCTATAAAAGAGAATTTTGTATAAAAAAGGGCGTAAAATGAATCCCTGATACATTTTTAACAAATTTTTTGATACGAGTTTGTCCTCCAGGCCTGCTATTGAGAAATAAAAAATTTTCATGCAACTAATTTCATGAAAAAAATGCTTAATGTAATTTAGGTATATGTATGTATATGTTGATAAAAAAAAGGATTGTAACAAATATTAAAATAAATTCAGTAAAGTGCGACTATGACTCGCGCACATAGGGTTCCGTACGAACACTAGATATATAATTTAATACAAACTTCATGCTATATAACATATAGTTTTGGCATTTTTTTCGTTTTTGGGGGTCTTTTCGGTTTTTTTTTTGTTTTGTCGTTTTTTGCGTTTTTTTCGGTTTTGGCGATTTTTTTAAGTTTTGGCTCTTTTTTTTTAGTTTAGACACTTTATTTTCTTGTTTTGGCGATTTTTTCGGTTTTTTTGGCGTTTTTTTCATTTTGGCTTTTTTTTATTTATGGCGATTTTTTTAATATTTGGCGATTTTTTGTATATTTAAATTTTTTTTTAGTTTTGGCGACATTTTCGCGTTTTGGCGATTTTTTTCAATTTTTTGCGTTTTTTTTTTAATTATGGCGTTTTTTTCATTTTGGCGATTTTTTCGAATTTGGCGATTTATTTTAGTGATAGATTTTTTTTTTTAATTTTGGCGATTTTATAGTTTTCGGTTTTTTTAGTTTTACCGTTTTTGAAAATTTCAAGTGTTTGCCTCTTACGGTTTCCAAGATACGGCAAGTTTTCAAAATTACATAGTCAAAATTGCATTAACTAGATAGAACACCCTTTAATTGAATTTTTTTTTTAAATTTTAGTGTTAATTGTTGTAGTCTGTATAAAAATACACTAATTTTACAAATTTCAAGTTTCAATATACATATCGCTCATTTACTTCAATAGTGGCATAACTCAAAAAAAGAGTTTTTTGAGTTAATAATGCAGAAAGATGCGGCATTTTGTATTTTATCTTGTGTAAAAATTTCATATAAATAGCTTGTGCTATCACCTCCTGAGAGAAGAATCTTTTTTCATTTCTCCATTGAGTTGTATGCAAATTGAAAACTTAAAACGCGTTTTCTGCAAAACTGGTTTTTTTGAGTTGTGCCACTATTGAAGTAAATGAGCGATATGTTCATACAATTGTATGTATATTACATGGGATTTTAACATATTTCATTGCTCGTTTTGGAACACCCTTTAATTTTTAATTCTCATGTATTTGTTGTTGTAGCGGCCAAGGTTCTACATACTGTGTCCAAATTTCAGGTCCGTAGCTCTTACGGTTCCTGAGAAAATACCGTGTGACGGACAGACGGACAGCGTAGCGAAAACAATAGGGTTCCTTTTCACCTTTGGTGTACGGAACCCTAAAAACGTGAGTATGTGCAAATTATTTCGACAATAGCAGCAACATAACGGTGAAGCGGTACTCTGCTATAAAAGCAAAAAGAAATCGTACCTACAAGTCGTTACGTGTTCGTACCGACTTATCGTAACGAATTCGTACCGACATATCGTTACGAAGTCGTGTCAACCATTTCATACAAACATTTTTACGATTTCGGTAATATTTCGGTGCCGAAATCGGAAGATTTTGTCGACAAATCGTTACGAATTCTTTACGAATTCGGAGCATTTTGTTTGATGTATAGGTACATACACCTTTGTAAGTATGTATGTATGTTTCTTAGATACCCTGTAGGAAGTAACAATTGAGAAACACTACTGATTCAACAGTGCCTTTGTCAACAATACTACTGACGAATTGTACCGCAGAAAATGTTTTTTGATTTAGGGGCCGTCCATATATTACATAACGCTTTATGGGGGAGGGGTGGGGTTCGAGTTTTCATTAAATAAATGCCAAAGGATTATAGGTCAATTCTTGACATTTCATCATTTGACAGCCTATTTGCTTCCTAGCCTAAAATTTGCCCAGCCTGTACTTCTTTTAGCACTGCTATTGCTGTGCGCATTACCCGATATGCGGAGTACCGATAAATAAAAATCTATTGTATAAACCGATTATGCCAAGAAACCAACTGCTAATAACATGCCGGATTGGGCATAGTTTTTAATGCAGGATGTCCCGACTTATCAGACCTATAAGATTATTTATAACAATAATAATGAACCTTATTCTGACTTTGAAAGCGTTATGACATATAACACATAGTGAAATTTCCTCAAATTAATGATCAAGACCAAAGATAGGAAACCAAAGAAGTAGTTGTTGGAAGTCTGAATAAACTTAAAACACATAAATCTTACTTTTTTCTAACATTTTAGTAAAACCTAAATCGTTTTTTTTCTGACCTACTTAATCCATTTCAAATTATTGTTAAAAAAAAATCTATATTAGTTCCATAAAAAAAAAATTATTTTTAACTTACCGTTTCATGATGATTCCGATACAAGCTTATATTTAACAGATTATACAAATAATCCTCCAATTGTTGTATGCGCTCTGGCAGTGCCTCCACAGTCACCAGGGACTCGGGTCTTTGGGGAAATCTGGGCAGTTTACGTTTTTTACGTTTCTTGCGCATACTGCGACGTCCCGTTTCACTCAACTGATTGACATTGTTATTTTTTAAGGACGCAACGGCTTCTGCAGCTGCTGCTGCTCCAGTTGTGCGAGAAAATGATGTGCGGCCATTAGGAGTAGAATTCTTGAAACTGGTGCACTTTTGCAATTCCTTAATGCGATTTTCATCAGCCATTTGCATGGCAACATTTTTAATGGTGGCCCGTTTCTCCTTATGGCTGCGTATGGGAAAGGGTATATTTAGAGAGGCTCGGAAAATGCTGAGCTGTTGGTGTAAGGTACTGAAATGTTTGTAACGCCTTTTAATAGTCCAGCTAAAAGGGCCGTGCGTTAGTTCGATGGTGTATCTGCAATAACTGTTCAATTAAATAAAAGCTTTCAATTCCAATTTTACAACAACTTACAAATTTGGATTAAGCAAATGTGTGGTGACACTTCGTTCGGTATCAATAAAACGTACTTGTATCTCTATGCCCGGCATAAAGACTTTGCGCTGAAATGAGGTAAATTTTACAGTGGATGAATAAATGCGTGTAAACGGTATCACTGTTAAGCGTCTCAACTCCAAATCGTCCTCATCGAATTCATCTTCATCCGTGCACTCTTTACGTTCGACCAGTACCGGACGATCGCCCACCGTCGATAGTATGGTAATGGAATCGGGTATTATTAAGCCTTCATCATATTCAGATTCAAGCAGGGAAAATTGAAAGTCCGGCAGGCAACTGGAAAGATTCAGCTCTCCGCCATTCATTTCCATGGTGCTGTTGTTTTCTGAAGTTTGCAGGTGTCTGCCCGACGTTACTGTAGCTGGTATTGAATTGCTATCAGACATATTGGCATTGACAATATCAAATTGTCCGTAAATATAATTGTTATCTAATTCATCGTACTGATAGCCGCGATTTGTTAAGCCTTCACCACTGCGTTCAGCGGAGTCGTGATCTGCAGGAAAGGAAAATTAAAAAAAAAACAAGAGTTAATTAAGATAGTAATTCTCGGAATATTATATTATAATAATAATTCTTGGAATAATATGTATATAATATTTGTACATAAATTTAGTCGATATGCGTAATAAAACAATAATTTAATTGAGCAGATATATGTAATCGAGCCATAACTGCCAAAAAAAAAAAAAGTTTAAGCGACATATTTTTGGAACTTCGTTTTCTGACGAAAACCGATTATCTAAAGGGTGTTTTTTATTGAGGTATAGAACTTTAAGTTGGCATCACTTTTTTAACTGGCGGCCATTTTGTCAGCTGTCAAGTGATTAATATTTAGTTTGGTTTGCCATTTCATCATGAACAGGTTGACAAAAGAACAACGCTTGCAAATCGTGCAAATTTATTTCGAAAATAATGGTTCAGTTCGCGAAGTTTACCGCAAGCTCCGTCCATTTTATGGTCGACATAATCGTCCATCAGAGCAATTAATTCGGTTAACCATGGATCGTTTTCGCACTACGTTTACTCTATGTGATAATACGCATCCGCAGAGACGTCGAACAGTGCGCACCGAAGAAACAATTGCCGCTGTAGAGCAAAGTGTTGAAGAGGACCCGAATGAATCGATTCGCCACCGTGCACAGCAATTGGAGCCGACTAACCGACTATTTTGTTCCCGAATTGGATGGCATGAATGTGGATGAGTTGTGGTTCCAACAAGACGGCGCTACATGCCACACAGCGCACGTCACAATCGATTTATTGAAGGAAACATTCGATGAGCGCATAATTTCGCGGAATGGACCTGTCAATTGGCCACCAAGATCGTGTGATTTGACACCATTGGATTATTTTCTTTGGGGATATGTGAAGTCGCTCGTCTACGCCAACAAACCAGAAACGTTAGGGGACTTGGAAGCCAACATTCGTGGCGTTATTGCCAACATACGGCCCCATATGCTCGAAAAAGTGGTTGAAAATTGGACCTGTAGAATTGGCTTTATTCGAGCCAGCCGCGGCGGCCACATGCCCGAAATCATATTTAAACATTAATGGCATAAAATTATCCTTCCAATAAAGCCAAATTGATGGACATTAAAACGATTTTCTTGTGTTTTATTTCAATTCGAAGTTCTATACCTCTAAAAAAACACCCTATACAATCATAAATAATTCTCTGTCATTAGGTATTTTTCTGTAAACTCAAAATTACAAATACGAAATTTATTACTGGAATATTACATAAATATTGTTACGTAAAAATATTCCTACAGGGTTAAAGCAAAGAACTATCTGGAAGTATTTAACTAAAGCACTAAACGTACACACATATTTACGTGCAAACACTATAGCAACAACAATAATTGTGTACATACCCTGTCGGAGCATGTGTGGTTGACTACAAAAATAGTTAATTTATAGTTAACTTTTCTTAGACTGACTAAAAGCCAGCTGCACAGTCATCCAGAACAAACCAAAAATTAATTCTAAAGTTGAGTACGTAATCGAATTTGATGAGAGCCAACAAATTTATTCTCAGCTACTTTAAAACTCATTTCAGTTTTATATTAACATTTTGCTGTTGTTATTTTAGATGGCAGCTTAGCCGAGTGGTAGCGCGTTGAGTACGCAACGTGTGATGTTGCATGTTCGAGCCACAGAAATTATTTTTTTTTTAATTTACTGACTACCAGGTGATTTAAAAATGTCAACTTTAAGTTAGCTTAAAGTAGTGCCTAGTGAGACAATTGACTACCGCATAGGACATCGCAATGTTAAAATAGTCAGTTGATTACATTGCAAAGTAATCCAAGTGTAGTCAGTACTAGTTGCGAAATAGTTAGCTTAAAGTTAGTTTAAAGTTAGCCAAATTTCCGATAGGGTAGCGAGCACTTATGGTAACCACCCTGTACTACCAGTGCACACCGCATTGCCAACATAAGAGTCGTTACTTTGAAATTCAAAAATAACGTCCAATCGAATTATCTACAAACGCCTAGAAGCAGCACCATGAATTTTCCCGATTGTGCTAGAGGACTGCTTGAACATCTGGCTACCAATAGTAAATGCCAATACAGATGGCATCATGCATAGATGCCATTACTAAGTACAGACATGTAATTACGCCACATATCGGGCGAACATTCGAGAACCGGTTTCTTGTACTATAAAAAGTGGCAGCATGTGCGAGAACAGAGCAGTGCTAATCAGAAAGTAGTCAAGTTAAGACCTCGTTGAAAGTGGATAATAACGGTAAGAAGTAGTTAAGTAAAGACAAGTTGTAATTTGCTTCGTTAAGAATAAAAGGAAAAACAGTAGCAAATAAAAATTGTGTGTTATTTATTTTTATTTTTGAGCAATCAAAAGAACTCACACGTTTAATAAAATTTAAACGTAACAATATATTACATTAAAACAAGGCTAATCATTTAGTGGTTTCAAATCCACCGGTCTGGCAAGGCTGTCAGCTGTTAAATATCTTAACCCTGCCTTTACACATGCAAGTGCCTTGCATGCAAGCTCTATGTACGTATTATCAACGAAAATTTCGAACAAATGCCCGACTGTCTTGCAACTTGCATGTTTGCCTTTTAGTGCAGAGTTGTCCATAACATAAAAAATTTTAATTTTAAGGGAACCAGATAGTGTTGAACTTTATTCGCATTGTTTCAATGTTATTTATGTCTAAAAAATTAATAAACTGCTCGATTTATGAATATTTAAGAAAAAAAAAATTATTAAATTAGCTTTTAAATGTATTTAAAATGAGTAAAAACTCATATAACATTACACTGAAATCCAGTTAATTTGTGCTAAACTATTAATAGGGCAACACTGTTAGCTAACTTTCCATTTACTTGCTAAAAGTTCAACATGTCACTGTCTTGTAAAATTCCTTGGCAGTTGAGTTGGAAGTAGACTGCAAGTGCCGAAAGTGTAGATGTGTTAGTAAAGGAGTTTGAGTGTATTGAGTTTTTCGAACTTGCACTTACACGTGTAAACCCTAGGTAAATCTGAAGTGCCATTTATCTAGCGAAATGTTTGCCATTTACGAATATGGATCGTTTAAAAAACGAAGAATGCGTAAAAATAGTTAAAAAGTTCAAAAGTGCAGGTATCTTTACAATTATGGTATAAACGACCCACTGTGCAAGGAATTTTAAATAGCCTGAAAGCGTTACAGATGTGGTCAGGTCTGTGCATCATTGCAATGTACATGCTGCCGAAAATATTGCTTCTAGTAGTGAAAGTGCGGAAGAACCATTACCGTCATTTCAGGGCGCTATGGCCGTATGTTCACCGACTTTTTTTTCAACTGCAATTTAAGATTATGAACTGGGCTATATGTGATTTAAACAAGATCGAATAAACTTAAAGTTTCAATAAATTTTTCGAATGAATTTTTTTTTAAGTTAATAAAAAAGCTAATATTTGTCTCTTATTTTTTTAATCCAAAAATCAGTCTAAAGCTACACAGAAAAAATTATTCCCAAAAAATTTTCAAACAAACGTGTGTTTTGAAATATAATTTAGTTTCAGTAAATATTTTTTACTGTTCCAGTTAATTATTTGTTCCAATTTTATTTTATGTAAAAAAAAACTGTATAGAATGAAAATTATCTATATAAAGTAAAATTTTTAAAAAAAATTTAGATTTATTTTTTTTATATTTAAATTTGTTATTTTCAGTTAAATTTATTTTTATATACTGTAAAAACATTTGTCTGATTTTTTGAATTTTTTCAGTTAAATTTATTTTTATATACTGTAAAAACATTTGTCTGATTATTTTATAGATATAAAAAACATTTTATTTATTTTAAGATTTTTGTTTGCGGTTTTCAAACTTATTATGTATGTATATTGTGATTCTCAATATAGTATTAGGAGTCTTACTATAAACATACGGAGTTTGTTAGCTAAATTCAAAAATTTTTTGGGTTGAAGTATATACTGACGAGTTTCAAAAGCGGGAACGAAATGCTTAACCATAAAAACAAGCCAATTTTTGCAAGTAAATAAAAAAAATTGTTGAACCTTTCATTTCATTCAGTTAGTTTTTTCAGATAAAACTTTTACTAATTTTTTAAAAAAAAAATTTTAAGAATTGTTATTGATTCAGTTAATTTATTTTCTGATAATACGAAAAATTTTAGTGAATGTGTTTGTAAATTATAAAAAAAAAAATTGCTGAATAATACAAAAAAAAAATCTGCAAAACTGTTTTTATGTTCCTATTAATAAATTTGACTGAAAATATTTTGAGTTTCAGTTAACTTTTTTCTCTAATGCCATAATAAGTTTACTAAAAATAAAATTTTTTTTCAGTTACATTTTTACAAAATTGTTATCAGAATCTACAAATTTCTTTGTAGGTCCGCATTCACACAAAAAATTTACTGATTCAATGAATTTGGTTACTGAAAACGAAATTTAGTTCTTTCTGTGTATGTACAGACGATTTTTGTCAGACGTCGTTGCCAGCAAAAGCATTGTGAGTCAATTGCAAGACCTGCAGCTGACAACAAATTGTCAGACATCTTAGAATCATGTGAACACATTGTAAAATTATTGCCAGATATTTGTCAGACATTTTAATATTGTCAGATATGCGAAGTTTATACATCTGACAATGGCGTCATTGTAAGAGAATTTTTTCTATGGGCAACACTGCACACGTTTGATTTAAAAGAAAAAATTATAATAAAATATATGCAGACAAAATCATTGCAATTGCTTCTTAATGGTCCATAGTAATTTATACTTTCACTTTTTACATTTAAAACAAAGGCAAACGATAAATATTTAGCAATTTCTAACAAATGCTTTAAGTCTGGCAACGCATAACAACAGATCTAACAATTTGTGCATATGACAACCGTGTGAACTGACAATTTTTTTACTGACGGTTTTGTCAGATGAATTTATTGTCATACAACCGTCTGGCAATAAATTGTAAGATTTGCTGACAACCGTGTGAACTGACAAGGAATATTGTGCTGGCAATTTTCGATTGCCAGTACATTGTCAGCACATTGCCAGATCTGACAATATTGTAAGATCTGACAATCGTCTGTATATAGCTTAAGGTAACCCCTAGTAATCAAAAAAAAAAAAAAAAGTAATAATAAATTCGATTATTTGAGTGAATAGGGAATAAAAAGGTTCGTTTAAATTACGAATTAAAATTCATAAATATGGTGGAATATGGAATATATTTTTTTTTTATTAACATACATTTTTATTCGAATAATTGAAAAGATTGTAAGTTTTTTTTTCGATTACTCATAAGAATGGAGTAAATAAATACAAGAGTATTAGTCTATCACTAAGTCTTTCTTAAAGAAGGTAACAGATAATAGTAGTAGGCTTCCATTGTCTGGGCGTTACTTGTCTTACAAAAAATAAATAAATAAATATTGTTCCAATAAACGTATAAATTTAAGGTTTTATTCGAGTATTATTCGAATTGATATCGATTTAAAAAATTCAGCACAAAGAAATAAGAAATATTCCTCTTATCTTATTTCATAAATTTTTATTCGAACATGACAATACATTTTAGATTTTATTCGATTACTCGAATGAGTAACGAATAATGTTTTTTCATTCGAATAGAGGAATGAAGTACACGTAAATAAGTAGTTCTGGTTTTTGTTCTCTTTTATTATTGACAGAAAGAAATTTCTTGTATTCGATTATTCGAATCGAATTATGAGCAAAACCACTTTATTCGAATAAAATTAAAAAGTTTTAATAAGAAATTATAGTTTAGCTTTTAATTTTTATTAACAACAATTTTTTATTCATTGAATCGAATGAATTTTTATTATTCGAATGAAAAAATTGGGAAAATAATGCGTCACGAATTAAAATTAAATATATGTACACACATATCGCTCATTTACTTCAATAGTGTCACAACTCAAAAAAACCAGTTTTGCGGAAAACGCGTTTTAAGTTTTCAATTTGCATACAACTCAATGGAGAAATGAAAAAAAAATTCTTCCCTCAGGAGGTGATGGTACAAGCTATTTATATGAAATTTTTACACAAGATAAAATACAAAATGCCGCATCTTTCTGCATTATTAACTCAAAAAACTAATTTTTTGAGTTATGCCACTATTGAAGTAAATGAGAGATATTACAATACTCAAATATAGGAAGTAAAATATGTAAGCAGGAAATAATACACCTTATGTAACCTTACAATACCTATGGTGAAAGGCAAGGAAGCAAACCACAGCCTGTTTAAACTTTTTTTTTTAACAACTTCAAACTTAATTTACAAGGCTTTTGCATTAAGTATAATTTTTGTATTAAAAAAAGATTAAAAATTAAGATTTCATTGAAATGAACTTGAATATACATACATATGTACATACATAGATACATACATATGTACATACATACATACAATTTGCATAAACGTGACGTCTAAACGCCATACAAAAATACCGGGTAAAGGTGAGGAGGCAAAAACTACAGTTACAATTGTGAGTATGTAATTTGTAGCCGGTAGCTTAGTGTAATCATATCACCAACAAACAGTTGGTAAAAAATATTAGCACATGTTGGTCTTGAACTCTTAGATCATGAACAGAAATATTTACTTTTATTTGTTTTTATTTTTTACTGTTTGAGCGCAGGGGACGCACAAACAAACATGCGTTTGAAATCAGTGTTGCCAAAATTTCGTAAGTGCAAAAGACCAAATGTTAATTGAAGGTTACCAAAAAATCTGTTACAATTTCAACATTTTACAGTGAAAAAAAAATCACAGCTTTTGAGCTATTTTCTCTTAAGTTTTGTTACACACATATATGCATTGAAATTTTGCACCAGACTTTTCGATATCGAATTTGAAATTACTAAATTAACAAAGCCGCAAGAAAAAATTCTTTAGAATACTTTATCATTAGGGAAAGGATTTTCATGCATTTAAAATCACGTTTTATGTACACAAAATATGCAGTAAAAATATAAAAATATGTATTTAAAACTGATAAAATATGCATTTACCAATTCTTTTTTCAACATTTAATAACATTAAAAACTTAAATAAATCACCTTCATTGCTTTCTTAAGCCACGTTCAGACTATTATAAATTGTATTTATACTTGTCAAAAATTCAAATAATACGTTCAAGTGTGATAGTCTGAACGCAAAATGTCATCAAAGTGGCAAATAATACGATAAAAATTTTGACATCCCATAAGACTTTTTCGTTTTTACATATGGTCTACACCTAACATAATATGTAAGATAAGAGCGTCAAATTCAATCGCAGAGCGAATCATGTTACGTGTAGACTTCAAATTAGTGTTATCTCAATCTTATAAGATTTTTTATAAGAGCGTTGTTATAAGAAATCCTATAACAACAATCCTATGAGATGAAGTGTCAAAAAACACACGTATTTGAAAGTAAATTAGTATGCATGTGTGAGTGTTTATTAAAATAAATGAAAAACAATGATTTGGACAACATTTCTGGGATTTTATATGTTTAAATGTGCTTAATTGATTCATAAATTAAATTTTGTGTGAAAATGCGAAAATAAAATAACTAATTATACAAAAATAAAACATGTTAACTCGATGAGAATTTGCATTAAATGAAATGTTATAAGAAAACTGAAATTACGTGTTCCTGTTGTATGAGATGAAGAGAAATATCGGCATTTTATTTTTGTTATTCTGCCGACGTTCTCTCAAATATTATGTCAGAGTTAATCGCAGTTGTAGACGCTATGTTAGAAAATTTTCTAAACGATAATACTTTTCATTAGATCAGGGTTGCATTTTCACACAAACCAAATTTCCAAGTCGGCTGTTTCGCCGCCGATAGCGTGTCGTCATTGATGTAATGTTTTGCCATATGTATATCGGCTCAAAATTTTGAATGAGTGAATCGTATGGAAGTATATTTCGTTGACGTAATTTTTTTTAACGTTTTTGTAATATCTTTTCTTAAATTTTTTCTTTCATTTATATAGAATATTTTTAACTGCTGAATTTTTTCAAGTGCCGGCACGACACCGCCTACATGAAACCGCTTTGCCGCCGCTAGTCAATGAATAGCACAGACATTTTCATTGCACAGCTGTTTTGTTTTCTGCTTGTATTACACATTTTATTTGAAGTGTGATGGTCTGAACACAATATGTGATTTTACGTTAGATTTTTTGACAGTCGCAACGAATGTATTTAGATTTCTGTATCGTAAAATGTGCTGAAAGTATTAATACTTGTATAATAGTCTGAACGGGGCTTTAACAAACATTTTGTCATTAAAAACTTAACAAACATAAAAAGCTCAGCTTCAATGTCTTCTTAATAAATATTTTGTCAAATCATATGCAGCCTGGCCCACGATGTCGACTTGCGATCGAACACTTGTATTGAAAACAACAATAAAATAAGAAAATTGGTTTTTGTTTTCAATATAAGCAACCGATAGAAAGTTTCTAGTCGACATCGTGGGCCAGGCAGATGAAACACAAAATAAGGTTCAGTCGAACTTTTATTAACATACATGAATTAATAAATATTTTTTATTGTCAAAGATAAATCTTTGACAATTTTTTCTGAAAAAAATTTTATGTAATAAAAACTAACGTTTAATGCTGCTAAATATTTCGTTTGTGGAATATTCAGTTTCTAAATTTTCGTTCTTAGAGCTATAAACTATTGATCCAATTTGTTGCATATATTTTAAATCCATATTTTTTTTGTTAACTATTTCTAATTAATTTTTATTTCCTCATTTATTCTGCCTTTCAAAATACACTTTTTTTTTACCGCATCTTAAGTGAATTCAACTTGAGGTGTTAAAGTAACGAAAGCCTCTAATTGGCCTATAGTGTGAACAAGAAAGCAATCCTACTATGTGCGTCTAAATATCAATTAGGCAGGAGGCTGTCGAATACTATATTTCTATTCATAAAATTAAAGAAATTTTAAAGTCAAAAAGCTTGCACCCGTATGCAAAAACTAACGTGTGCAGAGCGCTAAAAAAAATTACACAAACATTTTTGAGTTTTAAAGGGCTATTATCCAATGCTATTTGTATTTTTTTAATTTTCAATGGTATTGGTATTTTTAACTTAAGCCAGGGTACTGAACTTTTCAAATGAGTTGAAGGAGTCATACGGTATTTATCAGTATCGAATAATATCACTAAAATGCGATCGTAAATTTTTCTCGTTTTCCTCTATTTTGTTCTTACACAGTCGTAAAAACTGCAGCTTTTAAATAACTAACAACTAATAAAAAAAACCAAAATTACATTTATAGCATAAAAAACTAAAAAATTTATTAAAAATATACATTTACAATGAAATATGCAAAAATATGTATTTATTATAAAATATGCACTAACAAATCGATGCCATTTTGTCACAAATTTGTTGATTCGCAAAGATATTTTATTTACGTTGATCTACGACCAACGACAGAAAACATGTATTTACATGAAAATCCTTTCCTTATTTATCATTATTTCCAACATATAATTCACACGATGATTTTGTTTCTATATTCCTTGAAACATGATTTTTTGCCAATGGTTAGAGAAGCAAGCGAGGTAGAGAAAAAAAATCAAATTTTCTGTTCCCGGTGTTTTTTTTAGAGCTATGCTCTTTATGCCAGACACTGGAGCTAGGACATAATTTTCGTAATAAAAAATAATCGGTACTATTGCAGTTATAAATTTATTTTTGTTGTGATTTCTTTTTTAAAATTTTTTATATTTCTCTCATCTCAGGAGATGGCATCTCCTGCTGATAACTTACAAATAAGAAATTAAAAAACAGTGGTGCTGAGTCTGCGTTTATATAAGTATGCGAAATGTCCACACATGTAAATACTTGCGGTGAATTTATTTTGTTTTATATAAATAATAATAAAATAAATTTTATGAATATTAAATAATAGGACATTTGCACCTGCAAGAAATCTAACAGATTTCGATTAAAATCTGTATGAAAATTTATATCGTTTAAACTAAGCTTTTTTGAAAATTTTCCAGATTTAGTATCCAAGACAAAGCCTTTGTCTAAAATTTGTCTTAAAATTTAACCCATAAAGTGCCGACTTAGCTCATTCACATACCTTCAATAGAAAATTGTGTAGAGCGTAGCTAATTCACTCACCTTCTATATATAATAGGGCATTTATTTACACCTGCACAAAATATAGCAGATTTTAATAAAAATCTTTATGAAAATCTATACCTTTTACACTAAGTTTTTTTTTTTTTTACATTTGTGCCCTTAATTACGAAAGTGGTCTAAGTCATATATTCGTTTTTTCGAGATATTTGGTAAATTACATTTGAATAAATCAAAATATATTTTTATATTGTGCAACATTTTAATTTAGGATTGTACTAATCTCTATCAGTATAAGTTTATACAAGGTGGCGCAAAAGTAATCCTCCTATCAGAAAATGCTATAAATTTTGCGATTTTGCCTAATGTCAGTTCTGTTTTGACATTTGTGTAGAAAACACATGCGAAATACACGTTAATAAACATTGTTACGCTACACTGCTCCAGAACGCGGAATATTGGTGACTATTTATTTGACCAATAATCGGTCGTGAATTTCGTCGCAGATTTCCTGGCCGTCCTACGCCTACTGGTGAAACACTGCGACGTTTAGCCGCTCGCCTCGAAGAGACTGGCACAACACGAGATGCTGCCAGGCGTGGCAGACCCCGGAGTAGCCGTTCTGCAGAGAATATTGCTGCTGTAGCCAGGGATGTCATGGAAGTGCCGTCGACATCGACCAGACGACGTGCCACGCAAATGGGTATCAGTCGACGGTCTTTACAGCGAATTTTGGTACAAGATTTGAAGATGTTTCCGTACAAAGTCCAGACGGTGCATCAGCTGTTAGCTGCTGACCGCCAATCGCGTCTAACATACGCTCAAGCCATCCTTGATCACCACCAAGAGGTTATTTTAGCGCCACCCTGTATAACATTTATTAAATATTTATTAAGATTAATTTTGTTAAGATTAATTTAATATTTCGAAACAAAAATGCATGTGACTTAGACCACTTTCATAATTAAGGGCACATTTATCAAGATTTGTTTATTCAAAGCAAAACCCATTAACTGAAAAATTCCCAAAACTATAACCAAGCACCTGCAATGTAGCCAATTCACGCACCTTTTTAAGCAGACCGTAGTTAATTCACTAATTTTTAGGGTTCCGTACGCTAAAGGTGAATAGGAAACCTATTGTTTTCGCTACGCTGTCCGTCTGTCCGTCACAGACTATTTTCTCGAGAACCGTAAGTGCCACGGACCTGAAATTTGTGACAGAGCATGTAAAACTTTGGCCGCTACAACAACAAATACATGAGAGATAAAAATTAAAGGGTGTTCCAAAAGAAAAGAAAAGAAAAGTGTTAAAATCCCATGTAATATACATACATACAATTGTAGCTAGTGTATTTTTATACACACAACAACAAATAAAAATTAGAATTGAAAAAAAAAACTAAATTGAAGGGTGTTCTATCAGTTAATGTAATTTTGACCATGTAATTTTTACAACTTGCTGTATATCGGAAACCGTAAAGGGCAAACTCTTGAAATTTTCAAAAACGGTAAAACTAAAAAATCCAAAAATTATAAAATCTCCAAACCAAAAAAAAAAAAATCGCAAAAAACCGAAAAAAATCGCCCAAAAAAAGCGCCAAATTAAAAAAAAAAACGCAAAAAACCGAAAAAATCGCCAAAACCAGAAAAAAAGCGCCAGAACTAAAAAAATTGGCAAAAAAAACCCATAATCCAAAAAAAAAAACGCCAAAACTATATATTATATAGGATAAATTTCGTATAGTATAACATATACAGTGTAAAAACGGAACCCTCGTGCGCGAGTCAAATTCTCATTTTACTGAATTTACTCTCATAAATATGTTGTACAGGTCAGTAAAAAGTAAATAAAAATATTAGATTTTGAGTAGATTTCCTAAAAATTTACTCACAAAATAGATTTCGTTTTGCAACTAGATTTAAATTCGAAATCTCGTAAGTACTAGATTTCGAGACAGTATAAATTTCCTATAAATAGTTTTAAAGATAAAACAAATAATTTTCTTACATTCTTATTTAACACATGCAGTTTTTTTTAATAAAGCTAAGCAGCATAGCTCTAACCGGGTGTCCTAAGACACCACTCTCCTTTTTTTTCAACTTTCATTTTACTTTAATTTGTGTTTTTTTTTTTGGCTTTATTTTATTCTTGTTCGTCTCACGGTGTGACAACAACAATTTACAAATTACAATGAAAACATAAATTTGAAATAAAAAATAAAAATACAATTTTAATTTTTTTTTTACACATTTTTATAGAAAATTTATATAATTTAAATAATGCAAATGAGGAATTAAAGAAGATTAAGCTATTACGTAGTAAAATAATCAACTCTAGAAACATGGAAAAAAATCATCGTATGAATGTAAAATCTTTTTGGAAGCAACTTTCAAAGAGAATTGAAAATAAAGCGAGATTTTTAAATCAAACAAATAAGCACTTTTGATAGCAATATTTATGTATGGATTAGGGTGATCGATAATTTGACTTTTTCCAGAAACCGGTTTTCGAATAGTTCGAATATTTGAAATTATGTAAAACACGGTTTCGGTTTTTACAATTCAGGAAAAACCGGTCAACCGGTTTTTTAAAGTAAGAAAATTATACAAAAGTTTTGATTTTAAATTGCTTTATTAGAAAAGAGTTAACATTTCCCCATAGAAATATGTCAAATAAGCGCTTAATAAACCTGAAATGTTTTTTATGAATAAGGCAGTAAAAAATTACTATTCTTATAACTTTTATATGAGTTTTTTAAAAAAAAAAGCTAAAAAAAGATAAGAGCTAAATGAAAATTTTGAATCTAAATCCAAAAAAATAAGGTAAATTTAGCCCAAAATAAGCTAATATATTCACGCTGACCTCTATATAAAATATGAAGCAAAATGTTAAAAAAAAAACTAAAAAACACTTTTTGCAAATGGATTTTGACATCCATTGCACACCATAAGACCTCATAAAATAGTTTCGCTTAAATTTCATCCTTCAGTAAGTGTTGCTATACTCGAAAAACGATTAGATCATTTATACTGAAAAAAAAAATACTTAGGAAAATCAACAGAACACGTTGGTCTAAGTTTTAACATAGTAAAAACTAATTTTATTGCAAAATATACAAATAATAAAGTATTCGACTCAGCCGGTTATTAAATTGTAAAAAACCGGACTATTCGACATTCGAAAAATCAACATTTTGAAAAAACCGATAACCGTATTGTGAAAAAACCGGGTTTTAAAACCGGTTGAAAGACCGAGTCGATCACCCTAGCATGTATGTATGTGTAATTGCAATTTTATTTTATCATTATTTAAATTTATTTTTGTGATAAGGCTTTAACTAATTAACTCTTTTCAGTTTTAATCAGTGATACCAACTTTTTTGGCTGTAAAAGCACATCAAAATATCAAAAAAGCACTAAAGAGAGTAATTTTGAGATCTCGTTAGTGTCAAAAGCACTAACGTGAGAAACGATTCAAACGAGTGAAGTTTAATAGTGTTTAATATTTTCTAAGCTATTCTCTATTTCGGAATAGTATCATCTTTAATGAAATATATCAGACGAAAAAGGTATGATTTACACTGAAAAAATAAATACACCAAATTTTTATTGAAGTAATTTTAAGAAATATACAAATTTCTTAAAACCACTACTTAAGCCGCGTTCAGACTATTATACTTTGTATTTATACTTGTCAAAAATTCAAATAATACGTGCAAGTGTGCTAGTCTGAACGCAAAATGTCAAAAAAGTGGCAAATAATACGATAAAGACTTTTTCGTTTTTAGAAAATTTTCTAAACGATAATACTTTTCATTAGATCAGGGTTGAATTTTCTCACAAACCAAATTTCCCAGTCGGCTGTTTCGCCGCCGATAGCGTGTCGTCATTGATGTAATGTTCTGCCATATGTATATCGGCTCAAAATTTTGAATAAGTGAATCGTATGGAAGTATATTTCGTTGACGTAACTTTTTTTTTAACGTTTTTGTAATATCTTTTCTTAAATTTTTTCTGTTATTTACATAGAATATTTTTAACTGCTGAATATTTTCAAGTGCCGGCACGTCCCCGCCTACATGAAAACGCTTTGCCGCCGCTAGTCAATGAATAGACAGACATTTTCATTGAACAGCTGTTTTGTTTTCTGCTTGTATTACACATTTTATTTGAAGTGTGATGGTCTGAACACAATATGTGATTTTACGTTAGATTTTTTGACAGTCGCAACGAATGTATTTAGATTTCTGTATCGTAAAATGTGATGAAAGTATTAATACTTGTATAATAGTCTGAACGGGGCTTTAGTGCTTTTTATTAGTTTGGCACTAACGCTCAAAATTTGTAGTTTTGAGTAGGGATGTAACGAATGTTCGCATTCGCTTTCGCATTCGCAAATGATTCGCTTAGTTTTGCTATTTGCATTCGCATATGCGAATATTTCAAGCGAATACTACAGACAACAAAATTTGTGCTTCTTTTACGAAAATAGTTTACGATTCCAAACAAAGCTTTAAAATGTTAGCGGAAAACTTTTCTATAAATGATAATTATCATAATGAATCCACAATCTAGCTGTTTTGTAGTCTGTTCAAACCTTTGGAAAAATGTTGAGTACCATTCATTACTTCGTACAGAAAATTTTAAATGCTAACAATATTAACCAGCCCTTGTTTGTTGTAAATTCCATGCGAAACAAGTGCCACGCATATTATTTCGCATGAAATCTTAAAATGTTGAAGATATATTTCATATATTTTTGTCCCAAGATGAAAATAGTACTATTTTTCCAAGATTTTTCATGAACAATTCATTCCAATTTTCTTAATATATATTTTGACAGCATTTCACATGAAATGTTGAACAGAGTACGTGCTAATTCACACGGTGAAATTTATGACGTCTATTTTTCTTAATTCTCTTTTGAAGTTGCTACCAAAAATTCCTTGCATTCATACGATGTTTTTTTTAGGACGTCTAATTTTACTTCTCTTCACCCATATAGCTAATAAGTTAGAAGAGCAAGAATAAAAAAATACAATAAGATAGAAGAGTAACATTAAAACGTAACAACAATAACAACAAGAGCAATGTAATGAGAAATATGAAAAAAAAACCATGGAAATCAGAAACCGAGTCATTTTTTCTACCCCTCTTTCTTCTCTACACCGCTCGCTAACAAACAAAAAGTGACGTCGAAAAATAGACTTCATAAAAGTCTTCGTGTGAATTAGGTGTACCAGGCTTTAGGGCCAAAGTACGAATGGGTTGATTGATTTGTAAATTTTTTTTTTAATTAAAGACTCAATTTAAATAAAATGCTATTTGTATTGCATCTATTTATACATATAAATACAACTTCAAGTTCTTAAAAAAATTAAAAAGTTTCATGTGATTTTTATCGTATTTTAAGTACAGGGTGGGCCAAAAGAAACCAAGGGGTGTAAAAGTTTAATAACTTTTTTGTTTATTAACTTTTTTTTATTTTTTCTTTTAGACAATATAATATACAAAATGGAAATTTTTTTACACTAAGTATGAAAAATGATGTCTCTTAAATGACCACCGTTTTCAGCTTCGCACTGATGGGCTCTTTTTAGAGCATTTTCCATAACATCTTTCAAAATTTCTGCAACAATGTTTGCCTTGAGTTCAAGGATTGTCTCTGGCTTGTTCACATACACTCGCTCCTTCAAAAAACCCCAAAGAAAATAGTCGGGTGCTGTCAAATCTGGCGATCGCGCTGGCCAAATAATTTCCGAATTTCGAGAAATTATTCGCTCTCCAAAAATTTGACTTAAAAGTGCCATTGTGTCTCGGTCAGTATGGGTAGTGGCTCCGTCCTGCTGAAACCACATACCAGGTCTGTTTTCAAGAGCAGGACGTAAAAAATTTTCTATCATAAACCGATACCGCTCTCCATTTACGGTTACAGCACTTCCATCTTCATTCTCGAAGAAGTAGGGCCCAATGACATTTTCAGATGTGATCCCACACCATACTGTACACTTGATGGGGTGCAATTGGCGTTGATGAATGGCTCTTGGATTTTGAGAACCCCAGAACCTACAGTTCTGCTTATTAACAAAGCCATTCAAATGAAAATGAGCTTCATCACTCATAATCAAACTTTCATCTCTGGTGTAAATAATAAATTCTATTGTTTTGGTTCTCTGTTCAGTTGTGAACCTCTCCATTATAAATTCTCCAAGTGTTGTCTATATAATCTGAAAGAAAAAATAAAAAAAAATTAATAAACAAAAAAGTTATTAAACTTTTACACCCCTTGGTTTCTTTTGGCCCACCCTGTATTTGCATTCGCTTTCGCATTCGCATTCGCTTTCGCAAAAATTCAAATGCATTATTCGTTTTCGCATTCGCATTCGCTAAACTGGTATTCGTTACACCCCTAGTTTTGAGTATTCAAAACAGTGCCAAAAGCACCAAATTGGCATCGCTGGTTTTAATACGCTTATCTCTCTTTTTCAAAAGCACATGATATTTCACATTCTAATAAATTTATAAATTTCATTTTTATCTGGATTACTTCTAAAATGAGGTTAAATTGATTTACAGCAGAGTGAAAAAATATAGCAGATATAATATTATATAAATTAATCTAACTATAAATTTACATTTACAGAAGCTTTATTTCACGTTGTAATGAAAACTCAAATATTAGATAACAACAGTTTTCAGATATTAAACATATCGTAATCATTTTTGTAAACATTTGCTTTTATTTCATATTTTAAAATACTTAATTAATTTAACATCTTAACACACGAGGTCGCAGTGGTATTGCAGTAATTATAATATTTAATATTTAACCAACATTAATGACTATTTATTTAAATCTTGGGCTGTGTCATTGTTGGGGTTGTAATACACACACTGCATATATGTACATACATATTTTATAAAATTAATATTTTCTGTTGTAGTAATTTGTAGCTGCTTCTCGTATTGTTCAATGATACGAGTAATTTTGTAGCATATTACTCAATTCTGATTTAACATCTGCCATGTGTCCCAAATGTACTCGTAATATGTGGACAATAGTTTTATACAAATACAAGATAAGAGTAATTACCAAATAGGTATTGCATATAAATGTGATAGAAATTAAATTTATGCTTATATTGATTGATAGATAAGAATTTTCCGCAAAACAGTAGAAATAGAAAAGAATTCCCCTAAAATTAATCAAATTAACTTGCTTTCTAACTTTAGAAACTATTTATTTATTTTCAAAAAAAGTATTATTATACATAAAGTATATATTTTACAGAGAAAATTCCTCAATGTAATAGAAATATAATTAATCTATACTAAATAATCAATATATAACTATTTAATTCAATAATAAAAACAAAATAAAAAACATACCAAAAAATTTCATGAAAATAGTTTGAAAAAAATGGCGTTGCAAGTTGCAACAGTGGCTCCCCAGCCAGAATGAGATTAACACAGAAACAGTTAGAAAACCAAAATCCCAAAGTGGTGAATAGTATCAAAAAAATTAAATAAGTCGAATCAATGAAATCTATCTATAAAACAAACCATATAGGTATCCAGTTAAGGTTGAGGGAATATCTAGTCATGTTTGAGGTAATGTGCAAAATCTTTAAGTAGTTTCACACGAAAAGCTTTATTAGAGCAAGAGAATAAACGAAGGTCAATATGCCTGAAGTTCCAGCATCTAGCAACCTTAATCACAAGCGAACGTGTGGCAGCACCGAATCTGCCTATTTTGAAGCGCAAACCATCTGGCAAGTTAGACAGAAGAAAACAGATATTGAGCCCGCGTGCAATTTTTGCCTCTACAGCTGCAGCATTTTAATCTTGTTATTAATTATTTCAATTAAATTAATCCATAACTTACAAAAGAGAAATAAAAAGTAGTTTAAGTAATAATTCAGTGTTTTATTACCATACCAACCAGAGAACTAAGACGATGCTGACTTGTTGACCGCGGCGGCTGACCAAAAATATCTACGGCGGCGGCTAAAAGCCAGCTTGCGCTGAAGAAACCTAGGCGGCGGCTACTGTATGTCGACTAAAGTCAAGAAAATTTCTTAACTTTAATGTCAGAGGCGGACACATACTTTTAGGCTGGTTTTAAAAAAAAGGGATTATTTACAAAAGCGGCTAAGCCGTAGCCAAAATTAGCCGCACTTGTCGGCGATGGTTTCGGATCGACAAAAATGGCCAGCGGCGGCTGTTAGCCGGCTTAGAGCCGATCGGCTTCATTCTCTGACACCAACTGTAGTTGCAAGATTTGCATTCTCAATTTAAACGTCCTTTTTTAAAGCGCTGAAATAACAACACTTTACAAGGGGAATATACTGGGATTGAGGTTGCCGGATCATTTTATAAAATAAAATCGTGCAAACTTTAGATACGTCATTTTTTTTTTAGAAATTGTAAACTACATAATACGCTGTAAATTTATTAATTTTTGGTACTTTGAGAAAAACATACATACTTATATCTCGTAATTTTTTAAGCTTAAATTAGACGTAACATATCCATAACGCCATAACCATAACCAAACCAAAATTCAATTGGTTTCCATGGTGAGAGTTATGAGAGTTATAGGCTCAATCGAACGTGACGTAACCATAGCCAGAGAGAGCAGTCGTTCGAACCAAACTAATGGGCAACACTGTATTCGATTATACGTGACTCTCACCATAGAAACCAATTCAATTTTGGTTTGGTTATGGTTATGGCGTTATGGCTATGTCACGTCTAATTTAAGCTTATAATCGAATACAGTGTTGCCCATTAGTTTGGTTCGAACGGCTGCTCTCTATGGCTATGGTTATGTCACGTCTGATTGAGCCTTTAATCATTTAGCAGGTTCTTACGAAGAAGAACCTGTTACGTCACTGTGTTAAGTTTTTATATCTTAGCGCAATGCATAAAAGACAAAATTTCATGCAGTTGAATAACGCGCAAGCATTAAACAGTTGTGTAAACACATACAATTTTTTTTTTTTTGAATTGCACAGTGGGACCCATCATATACATATATATATATACAATCTATCTGATGGTATTTATTTTTATATTTGAATAATAATAATTTTTAATTAATAATGTCTTCTGATTTTATTCTAGAGAAGTCAGATTCAATACCACACTTGGCTGCCTTCATAACTTTCACTGAATTCTGATGGTATTTTAGTTTCTATTGTATTTATAATCAAAATTGTTTTTTTTCTTCGCCGCATATTTTAGATGTTATTTCATGAAGATAATCTGATGCTGCAACAATGAATACAGCATCTCATTGATACAATAACCTGTTCTCTTATTAGGCTCCGTAGTATCACATTTTCTTTTTCTGTTCATTCGTATTCACGTTGTTATTCTTACATAAACTACTTTACATACTTTATTTAAATGAAAACGGTAACGGTAAAATCCACTTTGTATATTAAAAAGCTAACAAACTGAGATTAATAATAATAAGAAATAACTTCAAACAAAATTTAACCGTTTTCAAAAATCCTAAAAATGTTTTGTTCAACTGAATCTAAATAATGATGGTGTAGTGGCCTCCGAAAACAGCTAGTTGTTCCGTTGTACTACGTATTTGTCAGACACTTGGTGTTATTTGTTCATTAATAATTATCACATGTAATTTAATTTGGCTTACAAAGCGATACGAACTTTAGCCTGATCAAGTCATATATATTGAATCTAAATTATTTTAAACATTTTAGTGCTGATTTTTGAAGTCGATTCCAAGTTAAAAAAATGCCGCATATTTATAGTCACCTTTGGTGTACGAAACCCTAAAAAGATTCACTCTTATTTCCATTTAAGCTGCCACTGATGCAAGAATTAAAACCCGCAGATCATTTGTAGTTCCAAAATTTTGCAGTTAAATTTCAACAGTTCAAGAGAAAATCGAATTGAGCGATGAATTTCATTTCCATTTTAAAGGCTCTGTTAATAAGCATAACTGTAGGTTATGGGGTTCTCAAAATCCCAGAGCCATTCATCAATACCAACTACACCCCATTAGGTGTACAGTATGGTGTGTCATTGCATTTGAAAATATCATTGGGCCTTACTTCCTCGAGGTAATATTGCACACGTATTACATTAAATAGGGTGTGTATGGATATGGGACTATTTCAGGCAAGGTAGTTACGGATGACCTGGCAAAGAGGGGAGTCCTATTTAGGGAGGTCGATATCGATAATCTCTGTGGGCTCTTATCCCAGATGCAGCAATGAGCCCACCTGCGCAATATCGAGAACCCTCTGACCACGCCTTAAACCTAAAAAATAAATAAATAACTCGTGAGCTTCTCTATTAAGCACTTGAAGTATTTCTTGGCCGCACTGACCGGCCACTGATCTTTTGGAACACATTCTAAACGGCTGGGTCTCCCGTAATGCAATGATGAACAGGAGGAGGAAAGTATTATGCATCTCTTTTGTCTCTATCCCGTTCTGGAGGATCACCGTGTGCATTTCCTTGGTAAATTGTCCTTCAGTAGCTTAGCCGAGATAAGACTTTAGCCTTTTTATTTGGAGCAGGGGTTGGTACGGTCCTTGATCATTAAATTGGACCCTAGTTGGCTGGATTCGAATTTTCCTCTTTACCAGCTACCTTTCAATCTAACCTAGTTCTTCGAAAATTAAGATAGAAATGTTGTGACTATAAATGGAGAGCAGTATCGGTTTATGCTAGAACATTTTTTATATTCTGCTTTTGAAAACAATCCTCAGATGTAGTTTCAGCAGGATGGAGCCACTGTCCACATTACCCGAGACACAATGGCACTTTTAAGTAAATTTTTGGGAAGCGAATAATTTCCAGAAATTAATCATCCAGTGCATTGGACAGATTTGTCAGCACCCGACTTATTTTCTTTAGAGTTATTTATTTTATATTATCTAGGAAAGAGCGAGTATGTGTATGTATGTACATATGTCAAGAAGCCCGAGACAATCCTCGAACTCAAAGCCAATATTGTTGCAAAAATTCTAGAGCTACAGCCGCAAATACTGAAAAATTGTATGGAAAATGCTCTAAAGCGAGTCCATCGCTTAATTGATATTATTTTCCATACTTAGGGCCAATTTCACCAACTCTATTTAAATATCAATTCATATTTAAATGCCGATTTTCATTAATTTTTGTATGGAAAAATGAATTTGAAATATGAATTAATATTTAAATAAATTGGTGAAATTGGCTCTTAGTGCAATAAAATCCATTTTGTATATTTTATAAATCTGCAAAAAAAAACAAATAATATGTAAACGAAAAATTTATTAAATTTTTAAGCCCCATGGTATTGTGTCTTTTGGCCCACCCTGTATGTAGGCATTTAGGTACATATTTAAATTTAAAAAAGCGGCCATTGATTTGTCATTAAACAATATAAAACGAATACCTATGAAGCTTCATAATTACGATCGCTATTGCACACTTCAAGACAGTTGTCAACACCATCATAAAATCACGGTCACTATAAAATAAAACTGTTATTCCACCTTATTTGTTTTACTCAATATTAGTTTACTCCCCACTCTCCCACTACATACAATACATACTAGTCTCCTGCACAAGACATCTTATAAGAACTTTCCAGACATGAGGGATTTTTCAAATGCTTTACTACAGCGAAATCTTATAAAATAAACGTTAACAACAATGTTTGCAAGAAATTTGTTTGAGTATTGTAGGTATAAGAGTAAAGAAGAAAACACTTCGTGACGGAAGAATTTGTGATACTTGCTTCTTTCTACGCATAAGCGCGTGTACAAACGTCATGCATGTATGTGTGCATGATTTTTTGTTTTTCTGCGCACATGCAAAGGCACACACATGCATTAACATTAGTTGTATGCGGTTAACCACATGATAGCTTACCATCTACATATTACACACACACTCAAACGTACAATATGAAATATAACAAGCATACACTAATCAACAGTACTTCTTTTGAGTGTTTGTTAAAAACAAGCTGTCTTGCGACATCGCTTGTTACAACTGATATACACATACACCAATACATCCACCGTACTTCGCTTATAGTACGACAGCATTTATTATTGGTTTAGTACAGTAACCCGCAAGCCATAGCACAATTGTGCGGATGAAAATCACATACATGCTTATGCTCTTTCATTTAGTCGTCACTGAGCAAGCGACGAATTAAGTTGTGTACGCATGTATTAATTTTTTCCTGGTTTTTTGTTTTGTTGTTTTGAGCACACGGAACGAAATTAGTCAAAATTTAATAAATTTGTAGAGCAAAAAAAAATAATTATGGATGCTAAGAAAAATTTCGTGATAAAAAATGCTTTTCGCAATATGCAATGCATTTTATGTTATGAAACATTAAAAAATAATAGGGAAAATAGTTTAAAAAGGCATTTCAATAGTATCCACAGAGCTGTGATAAATTTAATGTTGAATTTATACACTAAATTATTGAATGGTTATTAAATTTTTACTTTTTACTAAAGTTTTTATTAAATTGCTTATTTACAAAAAAAAAAAAAAATTGAAACAACTAATAACCACATCATGTATTTTATATTACAAAACTTTTCTTACTAAGTTTATTTTACTCTCATTTTTCTCACCAATACAAACATATTTTATTTTGCGGGACACTGGTTTAGTATAATACAAGCGACGTGAATACATTTAAATATCATGACGTTTTTACATTTCAAGACTGTTTACGCAGCTCTCTAATACATACATACATACATTCTCTCAGCAACAATGAAAGTAGTCAATAATGAAAGAATATTAATGTTTATTTCTCTTGCATTAAAGTGTTAATAATTTTTTGCAATATTTATGATTCATTTAAAACGGTTAAATTAATATAATAGTATCGAAGAAATAAACATAAAAAAGAAAAATAAGATGAATTTGTAGTCAATTATATTTTAAATGGGCTGTAAAATAAATACAAACTAAAGTGCAACCAAATAGGAATGAAGTTGGCAAAATAAACACCACGATATATGTATGTATGTATGTATGTATGTACAGTGAACCACACTGAAGTTGGCCCACAAGGAAATTAATTAATATCTGAGCAATATTTGTATTAAAAACATAATTTTTTTAACGCTGAATGTAATGAACTAAAAGTTTATTAAATTCAATAATTTAAATATTAAAATTTAACAATGAAAACGAGAATATGTAAAATTTCAGCTCACAGTAAAAATGGTCCAGCATATTTTTTTTATTTTAGTATTTTGTAGGGAAGCCATTTTGAGCATTAACAGATTTTATAGGTCTAGGAATGGATTCCATTAATATTTTCTTGAAATATGGATCTATTTTTGCATTCCTCCTCTAAAGCCGCTTTGAGGTCGTTCACATTGGAAATTCAATTTTCAATTAAATTTAAATCTAGAAATTGGGCAGCTATACAACAATCATTCTTTTACTATTGCAGCGGAATGTTTAGGGCCGTTGACTTGGTAGAAGTGAAACGTGTCCCGCAAAAGTTTTTTTGCGGGCAAGTTTTCCATTCTGGGGGGTCTACTCTGTAATTCAAAACGAAAGAAAAGCCTATCGAATCTACATGTTATTAACCCAGCAAAAAATTACACATTACCATTAGAAATACTTGCCATATAATGATTTACTTTTCTGATTGCCAATTTTCATTACTCGCTTACAAATCACATTACCTAAAATTTAAAAAAATGACGTGCAAGTTGCTAAATGAAGAGAATGATTTTTTTAGACGAAAGAGATTACGTGAAATGTTGACAAATAAAAAAAATGTAAATACTTCTCAAGAATCGATTATTTTAGTCTCACGCCTTGTTAAAATCATTAAGTTGGTAATCCAGTAGGGAAGTGCTTCCATCAAAAATGCTTAATTCCAAACTCGATTACCTTTTTTGAAATTTTTGCTGGGAAGATACAAATTCGAAAATGTTTTCTTTTGTTTCAAATTACAGAGTAGACCCCCTGGCCAGCTTTCCTGAGTACTCTTGGTACATCTTCTGAATTGTATGTAATATTTAATTGTTTCTGAACCGTGTCTCTCAATTCTTGACCACTTAAGCTTGGATTATTTCTGGACTTCTGGAGTATCCAAGGTTCGTCCCTATCAGAAAAGTTTTTTTTTGTACTGATTTTTTGTCTATTATTGATTCGCATTTCCTGCTTAAACCTATTAATAATACCTGGTATTTTATTAATTTCAGCAATCTTCCCTCGACTTTTTCCATCTTTGCGGTGGTCAATTACTGATTTTCTCAGTTCAACTGTGGTATCACGACCCATATTCTTAAAAACTCGTTTTGTAAAGATTTATGGCGTAAGATTAATGTTGACAGGAATAACAACAAAGTAAAGTTTTCAAGAAATAATTCTGTTTTGTTGATTTTAAAATAAACCATTGTTTTGAGTGAGACTTTCGAGGTGGGCCATTTTCACTGAGGTAAAAAAATAAATTTTTTCTTTAACCTTGTGTAATTTTATTGTACATAAGTTGAGTTTATATACCTTTTTTTAATAATAACTATACCGTCTTTTAAATTGCGAGTGTTTTAATCCGAAATTTTTAATATCACATAATTTATATATGAAAATTTTTTAATTTTTTTTTTTGAAGGTGGGCCAATTTCACTGTGATGCACTGTATCTATACACAAATACAAAATACATATGAACATACATTAACATCTATTTTTTCTACAGTGAGTCATAAAAGATAATTATATTTTTATATCGATTAAATTGTGTCAATAAACAACAAAAAATTAACTTTGAATAAATGCAGAAAAATTTTGTTAATTAAAATCGATATACATATTTATGTGTGTATGTACATACATGTTTATATATCGTTGCCTTAATATATACTACGTTTATACGCAGGGCTTATTTGCAAATACAACTGTAAATTGTTGCCATATTATTGTTTTTATTGCGACTTACTAATTCAGAAAACTATTCACGTTTAACGCACTATTTGCAAATAAAATGCTTGAGGTTGCCACGCTTACAAATGTTTGATAACAAAAAACAATAAATGGATTAATATTGCACAAAAAACATTAACAGAAGCAAATAATGACAATTAAAACAAATAATTATTTGATATTTTGCACATTTACACTATTATTTTTGTCAAAAAAAGTAAATTTTCTATAGAAGTGCTACCAAGTTTGTGTACTTTTGCTATTCCGTATAAACAGTGAGTTAATTTATTTGCGAATATTTTTATTTGCAAATAGTGCGTGTATAAACGTAGTAATAGAAATTCCCTAAATCATTATTTTCCCGAAATCGAGATTTTTGCATTTTTTCGATATATGTATTAGATGTTCTTCTAACGAAATATACAAAAACCTCGATTTCAGAAATATAATGATTTAGGTCCTTTCAATAGCAAGGTAACGATATGTGTATATGTATGTATAAGCTTGTATGTACGGCTAACATTTGTTCTTTAATAGAATTGATTAGATTGACCGTTGAGATTAGAACGGGAATTTTCTAACTAAAAACTAGTACAAAGAATAGATAATTTATTATGAACATAGTTATAATTATTTGTTTTAGTCGGAAGAGATAACAAATTGACGTTTTAAAAATTTAATAGCTCGAACCGATGGCCAGTTGACAACAGAATATGACAGATTATGGTTTACTACTCATGAGTTTACTGCAGTGAGCTGACGAAAATCGACACATTGTGCCGATAGTGGGATCTCGACTCGATCTCGAGAAAGCGAAGACGGAATTTGACATACTTTACAGAGAAAGTCCCAACAAAACAAATAAAAAAAAAGTAAGAGCGCTATATTCGGCTCTTCCGAATCTTATATACCCTTTACCAAAGTGTTTTTATGTAGTATAGAGATACATACATAAGCACATACATAAAGTATAAATAAAAAGAAAAAAATAATTTGACCTAGTTACTTTTATGTACAAAAAAATAAATTTACATTATATTATATTTTTCTGATTCCTTATATCAATCTAGTAGTTTTTAAAAAAAATATAGAAAGTGTGTTAAGTAAAAAAAGAAAAAAGGAAATTAAAAAAAATGTTTTATTTAGTTACTTTAATATCCAGAAAAAAGGTCAAAGTTTACAGCTCTGGAGCTGTGGTTTTTATTTTTATAATTTTTTACACCAAACTTTTCTTTCCAAAACGTAAAATATGTATAATTTATAAAGGAAAAGATAAAAATTAATTAGACTTAGTTACTTTTATATATCACAAAAAGTGTAAGTTTCCCAACCCTGAGATCATTCTTTTTCATTTTTCTGATTTCTTACACCAATCTCTTTCTTTTAAGAATTTAAGATATGTTTAATTTATAGAAAAAAGGAAAAATTTGTTTTAGTAAGTTACTTTTGTACAAAAAAAGTTAAAGTTTTCCAACCCTGGAATCGTCTTTTTAATTTTTTTAATTGTTTTTTTTATTTTAAATACCAATTTTTTTCGTACTCAAGCATAAAATAAGTTTATTTAATAAAAAAAAAGAATAATTAATTTTCGGTAGTTAATTTTTTATATCACAAAGAGTGTAAGTTTCCCAACCCTGGAATCCCCCTTTTTGATTTTTCTGTATTCTTAAAAACAATCTTTTTTTTAAGAATGTAAGATATGTTTAATTTATATTAAAAAATGGAAAAATTTGTTTTACTAGTTACTTTTGTATAAAAAATAAGGTTTTCCAACTCTGGAAACTACGTTTTAATTTTTTTTTAATTTGAAATACCAAATTCATTCGTACTGAAGTATAAAATAAGTTTATTTTGACATTTTTAGATTTTTAATTGAACTATAGTGAATTTTTAATCAGAAATAATTTTTAGTCAGGCTTAAGTTCAGTAATTTCAATTCTTTTATTGAATGAAATATTTTATTAATTAATGTGAGTTTCTAAAGAAGATGATCGTAAAAGATAAGCAAGAATAGTTAAACATACTTAGGTAGAGTAATATAACTTCGTGCTAACCTAAATAGAAAAATGAAAAAATGGAAAAACAGGGGAAATAAATAGTGATACTTACATATGTATTTACCAAAGGTAAATCAATAATTGTACACAACAATCATTTCTCACATTCCATTTCATTAGAATTTACGTTAAAAAGCTGATGTTAATAACAATCTTTACCCAAGTAGATAGACTAGGGTGCTGATGAAGTGCGTTGCTGCACAGAAAAATATCGGTATTTCCCCCAGCTTAAAAGTCTAATTTAATTTTTCTTCTCTTCTTTAGAAACTCACATTAATTAATAAAATATTTCATTCAATATAAGTTTATTTTATAAAAAAAAAATAAAAATAACTTTTCGGCAGTTAATTTTATATATCACAAAAAGTGTAAGTTTTCCAGCCCTGGAACCATTCTTTTTGATTTTTCAGATTTCGTACACTAACATGTTTCTTTTAATAACATAAGCTTATTATTATTTAATATATAGAGAAAAAGAAAAAATTTGTTTTAGTAAGTTACTTTTGTATAAGAAAAAAGTTAAAGTTTTCCAACCCTGGAAATGTCTTTTTCATGTATTAAACTTTTTTTATTTTTAATATCAATTTAATGTGTACTGCAGTATAAAATAAGTTAATTTAATAAAAAAAAAATAAAAATAAATAATAAGACCTAGTTACTATTATATATTACAAAAAGTGTAAGTTTCCCAACCCTGGAATCATCCTTTATGATTTTTCTGATTTGTTACACCAATTTCTTTCTTTTAGGAGTCTAAGATATGTTTAATTTATAGAGAAAAGAAAAAAATTTGTTTTAGTAAGTTACTTTTGTATATGAAAAAAAAAATTAAAGTTTTCCAACCCTGGAAATGTCTTTTTAATTTTTTTAACTTTCTTTTTTAATTTGAAACAACAATTTAATTTGTACTGAAGTATAAAATAAGTTAATTTAATAAAAAAAATATAAAAATTTGTTTACGGTAGTTAATTTTTTATATCGCAAAAATTTTAAGTTTTCCAACCCTGGAATTATCCTTTTTGATTTTTCTGATTTTTTAACCCAATCTCTTTCTTCTTAGAATACAAGATATATTTAATTTATAGAAAAAAGGAAAATTTTCTTTTATTAAATTAATTTTGTATAATTTTGTATAAAAAAGTTAAAGTTTTCCAACCCTGGAAACGTCTATTTAATTTTTTAATTTTTTTTATATATTTTTCTTTATTAAGAAATATTAATTTTATTCATACTGAAGTATAAAATAAGTTTATTTAATAAAAAAAATAATAACTAGTTTTCGGTAGTTATTTTGTATGGCAAAATGAAGTTTAAGCTTCCCAGCTCTGAAACCGTCTGCTCGATTTTGCTGATTTTCAATACCAATCTTATTTCGACCATTTCTGACACACCAGTCCAAGAGCGAAGTCTCTAGCTTTTCTGGGAGCTTCGGAAAACCGATTTCACGTACAGACAGACGGACATCGCTTATTCGTCTTCCCTATGCATAAGGATCCAGAATATATATACTTTATGGCTCGCTTATTAATATTCTAGAAATTACAAACGGAATGACAAACCTATATATACCCTTTTACCATTTTTTGGTAAAGGGTATAAAAATACAAAGAAAAAAGCGTTCCAAATATAACTGTAAACAATTTTCTTTATTGTGTATTTATTTTTTTTTTACATATATCAGTATGCCAATTATTTCGACACCCACTGTAGTAAACATTTCCCTACAAACATTTGGAAGATATCTTACCAGAAGATACAAATACAATCAGCCCAATTATGAATAGCAATTCCCCGGGAGTTTTTTCCCTTTTCCCATTCCTCCTATTATGAATTAATATTTCCCCGGGAAAAAAATTCCCTGGGAAAAAAGTAGGTATTCTAAATATGAGGGAGAGGGAGAATTTGTTGAGAGTTTTCTCCCCAAAACATTTTGAAGGGAACTAATGCAAAAATTTAAAAATCATATTAATAAATGTTGAAAAACAATAGTATAAGTATTTATTTAGAACAAAAAGTTTAAATAAATTCCGAATTATTATATTTCCCTTTTGTATTTTGTATTCATGCCTTTTCAAAAACATAAACTACTTCTGTATTCAGAACAAATACTAAAACAATGAATTTTGCAGTTCACATACATAATAGGTAAATGGAAGATTTATTTCCTTCTATTTAATATTATCAAGACCGATAAGAAAAACTTTATAAAATTTACAAATTTCCTTTGTACACACAGTCCACTGGACCTGACTCAGTTTTCATTCCACTTTCTCAGCACAAAGTTATTCCGCATGTCTGAATGGATACATTAAATTTAATTTAATTTTTATTTAAACAAAAGCAAATCTTATTGACAATGAAAACTTCACATTTTTAATAAATTTATATTGCTGAACTTTGCGTTAGTGCAGAAAAATATGTAAACAATAAACAGCTGATCCAGATTTTACTCTCTCCCGTATTTGCTTATTCCCCGGCTATTTAGAATAGGAGGATTATTCCCTGGGAACAAATGATAGGGAAGGGAAAAAACTCCCCGGGAATATACATAATTGGGCTGAATATCTTATTTTTATCATTTAGAAGAAAATCATCAAAGCAATACTTATTTTATATTAAAATATTTTCATTTCAGTGAAACTTTTTGAATGAACAGTTCAAAATGTATTGACTATTTATTTTTTCCCTTAACAAAGTATTTTGTGTCATTAAAATGTTGCATTTTTTACAGCCTGGCGTTTTTTCACATGCGCAATAAATTTATAATATTAATATGATTTTAACCATGATATAAATATAGAAGGTACTTCCATTCTCTCATTTTTTCTTGACATTCACCATCTGACAAGTATAAATATTGTGAAGTTTCCGGTAAAATCGTGCTACCGTATTAATTTAATATTTCCCCCTCTGTTTCCTGTTTGTTTGAAAATTTTATTTAAAAATTATTAGAAACTTTTTTTTATAAAATACAGAATGTATAAATTAAGGGTCTTATGCAAAAAAACTTAATAAAGCTTTGCCAAGCAATACTAAGCAAAGTTGTATTCTAAAAAAATTATTGTATAAAAATTCTAAAGTAGGCACCCACGTTTGTTAAGACTACTTTAAGTTGATATTTCCAAAATGTGTATTTTGTACCTCAAATATTTTTACTAATATAGCACATACTGTTTCATGTTACATCTGAAAATGAAGCTAGAAAGAAGTGCCTGCTCTTATCTTAAATTTATTATTTCTGTCATGCAATGGGAAACATCACCAAATTATCCAACTGCTTCGAAATACATAGCAAAATCCATAAAAAAATATTAAAATAAATACAATTATACAAAAATGTTTTAGTGATGTACATACAATCAAAACAAATCGAAAAAAGCTGGATATTCAAATACTCGTTTCATTCGAATAAAACAAATTGTGATAATTTTTCACATTTTTTTTTACTTTTACTTCATGGTTGTGTTTATCTGTTTTCCTATTAAGTCAGAAGCTCATATTTTTTAAATAAGGTTGCTTTTCTTCAAGATAATAAAAATTTATTTAATAAAATAAAAAATATATTTGAATACCCGAATGAAATTGTATTCAATTTTGTACATCATAAGCTGTGAAGTGGTTGTTGAACACGGTGGTGCTACCAGTATTTATTATTAAATCACAAAATATTTAAAGTTGTCTTTTGCATATGATTTTTTAATAAAGCTATGTTAGACTTAAAGTGCTTATCAACTACTATGAACTTTAAAGCTAAAGTAAAATATTTTTTTGCATAAGGGGGTTAATGCCCAAATTCTGTTCGAAAAAAAAGAAGTAGAATCTTTAAAACAATTATTAGTTATTGTCTATGCTACAAGGTTCGTGTATTTGCTTTATGATTTTGTTCCAAACATTATTTATATCCAACACATATTTTTTTCTTTATTTTTCAAACTTTTGTATAATAATTTAATTTTATTTTTATGTTTTAAAAACATGGTAGTAATATTTTAATTTTGCATTATCAAAGACAACAACCATTTTGAAGAAAATAATTTTGACAATTCAAAAACAAGAAAATTATTTTAAAACAAAAAAAAAACCTCATAAATCTTCGTACTTAATTAGGGCATAAGGAAAAAAAATAAGAGTGCAGCATTTTTTAAATTCCCTGCATTTCCTGGTGTTCGCCAACAGTGGCTTAGAGCCTATAAGATCTGTCAAATAGACTTGGTAAATGAGCAGACCGATTATTACACCAATTTTTTTAGAAAGGGATGGTACAATCAACAAGAAATAATTATATTGTGTAAATTAAACAGAATGCAATATCAATTACTATTAGTTAAACTTAATGAAAAATGCGTTGTCAAATAATCCAAATCATCAATCAATTTGGTTTCTCAGCGTCAAATTTAGCTGAAAATATAGTTAAAAGATTTGTATTAAGCAGAAAACTTAAAAATATGAGATAAGTTATTACATAATCACTTTTTAAACTTCACAGATACATATGTAGTTATGTATACAACTTTATTTATTCCCAAATTTTTGTTAAGAAAATTACACATTTTTGTAAAAAAATTTCTAGAGGAAGACTTAAATTTTTTACTATATGGGAACATTTTTCTTTATTTCTCTCAAAAAACAAACTTCAAAAATACTTATTTTTAAAAACAAAGAGAGAATGGAAGTACCTTCTATATTTATATCATGATTTTAACTAGAAGATAATAAAATACTTAATTTAAAATAAAAACAATCAGAAAATTTTCAAAACATTATGTAAGAAAATTTCTTTTTATACAGAACATATGATGACTCCCGTAATGATAAATTGAATTTAGTTGACCACAAAAAATTGCTTTAAATTTAAATTAATGGTAGTTTTTTATATACAAACATATACACATATATGTATATTTTTCTTCCTTTAGATAATTTACCAAAATTGTACTTCGAATTTGTTGGACGGAAGAAATAGAAGCTATGTTGCTGGATAAGATTGTACAAAACTATGTCTTCATCATCTTCTTCCTCCAGTAAGCTTTTTATGGATTCTACACACTGCATTAATAGTAGAGATTGCTCTTGCAAATTAACCACTAGTCCTATTATTAATTTCTCTTCATTGTCCATTTTTTTTTTAATTTTTATTATTTTTTACACAAAACGTGGCCTTATTTATTTTGACAGCTATATATGATGGTTGATGTTAGATGTTGTAATGTGAACGTATTATGTTTCACATTTTCAACATCTTCCACACATTCCACGAAAATGTGGGCAAGTGTGAAAAGCCTATTAGGCTGAGTTTACATCTGGCATTTCTTGCGAGTCATTTGCACAAAAAAGCGTAACCAACTAATTACTAATGAAAAAGTGTTTGATTCAGACATGTATTTATTGATTTAAACAGTTTGCAATAGTGTCCTGCACAAGAGTATTTATAAGACTTTTCAAGACATGAGAGATTTATTCCAATGCTTTACTACAGCGAAATATTCTAAAAGAATCGCTAAACAACACTGTTGGCAAGACAAATCACCGAAAAAAATTACTTACCAACAGTGTTGCTTAGCGATTCTTTTAGAATATTTCGCTGTAGTAAAGCATTTGAAAAAATCTCTCATGTCTTGAAAGGTCTTATAAATAGTCTTGTGCAGGACACTAGTTTGCAATCATGCTGGATTCTATAAAATTGTCTATTAGTTATGTATGAAACTATCCCTACAAGCAAAGTAATACGAAAATTATTCGAAATCGTATTACTTGGAAGAAAAATATTATTGCGGCAACAATCATATTCGTATTGCGGATGATTCACCTTCGGAAAAGTTTGTGCGGCCAGGACGATACTTCGAAGATATACAAATGCAATACTTCTAGAAGATAAAACTGTGATATTGCTAGATAATCATCTAATAGAATTATTTATGATATTGCCAGATTATCTTTAGGAAGATAAATTATTTATAACGATTATATTATCTCCTAAAGTACAATTTTACAATTTTGCTAAATTATCTGAAAGAAGAAAAATATATACATACATATGTATATACATACATATGTACGTACATATATATAAAACTACCATTACATTAAATTTAAAGTAATTTTTTATTATCAACTAGGTAAATTCAATTTATCATCACGGGAGTCATCAGTATAAAAAAAAATTCCTGACAATGTTTTGAAAATTTTCTGATTGTTTTTTTTTTAAATTAAATATTTTTTTATCTTCTAGTGGAAAACATATTGATATTATAAATTTATTGCGCATGTGATAACATGCCAGGCTGAAAAAAATGCAACAATTTAATGACATATGTACATAAAATACCTTGTTAAAGGAAAAAATAAATAGTCAATACATTTTAACTGTTCATTCAAAAAGTTTCACTGAAATGAAAATATTTTAATATAGAAAAATTATTGCCTTGATGATTTTCTTCTAAATGATAAAAATAAGATATACCTGATTTACATTAAGCATTTTTTCATGAAATTTCATGAATTTTATTGCACGCAACTTTTTCCAATTTCTTATTGCAGCGCTATAAAAGAGAATTTTATATAAAAAAGGGCGTAGAATGAATCTCTGATACATTTTTGACAACTTTTTTGATATATGTAAGTTGTTTCTCCAGGCCACCTATTGACAAATAAAAAATTTTCATACAACTAATTTCATGAAAAAAATGCGTAATGTAAATTAGGTAATATTGTATTTATGTATATCTTCTGGGTAAGATATCTTCCAAATGTTTGTAGGGATTTAACTTAAAAATACACGTCTGAATCTAAAATTTTTTCATTAGTAATTAGTGGTTACGCTTTTTTTACGCTTGTGTGGCACATGGCACACAGATGGAAACCCGGCCTTAGTTTTGTAGTTGTTGTTATGTATTAGAAAAATTGCATGTAATTATTATATTGTAATAGCAAACACTGTAAATATATACATACATACATACATACTAGTGATGCACGAATATTCGTATTCGTATTCGAATTACCGAATATTATTTATTATTCGAACAAATAAATGCATAAATCCTAAACTAAATTTAAATAAATGGATAAAAATATTAGTTTGTACGAATCCTCCAAAACTATCTATAGTACTATCGATAGTATCGATAGTTTTGTTGTAAATGAAATATCGATAGTTTTTTCCACTATCGATACTATCGGTAAAAAAAAACAAGTAATTAAAATAGTAAAAATAATCGAAGTCAGTAAACAGTAAGCTTTTAAGCTTTTGTACAGCGATGCAAAAGTTGGTACAATTGTATAATTTTGGCGCTATTTGAATGCCAAAAGTACCGTAGCACTGCAATCACCCACTTAGCACTACTGGAATCTCTTTATATTTATTACATGCCAAAAATAGCATTAAAATATATTAACCCCCTTATGCAAAAAATAATGCGTGCTTGAAGTGTACATTAAAAAAAATTTCCATAAAAAAACCGGTTTTAAAGTTCACTTATTTTTTTGCACAAGGGGGTTAATCTTTAGCTCGAAGGTATTAGAAAATTAAGTAAATCAAACGATGTTTTCCGGTACTTAAAGAATTGCTGGAGGAATGTTATTTATTCCAAATTCATCTGCAAATGTGGAAATTTTATTTTCGTACCAAAGGGAGAAGCCGACTATTTGCATCGACTGTGAACAATCGAATAAAAAAAAAGGTTATAAACGTAGTATATCGTAAATGTTACTTTTATATTCAGATCCCAGCAACTAATATTCTTTGTGCACCTTTCTGGCGTTTTGTTAATTGATTTTTAGTTAATTAAAAAGTACAAGTATTAAAAAAAAAAAAATAAAGAATTAGGTACAATCGTACTGAAAAAATTAAAATTTTTTTTGAAAGTTAGTACAATTTGTAAATATGACATCGCATCCCTGCTTCTGTATACATAAGTACTTAAATACATACATATGTATCTATATGAATTTATTTATAAATCCAAGTGTTATTCGACAAATAGTAGTCACAAGTATCTTAATAAATTCAACATCGTCGACACAAAGATAAATTTTGGTGGTACTGATATCGCGACGGCCGCCAATCGTCTCGGATTTATTTTGACATACCCTAGCGTGTTTCCCTACAAATTTTTTTTTTTTAATTGTACCTACATATCCAGCCTAATATTCGATGTAATCGTATGCGATAAAAATTAAATTTTTAGAAGAAGGTTAAAATTGTCGCTTACGATAAAACTTTACAGTAAGTGACTTAAAAGTTATCAACAATTTTCGCATTTTGATAATTCTAAACCATGGGTAGGCCCATAAAATTATAAGTTCAATAAAAAAGTATATTTTCGATAATGTGCCGCTTACGATAAAATCGAAAAAAAGGCTTGATATATTTTTATATACTAATGAAAATGTTGAGAACTCTGGATTTTTTTTTCGAGTCAAATGTAGTTTATGTGGCAACTTTTATAAAACTATTCGATACTATCGATAGTATCGATAGTTTTACATAAAACTATCGAAACTATCGAGTGGAGCGACTATCGATAGTTTTGCAGCTCTACTTTGTATCATTTTCAAATATTATTTACTGATCATTATAATTTTGGGTACTTTTTATTAACTTTAAAGTACACCAACAGGAGTATGAAGTTATTTTTCATCATAACACTTTTTTAATATTTCATATTGCAGGCGTAAATAGAACCCTAATTTAATGGGTGCGTTTGAGTACTTTTCCAGTAAAATCCAGTAACTGGATAAGTACTGAGTAATTTAAAGAAATTACTCTCAATAAAAAAGTTTGCATCTAAAAGTACGCGAACGTAAAAATTGTAAAGTCCAGTAAAATATCTTCAACAGCTGATTACCAATTTTGGCGCTAAAAAAATTATACATATGAAATACACGATAGAATATTTTGTTTAATAATAAAAGTAATAGATATGGACATATGTTTTTATTTAAACTTATTTGGCTGGTCCACGATGTCGACAAGAAACTTTCTGTAGCTTACTTATATTGAAAACAAAAATAAACGTTCTTGTTTTGATTTTGTTTTAAATATAAGTAAGCGATAAAAACATCGCGGGTCAGGCCGTTAAAGTTTCCAAGCTTTTTACCCTGAACGTGAGAAGTTATTAGGATGATATATTCAAGACAACGAAAAACTGGGAAAGAATTTAAAAAAAGTACACAAAGTAAATTTTTTTAAATGTTCCATACGTCAAACCAGGAACCGTCGACCCGACGATATGAATAAACAAAAATTTCAATATAATAATCTATTAACATTATGCACGTTTAAAAACAATCGGTTATGCTCTGAATTCCATGTGAAATTAAATCGTTCGGAAATGAAATGGCATTATTATTATAAATACATACATACATACATATATGCATACATACATATTTCCAAAAATTCTATGGAAATTCCGCACGTGTTAATTTCACGTGGAATACATAACATAACCGAATATTTTTCTAGCACCAAACTTACATAAATGTTATAATGCTTATAACTTAATACATTTGTGTTTTGTTATTTTAAAAATTTCATCAAAAACTAAAAATTTTGTTTCCCTTTACTTTTTTTTGTTTATAGTTATTTAAAAACATTGGTTTTGTTTTACTGGATTTTACTGGCAAAAATTTGTCCAGTAAAAACTTGAATTTACTCAGTAAAAGAACTGTCATGTTTCTCTCTTAATTCGCCCTCTCATTTACTGGATTTTGTGTACTCGAACGCAAGCCAGTAAAAAATAGTAAAAATTTTTAAAAATTTTTGAGTTCTCAAACGCACTTAATGTCTATAGATTTCACATAAAATATTCGTATTCGTATTCGCGAATATCGTTTCAAATATTCGTATGCGCATTCGTATTCGCGAATATCAAAAATTGACATTCGTTGCATCACTAATACATACACATCGTTACCGTAATATAGAAAGGCCCCAACTCATTATTTTGTTGAAATCGATTTTTTTTGCATTTTTTTCGATAAATAAGATGTTCTTCTATTGGTACATACATATATACAAAATACTCGATTTCATAAAAGTAATGAGTTAAGGCCCTAACTATCTATATTAATTTAACGTTATGTATGTATGTATACATTTATAGCCTTTGGTAATAGTGTACTATGTGCACATTATAACTACATATACAGTAAACCCCGGTTAATTACCTCATCAAAAATGCCATGACTTTTGGGGTATTTATCCGAAAAAGGTATTAAAGCGAAGACGTTTAATTACATCATATAGGTAATTATTATTTTTGGTATTCACAAGGGTGTCCTAAGTGTCATAAAGTCATAAAGTCCTAACATTTTAAACCAGTTTAAAATTATTTTTATTTTCTTTCATATAAAAGGAGTACTATATTAATACAATTCTTCACTCTATGTATTTGTTACTGCCATAACTAATTATTTTGCTTTTTACTTCTCTTTTTCGACAAAATGTCCATTTACGTTTAAATACGTGGCATTTTTCTTTAGCAAATTTCTACTCAAATCATTATATATTGCAAAAAATATAAAAATTCGCAAGGGATTAAAATAATGGAAACAATCTCCCAAAGCTGATTATATAGACCGCAAAAAAAAGTAATAGCTCGAGTATGGATAGACTTACAGCATATAAATCGCGAAAACTTGCAAAAATGCAAATATCTTCAAAAAATCTGAAAAACTGTAAACGAGCAAACTCAGTAGATTTTATGAATCAAAAATTAACTCACGTGCAAAAAATTTGCGAAAATTCGCGAATAATTTTTTAATTGAAAAAAAAAAAACTTAAATTTATTTTAAAAAATGCTTAAATTGTAAGGAATGCAAAAAACTTTTAAAAATCTGCAATTACGAAAATTCGCAAAAACTTGGTAACATCAAAAATATATTAAAGTCTGATACTTGTTAAAAAAAGTTTAAACTGTTAAAAAAAAAAACAAAGAATTAGTTGGGAACAATCACTTGTATTGCAAAAAATTTGCAACAAATTGAAGAATTGCAAACAAGCTCCAAAATTACAAATACCTAAAGATCTAAGAAATTCCAAAAAACGCAGAAAATTGACAAAATTATGAAAATTCGCACAAATAGATAGATGTATTAAAAATCGGTAAAATGGTAAAAAGGAAAGCCTTAAAATAACACATAAATACCTAAAGATATAAGAAATTCCAAAAAATCGGAAAAATTCGCGAAAATGAAAATTTTGCAAAAGCTTGCTAATACCAAAATGACAGCAAAGAGTGATATAAAATAAAAGTCGCCAAATGTGTAAAAAAGGCAAAAACTGCAAAAACAAAAATACTTCAATCAGACAATGATGTGGCTTGATTCGATCCTAATTTGTTAAAATTACACACAAGAGCAATAAGTTTTATCAAAAATTACCTGATCGCAAAACTTAAGAAAACTTGGAAATAAATTCCAAGGCCTTAAAATTTAAAAGGTCAAATGCTCGAAAAAATTTTGTTTTACATATTTCAAAAATTCGCAAATAATTTTCGGAAACAGATAGAAGCCGTTAAATAATTATCTCATAATTTTGCATATTCGTACCAAATATTATTTAATTTGTGTAATATTTTTTCTCATTTTTTTTTTTTGTATCATATAGTTTATGTTTCAACTAACACACTAAAATATGAGGGATTGCTCACATCAGTCGTATTTTAAACTAGTTTAAAAGTTTAGAACATTATGACGTTATGACTTTAACACTACCGTTTGAATACCCCAATTATCTGAACTCACTGCGATATGTAGTACATAGTTAAGGTAGAATTAGTAAAATCGTATCATTCTACTTTACAGTTTGCCGTATCGTTCAACTTTGTGCACAAGTTATAGAAAATGTAACAGTTTGCACAGCACATTTTTTTGTCTGGCATTAAATGCGGCGTTTTTGACATTCGCTACAGAAAAATCTATTTTCTGCAGATTCCTAGGTCAGCAGTGCTACCACGACATATTTTATTAACTAGTAACATGCATGGTATATGGTACGGTTTTTGTCAGCTGACACGCAACATCACGGTACGATTTTACTAATTCTACCAGAGTAGCAAGCCGACCAAAAAATTTCGGCGGCGGCTGAAAGACAAATATTTTCGGCGGCGGCGGCTGAACGGCTTAACGCCGATTTGTTTAAACATATAAAAATTTTTTTGAACCCAGTCTGTTTCTAGAAAATACCCCTTTTCCACACGCAAAGTTTACTTTGCAAAGGCAGTAGTTTGCATATTGCAATAATTGATGTCCTAAGTGCCAATAAAAATAACTTCGTAAATTGTTAAAACATAGAAACTAGACTATACATAAATTTCATTTATTGCAACAGTGCTACGGATAACGAATAAAAAGCTTTGATCGAATTATAAAAAGTCGACTAACTGCTGCAACAAAAAAGTCTATGTAAACGTGCATGGATTTGGGAAGGTACTCCAATAGAGAACGTAAGTGTTGCCGCAGCTACGTTAGTCGTGGTTCATACACAGCTGTAAGAAAAAAAAGAGATATTTGTACTTTTTCCTCCGTCTCTCTTACAACTGAATTACGAGTTGATCAACAAAAGTTGAAGTGTGTGAACCGGGACTTACCGTTCACATACCCATTCTCTCTATGTGGAAGCAATATCAACAATTTTTCAGGGACTCAGGCTATCATATTCAATACGAAATATAAATAAAAACTATAAGCAAGTGGAATAGACACAATATTAAACATAATTCAAAGAGTATAAAAAATAAAAGAAAATAATATCGGCTGAGTTATAAACCGCCAATAAGCCGAGTGGTTCGGCGGCGGCTCGGCTTGTTGAAAAAAAAAAAACGGCTGAGCGGCTAGCCGCCAGCCGCGCCGTTACGGCTTGCTACTCTGAATTCTACCTTTACTTCAAATAAAATGTACATATGTGCATGTATTTCTTCAAATAAAATATATTATTATATAACAAACACATTTCATATTACAAAAAAGAAATAGATAAGGGTCATATATTCGATTGCAGAGTTGCATAAATATGTACTTAAATAGTTTTGGACCAATAAACGAGGAGATTTTACCCAAAATGGGTAAAAAAAAATTAGTGTAAAAAACGTGTATTCAATATTTGGGGTGAACAATCCATAAAGGTATTTAAGCGATGGATAATTAAACGGGGTATACTGTAGTACATATCGCTCATTTACTTGCACAACATCATAAGTCCAAAAAATTTATTTTTAATATAATAATCCTGATATCATTAATAACGTTGCGCAAAAATTTCATGCAAATATCTTGTAGATAAACATAACTATTCAACTCTTGAGAGAAAAATAAATATGTCTTTTTCCATTAAATTTTAAATTCTCAGCTGATTTTTTGTAATAATAGCAGTGATGGGAAAGTTGGTACGATCGTACTTTTTTTGATACTATTTGATATGGAAAAGTACCGTAGTACTCCCGCAACACGTTTGATACTCTCACGGCCAGCTTAAAAATATAGTCGGAAGAATTAAATTTCTTTTTCGACAAATGGCACGAAACTTTATTAGTAGACATTTTAGAAAAGTGTACCCAACCAATCACAATTAAATATAAACGAAAACCATATTTGATGCAATGGTATTTTCTGTGGCACAGAAGTTGATCTATATGTAAAGAAAAATCATGTTGAAACAACTGTTTCAGTAAAAAGTTGTAAAAAGTTTACATTACATTCTGTCAAGTTCCAAGAGCAAAAGTGGACTTTGACAATGAAATGTTAGTTTGGTTTAGTAAATATCCCTCTGAAAATGTTTTATTTGGTAATTATACTAGTTACTTTTAGTTAAAGTGTTTCCCAGCGAAAAGCAAAATTTTTAAAATATTAACAACCAATATAGAGCATACTATATTGGAAGAACTGAAGGCATTAACAACAGAAGATATATGTATGCAGTTTCTGGACTTCCGTGGCTATAACTAAAAACGCACTGGACGAATATACATATGTTTCCTGGTAAATCGAGAGTAGCTTATGGTATTTTGTCCATACCTCACTCCTCTGTAAATATCGAAAGGATTTTCTCTTACCACAATCTCATGAAAACAAAACAAAGGAACAGGCTTTATGTTCCAACAAAGATTTATTGAAGTCTAAAAACTGTTTTTGTTATTACTTTAATATTTATACCCACCCAGACAGAAAAAGACAATCAGCAGGATGTTGTTACGATGGTCTGCGGGTACAACCAACATCAGTATAACATCTCTTTACCAACATTTTAATGTACTCATAACATTAAAATGATAACGCCGAATGACCGTCCTCCAACTCTTGTTTTCAATGTTGTTACAATACTCTAACAGTCGTAAAGCAGCTCTGGGCTAGTCAACATCACGCGTCGTTGGCAATTATTTCTTAAATGCAACCAGGCCACTGTTGTTTATTGGCCTTCGAGAGTTTTGCGTCTCACTCGCACTTGTTATTGGTTACCGCAACTAACTGTATCACTTACAGTTAGTTTTTTGTGGAATTTTCCATTATCAAGTGCAAACGTTTTTAATAAGATTTAACTGGTGGAGACCATAAAAAACTCTAGGAGTGGATCTTGGAAACTCCTACTTCCTATACGAAGTTATAGGTACCGAAGGAAGCTTCTACACGTGGGATACCCTGGCTTTTTGGCTACGTGCTTTGCCATTTTTGTTTCCATTTGGAACACAGAATACAAAAAAAAAAAAAAAAAAAAAAAAAAAAAAAAACAATACTCTAAATACAAATTTATAAGGTCGTCGCAATGGAAATTGTCAAACTTAAGTCAAATTTTTGTATTTACGGCATTGAAGTAGTATAGGACTGTTGTGAACGGGGTATTTGGGAAACTTAAGTAAAATTTTTGTATTTAAGGTGTTGTAGTGGTATAGGACTACTAAGAACACGGTATTTGAAAACACAAAGTCATATTTTTGTGTTTGTAGTACAGTGGTGGTACAAAATTTTTGTAAGAGTCGTAATTTTGTATTTACAGTGTTGTGGTGGCACATACTTTTTGCGCATGGTTACGAATATATATATATGTATATGCTTTGTCTTCATTTCCTTATTTATTTGTAATAAATTTTATATAATTTTTTGTTAATAAAATTTAAATAAAAAAAAGGTTTCTGGTACTCTCGGGTTCAAAAAAGTACTCAAAAAATTTTTTTTGATACCGAAATCCAAATCTCATTTCCCATCACTGAATAATAGTACATATTTTATTTTGAGTTATGACGTTGTTCAAGTAAAAGAGCAATATGTATTTACATATCGAGCCTTATTTTCGATTTTATCGTAAGCGACATGTTATCGAAAATAGACTTTTTTAATGAACTTAAAATTTTATGGGCCTACCCATAGTTTAGAATTAACAAAATGCCAAAATTGTTTATAACTTTCAAGATACGGACTGTAAAATTTGATCGTAAGCGACAATTTACGTACAAAAACATATTTGAATATTTTGAAAAAAGCTTCTCCTGAAAAATTTAATTTTTGTCGTTTACGATAAAATCGAGAAAATGGCTCGATATGTATACATGTATGCATGGTAAGTACATAAGTATGTATGCATATATTCTCAAAAATATAAAATAGTATATAAAGGGTGGGCAATTTGAGTTTGGGAAGTAAATTGGCTGTCAAATGATGAAATGTCAATAATTGAGCTGTCATCATTTGACATTTATTTAGTAAAAAGCATGATACAATAATATAAAGGTAAAACCGTTCTCTCTTTTCGTCGCCATATTAACCTTCTGACGTTTGTCCCGATTATTTTTTACTCTCAAAATTAATGCTACCAAGGCACATTCACCAGGTAATTAGTAGCGGAAACGCAGCTGAGCTATTTTTTTTTTTAATTATAGTTCATTCGAAGCTTCAAAAATTGTTTACGAAAGAGAAATTAAAAGAAAAATGTTAAAAAATTTTCAATGTGAAAAATATTTTATTAAAAAAATTCTTTTGAAACAAACTTAAAAATATGAAAAAAACTATTAAAAAATTGTGAAAAGTGCCTAAACGTTGCAAATTGTGTTAGTGGTAGCTGTCGTGAAGAAATTTTTTCAAATTTATGTGAATAATTTTCATTATTATTATTTTACAACAAATTCTATTTTTGATATTTTGGATCAACTAAAACCCATGTTGTTTTTTTCATTGTTGTACTTTTTCATTGTTCTTGTAATTCTGATATTACCTGGAAATAAATGTGCCTTGAATGCTACCTTATTAATTTATGAAATCCGATTTTTTTTTATTTTTTTTGACGTTCTTGTTTATGAAATTAAAAATAATGGAAAATATTTTAATAATGTCATAAATTTATAAAAAATAAACAGCAAAAAAGTTACAGCAGCACCAATAACGGCAGCAAGCAGGATATAACAGGAAGGAAATTTCCAACTGAATCAAGGCGGAACTTTGTCTTTACACTCTCTGGTGTATTGTCTTACATCAACTGCTTCCAAACTATACGCACTATGTGCAAAGTTTTACAAAAGACCTTTTGTGGTTTCACACTGACGAGAGCACAACATCCAAGCAGGGGGCAAATCGCGGCAATCGTTATCGAACGTAATTACGAAATATTCCAATTGGATTTATATGCAAATATTTCGTAATTCGATAACGAGTGCTGCGATTTGCCCCCAGATCTCGGCGACATCTTCGGTCTTTGCAAAGAAACAATAACAAAGCTGAAATACATATACATATTAGAGTATGTGTGTTTAGACGTAGCTGCCTTACATTATTCGGATGAAATTGTTAACGGGCTGTAACATCCTTACGGATATTATTAGACCAAGAGGTCCATTTTAAGGAGAAATATGATAATTACATGTTCCAAGTCCAATCATAGGCCATGTCCTTAGCAAACAAAAAATAAGAATGTAATTTGGCTTAAAAAGCGATAATTAAAATTAAGTAAAATTAATAGCCATGGACCTGTGGCAAAAATTAAATTAAAATATACTTAATAGTAACAAACCAAAAAAGTTTGTCTTAAGTAGAACAAAAAATAAGCAAATTAACTAACAAGTGTATAATTAGTAAAAGAACAAAACGACAATGGTAAGACTGTTGTAAATATAGAGATGGTAAAATTGAGCTTACAATACAAAAAAGCTTTCAGCAAATTGAAATACGATGAATCAAAACAATTCACATATTCCCTTTGCAATAATGCTAAGTATATAAAGCAGAAATCTACATCAACTGACACCACACACAGTGGACCAAACACAAAAGAACGCTGATGATGCAGGTTTAGTGGCCTTCGAAAACGGCTGGCTGTTCCGTTCAACTATGTGTTGTCAGAATATTTACAACTAACTTTGGTGTTATTTGTTCATTAATAATTATCACATGTAATTTGGCTTAAAAAGCGATACGAACTTTAGCCTGTTAAAATCATAAATATAAGAACAATGTTTGTTGTATATATCAACAAAGCATTAACTCTTATTCAGCTAAGTCCAAGCCATATGCACAATGTGCAAACTTTTATAAAGAGCTTTTTGTACTTTCACACCGACGAGAGCAAAACAGCCAACCAGGGGGCAAATTACGGCATTCGATACGTTTCGAAATTTTAAAATGTTTCCATATAAACTCTATTGAAATATTTCGTAATTTCGTTCGATAACGAGTGCCGTAATTTGCCCCAGATCTCGGCGACAACAATGCTTGCTGTTACTTTACAAAGAAACAAGAACAAATTTAAGAGCTTTGAAAAGGTGTTTACCTTAAATGCAAATGTCGCAGTATATGTGTTGTGCTTGATGTAAACCAGCAATAAATTTGCACACGAAGTATATGCGAATGTGTATTATATGTATGAAACAACCGTGAATAAAACATCGATGTATCGCTTCTAAGAAACGCCGTATCTTTATATCGATGTTTTTAAGAACGAAGTGGTATCCCAAGCCGTGAGGCTGTTTTTGTTATCTATTGAATTAAATAATTAATCAAATATTTGCTTTTGCAGGTCTTATTAGACACAGATTTCGTTATTCTCATGTTCAATTAACATTAAAAAAATATGTGTTTAACTACAATTTCTAAACTCAAATTACACATTTCAAAAAGCATTCCTAAATAAAAGTTACCATTATATGTGTGTGGCAACGCTTTCCTCTCTGTTTACAAAAAAAAAATAGTAATCAAATAATTAGGACAAAAGTCAGAATTAATTTTATACGTCAAATGTGGTTGTACCTTTACCCCCCGTTGTCACATGCCAGTAGTTACTTGCAAGTAGTGTATATGTATTACTAACGAAAATCAGGAGAAATGTAAAAAACACAACAATATTTTGAGTGGCTACACAGCACAGTGCAAGTTAAAATGTCGTCAACAAGTAAAGTTCTACCCCCTTATGCAAAAAAATATTTTACTTTAGCTTTAAAGTTCATAGTAGTTGATAAGCACTTTAAGGCTAACAAAGCTTTATTAAAAAATCATATGCAAAAGACAACTTTAAATATTTTGTGATTTAATAATAAATACTGGTAACACCACCGTGTTCAACAACCACTTCACAGCTTATGATGTACGAAATTGAATACAATTTCATTCGGGTATTCAAATATATTTTTTATTTTATTAAATAAATTTTTATTATCTTGAAGAAAAGCAACCTAATTTAAAAAATATGAGCTTCTGACTTAATAGGAAAACAGATAAAGACAACCATGAAGTAAAAGTAAAAAAAATTTGAAAAATTATCACAATTTGTTTTATTCGAATGAAACGAGTATTTGAATATCCAGCTTTTTTCGATTTGTTTTGATTGTATGTACATCACTAAAACATTTTTGTATAATTGTATTTATTTTAATATTTTTTTATGGATTTTGCTATGTATTTCGAAGCAGTTGGATAATTTGGTGATGTTTCCCATTACATGACAGAAATAATAAATTTAAGATAAGAGCAGGCACTTCTTTCTAGCTTCATTTTCAGATGTAACATGAAACAGTATGTGCTATTTATATTAGTAAAAATATTTGAGGTACAAAATACACATTTTGGAAATATCAACTTAAAGTAGTCTTAACAAACGTGGGTGCCTACTTTAGAATTTTTATACAATAATTTTTTTAGAATACAACTTTACTTAACATTGCTTGGCAAAGCTTTATTAAGTTTTTTTGCATAAGACCCCTAGATAACAGCGTTGCTTCAACTTTTAGTGCAGTGTTGCCAAGAAGTCAATATTGAACTTTAATTGCATTGTTAATATATTTCTTTTATTAAAACATGAAATTTATGTTCAAACTTAGCTCTAGAATTAGTCTATGCCATTTCTCAATATTCTTTTTATATATACAAAAAATCAGCTATAATACTAACCAAATTAATGAAATAACTCTCTACTCGGCAACACTGTTTTTCGTTTTGTCAGTTTACTTGCGACAAGTGTGAAAATTTACTTGCTTCAAAATTTCATTGCAAGCTGACTCGCAAGTGGCAAAAGTGTGACTGTGTTAGTAAAAAAATGTGAGTGTATTGAGTTTTTTCACTTGCACTTGCATGTGGCAACGGGGGGTTATATTATTGTATCATGGTAAAAAGTTGGGAAATTTTAACAATGGAACGCTACACTCTTGAACAAAGAATTTTAATTGTGAAAATTTATTTTATTTTTTTATTATATTTATTTTAATCTATAAAAAAAAACTTTTTTAAGCCAATTTACTTTCTAACCTTAAATTTGTCTACCCTTTACTAAAGAAACTTCTTTTTTTCAAGACAGAAGAAATGGTTAAAGCAATAAAATTTTTAAAATAATTTTTTTACATACTACCAGCCGTATTCATAAAAATTTTAAACCGCGTTTCAAATATTGTTTAAGCAAAATTCGTTAAAATTGTATTCATAATAGAATTTTAGCTTAAAAAACGGTTTTTAAACCTTGCGTAAATCAGCAAATTTTAAAATTGACTGCCCCCATGTTTAAACCAATTTTAAGGTGACGTTGTTGTAATTTTGCTTCGTTTTTGTTTACATTTTGAACTTTACCTGTATGTACATATATGTGTATGTATGTATGTACCCTGCAGAAAGTGCGAATAGTGAAATTGTAGTGATTTACTTGTGACATTGTCAATAGTACTACTGACCAGGTGTACCCCAGCCAATGTAATCATCTATTGACATTTAACATTAGCTTGTCATTGAAAATCCACCACTAGACTGTATCACTACTGACTAAGTAGTTCTTTTGGGACCACATGGAGACATTGACACTAAAGATTCATTAGTAAATTTTAGGAGGTCTAGTCCACAATATCGATATTTCCTCGCTCGTTGTCAATAGTAACATTATAGTGATTTTCTAGTGACATTGTCAATAGTGCTACTGATTAGGTGTACCCCAGCCAATGTAATCGCCTATTGACATATAACATAGGGTTGTCATTGAAAATCTACCATTAGACTTTAGCACTATTCTTTTACGACCATATGGAGATATTTGAACTAAAAATTCACTAGTAGATTTTAGTGACCCTCGTCTATATAAATGGTGTCCCAATAAGAACGCAAGATTTAAATTTGGCGCCATTCTAAGTGTCATTGTTTGACATTTGAACAATTGTTATTGTTTGCTAGTAGAAGGTACGAGGTTAGTAAAAATGGAGCGCCACACGAATGAACAACGCATTCTCATTGTGAAATTGTTTTACCAAAATGGTGAAAGTTTTGCGGCTACAGTTCGCAAATTTGCGATCAATTTGCTCCAAAAGAGCTCAATAATGCTCCAAAAGAGTCAACTGTAAAGAGATTAATGGATAAATTTGCCGAAACTGGGTCTGTTAGTGATGTAAAGACAACAACGCGCCTTCCACCAGGTCGATCGACCGAAAATGTCGCAGCTGTACGTGATGATGTCGCTCAAACGCAGGTCAAGCGCAAACAGTCAATGGTGTTCGGTATCGTGAAATGATAACCAGTTTTTTCGTGCCTAGAATTGAAGAAATGAACGTGGAGGGCATGTGGTTTCAACAAGACGGCGCCACATGTCATACAGCCAGAGAAACAATTCAATTGCTACATCAGTCATTTCCCGGTCGTGTTATTTTGCGTTTTGGAGACCAGAATTGGCCGCCTAGATCGCGCGATTTAACACCATTAGACTTTTTTCTTTGGAGTTTTTTGAAGTCGATGGCTTACGCGAATAAGCCGACGACGACTCAAGCCTTAAAAGAGGAAATTGGACGTTGCATTAATGAAATACCGCAGCATTTATGCAAAACGGCCATTGAAAATTTCATTAAAAGATCGCGTGTGTGTCAGCAAAGCCGCGGCGGCCATCTGCCCGATTTGTTGTTCCACACATAACCTCATTTAGTCTACTTTGCGATATAATAAAGTTTCACGATTTTTTTTAAATATCTGTGTTTTATTTAAAATTTAAATCTTGCGTTCTTGTTGGGACACCCTTTATATATTTATTTACGTCCCTTTTCACAATGTATAGTTAAGAGTTAACTTGAACTTTAACTGACAGTTCTTCATATAAAACTTGCCGTTAAAGTCCCTGTTATCTTTTAACCACACATTGTGAAAAGGTACGTTAATATTATTGCACAGCATAATAAAAGAGAAAAACAAACTATTGACGTGTTCATTGACAATATCACCATTTATGCACTAGAACTGTTGTCTCTAACGTATCTCTACTCCCGCAAAAAACGAAGGTTGTCGACATTTTAACTAGTGCAATTGTCGCTGGAGAAAGAGTATTGACATAGAGGCATATGGTTCTAGGCTGACTAGAGGGTACTTATGTATGCATGTATGTATGCAAATGCCAGTGTTATTTAGAAGAAAACAATGTAATTTTTTATTTATAGAAACTATTGCCGAAATAACAAATATACTCCAAAGAATATTTAAAAGAAAAGGAGCGATCCAGTTTCCATTCCAAGTCATTGTTTTCACATTTTATGTGTTAACAAAAATAGTATAATTGTAGAAAATTAACTAGTGATGTATAAACACTCAAAACAAAGCTCGTTATTCTAGTGCTTCTTTATCTGCAATAAAATAAATAATATAAAAAGCACTTTTAACAAAGATTTGTTGTGAACTTTTTTTATTATTTTATTAAATACAAGTTGGAACATATCTTTTATTTTATAGAAACAATATTTCTCTGAAAACCGACAAATAAACAAAATAGACACGAGTACTTTGTGAGTTAACAATCGTTGTTTTGCAGAACTAATATGCAAGTGACAAATAAAGAATACATTGTTGCCACGATATTTTAAAAAAATCTAGTTAATTGATTTTTAGTTAAAAAACTGATTATGAATACCAATATTTAAAAAACGTTATTTAGCCTTAAAACGTTTTTTAACTAATATGAATTTTAAACCTCAATCAACTTTTTTTATGAATACGGCTGTACATATGTATCTAGTTACTATAATGTGCACTTGAAATTGAACCGAAAATCAAGGTCATGCATGAATAACATTTTGATGATGAAGAACTACCGAATCGAATAAAGGCCGAAATTAAAGAGAAAAAAACCTAAGTATGGAAGGCGGGGCAAAACACACAATAAAAGCAGGAAAGGCATAAAAATCAAATGTATACATCGATTTAAATTTAAAAAATTCGAAATTCCTAGAAAATTCCAGAGAAAAAGAAGAAGAAAATAAAGCGGTTAAAATCAGAGAAAAAGAAGAAGAAAATAAAATAAAAGAAGTAAAAATATGTTTAAGACTTCAAACATCTGCATAATAAATAAATAAAATAAAAATAAATAAAATAAAAATACAAAAAAATAAGTTTACCCAAGTTATGAATAAGTTGAGAAATGCTGCGTCGATGACGCGGTAATTCGCGCAGGCGGCAACCGTCATTATCGTCATCATTTTTATTTGGCATTTTTTTTGTAATTTAAACTAAATAATAAAAGTTAACTGGCACACACACACACTAAATTTGTTGGTTAATTTGTTTAAACTAAACAGTTTTGTTTTTGGCAAAAAAAAAACAAAACAAGTAAATTTCACTTTAATTAATTTGCAAACAAAAGCAATTTTTTTTAAACAGAATATATTTATTATTATTTTTTATTCACAATTTAAAAAAAAATTAATTAATGCTAATCTGTGTTTTAGTAGTTTTTTTTTTTAATAAACTTCAAGATTTTGCAGCAAATCTAGTTTAGTGAAGCTGGTCCATATACAAAATTGTTATCTGAAGTGATACAAAATTTAATTCTTAGAAAAAAAAACCAGGAGTCTAATCGTCGCTTGCGATAACGAGCTGTTTTGATCACGTTTTTTTCAGTTTGAGATTATAGCATTCGATATCGAACCATATTATTGCATTGTTCGATAGCTCATGTCATAATCTCAAAATGAAAAACGGGATCGAAAGCTACGATTAGACTCAAGTTCTTAAAATCCTCGCAAAAAAATCATATTTACGGAGTTACGGACCCGCAAAGTTTTCTAGATCTTGTAGCATTTTCTTCCTAAATTTTTGATCAGTGTAACATAAGATACCCGTTTATATCATATGAAGGCTTATCAAAAATACTAGATAATAAACATATTTTCAAAGAAAATTGTTTTTCTATTTTTACAGCTATGCTATTTATTGCGCGATACAGGAGTTAGTACGTGATTTTCGTAACAAAAATAATCGAAACTATTACATTTATCAATTTATTTTTGTTTTAATTTCTTTGTACTTAAAAGCGGAGTACGAAAATAAATGAAACAAATTGTTTAATTTTATTTTGTCCCAGTTCACACACTTCAACTTTTGTTGATCAACTCGTAATTCAGCTGTACGAAAAAAAAGAGATGTTTGTATTTACGTCTTCGTCTTTCTTACAGCTGAATTACGAGTTGATCAAAAAAAAGCTGAAGTGTGTGAACTGGGACTTTGTTTGGTTCTTTAATACAGCTGGATACAACGATTTTCTCCCCTATGGAATTTCCCTATTACTAGAGATTTTCCGTATAGCCGGCTTTTGGCCAGAAGCAAAAATTTTCTCCTTATCGCTTATCACAGATTCGCTGCATAGCCGGCCTTTGGGCGGACGCAGGAATTTTCTCTTCCCTCGTGTTTCCAGACACGGCATATTTACACATTAGAGAATGTCATTGACTCTTAATGGGTTAATAAAATTAAACAATGTTTGCACTTCCTGAAAGATATTTTTAAAAGCTTGTAAACAATACTTTCAGAAATCACGTGCACGATCTCAATTTTATATCAAAACTTCAGAGTCCCATAACTCGTAAAATGTCAGTTTCCAAGAATTTTTATACTTTTCATCACTTAAGACAGCTTTTACTTTATTTTGTGAGATCCTCAGTTCAAACTAGATTTAAGCCAAGATGTTTTTCATTTCATTTTTAACTTTAATATTTGAAAGATACCCATGTATGTATGTATATACATACATATGTATGTATGTACATTTACTACACAGGTATTTGCTAATAAACAAGGCAAATTCATAACAGGTAAAGTTGAAAACACAGCTGATCTATTTTTATTGTTCCTAATTCAAGGCGAATTCATATAACTGTTGGCTCGTATGTCAAAAGTTGTTTATATGTATATAGAGACCTGCGCCGATAATCAAAAAAAAGAATTAAAAAAATAAATAAAGTAGATATTTACGTGCTGGTGGTTAAGCATTATCTATATATTTCATTAGTGCTTTGCCAAATCATCAGTATACTTCAACCACATATTTTGAACAGTCACAAACCTAGTATCTTATACACAGACTTCCAAAAATTCCTGTGTCAAAAACTATTTGAGAGTTCACAAATAATAATATTTTTGAAAATTACAAAAGAAAAACAAGCGTAGAAGAACTTTAACAAAACCCAGCAAAAAGTTTATATTCGATATGAATATATTTTATTTTTCTACACCTTTATACAATTAAAAATCCATTGGATAGCAATAAAAGTATTTATAAGGCAAAATGATAAATAAAATCCAAAATTTAACATTTAAGAAATTTATTATTCGACATATTGTCAGAAGTTTATTTTCATTGAAATTTATTTGGTGGTGGTTTAGCATTGTCTATATATTTGGTTGGTGCTTTTCAAAATCATTAGTAGACTTCAACCATATATTTTGTTAAAGTTTGTAAGCCTACTACGCTTACTTTTCTTTTGTGATTTTCAAATATATTATTATTTGTGAATTCTCAAATAGTTTTTGAAAGTCTGTTCATAAGATAAGAGGTTTGTAACTGTTCAAAATATGTGGTTGAAGTCTACTGATGATTTGCAAAGCACCAATGAAATATGTAGACAATACTTAACGACTATCAAATACATATCAATTAAAATAAACGTATGAAAATATGTCAAATAATAAATATTTTTAACCTTCATAAGGTCTTTGGGTCAATTTTGACCCATTTCAGGAAAAAACTTTGATTTTTTCTGAAAATTAGAGATTGATCTATGTCATATTTTCCGACTTTTATTTAATTTTATATCTTAACAGATATAGTAGGTTTATATATCCGCAAACTTGCCAAAGAAAATTGTATAACAAGATTTTACACTAGAGATCTTCGGGTCAAATTTGACCCGTTTTAAAGTTTGGAAGTGTTGTGTCTGGTATTTTTTGTAAAATAATGAAAGCTAATGAAATAGAAAATGGCCTGCATGCATTATCAGACGATTTTGAAAATATAACACGACTGCAGATAATTTTTTTACATCTTATCGGTTGAACAATAAATACTGAGATCACAAATCACTTTAGTTCAAACTACACATAAAAATATAAATGAGTTACTACCAGAGATAGTACATCTGTTATTATCATGCGTGTTTATCATTATTTTTGTTTTACCAAAGATAGTACTCGTACCCTTCTTATATATATTCCGATAAAAAAGTATGTAAATCTTCTTAGTAAATATAATATGGTCACTTCTGGCTGCAAATGGGAGGGTAAATATTACTTTTTTGGGCAACAGAAGGGAATCACAATGGATCCAATTGGGTCTCCAAGTGGAGGTGCGGTAAAGCACCACCCTTCCTAAACTAACCTAACCTTCTTAGTACTTTGCATCATATCTCTAAAGTTAGTAATCACCAAGACAATAAACTGCAAATATGATTAGATTACAATAAATAAAATGGAAGGGTTTATTTGCTGGACAAAGTTAGATCATGTTTTACTTGCAAAAGAAAGACTAATCAATGTTGTCAAATGGTGGTTAGTAACATGGTAGATATATAAGCTTACAATGCTTTTGTGCTATCTACATCAGCTAATAGCGGCTGGAAATAAACTGTTTTGCAAAACGTCGACACTTCTTAGAAAATTTAGGATTGCAGCTTACTATGCCTTATATAAAAAACCAAAAGAGGTTATCAATATCAGTATTTTCACAGAAAGTTGCACTAAAACTACGTGAGGTAAATGAGCAGCCGTAAACTTCAACTAAATCGAAAGAAAAAATGCTTGAAGAGGGTAAAAACAGATCCAAAAGAAGTCGTTGCCAGATAGGCCTCAACGCAGAAAATAAAACACCATTAGATACTATTATAACTTGCAAAAACTTGATATGAAAACTGCACTCTGAAACCATTACTTTATGTACAATTAATAATAATATCGATTTAATATTACGGTTTTATCTATCGTATATTAATCGAATTAAATATATGAAATAATGTTCTCTTTCATTGGCAATAAATGAATCACAAATAAATGAAACCAATACATAATTTTCAATTTGGGTCAAATTTGACCCGAAGATCGTTAACGTCCACGATTTTAAAGACCCTATGAAGGTTAAATAAATAAAATAATTATTACACACAAAAAAAATATAAGAGGTAATATTAACTAAGCTTGCATAGGTAACGTTTTTTTATATGAAATTAAAAAAACTTAGGTTTTATTAACTATGCTGTTAGGTAATTTGTATATTACACTTTACCTAAAATCCATGTTAATATAACTATTACAATTAGGTATCTTATTCGAAATTATTTTTTATTTTATTTTTTTTTATTTAAATGGATTTATATTTTGTTGTCAATAGAGCTGCAAAACTATCGATAGTATCGATAGTTTTGTTGTAAATGAAATATCGATAGTTTTTTCCACTATCGATACTATCGGCAAAAAAACAAGTAATTAAAAGAGTAAAAATAATCCAAGTCAGTAAACAGTAGCCGGCAGCTTTGAAGCAAATTATCCGTAGTTGATTTAAGCTTTTTTACAGCGATGGAAAACTTGGTACAATTGTATAATTTTAGCGCTATTTGAATGCCAAAAGTACCGTAGCACCGAAATGACCCATTTAGCACTACTGGAATATCTTTATATTATATTACATGCCAAAATTGCATTAAAATATATTAACCCCCTTATGCAAAAAATAATGCGTGCTTGAAGTGTACATTAAAAAAAATTTCCATAGAAAAACCGGTTTTAACGTTCACTTATTTTTTTGCACAAGGGAGTTAATCTTTAGCTCGAAGGTATTAGAAAATTAAGTAAATCAAACGATGTTTTCCGGTACTTAAAGAATTGCTGGAGGAATGTTATTTATTCCAAATTCATCTGCAAATGTGGAAATTTTATTTTCGTACCAAAGGGAGAAGCCGACTATTTGCATCGACTGTGAACAATCGAATAAAAAAAAGGTTATAAACGTAGTATATCGTAAATGTTACTTTATATTCAGATCCCAGCAACTAATATTCTTTGTGCACCTTCTGGCGTTTTGTTAATTGATTTTTAGTTAATTAAAAAGTACAAGTATTAAAAAAATATAAATAAAGAATTAGTTACAATCGTACTGAAAAAATTAAATTTTTTTTGAAAGTTAGTACAATTTGTAAATATGACATCGCATCCCTGCTTCTGTATACATAAGTACTTAAATACATACATACATATGTATGTATATGAATTTATTTATAAATCCAAGTGTTATTCGACAAATAGTAGTCACAAGTATCTTAATTAATTCAACATCGTCGACACAAAGATAAATTTTGGTGGTACTGATATCGCGACGGCCGCCAATCGTCTCTTACGATAAAACTTTACAGTTAGTGTCTTAAAAGTTATCAACAATTTTCACATTTTGATAATTCTAAACCATGGGTTTAAAAATAAAATAAAAATAAAATTTTAAGTTCAATAAAAAAGTATATTTTCGATAATATGCAGCTTACGATAAAATCGAAAAAAAGACTTGATATATTTTTATATACTAATGAAAATGTTGAGGACTCTGGATTTTTTTTCGAGTCAAATGTAGTTTATGTGGCAACTTTTATAAAACTATTCGATACTATCGATAGTATCGATAGTTGTGCATAAAACTATCGAAACTATCGAGTGGAGCGACTATCGATAGTTTTGCAGCTCTAATTGTCAAAAGACAATTTTTGAGCAAAAGGTATGTACCAGGGAAACCCAAAAAGTTACTTTTTGGCTGCTCAATACATATCGATACTCCAACGACAATGAGTATGATAGCACATTCGCATCAACAAGCATGCTTACATACAGGCATACATATCAATAGCTATCAACACAAATAAGTGTGCATATCGATAGGTGCGGGTTCGATCAAACAAATGTGCTATAGATATTCGTATCAATATATGTGCGCACAAGCATGTAATGACGAGTATGACTATATGAACAATGTTACCAAATATGTAAGTAAATAAAAAAAATCGTTGTGTATAAATTTAACAAATGCCTAATTTATATTATGCATTTTTTTCGTGAAATCTATTTCATGAAACTTTTTCTATTTGCTAATAGAGAAGATACGTAACATGAATTTCTGAAGCATTTTTGACAACTTTTTTGATCTAATTTGGTTTACAAATGAAAAAAATTTCATGCAACCAAATTTATGAAAAAATGCGAAAATACGAGGCGGGTTTCTTTAGCAAATTTCTATTAAAAAAGTTATGTATTGCAAAAATTATGCAAACTCGCAAGGATTAAAACAATAAAAAAATCCCCTAAAGCTGATTATATAAACCTCAAAAAAGCAATACATAAGTCGAAAATTTGTTCCGCATATTAATCGCGAAAACTTGCAAAAATGCGAATATTATTTTAAAAAATGTCCAAAACCTAAAAAATGTGAACGAAAATACTCAGTAGATTTTAAAAATAAAACACAATCTCATTTACAAAAAGTTGCGAAAATTCGTTAATATTTTTTTAATTGAAAAAAGTATTAAAATTTATTAAAAAAGAACACCAAAATTGTAACGAATGTCAAAAATTTGGAAAAATTTGCGACCATGTCGAAAATTAGCAACAAATTGGTAACATAAAAAAGATAAAAAATATCATAGCCTGATACTGGTTGAAAATCTTTAAAACTGCCAAAAACAAATAATTGGAAACAATCAGTTATATTGCAAATAAAAAGAGAAATTATTTGCGATAAATATCCCTAAAATAACTTACAAATGGCGAAAATTCGCTAACATCAAATAGATATGTAAATGGATTTAAAAATCGGTAAACTGGTAAAAAAAAGCCAAGATTTGACTAAAAAGTCAGTTTCATCGTGAAAATTGGCGACAAACAAGCGCTAAATTTGCTAAAATTGTAAGGAATTCCATGGTTCAACCTTTCTTCCACTTATTCGGCTTAGCTCAGATCCAAAATGGAGCGTGTTACTATACCCGCGGTCAAATTACTCCCGTATATATTTAACAGGGCTTTTAGATCTAAGAACTGCGAAGAGTGTGTCTGTGGGTAAAACATTTTTATTGAATTTTATGTTAAAATAGTTTGATAAAATGTTATTACCTCAACAACTACAAACTAGTATTTCTGGCAACACTTATCAAAAAATATTTAAAAAACCGAATGTGTTGCAAGTCATGGGTATGTCGATATATATGCGCAGATATGCGGTATGTAACGAAGAATGCGCACCGATACATACAAGTATGAAATAAAGTGCGCAGGGGTATACGCAAGTATGAGAATGAATAGATATCAACACGCACTAGAATAAAAAATGTTCGATATATGCGGGAGTATCCAAAATTTTTTGTATCGATTGGCTTTCCCTGGTATATACATGAAATTTTATTAATGTTTAAATTTCTGTAAATTTATTTTTATATATTATAGATAAACTAGCTTTCAATTATATTCATGGATGAAATTGATTCAATTGGCGGGGACTCTGAAGTTCAACGTAAAATGTTGCATTTACTGAATAAATTGGATAGTTTTGAGGCTACGAAAAATATTCAAGTTATTATGGCCACAAATCGAATTGATATTTTTGATCCTGCTCTTTTGCGTCCTAGTCGTATTGATCGTTTAATTAATTACCCACCACCAAACGTTTAACTAAATTCCCACCATCATTCACGTAAAATGAACTTAACTCGTGGTATTTATTAATTTGTATAAAATAGATGAACTTATGCCAGGATATTCCGGTGCTGAGGTAAAGGGTGTATATAGTATATACATACATATACTATATACAGAAGCTGGCATCTATGCATTGCGTGAGAGGCGTCTTCATGTTACGTATGAAGATTTTTAAATGGAAGTGGCTAAAGTTATGCAGAATGGTTTGGAAAGAATATGTCTATTAAAAAGCTTTGGCAATGAATTCATTAATATTTTTTATAGTCCGGAAACATTTGTTTCCTATGAATATATTTATGTACATACCTAAATATGTAATAAATATTACCATACTTTATAATAAATTATTAAAAAATTCAGAAATTCTTTAATTTTTATTTGATATCGCGAAGATAGCTAAAATCCATGACAATTATTAAATTATAAATAGTTTAACTAAAATCCATGATAATTTGCCGCATTATACATATACATATGTGTAAATTAACTTAACCATTTAGATAATTCACAGAAAACAAAAAAATTAATTTACCTAGTCGTTAAGCAGTTTTAACTAAAATTTTTGTTGATTTTTTGAACATAGATATTATCTAAAATTTTTGTTGAATTACCTAGAAAACTTTGTAAATGCCATTCTACCCTTTCACTTAGTTAAAATTACGCCATAATTTTAGGAAATATAACCTATGAATTTTTTAGTGTGTAGATTATATTGTACATGAAGAATCGGCGGCTGTTTTTCAGGCAACATAAACCAAACTTTTTCCAGCGGCGGCGTAGCTGACTAAAATTATCGCCGGATCGGCTCAGACGGTTGTTAGCCATCATGGCCTAAATCTCTGCTTGAGTAACTTCACTCAGCTGCTTTTGACATACGAGCCTCCAAGGCAACAACAAAATAACATATTGTTTTTATTGTTTGTATTTTGTTGTAGTATTAACTTTACCTGTCATGAATTTGCCTTGCTAATAAATTACTACTTTTGTCTTTATTCTAGACAAAAATTTTCTTTAAAATTTCATTTCATGAATTTCAATCGATCTTTTCGCAACACCACAAATTTGGTTACAATTTCGTTTTTAAGACGACGACGTGTTGTTCTACTTTTTTTTTCCTCTGCCAATCTTAATTTATTATTAAATTCAAAGCAATAACTACAATTGCACAGCACATCACATCACACTTAACTAACGCACGTCAAAAATGTCAGAGAAACATGAGAAGAAATAAAATTAAAAAAAATAAATAAAAGAATAAATCAACTCAAGCAATTGTGTTTTGCGCGATCCGTAGCTACACGCGCTTCACCGACTTGGCCAAATAACTAACAAACCACCACTCACTCACTCGCTCACAAAGAACTTCATTTTGTTAATAATGTTAACTAAACAAAAAGTTATTAAGAAAAACCCCGTACACAAACAACAATAAAAAAAACTGCGGTTATCTCAACTAAACAAAAACAAAAAGCAGAAATAAATAAATTCATACATACATAAGTAAACAAAGAGTTAAGAGCATTTATGAATGTATTTTAATGCTCTCTCACACAAAAGCAATATGAGTTTGCTCACGTACGTAAATCAGTGATGGAATGTTAGTCCCGGTTCACACACTTCAACTTTAGTTGTTCAACTCGTAATTCAGCTGTAAGAAAGACGAAGAAGGATATAAAAAACTTAATAAAGCTTTGCCAAGCAATGTTAAGTAAAGTTGTATTCTAAAAAAATTATTGTATAAAAATTCTAAAGTAGGCACCCACGTTTGTTAAGACTACTTTAAGTTGATATTTCCAAAATGTGTATTTTGTACCTCAAATATTTTTATTAATATAGCACATACTGATTCATTTTACATTTGAAAATGAAGCTAGAAGTGCCTGCTCTTATCTTAAATTTATTATTTCTGTCATGTAATGGGAAACATCACCAAATTATCCAACTGCTTCGAAATACATAGCAAAATCCATAAAAAAAATATTAAAATAAATACAATTACACAAAAATGTTTTAGTGATGTACATACAATCAAAACAAATCGAAAAAAGCTGGATATTCAAATACTCGTTTCATTCGAATAAAACAAATTGTGATAATTTTTCACATTTCTTTACTTTTACTTCATGGTTGTGTTTATCTGTTTTCCTATTAAGTCAGAAGCTCATATTTTTTAAATAAGGTTGCTTTACTTCAAGATAATAAAAATTTATTTAATAAAATAAAAAAAATATTTGAATACCCGAATGAAATTGTATTCAATTTTGTACATCATAAGCTGTGAATTGGTTGTTGAACACGGTGGTGTTACGAGTATTTATTATTAAATCACAAAATATTTAAAGTTGTATTTTGCATATGATTTGATTTTTTAATAAAGCTATGTTAGCCTTAAAGTGCTTATCAACTACTATGAACTTTAAAGCTAAAGTAAAATATTTTTTTGCATAAGGGGGTAAATGATTAAACAGAATACCGGCTTCAACACATTTTCCATACAAATTGACACAAAAAAACAGCCGCAGAAACCGGTCGTGAGCAGCGTGACCGTTTGACCGACTAAAGTGGCAATTTGCCACTTTTTCAACTGCGTTTCCCCTTTTTCGACTGCCTTGCCACTTTTTGGCCCCCTTTATTTAGGGTGAGTTATATGAAAATACATTAAAAATAAAAAGTTTAGTGCAGTTTTCTCGCTTTTTTTTTTAATTTTACCCCCTTTTTTTGATAAATCCCTATTTAGTGCCACTTTTTGAAAAATGTCATCGGTCACCCTGGTCGTGAGATAGAATCTATTTTTATTTGTTTTTATTTATTTAGTACATATTATACAAAGTAAATTTGTATAATATGGTGTTGCACAAGTATGGGCGGAGTAACTAGACCATATGCCCAATATGGTATTAACAGTATTTTAAAAGTTTTTGTGACTGACTGTACACGATCTATGCCTTCACATAGGAAGTAGCAACGTGGTTGTTAAAGAAATTCCACAAAAAACCGCAAGATTATACGGTTATCCGTGGCAAATCAGTCAACCAGTGCGAGCGAGACGAAAAACTCTCGAAGGCCAAACAACACGCACAAGCCTGACCGCACTTAAGAAATAATTACGATGACGCGAGAGATGTTCCTCAACCCAGAGCTGCTTAACGACTGTAGAATCCATTTTATTTTGAGAGCGTTTTTTCTTATACTCCCACATATCAATGTTCATTCTCACAAAAATGTTACCATACTTTCAATAAATTTCATACATTTTGTAAACAAAACTACAAAGAAAAATAAGCACAAAAGAAAATAAAACAAAAATTAGATAGCATTTGAAGTTACTGCCGTCGATGTTATTATGGGCTTGATTAATTTGTCAGCGATTTTCCTGAAGTTGAAGACTTTATTCTGTTTCTACATTACCTCTTTTAGACACGGAAAGTTTATCTGGGAGAAAGACAAAAAGAGATGGTATTTCTAGCTCTATCTTTCACACAGAAAAATTAAAGGCTCAGTTAGCCGACTGTAATGTAATGTAACTGTAACGTAGAAAACAGCTGATTGATATTTTTATATGAAAAGTAGGTTACGTTACATTACGTCTCTATAACCATTTTCATTACTTTTCACATAACAAAATTGATCAGCAGCTTCTTACTGTTGCAGTTACTTTACATTACAGTCGGCTAACTGAGCCTTAAGACTTTGCAAAGTAAACTTTGCGTGTCTAAAGGTGTACAGAAGTGATAAACACTGCGGCAGTGAGACAGTTATCCACGTCATCACAGTGTCTCCAACGTTTTAGTATACTATTTCCGGTTCCAAAACTTATGGCTGGTGTACGACGGATGTTCAGTGATATATGCCATAATATATGTGGATCATCAACAGTTTTTTTTTTCGACCTATTTCGCAAAATTGATTTTAAAAATCGCCAAAACCAGTTTTATGTAGTTTTTCTTAAAATGTATATATTTGATAATAAATTTGTTTTTTTTTATATAAATTTTTTTAAATAATGATATAAAAATTTAGTAGAAAATCGCCAAAAGTGGAAAAAATCGCCAAAAATTATTTCTTGTAAATTTTTCTCATCCAAATTCAAAACGCATTAATTAATATAAGAAAAATGATCAAAATCAAGTTGTTTTAGTCTCTTGCATACGAGTTTCGGAAGGATTTATATTTTTTAACTACACCTTCAACAAACTAATTTCCTGAATTAAAAAAATTTTATAGTCCAATTTGGTTAAAAAAAATAGCCATAAAAATTGCCAACAAACTTATTTATCGCCAGAAAAATCGCCATGTCGCCAAACCAAATATTTGGACGAAAAAAAAATGAAAAATCGCCACGTTTGGCGAGAAATCACCATATCTTACAGCCCTGGTGGGACTAAGGATTATGAACGAACTATGGATTATGAATATACAACATATCGGTTCAGGATCGATACATATGTACATAGGTGCGATACTTTGGTGGCAATTGATACTACGGAGTCGTCTCTCTATCGCTAACTTCAACAATACGCTATCTTACTCCGAGATGGCGTATTGATGGTCCATACCATCCGTTCAATATGTAGTTGCGTTTTAGCATGTGTCAAAAGATTAGAATTATGGTAATTGTCTGTAGCAAGTAACAGAGCAAAACGCACCGAACGTATAGACGCATAGGACGGATAAAGTAGGTTTACGTTCTACTTTTGTATCCGTCGAATGCATCAGGAATAAAGGTCAGCTATATTTGATAGCCAAAGACGGCAAATTCAGTTATATTTTCAATGATATCGATAAAAATGTTCGAGTGGTGGATTTAAATTTTAGTTTTTCTGGCATAAATAAAAGTTTTTAAGAAAAGAAAAGGATTTTTTTTAATTCTTACAACTATTTTCAAGAATAAAATACATTAAAATCAGTTTTGAACATAGTTATTTCACGATCATAATTTACATTTCAGCTATCGATTACTTTTATGTACTGGATGTCACCTATGTTGTGTTTATTATTTTTTAAACAACAAAAATGCTGGGCGCATAAGACGTATTGCATTTAACTTGAATTTAGAATCGGAGAGAACGCACAGAAACGCATGCAACGCATATGCACAGAACAGATGGTATGGACCTTCAGCTTCAGGGAAAGTAAGTGAGTGTTTAAAAAAACACGATGGAACGGGCAGTCTCTGCGAAACAACTCCTAACCATTTTCACTGGAAAATCAATTTGTATGTATGTGAATCAATTTTATCCATAACTTTCCAGCAAAAAATGAAAATACAGATTCAAGTAGTTCTTTTTCTGGAGAAACATCAATGAATTTAACATGGCATATACTACGTTTATACACGCACTATTTGCAAATAAAAATATTCGCAAATAAATTAACTCACTGTTTATACGGCATAGCAAAAGTACACAAACTTGGTAGCACTTCTATAAAAAACTTACTTATGTTTGCAAAAAAGCTGTGTAAATGTATAAAAAAACAAACAATAATTTGTTTTTATTGTCATTATTTTCTTCTGTCAATGTTTTTTGTGCAATATTCTATCAATTTATTGCTTTTTATTAGCAAACATTTGTAAGTGTGGCAACCTCACGCATTTGATTTGCAAATAGTGCGTTAATCGTGAATAGATTTCTGAATTAGTAAGTCGCAATAAAAACAATAATATGGCAACAATTTACAGTTTTATTTGCAAATAAGCCCTGCGTATAAACGTAGTAATAGGCATGAGTGGATTAACTTTTGTGTTATTTGTTCCTTAAAAATGATCACATGCAATTTGTCTTACAGAGCGATACGAACTTTAAACTAATCGAATAAATTGATTAATTTTTATACTTTTACGTGATACATTAGCTTTGATTTAGCTAATTTATTTATGTAAGTGTGATTTGTTTAAGTGTACTTTGGACTTAACTGCCTAAAATGATAAATTTCTGTCACTATTGTTTAAAATCCCATACAAATTCGTTTTTAAGTGCACTTTCTATACCTGCACATTTAAGATAAGTGCCCTAAAATGTTGGTAATTTTAAAATATTTTCATACAAACAATCAATGTTAGCAGCACATCAGTGTTGCCATAAGATGTAAGAAGAAAAGTGCTAGATTGCAGAAATAAAAGTGCTAAAATGTTCTACAGCACTCACAACAATGTGCTAAAATCAGATATCATTTTTTGTTTTTCTTATACACTTGCAATAAAATTGCGATTTTTTTGTATTCTATATCATCACTAACGTGTGGCGGCGCAATACATTTTTTCAAAACACAGAAAATGGAATTATATTGTGTAATATTTTGCAAAATTATATAGCATTATGTGAAGGTATCAATCCTTCCATAGTATAAGTCAAACCGACAATAATATCGATGCTGTTCCGTAAATTGTGCAAGATTTGGCCTTTTTACGTTACCCTAACGATGTGAACAATAAAATTTTCAATAATATTCCATGTATAGGCCGCTTGAAGTATTTAATTTATGAATTTCGAAACCAGCGGCGAATGGAATACCAAGAATAAATCTTAAGAGTATTATAATAATTTATTCCACCTTTTTTATTAATTATATATAAATTTTATTTATGCGTTAGGTCTATTGTAATCAATTTACTATTTTATTTATTTTTTTTATCGATACACGAAGTTGAAGCGAAAACATTGTATAACTTCGTCAGGAATATCAGGAATCAGATAAACCGATTTAATTAACAGATACATATACCAATTGCACACGTTGTATAGTTTTACTGAAGCATAATCGTATAACCGACAACTAAAATCTTGGGCTCGTTTTAGCTTTGACTGTGCTTTTTGTTCCGAGTATAAGCTCTTAAAAGAAATAAAACTTAAAAAAAGTTTTATTAATTTAGTATTTCAAATGGTGTACTTTAGTGTATATTCAGTTATATGCCTCCTGTCATACTAAACACTTAATGAAGATAGATAAATTTGATAAACATACATATAACTTTAATTGGATCGCAATTTGTCTTAAAGAATTATCTATGGAAAATTTATAAATTTAATAAAATAAAAAGTGCAAAAAATGCCAAATAGTTTTAAGAAAGTGCTAAACTAGCACTTAGCATTATTTTCAAAATCATTAGTGCTAAATGAAGAAAAAAAAGTGCTAAATCTAGCACTAAAAGTGCTAAAATAGCAAGCCTGCTACACATTGACTTAACTGCACAAAATCTATTTTTTCTGTAATTATTGTTCAAAATCCTTTTTTAAGTGCACTATGTATACCTGCGCATTTAACATATTTTTTGGTAGTTATAAATTATTCTCATATAAAAAATTTAAGTTAGGCTGAGTTTACATCTGGCATTTCTTGTGTGTCATTTGCCCAAAAAAGCGTAACCAACTAATTACTAATGAAAAACTGTTTGATTCAGACATGTATTTATTGATTTAAACAGTTTGCAATCATGCTGGATTCTATAAAATTGTCTATTAGTTATGTATGAAACTATTTAACTTAATAAATACATGTTTGATTCTAAAAGTTTTTCATTAGCAATTAGTGGTTGCACATGGCACACAGATGGAAACCCGGCCTTAAGCCTACAGTACACGGCATGTAAAAAACCACATGCGCATGTGGCTCTGACGTAATTTTGACGTCATCACGATGCTACATATGCTACATGCCGTGTACTAGCAACATATGTACATGTAGATATTAACGTGCTTACAGATAAGCTGCCCAAGAAAATGTCTTCTATTCGCTTACATGTGCCACATAAGTATTTTTGAACAAAAATATTATACAAATTTTACGGCATGTAGCCATTACTAGTATTTTTTAAAAATGCAACGAACATGCTTAAAATTCTCGTGACGTTATGGCCACATACGCATGTGGCTTTTTACATGCCGTGTACTGTAGGCTTTAGCTGCACACATTAAAAAAATGTGGCTGCATAAATATGCAACCATGTATGTGTATAAAACTGAAGTCAAAAATTTTATACCTGCACATTTAGGCAGGTAAGTGCATTTAAGATAACAGCATTTTTGACTTATCTGCACAAAAAGTTGTGCAAAGTTCGTTGTGCAGCTAAGTCAAAATTACTATATAAGAACATTTTAAAATGGTCATTTTATTTATTTTTTTAATGAGAAATGTTTGAAGGTGGCATCACTTGAATATCAGGTGCTTATGATGCTTCTGCCATCTCTAAAATGAACTAATCATCAAAAAAAAAAATAACCGATGTGTCCGGCATTCTTGTAACTTTAACTATTGAGAAGATTACTAATGGCCTAATGTAAAATATGCACATACTTAGCAGGCATGATACAATTATACTAGGTACATGCACGACTACAACAATAATACAACACCCAAAAACACATGTATTTTGTTGGTATAAGCAAATGGAAAATTGTCAGAAACAAATGTCGCAGACGCGGCATTCCTGCATGATTATAGTTATTCAGTGTTGCCAATCTGTGTAGTTAGACAGTGTGTAATTTCTACAAGTGTCCTGCAGAAGAGTATTTATAAGACTTTTCAAGACATGAGAGATTTTTTCCAATGCTTTACTACAGCGAAATATTCTAAAAGAATCGCTAAACAACACTGTTGGCAAGACAAACCACCGAAAAAAATTACTGGCCAACAGTGTTGCTTAGCGATTGTTTTAGAATATTTCGCTGTAGTAAAGCATTTGAAAAAATCTCTCATGTCTTGAAAAGTCTTATAAATACTCTTGTGCAGGACACTAATTTCTACTCACATGTGTAGGCCATGTAATTAAATTCTTGTATAATCTGTGTGTAATTCTACTTTGTGTTTTATTTTTATTTATTTTTGTTTTAATTTTAACCTACACAAAAGATGTGTAGTGTAATTTTCTTCAATGTGTAATTGGAGACACAGCCATGTGTAAATTCATTGGCAACACTGTAATCATTTTACTCACACACATACACTAACATTTTTGCAGCTTGTAAACAAAGTTTGACAACTATTCGTATTGTTTACATTAACAGGCTGGGCTTGTGCATGTACCCGTTATAATTGTATCATGTTAGCAGGTACACAACAAAAATTTTCAAATTCCATCACTGGCTCAAACCATAAAGCAAAAGAAATAAAAATAGGAGTACATATGTATGTATGCATATATGTGATTACTACAGACACATATAAATAAACAAAAACAACAGTTATCAAATAAAACAAAAGACAAGATAAAATACAAGAGCATAACTAGGGCTACCAGTACTGTACATATATTTTCCCCGAAATTGGGCATTTGGGCCAAAAGTAGGTAGGAGTAACAATATGTATCCAAAAGTCTTTACGCCTATCCGTCTAACATCATTTCTCCTTAAAACACTAGAGATAATCTTGGATATACCCATCAAGTAATTCGTATACCCAAATATTCTGTCTTCTAGCTGGAGCTATGTCGCTCATGAACGGGAGTATAATTGAAGAAATCAGTAAAATGAACTGAGCTATTTTGGCACAGCAGTACTGAGAAAAAGTACAACTGAACGAAATGAACGGACGAGCGCACTTGGGTGGTTTTGTTTTGTTCGATTTTAAAAAAAGCTGCAGGCGAAAAATTATGCTATTTCTTCGATATTTAATTTTTGGACTGCTCCTGTCAACATTTTGCTCATACTTCTGCTACTGAAAATTCAAACAGAAGTTAACACAATAAACGATTAGACATACACAACGAGGACTTCCAGCTGTCGACACGTTCGTACAGTTTTCGATTTGATGACAGGTTTCTTGTAATCTCCTGCTATCGATAAGAATCAATCCCGGTCTATGTGAGGTCTTTGACCACCCAGATCAACCTCACGTAACCTTAATCTAAATCGCGTGCATAGAACAGGGTTTTTTTTTTTGACATATAGAACTTTGAATAGTGGTAATAGTCGAACTAGTAGTTATATTTTTTTCAGTATAATTTGGCAAATCACTATGGAAAGACTTACAACGGAAGAGCAACGTTTGCAAATCGTCAATATTTATTTTCAAAAATCTATGCATAACCACATTTACTGTTTTGAATACATTTATCCAAGCGTGCGTACAGAAGAAACCATTGCCGCTGTAGACGTGAGTGTGACAGAGGTCTCAAATTTATGGAGCCGAAGCCCTTCCCAGCAACTAAGTTTATATTACTTGGAACATTTTTAGGACAGATCTTGGCCTACATACATATAAGATCCATTTGGTGCCCGAATTAAATCCACCATGGAGTGGCGTGTTGGTGTGTGTGGTGAATGGACTGAGAATCAACTGGAAGTTGAATTTCGCACATTACCGTTAGCATTATTCGATTGCATTGTTCAAACATCAAACTATCCAAAATTATACATCTTCTCGTCATCAAAGTACAATTACAAAGAGTCAGTCAATGGAAGAAGTTGCTTACAAAACTTACAAAATGATACGAACAGAGTTTTCGAAAGTAATTGATATACAAACATATATAACAAAGGCACAAATAGAAAAGTTAATGCTAATTGTAATTAGGGCAATCACAACTGAAAGATTAAACATTAGGACCGTTTTAGATTGCAAAAATATGATATGATACACTACGGCGTAATCGGAAATGTACTGGGCCAAAAGGCTAGAACGTTACGGTCAGTAACTCTAACTACTTTTCAAGGCAACTAAGATTGAGTTACAAAATTGGGCGAAGATGGCCCACAGGTCACGATGGAGTTGTGATAATGTGGGTAATCTAAGCAAGGGCCCGGACGAAGACAAAACAAGGGGACTGTTGAAAATAAACAAGCCCTAGCTAGGAAAGTTGACCGGCATCTTACCGGGGCACTCTAATATACCAGGGCATTTGGTAGCGGATTGAATCCACGAATGACAATGAATGCAGGTAACGCATAGAGGACGTGGAGCACTTCCTTTGTCATTGTCCAGCTTTCGCCCAGCCGAGATACCGTTATTTTGGGGATGACATCTTACCGGACATTACCCACCTTACGTGAACGATACTGAGTTCCTACAAAGGTGGGGTTTGTTTGTTAATTTACATTAGAGCGCACAACAGGCCTGTAGCAGTTTATGTCCCCAGACATGACCGTAATGGCTCTTCTTTTCAACCTAACCTAATTAATTTTGAAAAGCTACATGAATTATCTCACCTTTAAAATACGTTTTTTTGCTCTCCCGAAAAATTAGTATTTCATCACTCGCAACGTTATTCGTTGCGAACCTTTTTCAATTAGGTAAAATTTGATAATCATTACAAAATATATTTATTTATTTTCGTTTTTTTAATAAGAAAAAAATTTTTTTTTGGTAATTATGAATTTATGGACATTTCTTCAAATTCGTTTGGGGACAGCAAAGAAAAAAAAGGAATCTGGGAACCCTGACTACAACACTTGAAAAAATATTCAACAGATAAGAACCAAAACAACAACAAAGCAATACACCATGGGTGACCAAGATAAATTTAAGGTTGCGTAAGTGAGCGAAAAAGATAAGCACACAGGCAGAAACAATTAATAAAAGTAATTCCTATATGATTTTTTTATGAAAGAATTTTTTTTTTAGAAAACCGTTTCAACAAAAAGTAATAAAAAAACATTATTATTCACTTAAATTCTGAGTTTAAAACTACTAAAAACCATTTTGTAAGAGAATTTTTAATTTTCACGTAAGCAAAAGCATTTTTTAACATAAACAGCATACACAATAAATTTCTCGCAGTGCGTTTGAGAAAAATGAGTGAAAAGATAAGCAAAAATTTATCTCAGATAAGACTAAATGAAAGAGAATAAGAATCAGTGTGACCAGATCCTAAAAATTGTTGCGGCTAAATTGACTTCAAAATAAAGCTAAAATATGCTTAAAAATTATTATTAAAGTGCTAAAACATACTGCTAAAACTTAATATTTACCTCTTTTAATCCAATTGTTTCTTTTAAAGTTGTTATTTTTGTAATTTCTGGTTACATCGCCTTACTAATATTAAATAAAATGTATTTCCTTTGAATGAAACAGATATTTTTTTAATTACAAATTATTTCTTGAACCTAAACTGCATTATGTATAATGAAAAACTGGCATGAAGTTAGCATAAGTGGCAAAATGAAACATACGCTTAACGATTTTTGGCCCATAATATTATTACATTAAAAATCACGCTAGTATTTAATAGTGGGTAAAAAAAGTACATCATGCGCCGACTTTTAATGACAAGTTTTATGAAGGAACTCGTGTATAATAATAATGTTTTTTAGACTGCCGGCCTTTGGCCGGGGTTAAGGACTTTCTCCACCAAGGTATTTCCTGAAACTGCGGAGCATAATAAAGATTTCTGTCTTTGCAAAGTTTCCCTGCTTAAAAACGTTTTCTAGACTGCTAGAAAATTTAACTTATTTAAATTTCGTCACTTCCCAGAAAAAAATAGTGATTTGGAAGCAATAACAACAACAAGCACTAACGTAAGGCGGACTATCTAGCAAAATAGAAAGTTATTACAAAAAATTTTGCTAGCCAGTAATTTTTGCATCTGAGTATTACTTCTTTGAAGCACTTTAGTAAGCTAAATGTGTTGATTCTAGTTAGCTGCCTCATATCGAACAAAAAAATTCCTTATTCATGCGCAACATCAAGTGATTCTGTAACATGGTATCCCTCACAAATATGCTTCGGGAAAGCAATAATTTTTGCTGGGTTATGCTAAGTAAATACTAGTTTGTCACTATACATAAAGTATTTAAAGCAAACCAAAAATATTAATTCACGGACGGTTCTTCGAGAAGAATTCGTTTCTCACTTACGTTTCGTTTATAAACAACGTTTAAAAATTGGTTTTTGTAAAATATTCTAAAGCTTTCGTCTATTCAATTTTTACGTAAAAAGTACAAAGTTTGTACAGTCTTAGGATACGGTATTTATAACGTGCACAGATCCAAAGTTGCGAAACATTGTAACCATCAGCACCAACTTGGCAACCGATGCGCTGATTGATTGTTTGCGGTGTTCTAAATACTTGTCAACGACGTTTTGAAAGGGTATGCATTGTCAATATTTTGTTCTGCAGTGTTATGAAACACTACACTTTGTTGGAAGGCAGTTGACGTTTTGGAAGTCAGCCTCTTTTACGTATAAGAGATATTGTTAAAAGTTGTGTAGATTAATATGAAAAAATGCTAGAAAATGCTAAATAAAAAATTGAAAAATGCTAACGAAAATGCTAACTGCTAAATCGAAAATTTTGCAGCTAAATCATCAAAAAGAATGCTAAATTTAGCTACAAAAATGCTAAAATGGTCACGCTGATAAGAATACGTGTGAACAGTGTTGTCAGATTTATTTTCAGCCTCCTCGCCAAATGACTTGTCGAATATTGCCAAATATCGCCAATATAACAAAACATTAAATTATAGCTACAAAAATATTTTTTTATTTTGTCATGTAGTTACAAATATTGTTAAATTTTATATTTAGTAGGTAACATCTATCGTAAAACATAAAAATTATATTATTAAAGAAAAATTAGGAAAAGTTTTTACATTAACATATAAATGCTGGCGTACAAAAAATACTTAAAAATATTTTATTCCAAAGATCAATTTAAATAGTATAAATTGAACTTGAGCACCAAGATAAAAATTATTATTTAAATCTTGTGATAAAACTGAATTAACATTTACTTGAATGTGTATTTAAGTACATATGTATGTCATATCCTTGAAGAGAACTCGTGCAGGCTTTTTGGTGCTTCATAATCAAAATGTTGGTTCTCACTTATAAAAGAAAATTTGCCCCACTGTATTTCATAAACACCAAATGAGATTCTGTTGTCCACATTTTTTTAAACTTCTTGAATTTCAGAAAATTTTGTTTGATATAAAGATTCACAACATATAGGATATTTTGCACGAAATATTTTATGTTGTCGCAAAAAATTCCTTAAAAAAATTCAAATTCTTAACATTATTCTATTTTATTGAAATAGTAAAAATATAGCCAAAAATATCGCCAAGGAGTTCAAATATCGCCAAGTAAATCGCCAATCACCATTTCAAAATTTTCATCGCCAAAAACAAATTTTTGTCGCCACGTTTGGCGAGATATCGCCATATCTGACAACACTGCGTGTGAATTCGATTTGCAAAAATTTGCTACATGATGTTCACCCATGCAATACACGTAAAACTAAATTATATTGAATATACACCACCTGATATGTTAATTTTATATCTTTAATAAAAGGAAATAGGTATCTAATAGAATTTGTTTTTTTTTCTTCTCTTTTGTATGGACTTTACACGATTCACGAAAATAAGCCATGTGAGAATGCGTAAGTAGGAGGAGAAGATAAACTTGATTAGATCAGCTGTTTATTTACATATTTACTATTCTCTTCTTTGAGCTAGCTGGTTCTGTTAAACGGGAATTTCTCTATTGTTATTAGTTCTACGTTTTACGAAAAATTCAGAACTATCAAAAAAACAATTGTCATGTGAATTGTTTTGGGGATGCCTGGTATAGATTTAATGCCGTGGTCGGCAACCTATAGAATTTTACAATTGTGTGAGTTATACTCTCACCATGAGCCGGTGTTGCCAGTGAAATTTTCGTCTCGTTTCCCTAACTTGAAATTTTAAATCTCCAAAACCAAAGAGTATGCGATATACTAAACTTGTTCAACAATGCTTGTGTACACATACGTATTAGAAGAGTATATTAAAAGGCGTGGCGCCCTTAATTTGCCTCCCATGGAATTAATGTAACAACCCAGCAAGAAATGTGGACGTCATTCTTAACCTAGAGTACTAACCATATTGTACATACATACATACATATTTACGTTATGGCTAATGATCGTCGAGTCGACAAATGGCAAATTTCTTTTGTATACCAGATGGAGTTGCTGGTCTACTAACGGCACGTTTTCCTTCTTTTGGGAGGGGAGGGCGTATGTCTCTGGCAGTATATAATTTCTAAACCAGGGGCATTTTACTGCTGGCGGACCAAAACCAGATCCCTTAAAAAATTAAACTCAAATGAAAAACGAACAAGAAGATAATAAGGCTACGGTCGCAGTACGAGCGACAACTGTTCCGTTTAAGAGGCATTTCTAGTCGAGATCAAATAATCCAGACACGTCAACGGATAAGGGTGACTTGTCCCCTGTAGTCATCAGGGTGACAAGCACTAAACATAAGGAGACATTTTTGGACGAGGCTTAGTTGCCCCAGCCTTCAAAAACAGGTGGTAACTCCGAATCCGACTCCTTAAATAAAAGAATAGAGGAAGTCAGTGAAGACATTGCTAAACTGGCGATCAAAAAGTAACACTTTTTTGGCGCACAGCGCAGGAAACTGGAAAAGATAAACCAGGAAAACAGTAAAGGCAGTGCATAGGATGCCCCAAAAGAGCAACTAAAAACTCCAGTCACCTCTAAAGAGGCTGGAAAGATGATCCAGAGAAGCAGAACGCTGTTACGAATAGAAAAAAATGCTCCCCGTCTGTTAGTAACTCGCCTTACCCAAACCAAAAGAGACTCTAGTCGGCCTCAAATTGGTGACGGAGGCAAAGCACCTCTGGTTACTAAAAATACGAGCGCTTCGACCAACTCAGTCGCTAAGGGGGATGAAAATCAACATAAGCGAAGGAGAAGACTGGAGACGAAAAATGGTATGGAGCCATCATCTTACGCCAAAGTAACCAGGAAGCACTATAAAAACAATCTCTGCTTTGCAGTGATTGATACCAATAATCCTTCTAGTATATTTCTGCGGATCGCCAAGAAACTATTGAGGATCTAATAAATATACAAATTCATATGAGAGCGGATAATAGGCCTATACAGGTTTTGATGAATGCCCCCTGACATGAGCGTAATGGCTCCTCTCTTCAACCTAACCTAACATTCTTTTTATACGATATAATCAAATTGTTTCACCAATCAATAATCGTTTATTTAAAAAAGATTAATTAAACCCTGCTCATGAATATATATATATATATATATATATATATATATATATATATGTATGTATGTATATATGTATGTATGTATGCATGTATATTTAAAATTTGTTGTAAAATCAGTTCATGTTTTTCATATTTCTGAGATCACAAAAGTAATACCCTCTTTTGAGAAAAAGTCACAAAGCTCAACTTTGAACACTTGTGACTGATTTTGTCCTTCAAATTTTTTTGGTGGGGAATATAATCATGTTTTTCGGGGTTGACCCGCTTTATAAACAAGGGTACAGGGAGTTATTTCGCTACTCTTGTGCTGTTATCTCTAGAATCGCGTCGTGGGTGCTAATGCTGATGATGTGACAATAGCTTGTTGAGGAAAATTACTCTCTTTTTCAAGGGTCGTCCTACAGGGTAGTTTCTCTTATCTGTTAAAATGGAGGGAGAAGCGATGACTTGGCGTTAAGCCCAAAAAAATTAAATTAGTTATTTTTTCTAGGAAGTATAAGATAACTTATTTCCAACTAATTACCCTTAATAACTTCAAGATAAAAGTGCCCAATACTAAAAAATATATACAGTGTCATTCCGATCTCTGCACAGAGTTTTAAAATATATGGAGAGAAAGCAGCATCGGCCACTGCAGAAGAGTGGAACCCGAAGCTTGGTGATGTAGGATTGACCAAACTTCCTCTGCTCAACTCCTTAAACGTCTCTATAGGACCAGGATGCCATTCCGAGAAGTGGTGGAGGAATGGTAAAAATGTTTTATTTAACTGAATATAAATTATTTTTAACTTTTTAGTGCTTATTTTTGAAGTCATTTGATTTATTTTGAAGAGCTTTAATTTTTGTTCTAATTTTAAATTTTCCCTGAAGGAAATGTCGATGGTGAAAATGTACTGAGTCGCTTTTGACTTTGTCACCAGTGCTACTCTACAATTATTCCCCATACAATACTTTGTGCTATAGACATTTAGCATGTGCTTGTCATTGAAAATCTACTAGTAACACTAAAACAATTGACTAGGTAGTGAATTGATAGTTCTTATGGCAACATAGAGACATACCAACCAGACATTTACTGGTACATTTCTATACCTTACGTACATACAAATTTATGTATAGTGACAAGTTGTTGCAAAATCCACCAGAAATACACCACATCTGTTTTCTCTCTTTCTTTTATACTGACGAATAGAAGAGAAATTGTAGACAATGTAACTACTAATAGTACTTTAGTCTTGACATAGAGACAATTGACCCCAGTCTGACTGCTGGGTTCAGAGTCACGCACACTTTTGCAAATATTAGTGCTCCCGCCCACTCGTTTTAAATGCAATATATCGCCAATTTCAGAGATCAAAGTGTATGTCAAGATTTATAAGAATCGGTCAAGTAAAAGCACGTGAAATATATTAAGATTGAATGGGCATGGTCGCGCCCAATTTTTAAGCACTGTGTCACTTCAAGATCCCAAACTGTTCGCCAAGTTTCATGGGGTGGTCGAAGAAATAGAAGTAATTTAGTACTAAAATTTAATGGGCGTAGTACCGCCTACGAAATCGTGTAATTTTTAGAGCTATGTGTATGTGCAAGCTTTCTTAAAAATTAGTTAAGTGGAAGCACGTGAAATATATTGTTCAATTCTAATGGGTGTGGCTCCACCCATTTTTTTTTAAGTTCGAGTTTGTGTCACTACGAAAGACCAAGGTGTGTGCAAGTTTTGTAGTGACTCGATAAGTAAAAATGCATAAAATCAAAAGAAAAATTGTAATAGGCGTGTTCTCGCCCTTTTTTTTGGTAAAAGGGACCAAATGGAAGTTACACCCTTTTAGTTAAAAAAAAAAAAATAAATCCGTCTAAAAATTACAGAGCTATGAATTCACATGCATAAAAAAATACAGACAAATTGGTAATATCCTACTTTTGTGAAGTCACTTAAAACCTTACAGAACTCTCACTTTTTAGAGCTGAATTTCAACTCTCTTTTATTTTTCACGTTCATTAAAAATATTTTTAAAGTATTTTTAACCCCTGACCAAAAAAATGGTGTTATAAGTTTGTAGTACGTGTCTGTGTATCTGTGTCTCTGTGTATCTGTGTGTCAGTACAAGTACTCGTACAGACCAAACCGCTGAACCTAATTTAAATTAGTCTTTTATGTTTGAAAGGTGACTTGATCTTCTTAGCTATGTTTAAATAAAATCGGTCCAGCCGTTTAGAAGATATAACATCTTTTCTAAAAAAAAATCAGGGGGTTTTAAAATTTTTAATTTTTGTTATTGTTATATTTGTTTAAAAACCCAATACTCTCAATACAACATACATTTTATTGAATCAAACAGGGTAAATATTTATTACTATTGATAAAAGTCAAATTTTTTGGAATGACTGTACACATGTATGTACATACATATATATATATGTATGTATGTATGTATATAAATACCCTGTCGGAAAATGACTAGTTGACTACAAAAATTATCAATATATAGTTAACTTTTTTAGACTAACTACAATGTAATCCAGAACTGACCCAACATCAATTCTCAAGTTGAGTACGTATTCAGAATTGGTGAGAGCCAACAAATTTACTATCAGCTACTTTAAAACTCATTTCAATTTTATAGTTATTAACATTTTGCTATTATTATTTTAGATGTTACCTTAACTGGGTAGATAGCGCGTTGGCTATACAATAGTACGAACGTGTGTGAAGATAAATTTCGAAATTTAAACCCAAGACACAAACCAATTGCATTAACAGAGCTATGTTAACCTGATAACAGAGCCCTGTTAGACATGAAAATTTTGGAAGAACATACTCAAAATGGAATCCTGGCCATATTTTTCAACAAAATGAGCTAAAAAAATCGAAACATGCAGACTATTATATTTTTCTATATAAAAACAAAAAAAAGTAATAAAAAAACTAAAAGAAACTATAAATTTTTAACTATCAAATAAATAAATTTTTTTATGGAAATTTTTGAATTCCTAGAGAACGAACATACCTGGGCGGCTAAATTTAGTTGAAATTTATGTCTTTTGTGCCCTTTTATAATATCCAGATTTCAAAACCTTTAACATTTGCGTTTTTCATAAAAAAAAATTTGATTTTTCTAAATTTTCAAATTTCGATTTTCACTAAAGGACGAATTTCAGGAGAACGAACATACCTGGGCGGCTAATTTTTTTTATGAAAAACGCAAATGTTAAAGGTTTTGAAATCTGGATATTATAAAAGGGCACAAAAGACATAAATTCCAACTAAATTTAGCCGCCCAGGTATGTTGGTTCTCCTGAAATTCGTCCTTTAGTGAAAATCGAAATTTGAAAATTTAGAAAAATCAAATTTTTTTTATGAAAAACGCAAATGTTAAAGGTTTTGAAATCTGGATATTATAAAAGGGCACAAAAGACATAAATTCCAACTAAATTTAGCCGCCCAGGTATGTTCGTTCTCTAGGAATTAAAAAATTTCCATAAAAAAATTAATTTATTTGATAGTTAAAAATTTATAGTTTCTTTTAGTTTTTTTATTACTTTTTTTTTGTTTTTATATAGAAAAATATAATAGTCTGCATGTTTCGATTTTTTTTAGCTCATTTAGTTGAAAAATATGGCCAGGAATCCATTTTGAGTATGTACTTCCAAAATTTTCATGTCTAACAGGGCTCTGTTATCAGGTTAACATAGCTCTGTTAATGCAATTGGTTTGTGTCTTGGGTTTAAATTTCGAAATTTATCTTCACACACGTATAGTACGATACATAGTTCGAACCCCAGCGACATCTTGCAAATTAACTGACTACCAGGTGACTTAAATAAAGTCAACTTTAAAATAGTTGAAAAGTAGTGCAGAGTGGGACAATTGACTACCGCCTAGAACATCGCAATTTTAAAATAGTTAGTTGTTGACATTGGAAAGTAATCATAATGTCAGTCAGCACTAGTTGCGAAATAGTTAGCTTAAAGTTAGTTTAAAGTTATATTAGTTTCCGACTCACATACATAACTCCAAAACATACATATCTACATAATTCGAGTGTTTACGCTTCAATTAACGAAATACTACCGATACGCTTTATTAAACACAATTGTAAAAATACATAAAATTACACACAGTTTACACGCTGATTGATTACTGGTCAATATATTTTCTCATAATGGTGTGTTTTGTTGTTGTTGTAGAAAAAAGGCAATGACACATAATGGCAACCACAAAGCAGGCTACGTACATACATATATATGTATTTACATATGTATGTAAGCTGTGATATGTACACTGATTTATTAAAAAGAAATTTCTGTGGTTTTCATAAATATCGGTGTATGTCTTACAACCAACCATTCGACATAAATTTTTTTAAATTTTAAGTGGAATTTCTGTAAGAATATAACTTTAACGCGTTCCCAGATTAGGGAATTTGTCCCCAAATTGGGGATTTTTTTCGCGATTGGGGATAAAAATTTCGTGTTGGGGATATGGGCATTTGTTGGGGACAGTGATGGGAAATGTGGCACAATTGTGCCATTTTTGGCACTATTGAATGTTGCTTGGCACTGTGGCACTCTCGCTCCTTTTCTGGCACTTTTTGTCCATTAAATATGGAAACAAAAAGAAATTTTTTCGATAATATGTACTCTTCTTGTTTTTTTTTACGTTTTTAAGTAATGAAAAGTTAGTAGGATTTGAGGCTGACATCTGTGAGGTTCTGATAGTTAAAAGTAACGGTTTGTCCAGAGACATTGATGATCTATTAAAATGAATATATACATTTGTTTGTAACAGCTAATGTCGTAGATATAATTTTATAAATGTTTAGAAATATTTCAACTCTAGAATTTAAGAAATTTTTAAGTATTCCCCAAACCGTTGGTTGTCTCGTCAAGTTGTTGCAGATATAGTCATAATGCAATGATAAAACAATATGCATATTAAATAGTTTAACGGATAATAAATAAATATAAGCAAAATGTATTTTTATCTAATGTCTTTGAATTATAGAAGTGCAATCTAAAAATGTGAGACTACATATAATTTTAAAAGGGATTTTTATTTCGTCAATTATGTCGAAATTTTTTGAACAAAATATATATTGATGATATTCATTTCGACAATATAGATCGAAATCCTCGCCATCTTCTAAAGGAAATAAATTATTGAGGCACTGAAAGTGAACTATTAATAATCAAAAACTAATGTTCCTAGCATAAAGTTGTAGAATTAAAATATATAATTAAAGTCTTCTTAAATTAAAAGTGAATACAGATCCATATTAGACTTTGAAGATTTAAAAAATGCAAGAGCTTAAATGTGAGTGAGTTGTTGAAAGACATGGAGACGTAAACAATAGTTTCAATGAAAAATGTTTAAGTAATATTTATCGAACCTTTCAAGGTATTTATTTTATTCTCTATTTTTCATCAAGCGTGGAAAGTATATTTTAGCTCGAAATTTGATCAAAAGTAAAATGTTAAATGGACTGCAATTAAATATAAACTTTAGCATCTTTAATACATGGTAAATATTTTTGAAGTCTAACAATAGATCTTGTTCTAATCGTAATACATATAAAATTATGAACCAAAAAAGCAATAAAAATTCTACTATACCGACAAATTCTTTGTTTGATTAAAATAAATAGCTAATAATTATTAATATTTTTAACGTGCACGAATTTGTACAACTCGACAGTATATATATCTGATAAGAAAAATTTATTTTATCATTTAAATTAGTTTTGGGATATTATAGTCTTTAAGTATGTCCTTTAGAACCATTACTATAACGTAAAAAATCTTTTTATATTTGTATTTCTTGTAAATAACTACAAATTATTAATATCGAGCATTATTATTTTCGATTTAGGAGAAGGTTTTTGCGAGTACTCATGTACGTTAATTTTCACTTACGATAAATTTTACAGCACTTTTTTTAAGTTATCAAGAGTTTTGCAATTTTGATAATTAAAAAGTTAATTTTTTACTACATGTCGCTCACGATTAAATCAAAAAATAGGACTCGATATGTATTAATCTGTATAAACAACTAATTTTAGAATGGTTTTTTTTTGTTATTCGTAAGTGTGTTTAGTTATAAACACAATAAATTATCATTCAAGAACCATATTGTGAATGAACATATTGTGAATGAACATCAAGTGCCAACATTAAAATTATATAAAAAGTAGTTTGGCACTATTCAAGTGATTTTGGCACTATTTAAAAGCATATTTGGCACGAAATCAAGATTTCCAATTCTCATCACTGGTTGGGGATGATAACCAACTTTTAGAGGATTTTAATAGGCCTTAAAACGCTTAAAATATTATTAAAATACAAATATTTTCATTTATGTGAAGATAAATTCGAATTTCACTAACAGAGTCGGAAACCAAAATTTCTAACAGCATTTTAAGCACATAACAGGGCACTGCTAACTACTTAACAGTAGCCGCTAAATGGATTACGATTATAAATCCTTGGAACTGGAACGAGACAGATAAATGTTTTGTGTTTTTGAAACATTGCTTTAAAAGGTATTTTATCAAATTTTAAAAGTAGGATGATGAAAATATGTTTGGTAGAACCAATGAATTATTTTACCAAAATGATCACTAAATCTTCTCAAGAAAATTATATTTTCTTAAATCTTAATAATACGGAGGTAAAAGTGTTCAACACTGCAAAATATCTCGGTGTTATTCTTGATTCAAAGCTGAGTTTTAAAACCAATATCATAGAGAGAGTGAAAAAAGCAACAATTTCACTCTATCTATGCAAAAAGTCCATAGGGAAAAATTGGGGTCTTACCCCTAAAATCGTTTATTGGATCTACACTGCAATAGCACGTCCGATTCTCGTGTATGGCATCATTGTATGGTGGCCGTCCCTGAAGAAAAAGACGTATCTACATATCTTAAACAAGGTGCAAAGACTTGCATCCTTGTATATAACCAGTGCTCTTCGCACTACTCCTACGGATGCACTGGGAATGCTCCTTCATCTACTACCATTGGACCTAGTAGGGAAGGAGATGGCAACGTCCTCGGCAATCCGTCTTCGATGTACCTCTCTGTGGAACGGAAATGGAGCCGGCCATTGTAGAATACTCGATGTCGAAGTTAGGGGATGGAGGATTGACCAAACCTCCTCTGCTCTACTAAACGAACGTCTTTATAAAACCTGGATACCATCAACAGAAATGTGGATGAATGGAACTCAAGGTAGAAGAAAAGGTGTTGATTTTTATACGGACGGCTCCAAAACACACGAAGGTGTGGGTTATGGAGTCTTTTCGAGGGCTTTAGGTCTTCGCATTGCAAAGCGACTTCCGGATCACTGCAGCGTCTTTCAGGCAGAGATCCTTGCTATAAGAGAAGTTGCGGATTAGTTGAGAGTGAATGTCACTTCAACGACTTTGATTAACATATACACTGATAGTCGAGCAGCTATTATGGCCCTCGAATCCCCGCTTCTAAGAACAACAACAGCCCTCGACTGCCGATCATCTCTAAACGAGATGGCAGAGCTGTTTGATATTAGGATCATTTGGATCCCGGGGCATAGAGGTTTTCAGGGGAACTCCAGGGCTGATGAGCTTGATAGAATTGGGACAACCTTACAGGTTCCACCGGATTTGGAATGTGTGGGTTTACCCCTACCCTCTTGCAAACTCAGACTTAGGCGCAAGACAGTAGAGGAAACAAATAGAAGGTGGGTCACAAGAAATGATTGCGTGATCACAAGGCAGTTATGGACTCACCTAAATAAGGAAGGTACTGATTACTTAATTTTGAAAAATAGGAAACAAATATCGATACTAGTGTCCGTGCTAACCGGACACTGTCTCATAGGTAGGCATGCACAAAGGCTACGGGTTGAATACAATGATTACTGCCGTAGCTGCCAGGACAATGATGAAGAGGAAAGCATAGTGCATTTTCTTTGTCACTGTCCTGGAGTTGCAAGAAAGAGATTGACCACAATGGGCGCTCTTGAGTTCAGGGAACTTTCCGACCTTGCTAGTGTTGAACTTCAACGTATTAGTAGCTTTATATTGAGCTCTGGTTGGTTCGACGGTGGGGACTCCGCATAAGCAGAGTCTCCGTGGCATCAAAATGGACCAAAATGGTCTAAGTGAGTCCGGGTTTCTGACTGCCACCCCTACCTAGCCTAACCTAACCTAAATCTAATTTATAGGATCTAACAAACATATCGCGCCATAACCGCCAAAATAGCTTAAGCGACATAATTTTCGAACTTCAATTTTTGACCAAAATTGACTATTTGCGATTGTAAATAGTCGCTTTTTGTCAAAAAAAAAAAAAAAAAAAAAAACGATCTCTAAAAAATGTGTCGCTTAAGCTATTTTAACGGTTATGGCTCGATATGAGCCCTTAATTATGAAAGTGGTCTAAGTCAAGTGCATTTTTGCTTGGAAATATTAAAAAAAACTTCAATAAATTTTGAATAAATTTATTTTAATCAAGACTAGTACAATTCTAAATTAAAATGTTTCATAAAATAAAAATATTTTTTGATTTGATATCTCATAATTAAGGGCACATATTTCCACAATCCTACATTTATAATTTTTCAATATACATACATATGTACATAGATTCTTTGGGATCATTTTAGTTCCTTAAAAATTGCTTCCAATTTCTTTTACTGGGTAAGACTAAAAACTCCTTGTACAGAACTATTTCCTAGAAGTTTACTCATAAATAGAAATTCAAAAAAAATTTAAAATGTATTATACTTAATTTTTGCCGTATAAGAAACTACTGCCGGGAAAATCCCCTTAAATTTATCGGCGAAAGATTTTTCGAAAATCAGCACGTCACCGGGATTTATTTCCCGGAATTTCCCAAAAGAAAAACTCTAATGCACATGAATTTGTGCGTTTAAGTGCGTCTTTTATTAGCACGTGATGTAATTAAATTTTAATTATTAAAACATACATACATGCAAATTTCAACCCTGCAATGGAAACTTCGTAGTACTTATTGTAAAATAAGTCAGTTCAAGTTAAATTTTGTTAAAATTTTTGTTTTCTTTATTTGTATGTAGTAAGTAAATACAAACAATCGAGATTTAGATTGTTTGGGTAGCACGGTACCGGCCTAAGCACGGATAGTTGGAAAACACGACTAACAGAGGTTATACAAACGCAAAACAGGTTATAACGTTACCTTATATAGAAAGACCCTGAGTAATTTTTCTTTTTAAATCGAGATTTTTGCATTTTGCGATGTTCTTCTATCGAAATATAAAAAAAAAAATTGATTTAAAAAAAATGAGTTAGAGCCTTTCTTTCAATTTGCTAATCACTATGGACCCTACTGGGTCTGCGAGTGGAGGTGCCATTTTGAAAATACGAAAAAAATAAAAAGTCGCCGAACAATATCAAAATGGGTATCATTCGACAGGTAATTTAATTTATCTTATGATTTTTCATTTCGAATATCCATTTAGGATATTTAACGGTTCAAAGTTGGACGCAGTCGGTTTTTAAGCTATTGCATAGTTTTTATCGCAGGCTTTGAGGGTGTCGACTAGGGATGCCAAACGGGAAATCCCGAACCCAGAAATCCGGGGATTTTCGGGATTTGGCAAATCCCGAATCCCGGGATTTGTAAAATTCAAATCCCGGGATTTGTAAAATTCAATCCCGGGATTTCATTTTCGGGATTTCTTAGCAATTTTTATATAAAAACTTTATAAATTAAAATTTTCGTTGATTTTAAGGTATTTTTTATAATATTTAAAAGTCGCATACAATTTTGTAAGTACAGTTTTAGCAATTTAATGACCGTCTTACGATTATTTTCATCAAAGGTGCTACAATATATGTAAATTTTAGAATTATTTTGAAAACAAAAGAAACATATTACCTTTGGAAGGGAAATAACATTTGAAAAATTCATAAGTTTGACAAATTTATTCCGTCTTATTCTATATTATGAGGGCAATTATAATTTAAATTCCACGAGAAATTTTTCCGGGGATTAATTTCAAACAGTAGCAAATAATAGGGAAAACAAAAAAATCTAATTGGAAAAGGGAGAAATTTCTTGCGGAAATTTATTCATAATTGCAGTATATAACTATCTGTATGTCGACTCCTCAACGCTAAAAAAAATTAGCACTTATCTACTTGTCGGTAACAATTGAGTACTACTGACACCTCCTTACAATTGGAGTAGAATAGAATACAAGGCAAGTGAAAACTTTTTGTTGCCGGGTTGACGTAAAAGCGAGAAATATTTACAGAATAATGCGGAGTATATTGTCTAAAAAACTGCTCTAGTGTGTATGTATGTTTTTTACATTGCAGTTCAAAATTATTTTGTTTTTTATTTAGACCGTTTAGGTCGTTTTGATACAAACCTAATATCAAACCCATTTAAATTACATGGATTTGATAAATAGTTTTAGTCAAAAACGACCGACTGAATGAGTTCGACTCAATTATAGTTGTATTCCATTTGCAGAGTAGAAGGCCAGAACACTAATAAACCATACTGCTCTTAGCGAACGTATGAATACATACATATGTATGTATCTGTTGAACTTGTAGAAAAAAACTTATGTATGAATTTTAAATTTTTCAGTAGAGCAAAAATACTGTTCAAGTGCTCAGGCAAACTTTTAATGTATGTGCCTATAAAAATGTGATCTTTAGACGTAATTAATCGGTAAGGTATACATTTCTTTCAATTTTTCGACATGTTCAGCCTTATTATCGTTGTCATAGTCGTAACGAAATCGATAAAAAAATTAGATAATGCTTGGTATACATGCATATGTAATAACCGTTATACTTGTTGTTGATCAATCGCAATTAAAAAAACGTTAGTAGAAATATTTTTAACAAAACAATATTGTTTTTGCAACTGATTTGGATGAAAGTGAATCTAAATATTTTCGTAAGTCAACTTAAGCGGTAGTGCTAAAAGTCCACCGATATCTATATTCGTTTTGGTTTAGATAATAGAAAAACATTTATATTGAAAACAAAAACAAGTTTTCATATTGAGTTATTGTTTTCACTATAAATTCTCTAACATCAAATGTGATTAATGAACTTAAAAATAGATGAGAAAAATTCTTTTGATTTTTATTTCATGCTCGTATTAGAAAATTGTTCACTGCAATGATAAATTATGAACATAAAACCTTTAAAAATGCATTAAATTGTTATTAAAGTAATATTTATTTAAAAAATAATTTATTTTACGAAAAATATTTAGATCCCGAAATCTCGAAAATCCCGTGATCCCGAAAATCCCGGGATCGGTATTGCAAAATCCCGAATCCCGGGATTTCCGAAAATCGATCCCGATTGGCATCCCTAGTGTCGACCGAATCAAGAAATTCCGTAACGAATAAAAACCTAAGACTATTTTTATTTGAATCGCCCAGTGTATGTTAACCCCTGAGGTATGCTATTGATTTCATTAACATAGAGTATTGCCAGAACAGATTTTTACATGTAGGAAAACACAATGTGGCGTACTTAAGAGCAATTGTGGTTGACAAAAAATGATAAACACAAACAAACAGACAATCGTAGGTTTTTATTTTAAAAAATAAATTTACATAAGTTGATAAAAAAAATTCTAAGCAATAGCTTTACCGCGGCAGTCCCCGAGTGCTACACGTATTTTTTTATATTTTTTTTTAATTATGTACTACTTCTTTTGCACGCTTAATAGAAACACGTATAATAGAGCTAAAAGCACGGATATTGGAAGTCAATAAACAAAGCGGCATCATGCCGTTTAATAGATGTACCCGGTTACTCGAGTCCCGCATAATCGAAGTTCAACTGTACCATGCTTATTTCTATATGTGGACGTATTAATTTGTAATTTTGCGAGCAGTTCTTTATTGCTCTTTATTAAGCTGAATTACTTAATTAAGTGCAATTATAAGATGCTTTTAATACTGATTTTGCGGAAACAGGTACATACCCATACATTCATGTGAACACATACTTATATATTTACATATTCATAAAGTAAGATATAAAAAAAAATATGAAAGTTATTCCTAAAGAATATTTTTGTTTAGCAATCAAGTCATAACAGTCACGAAAAATTTGCCTCATAAGCAATTCCACATGTCGTCGGTTGGTGATTGGTTTGCGGCACAGTATGCTCAAACTACATTATGTAGCAAACCAATAACTAACCAACGATGTGACATTTTATTTTAATTTTAGAGTCTGAACACAATGTAACGAGAATTCATTGCGGTGCGGTTTTTCATACGATTTTGAAGTAAAAACCCGCAGTGCGGAACGGCATAAATTTAAAATCTATTTTATTTTCATTGCGGACTTTGTTATTCTCTCAATTTTTGACTCTCTTTCTCTTTCTGATGTTGCCATAGTTTTTGAATAATTGGCTGTGTTCACAACAAAAAACATGATTTTGAAGTTCAAAAATGTTTGTCATAAAATATAAAAGCTTACTGCCTGTTCAACGATATCGCAAGAAAATCGAAGCGATCGAAAGCCAGTCACTCGAAATCGATTCAATTTGGATTCAACTATGTCGGCAGTGCTCGTTCGCATGTACTTACGTTTATAAGTTTATGTTTCTTACGTGGTAATGAATTAAAACATTGCCAGATAGGAATTTTCATTACATTTAGTCAAGTTCTTTAAAATTTAAAAATAATACTACTCATTTGTATGAGATTAAATACAACCATATTGAACAATGAAAAAACATTCAACAAAATAGCCGCACTACAACACCTAGTTATCATTGTTTTGTTTTACAACTATATTCGTTGTGTTTGAAATGTGCGAGTACTTTGTAAAATGAATATAAAACAATAATCAAAACAAAATTGTTCAAAAATGTTTTAATTTATATTAGTCCCAATTTAGACGGACGAACATTTGGAAGGAAAACATCTGGAATTCTCTTTTGTTGTTTCCTTCGCGTCCACACAGGCGAAAATGTTGCCGGCGACATTCCAATATTACTGCATAAAAGCAAGCATATTTGTACATGTATGCGTGGATATGTAGCAAAGAATATGAAAACAAAGCGTGTCGCCGATTACCGAACACAAAAATGATTCTCTCTTCCCCACCCGTAAATTGCTTCCAAACTAAATGTTTCCCTTCCAAATATTTTCGTGTCTAAATTCGGTCTTATATGTCTATCGTGAAAAAATAAAAAAATAATTTAAACAATTTGAATCAAAAAAATAATAAAATGATAAAATAATCTTTTTTAGATTTTTAATTGAACTATAGTGAATTTTTAATCAGAAATAATTTTCAGTCAGGCTTAAGTTCAGTAATTTCAATTCTTTTTATTGAATGAAATATTTTATTAATTAATGTGAGTTTCTAAAGAAGAGAAGAAAAATTAAATTAGACTTTTAAGCTGGGAGAAATACCGATATTTTTCTGTGCAGCAACGCACTTCATCATAATATCCACTACTATAATACTTATATATAAGCCTGATAAAATAATCTTTTTGGCAACTTTAATGGCTTCTTGGGAGATAAATTGTACCAGTCGAAGCAAAATAGCAAGTGAGTGTTTTTGACTAGAGCTGCAAAACTATCGATAGTCGCTCCACTCGATAGTTTCGATAGTTTTATGTAAAACTATCGATACTATCGATAGTATCGAATAGTTTTATAAAAGTTGCCACATAAACGACATTTGACTCGAAAAAAGTCCAGAGTCCTCAACATTTTCATTAGTATATAAAAATATATCAAGCCTTTTTTTCGATTTTATCGTAAGCGGCATATTATCGAAAATATACTTTTTTATTGAACTTAAAATTTTATGGGCCTACCCATGGTTTAGAATTATCAAAAATAAGACAATGGCTGTAAAGCTTTATCGTAAGCGACAATTTTAACCTTCTTCTAAAAATTTAATTTTTATCGCATGCAATTACATCGAAGATTAGGCTGGAAATGTAGGTATGTAGGTACAATTAAAAAAAAAAATTGATAGGGAAACACGCTAGGGTATGTCAAAATAAATCCGAGACGATTGGCGGCCGTCGCGATATCAGTACTACCAAAATTTATCTGTGTGTCGGCGATGTTGAATTTATTAAAATACTTGTAACTATTATTTGTCGAATAACACTTGGATTTATAAATAAATTCATATACATACATATGTATTAAGTACTTATGTATACAGAAGCAGGGATGCGATGTCATATTTACAAATTGTACTAACTTTCAAAATTTTTTTTACTTTTTTCAGTACGATTGTACCAAATTCTTTATTTATATTTTTTTAATACTTCTACTTTTTAATTAACTAAAAATCAATTAACAAAACGCCAGAAGGTGCACAAAGAATATTAGTTGCTGAGTTGCTGGGATCTGAATATAAAAGTAACATTTACAATATACTACGTTTATAACCTTTTTTTTATTCGATTGTTCACAGTAGATGCAAATAGTCGGCTTCTCTCCTTGGTACGAAAATGAAATTTCCACATTTGCAGATGAATTTGGAATAAATAACATTCCTCCAGCAATTCTTTAAATACCGGAAAACATCGGTTGATTTACTTAATTTTCTAATACCTTCGAGCTAAAGATTAACCCCCTTGTGCAAAAAAATAAGTGAACGTTAAAACCGGTTTTTCTATGGAACTTTTTTTTTAATGTGCACTTCAAGCACGCATTATTTTTTGCATAAGGTAATATATTTTAATTCCATCGCTGTACAAAAGCTTAAATCAACTACGGATAATTTGCTTCAAAGCTGCCGGCTACTGTTTATTGACTTCGATTATTTTTACTCTTTTAATTACTTGTTTTTTTGCCGATAGTATCGATAGTGTAAAAAACTATCGATATTTCATTTACAACAAAACTATCGATACTATCGATAGTACTATCGATAGTTTTGCAGCTCTATTTTTGACATGTGAGTTCGTATTGTTCATAGTCTTGTCGACGTAGCTGAACTGTTTTTTATATGAAAACAATTACGTTTTCTTTCGAGTTCCCATTTGAATAAATGTTCGTTGATGATAAACCCAAATCAATTTACTTTCGCTTACTCATGTTTTAGACTAGGCAGTTTTTCTTGAAGCAAGTCTGAGTTTATTGGAGAGAGAGGAAAGAAGAAAGAGGAGGGGTACTGACTTGCTTGTACAGAAAAGTTACTTCAATTCTCTTTTGTTATTTCATTCCCAGCATTAAAACAATAGGAAAATTGAACAAGAAACCGTCTGAGTGTAAACAAACGAGCAGTTTTAAAAGAGAATTGAAGATAATTGCTTCAAGAAAAACTGCTAAGTCTAAAACATGACTTAGAACGCGAAAGAATGCCTAGCTTCGACATAGCTGAACAGGCTGTTAAAAAATTTATCAAATAACTATATCTGACAATGTATAAAATTTTAATTATTTTTTGTTTTTAGCTGCTGCCATTACAAAATATTTAATACAAAGAGTACATTTTTTATAAAAATTTATGCACAAAAAAATTAATAAAAATTTAAACAAACAATGACAAGTGTTGCCGTCGCCGTCTTACGTTGTATTATTTTTATTTTTCTCTCCCGCAACGAGAAATCGCACCGCACCGCAAACATTGTGTTTAGACTCTAACAACGGAAGACGGCGACGGCAATACTTGTCATTGTTTGTTTAAATTTTTATTAATTTTTTTGTGCATAAATTTTTATAAAAAATTTACTCTTTCTGTTAAATATTTTGTAATGGCAGTAACTAAAAACAAAAAATGATTAAAATCTTATACATTCGCAGATATATTTGATAAATTTTTTAAGCTTTTATATTTTATGACAAACATTTTTGAACTTCAAAATCATGTTTTTTGTTGTGAACACCGCCAATTATTCAAAAACTATGGCAACATCGGAAAGAGAAAGAGAGTCAAAAATGAGAGAATAAGAAAGTCTGCAATGAAAATAAAATAGATTTTAAATTTATGCCGTTCCGCACTGCGGGGTTTTACTTCAAAATGGTATGAAAAACAGCACCGCAATGAATTCTCGTTACATTGTGTTCAGACTCTTAATCAGAAAACTACAATTTTGTACTTGAAGCAGTGTGTACACTTAATTTTTTTTAATTCGGCAGAATCGACGAAAAAAATCGGTAGATTTGAATGAAATTCGGTAGAATTTTTTTTTTTCAGAGAAACATAAAAAATAACAATTGAAAACATAAAAATATCAAAATATATGTACTTGTATATAAAGGGTAAGTGCAAGGAGTATCAAACTAAACAGGTTCCAAAAGCGCATTTAAAACTTCACATAATATTGGATATTAAACTGCCATAAAAATGAAGCATTTTCAATAAACAAAACAGTGTCATCCCCAGTTATTTGCCCTTCCCATTTATATAGATATGCTATGCATATCGATGGTTTACTAACGCAACCTCGTAACTTAAAAACTACCTACTACTTTTCAGGAGAGACAAAAAATTATTTATAACAAGTATTTAATGAAAATTTACAAGTATTTAATTGAAAATTTAACAAAAATCATCCAATTAATTAGATTATAAAAAAACATATATTAAAAATGTTTAAATACTTTTTATAAATCATTTTTTGTCTCTCCTGAAAAGTAGTAGTTTTTAAGTGACGAGGTTGCGTTAGTAAACCATCGATATATAAAATAATATAAATAAATAACAGGAATTCAGTTTTTGTACATAGGTTTTATAAAGCTACTAAAATAACTTTTATTTGACAAACATTTGTAAGTACAAAGATTATATGTATGATCCATTTATGAATTTAAGCTTTTGTGCAAAAATTATTAAATCATATTTCATCCCCAAGGCACAAGTCTTTGGCAAATATTAGGTTACTTATAGTTTCAGTTTTTAACCGATTTCTTTGTTCTGTTTTAATGAGTTTCATGACAGAAAATGATCGATCTGCGGCCGCACTGCTATGTGGCAAAATAGGCAATTTACGCATATATTGACTTAAATTACTAAATAACAATATTCGGTAGATTTCAGGCCTTGTTCGGTAGAATCGGTAGATTGTTAAATTCACAAACATATTCGGTAGAATCTACCGAAAATCGGCAGAAGTGTGCACACTGGCTTGAAGCTTAATTTATATAAAATAATATTAACGACTCTCTTTTAATTACATATCGCACATTCAGTTCAATAGTGACATAACTCAAAAAATTCGTTTTTTGAGTTAATAATGCAGAATAATTATGCATTTCGTATTTTATCTTGCATACAAATTTCATATAAATAGCTTGTACTATCACCTCCTGAGAGAAGAATATTTGTTCATGCCTTCATAGAGTTGTGTGTAAATTGAAAACTTTAAACGTGTTTTCTGCAAAACTAGTTTTTTGAGTTATGACACTATTGAACTGGATGTGCGATATGTATCTGTTAAATAACAGCCTGTTTGTAGAACACGACTCGTCAATAAAAAGCGCTAACATGTTAGCATTATATATTTTTTGGGGTTTTAGAACAGGACTGTTGACGATTTTTATTAAAGCGCAGTATTCACGGTCAAAATGCATGACACAAGCATCGTATACGTGTGCATGAAGAACTCAGCATACACGTGCATGCATTGCACGATAAATTGATAGCATCTTGTTACAAGCTAATTGCAAGGCAATTGTCAAACTACGTACAAAAACTTTTTATGTATAGAATTTGACAGTTCTTTGAAACCTCACTGCTTTGAGTAGTTTATCTTTATATGTTTGTATTGTATACTTGCATGTGCAAAAATCAAAAAATTTTGATTTTGCTTCAAGCATCGTCGGTGTGACTCATACAAACAAAATTTAACTAATATTATCATAATGCAGGTCATGCATTTTGACCGTGAATAATACGCTTAAAAAACGTAACAGATGTCAATTTTTTTGGGTTTGTACAATACGATTTGACTCACAATAAACGTCAAAGTCGGCGATTAAAAAATTCATTTTGCATATAGAACAGGTCCGCTAATGGAAATTCTGGCGAGGGAGGCAAAGTGCCCGCCCCAAAAATTTATTGTCAAAAAAAATTGCAACAAAACACACCGGGTTATAAGCTAGTTTTATATAAAACACATTTTAAAAACATTTTACATTTTATGTAGAATAATGTTGAACAAAACAAAACTGCACCCTGTCAAAAAAATACTTGTGTGGCAACACTCTATTGTTAAATAACTGTTGTTGTTATTTACATTTATTTTCTTTTTACATACTCTTACGAATACAATTTGAAGCTGAAAAAAGTCAGCCAATATAGCAATAGTAAAGTAAGAAAATAAAAAACATGTTGATTATTGAGTTCTTGTTTCAACTTTGTTATTTGTTATTGAGCTTCTCATTTGTTTAAATGAAAGTTTACAATATAATAACTCTTAGAGCTGTGCCAAATCGTTCATTGAAGTGACCGCTCATTTTCGTCCATTTTCTAAAAAAGAACGAATTCGTTCATTTCGTTCATACGCTCTTTTCAAGAAATAGAACGAAATAAAAACAAACAAACACTTGATTCGTCAAATAAAAAGGGACAAATGCAGTGAGTTTGTTATGAATTGTTTAGCAAAATAGCAAAACAAACAATAGAAAATATAAGAAACGAAATAAATTAGGAAGTAAAAACTTTTAAAATATTAAAGTATTTTATATTCTTTGATATAAGAAATCAAAAGATTCATATTGCCAAAAGAGCCACATATAAAGGATAATAACAAAAATTAAAAATTTTAAAAACCCCCGACTTTTTTCAGAAAAGATGTTATATCTTCTAAACGGCTGGACCGATTTTTTTCAAACAAAGAACCCTCTCGATCAAGTCATCTTTCAAACAGAAAAAACTAAATGAAAATCGGTCCAGCCGTTTGGCCTGTACGTGAAAAACAGACAGACACACAGATACACAGACACACAGACACACACTACAAACTTATAACACCCCTTTCTTTAGTCGGGGGTTAAAAATAAACTGTTTATAATATCTACGTATGTATATTAAATTTGTTAAAAAAAGCTCTTAATATGTTCTAAAAACTTAAGATATAGTTATTAATGGCAATTTTATTAAGTTCATAATGGTCATACTGTTACTAAAAGCAGACAAAAAGGCAAATGAAAAATGACAAAAAATCTCACATGAATAAAGAAAAAGCAAAAAAAAAAAAATAAAACAAAAACACACAAGTGTGTTCGTTCGTTCATTTCGTTCAATAGTACTTTTTTCAGTATTGCTGAGCCATAACAGCTCAGTAAAGTGACCGGCGCACTTCGTTCATTTTACTGATTCGTTCAATTGTACCCGTTCGTTCATGAACGACACAGCTCTAATAACTCTAGTTGTTCTAAGAAGCTTTGGGTAAAGGTTCCCTGATGATTTGCATAAGCAACAGTGAAATGCGCATAGGATCCAGCTAAGCCCCTCAATAATCAATTTCAATGTATTTTTAATAAAAAAAATATTTTACTTAATAAGTAAAATATTAATTTGGGATTATTAGTGCGTTTAAAAAATTTTAAACTTAAATTGTAACAATTCCCATAAAAAAAACACTAATTAAAACAAAATGACTTACGCAAAATTTAAACAACTTTTGACAGCTGGGCATGAAAACTAAACGAGAAATTAATTAATCGCCTAATTTATCGCATAGGCCGTATATTTATAGACCTTGTTAGATCTCATGACATTTGCCGTGTTGCCAATTGTGGATTTTCCGAATGCACTACGCATCAAATGCAGAGCAGTGATGAGTTTCTGAACAAGCCCCTCATTTAATATTTACTTAAGTTTATTTTGTAGAAAAATTATGCATACATACATATGCATGAACATATATTTGCCTTAATATAGAAAGGCCCTAACTCATTACTTTTTTTGAAATCGAGTTTTTTTAGTATATTTCGATAGAAAAAACATCTAATGTATCGAAAAATGCAAAAAACTCTATTTCCAAAAAACATATTGAGTTGGGGCCTTTCTATATTCAGTTAGCGATATGTATGTATAGGTACCAGCGTTGTCAACTTGGTGCGTTTCGCACCATTTTGGGTGCTTTTTGAAATTTTTTGTGCGAACAATTCCCTAGTTGGTGCGTGGTGCGTTTTTTTTTTAAATTTCGGTGCGTTTTTTAATTTTTGGTGGCACCAACGCAAATTTAACACAGCAATGGGTTAAAACGAAAATTATTATTGTGAAACTTACCAACTTCCTGATAGTATTAATTACCATATTAATAGTAACATCATAATTTAAAACATCATAATTTAAAATGAAATCTGTTTTATGGCCCGATGACAACAATAATGATGCAAATTTTAGCTTTATTAATTTGGAATAATTAATTTTTGGTTTCTTTTCAAAAAGTTTTAAACCGAATTTATAAAATTAATGTACAAAAATGTATCATCTTGTACAAATGAATGCAAAGATATGTGTTATTAATTATATCTTTGGTCGAGATATTTGGTAGATTACTTTGGAGCAAATCCAAAAATATTTTTTTATTATGCAATAGTTTATTTTAGAGTTGTACTAGTCTCGATTAATATAAATTTCTTTTACTATATCGAATCAAAAATGCGTATAACTTAGACCACTTTCATAATATATGTAATAATTTGTTTAGTTTTTTTTTTTTTTTTTTTGTTAAGTTTTTTTAATTATGTACATATATTGTAAAAGGAGGTTTGTTTTTATTGTTATATTTTTGAATAAAATGATATATAATTAACTTTTATTAGTTTTAAATCCTTTATATTAATTGTTGATCTCTTTGAAAAGTTTTGTACAGAATTTATGAAATTAAGAAAAAATATCTATGTATGTAGTACAAATGAATATTAAAAAATTTGCTGTTTTTTAGGTTTTATTTTTTTTTTTAACACAAAAAAATAATTTACTTTAAAAAAAAGCCTGGAGCGTTTTTTTTTTTGTAAATGGCGCGTTTTTTCTTCACTTATGTAGGTGCGTTTTGAAATTTCAAAGTTGACAACGCTGATAGGTACATATATAAAATATTTCATAATTATGGTCACAATAAATTTATTTCGATGCCAGATAGGTATAGAAACCTTGTTTATGTTGCTTATTACAGAATTTTTAAATTTGACGTCACAAAATCTTTTCAATAACAAAAAACCTGTTGAGTTAATATAACTATGTACATATATACATATGAATGTATGTATACATATACATATGTAAAGGGTGTTTTTTATTGAGGTATAGAACTTTAAGTTGGCATCACTTTTTTAACTGGCGTCCATTTTGTCAGCTGTCAAGTGATTAATATTTAGTTTGGTTTGCCATTTCATCATGAACAAGTTGAAAAAAGAACAACGCTTGCGAATCGTGCAAATTTATTTCGAAAATAATGGTTCAGTTCGCGAAGTTTACCGCAAGCTCCGTCCATTTTATGGTCGACATAATCGTCCATCAGAGCAATTAATTCGGTTAACCATGGATCGTTTTCGCACTACGTTTACTCTATGTGATAATACGCATCCGCAGAGACGTCGAACAGTGCGCACCGAAGAAACAATTGCTGCTGTAGAGCAAAGTGTTGAAGAGGACCCGAATGAATCGATTCGCATCCCGAATTGGATGGCATGAATGTGGATGAGTTGTGGTTCCAACAAGACGGCGCTACATGCCACATAGCGCACGTCACAATCGATTTATTGAAGGAAACATTCGATGAGCGCATAATTTCGCGGAATGGACCTGTCAATTGGCCACCAAGATCGTGTGATTTGACACCATTGGATTATTTTCTTTGGGGATATGTGAAGTCGCTCGTCTACGCCAACAAACCAGAAACGTTAGGGGACTTGGAAGCCAACATTCGTGGCGTTATTGCCAACATACGGCCCCATATGCTCGAAAAAGTGGTTGAAAATTGGACCTGTAGAATTGGCTTTATTCGAGCCAGCCGCGGCGGCCACATGCCCGAAATCATATTTGAACATTAATGGCATAAAATTATCCTTCCAATAAAGCCAAATTGATGGACATTAAAACAAGTTTCTTGTGTTTTATTTCAATTCGAAGTTATATACCCCTCAAAAAAACACCCTATATATAATGTAAGTGTATGTATGGAAAATTCTAAGGTCATTTTTTATTTTATTAAAATTCAAATAAAATTAATCTTGACAGTGTTATTTTTACTAAGAATTTGTTAAGTATGGAATAATTTTATTTTAATTTAAATATATTTTTACTTACATTGAGAGAACTTTAAAAATTATTATCCATTTATAGTAGGTATATGATGATAAATGTGTTTCTTGATCTCTAAATTTTATATTTTTTTTATTAACTATTTTACTCATTGATATGTATTTCACTTCACGAAATTTATTTTAAAATAATTTTATTTATAAAAAAAACACTTTAAAACTTAGACGCCTTTAAGCACTTTGAAACATTTATGTAGCTTTTTTCGATTGAGTTAAAATTATGCTGACTTACATACATATATACCATATGTACATACATGCAATGTGAATATGTCTCACGATTCGAAGCACCACGCAACAATGCCATAACCGGATTATACGATAGTTTTGCATGACAGGCGTCTTTAAATAAATTATATTTGAGAAAAATTGCAATTTAGGCGACTAGCGCTTGGCGGCAAAACACTTGACAAGGCCCTGTATTAATGCGTCTTGGCTCATTGCCAAGGCAACTAAGGCTCAGGTAGCCGACTGTAATGTAAAGTAACTGCAACAGTAGGAAACAACTGATCGATATTGTTATGTAAAAAGTAATGAAAATGGTTATAGAGATGTAATGTAACGTAACCTAATTTTCATATAAAAATATCGATCAGCTATTTTCTACGTTACAGTTACATTACATTACAGTCGGCTAAAGGCTCAAGGCTTAGTTAGCCGACTGTAATGTAACTGTAACGTAGAAAACAGCTGATTGATAGCTGATCGAGAATTTTATATGAAAATTAGGTTACGTTACATTACATCTCTATACCCATTTTCATTACTTTTCACATAACAAAATCGATCAGCTGTTTCTTACTGTTGCATTTACATTACATTACAGCCGGCTAACTGAAGGCTCAAGCCACAGAATACACAGAAGTGAAGAAAGTAAAGTAAAGTAAAAAAAGCTCCAATCAGGTTTTTGTTAAAATTCATGGAAGAAAGAGAAAAGTATAGTGTATTTGATACTGTAGTGTATTACTACTTACCAATTAACACAGCTAATAAAAATGTATTGCACTAGAAAGACGTAGCAAAACAAAACCGACGACAAAATTTGAGGGAAAACGAGACAAAGTTAAAAATACCCGTATCTTCCGTCTCGTGACACTTCTGTATGTTTTGTGCTCAGGCTCAGTAATGTAAAGTAACTGTAACGTAGGAAACAGCTGATCGAGAATTTTATATGAAAATTAGGTTACGTTACATTACATCTCTATAACCATTTCCATTCCTTTTCACATAACAAAATCGATCAGCTGTTTCTTACTGTTGCAGTTACATTACATTACAGTCGGCTAACTGAGCCTTAACTGAGCCTTTAGACGTGTATGTATGTATGTATTTAGATACATCAATGGTCACCAAGAAGAGAAAACGCTTAAAAGCAGAACAGCACTAATACATGTTTAGTGCTGTTCCACTGAAAAAAATCGCTTTTGTAAATGTTTAATTGGGTATATGAAAAATATTTTTATGGGTTAATTTTATATGAATGAACGTTTGTATGTAGTGGTGCCTAAGACTGTATGTACTAGTTTTTTTTCAATTTCTGGATACACACTCGACACTCAGCATCTACAAAAATATTTAAGCCAAATAAAAACTTATTTTTTAACTCTATATTCCATATATTTTGTATATTTTTTATAGCAATAAAAAGTAATGTTATAAAAAGATTTGAATTAGATATTTTATTTACATAAATAATATAGAAAAGAGAAATTAAATCATTTTGGTGGTATTTGAATATTCTCGGTGTATTTTTTTCATAAAAAATGCGACAGAAATCTGCTCTTTTTGTGTGTTTTATGCTCTTGCTTTAGATTTTTGTTAGTAGTTGTGCTGTGTACGTATGCAAAGCAGAATGATAGCAGAGCCCTCAGGGCAATGGGATGGTGGACTATGATGTACATGCATTAGTGTTTTTGCATTAATTTGACGTTTGACTCCCAAGCCTATAACTAGTCGGATTTTTATTATCTAGCTCCAAATATATGGATGACTATTTGCTAACTCATTTACAACTAGATTCTGAACTAACTCATAAATGATACAGATGTGTGTTATTTTTTGCACAACTGTCTTCTTCCCGATAAGTATTGAACTAACTTTTAGCTAACTCAAAGCTGATACAGAGATGAGTCAAAGTTCAGAGAGAAGATGTCAGTATAAAATTCATGCTTATGTCAACTCTGTGCCGTTTATATTCTATATGGCGCGATGGCAAAGTGTCAAGTATGATGGCTAACACGCAAAGTGATCACGGTTCGATACCCGTTCTCATTTCTTAATAAATAAATTAAAATTGTTTAAACTTTAAGCTGACTAAAAAATGTTAATCAATAATAAGTTAAATCATAATTAACTAAAAATAACACTTTCTTGTTCTTTTTTTTATTTGGCACAAGCTAACTCATGGTTAGTTCAAAACTGATCACTTTTAACATGCAGAATGAGTGCGAATTTTAGCCTCCTCTGATAAATTTTTGGCTCATAATTCAATAGTTTTGAGTCAACTCAAATTCCCACTGGGTACATTTCAGTTGTGAATGTAATTGGTTTTCTGCTGCTACCCTGCAAACAATATTGGAGTACGTGGTCCAGTCTAGATGAAGCAGACTAGTTACATCATGGTCCCATGTAATGCAGTCATGGATCATGTCGTTTTCATACAAGCATTCAATGCTGCACGATAAGTGTTCGTGTTTAAACGATTATGATTATGCGAGTAGTCTAAAACTATTTCATATGGGGTAGTTTTAGGATTAGTCTGATGTAATGCAAAGTTGGACCATGTGGTCCAACCCTAGGACATCGCAATGTTAAATCGAGCACCTTTTCTTCATATATTTGGAGTACTCCTACTCCTATTCCTTACATGCATGTATGGACTAGTCGCATTATCTGATGGGAGAATGCTAAATCGGTTCAACATTTCTGCTGAAATGTTCTACAGAAGAAAAATTAAAATGCTGGATTTTAAGTTTACTTGGTTACTTTCAGCAGTTTTTTTTAACTTAAGTGCTCTTATTACGAAATAATATGCTAAAACTAGCAGTGCAAATGCTAAAGTGGCAAAAATGGCTGCTAATACGGAGATGCTGAAACTTTATGGTAACAAAAAAAATATACTCTTCGCTTAGCTTGCAAAACAAGCTGTTATTGATCCCGTGTGCGAAGACCCACTCAGTGTGAATTTTGAAAACAGTCTTTATAATTTTGATAGCACTAGTATTAATTTTGCTAGTAAGTCATGATAATTTTTACATTGGTAGTGATAAATAATGCACTTTTGTATTTTTCTTCTTCTAACGTTTCTACCTTGCTGATAATATTGGTTTCACATGACATATACCATGACTTGTCAGCTGTCTCTGACTCATAGATATCCTATTCGATAAAAAAATTCAACCCTACCCCTGTATTCTCTAACTCGCTAAAGCTAAATCTCTATCGCTAAAGATCTATAAAGTCGATTTATCGATTTTCGGCTACGAATATAATTTTCAAACGTGTATTGTTAAATCATGCAATAACTTAGAAATATAGGCTGCCGATATTTTAATGTTTTTATGTCATCGCCAAAAATTTTTAAATTTTTTATTTTTTGAGCATTTTAGCGACCGAGTTTAGATTTAGTTTTAGCAAGTTACAGAATACGGGGGCTGATCTAATAAAATATTGTTGTCTTTTATAAATGTCCATAAGCTCCATCAAATTCGTACGATTCTATAAGATAGTGAATCCTAGCCTTTAGTAGTTAATTTCAGACTTGGCAAAACCACCTGCTAAAAAATTAATTTACTTAAGATTTTTTTCTTTAATCGATAATAGGTATGCATTTAGTTTTGGAATTTTTATAACGATAAGACTTTTTACATGACTTCGTTACGCTGCAGAAGTTTTAGCGCTTGCAGCTTGACGCTTGGATTGTAATTTTTTGTTTCTAACAAAACAACAATATGTAAAAGTCAATGTCTTATAAAGGGTCCGCCATCTAACGTTTTTTTTTCAACTAATGCTTACTTCGTGAATGGTAACACTTAGCTCATGTCTGATTTGACAGATAATTAGTTTTATCCTTCCGCTGAACGAGCCAACTGACCATCCAATGCGATTTCGCTTCGCTAAGAGGTCCTGCGATCGACTTACAGAAGATGCCGATTTTGCCAAAAAAAAGATGAAGCTCATTTTGATCTTGGCGGGTATGTAAACAAGCAAAATTGTCGCATTTGGGTCACAGAAAACCCGCACGCATACATTGAAAAGCCGACGCACCCAAAACGAGTCACTGTTTGGTGCGGATTTTGGTCCAGAGGCATAATTGGGCCATTTTTTTCGAAAATGAGCAAGGAGTGGCCGTTACAGTCAATGGCGATCGTTATCTGGCCATGTTGTTCACAAAAATTGAAGGAGGATATTGACAACATTTGGTTTCAACAGGACGGCGCTACGTGCCACACAGCCGAAGCTTCAGTATTTTTTTTATAGCATTTTCAAAAAAAAAAAGTTATCTGGCGGACCTTTTACAAAACATATCTGTATAATGTAAATTCATACAAGGGAATATGTATGTGTATGAGGCTGCGTGACTTTGAGATAGAGATGGGCGCGTGTCGAATTTTTCCAACACGACACGAATACCAAGAAGCTCATCACTTACGAAAAACACACGTGAACAAATTTCGTCAACACGATACTGCACAACAAGCACATGCTACGATGCAAGGCCATATGCACAATATTGTGAATTGGGCTATTATTGTTAGAAAAGTTTATTGATATTTTTCAAGAGTTGCTTTTCGAAATATGGCACAGCGAGTTGGCACGGTCAGCTGATACTATCTGCCACTACAACTGATACTATTAGTTTACGCAAGGCGAATTCACATAAGGTGATCTTAATTCACCAGCTGACATAACTTCCCTGCTGTCAAATGAACCAAAACGTTAATAAATATTCTGACAGCAGGAAATTTTACGCTAACAAATATACAAGGCGAATACGCAGAGTTGCACATCAAGACCACCTTGTATAAATTCTCCTTGGGTTTACACTACGACCAGACGAGCAATTTGATGTGTCTTAACCACAAGCAATAACGCCGGCAGAATGATGACGTCAAATTGCTTGTGTTCAACAATGTATCTAGAGGTGGTGAACACGTATATTCAAATATATATGCTTTTTATTCACATAATTACTTCAATTATCAATAATTTTATCATTTTCTAATTTTAAATTGAATTTTTATTGGTTTTGTTTAGTTAAAACTTTTGTTTTCTACATTTACGATGAAAAAAAATTAATATATGTAATTTGTATTTGACAGCATGTGTTCAGAGATTGTTGCTCAGCAATGTATTTTAACATTTGTTGCTGAATATATATTTGAACACATATTCATACGGTCCACACGCTAATATCTTGTGTCGGCAATCGAATTTGACAGTTGCCATGGCAATAATTGCCAAGATTATTGGCTCGTGTGGTCGGCATCTTACTAGAGCGTGGCACAATCCTTAAAAAAAGGCTTACAAGTACTCTCATTAATTTCAAAATGTGTGTGTATATTGCGTCGTTATTTTAAAACAAAACTTTCAAAAGAGATGTGTTTTGCTTTACGATAAGAATACTGCAGTACAGAACAAAACTGCAATAGAACAATGTTGAAGTAAAACCAAGCCTTTCAAAACAAAAATGAAATAGAACATCAAAATTCACACAGAACATTCAAAACATGCTTGATGTTCTGATAGCAAAGACAATTTTCCATATAAAAGAAACATTGGGCTTCGTTAGGAATATGAAAGCTGAAAAGAGGTTTTATTTACTATGAAATAATATCATACATACTTATGTATATTTATACAGGGTGTTTTTTATTGAGGTATAGAACTTTAAGTTGGCATCACTTTTTTAACTGGCGGCCATTTTGTCAGCTGTCAAGTGATTAATATTTAGTTTGGTTTGCCATTTTATCATGAACAGGTTAACAAAAGAACAACGCTTGCAAATCGTGCAAATTTATTTCGAAAATAATGGTTCAGTTCGCGAAGTTTACCGCAAGCTCCGTCCATTTTATGGTCGACATAATCGTCCATCAGAGCAATTAATTCGGTTAACCATGGATCGTTTTCGCACTACGTTTACTCTATGTGATAATACGCATCCGCAGAGACGTCGAACAGTGCGCACCGAAGAAACAATTGCCGCTGTAGAGCAAAGTGTTGAAGAGGACCCGAATGAATCGATTCGCCACCGTGCACAGCAATTGGAGCCGACTAACCGACTATTTTGTTCCCGAATTGGATGGCATGAATGTGGATGAGTTGTGGTTCCAACAAGACGGCGCTACATGCCACACAGCGCACGTCACAATCGATTTATTGAAGGAAACATTCGATGAGCGCATAATTTCGCGGAATGGACCTGTCAATTGGCCACCAAGATCGTGTGATTTGACACCATTGGATTATTTTCTTTGGGGATATGTGAAGTCGCTCGTCTACGCCAACAAACCAGAAACGTTAGGGGACTTGGAAGCCAACATTCGTGGCGTTATTGCCAACATACGGCCCCATATGCTCGTAAAAGTGGTTGAAAATTGGACCTGTAGAATTGGCTTTATTCGAGCCAGCCGCGGCGGCCACATGCCCGAAATCACATTTAAACAATAATGGCATAAAATTATCCTTCCAATAAAGCCAAATTGATGGACATTAAAACGATTTTCTTGTGTTTTATTTCAATTCGAAGTTCTATACCTCTGAAAAAAAACACCCTATATATAAAAATTTTCTTAATTCTTATTTTCAATATATGTATACATATATACATACATAAACATACATAGTTTGCATGTTTGTGCTCGTGTTCTAGTGCACTCGTTGTTTCTGCTATGATTTAGTGTTGTTTTGTTTCATTCTCGCTTTTCGTTTTGATGTTCTACTTGTTTTGAGAACACAAGCACTAACAAAACTGCAGAGAAAAACTATTCGAATGATGCTTGATTGATTTTTAGTGAGAGTCATGTTTTGTTTTGTTATTTATGTTTGCACTAAAACAGACTGCTTGGCAGTAGTGTGAAATAGAATACAAAACTTTTAGAACCAATTACTTAGCCCTTTACATCTTACGTATGTATATAACTTTAAGCTTCAGATGCCCATATGCTGATGTTGTGTACCTATTTGACGTTACAAAATATTAAATTTTTTTTTTCTCTACTGGAAATTCATTCCTACATATTTTACATCTAAAATCGTTTCGTGTTTTTCGTGTCAATTTGGCTCAACACGAAACGACCCGAACACGAACGAAATCAGATTTTTTGTCACGAACAACTCGAGTTGTCTCGCGTGTTCGTGTCACAAAAATAAAAAAAACACGACACAAGCCCATCTCTACTTTGAGATACAATATATATTAATAACTATTTAAAAAATATACCTATTCGTAAACACACAGTACATACCTACTTATTTAAATATATTTTTATTTACAAGCAGTGGTACAATATCTAAAAGATGCAAACGGAATACGCGGCATATATACAAACCATATTTACACACACACACACATGAATATTTATTAACAGTGCCGGCAAAAATAGTAGCACCGTTAACAGTTAACTGATTCTTACCATCTCTTTCATTTTTATTTTTTATTGCACTGTTGTAGTCTTATGCAATAATCACATTGCAGGCGTCTCTTTTCAGTGGAAAAACTCTGTTGCTGAAGTGTAAAGCCTAACTATAACAATTTACCAGTAGAATTAATAGGGGAAATTAATCTAGCATTTATCGAACTATTATGTATAACAAATTACATTTTTATTGATATTAAATACGATAGGAGGCCTGATAGTTTATTGCAAAATATACATACTTAAAGAAATTAATGTTAACATAATAAATACTATATACAGGGTGGGCCAAAAGAAACCAAGGGGTGTAAAAGTTTAATTACTTTTTTGTTTATTAACTTTTTTTTATTTTTTCTTTCAGATTATATAATATACAAAATGGAAATTTTTTTACACTGAGTATGAAAAATGATGTCTCTTAAATGACCACCGTTTTCAGCTTCGCACTGATGGGCTCTTTTTAGAGCATTTTCCATAACATCTTTCAAAACTTGTGGCTGTAGCGTTCGAATTTCTGCAACAATGTTTGCCTTGAGTTCAAGGATTGTCTCTGGCTTGTTCACATACACTCGCTCCTTAAAAAACCCCAAAGAAAATAGTCGGGTGCTGTCAAATCTGGCGATCGCGCTGGCCAAATAATTTCCGAATTTCGAGAAATTATTCGCTCTCCAAAAATTTGACTTAAAAGTGCCATTGTGTCTCGGGCAGTATGGGCAGTGGCTCCGTCCTGCTGAAACCACATACCAGGTCTGTTTTCAAGAGCAGGACATAAAAAATTTTCTATCATAAACCATCTTCCATCTTCATTCTCGAAGAAGTAGGGCCCAATGACATTTTCAGATGTGATCCCACACCATACTGTACACCTGATGGGGTGCAATTGGCGTTGATGAATGGCTCTTGGATTTTGAGAACCCCAGAACCTACAGTTCTGCTTATTAACAAAGCCATTCAAATGAAAATGAGCTTCATCACTCATAATCAAATTTTCAATAAAGTTGATTTCATTTCTGGCCAACTCTTGAAATTTAACTGCAAAATTTAGAAGCTGAAAACGGTGGTCATTTAAGAAACATCATTTTTCATACTTAGTGTAAAAAAATTTCCATTTTGTATATTATATAATCTGAAAGAAAAAATAAAAAAAAGTTAAGACACAAAAAAGTAATTAAACTTTTACACCCCTTGGTTTCTTTTGGCCCACCCTGTACTAGTGCTGGGATACTATCGATAGTTTTAAAATATCGAAAATATCGATAGGAAAAAATATCGATATCGATATTATGCAGTTTCGAAAACCTGAGGTATTATTAAATTTTCTTTAACTGACAGCAAAATTTTTCAAAAACTGTCACCTAAAATAACGTTTGTAGATACATAAATACATATTAAAATAAACATAAGACTATATACTTTCAATAAAGGGATAAAAAACTAACTGTAACCTGATAAAAAATTAGTTATATATTTCTTTCTCAGGTACAAACGTTCAGTCGATAGTAATATCGAGAGTATCGATAGTGAAATCTGATCTATCGATATATATCGATAGTAGAAAATATCGATATTATCTACAGCCCAATCATAAATATTCCCTCGGAGTTTATTTATTAGGAAAATGATTTTCTATAGATGTCACTCTGCAATTTGAAACGAAAGCAAATGCTTTCTATTTTGTATGTTAACAGTGTTGCCAAAATGTTGTAGGCATTTCCCGCCATAAAGCCCCTGAAAACCCGCTATAGTTCGCCAATATTTGTAAGCAAAACTCAGCCTGCTCTTTGAATATTTTATTTACTGCAGTGTCCCCACACTCGAACTTCGAACCAGAAAAAAGTAGAATCCAAGGGACTATTCAATCTCATAATATTAATATGTTTATGCTGATTCAGTATCTATTTAATATTTTCTGCGATATACGGGCCTGTTCTGCAAATCACGACATGTCAAATCACGGTGATTTCAGAAAATTAATAAAAGCTAAATCATTGCTTTTGTAAATTTCACGATTTAGAGCGACAGAAGTTGAAATAAAATATTCCATTATACATGACAAAAACTTAAAATATAATTAAAATTTGTTAACAAGTCAGCTATTAATCACCGTGATTTTCAGAACAGGCCCGATACCTTAATTATTCTAAACGTATGTAATATCTTGCCGTTTTCCTTGAAAGATGAAGCTATTTATTTTTGTTAAAATTTCCTGATTTTCTGAATATCTGAAATAAAAAAAAATGTGTGGATAAAATAAACCCTATGGCTCTATATTCACATTTGCTTGAAGGTGTATTTCAAAGGAAAATTTAATCAAAAAGTCTCTAATGAAAAACAAATTTTTCAGAAAAAGTTATTGTTTTGAGAGTTTTTTAATTTTCTTTTCCTCAATCCCACTGATCCAATCACCCACTTTTCGGTTTGTTTTCCTCTTGTCTAAAGATATGTTTACTCATTTGCATTAATGCGAAAAGAAAGATTAAATTGGTTTGCAATATCATTTTTAATATTGAATTAAATTTTATTCTCAACAATCAGATTTGTATACTTTTATATACCTATATGCTTTTATTTTTAACTTATTAAAGTTTCACTTTATACTATACCACTACAAAATGTCAATTTTTTTATTTGCAAAAAAAGTGACATTAGTTTCTTTGAGGTACGTGTTTATATCGAAAAAAAAACTCCACATAAGTACGTGTTGCATAGCTGCATTAAAAATAGCTTATTTTGAATCAATATCTTTCTTTATGTTTCCGAAAAAAGCTAAAAAACCGTCAACTAAGAAATTGTTCCGCTAAAAAACCCGCTGGCGGTTTTTTTATAGACTTGCCGCTAATGACAACAATATACAGTCATATATAGCGGGAAAACCGCTGTTTTGGCAAGACTGTATATTAATAACATAAAAAATTTGAAGGCATCTTCTTTTGGTTCGAATTACATAGTAGACCCCAAGGCATATCAAACAGGTACATACATGCATCAGGCAAATTGATCATCCGCTGATTTTTTATTTACACGTTCATAACGAAGAATTCATTTGACAATTACTTTTGTGCCTTGTTTGATACATACAATTTTTTGACAATTACTTTTTAAAACTATGTGATAAGCACAGAGTATTTAATTTGCCTTGGTAGACCGTCGGAAAAAATTTCTGCAATCATAGTTTTTTTTTTTGGGGGGAAAAAACGTGAATAACAAGTAGAAGTTTTGTTCATGTTATCATGAATTTCCGGTGAAAGGGGCCAAGGGCAATTTCTGCCTCTTCAAAACTATGCAAACAATTTTGATGAAACTTAAAACATATGTAGATAGATAGGCGTTGAAAGGAACACACGAGGATTTATATTTTATGCCTCGCGATTTTTGGCCATTTTGACGATTTTTTTCAATTTTATGGCTCAATTTGTCATAAATCATGACTTTTATGCATTCAAGCAAGAATAACTGACCTTTGGTACGGAATCCTATATGTATGCATGCATACTATTCTGACAAATTTATTAAGCGCAGTAAATGATTTTGTAACAAATTCTGTTTAGTGAAAAAACTCATAATAAAATAAAAAGTAGCCTATGTGATAGAAAATTGTTATATACCTTAAGAAAAAAAAAAAAAGAATATTGAGTAAAAAAGTTTGCAGAGACGCATATTTTTGGAACTATGTGGCTCTGAACTCTTCATAGGAAAATGACAAGAATCTCAAAAAAAATTTATAATACCTTATCTGCTAAGAAATTGAAAAATAAATAGAAAAATGGTTGTGACCCTTATTTCTCGAGTTATTGGCCTTTAAAGTTGTTATTGCTTGTTGTTATATGCTTCTCTTTGCATATCAATATTTGAATCAATTAAGAGCTGCACAGAGAATCATTAGTAAGCAGTGCCGTTATGGTAAATACCATGGCGGAGAAAATTATTCAGTGCATTGAACCGTTATTAGGCATAAAAAGTGCAAGGCATAACATCTTTATTAGGCTGCAATGCAGGAAAACGTTATTAGGAGGAAAACTTTGAATTTCAGAAAATATATATTAGGCTGCGCCGTATTGGGACCCACCATGGTGGAGAAAACCCTTAAGCCCGGCCTAAGGCCGGCTATTCCGAAATTCTTTAAAAAGCAGCGTCGTTTCATATTCAATTTTCTATAAAAACTTTAGAAGCCAAATAACTCTTACAATAATCCTCGAAGTAAATTTTTTACTTTATTTTTTCAAATTCAACACTCAGTCTAGATTATAAACTTTTAATATGCAAGTCGATTTTGAAACCAATATGGTGTTACGGATTTCAACTATGGGGCACTGCTTCAGCTTCCAATATCGAGTAAATCCAACGAATGCAAAACAAAATTTTACGGTTAATAACATCGGTTCCATGGTACATAAAAAATTCAAATGCCACTAGTGACTGAAGAAATTGCAAAATACGCAGGCAAATATTTAACAAAACTCGAGTCACATCCTAATCCGCTGGCTCGTAATATTTTGAACTTGACTGGACACATCCGCCTTAAAAAGAGGGACACAAGGGCTCTTATACTTAACACTCCAGATGGGGCCGCTTGATTATATATTTATTTTTCCTTTTTGATTATCACTACTTATGTATTATTTATAACTATCACTAAGTTTATGTCCGACTCTGGTCGGCCCTAATAATTCTTTTTTATAGATTTAAGATTTGAATACTTATTGTTAGTTCACATATGAATATACATTAAATAAATACAAAAAAAAAAATTTCATCTTCCTATCAGTTAAGCTATTTCTTTTTTAAGATTCTTAGCAGTTTTTTATGTTCAGAGCCCCATAACTCGAAAAACGCAATATTTTTTTCTTATTTTTGAATTTTCTATCAAATAGAGCTTCTTCACTGAAATCCGCCATATTTTCCAACAATTAATTCCGGGCTAGTGTGAGGCCACAGCTAGTGAATGTGCTATTATATTTGACACAGCTGTGCTTCTACTCATACTTTATATGACTGACATTTATTAACAATTTTTGTAAGATTTTTGGTTAATAGGTATTTATAGGCGCCTAGTTGGTAAAATATGTAGATATGTATGCATGTAGATATGTATGTACATGCATATGTATGTATTTATCTACTTGGTAAGTACTTATAGCATTGCACAGATACATCTGTTTGCACTAGTTTTTGCGTGTTTTTGGTTCTGGTATGAACAAATATGTTATTTATCGTTTTCTGTTACTAGTTGTAAATGTTGATTTTTAAAGCAATTATTGTATGGTTGGGCAATGAGCAAATGAAAACAACACATTTATTTTTTTTTTGTTTTTTTTAAACAAATAAGATACATAAAACTGCTTTTATCATAAGTGCCTTATGTTGTGTTGAGAAAAAAATACATGGCTGATGATGAATGAATAAAAGCAAAATTTTACATACATATGTAAGTAGATAATACATGTACATGAAACACATGAGCTGCAAATACAAAAAAAAATAACACACGATATGCAAGCAGTGATGCCAACTTACTTGGCTCTAGAAGCACATCAGAATTTAAAAAAGCACTAAAAAGCGTAATTTTGATATCTAAAAAGCGTAAAAAGCACTAACGTGAAAAACGAGTGCAATTTAACAATGTTTTCTAAGCTATTCTCTATTTCGGCAATATTATCAGCATCTTTAATGAAATATATCAGACGAAAAAGGTATGATTTACACAGAAAAAATAAATACACCAAGTTTTTTATTAAAGTAATTTTAAAAATACACAAATTTCTTAAAAGCACTACTTAGTGCTTTTTGTTAGTTTGGCACTATCGCCCAAAAATTGGCGTTTTTAGTCTTCAAAAAGCACTAAAAATAGTGCCAAAAGCACCAAGTTGGCATCGCTGTATGCAAGTGTAATTACTCTCAGAGCAAAATTGTCTCTCTCTTTCTCTCTATATATATACTTGGCTGCGTCATAAAATGACACAACGAACGTCCGCACATACATCTGCACATCATGTACTTGTTTCAACAATGGTTTTTTTCATATAATTGTATTACAATATGTATTTTTAAGCAAAAACAGATCAAACAGTTGCTCAGCAGCAATACAATAGGCAATTGTATTTGTTTTTAATTGTATTGTAATTTGGAAAAGCACGCACAGACAATAACTTTTATACTAGTTCTGTCGCTCACACTGGAGTTGGGCAAAATCGTTCCTTTTGTGGAACCGTTCCGACCGATCCAAAAGACTCCAAAGAATTAAATAGTTTCAAATACAACAAAAATCTGTTTTCTAGAGAATTAGGCCAAGTGCTAACAATTAATGAAAATTATACCTTAAATAACAATGTCAACTTGTTTGATGCGTGCATTGAAAAAACTATTGAAAAATTTACAAAAATAATTAAAATAAAAGAAAATTACGAATGGCGCTGGTTTAATCAAGAACTAAGACATTTAAAGCAAGAAAAAATTGTTAAATACCAAATTGCAAGGTCAGTAAATACGGACATAGAATGGAAAAATTACAAAACAATAAGAAATATATATAAAACCAAAATAGTGAACGAGAAAAATAGATACATTTGCAATAGAATAAATAATGCAGATAATCAGAAACAAATGTGGAAAGAAATCAAAGACTTAATTCTTAAGAAAAACCGAACTGTGATAGAATCTGTTACATTCAATCAAATAGAATTTAAGGATAGCTACCAAATTGCTAATCAGTTTAACCTTTTCTTTATAAATAGCTTAAAAGATATAAGAGATAGTATAGAAGATGTGCAATATATAAATCAAGTACCTGTGATAACTAGCAAATTAAATTTTCGTGCAATTAATATTCAAGAACTCTTAGATATATGTAAGAGGACTTCAACAAAGTATCAATAAACATTATTTTAGATAATTGGAATTTAATAGGAAATAAACTACTTTATATAATAAATAAATCTTTAGAAACAGGAATTTTTCCTGAGTCATGGAAAGAGACAATGGTAACACCAATTGAGAAAGTTAAAAAAACTCAGAAAAGTGAAGAATATCGCCCAATAAATACTTTAAAAACGTGTGAAAAAATAATCGAACAAGTTGTTAAAATACAATTGGAAAGTTATATGGAGAGAAATAAGTTATTCTCAAAATATCAATCAGGATTCCGAAAAAGTTTTTCATGTGAAACAGCTGTCAACTACGTAATAAATAGGTGGAAAAAAATAGATAAAAATAATAAAGTAATGGCAATATTCCTAGATTTTAAAAGGGCTTTCGAAACAATTGACCGAGATATATTGCTACAAAAACTATACATGTATGGAGTGAAAGACAAAGAACTAAGATGGTTTAAAAGTTATTTAACGGAAAGAAGACCAAAAACTAAAGTGAATAATAAAATATCAGGTATATTAAACAATGAATTTGGTGTGCCTCAAGGTTCTATTCTGGGCGCATTATTATTTATAATATATATAAACGATGTGCCAAACATATTGAAAAAATGTGAAATAGTATTATACGCGGATGATACGTTGATTTTTACCGAGGCAAAAAATGAAACAATATGTCGAGAAAACATAATGTACGATTTAATGAAAATAAATGAGTGGCTTAAAATGAATAAATTAAAATTGAATGAAAATAAAACAAAATTAATGGAAATCAACATGAATAGTGATTTGGTAATTACAATCAATGATACAGTAATAGAAAAAGTAAATCAAATAATATATCTAGGTTTTATAATAGACAAGGATTTAAAATTTAAAGAACATATTAACTACATATGCAAAAAGATTGGTAAAAAAATAGGATTTTTTAAACGCTTAAGAAGTAAAGTCTCAATAATGACTGCAATTAACATATATAACATAATAATAAAACCACATTTCGAATTCGGTTCCACTATTTTATATAACTACATGCTGCACAAATACACAAATAGAAAGACTACAAAAATTACAGAATAAAGCAATGAGATCAATTTTAAAATACAATAGATATACGCCAACACAATTTATGCTCAACACACTGAAATGGTTAAATATAAAGCAACGGTTACAATTGAACACACTCAAATTTATTAGAAAAATAAAAATAGGCGAAGCACCACAATACTTGTGTGACCAAATAGAATATGTTGGAGAAGTACAACCCTACTGCCTTAGAAATTCAGAAAACTTTAGACTTCAGAGAGTTTCAACAACCGCAATGCAGCGATCATTATTTTACAAAGGATTGAACCTGTATAATATGCTACCAAACGAAGCAAAAAATGAGGAGAATTTTAATACATTTAATAGAATAATTATAACATTTGTGAGAAATAATTCAACATAGAGCTTTGTTTAGATTTAAACTTTAATATTATGTAACTAGAATTAAGAGAACCTAAAGTATTTTAAATACTACTACTAAATAAATAAATAAAAACTAGGTCGTTCCTTTCGTTCATCGTTCCGGTCTTATACTTTTAACAGTGAATGAACGAGGAACGAGAGAACGTGCCTGTTGCTCGTAAAAACGTCAACAGAAATTTTTTATGGTTTATTTTAATTTTCTTACAAACTAAGAAAAAATAATTCTCTGTTTTCATAAAATATTTGTAAAAAAAATAATAGCCCACAATAAGCAATAAACTTTTGAAATTAGCAAAATTTATCATAAACATTACAAATGAGTGAACGAAACAAATGTAATACACGTTCTTAAACGTTTGTCATTTACGTTTGTCAAAACAAATTAATTGCACCTCAAGACGATTTGCAATTACAGAACGAGGAACGATAAAAAGAACCTTTAAAAAGTCCGCACTGTTCATTTTTAGGAATCGTTCCGCACCGATCCAATTAGGGAATCGTTCCATGGAACTAGTTCGTTCAGGAACGACACAACTCTAGCTCACACTACAATTACATGGTACATACCATGCTATATTTGTTTTGGCTATACAAACGAGTATACAAATGCAACCCTTTAGTACGTACCTATTTACATATGGATGTATGTTTGCATATATGTATGACAAATGTATTGCTGATTTAAGACACTTTTATGTTAAACTTATTTGTTGACACATAATTACACACTCATATAAAAAGTTTTTACCTACATACATAGATATTTATGTAGATACATGTGTATGTATGTATATGCTACATAAATATATTTTGTTGTACATATCTATGCACATGGTACATAGGTATTTATATATGTAAATATGTATGTATGCACATGTTGGTACATCGTATATTTGTATACATACTTTTATATTTTTAATTTTAAGCACTTCGGAGCAGTATCACTTCTTGGTTACTCACATTTATTATTATTTATTTTAATTAAAAACTTTCATTAGATGTCTAGTAGTAAATTTATGCTTTTTATTGTATTTATTAAACCGCAAACATTTGCACAGCACTCACAATTAAATCCAGCACAATAATAAAATAAATATTTATGCCTGCATTTATGTATGTATAAGTAGCTACAACAAACAATATTGCACTCGAAACCGCTTTTGTCTGTATATCACGTGTGTGTTCATTTTACACAGTATTTTTTCTTTAAAGTTTTCCCGTCTACTTTATTTGGCTACTTGCAAACATATAATGAATTGAAAGAAGAACGTCAGACATTAAACAAAACGAAATTACAATGACAAAAACAACAATGTCGAAGATATATACAACTTGTTGTAATTTCATGTTTTTCAAGCTGAGCTTATTTGTGAAACTGAGCGTTGAGAATTTGCTTGAAGAAAAAGTATTGCCAGCCTAAAAACAACTACTAGACAGTGATGCCATCCCAAGATCTTTCTTAATGATGGATTCGAGGTGAAAAAATAGGCAGGTTCCAACAAATCTTGCTTTGAAAAGCGGTAGAACTACCAATTTTATTTTAAGGGTATTTTACAGACCTTAGAGAAATAATTTTTTTTCGTCATTAATTACATTTTCGTTTCGATAAGAAATATTTTATAAAGAAGCTTATATCAAATCTTAATTGCGGATAGTTAAATACTCAAAATTTATATGTATGTATGTATATATATAAAAACCAACTAAAAAAATTTATGTAGTTAATTAGTTTGAAGTAGTTTGTGTGTGCAGACGAAACACATGCATACATACTTACAAACATATCGTTACCTTAAAGTGGGAGCTAGACACATTAATATTCAGCTGCAATATGTGTGGTTGTGTGCGTTTTTTTATAAAAAATATTCACACCAATAGTATATGTGTGACTATTTTTGGTAAACAAATGCACACAACCACATATATTGAAGCTGAATATTGATGTGACTGGCACTCGCTTAATATAGAAAGGCTATACATATTATCATTTTTTTTAATCGAGTTTTTTGCATATTTCGATAGAACATCTAATGTACCGAAAAATAAAAAAATTTCGATTTCAATAAAATAATGAGTTAGAAGCCTTTCTATGTTGAGGTAACGGTATGTGTTATGAATTTTTATTATTCTCATATACATATAAAGGAATAAATATTTTCATTAAATAATTTGTAATGCTCCTCTGCAAGTGTAGGTTACCTAGCGATAGCGCTGATATATCATTTAGTGTGTAGCACTCCAAGCAGAGTATCAGAGCAGTTATTTTCTACAAACACTTTTTAACAAATTAACTTTCAATATTCGAACTATGTATGTAAATATTTGTGTGGAAGAACGAACAATTTTCTCAATAACTGGCCTAGTAAAGGAAACATTTCGGCATATAGCAGGTTTTAAATAGTGTAATCAACGCAGCGTTGTTCACATGCATTGATAAAATATATATTTCAGTTGAACTTCTAGCTTGGAATGGATAAAAAAAACTCGGGTAACTATATACTATTATAGAGTTATTATTGAAAAAGTGGTGGATTTTTTTTCGTGAAGTGATAGTTGAGTTGGATACTCGTACCAAAAAGAGGTAGATCTAAAACCGATGAAGTCGAGAGCTGGCACCGCTGGCTGATACACTATTTTGAGAAATTCACAATAGCTAAATTTTTTGCGCGCAAATGAAATTTTTTTCGATCAGCAGCATTTTCGCCTACAGTCGAAGATGGAAGTTATGAGCAACAAAGCTGAAAGTTTTACGTATTCTAAAATCATAAATAAGCGTCTATTAAAAAAGTAGAACCAGTGTATTTGCATGTTACAAACACGGTTAGATTGTGTAACAAGCATAAGAATCGTACGAACAAGTCAGCTGATTTTGTTGCTTAGTGATGTCAAATTTTATTTAATTTTTAATAGTATCGTGGGAAGCGTGTCATTTGACTTGAAATGCAGAAAAGCGTATTATATATGTATTTTCCGCTTAAAGAAAGGCTCACTTAGGCGACTGTAATGGAATTTAAGTTCAACGAAAGGAAACTACTGATCGATATTTTTATGTGAAAAGCAATGTACAGATTCGTACATTCTGGCTACGTTATATTACATCTCTAAAACAATTTTCATTACTTTGCACATAACAATATTTTTGTTTTCGTAAATAGTGCGATTATGTAGGATATTGAGTCATGGCCTTTATTATCTATCCGAATTATTAAATTTTAAGTAATTTTGCGTCGATTTATAGCTGCATATTTTGGTGGCAAGTGCATATTTTTGCAATAATGTTAATAATTTTAAAAAAAATTTTAATGCATATTCCAAAATAAAAAATATTATCCTTTCTATCTATTTATAAAGAATGAGTTGACCTTCCTATATTCAATTTATGTTTCTATTGTACTGAATAAAGTATTAGAAAAGTTTAAAATCTAAAAACTTTAAAAATGTAGAAGAAATAAAAAAATAACGTGAACTTTCGCCGATCGAAACATCATCACTGAAATACGCTCCCTTAACATCATCAGTAAATTTTGTTAACAACTATTTGGTGCTTCTTTCGTATGTAAATGCATATTTTTGCTTAAAATTAAATTATTTAGGTGAATTTGTTAAGTGTTTAAAATCAATTTTCAGTTGCACGAAAGTCCGAGCCGAAACGAAAGAAAATGCTTGAGAATGTATGTACATGTTATAAGCATAAAAATTCGAAAGCATTTTCTTTCGTTTCGAATAACACAGTAGACCTCTTTGTAATTAGAATTAGCTAGACACAGTGGGTTTAAACAATAGTAAAACAGTAAATGCCATGTTTCACTATCCTACGCAAACAAAGTTAAATATATGTATATATTCCTTTTGAGGAAGTTTGTATGCCCAGTTCCGATAAAGTTGTCTAAATATTCAGGGCTATCATGAATAAAATTCCACGTGAAATTTTTTCACTTTCCAATTAGAATTTTTTGTTTTCCCTATTACTTGCTATTAGTTGGAAATAATTCCACAGAAAAATTTCACGTGGAATTTTATTCACGATAGCCCTGATTAATTTTAAAGTAAATTTTATATTTACAAACTGACATCCAGATGTCAGTTTGATTCTGCATATTTTTTTAACACCCTAAAATATAAATTTCCACTTTTTTAATATGTATTTTTTTTTTCTTTGAAAAATACTGCTATTTAAACAACAATATCGTTAGCTACACATTCAAATGTGCTAAGTACATTTTTTTGAAAACTAAGATTTAGACGCAGTTCGATAGATAAACACCAAATAATATTTTGGAAAAAAAAAATTTAAGTTTTTATTGTTTTTACTTAACGTTGGCAATGATATATAAATGTGCTAAGTACACAGCTGTAAAAAAGCACGTGCTATGTGACAGAAAATTTTAAATTAATTATTGTTTGTACAAAATAAAAAGTTAATTTGTTTCATTTTTACAAAAAGGTAAGAAATTGTTATTATTATTAAATTAAACAAGATTTATAACAGTAAATTATTACAGAATATAATGAATTTGAACATAAATAACAATGCAGCCCAATTGCTTCAGCCATCCGATGATTATTTTGGGATAGAACCAGACGATGGTGTTTTTGGGTTAGTGCCCTATGGATTCCATAGTGATTCTGACAATTCCAGTGATATGCCAATAAAAAATAAAAAGCGAAAGAAAAGAATTCAGGTGAAAAATGATGCATGGTTTCAGGCAAAAAATAAAAAAAGAAGGGAAATTGGCAAAAATTATTGGGGTACTCGAAAAGAAAGTGGTTCGTGGAACTACAGAAACAAAAAGGAAGCACGGGCTATGAAGCCAAGATGTAAGTGCGCACAGAAAAAAAACAACGCTGCCATGAAATGCCCATTAATTACTGATCTTCAAAGACAAGAAATGTTTACCAATTTTTGGAAAATGGATTGGAACCAAAAAAAAATTTATATAAACACCTTAGTGAACACAACACATCCTCATCGACTCCACAATCGAACAAAGCCTACTGTCTCTAGGAGATCCCGATCTTTGCAATATCACTTGAAATTAAATAATGAGACTGTACGGGTGTGTAGAACATTTTTCATAAACACCTTGAATATAGGTAGGCGATCTGTGCTTGTTTTGTTTGTATCATGGTTTTTATCAAGCAGGAAAAAATGTGCTATGTACGTAAACAAAAAAATAAAAAAAATATAAAAAGTGCTAAGTCAAAAAACATCTGAAAGAGAGATAATATGCAGCATTTATTTGTGTTTTACATTTTAATTGATCAAACAGGCAGACAAAGAAGAAGCTTGCATTTAAATTTTTATGAAATAATGATTTTTGCAAAAATTTATGAGTTATTTAGCTCTCCTGTAAAAACTGATATTTGTAACTTAGCACATTTGAATGTGTAGCTAACGATATAATTAGCGTGCTTTCGTTCCTGACGTAAATATTATCTTATTGCCAAATCTATATAAAAAAAATTGATAAATAAAGTTTATATATGTTGTATGTACACATACATACATACATACACTTCTAATAAAATATGAAAGCCTTTATTTATTTATTTAGCTTTTTATAAAAAGAAACGATATTTCGAAATATGTATATATTTTTTTAAGTATTTATTTTATCATTAACTTCACTTTATGTTTATTATTATTTCTTATCTTTGTGTTACTTTTCTGGTTTCTATTAAATACAATTCATTAAAATTCTAATAAAAAGAAGAAACAAAGTATAATAATGAAATATGTATGTATGCATATGCATGTAAATCAGTATATAAATAAACAATTCATACAATATGTAGTATTTTTTTCTTTTCAATAAAATATAAATTACAGAAAAATATATATACATACATACATACATAAATAAAAAAGTAGCCCCCTGTTTGTGTAAAACGTTTGAGTTAAAAATCTTGGCGTTTTTGTAATAGATTAAAGGAAACCTGTACAACTTTGCTTTAATCTATTACAGAAACGCCAAGATTTCTAACTCAAACGTCTTACACAAACAGGGGGTAAGAAGTTTGTTTGGTTTTTAATTTATAAATTATAAATAAATACATACGTTTTAAAATTACAATTCTAATTTAATTATTATTTATATATGTACTTGTCATTTGCAAAAGTTTTAGTTAAAAGCTTAAAGTGAGCTAGCTATAAAATTTAAACAATTTTGAAAGTAGTTCGAAACTTTTCAATTATTTTTTTTGTTTGTAATTTGCATGAAATTTTCCAATTTAATTGTTTATTTAATTAATAATCGTTTTTATTTGTTTTATTATTCATCATATTACAAATATGTATTTATGTATATAATAAATAGCCTTAAGGTTTTTATTTGTTTGTTGTTGTATATAATATACTATATGTATGTATATAGATTTTTTTTTGTATATGTGCTATATTTAATGTATATAGCAACAAATATATATATTTATATAAAATATTTAGTTTTTAAAACCGGCTTTTTTACGTTGACTTAACAAAATAAAAATATATTTTTAAAAATTATAAAACTCTTAATTATATCTCTATAAATATTGCTAAATATTATGTGCTTAATACATATTTTCATAACTTTACAAACTACTTTTTAATCTGATCTGGCTTCAAAAAATTATGAATGACTTAATTAACAAAAAAAAAGAAAAAAAAATACAATAATAATAATAATAATAAAGCAAATAAGTCCGTTCTTTATAAAAATGATTAAGCCGAGACTTGAAATTAAAACAAAAATGTGTTGAATTAATTTGCTGCGCTTTTTTTGTAAGGAGAAGTAACACTTAGGGCAAGTTTCTTACTAAATAGTTAAAACTTATTAAGGTAGAATTAGTAAAATCGTATCATTCTACTTTACAGCTTGCCGTATCGTTCAACTTAGTGCACAAGTTATAGAAAATGTAACAGTTTGCACAGCACTTTTTTTTTGTCTGGCATTAAATGCGGCGTTTTTGACATTCGCTACAGAAAAATCTGTTTTCTGCAGATTCCTACGTCAGCAGTGCTACCACCACATATTTTGTAACTAACTAGTAACATGCATTGTATATGGTACGGTTTTTGTCAGCTGAGACGCAACATCACGATACGATTTTACTAATTTTACCTTTACTTTGTTTTCAATATACATAGATGTGGCATTCTTGAAAATAGTTTACGTAAATAGGGCAACACTTAAAAAGCGATATGACAATTCTTTAAATTTATTTAAAAAAATTTCAATAACTGAATCCTGAATTTTTGTTAAATAAAAAATTAAATGATTGATAGTGACGCTCTAAAAATAAAATAAAAAAAATCAATTTTAAACCCAACGAAATAGACTTTCTTTCCAATTAATTCTAAAATCATCACACACAGACCTCTTTGTTAAACGAAATCTTTGCAAGAACTTCAATTCATTATGCACACAAAAATGATTTGGACGTGTTTTTATCTCTCTTATTTTTCTCACAATTGTCCTATTCAAATTATTCTAGTTTCATCATGGTGTATAATTACACCATGAGTTTCATAATCACTAAAATCTTCGTCGTCATAATGAGCATCCATTTTATTTATGTATGATATTATTATACTTTTTTGTAAATTTTTTTTTTCAATTGCGTAATATTTATTTCATATATTTATCATTTCATAGTTCTAACTATAGTTTAGCTGAGCAATGTTGCTCAGTTAAACCTAGGTTATTAACCAGATAATCTTTATCGGAAAAACAAAAGTTTAAACTGCAGTTAATTGACAAGTAGAGTTTATCTTTCATGTTAAAAACTAGCTCTTAGGCAATTAAAATATATCTAACGATACAATTTTGGATCACAGACATCATGTTTACCTGGGGCCGGATTCCGCAACGATGAGTTTTGAAGTGTTCACCAATTTCAGTGTTCACTTGTTGATTTGTGCGTCCTCAACGGTGAGAACAAATTATTTTGACAGTTATAGTGAGCACTATCATTAAAAATTTTCACATGTCACAATGACAAAATTGGTAAAAAGGCAACAGTGTTCAGCAGATGGCATGACAGAGATGGAAAGTGCGATTTAATATTTCTATTTGCTAGTATTTCTATTAACTAGAAATACATTTATCACTTTACAAAATAACAAAATACATTTTAGCCCTAATTATCTGATTAAAGCCAAAGCAAATTTTCCATTCCATTTCATACACACAAAGGGATATGGGGACGTATGACGAATAAATACTCCTGAGTATCATACGTATTAGACATCTGCATGAAACTAAATAATGATGTTTATAAAACTTTCGCTATAATTTTGTATTCGTTTCATTTCTATTTCATACAGATGAATAACTACGAAGCAAGAGCAATGAATACTCAATAGTTAAGAACGCAGTAAAATGATGTTGGTTTGTTTACTTATACAAGAGCATACTAACATTTACAAATGTGAAACAGAACATGTGTTGAGTAAATTTAGATTAATGCTAGGAACACAATTGGGACGAACGACGAATTTTTCGGTGCAAACTTTCGTCATAAAAAATAGAACACATTTGTTCATATGAAAATGAACACAACACTGCCGTTGAACGAAATTCGTCGTGCGTGACGAACTCTGAGATAGATTTATTTCTATTTTGTACGCCGACGAACGACGAAAAAAGAATTTTCTCTCACTCTCTTTACATACACAATAAACAGTGTGACCAGATTTTAAAATAAAATTAAGCTAAATCACGTATGTCTTTAATATATTTTTAGAGAATACGCAATTTGGATTAAAAAAGGCTAAAAAGCTAAATCCGTTTTTAAAAAAGCTAAGGAAGAAACTAAGGGCTTAATAAAAATGTTAAAGCTAAATTTAGCCCAAAATTAGCTAATATGGTCACACTGACAATAACCAACTTTATCAATTATAAAGGTAGAATTAGTAAAATCGTATCGTGATGTTGCGTGTCAGCTGACAAAAACTGTACCATACACAATGCATGTTACTAGTTATAAAATATGTGGTGGTAGCACTGCTGACGTAGGAATCTGCAGAAAACAGATTTTTCTGTAGCGAAACTGTTACATTTTCTATAACTTGAGCACAAAGTTGAACGATACGGCAAGCTGTAAAGTAGAATAATACGATTTTACTAATTCTACCTTGAGAGCTGAATTCGCTGAGTAAATTCGTCGTGTGAAGCACAATAACGACGAATTTACTCATAATTGATAAAGTTGGTTATTGTCAGTGTGACCATATTAGTAATTATGGGCTAAATTTAGCTTATTTCTTCTAGATTTAGCTTTAAAATTTTTAAGCTCTTAGCTTCTTTTTTTTTAGCTTTTTTAAAAACGGATTTAGCTTTTTTAGACTTTTTTAATCCAAATTGCGTATTCTCTAAAAATATATTAAAGACATACGTGATTTAGCTTAATTTTGTTTTAAAATCTGGTCACACTGTTTATTGTGTGTGTAAAGAGAGGGAGAGAAATTTGTTTTTTTTTTGTCGTTCGTCGGCGTACAAAATAGAAATAAATCTATCTATCAGAGTTCGTCACGCACGACGAATTTCGTTCTACGGCGGTGTTATGTTCATTTTCATATGAACAAATGTGTTTTATTTTCTATGACGAAAGTTCGCACCGAAAAATTCGTCGTTCGTCCCAGTTGTGTTCTTAGCATAAGTTCATGCAAAAACAATATGCTTTTAAAGATCAGTGTTGCCAGTTGTAGCAAAAGGGAAAATATAAAAATAATCGCCGAAAAGGAAGTTAAAAAATTACGCATAATTATCTTTCTTTTCAAGGCAATATTATTGTTGTTTAAAATTTCGTATTTTTACATAGGGTGATGATAATCAATTTTTTTTTGAGTTTTATTACAAATATTAATTTCAAAAATAATTGTTAGTTATATTTTTGCTTGGAAGAATATAAATAGTTATTTTCGCTTGGAAACGAGTACTTTTGTTGTGTTTTGTTTAATTTTTGCCAATTTCAATTTTTTTTATATCATATGAAATTAAAAAAAAAAAAAAAACAAGCACGTGTCCAAAATCGTTAAACACCTACACAACTAATAATCAAATTTGCTTAAGAATATATTCATTTCTCATAAACCAATTCCTTTTTTTCATTTTTCATCTAAAAGTGTGTGTTGCTTTCCATAGCATTTCATTTCAGGGTTGTGTGCAGTTCATTACAAGAATATATAATATATTAAAATAGTTTAAAGATTTATATTATTTAAAAATGCAAATGACAAATTAAAATATGTATTACTAATATGTATGGTATATACATATGTACTTAGTTATGTATGTATGTGTAAAAGTTAAAACTTTAATTTAAAAGTGAAACCTATTACACATGTGCGACCCATACAAAAAATTCCATGATTTCACTATATTGGCAACATTGCTATTGCGAATTAATAATAAAGGATGAGATGAGAGAAAGCAGCATGAACAAAAGTCGTTTCAATGAGGTAGTTTAGACGAGAACAATTTTTAAGCATCGTCCGATGAAGACATACATACATATATGCCATCGCACACAACAAACACAAAATTAAAATGCTGATTGACGATTTTATTTGTACGTCTCCGAAAAATCATCACCCTGTCGGAATTTGAGCTAACTTAAAAGTAACTAATGGTTAATCAGAGACGAGTGACAACTGACTATTCAGTTTTTCAACGTAAACGAGTCAGTACTCACTCACACTGCATAAGCTTCAAATAACCACAAGTTAGCTCATTTCGAGTGAGTTTTTGGCGAATGAAATACAAATGCACTATTAGTTAGCTGCGAACTGACTAACTAATAGTTGGCCCATTATGACTTAGTTTGTCGGGCATCAAAAAAGAAGAAAAAAAGGTATTTCTTTATGTTATCTAACCATTATTTTTCTTACTAATGATTAACATTTTTAGTCAACTTAAATTTGAAACAATTTTAAATTTTTTGAGAGACGATAGTGGGTATCGAACCGTGAGGACTTTGTTTGTCAGCCATCATACTTAACACTTTGCTATTGCGTCATATAAAATCAGGACGGCACAGAGTTAACATAAACATGAATTTTATTCTGACATCTTCTCGATAAATTTTGACCCATCTCTGTACCAGCTACATTACATCTCTATAACCATTTTCATTACTTTTCACATAACAAAATCTATCAGCTGTTTCTTACTGTTGCAGTTACATTACATTACAGTCGGCTAACTGAGCCTTAACTGAGCTTTAATAATAGTTCTCCAATTTTACGTGCATATCTATGTTTGTATAAATATGGGTGTAGAACTGATAAATTGGAATTGCTCTTAATATTTGTTCTCAATTTTTGGTATAATTTGTACGTGAACTTGAGAACTATTAAGAGAATGTGATATGTTTTGGGTATATCTGTTCTAGGAACGTCGTTTGTTTTTATTACCATCAAAGATAATATCCAAAATAAAAATTTTGAAGTACATACCATTTGAAATTTAGCGGCAAAATATCGAGTTTCCTGAAGGATTGTTGAAAAATCACTGTATTGAAAATATTCTAAAGAAAGCCACTTGAAGCAATAGGTCCGTTTGTTTACCCCAAAATTTGTGCAATTTTGTGCAAATTTGTACTGAATTTTACTGAAATGCGTTCGTTTACACACAAAAATTGCAAAAGATAGTGCCAATTGAGAGAGTAAATTGACAGTTGTTGACTGAGAGTCTGCAAATTTTTGCCAGTAAAATCCAGTAGACGAGAAAAACATATGATTCAATAAAATAAACAAAAGTAAGCAAATACGTACAAAGTATAATTTTTTTAATAAAAACATTTAAAAGAAGAAAAGTTGAAGTAAAAGTTTAACAAAACAAATCTAAACATTTTTATGTTCAAGATGAAACAAATTAAAGAATAATAATCGTTAAATATATCAGTTTTCAAATTTAATTTAATTGTGTTATTTACTTTAGTTTTTTAGAGATGTAAGGTTTATGTATAGGTGAATACTTACTTCTGCATACTATTCAGGGTACCGAGTATCAGAAATCAAATATTGGTGTATTTTCCTATGCCATTTACCCAGAAAAAATAAAACTAAAAACCAAATACAAGCTAAAGCTTTCACACAACTTCTATTTTAGAAATATGTATGTATATATCGCTTCAAATTTATAATTATAAAAATGTATGCATCAATTACCAAAAATATGTATTTGATATGTTTCAAAAACAACAAAAACATACAACAATATTATCAGCTGTTTTGATTAATCTGCAAATTTTTGCAATTTTTCCTTTCGCGTACTTTTTTGTGCAAGAGACATTCTTGAGAGTAAAATTTTCAAATTTCCCAAAATTTACTCAACTAACTGGATTTTACTGGAAAAGGAAACAAACGGATCTAATTACTCAAACGGATCTAATTACTGCTTCTCACGTTCGCTCACACAAATTAAAAGGTTTTAAAACATGCTTTTACACACTCATGTGTTAGAGGGAAAAAGTTGTCATATCAAAGAATCAATTCCCAGTAGGGCGCGCATATGAGCCACAGGTTGCCACACCAATGAATTAATTATTCCTATTGTAAAAATTCAGAACGTTTTTTATGACTATTAAAGATCAGTTTAAAGATTTGATTCATATTAAAAAAAATTTCAATGATTTCCTGTTTTAAATCTTTTTCCAGCAATTGGTTTCTTCTTCTTCTCCTTCTTTAAATTTTGCTTCAGCGTTCACAAAAATATGTTCGTTTCTACTTGCTGAAACTAATTAAGGGTCTTAAAAGAACTACTTACACGCAACTAAGGCATTTGTATCTGTAAAAAATTCTGCTGGTGCAGCATATACTAAATGTCCTTTGAAAATTCTAAAAAGTACCACAAATTCTCTTTTAATCTCAATGCTACCTTCTCAAAACTTAAAATTTTGAAGCTTCGCTTAAATCACATCTATCATCGTCTAACATTAAACTTTCCTCTATAACATCAGCATCGCTGGTATTCAAATTCGGATGGGGTGAAGTTGAACTCTCGCCACAATTAGTAGCATAAACATGCGGCCTCTGTTGATTCGAGTCATCTGTGTCCGGGTCACGTATGGAATTAAAAGCATTTATTGCATTAGCATTTGGCGATGAAGTATCATCGTTGGGAGGATACACATGTCGATGATAATTACCACCAGCCAGAATGTTGCCATCACCCTCGAATTCCGCATCACGTACACTACCAAAAATGGGCGTATGCGAAGAGCTTTTACGCATGCTGGTCGGTGGCGACCAGACGGTTTGATAAAGTGGTGAAGCAAAAACATACATGTGATTTAGGTATTCCATGTCGTAGGAGGGTTGATAAGAATCTGATTCTAGTGGATTGTAGTATTGCGATGTTGACGGCTGGTGCATGGGAGTTTGGCGGCAGCTATAGGGACCCGAGGCGCCCCCACCACCGGAATAATGCGGTGTGTCATAGTTTTGTGATCTTGAGGAGGATATGACAGGATAAGATGATTGCATACCAGCAGGCCGTGGCGGCATGGTGGCATATATTCCCCTATAGGCTTCAAAAGGTGTCTGCGGATAGTAGGCATCGGACCAGCGCACATGATTGGGGGTATAATCACCTTTGGCGTAGAGCTGCAAAGAAAATATATAAAAAATATAAATATGTAACTATTTATGTGTAGACAAATCGGCGAAGGCGATTTTGAATTATAAATTGAAAAAAGTATTTTTTTACAGAATCGCACAGGATTGATAAATACGAATATTTGTCCGGATTTGCAGTCTTTTTACAGATGGAAAGAAGGTTTTTATCTATTTTTTTTTTTTTTATTTAAAATGTATTTTGCAGGACACACTAAGCTTAATTTTGTATTTGATTTTAATTTCACTTGTTATGTTTCCAAAAGAAAGCTATTTTAAACTCGTGTTTTCTAAAAGTGAAAACTAATTAGCCCAATCGTGAATATTCTCTTGGAATTTATTTCTCGCGAAAAACAATTTTCTCAAAAAAAAAAAAAAATACCTACAATCAAAATTTTTTCGGAACAAAAATTAATCATAAGTGGCATCACCGTATTTCTAAACCGTTTGTTTTGTTTTTTGTTATTTTGCTTTCTTCCTTTATTTTACGTGTGAACATAAAAAAATTGTTTAAATTCAAACTTAAAAAAAAAATACAAATGTAAAAAGGTTTACAAATTATGTATTTGGTCATTTTGGAAATACAAAAACTATAAAATAATATATTATATGTACGAGTCTAAAGTATTCTTTTATTTTGCTTTAATATAAAAGGATAACAAAGTAAGCCGCTCTTTTTAAAAAATGTCCACAATTTTGATTTACTGTCACTTTATCAAGTGTTTTGTGTGTGATTTTAAATGACGATTGAGTGTACTAAGTTTCCATAACGTAAGCGTAAGTGAGAGTAAGTTGCTTCCGAAGTTTGATTTCTAATAATTATTAACTGCCAAAAAACCGACTTCAATGCAAAGATCTGATAGTAGATAAGTACGCGAAAAATAAAATAAAATTTTAATGGACGTGCGTTCGTTCACCCATTTTTGAAATGCAAGCTTGTGTGTTTTTCAGAGCTCAGGGTGCGTTTAAGTCTTGTAAAAATCGGAAAAGTAGAAAATATTGAATTTTAATGGGCGCGACTCCGCCCATTTTTTAAATGGAGAATTGTGTCTATTTTAGAGCTCAAGATGTGTGGTAGTTTCGCAAAAATCGGTTAAGTATAACCGCGTGAAATATAATAAATTTTAAAGGGCGTAACTTCGCCCATTTTTCATCTTTCAAATTGTGTAATTGCAAGAACCCCAAAGGTATTTGATAGGTTTCGAAGCAATCAAATAAGTAGAATATCATAAAGTCAAATCACAAAATTGTAAGCGTGTCCCCTCCCATTTTTTTACAATGGGATAAAGGGGAAGCTATACACTCTCGGACAAAAAAAGAATTTATCAGTCTCAAATATACCGAGTTATGAAGTAGCAGCCCCAAAAAATGAGGCGAATTGCTAACCTCTACCTTTTTTTGAAGTCGGTTAAAAATTATTTAAATAAGTCCGCTGTTTGGCTGTAATTAATTATGGCCACAAAAATGGGTGAAAATTTCTAAAGTGCATTGTCTTAAATTTTTATTCATTTTACTTTTTTTCACCTATCACGCACGAGAACAATTGTGCTGGCATAACATGCCAGTTTGTAGGTGAGGGAGGCAAAGAGAGTGGTATTTTAGTTGGCATAATTTTTCAATCAGGCACAACACCGCATCATCGGCACAAAACCAATACACACACATCTTAAGAAACAGCAAATGTTAAAAGAATACAAAAAACACTAAGGGCCAAAGCTGTGTGTACGTATAAATTTTTATGCGAGTTGAATTAGTCTCGTGTGTTCTAAAAAGAACAAACATTGTGCCGGCATAAAAATTACTCCCGTGTGTGACAGGCCTTTAAGTACATACAAACATATACGGCAACACTGCCCTTATATACAAAACAATAAACAAAAGCACGTTTTTAGTTTATTTTCGCAAAGAAATTGAGAGTTCTTTTCTTTTCTTTTCTTTTTACTACAAAGAGTAACAAAAACTGTTGCCAGAGTTTTAAAAAGAAAGGTAAACAAAACCAATTGTATGCCCGTACATTATATATCGCTCATTTACTAAAACAACATCATAACCAAGGACAGGGGTTTCATGCAAATGCATGTTTTTTTCCTTAAGCCTGATAGTGTCAAGAACGAAATATCTTCACGAAACATTGAATTTGCGTGAAAATGCCATCGATTTGTTAGTGCATATTTTTGCATATTTTATTGAAAATGCATATTTTTGCATAATTTGGTCATATATGCATATTTTTGTCTCATATTTTGGTATAATTTCATGGTTTTTGTGTCATATTTGCTCAAAAGTTAAAATTTCAAAAAAAAAAAAAAAAAAAAAAAAATATTGACAAATTATTAATGCAAAACAATTGGCAAATTCATTCGCTTGCATTGTTTTAGAATTGTAGAAGGAATGCACAACCACACACGCCTACTAAATATAATAAACATTGTCATTTTGATGATTTCAAGAGGAAATCGTTTGCTATTAAAGCCGAAACTAGTTAAACAATTCTGCGGAAACTTGATATTGCTTTTAAAAATTACAGATTTAAAAAAATCTAATAGCTAGAATTCAATCCATTGTAATGGTTGAGTTAACTAAATATGTAACATTATATAAAAATTGTTTAAATTTGAGCCTTTCTTCAATGCACAAAAGCTTTCTTTCTTTCTAAAAAAAATTGATAGAACTTAACATTCAAAAGTATAAAAAAATACAATTTTTAAAAATTCGTGTTTGGAGCTTATAATGCAGAAATAATCGTTATATCATTTATAATATGGTGTACAAACTTAATATAAAAGGCATGTACACGCACCTCTTGAGATAATAAAATATTTTTGTGTCTTTAATTAGTTGTATGTGAATTTAAAACTTTTCTTTGAACAAAAATTTTTAAAATATGTGCATATTTTATTGTTTTTAGTGCATATTTTGTGTTTTTAATGTCATATTTTAAGCGCCTAAAATACCTGATCATAACTAAACAAAAACTAGTTTGCCAGTAAACGAGTTTAAGAAAAGGATGGAAATAATGGAATAAGAAATTTTTATTTTTCTCTCAAGAGCTGAGCAAACAAGATATTTGTATTAAATTTTTACACAATATGAATAAAAATATACGGATTAATTTTGCATCATTAAAGCAAAAATCCCATTTTTTATTTAAGACGTTGTTTTAGCAAATGAGCGATAATTATATACATTATTGTATCATACGAGTATATTCAAAACCTAAATTAATTTATTATTCAACAAATTATTTAATATTTATTTACAAAAATGGATTTGTTTTATTTATTATAAGTCGCTGCAGTGTTAGCTTCAAGTAAAAAAGAAACGAACAATCAAATAATTTTTTTCTTTTTTCTATTCTGAATTGAGGAAGTAAAGGCACAGTAAAAAAAAAGAAACCAAACAATAATAAGTGCGTTCGAGAACTGAAAAATTTTTACAAATTTTTACTAATTTTAACTGGATTGCGTTCGAGTACACAAAATCCAGTAAATGAGAGGGTGAATTGAGAGAGAAAAATGACAGTTCATTTACTGAGTAAATGCAAGTTTTTACTGGATAAATTTTTGCCAGTAAAATCCAGTAAAACGAAACCATATGTTTTTAAATATAAACAAACAAAAGTAAAGGGAAACAAAAATTGTTAGTTTTTGATGAAATTTTTAAAATAACAAAAAACAAATGTATTAAGTTATAAGCATTATAACATTTATTTAAGTTTGATGCTAGAAATATATTCGGTTATGTTATGTATTCCACGTGAAATTAAAACGAGCGGAATTTTCATAGAACTGTTGGAAATACATATGTATGTATGTATGTATGTATTTATACAGCCGTGTCACAGATTCCGTTCGGAATGGTTTTGATTCCGTATTAACCATTCCGTTCAATGTTCATTTTGCTGCTTCAGATTCCCATCGTTTCCATCAATACGAAAGAAATGCTTAATCTTACAAGTGTGGCAACATAATTTTGTAGTAATTGATAATGTGGCATATGTTTAGGCGTTTTAAATTTTTTTTGTATGCATATTTTAATTCTGCCTTGTATTTTTTTTTTTGTTTTGTGTGCTGCCAATATGAAGATTTTGATAAAGTACATACAAAAATGGTATGGCAATACCAAAGAAACCAATTCCGTACATTTTGTTTTGTTGATTTTATTTTTGTAATGACTTGAGAAATTTACATAATAAATAAAAACTAAATAATTGTAATCCAACTTTGAACAAATAAATGAAAAATAGTATTCTTAATTGAAAAAAAATTGTTTAAAATGTTTTTTTTTACTTTAACATGCAGAAAATGTTAATTTCGTCCATGAAATTAAAAGTGATTTCATTCCGAAATTTTATTTCGTTTTTCGTTTTCTAAAGCACCAAAATACGGATTGAATTCCGTTTCCGAACGGAATTGAGCTCTGTGACATGACTGATAATAACAATGCTATTGCATTTCCTAACGATTTAATTTCACACGGAATTCAGAACATAACCGATTGTTTTTAAACGTGAATAAAGTTAATAGATTATTATATTGAAATTTTTGTTTATACATATCGTCGGGTCGACAGTTCCTGGTTTGCCGTATGGAACATTTAAAAAATATATAACTAATCTAATAACTTCTCACGTTCAGGGTAAAAAGTTTAGAAACTTTAACGGCCTGACGCGTGATGTCGACAAGAGAGTTTCTATCGCTTACTTATTTATATTTAAAACAAAATCAAATGAAAGTTTATTTTTGTTTTCAATATACATAAGTAAGCTATAGAAAGTTTCTTGTCGACATCGTGGACCAGCCAAATAAGTTAAATAAAAACATATGTCCACATCTATTACTTTTATTATTAAACAAAATATTCTATCGTGTATTTCATAGCTGATTATTTAATTCTTGTCCGAACTTACCCAGAAGAAAAAGTTCGTACTAGTTTGTACAGGAAATGAAAAAAATTGCTCTCTCATTCGCTTTCAAAATTGCACAAAAATTTCTATCTGGAACGCTTTCGGATAACTTTGTACAAGTTCGGACTGTTTTGTTATGCATCTGGAACAGACATCATATGTATAATTTTTTTAGCGCCAAAATTGGTAATCAGCTGTTGAATATATTTTACTGGATTTTACAATTTTTCCGTTCGCGTACTTTTAGATGCAAACTTTTTTATTGAGAGTAATTTCTTTAAATTACTCAGTATTTACTCAGTTACTGGATTTTACTGGAAAAATAGTCAAACGCAACTAATATAAAATCATTAACCTACGACTTCTTACAATGACGCATACATATTTACATATATCTGTTTCATTAATATTATCCGCATTTTATGGTGGAATTTCGACCATTAGAAAAAAAAACTAGCACAATAAAAATCGCATTGGGAAAAGAAAATTACCTGTATGGGACGACTGAATCCTTTACTCAAATGTTTTGGAATGCCCAAAGTGTAACTATGGCTGAAGCCCACCTCGGTACTAAGCAAGTATTCATGAAATTTATTGGGATAAAATTCGATATTGTGATAATTGTTGTAAATGTCCTCCTAAAATAATAAAATTATACATACATACATATTTATTTGAAAATAATATCGAATTTTAGTATTAATCATTTACTTACCGTTAAATTTTTCTTTTTCTTATAGCTCGCCCAATTTTGAGCTTCCAATATAAGCTTGCCGCCCGGCCTAAGTTGATTGAACATTCTCTTGAAGGCAAGCTTTAGGCCAGCATCGCCAAAGTTCAAATGTATCCATTTGGTAAGGGACAAACACAAAATGAGGTCATACTGCTGGGTGTCATTGGCCAGCAGCGATTCATCTTTTAGAACATAATTCGTTTGGCGAAAGAATACGTTGTGGGGAAAATCATTTTTGACATTGGCCTGATGCGGCTTAAGCATCGATGTTGAATGGGCAGTATTGGCCTTGTGGCTGGCCGTCGAAGTGGCCGGATGACCGGGTGTACTACGTGTAGTGGTGGATGTTGAAGCGGGTGATTGAGATTCAATATTTTGGGGACTAGTGGCTTTAGTGGAAGTCAAGTTGGAAGCGAAAGAGAGAGCGGAAGATGCTGTAATGCCGCCATAGGTGAGTGGAAAGGATACAGGAAAGAAATCACCGGCATCCACATTGGAATTCTCCTGCTGCAAATGCAAATGATGGTGATGATGATGGTGGTGATGATGATGCAACAAATGATAGTGCAGTAAATGATGCTGGAATTGTTGAACATTTTCATAATTGACACGGCCATGGCCATGGTGATGATTATGATGCTGTGTTTGTTGCGCATCCCGCTGCTGCTGTTGTTGCAATTGTTTTTTCTTTTTGCGACGCCTACGACCCTTTTTCCGCTTCTTAACTTCAGCAGAAGTGTTAAGCTCTGATATTTCGCTGGCATCTGCCAATTCTCTTTTCATCATTTCGTTTGGTATGCGCACATACATGGCCAAATTGCGTCTAGCTCTTGCTATCAAATCTTTGTCGATGTCTATACCTAAAATCGATTTCGGAGCCAGTTTTCTGGCCACCGAAATTGTCATGTGACCTACGTTACAGCCTATATCTAAAATATCCTTATTTTGAAATAATTCGGGAAATTGTAGAAACACTTGTAAGCGTATGTCCATGAATTCATTTAGATGCCGGAGACCAGCATAACGATCATAATTTCCATAGCGATACTTTTTGCCATCGATGGTAAATTTGGGTAAAGATTTTACTGAAATATTTGAGGAGATTATTTCCTTTTTAACGGTTTCAGCCAGAATTAGAGCATTTTTGTTATCAGCGGCTTCATTTACTTGTTCGATTATTGAATCTGGTTCGCCAGTGGCAGTTGAAGTTGCTACGGAGGCTGCACTCAGGGGACTGCCCAATAAAACGCTAGTTTCCGAAAATATATCCACTTTTGGAAATTCGGGTGTATCGTCACGTGGTATTTCTGGGGGAAATAAAATGAAAGAAAAGGTATGTATATAAATTCAACTATTTTATTTCTAGTGTTTTTTATGGGAATTGTTACAATTTAAGTTTAAAAATTTTTTTAAACGCACTAATAATAATCCCAAATTAATATTTTACTTATTAAGTAAAATATTTTTTTTTATTAAAAATACATTGCAATTGATTATTGAGGGGGGTTTAGCTGATTCCTATGCGCATTTCACTGTTGCTAATGCAGATCATCAGGGAACCTTTACCCAAGCTTCTTAGAACAACTAGAGTTATTATATTATAAACTTTCATTTAAACAAACGAGAAGCTCAATAACAAATAACAAAGTTGAAACAAGAACTCAATAATCAACATGTTTTTTATTTTCTTACTTTACTATTGCTACATTGGCTGACTTTTTTTCAGCTTCAAATTGTAGTCGTAAAAGTATGTAAAATAAAATAAATGTAAATAACAATAACAGCTATTTAAGAATAGAGTGTTGCCACACAACTATTTTTTTGACCGGGTGCAGTCAAGTTAATAATTAGTGTTTTTTATGGGAATTGTTACAATTTAAGTTTAAAAATTTTTTTTAAACGCACTAATAACCCCAAATTAATATTTTACTTATTAAGTAAAATATTTTACTTATTAAGTATTATTTCTAGTTGTGACAATTAATATAAATAAAATAATTAGTGCTCTTAACACGTCAGTTACTACGTTTATACGCGCACTATTTGCAAATAAAAATATTTGCAAGTTTTTTTTTTAAATTACCAAATTATTCAACACATACACGACCACATAAAGCAGAGCTGCCCACAGATACAAAACCGAGAGAAATGTATAAGCGTATGTGTATTCATTTGTATAAAAAGCCGATTGATGTTCGGCATAAAGAGAAGGACAAAAATGCCAACAATTGTTGCTTTGCATTTAGTTATCGATATCGATTACACTGCTCAACAGTGAAGAAAAAAAACACACAAAGGGTAATAAAACCCTATACTCCGTTTGGCGTTTTTGGTGATAAATTTTGTTTATGCGCCTCCAAAGATATCGAAAATCAGTACGAAAAATTTTAAGATACAAAGTGGTCTTAATGTGCTAATTTACGATCGCTATACACGTTCAGATTTTATTGATATTTTTACAAAAGTTGTTCAGCTTTATCGTAGCTACAACTTTGCCAAATATTGTCAGCAAAAAAATTAGGAGGAATTTTGAAAAAAGTGAAAAAAAATTATTTCCTTAACTTTTGCAAAAAAAAAAGAGCACGAAGAAATCATTTGTTGTCGTAAAATGTTAATAATATTTGTTCGCTGTACTATTAGCTACACTATTGCTATATATAGTGTAACGCTATCACCAAGTCTGACTTATGATGACACCACTTTTTTTAAGGGCTCACTGATTTTCGAAATCTTTGGTTACCAAAATCGCTAAACTGAGTATAGATAGGGGTTTTTTCCCTTTGATTTTACTATCGAACCTATACTGTCCTGTACGTGTGTTTTTCCAAAACAAGTCTTCGTTTGTTGCATAGTATTATTATGTGCATCTTCGTTACAATTTTCACAAAATATTTCTCATACAGATAGATAGATATTTGTTACACTTTTATGAAATTTAAAAATTGTATTGGAACTTACCTTCAACTAAAATTTTGTTCGAATCCTCTATGGGGCTTAGATCGTTAAGTGCAGTTTCACTAACTGAAGTAGACCTGCGTTGAGATTTTCTAGCGCCTGTAGCAGTATTTCTTGGCGGTCGCTTCCAAGCACCGGGCTGTGGCACCACTGGACTAACAATTTTATCCATCGAATCAACACGAAAGTATTTCTAAAAATCAAAAATTGTTTTATAGAAAAAATATTAAAAAAAAGTAGCGAAAGATACCGTGACATAGCCGACAAAAAAGCTTAAGAGACATAAACTTAAGTTTTTAACTAAAATCGGTTACTTGCGAACGTAAATATCGATTTTCGTCAAAAAAAAAAAAAAAAAAAAAAAAAAAAAAAAAAAAAAACGAAGTCCAAAATATGTGTCATTTAAGCTATTTTAGCGGTTATGTCTCGATATTAGTTTTAGCAACCATTATGGAAATCTATAAGAGATTGAAATAGTTTCCTTAGAACAATTTCCATACAAAAATAGAAACATTTTAATATAGATATATACATATGTACATTTCACTCATTTATGTCAATAGTGTCGTAACTCAAACAAACAATGCATTTGTTTAAGTTAATAATGCGGAATAATTCGACATTTCGCATGTTATCTTGTTGTGTCATACCCGCCAAAAAAAAAAACCTTTTTGAACTTAATTTTTTGACCAAATCCATAGCAAGTAATCGACTTTCATAAAAAACCAAGTTCAAAGAAATGTCTCGGTTAAGTTTTTTTTGGCGGTCATGGCCAAAAATTGATAATGTGTAAAAATTTGATATAAGATGTCTGCATTGAGTTGCACGCAAATTGAAAACTTTATCACATTTTTTGTTGTTGTGTTGTTTATTTATTTTTTTGAGTTGTGACACTATTGAAATAAATGAGCCATTTCTACTTTTTATTATTCTTTCGAAAACACTGTTTTCTTATCTCTTTTTATTATAATTTGTTTTTTTTTATTCTACTCACCTTGCTTTTTTGAGAGTTGCTCTCACTGATTTTGCGTTTTCTACCACCTGCTCCTGCTCCCCCTCCCCCTCCACCAACACCACACCCGCCACTAGCAATTGAGCTGCCACACGACGTCGAGGTGGTAGTACTGACGATACTACAAGTTGTGGTGGATATTAAATCCAAACGTAAATCTCGACATGCGCGTTCTCTGTTAACAGACATATCGGAGACTGCAATAGCAGCAGAGGCAGTGGCAACATCAGAGCTAATAGTGTTGGTGCTGGTGGTGGTGTTTGCGTTTGTCATTTCAACATTTATGTTTTCCTCTTTCGGTTGTAATTCCTGATGTTGTTGCGTTAATTGAACTGGTGTAGTTGTGCACAGATGATCTGCTACTTGGATGTTGTATTTGTTGTCTGTGGCAGTGTTGTTAGTGGCAGCGACGGATATGGCGGCATTAACAACAGCAGCAGCGGTAGCTGCAGTGGTTAACGTACTGGGCACCGTGGAAATGCTAGTATCAGTTTTACTATCAGCAACTGAAAGCTGCAGCTGTGGTGAACTCAACTCGTTCTCCTCAGTCAATTCATCGTCTTCACTACCCGCCGAATTGGCCGAAATGTGGGGGTCTTGTTTACCATAATCCATTGAAATTGAGACGCCCTTTTCAGTACTGAATGTGCTGTTCATCAGAACCGTTGTTCGTTCGTCCAGAGAATCGATGGTGGTTGCAGTACTTGTAGTAGAGTTTAGGGAATCGTAACGTCGGCGTTTGGGCTTGCGATTTTTACGATGTCTGTGTTTGTGCGTTTTATTTTGCCCTATTCTTAAGCCCAAGGTCAGAGAGGCCTGAAGACTGATGCTCCGTTTCATGGGTGAGGTCAATTGTTTTTCGTATTCCATTGAATCGACCGGGTCCAAGAGATGTAGTGGATCATGAATATTGGGCGGTATAATAACCTCTACCTTGGGTGGTGTAGTTATGGGAGATTGTCGTGGCGTAGTGACTGGCGTGTTGCTGTTTGAGGAGACATTCGACGCTTCGTTTTGCAGCGAGCTTAAGTTTAATGGATCCGATATATTTCCACCTAGAAGAAATTTTGTTGGCGGTATAAAATTGCCCTTGCGTAGTCTTTTGTCTGGCAAAAAGAATTTCGAACGCAAGCAGCAAATATGTAGCGATGAGGCCGCACTAGAGACTGAAGAATTATTAACCGAGCTGGCATCTTTAGTGTTATGCGATGAGCAGCCATTTATATGACAGCATGTAAGATTAGCGCTGGAGACAGCGGCTGCATTCCCAGCTCCGGGCCCTCCAGCGCCCAAATTGTTGTGAGCCGAACCAGCACACAAAATGTGATGATGATTGCCGCCTAAATTGCCACCACCTGAACGATGTGGTGGCAAAGGTTTTTTATGCAATTGCTGTTGTGTTGGCTTGCAATGAATGTGGCCATAACCTAGTTTTTCTGCAGCCATGACCGATAAACAAGACGGTGGAAAGCCACCTTGGCCGGCTGGCATACGGGTGTCAATGTTATTGAGGGCATTAGTATTTGCACCATGATGTTGGTTATGATAATGTTGGTAGTGTTGATGTTGATGGGGAGCAAGGGAGTGCTGGTGATGATAATGACCTCCTACTTGATTTTTGAGATTTTGTATGTTTTCCAAATCGGCTTTGGCGGCGTTGACTGATAGATTTGTATTTATTTTTGTTTCCTTTTCTTTTTCTTTTTCCTTCTCATTTTCATTTTCCGTAATACTTGATGTTGCGTCTGCTGCATTTGCCAAAGCAGCGCCTGTTGTTGTGTTGGTGTCTGTGTTTGAGGAGGTTAAATTGTTGCCTATGGTATTATTAATATTATTATTATTATTATTGGTGGAGGCATTGTTTTGTTTACCCGATCTATGTTGACGTTTGTTCCAGCATTTATTCTTTTTATTGTTATTTAGACTTGCATTGGCGGCAGTTGTATTACCCGAGGTGGTTGTCGATGACGTTGTATTGTTGCTTGCGGAGTTTGCCGATGATGATGATGACGATGATGACGATTTTTTGTGCTTAAAAAATTGTTGTGGTGCACGAAATTGATGTTGTTGTTGTTGCTGCGCTTTTAATTTATTTGTTGCCGAAGGCGTCATTGAAGTTGCATGTTTAACAACAATTGTTGTTGCTGCCGTTGTTGTTGATTTTGCCGCTACATTCGTTGTTGTATTATCAATGTTTGCATTGTGATTTTCATTCTTGAATGGTTTATTTTTATTACCAGTTTCGATTAAGACTGTACCGGTTGTTTGACAATCACCAGGACTATCAAATTTTTTCAAAGTTTCCATTGCATTTAATTTTATTTCTATTTATTTTTTTCTTTTACAGTTTATTTCTTCCTTTACATGGTTTTTAAAATATATTTCATTATTTTTATTAACTACAGTTTAGTGATTTAATTTTCTGCAAACAAAAATAAAACTATTTAAAACTTTGCTACTTTTCGAATTTATTTAGTTAGTAGCTTTATGACAAGGACACATGCAAGTATTCCCAAGCTGCCAAATAGTGATAATATATGTATGTATGTACATATGTATGTAAAAACCTAGAAACTTACAACCGAGTGTGAGTAATGTATTTGCTAAAAAATTTATTAGAGTGAATTTCTCACTGTAAGCACAATAATGTGGGCCTTAATAGAATTTTATCGTACGTAAAAATGCGACCCAATTTTATCGAAAACTGTTCCGCACTAAACGTTTCCGAGTAGGAATATTCTTGTTTTTCTTTTAAGTTTGGGCAAGTAATCAAACAATCAGTTGTTTGTAAATAATAGGTGTGTTCCACAAGATTTTGTACAAGTTCGGACTAATGAGAGAAAAAAGAAAATTACTCTCTGAATATGCAAAAGTTATCCAAAATTGCTGGAACGCAAAAAACCATAATTGCACATCTTGAAATATTAATGTTGCTTACTTTTTACATTAAATTTAATTCTAGTGATTTTAGTCGCTTAAAACGCATAACATTATATAAACAAAAAATTTGCATCATTGGCAACCAAAACCAAAACCAAAAAGTGAATTATTTAAAAAGAGCATTTTTTATATTAAAGAAATGGAGAAATATGTACAAATGCATTTACAACTTCAACTTTGTTCAAAAAAACTTCCATTTTGCTTTTTAATAAATTTGTGTGTAAAAACTTTTTACCTATATTTGCAAATTTTCTGAATAATTTTTCAGTTTCACATGTAAACAAAAAACAGATGATTATTTAATTCTTCTCCGAACTTACCCAGAAGAAAAAGTTCGTACTAGTTTGTACAGGAAATGAAAAAAATTTTTCTCTCATTCGCTCTCAAAATTGCACAAAAATTGCTATCTGGAACGCTTTCGGATAACTTTGTACAAGTTCGGACTGTTTTGTTATGCATCTGGAACAGACCTAATAATAGACTAAGATATTAAAGAGTCCTACCTAAATTAAGGTGGAAGTACATAACACGCGTTCAATGCGCTAATGCGATACACGCGGCTGTCAAAAAAGTTGAAATAGTGTGTTTTCATAAGGCTGGCGTACCTCGCAAAAAGTTGAACATTCTTCAACTTTCACGCGTTGTATACAAAATGACAGCTATTATTGCCAGATTCATAAGCTAACATACACAAAAATGATTAGAAATTAATTTTTTTATTAAACAATGGATAAAAAAAAATGCATTAAATGAGTTAGAAAAATAAAACGTAAATGCGAGACAAAAAAAAAATGGCCGACAAAGGCTATAAATTTTACAACTAAAAACAAATCAAAAGAGTGTTGTGTAACTTTCCATTTGTATAGCGTTAAACGTTTAACAAGCCAGAAAAGCGTTGCCGCGTAATGCGTGGTATGTACTTCCACCTTTAGAGCGTCAAGCCTTGTGTTAGCAGCAGCGTACGTATTTTTAGTTCATTTAAAGGTATAAAATATTATTTGAATGTACTGAAAATATTTACGTACCCTGCTGCTAACGCAACGCTTGATGCTCTAATTTATGTTGGGCTACTAATATCAATTCATATTTAAAAGTATAGTTTTTCATTAAAAGAAAATAATCCTTACTTAGTCCTAGTTTGCACTATGCAAGACTTATTGCTAAGCTGATTAGTTTGAGATATAGAGAGACGTTTCTTTTCCCCTTGTCTCTCTCTCTCTCTCTCTGTCTAACAAACTAATCAGCTTAGCAATAAGTATTGCATAGTGTAAACTAGAAGTTAATATTTTAATGTGAAAGTGAGTTTGTTTGTTTCTTTGTGTGTTTGTTTGTTTGTAAAGCTTTCACTCCAAAACCGCTAAACCGATTTCGAAAATTCTTTCACCAATAGATGGCTGCATTACCAGCGTCATATATAGGATATTTTTTATCCGGTTCGGAACCTGCATTTTTGATATGGTGAGGGTAATTTTAGTTTCGGGTTTGATTGTTTAACCACTTTTATGTATTTTTTAAACAGATCAACGCGAGCGGAGCAGAGGTATAATAATAATACCAGCGGAGTTCACGGTTGGCCTTGTAGATCTTTTACATATTGTTACCTTGATAAATTTTGTTAAATTTAAAGCAGTGACGGCCAACTGTTGTTGAAACGACGAAGTTTGGTCGGGTTTCACACACACACAGCACGAACGTTTACGAAACAAAAAAAAAAAAGAGAGGAAAAAACAAAAAAATTCACTCAGTTGCATACCAGCATCAACAAAGTCAGGTTGTCGTTGCTTTGTTTGATAAATTATGATTAAATTTTATGAAATAGGTACACTGGTAAAATATTCAAACAGCACATTAAAATACAACTTATATATATTATATTTCTATTTTAAATAATTGATTTAAAATTAAATAGATTTTATTTAATAATATTTATTTTATTAATTTAAAATTTTTAATTAAATAAAATTTTTTAAAAATTATATAAATTTAATATATTAAATTTTTGATTTTTAATAAATATATTTTTTGATTTTCATTCAGTATGTGGGATATTGGTTGGGAAAATTCATTTTTATTTTCATTAAATATTTTTAATGAAGCAGAATGCCTTGTTTGCAACCAAAAAATTAAAGAGAAATTTGCATGCAATTTAAAGCGGCACTATAACCGCCACTCAGATATGCATTCTCTTACTGGAATTGCTAGGTCTAATTTAATTATCAAGTTAAAAGAAGATTTAAGAATTAAATATAATCAGTTCATGAATACCAATCATGACCAAATCATTTCCTCAACAAGTGGTCAACTCAAGGCGACCTATACAATTTCCTTAGCCTTAGCTAAAAAAGGTCGACCTTTTGAGGATGGGGAATTATGGAAAGAAATTTGTATTTCAGTTTTTCCATTTTTATAAATAGTAAAACACTCCAACAACGCAAACAAAAGAAAACAAATGCATTTCTCCATGTGTATATTTACCAATATACACTCTCACTTTTGTTAAACACAACTAAACATTCTCATTTGTCTTTTTGGCCACCACTGATTTAAAGCAAAGCAACAATAATTTACCAAAGCTACAAGATGTAAATTATCTACAAGGCCAACCGCGAATTCCGCTAATATAATTTTTTTATTTGAAAAATTAAAAACAAAAGTTATAAACACTCATTTGTACGAGTATGCATCGTTATTTTATAAATAATCGAGTGTGATTTTTATTCCACGTGCGGAATCGTCATAGAGTTGTTGTTGGAAATATATATTCCTAGCAACAATGCTATGGCCATCCTGAACGATTTAATTTCACGAGGAATACAGAACATGCCCAAATATTTTATTTTATGTATGGCCCAATTCATACGATGATTTAAAAATCTTGTTTTATTTTTGATTGCGCTGATTTACACGGGCATAATTGTGCTGGCATAACATGCCAGTTTGTTGGTGAGAGAGGCAAAGAGAGTGGTTTTGCGGTTGGCATAACTTTTCAACCAGCTTCAACCAGCGTGACCGTTTGACCGACTAAAGTGGCAATTTGCCACTTTTTCGATTGCTTTTCCCCTTTTTCGACTGCCTTGCCACTTTTTGACCCGCTTTATTTAGGGTGAGTTATATGAAAATACATTAAAAATAAAAAGTTTAGTGCAGTTTTCTCGTATTTTTTTTAATTTTGCCCTTTTTCTTTGATAAATCCCCTATTTGGTGCCACTTTTTGAAAAATGTCATCGGTCACCCTGGCTTCAACCCCGCATTAGCAGCATAAAACCAATACACACACAACTTAAAAAACAGCTAACATTTAAATGTTAAATGAATACTAAAAACACTAACACACACACACAGCTATGTATACGAATACATTTTTTGCCAGATGAATTAGTCTCGTGTAATTTGGAAAAGAACAAAAATTGTGCGTCTTAAAAATTGTTCTCGTCTAAGCTACCTCATTCTCTTTTAAAAGTTGCTTCCAAAAACATTTTACATTCATACAATGATTTTTTCCATGTTTCTAGTTTTTACTTTTTTTTCTTCCAAAAATTGTGTCAGTGTTGCCAGTAGCTTAAAAAACCCCCTTTTTTCATTTCATGTTAAAAAATGTCCCCCACACGAAAATCTACAAATTTTAGTAATTTAATGTAAAGAAAGATAAATTAAAAACATTTAAGGCCTTAACTCTTGAAGCAAGTCTGAGTTTATTGGAGAGAGAGGAAAGAAGAAAGAGGAGGGGTACTGACTTGCTTGTACAGAAAAGTTACTTCAATTCTCTTTTGTTATTTCATTCGCAGCATTAAAACAATAGGAAAATTGAACAAGAAACCGTCTGAGTGTAAACAAACGAGCAGTTTTAAAAGAGAATTGAAGATAATTGCTTCAAGAAAAACTGCTAAGTCTAAAACATGACTAATGATCAAACAGAATTACGGCATAAACTCATTTTCCATAAAAATTGACACAAAATAGTAGCGCCAGAAAGCAGTCGAGAGATCTATTTTATTTTGACAGCTTTTTTTCTTATCCTCTCACATATAAATAAATATTCTCTCAGCAATATTACCAAAGACAGGCACTGCGACACCAAACTAATTGGATAAAAGTAGGGATGCCAATACCGAAATCCCGAATACCGAAAACCCGGGATTATTCTAAAAAACTGAATCCCGAATCCCAGGATTTTTAAGCAGAAATCCCGGGATTTTGGTAACATTAAAAATCTGATTTTTTTTATTAAATGCAACTATGTTTACGTTTGTAAATAAACATGAGTTTCCCAGTTAAAAATAATTTTGAATATTTGAAATTCAATCATAGTAGGCATAAATCAAATTCTTTTTACTGGTTATAAAAAGAAGTCGTAGGCGAAAAAATTATTAGTAATGAATTTTGTACCACACAAAACAAAGTCTTCCGACTTTCGGTTTGGTGTTTTTTTTAGTGGATGATAATGGAACTACGCACGTAAAAAGCAAATTTTGCAAAAAGGTATTAAAAACTTTATGGAGGTTCTAGGTTCAAAGGTCTTTTGACACATATTAATGTAAGTATACTTTGTCAGATAAATATTTGAAATAAAATGTTTTAAATATTTTTATAGACCCATGATATTCAGCTAGAAAAGCGACATGAGAAGGTTGCACCTCAACCAAAAATACTAAAAATTACCAACTTCCTTGCCCCACAAAAAGAGGTGTCGCTTGGCGCTATCAAATAAAACCCAAGGAAGTAACGGCCAAATAGGAAAATGAAACAAAGCCCAACAAAATTAAGGAATTTCTAATTGGGCTTTATTTCATTTATATTGGGTGTTATTTCATAAATTTGCTCTTTGCCTCAATTAATTTTTTTTGGGTTTTATTTTTATTTCTTATTTGGGCATTATTTCATTGGCCATTATTTCATAGCGCAATTACAATACCAAACGAACGTTGTTTTTCGTCAGCAGCTTATGTTTGCATTAAAATAAGATCTCGATTGTCGGCTGCCACCCTAGATGCATTAATTTTTTTAAGAAGTGTCTTAAGAGACGACTTAATATACAAATATTACTTCCATATTACTTTAAATTATTCCTACCAATAATACATTAAAAATGTTTCATTTGGTTCTGTAATGAATTTAACTTTTTTTCATGAATTAAGAATTTTTTTTAATACTTATACTTACATTAATAATAAATTATAATTCTAAAAGCTAATAAATGAGATTATCTAATATATTTTAGTTTATAAAATCCCGAAAAATCCCGATCCGTCCCGGGATCCCGTTTTTTTAAATTCAAAATCCCGAATCCCGGGGTTTAAAAAACCTAGTCCCTTTTGGCATCCCTAGATAAAAGTCTATGTAATTTCGAGCAAAAACAAATTTTGAAACGGTTTAAGAGCAAAAATATATTTTTGGTATAGTTATTTTTACATTTATGCACAAAAAATGCAATATGAGAATAAAAAATACCTACATTTTGTTCAAAATAAAATATTTTCCGATATTCCCTATACTCATATATTAGTGACAAAAATACCTACAGGTAACACTGTTTTGTATTAAAAAAAGCTGTTGTCGCATTCAATGGAAAAATAAAATAAAGCAACATAAAAAAAATTAAAATATGTGTAAAGAAAATTTGAAAAAAAAACTCGTAGAACGGAAAATGTGATTTTTTTCTTCCCTTTTTGCTTTTCTATACCGTTCGCCTACAAACTCCAAAAATCGTGTTTCAAAAAATCATTGAAAAATCAACGTTTGAATTACGTGTATGTATATGCGATTTTAATTAAAATCATTATCAAACTCAATACCGTTTTTTTTACTTTTATCAAGATTTCTTATCCAAAAACAAAAACTATTGACTGAAATTATTCCTAAACTACAACCAAACAACAGCGATATAGCTAATTCACACATTTTTTTAAGTACATCAGTGTAATTTTTAGTACAATTAAAAAAAAAAAAAACATAGTTGCATTACTAAGGGAACATTTTTCGGTCCGATATTAAGGTTAGTTTATTTCTCCAATTAGCTAATCCGAAAATTAACTTAATCTCACATCAAACTTCATTTTGCATGTAGTATTGACATACTGAGGAACAAAATATTGACAACATTTTCTGTGCAGAAGTCATTCATATATGTTATTAACACACTTTGATTTTTTGTGGAATGAAGAAGAAACTGCTATATTTTATTATTTACAAGTAAAATATCTGCTAGATTTTGTTCTAAATCTCATAAGCAGTAAATTTTGCTCAAATATAAGCGCACTATTATATATTTTTTAGTTTTCATTGTGACATTTTTTGTCATCTATTTTCCTTACTTTGCTTTAAGTTTATTTGTTGAAAAAAAAAAATGTAAGGCTGAGTTTACATCTGGCATTTCTTGTGTGTCATTCGCCCAAAAAAGCGTAACCAACTAACTACTAATGAAAAACTGTTTGAATCCGACATATGTTTATTGATTTAAACAGTTTCCAATCATGTTGGATTCTATAAAATTGTCTATTAAGCTATGTACAGACGATTGTCAGATCTTACAATATTGTCAGATCTGGCAATGTGCTGACAATGTACTGGCAATCGAAAATTGCCAGTACAATATTCCTTGTCAGTTCACACGGTTGTAAGAAAATCTTACAATTTATTGCCAGACGGTGTATGACAATAAGTTCATCTGACAAAATTGTCAGTCGAAAAATTGTCAGTTCACACGGATGTCATATGCACAAATTGTAAGATTTGTTGTTATGCGTTGCCAGACTCAAAGCATTTGTTAGAAATTGTTAAACATCAATCGTTTGTGTTTGTGTTAAATGTAAAAAGTGAAAGTATAAATTATTATGGACCATAAAGAAGCAATTGCAATGATTTTGTGTGCATATATTTTATTATAAATTTTTTCTTTAAAATCAAGCGTGTGCAGTGTTGCCCATTGAAAGAATTCTCTTACAATGACGCCATTGTCAGATGCATAAACTTCGCACATCTGACAATATTAAAATGTCTGACAAATATCTGGCAATAATTTTACAATTTGTTCACACGATTGTAAGATGTCTGACAATTTCTTGTCAGCTGCTAGTCTTGCAATGGACTGACAATGCTTTTTCTGGCAATGATGTCTGACAAAAATTGTCAGTTCACACGGTTGTCAGAAATTTTCAGCACATTTTACTGGCAATATTGTAAGATCTGACAACCGTTTTTCATTAGTAATTAGTGGTTACGCTTTTTTTACGCTTGTGTGGCACATGGCACACAGATGGAAACCCGGCCTAAGTTTAAATGACTTTTTTATTATATATTCCTGGATATCCACTTATTTAACTTTCCAATAAAAAATTTTCTTTCAATTTGCCCTCATTCAATATTTACACACACAAAAGGGGCAAAATGAAAGTGAACTGAAAAGCATCTACATATAGATACATATGAAAAACTAAATTCAAACATAAGGAAAAAATTAAATACAGGGTACAAATTCAACACCATGTGCATATATGATCAATTTATAAACACAATTTTGGTTAAAACCAAACAAAATTTATATGTAAAAATATCTCGGCGGTTGTAATGGGCTTTACGCATGCATACAATTACATAAGTATGTAAGAAAAGTAACCACAAGCAAAAAGTTTATATGGAAACATAAAAGATATTACGAGTACAAACCCACCTCTAAGTCTTAAAGAAAAATCTCCCTCCCCCCTCCCCCAAGCAAACCCAATTGCGTGATTTCAAAAACTCGTGTTACAAAAATATTGTTTCGACAATTTAACTACAATAATCTAGTCACTTTTTGCGTTCGTGAATAGATATTAAATTAACTTTAATCTTTTTCGGGAAAAAATACAAACAGAAAGAACTATGAGAAAACTATATAAATTATACGAGGTCAGTCCCAAAACTAGCATACAGACATTGCTTAGCAAAAAAAAAATTAAAAATTCCATATACATTAATATCCAAATAAATATTTTTATTTAAAATGTTTTCTTCTTCCTTACCATTGAACTTATCTAGGCGCACGGCAGATGAAAAGCTTCCGGAGATATAGAGGTGCAAAAAGTGCATATTTTAAGACATACTCACTGACCACTGACACACTCATCAAATTGATGAAGCACTTCCGCTATAGCTAGAGAGCTAAAATTTGGTGCACGAGAAGATCTAGGTGAGCAAAGAAACAGAAAAATCTGAAAACCCGAAAATTTTAGCAAGGAGGGCGGGGCTACGCCCATAAAAATTAAAATTTGTGCTATTGAGCTGAAATTCGATACAGAGCTAGGTCTAGATGAGGAATAAAATAAAAAAATCTGAAAACCCGGAAATTTTAGTCAGGAGGGCGGGGCTACGCCCATAAAGGTCAGAATTAGAAATCCTATTCTAAGGCGCTTCGTGGAAGCTATTTTATTGAAATTCGGCATATATACTGCGGTAATGCAAGGCTATAAATTTTTCTTTAAAATAGTGGGCGTTGACACGCCCATACAATTTAAACCTCATCAACCTATTTTTATCCGTTTGTAACGAAACTAGACGCGAATAATAAGCACTGACCCAGAAAAATTTTGACTTTGGAAAAGTGGGCGGCGTTACGCCCATAAAAATTTAAAATTAAAAGTTGCGCTAAGGAGCTGAAATTTGATATACAAGTAGGTCTAGGTGAGAAACCAACTAGAAAAATCTAAAAACCCGAAAATTTTAGTTAGAGGGGCGGGGCTGCGCCCATAAAACTTAAAAATTAAAAGTTGCGCTAAGGAGCTGAAATTTGATATGCAAGTAGGTCTAAGTGAGAAACAAACTTGAAAAATTTTAGAACCCAACAAATTTTACCAGAATGGGCGGGGCCACGCTAATATTGTCTATAACTAAATACTTAATATACAGCTTTTAATTCAAGCCAATTTAGATCTTGCATCACCCTAAAAATTGGGCGTGATCACTCCCATTAAGTGTTAGCCTTGTGTTTAATCTACATCGGTCTAGCATATTTTAAAATAAAAATTAGCATGAATTATAAGCGCTGCTCACAACAAAATTTTGAGTTAGGAATAGTGAGGAGAGGTAATGCTGATAAAATCTAAAGATATAATTCGCGCTAGAGAGCTGATATTTTATACTCTAGTAAGTGTAGCTGCGTAAGCCAATGGGAAAATCTTAAAATCAAAAAGTTTTACCCGGTATGCGGGGCCACGACGTTAAAACTCCAATTAGCACTAGCGATCTTAAATTTGATACACAAATAAATCTAGATAAGAGATCACTAAGAAAAATCTGAAAACCCAGAAGTTGCTATCAGAGGGCGGAAACAAGCACTTCAAATTCAAAATTAACATACATTTTATTAAAACTTTTCATACACATTGCACTTATCCAAAAAAAATTCCCTATTTTGAAAAGTAGCCGTGACTTCACCCATAAATCTTAGCTTTTTCGTTCAGGTACTTCGGCTTAGCAGTTTTTAATTTAATACTCAGGTATTTGTTATTAACTTTTTAATACCAAACTTTGCATGAACCATAAGCACTAGCAGATATAAAAGTCAGCGGGGCCAGGCTCATGAAAATTTTATGTAATATTATACTATAGAGAGCTGATATTTTGTACACAAATAGTAATTGATTTACTCAATCGAAAAATCCAAAAATTAAAAGCACCAGCTACCCTATTGAAACTTTGCATGCACATTAGGCATATCCTTTTGATTTATGTACTTCGGCTAAGCAGACTTTATTTAACATGTAAATATATTGAGAAAATAGGCATGGTCATGCCCAGTAAAATTGACGCTGTATTTTACATGTTTCTTCCAGTCGCCTCTTACCAAATTGCATACACACTGGCGACCCTTTGTAATGACACAATGGTGCATATTTAAGGTCAACAATTCAACACCCATCACACTCTTACCCACTATTTTATATAACTCTGCCATTTTCAACTGGAGCAGTGATCATGACTAGAAAAATAATACACTAGAAATTTTAAGTTTAAAAAGTGTTATTATAGAAATCTTTTCAAAAAGTAATCAGATCCTCACAAAAACATAAATGTGAAAAACGGCCAAGTTCCTATCCAAAATTTCGGCCATTAAAAGTTGTGAGATATAAATTTTGACCAAGTTCTTCTTTGCCACAATATCTAACACAGAAATATATTAAGCTAAGTCTAGACGATATGTTGAATCAGCAAATATATGCGTACATTAATATGCTTTAAAATAACAACAAATCCTGCTGTCAGCATATATGTATATATGTTAGGCGTCTACACAGTATGCTGAAACTACCAAATTTTTTACAGTCAACATATGTCAGCAAATGTAATACAACATATGATTTACCATAAAATTTTTGTGTCTACATGATTTGTTGAATTTTGTATACTGATATATATGTTGAATCATGTGAGCATTTGCTTAGATATAAAATAAATTGTACAATTACAATAAATCTATGTTTGTATATCAATTATCGCTTTCAGTGCAAAAAATTTATATTTTTGGTTAATAAAAATTAGTGCAATTATACATGCATATAAATAAAAAAAAATTGCGGAATAACGGAAATTGGCGAAAAGCTACAACAGCAGGATGACAAAGTCCAATAATGTTTTAAACTCTTCAAAATTATTAAAACTGCTAAAACCCACGCAAAAAGCCGCTTTTATTGCGAAGATTGCAAAAAATCGCGAAAATTTTCAAAATTTTGAACAAGCCATAATATGGATTAAAAATCGCTAAAACTGTAAAAAAAATTCGGCAAAAATTACGTAAATTTGCAAAAATTTATTAACAGCGGGATGATAAAAAAAAAATCGTCAAAACTGCCAAGAAGCTGAAGACATGTAAAAAGTCGCTTTTATCGCGAATTTTTGCAAAAAAAAATCGCGAGAAGTTACATAACTTTAAACAAGCCATAATATTGGACAAAAATCGTCAAAACTGTAAGGAATGAAAAAAATTCAATAAAAATCGCAAAATGACGAAAATTCGCAAAAACTTACCAACAGCGGGATGGTGACAAATTCTATTATTTTTTAAACATCGCCAAAGCTTTTAGGAGGCTGAAAGCATGCAAAAAGTTGCTTTTATTGCGAAGTTTGCAAAATTGGAAAGAAACTGGAATAAGAGTGATAGTCTTCTTCAGAATCGCCTAAAATTATTTTTTAAGAAATTGTAATTTCCCTTATTTTTTACTCACCCCAATTCACATTTCTGCAGTATATTTTTCGCATAATGCAGAATTTTTGTGTTTTTTTTCTTTTATTAAACTATTTTCGTTATTTTAATGTTTACGTTATTTCTATTTTAAAAATGACAAATAAGGCAGCACTGCTCATACATGAGCAGAGTAAAAATATCAATTCTATATGCTATCAAATTTGCCGTATGCCGAAAAGCTTACATAGGCTTTTCAACAAATAACATATCTGATAGCATACATAGGAAATTTGTTACAAAGTAAAAATATGGTGTCTACACGATATGCTAAAATCTTGAACATATGTTTGTTGACAACCTTAACAAATGACCTTCATATGTTGCTAAGCATACGAATATTGAAAAAATTTTGTGTCTACACGCTATGTTGGCACTGGTAACAAAATTTTCATCATAAATATGCTGATTCAACATATCGTCTAGACTTAGCTTTATGTCTGATAAAAATTTGTAATCGTAAGGGTGTCATATAATTTCTAGATTATCTGCTAACTTGGAAATTTTTTTCCTTTCTAAAAAAGGAGAGAATAATGTATAAATGTTTATTTCTTTACATTGATAAAAATGTTGTGAAGATGGCAGATTATCTAGAAATTATATGACACCCTTACGATTACAAATTTTTATCATACATAATATATTTCTGTGTTAGATATTGTGGCAAAGAAGAACTTGGTCAAAATTTATATCTCACAACTTTTAATGGCCGAAATTTTGGATAGGAACTTGGCCGTTTTTCACATTTATGTTTTTGTGAGGATGAATATTACCAGCGTTGTCAACTCCGTGCGTTTCGCACCATTTTGGGTGCTTTTTGAAATTGTTTGTGCGAAAAATTCCTTAGTTGGTGCGTGGTGCGCTTTTTTTAAATTTCGGTGCGTTTTTTAATTTTTGGTGGCACCAACGCAAATTTAACACAACAATGGGCTAAAACCGGAAAATTCTTGTTGTAAAACTTACCAACTTCCTGATAGTGTTAATTACCATATTAATACTAATGATGTTTACAAAATAACACAATTTGGAATGAAATCTGTTTTATGGCCCAATGATAACAATAATGATGAAAATATTAGCTTTATTTATTTGGAATAATTAATTTTTGGTCACTTTTTAAAAAGTTTTAAACCGAATTTATAAAATCAATATACAAAAATGTATCATCTTGTATGTACAAATGAATTCAAAGATACGTATGTGCCCTTAATTATGAAAGTTGTATAAATCTTATATTTCTTTGGTCGAGATATTTAGTAGATTACATTGGAAACAATCCAAAAATAATTTTTTGTTATGCAACAGTTTAATTTAGAGTTGTACTAGTCTGATCAAAATGTACTATATCGAATCAAAAATGGTATGACCTAGACCACTTTCATATGTACACTATGTATGTACGAATTTGTTTATTTTATTTTTTTGTTTGTTTTTTAATTATGTACATATATTGTAAAAAGCTGTTAATTTCTATTGTTATATTTTTAATATGGATATACATATTAAACTTCCGATAAAAAATAATAAATAAAAATATTTCAATAAAATGATAAATAAAGAACTTTTATTAGTTTTGAATCCTTTCTATTAATCGTTGATCTCTTTAAAAAGTTTTGTACAGAATTTATGAAATTAAAAAAAATTATTATCTGTGTAATACAATAATATAATATAATATAAACAAATTTGCTAACTGCCTCTTCCACTATTTCGAAAGAAGGTTTTCGTGCGCATTCTAAGCGAAAGAAAGCTGATTTTCATCTTATATCTTGATATCTTACCTCTGTACGAAATTTGACTCGAACGGCAGGTCGCAAGAAGACGTGTTTTCATACAAATTTTGATACCACTAGTTCGAATGAATTGTCAACAAAGCGAACACCATCTCAAAATCAAGCACTTGCTATTTTGCTTTCTGCTAGCAACATTTATTTGCAAACAATCAGATAAAATTTATGAAATTAATACATATGTTATCATTTTATTTTTTTTATTCAAATTAGATGAATTTACTTTTTATTTGTGTTATTTTAACTATTATTATTGTAGACAAGATAGAATACAATTAAAAGAATGAAGGCAATTTTTTTCAAGTAAGCAACCAAATACAAATTAACGGTATCACATTTTTTTTTGCATTTACATTGCAGCTTTAGGCTGCTGACAGAGTGACCGCTAGAAGCTATACTATAAGATGGCGCTACAATGTGCTACAAACCACCGCCTGTGGTTTCTTATGTGATCGCTCAAATGATGTCAGAGTGCGAGCGAAGCGAGATGCGAGTGTGTGCTACAAAGCAGGTTGTGTAATGGTTTCTAGCACGTTTTGTTTTTCTGTCGTGGCATTTTCTTGTTTTCTTTTCTTTGTGAAATTTTGATTATTTAATAAACTTTCGTGTATTAAAATCAAATAAAAATTAAATTAAACAAAATATAAGAAACTTGTGTGTTAAAAAATCTTGACGTAATGGAAGTGGATACCGAAAAATCGCTTTGTTCAATATAGCGTTCACTCTGACATCTTATAGCATGGCATAGCACAAAATATTATGGCTTCTATTATCGTTTCGCTTCTAGCGGCCACTCTGTAATCAGCCTTAGATTATGTTTAATATATTTTTTTGCCGTTCGTTATACAGAGCACACATTTATCAAAACATTCGCTTTATAAAGTAGAACCAAATGCTAGAAATATATTCTTAGCAAGTTTTTGTTTTTTATTTTGTCATTTTTTCTTTATCATTCGTTATATCCAGTACAAAATTGGGATAGTATTCGCTACATAAGGCTGTTAATGTAAAAACTTGGACGTTCGTTATATCGGATTTTCGTTAAAGCGAGATTCGTTATACCGAGATTTGCCTATACTTTGATTTATAAACACGTAAAACAAAATATTGACAAACGTAATCATAAGCAAAAGAAAACTGACGACATAATGGAATGAAAATTTATTAAAGTTCGAGCGACTAGTTTTCTTTCTCAAAGGTTTTCTTTCGACATAGTGGTTTTATTTTTTTTTAACGCTGAACTGTAAAATCCTGTTTTAGTGTTAAATTTTTAACACAAAAAAATAATGTACTTTTATGCAAAATTAATTCAATAAAGATTTTAAACTAAAAAAAAGAAATTCTATGATTGGTGCGTTTTTTTTGTAAATGGCGCGTTTTTATTTTCTCCATTTTGGTGCGTTTTGAAATTTCAAAGTTGATAACGCTGAATATTACCATGAAAAAAACATCTCAATGTCTTTTAACGACATATGTATGTACATATTCCCTTTAAAGCAGCGATCCCCACCAGTGTGCACACTTAATTTTTTTTAATTCGGTAGAATCGACAAAAAAATCGGTAGATTTGAATGAAATTCGGTAGAATTTTTTTTTTCAGAGAAAAATAAAAAATAACAATTCAAAGAAACATAAAAAATAACAAAATATATGTACCTATGTACTTATGTACATATAGAGGGTAAGTGCAAGGAGTATCAAACTAAACAGGTTCCAAAAGCGCATTTAAAACTTCACATGTGATTGGAAATTAAACTTAATTAATTATTTCTTAAGTGCGGTCAGGCTTGTGCATGTTGTTTGGCCTTCGAGAGTTTTTCGTCTCGCTTGCACTGGTTGACTGATTTGCCACGGATAACCGTATAATCTTGCGGTTTTTTGTGGAATTTACTCATTTTTCTCAAACGCACTGCGAGAAATTTATTATGTATGCTGTTTATGTTAAAAAATGCTTTTGCTTACATGAAAATTAAAAATTATTTTCTCTTACAAATTGGTTTTTAGTCAGAATTAAAGTGAATAATAATGTTTATTTATTACTTTTTGTGAAATGGTTTTCTAGAAAAAAATTCTTTCATAAAAAAATTATATAAGAATTACTTTTATTAATTGTTTCTGCCTGTGTGTTTATCTTTTGCGCTCACTTACACAACCTTAAATTTATCTTGGTCACCCATGCTTTAAAGCCATAAAAGGCATTAATGGCAATTAAAGCAGTGTTGCCAGTTTAGGGTATTTGTCCCCGAATTGAGGATTTCTTTTCTCTATTGGGAATGAAAATTTCGTGTTGGGGATCTGGGATTTTTGTTGGTGATGATAACCAAATTTTAGGAGATGTTTTGGGGATTTTTTTTATAAGTTTATTTTTTTCACAAAAGAAAAAAGTTTAATCAAAAAACTCAATTTGGGGAATTTCGGGGATGACAAATCAAACATTGGGGATAAGCTCTGGAAAAAATTGGCAACACTGAATTAAAGAGATAATATTTTAAATAGAAAACTACATTTTGAAAAAAAAACAAATAAAATAATGGTTGCTATAAGTGGACCAAACCAAAGTAAAGTTTGAAAAACTTTGTTCAATTAATTGTTTACTTAGCATATGTTTTATTTTCAATTAATATTTTAACTGAATTAACGTTTATTTTCAAAGTGTCCAAATAGAAGAAATTTCTACATGCCAGTGTTGCATAAATAAATAATGCATAATTATATTTTTCAAACGCTCGGCTTTGCGTTTGGTGGGTAGCTCGCAATCTCAATTCATTCACAGTAAACGAATTCATTTACCGCCCACCACTGTATTTGATACAGTAGCGATGTCATTGGCTTGGCTATACATTTTTTCTAGGAGGGGCATTATAACTGTCGATTTTCATGAATAATATTAAAATAAATAATTACATCAAATTTTTAATAATCAGGGAAACCAGAAATATGCTTTAAAAATATTGTTTTATGCGCATTCAATATGCACCAAAGACCTGTACCCCATTTCTGTAACTTGTGAGAAGTTCTCGCATCGAGATAAATTAAATAATTATATTGGTTGTCCTATTTTACACAGGGTTACTCACATAAAAACTTATAAAGGGTGTTTTTTATTGAGGTATAGAACTTTAAGTTGGCATCACTTTTTTAACTGGCGGCCATTTTGTCAGCTGTCAAGTGATTAATATTTAGTTTGGTTTGCCATTTCATCATGAACAGGTTGACAAAAGAACAACGCTTGCAAATCGTGCAAATTTATTTCGAAAATAATGGTTCAGTTCGCGAAGTTTACCGCAAGCTCCGTCCATTTTATGGTCGACATAATCGTCCATCAGAGCAATTAATTCGGTTAACCATGGATCGTTTTCGCACTACGTTTACTCTATGTGATAATACGCATCCGCAGAGACGTCGAACAGTGCGCACCGAAGAAACAATTGCCGCTGTAGAGCAAAGTGTTGAAGAGGACCCGAATGAATCGATTCGCCACCGTGCACAGCAATTGGAGCCGACTAACCGACTATTTTGTTCCCGAATTGGATGGCATGAATGTGGATGAGTTGTGGTTCCAACAAGACGGCGCTACATACCACACAGCGCACGTCACAATCGATTTATTGAAGGAAACATTCGATGAGCGCATAATTTCGCGTAATGGACCTGTCAATTGGCCACCAAGATCGTGTGATTTGACACCATTGGATTATTTTCTTTGGGGATATGTAAAGTCGCTCGTCTACGCCAACAAACCAGAAACGTTAGGGGACTTGGAAGCCAACATTCGTGGCGTTATTGCCAACATACGGCCCCATATGCTCGAAAAAGTGGTTGAAAATTGGACCTGTAGAATTGGCTTTATTCGTGCCAGCCGCGGCGGCCACATGCCCGAAATCATATTTAAACATTAATGGCATAAAATTATCCTTCCAATAAAGCCAAATTGATGGACATTAAAACGATTTTCTTGTGTTTTATTTCAATTCAAAGTTCTATACCTCTGGAAAAAACACCCTATACAAACTTACAAAAAATTACAACAAATACAGTTTTTTTCTTACTCACCCTGTGTTTCACAGGATGATAAAAATTTTCTCGACTCGAAAAGTTCTCACATTCCTTACAGAAACGAGGCACTGATTACGAATCAAACGGCATAATTTTGCATTTTCTAAAATAGCACTTAACATTAAGAAAATGATAGATGCTATTGCATGATTCATATCAATGAGGCTGTTGTTAATAAATGCATGCGACTGCTTGCAATTTCTATTCATTCATTTGATTCCCTGAAGCAATGTATCATCAGTATGATTCTTTTGAAAACTTCTTAAAACCCCTTCTGACAAATATAGTTTTATGTAATATTATAAAATAAAATAGCTAAGCTCATTTTATTTTTAAAATTATTTGAATACGAGAAAAACTATTAATTAATACGCAATGTTTTATTAACTTATGACTTCATCTAGTCAACGTGCTTCTGTGAGTTATTTGATTACTATACAAAACAATCAAACAACAGTAAGAATTTTTTATTTATTTTTACTAAGAGCACTCAGAAAAAGAGAGTGAGTTAATGACAGTCAGTTGTTAGAGAGGTAACTCTGCAAGCTATCAGGGTGACCGATGACATTTTTCAAAAAGTGGCACCAAATAGGGGATTTATCAAAAAAAAGGGTCAAAATTAAAAAAAAAAACGAGAAAACTGCACTAAACTTTTTATTTTTAATGTATTTTCATATAACTCACCCTAAATAAAGGGAGTCAAAAAGTGGCAAGGCAGTCGAAAAAGGGGAAACGCAGTCAAAAAAGTGGCAAATTGCCACTTTAGTCGGTCAAACGGTCACGCTGCAAGCAATGTCATTAGCACCAGCGTTGTCAACTTTTAAATTTCAAAAAGCACTGAAACCAGGAAAAAACGCGCAATTTAAGTAAAAAAGCAATAAATTAAAATTTTTTGTTTTATTTTTTTTATAATGCATGTATTTATTTATTGTATCTTCATATATGAACTAACAATAAGTATTCAAATCTTAAATCTATAAAAAAAATTATTAGGCCCGACCAGTGTCGGACATAAACTAAGTGGTAGTTATAAATAATACATTAGTAGTGATAATCAAAAAAAAAAGGGGGGGAAGTATTTTCAAGTAGTCCCATCTGGAGTGTTAGGTATAAGAGCCCGTGTGTCCCTCTTTTTTAAGCGGATGTGTCCAGTAAAGTTCAAAATATTACGAGCAAGCGGATTAGGATGTGATTCGAGTTTTGTTAAATATTTGCCTGCGTATTTTGCAATTTCTTCAGTCACTAGTGGCATATTTAAATCACGATGTATAATAGAATTTTGGATGTACCATGGAGCCGATGTTATTAACCGTAAAATTTTGTTTTGCCTTCGTTGGATTCTCTCGACATTGGAAGCTGAAGCAGTGCCCCATAACTGAATTCCGTAGCACCATATTGGCTTCAAAAGCGACTTGTACAGTAAAAGTTTGCAGTCTAAGCTGAGTGTTGAGTTTCTGCCAATCAACCAATAGATTTGAGTTAACTTAAGTTTCATCTGAGTTAACTTAGAGTCAATATGATGTTTCCATGTAAGTCTTCGATCAAGGTGTATACCAAGGTATTTCACTTGGGAATGTTGAGGAATATTTTGATTGTTGATTCGAATGGGGGAGCAAGTATCTCTTCTTAGGGTGAACGTTATATGGACACACTTTTGTTCATTGACTTTAATTCTCCATAAGTTCAGCCATATTTCCAGCTGGTTGATATGTTCCTGGAGATTGCGGGATGCCTCATAAGGGTTTTCGTGCACACTCATACAGCCTGTATCATCGGCAAAAGTAGAAATATGGATATTATTGCTCACAGGCATATCACAAGTATATATTAAATACAAGACAGGACCCAGAATACTACCCTGTGGTACACCAGAAGATATATATTCGGGCACACTCGTGAACTCTCCTTCCACAACAGTGAACTTCCTATCAATAATATAACTTTCCAAAAGCTTTTGAATGTTTATTGGCAGATATGTCTTCAATTTTAAAACTAGGCCTTCGTGCCATACTTTATCAAATGCCTGAGAAACATCAATAAAGAGAGCAGAACAATACTTCTTTTCTTCAAATGTTCTTCTTACAACTTGGACCAGTCTATGCGTTTGTTCAATCGTGCTGTGCTGACTTCTAAAGCCAAATTGATGGTCCGGGATGCACCCATTATCAGTTAAAATTTTGGACAATTTAGTCATGAGCAGCTTTTCGAAAAGCTTTGAGATTGTAGATAGTAAGCTTATGGGCCTATATGACTCAGTCTTGGTAAGATCTTTGCCCGCCTTTGGAATCATTTTGATCTTGGCCAGTTTCCAGTTATGTGGAAAATACTGCATTCTTAAAATAGCATTAAAAGTAAATAGCAGGATTCTTATTGCAATATGAGGCAAGTTCATGAGCATTTTGTTACTAATGCCATCAATACCTGGAGCTTTCTTCGGGTTGAGTTCAGCAATTACTTTTTGTACTTCACGCATCTTAAACCTTAAGGGACGAGGGGGTAGAGAAACTACACTCGGTAAATCAGCAGCACCCGTACATGAATTGGGAGTGAATACAGATTTTAAATGCTCAGAAAATAAGTTACCTTTCTCACTATCACTTCTTGCCCAGCCTCCGGTCGCAGTACGCAATGGTGATTTAAGATCAACGGGTCGTTTAAGATTTCTAGTAGCGCGCCATAAAGAGTATTAGATGCGGACGTTACATACAGACCTTCTAAATACTTTTCCAGTAGTGCAGTTTTTTCCGATGATAGCAGCTCTTTGAGTCGTTTAGTACATTCTTTAAGTCTGATTTTATTTAGGGGTGATCTGTGTTGTTGCCATTCTCTTCTAGCTCTCCTTTTTTCACATACAAGACGTTCAATTTCCGTAGAATAAATTCTGTTAAAGCCGGTCTGCGGATAGGAGGTAGTGGCGTGTTCAGCAGCCTCTTTAATATTTTCGTTAAGATTGGCAATATTAAATTCAATATCATCGCATGATCTAAGCTGAATGTTTTCTACGCAGTGACTACTAAGATATTTTTTGAATACCAGCCAGTTGATTCCATTAATCATCTTCACATATGAGTTAGTTAAATCACTCCTTAGTGGGTTGAAAATTGTAACTATTGTTGGAGAGTGATCGGAGGACAGATCTAGAGAGGCCTCTACATGAATTAAGTCCCTATGAATATTTTTCGTGACGGCAAAATCTATAACATCTGGAATTTTTCTTACGTCAGTAGGCCAGTAAGTAGGCTCCCCACTCGAAATGACATCTAAGGCCATTTTTGAAATTGTATTGAACAAGGCTCGACCTCTAGGTGTAACAAGACGCGATCCCCAGTAGGTATGTTTTGCATTGTAGTCACCAGCTGCCACGAAACAAGATCCAAGCGATTTGTAGAACTTCTCATACTGATCTTCGCTAACTGAAAATCTGGGAGGTGAGTAAATTGATGATATCACGAAATTCGCACAAAAATTCTCTACGAAAATATTCGTTGCTTGCAAATATTCTTCACTAACGTTGTCAAGGACATAGTGCTTGAGTCTTGACTTAATCAGAATTGCTGATCCACCACATGCTCTCTCTCTCGGGTCCTTTGTATCATATAAAGTGTAACCATTTATTTTAAATAAGCTTCTTGAGGTCAAATGAGTCTCAGAAACCAACATTATATCAATATTTTTTTCCATGAGGAAGTGCTCAAGTTCATTTTTATGTTGGCGAATGCCGTTTGCGTTTGTTTTATAAAAAAAAATTTTGTATGTAAAAAATATAGAAACCGGTTGACCTTGCATTTTATCTCTGAAACTTCAAATTTGAAGCATCCGATACACATTTTGATTCTATGAGAATCGGTGAATTCTAAAATCAATTTGACGAAACCTTTTTAAGTTATTATAAAAAATTTAATTTTTTTTGTCAACGAAGAAACAAATCACCTGAAATTAGTCAAATTAGCAGCAATTGGCAAGTCTTTTTGACTTGCTGATTAGATTTTGAACTCGACGGGAGTATTATTTAATTTTTTTAAAATCAAGACTTTCAAAATTTGATTTTTATTAAACAATGCTGTGGAAACATTCTTTCACAGCAAACGCAATATTAATAACAGCAGTTTTGTACAATCTTATTAGAATATTTTGAAATGTTCCATTTAACTTCAGTGCTTGTTTTTTAAATGTTAGGACTTCTTCAAAAAAAAAAAAAAAAAAATATATATATATATATATATATATATATATATATATATATATATATAAGGAAAATTTTTTTTGAATTTTGGGTTTAGTGCCACCGCCAAGAAATAAAAAGCTCCAAAAATTAGTTTAAAAAAGCACCGAGCACTAACTTCAAAATTTTTGGCGTCGAAAATTTCAAAAAGCACTAAAAACTGTGCGAAAAGCACCGAGTTGACAACGCTGATTAGCACATATGGATTGATGTTAAATAACAAAACAAAAGTATTGTAAAAGTGAGTGGAGAGCGAAAGTGAATCAACTCATACAGTTGATATGATATGCACTAAAAACTCAAAAAATATGCTCTTAAAAATAAAATAAATTGGTCTATTTTTAAATGAAAATATATTTTTAATTAAAAACTTCAGCAACATTTGCATATAAGACAAAAATAAAATAAGCGAAAAAGGAAACAATAAAAAATTAACAAAGAATGACTACGTATAAAAATTTTTTGAGTTATGACGTTGTTTGAGTAAATGAGCGTAGACTTGTGCCATCCTCTATGGTCCAGAAATCACTCTAAGCCATTTTATTGGTGTACACCTCCCAGTCAGTATCTTGTTGAAAGATTAACTTTATATACATATTCCACTATCTGCAGGAAGTGCTACCAATGTTTAGAATTCTGAGACATCATCCCCCATAACATTCTATTGAGTGGGTCTCAACTAGGGATGCCAAACGGGAAGTCCCGAATCCCGGGATTTGTAAAATTCAATCCCGGGATTTCATTTTCGGGATTTCTTAGTAATTTTTATATAAAAACTTTATAAATTCAAATTTTCGTTGATTTTAAGGTATTTTTTATAATATTTAAAAGTCCCATACAATTTTATACGTACAGTTTTAACAATTTAATGACTATTCGTGACACATTTCTTATAAATTAACAACAAGAGCAAAATAAATAAACTACTTTCTTACGGTTATTTTCATCAAAGGTGCTACAATATATGTACATTTTAGAATTATTTTGAAAACAAAAGAAACATATCACCTTTGCAAGGGAAATAACATTTGAAAAATTCATAAGTTTGACAAATTTATTCCGTCTTATTCTATATTATGAGGGCAATTATAATTTAATTTCCGGGGATTAATTTCAAACAGTAGCAAATAATAGGGAAAACAAAAAAATCTAATTGGAAAAGGGAGAAATTTCTTGCGGAAATTTATTCATAATTGCAGCGTATAACTATCTGTATGTCGACTCCTCAACGCTAAAAAATATTAGCACTTATCTACTTGTCGGTAACAATTGAGTACTATTGACACCTTACAATTGGAGTAGAATACAATACAAGGCAAATGAAAACTTTTTGTTGTCGGGTTGACGTAAAAGCGAGAAATATTTACAGAATAATGCGGAGTATATTGTCTAAAAAACTGCTCTAGTGTGTATGTATGTTTTTTGCATTGCAGTTCAAAATTATTTTGGTTTTTTATTTAGACCGTTTAGGTCGTTTTTGATACAAACCCCAGATCAAACACATTTAAATTACATGGATTTGATAAATAGTTTTAGTCAAAAACGACCGACTGAATGAGTTCGACTCAATTATAGTTGTATTCCATTTGCAGAGTAGAAAGCCAGGACACTAATAAACCATACTCCTCTTAGCGAACGTATGAATACATACATATGTATCTGTTGAACTTGTATAAAAAAACTTATGTATGAATTTTAAATTTTTCAGTAGAGCAAAAATACTGTTCAAGTGCTCAGGCAAACTTTTAATGTATGTGCCTATAAAAATGTGATCTTTAGACGTAATTAATCGAATTTGATTAGAATAAGGTATACATTTCTTTCAATTTTTCGACATGTTCAGCCTTATTATCGTTGTCAAAGTCGTAACGAAATTTATAAAAAAAAATTAGATAATGCTTGGTATACATGCATATGTAATAACCGTTATACTTGTTGTTGATCAATTGCAATTAAAAAAACGTTAGTAGAAACATTTTTAACAAAACAATATTGTTTTTGCAACTGATTTGGATGAAAGTGAATCTAAATATTTTCGTAAGTCAACTTAAGCGGTAGTGCTAAAAGTCCACCGATATCTATATTCGTTTTGGTTTAGATAATAGAAAAACATTTATATTGAAATCAAAAATCAAGTTTTCATATTTAGTTATTGTTTTCACTATAAATTCTCTAACATCAAATGTGATTAATCAACTTAAAAATAGATGAGAAAAATTCTTTTGATTTTTATTTCATACTCGTATTAAAAAATTGTTCACTTTAAAGACAATTGTGCAATGATAAATTATGAACATAAAACCTTTTAAAATGCATTAAATTGTTATTAAAGTAATATTTATTTAAAAAAATAATTTATTTTACGAAATATATTTAGATCCCGAAATCTCGAAAATCCCGTGATCCCGAAAAACCCGAGATCCCGAAAATCCCGGGATTTCCAAAAATCGATCCCGATTGGCATCCCTAGTCTCAACTCAAAAACCTTACAATCTCGTGCACAACCTGCCCACGCTGTGACAATGCTTGGAATTTGGATGGCTTGTATTATTTTCTCTTCGAGTGTATGTTTATAAATGACAAGTTTAATGAAAATTAGATGTTTGCTTAAAAAACACCATCAAATTGCATCAATTGTTAAATGAAATCCATTCATACATACTAGAGAGCTGCGTAAACAGTCTTGAAATGTAAAAAAGTCATGATTTTTAAATGTATTCACGTCGCATGTATTATACTAAACCAATAATAAATGCTGTCGTACTATAAGCGAAGCACGATGGATGTATTGGTGTATGTGTATATCAGCTGTAACAAGCGATGTCGCAAGACAGCTTGTTTGTAATGCAGGGTATACACGATACTTAATTTCGTACTTAGCGTAGTATGAGTTGTAGTACGGTTTTTAAGATACACGTTACTACAAATCGTACTAATTCATTTCAAAGAAGAATTTTAAAGACAATACATACGCGGATAAATGAATAATATGGAGGATTTATTAACAACAAGTGAACTCCAGTTGAAAATAATAAAAAAAATAATGCAAAAAGAAAAGGGACATTTTCTAGAGAATGGTTATAATAATGTTTTATCACATTTTTTTAAATAAAATATCCGCTACATTAAGCTAGCTTTAAAAATGAGTCGCAGAAACACTGCGTTTTCTAAATCATTTCCTCATAAAACTAATTTTGCTGTACAACAGCATGATACACAATACTTATTATCGTACTTATCGAAGCTCCGCCCACAAAAATCAAAAATTTTTGATTTTCGTACTACAAAGTATACTTCATACACGTTACCAATTTCATACTTGTACGATTTATCGTACGATTTGTAGTATCGTGTATACTCACCATAACAAACACTGAAAAAAAGTACTGTTGATTTGTGTATGCTTGTTATTTTTCATATTGTACGTTTGAGTGTGTGTGTTATATGTAGATGGTAACTAGCGGTCTCCACTAGCCATGAACTTGGTATGGGCATCATGTCGGATATCGCAAATGGCTAATGAAGACCGCTTATGTCGAACTTTCGTACATGCTCTGACATCAATGCCCAAAATTGGTAAATATTCCATCTCTATTGCACTACCGCAAAATACTTTGATATGCCTGAACATGGAGATCGCACGTGTTCACCACAACAAGGAAGTTGATGAATTTTTCACAGTTGCTCTGCCGGCGTCATGTCCAAGTCGATGGCTAGTGGAGACGTAGGGTAAGCTATTATGTGATTGACTGCATACAACTAATGTTAATGCATGTGTGTGCCCTTGCATGTGCCCAGAAAAATAAAAAATCATACACACATACATGCATGATGTTTGTACACGCGCTTATGCGTAAAAAGAAGCTAGTACCACAAATTCTTCCGTCACGAAGTATTTTCTTCTTTATTCTTATACCTACAATACTCAAAAAAAATTTCTTGCAAACAGTGTTGTTAACGTTTGTTTTATAAGATTTCGCTGTAGTAGAACATTTGAAAAATCCCTTATGTCTTGAAAGTTCTTATAAGATGTCTTATGCAGGAGACTAATACATACTGACATAGGTACATACATATGTAAATATGTAATGAACAGGGCTCGGATTTTAGTGACTCAAAATATACGAAAAAATTCCCAAAAAAGAATACAAAATAACCTTAAAAATAAAAATACTAAAAATTACCCAAAGGCGTCGTAAAACATGCACTTGAAATTTGCTTACTTTCATCAATTTGAGGTGAATTGCTGCAATATATTATTAAACATGTATGTACTTTTTTATACTTCCTGTTAAAATATTTTTGTAGATTGAAAAGCTCCTTTTTCCACTTCGACGCTCACAATCGTTGCATCCGTAAAATACACGCCCAGAAAAAAGATTGGTTGGAAAACGGTTAGTCCAATAAAATATCATTTGCATTAACTATATTTCAGTTCACGCTATCAATTTTCTGTTAATCCAAAAAACAAACCATGTTCATTGCCATAAGGGCATAATTGTAACAAAGATATGATTGTGACAATACTTAAATTGATTACATCAACCGAGCGCATGCTTTTGTCATGACTAATTAACTGATTGGTTAACCCAACCGAATAAAATATTACGAATTGGATTTTACTACCAACTTTTGGTATTAGCAACTAAAAATTGTCGTTCTATATTAAAATTAAAATAAAAACTTTCAATCAGTTGCTGCTACTAACTAGAGATTGTGTTTACTATCATAGTTTATAGCAGCAAATTAAAAAATTAACTTTTGATATTATGATTTGTGAATTCTCAAATGGTTTTTGAAAGTCTGTGCATAAGATAACAGATTTGTGGCTTTTCAAAATGTGTCGAAGAAATGTATATAGACATGCTTCACCACCAGGAAATAAATTTCAAATAAAATAAACTTATGACAATATGTCAAATAATAAATTTCTTAAATTGTGTATTTTTATTTGCGTTTATTGTTTATTTTTATTTCAGCAAGGAAGGCCAATTTTTCTTTTACAGGTACCAATTGTTTTAATTATATTAACCAAATTTTCGGTAGCAAGAATAATAACATTTATTTCAAATTCCATACTGTCAACCAATTTTTTTCTGTTGCTGCAACTATTGGGTTGAGGGTTATAATTAAAATATAGTGGTACCACAAGAAAATTTCAGTCGCTATAGCAGAACTCTGTGATAGTTGCTGCAACCGCCAAAATTCAATTGGCAACAAATTCGGTTGTCACAACGAATCTGTTTTCTCTGTGCATATAAGAGATCGTTAGTAGTTAAGTTTGTATTGTAGAAATCAACTCTATAAATCACTGTAGATATACTGAACAATGTCTGGAAACCCAAATTTTTTCCACCAAATTATAAAATTTTTTAAAAGTATTTTTTTTTTACCAATTTTACAATCTACGGAACTTAACGAGTATTTTCAAAAATTTTGATTAGCGATACCCCTTTTTAGGCACAACATTTTCGTCTGGAGCTCCTCAGGTTGTCAGATCTTACAGCAGGGAAGGCATTGATAATTTTCAAATTGTACCAACAACTTTCAAAAATTGTACTTTTTTGACCTTAATTGAACTAAAAGATTTTTTTAGTTCAAATTACATATTTTTATTTGTTTTTATTGAAATAATCAACTTTGTTCTGACTACCGAATCGTTTTGATTTTCTCGCTATGTTTTGCTTTCACAGCACTGTTTTCAAGTAAGAATAATATGAGTTGCATGCAGCATTGCCATATTTTTTTATCAAAAACCTTCAAGTCGAAAAAAATTTTTTTTTTGTGATTTTACTCAAAATATGCATTGATTTTAGGAAAAATTTATTTTGTTTCAAATGAACTAACAAACCTAAAGGTAAATAACACAAAATATTTACTGAATAGAAAATGTATAAGATAAATATATGTATGCACATAATTCATACTTTTGATGAAGTAAGGAAGAAAATATGTCAGTACTTTAGTCAAAAGGACCTTTAATAATATACTAAAAGTACGAAATATCATATTCTTAGAAGTTTTATTTTTAACAAAGAAATCTTTTAGTCTTGTTAACATCACGCAAAACTTCTAAAATAAGATAAATCTTCACATATGGCAGCACTGGTTGCATGGTTCAAAAGTGAAACTGGGGAGATTCCTTAAATGTACTTAATTAGTCATTGGTGTACTATTGTACTTTCCTAGTTTGAATAGTAACAAAAAAAGTACAATTGTACCAACTTTGCCATCCCTGTCTTACAGTATTGTCAGTAGAATGTCCTAAAAATTGCTTACAGCAGTGTGAACTGTCAATTTTTGTCTCACATCATTGCCAGAAAAAACACTTATCCGCCCATTGCACTACTAGCATCTGACAAAAAAATGTCAGACATCTTATGCTGAGTACACATCTGGAATTTCTTTTATTGTCATTTTGAGGTACCATTTTCAAAATGTGTGCATGTTGGAAAGCAATGCCACACAACGAAAAATATCGGAAATGACAAACGTTGCCACTAGTACACACTATTGCGATGTCACAAAAAGCCATGTGTACTCGGCATTACAATCGTGTCATGAATCAAAGAATCTTTGATTCATGACACATTTCGGTGCCATTGTAAAATTATTGCCAGATATTTCTCAGACATTTTATTATTGTCAGATGTGCGAAGTTTATGTAAGAGAATTCTTTCTATGGTCAACACTATGCACACTTGTTTTTAAAGAAAAAGGAGAGAGCAAAAAATAATATATACATACATATTTATGCACAAACGATTGATAATTAACAATTTCCAAAAAATTCTCTGAGTTTGGCAATTCATAACAGCAGATCTGAAAATTTTTGCATATGACGAACCGTGTGTGACAATTTTTTTGACTTTGTCAGATAAATTTACTGTCATACAATCGTACATCATACCATCAATTTGGTTTTAGAAGCCAGCATAGCACCATTGAGCAAACGCATAGATTGGTTCAATTTATAAGAAAAACATTTGGGGAAAAGAAGTATTGTTCTGCCCTGTTTATTGATGTTTCTCAGGCATTTGATAAAGTGTGGCATGAAGGCCTGATTTTGAAATTGAAGACATACTTACCAATAAACATTATAAATCTTTTGGAATGTTACATTCTTGCCCGAAAATTTACAGTTGTGGAAGGACACTTTATGAGTATGCCTGAAACTATCTCCATCCGGTGTACCACAAGGGAGTATACTGGGGCCAGTTTTATATTTGATTTATACTTGAGATATGCCTGTGAGCAGTAGTATCCATACTTCTACATTTGCCGATGATACAGCCTGCCTTAGTATGCACGAAAACCCTGATGAGGCATCCTGCAAACTCCAAGAACACATTAGCCAGATGGAACTATGGTTAAACTTATGAAGAATTAAGGTCAATGAACAAAAGTGTGTTCAAGTAACATTTACCTTACGAAGAGATACTTGTTCCCCCATTCGGATTAATAATCAAGTTGTTCCTCAACATTCACATGTGAAATATCTTGGTATACACCTTGATCGAGGGCTTACATCACATTGACTCTAAGCTAACTCAAATGAAACTAAAATTAACTTAAATTAAATTAAATTGGCTGATTGGCAGAAATTCACCACTCAGCCTAGACTGCAAACTTTTAATATACAAGTCGCTTTTAAAGCCAATATGGTGCTACGGAATTTAGCTATGGGGCACTGCTTCAGCTTCAAATGTTGAGAAAATCCAACGAAGGCAAAACAAAATTTTACGTTTGATAACATCGGCTCCATGGTTCATTAAAAATTCAAATATACATCGTGATTTAAATATGCTACTAGTGACTGAAGAAATTGCAAAATACACAGGCAAATAAATATCTAACAAAACTCGAGTCACATCCTAATCCGCTTGCTCGTAATATTTTGAACTTTACTGGACACATCCGCTTAAAAAAGAGATACAAGGGCTCTAATACTAAACACTCCAGATGAAGCTGCTTGAAAATACTTTTTTTGCCTATCACTACTTATGTATTATTACTAACTATCACTAAGACATTGGTCGGGCCTACTAATTATATTTTAGATTTAAGATTTGAATACTTATTGTTAGTTCATATATGAAGATACAATAAATTAAAAAACATGAATTAAAAAAAAAATACAATCGTCGGGCAATAAATCGTAAAGCTGGATTCACCCATTGTTTCCGAACAAAATTTTTGTCCGGGAAAATTTTTTTTATATTTAGTTTGACGTATGTATCTCTTCTTGAGAGAGGGAAAATATTTTTTACGAACAACTCTCAGCTTGAATTGGTTTAATTTTATATTTTGTCCGGACAAAATCGAACTGAGCTGCCAACTATTTTAATTTTTCAGTCAAAGTTGAACTGAGCTATTCATGTTATACGAATAATAAAAGCACAGAGTATACTTGTATTTATTAGAATAGAAATAAAGGAAAATTGAAAAATAATATATATACATATGGAGTTTAACGAAAGAACTGCATTAAACAATTAAAAAGATGCATGTGACACAGAAAATTTTAAATATTTGCGGCTGTGCTGCCACTTGTAAAATTAATATGCATCGCTAACACACGTATTTCATACGGTAGCTTTGATTTCGCAGACAAAATGTTCGAAATAAATGAATCGTAATGCAGAAAACTTTCAATAAAAAAATTTTTGTCTGGACAAAAATGTTCTTCGGAAACAATGGGTGAATCCAGCTTAAGATTTTCTGACAAATTTTATGAAACCGTGTGAACTGACAATGTACTTTCTGCAGGCAATTTTTGACTGTCAGTAGTACATTACCTCACAATCCCCCTAATTGTGAATGGCGTCGTCGACGTCACATCAAGACGACAGTAAATTTTGTCACTTGTATACTCTTTACTGGCAAAAAATTGGATCTTATTGACAATCTCTTACTAATCTCTAATGCTTTGTAAATTAATGGAGCATGTTAATAATAGTAATAAGGGGGAATACTGTAAGATCTGACAATCGTCTAGACATACATACATACATAGCTTAAAATGTTCAAAAAACTGGCAAAAAATTACCAAAATGGTTTTAATTTTTGAAAAAATAAGTCGTTAATACAGGATTTTTAAAACAACTGCAAGAAAAGATCACTGCATCGCAATCCGAACCCTGACTATAAATACATACACTCGTACATACATACATACATCTATATATGTGTGTGTGTATAGGTATCACAAATGTATTAAAAAGCAACAACAACGAGAGCATAACACTGATATACTAAAACTGTTTATTAATTAAATTGTTTTTATTTTTTTTCTTTCACTTAAGTGAGCAAGTTGTTTTTGCTTTATAGCTGCAGTGGGGGATGGGCGCTTTTTATTATAGTACGTGCAAATCCATATACATTATGCACATACATACATACATACATATGTACATACTAGGGTAGCCAGATATTGAGTTAGCAAAAAAAGTACACCAAAGGAAAAAAAAGAGTACTTTTAAAATAAAAAAAGTACATATGTATGTGTTTATATTGAAAACGTCCTAAACGTACTAAAGAACATAAAAATGAGATCGTAAATATTATTTACAACAAATTAATAACTTAAAATTAGTAATTTTTCTAATTGTGTTTAGAAAACAAACTTAATTTTAAAAAGTTTATATTAATGTTTATAATAGTGACAGTCTATTTCGCCAAGTTATTTAAATATCAATTCATATTTAAAAGTAATTTTTCCATACAAAAATTAATGAAAATCGACATTTAAATATGCGTTGATATTTAAATAGAGTTGGTGAAATTGGCCCTAAATATCACTTGTTTGTCGTGCATTTCGGTTTGGTTGCTTATATAATTAAATCATTAGGTATATTAAATTTTTTTAATGGTTCAAAAATTTTAAAAGTATTTATCATTCTTTTGTATGTTGCAAAAAATTCCATTTTTCCCATTTTCAGTTTTTAAAAAGTTAAAGAAAAACGGTAATTTAAAAAGTAAAGTCGTGACAACTGCCGATATTTTGATTCTCATATGAAATACATGGAAAAATACTTCGAGTTGTCACCACAAATTCGTTCACATTAGAAAAAATTTTAACAAGGCTCTTCAAACTATGTGTTTCTTTCTGCACAAAAACAAAGTTTCTAAAGATGCTAAACAGAGAAAAAAAGTAAAAATAAAAGTACAAAAGGCAAAAAAAAAGTACTAAGCGTACTTTTTCAGGGGTTATGCAGACAGCAGTACATTGACTAAAAAAAGTACGCGTACTGCTGAAAAAAGTACGTCTGGCTAGCCTAGTATATATATACCACATGCATACATTTCGCGGATGGAAAGTTTAATAAGATCGTGGTTCTTCCATACTAGCATTTCATATTTAAGAGTATTCTCTTGAATCTTTTGCCAATATTATACTAGGTACCAGATAGCAACAAAAATAGATGGCGCATTCCGCTTTTCAAAAAAATTATCTAATGCGCGTGACCTCACCAAAGACAAAGATTAAAAAAATAATGGTTAAAGCTTATTTTTGATAAAAATAAATTTAGGGTCTTATTTTGTAAAACACAACGCAAAGCGTTGACAAATTTTTTTACTTATTTTGTTTTTTTAATTTACAATTTTTTCATAATATTTGCCTATGCCTAGCGTTAAGTTTTACAAAGTACATAAGTAACCTTTAATTTTTGTTACATTGTTAAGCGCTTAAAATCAATTTTTATTTGAATGAAAATCCAAGCAAGTGTTTTAAAAAAACTAAACACAACCGTTCACAATATTTGAGATGTTTAAGGTTGATATTTTGTCCGTAAATTATTGTGTTTGTAAGAAATTCCGAACAATTAGGCTTTTTTATTGGTTTATTATTTTCAAACAACAATGTTCTTGAAAATAATTGAAATAAATAAATAATTTTTCAACGTTCCATCATTTGATAACAACACAAAGTTGCCAGATTTATCAAAAACGCACTCAACATACTCTATTTACGTGTATACACCTGAATTGAATGAAATGTTTAACAAAACAAGTCAATGTATGGTAAAACATCTCAAAATCGTCGTGTTTAAGCTTCTTAAGCACGAATGAGACGTTAAACGTTCACAGTGTGAACATGGTACAAAAATAATAATTAAGATTTCAAGTGTGATTTATACCTACTATGTTCACACTTATGTTTTTAAACATGTTTGAGACGAGTTTTCTAAAAACTAAACACAACCGTTCACATTGTATTTGAGATGTTTAAGGTTGACGTTATGTCAATAAATTATTGTGTTTGTAAGAAATTTCGACCAATTAAGTTTTATATTGCCTTTTTTATTTTTAAACAACAACACTTTTTGGAAAATAATTTAATTTTTTTTTTGAGTAATTATTGTTGTGTAATAAATATTTTTCAACAACACAAAAATGCATTGCACATGCTCCATTTACGTGTTTATCAAAGTATTTAAATCTAAAACACCTGAATTGAAATGTTTAACAAAACAAGTAAATGTATGGCAAAACATATAAAAATCGTCGTGTTTAAGCTCTTAAACACGAACGAGGCGTTAAACAAGTAAGTGTGAACTTAGTATTAGTCAAAATATGAATGGAAATTTTGCTTGAACATAACCCTTCAAACCAAAATAATTTTTTTTTAGAATACGGCAGTTAAATTTTAAGAAATTTTCTATTGTAACATAAATAATTATATATCGACTATAAATATATAATAATAAAACTGTATAAACAATGCCATCTCTGGGTATCTTAAATGATATGAAAAAAAAAGCGGATAAGAATATTGTTGTCAATATGATTGCAAGAAAATACGCGTAATAAAATAAAATTATATGAAGAAAATGCCCGCATAAGTTATCATTTATTAAATTCATAAATGTATGTACCTTCGATTTGTGTTTTTTTAAATTGCCATAAAATAATGGGCTTAAATCTAGTTTAGGGACACCTCCCAAAAATGAAAAAAAAAGTATCCTATCCTATAGTAAATTGAAAAAGAAGAAAAAAAAATTAAATAAAAATATTGGCGGCGAGGCTTAGTTTCCGAGTTATTAGGCAAGACAACTTTGCAAGGCAGAAAATCTTTGCTAGGCTGCGCTGTCTCCGGAAACACCATGATGGAGAAAATCGTTAAGCCCGACCAAAGGCCGGCAATGCAGAAAAACGTTATTAGACAAGAAAACTTTGCAAGGCTGAAAATTTTTACTAGGCTGTGCCGTCTAGGGAAACACCATAATTATATATTAAATTAATTTTTTCTTCTTATTTTTCAATTTTCTATAAGATACGGTACTTTTTTAAAATTTTTGTGATACCAATATTGGTCATATTCGTTGAAAAACACCGTATAATCAAAATATTGTACTAGAATTTCAGAGGCCCATAACTCGGAAACTAAGCCTCGCCGCCAATAGTTTTATTTAATTTTTTTTTTCTTATTTTTCAATTTACTATAGGATGGGATACTTTTTTTTTAATTTTGGGGAGGTGTCCCTAAACTAGATTTGTTCCAAATAATGATTTTTTTTTCGGAGTTTAAGGTTTTTTGTTTTTCTGGAAGAAATGTCTTATGTATTATATGTATGAATATATGATGGTAGTTTATATGAAAGTATATTTATTTTATATTTTTTGGGGGTCAGGGTCTAAAATGATAAAGCAAAACTTCTGATCGTCTCAATTTGGTGTACCCAGGGTAATGCTTATTCATTGTACTTCAAGTCAAGTCACGAACCTCGTCGTGGTGGGCCCTGGGCGATGTTCTAGACAACCGTCAAGCATACGCGATTGCAGCGTATGTTCTCCCAATTGTAGCAGCTGCATGCGGACGTCTGTTCGTTATATAAATGTGGTACTTACTCACCTAGACTGTTGGCTTAGATGGCAACCCCATCATCAGAATAGGATACAGTAGACCAATAATGCTTATCTGAAAGTCATTGATTAATGAAACCTCAACATACCCTATCTATGCTCATTGTAGGAACGACGGTAGTTTTAAATACTTCCGAATTTTTTGTGATGCATTTTAGACTTCTGCCAAATTACTATTTTCTATTATTTCAATTCTGGTTGTATATATTAACAATTTTGAACGTAAGTCTGCAACGAAATTCCACAAAATAAACCGCAAGATTATACGATTATCCTTGACATATCAGTTCTTCAAACCAGACCTGCTTAACGACTGTACATACAAGCAGTTTATAAATTTTGTTAAATTATTAGTGAAAACATGTACAGCGATTTTTTTTTAATTTTCCAACACCAATTTAAATATACGGTAGATGTGCCTCACTGTTTTTTTTAACTTTAGTAGAGGAGAGAGGGGTCGACGACCGATATTGTAAAATATTAAACAATTTGAAAGAAAAAAAAAATAATACAATAAAATGAAAATAAAAGCTTTTTTTTTTTGTTATCGTTGTAATTATAAAAGGTTTTGCATACATAATTGAACCATTTTATAGAAATTATACATATGTTTGTATGTATGTATATATGTATGTATGTAACCTGTCGGAAATTACGTTAACTTTAAACTAACTTTAAACTAACTTTAAGCTAACTATTTCGCAACTAGTACTGAATGTCACTTGGATTACTTTTCAATGTAATCAACTGACTATCATAACATTGCGATATCCTAGGCGTTAGTCAATTGTCTCACTCTGCATTACTTTCAGGTAACTTAAAGTTGTTTATTTTTAAATCACCCGGTAATCAGTAAATTAAAATTTTTTCTGGTGCTCGCACATGTAACATCACACGTTGTGTACTCAACGCGCTACCACTCGGCTAAGCTGTCATCTAAAATAACTACAGAAAAATGTTAATATAAAACTGAAATGAGTTTCAGAGTAGCTGAGAATACATTTATTGGCTCTCACCAAATTCGATTACGGACTCAACTTAAGAATTAATTTTTGGTTTTTTCTGAATGACATTTGCAGTTAGCTTTTAATCAGTCTAACGTCCCTTTTCACAATGTACGGTTAAGAGTTAACGTGAACTTTAACTGAAAGTTCTTCATACAAAACTTGCCGTTAAAGTCTCTGTTATCTTTTAACCTTACATTGTGAAAAGGTACGTAAGAAAAGTTAATTATAAGTTAAGTATTTCGGTAGTCCACCACACATTCTCCGACAGGGTATGTATGTACATATGGATGTATGTACATATGGATGTATGTACATATGGATGTATGTACATATGGATGTATGTACATATGGATGTATGTACATATGGATGTATGTACATATGGATGTATGTACATATGGATGTATGTATGTAGTAGGCATTTACATAAAATTAGATCATGTAGATATGCATTTGGTTTGAGCATTCGATTAAAATTTAGTGTTTCGAGTTTATCAAGCAATAAAAACTCACTTCGACCTTCATTGACATACTTATTTACAACCGTATGTACATACATATGTATTTATGTATGGATGTGTATAGAGAGTCTTACAATACGGACTTGATATTGATAACAGCCATATTATTGTAGCCACATGTTTCCACCAAGACTTTCGCTAATGATATCGATTTCGAATATACATATCTCGAGCATTTATAGTGTAAAACTATTGAGAATGACACTAAAAAATTTAAAAAAAAAAGTTTACTTGTCCTTCAGTTTTGTCCTAAAGATATCAAAAGTGAGCCAATATCAAACTAATTTCGATATCGCAAAAAGGTAGCGGCAAAAAAAGTAAAAAAGTACTTTTATTTTTTAATTTATTTTATTTACATATATTTTAAAGCTTTAACTTCCGCTGTAAGATTTGAACATTGTACCTCCATTCTAACAGACTAACTAGCACACATCCACTAGGCTATCGTGGAAATTTTTTTTGTTCAATTATTGCACATAATTAAGTATGTATTTTTTAATTATTTTTTAAGAGAAATAACACTCAGGCAATGAATGCATACTATTATTATATACTAGGTGTTACGTTTTTTAGGAAAGTGATAGTGTTAGAGAAGACGGTGTGGTCATGGCTCGAAGTTGGTACCTCGAGAAACTATCGAGAGAAGTTCGCTTTAGCGAACATTGGATATTTTTTTAGATTCGCGAGCAAATATCGAACAATTTTGTTTTGAAATTTCTTCGCTTTAGTGAGCATTCGCTTATATCGAATCTCAGATCAACTCTGTTTTCCCAAATCACCATGAACGAATATATCGTTCAACAGTACGTTCAAAGGATAAAATTGTTTTTATCAAAATGGGTGTTCTTCTGTTCAAGCAACGTTCAGCGCTCACACATTGGACATGTAATACTCGTAAGATGGAAATTCGAAAGCATTTTCTTTCGTTTCCAATTACAGAGTAGTAGACCTCTCACGTGGAGGTGTTAATGAGCGAAACAGTGGCCGACATTTGCACGAAATTAAAATTTCGGCGATTTCTCACTCACACTTTGTATTATTTACGGCCTGTGCCACGATATAGACAGAAAACGTTCGATCGTCAACTTATATTGAAAATAAAAATAAAATACAAAATTTGTTTTTGTTTTCAGTGTACATACATACATACATACATATGTTCATGAGCTATCGATCTAACGTTTTCTGTCGACATCATCGGACAGGCCGTTAAATTTAAAGATACGAATCGCTTAACGAAAGACTCTTTACATACGCGTTCATTAAATTAAAATCTGTGTTTAATAACTCCTTTACAAAGGTAACTTCCACCAAAAAAATATTTTTTAATGACAAAAATCGCTCATACACACATACATACTTACACACATACATACATACTTACATGCATACATATCGTTAACTTAATATAAAAAGGCCCTAACTTATTATTTTTTTTTGAATCGAGATTTTTGCATTTTTCGATACATTAGATGTATGTATGTATTTCTATCGCAATAACAAAAAGTCGATTACATACATACATACATAAAGGAAGTGAAATCATTGACGTTGCTAGAAATTCTTTCTGCGGGGAGGGCATTATCACGTGATTTCCATGAGTAAATTAAAAATAAATCCTCTTTATCGGGGAAAATATGGCGAACAGTTTGTTCCCGATAAGGGCCAATAATTACAGGCATTTTTAAATAATTCTACGGGCAGCAATTTTCGGATGGTCTTTCTACGCCTATGAGTGAAATAGATTTTTTATTTATAACTACATTTGCATTATTTTTATTTTATTATTCTTTCATACTTTGGCTGCTTGCCACGACTATTTTTGTTTGTAAATTGTTTTTCTGTTGTTCTCACTTTTGGGTTTTTATGTTTTCTTTGGATTTATTTGTTTTTGTATGTACATATTGTGTTTGCCGTTATTTGTATTTGATTTACTTTGTTTTTATTATCTTGTAGTTTCTTATTCTTTTACTTAAACTTTTTTTATTGTCATTTAAAGTTGTTAAAACAAATTGGAAGCAAATAACTTTTAACGAATACATAACACCAAAAATTTATGAAAATTAATTTATTAGGAAATTCCTCTTTTAAGGCTAAGATTCACAATCCTACAAAATCGTACGACTTAGGGCCAAAATTACAGTTATTATTTTATTATTAGTAAACTAAAATAATAACTATTGTTTAACTAATATGTATACTCGTATCATATTCACAGTGCATTGTTTAACTAAAGTTTTTAATATGAGCAAAGCATGGCAACCCTATAAAACTATTAAGTTTCTGTATTGCAGCTCCGCTAAGCATATGGTTTTTTTTTACATTTGTTATATTATTTCTTAAAAATGTCGCTCGTCTAACTTTACCGTGCAAGATATTGAATTAGTGCTGAAACCAATATCTTATAAAAATAAATTAAGTAAAGTGCGACTTTGACTCGCGCACGAAGGTTTCCGTACGGACACTAGATATGTAATATTATACGAACTTTATTTAGCCTATATGTTTAGCGGTTTTTAGCGTTTTTTAATTTGGCGTTTTTACCGTTTTTTCGGTTTTGGCAATATTTTTAGTTTTGGCTTTTTTTTCGATTATTTGCGTTTTTTTTATTTTGTTGATTTTTTCATTTTGGCAATTTTTTTAATTTGGGCGACTTTTTTTCATTTGCCATTTTTTTTTTAATTTTGGCGAGTACTTTCGGTTTGGCGATTTTATAATTTTGGAATTTTTTAGTTTTACTCTTTTTGAAAATTTCAATAGTTTGCCCTTTACGGTTTCCAATATACAGGAAGTTTTCAAAATTACATAGTCAAAATTATATTAAATGATAGAACACCTTTTAATTTAGAATTTAATTGCTGTAGGCTGATAAAACTACACTAACTTTACAAATTTCAAGTGTCTATATACTAGGGCGATCGACTCGGTTTTTTTAACCGGTTTTTTCACAATACGGTTGTCGGTTTTTTCAAAATGTTGATTTTTCGAATGTCGAATAGTACGGTTTTTTTATAATTTCAGAACTGGCTGAGTCGAATACTTTTCGATTTGTACATTTTGCAATAAAATTCTGAAACATGAAAATTAGGCGAAATTATTTTATGAAGTGGTAGCAGAGGCGAATTAAATTGGCCTTATGGTGTGCAATGGGTGTCAAAATCAATTTGCAAAAAGTGTTTTTAGTTTTGTTGACATTTTGCTCCATTCAGTAAATATTTTGTGTTCACTTGAAACAAAATAAATTTTTCCTGAATTTGAATTCAGTAAAATCAATGCATATTAATATTATTTTGAGTAAAATCACTAAAAAAAAAAGATTTTTAATGAGAAAAAAGATTTTTTTTTGTTCGACTTGAAAGTTTTTTTTTTAGAAAAAATATGGCAACGCTGATCAAGACTGAAAATTGTTATTAGAAAATTGATTGACAACCCAAGTATAAAAATGCACTATAAAATTTAATAATAAAGTCCTTATTGATAAAAAAAAATATTTTTGATTTATACTTATGTATGTAAAAGGTTTATAAAACAGTTTTCAATACAAAATTTGTTTTATTAGCACTTTATAAAAACAAAATCATTTTTTATGAATAAGGCGATATCCATGCATACATATTTACGTGGAGCACATACATGCTAGAGAGCTGCGTAAACAGTCTTGAAATGTAAAAACGTCATAATTTTTAAATGTATTCACGTCGCATGTATTATACTAAACCAATAATGAATGCTGTCGTACTATAAGCGAAGCACGATGGATGTATTGGTGTATGTGTATATCAGTTGTAACAAGCGATGTCGCAAGACAGCTTGCTTGTAACAAACACTCAAAAGAAGTACTGTTGATTAGTGTACGTACGTTGTTGTACGTTTGAGTGTGTGTGTAATAAGTAGATGGTAAGCTATTATGTGATTAACCGCATACAACTAATGTTAATGCATGTGTGTGCCTTTGCATGTGCGCAGAAAAATAAACCCAGTTGGCTACGTCTTTAAGACATCTTTGACGACGGGTAGAAGACAATGGTAAGTCGTAGAAGACATATTAAAGACAACTCCATACAAATCGTTGACGAAATTTTCATACAAATGGCGGCGAGGTCACACAAGACCAGATGAGCGACATTATCGCTCAGATTGTCCTCAACAAGGCTTTATTGAAGACAAAACGTGTGACACTGTCGCTCAGATTGTCATCAACAAGGCTTTATTGAAGACATAACGAGGGACATTGTCGCTCATATTGTCGTCAACAATGCTTTATTGAAGACACAACGAGGGACATTGTCGCTCAGATTGTCCTCGACAAGGCTTTATTGAAGACAAAACGTATGACACTGTCGCTCAGATGGTCCCCAACAAAGTTTTATTGAAGAGAAAACGTGTGACATTGTCGTTCAGATAGTCATGAATGCCGATTTCTTTTAAATTGTCGATTAGAAAACTTAATCTACAGACGACATGTCGTACATGAATCGTCGAAGACAATGTCGTCTAGGACGATTTGGACAACTGGGAAAGATCATACACACATACATGCATGACGTTTGTACACGCGCTTATGCGTAGAAAGAAGCTAGTATCACAAATTCTTCCGTCACGAAGTGTTTTCTTCTTTACTCCTATACCTACAATATTCAAATAAATTTCTTGCGAACAATGTTGTTAACGTTTGTTTTATAAGATTTCGCTGTAGTAAAGCAATTGAAAAATCCCTCATGTCTTAAAAGTTCTTATAAGATATCTTGTGCAGAACTTCAGTTAGTTAGTTATCATGAAAAAAAAATTTTTCATAGAAAAATTATCGAAAGTTAAGTTACCCTCTTGGTTTTACAAAATGTCGTTGTGTTTCGTCATCGAAAACTATGTAACCCACTGAACTTTAGCTACAGAATGCCTCCAGCAGTTTTACATATAGCTCATTTACTCAAACAACGTCATAAATAAAAAAAAACCGTTTGCTAGAAAACTAATTTGAAGAGCTGAGTAAACAAGATATTTGTATGAAGTTTTTACACAATATGAAGAACGATATGCTGAGGATTAATTCTGCATCATTAACTCTAAAATTCAATTTTTTGAGTTATCATGTTTTTTGAGTAAATGAGCGATATGTACAGAGTGGCGCAGAATGAGCTATATGGTTTGAATTCTTTATCAATTTTTTAATTATTATTCTTTCTTTGTTTTTTTCAGCATTGTAAAGTGAAGTAGACTTGGGGAATTAATTATGAACCAATTCACGATAGAACAACATACAAAAATAATTGAATTTTATTTTTCAAACCAACAGTCTATTGTGTTGACACACCGTGCATATCGTCGTCATTTTAATGTGCGCATTGCACCCATAATTTTCTTTGGGGATATTTGAAAGAAAGAGTGTACGTTAACAAACCAAGAACCACACTCCAATTAAAAACCAACATTCGATGTGAAATCATGGCCATTACACCCGAAATTTTGCGAAAAGTTATGGAAAATATGCTAAAAAGAGCATGTATGTATGTATGTGCGAAGCAGAAAATGGACATCACTTACAGGATATCATTTTTCAAAGCTAATTGCAAAAAATTCCCCAATAACATACTGTATTTAAAAAAAAAATTTAATAATTGCATAAATAAGTTACAAACCATTTAAACTATATAGCTCATTCTGCGCCACTCTGTATAATTGTACGAGGAAGATTTTTGTAGAACTCATAACCCTCTTGCTCTTCTCCGTATAAATATTTTCTATTTCTTCCGTGAAAGTATTAAAATACCCTTTAAAGGGGTAGTTTTGTACAATTTGCAATAATCCAAAGCATAAACATAAAAAACATTTTGTTGATGTTGAAATGTGCATAAGTACATACGTAGATATATACAGATTTAATTTTCTTTTAATTTTTTATTCATTTATTTATTTTTATTTTTTTCTTTTTGCTAAAAACTAAGAAGTGCTCTCATGCGTAAATTATAGATAATAAGGCATCATTATATGTATTTAAGTTTGAAACTCATACCAATTATATTAAAAAAAACTGTTATAAAAAATACATGAACATATAATTAATAACGACTTTTAAAATACACTAAAAATTAAATTTATTAAAATGTTTGTCGTCGTTCAATTAGTTGAGATATGTGTCTGCTCTTTAAATTATATAAATACATTAGAGCGACACACTAAAAAAAGGTTTTTCTTATCCCTCTCAAATCAAAGATAGGTTTTTTTAATGACGATTTCCAAAATATTTCAGGGGTCTATCGATGACCGTTCGTTAGCTGGACCGTGTGAAAAAAGACCTATTTTTTATTTTTTTTGCATTCTTTGGGTTTTTATCACAAGACAACATTAAAAAAGTACATCATGTGAAAGATTTTTTCAAGCTGCTTCTAATGGTGCATTAAACTTTACCATTCGTACAACCAGCAATGTTTTATTACATAATAACTACGATTTTAACCATTTTCATAGCAGATGCTACTTTATAGAAAATAAATTCTATTATTTTTTAAGGATTGTTTGATTTGAGTTATTGTTAATTAATTTCTGATGTTAGTTCTATTACAGTACGAATACAGGAGCAATTTTTATTTCTGAACATAAGAAATAACGTCGGCAGAATGACGTCACAAAAAAGTTTGTGTTCAAACTTATTTTAAGGGGTGGCTAGACGTATAATGTTAAAACTCAAAATTTAGGTTGTCGTATGCATACAAAGTGCACGTTTTACGTTTTGATTTTTTAATACTTCTGCAACAGAGCATATATTTTGTGCTTCTGCTTGATTTTTTTTATTAACTTATTATTTCTAGTTACCCGCCATTATTTTCTACGAAAAAGGTAAATTTGACAGCTTGTGTCCTAACATAATTGCTCAGACTTGTGTTTGAGCAATTGTTTCCAAACATGTGTTCAAACACTAACATTAACGGTTCACACAGTAATTTTTTGTGTTAGCAACAGATTTTGACAATTGCCAACACAAAAATTTCCAAACTTATGTCTCGTGTAATCTCACTGTTAACGTCCCTTTTCACAATGTATGGTTAAGAGTTAACGTGAACTTAAACTACAAGTTCTTCATACAAAACAGGAATAAATTAACAATGACTGAAATAAAATAATACTTAAAAAAAGAATAGAATTTATTTTAATATACATAAGTAGCATATGCTATGAAAATGCTTAAGGACAATCGAAACTTTCCGATAACAAAAAAAAACCATTCCCTTCGCCATTCTAACCAACAAGCTGGCATGTTATTTCAGCACAATTGTTGTCGTGTGTTAAGGCTGAGTGAAATGATCATTACATGTGCAAAATAATTATGGTGAAAACTATAAATTACAGTAAATTTATGACATGATGTGACATCAAACTTATAACGAATATGGCAACATCCTTTTGGCGGCTATTGTGAATATAATCACGATAATTGTAAATTTAATAACCTTTTTTTTCTGATAAAACAAAAGATTAGGAAGGATATCTTTGTTAATTTTACACTTTACTATTAATGATAAATACATATGAACATATCGTCAGCTTATTATTGGTTTGGCGCATATTATGTCCCTTTTTTCATGCATTAGGAATCTCGTAACGTATGGAAATTATTTTATATGAACGGGTATGAATTGAGCGTTTCTTTTATTACCAAACTTAATAGATGTGGTTTTTAATCATAAATTCAATATGTTACTACATTTGTGATGTATATACATATGTATGTGTGTATTTAAATATGTACATATACATATGTATGTATAATAAACAACAACAGTGGACCAAACACAGAAGAACGCTGATGATGAAGGTTTAGTGGCCTTCGAAAGACTATGTAGCTGTTCCCTTCAACTATGTGTTGTCAGAATATTTACAACTAACTTTGATGTTAATTGTTCATTAATAATTATCACATGTAATTTATCATAAAAAGCGATACGAACTTTAGCCTGTTCAAATCATAAATATAGAATCAAATGAAGTTCGAAAAATAATAATTAAATTAACTAAAAATTTTTTTCTTTGTTCCATAGGTACTAAAATTCGTATTGAACAAACTTTCAATCTGTCATGGAAGTGACTTAATTATGTATGTATATAAGCACAAATGTATACATACTTATGTACATATTTATTATTCATATTATATGTGTAGCTACTTTATTTAATTCAATTTAATTAATAATATCTGCTGTAGCATACATTTCTATTCTATAAACCACTATAGTTTTAAAATGAAATTATTTACTAAACGTTATTTTAAATTGTTTGCTATAAATTATTTAAAATGATTAATAAATAAATTGCAAACATCGTCATCGTCAGCAGAGTATCATGATTTTAGCATTCAATGGGAGTAGAAGAGTGTTTAATGCAATAATAATAAAGCAAAAATTACAACAAAAACAAGCCAATATTAAAAGCAAGGGAAGTAGTCCCACATTTAAAATCGTTGTAGTTAATAAATACATTGTAAGGTAAAAATTCTTCCCAACTATTTCTGTGGTTTCAATATGTACAATATTATTTGAATGTTATTTAAACGAGTTGTGTTCTAATGAAATAAAATTCTTAAAAGAAACCATATGCTTCCCTCAGACAACCTTCATTTTCATCTATAACAATGAACTTAAGATGTGTTCACATTATATGAATTTGTCTTATGGAATGTCACTTTTTTATACACACGATATTTCCTGTGTATGTCAAAATCTGCGTTTTACTCATGGTTTATAATTTTTGTGTTCACACATTAGGTCCGTTTGTTTACCCCAAAATTTGTGCAATTTTGTGCAAATTTGTACTAGATTTTACTGAAATGCGTTCGTTTACACAGAAAAATTGCAAAAGAGAGTGCCAATTGAGAGAGTAAATTGACAGCTGTTGACTGAGAGCCTGCAAATTTTTACTGGACAAATTTTTGCCAGTAAAATCCAGTAGACGAGAAAAGCATATGATTCAATAAAATAAACAAAAGTAAGCAAATACAAAGTATAATTTTTTTTAATAAAAACATTTAAAAGAAGAAAAGTTTAAGTAAAAGTTTAACAGAACAAATCTAAAAATTTTTATGTTCAAGATGAAACAAATTAAAGAATAAAGGCAGAATTACCCGACTGTAAATGTAGAACTGTAAATGTAAATGTGTCAGCTTATCGAATCTGTTGCATGAAAAGCTATGCAAACGCTTACCTGACTGAAATGGCTCGTAAATGTAACGTCTGAACCTGCAGAAAATAGAATTTCATGACGACGTTACGTGACATTAGTAGACAGTGATGGGATGTATGTACATATATTGAATGAGAGTGTGGCACAATAGCCCTGATTTGGTACTTTTGTTTCTTTTAATAATTTAAGCTTTTGAGTGGTTAATTTGTATACGTACATGGCATATTTAATAAATTTAGTTTTCTAAAAAAGTTTTTTTATAAAATCTAACCAGAGTTTGCCAATCGTATGTGTTTATTTTTTGTTAATATATATACATACATATATGTATATGTACATATGTATGAATTTGTAAAATAAACATACATATTTGCGTACAAACATACATTCAAGCGTACAAAAAACTATTTTTATTTAAAAATAATGACAATAAAAATAAAAATAGGTACATATATATAATAATAATAATAATAATATAATCATAATAATTATAATGATAATAAAAATATAAATATTTTTTATAATTATAATACGTTGTAATGTAAATATGTATATACGGGTATGAAGCTTAAATTGTAATTTCACTAAATGTCAAAGTCATTACAATGTTTGGAAGTATAAAATAATGATTTAATACCATTTAAATAATTTTGGTACTTTTTCCTCATCAATGTTTCGAACAGCTGTTTTCCATTTTTTTTTTTGATTTTTTTATACTGATAAACACCCAGCAAACAAAAAGTCCTATATATGTACATGTGTATGTATTTTTGTTAAAGAATATATGTACATATTTATATTGTTTGTAAATAAAACTAAATTATTATGAGTGTACGAACATTAATAAGAAAAGGATAACACGAGAAAGTAAAGATTTTATTGAGGTGCTACTGCAAGCACACACATTCTTGGAAATTAAAGAGCTAAATACTTCGTCTTTCCGATGAAGTTGCTCAAAATCTGTTCTGGTAATGTACAATGACAAATATTACGGTTGAGCGTTACAGCTGCTATTAAAATGATTATAATTGAGTTCATTTAAATAAAATAATAAAAATAATTTTCAAAGCCTCTAGGAGCATTTTCGTTCTAAAAGGTGTTATTTCAAAAACTCAATTAGTTTTTTTTCCAACAGGCTAAATCTTGCCATCAAAAGAAAGTAAATTAAAATAGTTTCAGCGAAATTATTAAAAAAATCTTGGATTAATTAAAACATTACTATTTTATATATTATTTATTTATAAGTTCTAATGCATACATACATGCTCGTATGTATGTCCGTATACATATGTATGTACATTTCAATAAAAATGAATTTCATGAATTTAAATATTATAACTACATATATGAACTTTCGCGTTTGACTTCAAATAACTCGCAATTTAAAATCAAAAATGCGTGTTTGCTGGGCACAAAGCAATTAGCGTGTATGTATGTGTGCACAAAGAAGTTTTTTTGTTTGTGTCGAAAACACATGACACGTTTTTAAGCATGCTATAAGCGCTCAAACGTTTACATTTGCATTACATTTACATTTACCTTACATCTGCGATTTCTACAGTCGGGTAACGGAGCCTTGATAATCGTTAAATATATCAGTTTTCAAATTTAATTTAATTGTGTTATTTACTTTCGTTTTTTAGAGATGTAAGGTTTATGTATAGGTGAATACTTATTTCTGCATACTATTCAGGGTACCGAGTATCAGAAATCAAATATTGGTGTATTTTCCTATGCCATTTACCCAGAAAAAATAAAACTAAAAACCAAATACAAGCTAAAGCTTTCACACAACTTCTATTTTTGAAATATGTACATATGTATATATCTCTTCAAATTTATAATTATAAAAATGCATGCATCAATTACCAAAAATATGTATTTGATATGTTTCAAAAACAACAAAAACATACAACAATATTATCAGCTGTTTTGATTAATCTGCAAATTTTTGCAATTCTTCCGTTCGCGTACTTTTTGGTGCAAGAGACATTCTTGAGAATAAAATTTTCAAATTACCCAAAATTTACTCAACTACTGTATTTTAATGGAAAAGTAAACAAGCGGACCTATTGGTATGTCATGCCATAACCTATAAAGGTAAACAAATGCTTACTTTTTTTAATGCCTTTCAAAATTTTTCTTTAATTTTTAGTTTTTAAACTATTAAATCAATTTTAATTTAATTTATCTAACAATTTTACTTAATTTAAATGCCACAATCACTTGCTTTATTTTAAACCAGCTGATGTCAGATGCTTTGTCACTTGAAAATAGAACACGCTCTAAATCAAAAATGTCGTTTGTACTACACACATAGAAATAACACATTCTATTGTTTATAGGTGTTCAGACTATATGTACAAATTTACCATGTGAAAAAGTGACATTCCACAATACAAATACATATAATGTGAACACAGCTTTAGTATTACAGCTGATGTACCCAAACTGTTCTAGTGCCCAAAAATCTACGGTGTTACAATATGCAAAAACTCGCACACAAGTAAATTGGTGACGAAATGTTAAAAATTCTTAAAGTAATCATTATTTTAATTTTTAAATATCAATCAATACATACACACATAAATACCTAATAACAAAAATATGGTAGTGAGAGTTAAAAAAATAATTAGATGATTTTCTATCGATTTTGTCTGAACTTTGTACTTAGCTATAGCCGTTGATAAGTTACATGACATATTTAGTGTACTAAATCATAAAAGTATGTACATATGTACATTTTTATAAGGTCTGCTACATTGTCAAGTGAGTCAATAAAAATGTGAAAGGTCCACTCAATAAAAATAACATACAATATATATGTATGTATCTACTATACCCCTGTAAAAGACAACTTACAAGAACTTTTAAGACATGAGGGATTTTTCAAATGCTTTACTACAGCGAAATCTTATTTCTTTGATTGTTACGAACAAGAAATATTCGCGACATCGCTTGTAAACATATACACGTACATCAAAACATCCATCGTACTTTGCTTATTAAACGACATGCAACAACAATACATTTAAATAAATTCAGTAAAGTGCGACTATGACTCGCGCACATAGGGTTCCGTACGAACACTAGATATGTAATTTAATACAAACTTCATCTTATATAATATATAGTTTTGGCATTTTTTTCGTTTTTGGGGTCTTTTCGGTTTTTTTGTTTTGTCGTCTTTTGCGTTTTTTTCGGTTTTGGCGATTTTTTTAAGTTTTGGCTCTTTTTTAGTTTAGACACTTTATTTTCTTGTTTTGCCGATTTTTTCGGTTTTTTTTTTGGCGTTTTTTCATTTTGGCGTTTTTTTATTTTTGGCGATTTTTTTTTAATTTTTGCGATTTTTTGTTTATTTAATTTTTTTTAGTTTTGGCGACATTTTCGCGTTTTGGCGATTTTTTTAAATTTTTTGCGTTTTTTTTTTCATTTTGGCGTTTTTTTTCATTTTGACGATTTTTTCGAATTTGGCGATTTATTTTAGTGTTAGAATTTTTTCTTTAATTTTGGCGATTTTTTTCCTTTTTGGCGATTTTTTTTAATTTTTGGCGATTTTTTTTGGTTTGGCGATTTTGTAATTTTCGGTCTTTTTAGTTTTACCGTTTTTGAAAATTTCAAGTGTTTGCCTCTTACGATTTCCAAGATATAGCAAATTGTCAAAATTACATAGTCAAAATTGCATTAACTGATGGACCACCCTTTAATTTAAATTTTTTAAATTTTAGTGTTAATTGTTGTAGTCTGTATAAAAATACACTAATTTTACAAATTTCAAGTTTCAATATACATATGTTCATACAATTGTATATATATTACATGGGATTTTAACATATTTCATTGCTCGTTTTGGAACACCCTTTAATTTTTAATTCTCATGTATTTGTTGTTGTAGCGGCCAAGGTTCTACATACTGTGTCCAAATTTCAGGTCCGTAGCTCTTACGGTTCCTGAGAAAATACCGTGTGACGGACAGACGGACAGAGTAGCGAAAACAATAGGGTTCCTTTTCACCTTTGGTGTACGGAACCCTAAAAAAACAAGACGTATTTACATTTCAAGACTGTTTACGCAGCCCTCTAGTATCTACATATCGGCGGCCCCATTACAAAACATGCTAAGTCGACATAACATGTTATGCTGAGAATAGCATTTTTGAATTCGACGTTTATTAAGTAGATTCTTTAAAATTTTGATAATAATCGGACTATTCTATCAAAAGTTATGAGCAAAAATGTACTTAGCATAATTTGTGAAGTTTAAAAAACCTACTTAGAGGTCTAGGTAATAGATTTGTGTACAATCTTAAGTATTCCAAGCCACTTTTTACCATGATCTACAACAAATTTATAAGGTTCAAATAAACTAAAAAAATCTATTGCAATTATTATATGATTACAAAAAGTCTCAAGGGTGTGTTGACTGACTAAAAACTAACTGCAATGTCATCCAGAACAAACCCAAAATTAATTCTTAAGTTGAGTACGTAATCGAATTTGATGAGAGCCAACAAATTTATTCTCAGCGACTTTGAAACTCATTTCAGTTTTATATTAACATTTTTCTCTTGTTATTTTAAATAGTACCGTAGCTGAGTGGTAGCGCGTTGTTTACACAACGTGTGATGATACATGTTCAAACACCAGACAAATTTTTGATGTGTAAACATCTATACGCTAGGGGGTAAAAATAGTTTTCACAATACAATCACAAATTTTGAGTAAGATGCACACCGCGTTATCAAATCGGTGTGAGCTATGTATGAGTGTATTAGTGTTTGAAAGAAGCAATACAAACTTATTTAAAATATTGTAAATACATAGGAATTTGCTGGTTTTTGTTTGTTTTATTTAAAAAAATGAAAAATGTTAAAATCCCATGTAATATACATACAATTGTATGTACATACATATATACACTTGAAATTTGTAAAGTTAGTGTATTTTTATACAGACTACAACAATTAACTTTTAGTTAATTTCAATTATTATTCGAACTCCATTTGTTTCTATATTTGTGATTTGAACGGGCAAGTTCGTATCGCTTTTTAAGCCAAATTACATGTGATAATTATTAATGAACAAATAACACCAAAGTCTGTTGTAAATATTCTGACTAACAACACATAGTTGAACGGAACAGCCAGCCGTTTTCGGAGGCCACTAAACCTTCATCATCAGCGTTCTTTTGTGTTTGGTCCACTGTGTGTGGTGTCAGTTGATGTAGATTTCTGCTTTATATACCTAGCATTTTATTGCAAATGGAATATGTGAATTGTTTTGATTCATCGTATTTCAATTTGCTGAGAGCTTTTTTGTATTGTAAGCTCAATTTTACCATCACTATATTTACAACAGTCTTACCATTGTCGTTTTGTTCTACACATGTTACTTAATTTGCTTATTTTTTGTTCTACTTAAGACAAACTTTTTTGGTTTGTTACTATTAAGTATATTTTTAATTAATTTTTGCCACAGGCCCATTGCTATTAATTTTTAGTTAATTTTAATTATTATTCGAACTCCATTTGTTTCTATATTTGTGATTTGAACGGGCTAAAGTTCGTATCGCTTTTTAAGCCAAATTAACACTAAATTTAAAAAATTTAAATTTAAGGGTGTTCCATCAGTTAATGCAATTTTGACTTCGAAACCGTAAGAGCAAAACTCTTGAAATTTTCAAGAACGGTAAAACTAAAAAATCAAAAAATTATAAAATCGCCAAAAACAAAAAAAAAAAATTGCCAAAACGAAAAAAGCACCAAATTAAAAAAAATCTAGGACTTAAACAAATCGCGAAAAATCGCCAAAATGAAAAAATTGCCAAAAGGAAAAAACAGAAAAAAACGCCAAAATGAAAAAAATCGCCGAAATAAAAGAAATCGCCAAAATAAAAGAAATCGCCAAAATTTAAAAAAAAAAAAATTCTTAAAGAAAAATATCGCCAAAATGAAAAAATCGCCAAAAGGAAAAAAACAGAAAAAAACGCCAAAATTAAAAAAATCGCCGAAATAAAAGAAATCGCCAAAATAAAAGAAATCGCCAAAATTTAAAAAAAAATTCTTAAAGAAAAATATCGCCAAAATGAAAAAATCGCCTAAATAAAAAAACCCCAAAAACAGAAAAAAATCGCGAAAATTAAAAAACCCCAAAAAAAAAAGAAAAAACGTCAACCAAGTGTCATTCAGTACTAGTTGCGAAATAGTTAGCTTAAAGTTAGTTTAAAGTCAAGGTAATTTCCGACAGGGCCCTATTCGTTTTACGCAACAATATATACATGCATATGCATAGATACATATGTATGCATATACATATGTATGTATGTATACACACACTTATAAAAATATATAAAACAATAGCGATAGCAGTGCAATAAAATAAAAGAAATTAATACATACTTACATACATATGTACAATACATACGCATGTACATATGTATATGAATGTTCGTACCCTGTAGTCAGACTGTTGCCAAGTGGCTCTATGTCAACACTCAAATTCTAGTGACAGTTTTAGTAGTTAAATTGTCTACAAGTTTTGTTCTATACGTCAGCAGATTATAAAAGAAAGAGAAAACAGATGTAGTGCATTTGTGGCAGATTTTTCAACTTGATGTCAAATAAGCACTTAATATACCTTAAATATTTTTTTTTATGAATACGACCGTAGAAATATAGAAGTAAATGACTAGTTAGTATGTCTTCATGTTCCCATAAAAACTACGTAGTCACTTAGTCAATTTATTATTTAGGGCTAATAAATCAGTTCAAGTTAATCTCTGTTTTTGGTTTAATATGTGTTTAAACCAGCAAACATATAAATCAATGCAGTATTTAAACCATCTGTAAACGCATAAAATTTGGCGTTTAAACTACCAATACAGGCCATATGATTTTATTACTTACAGACCATATGTTTTGCATTTAAAAAGCATTCAACTTTTTTCCAAGCTTCTACTTTTTCTTCAGATTCGATTCGATTTGTTCTCTTACACTCTATTGTTCCTTTATACTATTTTACTTTGGAAAGAATATATATAATTTCTTTCTCAGTAAAATTTGAATGCTTTTAATTAAATGTTATTAAAGTTTTTGCCTTTTTGATTGTACAAAGAACTGATAGCCTGCTGCAAAACAGCTGTTTTTTGTCATTTGTTCTAGTGCTGCCACAGTATTAGTTTTTAAACTGCACATGAGGTATGGTTCACTGATTTACTCTTGTTGAGTTTAAACCATATATGAATTAAAGTTTAGTTCAACTAAACCACCGTTTAAACTTTAACTGATTTATTAGCCCTTAGTGTTACTAATAGATTTTCAATGACAAGCACATGCCATATGTCTATAGCACAAATTATTGTATGGAGAATAATTAGAGAGTAGTACTGGTGATAAAGTCAAAAGCGATTCAGTACATTTTCACCATCGACATTTCCTTCAGGGTACTTACATACATATCTATGTGTGTATGTATTTATAATGCAAACATGTCTATGAATAACTTTGTGACTATCATTTAATATCAATATTCCTTTGTTTGCTTTATAAATAAATTCAATCTAATCTTTCCTTTTCAATTACAAAAACGACAGGAAACCAAAAGTGTTTTCGCATAAAAAACTATAAATTTTAATTGCTCACTGTTTTTTATTCCTTTCGATCGACTTGTTTCTCTTGTTTGTGAATCTCCAAATATCGTTGAAATAATGATAAACATTAAAATCTGGCAACCACGAGTACCGAAAAAACAATAGCAAAATAAACAACAAAAGCAAAATAAACAACAAAAGCTAATATCAACAAACATGAACATTATTGCACACTAACTCAAACACAGACGATTACTTAAAAATATCCAAAGTATTCCTTATTTTGTCAAACTATCCATCGATTTATTACGGCAATATTTTTATCGCCACTGTATTAACAATAAAGGCTTTTATTATTTTTTCAAACATGTTCTTTCCGTGTTAAATTTATGGATATTATGCAAATTTATTTTTAACTCTGTAATCGGCATCAAAAGCAGCAAAATCGGTGTTTAGAACGCAAAATATAACAAAAGTAAAGTAAAAACACATACATACCTACATACGAATAATTGAAATTATAATAAAAAAACCTTTTCATTTTGAATAAAAATTAGGTGAACTTAAGTAATAACAATACAAAAAAAACTGAATTATGGTAGGTAGTAATTAATAAATATAACTTTAATATTAAGTAAGGGGAAAGATATTTAAATACTTGAGCGTATTTCAAGTACATTTTAAAATAGGTACATAATTTTACCTACCTACCTACAGCTGGAAAGAATAGGGACGGCTGTAGTCCTAGGGCTATGTTGCCAAAACTAAACTTATTAAAAGCCATTGGAAGAGGAAGGTAGTACGAGTTTTGATAGCCGCGTTGACTGGTCACTGCTCGACCACAGCGAGGACCAACATTTGGGAAACTGGCATCCTACATTTCTGTAGGATGTGCGAGGATAAAGAGGGCCTGCCATTGGTCGAGGTGCAACGCCATAACCTTAAATGGCTGAGAAGACGATTCCATGAGAGCATTAGTGATTTCGCAAAGTGCAAATTAATAAACTGGAGAATATCAGGGCACCATCATGGAAATTTTGGGGATTAATGGATTTAATAAAAAAATACCTATAGGTATAATCTCTTTTTTTATATATTTTTTAATTAATCAAAATAGGACTGATAAATCTATTTCGCGGTAAGCTTATACCTACCGCAAGAATGTATAATGGCAATTTGCACAATGGTCGGTATTTATTTCCGTTGAATTTTTGCATTCCGTATGACGTCCAATATTTAAAAAATTTTTGTTTTCTTTTATTAGTAAAAGCAGTGTACCTTTTCTTCAAATAGTGTATTTTATTTATCAATTTCAGCTATTATATGAAATTGCATTATTTACGCAAAACTGTTCTTATCAGCACACATTTCAAAGAACGTGGCTGACGATTTGTAATCATCGGCGGCGTTTTAAATATTTTTTCGCTGCCGGCAGAAAGCTAAATATGTATACATACACACACGCATGTGTATGTCAGGGATTGGATTTCGGAATTTTAAACTGTACAAACTTTCTAAAATTTTACTTTTTGGACCTTAACCCTTTATCAGATATGTTATAAAACATTAACAGCCTTATTCAAAAAAATATTTTATTTGAGCTTTAAAGTTCATAGTAGTTACCAAGCACTTTAAGGCTAACATTGCTTTGTTAAGAAATTGTATTCAAAAGCAACTTTAATTATTTTGTGATTTAATAATAAATTCTGGTAACACCACCGTGTTCAACAACCATTTCACAGCTTATGATGTAAAACATCGAATACAATTTCATTCGAGTATTCAACTTATTTTTTATTTTATTAAATACATTTTTATTATCTTGAAGTTAAGCAACCTAATTTATAAAATATAAGCTTCTGACATGGAAGTAAAACATATAAACATTTTTATGAAGTAAAAGTAAAAAAAATATGATGAACATAAAAAATTATCTCAATTTATTTTATTCGAACGAAATGAGTATTTGAATATTCAGCTTTTTTCGATTCGTTTTGTTTGAATGTACATCACTAAAACATTTTTGTATAATTGTATTTATTTTAATATTTTTTTATGGATTTTGCTATGTATTTCGAATCAGTTGGATAATTTAGTGATAGTTTCCATCACATGACAGAAATAATAAATTTAAGATAAGAGCTAGCACTTCTAGCTTCATTTTCAGATGTAACATGAATCAATATGTGCTATATTAACAAAAACATTTGAGGTACAAAATACACATTTTGGAAATATCAACTTAAAGTAGCCTTAACAAACGTACGTAGGTGGCTACTTTAGAATTTTGATATAATAATTTTTTTGAATACAACTTTACTTAACATTACTTTTCAAAGCTTTGTTAAGTTTTTATGAATACGACCCTAAATCTCCATAAAAATTATTAATTAAATGTAATTATTTTATTTTAACTCAATGAATTTGGTACATCTTGTTTCAAACTGCTCAATTATCCGACTGTAATGTAATGTAACTGCAACAGTAGGAAACAGCTTTTATTAAATCAATAGCCCAATTCACAATCTTGTGCAAATGGTCTTGCATCTTTGCATGTGCACAATGGTATAGTATATTGATACTCACCACTAAGAATTGTTAAGTGGTGAGTAGAATATACTAGACAATTTTGCACATGCAACGATGCAAGACCATTTGCACAAGATTGTGAATTCGGCTAATGTTTCCGTAGTGCAATTTTTTTTAAAGTTATATTATCGGCGTTTTACTACTTCATTAAACTTTATGAATGTCCAAATATATTATTGTTTTTATTTCTTGAATAAATAAATAAAAATAAGCCCAATTCATAATCTTGTGCAAATGGCCTTGCATCGTAGCATTTGCAAAATGGTATAGTATATTGATACTCACCACTAAGAATTGTTAAGTGGTGAGTATAAATATACTATCCATTTTGCACATGCTACGATGCAAGACTATTTGCACAAGTTTGTGAATTGGGCTATAGTATTTTGAGTGAAATAATTTTTAGTTTGATGCTCTTGTCGCCAACATATTTGACATGCTTCACATTGCCTTCTTTATAGTATGTTTCCACCGACTTTAAATCAAGTAGGTTTAAGTAAATCACTTCAAAGTGTTTCCACCGAGCTTGTGAGTGATTTGTTGTTCGAATTTTCGTATTCAATTTATGCACGTGCTCTATGAGGCGGGCGCAGTAGCTGTAATGTGAATTTTATTCACATGTAGTTGACATTTACAATTGATTAAATATTCCTGAATGTCATTCTTTTCGAAATTGTCCATCACTATTGATGGATGACCCAGGGATGGAGTTTGGAATTTTAAAAGCAACGCAGGGTTGCATATATAAATCGAGTTCGAAAAATAGTATTTTCGACATTATTTATAATAAATCAACTATGAGGTGATTTATCCATATGGAAAATGTATGGTAAATCATGTATAAATTAACATGATTTGCACAAATCATCATGAGCTGTTCTTCAGCTTGTACTTATTAAAAAAAAAGACTGTAAAATATATCCTCACAAAAACACAAATGTTAAAAAAGGCCAAGTTCCTTTCCAAAATTTCGGCCGTCTAAAGTAATGAGATAAAAATGTTGACCAAGTTCTTGTTTGGCACAATATCTAACACTGAAATATGCTCTGCATTTTATAAATTTGTAATTCAATTTCATATATTTTCTAGATAATCTGCTAAAGGCCGTGATACACTATCATACAAAGTCGTGCGATCTACGAAAAAGTACAACGCTGGTATGATGGAGTTTATGAAAATTTTCAAAAGACAATAACAATTCATCACAACAGCGTTGTATATTTTCGTAGATCGCACGACTTTGTATGATAGTGTATCACGGCCTTAACTTGACAACATTTTTACCGATATAAAGAAATGAACAAATATGTGACAGCGCAAAAGGGACCTAAGGGTAAAAAAAAATCCATTTTCACTTTTTTTTTGATGTGGACATCTGAGCATCGAATGAGACCGATACCATGCCCCGAAAGTGTTCCCTCCCAGATATATGCGTACAGATACACGTATTTAAATCTTTAAAATGGCTCTCCTGAACAAAACCGGTTTTTACACTTAGGTCCCTTTCTATTTTGAGCGTCACATATACATTATTCTCTCTTTTTTTAGAAAGGAGGATTATATCATTTGCCTCATTTTTTATTTTCAGATTATTATATGTACTAAATTAGCCATTCGTGTGCCATTGTACTTAACGAGTATGAATAGTACCAAAAGAAAGAATACAGTTGTACCAGTTTTGACAACCCTGATATGTACATACAGTTGAACCTCGATTATCCGGGCCTCTATCAACCGTTTACATCTATTAACCGGCATACTGTCACTTTGTTTATTGACCTCCATTATCCGTGATTATGACTCTATTATCCGTGCTTCCATTTTTTATACCTCTATTATCCGTGAAAATCATATTTCATCTTTTAATACAAACTAAAATGTCATGTTTTATTTATAATAATATGAACAATTTTGTATTTTTACTTAACCTCTATTAACCGTGTTTTTCGATTATCCGTGCTAGGTCCGGTCCCGTGCGCACCGGATAATCGAGGTTCAATTGTATGTATATATTCATTAAGGCATATCAAACAGGTAGATGCATTAAAAATAAATACTGCAACAATAAATAATTTTACACAACTGCTCTCAAAATTATCTTGACTATAGTCGGAAATATTGTAAACAAACTATGGGCTGATGACACTGCTGCCAGAATTGACGATTTCTCTGCATTTTGACGATTTTCACCTTCCAAAATACACTAGTGACGATTTTAGCTCCAGAAATGACTGATTTTTCTAAATTTAATATATATGGCAACTTTTTTTAGAATTGCATTTTTCGAGTTGGTTTTTTCATGTGTTATGATTTTTTTGTGTTCAAAATGTTAAATTCTGATATTTATACATAAAATGTTTGTATAACAAAAATACTAATTATTTTTTTTATAAATTATTTGTTTTAAAAATAAATATACATATATGTATGAACGTATGTGAATTCTGATTTCATTTTAAGTTTTTTTAACTTTTATTTTTAATTTTAATGGTTTTCATGTTTAGGTAATATACATATATTTGATGTATGTGTATATTTGTTGAAAGCATAATTAATAAGTTTGAACCATTGTAATAGTTTTTGTAATAAAACAATTAAAATACAAAAAAAATTGAATATTTTTGATCTGACGTTTTTTTTTGACGATTTTCTAAAATTACTTCACGATTTTTTTAACAGAAATCTGTGGGCAAATTACGGCATTCGATACGATTCGAAATTTAAAAATATTGCCATATAAACTCTATTGAAATATTTAGTAATTTCGTTCGAAAACGAGTGACGTAATTTGGCCCCTGTAGTTTTTGACGATATCACCCCTAGAAGTTCTGGCAACAGTGGCTGATGAGCATTTTACCTAATGAAATTTGTAGATTTATAATGTAGAAACAGAATAAAGTCTTCAACTTCAGGAAAATCGCTGACAAATTTTTCAAGCCCATAAATAATAACATCGACGGCAGTAACTTCAAATGCTCTCTAATTTTTGTTTTATTTTCTTTTGTGCTTATTTTTCTTTGTAGTTTTGTTTACAAAATGTATGAAATTTATTGAAAGTATGGTAACATTTTTGTGAGAATCAACATTGATATGTGAGAGTATAAGAAAAAACGCTCTCAAAATAAAATAGATTCTATCTTACGACCGGTTTCTGCGGCTGGTTTTTTTTTGTGTCAATTTGTATGGAAAATGTGTTGAAGCCGGTATTCTGTTTAATCATACAGTGTAGTAGATATTAACAAATGCATATAAATCTATTTGGTTCATTTGATCAAATAACGTCATAACTCACAAAATACACTTTTACAGTTAATGCCATCGTATATTATCTTGTTTGAAAATTGGATACAAATGACTTGAAATAATATTACTAATACTAATAATATTACTTTTTATCTCACACCATTATAAAGAATTTGACTAATTATAAATGTAGTTTTTGCCCGGCATTTCTTTTAGTAGATTACGGAAGAACGCAATTAACTTATATTTAATGCATAACAAGAAATAAATAAATAAATCCAGTCGATACACGATTCGAGCATATTTTAATATTATGTATTCTTGTATTTTTTTTTCATAGTCGAATAAAACCCGATTCGCTAGCACTAGATTACAACCACCTTTTTTATATTTTGTTCCTCTTTAACGACGGGTAAGAATTTACAATAGCAATCTCCGCCGTTTAAAATCTATACCCAATGTAATAACTTAAGCACTTCAACTTGGCAACCCTACTTATTGTGAATAAAACATAAAGAAAAATAAAAACAAGAAACCTGACACATGAAAAAAAACATCCATGCATAAAAGAGACGATTATACTTAACTTACCTTCAGTGATGGTATTTTTGACTCACTTTCACCCAAGTAATTTATATGAATTCTTCTTCTACTTTAACCCATCACACACTATTAATGTTCACACACTCTAAACGATTATATAGAAGAAAAAAGTTGCGAAAATTTGTAATTCTAGTAGAAAAATAGATTTTTTTTATATTTCATCACTTTTTTTTCACACAAATTTCAATAGAGTAAATGAAGATATTTTCTTCCAATTTCTTAATTTAAAGAATCTTAAAGGTTCACTTTTTTTCAACATGAGGAAATAAATACTCCTTGTGCGCCTTTTTTCTGCTCCAAAAAAATTTTAACAACAAAACACTACGAGGTCCAAAAGTAAACTGAAGAAACGTCGTGATAGCAGAATGTATAGTAAAGTTTTTTTGTGAACAACAAGCAGCATATGAAAATTCATTTTATTGCCCCTAATATTAAAGAGAAAGAGGGAGATGGTTGTTTATCAATTTAAGTATTTTGTAATAGTTTTTCAACAGAGTTGCCAGGATTTGTAAAAAGTGTTAGTAGAACATTCCCATAAAATAAGTGTTGAGTTCCAACATTTGCATCAGAAACTATAATGAAATTAATATAAATAAAAATTAATATATACAAAAAGTATAAAATACAGTAAAATATTAAAGAGTCAAGAGATACGCTGAAAAGTTCAATGGTATATTTTGCGTATGTTTAAATATCTGAGTATAATTTCATAACATAATTATGTTAATCCAAGGTGTTTACAATTTAATTTTAAATTTAATTTATGACTAAAAATACATTTAAACTTTGACCCCCATATTCATAAAATTTGAAACGAATTTGAAATGTATTTTAGTTCAAATTTTCCATACAAAATTTTCCTAAAATGAATTTCAAATTCATTTTATTTTTTATATAAATATGGGGGTAAATATGTATTAGTTATACATATGTAGCGTTGTTAGCAATTTTGAAAACCGAAATTTTTATAGAATTGGGTTTATATTTTTTTGTTTTTTTAACGACAGTCGATGATGCGTATGAATAAAATCATATCTAATATGTCAACTGTGAAAGTGGTGATTGCGAAAGCTCTTTTGTTAATGTGATATTATGGAACTATAAATTAGAGATTCAAACTAAATACCATTTTCGAGTAAGTAAACAAAATGAGCCTCAGAAAAATTTGAGCGTTATGAATTAAATATCTACAATTGACGGAAGTGTAGAAACCGGATCACTTGGGTCTTGATGGGTTCCGTTGCGCCGAACTTCGTGGTAAAAAGTAAATCAAATTAAAAAAACGGAAAACATAAACTAATAGTTATAATTATAAATGCATTTACCGATGGTAAGTCAATAACTGCATGAAAAGCAAAACCGTTTCTCATATTCTATTTCATTGAAAAATTAATTTCAACACTCTGTGACCTAGTAAATAGACATAAGTGCTGTTGAAGTACGTGATGGGAGAAAAAATACGTGATTTTTCTTTAGAAAAGAACATTAAATAATAAAAATGTTTCATTCTATAAAAATAACTAAAAACACTAAACTTGAGCCTGCCTGACTATGAAATTATTCCTCATTGCCATTCGTTAATGTTCAATTAAATACTAAAAATGTAAAACATTTATATTAGAATATAATTTCGGGTTCAGAGTCTCCGCAACTATCAGTCACTCCATATGGGATAATTAATTTTAACATATTTTTAATTCAAATTACTGATGAGCTAAATTTTTACTATAATTCACTGTTAATGTAGGTAGGCCTTCAATTTCTAATTTAGTGTTTAATACATTAAATACACACATATGTAGGTTTATTGTAATTTTTATTAATTTTGTTGTATAATAATTGTTTTAAATTTGTTTTATAAACTACTAAATATTAATTTTAAATTTTGTTTTACATAATTTGTTTGTACAACCACAATCACTTGGTATTTATATTACTATTATACCATTATTATTTAAAAAAATATACATAAATCGTTGCTTTTTCTTTTTTGTTGGATAACAAACTATTTTTGAGCTTTAGAATGGGATATTTTCGACATTGTATGTTGATTTACAATACGTTCCATATCACGTATTTCCATAATATCAGTCTTGAGGCGCTGTTTAACAATTTCTCGCCAAATGGCTTCCCTTTCGCGATTATTTGTAACACCCATACGTTGCAGGGAAGAATCATTTATGCGCAACAGAGCACGGCCTGTAATTTCGTGCTGTAAACAATATAAATGCATACATTGGTACATTAGACATTGCCAATCCTAAATTTTAGATTAATAAATTAACCACTTGCTTAAAAACAATATAAGGAATAAAACCATTACATTACATTACATATTTATTAATTACAATAATACAATTATGGCAATTAAGGAAGAAAAAAAGGAAACTAGCTGCTAAGGCTTTCGTCCCGATCTGTCAGAATAAGCAAAGCTGATTGTTTAAAAAAATTTACATCCAATATTAACCCCAACTCCACCCCTCAACGTATGTGGAATGACATTAAGCGAATTACAGGGGCCTATACTCCCAATACAATTAAATATATCAGGTATGGTAATGAGCTATTAAGATAATCAATTGATATTGCAGACTGTTTTGCTAAACATTGGTCTGAACTATCTGGCAATAACAATTTTTCGCCAACTTTTCTTCGGACTAAAGCTAATACTATAAACACATCCCCTATAACTATTACAGAGCTAGAAGCTGCTCTCCAATCATCCAAGGGCAAGACACCAGGCGAAGATCGAATACCTTACTCTATGTTAAAAAATCTAGGTTCTAAAATTAAATAATAGTATTTAGTCTAGCGGTATATATCCCCAAGCTTGGAAAATTGCTACTGTTGTTCCAATACAAAAACCTAATAAAAAAATACATGTAGTAGATGGGTACAGGCCCATATCCCTCCTCCCGTGTATTAGCAAAATATTAGAAAAAATACTGCCAAAACGCCCTATGTGGTATATGAAATCCAATAATTTTATCTCACCCAACCAAGTAGCTTTCATGAGGAGTCAAGGCACTAACGACGTTCATCTTTACCTCCAACACTATATCTACAACGCTCTGTCTAGTAAAAACCATGTTAACGTACTATCAACTGATTTTGAGAGAGCCTTCGACCGGATCGGCATTCATATTGTATTGAATCAGTTAAAAGAATGGAACATTTGCAAAGAAATGTATCACATTTTAAAACATTTCTTAAGTAATTTAAAGTGAAGGTTAATAACCAATACTCTATCACATCTTCTCTACAAAACGGTATACCGCAAGGCTCGCCCCTCTCAGTAGTGCTATTTTTAATCGCATTTAATCAACTCAGCGTATTTTTTTCCAGACAGAGATACATCGAACATGCTATCTATGTATGCAGACGACGCAATACTTTTCACCAAACACAACAGTAATAATGAAATAAAAACAAACTGTTTTTAAATATTATAAAAGAAGTCGAAGATTGGGGTGAAATTTCTGGCGCCAAACTCTCTATTAATAAATGCAAACTTCTCCACATCTGCAAAAAACGAAACTGCAATATGACAGATATACAATATAATAACCTCACAATCAAATCAGTTGACGAACTAAAAATTTTGGGTGTCATATTCGACAAACATCTAACTTTCAAACAGCATTGTCTACACCTTAGAAAGAATTTGAACTCTAGACTCAACATTATAAAATTTATAACATCAAAACGTTGTCTTATCCATATGTCATCTATGATTAATATAACTCGCTCGATCATCCTCTCCAAAATCGACTACGCACTCCCTATATTTGGAACCTGCGCTCAATCCAATATAAAATATATTCAAGCACCTTATCACGCCGCTATAAGACGCAGTATCGGTGCTTTCCGTACTAGCCCCATCAAAAATATTTTGGCGGAAGCTGGAATGCCTTCTATAGAAGACCGTATCCTACTTCTTACAAATAAAATAATTCCAAAAGTTATGGTTTGCCGAAATAATATTATTTTTAACGAAGTCGTCAAGTTACTAAATCGATCTAGCACGCCTAGATTCAAATCCGCTTTAGTTATTTGCCTGGAAAACGCCAAAAGCCTAGGATTAAATATGAACCCACTCCTTTACAAATACTCTCGTGAACCTCCTTGGCTTCTCGAAAAATCAATATTTATGGATTCGTTTACCAGGTTCCCAAGCCTTCTACAGCACCTCTGGTCTACAAACAAGTCTTCCATAATATTAGCGATGACTTTACAAAACATTGTTGGAAGTTCATATTTACCGATGGCTCAAAATCTATCTTTTCGACCTCTTTTTTTAGCAATTAAGAACATTATGTATGACTCGCCACTGATAACCAAAATCAGAAACATTTGCATAAAAAATTCCAATAAAATTAAAATTTTGTGGATTCCCTCACACGTTGGTATCACTGGCAACGAATATGCCGACTCTACTGCCGTTAATGTAAAACACATGCCTCTGCTCAAATTTTTGACGCACGAACCCCGTGATATCTTAAATGTCATACACAATTTCCGAGAATATGAAAAATAACAAATGGTCGAACTACCAACACGCCTACAAGGAATTTAACGCCACTGGGATTAAACCAATCTATCCAAAATCCTGCCCTAAAAACGTTTCTAACTTAGTAGTTAGAATGAGAGTTGGACACAGCAAGCTTACACATAAATACCGTCTAGAAAGATCTCCACCTCCAATATGTTCAACTTGTAATGTTCAACTAAGCATATCCCACCTTCTAGATGCATGCCCCGATTTCCACAACAACAGAACAAATACTTTTGGATCCAACAAGCCGTCCGACTGTTTAAAAAACATCCGAGGACAACATCAATTTAATTTATAAATTCATATTGAAATGTAATCTGTTACACAAGTTGTAAATTTATTCTGTATCATTTAACAGATACCTAATATGTAACTACATAAATACTTAAAAAATCATATTTTAAGGAATAAAACCAAATCCTGGGAAATACGTTTCAAAGTTTGAGATAACAAAACGTATAGCTTATCTAGTAAATATGAGTTAAACTTTTGTGACAAACCTTGGAAAAAAGTTCCAAATACTCCAAATAGTCGCTACAATGTCTGCGGTACCATTTAAGCACATCACCTACTGTCCACAGGTATACAGGCTTTGGTCTATCCGGTTTAGATCTGGGTCTATTACATGCTGTGGTCTCTTCCACCATATTTCCAAAAAAAAATATTTTTATATATTTAAAGAGTTTTTGTAATCCATCACAACTAATTAACCATGTAAGAAGACAATAGTGTTTACGTACGAGTAAACAAAAGAAAAATGGAAATTAAATGACAACTTGAATGCAAATATTGTGGTTTTTTCGATTATCTACCTATTGTGATTGATTTCATGTATAAAAGTTGGTAGCCCTGTGTAACATGACTGGCATTAGCCGAAAAACAACAACAACAACAACAGTAAAAAGGCCAGTCATAATTGACATTTGAAAAATACAAAGAAAAGCAAGAGATTATAAGAATCATCCCGAACTTCGCTATATAAAAATTAAATATAAATTTAAAGAACTTCAATAAATTAATTAATAAGTGAGTGATTTTCTAATTTTGCAAATCAACGGTGAGTTTTTTCCCTAAATCAATAATGAGTATGTTATTCATAGAAAGTGGATATATAAGTTTTTTGGTTGTGTTTTTAGTAAAGTAAAATGGCCGGAGCTATTTTATTCGAACGGGCTCAAGCTTTGTCCAACGTAAACCGCGAGGAAGGAATATCTCTGTTAAATAAAATTGTTCGCGAACAGGAAGTTGCTGAAAATGACGAGGAACTTATACGCATTAAGGAACAAGGCATATTACAGCTTGGCGAGCTCTATAAACAAGAGGGCAAGGCTAAAGAATTGGCTGATCTAATAAAAGTTACCCGCCCATTTTTAAGTCTCATCAGTAAAGCAAAGGCAGCTAAATTGGTGCGTTCTCTGGTGGATATGTTCCTGGACATGGATGCTGGCACAGGCATAGAAGTAAGTTTCAAAATAATTTAAAATTTAATTACGCATTGTATAGGAACATTTCCATAAGTATATGTATGTATGTGCATGTATGTACGCATCTAAATTTTTTTTTATCTTTTGATGAGAAGTCAAATATGTATGTAAGTATATATCGGAACATGGGCCGTTGAGAAGTAATAGTGCTTCGAATTCCTCCTAAATGAACATTTAACCATAAAAATAGGTTCTCACCTCACAATTTTCGTTTTTCAAGGTTCAATTATGTAAAGATTGTATTGAGTGGTCCAAACAAGAAAAGCGTACATTTTTGCGTCAAAGTTTGGAGGCTCGTTTGATTGCTTTATACTTCGACACCGGCATGTACACAGATGCCTTGCAATTGGGTTCACAACTGTTGAAAGAGCTGAAAAAATTAGATGACAAAAACCTGTTGGTAGAAGTGCAACTATTAGAAAGTAAAACTTATCACGCTTTAAGCAATTTGCCAAAAGCCAGGGCTGCTTTAACCTCGGCTCGTACAACAGCAAATGCCATTTATTGTCCTCCTAAAGTGCAGGCCTCTTTGGATCTACAATCGGGTATATTACACGCTGCCGATGAACGTGACTTCAAAACCGCCTTTTCCTATTTTTATGAAGCCTTCGAGGGTTTCGATAGTGTGGATAATGCAAAAGCATTGACAGCTCTCAAGTATATGTTGTTGTGCAAAATAATGTTGGGTCATTCGGATGATGTCAATCAGATAGTCAGTGGAAAATTGGTAAGTAACAAAAAAATTCATTTTGGATTAAAAAATAAATAAATAAATATTGCATAAATTACTTATATGCAATATGTTCTAGGCAATAACTTATTCTGGACGCGACATTGATGCCATGAAATCTGTAGCTGAAGCTTCACACAAAAGATCTTTGGCAGATTTTCAAACGGGATTAAAGGACTACAAAAAGGAATTGGCCGAAGATGTTATTGTTCAGGCTCATTTGGGTACCTTGTATGATACAATGCTGGAACAAAATCTTTGTCGCATCATTGAACCCTACTCACGTGTACAAGTAAGTTCACACAAAATAAGCTGACTCTTGATTCGTATTTCTTAATAGTGTCCTTCTGTTTTTACACGTAAGGTCTCACACGTTGCTGAGTGCATTAAACTACCTATGGCTCAGGTAGAAAAGAAATTGTCACAAATGATTTTGGACAAAAAATTCAGTGGCATATTGGATCAGGGTGAAGGTGTGCTAATCGTATTCGAAGAAACAACCGTCGATAAAACCTATGAAAGAGTTTTAGAAACTATACAAAGTATGGGAAAAGTTGTCGACACTCTTTATCAAAAGGCCAAGAAATTGTCATAGATAGAAATCGTTTAAAAGCAAATTTCAACATTTACAAACAACACAAAAAATAAACAATACAAACAATTTATTATTATTATTTTTTTTTTAATCAATAAATAATCCATAGTTTTAAAATCTTTAAACAAATACAAAATAACTCGTAACAAAGGAAATAATGATCGATAAAACAAAAATTCGCAATTATATTCATAATTTTGGCTGCAATAGTTTAAATATTATACTCATTATCACTTTTTATATTAAAAGTTCAGGAAGGAATATGAAAGCAAGTTTTGATAAAAAAAACACTGATGGTGGTTCTTTTTCCAAAAAAAAAAATACAAAATTTATTTCTTACTAAAATTGGCGAAAAATAAACTTATTAAATTAATAAAAAAATAAAAAAAATAAACTTATAAAAAACGTAAAATAATGTGTTTTATGTTTTAAAATACGAACTTGATTGAGTTAGAAATTTGGCGTAAAAGTAATACATACTTATTTCTTAAACTAACAACTCAGATTAGTTGTATGCAAAATTACAGAATTAAAAGTTTTTTACAGAAATTTATAATTCGATTTCAAGTATTGTGCTGAATTCCCAGTGATTATACTTCCAAATTTTTTGACAAATTTGTGGATAATCAGACTTATTTTCAAGATCAAAGACGTACATGTTTCCAGAATTTACTTTGTTCAGCAATAATTTGAATAAAAAAAAAAATATTTTCGAATTGCAATGGTAATATCAAGGAAACAATCCTAATAGATTTATTTTCGTTTCTAATTAGTTAATTAAAAACTTTTTATGATGACAAAACGTTAAAATTATGGTGCCTTCTTCATTCAACAAGCTGCCCGCTCGACGTTCTGTTACAAGTTACTACCCAAGTATTTGAAAATTTTCAAATTCTTTTTTAGACACAAACCTATAATCAAAACTTAAATCCTAGACTTGTATCGAACACGTTCAATAGCTCGTTTTAGCTAACTACACACCTCTTATCAAACACGGTTAAATCACATGGTTTTGATAATCGGCCCTAAATTTTAGTGGGCGTGACCCCGCCTACTTTTCTAAATATATTTACATATTTATTTATTTATACATATACAAAGTAAATTTGCATAAAATGGTGTTGCACAAATATGGGCGCAGTAACTAGACCATATGCCCAAGATGTTATTAACAGTATTTTAAAAGGTTTTGCGACCGACTGTACACGATCTATGCCTTCACATAGGAAGTAGCAACGTGGTTGTTAAAGAAATTCCACAAAAAACCGCATGATTGTGCCAACGAGACGTAAATCTCTCGAAGGCCAAACAATACACGCAGGCCTGACAGCACTTAAGAAATAATTACGATGACGCGAGATGCTGTTCTTCAATCCAGAGCTGCTTAACTACTGATTTACATATTAAAGTCTGCTTAGCCGAAGAACATAAATCAAAAGGATATGCCCTATGTGCATGCAAAGTGAAAAAGCTAATGAGAAATACATGAGTAATAGACTAAAACTAAAACTAAGCCGAAGTACATGAAAGAAAAATTCACTTTTTAAAACAGGATCAAGATTTATTTGTGTATCAAATTTCAGATATCTAGTGCGAATTGGAGTTTTAGGGGCGTGGCCCCGCGTACCGGATAAAACTTCTTGGTTTTAAGATTTTCCCATTGGCTTGCTCATCTACACTTACTTGTGTATAAAATTTCAGCTCTCTAGCGCGTATTATACCTTTAAATTTTATGAGCATTACCCCTCCCAGTATTTTAAGCTCACAACTTTGTTGTGAGCAGCGCTTATAATTCATGCAAATTTTTTTCTAAAATATGCTAGACCGAAGTAGATTAAATACAAGGCTAACATTGTATGGGAGTGATCACGCCCACTTTTTAAGGTGATAGTCTTGTATACGTGCAACGTGTATGCAAGGTTTCACTAAAATGGCTTGAGTTAAAAGCTGTATATTAAGTTTTTAGTTCCAAGCAATATTAGAGTGGCCCCGCCCATTCGGGTTAAAATTTTTGGGATTTTCAGATTTTTCTAGTTGGTTTCTCACCTTTGCTCATAAGGGCAACTTTTAATTTTTTTTAAATATTTATGGGCGTAACCCTGCCCACTTCTCCAAACTCAGAATTTTTTTCGCCCAGTGGTTATTATTCGTGCCAAGTTTAATACCTACATAAATAGTATATCTAACTTGGGCCCCACACGTTCAATTTTTGACTTTCAATTCCATTCAATTTTCAATACACTCAAACTTTTTAAATTGAAAACTAGATTGATTTAAAGTTCACCTATCCATTTAAATGGCAATTTAGTTTTCAATTTGAACGGCTGGTCACATCACACATTGATTGAAGCTACAAATTTGAGTTGTTTCTTCGTCGGTGGCATTTAAAAAATGAAATTGATTTTATCAATCAATATCAATTTGTGTCACAGCTATCAATTTCAAGGAATTTTGACACACAATATGTGTAATGAAATTGAAAGTCATTTATTAAACGTGTGGCTGCAGCGTAAATATGCTGAGCCGTAGAACATAAAAAATGAGGTTTAAATTGTAAGGGCGTGTCAACGCCCACTTTTTTTTATAAAATAATTATTGCCTTGCATTATCTCAGTATACATATATGCCAAATTTGTTTTTTTGATTCTGACCTTTATGGGCGTAGCCCCGCCCTTGTGACTATAATTTCCGGGTTTGCAGTTAGTTCTAGTTAGTTTTTCAGCTAACTAGAACAAGTTTAAATTTTTATGGGCGTAGCCCCGCCCCCATGGCAAAAATTTTTTGGATTTTCAGATTTTTCTAGTTAATTGTTCACCTAGATCTACTTGTATACTAAATTTCAGCTCTCTAGCTATAGCGGAAGTGCTTCATCAATTTGATGAGTGTGTCAGTGGTCAGTGAGTATGTCTTAAAATATGCACTTTTTGCACCTCCATATCTCCGGAACATTTCATTGTAAAACTTTCAAACTTCGCATATGAGGTAACATGAATTTATTCTAATTATGGTTTAAATTTTATAATTTTACGATTGCGGGGAACAAAGTTATGGGGGAACAAAGTTATGAGGGTAGCTCGAATGGCTTCGTGTAAATATACAAACTGCATGCATTGGCCGGAACTTGGCCTGGTGCACGGCCGTGCGCCTAGATTTGTAATTGGTACCATTTTTCTTACTTGAAAAAAAAATAAACCCAAAATTAAAAAGAAAAATATCTGTAAATTAAAAATGTTCTATTTAAAGCATATTTTTTTAGGAGCCATTTCCCAGCGTAGGCCCACTTTTCACCGACCCAAGATTTTTGTTTATAAAAAGTAATTCTTATAAAATAAACTTTGTTTAATTTTAAATTAAACCATTTTCTTGAGCTTTCGGTCAGTTTTATAATTAATTTATTAATAATTTATTTTATTAACCAAACATATGAGTTAAACCTAAACCAGCACCATAGTTTTTCTGGCCACTGAGGGGACCGCTGGTCCATTTTGAAGCCGTACCAGTTAGATCCAAACGTGTATTCCGATCCTGAGAAGACCACAAGTTGGCCTTACCAGCCAATTCTAATTGGCGGCCAAAGTTGGGTATACTGCTCTGGGTTAAGCTGGCGCCATGGCCGTTAATATTCGAATAATCCAAACCATGACCATTACGTTCGAATTTTAAACCATTTGCCAAAGTATTATCGGACTTAAAGACATTGGCGCTCAGTTTATGATCGCCATTATTGAACAAATCGGCATTGAGGCTTTTGGTTAAAGAATCCCGTACACCGGGTATGTGTTCCTTGGCAATCGAGGCACCAAAACCATTGCTGGAAACGGTAAAAAAGAAGTTTTGTTAAATAAAAAAAAATTAAATTAAATTATTAAGGGCCATTATTACAACTTAAAGATAGTTAAAAGTAAGATTTTATCGGACGTATAAAAAACTTTCCATTATTGCAAATTGGATTTAACTTATCAGGTTGGATAAACTTGCCTGTAATTTATCGCTCACTTTAGGCTAAAGTAAAATTTTGCAAATGATAAAGTTCTTATACGTCCGATAAAATCCTACTTTTAACTATCTTTAAGTTGTAATAATGGCCCTAAGTGTTAAGCTAAAACTTACTTGTTATAAGCCAAAGCACCTCCTGTAGCTACTGGTCCTCCTTTAGTATTGCCTGCTGCAAAAACTTGTCCTATAAGATTGTGATCCGGTGTGCCAATGCCATGAGTCAAGTCTATTTTAGCATTATTGCCGCCAGCTGGATTTGTTGACACCTGTCCTCCCAATACAGCTCTGCGTACTCTCATAGGACGTGGCCTTGCTGTTGGTGGTGGATAGTAGGGCAGTTTTTGAAAGCGGCCTTGTTGGGGAAGAGCTTGTATTAGATTTTCCATAACAGCCATGGCAAAGATGGTTAAAATAATGAGTTTCATTTTGTTTTAAATTAATTTAAGTTAAATGTTAAACAAGCAAAGTAGAAATGATATCTTGTTTGAGCTGATTCTATGTTTTTATACTTTTCCTATTATTTTTCAAGATTATTTATTTTCTTCATCTTGATTGTCTTATCAGTGCATAACGGGATCCCCCTCCACTAATTAAATATGATTTATTTCAATATAAGCGTGTTTTATGGTTTGACAAACTGATCATCAGTATACATAGATACACTTAAAGGGGATGTACTACTCAGAAAATAAAATTTTTTTAACTCTCTGGATTTTTCCAATTACTTTGAAAATACAATCGTTTATTGATTTGTTTTTACTTGGCAAATCCATTTTTAGAGAATTTTCCAATTATGTACTTTGAAAGTCCATTTTTTGCACATTGAACCCAGCTCCTTTGTCTATCTCAATTCCTAGTGAAACGTAAAATTCTCGAAGGGCAAACAACACGCACAAGCCTAATAGCTCTTATTATGACTTTTGCAATATCTATTTGTATACCAAGACATTACAAGCCGACTAAACGCTGGACAATGACACAGATAGTGATCCTAGGTTTGGTACTGCTACTCGCCTAAACTGCATGCGATATCCTCCCTCAGTTCCGTGCGAGCTAAATGTTGTTGTGTAACCGGTAATTATTCTTACCAGTCTCCTGAGTCTTGGTCTATTCAATGTTATAATGTCTTTTGACTTCTCTTAATTTGGACTATCTCTAACTGTCTCATACTCCTCAATCGCTAATTGTCCTTTGTTGATCTAAAAATAATATAAATGCAAAACTGCAACGGACAACGTAGGGCGTGTTTAAGTCTCTTAAGACGTCTGACGTTTTGTACCGTGATGCTACTCAAAGATGGTCCCATATCTTGGCAATCCTATCATTCTCTTGGTTTCCTGTTATACTTTGACAGCAACTTTAGATTAGGTTAGGTCAGGTTAGCAGGTTGCTGGTAAAATATGAAAGTTAAGGGTCCAGCTCATTTGGGTCAAATACGATGATGCTTTTGCGCTACCTGTAAGTTGGATAGTATGACAGCAACTTTAGATTAGGTTAGGTCAGGTTAGCAGGTTGCTGCTAAAATATGAAAGTTAAGGGTCCAGCTCATTTGGGTCCAATACGATGATGCTTTTGTGTACAGTATATAGAAGTAGAGAAATGGAGGATAAAGATGAAAGAAGTAGATATAGATGAATAGTTACTAGTTAGGAGAAGAGTTTGGGTCGGCCGGCCACTGCTCCTAATATAAAGATTTTTAGTTCCATTTCCGACAACTCGGATAGGTATAATCTACCAAGGAAGCGCAGACGGTGATCCTCCAAAGCGGGACAGAAGTAGAGGAGATGCGAGATGCTTTCCTCCTCTTCTTCATCATTACAACTGGAGCATTAATCACTGTATAGGAAATCCATTCATTTAGCGCGATTTCCGAAAGTGAAGTGGACGGTCAGTGTGACCAAGAAATTCCTCAAGTGCTTTCTAGTGAAGTTCATGAGGTTTCTAGTTCTGTGGGTGTTTTTGGCGGCGCCAAAGGGTGCTCGCAATCACGCAAATCTGCTCATTGCATCATTTGTCTTGACTTCAACTGAGAAGGGCATCATCGAGGCGCCTCCAGCAGGATGAGAGTGGGAGCCCACAGAGATTGTCGGTATCGACTGCTCTGAGTGGGGTTCCTCTCTTTGCCAGCTCATCCGCAACTATGTTGCTTGAATTAGCTTTACTATCCGAAAAATAATAGGGCCTGGCTAGCACCCTGCTATCAAATTTCCTTTAACAAGTAAAAAAGACAAAAGCATTTTATTTCGTTTTTTTTGTTGCAGATTTTTTTTGAAATTTTCCGGCAACAGTGGTTATGGGGAACTTTAAACTTTCAAATATAGGAAATAATTATGGCGCATAATGTCATCAAGTAAAGTTTAAAAAACAGACCAATAGAAAAATCTATTTTTGCATTTTTGATGTCTTTTGTTTACTTCAATAATATAAATAATCTTAAAACTAAATGATGTAGAATATTTAAAACACACTCATTACATTTTATTAAGAAAAAGTGATTCCCCTATAATTATAAAAATAATTTTATGGTCTGTTTGATCTATTAGAGATTACAATGATTTTACTTCAATATTTTTTTCGTGTATTATTGCTCTTATTTTAAGCGGATTTCCCAACTGATAACGCAAAAAAGTACCATCTGCTTGCAAATCATAATAATAAGTATAAAAGCGAAGATGAAACTCATACTAGACAACAATTGAATTTCATCTATTCACTACTGCACATTTGTTTAACAAAATGAAATTTATTATTTCAACTTTGCTCTTGGTAGCCTTAATGGGAGCTTTGCTTGAAGCTTTTCCCCAACAAGTCCGCTTTCAAAAACTTCCCTACTATCCACCACCAACAGCAAGGCCACGTCCTATGAGAGTACGCAGAGCTGTATTGGGAGGACAGGTGTCAACTAATCCAGCTGGCGGCAATAATGCTAAAATAGACTTGACTCATGGCATTGGCACACCGGATCACAATCTTATAGGACAAGTTTTTGCAGCAGGCAATACTAAAGGAGGACCAGTAGCTACAGGAGCTGCTTTGGCTTATAACAAGTAAAATTTAGCTTAACACTTAATAAACTATTGAAAATCTTTTTTTATTTAACAAAACTTCTTTTTACCGTTTCCAGCAATGGTTTTGGTGCCTCGATTGCCAAGGAACACATACCCGGTGTACGGGATTCTTTAACCAAAAGCCTCAATGCCGATTTGTTCAATAATGGCGATCATAAACTGAGCGCCAATGTCTTTAAGTCCGATAATACTTTGGCAAATGGTTTAAAATTCGAACGTAATGGTCATGGTTTGGATTATTCGAATATTAACGGCCATGGCGCCAGCTTAACCCAGAGCAGTATACCCAACTTTGGCCGCCAATTAGAATTGGCTGGTAAGGCCAACTTGTGGTCTTCTCAGGATCGGAATACACGTTTGGATCTAACTGGTACGGCTTCAAAATGGACCAGCGGTCCCCTCAGTGGCCAGAAAAACTATGGTGCTGGTTTAGGTTTAACTCATATGTTTGGTTAATAAAATAAATTATTAAAATTATATATAAAATCTTTTTTATAAAATCACTTTTCAAAAACGAAAATCTTGGCTGCAGGGAACATAGTTCTAAACTGGCAAATGTTATATGTATCAACAAAATATTTATTTTAAATAGAAAATATTTACTTTAGCATTTCGTAAGTGAGAAATATGGGACCGACAGAAAGAAGACTTAATAATCTTTATTATTAGACACTTGTTGCTGCCGTTTTTCTCCTGTGAACGTCTTTTTATGTCCTAACGTAATTGAAGCTTGTACCTATAGCATTTGATCCCTTTTATATGAATATATTTTTATTATAGAATTTCAAAGACTTAGGGCCTGACCCACGATATCGACAACGTTCGACTTGTCGCACACTTACATTTGAAACAACAACAAAATATTAAAATTTGTTTTTGTTTTGAATGTAAGTGTGCGACAAGTTGAACGTTGTCGACATCGTGGGTTTGGCCCTTTATGTCAATGGCTTTTATAGATTGACACATTTCCTTTTTTTTTGTAAGAAAAAAAAAAAGATTTCTTAACGCAAACTGTTTGTGCATGAGGATGCCAACATTAAGTTTTTTATTTCTTGCAATTCAAAACACGGAAGTGTGCTACAGATAGAAAAAAGCTTTTTCTCATCTCATTTATATGTACATACATATATGTATGTACATATGTATGTATGTGGGTAGTACGAGTACAGCGTTACCGGTTTGCTTATTTTTTTTTCAGATTGGTTATGTGATTTTTTTTAATTCCGCAATTTTTCTCGATTTTTATTCGTTTTAAATTTTAATAGTAAAATTCTAATTCCAATATTTTTGAAAAAAACGACTAAAGCTATGTACAGACGATTGTCAGATCTTACAATATTGTCAGATCTGACAATGTGCTGACAATGTACTGGCAATCGAAAATTGCCAGCACAATATTTCTTGTCAGTTCACACGGTTGTCAGAAAATCTTACAATTTATTGCTGGACGGTTGTATGACAATAAATTCATCTGACAAAATCGTCAGTAGAAAAATTGTCAGTTCACACGGTTTTCATATGCACAAATTGCTAGATCTGTTGTTATGCGTTGCCAGACTTAAACCATTTGTTGGAAATTGTTAAATATTTATCGTTTGTGTTTGTGTTAAATGTAAAAAGTGAAAGTATAAATTATTATGGACCATAAAGAAGCAATTGCAATGATTTTGTCTGCATATATTTTATTATAAATTTTTTCTTTAAAATCAAGCGTGTGCAGTGTTGCCCATAGAAAGAATTATCTTACAATGACGCCATTGTCAGATGCATGAACTTCGCACATCTGACAATATTAAAATGTCTGACAAATATCTGGCAATAATTTTACAATGGACTGACAATGCTTTTTGTAGCAACGGCGTCTGACAAAAATTGCCAGTTCACACGGTTGTAAGAAATTTTTAGCTGTACATAGCTTAAGTTTTAATAAATTTTTTAAAAATTAATCTGCTTAAAATTATAATATTTGAATAAAACAGCCTAATTTATAAAAATTATTAAGGCTTTATAAAGAGTTTTTAAAACAAATTTTCATACAAAATTTTTCTTATTAATCCTTTATAAATAATAAATAATTTTTATAAATAAATGATCAAACACAATTGCGGTATAAACACATTTTCCATACAAATCGACACAAAAAGTTAGCCACAGAAAGCAGTCAGTGTAACGTCAAAAGAAATTTAAATTGTCCTCTGATACCATCGGCGTCAAAATATTTTTAAACCAAAGATAGGTGTAAGTTGTTGACAATAATTTTTATTTTATTGCGTTTTAAGTATAATTACAAATAAAAATCTTTACTTATTATCAAACATAAGCTTTGGCCTGTGTAATTTATAAAATTTTGAATAATTTTAAAATTTTGCCTGTGTAAAACTGAACTTGAATTGCGGCAACACTGATAGAAGTACATTTGCCACTTATTTTGCGATTAGTCCCACTGTGCACTTTGATCATTCGATTACACATTTTAGCCAGTGTTGCCAGTTTAGGGGATTTGTTACAAAATTGGGGATTTTTTTTCGTGATTTGGGGATGAAAGTTTCTGGGGATTTGTTGGGGATAATAACCAAATTTCAGGGGATTTTTTAGGGGATTTTTTTAAAACAAGAATGATTTTTGAGCTAAGAAATGTGCGTCTGGCAAGTCTAAAAATGTTTGTTATACCCCTTTTCCACACGCAAAGTTTACTTTGCAAAGTCTTAATTCAGCTGTGTGAAAGACAAAGGTAGTAATACAGTCTTTTTCTTTCTTTATCCCAGCTGAATTAAGGCTTTGCAAAGTAAAATTTGCGTGTGGAAAAGGGGTATTACTATTCATAGTGGTTTCTAACATATATCCTGTTTATACGCACTTCTTATTTGCAAATAAAACTGGAAATCGTTGCCGTATAACTTTTTTATTGTAAGTTAATAACTCACGAAAACTATTTGCAAATAGCGCACTATTTGCAAATAAACTGTAAAATGTTGCCAATTATTTTTGTTTTGTAAGAAATTTAATACAAATTTCACAATGTGTGGCAATATCATTCACAGATAGTAATGTATTCTATCTACGTATAAACGGTGAGTTCAGTATTTGCAAATAGTTTTATTTGCAAATAAGATTTGCGTATAAGCGAAGTAATAGTGTCTACACCTGATGAATTTATATCATGGTGAATGTCAGATTGATATCATGATGAAAATTCTTCACGTATCGACTCAATTTATTAATATTATGGTAGCATTATGATATAATGATCAGAGCTCACAGCCTGATGAATTCATCTTGATATCTAATGTCATTTTATGTGCTGTTTTGCATTTAAAGTTTATTTATTAATCAATTTTCGTTTAAAAAATGCGACACAACAATTATTTGTGGCCAAAAAATTAAACAACACGCAAATTATTTATTTTTGACAAGTATTTTTCAAATATTTGTTTTATTCATCATAATATAAAATCATCAACGTCTACCCCTTTGTGTTAATATTAATGAACAAATGACAGTTGCTCTGCCGGCGTCATATTACGAGGTCTGATTGTTGGAAGCACTTCTTAGAATAAACACACACTATAAAAATAATTCAATTTGTTGTGAAAAATTTAATCCTACAAGCAACAAACATCTGCATTGAGAATTTTTGTTCAAATTTCGTGATATCTTCAATTTACTCCCTTCCTAGATTTTCAATCACTGAGGATCAATACGAGAAATTCTATAAATCTCTTGGACCTTGTTTCGTAGCAGCTGGCGACTACAATGCTAAGCATACGTTCTGGGGTTCGCGTGTTATTACCCCCAGAGGTCGAGCATTGTTCAACACTATTTCAAAAATGGGCTTGGATGTCATTTCGTTTGGGGAGCCCACTTATTGGCCTACTGACATACCAAAAATTCCGGATGTTATAGACTTTGGCATCATAAAAAGTATTTCTAGGAAATTTATTCACGTTGAAGCCTCCCGAGATCTCTCGTCCGATCACTCTCCCACGATCGTTACAATATGTAGCCAACTAAGAAGTGATTTACCTCATCCATATATGAAGATGATAAACCGTGTTAATTGGCTGGGGTTCAAAAAATACCTTAGTAGTCATTGTACGGAAAATATTAAGCTAAGAACACCAAATGATATTGAATCTAACATTGCCAATCTCAACGAGAATATTAAACAGGCTGCTGAACATGCCACTACCTCCCATCCGCAGAGTGGGTTTAATAAAATTTATTCTTCAGTCATTGAACGTCTCGTACGTGAAAAAAGAAGAGCTAGAAGGGAATGGCAACAGCACAGATCACCCCAAAATAAAATTAGATTTAAAGAGTGCACGAAACGACTCCAAGAGTTGCTTGCATCTGAGAAAACTGCATCTTTTAAAAATTATCTGGAAGGTCTTGGTGTCACACCAGCATCTAATTTCTCTTTGTGGCGCGCTGCTAAAAAACTTAAAAGACCCGTTGAGTTTAAACCACCTCTGCGCACTTGGACCGGTGATTGGGCAAGAAGCGATACTGAAAAAGGTAAAATATTTGCTGAGCATTTAAAATCCGTATTTACCCCAAATACATGTACTGGTGTTGCTGATTTGCCGAGTGTAGTTGCTCTTCCCGCTCGACCCTTAAAGTTTAAGATGCGTGATGTACATAAATAAACTAATTGCTGAGCTCAACCCGAAGAAAGCTCCAGGTATTGATGGTATTAGTAACAAGATGCTGATGAATCTGCCTCGCACTGCAACTAGAGTCTTACTATTTATTTTTAATGCCATATTACGACTAGAGTATTATCCACACAGCTGGAAGCTTGCCAAGGTCAAAATGATTCCAAAGCCGGGCAAAGATCTTACTAAGGCTGAGCCTTACAGGCCAATAAGTTTACTACCAACAATATCAAAGCTTTTCGAAAAGCTGCTCATGACAAAATTATCCCCAATTCTAAGTGATAGTGGGTGCATACCGGACCATCAATTTGGTTTTAGAAGTCAGCATAGTACCATTGAACAAACGCATAGATTGGTTCAAGTTATAAGAAGAACATTTGAAGAAAAGAAGTATTGTTCTACTCTCTTTATTGATGTTTCTCAGGCATTTGATAAAGTATGGCATGAAGGCCTAATTTTAAAATTGAAGACATATTTACCAATAAATTTTCTAAAGCTATTGGAAAGTTATATTCTATCCCGGAAATTCATTGTTGTGGAAGGAGACTTCATGAGTGTTCCCGAATCTATATCTGCCGGTGTGCCACAGGGTAGTATACTGGGACCAGTTTTGTATTTGATTTATACTTGTGATATGCCTGTTAGCACTAAAATCCATACATCTACTTTTGCCGATGATACAGCCTTCTTTAGCATGCACGAAAACCCTCACGAGGCATCCCGATATCTTCAGGAACATATTACCCAACTGGAACTATGGCTAAAGTTATGAAGAATTAAAGTAAATGAGCAGAAGTGTGCGCAGGTAACATTTACTCTACGAAAAGATACTTGTTCCCCATTAGAATCAATAACCAAATTGTTCCTCAACATTCACATGTAAAATACCTTGGTATACACCTTGATCAACGGCTTACATGGAAACAACACATTGATTCTAAGCTAACACAAATGAAACTAAAATTAGCTTAGGTACATTGGCTGATTGGTAGAAATTCAACTCTCAGTCTAGATTGCAAACTTTTGATATACAAGTCGCTTTTAAAGCCAATATGGTGTTACGGAATTCAACTATGGGGCACTGCTTCAGCTTCCAATGTCGAGAGAATTCAACGAAGGCAAAACAAAATTTTACGTATGATAACTTCGGCTCCATGGTACATCAAAAATTCAAATATACATCGTGATTTCAATATGCCACTAGTGATTGAAGAAATTGCAAAATACGTAGGCAAATATTTAACAAAACTCGAATCACATCCTAATCCGCTTGCTCGTAATATTTTGAACTTTACTGGACACATCCGCCTAAAAAAGAGGGACACAAGGGCTCTTATACTCAACACTCCAGATGGGACTACTTGAAAATACTTTTTTTTCCTTTTTGATTATCACTACTTATGTATTATTTATAACTATCACTAAGTTTATGTCCGACAGTGGTCGGGCCTAATAATTATATTCTAGATTTAAGATTTGAATACTTATTGTTAGTTCATATTTGAAGATACAATAAATAAATACATGCATTAAAAAAAAAAAAAAAAATTAATCCTTCTGCTGAAATGCTAAAGATTTTTAATACAAATACTATGTACAACAAATTTCTAAGGCTGATGAATCGGAAGATTTCGATTCTGAAGTTTTTGAAATGGTAAATTTTGGTTAAACATTTTTTATATTTGTTTATATTAAATTATGTGTAATTTTTTCTTTAGAAATTTTATAAGTACAAATTAAATTAATATGAATGTAAATAAAGCTATAGATATATATATATATATAAAATTTATTGAATAAATATGTTATTTTTGTCATTATTTTTTAAATAAAATTAAAAAATCTCTTTTTCACAAAAGAAAAAGTTTAAATAAAAAAACTCAATTTGGGGATTTTCGGAGATGAAAAATCAAAACTTGGGGATAAGCTCTAGAAAAAAACTGGCAGCACTGATTTTATTCTTAAAACTCATTCTAAAATATTAAGTTTCCTTTTCCTGTATCCTTCTTAAGCAGATGTTTTCAATATTTAAAAAATATTTTATGTCTCTCTCACTCTTTTAGTTAAATTTTATTGTTTATTTTGTACTCTCTCAAGAACTGTTAAAAATATAAACAATGTAAATAACACAACAACAACTAACAGGTAATTGCAATGGGGGTGATTTTCCGTTTTTTTTGGAAAATCAAAAATACCTATAGAAAAGCTTTAAGTTGGTTAAATGTCATTGTGAAAGGAAAGCTAAAGAAAATCTATTCAGTCAAGTGTTACGCGTTGGAAACTTAAAATAAACCACGGCGAAATCGATTTTGGCCAAAGAAATATAAGTACAGAAAATAAAATTTAAATGAGAACTTAAAAGTGAAAAATTACCATATAAGAAAAACAAAATTAGAGATTAATTAATAATAAAAAGGTAACAAATTGTTATAAAAGTTGAGAAATTCACTGAATGTGTGCAAAAAAAAAACAAATGAAATAGGTATTCCCTAGAATATGTACAAGATATGAAAAAAATCGAATATTTTTTGGTTAAAAGTTTGTGGCCTTCAAGTCACAGCAAAACTTTGTGTGTGCTAAGTTATATGTATGTATGTACATACAATGTACGTACATACATATGTATATACATACATATGCATGTTTGTATAAAGAATTTAGTCCTTAAACCCATTTATTTTTTATTTTTTTCGAATATTGTTCTCAGATATGAACTACATATATAGTTAATTGTCTTTTTTAAATACAAATTTATTATTAACCTTGAATTTTAGTTATATTTCTATTGAAAGAATTAGTAGCAACCTGAAGTGGTATACCTACAAAAATCCATAAAAATTTTGACAGTTGACAAATCGTGTGCAGAAATCTTTGTTAATCTGTGCTCTCAAATTTATCTTTAACTTTCTATCTCAGATTATGTAAAATGTTTGAAACTTGGAGCTTTAAATCCTTGCAATTGTTTGTTTATTGTCACAATTATTTTATTGCTTGCTTTTGAGATAAAAATTCATGATACGGGAAGAAAAAAAAGAAAATGTTGACAAATTTGTTAGGAGGTCATCATACCAATTATGTCATTTTCAATAAGTATGCATGTACATATCGATGGTCTCAGGTAGAAAGGCCCTAACTCGTATTTTTCACGAAATTGAGGTTTTCACTGATTCCAATATATTTCACACAAATACACCTCGTCGCAAAAATTTATTGCAATAATGTAAAAATTAACGTTTTTACAAGCAGTTGAGCAAAGCAGTTCTACATGCAGTTGAACTGTACATTATAATGTTTTTACCTTCTTCTGTAAAGTTACAATTATTTGAGTTAGGGCCTTTCTACTTGAGACCATCGATATGTACATATGTAATTATGTATATATTTTTACATGGTGTGTATACATATGTACTTATATACATACATATGTATGTATACAAAAACAAATTATTCTGTATTAGGGAAAAAAAGGAACTACAATTAGAGCAGATCAAACAAAAAAAAAAAAACAAAAAAAAAACAAAAAAAAGAAGTGGATGATGCTGGCATTAGGGTGATCGACTCGGTTTTTCAACCGGTTTTAAAACCAGGTTATTTCACAATGCGGTTGTCGGTTTTTTTCAAAATGTTGATTTTTCGAATGTCGAATAGTCCGGTTTTTTTACAATTTAAAAACCGGCTGAATGGAATACTTTATGTTTTGTATATTTTGCAATAAAATTAGTTTTTACTATGTTAAAACTTAAACCAACGTGTTCTGTTGATTTTCCTAAGTATTATTTTTTTTTTTAGTATAAAAGTTCAAAGCGTTTTTTGAGTATGGCAACACTTACTGAAGCATGAAATTTAAGCAAAATTACCCAGCAAAAAATTGACTTACTTTTCTGATTGCCAAATTTCATTACTCGCTTACAAATCTCATTACCTAAAATGTAAAAAAATTATGTACAAGTTGCTAAATGAAGAGAATGATTTTTTTTAGATTAAATAGATTACGTGAGCAAGTTTCCAAATAAAAAAGGTAAGTACTTCTCAAGAATCGATTATTTTAGTCTCACGTCTTGTTAAAATCATTAAGTTGGTAATCCAGTAAGTCCCAAATCACACTGTGCAAGTCTTATTGCTAAGCTGATTAGTTTCAGGGAGAGAGAGAGACGAGGGGAACAGCAACGTTTCTTTTCCCCCCGTCTCTCTCTCCTAATAAACTAATCAGCTTAGCAATAAGACTTGCATAGTGTAAATAGGGACTAAGGAACAGCTTCCACCAAAAATGCTTAATTCCAAACTCGATTACCTTTTTTGAATTTTTTTGCTGGGTATGTTATGAGGTCCTATGGTGTGCAATGGATGTCAAAATCCATTTGCAAAAAGTGTTTTTTAGTTTTTTTTTTAAACTTTTTGATTCATATTTTATTTAGAGGTCAGCATGACCATATTAGCTTATTTTGGGCTAAATTTAGCTTATTTTTTTTTTGGATTTAGCTTCAAAATTTTCATTGAGCTCCTAGCTTATTTTTTTTAGCTTTTTTTAAAACTCATAAAAAAGTAATAAGAATGGTAATTTTTTACTGCCTTATTCATAAAAAATATTTCAGGTTTATTAATCGTCTATTTGACATATTTCTATGGGAAATTTGTCAAATAAACCTGTAATAATCCTAAAATATTTTTTATGAACTAAACCGTTAATATTTAAAAATATAAATGTTTTCCATTGAAAAATAGTTTAAACAATACAAAGTGTAAATTGTTTATTTATAAGAGAAATGGCAAATTTCAAAATAGAGGACATTGATTGCAATTTTGGAGTTGCAATGACAAATGCGAAATTAATATTACCCTTAATACTTTTATAGTTATCTTTGAGCCAGGAAGGAAGGAAGGAAGCGGCAGGAATTTGCTTAAGACAAAACTTTGAAATAGATTTACTGTAAATAGCACTAATTCACTAAAAAAAAAGTTTTCGAACTTTAGCATAAATGCTGTTACATTTTTGAAAACTGGTTAAGCTTATTTTGGGAAGTTTTTGTTTTTTTTAACTAAAATATAATAATAAATTAATAATTTAATTAAAAGATTATTGAATATATTTGAGGAGATAGCGAACAAAACCAGACTAGTCCCGGTAACTGTTTTATACACGTCAGGCAAATTACTAAATTAACTAGATAGAGAATAGCAAGAAAAAATCAGTTTTCGTTACTTTTTTAATGTAAGATCGAACTGGTTATGAATGAAAATATTTCTCGACTTCATAGATTTGTACTTGGAGAGGCCGAAAAAAAATTGAAAAAAATTATTTACTGAGGACGTGTCTGGTTTTGTTCGTCAGCTTATCATTTTTATTTCAAATTATAAAAAAAATTGTTTGTGCATGTATATATTTAACGTTATTTATAAGAAAATATTGCAAAGTGAAAGAAGTTGAAAATAGTTTAACTTTATTTTTTGGCTTAAAATTTAACTTTCTAGCTTATTTTAACTCTTTTTCAAACGTGATTTAGCTTAATATTATTTTAAAATCTGGTCACACTGATAGAGGTAGATATCCACCTAGTCCATACATTCATATTTATACTATACATGTGTGTATACAAGTTAATTTTTATGTTTTACCTTTAATTTTTGTATTTTTTTATTGTATTTACATGAACTGTTAACTCTTTTTTCTTATAAAGCAATTTAAAATCATAACTTTTGTATAATAGTCTTACTTAAAAAAGCCGTTTGACCGGTTGACCCTAGCTGGCATGCTGTGTGTTGCATTAAAAAACGTTTCATATGTGACATTATCATATATCACTACATGTACTAGAGGCCTGCGTAAACAGTCTTGAAATGTAAAAACGTCATGATTTTTAAATATGTATTCACGTCGCATGTATTATACTAAACCAATAATAAATGCTGTCGTACTATAAGCGAAGCACGATGGATGTATTGGTGTATGTGTATACCAGTGTTAACAAGCGATGACGTCAAGACAGCTTGTCTGTAACAAACACTCAAAAGAAGTACTGTTGATTAATGTATGCTTGTTATTTTTCATATTGTACGTTTGAGTGTGTGTGTAATATGTAGATGCCCTGAAGGAAATGTCGATGGTGAAAATGTATTGAGTCGCTTTTGACTTTGTCACCAGTACTACTCTACAATTATTCCCCATATAATACTTTGTGCTATAGACATTTAGCATGTGCTTGTCATTGAAATTCTACTAGTAACACTAAAACAATTGACTAGATAGTGAATTCATAGTTCTTATGGGAAGATGGAGACATACCAACCAGAAATTTACTGGTACATTTCTATACCTTAATTTATGTATATTGACAAGTTGTTGCAAAATCCACCAGAAATACACCACATCTGTTTTCTCTCTTTATTTCATACTGACGAATAAAAGAGAAATTGTAGACAATGTAACTACTACTAGAGTTTTAGTGTTGTCATAGAGACACCTGGCCCCAGTCTGACTGCAGGGTGGTAAGCTATTATGTGATTAACCGCATACAACTAATGTTAATGCATGTGTGTGCCTTTGCATGTGCGCAGAAAAATAAAAGATCATACACACATACATGAATGACGTTTGTACACGCGCTTATGCGTAGAAAGAAGCTAGTATCACAAATTCTTCCGTCACGAAGTGTTTTCTTCTTTACTCTTATACCTACAATACTCAAATAAATTTCTTGCGAACAATGTTGTTAACATTTGTTTTATAAGATTTCGCTGTAGTAAAGCATTTGAAAAATCCCTCATGTCTTAAAAGTTCTTATAAGATATTTTGTGCAGGAGACTAAATGATTAAACAGAATACCGGCTTCAACACATTTTCCATACAAATTGACACAAAAAAACAGCCGCAGAAACCGGTCGTGAGATAGAATCTATTTTATTTTGAGAGCGTTTTTTCTTATACTCTCACATATCAATGTTCATTCTCGCAAAAATGTTACCATACTTTCAATAAATTTCATACATTTTGTAAACAAAACTACAAAGAAAAATAAGCACAAAAGAAAATAAAACAAAAATTAGAGAGCATTTGAAGTTACTGCCGTCGATGTTATTATGGGCTTGATTAATTTGTCAGCGATTTTCCTGAAGTTGAAGACTTTATTCTGTTTCTACATTAACATGTACTATATACCACGAACATTGTTGCCAGTTTAGCATTTTCACTGCTAGATCTGGCATTTTCGTTGGTTAAAAAGCATTCAACTTTCAAAAAATTCTGCTTAATGCTTTCTGGCAGAAAAAATTAGTTTGTTAAAAGAATTCTTCTGTATAGAGGATTTTTCTCATAAATGTACATGTATTGCAGGGTAAAGTTTCCCTGATGATGTGCACTAGCAACACTGAAATAAGCATAGGATCCAGCTAACCCCTCAATAATAAATTTCAATGTATTTTTAATAAAAAATATTTTGCTGCTTAAGCAAAATAATAATTTGGGATTATTAGTGCGTTAAAAGAATTTTAAACGTAATTGTAAGTTTTCTAAAAAACACCAATTATTAGCTATTTTATATTTTTATGTGCTATAAAAATACCTGTAAATACTAATAAGTTTGTATAAACATGAAATTCAAAGCTGTTTCAATATTTTTTCTACATTTAAATCTGGCATTACAGTTTTCTTCTGTAGAGCATTTTAGCAGAATTTTTTGACGGATTTAGCATTCTCTCATTATCATTTTCTGGCAACACTGGCCACGAACTATACCAGTAAAAACGAATGGAAGGAACTACATTTCCATTGTTTGCAAATAATCAATATTTTTAATATGCAGATAACACTGATTGACAAAAATGAACTTTTAATTTGTCACATGAACTTGTTTGGTCTTTTTTACTTTATTTTGTCTTCCCAAGGTGGAAAACAGAGGTAGAAAAAATTTGACACTCATAGTTTTTTTTTTTTGACAGGAATTTTATATTTCATAAGAAATAATGATACTTTACATTTTGTGCGACATTTTTAAAACTTTTCCAAGCAGATTCCTCTAACAAACTTAACTTTTCTTCAAATATGTTATACTTTAATTCCTTGATCTGAGGTCCGAGGAAAATTCCTGCCTTTATTTTTTCGTCACTAACTTTAGGAACATACGTACAGTAGTATTAATGGAAAACAAGGTAAAATCACAAGTGGGTGTCACAACAAATCTGTGCGTGACAGAAACAAATTAAATTGTCTTTTGCAATGAGTGTATATAGTAAAGTAATAATTAGCATACAGAATCCTCGTGGCAAAAACCTTGTTGATCAGTGTAATTAGCAAATAAAAATTTATTTTAGTCATAAAAAAATTTGTGATTCCCTTATAGTTTTATGCTTTTTAAAAAAATCGATTTTTTTTAAAGAAATTTATGAACCAAATTTGGTCTAAAAATTAATAGTTATTTACGTAGTGTCCACACCTGATGAATTTATATCAAGATGACTGTCAAATTGATATCATGATGAAAATTCTTCACGTATAGACACAATTTATTAATATTATGGTAGCGTTATGATATAATCATCAGAGCTCACGGCCTGATGAATTCATCTTGATATCAAATGTTATTTTATGTGTCATTGTGCATTTAACGATTTTTTATTAAACAATTTTAGCTTAAGAACTGTGACGCAACAATTATTTGTGACAAAAAATTAAACATCACTCAAATTAGTTATTTCTGGCAAATATTTTAAAAATATTTCTTTGATTTATCATGATATCAAATCATCAACGTCTACCCCTTTTCTGCTGATATTAATGAAAAAATGACACTTGCTTTGCGGGAGTCATATTACTAGGTATGATATAAAACCATTAGGTGTGCACACTATGTTACTGAAATTTATAACAAATTTAAAGCAATGTTTTGCATTTAAATTGGTATAAAAAGAAACAAATTGCTCTAATGGGTAACTTTTTACAATTTTTCAAAAACGAAATTTTTCTTCACATCGTTTCCTATTCGGTGATTAGGACTTGAATCTTGCAATTACAAGCCTATGTAAAAATCATTAAAAATTATACAAATTTCCCCTATTTTCGGATCACAAGCTCTACATTTTTATGACTTATTTGGAGTGTCTTTTTTTAACCCCCGACTAAAAAAAGGGGTATTATAAGTTTGTAGTGTGTGTCTGTGTATCTGTGTGTCTGTCCGTGTCCACGTACAGGCCAAACGGCTACACCGATTTTCATTTAGTTTTTCCTGTTTGAAAGATGACTTGATCGAGAGGGTTCTTAGCTATGTTTGAAGAAAATCGGTCTAGCCGTTTAGAAGATATAACATCTTTTCTGAAAAAAGTCGGGGGTTTTTAAAATTTTTAATATTTGTTATTTTACTGGCTATATAAAGGATTGAGATACATATTAGAGAGCTGCGTAAACAGTCTTGAAATGTAAATATGTCTTGATTTTTTAAATGTATTGTTGTAGCATGTATTATACTAAACCAATAACAAATGATGTCGTTTAATAAGCGAAGCACTATGGATGTATTGATGTTCGTGTATATGAGTGCTTGCAAGCGATGTCGCGAAGACTTCTTGTTCGTAACAAACATCCAAAAGAAGTAGTGTTGATGCGTGTATGCTTGTTATTTTGCATATTGTACGTTTGAGTGTGTGTGTAAGATGTAGATGGTAAGCTATTATGTGTTTAAGGGTGGTTTTTTAAAGCAAGCGCATACAACTAATGTCAATGCATGTGTGTGCTTTTGTATGTGCGCAGAGAAAAAAAAATAAAAGATGATCATACACACAACGTGTGTGCGTACGTATGTACATGCATGACGTTTGTATACGCGCCCATGGGTATGCACGAAGTATTTTCTTCTTTACTCTTTATACCTACAATAACAGAAACAAAAGTCTTGCCAACAGTGTTGTCTAGCGTTTGTTTCAGAAGATTTCTCTCATGTCTTAAAATATCTTGTAAGTGGTCTTGTGCAGGAGTCTAATACATATGATAGTTTCAGCACATAAATTCAAACATAGTTTGAATCAAACTTAACTTAAAATTATGAACATTTTTTTAAGTTATCAAATTGAAAAAAGAGTTTCTTTTTAACCGACTTCAAACAAAAGGAGGAGGTTATCAATTCTTCTCTATTTTTTTTTGACATTGTTACTTCATAACTCGGTAAATCTTAGATCAATTACAAAAATTATTATTTTGTCTGAAAGGGCATAGCTTCTTGTTGGTCCCATTAAAAAATAATTAAATTATTAATTAATTATTAAATTAAATAATATAATATTCAACTTATTTGATTGCTGCAAAACCTAGCAAACACCTTTGGTTCTTGTAAGTACACAATTTTAAAATTAAAAAAAATGGGCGGGGCTATGCTCATTAAAATTTATTATTATGTGTCACGTGGTTCTACTTACGAAATTTGCCACACACCTTTAGCTCTAAAATAGACACAATCTTGTATTACAAAAAAAAATGGAAGAGTCACGCCCATTAAAATTTAATATTTTATTTTCAGTGGTTCTACTTTACCGATTTTTAAAAAAATTTAACACACGCCCTGAGCTCTGAAAAACATACAGTCTTGCATTTAAAAAATGAGCGGAACGGGCTTAATTCTTCTTTGAAAGAGTTTACTTCCAGTTTGGTAGCATAAATTTTTTCCACAATCTTCTATCAGATCTTTGCATTGAAGTCGGGTTTTTTTGGCAGAATTATTTTTTAGAATCAAATTCCTTATTTTGTACCAGTTCTTTGGTTCGTACGACGCAGATTCGCATAAGACGACATTTTTCTGGAACAGATGTTCCGAGTAGAGATGGGCGCGTGTCTTGTTTTTTTTCGTGACACGGACTCGCACGACTCAACACAAATTGTTCGTGACAAAAAAGCTGATACTATCAGCTTAAAGTTATGTACGTAAGCTGATAGTATCAGCTGTGGTGACAGATAGTATCAGCTGGCAGTGCCAACTCGGTGCCATATTTTGAAAAGCGTCTTTTGAAAAAAATCAATGAAATTTTCTGATCTTCAATACTATACCAATAATATTTCGTGCGTGTTGTGCAGTATCGTATTGAGCGTCTTGGTATTCGTGTTCGTGTCGTGTCGTGTTGGAAAAATTCGATACGCATCCATCTCTAGTTTTGAGTTACACGGGAGTTGCCTGTAGTAGAGAATATGCTAAAAGCTGAGACACACTATCGCATGACTTTTGAAAAAATGCAACCCCGATCTAAAGAATTATAGATGTCTTTTGAAAATTTTCATAAAGTCTATCATACCAGGGCTGTATTTTCTGAAAAGTCGTGCGATTATTTACGATAGTGAATCCTATATCTTTATTATCCTTTTAACCCATTACTAAAGCATCAATAATTTTTCTGGGTAAAAGCAAAAGTTTCTTCGCACAAAAAAAACATCCCTGGGGGTCTTTCGTTTCGAATTATAGAGCAGCCTCCTAGATTCTTCTATAATTTCCAACATTTTAACATATTTTTCAGAATCTTTTTATTTTGACACAAAAGAAACATCGAATTTTAGAAAGTCTGTAAAATCACTCAACCAGAAGTCATTTACGTCAAACATTCTTCAAAATGAGTCAATTTGGAGGAGGCGCAAATCCTTTTGGGACACCCTCAGGGATGGCTGGCAGCAATCCATATGAACAACAACAACCCAGCTATACATATGATCAAACAAGCGGCGGTTATGGCCAAGATGCCAGTTACGGGCAGAGTACAAGCTATGGACAAGAAGCCGCCGGTTATGGTGGTCAGGGTGCAGCTGGTGTGGGAGGCATGCCAGCAGCACAACAACCTTACGTAGCCAGACCACGAGTAGATGTAGATGCCGAGGGCGAAGTTGATCCTTCACTGTAAGATTTCATGACAATTGATAAAATTCTCTAATAATTAATACTACTCTTATAACTTCTCCAGCTATCCAGAGCCCAAAGAGGGTACTCACAAAATCCGTGGCCATTCGGATATTATTGAAATGTTATTTGGTCCCACTGAATATGAGTTAATACCTGTTAAGGGTTTCTATTTTTTCTTTTATGCCGCTTTCGGTTCTTTGTTTCCTCTAATGGGTGTTTACTTTAAACAAATGGGCATGAATCCCGGCCAATGTGGCATACTTATAGGCATGCGTCCTTTTGTCGAATTTTTATCAGCTCCATTTTGGGGTTCCTATGCTGATAGGTGAGTTGAAAGGAATAATAACTTTGCTTATGTACAAAATATTATTATTATTTTATGTCTTTTAAGATGTCGCCGTGGCAAGGCTTTGTTATTGGGATCTTTAGCATGCTGGATACTGTTCACCATACCCTTGAGTTTTATTAAGCCGGAACCAGTAAAATGCTTAGAACGCAACGAAACGGATATCGTTTTAACTTATACACGTACCAAGCGTGACTTGTCTGCATTTAGTAATGTTCACTTGGAAAGTGATAATGCGGAAATTTTAAATAATCATGCTGCTCTTGTTGGGGCCAATACTATGCCTGCCAATGAAGTCACAGAAGAGTCTTATAGGAGGTATGTATTATGGGAGAGAGAAAAAGGTCAATTTTCTAAAGAAAAAAACATTCAGTTACATTTTATCAAGAGCAAATTAATTTTTTTAGCTCAGTTTGGTGCATACAATTTCCAACAAGCTTTAGTCCCTGTTTTAATAAAAAATTCTTTTTTTGTCTGAGAGGATATAGCTTCCAATTGGTCCCATTGTAAAAAAAGTGGGCGGGAACACGCCTAAAATTATTTTATTTGATTTTATGTTTAACTTATTTAATTGCTGCGAAACCTACCAAACACCTTTAGTTCTTGTAATTAAACAATTTTAAAATTGAACAAATGGGCAGGGCTACGCCCATTAAAATTTATTATTACATTTCACGTGGTTCTACTTAATTGATATTTACTAAACTTACCTCACACTCTGAACTCTAAAATAGACACAATCTACCATTTAAAAAAATGGGCGGAGTCACGCCCATTTCAATTTTATATTTTATTTTAAGTGGTTATGCCTTACCGGTTTTTTCAAAACTTAACACACACCTTGAGCTCTAAAATAGACACAATCTTCCATTTAAAAAAATGGGCGGAGTTACGCCCATTATAATTTTATATTTTGTTTTAAGTGGTTCTGCATAACCGGTTTTTACAAAACTTAACACAAAGCTCTGAAAGCACACACAATATTGCATTTGAAAAAAGGGTGGAGGCGCACGTCCATTAAAATTTAATTTTAAATTTCACGTACTTCTTCTTAATCAACATGTTTTAAAATTTTTTTTTTGTTCGAAAGAGTTTACTTCCAGTTTGGTCAGATCTTTGCATTGAAGTCGTTTTTTTTTGGCATTATTATTTTTATTTTATTAATCAAAACCAGTTATGTTACATTATTTTTTATCACCAACCTGGAGTCATTATCTAAAGTTTTACCCAACATTTTTTGCTTTTCAGACAAAAGCGTTCTTTTATACCTCACATCGATGCTGGAATATCACCCATACACATAAAATTTGTTAGCAATTATGATGATAAGGAACATAGTGACTATGTAACGCCCATTTTTTCGAGTATGGTCTACCGAACACCGGTAAGTTTACGATATAATAAGCTCTTGTAGAATATGTACCTTAGACATGTGATATTCTTTGTTCCATTTTAGGACATACAAAAAGCTTTCTTCTTATTGCTGTTGGTTATTTTGATTGGAGAGTTTTTCAGTGCACCTGCTGTCACCTTGGCCGATTCAGCGGTAATTACACTGTTAGGAGACGATGCTGACAAATATGGTCATCAAAGAATGTTCGGCTCGTTGGGTTGGGGCATTTCCATGTTTGTAGTGGGCATAGTATTGGATCATTCCACGTCGTTCTCCCATCATCCTTGTGGTGCTGGTCATATGGAAAAGAATTACAATGTTTGCTTTGCTATATTCACGGTTCTCATGACGGGCGCAATTATCAGCGCTTCCAAAATCACTTTCAAGTATGACCCCATTGACTTGGAACCGCAAACAACAGAAGAAGTTATAGATCCCAATAAAAAGGCCGAAGAAGAGTCCATGAATCAGTTGGCGGCCCAGTTAAATTTGCCTTCGTTGGCTGTTGGAGCGGGAACAGCAGGACCCACCACTAGTAGTACTGGTGGTTTCTTGGGAAGTGGCACTGGTGGAGCCAAGCCTCAAATTGGAGCCGAGTCGAAAATGTTTGCCCAGACAACAAAAGAATTACCCGAATGGATGACAGTTTTTACTTACTTCAAGGACATAAAAACAGCATCTTTCTTATTTGTAGCCTGGTATATGGGCTTTGGCATCGGTTTAATATTCACATTCTTGTTCTGGCATTTACAAGATTTTGGCGGTACTCCAACGCTGTTTGGTGTGGCCTCGGTTATCAATCATGTATCGGAAATTTTCGCTTACTTCTTTAGTTTCCGTTTAATAACACAAATCGGTCACGTGAAGGTATTGTGTTTGGGTTTGATTGGCAACGTGCTGCGTTTCTTGTATATATCATATATAAGTAATCCTTGGATGGTCTTGCCCTTCGAATTGATGCAGGGCATAACACATGCTGCTGTATGGGCTGCATCCTGTTCGTATATCGCTCACAGTACGCCCAAACATTTAAGAGCCTCAGCTCAAGGCGTTTTGCAGGGCATACATCACGGTTTAGGTCGAGGTTGCGGTGCCATTATTGGCGGTATGTTTGTATCGGTATACGGTACAACAAAAACCTTCCGTTATTATGGCGTTTGCTGTCTCTTCGTGTTGGGCATGTTTATATTTGTAAACTTTTATCGCAAGGAACAAGGTTTTATATCGGATATACCAGTTACAGAAGATCCTCATCAGGTAAAGGTTTCAATTAATAATTTATGGATTGCAGCTGAGCTATTTTTTTATAAACTATTTTTAAGGTGGCTGAGGAAACCTCCCATTTGGCTCCACATGGTGTACCCAGCAATCCTATTCCTCGCGCATTATCCAACACCCGTCTCAATGAAATGAATCCCAATGGTAGCACTGGCAATACGTACGGCACATACCAGGTCAGCGGCGGTAATTTGGATATACCTGGTGGCAGTAATCCCTTCGGTACCCAATAGGTTAATTAAACAGGTATTTTTTTTGGATCACTACTCTTCACTCTTTTTGAATTTTTTTTAAATCACTTGATTGGTTTGGAGAACATTTGAAAAAAAGCAAGAAAAACGCTCTATATACTATTCACTGAATTCTAGTTCTTTAGCTTAGTTCTCCCTAAAATACAGTGATCTAATGGAAAGAAGCTCTTAGTCACAAGTCAAATTTATTGTTTGAATAGTTTGTTTATTATATTTTAATAAGTTTTTAAAAACTCATTAACATTTTGTACTTAAAAAAGCATAAAAGTATAAAATATTTTTTTTTATTGTTGTAGAACTATTTTCGAAAAAAGGTACAAAGCTTATAAGCTTGCTAGTTTCAAAAGCTTTGTAAATAAGCTTTTTCCAATAAATAGTCAAAAACTTATTCATTCGAATTAAAATAATATTAAATTAAAATTGCGAAACAGCAATAAATGTAGAAGGTACAAAAATTCGTAAGATTTATTTTTATTTAAAATTTATTTTATATACAAATATGTTTAAAAATAAGTTTGAAATAGTAAATTAGTTGAAATTTAAAAATTAATTTAAGTTTATTAAAATAGAAAAAATAGAAAAACATACTGCCTTATTTATAAAAATTATTAAGGCTTTTTAAGGAAAATTTTGTATGAATATATGTTTTAACAACTCTTTATAAAGGCTTAATAAGTTTTATAAATAAGGCTGATAGAATTTAGCTAAAAAAAATCTCTCCATAAGTCCATACAAACTTTAGATGATTCCTTAAACTACGATTTAATGATTTTTTTTTTCTAAGAGACATAGATTGTCATAGAAGTAATGGAGTAGAATGAGTCCACACGATTTGCTTCTCCATGCCTCCTTTTGAAAAATAAAAGATTACATTGTACTATTTCCCCAAATATATTTGGGGTATTCAAATGGTACTCATAAATTAACACGTTTTAAAGTTATAAAACGAAAATATATGACTGCTGTGAGCAACCCCTTATAATTTACAATTATAAATATTGTACTTATTTGTATTTTGGTTTTAACACCTTGTACATTTTTTACTCTCTCTCTCTCTCTCTCTCTCTCTCAATTCCTTTGGTAAACTCTCACGCATTTCTACATGTAGTTATGACAAACAATAAACAAAGCTGTGAAAGTCTTATTACTTTATGACCATTTTGTTTGAGCCACAACAACAATTTTTTTAAACTATGTTAAAATGTTAAGACATTATGACACTTAGGACACTTAAGACACCCTTGTGAATACCGAAATTATGTCAATACATAACCTAAAAATTTCGTTTAAAAAAATCACTCTAATATATTAAATATGCATGTGGAAAAAATTTCGCTAAGATGAGGATAGTGAGTGAGTACAAAGAAAATTGTTTTTAATTGAATTTTTATGAAAATTTATTTCAGTCCACAATATAGCCCTCTTAAAAGTACACAGTTTTATCTTTTGCAATATTAATTTTTGCCGTAAATGAAATGAAATGTCCAATCTTAACATAAGCTTTTAAATTTTGAATTTTTGTTCACTAGTTTTAAAATACTAGAAAACATTTGCCATGTGCGAATTGCCATTCGAAAGCTAACTGGCTCAAAGTTTCATTAAGTCTAGTGGTCGACCCGGTCTAATGTACAACATATACATATTTAGATACCACAAAATTTCACTTTAAGATTTGTTCGTGTGTCTACATGTTTTTATAAAATCTTGTTTTCCTGAAGCTTAAAATATGGTTCTGAGACTCTGATATTATTTAACATGTCCTTCTATCATTCTTCTTTTGATAATTTTTAATTTCCATTATTTCTTTTTCAAAATACAATTTTATATCCTATTTGTTGCTGGCAATGCTGTCGTTAGCTTCTCTGAATAACAGTAACTTCTCTCGCTTTGTTATATATATTTACATCTGGCATCCTTAAAATACCGTATAATTTGTATGTATGAGTGTGAGATGTTTTAAGGATGCCTAATTTACATATACAAATATTATACTTTAATCGTCGTATATAAACTAACTAGAATCAATATTGGTAAAAAAAGAAACGAAAGTTATGAGAACAATCACTGAAAATACGTTAAGTAAATTAAATAGCAAAACATGTTAGACTCACTACAAAAAAGGGAATCACATTAATATATAAAATAACACAGCTAAATGAAGACATACATAAACTAAAGAAGAAAAAAAAACCCAAAACATATCGTAAAAATTGGCCTATAATACTACAAGAAAATAATTATATTTTATGCTAAGTTGCCTGCACAGCAATTTGTGTTGAATTTAAGAAACTCTTAATTAAAATTAAGTTTACAATTCATTTATTTACAAGTACATACATATATACATACTATTATTAATTGAATAATTTGTTAAAATTTAAAATGAAAATTTAGTGAAAGATTATCAGAAGAAACATATTTAATACAAAATAGCTACACATTTATATATCGTTAGCTAAAATGCCAAAAGGCGTAACTAACAAAAATATAATTTTACAAGAGAATCAAAAAACTAAACAAACTTGTTGTTAAGTCCCCTTATTTTTTGTTAATAACAGTGTTATTTTTGAACGCAGGAGTGTAAAATTTGGTCAAGACAAAAACTCAATTTCGAATTTTTTTGTCAGTTATGCCTTTTTGAATTTTAGTTAACGATATACATATATCGCTCATTTATTTGAAGAACATTAAAACTAAAAAAAAAACTAATTTTACAGAAAACAATTTTTTTTAGTTACACACAAATTAATGGAAAAAGAAAACTTACAGCCTGTTCCACGATGTCACCAGAAATCGCTCGATCGAATACTTATATTGAAAACAACAACAAATTTTCAAATGTTATTGTTGTTTGCAATACAAGTTGTCGATCGAAAGATATCTAGTGACATCGTGGGACAGGCCGTTAATAATTTTTAATAAAATGGAATATGAGAAGAAAAATTCAACTAGACTTTTTAGTTGGGGGAAACACCGAAACATAATAATTTCTCATATTCCATTTCATTAAAAATTTATGTTAAATAGCTGAAGTTAATAACAATCTCTACCCATGTAGACACGGGTGCTGATAAAGTGCGTGGCTGCACAAAAAAATGCTGTTATTTTCCTCAGATAAAAAGTTTAGTTTAATTTTTCTTCTCTTCTTTAGAAAATCACATTAATTAACAAAAATGTTTCATTCAATAAGAATTAAAAATACTGAACTTAAGTTCGACTAAGAAATTATTATTGATTAAAAATTAACGATATGTGAGGTTTAGCATTGTTAACTAAACAATCGCATTTTATGATTTATGACGTTGTTAAAGTAAATGGGCGATATGTATGTATTTAAAAACCGCTACTACATGTATTATAAAAAATAATTTATTTTTTACAAAAATGCTTCATAGAATGTACGAAGAGATAAGAAAAAAATTAATTAATATCATTTCAAATGTTAAAAATATTAATATTTCACAAAAGCGCAACTTGTTAATGACAAACAAAGTCGATTGGTTATGAATTCAAAAACTTTGTTTAAATTTAGCTTGGTTGCTCATTTTTGAGCCAAAATAGAATTTATTAATTGTTTGATTAATTTGGTTAGAATAGCAAGTAACCTCTTTTAATACGTAACTTGTTATAATATATATTATGTGTGTTATTTAAATAAATTTCACTTCACAAAATTCCTACAAAGCAAAAATATTGGAAAGTTGTTTAAAAAAAGCTGTGGGAGGAGCAAGCAACGCCTGTGCCATAACAGTCTACTCGTATCACTTCATGAGAACGATTCTAGATATTACATGATACGAGTATCAAAAGGTTACCTGTAAACTTTATACAAAATTATGCATTCATTTACATATTATAACATTATTTTATAGCACACAAATACCAACATAACTTATTGTATTGTACCTTTTAAGATACCCTATTTACGTACATAAATACATACATTCATTATACATACACATATATATATATATATATATATACATACATTTATAATATAATATATAAAATACATACCAAAGATGAATATATAAAAAATAAATATGGCGCATACACTTATCTACACATAAGTACTATTTACTTACATATACTATACATTATAATACACTAATAAAAACCAATATGTTACTTAAATTAGAGTTTATACATATATGTAATATACAATGCGATTTGAAGTATTCCCTTGCAATCATTTCCTGAGCATAATATCCTATTCTCAATAGACGGAGAGTTTCGAATTTTCTACGTAACCTGTTTTTTTCCAGTCCTTTTGTTTAACGTAAAACCCTCAATAATCAATTTCAATGTATTTTTAATAAAATAATATTTTACTTAATAAGTAAAATAATAATTTGGGATTATTAGTGCGTTTAAAAATTTTAAACTTAAATTGTAACAATTCCCACAGAAAACACTTATTATCAACTTGACTCCACCCGGTCAAAAAAAAAAAAAAAATACTTGTGTGGCAACACTCTATTCTTAAATAGCTGTTATGGTAGATACAGACTTTGCAACTTGCTTACGCAACACGTTTTCGAATACTTTGATACAGACACTGCAACCTACAATGCAACCGTCAATGCAACCCATAAACATCAAAACATTTTGATATTTTCGAAACTTCGAACTCAACTTCGAATGCAACCATAAACAAGACTACACACTATGCGACCGACAATGCAATCTGCCTGGTTGCATAAACACGTTGCTAAGTCTGTACCTACCATTATTATTTACATTTATTTTCTTTTTACATACCCTTACAACTACAATTTGAAGCTGTAAAAAATTCAGCCATTGTAGCAATGGTAAAGTAAGAAAATAAAAAACATGTTGATTATTGAGTTCTTGTTTCAACTTTGTATTTGTTGTTGAGCTTCCCATTTGTTTAAATGAAAGTATATAACATAATAACTCTAGTTGTTCTAAAAAACTTTGTGTAAAGGTTCAAAGGTCCCCTGATGATCTGCATTAGCAACAGTGAAATGCGCATAGCATCCAGCTAAACCCCCCAATAATCAATTTCAATTTATTTTTAATAAAGAAATATTTTACTTAATAAGTAAAATACATAATAATTTGGGATTATTAGAGCGTTTAAAATTTTTAAACTTAAATATATATATATATATACATAAATAATTTTTCAGGATGGAGAAAATCCTCGAGGAACTGTTGTTCAGAAATGGGCTGATAGTGGAAGAGAGCGGGGAAATAATTTAAGCGTTTAAATTACATAATTTTAAAATTTTTTAAATTTTGTAGCTTATAAAAATTTACGCAGAGTCAAATTTCTTGAGTGGGTTTTGTTGCTTCAGAAGGAAATATTATGGTATCTATCTCACCATTAATAGAAGCTGAATGAAGTTATTTTTACTAACTGAGCAAAAATTTATTATATTTATTAAAGTTTTCCTCCTATATTTATTTCCGCCAGTAAGGGACATTATTACACACGATATATAAGAGTTTGCTCATTAATTGATCCATTCATTATGCGAGAAAGCTTCCCAGCCAACATTTGGAAGATTACTTTCTGATTAGTCGCCTAAATCAGTCTTTGCTTTGATAATTATTAAAACAAATTTCGGGTATAATTCCTTTTTTTTTATTAAAAAACAGAACAAAACAGTGAGACGCTAAATTCTCTTAAAGAAGAGCCAATTTGGCCAAAGGATTTGGGTTCGAGATTAAATGTGGTTTCTTTCTCTAATTATCTAATCCAAAAATTAACTTACCCCTGTTAGTGTAAGACGTTTGAGTTAGAAATCTTGGCGTTTCTGTAATAGATTAAAGAAAAGTTGTACAAGTTTCCTTTAGTCTATTACAAAAACGCCAAGATTTTTAACTCAAACGTTTTACACAAACAGGGGGTTAATCTCACATTAATTGAGTTTGATGTTATGTTTTTGAGTGGAAGTTTTAACTTGAGGGTTACACGATCAAGTTTTGCCTTTCAAATTTCAATACATTCACACTTTTTCACTAATACATTCATACTTTTACAATTTGATTCTACTATGACTTCAAATTTTCTTTCCAATTGTGTGTTCAATTTATAGGCAAGAAAACAACTGACAGCAATTTCACTGAGCATACTTTTCGTTTTTATTTTCAAATTTTCTGCCGACATAGTATTTTTGTGTTCTTTTATTACAAATAATGTTATATTCCACCGAAAATGTTTAATTAAACTTAAATAAATATGCTTAGGAACAAAAATAAAGAGTATAATGATGTGTTGCTGTCTTGAGCTGTTTTTTTTTTATCAACGGCATATTGAAAATAAATTTGCTTGGAAATTGCGTGCAGCCTACGTCACAGATTTCAATTTAAACGACTTTTGACAACCAGTATGTGTGAAAAGCTTGAACGTAAATCTTGGTCATGTAACTGTAGCGTAAAGGCTCAGTTAGCCGACTGTAATGTAATGTAACTGTAACGTAGAAACAGCTGATCGACATTTTTATATGAAAATTAGGTTACGTTACATTACATCTCTATAACCATTTTCATTACTTTTCACATAACAAAATCGATCAGCTGTTTCTTACTGTTGCAGTTACTTTACATTACAGTCGGCTAACTGAGCCTTAAGCTTCTTTTTGTATATAGTATTACCACACAGAAGAACAAAATAGTGGTAACATTTTCTGTGCAAAAGTCATAATATTATCCACACACATTAATTTTGTTTTGGATGAAGAAGAAACTGTCTCAATTTTATTATTTACAATTGAAAATATTGTGCGTGTTAAAGGAAGTAGATAAATAATATAAAATATATATTTTTTATTTATGTATTTTTAAATTGTTTTATATTATAATTTAAAAAAAGTTATGTTTCAACCACCTCAATTAAGCGCTTAAACTAGCAAGAAAAACCATATATACTACTTTTATACGCGCACTATTTGCAAATAAAAATGTTTGCAAATAAATTAACTGTTTATACGGCAAAATGTTATTTATGTTTACAAAAAAATTGTGTAAATGTATAAAATAACAAATAATAATATGTTTTTATTGTCATTATTTTCTTCTATCAATGTTTTTTGTGTAATATTTATCAATTTATTGTTTTTTAATTAGCAAACATTTGTAAGTGTCTCAACCTCGAGCATTTTTTTTTTTTTTTTTTGAAAAAAGTGCGTTGATCGTGAATAGTTTTCTGAAGTAGTAAGTCGCAATAAAAACAACAATATGGCAACAATTTACAGTTTTATTTGCAAATAAGCCGTGCGTATAAACGTAGTTAATAATCGATCATCCAAAAACCACAAATAAATATTAAAGTTAATTTAATCTCTGATCTTCAACTCAAAAACTAGCAATAATAAAATTAAAAGAAAAATATTTTTTAATATATAAAAGTTTCGCATGCTGTTAAAACGCTAATATTTTCTTTGAAACCAACTCATCTTACCACATTAACAGCCAGTCCCACCATCTCGAAAGGAAACGTTCGTTCGACAATTTATACTGAACACAAACACAAATTTTCATATTTAATTAATCGGGCGCTTAAAATTATTTTCCTAATGCAGACAAATTGATATTATAAAACTCCGCCTCACAGTAATCAAATATGTATTTTAAATGTTAACTTAATATAAAAAACTATAAATATATACTTATAAATAAAAATATTGATATAAACGTATGTTAAAAAATATGCAAAAGAAAACTAAAATATAAATTAATGTTATAAATATTTAAAATAGTGAAAGAAGATAAAAAAAAATACTAATTTACAAAGCAAAACTAACCTTAAAAAAGTTATTATTTGTTTAACTTAGCCATCTTTTTTAAACCCCATTTAAATATTCAATGTCTCATGTTAAAAATTTCATTTTATACGTTTTCATGGAATTTATTAAAACATAAAAATAACGACAGGCTGACACTAAATATTTTCAATATATTTGAACGTTTTTAATAAGGCCGTATAGATTTAGCATTTTCCTAAATGTTTTTATTGTGAGTTTTTAGTTAAAAAAATAATATTAATTATAAATAACCTTATTGTAAATCGAAGAGCAAAGTAATAGATCATTGATTGATAAATAGTAACAAATTGATATTATTTACATTTAATTATTATTGATAATATAATATACAAATAAAAAAACTATATATATTTAAAATAAAATACTTTAAATGTTTATTAAAATAAAGTAAAAACATAATTCTAAATAAACGAAAAAAGTAGTAAAAAAATATTATTTGAAGGGAAAAAGGAGCTAAATGAAGGGAGAAAAATGTTCCTAAAATTTCACTAAGATCATCCTTAAATAGAGGGGGGGGGGCAAGTTACGGCATTCGATGTTAATCGAGATTTCCATACAAACATAATTCTATAAAGACTTGTTCGACATCGAATGCCGCAGTTTGCCCCAGAATTGTTTTAAATTGAAATTTATCGATATATAATTAAAAGTGTTAAGTTCGATGTAAACCTTTTTAAATGTCCCCTCAATAAAAAAAACACTGTGTCAATGGGTCTTCCGATGGAAGAGCGAATACAATAAAACTTTAATAAAAATTTATTATCCCTGTATTCAACCACTCCGCTTGAGATTTCCAGCTCTGGCCATTTATTCAATGAACGAATGCTCTGGCAGCACTTTAATTTTGGGGATGCATGTCCAAACAAGGGATTTTTTTTGGGATTGGGAATAAGAATTCATGTTGATCCCCTGGGGATTTGTCTGAAAATAACGCAACATACCGCTGGAGATTTTTGAGCATTAAAATTATAATAAACATATTTTTTATCTAAAAAAATCGAACTAAATTTTATATGTAAACAAATACATACTACTTCGATCATATATAAAATATTGTTTGGAATCAAAAGAGATTGACAAAAGTTTCCGTACAAAATAATGGAATGCGAATTTGTCAATAACGAATAAGGTCAAAACCACGATGCAGGATGCAAAACAATTTGTATTATTAGAAGTTATCAGAATCCTTACTAATATTATAAATGTGAAAGTGAGTTTGTTTCTTTGTTTGCTAAGCTTTCACTTCTAAACTGCTAAGCCGATTTTGAAGATTATTTCACCAATCGAAAGCTACACTACCAGCATCAAAATTAGCCTATTTATTTTATCATTTACGGAATCAGCTTTTTTATATTTGATACGGGTTTTCAAACTGCTGAACCGATTTTGAAAATTCTTTCACCAATCGAAAGCTACATTACCAACTTCAAACATCGCCTATTTTTTGTCAGGTTCGAAACTAGTTTTTTCAATAAGTAATCAATTAAATTTTATAAATAAAGTTATAAGTAGTGTGATTCCTGTACAAATATACTGCGTAAGAACGAATCCAAAGTAGACAAATAACAAAAAAAAAAAAAACGATAGATTTTGTAAATAAATACCTACATGTCTGAAATTTTCTGAAATAAAATATACATTCATCGAAAGGTCTAAGTCTGTTCTTTCTAAATCCGTTTATAAATTTAAAATCGGTTTATATTCAACTTAGTTAGAGGTTGATAACCATACAGATTCTTGTTATACTCGACAATACCTACCAGAAAAATAATAACACTTACCAGGTATTTTGATTTCGCAAATTTTTGTCACACAGTGTAATGTTTGTTATACTGGGTGATACTGGTCTATTTATTTATCCTGATAACAGTATAGAAGGCATGATATTGGGGAGCAATTTTACAAGACGATATTTTTTAATAAAACTAAGCGAACTTGTCTCCCTTTTCAAATAGGGTGATAATTAAAAAACTTCACTAGCCACATTTCCATTATTTCCATCATTTACTTTACCATGGCATAATAAATAATATACAACAATTGCTAATATAGAAAATATTGTGCCATTTATTCCATAGTGTAGGCCAAAGCGACCTGTATTCAATAATATGCAATAATATTGTATAATTGATGTGCCGCTTTAGAAAAAAATAAGATATAAAAGAGAATGACACTTGACACTTAAAAAAAATAAAACATACACATTTATACTTGAGCGAGTGATTTTACTTTATTTATTATATCATGAACGGAATTAAATAGTATTTTTTAAGTATTTAATAATTTTTTTAATTAGCAATGTAGCCATTACTTTCTTCACAATACTCCTTAAAAGCGATGACGTGGTCCATTGAAATCTGGTTGTATAGGTCGCTGGGGCGGTAAAGTTAATGGTCTTCCGGGTTTGAGACCACTGCCGCCAGTTCCGCCAAATTCTCTTGGCTCAGCACTAACAAATGTAGAGGCCAACGAAACCAAAGCCAAGGTTAGGATAATTAAGTGTTTCAAAAATTGCATTTTATTGATAGTGTTTTTGAACGGTGCAAGCAATATTAATGACTGATGATGGTTTTAAATTATAAAGCGGTTTTTATACAAAAAGTTAAATAAAAAAATAATCAGTTCTGAAAAATAAAAATAGATGAAAGATTCGTAAATGATTGTTTGTGATTCACCTCACCAGCACCACTTTGATGATTAACAACATCTCAGTAAAATAATAAAGAGTAGGGGATTTTTTTTTCGCAATATTTATTTGTTAAAGCGTACATATACATACATATGTATGTATGTAATACACATTATTTTTACTGTTTCACTTAATAAAAATAAAACAATGTACGTATTCTCTGTTAAATTATTTGCACCAATATTATCGAAATATTCAAAGTATTTTGAGGTCTATTATTATCCCATAACATAAATTATCTTGAATAATAAGGATCCTATGCATATTACTTAATTATTATAGATTCAATTTGTTTTATAAACCTTTGATTAAATTTGAAGGTTTACTGCAATGTAACTTACATATTTTATTTAAGACTTAATAAGCCGCCAAGACGAGTCGTTTATAAAAGATGTTATCTAAATTTTAACATATGTAGATATGTATGTATGTTATGTATTATTTTCTACGTATATGACCAATAATGAATTGAAGTTAAGATTGACAAATATTGTATTATTCACTGTACCAGACAGTTATAAAGACTGATACTGAATCTTAAAACTGGAATATGACTGTATCGACGTTTCGAAATATTACGTCTGGACCTATTATTATAAAATAAGGTTTCTGCAAATTGTTGTGCTGATCCAGCATAGACAAATATTCTAAATCACGTCCGTACAATTTATTTTATATCTTCCGGAAATGTATAGTTTAAAAAATAATATTGTGTCAACACTAGAAAAAATGTCAAAAAGCAGCAGTTTTGCAGCAGACTGACTATCAATTCTTTGCGCAAGCAAAAATGAAAAAAAGTTAAAAATAAATAAATAAGAGATTGTTAAAAATGACTGTATGCTTGGCGAAGTAGAAAAATATCAAGAAACAATATAGTGTAAGAAAACATACCGAACAAGTTCTGAAGAAAAAATGCAGGCTTGGAAACAAGTTGAGTGCTCTTTTAACGCAAAGCATATCGCTCATTTATGTACTTCAGTAGGGTCATAATTCAAATACTGCTTTTTTTACTTAATAATTCGGCATTTCTGATTTTATCTTGTGTAAAAATTTCTATTAAATAACTCCTTGGCTTAAACGCCAAATTCGCTAGCTTAAACATATTTCAAAACAAAAATAAAGAGTAATTGACAACGCGTTAAAAAAAAAAACATATAACAATATTCGCCATGAAGTTCTATTACAAGTTTTCAATACACCAGTGTTTAATTAAAAATGTTTATATTAATTAAACGAATTTTTTAATTTTTAACGGTTCTATCTTATTTTAAAACTTCGATTCACTCCTGACAACAATGTTTATAAAATTATTATTTACAAAAATAATTCGTTAAAAGCTTATTACAGACATTAGATGTATTTCTTATAAAGATATAATATGCTGAAAGCTTACCCTGCCAACATTTCCGTATCCGCCTTGTTTTGAAAAAACGCATATACTGCATATTAGTATTACATATGTACATATATGCATACGAATAGATATTTATTTCATTTAATATATTTTATTTATTTTTTACTTCTTTTCTAAAAGCATATTAAATATTTTCAGTTCTCTTTGCTTTGGCTTTACACTAACACTTTCACAACTTGTATAAACGCAACGAACGGCAGCACAAAATGTAAACAGCAAACGACGCACCAACTAATATTAATTTTAACTTTTTTAAACATTTGATTTCTTTGATTTTCCATTGACTTTTTAAATAAAATTATATAAACACACATTAGGCAACCATTTAGTAAGCCATTGAAAGAAAAATTAATATATTTTCCGCACTATTTCAGTGAAAAACACTAAATTTTCTCAAACACTTTCTACTTAACATCCATAAATTGGAAGAATTGCGCGTAAACTAAATTTGACAGGAATTCAGCGTTGCCACCAGAGAAACAAAAATGTGTTCAACTATTGAGCATAAACTCTTCAAAACTACATTCACAATTGTAACAAGTAGATTGGAAAATGTTTAAAGGAAATACATACATACATACATAAATATAACTTTTTTCAGTATTTTCATTAAGGCAGGGGGTAAATCACGACTTTCGATACGACTCGTAATTTAAAAATATTTCCATATAAACGTTAATGAAATATTTTTAAATTACGAGTCGTATCGGATGCCGTGATTTGCCCCCAGGTTTTACATCTGTGTGCCATGTGCCACGCAAGCGTAAAAAAAGCGTAACCACTAATTGCTAATGAAAAACAGTTTGATTCAGACACGTATTTATCTGATTCCAAAATGCATTAATTCGCAATATATTATCCAAAGTCCTTCCAAGCTGTGTAGTCTAGCATTATATTAACGTGTAGTTTCCACAATGCTATCAAGCGACTTGTCTAGAAAAAAAATGTATGAATAAATCTTTATGCAAAAAAACCGACTTCAATGCAAAGATCTGATAGAAGAAGATAAGAAGAAGTACGTGAAATATAAAATTAAATTTTAATGGGCGTGTTTCTGCCCATTTTTAAATGCAAGACTGGGTGTTTTTCAGAGGTTTGGGTGCGTGTCAAGTCTTGTAAAAATCGGTAACGTAGAACCACTTAAAATAAATTATTCAATTTTAATAGGAGAGATTTTGCCCATTTTTTTAATGGAGGATTGCGTCTATTTTAGAGCTCAAGATGTGGTAAGCTTCGTAAAAATCGGTTTAGTAGAGCCCCGTGAAATATTATAATAAATTTTAAGGGGCGTATCACCGCCCATATATTCAACTTTCAAATTGTGTAACTACACGAACCAAAACTGTTTTATAGTTTTCGCAGTAATCAAATAAGAATATAATGAAATTAAATAAAAAAATGTGTGCGCGTGTCCTCTTCCATTTTTTTATTTTTACAATTGGTCTAAAATTTACCGAGTTATGAAGCAACAACTTCAAAAAAAAAATATAGATGAATTGTTAATCTCCTCCTTTTTTTTGAAGTCGGTTAAAAAGACTCGAACCTTTTCAGTGATTCCCTTGTTAAGCCTACTCTTTAAATTCGGAAGTAGGTTTATAATTCTTTATATTCAGATTGGTGCGGGTTAATACAATTAATTTTAACGACTATTTGTTTTAAAATTTGTTTGATATGGGAACAACTCGCTTCCGAACAGTAAAAACTATCTGGCACAATTAACTCCCCCACCAAATCAGCTGGTGACTGTTCATTCACAATAGTTTTTCCTTTTTGCGTTCGTTTTCGATGTCGTTTTTCTACGTCGTTAGTAGAAAGTGGATGGATGGATTGCATTCCGTTTGGATTTCTTCTCTGTGGTCTGGATTTTGTGCAGGCTGCATCGATTGAATCGGTGATTTTGCGTTGTTTTTTTTTTTAGTGTAGTGGCATAAGTTGTATACATAAAACGAATCAATTGACAATTTAATAAATCTAATTATTTAAAATTTTAGTTCAGTAAAAAGGAAACTAACAACAAAATCAATAAAGTTTTATAATTACGGAAGCAGACAGAAAACAAATCACAACAAAGAAAAGGTATACTACATATGTACATAAGTACATCTATTATTTATTTTTTGCTTATTTTAATATGCAAATAATGAATTAAATTAAATTAATAACATTTGGCAAATAGAAATACTATGTAAGCATGTAATAAAATAAATTATATAAAAAAAATGTATTATCTATATTTATGGTTTTTAAACAAGTACATATTTATGTATCTTCTGTATTTGCATTGCCCAACAAGAATTATTCCTGCCTATGTATATACATACATGCATATGATTATATGTACATACATACATACATATATTTATTTGCTGGTTGGGTACAAAGTCTATATTATATGCATTTGTGCATTCCGATAACTTTTTGTTGTTGCTGTCTATGTCTATAAATTGTATACAAAATTTTAAATGTGTTTATTGTTTTTATTGCACCCTACAACTGTTTAAAATAAGCATTACATTCTTCCTGATCGTTGTAGGTTCCCTTGCATTTCTTAAATTTACAATTTATTATGAAGAAGCAAATATGAATGAGATATAAATTTATTGAAACTGTAGTTAGAAATAAATATGTATGTATGTATGTTAGGAATTAATTTTTATATAAGAATGTCAGTAATTGTTTCTATATACATACATATGGGCAATTCCATACTGTCGTACGGGACAGTCGTACGCATTTAAAGTAGAAAAGAGACCAAAATAAATTGGATTTTTGTCTTGATTATTAGCCTAAGTTATGGCCCTTGAATTTTTAGTTTTAAGGATAATTGCGAAAAACTAAGACTGTCGTACGAGACAAAAAAAGGTAGTAGGTTTTGTAGCAAACAATTAAAATGCTTATATCAGCGAAACCTGAAACAATAAATTAACTTAACTAGTTTGAGAATGAGGTGAGTCAATTTTTCTTAAAATTAAATTATGAATAGTTTTTTTCTTATTTAAATTTAATAATATTCGTACGGGACATGGCGCTCGGGATATTTTTTTCCATCATGATGATTAGTAATCAACTTCGTTTCTATTTTTTTCTGATGCTTGTGAAATTATGAAAAAAAAAATTAAATAAAATAGAAGTATTCAATGTGTATAACTTTAAAATATCGACGAAATTAAAGAAAATACAAAGTGAGATTAAAAAAGAAATATATTTCACAAAATGTGCAAAATTAAATACAAATAGCACTGGGTACATAAATTATATTTTTTTCGGAATATGCAGTTTAGTTGCTTTCACTTCCTGACAACACACGAAGAGCAATTGAGATAAGTGTGGTATAATTTTTAGGTTTTTCCACTTTTCGTCCAAATTATACAACGAAGAATACTTCTCAATATCATCGGATGGTATAAAATACATTTTAATCCCGTTTATGTTTAGCTGTTCACATTGATAAAAAGAACACGAATCGGGTATAACAAGGTTTTTTGATTTAGTCATCTGTACCGTTTGCAATTCTCGATGTTTTTATTAATTTTGATTTAAATAATTGAATTATAGAATGCTCTTCCAAAAATAATTAGTTATTAAAGAAAATATTTTTTAATACTTTTCAATTTCACACTAGCGATGTCGTACGAGACAAATTTTGCATAGGCGCCTAGTTCGCAATTCTTTCTATTTTCAAAATATATTTTATTTTATTTTAATTGCAATAAAAATTCTGTTTGTAATCATTACTTTATAAACTTTCTTCAAGCAGTTTCGATGTATTGATACAAAATGGTGTTTTTCAATGTCGTACCGGACATTGAATTAACGGATAATGCAAAGCAAAATTTTATAGTTATTTTTAATCATATTGAATCGTATGCATTATTTTCTATCTCTTTATATCCCTACAAAGATTGAAGAGAGAAAACTCAATCTATAACGATTAGCGCTAAGAATATTTTTCAAAACAAAACTTACTCTTCAAATTAAAAAAAAATTTTACTTGCTTGACTTTGTAAATGGATATCTCTAAATAAGTAATGAATAAATGCAAAATTTTTGCAGACTTATTACATTTGATTGTTTTTCTTTCAAAATTTGCAAAAAAAAAAAAAAAAAAATTTTAAGAATTTTTAATTTTTCCGTCTTGGTAGACCTTTTGAGAGAAATGCCATAAGTTGACACTTACCTATAAAGAAAAAGTCAGCACAACTCGTACTTTTTTTAAACAATTTTATATTTTGTGTAGCCCAGACAGTTATAGTTTAAAACATTCACCCTTATTGACGTCACGTCAATACAATAGCAAAAATTTGGGGCTTGTCTACCCGTTGGCCAAAACAACTGACTGCCATTGTGAGGCTGATGCTATTTGCTAAACCCTAGGGAACAGAGAGCGAGTACACGCTACATTCATGTTGGCAACTGGAATATGTATAGACAATATATTTTTGTTCGATTTCATGCGTGAACAGTCTAGTGCAGTCAACCAAGGCAATTATGCGTATATTTACATACATACATATATAATACACATGTATATATGTATGTATGTATATGTACATATGCATGTACTAGATACATCCATACATACATTGTATATAATCATTATAAACATTTATTTTCAATTCGTGTTTAATACTAAATTTATCTAAAATATCAAAAATATTAAAAACTAATAATAATGACATTGACTTGGGTTTCCTATATGGAGCATTCCATGAAAAAGCGGAAGTCTCAACAATTTACTTATTACTATAACTACCGTTAATTTTTTAAATTATTTTTCTACTTTGAAATTTATTTGCTGGTGGTTCAGCGTTGTCTATATATTTCATTGCCGCCGTAACAAACCATCACTAGACCCCAACCACACATTTTGAATAGTCACAAACCTCTTATCTTATGCACAGACTTTCAAGAAATATTTGAGAATTCACAAATAATAATATTTTTTGAAAATCACAAAAGAAAAATAAGCGTAGTAGGATTAGAAACTAATGCAAAAAACCCAGCAAACAATCTATATTCGATTTAAATCTATTTTATTTTTCTACACCTTTATACAATTAGAAATCCATTGGATAACAATAAAAGTAATTATAAGGCAAAATGAAAAATAAAATCTAAATTTAACATTTAAGAAATCCATCATCCGACATATTGTCAGAAGTTTATTTAAATTTGAAATTTATTTGCTGGTGGTTCAGCGTTGTCTATATATTTCATTGCCGCCGTAACAAACCATCAGTAGACCCCAACCACACATTTGGAATAGTCACAAACCTCTTATCTTATGCACAGACTTTCAAGAACTATTTGAGAATTCACAAATAATAATATTTTTTGAAAATCACAAAAGAAAAATAAGCGTAGTAGGATTAGAAACTAGTGCAAAAAACCCAGCAAACAATCTATGTATATTCGATTTGAATCTATTTTATTTTTCTACACCTTTATAATTACTTTTATTGTTATCCAATGGATTTCTAATTGTATAAAGGTGTAGAAAAATAAAATAGATTCAAATCGAATTTATATAAATTACCCATAACGAATAGATTAAATTTTAATGGCGATTTCTCGCCAAACGTGGCGATTTTTCAACTTGTTTGGCGACATGGCAATTTTTCTGGCGATAAATAAATTTGTTGGCGATTTTTCTAGCGAAAAATAAATATGTTGGTGATTATTATGGCTATTTTTTCACAAAATTGAATTTCAAAATTTTTCTAATTCAGGAAAACTACTTTGTTGAAGGAGTAGTTATAAAAATAAATCCTACCAAAACTCGTCTGCAAGAAGTTAAAACAATTTAATTTTGATGATTTTTCTTAATGAAATTTTACAAGAAATAATTTTTGGCGATTTTATTTCTAACGGAACTACTTAACTATGCGTTTCTAAGACAAATACTCAACAGTTCCGCAACAGCTACGTCTTATGAATGCCCCCATTGTGTTATCATTTAAGAATTATTTGTAATATAAGCCCAGGAAATGGTTAAGTATGTCTGTACAGTGGAATGCTCCATATGCAAGTATCTAGTACATATTTACGAAACAGAAAACCACACGAAATATTTCCTTTAATAAAATACATACATACATACATACATACACACACAAAATTTAACAAAAAATTTTCACTAATGTAGAAATGATAAAATCTATCCAATCCGAGTAATTATTTTTATGTTAAATTTATTTTTACGTTTTCAGTTGAATACCTTCATTACACAAAAACGCCAACGAAAAACATATTATTATTAAAATGGCTTCATTATCACGTCTTGCTTTGAATACAGCACCGCGTCTGTGTTTTAATAACTCTGCAACATCGTCACCTGCATTTAGTGCGTCTCTCTTAGGCATTCGAAACACTACATTATCAAACGCCAAGTTCATCATCACTTCTAGCAACAACAACACATTCAAGAAGTCGATAACAACATTAAAATCGTGTGCCGTCGTTACTCTAGGCTTCCATACTACTGCTGGTAATATTTTTTCAATAATTCTTAATTCTTAGCTTAATGCATATTTAAATTATTATATTATATTTTCTTCTTCTAATTAAGCTCAATTTGGCGATACTTCGGCACCTCAAAGAGCTTCAGCGGCAACTTCTTTGTTGTTAAGGTCCAATTACAAGTCTTTGCAACAAAAACGCAACTTCTCAAGCTTAAACATGCCACTGCAATCTCAATGTTCTAAACTAGTCCATCAAGTAAGCATTTTCATATTTTAATGATTTTCAATATTTTCTATGAAGCAATAACCTTATTAATTTTTGTTATAAATTATTCTTCAACAAAAGCAATTTAAGTATATTTTTAGACTAATTGAGTCTGAGGTCTAATAATCATATTAATTGATCAATATTGCTTATTGATTGACATTCAATCGAATTAAACAGTTCTTCAACTTCTTTAGTTTGTATTTCTTGTTGTTACCATGTTTCATACTCGTACGCATCTACTAACACACTTTTGCACATTTTATTATGCCTAAAATTGAAGTGTGAATTTTAAAGTAAAAATTCATATATGTATGCAGCTTGCCCTATACATGCCAAGCAAGTATTCAATTTATTTAAATAATAAATAAATATGTATGTACATCACGAAATGTACAAAGTACAAAATAAATGTGCATCTCTAGAAAAATTTGGGAACTATACAGCGTTACAATCTTCTCAAGCGATGTTATTATTGTGCAATATCTAACTGCAAAATTATTTAATTGTTGTAGACAGAAAATAGTATAAATTAGGCAGAAAATATGGGGGCGCGTTGTATTTATTGGAATTCGTAATTTGTTTTTTTTTAATTATATTATGTTTTCATTAAAAAAAAAAAAATCAGTGAAGTGCGACTTCGCTTATGGCAATTTTTTTTTAAGTTTTGACGCTTTCTTAGTTTTGACACTTTTTTTTCTCGTTTTGGCGATTTTTTTCGGTTTTTTGGCTTTTTTTATTTTGGCGATTTTTTTTAATTTTAGCGATTTTTTTTTTGATTTTGGTGATTTTTTTTCATATAAACAATTTTTTTAGTTTCGGCGCCTTTTTCGCGGTTTGGCGATTTTTTTTTCGGTTTTTGGCGTTTTTTCATTTTGGCGATTTTTTCGGTTTGGTTGATTTATTTGGGTGTTAGAATTTTTTTTTAATTTTGTAAATTTTTTTGGTTTTGGCGATTTTTTTTTGTTTTTGGCGATTTTTTTTTTTTGGTTTCACGATATTATAATTTTTGGATTTTTTAATTTTACCGTTTTTGAAAATGTCAAGTGTTTGCCTCTTACGGTTTCCAAGTTACAGCAACTTGTCGAAATTACATAGTCAAAATTACTTTAACTGCTAGAGTACCCTTTAATTTTAATTTTTTTTAATTTTAGTCTCAATTGTAGTCTGTATAAAAATACACTAATATTACAAATTTCAAGTGTCAATATACATATATACATATATACAATTGTATGTACATATGGGATTTTAACATTATTCGTTGCTCGTTTTGGAACGCCCTTTAATTTTTAACTCTTATGTATTTATTATTGTAGCGGCCAAGGTTCTACATACTTTTTCCAAATTTCAAGTCCGTAGCTCTTACGGTTCCTGAGAAAAAAGCCTGTGACGGACAGACGGACAGCCTAGCGAAAACAATAGTGTTCCTTTTCACTTTGGTGTACGGAACCCTAAAAACGATTCAAAAATATTAGGCATCTACTTGCCTTCTCCTGGACGTTTTTTTTTTAAACTAGATATACCAAACGGACGACACACTCGTCCGTATTCTAGAATCAAAATGTAAATAATTTAAGATTCAAAAAAAAAAAATTCATTAAAACACAGCCACACAAAAACTTACATTCATATGCAAGCATAATTAAATAATACATGAAATTAAAAAAACATAAACAAAATCCCTTTAACCAAGTTAATTCAATTTATTCAACTCTCTTCCTTTAAGTATTATGGCTTTCATACAATGCGTGTGTAATATGTTTGCATGGAGTAGTAGCAACTTTAAACGCTTATAGCTCCCAAAATACTAAACCGATTTCAATAAAATATAGATTCTGCACATCTGTATAAAAAATCCTTTAAAACCATATAAATCTTTTTAAAATCGGTGCAGTGGTACCAGCGTAAAAGGGATTACAAAAAACATGTTCGCCTATTAGTTATATAGATTACATACACATTTTTCATTTAAGAAATATGAGGCAAAAATAAGGGGGCGTGTTGTATTTAGTGGAATTTGTAGTTTGTTATTTTAAGTTAAAAAAAAAACTATTCAAGCATATAAGTCATCTACTTGCCTTCTGGAAGTATTTTGTTTAAGTATGTAACTACATACAAATTTTTCTTTTACATATTAATTTTACGGTCAATGCCCATTGCATTCATTGTTTTTTTTTATAAATTATTATAGTGCAAAATTTAAATTGCTAAATGTATAGTAATAATTACATGAACAATTAAATTAGTCATTCCAAATACAACTTTCGATCCATGTATTTCATTTTAGTTACGTGCAAGTGAGACCATACATATCGCACATTCAGTTCGATAGTGACATAACTCAAAAAATTCGTTTTTTGAGTTAATAATGCAGAATAATAATGCATTTCGTATTTTATCTTGCATACAAATTTCATATAAATAGCTTGTACTATCACCTCCTGAGAGAAGAATATTTGTTCATGCCTTCATAGAGTTGTGTGTAAATTGAAAACTTTAAACGTGTTTTCTGCAAAACTAGTTTTTTTTTTTGAGTTGTGACACTATTGAACTGGATGTGCGATATGGTCTATTTAAAAATGAAATTTTGTTAATAGCTTTTCGCTTTATTATTATATATTATTGGTTGCTTTTTACCATTAGCGGCTCTTTTTTTTTTGGTAAAATCATTTGAAAAACTTGTTTCTCAAATATAAGCAAATTAAAAGTAGGCAACGCAATGTGACGGAAGCAGACATTCCTGTGTCCATACATACATACATATGCACATACATACATATATAAATATCGTCACCTTAAATGCAAACGGACGTAACTACACAAAAAATCGAAATAGAGTTTTTGATGGATTATGGTTCATTTTATCAAACTACATGCTCTCGCAAATATTTAGACCTCTGCCATAAAAAATGACGACTATATCAAAGAAATTCAAACGGACGTAATTACGAATGCATCTATTTTTTATTGCAAGGAACGTAACTAATAACATAAAAACTTAAATATATATAAAAAGGAAATAAATGGTTAAAAACATATATATATAAGTATCCATACTACAAGTAAATTTCGAAGACAGTTTTCAAGAACACTTTATTATTATTGTTTTTGAAACGTTTTTTGTTTCTCCTGTAAAAAATTTAAAAGTGTAGTTACGTCCGTTTGCATTTAAGGTGACGTTATACATAAATATGCATGTATATATATATATATATGTACATATATGTACATATGTATGTATTAACATATTAATAAATCTTGGCAATCGGCAAACTGCCAAAAAAGAAATTGTAATGGGTACTAAATAAATATTAGCAAAGTGTAACAGCAATATCAAAGATAAATTTTTTATTTTGTTACTTTTCGAATTTTCCCTCTAAAACTAACACTGTGTTTCCACCACCCAGACAGTCGACTTACGTAGAAAATTTATATGATAAGCACTTATTTTTTTGAGTGATTTTCATAAAAATTTTCTATACGAGTCGACTGCACTATGTGCTCAGGAGACGATTAAAAAAACTTGACTAGACTTTCCAACAGTTCTTTTTGAAATACATATATTATATTTTTCATTGAAATTGAGAAAATTCAAGATAATATTGAGAAAATTCCGATTGAAATTGAGAATTTCAATTTTAAATTGAGAAAATTTCAAATGAAAATAAGAATTTCATTTTGAAATATAATTTCCCAATATAATGCCCTAATTCTGTTCGACGATTGTGCCGTCTTGTCTATGGACGGAAAAAAGCCGCAGTTGTGATTCTTTAAAACAATTATTAGTAATAGTCTCTGCTAGAAGGTGCGTGTATTTGCTTTATGATTTTATTCCACACATTATATCCAACACATATTTTTTCATATATTTTTCAAAATATTGTATAATACTTTCATTTAATTTTTATATTTTAAAATCATGGTAATAATATTTTTATTTTTCATTATCAAAGATAACAATAATTTTTGAGGAAAATAATTTGAAGAATTCAAAAACAAGAACTCAAAAGTATTTTCAAACAAAAACGTCCTAAATCTTCTTACTGAATTAGGGCATAAGTAAATAAGATTTTCAATATAAAATTGAGAAAATACCAAATGAAATTGAGAAAATTCCAGATGATATTGAGAATTTTGATTTGAAATTTAGAAAATTCCAAATGAAAATGAGAAATTTTAATTTGAAATTGAGAAAATTCCAAATTAGAGTCTGAACACAATGTAACGAGAATTCATTGCGGAGCAGTTTTTCATACGATTTTGAAGTAAAAACCCGCAGTGCGGAACGGCATAAATTTAAAATCTATTTTATTTTCATTGCGGACTTTCTTATTCTCTCAATTTTCGAATCTCTTTTTCTTTCTAATGTTGCCATAGTTGTTGAATAAGTGGCGGTGTTCACAACAAAAAACATGATTTTGAAGTTCAAAAATGTTTGTCATAAAATATAAAAGCTTAAAAATTTTATCAAATATACATATCTGCGAATGTATAAAATTTTAATAATTTTTTGTTTTTAGTTACTGCCATTACAAAATATTTAACAGAAAGAGTAAATTTATTATAAAAATGTATGAACAAAAAAATTAATAAAAATTTAAACAAACAATGACAAGTATTGCCGTCGCCGTCTTCCGTTGTATTATGTTTATTTTTCTCTCCCGCAACAAGAAATCACACCGCATCGCAAATATTGTGTTTATACTCTTAAGTTGGAATTCAGAAAATTCATTTATTCGATAGCTTTTTAATAAATATATGTACATACATGATTTAAAAGTAATTATATAACTATGTATTATTGCCCAACAGGATCTGGAGGATATGCAGATCCATAGCAGACTGGTAAAACGTTGTAGTATACTGTATAGCTCTACTGCAATCTCCAACAGTTATATTGGACTTTGAAATATTAACTGTCTTACTTAACTGTCTGGGGGACTTACGTTAGGTTTTTACCATACTTTTTCTTTTTCACCAAATAATTTCAATACGATTAAGCATCGGTGAATTGGGGCTCAGTGCAGAGTTGTTGAAAATATGTTGAAGACGGTTGTGGCAGGAAGCGTTATCATATAAAAAAAAGAGAGTTGAAGATTTCATTTTTATTTGGAATTTTCTTAATTTCAGATTAATATTTCTCATTTTAATTTTAAATTTTCTCAATTTCAAATTGAAATTCTCAGTTTCAACAGGAATTTTCTCAATTTCAAATAGAAATTCTCACTCTCATTTGGAATTTTCTCAATTTTAAATTGAAAATCTTATTTATATATGGAAATTTTTCAATTTCAAATTGAAATACTTATTTTTAATTGGAATTTTCTTAATTTCAAACTGAAATTCTCAATTTCATTTGGAATATTCTCAATTACAATGGTGTAAATTAAATGCTGTACTTTCCCATAGATCACAAAATATTGCTGGAATTTTGCAGGAATATTGTTTCGTAACGTTGTAATATCACAGGCTATATTCCTGCAGTATTCCTGCAATATTGCTATGTCCTCTTTTTTGCCTTGCCAGCACGATTGAGGAAATATTGCACTGCAACGTTGCACAAATATTCCAAAAATTTTTATTATGTCACCAGGGAACCATACGGGCGTATAAAAATGTTTATTTTGGAATTAACATACTTTCGCCTGAAACGTCCAGAATTGCAAAAAAATTTTTTCAAAAAAAATTTTTTTTTTTAATTGAATTTTTGAAGGAAAAAATTTTTTTTGGTAATTGACGTATTTTTAACTGGAACATAAAGAATAATAAAAAAAAATTTTCTCCCAAGTTAAAATTTTTTTTTGGACTTAAAAAATATATATAGTGTTTATTATAGGCCCTTATGTCATCTGTAACGCGATATATTAATTTAACAAAAACAATTTTGCTAGATATAATATGATCTAATAATTTTTTGTAATATTATAATAATATTGGTACTATGTTGCAAATGTAATATTACCAAAAACTATTTCGTCAATATTCCTGCAATATTACCGATTAGCTGCAACTTAAGGCGGTTTCAGACTATAATACAAGTATTAATACTTTTGACGAAAATGTTTCCCTGATATAATTTCTGTTTAATAAATTTCAAAAAACAATAACAACTCAACATGTCAGAGTTGCAGTTTCCACAAAAGTATTAATACTTGTATTACAGTCTGAAACCGCCTTTAATAACATTCCAGCAAAATTCCAGCAATATTTTGTGCTCTTTGGGTTGAGAGCGTTTGAATTAAAAGTTGTTTCAAACCCATTTAATTTACATTGATGTTTTTGGCCGGACTGAACGAACTATGTAGTTCAAAAAGAACTGTTGGACACAAGTCTAAATAAAACCAAGGATGCGAAATCAGAGGTGTAATCGTCGCTTTAGATAACGAGCAGATTCGATCACATTTTTCAGTTTGAGATTATAGCATTCGCTATCGAACAATGTAATAATATGGTTCCATATCGAATTCCATAATCTCAAACTGAAAAAATGTGATCGAATCAGCTCGTAGCTTTTACATAAACCAGCGAAACTAACTGGTTATTTATTTTTTTTTTTGCCATAATAGGAAACAATTTTACAATAGTACTAAATTGGTCATTTGTATTATCAGAATCACCGGATAGGAAATGGGTGAAATCGAGTGAATTACATGTTACACGATCAATTTACTTTGTCCTCTGTATACCATTCTTTAATGAATGAACGGTTTGTTAATATCAAAAATAAATAGAAAATCAATTAAAATTATATAAAAACGAACTTGAGCTTAACAAACATAAAAATATTATCTTTCTTTGATAATAATAAAAGGCATTCAAAATCATTTCACTTATTAAACGTCTGTTTCACTTTTGTTAAAAAGAAAAACAATTATGATAATGATACGTCTTTTTGCTTTAAAAAAACACAAATGCAAAAGAACGTAACAAACATAACTTGAAAAATATTTCGAGAAATATAGTTGTTGTCTTTTTAAATAGTTTAGTTTGCTGCATCTTAATTCCATATTCCATCATTTGTTTCTATTTCTAAATTATATATTTATTGAACAACGTTTTTTGCTTCTCCTATAAAATTAGAAAAAGTGCTATTGCGTACTTTTGGATTTTCGACGATGATATACTATATTGAACATTGGAAATGGGATTTATGCGGAGAAAAATAAAAATATTGACCAACATATTCTTTGTAAGCTTATTAAAATAAAATAAAAATAAAAAAGTACCAAAATATGTTCTCAAAATGCAAATAAATGCTAAAAATATGTGCGTGAGACGGAAATATGCAAAAATATGTCTTAAAGGGACAAATATGTAAAAATATAAGTAAATAGAAAGTTCTGAAACGAATAAGAAATAAATTCAGTAAACACACTAGATATGTAATAATGGACCTTATTACGAGTGTCGTTTTTCGACTACGACTACGACGATTTTGTAATAGATTAAAGAAAAAATGTTGCAATGATCTTTAGTCTAGTACAAAAGAGTTGTAGTCGAACGTTAGCCTATATAATATATATGTATATAGGCCCTTATTAATACTTGCATTCCATTTTCGATCATCGCTGTCTATCGAACATCGAAAATCGAATGTTCAATACAGATTATGAGAATCGAAAATTTATTTGAGCAACGAATTTTCTATCTAACATAATTTAGCTTTCGATAAAGTATTTTAGTATAAAAAAAAAATATTGTAAGCGATTGTTTTTTATTTTTCGGTAAAGTTGTTGCAAATTTTTAAAATCACTTTGAGTGATATTCCCAATAAGGACATTATTTGTCAAAAGCTCGTCATAATACCGTATGAAAATTTGTTCGATCAGTACTTTCGACTACAGTCGAAGATCGAAAGTTGCTCACAATAAGGGCCATAGTTTTGACATATTTTTTGCGTTTGTGTGGTTTTTAGATTTTGGCGTTTTTTAGTTTTGTCGCATTTTTTTCGTCTTGGCGATTTTTTCGTTTGTTTTTTCGATTTCTGGCGATTTTTTCGGGTTAGCGATTATTTTCGGGTTGGCGATTTTATAATTTTTTAGTTTTAGCGTTTTTGAAAATTTCAAGTGTTTGGCTCTTACGGTTTCCAAGATACAGCAACTTGTCAAAATTACATAGTCAAAATTACTTTAACTGATAGAGTACCCTTTAATTTTAATTTTTTTATATTTTAGTGCTCCTTGTTGTAGTCTGTATAAAAATACACTGTTGTATGTATGTTACATAGGATTTTAACATTTTTCGTTGCTCGTTTTGGAACACCCTTTAATTTTTAACTGTCATATATGTTGTATCGGCCAAAGTTCTACATATTCTGTCAAAATTTTAGGTCCTTTCACCTTTGTTGTACGGAACCCTAAAAGTTCTCTTTTTCTATTCAATTTGATTTCGTAAGTGTTGCCAAAATTTTTCGCTTGCGTATTTCATACGTGTTGGACATCTTGTTATTTGTGTTCGTGTCCAGTCGTGTTGCGTTGGAAAAATTCGACACGACGAACATAAAATTAAAATATTGATTGACAATTTTATTTGACTTTATTCGGATTTCCCTATTATTTCTTGAAAATCCCTTATATTTATTTATGAATTAACAACTTTATTTAATGTGTGCCAACGTTGACCATCCCTGAACACATGTACATACAAATATGACGAAAAGTAGAAATGTAATAAAAATTTAAACGAGAGGTCAAAAGATGATAAATAAAAAATGTTTAGATGTGTATCAACTTACGGCAGTTATTGCTTTTTTATTTTTATTTCATCTAATTTACACTACCAAATAAGTAGTGTTTGAAAGAGTGGTTTTAATTACATATAAAGTCACAGACCGTTTTATAATATACGAGTAATAGCTTTTTATAAAACAAGTTGTAATTAAAAAAAAGTCAAAAAGCCCGACTGCGACCAACTTTTAACCGTTAAATATCCTAAATTGTCATTCGAAATGAAAAATCATAAGAGCAACATAAATATATTCATTTGTAATTAATATGCATGACATAGAAAATTGAATAAAGTACATTAAACACCTGCATTTCATATGCATGTTAAGGAAAAAATTTAAAATAAAAGCTCAAGTGTTTCCGTACCTTTAGTTTACTATTTATTGTCAACCAAGTGTGATGATGATATTCTGCATTTCTGTTGCTTGCCAGCAAACATTACGAGCGTGATCTGAAATATTCATTAATTTAAAATCACATTCTTGCTCAAGTGTCAGAAATGCAAGAAGTAAATGGAAATAATAAACATTGCTCCGAAAGCTTCTTTTTACAAAAGTTATTTTCTTTTGCAAAAACTGTTTTTTAACCAAGTGTAATTTTTAACCAAAGAAAGTACTTTTTCAAAAAGTACTTATTTTATAAGAAAGATATCTTCTTACAAGTGAAAGGTATATTTTTAAAAAAAGTTCTTTTAAAAACGCACTTTTTACAAAAGGGTTTAGAAAATCTACTTTTTACAAAATGTACTGTGTATTTTGCAAATTTTTTTTTTCACCAGAGGTATTTTTTTTATAAAAGCTAGTAGTTACTATTTTTGGCAATAGTAACTTTTTTTTACAAACAGTACTTTTTTACAAAAGCTACTTTTTTGCAAAAGCTAATTTTCTACAAAATCTACTTGTTTACAAAAGCTACTTTTTAATAAAAACTACTTTTTTACAAAAGCTACTTTTTTACACCAGTTGCTTTTTTATAAAAGCTTATTTTTTTTTACAAAAGCTTATTATTTTAACAAAAGGGACTTTTTTTTACCAAAGCTGCGTATTTACAAAAGCTTAATTTTTAATAAAAGTTGCTTTTTTCAAAAGCTTCTTTTTTTGACAAAGGGGACTTTTTTACAAAAGCTGCGTTTTTACAAAAGCTTAATTTTTTAACAAAAGCTTCTTTTTTCTTCAAAAGCTTCTTTTTTGACAAAAAGGACTTTCTATAAAAGCTGAGTTCTTACAAAAGCTTATGCCCTAATTCTGTTTGGCGATTGTATCGTCTTGTCTATGGACGAAAAAAAGCCGCAGTTGTGATTCTTTACAACAATTATTATTTATTGTCTATGATTTTGTTCCAAACATTATATCCAACACATATTTTTCCATATATTTTTCAAACTATTGTATAATACTTTAATTTAATTTTTATGTTTTAAAAACATGGCAATAATATTTTTATTTTTCATTACCAAAGACAACAACCATTTTGAAGAAAATAATTTAGAGAATTCAAACACAAGAACTCAAAAGTATTTTCAAACAAAAACGTCCTAAATCTTCTTACTGAATTAAGGCATTAATTTTTGAGCAAAAGCTGTTTTTTTAAAGCTTCTTTTTGTAACAAAAGTGTCTTTCTTACAAAATATACTTAAAAACACTTCTTTTTACAAAAGCTACTTTTTTGTACAAGTTGCTTTTTTATAAAAGCTGCGTTTTTACAAAGCTTAATTTTTTTTAACAAAAGCTTCTTTTTGTAACAAAAGTGGCTTTTTTACAAAAGCTTCTTTTTACAAAAACTACTTTTTTTTACAAAAGTTGCCTTTTACAAAAGCTAGTTTTTGACAAAAGCTTATTTTACAAAAGCTACTTATTTTACAAACGAAGTTTTTACAAAAGCTAATTTTTTTTTACTGAACCCAAGAATGATAAACTACAAGATTACGCCAGTGCAAAAAAAAAAATAGTAGACGTGTGACGTCACGCACACTGTGTTTTTATTAGCTGATAATTTGGTTTATTTTTTTTTTTATAAAACTCTTTAAAGCTATTTTGACTGCAGGATTGCCAACCACTATACAAGTACTGGTTTTGCTAAGTTCGGTGAAGAAAAGTGGACACATAATAATCCCACCTTTTTACTTTTGCAGTTACTTACGAACAAGAAGACAAAACAATATTGTTTTTGTTGTAGGTATTTACCCTTTTTTTAATATTATCCGTAATTAGATAATTGATTTTTAACCCATATACAAATTAAGACCCGTGAACTTTTAAGCAATTCAGTTTGTGTGTGTTGTTAGCAGGTAACCAAAAGTATTTGTAACAACTTTTCCATGAAAAATGCTAAAATATTTTTTTAATAATTAACTGACCGCTATGTGTATGTATGTAGATGTTATGTTTGCATGGATATACACACTACATACGCATATTCACAGGTATATATGTATATATAGTATATACCTTTATGGCAACTCTTACAATAGACGTGTGACGTCACGTCTAACGGTAAACTCTATGATTGGCGTAATCTTGTAGTTTATCAGTCTTGACTGAACCTACCTTATTTTACAAAAAAGTTTTTTTTTAAAAGGCTACTTTTTATTTACAAAAAGTACTTTTTATAAAATGTATTTTTTATACATTTGTATGTATGTATGTTCTCTCGCCACATTTCAAAAGTTTTACTTTGCGTTTGCTGGGTTATTGCTTAAATCTGAATTCATCTTTAGAAATTTATACACATTGGAAACATTTGTCAAACCCTATGTACATATCGTTATCTTAATTTAAAAAGGCCCTAACTCATTATTTTTTTTTTGAAATCGAGTTTTTTGTATATTTCGATAGAAAAACATCTAACGTACCGAAAAATGCAAAAAATCTCTATTTCAAAAAATAACGACTTAGGGCCTTTCTATATTAATATAACGATGCACTTGCACGCTTTTCCTCCTTGAGTTTCAAGCACCCCTTCTTATTTCAATGGGCTCCTCTAAGCTTGATGTACGAGTATTAATCGCCTTATTTTCTATAAATTGTACAAAAGTTACTAGCGCATTTGTTTGAGTGTTCTTTTGTATACAATTTAAAATTTTATTATTACATTTCATATTTTTTTTGATGCATTTTTCGCTTTTTAGATACAATTTACTTTCATCAGTAGTTTCGTCTAATTTTCTATCTACTACATACAGAACAGTAATTGTGATTTTTAGTATATTTTTTCTTTACTGACGTTTAACTGTGCGTTTTTTTTTTAATATTTTGTTTAGTTTCTGTTATAAACTCAACATAAATGAACTTGAAATTGTAGAAAATTTTAATTTAAAAAAAAAAAAAAAAATAATGATTGAAATAGTATATATAAGTATTTTGTTAATTATCGGTTTTAAATTGTATAAATTTATTAAAAATTATTATAAAGTGAGTGATGTATGAAGTTTCAAAAATATTATTTTATTCTCGATAACAATCGAGAACTCTATTGAAATATTTTGTAATTTCATTCGTTATCGAGTTATCGAGTTGGTGTTGCTTAAATTTTTTTAATTAATGCATAAAAAATAGTTTTTTTTTAAAGATACGTGCATATGCACACTTATGGGCATTTCCATGATGTCAGACGTGACCGTTGTGCAAATTTAAAGTAATAAAAAAACACCAAAATAAAACGAATTTTTCTATTGGTCATAAGTAGGGCTAATTAAAATATGAAAAAAAAATTTAAAATATGCGCCAGAAATAGCACGAAAAAATTTCAAAATATGCACGGTTATATGCACAAATATGCAAAATATGCAAGAATAAAATCAACAATTTTGTTACCTTAAAGTATTTTTATTCAAAGAGATCGTTATTATAATGAACAATCATTTGTTTTTTTAAATTTTCAAAAAGATATGATCTTCTAGTTATTGTCACATAAAACAGATGAATACATGGAAAATATGCGTTCAACATCAGTAGATGTAACAGGAGCGTATTTAAATGCGAGTATTTCAGATGGGGACAAATTTTCAATATATTCATCGGTTTCGGTTTTATTGAAATATATATAATTTTTAATTTTGATTAAGGTCTTCAGACCTGTGTTTCTGTTCAAAACTTTGTTGAATTTATCAATGAATACATTTTGGTTTGTATTTTCAATACTTACTTTCACACGTTCTATAACAGCTAAACTTTCACTAAATAGGAAGTCCTTTAGTTTCTAGTCGGGTGATGCTTGAGCAGAGGCATTCAAAATTATGCTTTATATAAACTAAGTCAGATTTCATTGACGCTTTTTGAAACAATAATTTTGCATTGCGTATAGACTCTGCCTCATCGTCATCAAGTTCATCTAAAACGTCACAAATTTCTTTGAAATTTTCAGAATAATATGTCTGAGCAACGATGTTCGCCATGAGATTCGCCGTCCGCAACCATTTACAATAAATAGAAAGAAAAGAGACAGAACAAAATTGGTAAATATTCTATCTCTGTTGCGCTACCGCAAAATACTTTGATATGCCTGAACATGGATATCGCCCGTGTTCACCACAACAAAGAAGTTGATGAATTTTTCACAGTTGCTCTGCCGGCGTCATGTTCATGTCATGTCCAAGTTGATGGCTCGTGAAGACGCAGGGTAACGAAATGTATTTTTGAATCGAATATCTGCAAGAAAACAATCATATGCCTCTGGCGGTAATAGTTTCCGTTCGACTTTGTGGTAGAAGTTATAGAAAAGTAAAGAAAAAAAATTAATAACATGCAGACATACATGTGCAAGAAGAGGAAAGAAATATATTTCATGTGAATTTCTTTTACACCAGTTTGAGTTATATGAGTCGTTATATATTAATCGCGTTGCCAGAGCGAAAAATAAGCTTTTTTATGCAAGGTGATCCAAAATAAGCATTTTTCTACAAAAAAATTAAAATATGCAAAAAAAATGCTTTTTCTGGCAAAAAGCCAGAAAAATTAGCCCTGGGCCCTATTCCACAAAACAACTTATCAACTTTTCACTTTGCACTTATCAAATTTTTCGATAATTTGCAGAACTTTTCGTTCCTCAGAACTGTAAAATTTGATGAGTGAAAAGTTGAAATTGATAAGTGTAATTTGCAAAGTTTTTGCAATTTTTATGCTCTCTTTGCGATTCCTGTTCCACGTACGTTCTCTCTTGCAAGGTGCAAAGTTAATATTGAAAAGTGTAACTTACAAAGACTTTGCAAGAAATTATGCTTTTTCGTTCCACAATAACTGTAAATTCTATTTTTGCAAAGCAAATTTTGATAAGTTTGTTAAAAATTTGCAAGGTAAACGATCTCTTTGCAAATCAACAAAATAAAATTCGTTGATAAATCTTCGATTATTTTCAAACATAATAATCATAACAATAGAATCTCACATTGCGTTCGTATGTACATAGATATGGGAAAAAAGAAAAAAATATTTGAGCTTTAAATTACATATATTATTAGATTATATTTGTATAAACTTGTTTTAAGCGTTATTATATATTCTATTAAAGATAGTAAAACCAATGTAGAATAACACATTGAAAACTTTACGTTCAAAATTTGGATTGGGCTTTTTTAAAACTTCCTCACAAGCAGCCTATTTATCTAATAATTCGATTTTAATTTATTAACCTTCCAATTGAAATGTAAACTTTAATATGTTCTAACCCCCATTATAGCTGGGTCCAACTCGTTCATTCGTTAATTTTTGCCACAAACCTGTGATCAAACCCATGTAACTTAAATGAGTTTGTGGCAAAAATTAACGATTGAACGAGTTGGACCCAGCTCTAACCCCCATATTCAAAAAATTTAAAATAAATTTGAAATGTATTTTATTTCAAGTTTTTCATACAAAGTTTTCTAAAAATGGATTTCAAATAAATTTTATTTTTTATGAATATGGATTCATACATTTACAATAATTTTATAAAAAAAAAATATTTTATTGGTTTGAAAACTAGCAAATAAATTACATGTATTTTTAATCACATGAAACTCTGAATTTTTTTTTTTTCATTTTTATTTTGCGGATAACTTTAACAAGTTCTATTTAGGAATACAAAGTGAAAAGTTATAAGACAGAAATGCAAAGATGCTTAAACGTTTTCAGGAACACTTTGCACACTCACTTTGCAGGAGAACGCAAAGACTTTGCAAAGAGTGCAAGAAATGTACAAAGAGAGCAAAGTCTTTGCAAAAATATGCTTAGTGCCAAGTGAAATTTGCAAAGAATATTGTGGAACAGAAACACTTAGCACTTTGCCAAAAAATGCAATTTGATAAGTGCAAAGTGAAAAGTTGATAAGTTTTTTGTGGAATAGGGCCCTGGTCATAAGTGTAACTTATGTCTCTAAATTAACCCTATAATTAATTGCAAAGAATTCATTCGCATGTGACAAAAACAGATTTTGTTTTTTTTCGGCCAACGTATAGCCTTTTCGCTGTTTTCAGCGAAATTGCTCTACGTAACGCTATTATTTTCGGAGTTTTTATACCCTCCCCCCTTAAAAAGCTTTTTACAAAATTTTCAGTATACATTTCCTAAACCGTAACAAAACCTTAACCACCTCCCACCCCCTGCAGCGTTACGTAATATGTGATTAGCCCCAAACCTGAAGGAATATTATAATGGGACTAATTTAAGAATGCTGTACACTGATGCCTCTTCAAAATGGTTTTGACTTAAACAAAAATGATTTATATATACATATTTAAAATAATTAAATTTTAATCACAGTCGCACGTGACATTTTTTACATCATGATATTTATATTGTTTCTATTGCTCTCTTTTTTTTACAAAGTTGTATACAAACAAGCTTAGTAGTTTTTTTTTTTCAAATTAACAAAAGTATTCAACGTATTTATGTTAACATAATAACGAGAAATTTAATCCCACTTACGCAAAAATAAAAAATTGAGCTTAAAGTGCATGTTAAAACAAAATTTCCATACAAATTTTGTCTAAAGCACACTTAAAGTACAAATTAATTTTTTTGGCATATAAAGGGTGTCCCAACAAGAATGCAATATTTAAATTTGGCGCCATTCGAAGTGTCATTGTTTGACATTTGTAGTAGAAGGTACGAGGTTAGTAAAAATGGAGCGCTACACGAATGAACAACGCATTCTCATTGTGAAATTGTTTTACCAAAATGGTGAAAGTTTTGCGGCTACAGTTCGCAAATTTGCGATCAATTTGGGGTCACAATAATGCTCCAAAAGAGTCAACTGTAAAGAGATTAATGGATAAATTTGCCGAAACTGGGTCTGTTAGTGATGTAAAGACAACAACGCGCCTTCGACCAGGTCGTTCGACCGAAAATGTCGCAGCTGTACGTGATGATGTCGCTCAAACGCAGGTCAAGCACAAACAGTCAATGGTGTTCGGTATCGTGAAATGATAACCAGATTTTTCGTGCCTAGAATTGAAGAAATGAATGTGGAGGGCATGTGGTTTCAACAAGACGCCGCCACATGTCATACAACCAGAGAAACAATTCAATTGCTACATCAGTCATTTCCCGGTCGTGTTATTTCGCGTTTTGGAGACCAAAATTGGCCGCCTAGATCGTGCGATTTAACACTATTAGACCTTTTTCTTTGGGGTTTTTTGAAGTCGATGGCTTACGCGAATAAGCCGAAGACGACTCAACCCTTAAAAGAGGAAATTGGACGCTGCATTAATGAAATACCCCAGCATTTATGCAAAACGGCCATTGAAAATTTCATTAAAAGAGCGCGTGTGTGCCAGGAAAGCCGCGGCGGCCATCTGCCCGATTTGTTGTTCCACACATAGCCTCATTTTGTCTACTTTACGATATAATAAAGTTTGACGATTTTTTTTTAAATATCTGTGTTTTATTTAAAATTTAAATCTTGCGTTCTTGTTTTGTTGGGACACCCTTTACATACATATTTATAAGTAGTTTGAATAAAGTATTATGAGTAAGTCCCGGTCCAGACTTGCAATTTTTGTTGCAGCGATTCGTGAATATGTTCAAACAGGAGTTGGAAAATTAAATTTTAAGTTATGAACAAAAAAAAAAAAAAAAAAACTTAAAAAAGTGATTTTTTTCAAAAGACTCTTTGAGAGGCTCTAAAAATTGGGAAAATCAAAGCAAAAATTTTTTCAAACCGTCCGGTTTGGCGTGGAATGCCACATATGCATTTCTTTAATCATAACTAATAACTATATGTAAATTATCTGCTTGTACTCTCTCTAATTCATAAATTTAAGGTGCATGTCTTAAAACATTTTTTTGTACTATTAGTTAAAAGTAATTTTTTTGTTTATTTTTTTAAATTACATATCATGAAAAATATAATTTTACTTTGCACACAAATTACTCCTAAGTATACATTTATTTGTCAATTATGGCATAATGTAACGAGTGATGCGTTCTGTTTAACGCAAATTCAAATAATTTGCCTTAAATACATGCTTAACATTTAAAGAGAACATTTAATAATGGGTGCATTCATAAGACGTAGCTGTTGCGCAACCGTTGAGTATTTGTCTTAGAAACGCACAGTTGAGTAATTCCGCTCCACTCAACAGTTGAGTAATTTTCCATCACAAAATTTTTTCGCTAACTGTAGTCAACATGTTTTGCTCAGCATAAACAGCTGATCGAATAGAGTTTTGCCATTTATATGCTTTGTTAGGTGACAGTAGCAAATATTTGTTAAATTTTATATTACAAATGCGTTGAAGTAGCGAAATAAAGATATAAAATTAAATTATATCCATCAAGCCGTTTCTAAGATGTAGCTGTTGGGGCCAACAGTACACAACTGTTGAGCTCAACAGCTACGTCTTATGAATGCGCCCAATATCTATCAAAATATAATTAATGAGGGATCACAAATAACGATTATTTTCCAAATTTAAACTGAAAAAAAAATCATACTAATAGAGAAGTGCCTGCGAGCACAAGGAATATGTCAAGCTACTCCATGTTACATGGCCTACCTATAGATGCAATAATTTTTATTTTTTTATATTTTATTAAAAAACTCAATTTTATCGATTATTTTTGATTTTTATTTGTTCCTCACAAAATAACAGTTACTTTTGGATTTTTATTTTTTTGGCTCAAAAAAAATATTTTCAATTTTTAAAATGAATAAACTATAACTGCTGCCTTATTCATAAAAAATATTTCAGGTTTATTAAGCGCTTAATTGACATATTTCTATGGGAAATTTGTCAAATAAACCTGTAATAAACCTAAAATATTTTTTATGAATTAGACCGTAAAAAAGTAAATATAATCTAACATACATAGGTATAAACATTTTTAAATAAATTAATTAATAAACATTAAACTTTCGAAAAAACTTACAACATAACAAAAACAATATAAGGGAATCACAATGAACCCAATTGGGTCTCCTAATTATTTTTAACCCTTTAGTGGCTTTTTAAAGTTCGTTAAACTTTTTTAGAAGAGTTTTTTTTTTAATTTTATTTAATGGCATAAATCGAAAATTCAATGATTGGAAAATTTTTTCGAAAGTGTTGTAGTATTTTGCTTTTAATAACATTTCGCAATATAGTAAATAAGGGATATATATGAGAACCTATTCAATAGGAATGCATATAAAAGTACCTAAACATTTGCAATATTATTGCGCAACTGATATTGTCCGCTACAACAACTAATACATGAGAGTTAAAATTAAAGGGTGTTCCAAAACGTGCAACGAAAAATGTTAAAATCCCATGTTATATACATACAATTGCATCTACATACATATGTATGTATATGTGACGCGCAAAATAGAAAGGGACCTAAGGGTAAAAAACGGTTTTGTTCAGGAGAGCCATTTTAAAGATTTAAATACGTGTATCTTTGGTGTACCATCACATCATAAAACGCGCATATCTCTGGGAGGGAACACTTTTGGGGCATGGGACCGGTCTCATTCGATGCTCCGATGTTGTCCACATCAAAAAAAAAAAAAAATTTGAAAATTGATTTTATTTACCCTTAGGTAGGCCCCTTTCTCTATGCGCTGTCACATATAGACACTTGAAATTTGTAAAATTTCAAAAATTTAAATTAAAGGGTGTTCTATCAGTTAATGCAATTTTGACTATGTAATTTTGATAACTGGGTGTATCTTGGAACCCTAAGAGGCAAACTCTTGAAATTTTCAAAAACGGTGAAACTAAAAAATCCCAAAATTATAAAATCGCCTATCAAAAAAAAAATAAAAATCACCAAAAAATCTAAAAAAAGAATTGCCAAAACGAAAAAAATCGCCGAAATTAAAAAAATTTGTACCCTAAAATAAATCGCCAAAACCGAAAAAATCGCCAAAATGAAAAAATCGCCAAAATTAAAAAAAACGCCAAGAACCGAAAACAATTTTCAAACCGCGAAAAAGCGCCAAAACTAAAAAATCGTCTATATGAAAAAATCGCCAAAATAAAAAATCGGCAAAATGAAAAAAAAAAAACGTCAGAAACCGAAAAAAATTGCCAAAACGAGAAAAAAGCCAAAACTTAAAAAAGCACCAAAACTTAAAAAAATCGTCAAAACCGAAAAAACGCTCAAAACCGAAAAAACCCAAAAACGAAAAAAATGCCAAAACTATATTTTATATAGGCCAAAGTTCGTATTTAATTACATATCTAGTGTCCGTACGGAGCCACTGAATTTATTATTATTGAACATGTCACCCTTTGAGAATGTATAACACTTTTTAGAAACGAACACCAAATTTATTTTTTTTTTACATACATAATATGTACCATGATACAATAATATAAAGGTAAAACCATTCTCTCTTTTCGTCGCCATATTAACCTTTTGACGTTTACCCCGTATGGAAAAATATTAAAAAAAAGCATTTTTGGAGAAAATTCTTTGTATCATATTTAATGTTATGTAAAAATTTCACACAAAAGTGAGCGAGAGAATATTTTTATATCAGTCGTTAAACAGCTCTGGGTTGCAGAACAGCTCTCGCGTCATCGTAATTATTTCTTAAGTGCGGTCAGGCTTGTGTGTGTTGTTTGGCCTTCGAGAGTTTTTCGCCTCGCTCGCACTGGTTGACTGATCTGCTGCCACGGATAACCGTATAATCTTGCGGTTCTGTGGAATTTCGTTGACAACCACGTTGCTACTTCCTATGTATAGTCAGTCACAAAAACTTTTTAAAATACTGTTAACAACATGGTCTAGTTACCCCGCCCATATTTGTGCAACAATACTTTGCAAATTTATTTTGTAAAGTATTTATGAAATAAATAAATAAATATTTTTATATCTTCAATGAGATGTGTATAAATTGATAACTTTAAATATATTTTCTGCAAAACTAGCTTTTTTGACTTATGTCTAGGTTTCAATAAAGGAGCAATATTTTCTATTTAACTGTTTTATTATTTAATTTTTTTACAGAACGCCATGGCGCCCTTGAAAAATCGTCGCTATATTTGTTCGAAGGAAATAACTAAAAATATGACTTTATACACAAATGGTACATTCAAATGTGAAGTAGATAAAAACACACTGGAGTAAGTATTTGTTAAAATTGATTTTTTGAGAGTATGTAGTATGTACTTTGTTTTTCTATTTCCACCTTTTTGTAATGTTTTCATTTAAGATTCAAAAAACCAACCGGAAATCCGTTGGTATTAATTATGGCTTGGCTTATGGCCAAACAAAAGCATCTTAAGAAATATGCTGAAATCTACACAGAATTGGGCTTTGATGTTATGGTCGTGCATATTACACCCTGGCAATTGTTATGGCCCACCAAGGGTACCCAAGTGGTGGCCGCCGAAACGTTAAAATTTTTAGATAGCAATAAATCGTATTCGCCCATTGTTTTACATGGATTTTCTGTAGGGGCTTACCAATTTGGAGAATTAATGTTGCAAATGTCTAGAGATATGGAACGTTATTCTCATATACTTAATCGAATTTTGTGTCAAGTTTGGGACAGTGCCGCTGATATAACCGAGATACCAGTGGGTTTGCCCAAATCTATATTTCCCAGAAATCCACGTATGCAAACCGCTTTACGTAATTATACGCTGTAAGTTTTATATTTATTAATAACAAAAATTTCAATATTTGCTTAATAATTTGTTTTGTTTGTTTGTTTGTTTGTTTTTACAACCAGCTACCACTTGAAAACATTCCACAACCAGGCCACCATTCATTATATGCGTTCGAGTCAAATGTTCCATTCTACATTATGCAAAAAACCTGCACTTTTCTTTGTTTCCGACAATGATCTTATAGGACCACCCGCCTCCAATCAAGCTGTACGCGAAAACTGGGAGAGAGCCGACATCAAAGTGACCTTTAAATGTTGGAAACATTCACAACACACCGGCCATTTCATAAAACATCGTGAGGAATATTTGAATATGTTATATAAACATTTGGAGGATTCTGGTGTTTTGGAGGCAATCGGCGTTAAACATAGAGCAAAATTGTAAAAATTTGCAAAAAGAAAGTAAAAAGTAAATAATTGTGCTTATTTTAAATAAATAAAATTCACATTAATTACGGTTTAATTTCATAATTAAATTTCTTATACTACACACATGCATATGTACGTACACGTGAATGTTCACTTGCGTTATTAAAATTTAATCCTTAACTACATTCGCTTTTTTAACTTACGTTACTACATTGGTGGGGTAATTTTCTACCCCAATCAAAAATTATTTCTATTTTGCAGTGCTTCACATAATAACAAAAAATAAAAATTATAAAAACCCCCGACTTTTTTCAGAAAAACGGCTGGACCGATTTTTTTCAAACATAGCTAAGAACCCTCTCGATCAAGTCATCTTTCAAACAGAAAAAACTAAATGAAAATCGGTCCAGCCGTTTGGCCTGTACGTGGACACAGACAGACACACAGATACACAGACACACACTACAAACTTATAACACCCCTTTTTTTAGTCGGTGGTTAAAAAAGAAAGTATTAATGTGAAATATTACATTTGTTTATTTTTTAATAAAATAACATTTTTGTCATATTAAAAAAATTTCATAAATTAGAAAAAGTAGAGATAGGCGCGTGTCGTGTTTTTTTTTCGTGACACGAACACGCACGATTCAACACACAGTGTTCGTGTCAGAAAATCTGATTTCGTGCGTGTTCGTTTCGTATCGTGCTCAGCAACATTGAGATGAAAAACACGAAACGATTTTACGTGCAAAATATGTATGCATGAATTTCCAGGAAAGAAATTTAATGCCTATTTTGTATCGTCAAATACGCAAGCACCAGCCATGGTATGACACTTTTAAGGTTAAAGTTTCGTATAGGACCCAGCTAAACCCCTCAATAATCAATTTCAATGTATTTTACTTAATAAGTAAAATATTAACTTGGGATTATTAGTGCGTTAAAAAAAATTTTAACTTAAATTGTAACAATTCCCATAAAAAACACTAATTAAAAACAATTTTTTGTTATTGTATTTGATTTCGTGCGTATTGTGCAGTTTCGTGTTGGGAAAATTTTTGGCGTGCGTGTTTCGTACGTGTTGAATATCATGGTATTCGTGTTCGTGCGTGTCATGTTGGAAAAATTCGAAACGCGCCCATCTCTAGTACAAAGTAAGTTTTAAAAATATGGAGTGCGTTGTGGGGTAAAAAATTACCCCACGAATGTAGTTAAGGTTTAAAAGGATTTTAGTATTTATTGGTTTGGAAAATTTATTACGTGCTTAATTCGAAAAATTTTGTAAAAATATATAGCGCTCCCTTTACTGTAACATGGAGATAATGCATAAAAATTCATTTTATCAATTGTAAGTAAAAATATCACACAAAAGGATTGTACACTCAATTCTAGAGAAAAGAAAATTAGACTTTTATCGAACTCTTTCTCTTTCATCATTATCTCGTTTTTAACCCAAAAATCTATAATCAAATCCATTTAAATTACATTAAGTTTGTGTTTAAAACTAGACTACTAGAGCTGCAAAACTATCGATAGTGGCTCCATTCGATAGTTTCGATAGTATTTTTTGATGCCATTGATACTATCGATAGTTTTTGATTCTTAGAAACTTATCAATTGTGTATTTTTCTAATATAAAATCTTGAATTTTTTAATCATTCCATAAAGTAAAAAGAAAGTTGATTTTTTTTTAACTTTTAGTTCAATGTTTTTATCAACAAACATATATACATACATAGTTCTATAAAAAATAAACGAAAAAGCAAACAGATAGACAAATGGATCAATAAAAAATAAATTAAAAAGGAATAAAATAAAAAAAAAATTTCATCATTACTTAAACTATTGCAGTTAGCAAAAAAGTATTGGTTTAACAGAAGGAGAAGCAAACTACAGTAGAATCCCGATAACTCGTAGTCGCAAGGGACCGACCGTTTATTACGACTTATTGAGATTTTCGAGTTAGTGAGATTTCGACTTATCGGGAGTAAAATTTAAAAAATACGTCTTAGAGGGATTTTTTTTTTTTTATTGACGTTTTATGAGAATTTATAAGAAAATAAATAAATGAAAAGAGTTACAATGTCAATACATATGTATTAATGTAAAAAATCTGTAATAAGTGCTCCGCCGACTGGTATGTTAGAATGACGACACTGCTCAAACCATTTTAACAGTGCTTTTTCTAAATTTGGATGCTCAGATTTTTTTTGTCTTTTTAATTTATTGTTTGACGAAAGGTTTAAATAAAACTCGCGTTTTTTTAAAATTGATGTTAAAGTTGATGGAGCTATTTTATATCTAGCTGCAACTTCAACTTTTTTTTCTCCACTCGATACTGCATTAATAATTTCTTGTTTTGTTTTTACGCACAATGTGTTGCAACTCCGCTTTGACATTTTTACTTAATGAACTGAAAATGCGCTACAAATTCAAGTTGAATAGAGCAAAACACTATGGTAAACACAAAATACATAACGGTAAATAATATGATCATTTTACGGCGACATAATTTTTTTGTTTTTTTTTACAATTACGAGTTAGAAGAAGTCTTAGTGAGAAATTACGACTTATAAGACGTTTTGCCAAATTGACTTTGCAAAAAAATTACGACTTATTGAGGGGACCGAAATGCATGCATTTTATACGAGTTACCGCGATTTTTTCAAGGGACCGACCAATTATTACGAGTTAGTGAGATTTACGAGTTATCGGGATTCTACTGTATTTAGCGTCAACTTTTATTTAAAAGTAAAGAGCGGAGACAGTCCAGTAGTCGTCAAATTTAGCCGCCGTCAAATTTCTTCATTTATCAAAGCCGTTTGTACATAATAATTGTATTTTTATGCAATTTGCATCTAGTATATAAAAACTGACTTCTTATGTTGAAACAAATCAAAACTAATTAATTTGTTTTCACATTTATATATGTAATGATAACCATTATTATAAAGGCTTACAGGCGTCGAAATTTGAATATTTTTTATTACATTTTTTACTACACAATCGCCATCATTCCGTTTTTATTAACTTTGGTTTTTTCTCTTTTAATAGCGTGTTTTTGTCGGTAGTATCGCTATCGAAAAAAAATATCGATAGTCCACTTAAAATAAAATTATCGATACTATCGATAGTACCATCGATAGTTTTGCAGCTCTACGAGCAAGTCTATATCTTCATTGAGTTGTATGTAGTAAATTGAAAAAATTAAAACTTATTTGCTGCAAAACCAGCTTTTTTGAGTTATAGCTCTGTTGCAATAAAGGAGCGATATGTAAATGTATTTACTATTAACAATCTATCTATATAATTAATAGGCAAACATGTTTTTTGTAATCCCTTTTACACTTGTACTACTGCACTGATTTTAAAAAGATTTATATGGTTTTAAAGGCTTTTCTGTACAGATGGGCAGAATCTATATTTTATTGAAATCGGTTTGGTATATTGGGAGCTATAAGCGTTTAAAGTTGCTACTACTACATGTACACATGTTAAATAAATTCAGTAAAGTGCGACTCTGACTCGCGCACGAAGGGTTCCGTACGAACACTAGGTGTGTAATTTAATACAAACTTCATCCTATATAATATATAGTTTTGGCATATTTTTTTCGTTTTTGGGGTCTTTTCGGTTTTTGCGTTTTTTCGGCGGTTTTTGCGTTTTTTCGGTTTTGGTGATTTTTTTAAGTTTTGGCTCTTTTTTTTAGTTTTGACACTTTATTTTCTTGTTTTGGCGATTTTTTTTTGGTTTTTGGCGTTTTTTCATTTTGGCGATTTTTTTTTATTTTTGGCGATTTTTTCATTTTTGCGATTTTTTTTTATTTAAAATTTTTTTAGTTTTGGCGACATTTTCGCGTTTTGGCGATTTTTTTTCGATTTTTGGCGTTTTTTTTTCATTTTGGCCTTTTTTTTCATTTTGGCGATTTTTTCGAATTTGGCGATTTATTTTAGTGCTAGAATTTTTTTTTTAATTTTAGCGATTTTTTTTTTAATTTTTGGCAATTTTTTTTTTGGTTTGGCGATTTTATAATTTTCGGTTTTTTTAGTTTTACCGTTTTTGAAAATTTCAAGTGTTTGCCTCTTACGGTTTCCAAGATATAGCAAATTGTCAAAATTAGATAGTCAAAATTGCATTAACTGATGGACCACCCTTTAATTTTAATTTTTTAAAATTTTAGTGTTAATTGTTGTAGTCTCTATAAAAATACACTAATTTTACAAATTTCAAGTTTCAATATACATACTTCACTGGTTTATTATCACTTAGATGACATGACTGACATAAAAGAAGTTCGTGGATTGTATGGAAAAAGACTATCTGCTGATGTTAATGTTGTCACTGCTTCGTGTCCAGCGCGAACATGGGATTTTAACATTTTTCGTTTCTCGTTTTTGAACACCCTTTAATTTTTAATTCTCATGTATTTGTTGTTGTAGCGGCCAAGGTTCTACATACTGTGTCCAAATTTCAGGTCCGTAAATCTTACGGTTCCTGAGAAAATACCGTGTGACGGACAGCGTAGCGAAAACAATAGGGTCCTTTTCACATTTGGTGTACCCTAAAAAGAAACAAAACATGAGTGTGTGTGTGTTTGCAGTATTTCTCTTGATCTAAAAATTTTTTCTCTTATTTTTTTATTGTGTGATGTACTTAAGGGAGTTCAATGAAGCTAATCTTGGTTAAAGGAATTTTTTTTTTAATTTCATGTATTATTTAATTATGGTTGCATATGTATGTAGGTATGTGTGTGGCTGTGTTTTAATGAATTTTTTATGACGTTTAGATACATTTTTGAATCTTTGAATCTTAAAATTATTTACATTTAGATTCTAGAATACGGACGATTGTGTCGTCCGTTAAGTATATCTAGTAGAAATTTCAAACACTGCACTCGATAATTAGGAAAAAAAAATAATGTAGTATGAAAATTATTTAAATAAACAAACTTAAAAAACATTGAATTTTGTTTTATAATTTCAGTAATGTTGGATTTATATAAATGAAGCAGTGGAGAAAAAAATAAATTGAATAAATGGGTTTTTCCAAAAATCAATCCCGCTGCGGACAGGATTCGAACCTGTGCGGGTAGAACCCAATGGATTTCAAGTCCATCTCCTTAACCACTCGGACACCGCAGCTATATAACAGCCGTAGACAAAGGTGCAATATTAAAAAACGCTAATACTTATTGCTACCGTGTCTTATTAAGAATTGATGCTAGTAGTAATACGGCAACTTCAAAATATGAAAATGGCCATATGGCTAATGAAATTAAAATGTGATGCCAGTATATTTTACTAAGAGAATATATTGTTTTTTTTTCATTATTCGTTTTATTTAACTATTTACACCTTAAAGCTAGTTTCTAAATTACTATATTGAAAACACGAACCTCGTTCACATAATTTAATGCCTCGCAGGAACATACTGAGTAACCAGCACGCACATAAAAGAGTAACCATAGTTGTGCCATTAACAACCAAAACGGCAGCACTAATTGCCCAATTACGAAAATAATAACATCTGGCATTTGTTTTTGTACTCTCTTTTTTGATCTCATTATTTGTTTTTGTGCCGCTTTTGTTTTACTTGGCAAATTCCATGTTTTTCATTTAATAAAATTGTGTATATAGTTTTTAATTTTTAATTAATTAGTGTTATTTTGTTTAACAAATATATAAAGCCGCAAAAACCACATAAAAAAATTGCATATTGGAAAATGGCTGTTTTACCACCAGATCCAGTTTTTACCTTAAGATGTCCCGAAATGGGTGCCGTTAATTCGTTATGTTTTCATCAAAACGAACGGCTATTGGCTGGCACCATTAAGGGCTCCATTTTCTTGTGGGATCTGCAAACGAATCGTTCACTATTGCATTTCTCCATTGGCAAGGAGCCCATAACAACGCTGCATCACACAGATGATATGTTGATATCACAGGAGAAGGGAGGCTCGGTGAGTTTGTGGTCGATTAGTAATTCCGGCTATAAGCGGCACTTTACCATAAATGCCAATTATGTAGGCTATTGTCGTACCGCCTTGCATTCGAATAAGAATGCTGTGGACGATTATTTATTATTTTATCCGTGTGAAGAGAATTCCATTGGAGTATTACATATAAATGATGTAGAGAATCCATCACAATTATTAGTACCTGACTATGCTCAATTACCGAAATTGGGTACATTGACTTGTTTCAAGCCATTCGAATGGGCCTCACAACTATTTGTTTTGGCTGGCTATGAGAGTGGCCACTTTTTAACTTGGGATCTAAGTTCGGGCTTAGTCGTTGATGTTTTGCGCCTGGAGCCTGATCCTATGGCATTGGACTATGATCCCTTAACCAATAGAGGCGTAATAGGAGGACCATGTAATTATTAATTTACACATAAGACTTGTAATCAGTCATAAATAAATACATTTTCCACTTAATATATTTCAGCTGATAAATTGACTGCAATTTCTTATCAGAGAAAATCAATGCAACTGCAACGTTCCACAGATATATCATTGAAAAATTCCGGTATCAATTGTGTGCGCATTAGATCGGACCAAAAGGTATTTGCTTCGGGAGGCTGGGATGGTCGCATTCGTGTCTTTTCCTGGAAGAGTTTAAGACCTTTGGCTGTTCTCACGGAACATAAGACGGGTGCCATTATGGATATTGTTTATTCTAGCGGACCAGTGGCCATGTGGAAAGCTCCCATAATGGCAGTGGCTGGTATGGATAGTCAGATCTCTTTGTGGAATTTGTATAACTAAGTCCAAAAATAGTACATATATGTATTTAAACTTTTTCCTTTATTATATTATTTTTCCCTTTCTTCCCATCTAATTTTAAACTAAAGAAATTGTAAAACGACTGACTGACAAATATTTAAACCTTTTGTTTCATCTTTTTTGATCAGAAAATGCACTGAAATATAAACTGATATTAAAAAAACAACAAAATCCTTAATGTGTAATGTATACAGCCATGTCACAGAGCTCAATTCCATTCGGAAACGGAATTCAATCCGTATTTTGGTGCTTTAGAAAACGAAAAACAAAAAAAATTTAGGAATGAAATCACTTTTAATTTCATGGACGGAATTAACATTTTCTGCATGTTAAAGTAAAAAAACATTTTAAACGATTTTTTTTCAATTAAGAATACTATTTTTTATTTATTTATTCAAATCTGGATTACAATTATTTACTTTTTATTTATTTATTATGCAAATTTCTCAAGTCGTTACAAACTAAAATCAACAGAACAAAATGTACGGAATTGGTTTCTTTGCTATTGCCATACCATTTTTGTATGTACTTTATCAAAATCTTCATATTGGCAGCACATAAAACAAAAAAATACAAGGCAGAATTAAAATATGCATAAAAAAAAATTTAAAACGCCATATGCCACATTATCATTTACTACAAAATTATGCTGCCACACGTAAGATTATGCATTTTTTTCGGATTGATGAAAACGATAGGAATCTGAAGCACAAAAATGAAATTTGAACGGAATGGTTAATAGGGAATCAAAACCATTCTGAACGGAATCTGTGACACGGCTGATAGGTATATAAATATATATGTATATGTGTATAGAATCGGACATGGTAAGATATCTTACCATCTTGTAGTAATGCGGATAAAATTGCTGATTTAGTACGCTCCAATAGGCAAAAATGAAATGAGTTGAGCTTCCATTTTAAAGCATACTTTTAGGATATTCAATAAATTTACAATTTACTGGGGCATGACTTGAATACGAAGCATTTAAGCATTGTAAGATACTGCCAGCTTTAATGAATTTTAGATGTCGATACTGGCAGCACCACCGTGATCTGTAGTTAGTGCTGCAATAAAAAGAATATAATCTAATTCGGCTGTTGATATGAAAGAATATCTTTTTACTGTTTTCGTGTAAACTAAATCATTTTATGATATATTTTTTAATACAAGTTTTCTATGAATTTAGAACAAAAAAGTGAAATTATTCACCCCTATTCTGCGTTTCGATTCGAATCGAAAGTTTCTCCGTTTGGCAACTTTGGTATTCTGCGTTCCGTTCTTCGATTTCTCTTTCGATTCTATGTATTCTGCATTTCGATCGTAACTACGTTTTTGTAAGTTGTTATTTTAGTGGCGGAGCGTTTTCAATTTTTGTTTGTTTAGCTTCAAAAAGTGATTAATTAAAAAAATAATGCAAGTATTAAATGCAAAAGAAGGTTTAATTAATAATACACAGTTTGTTTTGTTTTTCTGTACTTAAATGCGATTTTTATTTAATTTATTACAGTATAAAAAGTTGACATACCTATTTAATGGCAACAAAAAACGATATTACCTACGTATTTAATTAAATTTAAAGAAATAAACTTTATTTTTGTGTTACAATTATGTGTAAAAAATTAAAATATCACCTCCGGCGCGACAGAATTCTTCACACTGGATAAGTTTGGCCACAAATACCTATTGCTTATCTGGTTTTTTTTTAATCTCTGTACTTAAATTTGCAAGAATCTATTTAATAAAAATTTTTACAATATTTAATTATTAATTGTTTTAATAATAAATCACTGTTTTTTTTGCACTAAATTTAACTTTTTGCTAAAAATTTTGCAAAATTGCTAATTTTTCTGTTCCTATTTCACCCGTTTCAAAGCAAAGTAGCAGGTTTAAACATACTCTTCTCTTCTTCTTTTTCTTTCGATTAATTTTTTTTGCAGAATACCTCTTTTCGATCCGTGCGTAACTGAATGCGGGAACGTAATCGAAATGCAGAATAGGGGTGATTATAAAAGAATTTACACGACTACATACATACATATACCTTGCACGGACAAGGTACTCGAACAACGGGCCTATTTTCATTCGTTTTTTGCACATCACTAACGGTGATTAGAGTATTTCTTGGAAAGTTTGTTAACAATTTTGTTCAACTTAAATAATTTAGTGCCATTGTCCACCTAATTAAAAAGAAACATATTTAAACGCTTATAGCCACGATGTCAAGCATTCGTTTAAAGTGTACCTATCGTGTATTCCTGTGTGCTAAATTTGCAAAGACATTTGAATTTAAGAAGTCCTTTAGCCATAATGTCCTACCTTTGCAGAGAGAAAGATCATAAGACTCAACTTGCGTGAAAATTCACTCTGCTACATGGCATATAGAATTTTTTAAAGCATGTTGTGAATAAAAATTAATAAGGTAAGTTGAATCAAACCGTTTTTCATTAGTAATTAGAGGTTACGCTTTTTTGGGCACATGTGTGCCAGATGTTTACTCGGCATTAGCGTTGTTATAGACTTGCAGAACGATTGTACAAATACAACAGAGGATCCTCTGTGTAAATTCTTTTTCCATTAAGTTGTGTGTAAATTGAAAACTTCAAACTCGTTTTCTAGCAAACTGTTTTTTTTTGTTTTTGATTATGACGTTGTTTGAGTAAATGAGCGATGTCGTTAACTGAAATAAAAAATCACGTTACTGCCCTTTTGAAAATTTTATATGAGAGAGAAAAAACTAAACAAAATTATTCAAATGAGTGAAGTGACTTTCCTTTGCAGTGATGGTATTTTGGTGCGTTTCGGGTATTTTTTGGTGCTTTTTGCCCTTTCATAAACGCGAAATTTTGGCCAATACCCTTTTTAGAAAAACGGGTATTTACAGTGCTTTTAACAATTTCTTACAGTGCTTTTGGTGCTTTTTTGTTAAATAAAAATATTTTTAGTTAATTTAATTATTATTTTTCGAACTTCATTTGTTTCTGTATTTATGATTTGAACAAACAAAAAATAAGCAAATTAACTATTATGTGTATAATTAGTAAAGAACAAACAACAATGGTAAGACTGTTGTAAATTTAGAGATGGTAAGGTGGGCTTTCATTACAAAACATCTTTCAGCAAATTGAAATACGATGAATCAAAACAATTCACATATTCCATTTGCAAAAAAGTTTCGTATATAAAGCAGAAATCTACATCAACTGATACCACACACAGTGGACCAAACACAAATGAACGCTGATGATGAAGGTTTAGTGGCCTTCGAAAACGGCTGGCTGTTCCGTTCAACTATGTGTTGTCAGAATATTTACAACTAACTTTGGTGTTATTTGTTCATTAATAATTATCACATGTAATTTGGCTTAAAAAGCGATACGAACTTTAGCCTATTCTAATCATAAATATGAAAAAATATTTTTAATTTACAAAACTAATTTACTTTTAAGCGCTAATACCAGCATCTTTTAACTGAGGCTTCTTAAATTGTTTTTAATGACAATAACGGAAACTATGCTAAAAACAATGTAGACAACTTTTCATAATTGCGATTAAAAAATTAATTTTTTTTTTGCAAAATAAAAGATGGAAGTAACTGGAAGGTACCACATAATTCTCTGCATAATAATTGATTGAAAGTATTATGCAATAAGCATTTGTTAAAGCTTACACAAATATTTAATCATACTATAGGGTGGTTAAATTTTAAAGGCCGATTTCGATTGAAAGCATGAGGTTATCAATAGTAGTCAGTTGTTTTAGACAACGGTTACCCAACCCCCTTTTTTCATATTGTATTGACGTGCTGTTAATGTTGACAACTGGAATAAGGGTGAATATCGCAAAAACAAAAACTTTTAAGTTAAGAGCACCTAAGAAAAGAGTGGCGCTTTTAATGCATTCTTTATATGTAAATGATTTTTCACTAACATACATATCTTAATCTAAGCCTAAGCTTCAACTACTATTGTATTTATGTATGTGTGTATATGCTACTATTTTATTTGACTCCTGGTTTTTTTATTATTTCTTTTCACATACTTATTTTTATTAAATTAATCAAGATTTGGTTTTAATTAATATGTTAATAAATTCTGTTATTACATCCCAAACACTTTGTTTATTTTGAAGCAAAAATTTTAAATTATATTTTGAGCTTTTAGACTCTAAACTCTCCTTTTTAAATGGCTTAACATAGCGTCTATACCTGATATTAAATCTGATGTAATATGAGAGAGAACGTCGGCAGAATGTGAAGAAAAATATATTAATATTAATATCTATGTAGGGGAAAACGTACACTTGTAAATATCATAATATTTCATAATTATCAGGCAGCCGTGCAGTGAACATCTTTGTTTATTTGAATAGTAATGAATATTTCATAAAAATTTTGCGATTTCCTTAATACATCGTGTATAATTAAAGCATTTCATCACTTTTTTATCAAAAAATATTCATTTTCATTTAAATTCACAAAATTCTCTTCTCGTATCTATGTATGTGTGCGTTTTTTGACACTTGATATCATAATATCGTTTTCTAAATATATATTACGAAAACAATATTATAATATCTGATATAATATTAATATAATACTAATATTGCAGTCCACATGTAATATAATTCGCTCTGCTATGAAATTTGACGTTTGCTGATAGAAATATATTTGATATTATATCAGGGGCCTAATTCCCGCATTCGATTGCGAGCGAGTTATTACTCGAATGTGCGAGTTTTTTAACTTTTGGGATTTTCGCATTCGGTTTCGAGTAACACATATCGAAATTTCTAATGACAGCATTCGATAACGTGCATACATTCGCATGCAACCGTTCGTGTTTTTACTCGCAAGCAAAATGGCATTCGAAATCATGTTTAACATAGAAAAAGCGATGAAAAAGAAAATGTATGTTCAATATTAGACTTATTTATTTATAAATGAATGAATGCACAAATGTACTTATGGCCTATTTCCCACCTGCGAAAGAAAACGTTCGACTTACAATTTATATTGAAAACAACAATAAAATACGAAAATTTGTTTTTGTTTTCAATATAAATTGTAAGTCGAACGTTTTCTTTCGCAGGTGGGAAATAGGCTATTATTAAAAAATACTTATTAAAGAATTTCTTGTTGACTTTAAATATAACAAAACACACCGACTTGGCAAATAATATTTTGCCTAAGAGTTGTCGGGAAAATAAAAAAAATCAACCAACTCTGGGAGCATCTAAATAACAAATTAACTGCTTCTAGTCAACCAATAAGAGAATTGAAAATGTGACTAGTGCTCTATTCTCTAGCTTTACACTAGTTTATTATTATTAAGTTATTAATTAAATTAAAATGAAAATATCATTTATGTATATTCGTTTCTTTTTTCTGCATATACGTGTGTATTTACGTACATACATAATTATGTTTTTGCACACATACATATATAATACAAACATATGCTTTTGCTTACAATTTATTCAGTGTTGTCAAATGAATTTATATATAAATATATTTGCTTTTTCCAACACTAAAAAAAACTCGATTCGCTTGGTAGCGAGTGACATCATCGGAAAATTTCATGCCATCGAAATTAATTTCTATTCGAATGCAATTCCGATCACGAGTGCAGGAATTAGGCCCCAGGTATAGACGCTATGTAATGTATATATTTATATTATATTATATATATATATATATATATATATATATATATATATATATATATATATATACACATATATATATTATATTATATTATATTTTATTATATTATTTATATTAATTTATTTATTTGTTCATATTGTAATACAAAAGCCCAGAGGTCTTGAAAGATTTGAAAATGGGTATGGACATGTTTTTCGAGGTAATAACCAATAATTAATTAAAAATGCGATTTTGAATTTTTCTTATTTGCTTTTGCATATCAGCTGACGATATGTAATTACATACATACAAATCTGCCGTTTAAGCTGAAAGTATTGAAAAAATTCAACAGAAACTAGATACGAGTATAGTTTTTAAAAATAATTACGGATTTTAAAAAACAAAACTTAAAGCTGTTATTCCATTCCTTGCAATTGTTCTGTTAAATAAATATACATACAATGAACTTGCGACAACGTGAACACTCGAACACATTAACGACTCGAAAACGTAAACACTGTACATTTTTATATTGACTACTCTAAAACTGGAACAAAGTTTGAAAGCTCTAAAACGTAAACAAATTTTTCTACCCTTAAAGAGTAGATTTTGTAAACACAAACGATTTTTTCGTTTTGAAATTTGTATGAAAAAAACAAAATATTTTTTTAAACGAAATTTCGTTATTTATTTATTTATTTATTTAAAATAAGTAAATTTATAGAATATGGTTGCACAAAAATGGACAGGTGACTAAGACCATATGTCCATGATGTTGTTAACAGTATTCTTAAAAATGTTTTTGTGACTGACTGTACATGACCTATGCCCTCACATAGGAAGTAGCAACGTGGTTGTTAAGGAAATTTCACAAAAGAACCGCAAGATTAAACGGTAATCCGTGGCAGATCAGGCAACCAGTGCGAGTGAGACGCAAAACTCTCGAAGGCCAATAAACAGTGGCCTGGTTGCATTTAAGAAATAATTGCCAACGACGCGTGATGTTGACTCGCCCAGAGCTGCTTTACGACTGAAATTTCGTTATATTTCATACAAAATTGAAATATGCCTAATCTTCTTTCGTTATCTTTTTTTTTAACTTGCTTTTAAATTTGGGAATCCCAGAACAAATTTGTATATTTTATGTTTACGTTGTACAGAAAAGGCTGTACTAAAAGTTGTCACTATCATTAATAAAAAAGACCAAATACTGAACTATTATTAATTTTGAATCCTTACAATAAATCGGTGATCTCAAACAATTTTTTATTTCTGTTAAGTTTTATTTTTATTTTTTTTTCTAAAAACCCTGAGGTGTAAAAGCCTGTTTTATATTTTATTTTTAATACAAAACTATTATAAGTTTCATGCAAAATTAACGGTATTACATATAAAAATTATTAAGGCTTTATAAAGGGGTTTTAAGACAGTTTTCCATACAAAATTTTGTAAGCCTTAATAATTATAAAGCCTTAATAATTTTTAACCCCCGACTAAAAAAGGGGTGTTATAAGTTTGTAGTGTGTGATTGTGTGTCTGTGTATCTGTGTGTCTGTCAGTGTCCACGTACAGGCCAAACGGCTGGATCGATTTTCATTTAGTTTTTTCTGTTTGAAAGGTGACTTTGATCGAGAGGATTCTTAGCTATGTTTGAAGAAAATCGGTCCAGCCGTTTAGAAGATATAACATCTTTTCTAAAAAAAGTTGGGGTGTTTTTAAAATTTTTAATTTTTGTTATTATAAACAAGGCTGTAAATGTTTATGGACATTTTATACAAAAAATAAATTCTAAACTTGGTGCGTTTTTTTTATAAGTGTCGCGTTTTTTCTCCATATTGGTGCGTTTTAAAATTTCAAAGTTGACAACGCTGAAGACAAGCGATTTCTTTGTGTAAAAACGAATAGGAAATAAAATCCACAATTTAAAGCAGTGGGTCGGCAAATTAAGGGCGCCACGACTTTTAATATACTCTTCTATTACGTATGTGCACATACGCATTGCTAACATAACGTCTATACCTGATAAAAATTTATCATAACAACTAACAAAACGTCGGCACAACCGTTGTCAAATTTTTGTGTTTGGTTGTTGTGGTTGTGGTTTTTTTACTATGATAAATCATAATTTCGTTGTCGTCATGAAGAAAGTTTGTCACAATGCCTGCAATATGTCAGTTAATATTTATTAAAAAGTTGTTATATCATAAAAACACCAATACTTTTCTTTATATTTATAGTCTTTTTTCTCAAAAATCACTTAAAAATTGTATTTTCTGCAAATAAATTAAAACGTCAAACAGTTTGTTTACGTTTATTATCAAGACAAATTTGTCTGAGCTTGAGCCCTGACAAAATTGTCAAGACACTGCAATAACACTAATAAATGGAGTATATACCTGATAAATTTTTCTCTTGATAACGATTTGACTTTCATCATGATACAAATTTATCAGGTATAGACTCACTGTAAGGACAATTTGTGTGTTCGCATACTCTTAAGAATAAGCGTTGCCAGAGAAAAAAAATTTTCCCACAAATAATTATTTTTATTATTATTTTTATTCCACTTAAGACAAACTTTTTTGGTTCGTTACTATTAAGTATATTTATTTAATTTTTGCCACAAGCCAATGACTATTAAGTTAGTTAATTTAATTATTATTTTTCGAACTTCATTTGTTTCTATATTTATAATTTGAACAGGCTAAGGTTCGTATCGCTTTTAAGCCAAATTACATGTGATAATTATTAACGAACAAATAACACCAAATAGCAAATTAACTAACATGTGTATAATTAGTAAAGAACAAACGACAATGGTAGGACTGTTGTAAATATAAAGATGGTAAAATTGAGCTTTCATTGCAAAAAAGCTTTCAGCAAATTGAAATAAGATGAATCAAAACAATTCACACATTCCATTTGCAATAATGCTAAGTATATAAAGCAGAAATATACATCTACTGACACCACACACAGTGGACCAAACACAAAAGAACGCTGATGATGAAGGTTTAGTGGCCTTCGAAAATGGCTGACTGTTCCGTTCAACTATGTGTTATTAGTCAGAATATTTACAACTAACTTTGGTGTTATTTGTTCATTAATAATTATCACATGTAATTTGGCTTAAAAGCGATACGAACTTTAGCCTGTTCAAATTATAAATACAGAAACAAATGAAGTTCGAAAAATAATAATTAAATTAACATAAATATTGTTACGAAAATAGCCGTCAACAATGTTAAGCAGCATTACACAAAAATATTCCAACAGGGTTAATGTAAGTGCTACGCGAAAATATTCCTACAGGGTCAAAGCAAAGAATAGTCTAGAATAGTAGCCAACAACTAAATAAGCATGCCTAGCTTGATTGAACAAGCAAAAGCAACAACAACAAAAAGCGTCTGCTATTAAGAAGATTCACATACTTACACACATACATACATTCCAATTCAAACGAAAATCAAAAGATAAACAACCACCGTGTGTTGCTTAGTTAATGATGTACACACGTACGCATATACACATGTATGTACATAGTTACCACATGAACTTAATTAGGCAGCATATAAGATGATAATGATCGTCTAGACATTGCTTGAAACTTCTAGTGGAATTTGTGTGAAATATAAATAGAGGTGACGCATCCAATGAGTTAGTTAGTTGCAGTTGTAAGTCAGTCACGAACAGTTATACTTAGTGCTAATCAGAAAGTAGTGAAGTTAAGAACTCGTTAGTCAGTTGATAATTAAGTTGTGAATTAATAATAGTCTGTCGTGGAATTGAGATTATTGTGGAGTCTATCGTGTCGACTGGAGTAAAGGGAACAGCGCAGCGAATAGACGTGTGTAAGGATGTAAGTAAAGCCAGTGCGTCTTTATTGGTGTATCAACTGTAAGTGTCGGCAGAGTGAATGCCGTGTGTGACAAGCAGCAGACAAAGAGGTATTGGTGTATCAGTAAGTATCGGCAGAGTGAGTGCCGTGTGTGACGAGCAGCAGACAAAGAGGTATTGGTGTATCAACTGTGAGTGACGGCAGAGTGAGTCTCGTAAGTGACGAGCAGTAGACAAAGAGGTGTCACGTGATTACTTGCGCAGCCAGCTAAGAAACGTGCGTAAACTATAGCAAAGAAGGCGTAGTGGTAACCAGTTGTGAATATCTGAATTTATTAGTTTAAGTTGTATTAGTGTATTTAAGCTCTTGAGTAATTTAGTTTAAGTGTATTTGTAAATAAAACTTGTATCATTCTTAACCCTAATTACTACACTCGGCTCTTGTATTCATTTGCAAATCTTCGGATCTACGGAAAAGCGTTTTTATAGAGAGAAAAACGTAACAATATTTTTTTTTTATTTTCAGAAAATAATTATGGCAAACCAGAATTTTTGGTTTGTCAACGTACGTTATCATGCATGAAAAAATATGACATGAAAAACATTTTCAAGTTTATATTTATATTATTTTAAGAACATTTTCTACAAAACTATCTCTTTACTCACCACTACATTGACGTAGAAACAACAAAAGATGTCTTTCTTTATAAACCAAACTTGAGTGTTTCTTCTGACAATAATAAAATCAAGATTGGTTTTGGAGATTTAAAATTTCGAATTAGGGAAATGAGACGAAAATTTCACTGGCAACACCGGCTCGTGCTGAGAATATAACTCACACAATTGTAAAGTGTAATTATATATGATGCCGACTACGGCCAGAGAAACAAGTCGACCGGCTCGAAGCCGACGGTTATTTTTCTGTATATCAAGCCGCCGCCGATTATATCGGCTCGCATCGGCTCACAATTGGCCGAAATTTTATATGCTCAAAAAGACAAATTTCCGAGAAAAAATTTTTAAAATCAATTTTCAGTTTCAATTTTTATTCTCTCTTTAAATTTTCATATGCTTATTTGCGCCGCCGAAAATTCTCTCGGCGCGCCGCCGCCGGTCACAAAACTACTGCGCCGCCGCTGCCGATAATTTTGCCTCGACTTGTTTCTCTGACCACGACTTTAAAGGGTCATGATTTGTTTTTGTTTCACATTTGAAACAACAACAAAATATGAAAAAGTGTGTTTGTTTTGAACGTTAGTGTGCGACAAGTCGAAGGTCGTAGGCATGGTGAGATTGGCACTTAATATAGTGTCCACACCTGATGAATTTACATATATCATGATGAATGTCAAATTGATATCATGATGAAAATTCATCACGTATAGACTCAATTTATTAATATTATGGTAGCGTTATGATATAATATTTTGAGCTCACGGCCTGATGAATTCATCATGATATCAAATGTCTTTTTATGTGTTATTGTGCATTTAACGTTTATTTATTATACAATTTTCGTTTAAAAAATGCGACACAACAATTATTTGTGACCAAAAAAATTAAACAACACGCAAATTAGTTATTTTTGGCAAGTATTTTTCAAATATTTCTATGATTCATCATAATATAAAATCATCAACGTCTATCCCGTTTCTACCTAATGAAAAAATGCTCTGACGGCGTCATATTACGAGGTATGATATAAAATCATCAGGTACTGGATTCTGTAACTTTTTGCGAACCGAAAATCGTAATATTTATCGACATATTTATTCGCTTCCGATAACGATAATGTGATTCTGTAATTTCTTTTTTACGATAGTTTCCCTCTTTATCTTATTCACCATTTAATTCAATATTATGTGGTAGCTCTGTATAGACAATGTGAAAATAAGCGAAAAGCACAAAGAATAATAAAGAAAAACTCAACTAATTTGATGTTGTGACTTAATTTTTTTTTCTCCAACCGACAGGGAATATCGTTAAAATATGTAACTGAATAGCAAAGTCGATAAATTTTCGTTATATTTATTATAACGATACGATTATCGTAATAAAAGTTACTGAATCCAGGTACAGATGTGGACACTATGTAAGGCTCAGTTAGTCGACTGTAATGGAATGTAACCGTGAATTAAAGAATATAAGATTACACATTCAGCTTTTGAAAAAATTCTTTTTCTGCGCATGTACGACACACAATCACACAAACACGTGTATTGGGTATAGGGCAATTTTGTTTACATTTCAATTTCTACGTCATTTTGTTGTCACGCCAGCACACTAAAGTTAAGAAACATGCGCAATGCGCAATCTTGTATTCTTTGATTAATGGAATGTAACAGCAAAGGAAAGAAACAGCTGATATACATATTAGAGTCCTGCGTAAACAGTCTTTAAATGTAAATATGTCATGATTTTTAAATGTATTCACGTCGCATGTATTATAATAAACCAATAATAAATGCTGTCGTACTATAAGCGAAGAACGTAGGATGTATTGGTGTACGTGTATATCAGTATTAACAAGCCATGACGCCAAGACAGCTTGTTTATAACAAACACTCAAAAGTAGTACTGTTGATTAGTGTATGCTTGTTATTTTTCATATTGTACGTTTGAGTGTGTGTGTAATATGTAGATGGTAAGCTATTATGTGGTTAACCGCATACAACTAATGTTATGTGTGTGTCTTTGCATTTGAAAAATTCCTCATGTCTTGAGAGTTCTTACAAGATATCTTGTGCAGGAGACTAATACATATATTGTTTTGTGAAAAGTAATGAATATTGTTATAGAGATGTAATGTAACGTATCCTACTTTTCATATAAAAATATCGATCAGCTGTTTCCTACCATTTGCAATTACATTCCATTACAGTCGGCTAAGTGAGCCTTTAGAGTCTGCTTCAAATTATTTTTATTAATCAAAATACTCACAGCATATGTACATGTATGAGATTTTCCAAATTTTATTCGTGTTTATTTTTAACAATTTCACAAATTGTTGCATTTTATTTAATCAAATTGATAATTATACAATAAATTTAGTCCGATTTTAATGCTCGTAACCATGATACAATAATATATATATATATATTATTATATATTATTGTATCATGCTCGTAACTAAAAAATTTTTTAGTATCAAAAGGAAAATAAATAGATTATTGATACAAATTTACATTATTGAAAATTTCTAATCTATTAAAAAATATATAGTAAAAATAATAGTACACACTTAAAACAAATTGCACGTTTTAATAAAAAATAAAATAAAATAATAATACCATAATTTTCTTTTAAAAATAATTAAGTACAAGAAGTAAAATAAAACTTAATCTGGGGGGAAAAATTACTACATCATTAATACACAGTAATCGATTTTTATTTTGTTTAGAATAGAAACTGATAAATTAAATTAAGTTCGTCTTATTAGATTATTTGCTGCAATACTACACATACATACAATGTTCATTTACGCTTAGGTATTTTCTTTAAGAATTTTTCAAGCACTTAAAGTGCTTTTAATAAATATTTAGACGCTCTAATAGTAAAGGATTAAATTGAAACTAAATATTATTTATTTATTTAATCATTATCTCATTACATATTTTAATTTTAACATTTTGGCCTTTGTTTGTTGTTTGCTTGTTCGTTTTCAGTCGTTGTGTGTTGTGATTCATCGGCTGCATCGTTTGCTTCCTTGTTGCTGCTGTTGCTTGAGGTGCTTAATTTTTGAAAATCACAATCGATTATACGCTTTCGCTTGCGCAAAGGCCTTGAGCATTCGGATTCTTTGGTTTGTATAAGGGTACGTTTGGTTTGTAGTCGGGTTATTTTAAGTTTGGGCAACTTTGGATTTGTTTCTGTGAGAGTCGTGCCGCTTTGAACTTCATTTGAGTCTTCATTTATTATATCCTGAGAAGTTGCCACAAAGTCTGCTTTTTGCTTGGAGGTGGTATTTACACTGTCGCTGCTGTTTTCCGTTTCTACGGTGGTTAAAATACAATGCAACTTTGAGGTTTTTGAGTTTTCCGATGTAGCTGAATTTATGGGTGAGATGGCGGTTTCTTCTTCTTTAGAAGAGTTTTTATTTGAGCTCGCAGCATCCGCGTCTGGTTTCTTAACACTACGGTTATATGTGGTTTCTGTAGTTTCCACCGCAGCATCTTCCGCTTCCTTCGTCTTTGTAAAATCCAAAGGTTCTTCCGTACCTTCAGTCGAAGCGAGTACGCTGGTTTTTGTTTCGACTTCGGCTTCGGTCTTCATTTGTTGTTCCTTATCGTATTTTTGGCGTTCTGCGGGTGTCAAGTGGGCTTTGTAGAAATCGACTATGGGCAAAGGCACTGGTATGGGTATGGGCAGGGGTATAATTACGGGATAAGGAACCATAACTGTTACTGGAGGTGGAGTACCTATAAAAGCATGCAAAGCAGTTAAGTCGGGCGGCATAAAGCCGACTGGGGTGTGTGGCGGCGGTGGAGGGTAACCGGCGAAATTTCCTAGAAATCGTGGCGGTCCGAATCCTCCGTTGGGGTTGTGTAAAAAAGCGGGAGGTTGTGGAAAACCCTGTGGTATCATGCCTATTGACTGTGAGGGCTGAGGGCACTGACTGTTGGGCGGTGTGGCGAAGAAAGCTGGTGGCATAGAGGCAGGACCTCTGTTGGGCGTGGGCGGCAGAGTATGAGGCGTGGTAGGCTGCGGCGATTGCGTGTCCATCATCGGCGATAGAGGTGGTACATTCATGTGTAAATCTTGCACACAAGAGGCAGCAAATTGAGTAAGTGTTTGAGTATTGCTTTGATTTATATTAGCCGGTATTAAAGGTTTCGTTTTACTTGTACCTGCATTTAGTGAGCCTGAGCTATTCGCTTTCATTTCATTGTTAATTTCTGCATTTACACAAGATCTAACTGGCCTCTTTTTGCGATTAGGTTTTGGCGATTGCCTGGTTGGTAGAATACTGTTGGGTGACTTTGACATTAATTTTGAAACTGGTGCTACAGATATTAAAGGTTTGTGACTTGCGTTGCTGTTATGTGGCAAAGTGCCTGGAAGTGCTACCATGGGTGGAGGACTTATTGCTCCGCCCGATAAGTTAGGCCTCTCGATGTTAATATTAGGCTGGTTGGGTGGGACAGGTGATATTGAGATCGTGGACGCTGGCGAAGCAGAACGACTGCGACAGTTCTTCAACCATAAATCGGGTGTTATAAGGTTGGCTCCATTGTTGGCCGCCTCCAGACCCTGCTCTTTTAAATGTGGATTCATGTCTAAGTGAGCCTGAGTTTCTTTGCAAAATATTTGCATTTTATATTGATTTAGACATTTGTCGGAACAAAACTGCAATTGTGATGCACCATCTTGGAAGTCCACATAACTCACTGCATGTCGTACATGCTTGCACCAGTCACAGGTTTTGGCCTTTTTAAATGAAGCCCGCCTACTTTGTGTAAAACATGATTCGGAGCAGTAGCGTGGCCCATCGGAGGTGGTTAAAAATTCGGGTGCATTTTCTGGCACGGGGCGGCGGCACCAACAGCAATTTTGATAATCAACTGAAATGAAAGTAATGGAAAAAATTAATTAATTTGATTTCCAAAAGAACTGCATATGCATAAGGCATAATTTCCAATTGTGTATCAGAACTTCTGCAGATTCCGTACCAACTGCTGGCGCCAGTTCCCCTATTCCCTCTTGTTAGCGAGAGATAGTATCAAACCTTTTGTCAAACTCATACGCTTTCTACTCCTGGATCCTACAACTCCCATACAATAACCTACAGGCGTTTTGAAACCATCGGCGAGCCAATTCATATTTTCCCTTTTGTTGGCCAGAATAGTATCGAATCTTTTGACAATGTCACACACTTTATTCATGCTAGTATGATGAATTTTGCGCAAGTAAAAGCAACAGCCTTTCCCACGATGTTGACAGAAAACGTTTGTTCTCTTGTTGTTTTCAGTGCAAGTTGAAGATCAAACGTTTTCTGTCGAGATCGTGAGATAGGACCCAAGTGTACTGGCAGGGATTATTGCTCCCATTGGCTAATTATACAGTATTTGCCTTTGCTTCTTACCCCGATGCTGATTACTGTCTGGCTGGCAGCAATCTTTAACACAATTGTCAGAGGTGTGAGTTCAATGAGAACTACAATGTAATTTCTCGAACTGATCTCTGGTCATAGCCAGCCTTATCCTATCCTACCAAGCAAACAGCACCATAAGAGGTGAAAGCTAATCACTATGATAGTGTATATACACCTAAAGATTTTCGATGTGCAAGCCCATAGTTTTCCTTACCGTTAGTGCTTTTTGTTGCCTTTGCAACAATTATCTCTAAATGGTGTCTCCACAATATCTTTGAGTCTAATAGCACTCCTAGTTACTTAACCTTAGACTGAGTATATATGCTTGGATAAAATGAATGATATCACGGTCCTCCTACATTAATAATGTAACTTTATCAGCCCTGCGCAATGATGACACGCAAAATCGTGAAGGCTTCCGGAGACCAAGATTTACTTCCGCTTGCCTGACTCCATAATACAGTCCATGATACAATTATAACAGGTACATGCACAAGCCCAGCCTGTTAATGTATACCAAGGCGAATTCACATAAGGTGATCTTAATTCGCCAGCTGACATAAATTTCCTGCTGTCAAATGAACCAAAACGTTAAGAAATATTTTGACAGCAGGAAATTTTACACTAACAAATATACAAGGCGAATACGCAGAGTTGCAAATCAATTCGCCTTGATGTATACAATGCAAATAGTTGTCAAACTTTGTTTACAAGCTGCAAAAATGTTAGTGTATGTGTGTGAATAAAATGATTACAGTGTTGCCAATGAATTTACACATGGCTGTGTCTCCAATTACACATTGAAGAAAATTACACTGCACATCTTTTGTGTAAGTTAAAATTAAAACAAAAAAATAAATAAAAATCAAACCCAAAGTAGAATTACACACAGATTATCCAAGAATTTAAATACATGGCCTACACATGTGAGTAGAAATTACACACTTTCTAACTACATACAGATTGGCAACACTGAATAACTATAATCATGCAGGAATGCCGCGTCTGCAATTGTACTTTAGTTACCCTGTAATTGTTATTTTTATAAACAAAAGACATTTGTTTCTGGCAATTTTCCATTTGCTTATACCAACAAAATACACGTGTTTTTTGGTGTTGTATTTTTGTTGTAGTCGTGCATGTACCTAGTATAATTATATCATGATACAGTCTTCCAGGTGGAGATTTGTGCCATCACGGAGGCTCAGTGTGAATATCATTGTGAATATTAGGCCCACAGCAAGTCAGAAATTAGGGCAATCACAACCGAAATAGTAAACTCTAGGACCCTTTTAGATTACAAAAGTATGATAAACTATTACGCGGCAGATGGCAGCATTCGTCTGGTATGGGTAGCGGCCCACTACAGCGCAACCGGAAATGAACGTGCAAAAAAGGCCAGAACGTTACGGACAGTAACTCTAACTAATGCGAAGCCTTTCAAGGCAACGAAGATTGAGGTACAAAATAAGACGAAGACGGCCCACAGGACACGATGGAATTCTGATACTGCGGGTAATCTAACCAAGGTATTCTATGGGGCGACCCGGGTGAAGACAAAACAAGGGTACTGTTGAAATTAACAATCCCGAACAAGGAAAGTTGACTGGCATTTTAATGGGGCACTGGATTGAAGCCACGAATGACAATGGTCAAAAGATAATGGAACACTGCCTTTTTCATTGTCCAGCTTTCGCTCAGCCGACATGACGTTATTTTTATGATGAGACCTTACCGGACCCTACCCACCTTAGAAGTATTGACTGGAAAAGTTTGAGGGACTACGTGGACGATACTGATTTTCTATAAAGGTGGTGTTCATGTTCGTGTCCCCGGACACGAGCGTAATGGCTCCTCTTTTCAATCTAACCTAACCTAACCCAATCAGTTATTGTTCACAGAAGACTTTTGAATTAAAATATATGTAGAAAATTAAACACAAACGTGAATTTCTGTTTCATAGTTTTGATATTTTTTTTCGCTTTTGAAATATTACAATAAAATCACAAGTTATATTAAAAATAAACTAAACATCCATAGGAGAAAATCAGTTCTCTATTCATTTACATTTGAGCGAAATCTACCATATACGATTTTGACTAGAGTTTCCATACAAATAAAAATTTAGGTCGTCACTAGATTTTCCCAAAATCTCTCAAAATCCTATGATACGAGGGCGGGTCAATAAGTCGGTGACTTTTTGAATGAACACAGGTTTTTATATACAAATTTATTTTATTTTTCAAACTAGTTTCCTTTGAGTTCTAAGCAGGTTTTTTAAATTATTTTATACCTTCCGAAAAATAGTCATTTGTTTGTGAGATGGTTCGTCGTTGGAGTCAAATCTCTTTCCGCCGAACCATTTCTTTAAGTTTGGGAACAAGAAATAGTCACTCGGTGGTAAATCTGGAGAATAGAGCCGATGAGGAAGCAATTCATACCCCGATTCATGGATTTTTGCCAGCGAAATTCTCACACGGTTGCGTTTGTGGTCGATTGTAACCAAACGCGACAAGCATTTTGCAGAAAGCTTTCTCATACCCAAGTGATTAGTGAAAATTGAAAACACTGAGCCATGTGATATGCATACGGCTTCTTTAATCTCTCTCCCTTTCAATCTCCGATCGGCTAAAGCCATATGGTGCATTTTTTCAATTCTTTTGGTTGTAGGCTTCCAAAACCTTCGGCATCTTCTGTGCTTGTACGGCCATAACGAAATGTAGTAAATCACTAATTTTACCATCGAAATTTATGGTGAAGAGCTTCCATGTGTTTATCAAGCTTAGCCTTGGTTTGAGTGAGGTTTTTTTTTCTGCAGAAAAATAATGCTTAATGAGCGCACGAGATTCACTTTTTTCCATTTTCTTCTGAAATCACGAGGTACTCTGCTATCAACGGCGGCCAAATATAAACTAAATGACGCAGCTTGTTCAAATTTAGACAGGAGTCAGCTGACAGTTGCCTGTTAACAGGAGCATTATTGCTATATCAATTAAGAGGCACGAAATTTAAAAAGTCACGAACTTATTGACACGGCCTCCAGCAAAATGTGGATGTAAACGACATAAATTTACAGAATGATTTAAAATCTACTAGATTTAATAGATAGCTTTGCAGTGACCGGGATGGGAGGGGTAGAGCTGAGACTAACAGAGGGAACAAAGTACTTGTGTGTTTTCCTAGATATAAAGCTATCTTGGAAAAGGCTCAATGCCTACTACGAATGTAAGAACTCCATAGAAAGCAACTAGGGCCTGTAACCGAAGGTAGTAAACTGGGGTTTGTGATGAGAACGGCGGCTAGAAGGCTTCTTAGACTCATTGAAGAGGGTTTGATGAGGACACGAGAAGCAGATCACATATCAATCTTAAATAAGATCAGTTTTAATGGTAATTCCGAATAGGAACTGTTGGTTTTAATCTTGTAAGCTATATAAAGACAGTGCGGTTTTTATAAAGGGGTAAAACATGGGGCTTGTGTCTGTATCTTCTGAACGAACATTCGTGAACCTTTCAGACTGTAGAATAAATGTAACGTTTTCCAAGCTGAGATCTTGGTGAACCTCAGGCCACGGAACTAGTGGATGAAGGCGAGGAGGTAATCTTCTACGTCGACAGTCAGGCAGTGCTAAAAGCTTTGAAGAGACACAATCTCAAATCGAAACCAGTTAGTGACTGTAGGAGAGCCTTCAACTTGCTCATGGACAAACATAGTGTGAAACCATGTTGGGTCAAAAGATCCATCATTTGTCGCAGTGCCGGTCTTGGGACCAGATCTTTCACTATTCTTTGTTGGGTTTCTGGCCACAGCAGCGTTGAAGGAAATAAAATTGCCGATAAGCTGGCAAGAATAGGGTCGGCGTTAAATGAGGATCATTATTACAGAGAACACAGTAATTGGGTGGTGAGCAGAGCTAACCCGGGAAAGTAGGGAGGATTGTGGAGTATCGAGGGCTATATGGCCAAATATTTAATTCCAGAAAATCAAACTTCTATTGAATATACATAAATAGGAAAGTCATGACAGTCTTGCTAGGTGCGTCGACTATTCACTGCTCGGCCAGAGCAAAGATCAGCATTTGGGAAACTGGCACTACAGATTTGTATAGGATGTGCGAGGCTGAAGAGAAACCAGAAATCATTAAATATATTATCTCCCATTGCGCGAAGCTGCAACACCATAGCCTGAGATGGTTGAGCAGGCGTTTCGCAAAGTGTAAACTGGACGATATCAGGGGATTCATCATGGAAATCGAGTGGCAGATAATGAGGGTTCTTATGGGTATAATTGGGGGTTACATTTTTGTTAACGGGTACTACTAATAGAAGGGAATTTCAAGGACGTGTGTTGTTGCAACACCACTCTTCCTAACCTAATAATTCAAATGTAAATGTAGTATAAAAATTATACTATATAATTATACTACTACTACTGATCAACTTTCGATCTTCGACTATTCAACGAGTTTTCATTTGGTACTAAGACCAGCGTGACCGTTTGACCAACTAAAGTGGCAAATTGCCACTTTTTCGACTGCCTTGCCAATTTTTGTCCCCCTTTTTTAGGGTCAGTTACATGAAAATACATTAAAAATAAAAAGTTTATTGTAGTTTTTTCGTTTTTTTTAATTTCGTCCCTTTTTTTTTGATAAATCCCCTATTTGGTGCCACTATTTGAAAAATGTCATCGGTCACCCTGATTATAACGTCCAATCGTCTGTCGCTATTGTGAATTAAACTGGCTATAATTTTTTAAACATTTTAAGATTTTGTGCTCAATAATTATACAGAGTAGTGGAAATTAAAATACACTTGATACTATACATTTCGAATCGAATTGTTTAATCCTTACGACATTAGATCTATATAAAATCAGTAAAATAAAAAATTAAAAACAATCGTTTAGCTCATTGAATTACTGCATTGAAAGCATAATTCTGTTCATTAATTTTACATTCGATACTCGATGTTCGATAGCCAGCGAAGTTGAAAAATCGAATGCAACTGACTTTTGATGCACAACGATCACATTTCGAAATGTGTTTTCGAATAATGGGATAATTAATTGCAATAAGAAAAAAAAACAATTACGATCAGATATCGCACTACTTACCTAATTTGTCATCTGTAGTAGTATTCATTGCAGTCGTTTTGCCAATAGAATTGGGACTTTTTGAATCATCATCTCTTGAACTTCTTGTGTCATGATCGGAGGTGGTGCTGTCGTTGCCGCGATAATTGTTATTGCTGCTGTTGTTGTTACAATTAAGGGTAGTTTTACGAGTATTCGAACTGTTACAGTTGTTGTTGTTGTTGTTGTTATTGTTACTGTTGTTGCTATTATTGTGATTATTGCTGTTGTTAAAAGTACGTAAATGCTCATTTTGTTGCTGCTGCTGTTGTTGTTGATGCATGTGTAAAAGCGAAGCTGCCCTACTTGCACGACTACGACGCTTTTCCAAATGATGTGTTGAATGCTGATGATGCTGCTGCTGTTGTTGATGCTGTTGCTGTTGCCCACTAATTATGCCCGCCGTTTGTAACAGTTTCGATGTTTTTGTTGAAATATCCAAACGATCAACATTATCGAAACCATACCAACCCAGTAATTCATTCATTGTGCTTTCAGCGAATTCCTAAAACACACAAACAATATATATTAAATTAATCATGATTTTATGTGTGCATTAAAAAAACATCTGTGTTTTTGTACTAAAATTTCACGATTTTTCTTTGTGGTCATTTCCAGCACTAGTCATCAGAAGAGGTGCTTGCATATCAATTTCATTGAATAGTTTGGTTTTGCAGGCTGAATGACTGGCTGGTTGGTTAGTTAGTTAGCCTCTCTGTCTGTTGTTCGGGTGTCCGTTGTCTTCTTTGGTCATTTCATTAATAAACACACTCTGTCTTTTAAATCAAGCGTTTTAAGTGAACATTCAATATGCATATGCACATCAATAGGTAAATATATATATGCGTAAATACATAAATACATACAAACACGCAGATGTATGAAAGTGTATGTACATATAACTCGATATTAAGTTCTTTTTTTTTCAATTTTTATAATCTTTATACGACAAACATTTGATACCTTTTTTTTAAAATATAATTTGCAGATGCCAAATGCGAAACAAAAATACTTATAAAAGAGACTGGTGTGAATTCACACTATTATACGCTTTTTTCAAACATTTACAAGTATCCATACAAACATATGTACATACAATCATTAAAATTCATACGCTTAAATGCAGCAGTTCTATTTAACGTATCACATTGTTGCTTTAATACTCATATTAATGTTTCCAGCAGTAGAGATGAAAATTAAAGCACAACTTCAACAACGAATTGTTGAAAACGAAGTTCTGTACTTTAGCACTTTCGAGATATTGTTAAATGCTAATGCTCACTGTCATATACCATCGCACGACTTTTGAAAATATTCAACCCTGATCTAATGAACTATTTTTTGTCTTCTGAAGATTGCCGTAAACTCTATCATAACAGGGTTGTATTTTCTGAAAAGTCGTATGATTGCTTACGATAGCGAATCCTAGCCTTAAGAGCGGCTTAAAGATTTGTCATCTCTCAAAGATTTCATTGTAAGTCGCATATGTGAATTTTTATAAAAATTTAATAAACACAATATAATTTCAATATTTAGTGAAAGTTTTGAGTATGTTCGAAAATTTGTGTAGACTTTTGGAATATATGTAAACATTGAAAACGTGTCGAAATACTTGCAAAAAACATAAAAACTATATTTCAACTTAAGCAAATGGATACGGCAAAAGATTTTATACAATTAATTTATTTAATATCTAATCTAATACGACGCCACACGTTCAATTTATGCATACAAGAAATTTGAAATTCATATAGCTTGCAGTATGTCAAAGCGAATGGAGACCCCGACTGTAAAAATTGGCTTTTATACTAAAAAATACATCCCTGGTATGATGAAGTCTATGAAATTTTTCAAAAGACAAAAAACAATTAATCAGAACAGGGTTGTATTTTTTTTAGTAAATCGAGCGATTGTGTAGAATAGTGAGTTATGGCCTTAAGTAGAAAAAATGTTAATGCGGTATAATTTCTTGATCGGGCTTAAGTTTAGTACAATTTTCAATTCTTATTGAGTGAAAAGTTTTTATTAATGAATGTGATTTTCTAAAGAAGAGAAGAAAAATTAAGCTAGATTTTTTCGCTGGGGGAAATACCAGCATTATTCTGTGCAGCCACGCAATTCATGTCTATGTACTTGGGTAGATATTGTTATTAACATCAGCTTTTTAACATAAATGTTTAATGAAATGGAATATGAGAAATGACTATATTGTGTATTAGACCACCCAAATTGCAGAAAGTATTTATTTTATTCGGTCCACCGGCCGTTTCTAATAGACTGGCCGTAAAAAATAACATGTGTGTAAAATTTGCACTGATAACGAGCAAACTAGAGATGAGCGATCCCGTGATTTTTTTAAATAATGTTGCTCCTAGTGAAAGTGATTTCTAATGAGCTGTTCTTTTAAGCTGTGACTGTGATCACAGTTTAGCAGTATTTTGTTTTTAGCAGTTCTATTATTTTGAGAAAATCTAATAAGAAGAGTACCAGTGAAATGAAACAGTGACTGTGATCACGGTTTAATACATTTCAGCTCTTTTGCTTTAAAAGTATTTATCAATTAAAATAAACTTAGGACAATATGTTAAATAATAAATTTCTTGAATGTTAAATTTAGATTTTATTTTTCATTTTGCATTATAAATACTTTTATTGTTATCCAATGGATTTCCAAGTGTATAAAGGTGTTTAAATTTCTAAGCCTACTACGCTTATTTATTTGTTGTGATTTTCAAAAATATTATTATTTGTGAATTCTGAAATAGTTTTTGAAAGTCTATGCGTAAGTTAAGAGGTTTGTAACTGCTCAAAATATGTAGTTGAAGTCTATTGACGATTTGGCTAAGCACCAATGAAATATATAAACAATGCTTAACCACCAGAAAATAAATTTCAATTTAAAATAAACTTGTGTAAATATATTTATTAGCATTAGTATTTTGATTAATACTAAAATAAATTGCTACAAGAACAAACAATTAACAATCAACCCCTAGAAACATCTTCCATTTTTTGATTCCCCTTATCGTGAATAATATTTTTCACATGGATTTTTTCACTTTACCCTTTGTTTTGTTCACTTCATATGTATTTGTATTTATTTTTAGGACGAGACAAGATCAATAAATAAAATTCACTATTAACAAATACATACATTATTTCATGGAATATGAACCCCTTTGGTTCGCACACAGTCAGTCAATCTATGACGGTGGTATACTGCACCTAGAATATCTAAAAACACAACATTACACTCAAAAATATTTCATTTGAAACCCTAAATATGCGCATTTCTTATTAATCTTAATTTTGTTTAATTTTCAATTAGTTCTTAAGATTTACAAGTCTTCTTTCCGCTTTTTCCCGCATTGATAGCGGGAAGAAATAAAAATATAAAAATAAATAAATACAGTGAAGAGAAATATACCAATGATTTTTTAAATAATAAATATTTGCTTTTTTTTTTTGTAAAACGGATCCTAATGTTCGTGAATTTTAATAATAATAAAAGTTAATTTAAAACTGTTCATGTGAGAAAATAAAATGAGCAATAAAACTGCTATAATTTCCCTCCCAACTGTTTGTTTGTTTGTTTGGTGACTGATACTCGTTTTTGCGCTTTTTCATTTTGTTTTTGTACCCAAGTAAACATGAAATTGTTATTTTGTTTTATTTTAAAAATCTCAAATTACCTTTAAAGGTTATTTTTACACATTACCAATCTTGCTCATATCAATACATTAATGTTTGGAATTAATACTTGCAAAGTCTGAAAATAATTTTTTATTAAATAGGAGCGTGATTCGTAACGCTGGGAAGAAATTTAAATTTAAAATAAAATTAGATAGATAGATAACTTTGAAAGTCCAATACTGGACAAATAATATATTCTAAGGGGGATTGAGAGCAGATTTTTTTTATTGAAAATTATGAATCATGTAATTAATTTTCGTTAAGGCTGCTTGATTTAAATCAAATGTCAAAATATTTTTTTTTTATATTTTATTCTATTAATTTTATACCTACATACATATGTATGCGAATACGAATATTTGAAACGATATTCGCGAATACGAATACGAATACGAATACGAATATTTCATGTGAAATTTATAAACATTAAATTAGGGCTCTATTTACGCCTGCAATATGAAATATTAAAAAATTTTTATGAAAAAGAAACTACCCAAAAATTTAATGATCGTCAGTAAATATTATTTGAAAATGATACAAGCACAAATTTCTATAAAAAATTTAATAGATTCGTACAAACTAATATTGTTATCCATTTATTTAAATTTAGTTTAGGGTTTACGCATTTATTTATTTAATTTTTTGTGGAAAAAAATGACCGAATATTCGACAATTCGAATACGAATACGAATATTCGTGCATCACTAGTATGTACATATGTATGTACGAGTATGTCAAATCTCAGCATTTTTCCGGTTTTACGAATACCGAAACCTAGAGATTTTTTGGGATGGATCTTGTTTGGAATCCTTAATACGCACTTATTATAGCATTTGATTTTCATACCACATGATTCAAGGCAAATTGATGACAGGTGGTCTCGATTTGCAACTCTGCATATTCGCCTTGTATATTTGTTAGTGTAAAATTTCCTGCTGTCAGAAAGTTTCCGAAAGTTTTGCTTTTATTCGACTCCAGAAAAATTAACTTCTGATCATCAGCTGCTGCATTGAGATCACCTGATATGAATTCGCATTGGCATGATTAGATTTTTCCCCCAACGCGGTTTTACACCAAGACGTTAAAATTCCTTTAACACGATGCTTCTAAAACACGATATTATATATTTTTATCCCCCCACTAAAAAAAAGGGGTGTTATAAGTTTGTAGTGTGTATCTGTGTTTCTGTGTATCTGTGGATCTGTGTACCTGTGTATATTTGTATCTGTTCGTGTCCACGTACAGGCCAAACGGCTGGACCGATTTTCATTTATTTTTCTCTGTTTGAAAGATGACTTGATCGAGAGGGTTCTTAGCTATGTTTGAAGAAAATCGGTCCAGCCATTTAGAAGATATAACATGTTTTCTGAAAAAAGTCGGGGGTTTTTAAAATTTTTATTTTTGTTATATTATTTTTATATCATTTTGTGTTGTGTACAGAGGATTGAATGAAATTAGAAAAAAAAGTCAGCGAAGGTAGCAATGGTAAATTAAGAAAATAAGAAACATGTTGAATATTGAGTTCTTGTTTCAACTTTGATTTTAGTTGAACTTCTCATATGTTTAAGTGAAAGTCTATAACATAATAACTCTAGTTGTTATAAGAAATTTTTGGGTAAAGGTTTCCTGAAGATCTGCATAGGATCCAGCTCAATAACACTGCACAACAATGTTATTGAGTATAAATAAAAATGGCCTATCCTTATGTATTTTTTTCCTGATTGCGATGGTTTTTTGTTTTTCCCTATCAGCTCTAGTTATAAAGATATAAGACCAATTCACAATCTTGTGCAAATTGTCTTGCATCGTTGCATGTGCAACATAGTATAGTATATTAAAACTAACCACTTAACAATTCTTAGTGGTGAGTATCAATATACTATACCATTTTGCACATGCAACGACGCAAGACCATTTGCACAGGATTGTGAATTGGGCTATAGTGAAATTTAGCATTTGCATAATTTACACCACTTTTTATATTATTCCGAAAAAATACTTGCTGGATTATTAAGCTACACAAAATTCTCTTTTATGTAGATAGGGTCACATAAATGAATATATCAAGTTATCTTACTGTTATTGTAAGGATGTTAAACATCGTGTGTTTTTAGCTAAGTTCTTAAAATTTTTTTGATAATATTTTTTTTAACCTAGTATAACTAATCCTTATGTATTTTTGTTCGCTGATTAAGAAAATAAGTTTACTTTTCTAGCCCCTCTAGTTTCAGAGATATTGTGCTTTACATTAAAAAAAACTTTAAATTTTTCTTTTCGAACGCCATCCAAAAAGAAAAATAGTTTCTTACATTATATTTTTCAATTTACAAGTCATTAATGCTATTATTACGCCAAACAATTTGTATTTACCAGTCCAGAAATTTTTTGTGGTATTTGAAGTTCATCACCCTTATTCCAGTTGTCGACATCGACCTCACTTTAACACAATACAAAAAATTGGGGCTTGTGTACTCGCTCTCAAGAACAATTTTGTGCAACTGACAATCTATTTCCGTTCTCTAAATTCTAGAAAATTGCATAAACCTGCCAACAGGAGTCAGTTGTTTTCGACAACGGTTACACAAGCAACAATTTTTGGTATTGTGTTAAAGTGACGTCGATGCCGACAACTGGAATAAGGGTAAATATGTCGTATACATATTTTAAATTTGCAGCTTTTAGGAAATAAAAAAAATATATAAAACTCAGAAATTAATAGATAGAATTGAGGTATTTTAATAAAACAAACAAAAATTTATACATCTAAAGGTAGCTCATGGATCAATAGTTATCTGGGGATATTTTTTGTGCACGTAGCACTTCTCATTTTGTTTAAATTTGGAACATAATCGTCATTTTACGCAAAGAGCAGAGCCAATATATTATTGCAGTTGCTAGCATTTTCCTTTGCTCTTCTTCTTTTCATTCCATATTTTTGCCTCGTATAATGCGGTTTCAAACAACAGGAGACTTTTTTTTTGGAACATACATATATTCCTTAAGGCTGTGTCTCAGTATCTTAAATAATCCAACACGACCTGCGACTGAAATGAACTTTAAATATAAAACAACAACAACATCAACAACAGCAACTGATCATATCAGAGTTGCATTTTCGTCAAAAGTCAAACGAGTAAAAGACTTTTACTTTATAGCATTTACAAAAATAATTGTTTTATAAAATTCCATAACAACTCTCGTTAAATATTTATTTAGATTTATAGTATGTATATACATATATTATGTTTTAAACTTTTATTGCGTTGTAATCGAAACCTTTAATATGAATATACGACACATACATGCATACATACATACATACATATACACATACATGCTTCTTATTCGTATACAAAGAAAAAGAGACAAAAAAATGCGCAATTAATTAAAAATTGAAAACGATACCTTGTGAAGAAAAAGTCAATAAAAACAAAAACAGGTTAGAATGCCAACATTATGGTGGTCTGTGCCCACTTTTATTCAAACAAGGCCGCAATTCAAATACATGTTGTAGGGAATTTAGATAATTATTGAGGCCTTAGGTAATTGGTCATCATGATGGTTTACCGTTTATCATTGACGGTTCTTAAAGAAATATAGACCAATGATCATCCATTCCATAAATCACGAATTAATTATTTTTTGTGGGGAATCCTTGGTGGAATTCCTTGAGCCAAAAATTTGCCTCGCTACTGAACAGAATATAGCGATAGAACAACTGAAAATTTACATCTTTAGCATACTTTCTTTCTTCTTGTTCTGGATTTAATAAATTCATGGTGGACCAAACTGAGCTACCAGATGTGTGACAAGCATATGAAAATTTACTGCCTGTCGGCAATTGCCATTATAAAGAAAATCCTGTATCTTTATGGGATGTTAATCTTTTTCCTATATAAGTTGACTTTTATTTTAAAACATGGAATTCTTTGAAAATAATTTAAAAAATAAAAATCTTTAGTGCAATTTGCTACTTAAAAATATCAAATGTAATTTCAATTACAGAGAGATAGGAACTTTTTGCTTAATCGAATCATAAACACAGGTAAAAAATTATTATTTAGTTTAGAGCAAGGCGAATGTCCGTTATGGTGTCTCAACTACTCAGGCAAGGCAAACAAATACAAGGTATACTCCAAGAAGAAATAATACTAAGTGGTCGCAAGCGATCAGTTGACTTTATTCGCCGCTTTTAATTGGAATATATAATGGTTGGCAACACACATTTTTCATTACATTTTTTTGACATTAAAAGTATAAATTTCTCAAAGCGAATTGAGCAGAGTATACCTTATATAAATTTGCTTTGGTATACTCCACTCAATTCGCTTTAAAAATTTTATACTTGTGATGTAAAAAAATGTACTTATGTTCAAATTACAAGCGGCGAAAATAATCAAGTGAGCAGTTACGACCACCTAATATAAATTCGCCTTGTGCTCAGGTGACTATTTTCGCCGCATGTAATTTGAATATCCATTAGATGTCAAGACTCATTTTTCAGTAATTTTTTTTTTGACATTCAAAGTATTAATTTTTAAAGGCGAATTGAAGTCAGTCTACCTTATACGAATATGCCTTGTTTTATAGTTTTGGTAGTGCGCTTAGATAAAAAAGGCGTTTTATTCTAATTCATTTGGTGAAGTTTACAGTATTTAGTTACTTAGATTCTTGAGTTGTTTAAATTTAAAATTGTCCCCTATAGTTGGCACTGCAACTATGCTCCAAGATTATTTTTCTCTCCAACTCAATAGTATGGATATTATTCGAACTGTTTTGTTCATATTTAAATTTAGATAAATAATTAAATTTTGTTTTAAAGTTTTTGATTAGATTTTGAAAAAAAAGTATTACAAATCTAATATTAAAGTTGCCTCTACATACATACATATACGGCCGACCAATCCTTTATATTTAAGGTTTTGCTGAGAAAAGTTACAAAAATAAATTGATATTATGATGCCCCAACATGGCTCAGTTTGCACCACAATCTAAGACTTCTCATTTGTTTAAATGAAAGTTTAATAATATCTTTAGTTGTTCTAAAAAATTTTTGTGTAGCAACAGTGAAATGGTCATAATGGGAAATGGGATCCAGCTAACACCTCAGGAATTAATTCAATGTATTTTTAATAAAAAAAAAATATTTTACTGAATAAGTAAAATAATAATTTGGGATCATTAGTGCATTAACAAATGTTAAAAACTAGAACTATCAAAATTTGTGTATAAAAAACTATCCGACCTACCAAAGAAAACACAACAAATTTGGAAAACAATTTTCAATTACTTTGTAAGCTTTACAAATATTTCCCCCTTTTTTTTTGCATTCACGATGTATTGAAAGCGGGAAAAATGTTCCCATAACATTCACAATAGCAAATTACTATTTTTGAGGAATGCAAATTTCATGGGAACAAAATTTCATATTTTATCCAAAATAGGGATGATTAACAGGGTTGTCAGATTTATTTTTACCGTTTTCACCAAATTTAATGTCCAAAGTATTTTTTCTTAGTTTTATTTAATTAATCCTATTTTTGTGGCGTCCTTTATAAATATTAGGATTTGCATAAATTTTGTTAAAAAGTTTTAATCAACCAAATATTAAAATAAAACTACCTAATATTATTTAAAACTTTTAGTAGCAACTACATACATACATACAGCAAAAAAACACAAACATATGCACAAACATACATTTTTATGTACTTTATGTATTTAGTATCCAACAAACAAATATTGTGTAATAAATACCCAGTGAATAAACAATTTTATGAGTTTAAGGCCTAGATGTGGGTTACCTTTTAAATTTACAGGTAATAATGAACGTACGATTTTTTTTTTAAATATTATTTTAATTTATATTTATTTTACTCTCCAACAAGATTTATGGCTGTAGTAATTTAATATTTCTTTTTAAAGCTTTAGCTTGATTTACATTTCAGTTTTATTATTTTCATATTAGGATATAGATTTTCACCTAAAAACACAGAAAGAAAATATAAGACTTAAATATGGTATATCTAGATAACAAGAAAAAGAATAAAGCGACCATAAAATTTATGGCTCTAGTTATTAAAAAATAAAAAATGGACAAATATAAAATATATACAAAAAGCTATTGAGAGAAATTTCAAAATAATGCAATGGATTTCCGCTACAGATTTGATTTCTCAATCCTGACAGACTGAACAATGAAATCTGCACGTTTTTGCCATATCAATGAAGCAAAACTACTCACATGTGAACAAATTTCATCAAAGTCATTTGGAGTTATTCTGACAAACACTACACCTTCATCATCAGCGTTCATGTATGTACGAGTATTTGTTGGTTAACTCTGTAAGGTGCCAGTTAGTGCAAACTTCAGCCTTATATAAAAAATTTTCAGTGCAAATAGAATACGTGAATTGTTTTGATTCATCGTATTACAAGTTGTCTAAAGCTCAAGTTTACCATCACTAATTTAAAACAGTCTTGCCATTGTTATTTGTTGTTTACTAATTATGCCCATGCCTGTTAACAAACTTTTTTGGGTTGTTACTTTAAGAGCCAATTTCACCAATTTATTTAAATATCAATTCATATTTAAAAGTAATTTTTCCATAAAAAAAATTAATTAAAATCGACATTTAAATATGAATTGATATTTAAATAGTATTGGTGAAATATTCTCTAAGTATGTATGTATCTTTGTATACTCGTATTTACTTAATTTGTCACATGCCAATAATAGCTTTTAATTTTTAATTAAGGTTCGAACTTATTTTTAACCGACTTTATGTATATTTTTTATGTTTGTTACTTCTAAAGCGGCCCACACACTTGCAATATAATTGTGCAATTTTTCGTATTGCACGATAATTTCGCCAATGTGTATGTCATGTTTTTATTGTACAATCAAGACAATTGTGTAATGTGGTGGCAACATTGTTTTTCTGTTGTTTACTTTTTGTCAGGAAAATTGGGCAATATTTTTTTTTTGAAAATATTGTGCCATTTAACGAATAGTATAGGTCAAAACGACAATATTATGTACAAAAACATATGCAATAATATTGTATAATGGATGGCCCGCTTAACTCGATACCTTTTCGACAAATTTTAAAAATTAATATGTTTTTTCTGAGAATTTATAGCTTCCATTTGATCCCATTGATATAAATGTGGGCGAAGGAATCCCCACAATGGTTTTTCTTTGATTATATGATCCTTTACTTTTGCGATTGTTGAGAAAATTGGGATACACATTGGGCTTTCGTTATGACACAATCCTAAATTAAAAAAAAATAGGCGCCACCACGCCCATTAAAACTTAATATTATATTTCACGTGCTTTTACTTCACAGATTTTTATGCCACTTGAAGCACACCCTGAGATGTAAGAAATACATAATTTTTATTTAAATAAAATGGGCGGCACCACGCCCATTAACATTTAATATTAGATTTCACATGCTTATGCTTAATTGATTTTTACAAAATCACTAAAAAGTGGGTACATTTACTAATAGAATTCACATAAAACTTGGCAAATAGTTTCGGCTTTTAGAATAACACCTGATTTACATTAAGCATTTTTTCATGAAATTTCATGAATTTTGTTGCACGCAACTTTTTTTTATTTGCTAATTGCAGCGCTATAAAAGAGAATTTTATATAAAAAAAGGACGTATAGTGAATCTCTGATGCATTTTTGACAACTTTTTTGATATAAGTTGCTCCTCCAGGCCTCCTATTGACAAATAAAAAATTTTGATGCAACTAGTTTCATGAAAAAAATGCTTAATGTAATGTGGGCCGGGCCATGCCCGTTAAAGCGAGAACCCTAAATGTTTCCAAAAAAACAATGGCACTAAAAATTTAAAAATAGAACTTCTTATAAAAAAATTTAACCGACTTCTTATAGATAATAATTTTTCTATATGTTGATGGCTTAATATAAAAAAGGCGTAACTCGAATTTTCGATATTTTACAGGAGAAGGAAAAAACTGAATAAAAACTAAAGCATTTACATGCAAGAAAAATTTTTTTATATTAAATAAATCTTTTATTTTTAATTTTTACTTACTTCGTTCTTGAAGGAGGATGTAATTATACGTTGACTACCAGAAAACGTTAAAAACGCGATTTCGAAGAAAATTGAGATACGCCCTTTTTATATTAAGCCATCGATGTGTTACAATAGCAATGATAACTTGACACTTAAATGACGAAATATAAATTTCCTAATCTGATTGGACCTAAAAAATGAAATTAGTACCGAGGAAATGAAATTACTCCCAAAACTGAAAATGAAATAAAGCTCAAATGTTTGGGAATTATTTCTTAATGAAATAACGGCCAGGGAAAAAAATTAAAATAATTCCCAGTCAATTAAAATCCAAAACATATGTTTAAAATTTATAAATATTTGTAGTGAAGGGCTGTAATGCAGAAATCGTTTAGTAATCGAAGACGGTTTTGGACATACCGTAGAGGTAAATTTCCTTGAACCTGGCCTAAGGCCGGTATTGTCTAATAGTTTTAATAATTGCTTATAGTTATAATTGTAGCGCAAAAACTTTCAACGTAAAAGGCTATAGCCGATTTCTACGTAAAAGAGCAGCATCCCAACCTTGTTTATGCGAAAAACTAACATACGCTACAACTAAAACTAGCGCATTGACTCTTTCTCATACTTATAGCCATACGGAAATTCAATCGGACAAACCGTATACAAATATTTGTGTAGTTGCATGGAAAATGTTTGGCTGTTTGAAAACATAATTTATATGTGAGTGTAAATAAAGTATACGCATGTGTAGTCAACTAATAGTCAAAGTATTTTTATATTCATGCGTATGGTTGTAGCTCCGTTTTTTGGTATAATGAAATACATAATTCAAAAAAAAATTAATGAAATTATTATTAAAAAAAAAAATTATATACAAATTCCAAAATTTTGGGAATTTTTTCGGCGTACATATAAATTCTTTTTGTACTTTATTTCAAACAGCCCTTTGCTCCACTGTATGTGGTATCTGTTGACCAAAATTCAGTTATATAAACACAATTTTCAATGTGAGCACCAAATTTTTATTCATTTATTTACTCAAAAAATAAAAAACTGCTAAAACCCAAAAAACCCCAGTTTTACAGTAATAAGGACTTATTGCTTCTTTAAAATTCAATTAAATTCTTCCTACAGCTGAAACTGATTCATTTGTTAAAAAAAATTAATTTTAAGTTGACATTGGTAATACAAAATAAATATTCTTCAAATGTGCACAAAATTGTTTGTAACAAATACTTTTTTTGTTGTCTTTTAGAATATACAATGTTTGTTTTCGTTTTTAAAACAAAACTCATATGAATTAAGTCATTTGCTAAAATTGTAAAAATAATATTCAAATATTAAAGAAATTTTTCTTTTAATAAATATAGAACAATTTTTTCACGGCAAGGTTAAAATTCTATATAATTGGTTGCGTTTTCTTTTCCATTACAAAGAAAAATTTTGATGGTTTTGTATACAAAATGTATTCACATGAAATTTTTAATAATATTAGTTCTGTTTGTTTACTTTTCTTTAATTGCTAAAAATAAACAAAAGTAAATGTTAATTTATGTATGTACATATGTATATGTATATGATATAATAAAAGGAAAAAACAATTAAAAAAGGTATTGAACGGTTTTTGCAGTTTAAGATTTGTAACTGCAGAATTAATTTTATTTCTTAGCATATTGTCATCATATCAAGATTTTCTCAATATCAATTATGATTTATCAATAACAATTTGAATTTGAATCAATTTGTTGTTTCTCAAATGCAATTTGGATTTCTCTATTTAAATTAGTATTTTCTCAATACCAATTTGGATTTCTCGATATTAATTTGTATTTTCTCAATTATGTGTAGAATCAACTTCTCTCATTATGAAAGTTTTTAAGGTTTTTATTTTATTCTTTAAGGTTCAATCATAATGCCATAGCGATATAAATATTATAGCATTGCACAGATACATCTGTTTGCACTAGTTTTTGCGTGTTTTTGGTTCTGGTATGAACAAATATGTTATTTAGCGTTTTCTGTTACTAGTTGTAAATGTTGATTTTTTAAAGCAATTATTGTATGGTTGGGCAATAAGCAAATGAAAACAACACATTTATTTTTTTTTGTTTTTTTAAAACAAATAAGATACATAAAGGCTCAGTTAGCCGACTGTAATGTAGTGTAACTGCAACAGTAAGAAACAGCTGATCGATTTTGTTATGTGAAAAGTAATGAAAATGGTTATAGAGATGTAATGTAACGTAACCTACTTTTCATATAAAAATATCGATCAGCTGTTTTCTACGTTGCAGTTACTTTACATTACAGTCGACTAACTGAGCCTTAACTGAGCCTTAAAACTGCTTTTACCGTAAGTGCCTTATGTTGTGTTGAGAAAAAAATACATGGCTGATGATGAATGAATAAAAGCAAAATTTCACATACATATGTAAGTAGATTATACATGTACATGAAACACATGAGCTGCAAATACAAACAAATAACACACGATATGCAAGTGTAATTACTCTCAGAGCAAAATTGTCTCTCTCTCTCTCTCTCTATACTTGGCTGCGCCACAAAATAACATAACGAACGTCCGCACATACATCTGTCCATCATGTACTTGTTTCAACAATGGTTTTTTTTCATATAATTGTATTACAATATGTATTTTTAAGCAAAAACAGATCAAACAGTTGTTCAGCAGCAATACAATAAGCAATTGTTATTTGTTTTTAATTGTATTGTAATTTGGAAAAGCACGCACACACAATAACTCTTATACTAGTTCTGTCGCTCACACTACAATTACATGGTATATACCATGGTATATTTGTTTTGGCTATTCAAACGAGTATACAAATGCAACCCTTTAATACATATATACATTTGCTTCACCTATTAGTGCAGCCATTGCCATAAACAGCTGTTTATGTTCTCACTTGTTTATTCATTTCAAGAGTGCAACAACAATTATTTGTAAACCACAAACAGCTGTTTATAATTACCTATATATATATATATATATATATATATAAACCTGGAAATTTATGTGATTATTGCATCTCAAATGTTAATATTTTTGACATTTTGTGAGTATTTTTTATTTATTTCGAAATTTGCATTTAGTAAAAGTTGCAAAAAATTTCTAATTTGAAACCTTTGAGCGAACAAACCTATTATTAATTTATAAATACATTTGTATTTGATTTGATAAAGAGAAATTTTCGTTTTTCTTTTTATTGTTACTTTTTTTTATTAATTCATATCGTTTTTATTTGCGCTTGCAATTAATTGTTTTAATACATTTACATAGTGTGAATGTAAAATTAAATTATTTGAAAGATTTTTTTTTAATTTCGTTACAAATTTGCTATTTTTTTTTGGACAAGTACATTTTATGTTTGCTTTGGCAATTTTAAGTGTTTTGTTTACAAGCATTTTTAAGGTGAATAAAACGCCCACTTGAAATTTTATTTGCAAAAAATATATGAATACATAAATACATACATACATACATATCGCTCATTTGCTTCAATAGTGGCACAACTCAAAAAAACCAGTTTTGCAGAAAACGCGCTTTAAGTTTTCAATTTGCATACAACTCAATGGAGAAATGAAAAAAAATTCTTCTCTCAGGAGGTGATGGTACAAGCTATTTATATGCAATTTTTAAACAAGATAAAATACGAAATGCCGCATCTTTCTGCATTATTAACTCAAAAAACTTATTTTTTTAGTTATGCCACTATTGAAGTAAATGAGCGATATATAAATATATACATATATGTATATCTTTTAATATGCGTTCCAATAAGGTCGGGTCTAATGTTGACAATCTGTGACGACGCACAGTGGGGCATTTTTGCAAAAATGTGGAAATAATTCTGCAGTTTATAAACGGACCGCCCGATTTTCATAAGATATACATACAAGATTTGAGAAAGTGTTACAGAGTTAAGTTTGGAATTTGGACTTTAAATCTTTAAAGGGAGTCGGAGCAAAAAAAAAAAACCCCAAAGTGGGCCTACTTGGGTTAATGAAAAATTCAAGTACATATCAATCTGATGTTTTTAATCTGATAAAAAAGATTTTTTGCAAATATGTATAGTTTTCTATCTAAGAGCTAAATTAAAGTCTATTACATTTATGAGGCTTCGCTCAAAGTGTAGGAGACATTGAAGGAAAAAAATTAAAATTTTAACTCTTTTATCAAACTTGCTCCACTGTTCTGCTAATTAAGAAGCAAATATTGTCCGATTTCCAAAAGATATATAAAAATATTAAATATATGTATGTATATAAAAAAATTAAAAAAAAACAGAATTTAGCCAAAAGTTATTTGCAATTTAAATTAAAACTTTCTATTAATTATTTCGCTATTAAAAAAAAATGCAAAAATACTTATTCAAAAGATAATACTTTAAGAAATATTTCAAAGAAATTTTTTTGTTAAAAATTTTCGTTATTGAAGGAACCAGATTGCTTGGAAATAGACATATTTTTGTTATAAATATCGAATGTAAGGCCTTTTTTTTCTCAAATTCCAAAGCTGGAACTCAAAAATATATCATGCATACCTTAAGACATAATTTGTTTATAATATTTCCAAAAATATCTGAGGCCGGAAAATACCGCAAAAATACTGAAAAATCCCGTTTTTGGAATTTTGCGAAAAATCTTTGAGAATTGCCAGGAAATCAGAAGCAAATTTGATCAGATTTGAGCGAACTTATTATTGACCATCCTAGTATATATAAGTATGTCGAGAAAGAACATTTGAAAAAATGCGAAAAAAAAACACTAAAATAGACCTCTTAAATCGGTCCAGCTGACGAACAATTAATGCTTGACTCCCAAAATATTTTGGCAATCGTTATAAATTAAACCAGTAACCCGCAAGCCATAGCACAATTGTGCAGATGAAAATCACATACATGCTTATGCTCTTTCATTTAGTCGTCACTGTAGAGCTGCAAAACTATCGATAGTCGCTCCACTCGATAGTTTCGATAGTTTTATGTAAAACTATCGATACTATCGATAGTATCGAATAGTTTTATAAAAGTTGCCACATAAACTACATTTGACTCGAAAAAAAATCCAGAGTCCTCAACATTTTCATTAGTATATAAAAATATATCAAGCCTTTTTTTTAGATTTTATCGTAAGCGGCATATTATCGAAAATATACTTTTTTATTGAACTTAAAATTTTATGGGCCTACCCATGGTTTAGAATAATCAAAATGCGAAAATTGTTGATAACTTTTAAGACACTAACTGTAAAGTTTTATCGTAGGAGACGATTGGCGGCCGTCGCGATAATAGTACCACCAAAATTTATCTTTGTGTCGACGATGTTGAATTTATTAAGATACTTGTGACTACTATTTGTCGAATAACACTTGGATTTATAAATAAATTCATATAAATACATACATATGTATTTAAGTACTTATGTATACAGAAGCAGGAATGCGATGCCATATTTACAAATTGTACTAACTTTCAAAAAAAATATTTTAATTTGTTCAGTACGATTGTACCTAATCCTTTATTTATATTTTTTTAATACTTGTACTTTTTAATTAACTAAAAATCAATTAACAAAACGCCAGAAGGTGCACAAAGAATATTAGTTGCTGGGATATGAATATAAAACTAACATTTACAATATACTACGTTTATAACCTTTTTTTATTCGATTGTTCACAGTAGATGCAAATAGTCGGCTTCTCTCCTTGGTACGAAAATAAAATTTCCACATTTGCAGATGAATTTGGAATAAATAACATTCCTCCAGCAATTCTTTAAGTACCGGAAAACATCGTTTGATTTACTTAATTTTCTAAACCTTCGAGCTAAAGATTAACCCCATTGTGCAAAAAATAAGTGAACGTTTAAACCGGTTTTTCTATGGAAATTTTTTTTAATGTACACTTCAAGCACGCATTATTTTTTGCATAAGGGGGTTAATATATTTTAATGCTATTTTTGGCATGTAATATAATATAAAGAGATTCCAGTAGTGCTAAATGGGTCATTGCGGTGCTACGGTACTTTTGGCATTCAAATAGCGCTAAAATTATACAATTGCACCAACTTTTCCATCGCTGTACAAAAGCTTAAATCAACTACGGATAATTTGCTTCAAAGCTGCCGGCTAATGTTTACTGACTTCGATTATTTTTACTCTTTTAATTACTTGTTTTTTTTGCCGATAGTATCGATAGTGGAAAAAACTATCGATATTTCATTTACATCAAAACTATCGATACTATCGATAGTACTATCGATAGTTTTGCAGCTCTACGTCACTGAGCAAGCGACGAATTAAGTTGTGCACGCATGTATTAATTTTTTTTTTTTGGTTTTTTGTTTAGTTTTTTTGAGCACACGGAACGAAATTAAAGTTCAAATTTAATAAATTTCTACAGACAAAAAATTGATAATATAATTATGGAAGCTGGGAAATATTTCGTGATTAAAAATGCTTTTAGCAATATGCAATGCATTTTATGTTATGAAGCATTAAAAACTAATAGGGAAAATAGATTAAAAAGGCATTTTAATAGCATCCACAGATCTGTGAATAAATTTAATTTTGAATTTATTCACTAAATTGTTGAATGGTTATTAAATTTTTACTTTTTATTTAAGTTTTTATTAAATTGCATATTTACAAACAAAAAATTCAAACAACTAATAACCACATCATGTATTTTATATTACAAAAGTTTTCTGCAAGTGCAAGTTTATTTTACTCTCATTTTTCTCACCAATACAAACATATTTTATTTTGCGGGACACTGAATTAAACCCATATTTAATTTGATAGGGGTAACAAAAACTCGTTTTTATCTTCATACAAGCAGAGCCGCTCGAATGTACGTACATACGTACATACATACATTATCTACACATATATTTCAAAGTTATTTTACTGCGTAGAAAATTTTGTCATTTGATATTGTTTACAAAAAAAGTCACGTTAAATACATTTGTGTGCAGAGACGCCAGTTGCGTATAGTTTTTTGAAAACAACCAGGGGCCAAATTACAGCATTCGATATCGGACTAAATTTCTCTATACAAAATTTTATGAAAATTTGTTCAATATCGAATGACATCCTAATTTTCCCCCAATTTTAAAGTTTCTTGAACTCTGTATCGTAATTCGCTGGCTTTGGGGTTTTGAAATACATACAGAAACGTCAAACTTCAAACATCATACATATCACACTAGTTCCTCTAAGAATCGTCAATTTGCCTAAAATACAGTTTTATCTCGGTTTCCGATATAATAGTATCTAAAAACATTTATTTTACTCTACTGAAAATTTGTAAACTTTGAATTGACGCTCTTTAGAGCAACTAGATCGATATGTAACACGATATTAAAATGAAATCCCAGAACTTCAAATGAAAGATCTCATTTGGCAGCTCTACACATCAGTGTTGCCATTTTCTGTGCTATTTACATTTTTTTTGTACTATTTTACTAATTGCCAAAAAAGAAAAAAAATTCAGTGAAGTGCGACTTTGACCCGCACATGAAGGGTTCGGACCAGGGACATAACAGTTATAAGAGAAATGACAAAAAGGTTATATTTAACCATTAAAATTGATTAATTCAAATAATGGTTATAATCAACGATTATCGTAAGATATATTTCTGTCCAAACTAGTTTGAACAAAATAAGTATATTTAATTTTCATAATTTTTTTTATATCAACCTTGAAATTATTATTGTTATTATTGTTATTATTATTATTATTATTATCATTATTACCCTTTTTGCGATTAAATGTCGAATTATAAAAATATCAATTGTCAACACTAATAATGTGCGCGACAAAAAGATACTTTTGTAGCTTATATACGAATCTGTCATAAAATCAAACGTACGAGGACTTGTGTCAACCTTTTTGAAATTTAAATTACTTACTTGCTTTTCTACCTTTGAACTTAAAACAACCAAATCAAAATTTGTAAAATAAATCATTGGAAAAAATTTACTTACATAGTGTCATCATTACAAAGGGAATTCAAGGTGAGCACCACTCTCAACCAAACTCATATATAAAATAAAAGTCTAATACGTTTCTTTTATTTTCCCTTATCCCCGATAATTATAATCATCACCCTTCGAGTGATTATAATTAAAAAATATCCCTCTTTTCAAGTGCTCAAGGAAATTTATCATAGCTCCCTCTTCACCGCAACCAACTACAGGGATATTTCTTAATAATAATCCCAAGATTATTCAATTTCATTTTGGTTATTGTAACCAATTAAAGTGACAAATATATTTGTCTGGTTACAAATAACTATTATAGCAACCAAAAAAATTTTTTGGTTACCAATAACAATTATTTAAAGAATTTAAATTTTTTGGTTATTGCTACCTAAAATACGGTATTTTGGAAAATTATTGAACGACTTCTACCTGTATCCGATATGTGAAACAAAATTTTTTCGAGACGTTTTTAAATTTTAAGGCTTCAGGATTTATTTGCAAATTTCAGTAAGTTTTGCGAATCAGGTAATTTTAAATAAAACTTATTGCTCTTGTGCATAACTTTAATTTTTTAATTTTAATTTGATTGAAAATTTTCGCGAATTTTCCAATTTTTTGGCATTCCTCATAATATCACTTAACAATTTCGGGGTTGTTTGCAGTTTTGTCCCAATTTTCTCGATAAAAGTGATTTTAAGCCAAATCTTGCCATTTTTCCGATTTTTAATCCATCTATCTATTTGATGTTAGAAATTTGGTGCGAATTTTTATAATTTAGCAATTTTTGCAGTAAAAGTGATTTTTCACAATTCTTTGTTTTATTGCAGTTTTACTATTTATAATAAGCATCAGACTTGGATATATTTTTGATGTTACCAAGTTTTTGCGAATTTTCGCAATTTTTTGCATATGAGATTATTTTTGATACTTAAAATCTACGGATATTTTTTTACAGGTATTCACATTTTTGCAAGCTTTCTGGATTAATATATATTGTTACGTTTTTCTCTCTATAAAAACGCTTTTCTGTAGATCCGAAGATTTGCAAATGAATACAAGAGCCGAGTGTAGTAATTAGGGTTAAGAATGATACAAGTTTTATTTACAAATACACTTAAACTAAATTAATCAAGAGCTTATATAAACTAATACAATTTAAACTAATAATTTGCACACAAATATTCACAACTGGTTACCACTACGCCTTCCTCGCTGTAGTTTACGCACGTCTCTTAGCTGGCTGCGCAAGTATTCACGTGACACCTCTTTGTCTGCTACTCGGCACTTACGAGACTCACTCCGCCATCACTCACAGTTGATACACCAATACCTCTTTGTCTGCTGCTTGTCACACACGGCACTCACTCTGCCGACACTCAGAGTTGATACACCAATAAAGACTCATTGGCTTTAGTTACAACCTTACACACGTCTATTCGCTGCGCTGTTCCCTTTATTCCAGTCGACACGATAGACTTCACAATAATCTCAATTCCACGACAGACTTTGCTGTCACTATAGACTGTCCTATAGTTTCTCCTTTACTCCAACTCACGTGTAAAGTACAGACTGCTCTTAACTATCAACTCACCACTGCATCGCAGACTATTATTAATTCACAACTTAATTATCAACTGACTTGTTCACTCGCAACTGACTAACTGGTTCGCAACTAACTTGTTCGCAACTGACTCACAACCGCAACTAACTAACTCATTGGCTGCGTCACGTCTTTTTATATTTAACACAAATACTACTAGAAGTTTCAAGCAATGTCTAGACGATGATTATCATCTTATATGCTGTTTGTCCCAAATCACACTGTGCAAGTCTTATTGCTAAGCTGATTAGTTTCAGGGAGAGAGAGAGAGACGAGGGGAACAGCAACGTTTCTTTTCCCCTCGTCTCTCTCTCGTAATAAACTAATCAGCTTAGCAATAAGACTTGCATAGTGTAAATAGGGACTTTACAAAGTGCCTAATTAAGTTCATGTGGTAACTATGTACATACATGTGTATATGCATACGTGTGTACATCATTAACTAAGCAATACACGGTGGTTGTTTATCTTTTGCTTTTCGTTTGAATTGGCATGTATGTATGTGTGTAAATATGTGAATCTTCTTAATAAGCAGACGCTTTTTGTTGTTGCTTTCGCTTGTTTACGTTTAATGCTGCGCATGCTTATTTAGTTGTTTGCTACTATTCTAGACTATTCTTTGCTTTGACCCTGTAGGAATATTTTCGCGTAACACTTACATTAACCCTGTTGGAATATTTTTGTGTAGTGCTGCCTAACCTTGTCGACGGCCATTTTCGTAACAATATGTTGTAAGCCTATTCTCGAGCTATTGCCTTTTTGCGGTCTATATAATCAGTTTTTGGAGATATTTTCCATTATTTTAATCCCTTGCGAATTATTATATTTTTTTTTTTGCAATAGATAATGTTTGGTAATAATAATAATTGGACATTTTGTCGAAAAGTGAAAAGTAAAATAACTAGTTTAAATACCTCAATTACTACATTTATGAAATTGATAAATATTTATTATAAAACTGCCCGTTTTGTAAGCTTTGCCAAAGATATTTAAATTTCTTGTCCTGCATACCCCTTACAAATGCTTCTTTTACATATAAAATACGGTATTTTAGGCTGCAATGACCAAAAAAAATTAAATTCTTTAGATGATAGTTATTGGTAACCAAAAAAAAATTTTTGGTTGCTATAATTGTTATTCATAACCAAAAAAAATAAAAAATATTTCTCACTTAAATTGGTTACAATAACCAAAATAAAATATCTCTTACGATAATGGTTAAAAATAACCCAAACAAATAAAATAAAACACATTTTTCAGTAACCTTTCCATTTCAAATAAAAAAATAACAATTATTTTCGGTCCCTGGTTCGGACACTAGAGATGTAATTCAACACGAACTTTAGCCTATATAACAAATAGTTTTGGCTTTTTTTTAGTTTTTTTTCGGTTTTGAGCGTTTTTTTAGTTTTGGCGTTTTTTCGGTTTTTGGCGCTTTTTTAGTTTTGGCACGTTTTTCCCAGTTTTGTCGATTTTTTCGGTTTTTGGCGTTTTTTTCATTTTGGCGATTTTTTTCATTTTGGTGATTTTTTTCATTTTGGCGATTTTTTCCATTTTGGCGATTTTTTTTCATTTAGGCAATTTTTTTAGTTTTGGCGATTTTCTTCATTTTGGCAATTTTTTAATTTTTTCGATTTTTTCGGTTTTGTCGATTTATTTTAGTGTTAGAATTTTTTTTTAATTTGTTATTTTTTTTCGTTTTAGCGATTTTTTTTGGTTTTTGGTGATTTTTTTTTTTTTTTTGGTTTAGCGGTTTTATAATTTTCGAGTTTTTTTAGTTTTACCGTTTTTGAAAATTTCAAGAGTTTGCCTCTTACGGTTTCCAAGATACAGAAAGTTGTCAAAATTACATAGTCAAAATTGCATTAACTGATAGAATACTCTTTAATTAAATTTTTTTTAAATTTTAGTGTTAATTGTTGTAGTCGCTTACGATAAAATCGAAAATAAGGCTCGATATGTACATACAATTGTATGTATATTACATGGGATTTTAAATTTTTTTCGTTGCTCGTTTTGGAATACCCTTTAATTTTTAACTCTCATGTATTTGTTGCTGTAGCGGCCAAGGTTCTACATACTGTTCTGTTCAAATTTCAGGTCCGTAGCTCTTACTTTTCCTGAGAAAGTAGCCAGTGACGGACAGACGGACAGCGTACCGAAAACAATAGGGTTCCGTACACCAAAGGTGAAAAGGTGAAATACTGTTTTTATATGAACTTGTTCATTCATTATGATATAAATTCATCAGATGTCCATACAAAATTAAAGAAAAAATAAATTAAGAAAGAAGAAATATACTAAATATATACTTCGTCCTAGAAAAAGCTTGCTATCAAAAGATTGATTTCCCGCAATTCATATTGTTTTCGATACTCATACTGCCAGTTTATAGAAGTCATGTAAAAATTCTCGGCTGTCTATTTATAATGAGAGTGCTTTGTTTTTGTTTTTAATATAAATAGGCAGACGAGAATTTTCGCATGGCTTCTATGAACTGGCAGATAAGTTCTGATTTAGGAACTTCATTTTACATTTTTTCAAAATAAAAATATAATTTAATTGAAAACTTAAATTAAAACGCGAACTCAAGACAAAATAAATCAATTTCTTTGGCTAAACCCATACAGTTCGAATAAAACTCATGACGCAATTTATTTTTCAAAATGCAATATGCAAAAATATACTTTAAAGTATAAAATATGCACTAACAAATCGATGCCAAAATCCATAAAAAGTTCTAAAACGTATCTTATCTTATCTCCGCATTAATACTTCACACCAGAAAAAACATGCAATTGCATATTTGCGGTTTCAATGTATATTAACATTATGCCTTCAAGTACATATACTTATTTATACAAATTGTTTTTTGTTTGGAATTGTTCCCCGGGAAAAAAAATCTCCTGGAATTTTATTCATAATTGCCTTCATATTCATTATGATTATGTTTTGATGTAAATAAGAATATCGTTTGTTGAAAAGTTTTTGTACTATTTTATTTCATTTTGTACTATTTTTGCTTAGTATTTGTACAATTTTCATTTGGTGGCAACACTGCTGCTTGCATACATACATAACGTTACCATAGTATAGAAAGGCCCTAACTCATTTTATTTTTGAAATTGAGTTTTTTGTATATTTCAATAGAAGAATATCTAATGTATCGAAAAGTGCAAAAAGCTCGATTTCGAAAAAAAATACTGAGTTAGGGTTTTTCCGTATTATCTAAGGTAACGATATACATGTTTTCTTTGTGTTATTTATTTTTTTATTTCAGGTATTACTTATGATGTCGGCTTGTATATAGTATTGTATTATTGTTATTAAATCATTTTTATTCATTATCATAAAAAATTTTTGCAAAATGTTAAACAGTTGAAAAGTCTTTTATTTTTGGGTCGAATTTGCCAATGTGATTATGTATTTTTTTTTAAATTAAAATACTTTGAGTATTTCCTTTTGGTGTTAAATAATCGTGTCGTGTGTATCATATTTCCAACATATGCATGCATTCCTTTATAATGAGTGTGAAAAAACACAGTTCGAACAAAAAATAAAAAATAAAAATAGTAATAACAAGAAAACACAAAAATACATACATACATACATACATATTATTTCTTATATACTCAAGGAGAATATCTCAAGTTTTTTCCAAATAAAAAATCTTAAAAATTATACGCATACTTGAATATACATACATACATATATACGCACATACACAGAAAAAAATAATTTGTAAATACAATTAATTTTTTTGTTATATCAATTAAATAATTAATTGATTTTCAACCTACAACGATTTTTGTAAATACAATTAACGAAATTGTAAGTTGAAGGAAAATCTTAAGAATATTTTCAATTTAAATATATCAACAAATAATTTGTTGAAATTTATTTTTTTTTCAACATTTATTTTTGTTAAATTTCAAAGTTATTTCAATTAAAGTTATTGTTATATTAACAATGTGAATTGTTGAATTTCTGTATCATAATTGTTATATTAACAAGCTTTTTTTATACACAATCACAATCCTCGAAATGATTTTTTGCTTGTCTGCGAAAAACAATAAACGTCTTTTGGCGGGGTTGAACCGGCAACATCAACACTAATAAACTGACTCACTTACCTCTCAGCTAAAGAGCAACACTTCAGTAAATACGCAAATGATGAATACACTCAAAATATGATTTCTTGTTTCTTCTACATGTGCGCATTCCGTTACGATATAATTTAACAAATAATTTTGTTGAGTAATTTAATTGACTACAAAAACTTAAATTTCTTATATAAACAATGATGATTGTTAATTTTAAAATTAAATGTTAGCAATTTGTTTTGTTGGTTGCATTTCGATGATATTTTTTTCTGTGTACATATGTACATTTATCATTATATTTGCCACCGACTTCGAATGACACTATATTTAATGCATGTGAAATTTTCAGAGGCAAGGTCACGCCCATTTTTGCAAATATAAGTGGTCCCACCCACTTATCAGAGTTCAAGGTGTCTGTCAAGTTTCGTAAGGATCGGCATGTGAAGAGCCCAAACTGTTTGCCAAGTTTCGTGGGTATCGGATAAGCAGTAGTACATATAATTTAATACTAAACTTAAATGGGTGTGGCCCTGCTAACTTTTTTAAATCCAAGATCGTCTCATTTTCAGAGCTCAGCGTGTGTGCTAAGTTTCGCAAAAATCGTTTAATTAGAATTACGTGAAATATAATATTCAATTTCAGTGGGCGTAGCTCCGCCCATTTTTTCAAATTTTTTCAGATTGTGTTATTACTGAAGACCAAGGGGTGTGCTAAGTTTCGTAGCGATCCGACGAGTTAAAATACATAAAATCACAACAACAAATTTAATTGGCTTTCGATTTAATTTTCTCCGAAATTATATGAAGTCAATAGTTTATGCGAACAAACTATAGCACCTTTGGACGGATTGAAATACAGTATTTTAATTGAATTGATTCTTGGCCACACACTTCATAAACTGAATTGAAAGATTTTCATTCAACTATCAAATTTATATTTTTTTTCACAAACAAAGATTTAAAAATTCAAAACTTCTGTTGTATTTATTCATTTATTTTTATATTTTATATTTAGAATTCAATCAAATTAAATACAATTTTATAAATACATAACTTTTTCTATACAAAATAAAGCTACAAACATAAATTTTGACAGCTAATCAAGAGACTCGAACACACACAGCACAATCGAATTGAAAGATTTACTAGTCAACATGAAAAATCAAAATCTTTTGATTTTTCTTCAACCAACTCGACAACTGCCAAACTAATCAATTGACAAAGCCATACACGCTTTGATTTGGACAACAACCGACTCAATTGAAAATTGAATTGAATCGTGTATGGGCTGCTTTACAAATCAGTGCCAAGATGCTAACAAAGGGGCTTGAAAAAGTGTTAGGAAACCCTTGCTTTTATTTCAAATTACCTTTACAAAATCCCCTATCAAAATTGCTCGATCGATAATATAACGTAAATTTTTGGACCCCCATAAATGAGATTTGAAATAAGGCATTAATAGCTTAATAACGAATAAAAGTAGACCTATGAAAGAGCCTATTCTATTCATGTACATAAAAAACCACAGATTTAGAAACCTTTATTAATTCCCGTACCATTTTGCGAGTATTAATGCACATACCCCTGCTGTGTTTACACTCAAAGAATTTTTAGTGTTTTTATGGGGACGTGTGTATGTTTGCATTTACATACATATGTAGATGTGTATCTGCAATTGAAATGCGCGCCAAAAGATAAAACCAACAAACGCAACAAAAATCGAAATCTTTATGTGCAAGAGTATTGGTGTTATTCACCATTCGAATTAACACACACACACACATACAGTACAATCGCTTTGCATGCTATTAACGTTGTGTTGTTGTTGTTTGTTTTGTTGTTATTGCTGCTGCTTTTATAGTTCATTTTGTAAATTCATTATAATCAGAATTTGATACACTTTAAGTAATATGAGATATCGTTATACGAGTAAAAGAAATAACACAAACGGAAAATGTTTTTTTCGTTTTTTAATTTTTGTTACATACATATGTACATACATACATACATATGTATATCTAAGTATAAGTATATGTATGAATGTATGTCTATTTATCTTCATCGCCATCATCATGTGCATGTGTTGGGAGAAAATCAAATTGTCTCTTTTTGATATATTGGACGCCACTTGGACGTCAAGCAGAAATATTGTTTGTATTTAAGTAAAAAGAATACAAATTAACAAAGTTTTAAATATCAATGTAACTTAAATACGTTCTTTAAATTTATAATTAAAATTTTTACTTCATTAAAAAGATAAAATAAACAAATCCATAGACATACACACACATACATATGTATGTATGTATATATATATATATATATACATACATTAGAGTGGCCGTTAGTTGTATGAAAAATTTTTTTGCTTGATTTCTCATATTCTCCTCCCCCAAATCGGTTCAGTTTTATGTAAAAAACACAAAAATTTCATAGCGATAAGTTGTGTTTAAGGGAGTGCGTTCGTCCCTCAAAGTTGGCCCTAAAGCCCATATAGGTATTCAAGGTAATGTTGTTTTTGGTTAGTTTTCTTTTGACTATATGTACATACATATACATATGTATGTATGAAATAATTTAATAGATATGTATAAGCTCTTATTGTACATGCTTAATAAAAATAATTTCCATATAAATGTAATTTTGCTATATAATATTTTTGGTATTTTGTTGGTTATTTGCTTTATTATTTTCTAAAAAATTAATTTTAGCAAACAACTTTCTTTGAGACTAATGTTGTTAACTAGAAGAGTTAAAATATTGCCATATGTCACATTCTTGTAAAATGATGTTTTTAAAAGATAGTCATATGCAAAAAATTACATTGAAAATGGGCTTGAAGGCCAACTTTGAGGGGCGGACGCACCCCGTTAAACACAACTTATGGCTATGAAATTTTTTGTATTTTTTTTTTACATAAAACTGAACCGATTTGGGGGGAGAGAGCATGCGAAATTAAGAAAAAGTAACGGCCACTCTAATATACATACATATGTACATCCATACCAACTTAGACTGAGGGCAAATTACGTACGACTCGGTTTTTCAACCGGGTTTAAAGTCCGTTTTTTTTTAAAATTCGGTTGTCGGTTTTTTCAAAATGTTGATTTTTCGAATGTCGAATAGTCCGTTTTTTTAACAATTTAAAAACCGGCTGAGTCGAATACTTTTCGATTTGTACATTTTGCATGTTTTGTTGATTTTCGTAAGTATTTTTTTAGTGTAAAAGTTCTAAGCTTTTTTAGAGCATGGCAACATTTACTGAAACATAAAATTTAAGAGAATTTATTTTATGAGGTAATATCAGAGGCGTATTTAATTGGCTTTATGGTGTGTAATGGATGTCAAAATACAGTTGCAAAAAGTGTTTTTCAGTTTTGTTGCCACTTTGCTTCACATTTTATATAGAAGTAGATATCCACCTTGTCCATACATTCATATGTATGTATATACCATTAAGGAATAAACTCTACATGCAACCATAATTTTTTGGGGTTTGAGGAAACTTGGGAAGAAATTCAAAAAATTAAATATTACAATATTTAGGTTGCTAATATATATGTTTATACAAAAAATAAAAAAATTAAAAAATAATTATAATTACAACAACATAATAGACCATATTTGGATGCCATTTGTTGACGGCTTGGTACCGGAAATCACAGAATTTTCAAACAAGTTGACGACATCAAACATTTTGCACGTATTTTTTTATGTATTTTATGCCTGTATGTAGACTTTTCTCCTTTGTATTTTTAATATTTTTGCTACTATAGGTGCTATAATTATTTTTTATTTTTTGTATAAACATATTTATAATTGGCATATTTAATTTTTTGAATTTCTTCCCAAAAAATGATGGTTGCATGTAGAGTTTATTCCTCAACTGTATATTATATATAAATAATTATGTACTATACATAAGTATATGAAGTTAATTTTTATGTTTTACCTTTAATTTCTGTATTTTTTATAGTATTTACATGAACTGTTAACCCTTTTTTTTATAAAGCAATTTAAAATCAAAACTTTTGTATAATAATTTTCTTACTAAAAAAACCGGTTGACCGGTTTTTCCTGAATTGTAAAAACCGAAACCGGGTTTTTCATAATTTCAAATATTCGAACTATTCGAAAACCGGTTTCTGGAAAAAGTCGAACAATCGGTCACCCTAGTATTTATGCACGGCGTTCGATTTCGAACAAAGTTTCATGCAATTTCACTTGTGTTTGTATGCAAATTTCGCTAGGTATCGAATGGCCCCTTATTTTTATAAAAAAGTGTAACTTGTAACGTTTCCAAAAAACTTATTTGTTGTGCTAAGCACGCTGCTCAAGCAGCATATCAGTCAGTAGACTTCAACCACATATCAAAAAAGCTTACAATAAAAATCCCAATGCTTATAGAGAAACTCTCAATAGATCAATTATAACTACAAAACTACAATCATAACACGTTAAGAAACTCTTTCGAAAATCAACAAATGTGTGGCAATAAAGAAAAAGTCTTAAAGGCCCAACTATAATATGAATAAGCTAGCTTAAGCAACTGTGCGGTTACATATAAAACGTATGCGGCAAACTATAATGTACTTAACAAACTTTTCGTCAAGTTTCGTCAAATGTCATTTGCTTAAGTAAAGTGCCAAACTGAACGCACATTCCGTAAGGAAACAACTGTTAGTGCATTTTTTTAACTCAAACAAGCAGCAGCAGAAAATATTCATTGATTTTAAATATTTTTTTATTGTTTCTTATTTTAAACTCAGAAAATAAAGCAAAACTTTTATTTCCATTGTTTGTTTTACAATACACATATACACACATGCACATGTATTTACTTATGTATATTCACTGTTGTACTTTTTAGTAGGCAAAACAAATAAAACAAGTAATAAGGTGACGGATATATTTATATGTGAATTTTTAATAGATTAGGACATTCTTTCAAGTTAGTTTGATTGAATTGCATTCATTTATGAGTTATGAGAAGAAACAAAATTAATACAAAATTATTGACAATACCTAGATGTGCAGCTGTGGCTAAAGAATACTTAAGTGCATGTAGGTACATTGTGGCCACCTAAAAGTCACATCTGAATTGTTTAAGCATTTGACAGACTTATCGTTCAATTCTGACATTAGCTTAAGCCAGCTTATTTATATTATAGTTGGGCCTTAAGTCATATTTTACTGTTTTGCAGTAAAGCAGTTTTAAGTTTTCAAGTCGATTTTCAGAAATGTATTTTTTCACAGTTAAATTGGGAAATTCTCTGTTAATATTTTGTTTTTTTGAGCAAATATCCTTCTATACACTATAACTAATACATTCAAGTTGAAATATGCCAAAGTATAACCAAAGTATAATTTAAATTAATAATAGTGTTTTCACACTGACATGGTTTTAATAAAAGTTGGTTTTAACATTAAAACCAACTGTTAAAACCTGGTTTTACCATACAAAATTGTTGTTGTTAAAACCATCTTAAAACCATTTTTGAATTGGTTTTAAGTTGGTTTTATGAAATGCAACCTTTGCTTAATTCAGTGCTGCCAAGTTAAAATGAATGGAAGCAGCTGATAATGTTTATGCCAGTGAATAACAATAAATGTGGCTTGTTGCTTGGCAGCAACTATAAACAAAATATTATGAAAAAAGAGTTTTTTTTGAAGGAAAACAACGAAAATATTTTCATTGACCTCTGGGAAGTAAAAATAGACAATATGACTGACATCGATCCGCCGATAAAAAAGTTTTATTTTGTGATGTATTTGTGAATTTTTTGATATACAGTAACTTGATTTCCAAGCACTTCTTCACTTTGTATTACTAGTTCCATTATTTTAAAATATTTATTTCGAATATATAAAATAATTTCCTTTTTACAACGCATTGTACAATTTCCGAGTTTTTCATACAAACAAAAACAGTTGTTGCACAGTTTGTCAAATAAGTGTTGTAAAAAGCAGAAAAAAATACAGCAACAAATACACGCAGGAGATTTATTTTATTTTTGAGCAAAGTTATTAGACAGTCTGTGAGTTAGAACCTGAATTTAACAAACTTGCAGTGTGAATGCAAAATCAGCTGTTTATGGTTTTAACGTTAAAACCAGGTCTTAATTATCAGTGTGAAAACACTATAAGCTTTTATTCCAAATGATATTAGAAGTCTGATATTAGTGCTATAACTTCCAGCAAAATAACAGAAATTAATTGAAATTTTGATTGAGAGGTGCTTTCGAATATGCAGATTACGGAGATACCATTAACTCAAAATCAGCTTATCTCGAATTAAACACTTTTCCCATTTTTGCCACAGACATAACAGTTTCAGGTGTAGCATGTTTCGTATTATTGATTCCAATGCCTAGTTAAATAGGGGTTCCTTATTTGCTTTAATGGATCAATTAAGAGAGTATCGGCTAAATGATTTTTCCATTTTTCGAAAATCAATTAAGCGGAAATTACTGTAATTATATATGAAAATATGTTCACACAATCAGAAAAAGTTAATCACGAATACTTTTTTGATTATTTTCATGTATTGAAAAAAAAAAAGATTTACCACAATAAGCATATGTGACCTTCTCCGAGAAAATGGACCTAGTGTGTGAAAATGAAGTTTTGAGAAAAACGCATTTAAAGTTTCATAACGCATTATCACTTTGAACACGCCTTCAGTTGGGAGATGCGATTTGGTATGGTTAGTTATAATTAAAACCAAAAAACCAAATAAATTTTTATCTGAAATCTAACTCATTTCATCTTTTTCTACATCATTTTAGGTACCAGAATCCACCCTTAAGCCCAAACACGGTTTTTTGACACACTAGGTCACTTTTCTCGGAGAAGGTCACATATACTGTACATGTTAGTACAGGGTGGGCCAAAAGAAACCAAGGGGTGTAAAAGTTTAATAACTTTTTTGTTTATTAACTTTTTTTTATTTTTTCTTTCAGATTATATAATATACAAAATGGAAATTTTTTTACACTAAGTATGAAAAATGATGTCTGTTAAATGACCACCGTTTTCAGCTTCGCACTGATGGGCTCTTTTTAGAGCATTTTCCATAACATCTTTCAAAACTTGTGGCTGTAGCGTTCGAATTTCTGCAACAATGTTTGCCTTGAGTTCAAGGATTGTCTCTGGCTTGTTCACATACACTCGTTCCTTCAAAAAACCCCAAAGAAAATAGTCGGGTGCTGTCAAATCTGGCGATCGCGCTGGCCAAATAATTTCCGAATTTCGAGAAATTATTCGCTCTCCAAAAATTTGACTTAAAAGTGCCATTGTGTCTCGGGCAGTATGGGCAGTGGCTCCGTCCTGCTGAAACCACATACCAGGTCTGTTTTCAAGAGCAGGACGTAAAAAATTTTCTATCATAAACCGCTCTCCATTTACGGTTACAGCACTTCCATCTTCATTCTCGAAGAAGTAGGGCCCAATGACATTTTCAGATGTGATCCCACACCATACTGTACACCTGATGGGGTGCAATTGGCGTTGATGAATGGCTCTTGGATTTTGAGAACCCCAGAACCTACAGTTCTGCTTATTAACAAAGCCATTCAAATGAAAATGAGCTTCATCACTCATAATCAAATTTTCAATAAAGTTGATTTCATTTCTGGCCAACTCTTGAAATTTAACTGCAAAATTTAGACGTTGCCGATGATCTGCGGGTTTTAATTCTTGGACCAATTGCACCTTATATGGGTAAAACTGTAAATCTTTTTTTAAAATGCGCCGTAGTGACGTACGAGACATTTCTAGCTGAGCAGAACGCCTTCTGCCAGATGTTTCTGGTGCTTCGTTAACACTTTGCTGTACTCGTTCAATATTTTCCGCAGTGCGACTTAAACGTGGTCTACCGGTTCGAGGCAAATCTCTTACGCTGCCATGTTGGTGATGACGATTAACTAAGCAACGAATCATCGCTTCAGAGGGTGAAATTCTGACGTTAAAATGTCGACGATATGCTCTTTGCGTTAAAATAATTGATCTCTGGTTTAAATAATAAAATTCTATTGTTCTGGTTCTCTGTTCAGTTGTGAACCTCTCCATTATAAATTCTCCAAGTGTTATCTATATAATCTGAAAGAAAAAATAAAAAAAAATTAATAAACAAAAAAGTTATTAAACTTTTACACCCCTTGGTTTCTTTTGGCCCACCCTGTATTATGTAGTTTGGTGCGAAAATAATTCTAATTAAAATCTTAAATCTATTGCAATACACCGAATACTTATGTGATGGCAAAAAATACCCGTAAGTTCACTTCAACTTTGTATACCAAGTCAAACATGGGGGGCTTACAATTATTTATTTTATTTGTTTTTTTTTTTGCAAAAGTACAAATGCACACATTTTCTCTCGTGATTTTATCGAATGTAATTGGATCCAGATATAGAAATTAAATACATATAAACAAAAAATAAATAATATGTAATAATAAAGGGTGTTCCAACAAGAACGCAAGATTAAAATTTGGCGCCATTCGAAGTGTCATTGTTTGACATTTGAACAATTTTTATTGTTTGCTAGTAGAAGGTACGAGGTTAGTAAAAATGGAGCGCTATACGAATGAACAACGCATTCTCATTGGGAAATTGTTTTACCAAAATGGTGAAAGTTTTGCGGCAACAGTTCGCAAATTTTCGATCAATTTGGGGTCACAATAATGCTCCAAAAGAGTCAACTGTAAAGACATTAATGGATAAATTTGCCAAAACTGGGTCTGTTAGTGATGTAAAGACAACAACGCGCTTTCGACCAGGTCGATCGACCGAAAATGTCGCAGCTGTACGTGATGATGTCGCTCAAACGCAGGTCAAGCGCAAACAGTCAATGGTGTTCGGTATCGTGAAATGATAACCAGATTTTTCGTGCCTAGAATTGAAGAAATGAATGTGGAGGGCATGTGGTTTCAACAAGACGGCGCCACATGTCATACAGCCAGAGAAACAATTCAATTGCTACATCAGTCATTTCCCGGTCGTGTTGTTTCGCGTTTTGGAGACCAGAATTGGCCACCTAGATCGTGCGATTTAACACAATTAGCCTTTTTTCTTTGAGGGTTTTTGAAGTCGATGGTTTACGTGAATAAGCCGCCGACGACCCAAGCCTTAAAAGAGGAAATTGGACGCTGCATTAATGAAATATCGCAGCATTTATGCCAAACGGCCATTGAAAATTTCATTAAAAGATCGCGTGTGTGCCAGCAAAGCCGCGGCGGCCATCTGCCCGATATGTTGTTCCACACATAAGCTCATTCTGTCTACTTTACGATATAATAAAGTTTCACGATTTTTTTTTTAAATATCTGTGTTTTATTTAAAATTTAAATCTTGCGTTCTTGTTGGGACACCCTTTACATACTCGTATGTGAAAATGAACATGAATAAACTAAAAGCGACAACGAAAACGGCAACGCCAACTGCAGCTATTACGAATAAGTAACAAAATAAATATGAACAAAATCTAGCGAACGAATTGCATAAAATCTTTTACACTCAATAGATTTATCGTTTTTATTGTTAGCTTTTTACAATGAATGGTATTTAGTATTTGCAAGCAAGAATAGTATCATATTAGTAAAAAAAAGTATATAAACGAATTCTAAATAACTAAGTTATAAAGAATTTTATTTCGGACCAGTTTTTCAAGCATTCTTAAGGTACGGTCAGTCACACTTGTCAAACATTTGCCCAAAAAAGAGTAATCAACAAACACTAATGAGAAAATATTTGATCCAGACACTTGTTCGTCATATTAAACAGTTTCGAACACAACTAACTTTAACTTGACAAACTGTCTGAATTGAAGGATTTTTCATTATAATTTAGTGGTTACGCTTTTTTTTGGCAAATGTTTGACAAGTGTGACCTGACCGTACCTTTAGCAATTTTCAGCACAAGTTTGTTCTCAAATTCTTCAAAGTGCAATACTAAATCGTGTGTTTTTGCGGAGTCTCTTGTGGATTTTTCTCAATTAAAATGCAGCAATTTTTTTTCTTGACATGCACATTGGGTCAACTTCCAGCAGAGATTTGTATGGAAAATTTTCCATAAAACTTAAACTGATATCTGGAGCGTTACTCTCTATTACGATGAGTAAAAAAAATATAGTATAAATCGAACGATTGATTAATTCGTTTTCGCATTTGCCTTTCGCATCTTATATTTTTCTTTTCGCAAGTCCGGCAGCACTGTAATGCAAAAGCGTCTGCCAAAATCTTGTTCAATAAACACAATAACACCTTTATCAAATCTATCTCTTAAGATTCTCTTCCCAACAAAAATTTCTCCTTGCTGGAAGAATTTTTGTAAGGGAGACAACGAAACGGAAGCACCCAGTGGTAAAAATATAAATTACGTAATCGATGATATCAGTAATACTTAGTAGCAGTCAGTGGTGATTCGTTCGCTTATTTTGCTATTTTGATTTAACATAAAATTGTCATAGGACGCGTAAGTGGTGCGCTCTCGCTTACAAAGTAATTCACGATGTCAGTACGTGTCACTATCATTGCACTTACATCGACAGTGGAGTTGTAAGGGAGCATGATAAAAATTTAGCCTAAAAGTAGACCAGTATTTTAATTTTGTTTTATAACAAACTGTTTGTTTTAATCAATAAATGAACCCCTGCTTACGTTGTAATCGAAGTTATAAGTAACACATGATATGTCAGATTACACGTACATTACAATCCAACTACTTAGATTGCTCGCTTACGATGTCATACTGACGTCAGTGATTATTATCGAAGTACTTCGCTTAATTTACCGCTGGGCACTTCCAATTGCGCTTTTATAATGCATGATTTTTGTTCGCAGTGAGCCCCTGAAGTGGGGTACACATTATCGAACTTGGGTGACAGTCAAAAATTCATCAGTTTTGAATAATAGTGTTGGTTGTTCAGACTATCGATCATGTTCGACGCTCAAACCCTCATTCAAAAGAAAAATTGGACACACAAACACAGGAAAAACACAACTGAATGCGCATTATGCAAACAACATTTTTTTATAATGAATTAATGTTAATGTTTTTAATTTTAATGTTTTCTTATCTGTAACAACTCCTCGAACGATTTTGTGTTAATATTTTGTCTTTAACAATGCACAGTGCCTTGCATTTCATAAAAATATGTAAATTTCTTAAAAAAAATTATTTTCCGCGTCCATCTTGTGTTATTTATGTTACAAAAATATCCCTTGACTGACGCTTTTTGATTCACACTATCAGTCAAAAACCAATATTGCCGCTGACTGTCACTCAACCACAAAAAATTCTGTGGTTGACTGTTGCCTGACGAAATTCGTGTTCACGCTATCGCTCAATGTAAAATTTTAGCAAAACTGTCACTCATGTTCGATGGTGTGTACCCAATTTAAAAGCAAATAAATCATACACTAGGGGTATACGTGTGATATGTGTACCACTGTTGGGATTTGTGGTACAATTGTACCAAATTTGGTACAATTACATTTGAATTGGTACACTGGTACACTTTATACTTCAGTGGTACAATTTGAAAAAATTTGCGCTTTTCATTACAGAACATAGTTGCCTAACACTGATCATAAGTACCAAAATTTGCAACATTGGTAGTTTAAGCTCATATTTTTTTTGTTTTTTTTGATAGAACTTGTCCCAGTTCTTTATGGCAGGTACAGACTTAGCAACGTGTTTATGCAACCAGGCAGGTTGCATTGTCGGTTGCACAGTAGTAGTAGTCTTGCTTATATAAATATATAAAATATAAAAATGATTTTATGTTTATAGGTTGCACTCTAGGTTGCAGTGTCGGTGTCAAAGTGTGCAGCATGTAATATAAACGTGTGGCGGAAACACTGTACAAAGTGTGTACCCACTATTAGACTTTGTATGTATACTTACATATATGTGACCTTCTCTGAGAAAAGGGACCTAGTGTGTCAAAAAACGGGTTTGGACTTAAGAGTGGATTCTGGTACCTAAAAGGGCGTAGAATATGATGAAATGCGGTTTTCTCATAACTTCATTTTCATACACTAGGTCCCTTTTCTCGGAGAAGGTCACATGTATATGAAAACCTGTTTTGATCGATAGTATTAGTTAATTTCTTTATGTTTTTGTTTTTAATAAATGAAAAATTGTTATGGTTAGATTTTGGTGCAATTGATGTTAATTTGGTACAATTTTACCATTTTCATGGTACAATTTAAGAATAGCCATATCCCAACACTGATGTGTACACTGTATACTCGTATAATAATAGTGTACGGTTCGTGTACGATCGTAGAACATATTTTAATGATGTCGCTTACGTTAGTTCTTCTCGGAATGCAATTCATTGATTCTAACAGCTTTTAGTGATTCTAAATGTCGAATATTTTTTTCTGGATCGCTATTTATTTTAGTCTTTGTAAAATCTCGCAAAGAGGCTTAACTTTAGGTTACTTTACAGGCTGCAAGTTTCGTGAGAAACCGGCGGCTCACTTAGGTATTGAATGGTCCCATTGTGCTGCTTAACTTTACTTTTTATCCGACTGCACGACACAAAGAAGGGTATTGTGTTTATCAGCCTATGTATGTATGTATGTACGTATGTGTGCTACTTTGCGGCACTATATAAACCGATCACGTGGACCGATTTTGATGACTCTTACATCAATCGATTTGTCTTAATACTGACTAAAGATATGAAATTTTGTAAATATGAAAAAATAAAAAGTCGGCGACCTCTCATGATTTTTCATTTCGAATGACCATTTAGTTTATTGAACGGTTCAAACATGGTCGCAGTCGGGAGTTTTTATTTTTTTAATTACTACTTGTTGAAATATGTATATTATTTTTACATATTTTCACATTTCTGTCACATTGCTGTCAAACTTCGCCATATTTTGTTTTATACGGTCAAAGTTGCTTCTTATAAAAAAAATCAGAAAGTTTTAGCGAAAGCGATAGAGAGTACCAAATTGGCGTCTTATCGCATTTAGCTTTCGCATGGAAATTGTTTTCGCATTTTTTTTTTCTATGTATTTAGCACAAATAAGATAAATTCAGTAAAGTGCGACATTGACTCGCACACGAAGTGTTCCATACTGAAATTAGATATCTAATACTATACGAATTTAGAAATTTTTTTCGTTTTTAGGATTTTTTCGGTTTTTGGCTTTTTTTTAGTTTTGGAGTTTTTTTTCGGTTTTTTGGCGTTTTTTTAGCTTTGGAGTTTTTTTGCCTCGTTGGTATTTTTTCGTTTTGTCGGTTTTTTTTAATTTTGTAGATTTTTTCGGTTTTTGATGATTTATTTTGGTTTTAGAGATTTTTTTTTAGTTTGGCGCTTTTTTCGTTTTGGCGAATTTTTCGATTTTTATAATTTTGGGATTTTTTAGTTTTAGCGCTTTTGAAAATTTCTTACGGCTTCCAAGATACAGCAAGTTGTCAAAATTACATAGCCAAAATGACATTAACTGATAGAATACCCATTAGTTTTGATTTTTTTTTAAATTCCAGCGTTAATTGGTGTAGTCTGCATAAAAATATGCACACTAACCTTGAAAATTTCAAGTGTTTATACATATCGAGCCATAACCGCTAAAATAGCTTAAGCGACACATTTTTGGACTTCGTTTTTTTTTACGAAAATCGACTATTTTCGATCGCAAATAATAAATTTTTGTCAAAAATTGAAGTTTGAAAATTATGTCGCTTAAGCTATTTTGGCGGTTATGGCGCATTATATCTATGACAATAAGGAAAAATTGCTTGAGTCATATTTGACTGTTTTGTAGGAGAGCAATTTTAAGCGTTCAAGTCGACTTTCAGAAATTTATCTTTTTTTTACAGTTAAATTGGGAAATTTTCTATTAACCTTTACTTTTTTAAGCAACCATCCCTCTACAAACTAAAAGTAATACACTTAAGTTGAAATATACCAAAGTATAACCTAAATTAAGCTGTTTTTCCAAATAAGATTAGAAGTCTAAAAAAGATAAGCCGCAAGTCATTTTGCTACAACTTCTTGAAAAAATACACAAATTAATTGAGATTTTGACCAGGAATATGCAGATGACGGAAGTACCATGAACTCAAAATCAGCTTATCTCGATTTAAGCACTTTTTCCTCTTTTGCCACAGATACATATAATTGTCTATATATCACATTAAGATTCCAACATTTTTCGTTGCTCGCTCTTACGGCTCTCGAGAAAACAGCCAGTAACGGACAGACGGACATCATAGCGAAAACAGTAAGTTTTCTTTTCCCCTTTGGTGTACGGAACCCTAATAAAAGAATTTGAGTTACGAGTACATACACATAAGTGAACTATTCTTTACAAATTCCGTTTCTATTTACCTAACTTTTATTTTAATTTAATGAAGTATTTCAAATATTTTAGGTAATGACAAGAGTTTATTTATGGCTTGGGGCTATACAATCAATGGTTTTTGTCCTTATAAAACTTATTGGATTTTCCAATCATTTTAATATTTTTAAATCACCATTAATGACATTGACCATTAAAATATAACAGACAATTTAGTCACCCAAAGCAATATACATACATATGTACATACGATGTACTACACATGCATATATATATACATATGTATATACATACATACATGCAAATATACTTCTATGTATGCACTCCAATGATGTAACTAACCTTTGCTTGAGAAATTTTATAACGTTGAGAAAAATTATTTCAAAAGTAGATATTATTACTCTTGCTGAGAAAATTGTACTTACATTATTTTTTTTTATTTTTTTTTTCGAAAGTCTCAAGCACAAGCCCAAAAACTGATATTTAATATCAATGTTACAATATTCACCACACACACACACGCACACAGTTTTACTTCATTATTTACAATTTCTTACAAATATCCAAACAATGTAAAAGTATAAGCAATACTAAAATATTAAATTGCACAAATATCTTTTAAGTACACACATACACATTTAAAAACTGAACACACACACACATACATACATTCATATATACAATTTAAAAAATAAAAACAAACAAACTAACGTCATTTAAGAAATGAAAAGATGGACGATATTTAATCCTAAGCTATCGATATTCGATTACATTCTATGTCAGCATATTCTATCTATCTCTAAATAACAAAAACATTTATGCTAGTTTTTCGCAGCGTACAAAATATCCAATGTACGAGTTTAACGAGTGCGACAGCACTCGAGCAAATATATGTGAATATACATACATACATATATATTTTCCCAATAATAAGGGTATTCTTGTTGCAGGTTGTATGCGCATGAATGTGATATTGAAAATTCAAATTTTGAACAGGCAAGGAAGGAAATATTCTGGGACTTGGTACAAAACTATTATGGTGAAAATTTAAACTAAATCGTACAAATCTAAGTCGTGCCCCATTACGGTCAATGTTAAAATTTTGCAAAATTCACCGATTTACTCGTACCAGCCGTTGGCTACAAAATTCGTCAATCTTAAACCAATTCATCTGAAAATCGACGAAACTAAATATTCTAAATTCGAATTCGTGTGGTTATGTCCTAATACAGTAATACTCCTAAAGCATATACATTTGGACAAAATCTAGTAGATTTCCCATACAAAATAAACTCTACATCGTCACTAGATTTAGTCAAAGTCGGCTTAAAATCTTGTAGAAACGTTGTTTTTTTTAAATGTGTTTTAAAAAGCCAACCTGTGCACTTTAAAGGTCTATGAATTGGCTAAATTGCAGTTGTTTGGTTGTAGTTTTGGAAACTTTTTTTGGTTAATGGGTTTTGTTTTAAAATAAATAAAAATTAAAAATCTTGATAGTTGTAAAAAAAAATATGGGGCATTTACACCTGCAGATTTTAATAAAAATCTTTATACCGTTTAGACCCATGAATAGTGTTTTTCATACGGGAGGGAAATCCCGGTAAATTTGTGCGGGGATTCCCGGGATTTTTTTGATTTTATTATGGCAACTTTAGTTTGCATATACAAATTCATTGATTAGTGTCGTTATTAACTTTATGAATGCGATGGTGTAATAATAAGGTGATGGCACTAGCACAATAGCTAAAACCTTACAACAATTAAGGTGGAAGTACATACCACGCGTTACGCGGCAACGCTTTTTTGGCTTGTTAAACGTTTAACGCTATACAAATGGAAAGTTATACAACACGCTTTTGAGTTTTTTTTTGGTGTAAAATTTAAAGCCTTTGCCGGCTATTTTTTGTCTTGCATTTTCGTTTTATTTTTCTTTAAATATTTAATGCATTTTTATCCATTGTTTAATACAAAAATTAATTTCTTATCATTTTTGTGTATGTTAGCTTAAGAATCTGGTAATACTAGCTGTCATTTTGTATACAACGCATGAAAGTTGAAGAATATTTAACTTGCCTTATGAAAACACACTATTTCAACTTTTTTGACAGCCGCATGTATCGCATTAGCGCATTGAACGCGAGTTACGTACTTCCACCTTTAAGGCCGAGTTTATCTGGCACACAAGTGCTGTGAGACTTAGGGGCCTTTATTTACCAAAAGCGGAACGCGACGTTCAAAATTTAATTCTACAACAATTCATAAAAGTAAAAACAGAAATGCGCAAGGCAATAAAAGAAAAATTACAAAATAATTACAGATTCTCTTTGGTAAAATGAACGATTCTATTAATGCTCTACTAAAGTTCTATTCCCAAGCAAATATTTTGGAATATTTTTTTAATAACATAATTTGTTTCTTTTTGCGTTATATCAATGCATTTGGCCTTGGATTTACATATAATATTGATATTTATGCATTACTATTATATAAAGAACTGAAATATTATTATTTTTTGACTAAAGGCAGAATTAGTTTTTACTTTCTGTTCTGTTTCGAATCAGCTGAATCTTTTTTGTTTATGGAAATCTAATACAAGTCGCTAGTTTTTCTGTTTCGTTCTGTTCTGTTTCGGTTTAACCTGTGAAAATAAAAAAAAAAATTTAAGTAATTGTAAGTGACAGCATAAATTAAATAAATATATTTTGAAATGAATTGTGATTGTGCTTTTAGAATTTAAAAAATTTAATTTAAAATAAAAACATAAATTATATTTAAACTTAACAATGGACGTTGCAAAACTCATCGCTTTAGTGGAAAACTGCGACCCTTTTAGTTACAAACTGCTGATAAGTTACTACAGAAAAAGGAAGTACACACAGAAAAATTTCAACTTAAAATCTACTAAAACAATGTAAATCTAATATTTTTCGGCAATGATTTTGCTTCATATGTGTTTCATGTTAATTTAACATGATTTATAGTAGTTGTCAAAGAAAATTTTTCCTTTTGAAATAACTTTATTTATTTTATTTATATTTATTGAATTAATATTTACGTACTGTTAAAATCAAAATGAAGAATCATGTTGAATCAAAGTTATTTCAAGTTAGATCAACATGAATTTAATTAATTTAATGTAGTTATTGTATTTTATTAATTATTTAACTTACGTGTGGTTGACATAGACATCAGAAAAATTTTTGTATATAAATTAAATTAATTGGCTTCCCCGGCCAAGATTTGAACTCGGAACTCATCGCGTGGTAGTCAACATGCTTACCCCTGCAGCCAAGACAACTTTAAATATTCTTAAAATACACACTAAATATGTACCATTTTAAATTATATTATAATTTAACATTATTTCTTATCATTTAACATACAATTTATTTGAAAAGTTTTAGTTTTAGTAAAAAAAAAAACAAAATGCTTTGACTTGAAAAGTTTTAGTTAAAAAAATACAAAAACTGACTTGACTCCAGGATTCGAACCTGCGATCCTCCGAATGCAAGACTAGTACACTGCCTACCAGCCAGCAGCAGTTTGTCGGCTGTTTACAAACATAAAAAAACAACAACAATACAAAAACAACCTACACAACTAAGCACAAAAGTGTATTGCAGCTATGAACAAAGCAAACAAACACCAACACATTCAAACAACATATTATTTCTTGTAAAATTAATGTGATTTTACTGAATTTGAATCAACCTTTTGGCATGGTGGTTTTACATTGGTATTTTTTTCTGTGCGTAGTCAATTTAGAAGCAGAACGTCAGAGCACAGAACAGTAACAGAAAGCAAAGGCTAATTAAGCCTTAATTTGTTTATAAAACGTTATTATTTAACCGATCTCATGAATTACAATTAGTGTTTTGTTAAAATAAATTAAATTAAAGAATATTTTGTATTGTTTTGCACTGCGCGGGAATTCCCGGGAAACCGAAAAATCGTTCCCGCTTTCCCGGGAAATGAAAAAGTCCGGGAAAAGAAAAACTATACCCATGAATCAAGAAAACAAGATTGCTCACTCAGCCGTAGAAAAAAATTTTCTACTGCTCATGTACGTCAATATAGAATACGCACGTGTGTTTGTTGTAAAAAATGTGTGAAAGAGAGAGCACATTCCACAAACAAATGTATGCATTTTGTTTACAACAAAATTCTACATCTACGTCACAGACAGAAAATTAAATAACGGACCTTGTTTTCTTGATTCACACAGAAAAAATTATTCCCAAAAAATTTTTAAACAAATATTTGTTTGAAATCAAACTTAGTTTCAGTAAATATTCTGTACTGTTCTCAGTGTTACCATATGTGAAGATTTATCTTATTTTTGAAGTTTTTAGACATGTTAAAACGACAAAAAAGATTTTTTATCTTAAAATAAGATTTTTAAAAATGTTACTTTTGATACTTTTAATATATTATTGAGGGATTTTTTGACCAAACTATAATGATCATAATGATCTTACACATATTCTATACATTAAATATTTTGTGTTATTTGGCTTTATTTTTAATAGTTCATAAGAAACAAAATAAATTTTAACTCATTTCCATTCAATAAAATAACAAGAAAGATTTTTGGTCACAAAAAAGTTTTTGTTTTCTCGACTTGAAGATGTTTGAACAAATAAATATGGCAACACTGACTGATCCACTTTATTTGTAGGAAAAAAAACTGTGTAGAAAGAAACAGGCCACGGCATTTGTCGGCTACTTTTCGGCATTTACATGTATGCAACACGATCAATCAAAATAAACAACAACAACCGCACAACAGCACATTGTTCCTGTCAACAAGCAAGATAAAGACCAAAATACTGAAATAACATTTTCTCTCAGCTGAACTCTGATTAATTTAAATTTTTACAAAATTTTTATTACAATTAGAATTATTTTTATTACAATTAGAATTTACAAAATTATTTGTAGGACCGCGTTCAAATAAAATATTTACTGATTCAACGAATGTGGTTACTGAAAATGAAATTTAGTTTTTTCTGTGCGTGACACAGTGTTCGGTTATGAATTTAGGACGACAAAAATCATAAAATTGTAAATAATTAATATACGAGTCCTAATTTTATGTATTTTCATATTCAATTTGTTCTTATTAAATTTATTTATATGTTTGGGGTATTCACAAAACATGTACTTTTAACTTATTTTCACACATGTTTTACATATATAGAAGTAAAAGAAATTTCATAAATTAACAATAATGTAAAAAAATTATTTATATAATTGTGATATTCACAAAATATGTACTCTCAATTTATGTTCACTCATATTTTACAAAAGTAAAAGAATAAAAGTAAAAGAAATTTCATAAATTAAGAATAATATAAAAAAATAACAAAATAACTTATTCTGAGTTGCTGCTCATATTATACTTTTGAAAAAAAAAATTTAATGGGGCAGCTTGGGGCAGGAATTTTATGTAAAGTCTATAACAGTAAGGTTGAAAGATTACAGAAACGTTTATGGATGTGGTGAAACGGATGGATATCAAAAGGTTTCGTATAACAGAGTTAGTTTCTTTGGTAATAATTGTAAAAAAAACTCACTTTGCTTAACACTTAATAAAAAACTTGCCATTTATCAGAAAATAATGTGTTTTTGTGTGTTAGTTAAAAAGGCGCCAAAGGTAACAATTGAATTAAAAAAAATTAATATCGCATCTACAACGCCTTCTATTTACTTTTGAAATTGCACAAAATACCCATAGTATTTTTTTTGTTTTTCTTTTTTTATTTCAACATGTCATTTAGAGTACCGTTATAAGTATACAAACTGAAAGATATACAAGAATCATATAGTTTTAAGCTAGTCTGGGTCTTCGCTTGCAAACAGTGTGGTCAATTTAAATTTTTAATTAACTTTATTTTTTTATTTTTGTCGTCCTATTTTCTGAAATCGAACACTGTGCGTGGTTTAGACCAGCTTTTTTTGACAAAACAAAACCCATTAACTGAAAATTTTCCAAAACTATAACCAAACAACTGCAATGTAGCCAACTCACACACATTTTTAAGCTAACCGTAGCTAATTCACTAATTTTTTTAAAAATTATTGTGCAGGTAAGTTTTAAAAGCTAGTTTTAACGTTAAAACCTGATTTTACTAGGTTTGAACGATTTTCAACTTAAAATTGAATGCAGCCGAAACAATAATAAAAAAATTATAGAAAAAAATGTTTTTTTTTGGAAGGAAAACAACGAAAATATTTTCGTTGAAAGTGAAAATAGACGATATGACTAGGGTTGTCAGTTTTATTTTTGGAAAATGCGGGACAAGTTAAAAAAAGTTCAAAAATCACAGGATTTTAAAAAGTTTCGCGGTAAAAAAAACACTGAAATATTTTTACTTTAAAGAATATAGAAGTTATTTATAAAAATTATTAAGGGTTTATAAATGTTTAATAAGCAAAATTTAGTATGGAAATATAGTATGTTTAAAAAACCTTTTACAAAGCCTTAATAATTTTTATAAGTAAGGCTGTACATTTATTAAATCAAATTACAAAACAAATACAAGTTTACACACATGTTTCTTACATCAATTAAGAATTAACGAATTTTAATATAATAGTTGAACTTGAAAACAAAATAAAATAACCTGGTTAGAGGTATGCTGCTTAGCTATATAAAACAAATGTTATGTGTTAAATAATAACGCAATATAACTATAGTATGAGGGCAATCATGAATAAAATTCTGGAAGAAATTTTTTCCGGGGAACAATTTCAAACAATAGTAAGTAATGGGGAAACCAAAGAAGTTATAACTATAAAAGGGAGAAATCTCTCGCGGAATTTTATTTATGAAGATTTTTTAAATTTTATGCCATGACGTGACGTGATTTTCGCAACAAAAATAATCGACAATAGTGTCGATTTATTATATATTTTAGTTTTGATTTTTTGAACACAAATAATACATTAATTTAATTGTACGCTTTAAGAAAAGAACACAATAGGAATTAAATGGAAACGTTTTGAAATAACTGCGGCGAATTTGATATCACCATATGTAGGGCAATCATGAATAAAATTCCATTTCCAATTAGAACTTTGATTTTTTTAGAGTTCCGTACACCAAAGGTGAAAAGGAACCCTATTGTTTTCGCTACGCTGTCCGTATGTCCGTCACACGGTATTTTCTCAGGAACCGTACGAGCTACGGAGCTGAAATTTGGGCAGAGTATGTAGAACCTTGGCCGCTACAACAACAAATAAATGAGAATTAAAAATTAAAGGGTGTTCCAAAACAAGCAGCGAAAAATGTTAAAATCCCATGTAATATACATACAATTGTATGTACATATGTATATTGACACTTGAAATTTGTAAAATTAGTGTATTTTTATACAGATTACAACAATTAAAACTAGAGTTTTAAAAAATATAAATTAAAGGGTGGTCCATCAGTTAATGCAATTTTGACTATGTAATTTTGACAACTTGCTATATCTTGGAAACCGTAAGAGGCAAGCACTTGAAATTTTCAAAAACGGTAAAAGTAAAAAATCTCAAAATTATAAAATCGCCAAACCAAAAAAAATCGCCAAAAATTAAAAAAAAATCGCCAAAACGAAAAAAAAATCGCCAAAATTAAAAAAAAATTCTAACACTTAAATAAATCGCCAAATTCGAAAAAATCGTCAAAATGAAAAAAACGCCAAAAATCGAAAAAAATCGCCAAAACGCGAAAATGTCGTTAAAATTAAAAAATTTTATATAAAAAAAATCGCAAAAATTAAAAAAATCGCCAAAAATAAAAAAAATGCCAAAATGAAAAAACGTCAAAAACCGAAAAAATCGCCAAAACGAGAAAAAAATTTGTCAAAACTACAAAAAGAGCCAAAACTTAAAATAATCGCCAAAACCGAAAAAACGCAAAAAAACGCCAAAACAAAAAAACCGAAAAACCCCCAAAAACGAAAAAAATGCCAAAATACATTATATGTATTATATAGGATGAAGTTTGTATTAAATTACATATCTAGTGTTCGTACGGAACCCTTCGTGCGCGAGTCAGAGTCGCACTTTACTGAATTTATTTCCTATTACCTGCTATTGTTTGAAATTGTTCGCCTGAAATTTTTTTAGCGTAATTTTATTCATTATTGCATTGTTATTTAACACATAAAATTTGTTTTATATAGCTAAGCAGCATAGCTCTAATCGGGTGTCCTAAAACAGCTCTCTTCTTTTGTTTTAACCATGAATTCTCTAATTCCCAATTGAAACTATATTTTAATCTTCCTAAATATTCTTCTTAACAGTTTTTAGATTTTTTCTTCAATTTGTGAGCTTTCTTTTAAAAACTTCAAAAATTTTTGTTTATTCATACAAATTTGCATGCGAAACTTACAGTACCAAAGCGAGTTCTTCGTGATTCGGAGTGAAGTTAACTAAAATTATACTCTTTGAATCAACTGTTAAGATGTACTTATTCTTCATTAGTCCCAAAACACACTGTGCAAGTCTTATTGCTAAGCTGATTAGTTTCAGTGAGAGAGAGACGAGGGGAACAGCAACGTTTCTTTTCCCCCCGTCTCTCTCTCTCTCCTAATAAACTAATCAGCTTAGCAATAAGACTTGCATAGTGTAAATAGGGACTTAGTTGAAAATCGCTGGTTTTAAATTGAAAACATAAAACTTAAAAACTTACATATGGGTGCCCCTGTGGCTGAGTGCTAGCGATGCTGGCCTCTCAGTCCAGAGGTCGTGGATTCAATTCCCGCCATAGGCCCTGGGTGTTTACCGCAGACAAGCTAATCGCTTCGCGGGTTGTGTTGCTTGTGTTTAAAAAAAAAAAACACTAGATATGACTGATATCCATCTGACTATAAAAAAGGTTTATAATGTATTTTTGGATTTTTATATATAATATCTTTATTTCCAAGCACTTCTTCACTTTGTATAAGAAGTTCCATAATTTCAAAAATTTTTACAAAATAATTTCTATTTTAGAGCGCATTGTGAAATATCTGAGTTCTTCATACAAACAAAAGCAGTTGTTGTACAGTTTGTCAAATAAGAGAGATTTATTTTATTTTTGAGCAAAGTTTGTGAGTTAGAGCCAGTGTTGCCAGTTTTTTTCTAGAGCTTATCACCAATTCTTGATTTGTGATCCCCGAAAATCTCCAAATGGAGTTTTTTTAATTAAAATTTTTTGTTTTGTGAAAAAGGTAAATTTTTTTAATTTTATTTAAAAAATAATGACAAAAAAAAAACATATTTATTCAATAAAATTCATTTATATCGATAGCTATATTTACATTCATATTAATTTAATTTGCACTTATAAAATTTCTAAAGAAAACATTACACATACTTTAATATAAACAAGTATAAAAAATGTTTAACCAAAGTTTACAATTTCAAAAACCTCAGAATCGAAATCTTCCGTTTCATCAGCCTCAGAAATTTTGTTGTACATAGTATTTGTATTAAAAAGCTTTAGCATTTCAGCAGAGCATTAATTTGTCACAACAAATGGAATTGTTTTAAAAATGTGTTTATTCTAAGAAGTTCTTCCAACAAGTCATATTTCATTTTGTTACGTATTCTTATTTTGGTAGTGTTCATTATATTGGTTAATCTGAAACACACATTTTTATACTTGCCAGACACATATTTCTTAGCTCAAAGATCATTCTTGTTACCATCAGTTATAAAAAAATCCCAAACAATCCCTTTAATTTTGGTTATCATCCCCCAGATGCCCAACACGGAATTTTCATCCCCAATCTCGAAAAAAAATCCCCAATTTGGGGACAAATCCCCTAAACTGACAACACTGGTTTGAACCTGAGTTTAACAAACTTGCAAAATCAGCTGTTTATGGTTTTAACGTTAAGACCAGGTTTTAACTTTCAGTGTGAAAACACTATAAGTGTGAAAACGCTACTCGTATAATGCAACATCAGAGTGCCCTCCTTCGTTGTGTATCAGAGTCATCGGCGAAGTAAAATAACCGATAAAATGACTACTAACCACAGCTTCCAAAAAAATTCAATACGCCTCATTTAACACCAGAGCTGCTGCAAAAATTAAAAATAAACGCAAAAACAAAAAAAAATTCAAGACCAAAAGAAATTTCCAAAAGCAAAGAAAGCTCCAAGAACCAAAAAAAAAAAACTTACATGGTACTTAATTTTTTTGTAATGTCTATATCAGGTAAGGTGTCTTCGCGAAGCCCGAGTTGAAGGCCACCGGACGGATCACAGGTTGCGGATAGTGAAAGGCCTTTAGATATAAAGGTTAGCTGCGAATAAGTGCTTTAGTAGTAATAAGCAGTCCCGGACAATCAGCGGGTGTAAGTTACTCTATGCTTCAACGACGAGGCGAGTAGATGCCGCCCCAAACTATGCATCTCAACAACACACCTTCACCCAGCGCCAGTCTCGTAGCGAGCGGCTTAAATAAGAAATGCTATGCCTTTCCAGCTACATCCAAGATGGCAGCCCCATCAAAAGGCTAAGAGCCTTGAGTTAACAACCTACTGCTCGTAAATCACTACTTTTACTGAAAGCAATTTGGCACTATGCGCCCATGATTTGGCGTAAAAGCAATAAATTATATCATGTAAGATATTTGATTATGTAGGCTAAAATTCGTATAGTGTATTACGTATAGTAGGGAACCCTTCGTGTGCGAGTCACAGTTGCACTTATGTAACTCAATTTTTGAAAAGCATTTCAAATATAACAATTTAAAATCTGTAACATCTAACATTTAACGCTTGTTTCGTTCTAATAAATTTTCTTGCCTTGCGACAAGATGTGAACACCCTTATTTTATGTAAGAGAACTGACTAAAGTTTTTTTAAAATACATAGTAAGAATACTGTGGGTGTGCATGAGTATATTCATACATATGTATGTATGTATGTCTGTTAATATATGTATATTTCCAAAGCTACATACATACATGCTAAAAGTGTCGATGTTGGCAAGAAGTGCAGGGCGATCGGTGTTGGTACAAGCTAAAGCAGAGGGTTGGTTGTTTGTGTGCATTAGAAAAGATTTAGTTACAAATTTGTGCTCGTATTAGGTTCAGGGTGAAATCCACAATGTGCATCATAGAAAATTCTCATATCTCAAGTAACAATAATATTTTCTTTGGATTCCAAAGCAAATATTTTAATAAATTAAATTAAATTAATGCTCTTAAGCAAACTCACAACAACAAGGTAATGCAAAACTTTTAGGATAAACAAAAATGATTTTAATTAAAACTAAAGTAATGGAAATACCTATTTAAATTTAAAATTTTGGAAATATTTTGAAAATTTCAGAATCATATGTAAATATGTATCTAAAAATAAATAAATATAGATTTTCAGGTATCTAAACTATTCTAATAGCCTTTTCACACTTACTCACATCTTTCATCTTTCATCAATTTGGCAAGATGATAACATTTTCCCATAAGAATTATACAGGGCTGAATGTTCAACGTCTTTCAACATCTTTAAAAGATGTTCCTATCTCACTTTGTTCCGTTCAACATCTTTCGATTATTTTAGTGTCATCACTAGAAAAAATGTATGCAACTATATACATACATGCATACATACTATAAAAATATATACATATGCATGTATGTTTGTATGTATATTTCCATATGCATGGACATATTTACATACATTCAAGGCTACATTTTGGAATATCCTTCCCAAAAAAAGATCCGTAATTACTCTAAGATTTTATTATATGCATACATATGTATGTATATGTATGCATATAATAAAATCTGTTATATGTTTTCCAAATCGAAATAAATTACATAAAAGTAGTTGCAAATGTCTACGCGAAATCTTTGCGGATAAAGTTTGTAATATTTTTTCATTATCATTGTCCGCTGGCATAATTTCAACTAATTCTGCACATCGTAGCATTATTTGTTTCTGCTCCTCAGGAGCCAGCAATTCAATCAATTTCTACTGAATTTTTAAATTGCATTTATTATTTAATTTTTAGTAGCTCACATTCGTAAAAATAGTATTATAATACATGACAGATGAAAGATGAAAGATGTTGTAATGTGAACAGGTTTTTTCAATTTTCAACATATTCCACACATTCCTCAAAGATGTGAGTGAGTGTGAAAAGGGTATAAGGGCTAATAAAGCCAAAGTCAAAGTTTAAAAGCTGGTTTAGTTAAACTAAACTCAAACTTATATGTAGTTTAAACTCAACAGGAGCAAATCAGTGAACCATACCTTATGTGTAGTTTAAAAAATAATATTGTGGCAGCACTAGAATAAATGTCGAAAAAACAGCTGTTTTGCAGCAGGCTATCAATTCTTTGCACTATCAAAAAGGCAAAAAAGTTAAACAATTTTAATTAAAGGTCACCAAATTTTACTGAGAAAAGAATTATATTTATGTATATATAAAAGAATAATAGAGTTTAATTCCATTCAATTTTTTTAAGTGTGAGAAAACAGGTCGAACAGGATCTGAAGAAAAAGTAGAGGCTTGGAAAAAAGTTGAGTGCTCTTTTAATGCAAAACATGTGGTCTGTAAGTAACAAAACCATATGGCCTGTATTGGTAGTTTAAACGCCCAATTTTATGCGTTTACAGATAGTTTAAATACTGTATTGATTTATAGGTTTGCTAGTGTAAATACATTTTAAACCAAAAATAGAGATTAACTTGCACTGATTTATTAGCCCTAATAGTATGTTCCCACCGACTTTAAATCAAGTCGATTTAATTAAATTACTTTGTTGTGTTTCCACCGAGCTTGTGAGTGATTTGGTGTTCGAATTTTCGTAGTCAATTTATGCTAGGAACACAATTGGGACGAACGACGAATTTCGTCCACCTCGACGAAATCGTCGATAAGAATTCGCTGCGTAAATTCGTCGTGTGAAGCACAATAACGACGAATTTACTCAGCGAATTCAGCTCTTATAATTGATAGAGTTAGTTATTGTCAGTGTGACCATATTAGCTAAATTTGGGCTAAATTTAGCTTATTTCTTATGGATTTAGCTTTAAAATTTTCATGAAGCTTTTAGCTTCTTTTTTTAGCTTTTTTAAAAACGGATTTAGCTTTTTTAGTCTTTTTTAATCCAAATTGCGTATTCTCTAAAAATATATTAAAGACGAATATATTAAAGACGAATTTCGTTCTACGGCGGTGTTGTGTCCATTTTCATATGAACAAATGTGTTTTATTTTTTATGACTGAAGTTCGCACCGAAAAATTCGTCGTTCGTCCCAGTTGTGTTCCTAGCATTATGCACTTACATACATACTTTATAGGTTTGTTCATTTACTAAAAACCAATGGAGGCTTGCATATATAAATCCAGTTCGTAAAATAGTATATTCGACATAATTTCAAATAAATCAACTACTTTGAGGTAATTTGGCCATATGCAAAATGCATGGTAAAGCATTTTTAAATTAACAAGATTTGCTCAAATCACCAAGTTTTGTCGAAATCATGCTGGTGGAAACATACTATTATGTAATGTTTATGTACTAGACATAGATATATGTATGTAGATATCGTTACCTTAATATAAAAAGGCCCTAACTCATTTATTTTTGTAATCGAGATTTTTGTATATATCGAAAAATGCAAAAATCTCGATTTCAGCAAAATAATGAGTTGGGGCCTTTCTATAGTAAGGTAACGATATGTATGTAGTATACATAGGTTTGTCCTATATTTCTGCCTTTTTGACTAAAGTTTACTATGTTTCACAATATGTATGTATATCCAACAACGTGAAAAATGTGAACCCTAAAATACAGTAGTAATTTGATACTCTGGCACATGTAATACTCGTATGCGTATGTTTAAATGTTTGTTTATTTTCAAATATACGAGGGTATTGCCATACTCTATTACTCAACTGATGGTTATTCGATATGGGTTTGTAAGTCTAGACTTTATTTCAAAGTGAATACGTATGTACATAAAGTAAAAAGAAATACATATATAGAATAAAATAGAACAAAACAACTGCCAGACCAAAAACTACAATAAAACGCTGTTTACTCATACAGTGATAGAGAAAATAAGACACCCAAGAACGTACAGATTAACAATAAAAAATTTTTTAAAGATGACAGTAGTCACAATGATGTCATATCAAAATTGATAATTTGTAACGCTAAATAAAAAAGATGCGATATAGTTTCGTGCGGATACCTTCGCAAAAGCATCAATTTCCTTTTTTTAGCCGACTACGCGACGCAAAGCAAGGTATTGTGCTTATCAGCCTATGTATATATTAGAGTGATTGATTATTCGACTTTTTCCAGAAACCGGTTTTCGAATAGTTGAAATTATGGAAAAACTGGTTAATAATTCAGGAAAAACCAGTCAATCGGGTTTCTCCATGATACATATATGTTAGGGTGATCGATTATTAGACTTTTTACATTAACCGGTTTTCGAATAGTTGGAATAGTTGAAATTATGCAAAAATCGGTTTATAATTCAGGAAAAACCGGTCAACCGGTTTTTTTCATGTAAATACTACAAAACAATACAAAAATTAAAGGTAAAACATAAAAATTAACTTCATATATTTATGTATAGTACGAGTACCTGTATATAAAATATGAAGCAAAATGTCAACAAAACTAACAAACACTTTTTGCAAATGGATTTTGACATCGATTGCACACCATAAGGCCAATTTAATTCGCTATGCCCAAGTGTTGCCATGCTCAAAAAACTCTTAGAACTTTTACACTGAAAAAAATATTTAGGAAAATCAACAGAACACGTCGGTCTAAGTTTTAACATAGTAGAAACAAATGGAGTTCGAATAATAATTAAAATTAACTAAAATTAATAGCCATGGGCCTGTGGCAAAAATTAAATAAAAATATACTTAATAGTAACAAACCAAAAAAGTTTGTCTTAAGTAGAACAAAAAATAAGCAAATTAACTAACATGTGTATAATTAGTAAAAGAACAAAACGACAATGGTAAGACTGTTGTAAATATAGAGATGGTAAAATTGAGCTTACAATACAAAAAAACTTTCAGCAAAATTGAAATACAATTTACACATTCCATTTGCAATAATGCTAAGTATATAAAGCAGAAATCTACATCAACTGACACCACACACAGTGGACCAAACACAAAAGAACGCTGATGATGAAGGTTTAGTGGCCTTCGAAAACGGCTGGCTGTTCCGTTCAACTATGTGTTGTCAGAATATTTACAACTAACTTTGGTGTTATTTGTTCATTAATAATTATCACATGTAATTTGGCTTAAAAAGCGATACGAACTTTAGCCTGTTAAAATCATAAATATATATTAGAAACAAATGGAGTTCGAATAATAATTAACATTAACTAAAAAACTAATTTTACTGCGAAATATGCAAATCGAAAAGTATTCGAGTCAGCCGGTTTTTAAATTGCAAACAATCGGACTATTCGACATTCGAAAAACTAACATTTGGAAAAAAACGACAAGCCTATTGTGAAAAAAACCGAGTTTTGAAACCCGGTTGAAAAACCGAGTCGATCACTCTAGTATGTATGCAGTAAAGGCTTGCATTTGTATAATCGTTTGTATAGCCAAAACAAATATACCATGGTATGTACCATATAATTGTAGTGTGAGCGACAGAACTAGTATAAGAGTTATTGTGTGTGCGTGCTTTTCCAAATTAAAATACAATTGAAAACAAATAACAATTGCTTATTGTATTGGTGCTGAGCAACTGTTTGATCTGTTTTTGCTCAAAAAATACATATTGTAATACAAATATATGAAAAAACCACTATTGAAACAAATACATGATGTGCAGATGTATGTGCGGACGTTCGTTATGTTATTTTGTGGCGCAGCCAAAGTATAGAGAGAGAAAGAGCCAATTTTGTCTTGAGAGTAATTACAAATGCATGTGTTTCATGTACAGGGTGGGCCAAAAGAAACCAAGGGGTGTAAAAGTTTAATAACTTTTTTGTTTATTAACTTTTTTTTATTTTTTCTTTCAGATTATATAATATACAAAATGGAAATTTTTTTACACTAAGTATGAAAAATGATGTCTCTTAAATGACCACCGTTTTCAGCTTCGCACTGATGGGCTCTTTTTAGAGCATTTTCCATAACATCTTTCAAAACTTGTGGCTGTAGTGTTCGAATTTCTGCAACAATGTTTGCCTTGAGTTCAAGGATTGTCTCTGGCTTGTTCACATACACTCGCTCCTTCAAAAAACCCCAAAGAAAATTGTCGGGTGCTGTCAAATCTGGCGATCGCGCTGGCCAAATAATTTCCGAATTTCGAGAAATTATTCGCTCTCTAAAAATTTGACTTAAAAGTGCCATTGTGTCTCGGGCAGTATGGGCAGTGGCTCCGTCCTGCTGAAACCACATACCAGGTCTGTTTTCAAGAGCAGGACGTAAAAAATTTTCTATCATAAACCGATACCGCTCTCCATTTACGGTTACAGCACTTCCATCTTCATTCTCGAAGAAGTAGGGCCCAATGACATTTTCAGATGTGATCCCACACCATACTGTACACCTGATGGGGTGCAATTGGCATTGATGAATGGCTCTTGGATTTTGAGAACCCCAGAACCTACAGTTCTGCTTATTAACAAAGCCATTCAAATGAAAATGAGCTTTATCACTCATAATCAAATTTTCAATAAAGTTGATTTCATTTCTGGCCAACTCTTGAAATTTAACTGCAAAATTTAGACGTTGCCGATGATCTGCGGTTTTTAATTCTTGGACCAATTGCACCTTATATGGGTATAACTGTAAATCTTTTTTTAAAATGCGCCGTAGTGACGTACGAGACATTTCTAGCTGCTCAGAACGCCTTCTGCCAGATGTTTCTGGTGCTTCGTTAACACTTTGCTGTACTCGTTCAATATTTTCCGCAGTGCGACTTAAACGTGGTCTACCGGTTCGAGGCAAATCTCTTACGCTGCCATGTTGGTGATGACGATTAACTAAGCAACGAATCATCGCTTCAGAGGGCGAAATTCTGACGTTAAAATGTCGACGATATGCTCTTTGCGTTAAAATATTTGATCTCTGGTTTAAATAATAAAATTCTATTGTTCTGGTTCTCTGTTCAGTTGTGAACCTCTCCATTATAAATTCTCTAAGTGTTGTCTATATAATCTGAAAGAAAAAATAAAAAAAAATTAATAAACAAAAAAGTTATTAAACTTTTACACCCCTTGGTTTCTTTTGGCCCACCCTGTACATGTATCATTTACTTACATATGTATGTGCAATTTTGCTTTCATTCATTCCTTCATCAGCCAATTACATTTTTGCTCAACACATCATAAGGCACTTATGGTAAAAGCAGTTTATGTATCTTATTTGCCTTAGAAAAACAAAAAAAAAATAAATGTGTTGTTTTCATTTGCTCACTGCCCCAACCATACAATAATTGCTTAACAAATCAACATTTACAACTAGTAACAGAAAACCATAAATAACATATTTGTTCATACCAGAACCAAAAAACACGCAAAACTAGTGCAACAGATGTATCTGTGCAATGCTATAGTCTGCAGGTATATGTGTGTTTCCTTGCAACACGCTTTTTATCGATTTTGATAGTTCTTATCTCAATTGATTTGTCGCTAAAGATATGAAAATAGTTCAAAATCAATATTGGGGTCAAACGGGCGCCAAACCCGTGTGTAAAAATATTTTAGGAGTTGTAACTTTTGCAAATGGCAACCGATTTCAATGATTTCTTGATTGCACTAAAAAGAGCAACACAAAATATTTAATTATTGTTGTGGTTTCTCTTATAATTTGATGATTAATGGAGCTGCAAATTTTTTTATTATTTTTTTTTTAATTTTTGCTCTGCAATTTTTAAATTTTTTTGCACATAATTTATTTAATACGAGTATCTAAAGTCTAGTTCCCTGTTCAAATTTGTGAAAAATGTTGAGCAGCATTGATTATTTCGTACGAATAATGCTGGGTAAATTCGACGTGTAAAGCACAAAAACGACAAATAAATAAAAAAAATTTATATATACATACATACATTTAAATACGGCACACATTTTATGTCGTACACTTTTAAGTACATTATCGTCCATGAACATTGGTGAAACATACATATATGGTTTAAAATGTATTTTTGTGTAGATATGCACAATATAGGTATATGCACAATATAGCTATACATATGTACAATATATTTCAAAATTCCTATCATAAAAATTTGTTTGATTTTTGTTTTGTACACACATGTGTCAAGTCTTCTAATTTAGACCACCGGGCGATCCTAATTTAAATAAATCTATTGCATAGTTCGTCACCCGTGACGAATTTCGGTCGACGGCGGTATTATGTTAATTTTCATATGCAAAAATGTGCCCTTAATTATGAAAGAGGTCTAAGTCATATATTTCTTGAGTCGACATTTTTTTTTTAATGCATGTTTTTTATTTATTGTATCTTCAAATATGAACTAACAATAAGTATTCAAATCTTAAATATATAAAAAAATTTTTAAGCCCGACCAATTTCGGACATAAGCTTAGTGATAGTTATTAATAATACATAAGTAGTGATAAGCAACAAAAAGAAAAAAAGTGTTATCAAGCAGCTTCATCATCTAGAGTGTTGAATATTAGAACCCGTGTATCTCTCTTTTTTAAGAGGATGTGTCCAGTAAAGTTCAAAATATTACGAGCAAGCGGATCAGGATGTGACTCGAGTTTTGTTAGATATTTGCCTGCGTATTTTGCAATTTCTTCAGTCACTAGTGGCATATTCAAATCGCGATGTATATTTGAAGTATTGATGTACCATGGAGCCGATGTTATCATGCGTAAAATTTTATTTTGCCTTCGTTGAATTTTCTCTACATTTGAAGCTGAAGCAGTGCCCCATAGTTGAATTCCGTAACACCATATTGGCTTTAAAAGCGACTTGTAATGGGTGTTTTTTATTGAGGTATAGAACTTTAAGTTGGCATCACTTTTTTAACTGGCGGCCATTTTGTCAGCTGTCAAGTGATTAATATTTAGTTTGGTTTGCCATTTTATCATGAACAGGTTGACAAAAGAACAACGCTTGCAAATCGTGCAAATTTATTTCGAAAATAATGGTTCAGTTCGCGAAGTTTACCGCAAGCTCCGTCCATTTTATGGTCGACATAATCGTCCATCAGAGCAATTAATTCGGTTAACCATGGATCGTTTTCGCACTAAGTTTACTCTATGTGATAATACGCATCCGCAGAGACGTCGAACAGTGCGCACCGAAGAAACAATTGCCACTGTAGAGCAAAGTGTTGAAGAGGACCCGAATGAATCGATTCGCCACCGTGCACAGCAATTGGAGCTTTGTCCATCAACTTTATGGAAGATTTTGCGCAAAGATTTTGGCTTGCGACCTTACAAGATCCAGCTTGTGCAAGAATTAAAGCCGCGAGACCATGCAATGCGTCGTGATTTTGGTGTATGGGCCGAAAATGAGATTGATCTCGATGCTGATTTTCATCGCAAAATTTTGTTCAGTGATGAGGCTCATTTTTGGTTGAATGGCTACGTCAACAAGCAAAATTGCCGCATTTGGAGTGAAGAGAATCCACATGAGACCCTTGAGACGCCATTACATCCACAAAAACTGACTGTTTGGTGTGCTCTATGGGCTGGTGGAGTCATTGGGCCATACTTCTTCCGAAATAATGCTGGAGAGTCAGTTACCGTTAATGGAGACCGGTATAGAGCCATGATAACCGACTATTTTGTTCCCGAATTGGATGGCATGAATGTGGATGAGTTGTGGTTCCAACAAGACGGCGCTACATGCCACACAGCGCACGTCACAATCGATTTATTGAAGGAAACATTCGATGAGCGCATAATTTCGCGGAATGGACCTGTCAATTGGCCACCAAGATCGTGTGACTTGACACCATTGGATTATTTTCTTTGGGGATATGTGAAGCCGCTCGTCTACGCCAACAAACCAGAAACGTTAGGGGACTTGGAAGCCAACATTCGTGGCGTTATTGCCAACATACGGCCCCATATTCTCGAAAAAGTGGTTGAAAATTGGACCTGTAGAATTGGCTTTATTCGAGCCAGCCGCGGCGGCCACATGCCCGAAATCATATTTAAACATTAATGGCATAAAATTATCCTTCCAATAAAGCCAAATTGATGGACATTAAAAGGATTTTCTTGTGTTTTATTTCAATTCGAAGTTCTATACCTCTAAAAAAACACCCGTTATATCAAAAGTTTGCAGTCTAGACTGAGAGTTGAATTTCTACCAATCAGCCAATGTACCTGAGCTAATTTTAGTTTCATTTGAGTTAACTTAGAGTCAATGTGGTGTTTCCATGTAAGTCGTCGATCAGGGTGTATACCAAGATATTTCACATGTGAATGTTGAGAAACAACTTAATTGTTAATCCGCATGGGGGAACAAATATCTCTTCGTAAGGTAAATGTTACTTGAACACACTTTTGTTCATTTACCTTGATTCTCCATAAGTTTAACCAAAGCTCCATGTGGATAATGTGTTCCTGGAGTTTGCGGGATGCCTCATCAGGGTTTTCGTGCATACTAAGGCAGGCTGTATAGTCGGCAAATGTGGAAGTATGGATACTACTGCTCACAGGCATATCACAAGTATAAATCAAATATAACACTAGTCCCAGTATACTCCCCTGTGGCACACCGGATGAAATAGTTTCAGACCTACTCGTAAAGTCTCCTTCCACAACAGTGAACTTACGGGAAATAATGTAACTTTCCAAAAGATTTAAAATGTTTATTGGTAAGTAAGTCTTCAATTTTAAAATTAGGCCTTCATGCCACACTTTATCAAATGCCTGGGAAACGCCAATAAAGAGCGCAGAACAATACGTTTTTTCCTCAAAAGTTCTTCTTATAAATTGAACCAATCTGTGAGTTTGTTCAATGGTGCTATGCTGACTTCTAAAACCAAATTGATGGTCTGGTATCCACCCACTACTAATTAGAATTGGGGACAATTTTGTTTTGAGCAGTTTTTCGAAAAGCTTTGACATAGTTGATAGTAGAGTCGAGATATTTTGTAGATTTTATTTGAAAAAATCAACAAATATTTTTATGTTAGGCTACATTTAAATTTAGATTTAATTTAGATTCTCGATTAATATAAATTTATTAAATATTTATTAAATATTATTTATTGAAGTTTCTTAAAGATTTATTTAAACATTTCGAAGCAAAAATGCATATGACTTAGACCACTTTCATAATTACGGGTACAAATGTGTTTTATTTCCTATGAGGAAAGGTCGCAACGAATAATTCCTCGTTTGTCCCAATTGTGTTCCCAGCATAGTTTGAAAAAGTGATTGATTTTTTAATTTTTAATTTTCCTTAAATTTTGAACGTTTTGCTACCTATGGACCTGGGGAAAAAAGGTAAAAAATCGAATTTTAAAATTTTTTTTTATGATTTTAATCTTGAAGATAAAGTTTTTTGATTTTATACAGGCAAATCTCGGTTTAACGAATCTCGCTTTAACGAAAATCCGATATAACGAACGTCCAAATTTTTTACATTAAAAACCTTATATAGCGAATACTATCCTAATTTTATACTTGGTATAACGAATCATAAAGAAATAAAAAACAAAAACTTTCGAGTAACATATTTTTAACATTTAGTTCTACTTTATATAGCGAATGTTTTGATAAATGTGTGCTCTGTATAACGAACGGCAAAAAAATATTTAAAAAAATCTACAGCGACAATGTAAATGCGAAAACAAAATGTGATACCATTAGTTTGTATTTGGTAGTTTATTTAAAAAAAGAAATTCTTCATTCTTTTTATTGTGTTGTACTTTGTCTACAATAATAATAGTTAAAATAACACTTGAAAAAAAATTTGCGATATAACGAATTTTTCGATATAACTAATGGGTCTGACATTATATCTTTCGTCATACCGGGATTTGCCTGTATTTTCACAATTTTTGTTCTTTATGACAAGAGTTACAATTTTGCCTCAGAGACTAAATCAAAATTTCGAAAGATTTGCAAGATACTCGTATCATAATAAAACAAGAAAATGTATTTTTAACCCCCGACTAAAAGAAAGGGTGTTATAAGTTTGTAGTGTGTGTCTGTGTGTCTGTGTATCTGTGTGTCTGTCCGTGTCCACGTACAGTCCAAACGGCTGGACCAATTTTCATTTAGTTTTTTCTGTTTGAAAGATGACTTGATCGAAAGGGTTCTTAGCTATGCTTGAAGAAAATCGGTCCAGCCGTTTAGAAGATATAACATCTTTTCTGAAAAAAGTCGGGGGTTTTTAAAATTTTTAATTTTTGTTATTAATATCAATGAAACGGACTTTATTATAAAGAAAATTTTATGAAATTAATATTTAAATATGATTTCTGCCGTGTGGCCGCCGATAACTCTTCGAATGTTGATTTCCAGGTGTTCAATTGTTTGTGGTTTATTGACGTAGACAAAGAAAATTATACAATGGGGTTAACTCACACGATCTTGGTTTCCAATTAATTGGGCCATTACATGAAATTATTTTTTCATCAAAAGTTTCTTTGAGTAAATTAATTGTAGCGCCCACTGTGTGGCATGTGGCTCGGTTTTATTGGAACCACATATCAAGAAGATTAATGCCACGTAATTGAGGTACGAGAAAATTTCGAATCATGGTCCAATACCATTCACCATTGACAGTAACATTCTGACCATCACCGTTTTTGAAGACATACATATGTATGTGCCAATGACTCTGCCAGCCGATAAAGTGCACCAAACAGTAATTTTCTGGGGATGTAATTAATGGTGTTTCGACAAAAGCTTGTGGATTCTCCTCACTCCAAATGTGACAATTCAGCTTAATTCAACCAGAAATGGGCTTCATCGGTAAATAAAATTTTAAATGGAAATTCAAAATCAAAATGAATTACATATTTCGATTAAAAATTTCATCAATTTGCACGCTTTGCTCTGGTGTAATTCGATTTATAATGAAAATATCAGCTTTTAAAATTAGTGCTCAAATAAAGCAGTGATGCCAACTTAAAGTTGTGACACTCTACAAAAAAAAAAAAAACACTCTTTAAAATATAAATTTTGAGAAAAAGTACGACAAAAATATCAAACCTTAACAAATTGTGGATACAACATTAATTGTAAACTAAATTTATCATCAATAAAAATTGTTGATACAACGAAATGTTTAATTAAAATTTTTTGTCAACAATATAAATTGTTCATATAACGTTTTAACATTTAATATAATGGAAAAAAGAATAAGTCAACTAAATATATTGTTGATAAATATGAAAAATATTTAATTGACAAATTTTCGCTCTCATCTTACAATATTTATAATTGTATTGACAAAAATCGTAGTAGGTTCAATTTCAATTAATTATTTAATTGTATTAAGAAAAAAATTAATCATGTACAAATATATAATTAATCAATTATAATTAATATATATATATATATATATATATATATATATATATATATATATAATAATTTTCTGTGTAAAGCTTCTTCTGAATATGAATATAGAAGTTCGTATGGAAGTTCATATTTTTTTAAGATGATCTCCTTGGATATTTTTCCTTTTTGCTATGAGAAATGCAAAACGACAGCAAATTTACGAAATGGTTTTTATTGTAAATAAAATGTTGCTGCACACATACCTACATATATACCGATGTATATTTATATGGGCTTTTCCACAAGATATTCCACAGCAAGCAATTAAGTTTGTATTTCAGAACAATGTGACTCGTTTTTTCTTAAGATTTTACCCAATGTAGATCTGCTGACGGCCTATACAAGTATTTAAAGAAGTAAAAAAAGTTTTGCTTTCTTAAAATATAACAAGCATATTCGTTTGGCGTCGCACGCTGCAAAAAGTTGATATTCCTTTAGAAATGCCTATATGCACGTTTCCACATATATTTTTTGTAAACATTTTCCACACTTTTGTCAACTTTATTAGCACTATCCACATTATTTTATTTGTCCTTATAATATCCTTTAAATTATACTGTATTTGAATTTACTTTTTGTGAAGCACAATGGCATAGAATTACTTAAATAATATCCTTTTACATTGACAATAAGTATATGCATGTGTGTATGTATGTATGTGTGTGTTTATGTAGTAGTTAGTTATGTGTCCGTCGTCCTCATCTTCCAGCCAAGAAATAGTTAATGACGTTGGTAATGAATATTGTTTATTTTCTCTTTAATGATGATAATGATGATATTCTTCTAAACTAAGGACATGACAAATCAGTCACTTTGTCATAGTAAAGTTGTTGTTATTTTTTTTTATTTTCTTTCTTAGAATGTTGCTCTTCTATCGTATTTAAACAAGTGTATGCGTCTCATTTTAGTTTTTTTTTAGAAGAAGTATCATTTTTCCTTTAACTTGTGTTTGTTGTAAAAGGAGTTCCTTCTCATTTTTTTGGAATGGAATAGTGCTTGCTACTTGTGTGATAAAGGAAGAGATGGAAAACAATGTAAGCTGATTCTGTTTTATTTAACTTTAGTTTAATTTAAGTTTGTCATTGCATCACAACTGGCAGTTGTAGTGTAGCTGCGCTAGTTTGTTATTTTTATAATCATTCATTTTGAATAAGACACCAATTGTAAAATTATACCAGGTTCTTCGTTTCTCTTTGGCTACCGTTACTTAAATGCAAGATTGAATAATTGATTATTGTGCTATTTCTTGTGCAAATAGAGTTTATATATATTCTTTAAGCAAATAAGGAAAATTTGAAATACATACATTTGTACAGAGCTAACACTGATGACACTGTGCAACAATGAAAAAATAAAAAACACACAGACTTGACACTATCAAAGGTTAGTAAAAATCTATACGCAATTTGATGACCAATTTTTTATGCGTCTCCGAAGATTTCGAAAATCAGTGCAATCTTCAAAAAATAGTGCAATCACTTTTTGGCCAACATTCAATTCAGACTTGGTGATAGTTCTAATAGTCTACCAAACAAATCTTGTAAAAATTTTATACCAACAAGTATTTATACAAAATAATAAAAGAACCCGACTGTGAACAACTTTGAACCGTTAAATATCCTAAATAGAAACTTAAAGATGATTTTAAAATAGCTGTCGAATGATACCCATTTTGCAAAATGGCGTCTGTTGGCCGCCATATTGAATTTTAACAACTGTCATATCTTTAGTGACACTCTCGAGATTAAGACAAATCGATTCACGTAAGAATTATCAAAATCGGTCAATGCGTTCGATTTATATAGTGACGCAAAGGAAAGCACATATGTACATACATACCAGAGGCCTGCGCAAACAGTCTTGAAATGTAAATACGTCTTGTTTTTAGGGTTCCGTACACCAAAGGTGAAAAGGAACCCTATTGTTTTATCTACGCTGTCCGTCTGTCCGTCACTCGCTATTTAATCAGGAACAGAGCTACGGATCTGAAATTTGGACAGAGTATGTAGAATCTTTTCCGCTACAACAATAAATACATGAGAATTTAAAATTAAAGGGTGCTCCAAAACGAGCAACGAAAAATTTTAAAATACCATGTAATATAAATACAACTGTATGTACATATGTATATTGACACTTGAAATTTGTAAAATAACACAGAGAAAAAACTGCCTCATAGAATTAATAAGATTTTCTCTATGAAACATTTTTAGGCTAAGGGGTATCCCAGCAGAAAGAAGCGAAGATTTTTTCATAAAGATTCCTTATTGTTTTTATGTGGTAAATCTTATTAATTTTATTAAGAAGAAAACCACATAAAATCAAGAAGAAATCTTATTATTCACAACTTTTTTTTACTTAATTTCCGTTATTTTCGGCACCAAAAAAACAATCCATAGAGAAAAACTTCTTGATTCTATTAGGTTTTCTTATAAATTGTAAACTATAGGGTTTTCTTCTTGATTTTATTAGGCTATCTTATTGATTTTTTCAATAAGGTTTTCTTCTTGATGTTATTAGGTTTGAGGTGTCTTGTTATTTCATATCTATAAATAGACACAGACAATTTTTTTCATGATCTTTTTTCGTTTTTTTATAAGCATGTTTGCAAAATTATTTCAATGGTTATTCAGACTGCTTGTTAGCATATTGGTTAGAATGTTCGCCTGCCTATCAGTCAGAAGTTTGCTGGTTCAATACTTGTCTCCTTTCAAGTAATAATATGTATGTATGGTGAGTTAATTAATTAAGAATACAATATAATATGTATGTATGTATGTATAGTATAAATAAATAACATCTACATATAGTACATACATACATAAGTATATGGTATAGAATGTAAATGAAAATACATAAGCAAAGCACAAAAAATATAGACAATTTTTTTATGAGGTCGCCTCATAAAATCAAGAAGAAAACTTTATTAAAAAAAATCAATAAGATAACCTCATAACAACTACAAGATTTCTTCTTGATTTTTTCAAAAAGGTTTTCTCTATAAAATTAATAAGATTTCCTTATTGAAAATAAAAACCATAGAGATTTCTTATTAATTTTGTTCTATTTTATGAGGTATTTATTAGGCACTGTTTTCTCTGAATTCTAAACCACCCACCAAACCAAAGGTTTAACATTTTTCTAATATCACACGTCTTAAAGAAATTGACAAGATAATTCGGTAGTTCTTCTGAAATTAGACCTGTCGTAACGAATTCGTTAAGGCATTTCGGCAGTTCGATCGGTATTGAGTTGGTACCTACACATCGTTGCGGGATATTACCGATGTCTCATTAAGATTTTTTAACTACATATCGTAGCGAAATCGTGTCAGCCATTTTATATAAATTAAGTTTAACATTTGGTAACGCACAATAATCCCAAATTATTGTTAGGGTTCCGTACATCAAAGGTGAAAAGGAACCCTATTGTTTTGGCTAAGCTGTCCGTCTGTCCGTCTGTCCGTTTGTCCGTCTATTTACCGTCCATCACAGACTATTTTCTCAGGAACCGCAAGAGCTGCGGACCAGAAATTCGGATAGAGTATGTAGAACCTTACCCGCTACAACAACAAATACATGAGAGTTAAAAATTAAAGGGTGTTCCAAAACGAGCAACGAAAAATTTTAAAATCCAATGTAATATACATACAATTGTATGTACATATGTATATTAAAACTTGAAATTTGTAAAAGTAATGTATTTTTATACAGACTAAAACAATTAACACTAAAATTAAAAAAAAAAATTAAATTAAAGGGTGGTCCATCAGTTAATGCAATTTTGACTATGTAATTTTGACAATTTGCTATATCTTGGAAACCGTAAGTGGCAAACACTTGAAATTTTCAAAAACGGTAAAACTAAAAAAAACGAAAATTATAAAATCGCCAAACCAAAAAAAAAATCACCAAAACCCAAAAAGAAAAATCGCTTAAACGAAAAAAAGCACCAAATAAAAGAAATTTCTAACACTAAAATAAATCGGTAAAACCGAAAAAATCGACAAAATGATAAAATCGCCAAGATGAAAAAAAACGCCAAAAACCGAAAAAAATCGCCAAAACGCGAAAAAGGCGCCAAAACTAAAAAAATCGCCCAAATGAAAAAAAAATCGCCAAAATGCAAAAAACGCCAAAATGAAAAAAATCGCCAAATTGAAAAAACGCCATAACCCGAAAAAAATCGCCAAAATGAAAAACAATTGCCAAAATGAAAAAAAAATCGCATAAATGATAAAACGCCAAAAATCGACAAAATGGTGAAAAACCCCAAAAACGAAAAAAAGCCAAAACTATTTATTACATAGGCTAAAGTTCGTATTGAATTACATATCTAGTGTCCGTGCGGAACCCTTCGTGCGCGGGTCAAAGTCGCACTTCTGTGAATTTATTTATATATTCAAATTTGTTTTAGTACGTAAATTGTCACTTACGATAAGATTTTACAGCCCAAATTTATAATTCTAAACTATGGTTAGGCCAATAAAATTTTAATTTCAATAAAAAATTCCATTTTCGATAATATGTCGCTTACGATAAAATCGAAAAAAGGATCGATATGTAGTGTCCGTACGCAACCCTTCATGTGCGAGTCACAGTCGCACTTTACTGCATTTATTTCGAAATTTTGTAATTAATTATTACGCGTTTCTTCAGATCAGTAACCTAGTTCATGTGCTTGGTGAAAGGTGAAATAACGGCACATATTATGCTGCACAGCAATTTTAAATTTTTGACTAATGAATGACTTATGTATGTGTCATGATCAGGGACAAGGACTTCATGCATTTAAAAAAGGTATTTTAGGCGCCTAAGATATGACATCAAAAACGCAAAATATGCACTAAAAACAATCAAATATGCAGATATCTTTAAACAAAATTATTCAAAGGTAAAGTTTTAAAGAGTTGCGTGCACAAGCCTTTTATATTAAATCTTTACACAAGATTAAATATGGTATAATGATTTTTTTCTGCATTAATAACTCCAAACTCGCATTTTCGAGATATGTATGTTTATATTACAGTAAAGGGGCGATACGTTGATAGAAAAAGAAAAGTGTTGTTATTTATTTATTTGCATTAAAATTTTTTTTATTATTCATACATATCGTCACCTAAAATCCAAAAGGCCGTAACAACCAAAAAATTTAAAATATACTTTTTGATTGATTATGATGTGATTAACCAAAATACATATTTTCCTAAATTTTACTCACATATGTTCAAAAATACCGATTTTATTCATTATTCAATTTGGCACCTAACATATAAATAGTATTAAATTTATAAAGTTTTTTGCTTCTGTAAAATAGTAAAAAGTGTACTTACGGCCTTTTGGATTTTAGGTGACGATATGTATTATCGAATGTGAAGTCCAATCAGTTTGTTTTTAGAAAGCTTTGTGCATTGAAAAAGGCCTTGTAACGTCTGTAGATGTAACCGGCTCAAATTTAAATGCATATTTATTTAACTCAATCATTACAATGAATTGAATACCAGGTATTAGATTTGGTTTTTGAATCCGTTATAATTTTCAAAAACAATATCAAGTTTCAGCATAATCGTTTCACTACTTTCGGCTTCAATAGCAGACAATTTGAAATTATGAAAATACAATTTCCATTACATTTGGTAGGTGTGTGTGCTTGTACAATCGTTCCACAATTCTACAACAATGCAAGCGAGTACAGTTGCCAAAAACAGTTTTGCAATATTTCTTGAAATTTGAATATTTGAGGAAATATGACACAAAATCAGCATTTATATGAAAATATGAGACAAAAATATGAAATTATGACTAAATTATGCAAAAATATGCATTTTCAGCAAATTATGCAAAAATATGCACTAACAAATCGATGCCATTTTTAAGCAAATTCATTGTTTCGTAAAGATATTTCGTTCTAGCCATTATCAGAGTTAAGGGAAAAAACATGCATTTGCATGAAACCCCTGTCCCTGGTCATGATGTTTAATAATTATTATTAACACTAGAAAGACGGGAAAATGAGCATACCTTGAAAGACGGATAGGGGTCATTTGACCCAACTACTTTTAGATTAATTTTTGTAACGAAAAACTTGTTATTTGAATTAAAAAAACTGTTTATTCATTTAAAAAAATCATAAAAATTAAATTTTCCATTTTGCAAGTTTATAAAAAAATTATAACAATTCATTGAATTTAGTAAAATAAAGTAATTACTTTTAAAAATAACATGTAAGTTAACTTTTAATTTTATATTCTTCAGACATTTTTCTCTCATACGCAGCACATAAAAAATGTCCTGACTTGATTCATGTCCCAGATAGGGGGTTTCGGCAGATTTCATACATTTTATTTGTGTTGTTTTTGCAGCCAATTGTATGACAATGTCGTCGTTTCATAGATTGAATATGTGAAACTTGCGGTCGTTTATTCAAGGATTGTGTTTCTTCTTCTTCAGTGTGACTGAGTTCATACGTCATTTGTAAAATAAAGTCTCTTCTACGAATCTTTTATAACACCCATGCATTTGTTGCAGCCAAGTCCAATATTTTGTAAAAAACTTGAAATCGCCATCTCCTTGAGGCTTGACTTCGAGCTATGTGATCTAGCCATTTGGTCCACAAAAACCTCTAACGTATAAAACAGAAATGAATTTGTCTAGCTCTTGCACAGACATATTACAGTTTGTATAGCCAAGTTGTCTTTGTGCCTCAAACTCCGTACACTTTTGAATATGACGCAAAATTGTATCATCAATCAGCAGTCTCCACGCTGTCATAAATTCGTTGTTTCGCATAATGTGTAGGTCCATGATCTTCAAAATATTATGAGCAGGCTGGCGACCTGGTGTATATTTTTTTTGGCAAAACGTTTTGCAGAGAATTACACCTGCTGACTTTATACTATGTTCATTGTCCATTATAGATTGAACTTCAAAGCATGTGCTCTGGTTGATTTGCGCTTTGTAAAATTGATGTAAAATGTAAATATTACTTACACATTTCTTTTTTATATAAATAAAACCCAGCATACCTAGTGGTGTGTTATCATTTGAACTATAAATAGAACTTTCACTAGAACTTGATTCTGGGCTGTCTTCCACATTTACTAATAGTTCGTTTTCGTTTTCATCGCTGGATTGATCCTCTGAGGAATATTGCAAATACGCTGCAAAGGGATCGAGTCATATTCCAAAACTATCACGCACTGATGAAAAATAAACTACAATTGAAATAGTGCAGCTGCAATGGAATAATGACATGTTGAAACAAATTTGGCATACTCAGAGAGAACTGTAGCAGAAATAACGGGGGTGTGATAATTAAAAAAAAACTTAGTAGCATGTTTACTTCTGTTACATTCGTGTCACGAAATAAGACTTCAGAAAGGTAACTTAAAGAAAGGAAACATATAGTCAGATATGCAAATGGGTCAAATGAGCCTTATCCGTCTTTTTAGGTAAATGTGCTATTTACGTTGGTTTGGAATACTATAATAAAATGGGAGTGTTTTCAAATTAAATTTAATAAATTTTTAATAAAAGTCAATCAATCCAGCAAAACAAGTGATAAAAAAATATTGGCAGCTAGATTTGAAAATGGGTCAAATGACCCTCGACCGTCTTTCTAGTGTTAACGTCACAAATTCTAAATAAACCCTCATTTATTTTCAGCTGCATGAAAAATCGCTCAAAATAAAAACGCCCAAAAAAGTTTGTGAGATAAGACCAAAAAAAAAAAATTAAAAAAATTAAATATAGCCAAAAACTATTAAAAAACAGAAAGAAAAATAATTGCAAAATTGCCCATTTTTAAAATTGCTGGAATCAGTATATTGGTTGTTGCGAAATTTAAGGTTTACGTTGAGCTTACTATTTTTTTTTATTTTTTTAAGAATTATCCGCTTTTTGTTATTTTTTTTTGTTTTTTAAAAAGGCGCTTAAAATGAAAATAAAACCAACAATCATTTGTTTAGAAGCAACGAAGTAGGTTTTTGAAAATTTGATACTTAAGCCCAGTGTTTTTAGCCATATATAGATATTAAAATCTTTTGCATATATACATATCGTCACCTTAAATGCAAACGGACGTAACTGCACTTTTATATATTTTACAGGAGAAAAAAAACTTTTCAGTATCAATAAAAATAAATTGTTCTTGAAATTTTTTTTTTCCAAATTTGCTTGTAGTATGTATGGATACTTATATGTTTTTAACCATTTATTTCCTTTTCATATATATTTAAGTTTTTATGTTAGTTACGTCCCTTGCAATAAAAAATAGATGCATTTGTAATTACGTCCGTTTGAGATTCTTTAATAAAGTCGTCGTTTTTGATCGCAGAGGTCTAAATATTTGCGTGAACATGTAGTTTGATAAAATGCACCATAATCAATCAAAAACTCGATTTCGAAGTTTTGTGTAGTTACGTCCGTTTGCATTTAAGGTGACGATATATACGTAAGTATGTAAGACATGTCCATACATAAATAACCGAATCGTTTTTTCTACTTGATGCATATCTGCAAGACACTAACTTAAAATAACTCTACAAAAAATACAAATATATTATAAAACATATTACAAAATGTTCCACAGATTTTCGAAAAAAATGTATGGGACTGATTGAAAAATATTTTGAAATGCTCACATATGAGCTGTGCTTTGAAATGGGTGAGAGGAGGGTAGGAGCCAATTTCCCCACAGATTTTCGAACAAAAACTATGGGTCCAAACTAGCCTTGTATCGAACTCTTTCAGTAGCTCGTTTTTGACACAAACCAGCTACTGAAAGAGTTCGATACAAGTCTAGTCCAAACTGTAGGCAAATCTCTTCAAACAAAAAAAATTTTTTGTAAATCGGTTTACAAATGAAAAATTTATGTGTGGGTAAGAGGTGGAGGAAAATGTCCCAAATGATTTTTGAAAAAATTTTTAGGACCAGACTGAAGCAAACCCTTTCAAATAAATTTTTATTTTTTTGAAAACCGGTTGACTAATGAAAAATTTCTCCCTCCGATTTTCGAAAAAAAAAAATTTTTGGGACCCAAATGCGAACAAACTCTTTCAAAGGAAAAAATAATTTTTCAAATTGGTTCACAAATGACAGAGTTATGCATAAGGGGAGCGAGTTTCCCCGTACGATTTTTCCTTTCACGCAAAAGAATTATTTTGAAAATCGGTTTACAAATGACATAGTTATGAGTGTACAAATAGAAAGTAGTAAAAAAATACTAGCAATTAGTCATAGTTAACACTATGCAACTCTTATTGCTAAGCTGGTTAGTTTATAAGAGAGAGAGAGAGAGAGAGAGAGATATACGAAGGAAAAGAGACGAGTACTTAGCTTCATGTACAGTCAATACGTTTTGCTTTCTCATTCGTAATGCTAGAAAAAAGCACACATGCATACTACAAAAAACTATGCATAAAAAATATAAGCTCAAAAATAAGAATTGCATTGTATGGACGCCGATGAAAATTCAAAGGAGAAAAAGTTGTAAGATTAGCAATAAGGTTTGTGTAGTGTGAACCGCATAAGGAAAAAAATGCTCTCAAAACGCTCTCGGCCGCCTGCTTTTTGTGACAATTTGTATGGAAAATGTGTTTATGCCGCAATTCTGTTTAATCATTTAAGCTTAAATTAGACGTGCCATAACCAACCCAAAATTCAATTGGTTTATATGGTAATGGCTATGGTGTTATGGTGAGTCACCTATAATCGAATACAGTCGAATCCGCTTTAGCGTATTACTGAAAGCGATACAAGTCCCGCACTGGTTTCAAATGCAGCTGGTCTTATTCACTTCGCTTTAGCGAAACATCGCTTTAGTGAAAATATCGTATTACTGAAAACCAAAAGCAAGCGCACAACTACGTTTTGTATGAAACTTACTTCGCTTTAGTGAAAAAATAAACAATGACAAATTTACTTATTAGAAATCGATTGCATAACTTAAGGCTGAAGAAATTGTGCATGTTTTGTCCGTTAAAAAATTAAATGGCAAAATGTATTTGTCCTTTTCGCTCTTACGTACTTTATCGTATTTTTCTATTATATTGGGTGCATTCTTAAGACGTAGCTGTTGTGCAACCGTTGAGTATTTGTGTTAGAAACGCATAGTTGAGTAATTCCGCTAAACTTAACAGTTGAGTAATTTTCCATCATAAAATTTTTTCGCTACCTATAGTCAACATGTTGTGCTCAGCCTGAACAGCTGATCGAATAGAGCTTTATCTTTTATTTGATTTGTTAGGTGGCAGTAGCAAATATTTGTTAAATTTTATATTACAAATGCGATGATGTAACAAAATAAAGATATAAAACTAAGTTATATACATCAAGTTGTTTCTAAGACGTAACTGTTGGGGCCAACAGTTGCTAACAGTTTCACAACTGTTGAGCTCAACAGCTATGTACGTCTTATGAATGCGCCCATTGTTAATGCAAGTGGCTAGACATATTCACCCTTATTCCAGTTGTCGCCATCGACGTCACTTTAACACAACATCAAAAAATTGGTGCTCGTATATCCGTTCTCGAAAACAACTGACTCATTTTGGCGTGTTTATGCTATTTTCTAGAACTTAGGGAACCGAAATAGATTGTCAGTTGCACAAAATTGTTCTCGAGAGCAAGTAAACAAGCCCCAATTTTTTAGTATTGTGTTAAAGTGACGTCGATAACGACAATTGGAATAAGGGTGATTGTTTTCCTGATTTTAAGCAGTACGCTTAACTATAACAAATTTCAGTAATCCGAGCTACGTTTTAGAGAAAAAATCGGATAACTTAAAAAAAATTGGGTTTTGGTTATTTCCAGTAGGATAAAGCGGAATCGACTGTACAGTGTTGCCAATTAGTTTGGTTCCAACGGCTGTTTTCTATGGCTATTTCGAATTTATTATATTGAAGCTTCCAATCGTTCATACATACTGTCGTCGTAAGACTAGGTAAAATTAAAATTGTAATCATCGCCGTACACTAGCGCTTTCTGTTATGCACTAGTCTAAGGGAATGTGTGTAAATATGTTTTTTTTTATTCTACATTTTCTGCCATACATTTCTGCACTTGAAAAGGTAATGCATACTCATGCTCACTATAAAGCACGTTCTCAAACCAGAAAAAGTATGTACATATGTATTACTTTCAAAACCACGATTATTTTTCGCTGGGATACTTTTTTTAAATTATATCTGTTAGATATACATAAGTACTAGAACATAACTGGATACTTACCTTTATTTCATCGCTGGGCAGCTCCTTTTTGATTTTCACTGCAGTTGGTGTGGCAGTTGTTGCTGAAGCATTATTCATGGCAGAATTCGTGGGTGAACTATTAGCACTTGCATTTATTGATGAAGTCTTGGTGGACATTTTGCACAAAAACAAAAAAACCAAAATCAATATTTATAGATTTTAAAAAATTTTTCTTTACTTTTTTTGCAGCTTTCAAAACTTTTTACAAAAAGAAATTAAATTAGAAGAATGAAAAACTTGTGTCTATGCTCTTGTATTTGTTTATGATTATATGTATTTCGTTGAATTAGATTTGTTTTAATTTCATTTGATTTTATTGGATTTTCTTTTTTTCTCTTGTTTTTTTTATTATTATTAATATTACTCGTATTTTATGAAACACACAAAAATTAGTTTCACTTTTATTTCCCTTTATTCTTTCAACACACCGAAATAGCAACAAATGAAATAGTTAAATGTGAAAATTAAATACACCACATGTTAATACATACATAGATACATACATATGCACATACCACGCACATAATACATATCGTTATATAAATTCAAAAAGGGCGTAACTTAAAATAAGTTCAAAATTATCTTTTTGATTGATTATGATGATATTGTATTATATAAATTATATAAAACCCATTTACCCACAATAAGTGCGTTCGAGAACTCAAAAATTTGTACAAATTTTTACTGGATTGCGTTCGAGTACACAAAATCCAGTAAATGAGAGGGCGAATTGAGAGAGAAAAATGACAGTTCACTTACTGAGTAAATGCAAGTTTTTACTGGACAAATTTTTGCCAGTAAAATCCAGTAAAACGAAGCCATATGTTTTTAAATATAAACAAACAAAAGTAAAGGGAAACAAAAATTTTTAGTTTTTGATGAAATTTTTAAAATAACAAAAAACAAATGTATTAAGTTATAAGCATTATAACATCTATTTAAGTTTGATGCTAGAAAAATATTCGGGTATGTTATGTATTTCACGTGAAATTAAAACGTGCGGAATTTTCATAGAATGTTTGGAAATTCATGGAATTCAGAACATAACCGATTGTTTTTAAACGTGAATAAAGTTAATAGATTATTATATTGAAATTTTTGTTTATACATATCGTCGGGTCGACGGTTCCTGGTTTGCGGTATGGAACATTTAAAAAAATTTACTTTGTGTACTTTTTTAAAATTCTTTCCCAGTTTTTCGTTGTCTAGAATATATCATCCTAATAACTTCTCACGTTCAGGGACCCGCGATGTCGACAAGAAGGTTTCTATCTCTTAGTTATATTTAAAACAAAATCAAAATAAGAAAGTTTATTTTTGTTTTCAATATACATATGTAAGTAAGCTAAGAAAGTTTCTTGTCGACATCGTGGACCAGCCAAATAAGTTTAAATAAAAACATATGTCCATATCTATTACTTTTATTATTAAACAAAATGTTCTATCGTGTATTTCATATGTATAATTTTTTTAGCGCCAAAATTGGTAATCAGCTGTTGTATATATTTTGCTGGATTTTACAATTTTTCCGTTCGCGTACTTTTAGATGCAAACTTTTTTATTGAGAGTAATTTTTTTAAATTAATCAGCATGTACTCAGTTACTGGATTTTACTGGGAAAGTACTCAAACTCACCTAATATTTGTATCCGATTGTGCTCAAAAAATATCGAATTTATTATAACGAAATTCAAAAGACTACTGAGAACTAAATGCACTAAAACTTATAATTGGGGTATTCAAATGGTACTCGTAAATTAACACGTTTTAAAGTTATAAAACGAAAAAATATGACTGTTGTGAGCAACCCCTTATAATTTACAATTATAAATATTGTACTTATTTGTATTTTGGTTTGTACATTTCTTACTCTCTCGCTCTCTCTATTCCTTTGGTAAACTCTCACGCATTTCTACATGTAGTTAGGGCTGTCAGATATGGCGATTTCTCGCCAAACGTGGCGATTTTTCAACTTGTTTGGCGTCCAAATTTTTGGTTTGGCGACATGGCAATTTTTCTGGCGATAAATAAATTTGTTGGCGATTTTTATGGCTATTTTTTTAAATAAAATTTAACTTCAAAGTTGTTCTAATTCAGGAAAAGAAGGAGCAGTTTCAAAAACAAATCCCACAAAAACTCGTCTGCAAGAAATTAAAACAATTTGATTTTGATGATTTTTCTTATATTAATTATAGTCATTAATGTGTTTTGAATTTGGATGAGAAAAATTTACAAAAAATACTTTTTGGCAATTTTATTTTTAGTTTTGGCGATTTTGTGATAAATTTTGATACGATCATTTTATCAAAATTTCTATTAAAAAAAGGTGTAATATAAAAACAAGTTTATTATCAAATATATAAAGGGTGTTTTTTATTGAGGTATAAAACTTTAAGTTGGCATCACTTTTTTAACTGGCGGCCATTTTGTCAGCTGTCAAGTGATTAATATTTAGTTTGGTTTGCCATTTCATCATGAACAGGTTGACAAAAGAACAACGCTTGCAAATCATGCAAATTTATTTCGAAAATAATGGTTCAGTTCGCGAAGTTTACCGCAAGCTCCGTCCATTTTATGGTCGACATAATCGTCCATCAGAGCAATTAATTCGGTTAACCATGGATCGTTTTCGCACTACGTTTACTCTATGTGATAATACGCATCCGCAGAGACGTCGAACAGTGCGCACCGAAGAAACAATTGCCGCTGTAGAGCAAAGTGTTGAAGAGGACCCGAATGAATCGATTCGCCACCGTGCACAGCAATTGGAGCCGACTAACCGACTATTTTGTTCCCGAATTGGATGGCATGAATGTGGATGAGTTGTGGTTCCAACAAGACGGCGCTACATGCCACACAGCGCACGTCACAATCGATTTATTGAAGGAAACATTCGATGAGCGCATAATTTAGCGGAATGGGCCTGTCAATTGGCCACCAAGATCGTGTGATTTGACACCATTGGATTATTTTCTTTGGGGATATGTGAAGTCGCTCGTCTACGCCAACAAACCAGAAACGTTAGGGGACTTGGAAGCCAACATTCGTGGCGTTATTGTTAACATACGGCCCCATATGCTCGAAAAAGTGGTTGAAAATTGGACTTGTAGAATTGGCTTTATTCGAGCCAGCCGCGGCGGCCACATGCCCGAAATCATATTTAAACATTAATGGCATAAAATTATCCTTCCAATAAAGCCAAATTGATGGACATTAAAACGATTTTCTGGTGTTTTATTTCAATTCGAAGTTCTATACCTCTAAAAAAACACCCTATACTAAGAAAAACTACTTAAAACTGATTTTTGGCGACTTTTGGCGATTTTTAAAATCAATTTGGCGAAATAGGTCGGAAAAAATCTGACAAGCCTGCATGTAGTTATGACAAACAATAAACATAGCTGAGAAAGGCTTATTATTATATGACATTTTTGTTTGAGACACAACAACAATTTTTTTAAACTATGTTAAAATGTTAAGACATTATGACACTTAAGACACCCTTTTGAATACCCCAAATGTGTTTTGCTTCTTCTGTAAAAAATATTTTAAATGTAACTTACGCCTTTTTTGAATTTATATGACGATATGTACGTACATACATATGTACAATATGTATTGTGCATGTATGTAAGTATGTATCTATGAATGTATCTTTAAAATATGTAACACAACAATTGCAACAAAAACAATACAAACTAAAATGTAGAGAAGAAATACATACATACATGTGTACAAACATAGTTATAAGATTTTATTTATAAACAAGGCAAAAGATCAATCACAAGTTTTATATTAAAACAAACATATGTACATACATTTTGTGTCATTTCTACACTTGGGCAAATGCCCACCCAGCAAACATTTTTAGCTGACATCTCTGAAGCCACAATTAATAGTTAATGTTATGAGACACTGAAGCGAATTGTTCCATAAAAAACAATTCAAAGATTAGCTACATACCTACTTCGTACTTTTTCGATAACCAGAATATCTAAATTGTTCAGCGAATACTAATAGCTGTTAAATTAGAGTGTGTATGATCAGAAAGAAGTTTAATATCCGCTGGGTACAATAAAAATGTATCATTTTGGGCAAATTTTCTCTTTTTAAGACAATTACAATTATTACTTTACAAAATCAGTCAAACACAATTTTTTTTTTTAAATAAACAAACACAACCCCCGAAGCAATTAGCTTGTCTATAGAAAATATTCTGGGTCTATGGCGGGAATGGAACTCACGACCTCTGGACTGAAAGGATAGCATCGCTACCACTCAACGACAGGGTCACCCCTGGCAAAGACGCATTCGATATCGCTTACATAGGTTGTTTACAAGAAAGTATAGCTATATGTCTGACGTAATTACATAAGAGCGATTAATCGTTATATTCGTTTGTTCAACTTTTCTTACGCTCCACTTTTCTCTAGTGTTTATATCAATCAGTTCATGAAAAAATTTTTTATTTCTTTTTACTTAGTTTTAATTATTGTTTGTTCGAACTAAATTTGTTTCTTAATTTATGATTTTATTGGAATAAAGTATACGAACGCTCTGTAAGCCAAATTACATGTCATAATTTTTAAGGAACAAATAACACAAAGGTTAATTGTAAATATTCTGACAAAAACTAGCAGAATGGAACAACATGATGTTTTAGAAGGCCGCCACACCTTTATCATCGGCGTTCTTGTGTTTGGTCCACTGTGTGTGGTATCACTTGATGTTAATTCCCGCTTTATATACATACATTTTTCAGTGCAAATGGATTATGTGAATTGTTTTGATTCATTGCATTACAATTTGCTAAAAGCTTTTTTTTGTAATGAAAGCTCAATTTACAACAGTCTTGACATTGTCGTTTGTTCTTTACTAACTATGCAATTTACTTATTTTTGGTTAGATTTAAGAGAAACTTTTTTGGAAGAAAATTTTTCCCATATTGGAAGAATTGAAATTTCTTCAAAATTACGTTAAAAAATTTAACATTTTGAAAACAGAAGCGTGCTTTCGAGATGATGAATCAGTTTTCGTGGACCTGCTGCCCATAAAACTTTGCTGCTTGCATTAACTGCTCATGTCCAAGTAATTTTATTGGCACACCATTATCCTAAGACATTATAAAAAGGTCCTTGAAAATAAAAACTACAGTACACCGAAACCACAGGTAACAGGTTTGAATAGACCACCTCTTCTTCCAAAATGCTAATTATTATTCGTTATTAGTAATAAATAGGTTTCAAAAAGAGAAATATTGAGATTAGTGGACACAGAAAAAATATTCCTGCAATAAACACAGCTTTACACCAGAGGCGCTTCAACTCTGCATTATTAAAAAAACGTGCAAAAAGCAGAGTTGTAAAAGAATGAAGCTTTCCTCTATCTCTTCCTTCACCACCTGTCTTCTCTATCACTATTCATTTCCTAAAGAAATGGAATAGTAATAGTTGTAGGCCTGAATGTTACTTCTCTTTAAAAAAAATCAAATCGATAAATATTGGAAGAATAATAAATATCGATTGATTGTCTGCCTGGTCACATATCGGATTTATTTAGATATCAGAAATACCAATTGGGTATGTACAAAAATGGAAATACACATACTCTTATGCAGCAAGAAAATAAACATGAAAAAAGCTCAAATATGTAGGTACATACATATGTATGTATGTGTGTATGTATATATGTATGCACATGTGTGAGAAGAAGACATGGGAGGATATGAAAACAAAGTAGGGGAGTTATTGACTCTGCTATAAACAAATTAAAAATAAACAAAACGCATGCATATGTGCATATATATGTATGTATGTTTGTATGTATGTATGTATGTAATAACAAATTAAAAAGGAAAGTAATTTTTATTATTTATTTATGTACATATGTATGTATGTATGTATGTTTGTATGTATGTATGTATGTAATAACAAATTAAAAAGGAAAGTAATTTTTATTATTTATTTATGTACATATGTATGTATGTATGTATGTTTGTATGTATGATTGTTAGCGGCGCGTACATCTAAATACATACATACATACATATATGTACGTTTATGTTAGCACACATACTTATTTATTTAAAAATAAAAATGCACTTTACTATACACATGAATATACAAAGTTTTTTCAACTGCAAAAATTTATTCTAATAATATCAAAAGACAACGATGCCAATATAGCGCTTTTCTTGTTTTCTATTTATGTAGCATCTGCTCCAAAAAGCCAAAAAATGTCAATTTTTGTATAACCTTAAAGACTCGGAATGATCAAGGAGCAAATAATATACCATTAAAAAAAATTAAATTCCATTGAAATAACAATTGCATACAATATCTAATGCAGTATATTAAAGCCTGGCAAGGCGAATTCATGGCAGGTGGTCTCAACAGTCGAGCTGATTGTTTTCGCTGATTTTAATTGACAAGCTAGCGAACAACATTAGACATGTCCTCAGTACATGTTTTTTTTATCTAGTCACGAAATATTTCCATTCAAAATCAGTTCGATCCTACCTCAAAAAAAAAAAAAATCGAAAACAAACACAAAAACTTTTGCTGGCGTGGATTAGTGTCACTTTGCATCAGTTAATGTAGGAAATTTTAAGTGATGAAGGCATTCGCAATGGTCACTGAACTATTCCTGCTTCAGCGGATACTAATGCTAATGTAACATCAGAGCGCCCTACTTTGTCGGTTTTGTGTAGCAGAATCATCGCCGAAGTAAAATAACCAATCAAATGGCTACTAAACACAGCTTCAAAAATGTAATATGCCTCATTGACACCTGAGGCGCTGCATCACTGCATTATTAACAACATGCAAAAAGCAGAGTTGTAAGTTTGAAATTTTCAAATCTCCAAATTAAGAAATCGCCAAACCGAAAAAATCGACAAAAACCAAAAAAATCGCAAAACGAAAAAAAACGCCAAACTAAAAAAAATCTCCAAAACTAAAAGTCTCGTACGTAAAAAAAGAAGAGCTAGAAGGGAATGGCAACAGCACAGATCACCCCAAATTAAAATTATATTTAAAGAGTGCACGAAACGACTCCAACAGTTGCTTGCATCTGAGAAAACTGCATCTTTTAAAAATTATCTGGAAGGTCTTGATGTTACACCAGCGTCTAATTACTCTTTGTGGCGCGCTGCTAAAAAGCTTAAAAGACCCGTTGAGTTTAAACCACCTCTGCGGACTTCGACCGGTGATTGAGCAAGAAGCGATATTGAAAAAGGTAAAATATTTGCCGAGCACTTAAAATCCGTATTTACCCCAAATACATGTACTGGTGTTGCTGATTTGCCGAGTGTAGTTGCTCTTCCCCCTCGACCCTTAAAGTTTAAGATGCGTGATGTACATAAACTAATTGCAGAGCTCAACCCGAAGAAAGCTCCAGGTATTGATGGTATTAGTAACAAGATGCTGATGAATCTGCCTCGCACTGCAACTAGAATCTTCTTAATGCCATATTACGACTAGAGTATAATCCACACAGCTGAAAGCTTGCCAAGGTCAAAATGATTCCAAAGCCGGGCAAAGATCTTACTAAAACTGAGCCTTACAGGCCAATAAGTTTACTATCAACAATATCAAAGCTTTTCGAAAAGCTGCTCATGACAAAATTATCCCCAATTCTAAGTGATAGTGGGTGCATACCGGACCATCAATTTGGTTTTAGAAGTCAGCATAGTACCATTGAACAAACGCATAGATTGGTTCAAGTTATAAGAAGAACATTTGAAGAAAATAAGTATTGTTCTACTCTCTTTATTAATGTTTCTCAGGCATTTGATAAAGTATGGCATGAAGGCCTAATTTTAAAATTGAAGACATATCTACCAATAAATTTTCTAAAGCTATTGGAAAGTTATATTCTATCCCGGAAATTCATTGTTGTGGAAGGAGACTTCATGAGTGTTCCCGAATCTATATCTGCCGGTGTGCCACACGGTAGTATACTGGGACCAGTTTTGTATTTGATTTATACTTGTGATATGCCTGTTAGCACTAAAATCCATACATCTACTTTTGCCGATGATACAGCCTTCTTTAGCATGCACGAAAACCCTCACGAGGCATCCCGATATCTTCAGGAACATATTACCCAACTGGAACTATGGTTAAAGTTATGGAGAATTAAAGTAAATGAGCAGAAGTGTGCGCAGGTAACATTTACTCTACGAAAAGATACTTGTTCCCCATTAGAATCAATAATCAAATTGTTCCTCAACATTCACATGTAAAATACCTTGGTATACACCTTGATCAACGGCTTACATGGAAACAACACATTGATTCTAAGGTAACACAAATGAAACTAAAATTAGCTTAGGTACATTGGCTGATTGGTAGAAATTCAACTCTCAGTCTAGATTGCAAACTTTTGATATACAAGTCACTTTTGAAACCTATATGCTGCTACGGAATTCAACTATGGGGCACTGCTTCAGCTTCCAATGTCGAGAGAATCCCATGAAGGCAAAACAAAATTTTACGTATGATAACTTCGGCTCCATGGTACATCAAAAATTCAAATATACATCGTGATTTGAATATGCCACTAGTGATTAAAGAAATTGCAAAATACGCAGGCAAATATTTAACAAAACTCGAATCACATCCTAATCCGCTTGCTCGTAATATTTTGAACTTTACTGGACACATCCGCCTAAAAAAGAGGGACACAAGGGCTCTTATACTCAACACTCCAGATGGGACTACTTGAAAATAATTTTTTTTCCTTTTTGATTACCACTACTTATGTATTATTTATAACTATCACTAAGTTTATGTCCGACAGTGGTCGGGCCTAATAATTATATTCTAGATTTAAGATTTAAATACTTATTGTTAGCTCATATTTGAAGATACAATAAATAAATACAAAAAAAAAAAATTCAAATAAATCGCCAAAAACCGAAAAAAATTGCGAAATTAAAACAACGCCAAAAAACCCAAAAACGAAAAAAGCGCCAAAATAAGAAAAATTGTCAAAACGAGAAAAATCGCCAAGACCAAAAAAAGTGTACCGGGTACGTAATGTTATTTTAAAAAAATGTCTGCATCAGTAGTGCGATTCAGTAACTTTTGACGATCCGACAATCGTAATTTTTGTCTATACATTTTGTCGCTTGCAATAACAATTATGTGATTCATTAACTTCTTTTTAACGATAGTACGCAGCTGATATTTTCTGTTGATTTTTGTCGATAAAATTAACAGAGAATAAATTATTGTCGCTAAAATAACGACACAGCTGACATTAACCTACAGCGAATATCGTTAAAAATGTTACTGAATAGCAAATTCGATAAATTTTCGTTATAATTATTTTAACGATGCGATTATTGTTAAAAAAATTAGTGAATCGCCCTACAGGTAAGATATTCGATTACATAGGCTAAAGGTGCAATTAGACGTGACATGGCCATAATACCATAGCCCATAACCAAACCAAAATTCAATTGGTTTCTATGGCAATGTTTATGGCGTTATGGCGACTCACCTATAATCGAATACAGTGTTGCCCATTAGTTTGGTTCGAACGGCTGTTTTCTGTGGATATGGTTATGTAACGACTGGTTGCACCTTAAAGTTCGTATAATATTATATATGTGTGCGAGCCACAGTCGCACTTTACTGAATTTATTTATTTTTAATATTCCTTTATTTCATTTTGATTTTATCGCAAGCGACAAAAATTAAATTTTTCAGAAGTTTTTTTTTTAATATTTAAATATGTTTTTGTACGTAAATTGCCGCTTACGATAAAATTTTACAGCCCGTATTTTAAAGGTTATCAGCAATTTTTTTTGAAAATTCCAAACTATGGGTAGGCCCATAAAATTTTAATTCCAATAAAAAAAGTTAATTTTCGCTAACATGTCGCTTACGATAAAATCGAAAATAAAGCTCGATATGTATGTAAGGTATTATACATATCGAGCCATTTTTTTGATTTTATCGTAAGCGACAAAAATTAAATTTTTCAGAAGTTTTTTTTTTAAATATTTAAATATGTTTATGTACGTAAATTGCCACTTACGATAAAATTTTACAGCCCGTATCTTAAAAGATATCTATAATTATGACATTTTGATAATTCTAAACTATGGGTGGGGTGGGCCCATAAAATTTTTAATTTCAATAAAAAAGTCTATTTTCGATAGCAATTTTCGACAAAATTACATTGAAAAATTGGCTTGAAGGCCAACTTTGAGGGCCGGACGCACCCCCTAAAACGCAACTTATCGGTATGAAATTTTTTTGTATTTTTTTTACATAAAACTGAACCGATTTGGGGGAAAGAGTAGAAGAAATCAAGAAAAACAAAGTCTTAATACAATTAACGGCCACTCTAATGTATATGTGTGCCCTTAATTATGAAAGTGGTCTAAATCCCAAATTAATTTTTTGTGTCGAGACATTTAGTAGATTGCAATTGAACAAAACAAAAATTATTTTTATAGTTAGTAGGCAACATTTTAATTTAAGGTTGTACTAGTCTCCATTAATATGAACTAATTTAATATATATTAAATACTAGCTTTTGCCCGCGGGTCCGCTCGCGTTTATTTCTTTAGGAAATACATTAAAATCGGTTTAAAACTGGTTAAACAATCAAGCCCGGAAAGAAAATTACCCTTATCAAACCAAAAATTAGTTTTTCGGAAAGAATCCGTACCAAACATAAGAAAACCGGTTCCGAACCGTGTAAAAGATATTCTATATTTAACGCTGGTAATGTAGCTTTCCAAAGGTTAAAGAATTTTAACGTTACAATCAAACAAACAAGGAAACAAACTAACTTTCATATATGTGCCCTTAATTATCAAAGTGGTCTAAGTCAGATATTTCTTTGGTCGCGATATTTAGTTGATTACATTTAAACAAATCAAAAAATATTTTTGTATAATGTAACATTTTAATTTAGAGTTGTACTAGTCTCTATTAATTTAAATTTATTTATCATTTATTAAATATTTATTGAAGTTTTTTGAGATTGATTTAATATTTCGAAGCAAAAACGAATACGACTAAGAACACTTTCATAATTAAGGGCACATACAATTGGGTCATTTACTTAAACAACGTCATAACTAAAAAAACCAGTTTCAATTTGCACACAACTCAATGGAAAAAGAAAATTTTATTTTTCTCTCTAGAGTTGAGTAAACAAGATATTTGTAGGAAATTTTTACAAAGTAAGTATGAAGAACGATAAGACAATTATTTCTGCATCACTAACTCAAAAATTAAATTTTTGGAATTTTTGAGTTACGACGTTCTTTGGGCAAATAATCCCACATATTAGCTTAGTATTTACATACATATGTACATATGTATATACGTGCGGATTAGTAAGGATGTACATATGTATGTATGTACATATGTGTACATACATAAATACATACATATGTATATACTACATACATATCGCTACCTTAATAAAGAAAGGCCCTAACTCATTATTTTTTTGAAGTCAACTTTGTTTTTATATTTCGATAGAAGAACATCTAATGTATTGAAAAATGCAAAAATCTCGATTTCAAAAAAATAATGAGTTAGGGCATTTCTTTATTAAGGTAGCGATATGTACATATTTACATATATACGTAGATATATTTTTATTATTCTGTATTAAGTTTTTTATGTCTCATGCTGTGTGTGTAGAATTTAGCTGCAGTTGTTGTGTTTAGCGAACACAATAAATGCGTTTCTTTTGATTTTAAGAAACGCGCGTTTTCACTGCGAACATATTTTTGTAATTTAATACTTTTTCTCATTATAGGTAGTAACTAGATATTTTTTTCTTAAGTATTTTTGGGATCAAATAACCTTACGAAACGAAATAATAAAAAACTGGATATTAAACTTAATAAAAATTTAAGATCTTAATGATGAAAATACATACATATATGTACATTTATATTTATTTATGTATGTATGTAGGTATTTACATATTTACACATTTGTTTATAATATTTTTTAAATTTAGTTCTTCATCAATTATGTATTCTTTTTTTATTTTTCCTTTTGTTAAACTCATGTTCTTGTACCTACTTTTAAAAAGAATTTCTTTCCCATCAGATTTTCAATATTTTTTTTATATTCTATTTTCTTCAGTGAAAGAATTTTATTTTCATTTTAGTTTAAAAATAGAATTTTTCATTTCCTTTTTCACTCTTGGGGTTATTTTGCATTTTATTCTTTTTTTTCGTTATAATTTGTTTATTTCAATTTATCTTTTGTTAAAATTTTTTTTCTCCACAAAATGACACAAAATTAATTTGAATATTTTCCAATGTATATTTGTGAATTTTTTCTTAAAAATTCTGAAATATTTATTCACCTCTTCTGTATATTATAATAAAAACGTTGCTATAAATTCCTATATTCGATTTTTTTGTTTTATTTTATTTTACACAAATAATTTCACTCGCTGGTAGGTGGTCTTTACACAAGTAAGTCTCGCAAACGAATGTTTTAAGTATTTGCTTTGCATATCGAAAAGACTCTTTGATAATCTCGTTTACAGTGCAGCCAGCAAAATTTTCGAAATATACAGCAACTAGACAATAACAAAACGAATAATTCACCACCTTAATACTCACACACACATCCACACGAATAAAAAGGAACATAAAAGACATGAGGTTAAATTGTTGAATATAAATAACAGTAACTTACGTATTTGGATCAGCCATGCCAACTTGGTGTTTTTTGCACTATTTTTAGTGCTTTTTGAAGAATCAAAACGCCACATTTTGAGCGTAAGTGCCAAAATAAGAAATAAATTCAGTGAAGTGCGTCTTTGATCCGCGCACGAAGGGTTCAATAATTCAATACGAACTTTATCCTATATAATAAATAGTTTTGGATTTTTTTTTGTTCGTTTTTGGGTTTTTTCGGTTTTAAGCGTTTTTTAGTTTTGTCGTTTTTTGCGCTTTTTCGGTTTTGGGCGCTTTTTTAGTTTTGGCACTTTTTCCCCCGTTTTGTCAATTTTTTCTGTTTCTTGGCGTTTTTCATTTTGGCGATTTTTTTTTTCATTTTGAAGATTTTTTTCATTTTGGCGATTTTTTTCACATTAGTGATTTTTTTCATACAGGCGATTTTTTTAGTTTTGGCGCTTTTTTCGCTTTTTTCGCATTTTGGCACTTTTTCCCCCCGTTTTGTCAATTTTTTCTGCTTTTGGGGTTTTTTCATGTTGGCGATTTTTTTTCATTTTGGCGATTTTGTTAATTTTTGCGATTTTTTTCACATTGGCGATTTTTTTCAAGTAGGCGACTTATTTAGTTCTGGCGTTTTTTTTTCGCGTTTTGGCGATTTTTTTCATATAGGCGATTTTTTAGTTTTGGCGTTTTTTTTGGAGTTTTGACGATTTTTTTCGGTTTTGGCGTTTTTTCAATTTGGCGATTTTTTTCATTTTGACGATTTTTTTCATTTTGGCGATTTTTTCGGTTTTGCCCATGTATTTTAGTCAGGGAAGGAAAATGACTTCTTGGATTTTGTATCAACTATGAAAACAAAATGTACTTTTTAGACCATGACGGTACAATTTTTTTTTTTAATATTTATTAATATAAACAGAAACGTAAAAAAATGTGTATAAAAATTTATAAGTATACAATAAAACACAGAAACTTAACAAAAATGTGTATAAAAATAATAACATTAATAACATTCATAAAGGTACATTCGTAGATTCGACTATTATATTAGAGATTAAAATAAAACAAACACAAAAAAATTAAAATTAATGTTGCCATATAGTGCAACATTGACATTTTTAAATTGTACCAAATAACTTGCGGTAGTGCCAAGGTACCAAAAAGGTCAAAAATGTACCATAAAAAGTACAATTGTACCATGATTTCCCTCCGATTTTCCTTACGAATTTATTACGAATAATATTTTTCTTCCAAGCACACTACGATTTCGAATCATTTTCGTATTACTTTGCTTGTAGGGTATGGAATAAATAATGTTGTAATTCACCATGAGACAACTGCTTTTTAGGGTTCCGTACACCAAAGGTGAAAAGGAACCCTATTGTTTTCGCTACGCTGTCCGTCTGTCCATCTGTCCGTCACACGCTTTTTTCTCAGGAACCGTAAGAGCTACGGCCCTGAAATTTGGACAGAGTATGTAAAACCTTGGCCGCTACAACAACAAATACATGAGAGTTAAAAATTAAAGGTGTTCCAAAACGAGCAACGAAATATGTTAAAATCCAATGTAATATACATATGTAGAATTGTATGTATATTGACACTTGGAATTTGTAAAATTAGTGTATTTTTATTAGAGATGCGCAAATGTCGTGATTTTATCGTGTCGCGCGTGAATCACTCACGCATGATCGTGATCAAATTTATAATTAATCACGCGTGAGTGCGTGAGCGTGACTTAAAAATAAATTACTCGTGCGTGATCGTGCGTGAGCTATTTTTAATAATCACGTACGAATTATCACGCTCTCACGATATATCATTTCTGATATATCAGTATATCAATATCTGGTGAGTATCAATATACTATACCATTTTGCACATGCTAAGATGCAAAACCATTTGCAAAAGATTGCGTACTCTTATAATTTTTTCAAGCGTAGTAAACTGGCTCATATGAAATTCAAATATACCAATGTAGAAAAATAAAATTATCTTAATATATTTTTTATGGTACACAGCTATATTTCCCCTAAATTTTGACTTTTTTCAGAAAAACTACGCATACATCCGCATTTATGAAAAGGCACTCTTAAATTTTAGTTAAAAATGTATAAAACTATCTACATAATAAAATCTTATAGTGGAAACTTTCAAAATCTACCGTCACAACTTCTTATAACCGCTTAAACACAAAAATAATTTTTAAAATTTACTATTTTAGGATATTGCTGAATGTAGGGTACATGTCCAAAATAGAAAATAATTGGCTCTAAGCACATTCTTAATGCATTGTCTTTAGTGCTATGTAATTAAAAAATTAAAAATGTAGTAAACAAAGTTTTTAACAAAGTTGAAAATAATGAAGATAGTTAAAAAACACATGCCTTTTTCAGGGAAATTTTAAAATGTGGATTTTTTAGCCTTTTCCCGATTTCACAAATGAATATGTTAATAACTTGTTTTCCTATTTTTATTTAAAATTTTGTCAAAAATTTAATGCTGTATTTTAACTTAAAATCCAACTTTGAACTAAAAAGTAATAGGCAAAATACTAAAAAAGGTCAAGGCAAAAAAATTTTTTTGTCTTAAGTAAAATATCTTATCTCATCTTGGGAAATTATTTCTTAGAAATTTCAAGTTTATGTCAAAATGCTTTATCCGGCAAAAATCGGAAAATTTTTAAAAAAGTTACAAGCCTCAGAATTTTTTTTGAGTCCCAGGTAGTCAACTTTGGTGCACTATAACTCATTTTCAGCTCAAGCCAGAAGGCTGTCATGACATGTGTTATAAAGCCTAAGTCCTCCTCTACGGATGTTAGGAGTTTCACATAAATACAATCAGTAGTTTAGAAGTTCCAGATTTTTTGCCATTTACTTTGTAAAAGTCCCCAGTGTGCCATGTAAATTTTACATATACATGTGCATACATATGTACATACATACACTGTACATATATACATATGTATGTGCTTAAACCTATTTTTCAACTCAAAAAAAGATACTAATTGTATTACATACTTTTTCGTGAGCGTGCGTGATCGTGATAAGTTGTAAACCACTCGTGCGTGATTAAGAATATTTTGTTCGTGAGCGTGCGTTATCGTGAAATTGTTCAATATCATTCGTCCTTGAAAGTGTGTGAGTAAAATATTTTTCTGCGTGAGCGTGCGTTTCGTGAGTCAAAAAACGCTCACGTGCACATCTCTAATTTTTATATAGACTATAACAATTAACACTAAGGGCCAATTTCACCAACTATATTTAAATGTCAATTCATATTTAAATGTCTATTTTCATTCATATTTGTATGGGAAAATGAATTTTAAATATGAATTGATATTTAAATTAGTTGGTGAAATAGGCTCAAAAATTTAAAAAAATTTAAATTAAAGGGTGTTCCATCAGTTAATGCAATTTTGACTATGTAATTTTGACAACTTGCTATATCTTGGAAACCGTAAGAGGCAAACTCTTGAAATTTTCAAAAACGGTAAAACTAAAAAAATTGGTAAATTATAAAATCGCCAAACCAAAAAAATCGCCAAAAACAAAAGAAAAATCGCTAAAACGAACAGAAGCACAAAATTTAAAAAAATTCTAACACTAAAATAAATCGGCAAAACGAAAAAATCGCCAAAATGAAAAAAACGCCAAAAACCGAAAAAATCGCCATGACGCGAAAAAGGCGCCAAAACTAAAAAAATTACCCAAATAAAAAAAATCGCCGAAATGAAAAAAATCACCAAAATGAAAATAAAATCGATAAGCTGAAAAAACGCCAAAAACGGAAAAAATCGCTAAAAAGCGAAAAAGGTGCCAAAATTAAAAAAAAACGCCAAAATGAAAAAAAATCGCTAAAATGAAAAAATTTACAAAATTAAAAAAAAAATGCCAAATTGAAAAAACGGCAAAAAAAAACGAAAAAATCTCAAAAACGCGAAAAAAAACGCCAAAACTAAAAAATCACCTAAATGAAAAAAATCGCCAAACTGAAAAAAATCGCCAAAATTAAAAAAATCGCCAAATTGAAAAAACGACAAAAACCGAAAAAATCGCCAAAAAACGGGGAAAAAACGCCAAAAACTAAAAAATCGGTTAAATAAAAAAAATGCCAAAATGAAAAAATCGCCAAAATGAAAAAACGCCAAAAACCGAAAAAATCGACAAAACGGAAATAAACTAAAAAAGCGCCAAAAACCGAAAAAACGCCACAAACGACAAAACTAAAAAACGCTTAAAAAGAAAAAACCCAAAAACTCTTTATTATATGGGCTAAAGTTCGTATTGAATTACATATCGTCGTCTTTCTTCTCAAACCATGTAAGCGCCATTTTTTCAAAATTGACTTTTTTGGTTTTTACGATAGAAAATAACATTTTCCACCCGAGTGCATTCTCATCTTGACAACTTTGTATGAAGAAACAAAAATTAAAGACATTTCCAAAGCCTCGTAAGCGCCATACAAAATGACATTTGCATGAAAAACGAATGACTTTCATATCTAAAGTTGGAAATTAAAAATAAAAAAATTTTCCCAAAAAGCTTCTACACCCTCCACAGGGTCGCAGACATGTTTTATAAATTTTTTTTTAAACACATATTTACAAAGACATTAAGTTTTTTTTTTCGTTTTCTGAAAAATGAGTCGTTGGCAGTGATGTGACTTTTGAGACTCAAAACGCGTAAAAATTTTTGAAAAAAGGGCTAGAAATGGCTAAATTGAAAAAATATTCATAAATAAAAAAAAAATAGTAAAATTTTTCGAAAAAGCGCGAAAATAGGCTATTATCAAAATGTTTCTGTTGAAAATAAAAACATCAAATCACTTTTTGTAAAGTAATTTATTAGAATATAAATAACTATCATGAGATCAACACATACATAGCTTTAGAGCTTCAATATTGTACATATTTCATTTACATTTCATATAAAATTTCAATACGATATGTACATACGTAGATTAAATAGTTAGCATATACATACATATATAATAGAAATATATATACATATCTATGTTTACATATGTAAGTAGATACGTTTAAAATTGGCCGTTATTAAATAAAATTTCGATTTCTCGCTCTTCCAAAAACATACATTGGCTGTACTAAATAACTTTCAAAGCATACAAAATTTGGAAGAAATAAAAGATTACTCTATATTATTCTTGTTTTTATTAAATTGGTAAAGCAATATCGACTTTTTACTCATTTTATTTTGCTAGATTAAAGGAAGAAAAAGATCGCAAAAGTTTAAATGTAGCCATATCGAGTAAAAACTAAAAAGGGCTGAAAGATTATTGTAAAAAGTGCTAAGTTTGCGCGTTTTTTAGTTTGGGGCTAAATTTTTTTTTCGCGTTTTGACTGACTGAAAACGGGCTAAATCTAGCCCTAAAAGGGCTAAGTTGGCATCACTGGTCGTTGGCGCTTACGTAGTTTAAGAAGAAAGGCGACGATATCTAGTGTCCGTACGGAACCCTTCGTGCGCGTGTCAAAGTCACACTTTACTGAATTTATTATCAGTTGTATTTTGGTGTTTATTTTGAGTGTTGTATTAGTTTTGCTTCATTATTCAAGACGCCAACCAATCCCATTTGTCAACCAATATTGTTGCCACGTTCATAAAACATGAAATCTAAAAAAATAGAATACAAGGCCAAAACTAAAACTATTTATTATTGAAAAAACCATAGCATAGATAAAAACCTTTTCTTTTCGAGCGTTGTTTAGAATACAACTAAAATTAGTTTTAATTCAGAATGCCAAGAAAACAGTTGAGTTGTTTTAAGGTGCAATTAGACGTCGCAAGGCCAAAATTCAATTGGTTTCTATGGTAGTGGTTACGGCGTTATGGCGAGTCACCTATAATCAAATACAGTGTTGCCTATTAGTTTGGTTCGAACTGCTGTTATTTTTTAATTTGTTTTTATGAAAAAATTAAATGGACCATAAATTGCCCCATTTCGTACACACAAAAAATTAAATGAACTATATATGCACGTCGTATATTTTTCGTACAAAAAATTTAAAGGACTATAATACATCATCCATTTCTGATGAAAAAAAAATGTATGAAAAAATTTAAATGGACTATATATACATCGCCCGTTTTTAAATTTTTTATGAAAAAATTTAATGGATTATAAATCGACCATTTGGTATGCAAAAAAATTAAAAAGACTAAAAAAGTCTATTTTTCATGCAAAAATTAAATGGACTATATATTCTTCGTACAAAAAATTTAAAGGACTAAATTTTTATGAAAAACTTTAATGGACTATAGATCGTCCATTTCTTATGCGAAAAATTAAAAAGACTATACTTCGTCTATTTTTCATGCAAAAAATTAAATGGAATATACATACAAAATTTAATGGGCTATACATCATCCATTTTTTAACTTTTTTATGAAAAAATTTAATGGACCATAAATTGCCCATCTCGTACGCAAAAAAAATTAAATGGACTATATACGTCATCAACATCATCCATTTCTGATTGTTTTCTCGAAATATTTCCTCAAAAATATGAAAAAATTGCAGAGTTAGTTTTCACTATAAAAAATTTAGTTTTATTTAAATTCACGGGATTTTTTTTTCTTTCTTTGTACGTACCGTACTATCGGGTTTACAAACTGTAATTAAGTTTTACATGAAAAACCTATAGACAAAAGCACAACATCTTAACGAATGAGAAAGCAAAAACATAGAAAGGTCCAATGAACAATAAGGGACCTTTAGGTTAATGGACATTAAGGGACCTTTACACTATGCGCGTAAACATCCCGCCCGCCTTGCTATAGTGCAACAAAGAGGGCTAAGGATAACGCGGGCCTATGATAGGGAGTGATATAATAAAAAAATAAAATTTTCTTCAAAAAATAATTCATTAGAAATATGTACATTTATGGATATGAATTTAGAAAAATAACACAAATTAAAAATTTTAAAACCTCCCGACTTTTTTCAGAAAAGATGTTGTATCTTCTAAACGGCTGGACCGATTTTCTTTAAACATAGCTAAAGACCCTCTCGATCAACTCATCTTTCAAACAGAAAAAACTAAATAAAAATCGGGTCAGCCGTTTTGTCTGTACGTGGACACGGACAGACACACAGATACACTGACACACAGACACACACTACAAACTTATAACACCCCTTTTTTTAGTCGGGGGTTAAAAATATGAGAAAAAAATATAATAAAAATAAAAATACAATAAAAATATGGATCTAAACAATTTGTCCAGACATCACGTTAATGATGATAGTTGCAGGAGCCCTCTGGGGTTGTCTTTGGGTTGGAGAAATTTGCTGATGTCGAAGATGATGGCAGCACTGATGCGAGTTTTTTGTTGTTTTGTTCATCCTTCTACATTTTTTGGAGGATTTTGCCACAGTCTTCTGGGTAGGAGTAGGAGCGATGCTTTTATGTCGATGGAGGAGGGTGTGATGTTCGGCTTTGCACTCACGACACCGCTCACGGCTTGTACACTTATCCCTCATGTGCGAATGAGCCAGACAGTTGAAGCAATATCTGAACTTCGTTACAGTCTCCCACCGCTCCCTGATCGACATCTTCCTGAATTTCATGCATTTTCGCAATGCATGATTGCTTTTGCACAAGCGGCAGTCGCGCAATTTTTCATCTCGTGGGGTTTTTGCGTCAGAAGAAGAAGTAGAAGTCGAAGGGCCTTCAACTGGCTTACGGTGTACTTCAAGACGTCGGGATGCACTAGACATTGTTCTAAAGGGGTGAAATAGATAAAAAAGAGGGAAAACAAAAAAGAATTAGTGAGTTTCTGACTTGGGTAAGAGAACAAGCTTCACAATAGGCCGGGTGAAAACGCCTGAAGCTGTTCTCACGTCCGCTGTACGGACCTTAGAATCATGTTCCACGTAAGTCTTTTCTATTCGTCCGAGTTGCCATTCATTAGGGGGTAAATTATCCTAACGGACAACTACCAAGTCGCCTACTTCAAAATCTTTCTGGGGGTATTTCCATTTCACTCGACGGTGAAGTTCTTTAAGGTACTCTTCTTTCCACCGCTGGGCAAAATGGTGGTGAAGAATTTTAAGCTTTTGCCACCTATTGGCAACACTCAAGGAGATATCAGCATGATCGGGTCCAGGTGGTGGCAGAATAGGCACACCAATCAGGAAATGACCTGGCGTTAGGGGAACTAAGTCAGAGGGATCATCAGTCATGGCAATTAACGGTCTGGAATTCAGGCAAGCTTCTATACGGGTCAACATAGTTGTAAATTCTTCAAAGGTAAACTTCTGGACCCCAGAAATTTTGCGTAAATGAGTTTTGACGCTCTTTACGCCGGCTTTCCATAAGCCGCCCATATCAGGAGCTGTTCCGTACAGGTACCTTCCACTTAATTTAAGATAAAAACTGTTTTCGGTCAACCTCGAGTAAATTAGCAGCACTGACAAATGCATTTCCGTTGTCAGAATATAAATGAGAAGGGCACCCACGACGTGAGAAAAAACGAGCAAAGGCTGCAAAGAATTTTCCGTCGTGGCAAGGCAAACAAAAACTAAAACATAGCCTTTTGTAACTCTGCAACTCCTACCAATGTAAGATTTAATGTCAAATGGGCCTGCGAAATCTAAGCCGGTATGGGTGAACGGTCAGCAGCCATAATTTGCTGACAAGACTTCTTTCGGTAAATAGTACATTCCTTACAGTTATGAATTACTGTACGGATCAGATTTTTTAACTTAGGGACCCAAAAATCGCTTCTAATTAAACGGAGCATTAATGAATGTCTGCCATGAGCAGAGCACTTGTGCACATGTTCAACAAAAAAGCGAGTAAAGCGGGCAGAATATGGTAAAATTTTTGGATATCGCTCATCATATGTTAAGCCATGTGATCTAGCCAATCGACCATTAATTCTAACAAAGCCATTTGAATCGATAAAAGGGTTTAACGTTAGTAGACTGCTCTTTGTAGACAGTGGTATACCCTTTGAGAGTGGGGTATATTCGGGTATAAAATTTCGCTGACACATTAAAATCAAGCGATTTCGAGTGAATTTTACTTCAGAATGGGTTGAATCTAAAGTGTCATACAAGCAATATCGAGTCTTCAAATACTTTAAGCACCTGAACATATACGAAGTAATTCGGCATTGCGCGGGCTAAATCTGAAAAACGTTCCAGTATGTCGTACGGGGTTTCGAGCTGAACTGAAAACGACTGAACTTCAAGCTGTTGGTGTTCACTAGGGGTATATTGTGGCCAGCACTCTCGCGGTTGTCTTAACCATGCAGGACCATGCCACCAAAGAGAATTATTAATTAAATCTCGTGCAAGAGTTCCACGACTTGCCAAATCGGCGGGGTTGTCCTTGGAATCTACATGTGACCATTTTTCATTACCAACTTTATTCACGATTAACGCTACTCTGTTTTTAAACAAAGTTGGCACAAAGGTTTTTTAAGCCAGGATAAAACAATAGTACATTACTGTAGTCGTTTAAAAATGCGCGCCATTGAGGCAGGGTTAGGGGGTGCAAACTTTCATCCCAGTCTGTCTTGTCTTTCCAGATTTGTTGCATTATGATTTTGGCTACAACAATTTTTGGTGAGAACCATCCTGCAGGGTCAAACAATTTCGCTATTTCAGACAAGACAGACCGTTTCGTGACAAGGTCCTGGCGTGGCTGCGATGTGAGTTTGAAATAGAAGCTATCTTTATTAGCATCCCATCGCAAGCCTAGGGTTTTTGTAGTACTGGCATCCGAAAATTTTAAGAAGTCTGCATCAAGCACATTCTCCCGGGGTAAGTCTTCTAAGAGTCGTAAATGATTGGCTATCCACTTTCGTAAAACAAAACCAGCCGAACCAAGAACATGGGTTAGTTCATTACGTCTCTTAAAAGCGTCTTCTAGTTCATGTGATCCAGCAAGAGTTCTGAAAATTTTGGACGCCGTAGGACATGGGTTTACAATCGTCACCCAATTGCAAAAGAGTACCAGTCGCTAAGTACGGCTCGCAGTTCACTCCGAACGTGACCGTGCTAAGCTCATAGTCCTTAACTTCAGCTTCAGGCCTATCACGAAACAGAATCCGCTGATATTGGATTTGATTGGGATGAACTAGTACCTGACGATACATTTTCTCAATATCCGCATTAAAAACATACCGGAAGAAACGCCACCGCAGCTGCAAAACGGTAAGGTCTATCTGTAAGACAAGGCCTGGGTACAATACACTATTTAGGCTCACGCCATTGGAGGAGGGGTTTGAAGCATTAAATATTACTCGGAGTTTCGTGGTTACACTGTCGGGCTTAAACACTGCACGATGAGGTAAATAATACTTATCTACAGTGGAATCAGGATGCTTGACGGCTTTAATGTGTCCCATTGTGAAATACTCGCGAACTACATTGTCATATTATGACTTTAATTCGGGGTTTTTCAATAAACGTGCCTCATTTCTCACAAACTGGGAAAAGGCGCTTTTTCGAGGATCCCCTAATGTCAATTCATTTGAGAATTCTTAACGAAATGGGAGAGAGACTACATACCGGCCATCGGGATTTTTATAAGTCGTAGCCTGGTAAAGTTTCTCACAATATTCATCATCTTCCGATAAGTGGGTCGCTTGTGGAACTTCTTCAAGTTCCCAAAAACGAGCGAGTTGAGTATTTAACTCGAAATGGGTGCAAAACGATGCTACGGAGTGTAAGGGTTGAGGCTGAGAAACTTCACCTGTGACGATCCACCCGAACACGGTTCTCCACGGTTCTCTGGGCGATCAAGTTGCCATTTGCATGTTTTTTAACATCCGTCGTTAAAATTTTGGGATACACATTTCCTCCAAAAAGTATATCCATACGGGTACACATGATATCGGTCAATATAATGTCGGGGAAGGATGAAGTTATAATATCAGAGATATTATATGAAGGCAACTGACCGGTGATTTTTTCTCCGACATACGCAGACACTTTCAGTTAGAAGCTGGGGTCAATCGGAGAACTGACTGTTAGATTGCACCTGGTAGAGGATTTACCAGCTAAACAGTCCATCATTCCTATAACACTTGTCAATGGTACAGAAAATGTGGGAAGAGCGAGCTTCCTTTGTAATCTTCTTGAAATAAAAGTGCCTTGTGAACCAGGGTCAACTAGGGCTCGGACTGTTGCAATATGCAAACTGTTGAGCCTCAAATCACTGTTTGATTTAGATTAGAATTCAGATGTGCAGTATAAGTATGTAAATTACGAGCCGTGCCAGAAGTTGATGGGTTGAAATCGAGTGGGGGTTGAGAATGACTGCTATCTGGGTTTACAATTGGGTTAATTGTGGGTTGCGATGACACTGCAGTCATACTAGAAGCTATAGGAAGCTGGGGTGAATTACTGACAGATATATGTGAATGTCCGTCTCTATGACGTAAAGAGTGATGCTTTTGCTTACAAAGTGAGCAGACATGAACACTTTTACAATTTCTGAACTCATGTGATGTTGCCAAACAGTTCGAGCAACGCTTCACTGTTGACATACGTTCATTAACACTCTGACTCAAAAATCTGGGACGACAAACCGTTGGAGTAGAACTGGTTTTTGTCGCAAAACTTTGAATTTTTCTGTTATCACTAGATAATTTTTTAGCAGCGTTAAAAATGGGGTTATTTCGTACATTGGCAGTGGTGGGGTATTTGTTCGGGTTTTGAACAGGGTTTGAATGGGACTGCCTTATGTCAGAAATTGATTCGAGGGTTTTGAAATGTGCTGTTAAAAAAGCATCCATATCAGTCCATTTAGGGGGAGTTTGAAGTTTTTTAGATTGTTCCCAAAGACTCAGAGTGTTTTCCTGTAACTTTGTAGCACAAATGTATAGCAGCATTACGTGGTAGAATATCTCAGGGGTTATTTCAAGGAGAGAAAGATTCGTAATGCAATCATTTATCGTTCGTTGCAAGTTTTTAATATTCGCGCTAGATTCTTGCGAAATCGGCTTAATATTTAATAGAGCTCGAAGCTGTTCGTTTATGAGGGCATCTTTATTTTCATATGTGTCAACCAACTTTTTCCATGCGACTTCATAGCCATCGTTGGTCAGTGGCACCGTTTGTATGGTATCATGTGCATCTTTAGCAGTTTTTTGCAATAGACAGTACAATTTCTGTACTGGGGTCAACCGGGGGTTATTACCATATAAAGCGGAGGATATATACCGAAATGAGGGCCAGCTCTTATAATCTCCATAAAATATTGGGGTGTCGCAAGGGGATAAATTAATCATAGGCGCGGATTGCGCTATCGACCTCTTGACTTGGACCGCCACTTCAAGTTGTTCTAGGAGACCAGTTATAAGAGACATCCCCCGAGTGTAAGTACCATAAGAATTAAGATACTTAGCTTTAAATTCTGTAACCTGAGGATCTTTAACATTGGCGGCTTCAATCAATAAAGAGTCGTATGTTGACCGAACAGCTTCCCATAACCGATTGAGCTCTTTTTCATGGCTATTTACAGAACCGAGTTGGTGTTCCGCTAGTGGTATAGAAGCAATATATGCTTCAAATTCTGTCAAACGGTCGGCATTGCGGATCAACGTAGTTATGTCCATTTTTGATCTCAAATTGTATTGGGAAATTTTAAAAGAGTTTATTTAAGAACGTACACGTAAAATTATTTGAGATGAATCAAACCGATAAATTTCCGTTTCCGAATAAAAGAACGATAAAGATTTTTTTAAATTGATTATCGCGAGAAAATTTGCGAAAATTGTATAAATAAAATTTTAAAACGAAAAAAAAGTTCTTGGGCGGGGGTTCAAAAATTTTTGAAATAAAAAACTATATGAATTTGAATTCAAAATAAATATATTGATATAGGGTAAAAATAATATAAAACAAAGTTAATTTCACACTTAGATTCCTCTTTCAATGATTTGGGAAAATATCAAAGAAAACTCGGGTTAAAATTTGAGAAATCGGTAAAATGTTGGATTAAAATAAACTAAATAACGATTATTCTAAAGTGTGAAAACGCTTTGTTTAATAAAAAAGTTTTAAAAACTAGTACTGCACTGAATTCGGCACAGGTATCCACAACGGGTTAATCGAATACGTTATATTCGATTAAAAATTGTTTATTAGGGGGAAAATTATTAATAAAACTGAACTAATTATTTATTAAATAGATTGCAATTAAAACGTGAGTAAAATTTCACTTTAGCAAAATAAATTAATTAGCAATCGGTTTTTTATTCGATTAAAAAAAGTTGCAGTTGCAACCCTGTCGGAGAATGTGTGGTTGACTACAAAAATAGTTAACTTATAGCTAACTTTTCTTAGACTGACTAAAAGCTAGCTGCAAAGTCATCCAGAACAAACCCAAAATTAATTCTAAAGTTGAGTACGTAATCGAATTTGGTGATAGCCAACAAATTTATTCTCAGCTACTTTAAAACTCATTTCAGTATTATATTAACATTTTGCTGTTGTTATTTTAGATGGCAGCTTAGCCGAGTGGTAGCGCGTTGAGTACACAACGTGTGATGTTACATGTTCGAGCCACAAAATTTTTTTTAATTTACTGAATACCAGGTGATTTAAAAAAGTCAACTTTAAGTTAGCTTAAAGTAGTGCCTAGTGAGACAATTGACTACCGCCTAGGACATCGCAATGTTAAAATAGTCAGTTGATTACATTGCAAAGTAATCCAAGTGTAGCCAGTACTAGTTGCGAAATAGTTAGCTTAAAGTTAGTTTAAAGTTATCCAAATTTCCGATAGGGAACCTAGTGTAGGTTGTGTGTGTGTGTGACAATATAAAGAAAAAGAAACAAACAACAATCACAAGAGTAAATTTGTGGTGTTTTTTCTTATCTCATGTAACTATAAGACACTCACTCACTATCACTGGGATTAACTTGATTATTTTATTTGTTTCTTATTAATATTTTTTCATATTTTTGAGGAAATATTTCGAGGAAACATTTTTTTACATGAAAAACATATAAACAAAAGCACAACAACTTAACGAAAGAGAAAACAAAAACATAGAAAGGTCCAATGAACAATAAGGGACCTTTAGACTAATGAACAATAAGGGACCTTTAGACTAATGAACAATAAGGGACCTTTAGACTAATGAACAATAAGGGACCTTTACACATGCGCGTAAACAGTGACGAAAAAAATTTTTTATGAAAAAATTTAAATGGACTATAAATCGTCCATTTCGTATGCAAAAAATTAAAAAGGCTATACATCGTCCACTTTTTAATTTTTTTTATGAATTTAATGGACCGTGAATTGCCCATTTCGTACGCAAAAAAAACTAAATGGACTGTATACGTCGTTTTTTTCGTACAAATTTTTTTTTTTTTTATAATGCATGTATTTATTTATTGTATCTTCATATGTGAACTAACAATAAGTATTCAAATCTTAAATCTATAAAAAAAAAATTATTAGGCCCGACCAGTGTCGGACATAAACTTAGTGGTAGTTATAAATAATACATTAGTAGTGATAATCAAAAAAAAAATGGGGGGGGGGAAGTATTTTCAAGTATTTTTTTCTCTCAGATAAATAGGTGGTGGCTTAAAAGACTTTTGCGATGATGTAGAGGGCTTGTCGTCGGTGTCTTGCAATAATGAAAAACGATTTTGACGATTGGTAGATGATGCGCTGTTATCCCTAGACATCTTTGGGGCAGATGAAATTTTTGAAGAATTTGGGTTTCGCCCACGCTTTACCACTGTTATATATCTGTCCATTCCCACTTGTACCTTGGGTTTTGAGCTACTGTTATCTGTAGTGATAACTTGGTTTAGTGATGAAGGCGAGCCCGATGCGGATGATATCGCAGACTTAAATGAAGAAGTACTAGGCAATGGTAATGTTAACGATTCACTAGTTGGCATTGGACAAAGCGAAGTTGATCGCTGACGAAAAATTGGCTTTGCCGTTAAAAAAAGATTTTCATCAGATTTATTATTTATATTTTTTTCATTAAGAGTTTCAGAACTCACAGTAAAATAAGCATTTCTGCCGTTAGAACTCACTTCAAAATTTTTTTCTTTTGAGGTACTCATACAGAGTATTATTCCTCAAGGGAACTTTGTTTGTGTTTACGGTTTTTTTTTGTTTTTGCTATTTCTTGCTATGTAAAAAATATTAGTAAAGCCAATAAGCTTATTTATCAAGGTGAATATGTATTACGAATATTTTTTGTATAATTTTTGATTTTGTTGTTTTTTATATTTGTTTCGTATGTATGTATGTAAAAAAAATCCGCTTTAATGTCTCTTCGTTATGAAGGTTCAACGAGAACTCTGATATATATCACCCTTTTCTGATAAAAAAATTTTTATGAACAAATTTAAATGGACTAAAAATCGTCCATTTCGTATGCAAAAAATTAAAAAGACTATACTTCGTCTATTTTTCATGCAAAAAATTAAATGAAATATACATACAAAATTTAATGGGCTATACATCGTCCATTGTTTAATTTTTTTTTATGAATTTATTGGACCGTAAATTGCCCACTTCGTACGCAAAAAAAAATTAAATGGACTATATACATACGTTGTATATTTTTCGTACAAAAAATTTAAAGGGCTATACATCATCCATTTCTGATGAAAAAAATTTGTTATGAAAAAATTTAAATGGACTAAACATCGTCCATTTTTCAATTTTTTATAAAAAAATTTTATGGGCTATTTTTCATGGAAAAAATTAAATTAAATACATACAAAATTTATTTTTTGTTATGAAAAAATTTAACTTACCATAAATTGCCCATTTCGTACCCAAAAAGTTAAATGGACTGTATACGTCGTCTATTTTTCGTACAAAAAATTTAATGGACTATACATCATCCTTTTCTGATAAAAAGTTTTTTTTTTATGGAAAAATTTAAATGGACTATATATACAGGGTGGGCCAAAAGAAACCAAGGGGTGTAAAAGTTTAATAACTTTTTTGTTTATTAACTTTTTTTTATTTTTTCTTTCAGATTATATAATATACAAATGGAAATTTTTTTACACTAAGTATGAAAAATGATGTCTCTTAAATGACCACCGTTTTCAGCTTCGCACTGGTGGGCTCTTTTTAGAGCATTTTCCATAGCATCTTTCAAAACTTGTGGCTGTAGCGTTCGAATTTCTGCAACAATGTTTGCCTTGAGTTCAAGGATTGTCTCTGGCTTGTTCACATACACTCGCTCCTTCAAAAAACCCCAAAGAAAATAGTGTGGTGCTGTCAAATCTGGCGATCGCGCTGGCCAAATAATTTCCGAATTTCGAGAAATTATTCGCTCTCCAAAAATTTGACTTAAAAGTGCCATTGTGTCTCGGGCAGTATGGGCAGTGGCTCCGTCCTGCTGAAACCACATACCAGGTCTGTTTTCAAGAGCAGGACGTAAAAAAATTTCTATCATAAACCGATACCGCTCTCCATTTACGGTTACAGCACTATCATCTTCATTCTCGAAGAAGTAGGGCCCAATGACATTTTCAGATGTGATCCCACACCATACTGTACACCTGATGGGGTGCAATTGGCGTTGATGAATGGCTCTTGGATTTTGAGAACCCCAGAACCTACAGTTCTGCTTATTAACAAAGCCATTCAAATGAAAATGAGCTTCATCACTCATAATCAAATTTTCAATAAAGTTGATTTCATTTCTGGCCAACTCTTGAAATTTAACTGCAAAATTTAGACGTTGCCGATGATCTGCGGGTTTTAATTCGTGGACCAATTGCACCTTATATGGGTATAACTGTAAATCTTTTTTTTGAAATGCGCCGTAGTGACGTACGAGACATTTCTAGCTGAGCAGAACGCCTTCTGCCAGATGTTTCTGGTGCTTCGTTAATACTTTGCTGTACTCGTTCAATATTTTCCGCAGTGCGACTTAAACGTGGTCTACCGGTTTGAGGCAAATCTCTTACGCTGCCATGTTGGTGATGACGATTAACTAAGCAACGAATCATCGCTTCAAAGGGCGAAATTCTGACGTTAAAATGTCGACGATATGCTCTTTGCATTAAAATAATTGATCTCTGGTTTAAATAATAAAATTCTATTGCTCTGGTTCTCCGTTCAGTTGTGAACCTCTCCATTATAAATTCTCCAAGTGTTATCTATATAATCTGAAAGAAAAAATAAAAAAATCAATAAACAAAAAAGTTATTAAACTTTTACACCCCTTGGTTTCTTTTGGCCCACCCTGTACATACATCGTTCATTTTTCAATTTTTTATGAAAAATTTTAATAGACTAAAAATCGCCCGTTTCGTATGCAAAAAATTAAAAAGACTATACTTCGTCTATTTTTCATGCAAAAAATTAAATGGAATATACATACAAAATTGAATGGGCTATACATCATCCATTTTTTAATTTTTTTATGAAAAAATTTAATGGACCGTAAATTGCCCATCTCGTACGCAAAAAAATATGAAATAGACTATATACGTCAACTTTTTTTCGTACAAAAAATTTAATGACTTTAATCATCCTTTTCTGAAAAAAAAATTTATTATGAAAAAATTTAAATGGACTATATATACATCGTCCATTTTTCAATTTTTTAATTTTTTTTTAATGCATGTATTTATTTACTGTATCTTCAAATATGAACTAACAATAAGTATTCAAATCTTAAATCTATAATATAATTATTAGGCCCGACCAGTGTCGGACATAAACTTAGTGATAGTTATAAATAATACATGAGTAGTGATAATCAAAAAGGAAAAAAAATTATTTTCAAGTAGTCCCATCTGGAGTGTTTAGTATAAGAGCCCTTGTGTTCCTCTTTTTTAGGCGGATGTGTCCAGTAAAGTTCAAAATATTACGAGCAAGCGGATTAGGATGTGATTCGAGTTTTGTTAAATATTTGCCTGCGTATTTTGCAATTTCTTCAATCACTAGTGGCATATTCAAATCACGATGTATATTTGAATTTTTGATGTACCATGGAGCCGAAGTTATCATACGTAAAATTTTGTTTTGCCTTCGTTGGATTCTCTCGACATTGGAAGCTGAAGCAGTGCCCCATAGTTGAATTCCGTAGCACCATATAGGTTTCAAAAGTGACTTGTATATGAAAAGTTTGCAATCTAGACTGAGAGTTGAATTTCTACCAATCAGCCAATGTACCTGAGCTAATTTTAGTTTCATTTGTGTTAGCTTAAAATCAATGTGTTGTTTCCATGTAATCCGTCGATCAAGGTGTATACCAAGGTATTTTACATGTGAATGTTGAGGAACAATTTGATTATTGATTCTAATGGGGGAACAAGTATCTTTTCGTAGAGTAAATGTTACCTGCGCACACTTCTGCTCATTTACTTTAATTCTCCATAACTTTAACCATAGTTCCAGTTGGGTAATATGTTCCTGAAGATATCGGGATGCCTCGTGAGGGTTTTCGTGCATGCTAAAGAAGGCTGTATCATCGGCAAAAGTAGATGTATGGATTTTAGTGCTAACAGGCATATCACAAGTATAAATCAAATACAAAACTGGTCCCAGTATACTCCCCTGTGGCACACCGGCAGATATAGATTCCGGAACACTCATGAAGTCTCCTTCCACAACAATGAATTTTCCAATAGCTTTAGAAAATTTACTGGTAGATATGTCTTCAATTTTAAAATTAGGCCTTCATGCCATACTTTATCAAATGCCTGAGAAACATCAATAAAGAGAGTAGAACAATACTTATTTTCTTCAAATGTTCTTCTTATAACTTGAACCAATCTATGCGTTTGTTCAATGGTACTATGCTGACTTCTAAAACCAAATTGATGGTCCGGTATGCACCCACTATCACTTAGAATTGGGGATAATTTTGTCATGAGCAGCTTTTCGAAAAGCTTTGACATAGTTGATAGTAAACTTATTGGCCTGTAAGACTCAGCTTTAGTAAGATCTTTGCCCGGCTTTGGAATCATTTTGACCTTGGCAAGCTTCCTGTGTGGATAATACTCTAGTCGTAATATGGCATTAAAAATAAATAGTAAGATTCTAGTTGCAGTGCGAGGCAGATTCATCAGCATCTTGTTACTAATACCATCAATACTTGGAGCTTTCTTCGGGTTGACCTCAGCAATTAGTTTATGTACATCACGCATCTTAAACTTTAAGGTCGAGAGGGAAGAGCAACTACACTCGGCAAATCAGCAACACCAGTACATGTATTTGGGGTAAATACGGATTTTAAGTGCTCGGCAAATATTTTACCTTTTTCAGAATCGCTTCTTGCCCAATCACCGGTCGAAGTCCGCAGAGGTGGTTTAAACTCAACGGGTCTTTTAAGCTTTTTAGCAGCGCGCCACAAAGACTAATTAGACACTGGTGTGACATCAAGACCTTCCAGATAATTTTTAAAAGATGCAGTTTTCTCAGATGCAAGCAGCTCTTGGAGTCGTTTCGTGCACTCTTTAAATCTAATTTTATTTTGGGGTGATCTGTGCTGTTGCCATTCCCTTCTAGCTCTTCTTTTTTCACGTACGAGACGTTCAATGTCTGAAGAATAAATTTTATTAAACCCAGTCTGCAGATGAGAGGTAGTGGCATGTTTATAAAAAATTTTATAAACTAAAAATCGTCCATTTCGTATGCAAAATATTAAAAGGACTATACTTCGTTTATTTTGCATGCAACAAATTAAATTAAATATACATACAAAATTTAATGGGCTATACATTATCGATTTTTAATTTTTTTTTTTATGAAAAAATTTAACGGACCATAAATTCTCCCTTTCGTACGCAAAAAAAATTATATGGACTATATACGTCGTATATTTTTCGTACCAAAAATTTAAAGGACTTTAAATCATCTATTTCTGATGAAAAAAATTTTTTTATGAAAAAATTTAAATGGACTTTTATACATCGTCCATTTTTAAATTTTCTATAAAAAAATTGTATGGACCATAAATTTTCCATTTCGTACGCAAAAAAATTAAATGGACTATATATGTCCTATATATTTTTGTACAAAATATTTTAAGTACTATAAATTTCTGATGAAAAAAATTTTTTATGAAAAAATGTAAATGGACTATACATCGTCCATTTCTCAATTTTTTATGAAAAAATTAGTGGACTATAAATCGTCTATTTCGTTTGTAAAAAATTAAAAAGACTAGTCTAGTCTTAATGCAAAAAATTAAATGCATTATACATACAAAATTTAATGGGCTATACATCGTCCATTTTTTAGTTTTTTTTTTATGAATTTAATGGACCGTAAATTGCCCATTTCGTACTCAAAAAAAAAATTAAATGGACTATATACGTCAATTTTATTTCGTACAAAAAATTTAATGGACTATACATCATACTTTTCTGATAAAAAATTTTTTTTATGAAAAAATTTAAATGGACTATACATCGTCCATTTTTCAATTTAAAAAAAATTTATGGACTAAAAATCGTCCATTTTGTATGCAAAAAATTAAAAACACTATACTTCGTCTATTTTTCAAGCCAAACAATTAATGCAATATACATACAAAATTTAATGGGCTATACATTATCCATTTTTAATTTTTTTTATGAAAAAATTTAATGGACCATAAATTGCCCATTTCGTACGCAAAAAAAAAATTAAAAGGACTATATACGTTGTATATTTTTCGTCAAAAAAATTTAAAGGACTATACATCATCCATTTCTGATGAAAAAAATTTTATTATGAAAAAATTTAAATTTTTAATTTTTTTATAAAAAAATTTAATGGACTAAAAATCGTCCATTTCGTATGCAGAAAATTAAAAAGACTATACTTCGTTTATTTTGCATGCAAAAAATTAAATTAAATATACATACAAAATTTGATGGGCTATACATTATCCATTTTTAAATTTTTTTTATGAAAAAATTTAATGGACCATAAATTTCCCATTTCGTACGCAAAAAAAAAATTAAATGGACTATATACGTCGTATATTTTTCGTACAAAAAATTTAAAGGACTATACATCATCTATTTCTGAAGTCGGAATGGACAGATATATAACCGTGGCAAAGCGTGGGCGAAGCCCGAATTCTTCAAAAATTTCATCTGCTCCAAAAATGTCTAGGGATAACAGCGCAGCCTCAACTAATCGCCAAAACCGCTTTAAAATTTTGCAAGATGACAACGAAAAACCCGAGGTATCCTCGAATAAAATATCCAAGCCGCCACCAATCTATTTGAGACAAAAAAAATTCAAATGCCCTTATTAAAAAATTAATTTCGGTCATTAGTGATAATAAACTTCACATTGTTCCAATAAAACGTGGCAACATCGATGAAACTAAAATCCAAATTTATGACGAAAAAGTTTCCGCAAAATGGTTGCTGAATTTGAAAAAAAATAAAACAAGCTTCTACACATACCAGCCTAAGAGCGCTAAAGGCATGCAGATCGTATTGAAGGGCATAGATTCTTATGTTGTTCCCGAAGAAATAAAAGATGCACTCGTCCTCCAGGGGTTTAAGGTAAAAAATGTGTCCAATATAATAAATAGAGAGAAGATTCCCCAACCCCTATTTCGTGTTGAACTTGAGCCTAATGATATAAAATTGAAAAAAAAAAATGAGACGCATCCAATTTATAATTTAAAATACCTCTTGTACCGAAAAATCACAGCTGCACAGTGCCATAATTGTCAAGAATATGGCCATACAAAAAGATACTGCAATTTACCCTCTGTTTGTGTTGTGTGCGGCGAATTACACGGCACTGCTGGTTGCAATAAGCCAATAGATCAAGCGGAAAAAAAATGCAGCAATTGTGGAGGTAATCACACCGCTAACTACAGAGGTTGTCCTGTGTACACTTTCGTAAAGAAGACTATGGTGCAAAAACCTAAATTAGCTCCAGCTCAATCAGCAAACGCTTACTCTGCCACTTTTGCGCAAATGAGCCAACCAGTTACTTCCCGTGTATCGTATGCAGATGCTGCTAAGACAAATTCAATTCCCACACAAAATGTTTCCCCGCCAAATAATTCAAAAAATACTGACGCAAGCTTTAATTTTAATCGCCTTGAAGCTACTATTGATAATCTGATGCAAGCTATAAACAATTTTACAACAAATATGACTAGCATGATGCAAGAAATGCTGCGAATGCAGAATACTCTGCTTCAAGCATTAATTAATAAGCCATGAACACGTTAACAATATGTTTCTGGAAGGCAAACGACATTCGCCTTCATAAAAATGAACTTGAGCACTTCCTCACGGAAAAAAATATTGATATAATGTTAGTATCTGAGACTCATTTGACTTCGAGAAGTCTTTTTAAAATTTATGGCTACACTATATATGATACAAAGGACCCTAGAGGAAGGGCTTGCGGTGGATCAGCAATTCTAATAAAGTCAAGACTCAAGCACTATGTTCTTGATAACATTTGTGAAGAACACCTACAAGCAACAAATATTGGCATTGAAAATTTTTGTACAAATTTTGTTATATCATCAATTTACTCCCCTCCCAGATTTTCAATCACTGAGAATCAATGTGAGGATTTCTACAAATCTCTTGGACCTTGTTTTGTAGCAGCTGGCGACTACAATGCTAAGCATACGTTTTGGGGTTCGCGTCTTATTACCCCCAGAGGTCGAGTATTGTTCAACACTATTTCAAAAATGGGCTTGGATGTCATTTCGAGTGGGGAGCCCACTTATTGGCCTACTGACATACAAAAAACTCCGGATGTTATAGATTTTGGCGTCATAAAAAATATCTCTAGGGATTTAATTCAAGTTCAAGCTTCTCTTGATCTCTCGTCCGATCACTCTCCGACGATCATTACAATTTGTAGTCCATTAAGAAGTAACTTACCTGACCCATATGTGAAGATGATCAATCGTGTTAATTGGCTGGGGTTCAAAAAATATCTCAGTAGTCATTGTATGGAAAACATTACGCTTAGAACATCCGATGATATTGAATCTAACATTGCCAATCTCAGCGAGAATATTAAACAGGCTGCTGAACATGCCACTACCTCCCATCTGCAGACTGGGTTTAATAAAATTTATTCTTCAGACATTGAACGTCTCGTACGTGAAAAAAGAAGAGCTAGAAGGGAATGGCAACAGCACAGATCACCCCAAAATAAAATTAGATTTAAAGAGTGCACGAAACGACTCCTAGAGTTGCTTGCAGCTGAGAAAACTGCATCTTTTAAAAATTATCTGGAAGGTCTTGGTGTCACACCAGCATCTAATTTCTCTTTGTGGCGCGCTGCTAGAAAGCTTAAAACACCCATTGAGTATAAGCCACCTCTACACACATCTGCCGGAGGTTGGGCAAGAAGCGATACTGAAAAAGGTAAAATATTTGCTGAGCACTTAAAATCCGTTTTTACGCCAAACATATGTACTGGTGTTGCTGATTTGCCGAATGTAGTCGCTCTACCCCCTCAACACATAAAGTTTAAGACGCGTGATTTACAAAAATTAATTATCGAACTCAACCGAATAAAGCTCCAGGTATTGATGGAATTAGTAACCAGATGCTGATGAACTTGCCTCGTATTGCAATGAGAATCCTATTATTCATATTTAATGCCATTTTACGACTGGAGTATTATCCACACAGCTGGAAGCTTGCCAAGGTTAAAATGATTCCAAAGCCGGGCAAAGATCTAACCAAGGCTTAGTCATATAGGCCAATAAGTCTACTATCAACTATGTCAAAGCTTTTCGAAAAACTGCTCAAAACAAAATTGTCCCCAATTCTAATTAGTAGTGGGTGCATACCAGACCATCAATTTGGTTTTAGAAGTCAGCATAGCACTATTGAACAAACGCACAGATTGGTTCAATTTATAAGAAGAACTTTTGAGGAAAAAAAGTATTGTTCTGCGCTCTTTATTGATGTTACCCAGGCATTTGATAAAGTGTGGCATGAAGGCCTAATTTTAAAATTGAAGACTTACTTACCAATAAACATTTCAAATCTTTTGGAAAGTTACACTATTTCCCGTAAGTTCACTGTTGTGGAAGGAGACTTTACGAGTAGGCCTGAAACTATTTCATCCGTTGTGCCACAGGGGAGTATGCTGGGACCAGTTTTATATTTGATTTAGACTTGTGATATGCCTGTGAGCAGTAGTATCCATACTTCCACATTTGCCGACGATACAGCCTGCCTTAGTATGCACGAAAACCCTGATGAGGCATCCCGCAAACTCCAGGAACACATTATCCAGATGGAGCTTTGGTTAAACTTATGGAGAATCAAGGTAAATGAACAAAAGTGTGTTCAAGTAACATTTACCTTACGAAGAGATATTTGTTCCCCCATCCCCCATTCGGATTAACAATCAAGTTGTTTCTCAACATTCACATGTGAAATATCTTGGTATACACCTTGATCGACGACTTACATGGAAACACCACATTGACTCTAAGTTAACTCAAATGAAACTTAAATTAACTCAGGTACATTGGCTGATTGGTAGAAATTCAACACTTAGCCTAGACTGTAAACTTTTAATATACAAGTCGCTTTTAAAGCCAATATGGTGCTACGGAATTCAACTATGGGGCACTGCTTCAGATTCAAATGTAGAGAAAATTCAACGAAGGCAAAATAAAATTTTACGCATGATAACATCGGCTCCATGGTACATCAAAAATTCAAATATACATCGCGATTTGAATATGCCACTAGTGACTGAAGAAATTGCAAAATACGCAGGCAAATATCTAACAAAACTCGAGTCACATCCTGATCCGCTTGCTCGTAATATTTTGAACTTTACTGGACCCATCCGCTTAAAAAAGAGAGATACACGGGTTCTAATATTCAACACTCTAGATGATGAAGCTGCTTGATAACACTTTTTTCTTTTTGTTGCTTATCACTACTTATGTATTATTAATAACTATCACTAAGCTTATGTCCGACATTGGTCGGGCCTAATAATATTTTTATAGATTTAAGATTTGCATACTTATTGTTAGTTCATATTTGACGATACAATAAATAAAAAACATGCATTAAAAAAAAAATTCTGATGAAAAAAAATTTTTTATGAAAAAATTTAAATGGACATCGTCCATTTTTCAATTCTTTATAAAAAAATTTTAAGGACTAAAATTCGTCCATTTAGTATGTAAAATATTAAAAAGACTATACTTCGTCTATTTTTCATGCAAAAAATTTAATGGGCTATACATCGTCCATTTTTTAATTTTTTTTATGAATTTAATGGACCGTAAATTGCCCATTTCGTACGCAAAAAAATTTAAATGGACTATATACGTCGTATATTTTTCGTACAAAAAATTTAAAGGACTATACATCATCCATTTCTGATGAAAAGAAATTTTTTATGAACAAATTTAAATGGACCGTAAATTTATACATCGTTCATTTTTCAATTTATTATGAAAATTTTAATGGACTTTATTTAAATCGTCCATTTCGTACGCAAAAAAATTAAAAAGACTATACTTCGTCTATTTTTCATGCAAAAAATTAAATGGACTATACATGCAAATTTTTCATTAAATATTTAAGGCCGTATCTAAGAAAAATAAATTTTAACTTCAACTGTTCTTCTGTCAAAATGTGTATGGAAATTTTGCTTAAAATAATTTTTTTTAGATGCGCCTGTTAGAATTTAAATTTAACATCTACATACATATATGCATATATATTTTAAATTATTTTACCTTTATTCGCTGAAAATTAAAATAAACAATAAAAAACGCTTTTTCCATAAACGCCTTCTCTTCCAACAAGGGTGTTTTGAAGATATAATTTTTTTAAATGTGGGGAAAGCGATAAAAAGTATCTGGCAGCCCCGTATTATATGTCCCTGTTTTACACTTAAAAATCATATGGAGAGATTGGGTGCTGTGCAACCGTTGAGTGTTTGTCTTAAAAACGCATAGTTGAGTAGTTCCGCTCCACTCAACAGTTGAGTAATTTTCCATCATAAAATTTTTTCGCTACCTATAGTCAACATGTTGTGCTCAGCCTGAACAGCTGATCGAATAGAGCTTTATCTTTTATTTGATTTGTTAGGTGGCAGGAGCAAATATTTGTTAAATTTTACATTACAAATGCGACGAAGTACCAAAATAAAGATATACGATTAAATTATATCCATCAAGCCGTTTCTAAGACGTAACTGTTGGGGCCAACAGTTGCCAACGGTTTCACAACTGTTGAGCTCAACAGCTACGTCTTATGAATGCGCCCATTCATAACTCTTGGCACATTCAGCTTTATAAATGAAAAATTCTTTGATATTTATTTTAATTTAAAATGTTTATTTATTTCCTTTTGTTTTGTTAATTTTGTATTAAATATGTGTATTTTTTTCAATTAGATTTTTTTATTAAACTGTACAGATTGATTTTTATTTTTCACTAGTACAAAACTTATTTGAAAAATTGTTACTTTTATAATTAAAAATTTAAAAAAAATTGTTTTTTAAACATGAGAAGAGCTTAACTACTATGGCAGATAATAATTAATTTATGTTGCTGTTTTTTTTTTTTGTTTTAATTCAATATTTCTAATTTTTCTTTTTTAAAAAAATTATGTATTTTTAGAAGACAATATGACTTACAATAACTTACAATAAAATGATTTTTTTTATATTTTATATGATTTATGAAAATACTTTAAATTCTATTACATAATTTTTTTAATTTATTATTTATATTAATGTGAAATATTTAGTTTATCATTTTGTGTAATTTGTTATATAAAATAATACTTCTTTTTATTTTTGTAGCAAAATTACAAAATTACTAATACGGCATTTACACTATGATTTTTTACCGTGACTTTTCTAGAGTTTATTGACAAATGGGGTACAAAAGTGATCAAAGGGGTAGCAAAATAAAAGAGAATTCAAGAAAAACGCAGGGTAAAAAGTCATCGTGTAAATCCCGTATAATCGATTTTAATTCCTTAAGACTATAAATGCTTTAACTGGTATGAATTGTATGGCCGCTTGTCTAGCACATGTTTTTCTTTACAGTGTCTACAATTATTTACAAAACTTTTTATCGCGACCTGGATTTGCAAAGTATCGTTATGAAAATGCAATGGCTTCTTTAATTGATACAACAAATAAATATATGTATGTATATGTTTTATGTAATTAAAATCTTACATACAAAACGTTTCTTAAATATTCCTACGTTTTAAATAAAAATCAAACCGCTAGTAGAAAAAACTATTAATGGAAATAAAGGAAGTCGAACTTTTTTAAATGGAAGATATTCAAAAAAATAATAAAAATAAAAACAAGTATTTTTTGTGAAAACGTCGGTCCAGCTACGGGTGTCATATTTCATCTACGTCTACGTCTATGGTGCTCTTCAATCTTTCTAATGGTAAAATTTACTGAAAGCAAAACTTTGTACAAAAGCTTTAAAAATATACAATACTAAAGGTGTCAAATAGAATTTTCTATTCAAATTTATCTCTCGGATTTTAATAAAAAAAAATTGATTTATTTAAATACTAGATCCACTCGCGTTAATATCTTTGAAAAATGCATAAAAACGGTTTTAAAACTGGTTAAACTGATTTTAAATCCGAAGCGAAAATTACCCTAACCAGCCCAAAAAATGTGTTTTTCGAAAGAAAAAAAATCCATGTAAAATATGCAAAAATATGCTACATATTACCTTTAAATTGGTGAAAGAATTTTCAAAATCGCTTTAGCGGTTTGGGCGTTAAAGCAAACAAACAAACTCACTTTCACATTTATAATCACCCTTATTCCAGTTGGCGATATCGACGTCACTTTAACAAATTACCAAAAGAATTTAATGCTTGTGTACCCGTTGACAGCTTTATGCTATTTGCTACACCTCAGGGAACCGAAATAGATTTTCAGTAGCACCCTCGAGAGATGAAAATGTTTTCTCGAGAACCGTAAGAGTAACGAAACTAAAATGTTGTTAGAATATGGAGTACTTTGGCCGCTACAATATATGACATTTTAAAATTTACGAGCAAAGAAAAATTTTAAAATTCCATCTAATATACATACAATTATATATAGACATTTAAAATTTGCGAAGTTAGTAAATTTTTATACACACCACAACAATTAGCACTAAAATTTAGAAAAATCAAAATTAAAGGGTATTCTATCAGTTAATGTAATTTTGACAACTTGCTGTATCTTCTTAACCGTAAGAGGCAAACTCTTGAAACTTTCAAAAACGCTAAAACTAAAAAAATAATAAAATTAAAAAATCACCAAATCGAAAAAAATCGCCAAAAACCCGAAAAAAGACACCAAAACGGAAAGGAGCACCAAACTAAAAAAATAATAACAAAAAAATGTTTAAACTAAAAAAAAATCGCCAGAAATCGTAAAAAATCGCCAAAACGAAAAATACAGTAGAATAAAAAAATTCTAAAATTATAATAAATCGCCAAAAACCGAAAAAATCTCCAATATGAAAAAAAACGTTGCAACTAAAAAAAATCGCCAAAAACAGAAAAAAACGCCAAACGAAAAAGAGCACCAGTTTAAAAAAAAACTCTAAAACTAAAATAAATCACCAAAAATTTAAAAAGTCGCCAAAATAAAAAAACGCCAATAATAAAAAAAATATTCAAACAGAAAAGATGGATAAAATATTTCATCTACTTGAATTTGATGTCAGGGCGAATGCCAATGCATATTAATATAAGGTAGACTAGTCGCTTTGAAAATTTCAGACTTTAGATGTCAAAAATAAAATACTGAAAAATTTGTGTTGACATGATTGGCGAAAACAGTCGTTACCTGTAACTGGATTCAGTAACTTTTATTACGATAATGGTATCGTTATAATAAATATCACGAAATTTTATCGAATTTGCTATTAATTAACATATTTTAACGATATTCGCTGTCGGCTGAAGTAAAAAAAAAAAAAAATAACAAGCCTAAATTCATTTAGTTTTTCTTTAATTCTTCTTTGTGCTTCTCGCTTATTTTGACACTTTGTGTGCAGAGATGTCACATGATACACAATCAAATGGCGATTAAAACACAGCTGTACATTGTAGTAAAAAATAAACAACGTAATCACATTATCGTTATCGAAAACGAATAAATATGTCGAAAAATATTACGATTTTCGGTTCGCAAAAAGATACAGAATCCGAGTATTGCCCCCGTATTCTCTAACTCGCTAAAGCTAAATCTCTATCGCTAAAAATCTATAGAGTCGATTTATTGATTTTCGGCTACAAATACAACTTTCAAACTTGTATTGCTAAATCAGACATTGGCTAAAAAACTTATTGCGCCGAAATTTTAGTGTTTTATGTCGTCGCCAAAAATTTTTAATTTTCTATTTCTTTAGCATTTTAGCGATCGAACTTAGCGTTAGCTTTAGCGAGTTACAGAATACGGGGGCTGGGCTGTTGAGTCTACCTGGTATGGCTTCGCCTTAGGTAAATGCTTTTGAAATCGTTAACATTTTACAATTAAAAGCATCAAAAATTTTATCTATTAATTTGTTGGTTTTTTTTTTGCTTAAAAATATGTATAAGTATGTTTGTTTTTAACTTAAAATAATATTCTAATATTTATGTGTGTGTGTGTGTGTGTGTGTTTCTATTTTTTATGTTATTATAATGTTACTTATATTTATTTAGATAATTATTATTTTTGAATTATTCGTTTCCTTTTTTTTGAGGCAGTAAAACGTATAATAAAAATTTTTGGCTTTTTCTTTTTCATACTTTTTTTTCTTCTCCATTTTGTTTTTCATAAATACATATGTATATAAAATATAACTAAATAATACAATAATTCTCACTCAGTTTATTTATCCAGACTTTGTATGGCTTTACTCAAAGCCGCACCTAATTGACTAAATGAGGGTCGTTCCTTGGGATTGATGTTCCAGCAAGTGGTCTAATGAAAAAAAAAATTAAAATTGAATATGCAAACTACAAATTTTACTTGAGGCCACCACTTACCAATATTTCCTTAAGACTATCGGGTGTGTTATCAGCACACTGCCATTCCAATTGGTCCGACTGGCTTCGTTGTATCACCTCTTCATTGCCTAACTCTTCGAAGGGCATTTTTGTGGCCTGTGTAAATAGCTCCCAGACCACTACGCCGAAAGCATAAATATCACTTTTGGTAGTGTACTCATCCTCTTGTATGCATTCGGGTGCCAACCATCGTACGGGTAGTAGAGTATTGCGATGCTTGAAATATTCACGACTGTATTTGTCTTTGCTGAGGGCGGGATATGACACCTTTACAATGAAATCGCTGGAGATAATGCAATTGCGTGTAGCCAAGTCTCTGTAAAAGTAAAAAATTATATATTTTGTTATGCAAAATTATTCGAACAAACTTACTAAATGCAAATGCTTTCATAAAAACAAATATGTATGTACAGATTTGGTAAACAAAAAGAATTATACAGAAGTGTTTACCTAAATAACTAAATACACATGCGTACGCACATATAAGCAGTTAAACCTATAGTACACGGCATGTAAAAAACCACATGCGCATGTGATTCTGACGTAATTTTGACGTCACCGGAAGGCTACATTTGCTACATGCCGTGTACTAGCAACATACATATGTACATGCAAATATTCACATGATTACAGATTTGCTGCCTCAAAAAATGGGTTCAATTCGGTTAAAAATGTCACATTTGTATTTTGGAACAAAATTTTGTATCAAAATTTTACGGCATGTAGCCACTACTAGTAATTTTAAAAAATGCAACCAACATGCTGAAAATGTCCGTGACGTCATCGCCACATATGCATGTGGCTTTTTACATGCCGTGTACTATAGGCTTTAGATTCTGCTTGCTAAGAAAATACACATGCAAATACACACATGCACATAAAAATAAATAAAAAGACAATTCGGTCAACAACCACACTTTATAATACATAAACTAATGACGCAATCAAAAGCAAGCATTGGAGATGCTGCTGAGATTGTCTACACGTTGCTGCCACATTCTGGAAGCCTTGCGTGAGGTTTAAAAAGGGCGACTCACCTGCCGGCAGTTCATTCAGTCTATCATAAAGTCAGTCTGAAGTTAAGTTGTTTATTATCTACTAAGAGTTCAGCACATTATTGGTCGGCAGAGTGAGTCTTGTGTAGAGAACAGCAGAGCAGGAGTATTGCTTCAATTTAAGTTGTGTGTGTGTGTGTGTATTTAAGAAGTGTATTTAGTAAATAAAGTGTCATTCTTAACCCTAATTAGAACGCGGGAGTCTTTTATTCTGTCCACAGAAAATCTTTTATAAAAGGTAAAAATGTAACAATATTAAATGACCTTAAATAATCAATATAAATAACTTTGCCAAAAAAACCGACTTCAGTGCAAAGATTTGATAGAACGTTTTCGAAAAAAATGTATAGGATAAAAGTGGAAGTAAAATCTTTCAAACAAAAAAATTTTTTTTTTAAATCTGTTGGTTAAGTATCTGAAATATTAAATTAAATTTTAAAGGGCGTAATTCCACCCATTTTTTTTAAATGCAAGATTTTGTATGTTTTCAGAGCTCAGGATGTGTGTTAAGTTTTGTAAAAATCGGTAAAATAGAACAATGTAAAATAAATTGTAAATTAAGAATTATTCCAGTTGGCGACATCGACGTCACTTTAACACAATATCAAAAAATCGGGTCTTGTTTAATCGCTCTCAAGAACAATTTTGTGCTATTGACAATATATTTCCGTTCCTTATAGTCTAGAAAATAGCATAAACTTGCCAACAGGAGTCAGTTGCTTTCGACAACGGGTACAAAAGCTCCAATTTTTTGGTATTGTGTTAAAGTGTCGTCGATGTCGCTAACTGGAATAAAGGTGATTAAATTTTAATGGGCGTGAATCAGCCCATTTTTTTAAAGAAAAGATTGTGTCTATGTAAAAGCTCAAGGTGTGTATTAAGTTTTGTAAAAACCGGTTAAGTATATAGAACCACATGAAATAAAAGAATTAATTTTAATGGGAGTAGCCCCGCCCATTTTTTCAACCTTAAAATTGTGTAATTGCATGAACCAAACGTGTTTGCTACGTTTCGCAGCAATCAAATAAGTAGAATAACAAAATCAAATAAAAAAATTTGAGGACGTGTCCCCGCCCTCTTGTTTTTACAATGGGACCGATTGGAAGCTAACCCTCTCCTACAAAGAAAATAATTTTTATAATCGGTCTAAAATGTAACAAGTTATGAAGTAATAATGTCAAAAAAATAAATAAAAATACAGACGAATTGATAACCCCTCCTTTTTTGGAAGTCGGTTAAAAATATAGCAATCAATCATAGATTTTTTATTTTATTTATTTATTTCCATTAGAATTTAAGAATAAAATTCTTTTATAGTCCAAAATAATAATAATAATATTTGCGATATTATAGCAGAGCAGTTGAAAAACTTACTTGTGTATAAATCGTGCTCTATAAATGGCATCCATTCCCCGGGCGATTTGATAAGCTACAGCCAAGATCTGACCCGTCTGCAGTGGAGGTGGTGTAGTGGAATTTGTTGAAGTATTAACTTTGCCCGCTGTTGCCAAGAGAAATTGCTTAAGATCTCCCTTAAAAAATAAAAACAAATACAAACATTTAAGACTTCAATTTATGCTTAGTAACACTACATTCACACTCACCCAATCGGTATATTCCAAGACCATGTAATGTGGATCCTTTTCACGGCACAGTCCATATAATCTCACCACACCCTTGTGCGTTAAAGTGCGAAACATTTCAATTTGTCTACGGAATTCCTGGCAAATATTCTCATCTTTCACCTTATTCAAGGCCTTCACCATTACCAGTTTATACTCATCAGTATTGGCATTACCCGCAACATCTCCCTCACTGCTGCAGGTTTCCTGTTCCTCCCTGATTTCTTCTATGTCGTCCATGGAAGTTTTAGATCTTCTCTTTTCCACTGTAGTGGAGGAAGTGGCTGCTGAGCAGTTGCCATTATCACTGTTGCTGTTCTTTTCCGCGTCAGTATCTTTATCTTCAGACTGCTGCTTGATGAGGGAAGTTTTGATCTTGCCCACAAAAACATCGCCGAATTCACCGCGCCCTACTTGTAGCAGTTCGCTTATGCCCGAACGGGGAAAACTTAATTGGTCATAGACATTGGATTTTTTGGAAGTTTTTGAATGATTGCTGCAGGCCGTGTCATCTGACTTTTGGGCATCATGTAGGGCAGAGCCTTTCGGATTATTATTGCCATTGGTTTTGCGCGTCTTGGATATTTTGCTTTCGGATAAACAGGGTTCATTTTCAGCCAACTTCTCGCCATCTCCAGCCTCAAGATTGCCTTCATTCAGGCGGGCTTTGCGAGCCTGACGTCTGTAGCGGCACCAAATCATAAGACCCACTACCAAAATGATATAAGCAAATGCAACCGACATGGTTATCAAAACAGCACGAGTGATAAGAAAGCCCTCCTGTTCCACTTCTCCCAAAGGGAAACCATCACTAGCTATAAGAAGAAAAAAAAATTAATTAGTATTTCCAAATTTGTAGCTCAATATACTTTTCCTTACCTTTCACTATAAATCTCACTTCGTCTCTCTTAAGACCAGCACTATTGCCAATGGTGCAACCGTATCTGCCCTCATCCTCTAACTGTACATTATGTATTTCCAAGGTACCATTCTCCAGAAACTTGAACCTCTCACGATCGGTATTATTTTCACTTAGATATTGCAAGTCTTTGTCCCACTGTATGGTGGGCTTGGGATCACCCGTTGCCTGGCAATGCATTATGGCCACTCCGGATTCTACACTTTCTATGGGTCCCTCTGGGGCCACAACAAAACGTGGTGCCACCACCACATTTATACTAACAGTGGCATTTATTTGTCCCTGCGAATTGAAGGCCACACAAGTGTAGTTGCCACGATGTTCGGCGGAGACATTTTTAAATGTCAAAGTGCCATTGATGTCCTCCAGAGAAGCGGGTAGGACGTCGTTAAAATCCTGCAGTGAAAGAATGTAAGAAAACATTAAAAAAAAATTAAGTTCTAAACCAGAATTAAATTAAAATTAAACAAGTAAGAGTGCTATATTCGGCTGTGCCGAATCTTATATAGCCTTCACCAAAGTGCGTATATGTAGTATACATACATAAGTACGTATTTGTTTTGTGAAGAAATTTATAATTTTTTGTTATAGTGCAATTTTTAATAAGTGACCTCTCGATTTTCATTAATTTTTGTATGGAAAAATTACTTTTTAACGTGAATTGATATTTAAATAAGTTGGCGAAATTGGCTCTTAAAGAGTCAATTTATTTTTAAGCCTTTGAGCCAATATGTACAGTACATACTTTCTAGCACGAAGTACATTTTTTTTTCTTATTTACAACATAATTTCTCTACTTTTTTTTACATTTACTTACTATTTAGCGCATGAGAAAATAGAACATGAAAAAAATAAAGTTAAAGAATGACCATTTGGTCATTGACTTGATATGTTTGAAATAGAATTCCATGGCATACTTCAAGCACCAGCACGAGTATTAGTACATTTAACACATAAGTGGCAAATACTCCATTCAATAAGCTCCTTATTTTTACTTTTTCTTCCTATTTTATTCGCCCCTTTTTATTCTAGTAATGCTCCAATCGAGTACTTGTATTTTACATAATATCTTTAAGCACCTTGTTCGAATGAAACTAATTTTGTTAGATTTTTATTTGCTGATATTTGTAGTAATACTTTATTTTTGCCAAACTGCCCTTAAGGTGGTTTATGTACAGGAAGTACAGTAGGCCAGAGAAACGAAAAATAGAGTTTTACTCAAGCACTATGCGCGTTCTGCGGTCCGCTCGGAATTAATTTTTAACTAACTACCTATAAGAGTTAAATTAAAAATAAATAATTCTGCCAAAAAAAAAACCGACGTCAATGCACAAATCTGATGGAACATTTTCGAAAAAAAAAATGTATGGAACCACAGTGGAAATAAATACTCTAAAACAAAGAAAAATCAAAATCTGTTGGTTGAGAAGTACGGGAAATATAAAACTAAATTTTAATCGGCGTACTTTCCCCGCTCATTTTTAAGTATTTTTCAGAGCTCAGGCTGTGTTTTAATTTTTGTTAAAATCAATAAAGTAGAGCCATATAAGTAAAATATAAAATTTTAATTGGCGTAACTCCGTCCATTTTTTTAAATAGAGGATTGTGTCTATGTTAGAGCTCAAGGTGTGTGTTGAATTTCGTAACAGTTAGTAGAACATAACTACTAATATAATAATAAATTTTAATGGACCTAGCCCCGCCCATTTTTTCAACTTTAAAATTGTGTAATTACAAGAATCAAAGGTGTTTTACTGGGTTTTGCAGCAAATAAATAAGTAGTGTATCATAAAATAAAATTAAAAAATTTGTGGTCGTAACGACAACAAACGAATTGCTAATTTCCTCCTTTTTTTGAAGTCGGTTAAAAATACTATTTACTGTTTTAAATAAAATCGTGAACGTGAGGAGTGGTATAGTTTTTTTTAATTATTCGGTTTTATTAGTGTTTTTTATGGGAATTGTTTTTTCCGAAGAAATTTTTCGATTTTTGTTCGAATCCACTTTCGATCGGAATGACGTTCTGTGACATTACATATGTTACGAATTTTATAAAAATTAGTTAGATAGCTTCATCCATCTTTTTTTATAATTTGACTTTAATCCGTAAGAGCTACGGACCTGAAATTCTCGCAGCATGTATAAAATGTAATGAATGTAAAATGTGAAACTTTTGCCGCTATAACAAAATATATATCTCAGTGAAAAATTAATGGGGGTTCTGGGACGAGCAACGAAACATGTTGAAATCCTTATGTAATATGCAGACAATTATATATATATAGACACTTGAAATTTTCAAAGTTAGTGTATTGTTCTGCAGACTACACCTATTAACACTGAAATTTAAATAATGGCAATTAAAGGGTATACTATCAGCTAATGTAATTTTGACAACTTGCTGTGTCTTGGAAACCGTAAGAGGCAAAATCTTGAAAATTTCAAAAATGCTGAAACTATAGAAATCCCATAATTAAAAAACTCGCCAAAACGAAAAAAAGCGCAAAAGCTAAAAAAACAACAAAACCGGAAACAATTTCAAAAACCAGTAAAAAATCGCCAAAACGAAAAATAATCGCCAAAGAACTAAGACCAACCAGAAGAAAATCGACCGAAAAATGATAAAAATTATAAGCAATTGAGTAAATAAATAATAGTAATAAGAAAGTCAAAATACATAAAAATAAACAAATAATAAATACAATACATTTGCGTGAAATCAAATATATATAATTGTGGAAAAAAATCAAATATTCGGAAAATATGAGATTTGGATTTGTTCACTCAATTGCTTGTAAGTTTGTAATTTTTCGGTCGATTTTCTTTTGGTTGATCTTAGTTCTTACGTTATAGTATCATATTTACTTACGTGAACAGAAACCAGACGGTTTTTTAACGATTCGTACTTTTCTGTCGGCATAGAATCTCTGTAAAATATGATTTTTTTAATATGTCTTACTTTCATCGATATATTTTGAACCGCTTTACCAATTAAAGATCCGATTGTACATATTTATTTGTCATCTCAATAAATTACATTTGAATACCAAGAACGACCCAATCGGACAATTCTAGCTCGAGATAATGAAAAACTTGCAATATCTCAAAAAATGTTCCATAAAAAGAATTTAAACTTGATTTTCGAATTCAGCAGAAGAAAATATATAAAGAAATCTAAATCTCATCAAATGTATTAGATGAAAAAATTTAATTTTGTAAACTAGTGTTATTTGTGGCTTCAAAATTTGATGAAATTCAGCCATTTGGTAAACTCCAGTAAAACTTTAAATTTTCAAACTAATTTTACTTTTTTATTTGGAATTTTTTATGGCTCCATTATGGATGGCAACCAAACTTCAAATGCCGTGACAATTGGCAACGCAACTAAAATTAAAGCTGGTATTATATATGGAAACTTTATCCAGCTGCCAAAAACTTATCCAAAACATTATTGGGACAGATTGGCAACTGAACATAATATAAACAAAGCTTTAAAATATAAGAAATATATACGCTAAAAAGTAAATAATTCTTAAGTAAAGTGCTTAAAAAATGCTGTAAAATTATTAGGTCAGTGGTAACATTTCAGAGACAAATCAAATTTTTTAAAATTACCCTTACAATTTATTTTTTTTAACTGTAAAGCATATTTTCCCCTTCTCGAATATATGATTTCAATATTATTTATATTTGGCCATACGTAGCAACATATTGGTAGCTGGCAACGCAACTAAAGTCAGGTTACCACCCATTAATCCAGCCATTAGTTTGTTGGAATTTTTTATTTTTTTTAAAATGTCAATTGTGGGAAAAATTTTAATTTTTGCTGATTTTTATTCAACTACAACTTCCCTTAAAATTTAATGAAATTCTCGAATTTTTTGAATTATCAATTTATGCTTGAGTTGAATTTTTAATCAATAAAGTTGCGTCTTAAGGTTAAATCATTTTTTTGCACTTTTCATTTATGTAATAACAGCCATTACAAACCACTGTGCATTAGCCAAGCTCTTGCTAATGACCAACTAAGTTTCATAAACATTAACTTTAATTACAAATAAAGAAAAACAAGAAACTACGTTTGTTTTTCTCTTATTTTTTAATCGTATTTAACTTACCTTAAGCCATTTAACTTGTGGCGATGGTGTTCCCTGTGCCTTGCAATGCACTTTGCCCACCGAACCCAATTCCAGATTTTTCGAAGTGGGTTGCGGCATAAATTTCAATTGCTCAATGACTTGTAATTCGCCCGGCTCTGAGCTGGTGGGGCGATAGCCCTCCACAACAATTTGACACACATATTGTCCGGCATCACTGGCAATAACGCTGGTAAATATTAGTGAACCATTTTCCTTGTTTATCGATATGCGAGCATCTTCACGCAACATGGGATCCTTATTGGACTCCTGCAGATGTTGGGCAGTGCTGCTTTCCGACACATCAATTTGTCTAAAGATTTTGCCATCTTTGCGCCATCTCAGTAGAGTATCTGCTGGCTGTTTTTGTGTTTTAATGTAGGAACAGGTTAATTCAGCTGCATCGTTTTCTTTGACCACTAATTTTTTTGCAGGTCCTTGGCTTATTTTAACATCTGCCGGAGGTAATTTATCATCATCTCCTCCCCGTTTGCCACGGCACAAGAATATATCCTTCATGCTTTCTGGCATTATGTAGTTCTTCTTGAAACGCGGTATGCAATTGCGTGAAGATGCCTGGTAGTCTTTGGTAGACTTTGGCAAAGACCATTGGTATATGTAGCCTTTGCGGCTGATGACACGTCCGGCAGCATTGGAGGCAATACAACGGTACAGGCCATTATCGAAATTGCTGGGATTGTGTATAATAAGATGATTTTCTTGCAATTCAATATTTTTTAAAGTACTGAGTTTTTCGCTATTGCGAAACCATTCTATTTCGAGCAGGCCATCTCCGGAAGAGGCCTCAACATGACATTTTAGTATGACTTTATGCGGGGGACTGCTAACGAGTTGTACTGCAGCGGTTTGAATCCCTGGAAGAAAAAAAAACAAATAACTTTTATAATTGAAACTAATAAATATTTAAATAATAGAACTTTGTTCATGTTCATTCTGAATAATTACAGGGAAAAATAATAGAACAAGGCCAATGCCACGATGTCGACAACGTTCGACTTGTCGCAAACTTACATATGTAAGTCACATGTACGTCACATTCAAAATAAAAACAAATTTTGATATTTTGTTGTTGTTTAAAATGTGACGGCCTGTACCACGATGTCACCAGCAAACGTTCGATCGACTACTTGTATTGCAAACAACAACAAATTTTCTAATTTTAATGTTGTTTGTAGTAAAAGTTGTCGATCGAACGATTTCTGGTGGCATCGTGGGACAGGCCGTAAGTGTGCGACAAGTCGAACATTGTCGACATCGTGGGATTGGCCCTAAATCATTAAAAAATATTTTGTGTTTAGTTTTAGAAGTCACAAAAAGGACCTGCCCCACGAGGTCGATAGCGTTCGAAGTGTCGCAAACTTACATTGAAAACAAAAACAAAAACAAATTTTAAAATTTTGTTATTGTTTCCAATGTAGCTGTACGACAAGTCGAACATTGTAGACATCGTGGGACAGGCCCTTATTTTTTGTGGCGCTTTAAAGCATATCAAGGTAAAGCATTTAAAAATGTTTTACTTGACCGACTATTAATTATTTTTCACTTTGCAGTGCTTATTTTTAAGTCGGTTAAAATATTTTAAAATGCTTCATTATTATTCTTTGTGCTTTTCGCTTATTTTGACATTTAATGATCAAACGGAATTGCGGCATAAGCACATTTTCCATACAAATTGACATAAAAAGTAACACCGGAAAGCAGTCGAGCGATAGAATCTATTTTATTTTGACAGGGTTTTTTTTAAATGCTCTCACATATAAGTACTCATTCTCTCAATAATACTATCATACTTTCAATGAAATTCATACATTTTATTAACAAAACTACAAAGAACAATAAGCACAAAAGAAAATAAATCAAAATTTAGAGACATTTGGAGTTACTGCCGTAGATTTTATTATGGGCTTTATTAATTCGACAGCGATTCTTCCTGAAGTTGCAGACTTAAGGCTTAATCAGACGTGACATAACCATAGCCATAGAGAGCAGCCGTTCGAACCAAACTAATGGGCAACACTGTATTCGATTATACGTGACTCGCCATAACACCATAGCTCTCACCATAGAAACCAATTGAATTTTGGTTTGGTTATGGTTATGTCGTTATGGCTATGTCACGTCTAATTTAAGCTTTATTCTGTTTGAACATTTAGTATGCAGAGATGCCACTTGATTTAGAACGAATGATTAAATTTTTTTATGAAAACATTCCATGAAAATGTTCAAAGTGAAAATATTAAGAAAGACTATTTTTAGAGTTTTTTTATACATTTTTTGAAGGACCTTTTCGTTGTGTAAACATAATTATTGAAATTATTCCGTAGTGAAATAAATTTTGCAATAAAAAGCAAAGGAAAAATTAAATTTATTTTTTTTTTAATTTTATCAGGAAATTTGGTGATACTTATTTATAATTTTACTAGAACTATATAGAATTTTTAGTCCCGGAATAATCTCTCAAACTCTTCTTTAGAAACTCACATTAATTAAGAAAATAATTTCGTTCAATAAGAATTGAAATTACTGAACTTTAGACCGATTAAAAATTATTTCTGATTAAAAAATTATTTTCTTAATACATATTCGTGTCTGTCACATCCGTATGAAAGTGAATCTTTTCCGCATATTTTGGTGTCCTGACCATTCACTTTCGAATAATTTTTTCGTTTTATTTTCGACTGCACCAAGCAACGTGAAAGTAAATAGAATCGCCTTCTTTCCACAATAATATTAATTTAATTTAAACAAAATCTTTTTTAAAATTAGGCTTGATATCTCATTTACCTAATTCGGAAATTTAAACCAATATATATTTGATTTGATTGATATTTGAGCAACCAATTTTGCAAAAATATTCGGAAGTATGCAGACACCAAATCTTTTTTGCGATTCGGAAATGTTCATTCTAATTGAAAACGTTCGAAAGTCATGACAGACAGGATTATTTTTTTTTTAAATTAAGAGTTTTTTTAACAACTTTTTTAAAAAATATCTTCGAAATGGTTTTTTGTCAAAGTTTTTTTGACTAATTTTTTTCAGAAAAATATTGGAAACATTGATTTTTAGTATAGTAATTTAAATATGAAAAAAAAATAATTTTTGTATTTTTTTTCATGGATAAAGAAAAATTATTTACATAAAAATAAAATTTTTAGTAAAGGTACGGCAACGCTTGGAAAAGGCTTTGGATTCAGAAACGATTATTTTAGGAATCACTAGTTTTTTTTTTAATATTGCTAAGGGCCATTTTCACAACTTGCCTTTACCTAAAGGCAGGATATTGTCTGCCCGATAAATGGCTTTGCATTATAAAACCTTCATTTATTATTTTTTTATACATAAAATATTATTATTATTGATAATAATAACAATAAAAAATGGAAGATCTAAGAATGCAAAGGTATTTATCGGGCAGACGAAATCCTACCTTTAACTAAAGGCAAGTTGTGAAAATGGCCCTAAAAGATTTTTTTGTAAAAAAAAATATTTTTATATTACAGTTTCTTTAATATGTATTTGATTATTTTAATAAAATTTTCTTGAAATTTTTTTATTTAACTTATCCGACCTTTTTCTTTCAATTAAACTATTTTTTCAACATTTGTATTTTTAGTGCGATATTTCTTCGTTAACCTTCGGTTAAATTTTTCGGCATATTTCTTCCTTTTTGTTATTTAATTTAATTTAATTAAAAAAGGCAAAAGAAAATATTAAATTAAAAAAATTAGAAATATCCTAAAGAAGTTAACCAAAGATAAACTAAATATCTAAATAAAAAATACAAATATAAAATATAACCCACTTGACCTGAGATTCGATAAAAACGTATGCTCACTAAAGCGAAGAAATTTCGAAACAAAATTCTTCGACATTTGTTCGCTAATCTAAGAAAATTCGAATGTTAGCTATACCTTCCAGCTAGTTTTGCGAATGTGTGACGGTAGCCGAGTGGATGTGTGTCAGCCTGTTAGTCTAGAGGTACCAAGTTCGATGCATGACAGCATTGAAAGTTAAAAAATAAAATAAGAACACATACCTTCAAATGTGCAATAATTGCACAGAAAAAAATTTGTCACGATAGTCTAGTGGATGTGTGTCGTCTGTTAAAATGGAAGTACATATGTATGTACCATGTTCAAATCCTGCAGCGTAAGTTAAGGTATTGAAAAAATAGATAAAATAAGTTAATTAAAATAAATAAATAAAATAAAAAATAGAATTACTTTTTTACCTTTTCTGCTGCTTTTTGAGATATCGAAATTACTTCGATATTCCCTCACTTTTGATATTGCTAGCGAAACTTCGAGATCAAATGTTTTTTGGGACAAAACTGAGCGACAGGTGAACTTTTTTCGATTAATTTTTGAGTATCACTCTCGATAGTTTTACACGATAAATGTTAGAGATATATTCGAAATCTATATCTATTCGTTATAGATATCGATTTCGAATCTTGTGGTCAAGTGGGAAATAGACCTAAAGCTTGAAAAATAGTTGAATTAAACACTAAAAATTTTCTAATATTTTTATTAAACAGACAATAGTTGAAATATAATTAATAGACAATAGTTGAAATATAATTTTATATTGGCGCCATTATTTTACAATTAATCTTACACACATTTTTTACTTTCATTATGAATCAATTTGTTGTTTTGACAAATAATGTGCACTAATTTTTGGCTTGCACTGTACTTGCTGCAAACACAAAAATTTTCTTGCAATGCTGCACAAATAAATAAATAGACGTCTTTAAGCGAACACACATTTTAGGTTTACCAAGAAGAAAGAACAGCATTCAAATTTAAGCAAGAATAAAAGAAACGTGGCACTTGAGTTTGAACTTCGTAGCAACAACAACAACAATTAGAAGAGGAAGAACAACAGCAACAACATGTGTACATACATATGTATGTACATCATACATAAACACATACATACATACATACATATGTATTTTTTAGACACAAAAAAGAAACTCCATACACATTACTGCAACTCTTCTTCTTCTATTTGTCATACTTCTTCTTCTTCAGGCTGCAATGTGGCAGGCAGGCAGGCAGGCAAGCATTTGTAGATGTTCCTTCTGTCCGTTTCGCGTACAATTGTCTACACTTTTGCATAGAAAATTTGTTTAAGCGTACAATAAATTGCACTTAATGCATTTCCATAACAATCGTAAATGTCATGAATTTTGCAATTTACTGCAGGCTAGAAATTCATTTATTTCGTTCGTTCGTTTTTCTATCTCTCTCTTTCTTTTTTTTTTTTTTTGTTTTTGTTTTGTTGCATAAACAGAACGAAACAAAAAACAATTTTAAACCAGAAAATGTGTAGAAAAAAAATGAACGTACATACATATATTGGAATCAGCGTTGCCAAATGTGCAGTTTTAACTGATTTTAGCAGTTTTTTAAAGCATAGAACAGTTTTGCAGTTTTTTGCTTTAAAAATAAGTTTTTCTATAAAGAGAGAATTCACATGGAAGTTGTGTTTTTCTTTATGGAATTTGGTTTCATTGTTTGCAAGTTGGGTTCATTAATCTTAATACGCCTTGTCTTATTGAAAAAGAAAAACAATTTTCTTCATTGAAATACATAATTCGATTCCTTATAGAATGAGATAAAACACAACGAAATATATACCAAATTAGAGGATAGACCCCATAGAATTTGAAGCCATGCACAATTTTTCAGAACTGTCTTCGCAAATAACAATATCTTATTTTGGCTAAAGATACCAACAGACGACATGTTTTTCACATTGTATGTGCCAGAATTTACATATGTAAACGAAAACATGTCGTGTGTTACCTTTAAAACATTGCTTGTGTAAAAAACATGACAAAAAACATAAGACATTATTTGAAATAGAGCGTGTTAAACATACAGCTCCAAATGTCTATGTCATGCGAACAAATTCGTCGGCGGTTGATTATGTGCACTATCATTAGCCGTCTGAATGAAGTATTTTGCAAGACAAATTAATTATATATTTTTTTTAATTTAACGTTGTCGTTTTATTAAAATAAGTCCAAAAATGTATAGATTTTTAGATAGAACCTCAACGTCTTGTTTAAAAAAGAAAAAATTAAAAAAGCAAATTTGCGTCGCCAGGACTACAGCGACGGAACCAAAAATATTTCGACGGCTGCAAGCCATTTATAAAACAAACTACGTGGATATTTATGTACTGAAGAAGAATAAGTGTTCTACATGTACGTTTGTGACCAAAAATTATAAACCTTATGTAAATTAACCAATATTGACAAGCATAAAGAAAAACATACGAGTCGAAAACTTAAAGACACATGTAAAAAACATGTCGTCTGTTGGTACCTTAAGCAAGTGTATTAAATAAATAAATTATTGTGCACTTCAAATAAAAAAAATCTTAAACAAAAGCAAACATTTGAGTTACTATATTTATTGAATTTTGGATATACTTACTTCTTTAGGTTGGTTCGGAATTTACCTGTGTAATTTAATGCGAAATATCCCACAGTGCAACTAAAACACTTCCATTTCAATTAATTAAAAACTTTATAGATTTGTAGAGCCACATATTTTGTTAACTGATGCCGATGAGGTCTTCGAGATGGTAAAACGTAACAACTTGACAAGCATCTTCATTTAGTCATGATATAAAAATATATCAGGTATAGACGTACGGTTAACACCCCCTTCCCCCAAAAATATACAAAATTCTAAAAATGTTTTATGAGCAGTTTTTTCACATGAAAATCAGTTTTTTTATTCTAAATTTTCAGTTTTCCAAAAAAATATTATGGCAACGCTGATTGGAATACAAAAATTTCTTTGCACATAAATGCCAAACAAGTGAAAAGATAAACATTTACAGTGAGCAGCACAAATGTTCGGACCTAACAAAATTAAGTTGAACATAAATATAATATGTCTACGTGCAACTTGATGCTTAATATCTCACAAATCATAATAAATTTCGCTAAAAACGTTTTGGATTCGAAAAGGGGTTATTCAAAATCTGCGTACCTAATTGGTTTTTTTTTAAATGGTCGGTGGTTCAAACCAATACAGAGCTGATAATATAATGTTATTTGCGGTTAAGTTTTGTAAGTTTGCTCTTAATGTTTTATTAATACATTTCAAAAAAGCTATGAATCATTAATCATTTTACTTTTGAATACGAGATATAGCTAAAGGTCTCAAACTTATGTTACACACTGTAAATTCTACATGCATACATATATGTATGTTTATTTAGAGTATCTTAAAACTAACAACATTTCAGTAAATGGAAACTCCAACATCCGTTCCCTTATTCAGCCAGAATGTTCATTGTTTGTATGAAAGGAAGAAAAACAAAAAAAAAACAAAAAAAAAAAACGAAACAGTCAGAACAGAAAAGTTTTTGTGGGGAGAAATAAATGACATGAGAAATTCTTAAATATTCCAAGAGACAAAAGTATGGAAAAATTTTTAAGAAATAATTGTTGCAAATGAGGAAAAAAATGCTATTTGCATTTGCAAACTTTTGAATATTTCAAGTGTTTAAAGTGAAACATAATACACATGATCAAACTAAACAAAAGGAAGGCAAAATGTTTAGAAATTATAATTAAGAAACAGTTTATATCGTGACTCTAAGCACTTCAAACTTAAAAAATTAAAAAAAAAACTATCCGCAAATCTAAAACAGCTTCACATGTCAGAAGTTTTAATTATAACAAAAATAATCCAAAAAAAAAGAAATCCAAATTTCTCTAAAAATAATCGAATTTCTAGAAACAATTTCATATATTTAAGGGGTCGTGGTCACGCCCAATTGGGAAAATATTAGTGTCCGACCTTTTCCCCAATTTAAATTCACATCACTTTCAGAGCTCAAGATATGTGCCAAGTTTCGTTCGATCAGCTAAAAGCACGTGAAATATAATATTAATTTTTAATAGACAGGGCCCCGCCCACTTCTTTAAGCTCAAAATTATATCACTATAAGATGCAAAACTCCTTACCAAGTTTCATGGGAATCAGACCAATAAAAGTACTAACCTCTCATGGGCATGGCCCCACCCACTCTCAGAGCTCAAGGTGTGTTAAATTTCGTAAAAATAGGCAGAGTTAAATTAAATTTAAATGAGCGTGGATCTGCCCACTTTTTTGAATGACATAAAGTGTCTTTTTAAAAGCTCAAGGTATGTGCTAAAGTTTGTAAAAATCGGTTAAGTACAAGCATTTGAAATATAATATTAAATTGTAATGGGCGTAACCCCGCCCACATTCTTAGACACAAGTTTGATTATATTTCAGAGTTCAAGCGGTATGCCGAGTTTCGTAAAAAATAGTCAAATAGAAGCACCTGAAATATAACATTAAATTTGAATGCGCGTAGCCCGCCCACTTTTTCCAACTTTACAATTGTGTCGTTACGAGAGCCTAATGTGTTTCCTAAGCTTCAGATAAGTAAAAATATCATAAAATCTAGGAAAAAAATTGATGGGCGTATCCCAGCACACATTTTTTACAATGGTTCCAAATAGAAGCTTAACCCTCTCAGACAAAAAATAAAATTTTAAAATCGTTCTAAAAGGTAGCGAGTTATGAAATATCCTCCTCCTCTTTTTAAGTTGGTTAAAAATATAATGTATTTGAAATCTTTTTAACAGACTTCAAAAAGAGAAGTTTATCAATTATTTTTTATTATTTTTTTTTTGACATTGTTACTTCACAATTCGGCACATTTTAGACCGATTGCAGGAATAATTTTTTTGTCTGAGGGTATAGCTTCCAATTGGTCCCATTGGAATGGAAAATGGGCAGGGACACGCCCCCAAAAATTTGTTTATTTGGTTTTATGATATGCTGCTTATTTGATTAAAAGTTTAAAAAATGGGCGGGGCTACGCCTATTAAAATGTCTTATTATATTTCACGTGATTCTACTTAACCAATTTTTACGAAACTTACAACACAATTTGAGCTCTAAAATAGACACACTCTTGCATTTAAAAAAAAAATGGGCGGAACCACGCCCTTTAAAATTTTATGTTTTATTTTATGTGGTTCTACGTTACCGATTTTCACAAAACCTAACACACACCATGAGCTCTGAAAAAACACTTAATCTTGCATTTTAAAAAAATGGGCACACCATTAAAATTTAATTTTGTATCTCACTTATGCCCATTTTTTCATTTGATAATCAAACTGTAATTATTTTTAAGTTCTAATTAAATACGAAATTGTGTTTTTGAGTGCATATTTAAATAATAATTAAATGCCCAACCTTGCGTAATTAAATAATACTTAAGTTTTATGAGCGTACCATATGTTTTTATGCGCGTGTGTATTTATTGAAAACATACAGATGAACATCATGTGGTCGTATTGAAAACATCATGTGGTCGTATTGAAAACATCATGTGGTCGTACTAGAAAGAATGTCGTTTAATTTTCATAAATATATAACAAATACAATTCATAGTTTCATATCATGGAATAAATAAATAGAAAAATGCATTCTGATGTTCCTTTGGTTTCATCAAATGTGTTTTTATGCAATTTTAATTTTATGAATCTTGATAAGCTAACTTTCTCATTTATGTTAAACAGCTGTTGTTTGAAATGCCTTCCATAATACTGGGAAATTTTGCAGTGCTACCGTACTTTCAACGTAATTTAATAAGAACTTTAACCACTTTTAACCACTGAAAAAATGAAATCGTATTTATTTACAACTTAATTTTAAATAAAAATTAGCTAATTACGTACTTAATTTTAAAGTTAAAAACTGGGGGTTACTTCTTCTCAAGCAAGAGGTTTTAATTTTTTTTTTTTTTTTTTTTTTTTTGAAAGAGTTTACTTACAGTTTGATCTTGTAAATTTTTTTCGGATCTTTACATTGAAGTCGGTTTTTTGGCAGAATTATTTTAAAAAATTTTCCGTAAAAAAATTTTAAATAAGATGAATTTCAAACTAATTTTAAAATATTAATGTATATACTTTCATTTAAAGTAATTTTTTTTAAATTAAAAATGAAGAAGAAGTGTTAACAAAAATTGACTTAACCTACTCTCAAAATTAAGGATTCATATAGTATTTATACAAAAAAATCAAAAACCCAATTGCGACCAACTTTGAACCGTTTAATATCCTTAAGGGTAATTCAAAATAAAAAATCAGAAGAAAAATCGTGTTTACAAAATGGCGTCTGTTTGCCGCCATATTGAATTTTGACAACTGACACTCCCGGGATTAAGACAAATTGATTGACGTAGGAATCGTCAAAACCGGTGCACGCGTTCGGTTTATATAGTGCCGCAAAGGAACACACATAGATACATACATACATACATACATATGTACATACCCTAAAGGAAACTTGGGGTTAATTGTCCCCAAGTCACCATTTTGGTGACATTGTCAACGGAGCGTCTACATATTAATGTTGTTTTTGATGCTTAGAAAACATTTTGTCAGATACACAAAACTATGCTTCATCTTAATGTTTTTATTATTGGTTTGTGGAAAATAAGTGGCGTCATGCAAAATTCAAGTGTTTATAAAAATTAGTTTATGACATTAAAATAAAATGTGAAAATTAAACAATTTTTAGTGAAAGTGCCAATTATGGAAATTTTTGACCCTTTGGAAGATTTTTTGCCATCAGTTAAAGATTTTTCACACTTTGGTGATATCGTCAATAGTTAGTTAGTACAATCTTACTATTGACATTTTCGCCATATGGTCCCACAAGAACTACCTAGTCAGTATTGACGCAGTCTACTGGTAGATTTCGTAGGACAAGCCTGTGTTAAATGTCAATAGTAGATAACATTAGTTGGGGTATAATTTGTCAGTAGTACTGGTGACATCGTCGATAGGTAATCAGTATAATTTTACTATTGACATTTCCTGAAGGGTACATACATGCATACACACATACATATATAGACTGATAAACACAATACCATTCTTTGCGTTGCGCAGTCGGGTAAAAATTCCAAGGTTTCCAAAGCAAATTTAATTTCAGTAAATTTTAAATTATTGCTTCGAACTTTTTTCTTTGCTTATGATTCGATTAGGCTGAAGTTCGTAGTACTCTGTAAGCCAAAGTTCATGTGATAGCTATTAATGAACAAATAACACCAAAGTTAATTTTAAATTAAACAAAAATTGACAAATATTTTGCAGAACGGAACCATTAGGTGTTTTCGAAGTTCGCAACACCTTCATTATCAACGTTCTTTGTAGTTGCTCCACTGTATGTGGTGTTAGTTGATGTCGATGTAGTGCTTAATTAATAAAGAACAAACGACAATGGCAGGATTGCTGCAAATTTAGAAATGGTAAAATTGAACTTTAATTACAAAAAAAGCTTTCAACAAATTGTAATAAGATGAAACAAAACAATTCACATATTCCATTTGCATTTTACTTAACCTACGATTTATTATTAATTAATAAGAATAAGAAGCGAAATATTGGAATAATTAATAGAAATAATAAAGACCTCTAAAATTTAACAAAAAAAAAGTTATGCGAAATTTTATCAAATGACTTATTTGAAATCGGGAACGATTTAAGAAAATTGAAAAAAATCAACTAATTTTTACACAAATTTTATTCCCTAGGAGGTATTTTTCAGTATGCACTGACTTATATTTCAATTTCATTAGAATTGAAGTATATAACACTCCCTTTTAAACACCTTTGAAATGTCAACAGTTTTAAAAAACATTTTGCACTTTATCAAACTCAATTATGTAGTATTTTATCAGTAATTTTTGTTTTAAAAGCCGCCATCGTAGAGTTTCTACGCGGGAAAAAATCCCGGGAATTCCCGGGAATTATTTTTTTGCAAATCCCGGGAAATTTTCAACGGGAATTTTTGGGAATTTAATATTTACGTTTTTGGATTTTGCTTTTTTTACATTGGTGCTCGTTGTTTTATTACTTAAAAGTACAATTTTGTAACGATGTATAATACTCGTACAAGCATGGAAACAGATGTAATAAAAATTTCCGAGGTGACTCCAACAACTTCAAGAGTTACGAAATATCTTCAACATAAAAACTCTTTATGGGAAATAGTATCTAGCTTGGCAGACGTAGATGGAATTTCCATCCATGTTATAACTCACAGCATATGAATTTATTTGTTTTTGTTTTGTTTTTGAAATATTGTTGTTCTTAAAATGAACGAATAAAGCTGTTTTGTTTTTAATTTACATGTTGTATTTTAATTAAAATTTATTTGCTGGTGGTTAAACATTGTCTACATATTTCGTTGGTGCTTAGCCAAAGCATCAGTAGACTTCAACCACATATTTTGAACAGCCACAAACCTCTTATGTTATGCAAAGATTTCACATATAATAATATTTTTGAAAATCAAAGACAATGCTTAACCACCAGCAAATAAATTTCAATAAAAATAAACTTATAACAATATGTCAAATAATAAATTTCTTAAATGTTAACTGCCTCATTCATAAAAACTATTTCAGGTTTATTAAGCGCTTATTTGACATATTTCTATGGAAAATTTGTCAAATAAACCTGTAATAAACCTAAAATATTTTTTATGAATTAGACCGTAAATGTTGCATGTTTTTTTCATAAAATTATAATTTTTATTGAGGCCTTTTAAATAAATTCATATGTTGGCGAAATTCCCGGGAATAGAATATTTTTTTTTCTCGACTCCCGGGAATTGGAAAAGTCCGGGAAATTAGAAACCCTATCGTCTTACACTCATTCCTTATCACTAGTTTTGTTTATTTTACGTCACCATTATCTGTGAAATTAATGAAAGTTCACCTCTTCACAGAATAAACAACCTTTTATTAAGATACATTTATTAAGAACAAATTGTTGGGTTTTGTTTATTAAAATAATTCTCCCAATTGAAGTTTAATCATTTAGAGATATGAATTAAAATTAAATTACATTAAAACTTGCATCACATTTAATGTCATGTTATGGTTTAAAAAGAAAAAAAATTATAATATGATGACGATGACTTCATGAATTTGTTGTCGGGATTGTGCTAACGAAACGAATGCATAGAGCAGAAAATGCATACACGGAAACAAAGCTGCCATATCGCACACAAGGCTTATCAAAAAAAATCGCAAATAAAAATTGCTCTAAATAATACCTCTCGATTTTATGTGCAATTTGAAAAAAAAAATTGGAATTTTTAAGAGTTTGAGGAGCTTCGGCGATTTGTATTACAATTGTACATGCATACCTTAAATATTAAAGGCGTTTTTTTTAATTTTGAATTTGTAATGCTTTTTAAAAAAAATCTTTTTTTAAGCAATTTATGAAATAATTTTTAATTAAAATTTTTAACCATTTGCTGAAATTTAATTAAAAACAATATTTTGCATTTTTTCCCTTTCTCCTAAAGTAAAATTTCTAACTAATACGGCAAAAAGGAATTTTGTTTAACATCGCTTCCAATTCAGTGATAAGGAATAGTAAATGAGCAACTAATGTTTATTCCGTATGAATCTATTATATTTTTCTACACCTTTATACAATTAGAAATCCATCGGCTATCAATAAAAGTATTTATAAGGCAAAATTAATAATAACAAAAGAAGAGAGGTGTCTTAGGATACCCGGTTATAGCTATACTGTTTAGCTATATAAAACAAACTTAATGTGTTAAATAACAATGTAATAAAATTATATTATACGTACGATTAAATTAATGTATTGTTTGTGGCCGGTGGCGGCTGTTACTCGGCTTACAGCTGATCGGTTTTGTCCTCTGGTTTGTGCTCATGTAAAAAAAACAATAAAAAACCGAACAAAATCAAACAATTTGTTTCGTTTATTTTCGTATTCTGGTTTTTAGTGCAAAGAAATCAAAACAAAATAAATTTATGACTGTAATAATGTCGATTATTTTTGTTACGAAAATCACATCCTAGCTACCGTGTCGTGACATAAATAGCTTAGCTATAATAATAACATCGAATAGAAATTATTTGCTGGGTTTTGTGTAAGTTTCTAAGCCTACTACGCTTAGTTTTCTATTGTGATTTTCAAAAATATTATTATTTGTGAGTACTCAAATGGTTTTTGAAAGTCTGTGCATAATATAAGAGGTCTGGGACTGTTTAAAATGTATGGTTGATTTGTTAAAGCAACAATGAAATGCATATAGACAATTCCTAATCAGCAGCAAATAAATTTTACTTATATATACCTACTTTTTGCATAAAAAACTTATTAATTTATTATTTCCCTTGTTTTTCATTGTATTTCCAGGATTTTATTTTCCGGATTTCGCAGCGATAAATTTTTTACTCTAGTGTTCACTATGGCCATCAATATAATTCACCCTAGTCGGGAATAAAAGGCGAACAGTTTGTTCACGTGTAATATTTCCCGTGAACATAAAAATGGTGAACAAAATTAGAAAATAGTATACTAACACAACAACAACGCAAACATTGGTAATTACAATTTTAGGGAAAGGGAACACTTTTCACGTGAACTTTTATTCCCGATAAGGGTGATTAATTGAAATCGTTACGGACAGAAATTTTTACTTAAATACATATATCAATGAAAATTAATATATGTACATAAAAGAAATCTATAAGAATAAAAATAAAGGGTGTCCCAACAAGAACGCAAGATTTAAATTTTAAATAAAACATAGATAATTAAAAAAAAAATCGTGAAACTTTATTTTATCGTAAAGTAGACAGAATGAGGTTATGTGTGGAACAACAAATCGGGCAGATGGCCGCCGCGGCTTTGCTGGCATACACGCGATCTTTTAATGAAATTTTCAATGGCGGTTTTGCATAAATGCTGCGGTATTTCATTAATGCAGCGTCCAATTTCCTCTTTTAAGGCCTGAGTCGTCGTTGGCTTATTCGCGTAAACCATCGACTTCAAAAAACCCCAAAGAAAAAAGTCTAATGGTGTTAAATCGTACGATCTAGGCGGCCAGTTCTGGTCTCCAAAACGCGAAATAACACGACCGGGAAATGACTGATGTAGCAATTGAATTGTTTCTCTGGCTGTATGACATGTGGCGCCGTCTTGTTGAAACCACATGCCCTCCACATTCATTTCTTCAATTCTAGGCACGAAAAAACTGGTTATCATTTCACGATACCGAACACCATTGATTGTTTCCGCTTGACCTGCGTTTGAGCGACATCATCACGTACAGCTGCGACATTTTCGGTCGATCGACCTGGTCGAAGGCGCGTTGTTGTCTTTACATCACTAACAGACCCAGTTTCGACAAATTTATCCATTAATCTCTTTACAGTTGACTCTTTTGGAGCATTATTGTGACCCCAAATTGATCGCAAATTTGCGAACTGTAGCCGCAAAACTTTCACCATTTTGGTAAAACAATTTCACAATGAGAATGCGTTGTTCATTCGTGTAGCGCTCCATTTTTACTAACCTCGTACCTTCTACTAGCAAACAATAACAATTGTTCAAATGTCAAACAATGACACTTCGAATGGCGCCAAATTTAAATCTTGCATTCTTGTTGGGACAGCCTTTACTAATAATGCTTAAAAAAAATAATGCCAAAAGTGCTGAAAAAATGCCAATTCAAAATAAATAATATTAAATTTTGCAGTGAAATCGCTAAAAGGAGTCATGCTGATCCCATATGAAAATTATTATCATGACGTAGAAACCCCACATCTGGCAGCCCTACAGGGATATTTTCTTGAGTGTTGAAAGATTTAACAAATTGTTTACATTACCAACACGTATTGATATACATATGTATGTTTGTAAGTGCAGTTGCAATTGAGTATGTATTGTAGATGAATGGGAGCACGTATGTATGTAAATACGTTAGCGAAGAAGAGTTTGAATAGCAGTAAGCGTGTGTTAATATGTGTGATTTGACGAGTATTTGTTTTAAGCAAGAATGATAAATATGTACATACCTATATACAGCACCCATTCAATAACAACAACAAAACTAATTTTTTTCAATAGACAAATAAAAAACACCTCATTAGTATAAACAAAAATGCATTAAAAATGTAACAAATTGATAAAATATTTATGTATTTGATTTGAAATGTGTAGGTATAAATTCTGTTTGTTGTTATGTCTTTATTTACTTTCATTTGTTATAGGGCACAAAAAGGGGCATAATTTAAAAAGAAATTCATTTATTAATGGGATTTAATGAAACTTTATCAACAAAAAACTTTTTAACTCTTTTCATATGAATCTAAGGTAAAACAAATTATTATTATTTATTTTTTAATAAATAAATTATTTAATAATATGAGAATATTATTAAATATGTGAATGAAAAACATATTTAATAAATTATTTACATACATATGCACGTAAATATTATAAAGCAAAATATGTTTTGTTTTGTCAAAATTTTTACAGAAAAAAAATTATTATGGTTTTAAAACAAAGATTGTATTTCTGTAAGTTAATAATACTCGTATTTCTAGCAAATGCTATTTTACATAGAAAAAATTATGAGAGGTTCATTTTTAACAAACAGGTTTTTGTAATTGATTTTAACCCCCTGTTTGTGTAAGACGTTTGAGTTCAAAATATTGACGTTTTTGTAATAGACTAAAGGAAACTTGTGCAACTTTTCTTTAATCTATTACAGAAATGCCAAGATTTCTAACTCAAACGTCTTACACAAACAGGGGGTAAGTTTTATTATTTTTAGGGTTCCGTACACCAAAAGTGAAAAGGAACCCTACCCTATTGTTTTCGCTATGATGTCCGTCTGTCCGTCACAGGCTGTTTTCTGGAGAACCATAAGAGCAACAGACCCAAGATTTTCACAGAATATGTAAAGCTTAAATTAGACGTGAGAGTTATGGCGCTATGTCGGGTCACCTATAATCAAATGCAGTGTTGCCCATTAGTTCGGTTCGAACGGCTGATTGAGCCTTAAAACTCTGGCCGCTACAACAACAAATATATAACAGTTAAAAATTAAAGGGTGTTTCAACACAAGTAACAAAAAATTTTAAAATTCCATGTAATATACATACAATTACATATATAGACACTTGAAATTTTCAAGGTTAGTGTATTTTTGTGCAGACCACAACAATTCTGTGGCAATAAGGTAAAAGTGCTTAAGTCATATTTTACTGTTTTACAGGAAAGCATTTTTAAGCTTTCAAATCGATTTTCAGAAATTCGTTTCTTCTACAGTTAAATTGGGAATATATCTGTTAAGCTTTATTTTTTCTAAACAAATATCGTTCTACACGCTATAAGTTGAAATGTACTAAAGTATAACCTAAATTAAGCTATTTGTTATTCTAAATGAGATTAGAATTCTAAAAAAGATAAGTCGCAAGTCATAGTGTTATAACTTCCTTAAAAATCACACAAATTAATTGGGATTTCGACAAAATCAGATTACGGAGGTACCATAACACAAAATCAGATTATCTCGATTTAAGCACTTTTTCCTTTTTGCCCTAGAAATAATACTAAATTAAAAAAAAATCAAAACTAAGTGGTTTACTATCAATTAATGTTATTTTGACTAGGTATTTTGATAACTTGCTGTATCTTGGAAACCAAAAGAGGCAAATTCTTGAAATTTTCAAAAACGCTAAAATAACGAATAAAAATAAAAAAGCCAAGGCGAAAAAATCACCAAACCGAAAAAAACTGTCAAAACAAAAAAGCGCCAAGGCTATCGCCAGCAACCGAAAAAAATCGTTAAAAAGAAAAAAAGCGCCAAAACCAAGAAAATCGGTAAAACTAAAATAAATTTCCGAAACGAAAAAAACACTAATATTTTAAAAGCAAAAAAATCGAAAAAATCGCCACAAACGAAAAAAAAACTCCAAAACTAAAAAACGCCTAAATTAAAAAAACGCCAAAATAAAAAGAAAACGCTAGAAGTAAGAAAATTGCAGAAAACCGAAGAAAATTGTTAAAATGAAAAATGCACCAAAACTTAAAAATCGCTAAAACTAAAATAAATCGCCAAAACTAAACAAAATCGCCAAAATGAAAAAACCCCAAAACAAAAAATCGCAATTAAAAATAATGTCAAAATCCGTAAAAAGTTTACAGAGTACTTAAAATTTTTTATTTAAATTTCTCACTTAAGGTAAGAAGTTCGTATAGTATTACATATGTATAGTGTCCGTATGGAAACCTTCGTGTTCGATTCAAGGTCCCACTAACTACTAAATTTATATTATTTGATGTGATGAATATTAGATTTTTATGAATTTTGGTATTTGATTTTACAAATTCTTTGGTAGGTACTATTTCAGTAGAAATATAACTTCATATTTTGAATTTAGTAATTGAATACAAAATAATAATTTTTCTTTTTCGCTTTTAACATTTAAAAATAATAAGTAAATTTTTTGTGATTTTTATAGAAACAAATTTTTATTTTAGTTAGTTTTATTATTATTGTTCGAACTTCATTTGTTTCTATATTTAAGTTTTCTTTCGATATCGTGAAACAGCCTATTATTTCTTATAAGCTCCAACTCCACTTCGCCGATTTTTTGCCACACTAAATAACATTGCAACATTTTTTCTTTAATCTAGTAGAAAATTGTCAAAATCGAAGTTGAAATACGACACTAGTAATTAGGCCTATTATGTCCCTTTAAATACTCTCATTGCTATTAATAACATCAACCTAAACACTTAAGATATTTTCTTATTAAAATATAAAAATATGTACTCTTTAATTTAATTTAAATTTTGCCAAAATGCCTAGCTCTGAAATATTTTCCAATTAAATATGAAACCAAATTGAATTAAACTCCTTTCAGCAGGTAGAAAAGAAACTTGCCAAATTTGAATAACATGAAAAAAATGTGTTTTTTTCTTTGTTGTATTAAACGAAATGTACATTTATTTTAATATTTTAAATCTCTTGTTCGTTTTTTATGTAAACTTTTTTTTGCAAAAAAAAAATAGTAGAAAACAAAAAAAAAAAAAAGTCATCTACAATATTAAAACTCTACCCTCAAGCTTTGTAGACAGTCATCGCCTGTAAATATGCTAGACAAGTGAATGAATATTGTGCTTACTGCAGAGGTGTAAAATAATGAAATGTTGTCTTAATAACGATGAAATCATTCTACAAGCAATTAACTATTTCTATGACCCCAACAAATCTTATTTTTTGGAAGACATAAATATATTTAATGAAAGTTGTACAAAGTGTATAGAGCTCACAAGAGACTACTTTGTAAAAAAATTAAATTTTTATCTCAAAACTTGTGTTTTATTCAAAAATTCACGAACTTGCACAGAAACAAGGACAAAATAATACAAAAATAATTTAATATCAATTAAAATTTTGTAACACCAGTTTTGGTTAAGACAATTAAACTTTTGATTGAAAATATTAATTTTTAAATCAATTTTTCCGTATTCTATATAGCTTAGCAAAATAAATTTAGTTTACTTACCAGGGAAACCAGAAATATGCTCCAGAAAAAGTGTTTGATTTGCATTCAATATGAAATTGTTTATCTAATTCTTCGACCTTTTTTATATGTTCAATGAAATATTTTTTAAGCTTTAGGTCAGTAAATTTTATATATTTTTAGTTTTATATCGATATTTCGTTAACCTTTGGTTAACTTCTTCAGGATTATATTTATTTTATTTTTTGGTAATTAGTTTTTATCTTTTTCCCTTTTAATCAGAAAATTTTTTTTTCAATATGCACTAAAAACTTGAAAATATGCACTAAAAACTCAAAAATATGCTCTTAAAAATAATATAAATTGATTTATGTGAAAATAAAAATTTATTATTAATTTATCAGTTCAATAAAATTTTTGCCCAAATATGGAACAGCACCTCGCATGGTTAAATATATTTCCAAAGTTATTTCAGAAAAGTGACCAAATGGGTCACATTGAGGGCGCTTACACAGAAGAAACAGAATTGTAAATAAATACAATTAATTTATTTGTGAATACAAATAAAATATTATTTAAAAAGGCACCTACAACGATTTTTGTAAATACAAACACACATTTGTAACATAAGAAAACAAAATCAACTCAAGTATTTCCAATTAAAATTATTGTGTTATTCACAATTGAGTTGTTAACAGAAAACAAAAATTTTTAATGAATTTGTTTTTCAAATTCTAATGTGTTGTTTTTCGTTGTTTGTTTAATTTTTTTTACAAATCGGTTTTTTATTAAATTTTAATTTAAAGACGTTTGGAATGAGTCTAACCGGCAACCTCTTGACTAATAGACTAACGTACTTACCACTCAGCTAAAGAGCAAATCGTTATTGGATACGCAAATAATGAATACACGCAAAATATGATTTCTTATGTTTCTTCTGCATGGCGCATTTCGTTGATGCAATCTAAAAATAACTTTGTTGATTAAAAATAAATTCAGTAAAGTGCGACTCTGACTCCGTACGAACACTAGTTATGTAATTTAATACAAACTTCGTCCTATATAATATATATAGTTTTTGGCATTTGTTTTTTCGTGTTTGGGATCTTTTCGGTTTTTTTTTGTTTTGGCGTTTTTTTCGGTTTTGGCGATTTTTTTAAGTTTAGGCTCTTTTTTTGCTTTTGAGACTTTATTTTCTTGTTTTGGCGATTTTTTCGGTTTTTGGCGTTTTTTAATTTTGGCGATTTTTTTATTTTTGGCGATTTTTTTTATTTTTGCGATTTTTTTTTATATAAATTTTTTTTTAGTTTTGGCGACATTTTCGCGTTTTGGCGTTTTTTTTAATTTGGCGTTTTTTTTCCATTTTGGCGATTTTTTCGAACTTGGCGATTTATTTTAGTGTTAAAAATTTTTTTTTAATTTTAGCGATTTTTTTTAGATTTTTGGCGATTTTTTTTTTTTTTTTTTTGGTTTGGCGATTTTATAATTTTCGTTTTTTTTTAGTTATACCGTTTTTGAAAATTTCAAGTGTTTGCCACTTACGGTTTCCAAGATATAGCAAATTGTCAAAATTACATAGTCAAAATTGCATTAACTGATGGACCACCCTTTAATTTAAATTTTTTAAATTTTAGTGTTAATTGTTGTAGTCTGTATAAAAATACACTAATTTTACAAATTTCAAGTTTCAATATACATTTGTTCATACAATTGTATGTATATTACATGGGATTTTAACATATTTCGTTGCTCGTTTTAGAACACCCTTTAATTTTTAATTCTCATGTATTTGTTGTTGTAGCGGCCAAGGTTCTACATACTCTGTCCAAATTTCAGGTCCGTAGCTCTTACGGTTCCTGAGAAAATACCGTGTGACGGACAGACGGACAGCGTAGCGAAAACAATAGGGTTCCTTTTCACCTTTGCTGTACGGAACCCTAAAAACAAGCCACGACGTTTTTCGGCTTCTTGTCGGAATTTACACGTATACAATACCAACAATCAAAATAAACAACAACATCAGCACATGACCACGTTGAGTCAATCAACAAGCAAGGAAAACACCAACACAAACAAATGAAATTAGATAATATTTTAAAATGCGGGGGGGGGGGGGGGGGAATTGATAAATACAATATTCAAGTTAATGACAAATATTATTGAAATTAAAAATTTTATTCAACAACATGGTTTTGTTGAATATAAATCTTGTATATTTTTTTCTGTGTAAGACAGTACGTGTTCTGTATAGTGCAGTACATCTTCCATATTTGACAAAAATATCCAGTCTGCCTCTTCCACTATTTCGAAAGAAGGTCTTCACTCGCATTCTAAGCGAAATAAAACTCATTTCCATTTCTCCATCTTACTTCTGTAGGAACATTGACTCGAACGACAAGTCGCAAGAAAACGTAAGTGTTTTCATACAGAATTTCATTCCACTAATTCGAATGAGTCGTCAATAAAGCGAACATTATGTCAAAATCACTCACATGATATTTTGCTTTCGTGTAATAAAATTTATTTGCAAAGAATTCAATAAAGTTTGTAAAATTATTATTTTATCACACTATTATTTTTTTAATTCACATTTCTTCAATTTATATTTTATTTGTAGGAAAAGGTCATAAAATATTCATAAAAATATAATTGAACACTTTTGTTTTGATTATTGCTTTATGTTCAATATAAAAAGTACTCGCACATTTTCAACGAAACGAATGTAGTTTTAAAGTAAAACAGTAATAACATGCTGTTGCTGTGCGACTATTTCGTTGAATTCTTTTTCGTTGTTCAATATGGTTGTATTTATTTTCACATAAATGTTAGTAAGTTTAAAAAAATCGCTAGAAATACTTGAAATATGCAAATTGGCACTACTTTAATTTATAAGCAAGTAAAACAAAAAAATGACATACGTAATCACAAGCGTAAGAAAGCTGACGACATAGCTGAATGAAAATGTATTAGAATTCGAGCGACTATGTTTCTTTCGCAAAATTTTTCTTTCGACATGGTGGAACTGGAAAGGAAATTAAGTGTTGTTAAATCTAATTTATTGACACTACCAGACATATGTATTTTCATTGCTTTTATAATTTCAAAAAATTTATCTATAACGTTACAGTTTCAAGGATTTGGAATCCTATTCTATTTAGCAACTACTGTGAAACAAATAAGAGAGCTCTGTTATGTGCTTAGGATTTCTATGTTAGAAATTTTGGTTTCTGTCTCTGCTATTTAAATTTGAATTTATACCACATGCATAGAACATATCGCATATTCATTTCAATAGTGTCATAACTCAAAAAAACTATTTTTGTAGAAAACGCGTTTAAAGTTTTCAATTTACACACAACTCAATGAAGGCATGAAAAAATAGTCTTCTTTCAGGAGGTGATAGTACAAGCTATGTGCGATATGTTGGTCAAAATTTTTATAAAGTATATTTAAGCATAGTCATATAAAAAAAATGCCATAAAACACCAAAATATGTCCTAAAGGCTTCAAATATGCGCTAAAAATGCATGTAAGACTGACATATGCAAAACCATGCTTTAAGAGGTGCAATTTGCAAAAATATGCACTAACAAATCCCAAACAAACTAACAGATCCCAAAATTCACAAAAAGTTCTAAAACGAATAAATATCTTATCTCCGCATTGATACATGTGGTTTCCCTGTTCATTACATATAAGCCATAAGAAATATGGAATTACCCATCCTGCCAATTAACCGCTTAAGAAATCAGATTCGCAAAAGAGCCCTGCATAAGACCACTTAAAAGAACTTTCAAGACATGAGGGATTTTTCAAATGCTCTACTGTAGCGAAGTCTTCAAAAACAAACACTGCTTGCAAGACATTTATTTCAGTTATTGTAGGTATAGCAGTAAATAAGTAAATACTTCGTGATGAAAGTTTCGCGTTTGTATACGCATGAGACCGTATACAAACGTCATGCATGTAGATACACACATAATTTGTGTGTATGTATGTTCTTTTATTTTATCAGATACACCTTCAACTATCACTGGCACGAGCAACTTATACAAGTCATGAACATTTTAGCAAAGACACAAACCATATGAGAGATTCCAAAAACTTAGTTTAAAATCCCCTGAGTTCCCCGGCACTTTCCCGAAAAATTACGGCAACACTGAAAATCCAAAATATTGGAAGTGGCAGCCCCATCATGTTATGTTGTTGTTAACAGTATTTATAACCAGGTGAAGACACTACTTCTTGTGGTATTTGGAGTGTTTGTCATGAACAAGAAGTATTCGAGTGTAAATACTCATATACACGAACATCACTACATCCACCGTGCCTCACTTATTATACGATAGCATTTGATGTGGGTTTAGTAAAATACATGCCACTGCAAGACATTTAAAAAGCAAGACGTATTTACATTTCAAAAATGTTTACGCAGGGCTCTAATTTGCGATCAACGCTGCTCAAAAGAATTAGAAACTGCTCACGCTTTCTAAAAAAAATAATTGCGTTAACTAAGTGTTCATTATTTAACAAATAGTTTCAAATACGTACAAAAATTTCCCTTAAAACTAGCAAAAAAATTATCCATACAATATACTTTTTTCGACTTAAAAAAATTGCATGATTGCACTCTTTTGCACAGCATTCTTTTATGCAACTTTTATTAATACAACAGCACAATAACAACTTTACAGCAACTCAAAAACAAAAACAACAAGAAAGAAAAACAAGTATGTACTAAAAACATCTTCATAATCATCAGCAGCATAATGATGTTGTTGGAGAAGTACGTGAAGAATCAGCAGCAGCAGTAACAGCAAATGAAACAAGTCAATGGTGAAAGTTTAAGTTTGAAATTCTATCATCACAAATATTGTACGTATGTAAGCATAAGGGTTGGTTTTGTATTGTACTTGTTGTTGTAGTTATTGCTGCCATAGGTTTTGTTTTCTTCATGTTGTTGCTTGCTGCTGCTTTTTTTATCATTATTTATTACACAGACCGGTTAAATATTATCAACCACTTCGCAACCCAAACAAGGAGTGAAAAATTGTTTAAACCAAGAGAAAGAATATGTTCACAAGTACGAAGAACTAAATTTAGCCGCCCTACTACATGCATAATGCACAAACACACAGACACACACATACAAACACACATTAATATATTTAATCTACTGCCCGGCAATTTTGAAAGTGGCCACATGCGTACGTAACCCTTTGGCATAAAAACTGGGGTCAAATCGTCGTTTTCGATAATGAGCTGATTTTATCACATTTTTTTCAGTTTGAAATTATCGCATTCGATATCTAACCATATTATTACATTGCTCAGTTGCTTGACTGACATTCTGTTATCAGCGATTTGTGAATTACAGATCATGGTACCACACTGACATTCTGTTATCAATGATTTATGAATTGAATGAATGAATGAATTAAGTCTAGCGGGAAGCACAGGACACTGCGACCAAAGTAGATCTATTGTATCGCCTGCCAGGTGCTAGACCACCTCATCTAGACCTACTCCCCTGATGAATCTTAGGATTGCCAGTGGGTCCAGAGTTGGCAGTTCCCAATCCTCCAATAGGTGCTTGCCCAATTGGCTATATCTTCTGTGACATAACGCTTCACAGTCCTTCAGAATATGCTCTGGAGTTTTATCTTCGTAATCACAGAATCTGCATAGGCTGTTCCTCTCAATGCCAAGTCTGTTGAGGTGTTTTCTCAGTCTACAATGGCCTGTGAGAAAGCCTGTGAGCATTCTTAGATTGGTTTTACTCAGGGACATGAAAGCTATGAAACGATTTTGGTTATACGTTCCAATCATTAGTTTTGCATGCCTCAATCCTGGGAGATTGAGCCAGAGGTTTTCTATATTACTCTTGATTTCCGTCGATATATCTTCCCGTATTTTATCCAATCCGAGTCCACAAAACGGTTCTGGTCCGACCATGGGTGTACTAGCCCCCCTTCTGGCCATTTTGTCTGCATTTTTATTTCCTAGCACTCCGGCGTGTCCAGGAACCCAGCAGAGTGTGACCTTATTCATGCTGCTTAGCTGATTTAGCTTAATGTGACATTCCCACGCTAACTTAGAGGTAAACTAACATGAGCTGAGCGCTTTGATAGCAGCCTGACTATCCGAGCAAATGGCTATTTCTTTTCTTCGGTAACCCCTATCAAGATTGAATTGTACGCATCTTTCAATGGCATAAACTTCCGGTTGAAAAATGGTGGCAGATTTCCCCAACGACTCATGCTAGTTAGTCCTTGGTCCTACAACTCCCACATCAGAACCTGCCGGCGTTCTGGAACCATCAGTGTACCACCTGATGGTGCCATTTTCAAAGGAATACCTGGGTTCTATTTTCCCCATTCCCTTCTATTGGCCAGAACAGTTTCAAACCTCTTATCGAAGTCATAAACTTTATTCATCACGTCAGAGGGTTGCGCAAGTAGGGGAAATCGTCTTGCCAGGGATAATTGCTCCCATTGGCTAATTAGGCCGTCCCTGTCTGTGCTTTTCCCCGTGATGCTTATTACTTTTTGTCTGGCAGTAGCCTCTATCACAATTGTAAGAGGTGTGAGTTCAATGAGGACTTCCATAGCCGCCGTAGGACACGTCGTCATAGCTCCTGTTATACAAAGGCATGCTAGCCTCTGTAATTTTTCTAACCGGTTTCTGGTCGTAGCCAGCTTGACCCTGTCCGACCAGACAACAGCACCATAAGTGATGATAGGTCTCACTATCATGGTGTATATCCATCTCCAGATTTTTGGTGTGCAGCCCCATGTTTTTCCTGCAACAGATCTACAATCCATTAGTGCTTTTGTTGCCCTGTCAACAGTCGCCTCTAAATGCTGTTTCCATATGAATTACAGTCGCCTTAATGTATATAATGCAGAAATGAGTCAAACTTTGTTTACAAGTTACAAAAAATATATGTGTGTATGTGTTGTGAATATGAATACAGTGTTGCCAATGACAAATTCGGAAATTACACATGGCTGTATCTCCATTTGCACATTGAAGAAAATTACACTCTTAAAAAAAAAGAAGAAGAGAGTTGTCTTAGGTGTCCCGGTTAGAGCTATGCTGCTTAGCTATATAAAACAAATTTCATGTGTGAAATAACAATGCAATAAAATTATATAATATCATGATGTCAAATACGCCGCAAATAATTCAAAACGTTTCTATTTATTTCCCATTATTTTCTTTTCTAACTGGGTGCGATTAATACATGGTTTGTGGCCGGTGGCGGCTCTTAGACGGCTTACAGCCAATCGGCCTCGTTCTCTGGTTTGTACTCATGTGCAAAAATAATACAAAAACAAATTGAGCAATCATAATCATTGTTTTTGTTTCACTCGCTTCAAAGAACGAAACAAAAATATCAAACATTTGGTTTCGTTTATTTTCGAACTCTGCTGTTAAGTTAAAAGAAATCAAAGCAAAAATAAATTTATAACTATAATATTGTCGACTATGTTTGTTGCGAAAATCGTGTATTAGCTCCTTTACCGTGCCATTGGAGCATAGCTCCAATAAATAAAAACAGAACCAAAATAAAACTACACAGAGATTACAGATGACATCTACACATGAGAGTAAAAATTAATACACTGTAATTACACACAAGTTAGCAACACTGAATGATTATAAGCTTAAATTAGACGTGACATGGTCATAATACCATAGCTATGACCAAACCAAAATACAATTGGTTTCTATGGCAATGGTTATGGCGTTATGGCGAGTCATCTATAATCAAATACAGTGTTGCCTATAAGTGTGGTTCGAACAGTTATGGTTATGCTTATGGTTGGTATGATTGAATCTATAATCCTGTATGAATGCCGTCTCTGCAATTGTACTTTAACAACCCTGTAATTGTTAGTTTTAAAAACTAAAGACAGCTGCTTTTGACTCATTTCTGTTTGTTTATATCCACAAAATGCGTGTGCTTTTTGGTGTTGTAATTTTGTTGTATGTACATAGTTCTCGTTGTACCTGGTATAATTTTACTATGTTACAGATGAAAATCGGGCATTTAAATGACCTTTTACATTTTATCAGAACTGTAGTTTTTAAGCAAATAGCGAATAGTTGTTGTCCTGACTCGTACTTCTGCCTAAGTTCTCCCAGTCACATTCATGATTTCTTTGGCACAGTCACAATCTATTAGTATGTGTATGCACTGGACAGTGTCAGACTGACGTAAAGCAGCTGATGTTAAAATTTTAAATTAAACAAACAAGAGCTCTTTATTCGGTGAATCTTTTATACTCTTCAGTTAACAAGGGGAAAACGATTTTTCTAATGCTCTTTGTTCATGTGAAATGACCACAATTTGAATTGGGAAAAGTCTAGGCGATATTCCAAGTAGAATTTAGTATATACAAAAGACCACAGCAAGTAATAGCTTATGAATATGGGGAAGAATTGAACTTTACTTCCCGACACATAAATAATCTGATATTTGCATTTGAGGTACACAGCTTTGAAAGCTCTTAAAGTTGATATTGTTTTTTTTTTGCAAAGTAAGAGCAAGCATTGTTGTCGCCGAGATCTGATCTCGTCGAGACAAAGCTGTCTGAAAGCAAAAAAGCTCTTCTGTAAAACTTTGCACATGGCTTAGACGCAGCTGACCATGTTTAACAATTATTCGACTTAATCAGGTCTATTCGAAAATACGCGCTTCACTTCTTCATCGTCGAACGTTCACTTTCGACAGTTCGACGTCGACAGATTCTAAAATACGTGCGAAGAAATATCGTTTTCAGTAATCGACATTATGTTATCTCTTATAAAAACATCAACAACATTGAAAACAGCTGACTTGTATGCAGAAAAAGTTGAAAACAAAAAGTGATTTAAGAAGTAATTTAAGGAAATAATTAATAAAAAACTTAACAGTACAAGTGCTAAGTAACATAAAAAGAACAATAAACAGTAAAAGTAAAATTAGTTACTTTTTTTATTTGTTTTAAAAAGTGTTTACATCTTTGAAGAATTTAAGAAAACTTAATTGTCTTGTAGAGCCTGGCCGAACGCCATTAAAGCTTAATTAACAGTGATAGACACCATATAAAAACTTCGTATCTCTTTTTTCTTTATTTATTTAAACTTAACGCGCTAAAATTGGCGTCGAACGAATATGACATAGATCATGGTGACGAAGTATTTTAGAAAACATACGTTTTCTATCACTCATCTCCAACGTAGTATTTTAGAATAGCAAAAAGTGAAAGATGCGCGTATTTGTGGTGAAAATGACTTCCCGAATAGACCTGAATATGAAAAGATCACCCTATGACAGCTAAGCGCAAGCCATATGCACAATGTGCAAACTTTCACAAAAGAGCTTTTGTGCTTTCACGCCGACGAGAGTACAACAGACAATCAGATCTCGGCGACAACAATTGACATCTGCTCGCTTTCGATTTCTTTTTAAACATAACAGCACACACGTTCTTATATCTGAACATATTTTAACGAATTTTTTTTTTTTTTGCTTTATAAAAATTTATAATATGGAGATAAGTGTTTTTGTTTGCATGTGAAATTTTTATATAAAATGTATATGTGACCACTGTTCATGTTTCTTAAATGAAAATTTAAAAAAATCATATATACTCGTAAGTTGCTTGTGCTCTACCAAATAAATAAAGTAAGTGATAAAATGAATATACATAGATTTAAGAAAACTTCAGAATTATATAACGATAAGCAATATGTGCATTTCTTTTGTTATAAACTTCTTTCCTTTTTTTTAAATAACATTTCAGCTTAAACCGTATTCTTTCTATTCATTTTGGTTTTGATTTCTTTTATTTGCTGATTATAGACATTATTTATTAATAACAAAAATAAATAAATAAATCCCTTTTATTCTGGGCCTTTAAGTGATTAATCAACCCATATAATTCCCTGTTTTGTTTAGTTTTAAATCAATTTAACATTGCGTTAGTCAACATGAATTGGTTAACAAAATATACATACATACATATACTGACGTTTAAGATAGTGTGAGTATCTGCGTGCATGTATTTGTTATTGTTTTAAGGGTAGTAGGTCGTGCACTCAGTCACATACAAATACAAGGCATACAATTAGCCAAGTGACAACTAATTCACTTACTCGACTCTTAAGTCAATCACCCGCTCATTAGTTTCTCATAAATTTACAAATATTGTCAAAAGTAACATTCTTGTAAATAGTTGTATCACACAAAACTTTTAACAAAGTAAAAGTTTACAAGCAAACACAATTTCTTAAGTAAAAAAGATTTGAAGGGTAAAAATGTAGTCGACTCGCATAAAACACCCAAGGTGGGTAAAAAAAAGTTGTCGTTATAAAACTTTCTCTCTTTATAGCAACTCTGAAACGAAATGTATAAATTATTTCTACTTAAAAAAATATAATCAAAATGAGGATTATATTATTTTACTCGATTACCCAGAGACGCAAAAAAGTACTTGAAATAATTTGGTGTGTGCTTTGAACTAAATACAACCAATTTACATCCATCCAGTCTTCTGTTTAAGTGTTAGAACGAACGAATGAACTAGCGAACGGTGGCTGTTGTTAGTCAAAATGTTTTAACAAAACTTGTTCTTTGTTCTATTGGTTTTTTTTTTAATTTTTAACATGATGTCATGTTGTTTATGTTTCTGTTGTATTGAAGGTATTTTCCTGTCTGTAGTTCGGGTATTGTTGCTGTTGTTATTCAACTTGTGAAGAAAGCCTCCTGCTCTTCTTGAGAAGTTCGACAATTTTTTAATGATGTATAGTTTACACAACACGTTAAAAAGAAGGGGAAGGCTTGTTTTGTGTTTATTTAATTTAGAAGTGAGAAATTTATATCACCAATTCAATCTGATTTGATTTACAAGATTACATGAAAAATGTATTCAATAATTTCTTTTGTTACATAAGCAAATATGAATTTTCATAGATTAAAGTAAATCAAGACATATGAAATATTATGAACTAATGATATAAAAACAAATATAGTAAAATGAAATAAAATAAAACAAAATAAGAAAAAAAACAAATAAAAATAGAATAAAAGACAAGAAAGTAAAATAAAATAAAGTAAAAAAATCAAAAAAATAATAGAACAAAAAAAAATAATATAAAATAGCATAAACTAGAATCAAATAAAATAAAAAATACAATAAAAAAAAATAAAACAAAATTAAATTAAATTAAACTATTTTAGATTGAATTAATTTAAATTAAATTAAATTAAATTAAATTAGATTAAATTAGATTAAATTAAATTAAATTAAATTAATTAAAATAAGGTCAAATAAACGAATATAAAATAAAATAAATTTAAAAGTTAAATAATATAAAATAAGATAAAATAAAATAGAATAAGAAATAAAATGGAATTAAATAAAATAAACTTAATTAAAATAGATAAAAAGAAAGTAAAATAAAATGAAATAAAATAAGGAAAATGAAATAAAATACGCGCAAAACAAATTAAATAAAGTCAAATAAAATGAAAATATAAAACTAAATAGTATCAGATAAAAAAAATAATATAAAATACAATAAAATTAAATCAAATAAAATAAAAAAATAATATACAATAAAATAAAAAAATAATATACAATAAAAATGAAACTAGCATAAAATCCAATAAAATTTCAAAAAATAAAATAAAATAAAATTAAATAATATAAATAAAACAAAGTAAAATAATATATCTGTAATTAAATATGATAAAATAAAACAATGTAAAATAAAATATGTGTAATTAAATAAAATAAAATAAAAAAGTAAAATAAAATAAAATTAAATAAAATAAAATAAAATACGTAAGACAAATTAAAAAAAAATTATAATAAAAAAACAAGATAAAATAAAATAGTATAAGATAAAATAAAATAAATTAAGTAGAACAATTTAATTTCCTGAAGAAGCTACACAAAGTTGAAGCGAAATATCGGATAAATTAAATAAAATTGTAAATTTATTACAAAAAGACCTATAGCTTTAATAAAATTTATATATAAAATAAAAGATGAAATAAATAAAAAATAAATAAAATAAAACAAAAAAATATACAATAAAAATGAAATTAGCACAAAATCAAATAAAATACAATAAAAATAAAATTAAAATAAAATTAAATAAAATAAAAAAATAAATTAACATAAAACAAAGTAAAATAAAATATGTGTAATTAAATAAAATAAAATACGTAAACAAATTAAAATAAAATAAAATAAAATAAAATGATAACAAAAAATCAAGATAAAATAAAATAGTATAAGATAAAATAAAATAAATAAATTAAATAAAACAAAATAAAATAAAATAAAATAAAATAAAATAAAAAAAAATAAAATAAAATACAATTAAATAAAATTAAATAATATTAAATAAAATAAAACAACATAAAAAAATAAAATAACATAAAATAAAATAAAATAAAAAAAATAAAAAAAATAAAAAAAGAATAAAATAAAATACAATAAAATAAAGTAAAATAAAATAAAATATTATTAAATAAAATAAAATAACATAAAATAGAATCAAATCATATAAAGAATAAAAAAGTCAAAAATTTTAAAAAATCCCCGAACATATCTAGAAAAGATGCGATATCTTCTGAACGGCTGGACCGATTTTCTTCAAACATAGCTAAGAACACTCTCGATACTCTTTCAAACAGAAAAAACTAAATCAAAATTGGTACAGCCATGTGGTCTGTACGTGGACACGGACAGACACACAGATACACCGATACACAGACACACACTACAAACTTATAACAGCCCTTTTTTGTAGGGGGGTTAAAAATAAAATAGAATTAAGTAAAAAAATAAACAACTTGCAATTTAATAAAATTAAAATAAAAAAAAAAATAATTCAAAATAAAATAAGTCAAAACAATTGAAATAAAACAAAACTTAATTAAATAAAATACAGGTAAATCTCGGTATAACGAATCTCGCTTTAACGAAAATCCGATATAACGAAAGTCCAATTTTTTTACACTAACAACCTTATATAGCGAATACTAGCCTAATTTTATACTGGATATAACGAATTATGAAGAAAAAATCGCAAAATAAAAAACAAAAACTTGCTAGGAACATATTTCTAAGATTTTTTTCTACTTTGTATAGCGAATATTTTGATAAATGTGTGCTTTGTATAACGAACGGCAAAAAATATTAAACAAAATATACAGCAGCAATGTAAATGCAAAAAAAAATGTGATTCAGTTAATTTTTATTTGGTAGCTTATTTTAATATAAATAACACTCATTCTTTTTATTGTATTGTATCATGTCTACAATAATAATAATTAAAATAACACTTGAAAAAAATCTTTGCGATATAATGAATTTTTCGGTATAACGAATGGGCCTGACATTATATCGTTCGTTATATCGGGATTTGCCTGTACTATGAAATGAAAAAACTTAAATAACGCAATTTTTAGTGAAACGCATGCACAAAAAAAAAATTAAAACATTACTAATTGTGATTTTTTTTTTCTATTTTATAAACATGAGTTAAACAAAAAAACAAAAAACGTTCATGTAGCATCCATTCCGTTTAAATTCTTCTATTTATATTTTAAGTTTTTTAAGTTCTCCATTTGCAAACCTTCATTTCCACAAAATGAGAAATTTCATTAATTCTATTTTTTAAAACATTTAATTTTTTTGCCAAATTTAATCTAGTATGAAGTTCCTGCTAAGCTTAAAGTTATATAAACTCATCCAGTATAGAATTTCGTTGCGCTCGTCGTAAAATTACGGTGGAAAATATGCAAGTTTTTGTATTAAATGTAATAACAGAAGTGAAATTGAAGTCTTTTCTACTCGGTTTTTATTATTTTTTATTTATACAATATAAATATGTATGTACATATGTATGTATTTTTCCCTTTTTTTTCTAATAAAGAAACAAAAAGTAATAATTATCCCAAGAATCCCCATGCAGAAAAAGTCCTCCAATTGTTGAAATGTGTCTGCAACAACATCTAATATATGTATGTATACGTGGTATGTATGTATGTACATATGTATGTATGTATGTAACATGTGCAGAGACAAACGAAAACGGAAACATGCACAAGCTCTCATAAAAATGAAAATAAAATAGACAAATATCCAGCTTGAAATCGTCATTTCTATACACATGTATTTATTTATGTATGGCTGCTGCTGGATGTATTTATGTGTTTGACTGTCTATACATATGGATATGGAAACGCGGTCTTCCTAAACCACACACACACACATCTAACACACATCATTTACACATTTTGGTTCGTATGTGTTAACGATATTGTCGGGGGAGTCGTGTATGCATATAACGCTGTTGTTGCTGTTTTATTTCTTTACTTGGCTCGTAAAATTTGATGTGATTTTCTGAGAGAATTGTTTTGTTTTGTATTCGTAACACTGATTGTTGTTGCTGTTGTTGCTGTATAAATATTTAACATTGAGTTCCCGTTATCATGAGTTGAGTTTGTTAATGTTGCTAAGCAAAATGTTTACTTAATACAGAGTGATTTTTTTGTTGTTTACTTTTTACGGTCGACGCCTAATGCCGTTTTCCCCTAAAAATTTTAAAAGATTTTTTTCCATTTTATTATCGGTCTGTTATAAAAAAAATTGTTTCATAAGGAATGAAATAATATATAATAAAAATTTGATAAACTTGCTAACTCAAAAAAAAAAACATGAGCAAACCTGTTCGTTCAATCATGCCGAAATATTTACATATGTATGTATATTGCTGTTTGCAATACAAATATTCGAACCAACATGGGTACATATCGTTACCTTAATATAGAAGGCCTTAACTTATAATTTTTTTGAAATCGAGATTTTTGCATTTTTCGTTATATTAGATGTTCTTCTATCGAAATATACCAAAAACTCGATTACAAAAAATAATGAGTTAGGGCCTTTCTATATTATAGTAACGATATGTATGTATGTAGGTGCAATGCATTGTTGTTAGTGTTGTCATTCGAACAAAAATTGTTCGAATATTCAAACAACTTTTTATCATTTTTGTTCGAACGAACAAATATATTCAATTTAGAATACAAATTATTCGAATCATTTTTGTCGAATATTCGAACAATTTCCTTAATTACTTTATATAAAAAGTATTTTACATTCCTTTACTTTTTAATTTGTTAACAATATGATATTAAGTAATCAAATTACTCCAAATTATAAATACTTGTGTAAGCTTGTTTGTACATATGTACATATGTATATAAACATACATATGTTCGCTAAACTCTTTTTTTTCTTTCTGGGAAAATGTAATGCTTCTTTCATGGAATTAGAAGGTGTCTTATAGTTTCTGATAAAGAGATTAGAAAAAAAACTGATTTTCTCTAATCAAAAGCGTTAAAAATCGAATTATTGAACGACGTAAAAAAGCATTAAATACCAACTTTTTAAAATATGTCACAAAAAGAGAAAAAAATTTTATAAGTTTGTAGTGTTTGTCTGTGTATCTGTTTGTTTTACGAGTCCATGTATAGACCAAACGGCTGGACTGATTCTGATTTAGTTATTTCTGTTTGAAAGGTGACTTGATCGAAAGTGTTCTTAGCTATGTTTGAAGAAAATCGGTCCAGCCGCTTAGAAGGTATCACATCGTTTTTAGATATATTCTGTTAGATCTGCGTGTCTTTGACGCCGCACAATGGTTCCTGCTAGTGTAAGAGCGTAGATAAATTCAAAATTTGAAGTGTTTGAGACGTAATGTTTTTTCTGTTTTTTTCAATAAAAATATGTCCAAATTTACATATTTTACTACGTTCATCAATAGATTTTATTTTTCTTTAGGAAATATCCTTGCATAAAGTAGCTATATATGTGTAATCAAAAAAGTTGACTTATAACAACTAAAATTTTGAAGACCTATAACCTTAAAAGTATAAGAGTCATACTTACATATTATATATTTTTAAAAAGGTGATTTTATTGCAAATAAAACTGTGTTAATTTTTTATCAATGTGGTTTAATAAAAAAAAATTTCAACCAATTTTTCGATCTATCTTTAAATTTTAAGAATTAGATATTAAGATGGACCTACAATTTTGCCGCCACTCCCCTCCACTTAGATATTAGCACATTATTTCACTTATTCGTCCTAAAAATTTTAGCTGCTAATACCTGCCAGCCTGCAAAATATTTACAAAATACTTTAACTACTACATTTCCTCGGAATATGCATTTTTTTAAGTTTTTCCAATAAAATTAAACAAAATTTGTCTTTTATTTTTTGGTTTAAATGTCAAATATCTTTTTTATGTAAAAAATAAAAGAAGTATTACTTGGAACTAAAAATAAAAAAAAAAATGATTTTTAAACTTTAATCTCAAAAAAATCTCAAAGAGCTAATATTTGCAAGACGAAAAAAATTATTTTTTTTTGCGCATTATGAACAATTCCATCAAAACAACTTAAAAAACATAAAAACAAAAAAATTTAAATTTCTTTTTTCTTGGAAATCAAAATAAAAATCAACTGGAATTTTTTTTACAATATACCCCACTGTGCGATTTTCAATGTTGATATGTCGTAGTAATCCTTGATTTCGGCGCGCCGTAGCTCCCGAAAGGCTTGGCCGATTTTAATTTGCTTTGTTTTCGTTTGAAAGGTGACATGATCGCATATCTTCTAATTTATACTTGAAGAAAATCGGTTTAGTCGATTTGAAGTTATCTTAAATTTTCTATATATTAATTTACTCTCTTCTTTTTTGCGATTCTGCTACTTCAATAGTATTAGTGGAACACAGAGTTCTTAACTTATACTACAGCGTCAACTGCGGCAAAGGTTCTTAAAATTTTTAAGTTTTGTTATTAATATGTCTAAATCTGTAATTGAAATCATATGTTTTTCTTGTGTAATGAATAATTTTTCGTTTGTTAATAAAAAAATTAAACTAATACACATGCGTGTCTTTTTTTGCAAACTTTTTTAAGATTATTCGAATATATTTTTTTATTCTTTGTTCGTTCGAATATTCGAACAAAAGTTCAAAAGTATTCGTCTGTTCGAACAAGAAAAAAATAATGAAATTTTATTCGAACAAATATAAAAGACGAATAATTAACAAAACTAATTGTTGTGCTCTGCTGTGTGACTTATCCTTGCTTTTTTGTGTTCGTGTTGTGTAAATGGCCGACCAAAAAATTACTGCTGGTAGGCAGCGTACTAGTCGAGTAGAGGGAAGGTCGCAGGTTCAATTTCTGTCGGAGGGTCTAGGTGTTTCTACAGACAAGACAAAGCAGCTTCGCAGGTTGTGTTTGTTTTTTTTTTAACAAAACCAAAACAAAAAAGCATAACTTTTAATTTCAGATACATTTTATGTTAAATCATCAATTGCATTAAAGTTTAATGCATAATCGTATTTTACCCCATATAAATTTTTTAAATAATATTAAAAACATGTTTGTTGGATTTCAATGCAGATCCTCCTAATATAACATCCGTCCATTCTCAAACTTCTAACATTCTAATAATACAATAAACAATTTAATTGCAAGATAATCCAAATAAAATAATGAAAATACTCTGGTTGTTAGTAACTTTTTTCATTCAACAAACAAACTTAACAACAACGCAGCAACAACAACAAGAATAAATTCAGTAAAGTGCGACTATGACTCGCGCACATATGGTTCCATACGAACACTAGATATGTAATTTAATACAAACTTCATCCTATATAATATATAGTTTTGGCATTTTTTTCGTTTTTGGGGTCTTTTCGGTTTTTTTTTTGTTATGTCGTTTTTTGCGTTTTTTCGGTTTTGGCGATTTTTTTAAGTTTTGGCTCTTTTTTAGTTTAGACACTTTATTTTCTTCTTTTGGCGATTTTTTCGGTTTTTTGGCGTTTTTTCATTTTGGCGTTTTTTTTATTTTTGGCGATTTTTTTTTAACTTTTGCTATTTTTTGTTTATTTAAATTTTTTTTTTAGTTTTGGCGACATTTTCGCGTTTTGGCGATTTTTTTCAATTTTTTGCGTTTTTTTTCATTTTGGCGTTTTTTTTCATTTTGGCGATTTTTTCGAATTTGGCGATTTATTTTAGTGTTAGAATTCTTTTTTAATTTTGGCGATTTTTTTCGTTTTGGCGATTTTTTTTAATTTTTGGTGATTTTTTTTTTGCTTTGGCGATTTTATAATTTTCGGTTTTTTTAGTTTTACCGTTTTTGAAAATTTCAAGTGTTTGCCTCTTACGTTTTCCAAGATATAGCAAATTGTCAAAATTACATAGTCAAAATTGCATTAACTGATGGACCACCCTTTAATTTAAATTTTTTAAATTTTAGTGTTAATTGTTGTAGTCTGTATAAAAATACACTAATTTTACAAATTTCAAGTTTCAATATACATATGTTCATACAATTGTATGTATATTACATGGGATTTTAACATATTTCATTGCTCGTTTTGGAACACCCTTTAATTTTTAATTCTCATTTATTTGTTGTTGTAGCGGCCAAGGTTCTACATACTGTGTCCAAATTTCAGGTCCGTAGCTCTCACGGTTCCTGAGAAAATACCGTGTGACGGACAGACGGACAAACGGACAGCGTAGCGAAAACAATAGGGTTCCTTTTCACCTTTGGTGTGCGGAACCCTAATAACAAAAATGAAGGCACATTTTCAAAATCTTGGCAACACAAACATTTCTTGAAAGGAAGTACACATAATGCGAAATATGTATGAATGTATATGTATTTATATGTTTAATAAAAAATATATTTATGTAGGTATGTATGTAGATTATTCTTAGATTTTATTGTTGTTGTTTTTATGGGTTTATTTTACGGTTTAATTTTGTTTAGCGTTTAATGGCTAAAAGAACAATAGCAACATTTTACTGCCGAACAGAGTTGGATATTATAGGTACTTTTTAAAAGAAATTTAATTAGAGCCACAGCTGGGATAACGGATTAAAATATATAAGAAACATCCTTAATGGAATTCTTAAGTATGTAATAATAAAAAAAATTATTGCAAATATGTGGAATGAAATTGTATTATTAAAGCAAATAAAAATTGGTTGTATATATTTCAGTAATTTATTTAGATTACGACGAAAATTCAAATACAGCCGGTTTGTTCTACATGAAAATTTGGCATAATAACATCAGAAAATTCTTAAAGTATTTCTTTAAAAACAAATACCTATAAAAATCGCTCACTTACGTCAACAATGTCATAACTCAAAAATGCGATTTTTGACTTAATATACAGAATTAATCCCTATTGTGTAAAGAGTTCATACAGATACATGGGAGTATCATGTATTGTCATCTTCTAAGGCAAGACAAAATTTTAGTTTCTCAAAATATATTAAAATCATTAATAAATTTTCTGCACAAGATTTAACTTGAGCCCGGCTAAGAAACTATTTTTTTTAATACAAACATTACGTTTTGAATAAAGGTAAATAAAAAAAAGTTAAATGACAGTTTACAAAAATTTAGCCTTAATATATGAAATTTTGCTTTCATTCGAAAATTTAACTTAAATTTTGAAATTTTGAACATATAATTAGACATTAAAAATTTTGCTTCTTAAATCGAAACTTGAGTTTACTCATTTATAATGGATTCTAAAGTACAATTCTTTCATTATATTTATCAAACGAACATTCGAACATTTAATATGAATTCGCAAGAAATCTTGATATTTTCAGCTGTCAGCACGATTAAAGTAAGATTTTCTAAAAAATTTTACTTTTAAATAAAAATTTTGTTCTTTTTCGAAAATTCGAATTTAAGTTCGAAATTTCGAAAATGAGTTCGAAGTTAATATTTTTGCTTCCTTATATTGAAACCTTGAATTTTTTCGTGTTTGCTAGACTTTAGACAATTTTTTCTTAGTTTTTATTAAGTAAAATTTGGAAATTCGACCGAGTTCTCAATAAATTAAATTTCATTAAATTTTTTGTAAAATTAAGGTTTTCTCTTTACCTTAATTTTATAAAAATTTAAAAGTAAGAAATTTTTTTTAAAATTTGGCTTTTTAAATAAAAACACGAGTTTACTAATTTATAATGGATTCTAAAGCACAATTCTTTCATTATATTTACAGTAATTTTGACTTAGCTGCACAATCAACTTTGCACGACTTTTTGTGCAGATAAGTCAAAAATGCTGTTATCTTAAATGCACTTACCTGTCTAAATGTGCAGGTATACAATTTTTGACTTCAGTTTTATACACATACATGGTTGCATACTTATGTAGCAACATTTATTTAAAGTGTGCAGCTAACTTAAAATTTTTATATGAGAATAATTTAAAACTGCCAAAAAATATGTTAAATGCGCAGGTATACAGTGCACTTAAAAAAGGATTTTGAACAATATTTACAGAAAAAATATATTTTGTGCAGTTAAGTCAATGTGCAGCTAACATTGATTTTTTGTATGAAATTATTTTAAAGTTACCAGAATTTTAGGGCACTTATCTTAAATTTGCAGGTATAGAAAGTGCACTTAAAAACGAATTTGTATGGGATTTTAAGAAATAGTGACAGAAATTTATCATTTTAGGCAGTTAACTCCAAAGTGCACTTAAACAAAAGGCAGCTAAATCAAAACTACTGTACTAAGACGCAATTTATACTATGCCTTTTCTGCTTGCCTGTACAGGCAGGCTTTATTATTTTTTCGGAAAGGAGGGGTTGAGAAGCTTGAGAGGTAAAACAAAAGGCACGAAATGAAAATTCGAGGGGATTTATGACATTTCTCTTTGTCTTTTTTGTACTCTCGGCATTAAGGGTGTATATAAATGCCAAAGACGCATGAATAAAAATGGCTTAATTTAAATGTGCGTGACTTTCTGTAGGGGGGCTTAAAAGAAAATTGTCAATACAAGGCAGGCTAAAAAGGCATAGTGTGAAATGGCTGTAATAGAATATTCGAAAATGAATATGAATTCCCAAAATATTTCGAAATTTTCAGCTATCACCACGAAAAAAGAAAGATTTTCCTTTTGGCGATTTTTTTTACTTTGGCGCTTTTTCTTATTTTTAGTGCTAGTTTGAAATTTTTTCGAGTTCTGGCGTATTTTTATATTTGGCGCTTTTTTCGTTTTGGCATTTTTTTCAGTTTTTGGCGATTTCTTTAGTTTTGGCGCTTTATTCTCTTTAGAACACCATGTAATTTTTAACTGTCTTTATACCCTTTTTAGGCACGGAAAGTTTACTTTGCAAAGTCTTAATTCAGCTGGGAGAAATACGGAAAGAAAACGTATTCTTACCTCTGTCTTTCACACAGCTGAATCAAGACTTTGCAAAGTAAACTTTCCGTGTGTAAAAGGGGTGTTACGTTTGTTGTAGCGGCCAAAATTTTGCATATTCTGTAAAAATGTCAAGTCCATAGCTCTTATGGTTCACGAGAAAACAACCTGGACGGACAGAACAGACTAAAACAATAGGATGGGTTTCTTTTCACCTTTGGTGTACGGAACCCTAAAAAGAAAAGATTTGTTTAGAGCAGGAAAACCAATTGTTCTCTTAAGCTACGGTCACACTTGTCAAACATTTGCCCAAAAAAACGTAACCAACAAACACTAATGAAAAAAGTTTTGATCCAGACACTTGTTTATCAAATTAAACAGTTTCAACCACAAAACTAATGGACAATGTCATAGCATCCAACATTATTGGATACTCTTTAGCTTGACAAACTTTTGTCTGAATTGAAAGATTTTTCATTGACATTTAGTGGTTACGCTTTTTTGGGCAAATGTTTGATAAGTCTGATAGTAGCTTTAGTTCTATCACTAAGTTGGATAACATTTGTGACCAAATAAATCAGGGTAAAAAGCGGATCCCTAAATTAATTTTCCTATTTTTTTTTGCAAAATGTCACAATTCATAAGAATATATTCTTTTTCAAAAGGAAAACTAAATCCTAGTTAATATAAATTAATTACCAATCCAAAAAAAAAATTAAATTTAAAGCATTTTCCATATTTTATGTTTGTGAATCTTAAATTCCTTAAAGAATTCAATTTCTCACTCCTTCATTCTTAAATTTATGAATACCATGATTATTTTAATTTATAAAGTCTAGATCAGAATATGGAATATAATATGGAAAATAATAACAAGCAGAATAACTTGCAGCCAGCAGTGTGTTGTTATGAAGTGTGTTTTATATACACACATACATACATATCGTTACCTTAATATAGAAAGGCCCTTAATCATTATTACCCAGCGGGAACTAGAAGGAGTAGGGATGCCTTCTAGAAGGCCTCTGTACGCCTTCTTTTGGATGTAGAAGGCCTGCTCGCTCCATTCCATACTCATATCTTTTTTACACGCATTGTCATTGCGCAGCAGGCCTTCTGTTCTTGCTTCATTCGCCAGAGATTCTGGAAGGCCTTCAAACTAATAGATTTTGTTTTTGCTTTGGTAAAAAAACAAAACAAAACATGTTACTCCTTCTCTTCTCCCTTCTCATGGAAGCGAGTGTGGAATGTGTATCGTATATTTTATGCGAAAGAGTCCTTTAATAAGGCCTGCACCAAGAAGGTCTTCTGAGTTTTACCGCTGGGTATTATTATTATTTTTTTTATATCAAAATTTTTTGCATTTTTCGTCACATTAGATGTTTTTCTATCGAAATATACAAAAAAGTCGATTTCAAAAAATAATGCATTAGAGCCTTTCTATATTAAGGTAACGATATGTATGTATGTATGTCTTTGCTTACTTATAAACATGTGTATGTACATACATATGTATAATAAAAATGTATGCACATACATACATACCCAGCGGGAACTAGAAGGAGTAGGGATGCCTTCTAGAAGGCCTCTGTACGCCTTCTTTTGGATGTAGAAGACCTGCTTGCTCCATTCCATACTCATATCTTTTTTACACGCGTTGTCATTGCGGAGCAGGCCTTCTGTTCTTGCTTCTTTCGCCAGAGATTCTGGAAGGCCTTCAAACTAATAGATTTTAATTTTGCTTTGGTAAGAAAAACCAAACAAAACATGTTACTCCTTCTCTTCTCCCTTCTCATAGAAGCGAGTGTGGAATGTGTATCGTATATTTTATGCGAAAGAGTCCTTTAATAAGGCCTGCACCAAGAAGGTCTTCTGAGTTTTACCGCTGGGTACATATATGCAAATGCATGTATTTACTGCACATTTTTTGTTTTCAATTTATAAGCATATACACGAGTACAAGTTGTATACAAAATTGAAGTGGTTTTTAAGCATGATGCAGTTTGCATTCAATTTGTTCAAATCCTTAAGGATAATAAATGCCAGCAGACATACACAAACATCCTTAAATGCAAACACATACACAGCCAATGCAGAAATACAAATTTATGTATGTATATGTATATGTGTATATGTATATCATACATACATATAATATATATGTACAGCAAATAGCTCCATGAAAAATCGCCCAAAACCAAATCGCCCAAAAATGAAAATGAAAAATCGCCCAAAATTTCAAAATGAAAAATCTCCCAAAAAAATGAAAAATCGCCCAAAATTTTCAATATGAAAAATCACAAAAAAAAAAATGAAAAATCGCCCAAAATTAAGAAACACCAGAAAAAAATTAAAATTAGGTGCGTTTGAGTACTTTTCCAGTAAAATCCAGTAACTGAGTAAATACTGAGAAATTTAAAGAAATTACTCTCAATAAAAAAGTTTGCAGCTAAAAGTACGCGAACGGAAAAATTGTAAAATCCAGTAAAATATACACAACAGCTGATAAACAATTTGGCGCTAAAAAATTATACATAAGTATGTACATATGTATATGCAAAAAAAAACCTGAATATAATATTGTACTACGTGGTATAATCGAGATGAAACAGACTAGTTATATCATGGTCCATGTAATGCAGTCATGGATCATGTCGTTTTCACACAAGCATTCAATGCAATATGGAGTAGTTTTGGGGTTAGGCCGATCTAATGCAAATTTGGGCCATTTAGTCCAACCCTAGGACATAAACCTCCTTTTTTCAAATATTTGGAGTAGTTTCGGCGTATTCCTACTCCTCTTTGGAGTATTTACATACATGTATGGAATAGTCGCATTATCTGCAGACAATATACAAAACTATACATACATAAGTATATATTATTGCTTCTGTGAAGCACTTTGGTAAGGCAAAAAATTATGACTTTTTGGAAGCTGAATAAATTGCTTCTAGCTGGCTCATCTCGCACAAAAAAAATCTCCTTATTCATGCGCAACACCAAGTGATTCTCTAACATTATCTCCCTTACTCGCGGTCTCCACCTGACATAAAATAGCTAACTTTAACATTAGCTTCTAAGAATTGTTAAGTGGTGAGTATCAATATCAATATCAACATCATTTTGCACATGCAACGATGCAAGACTATTTGCACAAGATTGTGAATTGGGCTATAGTTTTTAGCACTCAGATGCAAAAGTTACTAGCTTGCAAATTTTTTGTTACTTCTTCCTCTATTTTGTTAGAGAGCCTGCCTTATGTTAGTGCTTTTCAGAAGCATTTTTCGAAGCTTTTGTGATCAAGTAACCAGTACATTGCTTCCCTCAGTTGTTAGTGCTTCCAAATCAGATTTTTTTTACTGGGTAGTTACTGGCTAGCCGCATGGAAAAATTATATGGTTTTGAGAAAATTGATGAAGAATGTTTTTTTTTTCATTTGTTTTATAAAAATACACCATAGTATATTTTCTTTAATAATAAAAGTAATAGATACATATGTTTTTATTTGAACTTACGGGCCTGGCCCACGATGTCGACAAGAAACTTTCTATAGCTTACTTGCCGACATCGCGTGTCAGGCCGTTAAGGTTTCTAAACTTTTTACCCTCAACGTGAATAATTAGGATGTACAGAAAAAGACAAAAATGTTTGTTGCCGCTTATACCAATCATCACAACAATATTGTTCACTTCCTTTCAAGTACTTCCAATGAGTGCATTTATTAAGAGAAATATACAATGGGAAAAGAACTTTATATATCCTAATATATTCAAGATATCGAAAAACTGAAAACAAATTTAAGAAATGTACACATTAATCACATTTAAACGATCAATAACTAAATTTTTTGAATGTTCCATGCGGGGAACCAATAACCCTCCGACTATATGTACATATAAACAAAAATTTAACTATAAAAATCTATTAACTTTATTCACGTTTAAAAACAATCGGTTATGTTCTGCATTTCACGTGGAATTACATCGTTGAAAATTGTTGTTATAAATACATATTTCCAACAATTCTATGAAAACTCCACAGGTTTTAATTTCCCGTGAAATACATAAAACATACCCTTATATTTTTCTGGCATCAAACTTAAATAAATGCAATATTTTTCATAACTTAATACATTTGTTTTTTGTTATTTTTAAAATTTCATCAAAAACCAAAAACTTTTGTTTCCCTTTGCTACTGTTTGTTTGTATTTAAAAACATATGGTTTCATTTTACTGGATTTTACTGGCAAAAATTTGTCCAGTAAAAACTTGCATTTACTCAGTAAATAAACTGTCATTTTTCCCTCTCAATTCGCTCTCTCATTTACTGGATTTTGTGTACTCGAACGCAATCTAGTAAAAAATAGTAAAAATTTTTACAAATTTTTGAGTTCTCGAACGCACTTATTATAGTAATTTCATTTTTATATTAAAATGAAAAAAGAAAAGTTATAGAGAAGCGTAAATAATGTTCGTTCGTTCCCGAACTTTCTACACCATAGCGTTCCTCGACACGGCGCTGCCTAATAAAAATTTTCTGCCTTGGAAAGTTTTCCTGCTTAAGAAAGTTTTTTTGCACTGCCGGCCTTCGGCCGGGCTCAAAGGTTTTCTCCACCATGGTGTTTCCGGACAGGGCGTTGCCTAATAAATATTTTCTACCTTGCAAAGTTTTCCTGCTTAAGAACGTTTTCTTGCAGTGCCGGCCTTTGGCCGGGCTCAAGAATTTTCTCCACCATGGTGTTTCCCGACAGGGCAGGGCACTGCCTAATAGAACGTTTTTTTGCACTGCCGGCCTTCGGCCGGGCTTAAGGATTTTCTCCACCATGGTGTTTCCCGACAGGGCGCTGCCTAATAAATATTTTCAGCCTTGCAAAGTTTTCCTGCTTAAGAACGTTTTCTTGCAGTGCCGGCCTTTGGCCGGGCTCAAAGATTTTCTCCACCATGGTGTTTCCCGACAGGGCACTGCCTAATAGAACGTTTTTTTGCACTGCCGGCCTTCGGCCGGGCTTAAGAATTTTCTCCACCATGGTGTTTCCCGACAGGGCGCTGCCTAATAAATATTTTCAGCCTTGCAAAGTTTTCCTGCTTGAGAACGTTTTTTTGCAATGCCGGCCTTCGGCCGGACTTAAGGATTTTCTCCACCATGGTATTTCCCCACACGGCGCTGATTAATAAAGATTTTCTGCTTTGCCAAGTTTTTTTCTTTAATAACATTTTCCTGCACTGCCGGCCTTAAGAATTTTCTCCACCATGGTATTTGGGTGTATTTTTCCCTTTAATTTTTAAATGTTTGAACAATTTTGGGCGATTTTTCATATGAAAAATTACTTAAAATTTGTATGAAAAAATTTTTGGGCGATTTTTCATTTTTATTTTTGGGCGCTTTGGTTTTGGGTGATCTTTCATGGAAACATTTTTCATACATATGAAAAATCGACCAAAATTTCAAAATTAAAAATCACCCAAAAAAAAAAAAATGAAAAATTGCCCAAACTTTTTGGGCGTTTTTTCATATGAAAAATCACCCAAATTTTATATGGAAAAATTTTGGGCGATTTTTCATTTTTATTTTTGGGCGATTTGGTTTTGGGCGATTTTTCATGGAGCCACAGCAACTATCTTTAAAGGGTGTCCCTTTGAAAAAAAAATTTAAAATTTCAATAAAATGAAAACCATATTTTAAACCATTTTTCCAAATACAACATAATACAACATTAATTTTGGGTTAATGATATGTTAAAGCTTTGACTTAATATAAATAAATAATAAGCAATAACAATAAGTCACGTCATTGTACAAAAGATACTCACATTCAGCCGACTAAAGATTACTCTGTACCAATAAGTGAATTTTTTTTTCCAAAATAACAAGCTTCCAAAGACTGATTCTTACAGAGGAGATCAATAAAAAATATATTTTTGTATATAAGAATATAGGCTTTTCAAAAGCTAACTTCTGCGTTTCATTTAAAGAAGTAGTAACACGCAGACAAAAATACCAAAGTGATTTGAAATCATATTAAATCATGTTATTTATTTAAAGCCTTATTTATAAAAATTATTAAGGCTTTATAAAGGGTTTTTAAAACAAATTTTCATACAAAATGTTTCTTATTAAGCCTTTGTAAGGCCTTAATAATTTTTATGAATAAGGCTGTTAGTGTGATTAAAGTCCTGCACAATACATGAGAGATTTTTCAAATGCTTTATTACAGCGAAATATTCTAAAACAAACGCTAAACAACACTGTTGGTAAGACATCTCTTTCAGTTGTTTGTCTTGCCAACAGTGTTGTTTAGCGTTTGTTTTAGAGTATTTCGCTGTAGTAAAGCATTTGAAAAATCTCTCATATCTTGAAAGGTCTTATAAATGGTCTTGTGCAGGACACTAGTGTGTAAAAGTAGGATTTTATCGAACGTCGATGCTCCAATTAATCAATAGAGTTGGATACCCTACTATCACAGATGATCTTATTCGCCCTCTCCTGCACGCGGTCGAGCAGCCCCAAAATAGACTTTGAAGTGCCGGCCCATATATGATATTTCTATTCTATTTTCGGTCGGATGTGGTATAAATAGTAAGGAGATAAGATGGGGTGAAATATCGTTTGCACCGTTTCAAAAATCCGAGGCATTCGAATGCTTCTTTTTGCCACTTGAAAAATATGTTCAGTCCATCGAACAACACACTGGATTCTCATGCCAAGAACATCAAGAGCATCTGATTCCTTAATAATTACAGAGGTAGCAGCTTTTCCGGACATGCGTCTATGAGTAACCACACAACATTAGGTCTTAAGGGCTTTAAAGTCGACTCTTTTCGCATGACCCCATTCAGAAATTTTTGCTAAATCATAGTTTAAAGTCTCATTCATTGTTTGTCGCATATCCTCAACCTGCGGCAGGCTAGGTCTATTGCTAAATGAGAAAGACTGGCAAATGCTGCTGTCGTCCACGAAAGAATAGATAGGGTTAAAAGTTTTACATGAAGTTCGTTTATAAGGAATAGAGTTGGTGACGGAACGGAACCTTGCGGTACCCCTGAATTTAACTTGAACTCATTTGAAGAAATCCCATCTGTCTATAGTGTGATCCCTGAGAAAACTCGATAAGAATCGAGAGAAGTTATCACCGACACCAAGGGAAATACATTTTGACAAAAGTGCACCATGCCACACTCTATCAAACGCCTTCGAGATATCTAGAGGCACCACCTTACTTTCGCCAAAATTATGGTTTGAATTACACCATTTCTCCTACAGCAGGGCAAGTAGGTCTCCCGTAGAGCGGTCTCTACGAAATCCATACTGCCGGTCGTTGAGTAAGCTGTTGGAATCCAGATACCTTACAAAATGGAAATTCACCATACTTTCCATCACTTTGAAAAGTGCAGAACATATTGCGATTGGGCGATAATTTTCAGGGTTAGTAACGTCTCTTTTTTAGGGATGGCGTAACATAAGCAATTTTCCAATACACTGGGAACTCACCAACATGGTACAACGTGCTGAAGAGGTTAGCTAGGTTCAAGACCAGTGCTGGAATGCCATCCGGGCCGGAAGACTTATTTATGTTGAATACCGACAAAACTCTTTTTACTGCCCGAGCTCGAAAGAATATCTTAGTCATAGTAGTGGATACTCTCTCTAGCATAGGCAGAGGCTGATTGCTTTCCGGCAAGTAGGAATTACTTGTAAATATTTTAGCTAGTAGGTTAGCTTTATCAGGCGGGTTAGTGAATAGTAGGTCATCTTTTAAAAGAGTCGGAATTGAAGAACTCGCATTATTCTTTACTCTTTTAACGAATGATCGGAAGCTCTTACTACCCCGAGGGGCAGTAAGAACTTAATCACGGAGACGATTCCCGTAGAGAGCTTTTTCACTCCTCAGTACTTACATATATTAAAGGGTTGCATTTGTATACTCGTTTGTATAGCCAAAACAAATATACCATGGTATGTACCATATAATTGTAGTGTGAGCGACAGAACTAGTATAAGAGTTATTGTGTGTGCGTGCTTTTCCAAATTAAAATACAATTGAAAACAAATAACAATTGCTTATTGTATTGCTGCTGAGCAACTGTTTGATATGTTTTTGCTCAAAAAATACATATTGTAATACAAATATATGAAAAAACCACTATTGAAACAAATACATGATGTGCAGATGTATGTGCGGACGTTCGTTATGTTATTTTGTGGCGCAGCCAAAGTATAGAGAGAGAAAGAGACAATTTTGCTCTGAGAGTAATTACAAATGCATGTGTTTCATGTACATGTATCATTTACTTACATATGTATGTGCAATTTTGCTTTCATTCATTCATTCATCAGCCAATTACATTTTTGCTTAACACATCATAAGGCACTTATGGTAAAAGCAGTTTTATGTATCTTATTTGCCTTAGAAAAACAAAAAAATAAATGTGTTGTTTTTATTTGCTCATTGCCCAACCATACAATAATTCCTTAAAAAATCAACATTTACAACTAGTAACAGAAAACGATAAATAATATATTTGTTCATACCAGAACCAAAAAACAGGCAAAACTAGTGCAAACAGATGTATCTGTGCAATGCTATAACATATAAAGAAAATAATAGAGCAATTAAATAATTAAATAATTTGGAGTTATACCACTTCTGCTCTGATGGCCTTATTTGTATTATAACGCCTTTTGCAGGTACCGCGTGACTGTGTTGGTAAAATGTGCTAAATTTTGTTAAAGCTTTAACTACGAAACAAACAAAACGCTTTATTATAATAAGCTGGAGTTTCAATGGTAGCTACTGTATTATTTTACCGTGTTGCAAACATGCACAGTAGAAAAAAAGCTTACAAGGAAGTCAATAAGATCCTAAACTTCTGATCCGAAAATAGTGCAAATTTGGATAATTTCTAATCATTTTTAAATAGAGTTGTCATTGCAAGAAGTTCTCTTTTTTGATTCATATTCAGTCAATCTGAAGCAGTGTTGCCAGAAGTAGGGGAAAATCCCTACATGTAAGTATTTTTGATATTAAAATAGAAGCTTAGGGAAAATCGGACATATTTTTTATATTCTCCAAGATGTAGGGATTTTCTCATCATGTCGCATTATATGAAATAAATGCGAACATAACGTTTTTTTAGTAATATTTTTTTTTCAAAATGGTTCAAAAATGTTATTTTCGTTAAAATCGCTTAAAAATATATTTCCATAGTTGTTTGTGGTTTAAAAAGTTGGCGACACTAATATGTAATTGCCAAGCCGAAATCATATACCAAGTGGTGTCAAACCTGTACAACAAAATCTGCCTAGTACTTTATTGCAATGAGAATTCACAAATCAAACTTCCTACAAATTTTACTGCAATGAAATTTGACAACCCAAACTTACTAAAAAAAAGCAGCTGTTAACTTGGCACCACCTGGTTGGTACATGAATTCGGCTTGGTATATGATTTTTCTAAGATATCATTCAATGTTGAAAGATGACTTCAATTTATCCTTTAAAATTTTATTTGAAAAGAAATATTCTATCTATTTAAAAGTACATATATGTATGTATTATTCTTTTTTTAGTTTTTTACTTATTTTTTACCAAAGCTTTAATAAACATACAGGCAAATCTCGGTATAACGAATCTCCTTTTAATGAAAATCCGATATAATGAAGGTTCAAATTTTTTACATTAACGACCTTATATAGCGAATACTATCTTAAGTTTATACTGGATGTAACGAATGGTAAAGAAAAAATCGCAAAATACAAAATAAAAACTTGCTAAAAAGATAGTTCTAACATTTAGCTCTACTTCATATACCGAATGTTTTGATAAATGTCTGCTCTGTATAAAGCCTGGTACGGAGTTCTTATGGAATTTTACGTTTGTAAATTTACATTTGTTTCTACACGGAAAAATAATTGTGTAGGCTTTTGTGGAGAATTATATTGCATTCACACAGAATTATTTATTTTTCAATTTAAAACACACAAAAACACTGAAAATTAATCACAAATTGATGAAAATTAGAAATGTCAAATATTCCGTCACCAAACAATTGTTTGAACCAGTGTGCACACTTAATTTTTTTTAAATTCGGTAGAATCGACAAAAAAAAATCGGTAGATTTGAATGAGATTCGGTAGAAAAACTTTTTTATTCAGAGAAACATAAAAAATAACAATTCAAAGAAACATAAAAAATATTAAAACATACATATGTACTTATACATATTTATATAAAGGGTAAGTGCAAGGAGTATCAAACTAAACAGGTTCCAAAAGCGCATTTAAAACTTCACATGTGATTGGAAATTAAACTGTCATAAACAATGAAGCATTTCCAATAAAAAAAGGGTCATCCCCAGTTATTTGCCCTTACCCTTTATATAGATATGCTATGCATACATAAAATAATATACATAAATAACAGGAATTCAGTTTTTGTACATACATAGGTTTTATAAAGCTACTAAAATAACTTTTATTTGACAAACATTTGTAACTACAAAGATTATATGTAAGATCCATTTATGAATTTAAACTTTTGTGCACAAATCATTAAATCATTTCATCGCCAAGGCACAATTCTTTGGCAAATATTAGGTTAGTTATAGTTTCAGTTTTTAACAGATTTCTTTGTTTTGTTTTAATGATTTTCATGACAGAAAATGACCGCTCTGCGGCCGCACTGCTATGTGGCAAAATAGGCAATTTACACATATATTGACTGAAATTACTAAATAAAAATATTCGGTAGATTTCAGGCCTTGTTCGGTAGAATTGGTAGATTGTTAAATTCACAAACAGATTCGGTAGAATCTACCGAATATCGGTAGAAGTATGCACACTGGTTTGAACACTAATTTTTGTTTCAGTTGACAGAAAAAAGTTTCCTCTTATATTTATAACTTCCCTAAGATAGGCAATAAATTTCAAAAATTCCATGTATTTTTCTTTTGATACTCCGAACTAGCAAATGGAAATTCCTTTATGAAATTTATCAACCTGAATTTCCGTTATTTTTTTTTTACATACAATTTGTATGAGAACCTCAAATTCCGTATGAACTCGGTACCAGGCTTTATGACAGACAAAAAAATATTAAACAAAATTTATAGTAGCAATGTAATTACAAAAAAAAAAGTGCGATACCTTTTGTTTTTATTTGATAGCTTATTTGAAAACAAATTGGCCTTATTATTTTTATTATTTTATCATGACTACTATAAAAATAAAACTTGAAAAAAATTTGCGATATAACGAATTTTTCGATATAACGAATGGGCTTGACATTATATCGTTCGTTATACCGGGATTTGCCCGCATATATTTTTTAAAACTAATGGTTTTTTCTATTTTAATAACAAAAATTAGGGATTTTTGTAGGGGATTTTTTTTTCAACGTGTGGGAAAAAATCGGATTTCTTTTATAGCATGTGTAGGTATTTTTTCGAGAAATTTACTGGCAACACTGATCTGAAAGTCATGTTAATGATGTTGAGCAAATCTGATTTTTTGCATGTTTTTTTCTTAAATTTCTTATAAATCCAGATATTTTTTATAAATAAAGATTTAATACTTCATAACATTAATTTAAATTTCCTAAAAAATCAAGACATATCGTATATATTTGCAAAAAGTACAAATGATCTAAAATTTTGCTTAAGTTGAATAGCTTCTTAATTAAATATCTAGTTAGATGTTGTTAATAATCGATTCCTGAAAATTCAAAGATACACAATTATTGATACTTTCGAAGTAGAGAAAAAGTAGATCCTGAATAATTACTTCCAATTAAAGTAATTTTTTATAGCAACCACAAAATCGCATTCATTTGTCACTTAATTCAAACTAATTTCAATAACAAGAATACATCCTTCTGTACCTCAAAATTTTGCATATTATCTTTTAATTTTTGATGTGTAAACATCTTATACGCTAGGGAGTAAAAATTTTTTGGCTTTGATTCTTTGCTGATATATATTTCTTTGCTGAGATTTCTTTGCTTTTTGCTTTTGCTTTGCATTGTCAAATCGGTGTTGAGCTATGTATGAGTGTATTAGTGTTTGAAAGAAGCAATACCAAGCAGAGAAACAAGTCGACCGGCTAGAAGCCGACGGTGCGCCGCCGCCGGTTATTTTTCTGTATATTTCCGTACACCAAAGGTGAAAATGAAATGTAAGAGCTACGGACTTGAAATTTGGACACAATATGTAGACATTTGGCCACTACAACAACAAATACATGAGAGTTAAAAACTAAAGGGTGTTCCAAAACGAGCAACGAAAAATGTTAAAATCCCATGTAATATACATACAATTGTATGTACATATATATATATACACTTGAAATTTGTAAAGTTAGTGTATTTTTATACAGACTACAACAATTAACACTAAATTTAAAAAGTTTAAATTAAAGGGTGTTCCATTAGTTAATGCAATTTTTACTTTGTAATTTTGACAACTTGCTGTATCTTGGAGACCGTAAGAGCAAAACTCTTGAAATTTTCATAAACGGTAAAACTAAAAAATCAAAAAAATATAAAATCGCCAAATATAAAAAAATCGCCAAAAACAAAAAAAAAATCGCCAAATCGAAAAAAGCACCAAATTAAAAAAAATCTCTAGGACTAAAATAAATCGCGAAAACCCGGAAAAATCGCCAAAATGAGAAAAATCCTTCAACAAAAAAATCGCCAACTTGAAAAAATCGCCAAAATCGCCTAAATAAAAAAAAACCCCAAAAACAGAAAAAATCGCCAAAATGAAAAATACCCCAAAAATACAGAAAAAAATCTCCAAAATGAAAAAATCGCCAAAATGAAAAAAAAATTGCGAAAACTAAAAAAACGCAAGAAGAGAAAAAAAAACGCCAAAACGAGAAAACAGCGATAAAACTGAAAAAAATCGTTTAAACTGAAAAAACTTAAAAAAGGAAGAAAGCTAAATAAAAAAAATAAAAAATCAAAACCGAATGTGCGCGAGTCAAAGTCGCACTTTACTGAATTTATTTTAATTGCAATGCGTACACAACAACAAGAACAGCAACAACTAAACAATGAACAACAGGAATTACAAATCAAAAAGTAAAAGTAAAGGCATTTACCATAGATGAGCACTGCAGTACCACTAAAGTTTCAGTAAAAACAATAAAAAATGTTTAACAATTAAATTTTTACTGATGACTAAAATTTTGTTTCCACAATTTTTATAAATTGCCTAAATGATTTGTTATATGATGAGGTGCATTGAATTTTCAGTAATCAGTAATGCCCGTATTCATAATGAAATTCTACCAAGTGGCTAAATGTTTTTCATACAAAAGTTTCAAAATTTGAATGAAAAAACTTTGCCACTTGCTACAATTTTATTATGATTATGGCCCTACGATTTTACTGGTAATGCAAATTAAATTTCATTAGCAGTGAAAATTTACTGAATTTTTTTAGTAATCAGTAAATTTACTGCTTACTGCAATTTTGAATGCAGTACATATACATATACATATACATATACATATACATATACATATACATATACATATACATATACATATACATATACATATACTGCAGTGTGCCCATTTACTAACCAAATAAGTTTAATAAAACAAACAAAAACCAACAAATTCATAATGTATTTACAATATTGAAAGTTTTGATACTTTTAATTAATTAATTTAAAAAAAGGTACTAAAAGCATAAGTACTTCCAACTTAAAAAAAAATTTTCAGTACTAGATGTTTTCACATCTCCTCTGTGATCGGACTCACATTGCTTTTTTTTATTATCATTTTCTTTTAAGTGTTGCTTTTTTGATTCAACATTTTAAATTTTTCCCCCAAAAAAGAGAAATCGAAGCAAATTGCTAGAAAATATGTATGTAAGCCTTAATAATACATACGTTGCATACTCGCATTGAACGCTTGCACAGATTTAATTTTGTCACGCGTGCATTTTGGCTTAATACTCGTAACATATAAATCTTGGCAGATTTTTCATTCTTTCTCAGCAATTTTATTTCGTTACAACAAATTTTGCTGTGTAAGCTTTCACTGCTGCTTAAATATGTAATTGTAAAAAATGTCTACGTAGGAAATGTATGAAGAAAAAAATAACCAGGAGATGCCAAATATTTTATTTACATACAAATGTTTAAATTTATTTCCTAAAAGGTGTGTTCAAAAAAAGAAAAGAATGAATCATAAATAATACTTACATATGATGCTTAAACGTGCCGGTGGTGACGCCTGCCGTGCACCACTTGCTACATTTGTGGCAATACAAACATAATCCCCAGCATCACTGTCCCAACTAACGGAATTTAAACGTAAATCAGAACCGTTTTGGTAGACGCGTGATGTGTTGGTTATTAAGTGGCCTGGAAAAAAAATAAAAGATTTATATATTTAGATTAAAAAAAAAAATTCTTTAAAATTTTTTATTTTAAAACTAAAGAAAAATGTGTGAACTAAATAATAACAAAAATTAAAAATTTTAAAAACCCCCGACTTTTTTCAGAAAAGATGTTATATCTTCTAAATGGCTGGACCGATTTTCATCAAACATAGCTAAGAACCCTCTCTATCAAGTCATCTTTCAAACATAAAAAACTAAATGAAAAACGGTCCAGCCCTTTGGCCTGTACGTGGACACAGCCAGACACACAGATACACAGACACACAGACACACACTACAAACTTATAACACCCCTTTTTTTAGTCGGGGGTTAAAAATGAAATAATTCTGCCAAAAAAAACCGGCTTCAATACAAAAATCTGATAGAAAATTTTCGAAAAAAATGTATGGGACCAAACTGGATGTGAACTCTTTCAAAAAAAAAAAAATAAATACTGAAGTATATTTATTTGACATAATGTCTTTATTTAATTTAAAAAATTGGCTTGTTTTTATGGTTAAGCAATTGTCTATATGCATTTCGTTCCCGTGGTGGAAAATAAAATAGATGCACAGTTGAATAAAGATGCTTGTTTTGTAAAGATTTTTGTTTGCGGTTTTCAAACTTATTATGTTTGTATATTGTGATTCTCAATATAGTATTAAGAGTCTTACTATAAACATACGGAGTTTGTTAACTGAATTCAAAACTTTTTTGGGTTGAAGTCTACTGACGAGTTCCACAAGCGGGAACGAAATGCATATAGACAATTGCTTAACCATAAAAACAAGCCAATTTAAAAAAAAAATAAATAAATAAAAATCTGTTGTTTAAGAAGAAGTACATAAAATATAATACTAAATCAAATGGCCGCAGCTCGCCTACTTTTTAATGCAATATTGTGACTTTTGTAAAAATCGGTTAAGGGGCTGTCCATATATTACATAACGCTGTTTTCCCCGATTTTTGACCCCCCCACTCCCCCCTAGTCTAAGATCGTAAGAAAACTGTGACCCCCCCCCCCTCCCCCGCGCAGGAATAACGTAACAATGAGATAAAAAATAAATTAAACAGTTTAAAGTTTTTATTAAAAAAAATTAGATTTAATTCATGGTTTTAAATTCATTTGTTAGACTAGCACAGTGCGTAGACAAAAATTAAATAAGCTTACGTATGAAGTAGAGATGCTAAATGGGAAATCCCGAGCCCGGAAATCCCAGGATTTTCGGGACTATGCAAATCCCGGAGCCCGGGATTTTTTAATTTTAAAGCCCGGGATTTTCTGAATCCCACTTTTGCATAAATAATGTTTTTGACTGTCATCTTCTATATTAAAAATTATTACAAACTCCCTGTTATAAAAACACAGAAAAAATATCATCGAAATGTATCCAACAAAACAAATTGTTAATATTTAATTTAAAAATTAACAATGATCATTGTTGATATAACAAATTTTGATTTTTGTAGTCAATTAAATTACTCAACAAAATTATTTGCTAAATTATATTATAACAGAATGCGCGCATATTTTGTGTGTATTCATTATTTGCGTATCTAATAAAGTGTTGCTCTCTAGCTGAGAGGTAAGTAAGTTGGTTTATTAGTTTTGAGGTTGCCGGTTCAACTCCGCCCAAACACATTTAGTGTTTTTCGCAGGCAAGCAAAAAATCGTTTCGAGGATTGCGATTGTGTATACGAAACATTGTTAATATAACAATTATGATAATAAAAATTTGTACAAAAACTCAACAATTCGCATTGTTAATATAACAATAACTTTAATTGAAATAACTTTGAAATCTAACAAAAATTAATGTTGGAAAAATAAATTAATTTCAACAAAATATTTGTTGATATATTTACTTGAAAATATTTTTCAGATTTTCCTTCAACTTACAATTTCGTTAATTGTATTTACAAAAATCGTTGTAGGTTCAACAAAAAAATTAATTGTATTTACAAATCATTTTTTCTGTGAAGTTAAAATAAAAAATTTGTTTTGAATTAACATTTTAGTAGATAATATTATGTTGTGTATACGATATAATACGATAATATATATTTAAATCTTATTTTACAATTTTGCAGGAGAGCACTTTTGAACTTTTGCGTCGATTTTCAGAAATTTGTTTCTTTTACAGTTAAATCGGGAAATTCTCTGTTAATCGTTAGTTTTTAAGCAAATATTGTTCTACATATTATAATTAATATATTTAAGTTGAAATATACTAAATTGTTCCAAATGATATTAAGAATCTAAAAGAGATAAGTCGCAAGTTATAGCGCTATAACTTCCTGAAAAATCATATAAATTTATTAAGATTTTAACCAGGATACTTTCGAATATGCAGATTACGGAGGTACCATTGATTCAAAATCAGCTTATCTCGACTTAAACACTTTTCCTTCTTGCCACAGAAAAGAAAACGCCATCTTTGCTAGGAAAAAATATTACACGAAATTAAAATTTCCAATAAAATGGGGTTTTTGAAATAGAGAGTTTATTAGAAATTGTTGTATCACACGAACGCCTAATTTTATAGCAAAAAATAAAAAATGAGAATTTTTTAAGAAATGATAACGGCATTAGTGCTTAATATTTTAATTAAAAATCTGAATTATATAAGTACATACATACATACATACATATGTACATATGTTCGTCTGTATGCACCTTTTAAATATTCAAAAAATAAATTGTTAAATAAAAATATTATTTTTTAGTATAAAGACGCACATTTGTTCATAATTTTTTCGGGATTTTGTTAGTCCCGAAAATCCCGGGATCCCGGTTCGGGATTTCGAGACTCCATCACTAAATCCCGAATCCCGGGATTTCTAAAAACCTGTCCCGATTAGCATCTCTAGTATGAACGTACTCCATATATTGCCGAAATTATTTTTTAAATTTCTTCCCAAGTGTCCAAAAACTCCAAAAATTATGGTTTTATAGAGAGCTTATTCCTAAACTGTATGTATATATGTATTAGTGATGTGTATTGGAATTCCAAAACATTCGGCCGTTTCTAGATATTCGTATTCGTTAAAAAAAATATATAAATATGTATGTATAAAGAAATTCATAAATCCAAAACGAAATTTAAATGAATGGCACACAAATATTAGTTTGTAATAATTAAAAAAAAATATGTTTTATTTTCTTTGATATGCGTTTTTTTGCCAAATAATCTGCTGTAGTTTTCCGTATTGATGACTGAGCAGTATTTCAAACATAAAGACGAAAGAGAGCTTAAAGATGACTCTCTTTGGCCATCTTCAAATCAATCTAAAATGTGCGTGAAACAAAAAAATTATATCTTGGATCAGTAAAGGTTGCCATGGTGAATTATATTTCATTTTCTAAAAGAGAATATTTTTAACCCGCTTTAAACATACAGATTGTTGGGATATCAAATGAGTCAAAATGATGTCAATTACGAAAGATGTGCAATTGTCCTTTTCTTAATTTTTGTCCCTTTTACAACATTACATTTTCAATACATATTTGTCTTAAAATTAGAGGGGCACACAAGCTAGTTCCTAAACACATTTCACTGTTGTTTTCATAATATTTTCTTTAAGTTCTGTTGCATAAAAAATTAAAATAACAATTAAAATACAATTATGAAAATACGTCTATTTATGCAAGTTTCCATTAACACTAAAGCTGCTCGATGTTAATCGATGCATCGTAAACATCGATGTTTTGGTTTTGATACATCGTATAAATGCCGATGTATAGTATCATACGATGTTAATCGATACATCGATGTTTTTATTCGATGTATCGAAAAGACGACTTTTTGTATATATTGATGCTTGCAACTCATTTAATTTAGTGATAAAAAAAACCCCTCCTAGAATGACTTTTAAAACGTTTTTTATTCAGCCATATTGCGGAAGTCAAGAGCGACATAAGTGACATCGACGGCTCACTCATGGCATTTCCGCCGTCAATATTGTCAGTAATCGATTACTATTGTCAAAGACTTTGTATTTATGAAGGCGGCTTAATGCCGACATTGACTGAAATTGACTTTGTTTTTGTCAATAAAATTTTTGGAGTTGAGAGTGAAGTGGTGCTTCTTTTTATATAAATAAAAATTTGAAATGGAAAAAAAATTAAAAGTGACGACTTTAAAACAGTTTGAGACCCTTATTGCTGAATTGGAAAATAAACCCAGTTTAGCAAAAGGGTTTCAATGAAGCTCAACACCAAATAATTTCAAGCAGGAGTGGGCGGAAATAGCCACAAAGTTAAATTCGATTGGACCGCCAATTAGAGATAGCGATGGTTGGCAAAAGGTAAGGCTAAATAATTTAAATAGACAAGTTTCAAATTAAAATTTTCGTTGTAGGTGTGGAGAGATTTTAAATGCAAATTAAAGAAAAAACTTAAGCACAACAAAGCAGAAATAAATGCAACTGGTGGTGGCACATTTAAACAATTACCTCTTTCGTCTCTGGAAGAAGTCGCAGCAAATTTTTTGCAATTCAACAAACAAATGAACCCTGAAGGCAAAATACAGGGAATAACTTTAATGGCAGATACGAATGTGGATATTCAAAATGTAGATGATAGCATATATTTATTAATTTTAGATACTGATGAAAACGTGCCTTCAACTTCGACAAAAATAATAAAAGGTAAACGAACGACGGATAAAAGAAATGAACTTTTTTAAAAATACAACACAATTCAAGGAAAGCTCTGTGAATCTCAAGAAAAGTCCTTGGTAGAAATAAAAACTTTTTTGAAAGAAACTAGCCGCTATCAACGAAAACTTTTTGAAGTTGAAAAAAAAAATTAAGGCTGATGGAAAAGCAATCGCAAAGAGAACAAAAACTTTCTGAAAGTGAAATTCAACTAAAGAAAATAAAAATTGAAATAAAAAATAAGGAATTAGAAGTTTTGCGGAACCAATATTTGTAGCTTTTGGAACTTTTGTTTTACCAATTTATTTTTTAACATTTAATTTGAATATTTTTTCTATATTTTTCTAATCTAGTCATTTTTATGCATTTTCTGTTATGAAAATTAATAAACTAAATTGTTTTGTTTTACCTAGATGTAAAGAATACTTACATAAGTACGTATATCATTAGTTTAATAAAAAAGACTGAATATGAATTACAAAAAGCTGTTTTTTATTTGTTCTCTTATTTGTTGAGCTTCATTATTTGTCACATTGTCAGAAAGAGTATCAAAACTATTGGTTATACTTTCGGTGTTTGCTGGCGTATCATAATCTTCAGTTTAGCTGCGATACTCAATACAAATGTTATGCAAAGCAGCACAAACGTTAACAATTTTGTTTGCTTTATCAGGCTTATAGTGGAGCTGACGAGCACCAAGTAAACAACGGAAGCGATTTTTCAGTACACCAATCGTTCTTTCAATTATGTTTCTCGCCGATGCATGTTTACTATTGAAAACTGCCTCAGGACTTCTTTCTTGAGCAGACCGATATGGTATCATTAAATAACGTTTGAGAGGATAACCAGCGTCACCTTTATAAAAAGACATACATACATAAGTATCAACAAACATGTGGACAGAAACATAAAGTTGAAATCTTACCTAAAAGCCAACAGTTTCTCTCACCAGCTTCGTAACGCTCTCGCAAAACTTGTCTTGCCGGGCTTACCTTCCAAATAAGCGAATCATGACAGGAGCCTGCATATCGAGCATCTACATATCTGATTCTCATCTTATGATCGCATATCTAAGAAATAAGGAATGAAATAAACTTTTTAAGTGAAATAAATAAATAATTTTCGTGTTTATGTATATTACCAGCATTGCATTCAAACTAAAAAATCCTTTTCTGTTATAGTACATATTTTGGTTCTCCTTTTTAGGGGCCAGAATCTTTATATGCGAATCGTCTACGCAGCCAATTACGCCAGGAAAGCCCGTCTTCTCAAAAAAATTTAATTTGCACTCTAACTTTTCTTCGTCTGTCATATCCAATTTGATATAAAGTGGGCAAATAGCTCTTCCTAAAACATCAAGACTTTCGTCCAAAATTAATGATACCATGGGTTGTGACAACTAAAGATTAAAATCATTCCCAACACTTAATTGGTATGAACCTTGAGCCAAGAACCGCAGAGTTGTTGCTAGCTTAAGCGTGTTGGAGATTGATGTTGAGCGAATTACTTACTGTCTTCATTAATGGCTCGATTTTATTTAAAACTAATTTAAATGCCAGTTTGTTCAACCGAAAGTACTCTATAAATCTGCATAAACAAATAGAATTCAAAGTGTTTGTAAATAATTTTTATAAAGATGTACATATGTATGTACGTTTGTAAACTACTTAATTACTTACGTGTTGTCCGGCAAATTGAATATGGATGATATTTGTCTAAAAATTTTCCTTTGAATCTTGAGCATTTCATTATTTTCTTCATCACTACTTTCACTGGAGTCAAACAAATATAACATTTTTTGGTTCGAATTAGAAATAAATAAATAATTACTTCACGCAACTTTCAAAACTAAATTAAATTACTGTCAAAATACTTAGGGGTGACAAATAAGTTTTCAAAAATATCGATAACTCGTCGACGTCAACACATCCTCCCAAATTAATACCGATTTTTTGTCGTATTGACGTCGGCGTCGACTAAATTTGACTGCATATAAAAATTGATGACGGCGTCGACGTCGAGTTTGGCAATATGGCTTATTGTGAAAAATTTTTGAAAATTTTCTTGGTATTGGTAATAATCAGCAATTTAAGTTCTTTTTCCATATTTGATGTAAAAATCAATAATGTGCACAGAAAAAAATATCACCGAAATGTATCCAACAAAACAAAGTGTTAATATTTAATTTTAAAATTAACAATGATCATTGTCGATATAGCAAATTTTGATTTTTGTAGTCAATTAAATTACTTAACAAAATTATTTGCTAAATTATATTATAACAGAATGCGCACATGTAGAAGAAACAAGAAATCATATTTTGTGTGTATTCATTATTTGCGTATCTAATAAAGTGTTGCTCTCTAGCTGAGAGGTAAGTAAGTTGGTTTATTAGTTTTGAGGTTGCCGGTTCAACTCCGCCCAAACACATTTAGTGTTTTTCGCAAGCAAGCAAAAAATCGTTTCGAGGATTGCGATTGTGTATACGAAACATTGTTAATATAACAATTATGATAATCAAAATTTGTACAAAAACTCAACAATTCGCATTGTTAACATAACAATAACTTTAATTGAAATAACTTTGAAATCTAACAAAAATTAATGTTGGAAAAATAAATCAATTTCAACAAAATATTTGTTGATATATTTACTTGAAAATATTTTTCAGATTTTCCTTCAACTTACAATTTCGTTAATTGTATTTACAAAAATCGTTGTAGGTTCAAAATCAATTAATTATTTAATTGATATAACAAAAAATTAATTGTATTTACAAATAATTTTTTTCTGTGTATATGGCTTAAAATTACTGTTACAGAATGTGTTAGACACCCAGTGAAAGTTATATCACCGCATTGTAAAGTTCCAAGTAGAGCTACTGTGACTCGTTGGGATGATAAAAAATATGAAGTTTTGTCAGGAACATTGAAAGCTAAATTACACACAATGGAAAATATTACTTTGACAACTGACATTTTGGTCCGATTTGCACAAAGCTGTAGAACTGGCCGTGCTTTGCACACATGCTTTTCTCAATCCTTATGAAATTTTAAAATCGACTTTTATTTATTTAATAAATTTTCTTGGTTCCAATTAATCAATACGATGCATCGTAAACATCGATGTTTTTTTTTAAATTGATACATCGAATAACATCGATGTGAATTAATAATGAATCGAATGAGAAAAAACATCGACGTTTTTTTTTACGTGAGCGGCTCTACAATAAACTATATCATAGCAGGGTTGTATTTTTTGAAAAGTCGTATGATTGCGTACGATAGCGAATCCTAGCCTTAAGAGCGGCTTAAAGATTTGTCATCTCTCAAAGATTTCATTGTAAGTCGCATATGTGAATTTTTATAAAAATTTAATAAACACAATATAATTTAAATATTTAGTGAAAGTTTTGAGTATGTTCGAAAATTTGTGTAGACTTTTGGAATATATGTAAACATAGAAAACGTGCCGAAATACTTGTAAAAAACATAAAAACTATATTTCAACTTAAGCAAATAGATACGGCAAAAGATTTTATACAATTTATTTATTTAATATCTAATCTAATACGACGCCACACGTTCAATTTATGCATACAAGAAATTTGAAATTCATATAGCTTGCAGTATGTCAAAGCGAATGGAGACCCCGACTGTAAAAATTGGCTTTTATATATTTTTTATATTTTTTTTATCCCTGGTATGATGAACTCTATGAAATTGTTCAAAAGACAAAAAACAATTAATTATTGATCGTGAAAGTGAGCTTCGAAAACAATAAAATAACTTTGGTTTACTACAATATTTATTACAAAATCTAAGTATTTTCGCATATTCTTCAATATAGGTATTCATATATTTGCTTTGTAAAATTATGATTTTTAACAATCCCAAAAAAGGTTCAAATTTTATAATTATGTTACAAAATTCTATTTGTTTATAATTTTAGGCTATTTTATTAAATTTTGCATTTTTGTGAGCATAAAATAACTTTTGGATATTTGTAGGCAAAAAGTATAGGGTACCGCATACTTTTTGAACTTCTTATGCAAAAATAATGTCTTATTCAGTCAAATTGTAAGTACTCACGACTGGAGAGTACATACACTTTTTTGCATTCTAGTAGGCAAACTTTTTTGCGGGGTTTTTTGTCTATGAGAATTGCAAGAAACCTTTTCCTAAACTTCTGCAAATACCATTTCCTTCTATGTATTTGGTGGATTTAATGTTAATATATTCTGCAGTTTAATATAAAAAGAAGTTTTTATGTATATACATACTTATATTAAGAATATTTAAAAATGTAAATGGATAAAGATGAGGAATTCAGAACCATGTATATTCAGTTTGACTACAATTTATTTAATTTATTATAAAAACTTTGTATAATTTTCAAATGTTATTTAAATTTTTGGATAGTTTTCATAAGCTTTAATGTACGCGGACAGAATTATGAAGTTCTTTTCCATACACATTTTTTTAATTTAATTTTGCAGAATAAAATAGACCCCCAATTAAATGTCCATAAATTTCACATACAATAGATATTCGTATTCGCGGATATCGTTTAAAAAATTCGAGTTCAAATTCTCGAATATCAAAAGTTGACATTCGGCAGATGTACGTAGTATACATACTCACTCGTACATAATATATATAGGCAATACGTATGATCAATTAAATAAAGAAATGAGAAAAACATACGTATTTTTGTACAAAATTAGTAATTTTTTTCTGTTACGTAACATTTTCAAAGACCCCCTCCCCCCCCCCCCCCCATAACAAATCGTAACAAAACTCGAACCCCCCCCCCCTCCTCCCCATAGAGGAAGCCCCTAAGTAGAAGCACGTGAAATATAATTAGAAATTTTAATGGGCGCATCCCTGCCCATTTTTTACAAGAAGCATAGGTGTTAGCTAGGCTTCGCAGTCGAATATCATGAAATGGCTCGAGGTTAGAGGAAAGAAAAGGGCCCGACCATAATTTCGTCTTGCAGGCTTAAGTTTCTGCAATCATCAAGGTTTTAAAATGGATCTGAGTGTGTATAAAGGCTACATATGCCAATATTTTTGCTGACAGCAAATTAAAAAGAAATTAGTGGAATTACAACCGAAGGCGTAAAGTATACACAGAACAAAATAATTCTGCAATAAATAACTTTGAGATAAAAGTAAAACCGAAAATCAATTCAAAATGTAATTGAGTCAATTAAACTCAGTAATTAAATAAATTTTTAAACAAAAGTTTACTTGACTTAAATGCATATTTAATTGATTTTTGGTTTTATTTTCAATTAAAGTTCTTTATTTTGGATTGCTAGAATATGCTTAACGTCATGGGTTCTAGCCCGGTCTCCGACAGTCATTAAAAATAACAACATCACGCATTATTCTGATGAGCAATAATGTCCATTTGTATCAGTTGTTGTAGGAAAGTTCAAGTGATGAAGGCATAGTCAATGGTCACTGAACTATATCAACTACAGCGGACACTAATTAGAGTGCCCTCCTTTTCCTTCGTTGGCATGGTGTAGCAGAATCATTAGCGAAGTAAAATAACCAATAAAATAAAATAGCTACTGTAAGCACAGCTTCGAAATTTAATACGCCTTATTGACACCAGAGGCGCTACAACACAGCATTATTAAAAACGTGGAAAAAACATAGTTGTAAAAGAACGAAACTTTACTCTATCTCTGCCATCACCACTTGTATTCTCTAATATAACAGGTTTCTATGGACCGATCCGGAAGAAGATAAGACAAGGGAAATGTTGAAACTAAACAAGCGTCTTAATTGGGCACTCTAGCCTGCGAGCCACGGATAACAATGAATACAGGGTATGCATGGAAAACATTGAGATAATGCACATTGGGTCATTTGACCCACTTTTTAGGTAAAAATTAATTTAAACTAAAGTTTTGAACTGATAAAGTTGAAATTTAGAATTTAAGAGTTTTTTATGAACACACATTTTTTTGTGATAGTGGAAATTTTTGGGGTTGCCATCATATAAAAAAAATTAAGAAACTTAAAATCTCTAAAACTTTAAATTTTTTTTTAATTCGGCACGATAAAAATAGCAAGGAGGCTAAAAAAATCGTGTATAAGCGATGTCAGCCAAATTCTGCTTGGAAAACTCGTTAATTTTCAGTGGGCCTGGTGCCACCTTAGCGATAAGTTTTTACAAAAAGTTTCTACCTTTTGGTTTGAAACATTATTTAAATCAATTTCTTTGATTATAAAATTTTAAACAGCATCAGATTTTTCCTTTTTATACTTATCACAAATCCAAACAGTAGAAAGTTCAAGCTAAGGCTGTCTGAATGAAAATTATATAAATCAAAAACTAAAAAAACCAAAACGAAAAATAAAATGAAATTAATTCAGGGGGCAAATCATCACATCCGTGAACGTACAACTCGTCACGTAAAAACGCCATTGTCGGATTATAACATACGTGAACGTATTGAAATCCCATTCAGTTTATACGATTGACGTATTACTTAATTTGTTTTCGTACGATTGCCGATACGATCACGTATGTAACGATTTGAACCCAGAACTATTTTCTTAACACTTTTCATTAAGGAAACAAACACACAACAGTCCACGGCGAAGTTTATATTATTTATGGAAAAAGTAATTTATTTGAGGTTAAGTTAGAATTACACATTTTATTAGCAAAATCAATAACGTCCACCAAAATATTTAAACTTTTTGTGCTTCACTGAGCACGTTGCTTGCAAATGTCAACTTCTATTGCCCATAAATCAGCTTATATATTTGTTTCTTACAAAAACCAAATGTGCAGTTATTTGCTTTGATATATTCTTAATCGAAAGTTACTAACAAAAACCATTATTATTGTTGGTGAAAAATATCATGTTTGGCCAAGATTTCGGCTCAAATTACCCACTGTGCAATGGAGCACTTTCTTTATCATTGTCCAACCATTGTTGACTCAGTCAAAATCCCGTTATTTTGAGGATGACACCTTGCCGGACATTGCCCACCTTATAGGTATTGTTTGGAAAAGCTTGAGGAACTAAGTAAATGATAGTGAGTTTTTATATACATAGTTTGAGATCGCTTTTAACTCACATAAGAGAGTACAACAGGCCTATGCTGACTTATGTGTATGTCCCCTCACGTAAACCTAACCTAACCCAATATAAGGATATAGCTGAAAATTACAAATTCACTTACCGTTTAAAGTCCATGAATAAACCAATCCTCTGGTAGGCGTAGCATGACAAAAAAACTCAGCAAAATCTCCTTCCACTATTGTTTGACTTTGAGGTAAGGTCAAGAATCTGGATGAAGATTCGGCCAAACAAAATGCTAAAAGAGAAGAAAGAGAAAATGTTAGCATAAAATGAACAACTATTTAATAAACATAAAAAATAAAGCAAAAGAAATGAAACGGAAAAAGGTGTAAAAATCGTTTTGCCTTAAATAAAAATTCTGAGAGCAAATAATTATTTTATGGCAATCACACGTTACGTTACGCGTTTTAAGGTGGGCTGCAATCAGCGTCGACAACATCTACACAACACACAGCATCCATCTACTCAACATCAACATCTCTGCAAAATCTTTAACATCATGGTCATCATCATTATCATCAAAAAAACAAAAAAAAAAACATTTTTCGAAAGAAAACGTTGTTGTAAATGTTTTTAGATGCTGTTGATGTTCATCATCTTGATTTTTGTTAAGTGGAGCTTGGTATTACAGCTATTAAACGAGGGCAGTTTGAAAATTGTGTCTAATTTTTATATGTTGTATGGGAAGCTTTTTATGCAACAAATGCATATATTATGATACTTAATTATATATTATATTATATTATAATTATATATTATATATATATATATTAGAAGGATATTTTTTAAACTAATATTTTACAGTTCACAAATTCGAAATTTTCATTTTCGAAATTTTTGTAAACATTTTAAATAAACCTTTATATTTACAAATGTAGTTTGAAAAGTATACATATATTATTTTGCATTTACATTTTGATATTCGAACTTTCAAAACAAACTTTATTATTATATTTCTTGTATTCAAATTTATGACATGAGCCAAAGTTGTCATGCGACAAGTGATTTTCATTTGTATGGTACAGTAACATTTTATGAATCTTGGGTTTGAAACATGATATTATATTTAAATTTAATATTTGAAAATCACTTCGAAAATTTTTGATTATTTTTTCAATTGTATTTCGAAAGCGCTCAAAAATTGCTAGCTAGTTTTATTTGAAATTTGTATTTAGCATTTAACTGAATTGTCCTCCTAATTTTAAAATTTTCAAAAGGCGCATTAACTAATCTTCAAAATAATTCAATATTTTTTGCGTGCTGCAACAGAAAACCCGAAATATAAATAAGTTTGGTCCAAATACCCACGTTCGAAAATTCAAAATTAAGTTCGAAAATTCGAATATCTTTTAGAAATAAGAAATTTTATTATTATAAATAAAAATAGTATACTCCTCATGTTTTTAGAGTCTTAATAACACTTAAAGCAAAAACATAGCGTTAAGTGCTATTAAAATTAAACAAAAGCTCGAAAAACAGTTTGGATTTTAAAAATGTATGAAATCCTTGCACTTCCCAATAAATTTCGCTTCAGTATTAAGTTTTTAGCCATGTTCGAAAACTCGAAATTAAATTCGAAAGAAGTAATCAATTTGAATATTACAAATAAAAATAGTAGGTTTCTCATGTTTTCAGGAACTTAAAAACACTTTATGCACTTAGCGAACAAAAGTTCGAAAAATGTTACGGATTTTAAAAATGTCTCAAATCTTTGTATTTTCTGTATGAGAAAATAAAAAAAAAATATTAATAAAACTTTTACTTTAAAACTAAAATTCTGCTAAATTCGAAATTTCGATATACATACGTAAAACTTTTTTCTTTTGAAATAATTACCTTAATTACGTTTTGAGTATAAGGAATTTTCACACTTCAGGTTTTATTTTTTTTTTGAGAGAAAATTCGAAAATTTTAATATTAAAAATTAAAAAAAAAATGTACAAAAAATTTTATTTGAATTCGAAAATAATAAATTTTAAGCCTGCGTGTTTTGGTTCAATAAAAAACATAATTTTTTTATGTAATTTAGTAATTTAGAGAACTTATGCCTTTTCCTTAAAGGAAAGTTGGAAAATATTTATAAATTTTCAATATCAAATCACGACATGTCAAATCACGGTGATTTCAATAAATCAATAAAACCTAAATCATTGCTTTTGTAAATTTTACAATTTATAGCGATGGAAGTTGCATTAAAATGTTCTATTATACATTACAAAAACTTAAAATACAACAAAAACCCACTAACAAGTCAGTTATTAATACTTTACTTTTGAAATCACCCTGATTTAACTCACCGTGATTTAAATCACCGTGATTTTTAGAAAAGGACCGAGTATATCAAAAACTCTGAGCTGTACGGAATAAAATAAAAAAATCTGAGATATGCGAATGAAACAACAACAGATATAATAAAATTTAAAAATAATTTCGAAATATTTTCAGTTATTCATAACTTGTTTTAATTAATTAATTGTTTCATGTTTAAAAAAAAAACTCAAAAACTCTATCCAACAAAATGAATATGTACCTATGAATTTTCGAAATTTCTAAAAGTTCTGGACTTTCTGCGCAAATAAAGTCATAAATTTAATTAAGTTTACTATGAATTTTAAAGTTTTATTAATTTCGAATTTTCGAACATGTTCTAGTAATGAATATTTTTATTTTTTTTATTGAAAAACATAAATTTTATTATGTTTAATACTTCCTTTTTAAGTTAACATGTATTTATATATAAGTTCGAATTTGCTTACATTATATAATTTAAAACCTATTACGTTATTTTGTAAAATTAAGCAAAAGGGACTAATACATTTTTAATTTCCTACCTACTATGTATTTAAAGAAGGTAGTTGCTTTAGGTAAAAAATTTAATCCCTTTATTTTCCATTGAAAACCTTTTAAGTTCGCCTTCATTTGCCATATTTAAACGTACTTGTACTCTTAAACAGAACAATTCATCATGGCCATTGATTAAAACTCCACACACATTTAGGCATTTATGGAACATTTTTTAAGAAAACTAAAAATTTTAAAACAAAAAAGCAGCAGAAAATAAAGAAAAGAAATAACTGACTAACAAAATAACACAAATACCCAGTATGAAAAAATAAAATAAGAAAATGATGAAGAAAAAACATTCTCATACATATTGAACTATTCATGCATAAAGAATCGATTTAACCATTAACTTCTTACGGTCCTTCGGATATGAAGCATATCAACCCAATAACTAACTAACTGCCTTCCTCCTGCCCTTCCCGAATGGCTAACTGACTAGCGAGCAAACTAATTCAACATTTATGTTCATATATCCAAACTCTTGTCTACAAATATAAAAAAAGACAATAAAAAATCTGAGGCACACACAGAATCCCATACGTACTAAATACGTACAACAACGTAGGAAAAAAATTACAAACTTTAAGACACATCAAACGTAAAAAAACCAGGCAAATATTTCCCAAACAGAAAGCCAGACATACAGACAGTCCGACAACTAAACAGTCTGTTTGTGAGAAGGCCAAACATAAAGATATTTAACAGCCAACCCAACAGACAACTTTTCTGCTGTCATAAGAAACAAACAAAAAAAAAACAAGAACACGTACACATGCAACATTGGCAGGCAGGTCTTAGCCCAGCAAGAGCCAGTTTAAGTAGTCCATACATTCACGTCGGTATAACAAACCAACCAACGAACCATTCATACGCCCGAACTCTTTAAAGGAATTCACTAATTCAGCGAAATTCCCTACATCTCTTTCATCTTTATATGTATTACTCGTATTATCTGCAGTAATGTTTATTTTTTGTTCCTTCTTCTTCTGGGTTATGAAAACTTTAAGTAAAAAAAAACTAAAAATAAAATAACAAACTGCTGCTTTGAAAACAAGCGAATAAGTGAAGCAAAAAAAAAATGCACATCCCAACCAGGCATTTGGCAAAAGTACCAATAAGGAGTGGATTTGTGTGTAGGGAAAAAAAATAATGATAGGGTTTATTATGCTGACACGTCAAGTTCGACTTCAAAAAAAAGCGCACACACAAAAACCGAAATGATAAGCGTAGATATGAATTTTTAAATCAAAATGATTTTAAAATTCCGTGCTTAAGGAAAACAAAAAAAACTTTATATGTATATGTATACAAAAATGTATGTATATATGTATGCATGTATGCTTTCAAATTGTCTTCATACGCACAGTGGGCCAGTTACTAGAAGTAATAATGTGGTTGACTGTGGCGCCGGGTTACATAACTGGCCGCCTCACGCATGTATTCGAGCAGAATCCAGAATCTAGTTCTGTCAGAGAAAATCAAAAAAATGTAAGAAACAACACTAATGATTAACTCGACTGCACCCGGTTAAAAAAAACTTGTGTGGCAACACTCTATTCTTGCGAAAGCAATGAATAGTTGTTGATTTTATACCCCTTCACCAAAAATGGTAAGGGGGATATAAGTATATGTTTGCCATATCGTGTGTAATTTCCACAATATTATTAAGCGACACATAAAGTTTATACAAATATTCTGGGTCCTTGTGAATAGCAAAGACGAATAAGCGAGGTCCGTCTGTTCATCCGTCTGTTTGTACGTGAAATCGGTTTACCGAAGGTCCCAAAAAAGCTAGAGACTTCGGTATTAGACTGCTGTATCAGAACTGGTACGAAATACAAAGATTGATTGGTATTAAAAGTTAGCAAAATAGAAAACACGTTTTCAGAGCTGGAAAGTTTAAGATTTTTTTGCATATAAAAGTAACTAGTTGAAACTAGTTTTTTTTTAATTTAATTTAAACCTATTTTTAACACCCAAGAAACTTATTATGCATAAATGCATATAGACAACGCTAAACCACCAGCAAATAAATTAGTATAAACTTCTGACAATATGTCGAATAATAAGTTTCTTGGGTGTTAAAAATAGTATCAAAATATTTTATTATTATTATTTTATTATTTATTTATTAAAAATCAAAATAAATAAAAAAAAACGATTCCAGGGTTAGAAAATTGTTTTTTTTTAATTTAAACCTATTTTATTATTTATTTATTAAAAATCAAAATAAATAAAAAAATGATTCCAGGGTTGGAAAATTGAATTTTTTTTTTGGTATATAACAGCAGTAACCTACTAAAAAAACTTTTTTATTTTTCTCTATAAATTAAACATATTTTATATTAGGGGCCAATTTCACCAACTCTATTTAAAATGTCGATTTTCATTAATTTTTGCATGGAAAAATGACTTTTATATATGAATTGATATTTAAATAAGTTGGCGAAATTCGATGTAAGAGAGAAATATATTACTAAAAGAAATCACTAACAACTAATAGGATAAGTCCAGGGTTGGAAAATTAATTTTTTTTTTGTATAAATTGCCCTGGTTCAATTAAATTTTTTTCTTTCTCTTTTGAAATTAAAAATAATTGATGTTTTAGAAAGAAAAGTTCGGTGTACAAAATTAGAAAAATAAAATGCACAGCTGCAGAGTTGGAAAACGTAAACTTTTTTGGTATCTAAAAGTAAGTAAATAAAACTATTTTTTTTCTTTGTTATTTAAATACATATTATCAATATTAAAGAAAGAAAAATATTAATGTTAAAAATCAGAAAAATTAAATTATAAAAAAATATAGTTTCAGGGGTTGGAAAATTGAAACTTTTTGGCTGTATAAAATTATATAAATATCTATTTTCTTTATATGAAAATCTAATTTTACTACAAATGAAGGTGTGTAATTAATCTAGGTTGCTTGCAGATGTATTAATACATAAATTTCTATAATTTCTGAACGAGCCATCTGATTGATTAGAGAATTTCATATAGCATTTAAGAAGGTGTCACAAAGCTTGAGCCTGGAATTTGGATTATAAATATATCTTGAAAAGAGTCAGAGCCACATAAACCCAAAGTGAGCCACCTCGGATTAATAAAAAAAATTCAAACCAATGCCAAACTGATGTTTTTGATCTGATGAAAAAGATTTTTTGCAAGTAGATTTTTCTATCAAAGAGCTAAAAAGTCTGCTAAAGTTATTAGTTTTCACTTACAGTTTAGGAAATATTCGAGAAAAAAAAACAAAAATTTTGAATTTGTTACCAACCTTGGTGTACTGTTCTGCTAATGGAGAAGACAAATCTTGTTTGATTTGGGAAAAGGAACTTATTAAGGATTCAAAACAAAATTTGTATTTTGAAACAAGCATTTGGTATCAAAAAAAAAATTAACTAACACGTTATAAGCAATTTAAATTAAAATTTTGAAAAGTCGATTTTTCTGGATTTTTTTTTTGAAGAAAGTGTTAGTTATTTCACTATCATAAAAAATTTTTGCGAAAATACCAACTCTATATTTATATTTATTTAAAAGGCTAGACTATAAGAAATATTACAAAGAAATTTCTTGTTAAAAATTTTCATTATTGAAGGAACCAGATTTCGAAATTGAACTTTTTTGTTAGAAATATCAAAATTTAGGCATTTTTTCTCAAATTCCAAAGCTGGAACCAACAAAATTTATCATGCCACCTTAAACCAAGATATGTTTTCAAATATTTCCAAAAATCGTATATGCGTTCTGTGAAAAATTAGAGAAAACCAGCAAAAATACTGAAAATCCCAATTTTGGGATTTTAAGAATTTGTTTTGGGAATTGCCGGGAACTCAAAAACAAATTCTTTCTGTACATTAACAAGTGATGTGCAAATGTCGTAATTTTATGATGCCACGTGTGAATCACGCTGGATTCAGCTTACCTCTAAATAATCAATTTCAATATATGTATTTTTAATAAAAAAAAAACACTTTATTGAATAAGTAAAATTATAATTAAAGATTATTGGTGCATTAACAAATGTTAAACTTTAATTGTAAAAATTGTAGATGTATTTTATGCATGAGCATGCGTCTTAGTGAAAATATTCAGTATCATTCGTGCGTAATAGTTCGTGAGTAAGACATTTGTCTGAGTGAGCGTGCCTGATCGTGATAAGTTGTACATCCCTCGTGCGTGCTTAAGAATATTTCATACGTGAGTGTGCGTAATCGTGAAAATATTCCAGATCATTAGTGCGTAAAAGTGCGGGAGTAAAATATTTTTCTGCGTTAGCGTACGTGATCGTCATAAGTTGTGCATCCCTCGTGAGTGATTAAGAATATGTCATACGTGAGTGTGCATGATTGTGAAAATATTCCAGATCATTCGTGCGTAAAAGTGTGTGTGTAAGAGACTCTGTCTTCTTGGTAAACTATTCATATTTATTTATTTATTTATTTTTAATTATTAATTGTAAATAAATTTACAAATTAAGATTCCTAAATGATTACATTTATCACAGTTAAGTTTTCAGATCTGACATACATATGTCAATGGAACCTCTAAAAAAAATACCTCACATTCGTAATATTAAACTTTTATTTTGCAGATTAATATTTCTTTCAAAGAAAATGATTTTTAATAATTTTTCTTTGCAAGAAGTTGCTTTCTAAAGTACAAAGTCCTTGTGAAATTTTAAGTAATTGACCATGTTTCTGCTATGCGTTTTATCTCTTATAAAAAAAATGATATAAAAGAATTTGGAAAGAAAAAAATCTAACAACTTTGTTTAACAACAAATTTGCTACTCGTACTTTAATTAAAAATAAAAATGAAAAGTAGTAGTAAAGAATATTAAGTTCTTTGCTTAAATATCCTTTTGAAAATCAAATGAAAAAAAAAAACGTTTTTTTCCTCTTTATTTTTGGAGTTTCTTTGGTAACAAACAAATGTTTGCTCATCTCTGCTTAAATAGAGAAAAAAATCATGCTATGGCCATTTACTTATTAACTTTTTTATTTGTTAAGTACACATTCATACATATTTGTTTGGAAAGATAGAATCGAAAAGCAAAAAAGCAGCAAACTACCCTGTTTAATGAAAATTTATAAAAAAATGGAAAAATAGATATGAGAGCACATATAGTGAAGTCGTCATAATTATCTTGTTAAAAATTATGATCTTATAGTTTTTGTTTTATACTTAAGACACATGCACAAGCAAAAAGGAACCTATCGGAACTATTCGCAATTAATACTGACTGACACTTGAATTACCTTCTATTTCACTAACTATTTTCACCGATATCTTAGGCGTTAGTTAAATGTCCCACTATGCACTACTTAGCTTAAAGTTAACTTTATTTAAGTCAGCTGGTAGTCAGTACACTTATAATTTTGCTGGGTTTCGAACCATGTATCATCACACGTTGTATAATAAACGCGCTACCACCCAGCTAACACTCATTTTAGATGTTACCTTAGCTAGTGATTTTCCCACAGGGAAGCTACACACTACACTACACTTTTCAAGTAGTTTTACGCATAATAAATTTGACTATAGAAATGTGTTTTCCTTCTTTCCTTGTACATACTCGTACATACATATGTGTGTATACATACATATGTATATAAGTACATACATATTTCTAATTTTTTTTCTACTTTTTTTTCTATTTGGTTCCCGTAGGTGTAATTTGCTCTTACACAAATTCTGTTAGTCCTTTGTTAAAATTGTTACAATTCAATTTTCATGGTCTACAGGATTTGTATAGTGCAAATTACCTTTCAATGAGTTTTACTTCAGATTTATATTTTCATCATTATGAGTTCTTTTATCGAATTTGTTCACAAGTTCACAAGTATTTCCACATTATAATTCAATTGTTTGGCATACAAAATATAGCTCATTATAATCTCAAGTACCTTCGAAAAAAAAACCAGCAGATTATTACTTCTATTATTTCTATAATACGAGATGTGTAAATAATTGGCGGCAGGGATGGAAAAGTTGGTACAATTGTACCATTTTTAGCACTATTTGAATGCCAAAAGTATTGAAGCACCCCAATGACCAATTGAGCACTATTGAATTTTTTTTCTATTACATATATTATATGCCAAAAATAGCATTAAAAATATTGAATCTATTCATAACCAGTTTCGAGCGCTAATTGATGTAGAAGTTATTAAGTTCTTAAGAGACGACAACGTGTATATATATGTATCTTTTGCTCAAAGGTATTAGAAATGTAAAATTAAGTAAATGAACCGATGTTTTCCGATATTTCAAGAATTGTTAGAGGAATGTTCTATACTCCAAATTCATCTGCAAATCTTGAAAGTAAATTTTCGTACCAAGGAGACAAAAGGCAAGACTATTTCGATCGACTGTCTCCAGTTGAATCAAAACAAAGGATGGAAAAGTATATCCTAAATGTTACTTTCATATTCGGATCTCAGGAACTAATAGTTCCTTTGTACCTTTTGACATAGTGTTAATTAATATTATATTAAAAATATATATAATAATATAATATAAAAATATATAATAAAAAGTTAAAAAAATTAAAAATAAAGAATTTGGTACAATTTTATTCAAAAAAGTACAATTTTTCTTGAAAATTAGTACAATTTGTAAATCTGATTTCGCATCACTGATTGGCGGGCGGCATGAGTTCACAGCTCTGTAGAAAACGAGAGAGGGATATACATACATATAGTATGAAATATAAATATGTGAATACAGTAGTTTTGATTTAGCTGCCTTTTGTTTAAGTGCACTTTGGACTTAACTGCCTAAAAGTTATAATAACCCCTAAGAAAATCATAATTTAATAACTATTCAATGCTTTCTTGAGTGAAGAATGTTTGTCCACAATTAAATGAACACGCATACAAATATTTAATATACAAATATACAAACATAAATATATAAACATACATACTTACGTTATACTTGAAATTAATTGTTTTTTCCATTTCTTTGCTGATATGCATTTTTGTCCACAACACTGTGCACAAACATGCATACCTAAATATAAATACACTTCAACTTTATTGCCCTAGATTTTATTGCCGAAATATGATTTTCCAAAGAACCCCAAAATCAATAAACTTGAAGTGGATCAATAAATTTTAATCGTGAGAAATTACGAAATAGAATATAATATTAATAAGCATTTTTTGGTATTTGATTTTTGTATTTAATATTAAGAATTTTTAGTTTTAAGTCAGTCTTAAGAAAGATTCAAAATAAACCAAATCTATTAAAGAAAGGTAAAAATTTGTTTTTTTTATTTTTCTGAAATATCAAACACAAAAGTGGCGCAGTCGGTAGGATACCACAAAAAGGATTATTTTTAAAAAGATTAAAAAATCCTTTTATTTATTTTTATAAATTAAGTGGTATTCTGCGTAAAACAAACGTGAACTTAATTCAACAAAGAAGTTGAAAATAAGTAAAACAAACGTGAACTTAATTCAACAAAGAAGTTGAAAATAAGTAAAACAAACGTGAACTTAATTCAACAAAGAAGTTGAAAATAAGTAAAACAAACGTGAACTTAATTCAACAAAGAAGTTGAAAATTAGTGAAAAAGTGAACTTAATTCAACAAAGAAGTTGAAAATAAGTGAAAAAGTGAACTTAATTCAACAAAGAAGTCGAAAAAAAGGGTGAATTTAATAACTAAACCCAACAAAAGAAATTGACGAAGTGACTCCTATTTTTAAACAAAAAGAAGATTATCACAAAAATTAACAATTGCAAAAAGTGGCTGATCAAAATCAAAACCCGTTGAAAAAGAAGATACACTACAAGAGACATTAACAATTACAAAAGTGGCTGATCAAAATAAAATAAAAAAAAAAAACTGTTGAAAGAGAAGATATACTACAAGAGACATTAACAAATTGCAAGGAAGAAACCGATCAAATTCACACCAACAAATACTGATCTGAGGGACGAAATTTTTCGAAGCAAACTACACCAAGAAGACTCATCCATATCTACAAGTAAAATTAGACGTAAGATTTCTTTAAATAAATTTTTTTTTTACACACATATATATATATATATATACATACAAATATAATTATCGATATCTATCAAAATGGCTAACCCGCAAGAAAACATTATTACAATTAACCCCCTAAAATATTTAAATAATCTGCCTGACTTTAATGGAGAGAGGCGAGATTTACAAAATTTTTTAACGCTAGTAGATAGAATACACCCTCTTTTACAGACATATGACCAGTTGTCACAATTGCTTTTTTCGGACGTAATTAAGAGTAAGTTTAAAGGAAAAGCTAGGCAAGCCATTGAGATTAATTGCCACGCCACATCCTGGTTAGAAATAAAAGGCGTTCTCCTTAATAATTTTGGGGACAGGTCATCTCTTGATGAAATTTATGACGAACTTAGGGCCGTAACATTTAGAGTAAACACGTTAGAGTTTTATAACGACATCAAAGAAAAATTACATAGACTTAATAATAAAACACTTAATATTCTTGGCGAGGGCCAAGCTACAAATCAAAGTGCAGAAAATAACAAACGCACGGCCTTGAATCTTTTCAAAAGTAAGATTCCCGAGCCCATGAAAACAATTTTATTTTGTAGAAATCCTGACAGTTTAGAAAACGCCATGGAAATTTTGTTCCAAGCAGGTCATGCATATACAGGATACGATAACACTTTAGGAAATTATAAAAGAAACCCAACAAGACACAATAATATACAAGAGGCACAAAATTGGGGTTACAACCAACCTAAATCTATGAAAAACACAAAACAACATTCACAAAGTCTTCCACAGAATTCACGGTACCAAAACCCACAATACCAACAAGACAATTTTCCTCAAAATTCACGATACTCAACACAACGTTTTCATAACCCACGATACCAACAACAGGACAACTTTCAACAAAATTCACGGTACTCATCTCAACGTTTTCAAAATTCACAACAACAATTAGAAAATTCGCGACAACGGTTCCAAGCTTCACAGACTCAACAGCTAAGGTTTCCGCAACAAACACAAAATACAGGAAATTTTTCACAAAACACACGATACCCGACCCAACAACAATACCAAAATTTCCAAAACCCACAACAACGACAACCACCTCTTGAACCAATGGACATAAACAAACACGAATTAACTGTAGAAAATTTTCCGCCATCAGCCTCGGATACCTTCCACATATAGAAATTAAAACTAAGTTAGGACATATAAAACTAATTATCGACACAGGTGCAACAAACTCAATTCTGAATCCAGGCATTTGTCACCCTAAATGGTTGTACAAAACAAACCCTATCCTTGTAAAAACTATACTTAATACAATACAATTGAATCAAAAAGCTAGAATAAAAACTTTTCATGAATTCGGTAAAAAACTTGACTTTATTGAATTTTTTATATTAAAATTTCACGATTATTATGACGGATTAGTAGGAAATGACCTACTAATACCACTAGAAGCCTGTATAAACTATAAAAATAAAACTATCCAGTTTGGGGACGTGACTCTACCTCTATTGGAAGGAAACTATAAAAACAAACAAAAAGAACATCAGAATAAAGATGAAGAGGATCATGAACATCAGGAACACAAAAACAAAGGAGAAGACGATGTTGTCAATAAAAGTAAGGAAGAAGAAAACCAAAACTTAGAAACTATATATTTTCAAGAATTATTAAAAGATAAAGAAATACCATTAGAAAAACAAATACGAACTGATCACTTAAACTGCGAAGAAAGAGTATGTCTACTAAAACTTATAAAAAAATATTCGGATATATTTTACCAAGAAAATTCAAAACTTACCTTTACATCCGCTATAAAACATAATATACGTACTGTTAATGATGTCCCAATATTTACCAAATCTTATCGATATCCATATATACATAAGGAAGAAGTAAAAGAACAAATTCAACAAATGCTTAAAGATAAAATAATTAGACCCAGCAAATCCCCCTACTCAGCACCTATATGGATCGTACCTAAGAAGGCCGATGCCAGTAACAAAGCCAAATGGAGACTTGTCATAGACTACCGCAAACTAAACGAAGTAACGGTGGATGACAAATACCCAATTCCGAACATTGATGAAATACTAGATAAACTGGGCAGATGCCAGTATTTCACTACCCTTGATTTAGCCAAGGGATTTCATCAAATTGAAATTGCGGAAGAGGACATTCACAAAACTGCTTTCAATGTGGAAAGTGGACACTATGAGTTTTTACGAATGCCGTTTGGACTGAAGACAGCTCCAGCGACATTCCAAAGGCTTATGAATACAGTCCTAAGTGAATATATAAATAAGATATGTCTAGTTTATTTAGACGATATCATAATTTTTTCTACGTCTTTGCAGGAACATTTGAATTCCATTAGTCTAGTTTTTAATAGGTTGAGGGAGGCTAATTTGAAAATCCAACTTGATAAATCCGAATTTTTAAAAAGAGAAACAGAATTTCTGGGACATATTGTGACTCGAGACGGAATAAAACCAAACCCTAAAAAAATTGAATGTGTAAAAAACCTTCCCATTCCGAAGACCCCAAAACAGATAAAACAATTCCTAGGCCTAACCGGCTATTATAGGAAATTCATCAAGGACTATTCTCTGATAGCGAAACCAATGACTAGGTACTTGAAAAAAGACACTAAAATAAACACATCCGATCCGCAATACCAAGAAAGTTTTAATACACTCAAGACCTTACTAATAAATGAACCCATCTTAACATACCCAGATTTCTCAAAAAAATTTACCGTTACTACAGACGCCAGTAACTTCGCCCTAGGCGCAGTACTATCACAAGATAATCATCCGATCTGCTTTGCAAGCCGTACACTTAACGAACACGAATGCAACTACAGCACCATAGAAAAAGAACTTTTGGCGATTATTTGGGCCACCAAATACTTCAGACCTTATATTTTCGGGAGAAAATTTATAATAGAGACCGACCATAAACCATTGACTTGGTTATTTTCAATTAAAGAACCCAATTCAAAGCTTGTTAGATGGAGGCTTAAGCTTTCCGAATTTGACTACGAAATCAGGTACAAAAAAGGAACGAAAAATAGCAACGCGGATGCTTTGTCAAGAATTGAACCTGCATCAATTAATATAAATGTACTGGAAACCAATCCAAACACTATAAAGGAAACTTACAATCCCATAAATATTTTCAAAAACCAAATAATCATAAAACAAATTGCATCAGGGTCTTTAAAAATAAAAAATAGGTCAATTTTCAAAAACAATAGAAAAATTATCTATCTTAAGAATTTGGATAGAGAAACATCAATTACATTACTAAAGAACCACTTCAACTCTGCTCAATTGAACGCGATTCTGTTAAATAACGAGTTTTACGATGTTCTGAGGGATACCTATGAAACATTATTCTCCAATAACGAAAAATTTAGGATCGTGAGATGCTTCAACTTCTTGGAAGACGTGGAGGATGAAAATAAACTAACCGAATGTATAGAAAAGGAACATTTAGATAAGAACCATAGGGGTATTCAGGCGGTGTACGAAGAATTAAAAGCACAAATTTATAACCCAAAATTAAAATTGAGAATTACACAGTTTATTAATAATTGTGAAGTTTGCAATGTGGAGAAATACGATAGGAAACCACCGAAATTGCCATACAAGATTACCGAGACACCCTCAAAGCCTCGCGAAATAATACATATAGATGTTTTTTATACGCTAGAAAAACAACTCTTTATGACACTCATCGACAAGTTTACAAAATTTGCAGTTGCTTACAAAATTAATGGACGTACATGGACGGAGTTCAAAACTAAACTGCTGCAGTACATCAACTCATACGGAAAAATTGAAAAAATAATAGTCGACAATGAATTAGGATTTAAAGCTATACCAATACAACAATTTTTGAACGAGGAAAACATTGTCATACACTACACATCAAACAGTAATCATAACTCCAACGCAGATATTGAGCGACTTCATAATACAATAAACGAGCACATGCGACTTCTAAGACATGACAAAAGGAGTAAAACTGAAACCGTTGAAGAAAAAATATTGCGTATAATAGGTTTTTATAATAACACCATTCACGGTACTACAAAAATTAAGCCAATCGATTTCTTGAATGGAAAGGTACACGAAGACAGATACGATACAATACGTGAATTGATTGTAAGTAAGAAAGAAAAATATATAAGTAAATTAAATAAGGACAGATTTGATGTAGAATTGAACGAAGGAACTAATTATATTAAAGAAATTAGAGGAGGCAAAAACCATAGAAAATATAGAAAAGTAGACACTAATAAAATAGACGAGGATCATGTAGTAGACAAGAAAACAGGGTTAAAATATTACAAAGCACACATTAAACAAAAGAAACAATACCAAACTTCTTAAATGAATATGTGTAATTTCAGATGAACTACTTACTACTGCTGGCATTAATATCGACCGTTAACACTCAAACAATTGACATACAGGACCTTACAAATAACAATGGGTATATACCAATTAAGATCGACGAGAAAAAGGTGATTGAACATTACAACAAAATATTACATGTTGTGAACCTAACATCATATGATGACACATTATCATTACTACATGGCAACATACTTTCACTAAATTTTAGTACAACAGAAAACAAACCACTATTAGAGAGTGTATACAAAAATTTTGCTATAGTTGAAAGAAAAATAGAAAACTTGAATCCACATTTTAGGCGAAAACGAGGACTAATAAACATTTTAGGGAAAGGACTGAAAATCGTCGCTGGAACCATGGATAACGAGGACAAAATAGAAATTAGAAACTCATTAAAAACAATATACGAAAATGAAAAGACTCTAACAAACACCATTAACAATCTTACAATAGTAAATGACCTAATCTCTTCTCAAATCCAGAATATTACTAGCCACATAAACATGAAACAGATACAAATAGGACGTTATATAAATAAGCTGAAGGATTTCCTACAAAATAAGATAACAAATATAGAAGACGAAATTACATTCCTAGAACATATTTACCAAATAAATAATGATATTTCACTTTTGCGCGACCATATAGATGACATCGGACAGATAATGTTCTCTTGCAAACTGGGTATAATTCCCTCAGACATACTTACTAAAACAGAACTTGACTTAATAAATGATTTTGACAGTTATACGAATGCTAAAGTGGCCGTAGCAGTACAAGACAATAACATTATACTTATTCTCCAAATACCCCAATATTCGAAGAATATTCTGTCGAGGATAATATTCGAACCAATCCCAAATATAAATAACAAATCTATTAATTTAAGTACATATGAAATATTTGTAGATTCAAAAAACAATATTTTCGACACTAACATTAAGGAAAATTTAGAAAAGAACTTAGTTCAATTATCAGACGAATGTTTACTGAGCATTATAAACTTCGAAGAAGCACACTGCAATATGCAGAAGACGATTGAAACAAAAATATCAGAAATTACCGAAGGAATACTTATATTTAAGAATTTTTATTCAAAGATAGAACATAATTGTAACAAAATAAACATTAAGTTGAAAGGAAATTTTTTGATAAAGTTTGAAAATTGTGAAGTCAAAACACTTAACAAAACATTTTCTAATATAAAAATAAAAATTTATGACAAATTTATTTTACCAAATTTCATTACAAAAATTAAAGAAAAAACTCTGAACAATATGGCTAACTTAAAGTTGGAAACGTTATATTTAGAACAAGTTAAACATGAAAATTCAATTCAAAAAATTATTAATCAAAATGTGTACTCAAATTTACTAAATGTAAGCATTAATACAATAATTATAATTACAATAATTTTATTAACAATATTCTTCCTACGTAACATAAGACATAAAATGTCCATATTACATGTTTCGTCGGAGCCTCACTCTAACGATGGGGGAGTTATAATAACCCCTAAGAAAATCATAATTTAATAACTATTCAATGCTTTCTTGAGTGAAGAATGTTTGTCCACAATTAAATGAACACGCATACAAATATTTAATATACAAATATACAAACATAAATATATAAACATACATACTTACGTTATACTTGAAATTAATTGTTTTTTCCATTTCTTTGCTGATATGCATTTTTGTCCACAACACTGTGCACAAACATGCATACCTAAATATAAATACACTTCAACTTTATTGCCCTAGATTTTATTGCCGAAATATGATTTTCCAAAGAACCCCAAAATCAATAAACTTGAAGTGGATCAATAAATTTTAATCGTGAGAAATTACGAAATAGAATATAATATTAATAAGCATTTTTTGGTATTTGATTTTTGTATTTAATATTAAGAATTTTTAGTTTTAAGTCAGTCTTAAGAAAGATTCAAAATAAACCAAATCTATTAAAGAAAGGTAAAAATTTGTTTTTTTTATTTTTCTGAAATATCAAACACAAAAGTCCTAAACTGATAAATTTCTGCCACTGTTCTTTAAAATCCCATACAAATTCATTTTTTAAGTGCACTTTCTGTACCTGCACATTTAAGATAAGTGCCCTAAAATTTTGGTAATTTTAAAAGATGTTCATACAAAAAATCAACGCTAGCTGCACATTGAATTAACTGCACAAAATATATTTTTTCTGTAATTATTGTTCAAAATCCTTTTTTAAGTGCACTTTGTATACCTGCGCATTTAACATATTTTTTGGCAGTTTTAAATTATTCTCATATAAAAATTTTAAGTTAGCTGCACACATTAAATAAATGTTGCTACATAAGTATGCAACCATGTATGTGTATAAAACTGAAGTCAAAAATTGTATACCTGCACATTTAGACAGGTAAGTGCATTTAAGATAACAGCATTTTTGACTTATCTGCACAAAAAGTCGTGCAAAGTTGATTGTGCAGCTAAGTCAAAATTACTGTATACAACTAGAGCTATGGGGCACGTTTTGAGATTTATTTAACAATTTTAAATGTTTAAGTTAATTACTTGGCTTCTTAATTTTAATTCTGTGCTTATCATGAATTGATTGAAAAATATTTTTTTTTTGAGTAAAACACATGCAAATTGCACTAAATTTTGACAATGGCACCAAAAGCACGCAGCTATACCCGTTTCACCCAACAACAACAAAAAATTATAAATAATAAAAATAATAAAATAATAATAAAATTAAAAATAAAAAAAATATAATTAAAATATAATCAATTTCAATGTACTTTTAATAAAAAAAAATATTTTACTGAATAAGTAAAATAATAATTTGATACAATTAGTGCTTTAACAAATCGTCGTTCGCAAGTTATTGTGTTCTATACCGCAAAATATAAAAAAATTTAGTTAAGATTGATTTTTAGGAAAACTTTTAGAGATCTGTCGGTCTGTGTAATCAGTTTGTTCTTATTGTTTATGGTTTTCGATATATGAGACACTGACTTTGTGCTATACAACTCTTTAGTGACAAGCTTCGTAATCTATATGCAAAAACTCGTGCATATTGAACAAAAACGCACCAAAAATACTAAATATAAAAAAATAATTTTTTATTTTGTTCTATATGAAAGACTAAATAAAGTTTGTACTAATTTGGATCTCTTTGCATTATTTGTTTTTGTTTTATTTATTTGTTGTGACTTCACATTGCATTTGGCAAATGAAATGAAACAAAAAAGAAAACAAAAAAACAATGACAAACATTCAGTATGCAAGAGCCGTTAATTTTCAATTAGGTCCCGGTGTTTTCTTATTGATTATATCAATGAAATGTTATTGTTACTAAAGGCGGTTTCAGACTATAATACAAGTATTAATACTTTTGACGAAAATGCTTCCCCGATCTAATTTCTGTTTAAAAAATTTCAAAAAACAATAATAACTCAACATGTCAGAGTTGCATTTTCCACAAAAGTATTAATACTTGTATTATAGTCTGAAACGGCTTTAAGTAACTACACTGAAAAAACAGTTTTACATAAATTCAACGAACTCGCATTCATTGATTTAAATTTATTGAAATTCAACGTATTATACGTTGTTTCAAAAAAATATTCCTTGAAATTCAAAGTAAAATTTTATGTAGATATGAACTGAATGTTGAAACCATTCCTTGATATTATTCGTTGAATTTAACAACGAACTAGTTTATTGATTTAACGTATAATACGTTGAATTTAAGGAACACTTTCTTTCTTATATAAATAAAAGAAAAAAGTTTAGTAAATTTCAAGAAAGCGTACCTTGATTCAAGGAACATGTTCATTGATGTTAAGTAATGTACGTTGAATTTGACTTCAAGAAAAAGAAGAAGATGTTTCATTCAATGAACGAGTACTTTGATTCAAGGAACCACCATTTGAATTTTTGTTTTACTTGGTTCAATTCAACGAACTAGTTCCTTGTTTTATAATGGGGATAAAACATAATGAAAAGAAAAAATTAACAAAGAGCAATCAGTTGTTGTTCTTCGTTTAACAAATAAGTTTGTGCGCAATTAAAAAAGAAAGTTTGAAATAAAAAAGTGCCAAAAAGTAAGTTAATAATTAAGAAGTGATTATTATTAATTTTCATTGCAAAAAGAAATATGGTTTTATAATATCCCGAACATCAGGAACTTGCTGAATTACTTCAAAGTTGGAAAATCAGTTCCAGATGCACTTACTCCTGACGTTATTGGTTACAATTCTCAAGTTTTATATAAGTAATTATTTTGCATGCTATTTAGATGGTATAATTTTATACATGTTTATATATGTTAATTTTAAAGATTCAAGAAGCAACGCAGAGGTTTGCTGCGTTAGAAACCTCAAATTTGAGTGCAGAGGGATTCAATAGCACTTGGCAGGCATGCAGCAATTCCGGAATTAATGAAGTAAACCAAGCTTCCACTTTAGCCGAAGTTTTTAAAAGATGGCCTGAGTATAAGAAACCGAGTAGATTTCGATATGTGAGTATACAAATCTTTACTGTTTTATACTTTAGTATTTATTGCAAAATAAATATTTATAACTATATTTCAGATTGACAAGGACTTTGGCGTTACTTTTGGGAACAGTGAAGGAGTTTTCTTTAACTTTAATAAGGCGGTAAATTTTTATGTAAATACATACTTACATATACAATATAAATTATTTCTTATTATATAAACTTTTAAATAAAATACTCAATTTAATATGAACTTGTGTATTATTATATTTATTAAAGTGAAATTTTGAATGTATAGGTGCATTGGTTCAAGGAATAAATTCATAAAAATCAATGAATGTGTTCATTGTGTCAAGGAATAGGTTCTTTAAATTCAAGGAACTATTTCATTAAATTCAAAGTATGTATACGTTGATTCAAGGAACATATTGATAAAATCAATGATTGCGTTCATTCAAGTCAAGGAATAGGTTCCTTAAATTCAAGGAACTATTTCGTTAAATTCAACGTATAAATATATAGGTTTAATGAATTTACGTAAGGTTTCAACGTATGGATTCTTAACTTCAACGAACGGGTACGTTGAATTCAACAAGCCAGTGATTAGCATACGTTGAATTCAATGAACATGTTTCTTAGGTGAAAAATAAGGAATAAATTCGTTGAATCAACGAATTTTTTCGTTGAATTTATGTACCTTTTTGGCTCAGTGTAGTCTTGTTTTGTTGTAAAATAACCTTCGCTTAGAAATTACTGATTTCTTCATATTTTCTTTGTTATCAGTTGCTCGGTTTTGCCCAAAATTAATGTGCTGTGTCAAAATATAAAATTTCTGTTAAAAAACGAAACATTTTACTAATCGTTAATCTTTCCTCCAAATACTGACGTGATGTACTAGCTCATGCCCTTTCGTAATTCATTCACAACACTTGTGGAAGGATTGCAAAGGCGCTTGAAATGATAATACCCTGCAAAAAAATGTCTGACAATTCATCGAAACGTATTCGTCCTATGACGAATGAGTAGTGTATGATGAAAAAAGGACATATCCTGTAAATGGTTATATATTCACCATTGTGGTGATGTATAGTCGTGATCTTTTGTCAATTTAATTGGGATTTGGTCTAGTATTACAGTAAAAGGCACTGAACAAGTTCGATGTGGTTGGGTTCAGGACCTGTCAAACAGTATAAACATAATGTTCGTTGTTCCCTCCAATGGCACCGCCAAGCCACCCTGCAACCAGTCCCGTAACTATTCTTATACATTAACCTAAGGTTAACTGGTATTTATACTTTTGAAATATTAGTGCCTCTGTGGTCGAGTGGCTAGTGTGCAAGCCTGCCATTCCAGAGGTTGTTAGTTCGAGTGCCAAAAAAGATATGTTTAAAAATAAATTATAATTTCATTTGTGACAATAAAAAGAAAGTTATAAGTTTTCATTGTTACTGTTAAGTGTCGGAACAGCGTTGCCATATTTTGTTCTCAAAAACCTTCAAGTCGAACACAAAAATCTTTTTTTCTCATTAAAAATCTTTTTTTAGTGATTTTATTCAATAAACATTCATATATTAATATACATTGATTTAACTGAATTAAAATTCAAGAAAAATTCATTTTGTTTCAAATGAACTAACAAACGTAAAGGTAAATAAATAACACATAATATTTTCTGAATAGAACATGTATAAGATAAATATATGTATGCATATAATTCATACATTTGATGAAGGAAAGAAGAAAATATGTCAATACTTTAGACAAAAGTATCTTAAATAATATACTAAAAGTACCAAATATCATATTCCTAAAAATCTTATTTTTAACAAAGAAACCTTTTAGTCTTGTTAAATCTTCACATATGGTAACGCGGTGTCGGAATGACATTTTTAAATAATTTATATTAATCCACACCGATTAGGTCCCCATGAGATAGTTCAGTGACAAGTCAAAACGTGCATACAAAGTATCAATTAACGTCATCCTAGGGCATCCCCATGTAAAGGGTGTCCCAACAAGAACGGAAGATTTAAATTTTAAATAAAACACAGATATTAAAAAAAATAATCGTGAAACTTTATGATATCGTAAAGTAGACAAAATGAGGTTATGTGTGGAACAACAAATCGCGCAGATGGCCGCCGCGGCTTTGCTGGCACACACGCGATCTTTTAATGAAATTTTCAACGGCCGTTTTGCATAAATGCTGCGGTATTTTATTAATGCAGCATCCAATTTCCTCTTTTAAGGCCTGAGTCGTCGTTGGCTTATTCGCGTAAACCATCGACTTCAAAAAACCCCAAAGAAAAAGTCTAATGGTATAAAATCGCACGATCTAGGCGGCCAATTCTGGTCTCCAAAACGCGAAACAAAACGACCGGGAAATGACTGATGTAGCACTTGAATTGTTAATTTCTTCAATTCTAGGCACGAAAAAACTGGTTATCATTTCACGATACCGAACACCATTGACTGTTTCCGCTTGACCTGCGTTTGAGCGACATCATCACGTATAGCTGCGACATTTTCGGTCGATCGACCTGGTCGAAGGCGCGTTGTTGTCTTTACATCACTAACAGACCCAGTTTCGGCAAATTTATCCATTAATGTCTTTACAGTTGACTCTTTTGGAGCATTATTGTGACCCCAAATTGATCGCAAATTTGCGAACTGTTGCCGCAAAACTTTCACCATTTTGGTAAAACAATTTCACAATGAGAATGCGTTACTCATTCGTGTAGCGCTTCATTTTTACTAACCTCGTACCTTCTACTAGCAAACAATAACAATTGTTCAAATGTCAAACAATGACACTTCGAATGGCGCCAAATTTAAATCTTGCGTTCTTGTTGGGACACCCTTTACAAGTGACTGGTCCGCTTCATATGAAGTGGTAGAACTCGGACTTGGGACCGATCACGTGTCTAGTCTTGTGTTAGTTTCATTTTCTATAGGGAAACCAGGATATACTTAAAGTATTTAAAAAAGAACAGTTTTTTACATTTTGTTCTGTATGCTATAAAACAATAAGAGTTTCGTAAATAAGTGCATATAGAACAAATCGTTTTTTTAACGCTTATTACTCTTAAAATCTTTCCCAAAGACGAATTTTTTTTACAGAAAAACTCGGAATCTCGAATAGTTTTCTTGGTAAAAAGTTTGAGACAACTTTTTCGGTTCAGTTTTTTGTAACTAACAACTAAACTTTAACAGCGATTTCCCAAAAAAACATTTTTATCATATAGAACACAATAACTTGCGAACGACGAAATGTTAAACTTAAATCGTAACAATTCCAAAAAAACATTAATCATTAACTTAATTGCACCCGATCAAAAACACTTATGTGGCAACATTTTATTTTTGCTAACAGCCGTTGTTGCTTTTTACAGTTATTTTCTTTACATACATACTTCTTATACGGGATTTACACGATGACTTTTTTCCCTGCGTTTTTTTTATTGAATTCTCTTTTATGTTGCTACAACTTGGATCACCTTTGTACCCCTTTTGTCAATAAAAGTCAAAAAAAAGTGTACTTTGTTTATGACTATGACTATGCGCCAAAGATTTTAAATTTGTTACCAACCTTGGTCCAAAGAAGTCAAATCTTGTCTGATTTGGAAATGAATATTTCCTAAGCTGTAAGCAAAAACCCATAATTGTAGCAGACTTTTTAGCTCTTGGATAGAAAAATCTACTTGTAAAAAGTCTTTTTCATCAGATCAAAAACATCGTTTTGCATTAGTTTGAATTTTTCTTTAGCACAAGCTGTCCCACTTTGGGAATATGTGGTTCCAACTCTTTTTAAGATATACAGACACAATTCCAGACTTAAGCTCTGCCTTATGCCTTCTCAAATGCTGTATAAAATTTCATATTAATTGCAAAACCCGTTTAGAAACTGTAGAATTTGTTCTATGTTTTTTTTTTAACAAAATGCCCCACTGTGCGATGTACAATCTATTTAAATTTTTCCATGAAAAGTGGACGATGAGTAGTACATTTATTTTTTTTTTCTATACAATTACCCCCATCGCCCTAACTAGCTCGAGAGTGCTTCTAGAGAAGTCAAATATATGACTAATCACCAATGCCCAAACATATGTTCAGAATACACCTAGCCTCCATCTTTAATCGTTAGGGTGGTCCCTCTTACAAAAATTTTTAATTTCTAAAAAATGTTTTATTAAGAATATAAAACATATTTTTGTATTTAAATAATGCTAATTATTGTGACAATTAAAATATTTCATTCAACATTTGTTAAAGCACTAATAATCCCAATTTATTATTTTTCTTCTTTAGCAAAATATTTTTTTATTAAAAAAAAATTTAAATTGTTTATTGGAGGGTTTTAGCTGGATTCCATGCGCATTTCATTGTTTTTAATGCAGATTATCAGGGAACCCTTACCCAAAAATTTCTTGGAACAACTAGAGTTATTATGTTAAATTTCCATTTAAACAAATGAGAAATTCAACTAATATCAAAGTTTATATTCTTATTTTCAGCTCGAATTGTAGTTGTAAGAAGTTGTAACAAGTTTAAAGGTTTATTTTTCTTAAGATTTCCTATTTGTGATTTATTTTAACCGTTTGCCGGCAAATCTCAAATATTATTTAATTTACTATTAATGAAATGAAAATATTTACTTTAATACTTACTTTGCAAACTTAAAGTCATCAGACAACAAAAGGCGGTTATTAAGCAGGAGGACATTTTTGCAGACAGTTTGTTGGAGAAAATCTTAAAAAAAAATTGCTGTCTTAAATTAACGATTTTCAATTAATAATCTTTTTATTTTTTTATTACGAAAGATTTCAGTATTGATGGCAATAATCCTTTAGCATGCTCGCAAATGTTTGTGTGAGGCCTGTGTTAATATTTTCAGCAAATAATATTTTTATACCTACTACACTTAAGATAGAGTTTTTGTTTCTTACTTTAATAATTTTAGTGATTATTTGAATGTCGGTGAGTGTGTGTATGTATTTATGTATATTATATGTAGTCTATAGCAGGATTTTAATGATGCATTTTTTCTTATGCATTGCAGAGTTTGAAGAAGAGTGAGTTGGTAACTGCGTATGTTGATAACGTTTATGTGTGGCAGTCAGAGATGTTTTCCATTTATTTTCTTTTTCAATATTATTTTATTACACACACGTTTAACTGTGTTGTGGGGTTGCTTTTAATATTTGTTTAACTTAATACCTGCAGACGTAGTCTATCTAGGCTGGCATGTTTATCATTGGGATATGAATTATTTTTTTTATGCACATATAAAGTTAAACATTCGTTTATCTATTTGTTTTATTTTTTTTTATAAGGTTGTAGTATTTATTTTCACTTAATTTAATTGATATTTGTTAAATAGTTATGAAATAAAAATCCATACTCTTGCACAATTTTCCACACTTTCAAAGGCCGGCCGGTGGTGTGTTGGAATAAATAGTAGGTACATGCAACATACATAAATCGTTTTTATCTTTCCATTTAACACTGTGCGCTATGCAGCACAATGCTCACGGTTAATGCACGCACTCACTTATGCACATGCACACACACTCGCATTCGCATTCGCACTCACACTCACTCATACATATTAATAAAAGTTTGACTTTGAGTCCGCGTCCGTGTTCCTACATCGACAGCAAAGTAAAAAAGTGTTTATTTATTTTATAGATGTGTGTTGTTGGAGTTGTTGTTTTTGCTTTTTATGTTGTTTGGTGTTATAAACTTCAAAGGTAAAAATCCACACAAAAAAAATCAAGTAAATACAAGGAGTTTTACTTAAAAAAAAAGCACATTCTATCAATACCACCAACCAAGCAACAACATTTTCATTAATGTATTTTTTATTACTCGTACCATGTATTTTTATTATAGGTATGACTGCAAACAAAAACCCCAAAACAAATGTATAGCCTTTTAACAAAATTTTATTATTTTTTAACACATTTTCACATTTACTAATAATTGATTTGATGTATTTTTAAAGCACTTTTTTTAAAAACTTTAATAAAAATTCTTTATGACTCAATTGGCCGGCTTAAGTTAAAAAATTGCATTTTACTTAATCTGTGCTTTAAGAAAAAAAAGGTTTTTATTAACCAATTTTTATGCTTCTATATTTACTCCCCCATTTTTTTTAAACACAACAAAAATTTATTTTAAAACAGGCTTTTTTATTCCTCAATTTTTTTATTTATTCATGTACATAATAAACTAAATGATGCCTCTTCTTTTTATTTTTGCTTATTGTGTATTTGTGCTTCACTTGTGTATTTTTTTATTTGCTTGCCCACACAGACAGACAATTTACTAAAAGAAACCCAACGAGCCCGATAAAAACCATCCGTTAATAACAACCGTTTACCAAGAACCTATAAGGAGAACTAATAAAGGAATCAAACTGCATTCTGTTAAATCCGCTCATCACTGTGCTGTAACATATAACAGTGTTACCAAGTGCTGGAAAATTATGCCAACTATGTGCACAGCAAATATTGAAAACCTTCGCAGACAAAATGCATGAATCAAGAAAACAAGATTGCGCATTGCGCAGGTCCGTTATTTTATTTTCAGCTTGTGACGTAGACATGGAATTTTTGTTGTAAACAAAGTATATACATACATACAGTAGTTTTCCGATTTAACGAAACTTATTGTTGTCAGGCCTGTTCGTTAAAGTGAATTGTTCATTATATCCAGTACTAAATTAAAAAGGAAAAGCGTCCTGCTGTTTTATTCAAAACTCAAAGAATATGTACTCGTAGTATTTTTAATATTTTATTAAAAGAACATATGTATGTACGTTTTTTTTATTAAAATATCAGTAAAAGAAAATAGTACAATATAGTACAAAAATAATTTATTTAAAAAAACTGGTCTGTTTTTTTAAACTGATATCTTTCTCTTAATGGCATCTTCTTCAAGCTCTCCAAAGCATTAAATTTGACCTACTAATTTTGTTTTGTTGAGCCCATTTAATACAAATTTCGAAATGCTTAATGACATCTTCGTGTTTTATTTTGGGCTCTTGAATTTCAATTCCATCCAGCACTTCTTCACTTTCGTTTTGTTCATAGGGTAAAGGGCTATTTTCAATCAATCTATTCAAATTTAAATTAAAGTTTTTATAAATCTGGTCAGACAACCATGGCTTGCATTAGACTATCTTCCATAAATTTTGTTGTGAATTTCTTTGGCTTTGTATTAGAAAATGGCAATTGCGTTGCATGAGGAACCATTCCATTCTCGGGACCTCACCTTGCTTTACAGCACTTCTATTGCGATACCCAAAATGACTGTTTTCAACATTCCTTAAAAAAATTTTCCTTTGATTTTAGGATTGTACTAATGGTGGATTTATACAGCCCATATTTTTCGCATAAATCTGTTTCCCGCAGACCATTTCGATGATCATCGATAATTTTAACTTTATCCCTTAAGAACAATCAATTTCTTCTATCCATTTTGATGTTCGTAGCAAAAATTACTTCACACAACTTACTCTCATATGATATCAAACAAAACGATCAAAAGAAGATAACTAACGGTACATTTTTATTTATATTCGTTCTTAGTAACTTTCTGATAGCAATTATGTTTCTTATTTAATTTTACATTTGTTCGTTATACCGAGCACAAAGAGAATTTTGGTTCGTTATATAAGATACTCAGTAGAAAAAAATTGGATGTTCGTTAAATGCGATGTTCACTAAATCGAATGTTCGTCTAATCGGAAAACTACTGTATCAGTGTGCACACTTAATTTTTTTAAAGTCGGTAGAATCGACAAAAAAATCGGTAGATTTGAATGAAATTCGGTAGAAAATTTTTTCTATTCAGTGAAACATAAAAAATAATAATTCAAAGAAACATAAAAAATAACAAAAATATGTACTTATATAAAGATAAAGGGTAAGTGCAAGGTAAACTCCCATAAACAATGAAGCATTTCCAATAAAAAAAGTGTCATCCCCAGTTATTTACCCTTACGCTTTATATATATGTATATGCTATGCATATATAAAATAATGTACATAAGTAACAGGAATTCAGTTTTTGTACATAGGTTTTATAAAGCTACTAAAATAACTTTTATTTGGGAAACATTTGTAACTACAAAGATTATATGTAAGATCCATTTATGAATTTAAACTTTCGTGCAAAAATTATTAAATCATTAGTAGAAATAAATATTTCATCCACAAGGCACAATTCTTTGGCAAATATTAGGTTACTTATAGTTTCAGTTTTTAACCGATTTCTTTGTTCTGTTTTAATGATTTTCATGACAGAAAATGACCGCTCTGCGGCCGCACTGCCATGTGGCAAAATAGGCAATTTACATATATCGACTTAAATTACTAAATAACAATATTCGGTAGAATTGGTAGATTGTTAAATTGTTAAATTGACAAACATATTCGGTAGAATCTACCGAATATCGGTAGAGGTGTGCACACTGTACTGTATGTATATTTGTGTGTGGAATGTGCTCTCTCTCTCTCTCTCTCTCTCTCACTATCACACACTTTTTACAACAAATACACGTGCGTATTCTATGATGACGTAGATGCACAGTAAATCATTTTTTTGTACGTCTGAGTGCGCAATGTTCTTTTTTTTATTCATGGACAAAATGTAAAACTAATTTGAATAAACATTGCCAGATCTTATAATATTTTTTATTTTAATTTTTTGTTTGTTTTTTTCGTATTGTGAAATACGTGATCGTAATATTATGGCATACGTGAAATTCAAACGTGTATATAAGATTCTTTATATATATATACAGTTGAACTTCTATAATTTATAGAAACTTTAAGGCTTTGTACCATTATTTTTCTTCAAGCTAGAGAGAAATTCAAGTTAGGGAAATTCAAGTAATAGGAAAAAAATCTGCTTGCCGCTGTTGCCATACAATATGCTTCAACTTATAGAAACTTCAATTTATAGAAGTTCAAGTTATAGAAGTTCAACGGTGTTTGTAATTGAAGTCCTCTGAAACGGCTTGATTGATTTTTATGAAATTTTGTATGTGTATTCGGTAGGTCTGAGAATAAGTCATAATTTATTTATCATACCCCTAAGTGGGCTGTGCCACTCCCACGAACGAAGTATCTAATATCTTTAAAGCTATAGCAATCAGAGTATTAAAATTTGATATCTACTCTTTTGAGAGCAAGATGCGAAATACTTCAAAATATTGGTAGAATAGGGGGGGGGGGGGGGGAAGGGGCACCTCTTACACAAAGTATTTAATAATAATGTTGTACTTTGAAAGCTATAATTTCAATAGTCTTCAAATTTGGTATGGACTCTTTTGAGAGCCAAGTGTGAAGTAATTAAAAATATTGGTAGATGAGGACCGTTGGAAGGGTATATCCCCTTGCAAAGCACTTAATAATAATATTATATCTTGAAAGCTTTAAGAGCAATGTCTTCAAATTTTGTATGAGTTAATTTAGGCTTGTTGTCGCATGATTTATAAAAAGAGAACAGCAGAGGGAAAACCCCGAACACTTGCTTAAAAAAGTGGAACTTAAAAATAAAACGAAATCTAATAATATTACTATCAATAAAATCTTAAATACATATTGGTGGTGTTGCGTGAAAAGGGTTAATGTCGCACCATTTTGCATAGAATATTGGATCTTTTTGCCCAACAGCATCGATATGTATAAGTATATTTTTGCATAAATAAACGCTGAAAAACAGCACTTCAAATAAATGATTTAAATGTTGGAAACATTGTTTTAAACCTACAAAAAGGTTTATTTATTTATTTATTGAATCCCTTACATAACAAGATATACAGGTATGTGATAGAAATCGTTTTCGATTTAAAATCGACTGAAAAACGTAAAAAGTTGTGATGTACACATTTATTTCGATTTCATTCTGGTTATTCGATTTCATTTCCCATCGTGTTCTATGAAAATATTAGTAAAAAAAGATGAGATGGAAAACGAAATTTGTGTTGTTTTTGCGTTATTAAATCGAGCAAGCATGAGTTGACGATTTAGAAATTATTTTATATATAAACAAAATTTTCCTTATTGAAATTATTGAAAACACTTACCCGCCGTCGATATGACCATTTTTTCCAAGACTTTTCTATGGTTTTAAAATAAAAGTTTTTCATTATAAAACCCGGTGTTTGAAATGAAGACAAATATGCCATTCCTTACAACAATTGCTTCAGCATATCACGATCCAACGATTTTCGTTTCGCCGTCGCCGAAAATATCTTTGGCAACCTGCAGCCGGCTTCTGCATTATTGGCTTCAATTTCAGTTAGCAGCAAAAAATATAAAGGAACAAATTGATTTTTTTGTAGCCAACTGAAAATGAAACAAAGTTGAAATATGAAATCGATGCATTTTCTGTCACACCAAAAACAATTTTCTACGTTTTGAGCTTGCGATTTCATTTCAAATCGATGCGATTTCCATCACATACCTGATAGTCTTATAATTATAATGCAGGGTTTTATTGTGTACAATAAAAAAATTCGCCAATAAGTAGCACAAGAATTAACAAAAAAAAGGAGTTCTTCATCAACTGAGAACCCAAAGTTCAACCGATTACATCTAACGGCTGAGCAAACGACTTTAAATAAATGTTTAAAATTTTTTTTTAAATCTTTAAATTAACTTTGATTTTTGGTTTAAAATGTCTAATTCTTATTCATGAAATAAAGATTTTGAACTCTCGCTTAAAGCTATACACTATTGGTCCTTCTTATGCATCTCCATGGATATTTTTAATACATCTTAATAAATCTACGTCTTAAAATAAAATACCACAAACCTCACTGGAGATCCAATACCAATTATTTGAATTTTTAGCTTGGGTTTTAGCAAATACCATTTTTCATGAAATGTAAAGCAAAAAAATGTCCTTAAAAAGTAGGACTTTCGCGGATGCAAATTTTTTCCGAGGACAGAGATCCCAAAAAGAGTACAGTGTCTGGGAAAAATGGGACGGATAACAACCCTAGTTAATTTGAGAACAATTTATATAAGTATAAATTATAATTAATTCCAAACCATAACCCCCATATTAATATAAAAAAAACAAAATGAATTTGAAATCCATTTTAGAAAGATTTTGTATTAAAAATTTTAAATAAAATACATTTCCAATTCATTTTAAATGAGACATTTTTAGATTTAATTGAACTGTAGTGAATTTTAATCAGAAATGGTTTCTTATACGGGCTTAAGTTCAGTAATTTCAATTCTTATTGAATGAAATATTTTTATTAATTAATGTGAGTTTCTAAAGAAGAGAAGAAAAATTAAACTAGACTTTTTATTACCTGGTGGAAATACCGATATTTTTCTGTGCAGCCATGCACTTCGTCAGCACCCTAGTCTATCTACTTGGGCAAAAGATAGGCAAAAATAGTTAAACATACTTAGGTAGTGTGTTATAACTTCGTACTAACCTAAACAGAAAATGAAAAATGGAAAAACAGAAAATGATTAGTGATACTTACAAATATATTTACCAAAGGTAAATCAATAATTTTATACACAACAACCATTTCTCACATTCCTTTTAATTAAAAATGTACGTTAAATAGCTGATTTTAATAACAATCTCTGCCCAAGTAGATAGACTAGGGTGCTGATGAATTGCGTGGCTGCACATCGTTCACAGCACTCCCTGCCTCTATCACTCATATACCACATTCTCACACACTCACAATGGGTTAGTTATTATCAGGGACAGGGGTTTCATGCAAATGCATGTTTTTTCACTTAACTCTGATAATGGCAAGAACGAAATATCTTTACGAAACAATGAATTTGCGTAAAAAAGGCATCGATTTGTTAGTGCATATTTTTGCATATTCTGCTAAATATTCATATTTTTGCATAATTTATTCATAAATGCATATTTTTGTCTCATATTTTGATATAAATGCTGTTTTGGCAACTTTATTCGCTTGCATTGTTGTAGAATTGTGGAACGATTGTAAAAGCACACAGACCTACCAAATTTAATGAAAATTGTAATTTTGATAATTTAAAATTGTCTGCTATTAAAGCCGAAAGTAGTGAAACAATTATGCTGAAACTTGATATTGTTTTTCTAAATTATAACGGATTCAAAAACCAAATCTAATAGCTAGTATTCAATTCATTGTAATGGTTGAGTTAAATAAATATACAACACTGTATAAAAAGAATCATTTAAATTTGAGCCGATTACATCCACAGACGTTACAATGAACAAATTGATAGGACTTCAAAGGCTTGTACACGCACCTCTTGAGAAAAGAAAATATATTTATGTGTTTATTTAGTGATATGTAGATTGAAAGCTTTACTTTTGAATAATTTTTTTTAAGATATGTGCATATTTAATTGTTTTTAAGTGCATATTTTGCATTAGTGATGTCATATTTTAGGCGCCTAAAATACACCTTTTTTAAATGCATGAAGTCCCTTTCCCTGGTTATTATTTTCTGCCCTAAAAACTCTCTAGAAATAGTTTATGTGGCGAAACAACGTTCGCCACATTCACGTTTTTTGAGTATTTCTTCACAATGACTAATCGCCCAACAATTTTGGGCATTCCTTCAAAAAAAATTTAAAATGATAAATTACAAAAAAAAAAAAAAAATTAAATTAAAATTTCCCAAATTTTTGGGCAAGAATCTCAGTATAAAAAAATTGGAAGTCATTCTGATAAAAGCGATATTTTCAATTCACCAGAATAGAACGGCAAAGAGTACATAATTCTTAAAATCCCTTCCAATTCCCTGCTTGCCGTGACAATCCTACAAAAAAATTATTAGAAATTTTTTAAATTTTCATTACTTCCGGTCGCAAACTCATGACTTTTTTGGGGTGTATTTTTTTACTGGGACATGAATATGTATATTATTGTATATTTGTATACTCGTTTGTATAGCCAAAACAAATATACCATGGTATGTACCATATAATTGTAGTGTGAGCGACAGAACTAGTATAAGAGTTATTGTGTGTGCGTGCTTTTCCAAATTAAAATACAATTGAAAACAAATAACAATTGCTTATTGTATTGCTGCTGAGCAACTGTTTGATCTGTTTTTGCTCAAAAAATACATATTGTAATACAAATATATGAAAAAACCACTATTGAAACAAATACATGATGTGCAGATGTATGTGCGGACGTTCGTTATGTTATTTTGTGGCGCAGCCAAAGTATGGAGAGAGAAAGAGACAATTTTGCTCTGAGAGTAATTACAAATGCATGTGTTACATGTATCACTTACTTACATATGGAAGTGAAATGTTGCTTTCATTCATTCATTCATCAGCCAATTACATTTTTGCTCAACACATCATAAGGCACTTATGGTAAAAGCAGTTTTATGTATCTTATTTGCCTTAGAAAAACAAAAAAATAAATGTGTTGTTTTCATTTGCTCATTGCCCAACCATACAATAATTGCTTAAAAAATCAACATTTACAACTAGTAACAGAAAACGATAAATAACATATTTGTTCATACCAGAACCAAAAAACACGCAAAACTAGTGCAAACAGATCTATCTGTGCAATGCTATAATGTATGTATATGTATGTACATTAGACTGTCTCAAATATTTTTCAGTACATATTTGCTTTCCATTAAAACTTCTAAAAAATATTCTCGCTATACTTGTCATTTCTAGTTCTGAAATTTCTTTTATAAACCTTAAAAAATTATTCATTGCTAGAAAATCATGTGGAAATTTATTTAATAAAAAGTTCTTCTTATACCATAAATAATTGCATATATGGCAACACTGATTTACACTCTCATAAGCACAGGAACTCTCTCAGGTGTAAATTCTGTTACAAACGAAGCATACTACCGGTAACTTACATTAAAAAGCCGGTTCTTTACATATAAATCCAGACAACAAAAGCAACATAAAGTAAAAAAGAGATGCCAGATGGGTATGTATGTATGGTGCGCAAGGATAAAAGCGACAATTTTTTTTCTTGAGAAAAATGGTTCATATACTTTCTGGACTGCAAAGTTTTAATTTTTATATTATTAATTTAAGTATTAAAAAATAATAAGAAAGACAAATACTGAACTTAAGCCAAAAAATTATTTCTGATAAAAAATTCATTCTAGTTCAATTAAATTTTAAGATAACTCACAGTTTTAAAAAATTTTATATCACCTTTTTTCTCAAACTAAAATTTCTTTTCCATTTAAAGATTTTTCTCTCACATTCTCTGCTGCAAATAGTTCTTATTTTAAATTTCTTACTTTAAAAATTAATTTCTTTGTAAAAAAAACATATTAACATTTTTTCTTTTTTTTATGAGATTTGTGATTTTACAAAATTTGTTTCTTTGTAAAAATTTTATAAAAATTTGTGCTGGTTTTGACGATAATTCTAAAATTTTTTTAACTCTGGCAAGAAAATATGTAACACATAATGTGCCATAACCGCCTAAATAGCGTTAGCACCATAATTTTCGAACTTAATGTGTTTTACGACTATCTATTATTCATGTTTTAGACTCGGCAGTTTTTCTTGAAGCAAGTCTGACTTTATGGGAGAGAGAGGAAAGAAGAAAAAAGAGGGGTACTGACTTTCTTGTACAGAAAAGTTACTTCAATTCTCTTTTGTTATTTCATTCGCTGCATTAAAACAATAGGAAAATTGAACAAGAAACCGTCTGTGTGTAAACAATCGAGCAGTTTTAAAAGAGAATTGAAGATAATTGCTTCAAGAAAAACTGCCAAGTCTAAAACTTGACTTATTTACGATCGTAGGTAGTCAGTCGCTTTTCGCCAAGAAAAAGAAGTTCAAAAAATATGTCGCTTAAGCTATTTAGGCAGTTATGGGTCGATGTATGCAATGCATAATTATGCTCCCTTTATAAATATCTTCGAATTTCCCTTAAATATGCTCATTCCTGTTACGTTTCAGTTCTAAAGTGTAAACACGACCTCTGTTATATTTAAATCAAATAAGATTTTTGTTTCTGCTAACTTTTCGTACTGATTTGATTTAGATTCAAATATTTGATTTTTTTTCAATAATTTCTTTGAACTGATTTTTTTTTAAATTAATATTATCTTAATACCTCTTAGTTTATTAATACACTCATATAATAGTTTATCTAGCATTTTTTTGTTTAAAAATGAAACAATTTCTTCTTTTAAACAAAAGCAGGATCATATTTTTTGTTATATTTTTATTACCATTAGTATGGAATTTGTCTTGTAGCAAGTATCTTTCATGTCATTTTCATTTAAGTAAGTTCTTTTATTTTCTTTCACTTCCGAAATTTACAACAGCATCTTGGATAAACATACATTTAATGAAAACTAAAACACAGCAAAATAAAAATCTTTTTAAGGCCATTAACGTAGTTATAAAGGGGATATTAAGCAGAGTAATAATAATAATAATAATAATAATATCTGTCATGAGAATGGTAAGAGGATCTATGTACTAATTGATAACTCATGTTTTAGACTCGGCAGTTTTTCTTGAAGCAAGTCTGAGTTTATGGAGAGAGAGGAAAGAAGAGGGGTACTGACTTGCTTGTACAGAAAAGTTACTTCAATTCTCTTTTGTTATTTCATTCGCAGCATTAAAACAATAAGAAAATTTAACAAGAAACCGTCTGAGTGTAAACAAACGAGCAGTTTTAAAAGAGAATTGAAGATAACTGCTTCAAGAAAAACTGCCAAGTCTAAAACATGACTAAGGAAAAAGGAAATTGTAAGTGTATATGAGTAAATTATTTCCAAAGGTCTTATATCATCAGCTCCGTATACTAAAGGCAGTACTGACAGTACATTGTTACATAATTACTTTTGTCTAAGTTGTCTGAATACCTTCTCCGTCACTGCTCTGCTCTTGCTGATAAAAGGGCGACTACAGTAGGCATCCCATTTTTGCAAGACCTTGCAAAGATATCGGATTGCGACTTTAAAAATGATTAACGTAATCACATTAAAATCGGGAAGGAAATTTTTCTAACATTTTCTCCTAACCAGGACCCACGAGAGCTAGTTTCTCATGAAATTTAAGCTGGCAAGCTTAAAAGCCTAATTATACTTAAAAGGTCTTATAAGGCAACAACACATTTATCTTTGCGGAAATACATAAAAAGTCTTACTTCTCTTTGGTATTCACGGGAAAGTTACGGCCTGGCCCACGATGTCGACAAGAAACTATCGATCGCTTACTTATATTGCAAACAAAAACAAATTTTCTTATTTTGTTTGCAATCGTTCGATAGTTTCTTGTCGACATCGTGGGCCAGGCCGTTAGTTTCTCTTGAAGGTTAGAGTGAAAAGACACAAATCTTAGGTTTCTTTGCACCAAAAAAAAAAAAATAAAATAAAATAAAATAAAATAAAATAAAATAAAATAAAATGCGCAGAATGAATTTTATGGTTTGAATTCTTTATAACTTTTTTAATTATTATTCTTTCTTTGTTTTTTTTCAGCGTTTTGGGAAGAAGACTTGGGAAATTAATTATGAATCATTACACAATCGAACAACGTACAAAAATAATTTAATTTTATTTTTCAAACCAACACTCTATTGTGTTGACAAGCCTGCATATCGTCGTCATTTTAATGTGCGTATTGCACCCACAGCGTCAGCAATAAACCATTTGATTGCAAATTTTCGCCAATGTGGGTCTGTAAGAATCTTTTCTGGTGCCGGAAGAACACCTACCGCGCACACTGGTCAAAATATTGAACGTGTACGGGAGAGCGTGCAGCAGAGTCCAGAAAGAATGTACGTCAACAAACCAAGAACCATACTCCAACTAAAAACCAACATTCGAAATAAAATAATGGTCATTACACCCGAAGTTTCTGCGAAAATTTATGCAAAATATGCTAAAAAGAGCACGTATGTGCGAAGCTAATTGCAAAAAATTCTTCAATAATATACTGCATTTAAAAAAAAAAATTAATAATCACATAAATAAAAAGTTATAAACCATTTAAACCATATAGCTCATTCTGCGCCACCCTGTAAATGTTTGATTGAACCCTCAACTTCAAATAACATATTTTTAATGAATTTGAATAGATGTATGAATTTAAAAACAAACTCGTATTTTTTTTAATTTTAAACTTTTTTACTAAAAAGGAATATTTTCAAATAAATTCAGTAAAGTGCAACTGCGATTCGCACACGAAGTGTTCCGTACGGACACTACACATATTGTACAATACTATACGAACTTTAGCCTATATAATGGAATATCTATCTTACCTGATGCACAGTGGTCCCAAGGACAAATTTAGAGCGAAAAAAGTCGTAACTCTCTTTTAGAAGTACCTATAAGCATGAAAATTTTTATAAACAAATGACTTAGCATAGCAAGATCTTACTTTGAAAATGGGCGAATTCTATTGAGTGGGTGTGGCACTTTTCATATAACAAGTAACTGACATAAGACGTGCAAAATCATTTCATAATCACTGACATTACTCTAAATTTATTTCTGTGTTTTGTGTAGTCAAAATATGGAAATATTCACTGCAAACACAAAAAATAAGAAATAATAAAAATAAAAATACACAAAATGATAAGTTTTATGTTAATTTATAATTATCATCTGGCATTTCATATCTAGGATTCTGATAACGTCCCTTTTGGTACTAGGCTTGGTAACCTAAGGATTCGATATGAAATGGTTAGGCAAATATGAATATGACGACACAAAAAGCTGATGACCAGGGAAACCAGAAATATGCTCCAAAAAAATTGTTTTATGCGCATTCAATATGCACTAAAAACTTAAAAATATGCGCTAAAAAGTCAACAAATATGCTTTTAAAATAAAATAAATTGGTTTATTTGTAATTGAAAATATGTATATTTTTAGTTCGAAACTTCAACAAAAAAAGGAAACAAAATTAACAAAGAATAATTGTGTTTGAAATCAATGTTCCTTAAACCTTTACTCGGGGCAGAGTCCGTCACAAATAGCAAAACTGAATTTGTATTGAAACTAACGTCCGTAAAACTGCGTGTATAAGAAAAACGTATACACTACATCAAGGCTGCCCACAGAGAGAAATGAATAAGCGTATGTGTATTCATTTGTATAAAAAGCCGATTGATGTTCGGCACTCTGACGCTTCTCTGGGCAGCCTGGCACTACATGGAATATTGAAACAGAGATTTGGATGGCGAAAAATTATTTTAATAACCTTTTAACTTGTACGCATATTTACCGAGATAGCACCTTAAATTTTTTTTAATTTTAAGTTTTATTTCGAAAATGAAACTTTAATAAGTTTAAAAAAAATTTTATAATTTTTGTTTTTGGAATGGGATGTAAAATAAAAAATTCTATAAAGTGTCAAAATATGCCCGAAAGGCGTAAATTGTGCTCTAAAAATTAGAAAATATGCTAAAAATATGCGTGTAAGACTGATATATGCAAAAACATGCCTTAAAGGGTAAAATATGCAAAAATATGCACTAACAAATCGATGCCAAAATTCATAAAAAGTTCTGAAACGGATAAATATCTTGTCCCCGCAGTAATACGTCAGACAAGAAAAAACATGCAATTGCATATTTGCGGTTTCCCTGCTGATGACGAAAGCTGATGAAATTCACTTTTAAAAGTCTAACATAAATCTTAATACAGATACAATTGCACAATTAAGGAATACATTTTAATATTCATACATACTTTTTTTAAACGAAATGATAAATCAACTGGACATTCAGAATAAAAAAAATATACATACCTCTATTATATATGTATATAAATCCAACAAATATTACAGAAAATGTTTTCACCTTATATTATAAGCTCTTCAAACCACACACAATTATCAACTGGTTTCTTATTAAAAACAAAATTAAGCAATTTCTTTAAAAATATATCCAAAATTTTCACTTTTGTATCATATAAAAAAAACTACTTTTTTCGCGCTAAATTTGGTATTGGGACCATAGTGTGATGTAAACATTTTTTTTTAATAAGTACCCGGTAAAGGTTTTTCAGGTTTGTGGCTTTTTTTTCTTAGTTTTTGGCATTTTTTTATTTAATTTCGGAGATTTTTTTTCGCTTATTTTCGATTTATTTTAGCTTTAGAGATTTTTTTAGTTTGGAGCTTTTTTCGCTTGGGTGACTTTTTTTCGGTTTTGCGATTTTATAATTTTGGATTTTTTTAGTTTTAGCGATTTTGAAAAATTCAAGAGTTTGCCTCTTACGGTTTCCAAGATACAGCAAGCTGTTACAATTACATAGTCAAAATTGAATTAACTGATAGAACACCCTTTAATTTTGATTTTTTTTTTAATTTTAGTGTAAATTGTTGTAGTCCTTGCAAATTTCAAGTGTCAATATATAATTTAACATTTCCACAATTATCGTTTCTCGTTTTGCAACACCCTTTAACTTTTAACGGCCATATATTTTTTGTTGTCTTCATATGCTGTCTAAATTTCAGGTTCGAAGCTCTTGCTGCTCTCGAGAAAACAGTAAGTGACAGACAGGCGGACAGCGTAGCGAAAACAATAGGATTCCTTTTCATACTTTGGTGTACGGAATTCTAAAAACATCCATTTTGAGGACGAAACAAAGTCGGCAACAGAGGAGCAAAGTTAACTTGTTCATTTCTTTTCTGGAAAAAACCCTTTAATTTGCTTTTATGACATTGAAAATTATAAAAAAATAAATTCAGTAAAGTGCGACTCTGATTTGCACACGAAGGGTTCCGTACGAACACTAGATACATATGTAATTTAATACAAACTTTAAATTTAAATAATTCGAATGATTAAAAAAATGGCTTAAAAATTTAAATAAAAACATAAAAATGTATTTTTTCATTTATTTTATATGGGATCTTAAGAAAAATAACAAAAAGTAAAAATATTTCTAATGCATTATTGATTAATAACAATATAATAAACAAAATGTTTGGAATTCAGGTCACAAAAGTAAGTATGCAGTTCACAAAAATTTGCACTATGATTGAATTTCTCAAGTCAGACTTATATTTAGTATTTTGTTGGATAGCCCTTGGCCTTTTTGACTGATTTCAATCTTGATGGCATAGATGCGATAAGATTTTGGGTAACGGAAGGTGGAATTTTATTCCACTCCTCAATTAGTGCAGCTTTTAGGGTGTCTTTGCTTGTAATGCTATGACTTCTGATTTTTTTTTTCGAGATAATCCCACAGATGTTCTATTGGGTTAAGGTCAGGTGACTGGGGCGGAGTTTTTAACTGTTTTTGTGTGATATACAAAAGCCATTCTCTTACAATATGGGCTGTATGTTTAGGATCATTGTCCTGTTGGAATACAAATGATCCTGTTAGTCCCAATTTAGCTGCACTTTGATGTAAATTATTTTTTAAAATGTTCAAATAAACCATCTTATCCATTATTTCTTCGATAATCACCAGATTTCCAACACCTGATGCTGCAATACAGCCCCACACCATAACAGATCCACCACCGTGTTTTACTGTGGCAGCCATATTTTTTGGATCGAGCTCAGTGTTCACTTTTCTCCACACTTTTCGACATCCAACTGAGCCAAAAATATTATATTTACTTTCATCGGAAAAAATAACTGATTTCCAGAAATTTTCATCATTATTTTCATACTCCCCTACGAACTCTAACCGTTTTCTTCTATTGGTGCTGTTTACAAATGGCTTTTTGCGGATGTTACGGCCATGGTAACCAGAATTATACAGCACCCGACGAATGGTTTGCGGGTTACAGGTTTTTCCACTCTCTTTTTCAATTTCTGCCATTATTTTTGGAGCGCTCATCTTAGGATTCACTTCTACTTTTCTTGTGATAATTCGTTTCTCCCTGTCATTAAAGATGCTTGGACGCCCAGTTCGAGCCCTGTTACTAGTATTTCCCTCCTTATTATATTTTTCTATAATCTTCTGTATTGTGGAACTGCTCTTACTGACAAGTTTTGCAATTTCACGCTGACTTTTCTGCTCTTTATATAGTTTAACAATAACATCTTTTAAATCTTGTGAAAGTTCTTTTCCATGAGGGGCCATAATTAGAATTCAGAAAAATTTCCAATAAAAAATCAATTTCGGCATTTAATAATATTTATAAAAACAAGTAGTCACTTTTTTCGCAATTAAAATGCGTTCAGCTTAAGTGGAAGTCAAAACTTTAATGAGTGCATACTTACTTTTGTGATGTGATTTTTTCTATATTTTAAGAAATCATAACGGGATACGAAAACGGTATATTTTTTTTTGATATGTTTGTGTTTTTGTGTAAGGCAATACTACATATTATTGCCAGTATAAAAAAACATTAATACTTTTGCAAATTTTTTAAGGAACAAATTTAAATGTTTAACTATTTTTATGCTGCATACTCAATTAAGTGATACACTCTATGTAATTTAATACAAACTTTATCCTATATAAAATATAGTTTTGGCATTTTTTTTCGTTTTTGGGGTCTTTTCAGTTTTTTTGTTTTTGCAGTTTTTGCGTTTTTTCGGTTTTGGCGATTTTTAAGTTTTGGCTCCTTTTTTAGTTTTGACACTTTATTTTCTTGTTTTGGCGATTTTTTTCGATTTTTGGCGTTTTTTTTCATTTTGGCATTTTTTTCATTTTGGCGATTTTTTCGAAAATGGCGATTTATTTTAGTGTTAGAATTTTTTTTTTTAACTTTCGCGATTTTTTTCGTTTTGGAGTTTTTTTTTTTAATTTTTGGCGTTTTTTTTTCATTTTAGCCTTTTTTTCATTTTGGCGATTTTTTCGAATTTGGCGATTTATTTTAGTGTTGAAATTTTTTTTTTTAATTTTCGCGATTTTTTTCGTTTTGGCGATTTTTTTTTAAATTTTTGGCGATTTTTTTTTTGGTTTGGCGATTTTATAATTTTCGGTTTTTTTAGTTTTACCGTTTTTGAAAATTTCAAGTGTTTGCCTCTTACGGTTTCCAAGATATAGCAAATTGTCAAAATTACATAGTTAAAATTGCATTAACTGATGGACCACCCTTTAATTTAAATTTTTTTAAATTTTAGCTTTAATTGTTGTAGTCTGTATAAAAATACACTAATTTTACAAATTTGAAGTTTCAATATACATATGTTCATACACTCTAAAACATTAGCCCAAATTTAGGATCATATTTTGTCTAAATTGTTGTTGAAATATTCTTATTGTCTAAATTTATATCGATTGTGTAGTTATTTGTATTAAAAAAACAATATTTGTCTCATTTTACACAAAAATATAAGTCTGCTTTTAGATGTGTTTATTTTTAAACAAAGTGTGCTTAAAAAACAGCTACCTATGCCTAAATAACGTCAAAATGTTGAAAACTAAACATATGTGCATAACATGCCGACCACACGAGCAATAATTTTGGCAATTATTGCCGTGGCAACTGTCAAATTCGATTGCCGACACAAGATATTAGCGTGTGGACCGTATGAATATGTGTTCAAATATATATCCAGCAACAAATGCTAAAATACATTGCTGAGCAACAATCTCTTAACACATGCTGTCAAATACAAATTATATTAAATTTTTTTCAACGTAAATGTAGAAAACAAAAGTTTTAACTAAATAAAACCAATAAAAGTTTAATTTAAAATTAAAAAAGGATAAAATTATTGATAATTGAAGTATTTATGTGAATAAAAGCAAATATATTTGAATATATGTACGTGTTCACCACCTCTAGAAACATTGTTGAACACAAGCAATTTGACGTCATCATTCTGCCGGCGTTATTGCTTATGCTAAGACACATCAAATTGCTCGTGTGGTCATAGTGTAAAGCAGCAGAAATATCCCTCTAGTCAACCTAGAACCATATGTCTCTATATCAATACTATTTCTCCAGCGACAATTGCACTAGTTAAAATGTCGACAACTTTCTTTTTATGCGCGAGTAGAAATACGTTAGAGACAACAGTTCTAGTGTATTTCTGGTGATATCGTCAATGATCGCGTCAATAGTTTGTTTTTCTTTTTTATTATGCTGTGCAATAATATTAAATAAATATATGTAGACCAGGGTAACTAAAATCTACTGGTGAATCTTTGGTTCAAATATATCCATATGGTAGTAAAAGAACTACGTTCTCAGCTAAAGTCTACTGGTAGATTTTCAATGACAATCCTATGTTATATATCAATAGGCGATTACATTGGCTGGATTACACCCAATCAGTAGCACTATTGACAATGTCACTAGAAAATCACTATAATTTTACTATTGACAACGAGCGAGAAAATATCGATATTGTATACTAGAGCCCCTAAAATTTACTAGTGAATCTTTGGTGCCAATGTTTCCATGCGGTCCCAAAAGAACTACTTAGTCAGTAGTGCTATAGTCTAGTGGTGGATTTTCAATGACAAGCTAATGTTAAATGTCAATAGATGATACCATTGGCTGGGGTAGACCTTGTCATTAGTACTACTGACAACGTCACTAGTAAATCACCACAATTTCACTATTCGCACTTTCTGCAGGGATGTTTAACAAAAAAAAAAAAAGTACACATGTTCTAACAGAAGCACGCCATATTAATATAAAATTAATTAAAATTAAAATAAAGCTATTTTTAAATAATAATTGTATGTATTTTATATAAATAGTGATAAGTTAATATTGTAAAAAATGCACAAATTGAGTAAAAAAATTATTAAATTAAAGCTTTTAGTTATATGTATACATACTTATGTTAGAAACAAAATTACTCAAATTTTAGAAATTTATTTTTCATTTTTATTCAAATTCTAAAAATTACATGTAAAATTTAAAGCAAAACGTGAATTTTTTATGTTAATTCAGTAAACCTTTTTATCAATAAATTTAATTAAACACATGTATTAAATGCATTTTTATTATGAAAAAAACATATTTTAAAATTAAACACAAGGGGGAAACTAAACACAAATTGCGTAAAATTGTTAAACATATTTTGTTCAAAATTAAACATATAGTGCTCAAAAATCAACAAAACGTTGAAAAAATATAGTTGTGTAATTTTAGGTCGAAAGTAGTCTGTAAAGTGTTGCCTACTATATTATTGACGTAATTTTCAACAAAAGTGTTTTAGAGTGTACAATTATATGTATATTACATGGGATTTTAACATTTTTCGTTGCTCGTTTTGGAACACCCTTTAATTTGTAATTCTCATGTATTTGTTGTTGTAGCGGCCAAGGTTCTACATACTGTGTCCAAATTTTAGGTCCGTAGCTCTTACGGTTCCTGAGAAAATACCGTGTGACGGACAGACGGACAGCGTAGCGAAAACAATAGGGTTCCTTTTCACCTTTGGTGTACGGAACCCTAAAAATTAGATAAGGGGAACCCCTTCACTTCCCTATTCCTTGCGCTACTGCTTCAATATATACAAAAGAAATTTAAGCAAAAGATTTGCTTCTCATTTAAATTATTCTCATATTATTTTATTTCGTTGTTATTTGCGGGTGGCAATAACGATGTTGCTACTGCCGCTGTTAAATCTACCAATAACGATGTTAATGATCATTGGCAACATCATTAACAGCAGCAGCAGCAGCAGTAGCATGATCATTTATTTGATCTTGCACCAAGCAGTAGTGTGCATTCAATTACACTGGATACTAACTAATTAAATGCATACGTAGCACAAACGATCGTTCATTTGCATAAATATTTTACTTCAATCAATCTTTGATCTTTAGATGCTGGAAGCGGTGGGGAAATATGGTGTTTGGAAAAAAATGCCTGCCTCATATTGTTGATGGAAGCAACATTTCAATAGTAATTTGTATTTGTATTTGTATTTGTATTTGTATTTATATTTTCTTTATTTCATTCTTTCTGCTGCTGTGGCTGTGTTATTTACTTTTTTATTGCACTTTTATTGAAGTTCAGGAGTCAATGATCGTCTGCTGTGTGTGTTTCTGTTCTTTCTTCTTCATATAATATTTACAAATTGTTTGTGTTACTCGCATTTATCAAAGGCATTTTTTTCCATTGGCCATGGATGCAATGAAATTGTGGATGAAGCAAATGAAAACCTAAAGCCCATAAAACTAGCAACTAATTTTATTTTTATTTTTTTTTCTGTTTATTCCTACAAAGATTTATATATATATATATTTTTTGTTTTTTGTTTTTTTTTTTTAGACTATTGCGGTTACAGTTCGTCATGTGCTGTACTTTATTAAATTGGATCTTTCATTGTTGCACTTCAAAATTGGTTTGTGATTTGTGTAGTTTATGGGGAATCAAAAAATTATTTACTCAAGATGTATATATTTTTTTTCCAAGTAAGAAAAGAATCATATTTTTGTTTACATTCATACATAAATCAATCAAATGGCTTTAAAGTTTGAATTTTTCAATGGCTTTTATTTAGTCAAATTTCTTTTGTATATTTTGTAAAGCTCCTGCACTTGAGTGCATTCCAAAATCTTATTTAAAACTATCAAATTTGAATGTCGGTGGGAAGGCGTGGAAATAGTTTCAAATTAAAACAAGCCGCCTCAATGTCGTCAAAAAAATGTTTGAATTTGATTTTAAAAGATTTAATTTCCTATATAAACACTAGCGGACCCCGTTTCCATTTCGTTGCAACCAACCAAAAAAAAAATGAAATATTATAGATTTTTTTTATGAAATGAATGCATTGTATCTTTAAATTATTAATGTCAATCCAAAACATTTTTATATACAATATTTTTCGTTTGCCCATTTGAAGCGAGCACAAACAAACAATTTGGAGTTCCAACTCTTGAGCAGGCCATGTATAGCTGTCCAAGTGAAAAGCACGGCTCCTCCAAATTTAATCCGCATATTTGAAGCGTTTGCTCTTCGCAAATGTTGAAAGCAAAAATTTTTTGATATTCAAACAATTGATATGATATGTTCAGAAACATCACCACATCTCGACCAAAATATTTTTAAACAATTTTTTTTTAACCATTCTCATTGCATGTTCTTTAAAACGTATTCAGCCATTTTTACTTTATGCAGCCGTTCTCGAGTTATGGAGTGACAATCAAAATGTTCACTTCTTTTTATATATCGGCAGGCCATTATTGGTTTGAAGCATATGCCAAAAAGTCGGAATGGAGAAAAACGACAAAGAAAGTTTACATGCATTTTTTTCTCAAAATATACCCAAAAAATTTTTTTTTATTTTCACAATTTCTTTCGACACATGTTTGGAAGAAATGTGTAAATTTTAGTGAACTTTCATGAATAATGTTAAAAGTCAAAATACGTTTTGTGCCGCATACACCATTTTCCTTAATTTATTTTAAAAAAAAAGTAGTTTGTTTGTGCTCCATACGTATACTTAACTGCTGTGTCACAGCTGTGAATTAGAATTTTGTTGTTTTGTTTATTTTTCTCGCTGTCCAGAGAAATAAGCCGATCTTTTAACGCCGACCAAGAAGCCGCCGCTGTAATATATTTAACTATTTTTAACAGCCACCGTTGAATTTTACTTACGGCACCATATTTTTTTACTATTCATTTCTTATAGAAATGAAGCAAAACAAGAGTTAAAACTTTACTTCGTATATTTTTGTATGAAGAATTTGATGCAAACGCCCAAAAAGTGGCATTTACAGCAAAACAATACTAATTAAATCTTAAAATAGTTGAAATGGAGCAAAATTAATGCTAAATATCTCAGAAACCATAATTTAATTTCGCGAAACATATTTTGGATTCGGAAAGGAGATATTCGAAATATATATTCCCCATACCTAACTCATTTTTTTTTAAATGGTCAGTGGGTCAAACCAATAATGGGCTGACGATATATACTTAGATTAGTTGAAGAAAGAAAGTTAAAGAATTTTTTTTTTAATTATTAATATTTTTTCATTTTAAAATGAATGAGGTGAAATTAATAAGAGGGGACTTTAAAAGAAATCAACAAATTCTAATAAGAATTTATTCATCCACATATAAAATAACTGAATCTGAATGTTGATACCCACATAGAAAAGTGAATTAAATAAGTATCCATGATGGTATTAAAACAAGGTTAACATTTTAAAACATCTGCAAGCAATCTAAACTAATTAAATAACTGAATTTCTGTGGCCCATGTCATGTAGTTACCCAATAAGCACTCAAAAAATTTAGATTCAAGCACTTGAAATTTAACTGGAAACAAAGTTGAATTCAAACATTTTTTCAAGTAATATTCAAGTTTGAAAATATTTTTAAATAAAAACTCAAACAACATACAACATGTTCAAACCTTGTCAAATAAGTAATTTATTTTTTAATAAAATTGAAATTGTGGTGGAAAATATCAAAGATAAATAGAAAATTGATTTTTTAAAAAACAGAAGGTGATTCAAATCGTGAAAACAATAGTGAAGGTAGATATGAGAAAATTATTATAAGAAAACTTGTCGATTACATTTTCTTTTCTATTTTAAAAGCATTTGTTTAATGCTAAACTAAATATAAAAACTGCTGCACGTAAAATCTGACTGAAAAACTATAGTTTTTACAAAAAGCAATATAAACCAATGCAAGGGTGGGAAATTTTATATTACTTGATAATCCTAAAATAATCCTAGTGATATACCTCCATACCAATTAAGCTAATTTATTTCATATTTTCCGATACTTAATATTATAAAACTGTTTAGTGTCTCAATTCAAATGACCTATTGTCAATATTGCATGTTCACCCATATAACGATATTATGTAAACTATTTATTTCCAAAGAATTATTCGACTTTGTTCAGCAGAATGGGACAGTTTTAGTGAAATAAAATATCCTTTAATTTATTTAGTAAAACCAACCTTCCTAACCTCCTAACCTCTGACTTTTCTTTAACGATATATTTCATGTAATCCTTGATTACTTAAAATTAATAAGAACTCGCTCGTTACAAGCTGTCAACGTATCGACTTGAAACATAATTGAGTTGTCATCATAATAAGCAACATATCACAAAGCTTTCTAAGACAAATGAGTATTATATTAAAATTTAACAAATAAAAAAGCTCTTGACTAAAGACCTTCTTGCTAATATATAAAATACTAGATGAGGCCTTCAAAAATTGTCTTACCCTCAGATATATTATTTTTAACTACAAAATACTTCACACAGTGGTCCCTTGTTGGGTCAAAAACAAAACAAAAACATACCGAGTATGGACTCCAAGCTGTGTTGAACAGTTTAGTTTCACAGATTTTATAGTTCCAAAGATTATGCATAACGAACAAACACAAGATTATATATATCTAGATGTTTAATTTAAAAGGAAAAAAAATAATTTTTATTTAGTTACTTTTTTTTACTAAAAAAAATGTGTAAATTTTCCAACCCTGGGATTATATTTTTGATTTTACTGACTCTCAAAACTAATTTATTTCTTTCTAAAATATAAAATATTTTTTATTAAGAAAAAACAAATAAGTTTTATTACGCTATTTATATACCAAAAAGAAAATTAATTTCCCAGCTCTGAAGCATAATAAGAAGATATCACAAAGATTTGTAAGATTAATGACTGCAAGATTATATTTATCATATTAAAATTTAACAAAGTAAAGATCTTGCTAATATATTAAATACGTTTAATTAAAAACAAAAAAAAATATTTTTATTTAGTTAGCTTTTTACCAAAAATTTTCCATCCTTGGCATGATATTTTTTTTTTTTTGTTTTCCGACATTTAATACTAATTTATTTCTTTCTAAAATATAAATTATATTTAAATATACCAAAAAAAAATTTTTAAATTTTCCAGCTCTGGAGCTGTGTTTTTCATTTTTATAAATTTTTAATACCGAAAACGAAAATTTGTCTAAAACGTAAATATATTTAATTTATGAAGAAACAAAAAAAAATTATTTTGACCTAGCTACTTTTATATAACAAAAAAAGTGCACATTTTCCAACAATGGAATCATTTTTTTAGATTTTTTTGATTTCCTATTTTCTTTAAAAATATAAATATGTTTAATTAATAGAGAAAAAGAAAAAATTAGTTTTAGTTAGTTACTTTTATGTACAAAAAAAAGTTTACATTTACCAGCTCTGAAGCCGTCTGGGACCATTTTTGACACACTAGTTGAAGATTAAAGAAGTCTCTAGCTCTTCTGGGAGGTGCGGGAAATCGATTGTGCTTACAGACGGGCGGACAAACAGCCGGACGGACAGTCATGGTTTATTCGGTCTTCCTTCTTTATGGCAAGAGCTACAACTTTGCAGCAGAGGGCAAATCAAAATTCCGAACGGTTTACAACATACGAGCCAGCGAAAATGTAAGAATACCACCGAGCCCCCAAATCTTTGGGGGCCCATAAAAAATTGTTTTTTTTGGTCTTTTATCACGTAGTGGTATCGGTATATGGTTATATTTCCATGACTTAAAAAATTACACACAGTGTTATCGAAAGCGACGATTAGAGCCCTGCATAACTGGAGTAAATATCAAATATCCAGGCATCTACTTTGTAGTTCGTCGGCAGTTCTCCCGTTTTTGCAATAATTTTTTTTTACATAATAAAAGTAAACATTAACTCTTACTCCTTCTTCTTAGCTTAGCTAAGAAGCATTAAGCTTAGCGCTAAATCCGAAAATTTCTCATATTGATACGGAGAACACTTCACTATAATTATTTTAAAACTGAACCATCTACTATCGAATATTAGCAGCTTGCCCTGATTCGCGGCAATGTGATCTGTCTACAATTGAAATTGTTTCATACATTTTGCGTAAAAAAATGTGATGTAATTTTAATTTGAAAAAAAATTATTTATGCATTCCTACTTCATTCCCGTTGACTGTCATACATTTGCTTATTTGAAAAACTTTGATTTTCCCTTAAATTCGTGATTTTCTAGTCCTCTGCAAACACCAACTGCTCCTTCTAATATTGTAATGAACCATAATTTATGCCTTTTTTATATTCCATCAAAATTATTTACCGATATGAAAAGTTATTAAATTTTTTTTGTTTTTTTATTTTGTTCACTCATACATCTATTCTTGTTGTTGTTGTTGTTGTTGGTCTTCCTGTTGATGTTTGAACAGAACAACAACCACTGCAACAACAACAACAACAAAAAAACAACAGAACAACAAAAAAACATCAAGGGGAGAGTTAGAGCAAGAACAATTTATGCTGATTATTGAAAACTTTTTGTTCGCCATTTCAAACAAGTTTACGACTTTTGTTTTTATGGCAAAATTTCATGACAGACATCAACAAGAATTAAACTCTGGAAACACTCACTATCACTGCTAGTGCCAGTGCCACTGCCACTGCCACTGCCACGGCAAACGGTAATAAAAACCATTCTTATACATTTTCATTACATGTATAACTTTGCTGCTGCCGCTCAGCTGGCTTGCGCCACTTTTCCTGTTGGTGTTTATACTGATAAGCGACAGGATTGTTCTCGCCTTCAACCGATGGAATGAATGAATCTTAAGTATAAATATCACTTTATGACACGAAGTACTAAAAATAATGTTTAAAAAAAAGTACAAGCAAAAAAAACAGAGCTGGAGCAGTAGAAGCAGGATTTCGCTTAAGAACTGAAATAAAGGACGCTTAATGTTACTTTTCATTTCACTCTTATATTTCATTTTCCAAATTGTTCATTTCAAAACACATGCGTACAGGAGCTCCCAAAATTTTTTAATTTTTTTTTTCTTTGTAGCAAGCGCTTGCAGGACGAAAAGTAATGCAGGAATGGGATTTCATTTTTACGACAAACACGAGCCAAACATAAAATTTCTTAAAATGTTTGTTGGAAAATAACAGCAACAACAACAGTAGCCAGATATGTATAAAAGTTTTACATGTTAGTACGTACTTATGAATGTATGTGTTAGAATACATTTGTATTTAAATATTATGTAGAATGTAGTATGTAAATGTGTACAGTGTGACTGGCGTGCTATCAAAGTGGTGTGGTGTTGGTTTTTTTAAAAAAAAATTTTTCTTTGTTACATACTTCTTACAACTACAATTCGAGCTGAAAAAAGTAATTTCAATATAGCAAATGGTAAATGGTAAAGTAAGAAGTTGATTATTAAGTTCTTGTTTCAAATTTGACATTTGTTGAACTTCTCATTTGTTTAAATGGAAATTTAACATAACAACTCAGTTGTTAAAAAAAATATGCAAACTGATAGAAAAAAAGGAAAACTAGCGCTTATAAGCAGATTGATTTTTTTTTAAATATCTTTAACATCTACACGCAAAGAAAAAGTATGGTTGAGGTAACCATAATCAAACAGGAACATACTCTGATTGAATTATATGGTTGCAGTCAAATTATATTATTGTTAATATAATAAAAACTTTAACAATATTATTATATTAGTTAATTATAATATTATCTGAGTTAATTATAATATTATCTGAGTAAATTATATTATAATCTTAGTATTGTAAATATGACAACACTATTGTTAGATGTGACTAAAATATAATTGAGACTCACCATACCATGATCTAATATTGTATTAATATTGTTAAATACGACCACAGTATTATTTAATAGAACAATACTATTTTATTTTTTAATCACATATTTATTGTAGAAACAGCTGTGCGTCAAAATCTAAATAAAAATAATTTAATATTATTTGATTTGAACGGGCTAAAGTTCGTATCGCTTTTTTTCGAATAATAATAATAATTAAAATTAACTATAATTTAATATTGTTGAAATAAAATGTATACATATATAGAAATGTATACTTACACGACATACTGACATGCCTGTATAAAGAGATACACAAATGTTTATATATTTTTATTGGTCTACCCTTTTGTATATTCTTTATTTATTTATTCATTTATTTAGCACCACCCGTGCAATACCGATAGCTTACAAACGAAATACTGAACTGACAGATGTTTCTGAAAAAGATTTTTTTTTAAAACTTAACATAGTATGGTTTTGGATAACATTATATTGTTATTTACATCATATTATTTTTAAATAATAATACAAATTATGTTGTAGTCAAATTTTTAACAAGACTATATTGTTAAACTCTAACCATATCACACTTTTTTATAGATGTGATAATGTAATTATTAAATACAAACATTACTCTGTTTATCATAACGAAATAAATTTTTAAAATAACAATAACTAGTTTTCGACGACCACACATTTGTTTCAGAGAACATAATATTGTTTTCTCAACCATTCTACAACCATATCTTTTATTTGCGTGTAGTATTCTTGATAAGCTTTCACTTGATACCCATATTGTTACACTTAATTAAAAATTTAATCAGAAAATGCCAAAAGATCTGTTAAAGTTTGTGGATCCGTAACTCTCAAAATATGCGTTTCCGGAAATTTCTTTACATAACTTTTCTTCTAAGAGTTAAATTTTCTATCAGTTAGCATATTTTTTTGTGCGGAGAAGGCCTCCAAAAAGTTGTTTATTTCTTGTTGGCCGAACTATATGTATGGCAACACTGTCATACATATTGACGCCATTTTGAAAATTTATTTCCAGATTCCAAATTTATTTAACAGATCGCTGAGAAAAGAAGAAGGCATTCAGCTCACTTTGGTTGCCTTGTGTTTTTAATATAATGTACAAAACTAAAGCGGAAAAAATGCCGCTCCTGAAAGTATCGAAGTTTTTTAATATTTCCTTTCAATTAATGCCAGTGAAAATATATGGAAGTAATTATTGAATAAAAACTACTTTTTCTCTACTTCCAAAGTATGTATCAAGAAGTGTGTATTTTTTACTTTTCATTAAGTGATTGTTATCAAAATTCATATAATTAATTTAAAAGTTATTTCTCGATGTCATGAAATATGCCTTTTTTAACTATACATAATATAATTCTTTCTGCCAAAAAAAAAACAAACTTCAACAAAAAAAAGATCTGAAAATGAAATTTTGATGGGCGTGTTTCCGCCTATTTTTTAAATGCAAGATTGTGTGTTTTTCATAGCTCAGGGTGCATGTTAAGTCTTGCAAAAATCTGTAAAGTAGAACCACTTAAAATAAAATATTAAATTTTAATAGGCGTGACTCGGCCCATTTCCTTAAAAGGAGGATTGTGTCTATTTTAAAGCTCGTAAAAATCGGTTAAGTATAACCGCGTAAAATATTATAATAAATTTTAATGGGCGTACCCCCCAATTTTTAAATTTAAACTTGTGTAATTGCAAGAATCAAAGGTATTTGGTATGTTTTGCAGCCATCAAATAAGCAGAAGAACATAACATCTAATAAAACAAATTGTGGACGTGCCCACTATTTTTAAATGGGGCCAATGGGAAGCTATTCCATCTCCAACAAAAAACAAATTTTTAAAATCGGTCCAAACTGTACCGAGTTATGGAGTAACACACGTAAAAAAAATAGCAACGAATTGTTAACATCTTCCTATTTTTGAAGTCGTTTAAAAATAGATAGATTTAAACGAAATTTTTGATATGTGGTCTTCCATGGTTGTGGGCGAGTTTTTCCCAACTCTACGAAAGTAATGAAAATAAAAATGGTTTCTTTGCACTCATTAAAAAGATTATAAAAATAATTTGGATTTATGTACTTAATGAAAACTACTTCGGATTCACTGAAAAGGTATGAAAAAAAAGAAGTTCCTCCTTTTTTAGTTCTAGCGTTTTTTTTTTTATTTTAACGCTTTTTTCTTGGCCATTTTTTTTTTTTTGTTTTAGTGATTTTATTTTTTATTTTGGAACTTTTTAGTTTCGAAAATTTCAAGAGTTTTCCTCTTACGGTTTCCAAGATACAGCAAGTTATCAAAATTACATAGTAAGAATAACATTAACTGAGAGAGTAACCTTTAATTTTTATTTATAACTTTGAAAATTTCAGTTGTCTATATATAATTGTCTGCTTTAGAACATTTTTTAATTTTTAGCTGTCATATATTTGTTGTTGTTGGAGCGGCCAAAGTTTTGCAGTTAAAATTTCATGTTCGTAGCTCTTACGGTTCTCGAGAAAACAAACAGTCTGTGACGGATATACGGAAATCGTTGTGAAAACATTAGGTCGCCTTTTTATTCGTCTTTGGCTTACGGAACGCTAAAAATCAATTTCTGAAAATCGACTTCAAAGTTCAAAAAGTTATCTCCTGCAAAACTGTAAAAAAAATGTATGAAATTTTTTCTAAAATGACCCACTGTAATGGTAAAGCTATTAAGCAAACAATCAAATGAGTGATTCAAAGTAGAGGAGCAGAGCAGGCAGTCAGTCAAGCATTTGGAGTTTATTTTCGGGTTTTAATCCTGACAATGATACTACTCACTAATGATAATTATGAGAATGTTAGCGAGAACTAAGTTGATAGAACAAAACAACATAAAAACAGTGTACGAAAAACAAATAAAATAAAAAATTGAGAATAATAATAAGGACTGCTTGCTGTTTTACCACCGCACTTCCTAGCGCTAATTCCCATTTTTATAGTTTTTTTTTGCCTTCTTTCTTTCTTCAACCCCTCCAACTACAAAATATGCAACGAGCGAACGTTTTTAATAGTTAAAGCACAAATGTGAATGTACGCCAAGTATGCGGATAGAAAACAGGAGTATGTAGTGAAATAAGGAATCGAGATCATTTATTGTTGTTGTTTATGTTGTTGGTGCTGGTGTTGAGTAGAGCTTGAGCTGCTGCCGTTGTTCTGGTGCGTTAATATAATACCAAAAATGCCATAAAAATCCTTTATTCTATTTTTTTTTTAGTTTCATTTCATATCGTGGCATTACAACGTTAACGTTTTTATGGGGTACTAAGCAAAAAAGTAGCTAGCGGAGTGAATTACAACAGGACAAAGGGGTGGAATTTGAATTTGGGCAAACACACACAAACACATAACGCATTTCACAAAAAAAAAAAAAAAAAACAATGACGATGAATGTAGTCGTCGACGAAATCATTTCATTCTTTGACATTTATTGATGTCATAAACTAGAGAATTTATGTGTGTTTTTCATGGCGTCTCTGTGTGTGATGTGCTGTTGTTGTTAATGTTGTTGCTGTTATTATTGCCACAGCACCAGGGTGACCGATGACATTTTTCAAAAAGTGGCACCAAATAGGGGATTTATAAAAAAGGGACAAAATTAAAAAAAAAGACGAGAAAACTGCACTAAACTTTTTATTTTTACCCCCAGTTTTTAACTTAAAAATTAAGTACGTAATTAGCTAATTTTTATTTAAAATTAAGTTGTAATTAAATACGATTTCATTTTTTCAGTGGTTATTTAAAGTTCTTATTAAATTACGTTGAAAGTACGGTAGCACTGCAAAATTTCCCAGTATTATTGAAGGCTTTTCAAACAGCAGCTGTTTAACGTAAGCAAAAAAGTTAGGTTATCAACATGTAGAAAATTAAATTGCATAAAAACTCATTTTATGAGACCAAAAGAACATCATAATACCTTTTTATATTACTTTATTCCATGATATGAAACTTTGTACTGTATATGTCATATATTTATGAAATTTAAACGAAATTCTTTATAATACGACCGCATGATGCTCATGTGCATGTTTTCAGTAAACACACACACGCATAAAAACATATGGTAGAATCATAAAACTTAAGTAGTGTTTAATTTCGCAAGGTTGGGCATTTAATTATTAATTAAATAAGCACTCAAAAACACAATTTCGTATTTAATTAGAACTTAAAAATAATTACGGTTTGATTACCAACTGAAAAAATGGGCATTAATGTATTTTCATATAACTCACCCTAAATAAAGGGAGTTAAAAAGTGGCAAGGCAGTCGAAAAAGGGGAAATGCAGTCGAAAAGTGGCAAATTGCCAGTTTAGTCAGTCAAACGGTCACGCTGCACAGCACAACTGTAAACCAAACTCGCTCGGCCTTATGCTAGGAAAACAACTGGGACCAGCGTTACCGTTGTGCGACTACAGTCGCATTTTGCCCCTTTTTCAACAGCCTTGCGACTTTTTATGCCCCTTACTTTTAAATACCCTTTTAGTATCATTTGCATTATTTTGTGCCCCTTTTTGCCCCTTTCTATTCAAAGTCAACTTTCGTTTTTATTTTGACAATAAATGTACGCAGATTCGTACAGATTCTACTATATTCAACAAGATTTTATTTCCTATGTGTAAAACTTCATATAAAAACATATACCTTGGTATAAATCTTTTGATTTGTGCAAGATTTTAAAATATAAGAGTACAATTGCACACTCATACATACTTGATAATTCTATCTGTATTTTCGACAGCTGTTGTGAAAGCCAAATTTAATTAAAGTACATATTTTTAAAAGGCTGTTCTGTAAACCGATCGAGTTGAAATCGCACGATTTTAGAAAACTAAAACAGCCAAACACAAATGATCTAAAATTTCCGAGTTTTTACCACAAAAGATATTTATTTTTGGAGAAAAGTGACTATTGCTGATGATAAGTTGCAACTTCTCGTTTGAGTCAATGAACAAATTGGCCAAATTAAGCCCAAAAATATACCCAGATTCAGCAGTTGCAAAGTCGGTGAGTTACACCTTATCTTTATAAAAAAAATTTACAAAAAAAAACATAAAGAGTAAACTTAAAATAGCATTGCTAAAAAAAATTTCAAATAGACTGAAAGAAGACACTTGTCTATCTTAAATTTATTTCAAAACGATTTGAAAGAATGGATTGCAAGTCAAGAACTTATTAATAAATACAGATGTACAATTTCAAAAGAATTGATATTTAAGGCATTTAATAAGTATGCATTATGCATAAAAATAACATTATAAATATATATCAGAATCGGAGTTTGTTTTGTCTGTCCATGCTGTCTGTCTTAAATTTATTTCAAAACGATTTGAAAGAATGGATTGCAAGTGAAGAACTTATTAATAAACACAGATGTACAATTTCAAAAGAATTGATATTTAAAGTATTGCATTATGCATAAAAATAATACCATAAATATATTATCCTCTTCAGAATCGAAGTTTAAAATTTTTTATCAAAACTTTAAATGGTTAAGTAAATTTTTTGAATTATACTGGGTTTTAAGTGAAAAAGTGATATGCCCCAATATATGCCAAAAAATTTATTAATATATTTTTTTAATTTTTCGTAAATCTTAAGAACTGGGGCAAATTACGGCATTCAACATCGAATGAAATTTCCATTTATTTTCTATTGGAATTTCTATCAATATTAAATGCCACATTTTGACCAGTGTTTCATTATTATCATAGATTTTATGAATTTTTTTATATTTAGTAGCTATATATACTGCGTTTATACTCGTCTTATTTGTAAATAAAAACTGTATTTGCAAATACTCAACTAGCCGGTACTATAGAAATATATTCACAGTCGTCAAATAAATAATTTTAAAATCAAAAATTTCTTTTTCTGTATACATACTTCTCATCCACAGTAATCAGTAATTGTTCAGGTGAGTTAGTACATTCTTCATTATTCTTTACTTTCTGTTGATGTTCTGTGCTGTGCCGTTCTGTTTCTAAATTTTAATAGTTACATTTATATAACATAACCTATCACCTGTTTCTGAGGAACGGCCACAGTTTTTCACTGAAGTGATGAGTTCGTCTTTTTTAGGGTTAAGTACACCAAAGGTGAAAAGGAACCCTATTGTTTTCGCTACGCTATCCGTCCGTCTGTCTGTCCGTCACACGGTATTTTCTCAGGAACCGTAAGAGCTACGGACCTGAAATTTGGACAGAGTATGTAGAACTTTAGCCGCTATAACAACAAATACATGAGAATTAAAAATTAAAGGGTGTTCCAAAACGAGCAACGAAAAATTTTAAAATTCCATGTAATATACATACAATTGTATATTGAAACTTGAAATTTGTAAAATTAGTGTATTTTTATACAGACTACAACAATTAACACTAAAATTTAAAAAAATTAAAATTAAAGGGTGGTCCATCAGTTAATACAATTTTGACTATGTAATTTTGACAATTTGCTATATCTTGGAAACCGTAAGAGGCAAACACTTGAAATTTTCAAAAACGGTAAAACTAAAAAAACCCAAAATTACAACATCGCCAAACCAAAAAAAAAAAAAATCGCCAAAAATTAAAAAAAATCGCCAAGCCCAACAAAACGCAAAAAACGCCAAAACAAAAAAACCGAAAATACCCCAAAAACGAAAAAATGCCAAAACTATATATTATATAGGATGAAGTTTGTATTAAATTACATATCTAGTGTTCGTACGGAACCCTTCGTGCGCGAGTCAGTCGCACTTTACTGAATTTATTTATGTTTCAATATAATTTTATGTTTTTCTGATAAAAATTAACAGCCTTATTTATAAAACTTAAAAAGTCTTTATAAAGGTTTTGTATAACAAATTTTCATACAAAATTTTTCTTAAAAAGCATTTATAAAGCCTTAATAATTTTTATAAATAAGGCTGTAATTTTTTTAAATTTTAAAAGCATAGTCACAGTTTTTATTTTATTTATGCTGTCACTTAGAATTACTTAAAATTTTTGGATTTTCACAGGTTAAACCGTAACAGAACAGAACGAAACAGAAAAACTAACGACTTGTGTAAGATTTCTAAAAGCAAAAAAGAGTCAGCTGATTCGTAATAGAAGAGAAACTAAAACCTAATTCTGCCACAAGTTAGAATTTATACTTGCAAATAAAACGTACGAATAAACTTATTTGAGTTTAGTTGGTAATGGATACGAAAGTTTTTTCATAAAATTACGCATGTCTATGTATGTACACATGTATATGTATGCATACATGTATTTTCTCTACATTTTGTGATTTGTGAAGGGTATATAAGATTCGGCACAGCCGAATATACCACTCTTACTTGTTTTAATTTCGTCTTGTAACAGTTTATTTGTACTAAAAAGTCAATCAAATTGTGGTGGTCGTGTTGTATGCAAAACGACGTTCTTTAATTTTATAAAGACTGTTCAACGTTGTCCACAAAGCACATTTACTTGTTAATTTACTTTAAAAAAAACAATTAAAAATAAAATACTAAAATTTGTTTCTCTTTTTTAATTTAAATTGACGAACGAACCTAATAATTTTTATAAATGCATGAGAAATTTGTTTTTATTGTTTGTTTTTAATAAAAATAGGTTGATAAATATGTTTGTTTCTTTAATTTTCTTTGATTTAAAAGTTGCCCCTTTTTTTCTTAGAAATCACCTTTTTGTGCCACTTTTTTTTGAAAATCCCCTTTTTGTGCCCCTTTTTGAAAATTTTCAACGGTAAAGGCCTCATTAGTCTTTACTTTCTGTTGCTGTTCTGTGCCGTTCCTTTCTGTATAAAATATTTTGCAATTACTTTGTCTGTGAAAAAAAAATCAGCTGGCAACCTATAGAATTGATTACACTTGTACACAAAATATCACAAAACACTAATACATACACACTTTTGGCTGTCACTTAACGTTGAATTCTATTTTCTACAGATTTGTCCACAGCAGAACAGAACGAAAAGTAAAAACTAACCACACATACAGATTTTCAACTCAACAGAAACAAAACAGCTGATTCAGAACAGAACATCACGTACAAACTAATTCTGCCTTAACGCTGACTGGGACGAACGACGAATTTTTCGGTGCGAACTTTCGTCATAAAAAATAAAACACAGAACACAACACCGCCGTAGAACGAAATTCGTAGTGCGTGACGAACTCTGAGATACATAGATTTATTCAAGGCAAATTCATGACAGGTAAAGTTAATACTACAACAAAATACAAACAATAAAAACAATATGGTATTTTGTTGTTGCCTTGGAGGCTCGTATGTCAAAAGCAGCTGATTGATGTTACTCAAGCAGAGATCTAGGCCATGATGGCTCACAACCGGCTGAGCCGAGCCGTCGATAATTTTAGTCAGATACGCCGCCGCTGGAAAAATTTTGGTTTATGTTGCATGAAAAGCAGCCGTCGATTCTTCATGTACAATATAATCTAATAATTATTTTATTTATTTAAAAATATTTATTATTTGACATATTTTCATACTTTTATTTTAATGGATATGTATTTGATAGTGGCTAAGCATTGTCTATATATTTCATTGATACTTTGCCAAATCATCAGTAGGCTTCAACCATATATTTTGAACAGTTACAAACCTCTTATCTTATGGACAGACCTTCAAAAACTATTGGAGAATTCACAAATAATAATATATTTGAAAATCACAAAAGAAAAATAAGCGTAGTAGGCTTAAGCTATGTACAGACGATTGTCAGATCTTACAATATTGTCAGATCTGGCAATGTGCTGACAATGTACTGGCAATCGAAAATTGCCAGCACAATATTTCTTGTCAGTTCACACGGCTGTCAGAAAATCTTACAATTTATTGCCAGACAGTTGTATGACAATAAATTCATCTGACAAAATCGTCAGTAGAAAAATTTTCAGTTCACACGGTTGTCATATGCACAAATTGTTAGATCTGTTGTTATGCGTTGCCAGACTTAAACCATTTTTTGGAAATTGTTAAATATTTATCGTTTGTGTTTGTGTTTAATGTAAAAAGTGAAAGTATAAATTATTATGGACCATAAAGAAGCAATTGCAATGATTTTGTCTGCATATATTTTATTATAAACTTTTTCTTTAAAATCAAGCGTGTGCAGTGTTGCCCATAGAAAGAATTATCTTACAATGACGCCATTGTCAGATGCATGAACTTCGCACATCTGACAATATTAAAACGTCTGACAAATATCTGGCAATAATTTTACAATGTGTTCACACGATTTTAAGATGTCTGACAATATATTGTCAGTTGCTAGTCTTGCAATGGACTGACAATGCTTTTTCTGGCAACGTCGTCTGACAAAAATTGCCAGTTCACACGGTTGTAAGAAATTTTTAGCACATTTTACTGGCAATATTGTAAGATCTGACAACCGTCTGTACATAGCTTTAGAAACTTTAACAAAATATATGGTTGAAGTCTACTAATGATTTGGAAAAGCACCAACCAAATATATAGACAATGCTTAACCACCAGCAAATAAATTTCAATGAAAATAAACTTATGACAATATGTCAAATAATAAATTTCTTAAATGTTAAATTTACACTTTATTTTTCATTTTGCCTTATAAATACTTTTATTGCTATTTAATGGATTTTTAATTGTAGAAAAATAAATTATATTCATATCGAATATAAATTATTTGCTGGGTATTGTTAAAGTTCTAGGCCTACTACGCTTGTTTTTCTTTTATAATTTTCAAAAATATTATTATTTGTGAATTCTCAAATAGTTTTTGACACAGGAATTTTTGAAAGTCTGTGCATAAGATAAAAGGTTTGTGACTGTTCAAAATATGTGGTTGAAGTATACTAATGATTTGGCAAAGCACCAATGAAAATAATGCTTAACCACCAGCACGTAAATATCTACTTTATTTATGTTTTAATTCTTTTTTATCTTAAATTTTGTATTTCATGTTATTTGATTATCAGCTTCAGCCGACAATTTTTCCAAAAGCTGGCGCCGCCGAAAAAATTATCCGGCGCAGGTCTGTATATATAAACAACTTTTGACATACGAGCCAACAGTTATATGAATTCGCCTTGAATTAGGCAAAAAAAATAGATCAGCTGTGTTTTCAACTTTACCTGTTATGGATTTGCCTTGGATTTATTTATATTTTATACGCCGATGAACGACGAAAAAACAATTTTCTCTCACTCTCTTTACATACACAATAAACAGTGTGACCAGATTTTAAAATAAGATTAAGCTAAATCACGTATGTCTTTAATATATTTTTTTAGAGAATATGCAATTTGGATTAAAAAAGGCTAAAAAAGCTAAATGCGTTTTTAAAAAGCTAAAAAAGAAGCTAAGAGCTTAATAAAAATTTTAAAGCTAAATCCAGAAGAAATAAGCTAAGTTTAGCCCAAAATTAGCTAATATGGTCACACTGACAATATCCAACTCTATCAATTATAAGAGCTGAATTCGCTGAGTAAATTCGTCGTTATTGTGCTTCACACTAGAGCTGCAAAACTATCGATAGTCGCTTCACTCGATAGTTTCGATAGTTTTACATAATAATGTACCTAATTATTTATTTATATTTTTTTTTTATACTTGTACTTTTTAATTAGCTAAAAATCAATTAACAAAACGCCAGAAGGTGCACAAAGAATATTAGTTGCTGGGATCTGAATATAAAAGTAACATTTACGATATACTACGTTTATAACCTTTTTTATTCGATTGTTCACAGTCGATGCAAATAGTCGGCTTCTCTCCTTGGTACGAAAATAAAATTTCCACATTTGGTGATGAATTTGGAATAAATAACATTCCTCCAGCAATTCTTCAAGTACCGGAAAACATCGTTTGATTTACTTAATTTTATAATACCTTCGAGCTAAAGATTAACCCCCTTGTGCAAAAAAATAAGTGAACGTTAAAACCGGTTTTTCTATGGAAATTTTTTTAATGTACACTTCAAGCACGCATTATTTTTTGCATAAGGGGGCTAATATATTTTAATGCAATTTTGGCATGTAATATAATATAAAGAGATTCCAGTAGTGCTAAATGGGTCATTGCGGTGCTACGGTACTTTTGGCATTCAAATAGCGCTAAAATTATACAATTGTACCAACTTTTTCATCGCTGTAAAAAAGCTTAAATCAACTACGGATAATTTGCTTCAAAGCTACCGGCTACTGTTTACTGACTTCGATTATTTTTACTCTTTTAATTACTTGTTTTTTTTTGCCGATAGTATCGATAGTGGAAAAAACTATCGATATTTCATTTACAAGAAAACTATCGATACTATCGATAGTACTATCGATAGTTTTGCAGCTCTACTTCACACGACGAATTTACGCAACGAATTCTTATCGAAGAATTCGTCGACGTGGACGAAATTCGTCGTTCGTCCCAATTGTGTTCCTAGCATTACTCTGGTAGCGCGCTGATGATTCCACTACTAAATGCCATAATCGTTAATTTTACTTTTCTCAGAAATACAATACATACAATACATACTTCAGCTACAGCATTTCGTCCCCTCTTATGATGACTTTTCAAGCAAAATACTGGATTTAATTTTACTTTTCGTTTTGTAAACCACACCACCAGCCAAGCGAGCCCACCAACCCATCTCTTAACAATTTCAAATGTTCCATAGAAGAAGATATTTAGCCTGGAAAACTATTTGCTCTCAATGTGGAAAGAACATTTTCCAAGGATAAACTAATAGAGGAATTGAAGTTTACTTTTCGTAAACAGATTATTAACGGTAGAAAGAAAGAAGAGCAAGCAGCTTTTATGCTCAATAAGGCACAGTGGGACAGATTCATACATTTGTATGCAAAAACTACATCACTATTCATTTTTCCCGTTTTGTCTTTATACCCTTCACTAAACATGGTAGAGGGCTGCATGCATGCTCTTATAGGGTGTTTTTTTTTTTAAAGAGTGTCACAACTTTGAGTTGGCGTCACTGCTTTATTTGAGTAGCTCTTTAACAGCTGATAGTTGTTTTTTGTTTAGTTGGCTTTGTAATTTCATTATGAATCGATTTACAACAGAGCAATGCGTGCGAATTGTTAAAATTTTTAATCAAACTTCTTCCATTTTATGGCATACATAAAGCGTTTAATTCGAAGAGCAATAAATATGTCGTTTTCGAACCACATTTACTGTTAATGATAATGTACATCCCGCGCACTGAAGAAGCTGTAGTCGCTGTACAGGAAAGCATTGAAAATTATCCTAATCAATCAATTCGTCGCCTTTCTCAGTAACTGAGATTATATCCTTCCACTTTATGGCAGATTTTAGGAAAGCATCTTGGCTTAAAAGCTTTCAAGATTGAACTTGTGCAGGAATTAAAGCCAAGCGACCATCGCATGCTCCGCCAATACGGCGAAAGGGCTGAAGCACAAATTGATATTGATTTTGAGTTTTCGTTCAAATTTTATTTTGGAGTGAGGAAAATCCAAAAGCTTTTGTCGAAACACCATTAAATCCACAAAAAATTGCTGTTTGATGCGCTTTATGGTCAGGCGGAGTCATTGGCTCATGTCTTCAAAAACGATGATGGTCAGAATGTAAAAAGTTGTTGAAAATTGGTATTCCAGATTGCGCCTTTTACGCACCAGCCGTAAAGGCCATATGACAGAAATCATATTTAAACATTAATTTCACAAAATTTTCTTTCCACTAAAGCCCATTTTATTGGTATATAAAAATATATTTCCTTATTTTATTAACCCCCGACTAAAAAAGGGGTATTATAAGTTTGTAGTGTGTGTCTGTGTATCTGTATGTGTCCACGTACAGGCCAAACGGCTGGACCGATTTTCATTTAGTTTTTTCTGTTTGAAAGATGACTTGATCGAGAGGGTTCTTAGCTATGTTTGAAAAAAATCGGTCCAGCCGTTTAGAAGATATAACATCTTTTCTGAAAAAAGTCGGGGGTTTCTAAAATTTTTAATTTTTGTTATTATGATTTAAATTGTGTCACTCTATAAAAAAAATACACTTTAGGTTTGTCGTTCCGTGTGTAATTTCCACAATATTAATATGCGACCCATAAAGTATATAAATATATTCTGGGTCCTTATGAATAGGGAAGACGAATAAGCGATGTCCGTCTGTTCGTCCCTCTGTACATCCGTCTGTTCGTCTGTCTGTACTTGAAATCGGTTTTCCGAATATAACAGCAAATTTAAGAGACTTCAGTATTGGACTGTTGTGTCAGAAATAGTGCAAATCAGCAAAATCCAAAAAACGGTTCCAGAGCTGGAAAATTTTAACTTTTTTTTTTTGTTATATAAAAGTAACTAGTAACTAAAACTTATTTTTGTTTTTTTCAGCAAGAACTACGTTGTATTGAAAACAAAAAAGACGATTCCAGGGTTGGAAAATTTGCTATTTTTTGGTATATAAAAGTAAAATACTAAAACAAACTTTTTCTTTATCTCTATAAATTAAACATATTTTATTAACCGACTTCAAAAAAAGAAGGAGGTTAACAATTTGTCAATATTTTTTTTACGCCCATTAAAATTTATTATAATATTTTACGCAGTTCTACTTAACCGATTTTTATGAGCTCTAAAATAGACAAAATCCTGATTTTAAAAAAATTAATTAATTAATTAAAATTGAATATTTTATTTTAAGTGGTTCTTATTTACCGATTTTTACTTAAGACTTAACATGCACCCTGAGCTCTGAAAAACACACAATCATGCATTTAAAAAATGGGCGGAGGCACGCCCATTAAAATTTAATTTTATATATCACGTACTTCTTCTTATCTTTTTCTATCAGATGCATTTTTTTGGTTTTTTGGGCAGAAAGAATTATATTTTTAAAAGAACTATAAGAAATCACAAAAATCTAAAAGTATGATTCCAGGGTTGGAAAATTTTATGTTTTTTTGTTGATAAAAGTAATATACTAAAACTATTTTTTTTCTTTCTCTCTATATATACGGACAGCACTACGTGAGAAAAGACCAGTGTCTCCCAGTTTTGCCACAAGTCTCCCAGTTGGGCCCCCAAAGATTTGGGGTTTCAGTATTATTTTTGCATTTTCTCAGTATCATAGCTTGCAAACCCTTTGAAGGTTTGATTTACCCTCTGAGGCAAAATTGTAGCTCTTGTCATAAAACGCAAAAATTGTGAACACATGAAATGAATAAAACTTCAACTTCAAGATCAAAATCGCAAAAATATTAAAAAAAAATCAATTTTTTACCTTTTTTCACTTGTTCAGGTACATAGGCAGTGATGCCAGAATTCCTCCACCAATAGTGGCTAAATATAGACAAAGAAATTGCTAAAAACTAGCTAAAAAATTGCTAAACGCCATCGAATGCAAAATCACAAACTTTAAGCAAAAACAATAAGGTATTTCATATATTATTTTTTAAGGCCAAGTCGGGAACATTTTTTTTAAGTAAATAAAACCATACATTGAAGTAATAAATAAAATTATATTTCTTCAGGTAATCAAGAACCAAGAAAAAACTGCGCATTTAGTGCAAACTTGCAATACTTCCAGTATTTTTTTTAACTTTTTCTTAAAACTTTTTTTTAAACTTTCATTTAAACTTTAATTTATATTTTATTTTCACTCGTGTATAACAAAAATGACCCTTGTTTGGTCGATGTCATAAACCACCAACTAGACCAGACAACTTATACCAATATTGCCACGATTATAAGAACGGAGGAGCAAATCTTATTGTTACAATTTAGCCATCTCTTTCACATAAGCTCTTTTAGACTTGCAATTTTTATTGCAGCAAATCTTGAATAACTCATTATATTTTGGAATCGAGAATTTTTTATTTTTCGATACATTCGATGCTCTTTTAGCGAAATATACAAAAATCGCGATTTCAAAAAAAAAGTAATTAGTTAGGGCCTTTCTATATTATACGTAACGATATTTGTATTCCTCTCTATATCTTTTTCACGCAAAAATAAAAAGTTGCTGCAATAAAAATTGCAATTTTCAACCGGGATATATTGATATTAACATATTATTCTGTTCTATTTTTTGGTAGTAAATAAGTGTTCCTTTGTTGCGAGTATAAATTTTTTATGAAAAATCAAAAACAAATTTTATGTTTGGAAAAATACCTAAAAAATAGCTAGATGAAAATAAAAATGGCTTACAAAATAGCTAATAGCTAAATTTACTGTTCTTCCGGCTAGTTGGAATGAAAAATAGATAAATTTATCCAGAAAATGGCTAAATTGGCATTACTGTACATAGGCAGCAAACCGTTTAAAATTCAAGGAAACGATCAACTACAAAAATGTACCTAAGATCTCAATAAACAACTTTTTAGAACATATGAACTTCCTAGGAATGATTCTTAACGCCGTTTAGATAGCGCTATCTAAGCCGCAAAAGTGAAAAATTTCCAAACAAATTATATTAAAAAAATTTTCGGGATATTAAAATATGAAATTAAAATGTAAAAATGAAAAACTATACAATTTATAGAAAAACTTATTTTTTAAACAAAAAAAAAAAAACTGCAAAACTGTGCCATGCTTAGAAAAACTGCTAAAGTCAGAGAAAACTACACATTTGGCAACGCTGGCTGCGAAACAACATGAGCAGTATTTTTTTAGCACAGAATTTTGAAACAATGTTGCATACTTTCCAGCAATAAAAGCGAGAAATTTATTTAAAAAAACCGCGAGTTGGGCTACATGTCGTACATGTAAAAATTTTTCACGCGAAATAATCAATGTTGCTGAAATTTTTTTACAACTGCGAACAGAGTACTAGACAAAAAGATATTGCTATTAGAATTTTTATTTTTTATTTAGAACTTTTATTTTTTTCTCATACATCAGTGACTAATGTACAGAAAAGTTGTACAAGTTTCCTTTAATCTATTACAAAAACGCCAAGGTTTCTAAAGTCAATGTCTTATGCAAACAGGGGGTACACACACATATGTACAATGTATTTATGTATATATGTATACGTACATTTCCTGTTTATTATTTCAAAATGCGTAAGTAATAATTCAACATTCCCATCTAGCATTTGGAAGATAGTTTTTTTAAAAATCACTTTGCTGAGTCTTTTTAGAGTAGACACTATTGGTGATGAAAAATTGTTTAATCACTTAGACGCCAAAAAAATGGAATCGAATATTATACACTTTAATGGGTAAAAATAGTTCGATTTAAAACACAAAAGCAAATTGTATAGCAATCGCAAATTAATCATCAAGACGTGTAAAATGTGACTATTAGTTATTATCATATTTTGCTCATCTGGAAGATTGAAAAATGCTTAATCAAAAACAAATCATGCAGGTGTTTGAAAAGTGATTAAATATCAATTTATATTTAAAAGTAATTTTCCCATAAAAAGTGATAAATGACAATAAAAATACTCCCAAACAGACTGATAAATTTCCCACAGACGACACGCAAGTGATTAGAAAAGAAACATGACTGAAAGACAATTCGAAATAGAGTCACAAATGAAGTAAAGTAAGAGTAATAATTTTTTTTTTAATACATGTATTTATTTACTGTATCTTCAAATATGAACTATCAATAAGTATTCAAATCTTAAATCTATAATATAATTATTAGGCCCGACCAGTGTCGGACATAAACTTAGTGATAGTTATAAATAATACATGAGTAGTGATAATCAAAAAGGAAAAAAAAAGTATTTTCAAGTAGTCCCATCTGGAGTGTTGAGTATAAGAGCCCTTGTGCCCCTCTTTTTTAGGCGGATGTGTCCAATAAAGTTCAAAATATTACGAGCAAACGGATTAGGATGTGATTCGAGTTTTGTTAAATATTTGCCTGCGTATTTTTCAATTTCTTCAATCACTAGTGGCATATTCAAAGCACGATGTATATTTGAATTTTTGATGTACCATGGAGCCGAAGCTATCATACGTAAAATTTTGTTTTGCCTTCGTTGGATTCTCTCGACATTGGAAGCTCAAGCAGTGCCCCATAGTTGAATTCCGTAGCACCATATAGGTTTCAAAAGTGACTTGTATATCAAAAGTTTGCAATCTAGACTGAGAGTTGAATTTCTACCAATCAGCCAATGTACCTGAGCTAATTTTAGTTTCATTTGTGTTACCTTAAAATCAATGTGTTGTTTCCATGTAAGCCGTCGATCAAGGTGTATACCAAGGTATTTTACATGTGAATGTTGAGGAAGAATTTGATTATTGATTCTAATGGGGGAACAAGTATCTTTTCGTAGAGTAAATGTTACCTGCGCATACTTCTGCTCATTTACTTTAATTCTCCATAACTTTAACCACAGTTCCAGTTGGGTAATATGTTCCTGAAGATATCGGGATGCCTCGTGAGGGTTTTCGTGCATGCTAAAGAAGGCTGTATCATCGGCAAAAGTAGATGTATGGATTTTAGTGCTAACAGGCATATCACAAGTATAAATCAAATACAAAACTGGTCCCAGTATACTCCCCTGTGACACACCGGCAGATATAGATTCGGGAACACTCATGAAGTCTCCTTCCACAACAATGAATTTCCGGGATAGAATATAACTTTCCAATAGCTTTAGAAAATTTATTGGTAGATATGTCTTCAATTTTAAAATTAGGCCTTCATGCCATACTTTATCAAATGCCTGAGAAACATCAATAAAGAGAGTAGAACAATACTTCTTTTCTTCAAATGTTCTTCTTATAACTTGAACCAATCTACACGTTTGTTCAATGGTACTATGCTGACTTCTAAAACCAAATTGATGGTCCGGTATGCACCCACTATCAGTTAGAATTGGGGATAATTTTGTCATGAGCAGCTTTTCGAAAAGCTTTGATATTGTTGATAGTAAACTTATTGGCCTGTAAGACTCAGCTTTAGTAAGATCTTTGCCCGGCTTTGGAATCATTTTGACCTTGGCAAGCTTCCAGCTGTGTGCATAATACTCTAGTCGTAATATGGCATTAAAAATAAATAGTAAGATTCTAGTTGCAGTGCGAGGCAGATTCATCAGCATCTTGTTACTAATACCATCAATACCTGGAGCTTTCTTCGGGTTGAGCTCAGCAATTAGTTTATGTACATCACGCATCTTAAACTTTAAGGGTCGAGGGGGAAGAGCAACTACACTCGGCAAATCAGCAACATCAGTACATGTAATGGGTGTTTTTTGTTGAGGTATAGAACTTTAAGTTGGCATCACTTTTTTAACTGGCGGCCATTTTGTCAGCTGTTAAGTGATTAATATTTAGTTTGGTTTGCCATTTCATCATGAACAGGTTGACAAAAGAACAACGCTTGCAAATCCTGCAAATTTATTTCGAAAATAATGGTTCAGTTCGCGAAGTTTACCGCAAGCTCCGTCCATTTTATGGTCGACATAATCGTCCATCAGAGCAATTAATTCGGTTAACCATAGATCGTTTTCGCACTACGTTTACTCTATGTGATAATACGCATCCGCAGAGACGTCGAACAGTGCGCACCGAAGAAACAATTGCCGCTGTAGAGCAAAGTGTTGAAGAGGACCCGAATGAATCGATTCGCCACCGTGCACAGCAATTGGAGCTTTGTCCATCAACTTTATGGACTATTTTCTTCCCGAGTTGGATGGCATGAATGTGGATGAGTTGTGGTTCCAACAAGACGGCGCTACATGCCACACAACGCACGTGACAATCGATTTATTGAAGGAAACATTCGATGAGCGCATAATTTCGCGGAATGGACCTGTCAATTGGCCACCAAGATCGTGTGATTTGACACCATTGGATTATTTTCTTTGGGGATATGTGAAGTCGCTCGTCTACGCCAACAAACCAGAAACGTTAGGGGACTTGGAAGCCAACATTCGTGGCGTTATTGCCAACATACGGCCCCATATGCTCAAAAAAGTGGTTGAAAATTGGACCTGTAGAATTGGCTTTATTCGAGCCAGCCGCGGCGGCCACATGCCCAAAATCATATTTAAACATTAATGGCATAAAATTATCCTTCCAATAAAGCCAAATTGATGGACATTAAAACGATTTTCTTGTGTTTTATTTCAATTCGAAGTTCTATACCTCTAAAAAAACACCCTTTATTTGGGGTAAATACGGATTTTACATGCTCAGCAAATATTTTACCTTTTTCAGTATCGCTTCTTGCCCAATCACCGGTCGAAGTGTGCAGAGGTGGTTTAAACTCAACGGGTCTTTTAAGCTTTTTAGCAGCGCGCCACAAAGAGAAATTAGATGCTGGTGTGACACCAAGACCTTCCAGATAATTTTTAAAAGATGCAGTTTTCTCAGCTGCAAGCAACTCTAGGAGTCGTTTCGTGCACTCTTTAAATCTAATTTTATTTTGGGGTGATCTGTGCTATTGCCATTCCCTTCTAGCTCTTCTTTTTTCACGTACGAGACGTTCAATGTCTGAAGAATAAATTTTATTAAACCCAGTCTGCAGATGGGAGGTAGTGGCATGTTCAGCAGCCTGTTTAATATTCTCGTTGAGATTGGCAATGTTAGATTCAATATCATTTGGTGTTCTTAGCTTAATATTTTCCGTACAATGACTACTAAGGTATTTTTTGAATACCAGCCAATCAACACGATTTATCATCTTCATATATGGACGAGGTAAGTCACTTCTTAGTGGGCTGCAGATTGTAACGATCGTGGGAGAGTGATCGGACGAGAGATCTAGGGAAGCTTCAACGTGAATTAATTCCATAGAAATACTTTTTATGACGCCAAAGTCTATAACACCCGGAATTTTTCGTACGTCAGCAGGCCAGTAAGTGGGCTCCCCACTCGAAATAATATCCAAGCCCATTTTTTAAATTTTCTTGAACAACGCCCTACCTCTAGGCGTAATAAGATGCGACCCCAGAACGTATGCTTAGCATTGTAGTCGCCAGCTGCAAGGTCCAAGAGATTTGTAGAATTTCTCGTATTGATCCTCAGTGATTGAAAATCTAGGATGGGAGTAAATTAAAGATATCACAAAATTTGAAAAAAAATTCTCAATGCAGATGTTTGTTGCTTGTAGATGTTCTTCACAAATGTTGTCAAGAATATAGTGCTTGAGCCTTGACTTTATTAGAATTGCTGATCCACCGCATGCTCTCCCTCTAGGGTCCTTTGTATCATATAATGTGTAGCCATTCATTTTAAAGATGCTTCTAGAAGTCAAATGAGTCTCAGAGACCAACATTACATCAATATTTTTGTAAGGAAGTGCTCAAGTTCATTTTTATGTTGGCGAATGCCGTTTGCGTTAAAGAAACATATTTTTAACGTGTTCATGGCTTGTTAACTAATGCTTGATTCAGTTTATTCTGCATTCGTAGCATTTCTTGCATCATGCTAGTCATATTTGTTGTAAAGTTGTTGATAGTTTGCACAAGATTTTCAATAGTGGCTTCAAGGCGATTAAAATTAAAGTTTGAGTTTGTATTTGTTGAATTATTTGGTGGGGAAACATTTTGTGTGGGAATTGAATTTGTCTTAGCAGCATCTGCATACGATACACGGAAAGTAACTGGTTGGCTCATTTGCGCAAAAGTGGCTGAGGAAACGTTTGCTGATTGAGCTGGAACTAATTTAGGTTTTTGCACCATAGTCTTCTTTACGAAAGAGTACACAGGACAACCTCTGTAGTTAGCGGTGTGATTACCTACACAATTACTGCATTTTTTTTCCCGCTTGATCTTTTGGTTTAGTACAACTAGCAGTGCCGTGTAATTCGCCGCACACAACACAAACAGTAGGTAAATTGCAGTAAGTTTTTGTATGGCCATATTCTTGGCAATTATGGCACTGCACGGGACCTGAACGCTTATGTGGCTCTTCAACTGTGATTTTTCTGTATAAAAGGTATTTTAGGCTATAAATTTTCTTAATTTTATATCATTCGGCTCCAGTTCAACACGAAATAGGGGTTGGGGTACCTTTTTTCTGCTTATTATGTTAGATACATTTTTTTCCTTAAATCCCTGGAGGACGAGTGCATCTTTTATTTCTTCAGGAACAACATAGGAATCTATGCCCTTCAATACGATCTGCAGGCCTTTAGCACTCTTAAGCTGGTATGTGTAGAAGCTTGTTTTATTTTTTTCAAATTCAGAAACCATTTTGCGGAAATCTTTTTCGTCATAAATTTGAATTTTCGTTTCATCGATGTTGCCACGTTTTATTGGAACAATGTGAAGTTTATTCTCACCAATGACCGAAATTAATTTTTTAATAAGGGCATTTTGAATTTTTCTCTCTCAAATAGATTGGTGGCGGCTTGGATGTTTTATTCGAGGATACATCGGGTTTGTCGTTCTCATCTTGCAAAATTTTAAAGCGGTTTTGGCGATTAGTTGAGGCTGCACTGTTATCCCTAGACATTTTTGAAGCAGATGAAATTTTTGAAGAATTCTGGCTTCGCCCACGCTTTACTACGGTTATATATCTGTCCATTCCGACTTCTACCTTGAGTTTCGAGCCGCTGTTATCTGTAGTGATAACTTAGTTAAGTGATGAACACGAGCCTGAAGGGTATGATATTACTGGCTTATATGAAGAAGTACTAGGCAACTGTAATGTTAATGCATCATTACTATTTGGCATTGAACAAAGCGACGAAAAAATCGGCTTTGCCGTTAAAAAAAAGATTTTCATCAGATTTATTATTTATATTTTTTTTCATTAAGAGTTTCAGAACTCACAGTAAAATAAGCATTTCTGCCGTTAGAACTCACGTCACATTTTTTTTTGTATTTGAGGCACTCATACAAAGAATTCCTCAAGGGTTATTCGTTTGTACTTTTTTTTTGTTTGCGGTCTTTTTTTTGATTTTGTTATTTATGATTGTTTATTTGTTATAATTGTAGTGTGAGCGACAGAACTAGTATAAGAGTTATTGTGTGTGCGTGCTTTTCCAAATTAAAATACAATTGAAAACAAATAACCATTGCTTATTGTATTGCTGCTGAGCAACTGTTTGATCTGTTTTTGCTCAAAAAATACATATTGTAATACAAATATATGAAAAAACCACTATTGAAACAAATACATGATGTGCAGATGTATGTGCGGACGTTCGTTATGTTATTTTGTGGCGCAGCCAAAGTATAGAGAGAGAAAGAGACAATTTTGCTCTGAGAGTAGTTACAAATGCATGTGTTTCATGTACATGTATCATTTACTTACATATGTAAGTGCAATTTTGCTTTCATTCATTCATTCATCAGCCAATTACACTTTTTCTCAACACATTATAAGGCACTTATGGTAAAAGCAGTTTTATGTATCTTATTTGCCTTAGAAAAACAAAAAAAAAATTAATGTGTTGTTTTCATTTGCTCATTGCTCAACCATACAATAATTGCTTAAAAAATCAACATTTACAACTAACAGAAAACGATAAATAACATATTTGTTCATACCATAACCAAAAAACAGGCAAAACTAGTGCAAACAGATGTATCTGTGCAATGCTATAGTACACATATAGAGCATTCCTCAATGTAACTTTGTTTATGTTTTTTTTTTGTTTGCGGTAATTTTTGTTTTTTGACCCCCGACTAAAAAAAGGGGTGTTATAAGTTTGTAGTGTGTGTCTGTGGGTCTGTGTATCTGTGTGTCTGTCTGTGTCCACGTACAGGTCAAACGGCTGGACCGATTTTCGTTTGAAAGATGACTTGATCGAGAGGGTTCTTAGCTATGTTTGAAAAAAATCGGTCCAGCCGTTTAGAAGATATAACATCTTTTCTGAAAAAAGTCAGGGGTTTTTAAAATTTTTAATTTTTATTTTTTGTTTCTGTTATTTCTATTAGCAAAGCATAAAGCTTATTTATTAAAGTCAGTATGTACCTATTACGAATAATATGTACTACGAATATTTTTTTGTATAATTTTTTGTTTGTTTGGTAAGTATGTAAGTAAAATTCCGCTAATCGACTGTTCGCTATGAAGGTACTACGAGAACTGAGAGTAATAAATGATCAGAAAACGATTCGAAGAAGACTTTAAATACTAATTAAAAAAAAGGTATTGAAAATAACTCTAAACTTATAAAGAGTAGCGGATTGTCGCGTTTTTCTATCGATAAAAGTATGTTTTGTATGATCAGAAAATGAGCGCATATTCTAGCTTCCCTGCAGGATATAGAACTGACACAAGAGTAATCAAGTGATCGGTCCCCAAGTGATAGGACCAGTCCAAGTTCCAACAATACCTATGAGGCGTACCAGTCACTTTTACATGGGGTTCACCTAAAATGGGGTTTATTGATAATTTGTAAGCACCTTGTGACTTGTCACTGAACTATCTTAGAGGAACCTAATCGGTAAGACGCAATTTACACTGTGCCTTTTCTGCTTGCCTGTACAGGCAGTCTTTTTTAGTTTATTGGTGAGAGGGGGTGAGAAGCTTGCGGTGTAGAACAAAAGGCACGAAATGAAAATTCGAGGGGATTTATGACATTTCTCTTTGCCTCTTTCGTATTCTCAGCATTAAACGTGTATATAAATGCCAAAAAGGCAATAATAAAAAAGGCTTAATGAAAATGTGTGTGACTTTTCGTAGGGGTTTCAAAACAAAATTTTCAATACAAGGCAGGCTAAAAAGGCATAGTGTGAATAGCGACTAAATAATAATACAAATTGTTAACAAATGTCATTCCGACACTTTACTGTAACAATGAAAACCTTTAATTTATTCTTGTTTTTATTATTACAAATTCAATTATAATTTATTTTTAAGCAGACTTTTTTTCTTTTTGTTGCTTATCACTACTTATCCGACATTGGTTGGGCCTAATAATTATACTTTGGATTTAAGATTTGAATACTTAAGCTGTCTTTACATGGTAATACAAAGTATTACGACATGTCAAAAAATGCTGTAGGTTATACAAAATCTTATCATGTAAAAGCAAAATGTATCGAGTAGGAGAGAATATGGATAGAAAATCTGACAAGCGGTCGGTAAATGTTCATTTTCTAAACCATTTTAGAAACTTATGTATTCTCATCACACCAGAGGTGTATTTCAAAGTAAACGTTGCCAGCACTGATGGTATTTATTGAAGGGTGTAACACTTTTACAAAAACAACCAAAATCAACTCAGGAAATTTTCATGTTGTTTTTGTAATCATTGTACAACTTCAACCATCAGCTACTTAACCCGTACCACAAAACCAAACAAACAATAAACAAACCTATAAAAAAATTATATTTTGTACAAAATTACATTGCAATAATAAAATGTTTTCTCCAAGATTTAGTTATATTGGTACACATTTTTTTTGCAATTATCCAATTTTTATTTTTAGCTCAAAAGTTTAGTGTCTTTGCTTGCATTTTACTTATAGTATCAGTGTAAACATGAAAAATACCTACAACAGACTCTTGTTCTCTTTTTTTTAAACACGGAGAGAATTTCATAATATTTTGATTCTACAAAGTCGTAATACTTTGCATTACCATGTAAAGACAGCTTTATTGTTAGTTCATATTTGAAGATACAATAAATAAAAAAAACATGCATTAAAAAAAATAAATTTAGGATTCGAACTTACAACCTCCGGCATGACAGGCTTACACACTATCCGCTCGACCACAGAGGCACACATATTTCAGAAGTATATACACCAGTTAAGAGAGGCTTTGCGGTACCATTGGAGGGAACAATGAACATTATATTTATACTGTTTGATAGGTGCTGGCTGCAACCACATCGAAATTGATCAATGTCGTTTACTATAATACTAGATCAAGTCCCAATTAAATACACAAAATATCAAGACGATACATGACGATAATGCTGAATATGTTATGATTTACAGGATATGCTCCATACTTTTGGCAACACTTCCATTTTCTCAAGTCATAAAACGAGTATCTTTGGATCAATTGTCATAAAATTTTCTGCAGGATTTTCAATAGCGCAAAATGAGTCAAAAAAGACTCGAATTTGATTGAAAATTTCAAGAAATGCTGGCTGGGTTCCAAGCTAGTATTTGGATGAAATTTTGTTTTTGCAGAAATGTCTTATATGATTCTCCTCAGATCACTTTCGACGATTAAAAACTGATTTATCATTTGGGTGATTGAAAAGGTATTCACTAATGATTCATCTATATGATCAAATAATTATTTCTTGAAAAGAGAGCAACAACACGCAAAGAAACCTCAAAAAGATGAGTTAATGATATAATACTACCAGAAAATTGCTCAAATATGAATCAGCAAATAGTATCGTAAACGATTCTTTGGTATGATTCGTCTGTGAGGTACCACTTTCTCACAACGGCAGTATCATTTATGATCGAAAAATGAGCTTGAGCTCCGTCAACCTGATACGGAAAAGATTCGATTATGATACAAAATGCTAGCTGGGTTGACACACATACATACATAAGTACGTAAATATGTACGTAGTTCTGTAGTTAAATAACTACAATTCAACTAAAAAATAATTTTTTTTTATTATATGTACAATACAAAAATTTCACAATAATTTTTTAATATTTAATCAGCTGGAGTTCATAATCAACTTCATTTAATTATGACGCAAATAAGCGGTTTTATTTGAAAGTAGAACCAGTCAACTTTAAAGGAGTTAAAGTCAACTTTCGTAAGATATGAACAATTGCATGCATGTGTGTATGTATTAGAGGGCTGCGTAAACAGTTTTGAAAATTAAATACGTCTTGTTTTTTTAAATTTATTGTCGTAAAAAGTATTATACTAAACCAGTAATAAATAATGTCGTTTAATAAGTGAAGCATGATGGATATATTGATGTGCGTGTATATGAGTGTCTAGAAGCGATGTCGCGAAGACTTCTTGTTCGTAACAAACACTCAAAAGAAGTAGTGTTGATGCGTGTACGCTTTATTATTTTGCATATGTAGATGTAGATGCTAAGCTATTATTATGTGTTTAAGGGAGGTTTTTTAAAGCAAGCGAACACAACTTATGTTAATGCATGTGTGCGTTTTTTTGTGCGCTCTTTTCTTTTAATTTGCTTTATTTGAAGGCAGTACAAGTCCACTTCAGAGGGTTAAAACTTCCTGATTTTTAATAATTCTGATTAATAATTGATTGATTTTAGGGCTAATAAATCAGTTAAAGTTTAAACGCTAGTTTAGTTGAACTAAACTTTAATTTATATGTGGTTTAAACTCAACAGGAGTAAATCAGTGAACCATACTTTATGTGTAGTTTAAAAAATTATATTGTGGCAGCACTAGAATAAATGCCTAAAAAAACAGCTGTTTTGCAGCAGGCTATCAGTTCTTTGCACAATCAAAAAGGCAAAAAATTAATCAAATTTAATTAAAAGTACCCAAATTTTACTGAGAAAGAAATTATATATATTCTTGGCAGAGTAGAATAGCATAAAAGAACAATAGAGTGTAAGAAAACAAATCGAACAAGATCTGAAGAAAAAGTAGAAGCTTGGAAAAAAGTTAAGTGCTCTTTAAATGCAAAACATATGGTCTCTAAGTAATAAAATCATATGGCCTGTATTGGTAGTTTAAACGCCCAATTTTATGCGTTTACAGATGGATTAAATATTGCACTGATTTATAGGTTTGCTGGTTTAAACACATTTTAAACCAAAAACAAAGATTAACTTGCACTGATTTATTAGCCCTTAGTGAGAGTCATGTTTTGTTAGTTTTGTTTTGTTATTTATGTTTGCACTAAAAGAGATTGCTTGGCAGTAGTGTGAAATAGAATACAAAACTTTTAGAACCATTTACGCAGCCCTTTATTTACTACAGCGAAATCTTATAAAACAAATGTTAACAACATTGTTTGCAAGAAATTTTTTTTAGTATTGTAGGTATAGGAGTAAAGAAGAAAACACTTCGTGACGGAAGAATTTGTAATACTAGCTTCTTTCTACGCATAAGCGCGTGTACAAACGTCATGCATGTATGTGTGTATGATCTTTTATTTTTCTGCGCACATGCAAAGGCACACACATGCATTAACATTAGTTGTATGCGGTTAATCACATAATGTCAAGTTTTGGACTTGGCAGTTTTTCTTGAAGCAATTATCTTCAATTCTTTTTTAAAACTGCTCGATTGTTTACAAGCAGACGGTTTCTTGTTAAATTTTCCTATTGTTTTAATGCAGCGAATGAAATAACAAAAGAGAATTGAAGTAACTTTTCTGTACAAGCCATTCAGTACCCCTGTTCTTTCTTCTTTCCTCTCTCTCCCATAAACTCAGACTTGCTTCAAGAAAAACTGCCGAGTCTAAAACATGAGAATAGCTTACCATCTACATATTACACACACACTCATACAATAATCAACAGTACTTCTTTTGAGTGTTTGTTACAAGCAAGCTGTCTTGCGACATCGCTTGTTACAACTGATATACACATACACCAATACATCCATCGTGCTTCGCTTATAGTACGACAGCATTTATTATTGGTTTAGTATAATACATGCGACGTCAATACATTTAAAAATCATGACGTTTTTACATTTCAAGACTGTTTACGCAGCTCTCTAGTACGTATGTACTTCTAAAATATCTATGTATCTCTTTTTTTTCTTAAGTAAATTTGCGTTTTTTTTTTTGCATTCCAGTAGTGTTCATTTTTCATAAGAATTTTTTTTGTTTTTATTTTTTTAATAAGTTTACGTGGTTGATAGAAACTAACAGTTAAAATTATTGTGAAACGATATCTTCAGTAATTCAGTTAAAAAATCGGAGTTTTTGAACGTTACTTGGATATTAATATTGTTAAAAAAAAAAGAAGTTTAAAGCAAAGGATATAAAAATTTAATGTACGTGTGAAAAGATTTGTGATACGAAAAGGAGTTTAAGAACTCATTAAAAGAAATTCAAATAAAAAAATTATGTCGTAAAATATATAAATATATACTTATTTAAATATCGTTACCTTAATATAGAAAAGCCTTAACTCGTTTTTTTTTTGTTTAAATCGAGATACTTCCAAAGTTCTTCTACGAAATATATAAAAAATGCGATTTCAAACAAATAATGAGTTAGTTCCTTTCTATATTAAGGTAACGATATATATGTATATGCATACTCATAAAAGTACTGCATAAGATAAACTAAAAGTGATAAAAACCTGAAAGTTTTTAAATTAACTTTTTTAAAAAATATAAAAAAATTTCTAAACGCTTCCTTTAGAAATTCCCGGAAATACCTACCCTTTTTTAGAACGAATTTTCAAAAAAATATTTCTTTAAAAATATACATATGTATACATATGGAATTATTCCTAAAATTTATTCTTTTAAAATTTTTAATTTTTGAAAATTTTTATAATTGGTTTTCTTTTTCAAAGATTTTGAAAATAATTAACAAGCAGCCCGGCCCACGAGGTCTACAAGAAAATATCGATCGACGACTTTTATTAAAAACAGCAATAAAATAAGAAATTTTGTTTTTGTTTTCACTACATATGTTTGTATGTACATTAGCGTGGCCTTTACTTAGCATTTACACATGTAAGTGCAAGTTCGAAAAACTCAATACATTCACAACTTTTTATTAACACAATCACATTTTCTGTACTTACTGCTCAGCTTACAACATAATTTCCTTGTAAGTAAATTTCTGTAAGTAAAATGACAATTGAAGGAACAGTGTTACCGACAATGAGTTTTGTATAAATTTTTAGTACTTCGTATAGTAAAAATAATATTTATTGCTGATTTCTTTCATATTTATAAGAAAACAATATTTAAAAAAGAACAAAACTGTGCAACAACGCATATTGATTATGTTTTTACATATGAATTTCATGTATTTTGACAAAAACGTTGTTGAAGAAAATATTGTTTTCAGTAATTTATGATTTTGGCAATACGGCAATATTGGATTCATATATTTTTGAAATAAACATATTTTTTTTATTCAAAAGAAAATTTATTTTCATAAGACGTGTACGCTTCGGAAAAGTTTTAAAAGTAAACTTATAACTGTGACTGTGTAAACTCTCAAGTAACTTGCAAGACTTTCGGTTATTTCTTCGAAATTTTCGTTGATAATAGGTATACACTACTTGCAACGAATCACTTACATGTGTAATTGCAGGGTTAGTGGTATGGATAATTTTTTTCGATTTCTTATATTCTCTCCCCCGAATTGGTTCTGTTTTATGTAAAAAAAAAAATAAAAAAAAGTTGATAGCGATAAGTTGTGTTTTAAGGGTTACTGCGTCCGCCCCTCAAAGTTTGCCCTCAGGCCCATTTATTCAACGTATTTTTTGTTTGTTTTTTTATTTTTTTTTTTTTTTGTTTTGGTCCGTACACCAAAGGTGAAAAGGAACCCTATTGTTTTCGCTACGCTGTCCGTCTGTCCGTTTTCTCAGGAACCGTAAGAGCTACGGACTTGAAATTTGGACAGAGTATGTAGAACCCTGGCCGCTACAACAACAAATACATGAGATTTCCAAATTAAAGGGTGTTCCAAAACGAGCAACGACATAAGTTAAAATCCAATGCAATATACATACAATTGTTTATACATATGTATATTGACAATTGAAATTTGTAAAATTAGTGTATTTTTATAAAGACTTCAACAATTAATACTAACATTTAAAAAAATTTAAATTAAAGGGTGGTCCATCAGTTAATGCAATTTTGACTATGTAATTTTGACAACTTGCTATGTCTTGGAAACCGTAAGACGCAAACTCTTGAAATTTTCAAAAACGGTAAAACTAAAAAATCCGAAAATTATAACATCGCTAAACCAAAAAAAAATCGCTAAAACGAAAAAAGCACCTAATTAAAAAAAGTTTCCAACACTAATAAAATCAATAAAAATCGATCAAATGAAAAAAAAATCGCCAAAATGAAAAAAATCGCCAAATTGAAAAAACGCCAAAAACCGAAAAAAAATCGCCAAAACGGGAAAAAAGCGCCAAAATTAAAAAAATCGCTTTATATAAAAAAAAATTTCCAAAATGAAAAAAATCGCCAAAATTAAAAAAATCGCCAAAATGAAAAAAAAATCGCCAAATTGAAAAAACGCCAAAAACCGAAAAAATCGACAAAACGGAAAAAGCGGCAAATTAAAAAATTGCCTATATGAAAAAAAGTCTCAGAAATGAAAAAAATCGCCAAAATGAATAAAATCGCCAATATGAAAAAAATCGATAAATTGAAAAAAATCGCCAAAACGCGAAAAAAAAGCGCCAAAATTAAAAACTCGCCTATATGAAAAAATCACCAAAATGAAAAAAATCGCTAAAATGAATAAAATCGCCAAACGGAAAAAAATTGCCAAATTGAAAAAACGCCAAAAACCGAAAAAATCGCGAAAACGCGAAAAAAGCACCAAAATTAAAAAATCGCATATATGAGAAAAAAATTGACTAAAATAGCCAAAAGTGAAAAAAATGCCAAAATGAAAAAACGCCAAAAACCGAAAAAATCGACAAAACGGAAAAAAAGTGCCAAAACTAAAAAACCGCCAAAAACCGAAAAAACACAAAAAAAAAACCCGAAAATACTCAAAAACGAAAAAAAGCCAAAACTATTTATTATATAGGCTAAAGTTCGTATTGAACTACATATCTAGTATCCGTACGGAACCCTTCATGCGAGGGTCAAAGTCGCACTTCACTGAATTTATTTTTTACTATACGTAGTATATGTGACGCGCAAAATAGAGGTAAAAACCGGGTTTGTTCAGGAGAGCCATTTTAAAGATTTAAATACTTCCACATCAAAAAAAAAAAGTGAAAATTGATTTTACCTTTTAGGTCCCTTTCTCTATGCGCTGTCACATATGTATGAAATAACAGCCTGTTTTTCGAAAATGAGTAAGTGTATACTAGGGTGATCGATTATTCGACTTTTTCCAGAAACCGGTTTTCGAATAGTTCGAATATTTGAAATTATGAAAAACCAGGTTTCGGTTTTACAAATGAGGAAAAACCGGTGAACCGGTTTTTTGAAAGTAAGACAATTATTATACAAAAGTGTTGATTTTAAATTGCTTTATAAGAAAAAAGAGTTCATGTAAATACAATACAGTTCATGTAAATACAATAAAACAATACAAAAATTAACTTGTATACACACATGTATAATATAAATATGAATGCATGGACTAGGTGGATATCTACATCTATCAGTGTGACCAGATTTTAAAATAATTTTAAGCTAAATCATGTTTGAAAAAGAGTTAAAATAAGCTAGAAAGTTAAATTTTAAGCCAAAAAATAAAGTTAAACTATTTTCAACTCTTTCACTTTGCAGTATTTTCTTCTTGCTAAAATAACGTTAAATATATACATGCACAAACAATTTTTTTTATAATTTGAAATAAAAATGATAAGCTGTAATTCCATTGTAATTCCAAAATTGCAATCAGTGTCCTTGGTTTTGAAATTTGCCATTTCTCTTATAAATAAACAATTTACATTTTGTATTGTTTAAACTATTTTTCAATGGAAAACATTTATATTTTTAAATATTAACGGTCTAATTCATAAAAAATATTTTAGGATTATTACAGGTTTATTTGACAAATTTCCCATAGAAATATGTCAAATAGGCGATTAATAAACCTGAAATATTTTTTATGAATAAGGTAGTAAAAATTACCATTCTTATTACTTTTTTATGAGTTTTAAAAAAAGCTAAAAAAAATAAGCTAGGATCTAAATGAAAATGTTGAAGCTAAATCCAAAAAAATAAGCTAAAATTAGTTCATAAGCTAATATGGTCATGCTGACCTCTTTATAAAATATGAATCAAAATGTTAAAAAAAACTAAAAAACAGTTTTTGCAAATGGATTTTTACATCCATTGCACACCATAGCACCTCATAACATAATTTTGCTTAAATTTCATGCTTCAGTAAGTGTTGCCATACTCAAAAAACGCTTTGAACTTTTATACTAAAAAAAAAATACTCAGGAAAATAAACAGAACACGTTGGTCTAAGTTTTAACATGGTAAAAACTAATTTTATTGCAAAATGTGCAAATCGAAAAGTATTCAACTCAGCCGGTTCTTAAATTGTAAAAAAACCGGACTATTCGACATTCGAAAAATAAACATTTTGAAAAAACCGACAACCAACAGCTTTTAAAACCGGTTGAAAAACCGAGTCGATCACCCTAGTGTATGCGTTCTTTAAAATAGCGAATGAAACCATGTTTTCGTTTTTGTAGCATTTACATATTTATTTTCATGTGAGTGTCAACAAAAGAGCTTTCAGTTTTTTATGTTAAATTAATTAAAAATCGGTCTACATATTTTTTATTTGACTTTAACGAAAATGTTATTTAATTTTTAATGTTAAAATGTTAACTGATTTAAAACAGTGAAAAACAATTTTTTCCTTTTATTTTTTACTTTAAAATACAAAATAAAATAAATAAACGAAAAAATCGAAATGACTTTTTCTATAAGCTGATTGATTTAACTTTCTGTCAAAGAATTAACAGCAACAACAAATGATTTATGCTTTAATTTCTACAATTTGACTGTCAAACAAAAACTTTAGTATTGAGTCAAAATACAGTAAAGATTATAGAAAAAAAACTTAGTTCTAAATGAGTTTTATTTCAAATTTTTCATAGAAATTTTTTTTAATATATTTAATTTTTTTTTATTCCTTCATAATAATTTTGTGAGTGTGAATTTTTGGTTATACCTACAAAGCTCTTTTTATGTCAAAACGAAAGCTTTAAGACGTTGACGTTAGAAATATTGGCGTTTTTTGTAATAGATTAAAGGAGATTTGTGCAACTTTTCTTTAATCTATTACAGAAACGTCAAGATTTTAATCGTCAACGTCTTACAAAAACAGGCTGTTAATTTGTTTTATTCTTTCATTGTAATAATTTTGTTAGTGTGCATTTTTGGTTATACCTAAAAAGCTCCTTTTATGTCAAAACGAACATATTTTATAAAAATCAAATTTTAAACGTTATCATATATAAACGAAACATAAAAAAATATACATATAGGGTGTTTTTTTAAGAGGTATAGAACTTTGAATTGAAATAAAACACAAGAAAATCGTTTTAATGTCCATCAATTTGGCTTTATTGGAAGGATAATTTTATGCCATTAATGTTTAAATATGATTTCGGGCATGTGGCCACCGCGGCTGGCTCGAATAAAGCCAATTCTACAGGTCCAATTTTCAACCACTTTTTCGAGCATATGGGGCCGTATGTTGGCAATAACGCCACGAATGTTGGCTTCCAAGTCCCCTAACGTTTCTGGTTTGTTGGCGTAGACGAGCGACTTCACATATCCCCAAAGAAAATAATCCAATGGTGTCAAATCACACGATCTTGGTGGCCAATTGACAGGTCCATTCCGCGAAATTATGCGCTCATCGAATGTTTCCTTCAATAAATCGATTGTGACGTGCGCTGTGTGGCATGTAGCGCCGTCTTGTTGGAACCACAACTCATCCACATTCATGCCATCCAATTCGGGAACAAAATAGTCGGTTAGTCGGCTCCAATTGCTGTGCACGGTGGCGAATCGATTCATTCGGGTCCTCTTCAACACTTTGCTCTACAGCGGCAATTGTTTCTTCGGTGCGCACTGTTCGACGTCTCTGCGGATGCGTATTATCACATAGAGTAAACGTAGTGCGAAAACGATCCATGGTTAACCGAATTAATTGCTCTGATGGACGATTATGTCGACCATAAAATGGACGGAGCTTGCGGTAAACTTCGCGAACTGAACCATTATTTTCGAAATAAATTTGCACGATTTGCAAGCGTTGTTCTTTTGTCAACCTGTTCATGATGAAATGGCAAACCAAACTAAATATTAATCACTTGACAGCTGACAAAATGGCCGCCAGTTAAAAAAGTGATGCCAACTTAAAGTTCTATACCTCAATAAAAAAACACCCTTTATATACCTTATTCATTTTATAAAAGCTCCTGTTGTACATGCTTAGTAAAAATAATTTCCATACACATACAAATACATATATAATTTCGTTATATAAAATTTTTAGTATTTTGTTGGTTATTTTCTTCATTATTTTCTTAAATATTAATTTAAGCAACAAACTTTCTTTGAGGCTAATGTTGTTGACTAGAAGAGCTAAAATATTTTCATATATGATATTCTTCTAATGTGTGAGTTTTTTTTAAAGATAGTCATATACAAACAAATTACATTGGATAAATGGACTTGAAAGCCTTTGAAACTTTGAGAAACCTTGAATTTTTTTTTTAATTTTTTTTTTTTTTTTTTTTGCATAAAACTACACCGATTTGGGGGATAGAATATAAGAAATAAAAAAAATAAAAATAAAAAATAATAAAATAACGGCCACGCTAATATATCAACATAGTTAAGTAAGCGATAAAAAGTTTCTGATCGAAATCTCGGGCCAGGACCGTAAAACAAATTTGAATAAAAACGCAGCAAAAAAAAAATCGGAGCTAGTTCCAAAGGTTTACCACTTTCATTTCATACCAATTACTACAGGTACTGAATTTAGGGCCATTTGCACAACTTGCCTTATTATCAATAACAATAATATTTAATAGATAAAAAAATAATAAATGGAGGTTTTACAATGCAAAGCAATTTATCGGACAGACAAAATAATTCCTTTAACTAAAGGCAAGTTGTGCAAAATGGTCCTTAATATTTTAAGTCCTAGTTTACACTATTTATTTACTGATTATTTTGATAGGGGAGAGTGACGAGGGGAACAGAAATGTCGTCTCTCTCTTCTATCAAACTAATCAGCTTAGCAATAAAATTTGCATAGTGTAACTAGGACTCACACAGGAAAACTTCAACTTAAAATATTTTTAGGCAACGATTTTGCTTCGTATGTGTTTCATGTTAATCTAACATGTGTTATAGTAATTTCATGTTGAATCAAAGTTATTCTAAGTTGGAACAACATGAATTTAATTTAATGTAGTAAATGTGGTTTATTAAGCTGGGATCACACGATTGGCACAATGTACCAATTTTCGTCGGCTCACTGAAATAAATTCAAAAGTAACAAGGAAAATTTGCATTATTTTTCAACTAATTGAAATATAATTACATAACTGCAACACACTCCATTGCTAATAAAGCCATATAGAGTTATTCAAGAATTAATTAAGTAATAATGTCATTTTGGCTTATTACCTATGACTTTATTGCGGTGAGCCGACGAAAATTGGTACATTGTGCCCCGATCGTGCGATCCAGGCTTTAGTTATTTAACTTACGTGTGGTTGAAAAAGACATCAGAAAAATTATGGTATATAAATTGGCTTCCCCGGCCAAGATTTAAACTCGGAACTCATCGCGTGGTAGTCAACGTGCTTACACCTGCAGTCACAACAACTTTATTAATTCAATACTATTTCATTGATCATTTAACTTACAAAATATTTGAAAAGTTTTAGTAAAAAAAAAAAAAAATTACTTTGACCAGAAAAGTTTTAGTTAGAAAAAAACTTTGACTTGACTCCAGGATTTGAACCTGGGATCCTCCGACTGCAAGTCTAGTACACTGCCCACCAGCCAGTAGCAGTTTGTCGACTGTTTACAAACATAAAAAAACAACAACAATACAAAAACAACTCACACAACTAAGCACAAAATTGCATGGCAGCTAACCTATCGGAAATTTGGCTGACTTTAAACTAACTTTAAGCTAACTATTTCGCAACTAGTACTGACTACACTTGGATTACTTTGCAATGTAATCAAGTGACTATTTTAACATTGCGATGTCGTAGGCGGTAGTCAATTGTCTCACTATGCACTACTTTAAGCTAACTTAAAGTTGACTTTTTTAAATCACCTGGTAGTCAGTAAATTAAAAAAAAATTTCTGGGGGTCGAACATGTAACATCACACGTTGTGTACTCAACGCGCTACCACTCGGCTAAGCTGCCATCTAAAATAACAACAGCAAAATGTTAATATAAAACTGAAATGAGTTTTAAAGTAGCTGAGAATAAATTTGTTGGCTCTCACCAAATTCGATTACGTACTCAACTTTAGAATTAATTTTGGGTTTGTTCTGTATGATTTTGCAGCTAGCTTTTAGTCAGTCTAAGAAAAGTTAGCTATAAGTTAACTATTTTTGTAGTCAACCACACATTCTCCGACAGGGTATGAACAAAGCAAATAAACACCAACACACTGAAAAAACATATTTGCTCAATTCACAACATATTCTGAGTGTCGCAGTTCGTTGTTGTTGGTAATTTCAATAAAAATATTGTTTATAAAAAAATGTTTACATAGAACTTACTAACAACATTTGTACGAACTACGACTCCCACAATATGTTGTGAATTGAGCAATTATTTCTTGTAAATTTAATGTGATTTGAATGAATTTGAATCAAACTTTTTGCATGGTGATTTTACATTGGTTTTTTTTCTGTGTGACTAATGCTGTTGTTTATATAAAAAATTTAAGCAAATACTATTCAGTTATTTGGATAACTTCCGTCCTATGACAACTATATGTTAAATTCATTGATGATTCACCAGAAATGGAGCTACTTGGAGGTTGAGTTCATCAATGCAGCAACTAATGATTTGTATTGTAATTTTTTTCTAAGATGTGATCACTTCAATCGTCAATTAGCACTTGTTTGTAGATATGTAATTTTTAAAAATTTGTTGCAAAAATTTTGGAATTTTTTAAAAACATTTAGAAAATGTTTTCGAAACAATTTTGATTTATTTCTACATTTTTTTATATTATTTTATATACTTTTATTTTATTTTTATTTTTATTAGAAAAACTAAACAAATATGCCACATTTTACCGGCATTTTATTTGCTCTGGCAGCGGTCATAACAAGTGCAGCCGCTACTACAGTGCCATTTGTAAGTATTCCACACATTTTTAAAATAAAAGACTGTTAACTTTTATAATAATGGTGAGAAAAAGTGATATTTTCGTAAAAATAAGCATAAGAAGTGTTAATAATATTTCAATAACAGTGGTTTTCTTGTATAAGTAAAAATGCTGATTACAATGGCATCATTAGTTATTCTCTAGCAGCTCTAGCTTAAAAGATATAGTGTTAGTTAGCATTTGCACTTTTTAGGCTTCCGTACACCAAATATGAAAAGGAACACTATTGGTTTCGCTTAAGCTGTCCGTCACAGGCTGTTTTCTCCAGAACCGTAAGAGCTACGGACCTGACATTTTTTTTAAAGAGAATTTACATCAGGCAATGATTGCATACTACTATTAGTAGGTGTTACCTTCTTTAGGAAAGGGATAGTGATAGTGATAGAGAAGACAGGCGGTGAAGTAAGAGATAGAGGAAAGCTTCATTCTTTTGCAACTCTACTTTTTGCACGTTTTTAACAATGCAGTATTGCAACGCCTCTGGTGTCAAATGAGACGTATTAAATTTTTTTTTAAGCTGTAGTTAGTAGCCATTTTATTGGTTATTTTACTTCGCCGATGAATCTGATACACAACGAAGGAGTGGGGGGTTATTATGTAATCCGAATCGAACGGAAATGTTTTCGAATGTAATGTTAATAACATGCAAATTCGATCACCTTCCGTTTCGAATCGAATTACATAATAACCCCCCTGGTATTACATTAGGATTACTATCTGCTGAAGTCGGTATAGTTCAGTGACCAGTGGCTATGCCTTCATCACTTGAACTTTCCTACAACAACTGACACAAAGGGACACTAATGCACATCAGAAAAATGCATAGTGTAGTTATTTAATTACTATTGGACACCGAGATTGAATCCAGTACCTTCGGTTTTGTAGTCAACGTGCTAACTACTCCAACCAACGCCTTTGGCTCCTTATAAGGAGCATAGGGCCTCTATCAGTTGGTTTTTGTTTTTACTTGAGGTTTCGCTAATCTTTGCTTAATTTAAGATGAGTAGCTGATTGGGGTTTTGCATTGAATCCTGTATTTAAGGCTGCCAGTACGTTTCCAAGAAGACAGACGATAGTGGAGATTTATTTGCCCCTGTTTGTGAGGTTTATACCGCCCATGGTCAGTCGTCAAAGCCTCACCAGCTAATAATTAAAGGGAATTCTTTCAGTTAATGTTATTCTGACTATGTAATTTTGATTAATTGCTGTATCCTGGAAACTATAACAGGCAAACTCTGGAAATTTTCAAAAACACTAAAACTAAAAATTGCAAAAGTATAAAAATTCGTCAAAACGAAAAAAATTGCCAAAAACCGAAAAGAATCACCAAAACAAAATAAAAAACGCCAAAACGAAAAAATCGCCAAAATTAAAAAAGCGCCATAAACTAAAAAATCGCGAGAATTAAAAAAATTGCCAGAACGAAAAAACTGCGACAAAACGAAAAAAAAATCGCCAAAACGGAAAAAATCGCCGCTATTTTTTATTTTGGGATTTTTAGTTTCAGCGTTTTTTTTTTAATTTAAAAAGTTGCCTCTTACGGTTTCCAAGCGAGTTGTCAATATTAAATAAAAAATTAAACTAACAGATAGAATACCCTTTGATTTTTTGTAATTTTAGTGTAAATTTGAGTAGCCTGCATAAAAATACATTACCCCTGAAAATTTCAAGTGCCTATATAGAATTATCGGTATTTTACATTAGAATTTCAACAGTTTTCGTTCCTCGCTTAAGAACACCCTTTTATATTTAACTTATATTTATTGTAGCGGCCAAAGTTTCGCATATTCTGTGAACGTATCTCTTACGGTCCCCGAGAAAACCGCCTGCAACCGAGAGACGTACATTGTAGCGAAAACAAACAATAGGGTTACTTTTCACCTCTGACGTACGGAGCACTAATAAACTGATTAATTGTAATCTAGCTTTGGATAAATAAATGAAAAAAATAGTAATCTTAATTGGAAAATGTGCTTTAAAATAGTTCTTTGGGTTTTAACATGCAGAAAATATTAATTGCGTTCGTGAAATTAAAAGTGATTTCATTCCGAATTCTTTTTTTTTGTTTTTAGTTTCTAAAAAAAAATTATTGAAATTATGATATATTAAAATATGTACATATAATTTTTTTTTACATTTGTAATAAAATTTTAATTTTTATAAATATTTGTGTGCATATTTGTTTTTCTCTTTCCTAGAATCCCCTTTACGACAATGAAAATGGGAGCAACCTTTATGGGGAAAATTATCAAGAGATTGGTAGTGGTAAGTTAAATGATTCGTAAGTAAAACTTGTAAAAATTATACAGAACTTGAGAAAAGTAACTTTGAGTTTTATGCAGCTGAAAGCCAGCCTTCCACTCTTTAGTAGGGCTTCCTTTCGTCCCACAGTAGGTATTAGGGATGCCAAATGGGAAATCCCGAATTCCGAAATCCCGAATCCCGGGCTTTGTAAAATTAAGTCACGGGATTTCTGTTTCGGGATATCTTAGCAATTTTTATATAAAAAACAAATATTTATATATTAAAATTTTCATTGATTTTATGGTATTTTTGATAATATTTAAAGTCCCATACAATTTTATATGTGTACTTCTAACAATTTAATGACTATTCGCGACAAATTGTTTATGAATTAAGAACAACAACATACAAGTTGAGGTCTTGGCGATCCTCAGGGCCAGTGAATTAGTGGCGAGGAGAGAAGGTAATCTTCTACGTCGACAGTTAGGCAGCGCTAAAAACTTTGAAGGGACACAGTATCAAATCGAAGCTTGCTAGTGACCGTAGTAGAGCCCTCAACTTGCTTACGGACAAATGTAATGTCAGACTGTGTTGGATTCCTGGCTACAACAGTGTTGAGGGAAATGAAATTGCCCAAGATGAGGGAATGTGTGACAGATCGGTGGTATTTACTAGAGATGTGCAAATGTCGTGATTTTATCGTGTCACGCGTGATTCACTCATTATCGTGATCAAATTTATAATTAATCACGCGTAAGTGACGTAAAAATAAATTACTCGTGCGTGATAGTGCGTGAGATATTTTTAATAATCACGCACGAATTATCACGCTCTCACGAGATATCATTATTATCAATATACTTTACCATTTTGCAGATGCTACGGTGCAAGACCATTTGCACAAGATTGTGAATTGGCCTATTGTTATACTTTTTTCAGGCGTAGTAAACTGGCTCATATGAAATTCAAAAATACCAATATAGAAAAATACATATTTTACCTAAATTTTCACTTTTTCAGAAAATCTGCGCGTATGTCAATATTTATGAAAAGGCTCTCTAAAATTTTAGTTTAACATGTTGAAAACTATCTACATAATTAAATGCTATAGTTTAAACTTTCAAAATCTACCGTCACAATTTTTTGTAAGCGCTTAAACACAAAACATATTTTTAAAATTGGCGATTTTCGGACATTGCTGCATGTAGGGTACATTTCCAAAATACAAAATAATTGGCTCTAAACACATTCTTAATGGATTGTCTTTACCGCTATGTAATTAAAAAGTGAATTTATTAGACAAAGTTTTTTAAAAAAACCGAAAATAATGAAGATACTTAAAAAACACATGCTTTTTCCAGGGAAATTTTAAAATTTAAATTTTTTAGCCTTTTCTCGATTTCACGAAATGAGTATTAATAAATTTTTCTCCTATTTTTATTCAAGTTTATCTCAAAATGCATTATCCGGTGAAAATTGGATAGTTTTTAAAAAAGTTACAAGCTTTAGAAGTTTTATTTTAGGTCCCATGTACTAAACTTTGGCCCACTGTAACCCCTGTCCAGCTCAAGCCAGAAGACTGTTATGACATGTGTTATAAAGCCTAAGTCCTACCCTACGGATGATAGGAGTTTCATATAAATCCAATCATTAGTTTGGAAGTTCCATATTTATTTCCATTTACTTCGTAAAAGTCCCCACTGTGCAGTGTAAATTTTACATATAAACGTGCACACATATGTATGTATGTACATACGAGTACATATGTGTGTGTAAAAACCTATTTTTCAACCCAAAAAAAAATATAAATTGGATTACATACTTTTTCGTGAGCGTGCGTGATCGTGATAATTTGTAAACCAATCGTGCGTGATTGAGAATATTTTGTTCGTGAGCGTGCGTGACCGTGAAAATTTTCAATGTCATTCGTGCTTGTAAGTGCGTGAGTAAAATATTTTTATGCGTGAGCGTGCGTGTCGTGAGTCAAAAAACGCTCACGTGCACATCACTAATATTTACTAAATAAAACTCAGTAATTGGGTAAGGAGCAGTACCGAACTTTACTCAGGAATATCCAAACTGCTACTGGATATGAATAAAAAGGCGATGAGAGTCGTGATAAGAGCATTGACTGGCTGAGATAGCTCAGCAGACGTTTCCATGAGAGCATTAGTGATATCGGTAAATGTAAACTGGAAGATATCAGGTGCTTTATCAAGGGAATTCAGTGACTTAATGACAGATAGTTGGGGCACTTCGGGGGGCTTAAAACTATTATTAACGGCAATGCACAATGCACCCAACTGGTGACTATATCTTCACCACTTGAACACAAAGGGACACTAATGCACATCACAAAAATAACGGGGGCTGTTTTTATTTTAATAACTGTTGTATACCGGGCTCAAACCTAGAACCTTCGGATTTTTAGTCAACGTTCTTACTACTTCAGCCAACGCCACCCTTGCTTTTTGAAATGTTGATTTTGAGAGAATTTTATTACGTACTAAAGTACGAAATTGGTGTAGTGATATGGGAAGCCGGTCTTGCTGCAAAGTTTTTAAATAAAAAAATTTAACTGTATTTTATTAAAAACATAAAAAAATTATAGTATTTAATGTATTAATTATTAATTTTTCTTTTTGTTTTGTCTTCCCTTAAAGCTTATGGGAATTCTGTACAGAAGACTAAAAATTACTACGTTCAAGTTTTAGTATTTGTAGACTCTGAACTTTATTCAGTCTTTAATAAAAATAAAACGAAGGTAAGCAAAATATTAATCACAAACAGTCTTGATATGAATGATAATAGATTATTTTTTATAATTTCTTTTCACAAATAACAGCCTTAAAATTAAACTTAAAAGAAATTCAATTCAATTCAAGTATTTCAAAATTTATTTACGGATTCTTACTTGAAGTTAAAAATTATCTTTATGCATTAAACACATTCACCACAGCAAGCTACCGACCACAAAATGTCAATGATAGAATATAAATGTTAATATGAGAATAATTATTTTGATGGCAACAAGGCAACAGGGCGGCAGGTTGTTGTCCATGCTAAATGTGTCGTTGTAGTTAAATTGAACTACAGTAATTTTGACTTATCTGCACAATCAACTTTGCACGACTTTTTGTGCAGATAAGTCAAAAATGCTGTTATCTTAAATGCACTTACCTGCTCAATGTGCTGGTATACAATTTTTGACTATATTTATTTTTCCAAATTTTTTTAATGTGTGCAGCTAACTTAAATTTTTTATATGAGAATAGTTTAAAACTGCCAAAAAAAATATGTTAAATGTGCATCTATACAAAGTGCACTTAAAAAAGGATTTTGAACAATAATTACAGAAAAAATATAACATTGATTTTTTGTATGAAAATATTTCAAAATTACCAAAATTTTAGGGCACATCTTAAATGTGCAGGTATAGAAAGTGCACTTAAAAACGAATTTGTATGGGATTTTAAGAAATAGTGACAGAAATTTATCATTTTAGGCAGTTAACTCCAAAGTGCACTTAAATAGAAGGCAGCTAAATCAAAAATACTGTATATAATTTCTATTTTTAATGGTTACAAAACAAAAACAGCGTTGACAATATAGCAAAATATGTAATTAAAATTATTTGCCAAGAAATATTTTATTATTAAAAAATAAAAAATAAAGTTTCAAAATTTATATGTTCAGCCCTGTTCTGTAAACCGAATTGGAGTAAATTTCTCGTTTTCAAAAAGTTAATAATGCTGCTGCAGTCGTGTTTAAAATCATGCACGATAATTTTCTTTCAGATATAATATTTGGAAAAAATCTAAAAAAACATTTCCATTGTCGAAGTTAGTTTTCTGAAATCGTGCGGTCTCAAATCGATCGGTTTACAAAACAGGGTCGGTTAATTAGAAAAGTAATTATATTTTTACAAAGCAAAAAAAACGATAATTCGCGAAAAGTTGCCAAAGTTTAAACAAGCCACAATATTGATTAAAAATCGCCATAACTGTAAGGAATACAAAAAACCAATTTATAAAAATTGCAGAAACGGCGAAAATTCTCATAAAGTTAAGAACAGCGAGAAAATAACAAAGTCTAATATTGTTTAAAAGACTGCAAAACTTCCAAAAAGCTGATTGGAAGCATGTTGCCAAAGACGCTTTTATCGCGAAGTATGCAAAAATTCGCGAGAAGTTGCAAAATCGGAAGCAAGCCCTAAAATTCATTAGAAATCGCAAAAGGCATTAATAATACAAAAAGTTTGGAAAAACGCGAAAAAAAATCTCAAAATAGAAAAATCACTAAGGCCCAAATTTACAGTCATTAGTTCACTAATAGCAATAGTTTAACCAATAAACCGCTAAATATACGGCCCTTTTCACAATGTACACTTAAAAGCTAACAGGGACTTTAACGGCAACTTTTGTATGAAGAACTGTCAGTTAAAGTTCATGTTAACTCTTAATCATACATTGTGAAAAGGGACGATAATTGGTTAACAAATAGTTAGACAAAAGCTGATTCGCTGTAAACTTTATTAGTATTGGTGCGTTGTGAAAATGTGTATACACATTTTACAAATACATGATCAGGCATCTTCTTTCTATTTATGTAGCTGTAAAATATTCTTTTTATTTTATTTTCTATTATATCTTGGTTTTTCCGAACCAATCTCAGCACTAATTCAATATCTTGTACGGTAGAGTTACATGATCGCGCACCTGTTTTATCGGTTTTTAAGAAATAATATAGCAAATGTAAACAAAAACCATATGCTATAGCAGAGCTTGCAATATTGAAACTTAATTGTTTGATAGAGTTACCATTTTTTGCTCATATTAAGAACTTTAGTTAAACAATGCACTGTGAATATGAAGTATTAGTTAATCAATAGTTATCATTTTAGTTTACTAATAATTAACTAATGACTGTAAATTTGGCCCTAAATGTATTGAAGAGATTACTAAAACTGTAAAAAGTAAAATTCGCAAAAAAAATATAAAGAAATATTCTCATTTGGTTTTATATTTTTATATTTATTTATACTTCAATGTCAGGTTCTTATGGTGCTGCTGCCGTTTTCATACCAGGCAACATTTGTTGCCGACGGCGCACTGTGGCGCACTTCACAAATGGCGATTAATTCAAAAGATGTACTTTAACTTTCACAAACGTATTTGGTACCATATGAAAGAAGATAAAATTCTACATCACTAACTGCAAAAATAAAAGTTCTTGATAGTTTACTTTATTTGCAGTATGTGTTCAAAGTTCAATAGTTTTAGTTATTTTTGCGCGCATTGATTAAAAGCGAAAATTTTGATATTTCAAGTGATTATAGTTTTTGTTAAGACTTCTATAAGTAAAAGTTTTATAATGGAACCGTCAACTTCGTTTTTATGAGCGTTTAAAAAATTATTTTTTGTTTAGATAAATGTTTTAGAAATATTAAAGAAAAAAATTAAATTGCTCCAAAAATTTGGTATTTTTGATATATACATTGAGTTTCAACAACTTTGTGGATGAGTGCAGGGAAAATGATTTTATGCTCTTAAAATATAAGATTTTAGCTAATAAATCCCGGAATACCTATTTGCGCATTTGTGCGATTTTTTAGTTATGAAGGTTTTTGTGAGAGAATTCCAGTCGCTAAACATCAATGTGAAAAATACATATTAAATGTTTATTTTTTTATTTAAACAAAAAAAAAATATTTTTTTTAAAGGCACTAATTTACAATTCAAGTTACTAATTTATCTTTTTTCATTCCAAAGTTGCAGCAAAAATAGTCAAATAAGACCATTTTCTCCAAAATACAAAAAAAAACCATAAAAGGTTAAAAAATTTAGAAAAAAAAAATTTTTTAATGCTGTTTTTTATGTATTTATATTTATGTTCATCAATAATAAAAAAATAACAAACCCTTTAAAATTACGACTTCTATGAATTAATGTACCATTCACCCCACTGTGCGGCGCTTGTATTCGTGTAGGTATGTAGCCTGCTGTGTTCTATGTGTTTAGAGCAACATATTCAAAATGAAATGAAACTATTTGTTTTGAAGAGTTTTTTATTAGAAACTTTTTAGCTTATTACAATCGTCCTGATGATGTTCTGTGTTTTCATGGTTTAACTGTCAAAAGCTGTTCGCACCATACACATTAGTTCACGTTTGTGTGTGTTTCTGACAACTGAAACACAAGGTTGTTGTTTGTGTTGCTGTGTTTTTGTAGAGTTGCATAGACCTAATAAATAGGCCTTGTTACAATGCATAAAACTTTCTTCATTTTTTTGCCGCTGCAAAAAAAAATATTCTCATACTGTTTTTCCATATCAAAATATTTAAATTTTTTTTTTATTTTTTATTTTAGGTTCAATATTACGTTAAGAGTTTCTGGAAAGGTGTTGATAGGAGATTCAAAGCACTCAAGACGCTGAAAATAAGCCTTTCAATTGTTGATATTATCATACAAGAAGTAAGTTATAATTTCTATTTTAGCATATTCCCTATAAATATAATGACAGTCAATTCATTGAAAGCTACAACAATTTTACCAGCAGTGATGATAGTTATATTCATCATTGCATAGGAAAACGGTTTATATCACATTAAAAATGGTAAAGGGTATTTATATTTTTGTCATTTCGTGTGTAATTTTCACAGTATACATATGCGACCCATAAAGCATATATGTATATTCTGGGTCCTTGTGAATAGGGAAGACGAATAAGCGATACCAGTTGTTTCTGGTTTGTTCACGAAAAACCCGCTATTTCAAATTAAAATTTACAAAATTTCACAATTAATATACTTTGTTCAAGAGTGTAGCGTTACATGCTTAAAATTTCCCAATATTTTACTTAATAAATGTCAAAAAGATGACATTTGAATTCTTGACATTTAATCATTTGACAGCCAATTATTTACTTCCTAACCTGAAATTTGCCCATTCACCCTTTACATAGCTGGAAAAGCTAAGCCTGAACGTGAGAAGAACAACATTAGCCAATTTAAGCTTAAATTCAAATTTTATCTGTGCATATGTATGTAATAATGCCCTCTTTACTTTTTCCTTTTCTCTAAGAATCGAACTGATACACCTTACTTGAACAAAAATATATTTAACGGAAATTTCTTTGATGTGGAAAAAGGTTTAGCTGATATGGGTAAATATATCTTCAAGAATGAGACGAATCTTCCTCAACATGATATAGCTGTACAAATGACAAAGTAAGTTTGCATAATTACCTAATAAATCAAATAGATTATTACTTAATTATTTCATTTTATTTATTTTTATTAAAGAAACGTGTCTGTTTTTCTCTTTCACAAAATTTTATAATTGGCATGCAATAATTTTAGAAACAGACACTGCAAAATTCGTTTCACTTCAAAGTTTATTAAAATCTGTACATACATTTAATTTTATTCTATTTGGAATAATAGTTGTATGCAGTTACTGAAAGCAATGAACGATCATTCGTGTGATTCGTAAAAAGTTTGTCTCTTAAAGATTAAAAACGTAACAATATGTATGTAGATTAGGCTGTGCCGGAACAAAAAAAAAAGTTCGCCATACACCACCGAATATACAGTATTATTGCAATGCAGTTTCGAAATATAAAAATATTTTTTATTTTTTTTTTGCCGAATGTAGGTGTCGCCAAAACACATTTTTCGCTCCATCTTCGGCATTTGCAGTCGGATCTTAAATCGATGTTTTTGTCTCTCAGTTCCTATCAACCTACAAAAATTAATTTGGTGCAAGTGAGCACCAAGAGATCTGATAGAAGAAGATAAGAAGATAAAGGATGATAAAGTTGGTACAATTGTACTTTTTTTTTGGTACAATTTAAATCTTAAAAGTACGTTGGTACCCTCGTGACTCATTTGGTACTATTTGAAAAATTTGCGAGAACCTAATATTTTTTTTTTTTATACAAAAAATAAATAGCGATAATTTAAAGTATATCGAGTTTGACAGAAAAGTGGCGAATTTGATTTGTTGTTGAGAGCGACTACCTTGTTAGATATGCATTACACTTGTTTGTTTTATTATAAAGAACTACATCTAACTTCACCGGTGTTTCGTTTCATACCATTTACACATGCCACTCACGATTTTTCACTAACACACTCAAATTTTTCACAATGGCAGCCCCAGTGGCAGCAAAATTTGCATGCGAGTGAAAATTTGGCAGTTGCATGCCATTGAATGTCAAAACGAAGAAAAGTGTTACCCTGTTAAACATTTGATGCAAATTTATTGGATTACTGTGAAAATTAAATTAATATTTTAGCTTGTTAAATGTGTTATTATGATTTATTACTTGATTTGTGTGTGAAAAACTGAAGTTTGTTAATTATAAAGAACCAATATTATTAAAATAATAATAATAATAATAAGTGTTAATAGTTTCCTCAAGAATGTGCCTTTGTGACGTACTAGGTAACTCTATTCTATAAACAAAAGAAAAGTAAAAATGGAAGCGAGACTGAGCCAGCTCGCTTCGACGACATTTTTAAAATGAAGCGGCAATGGCATGTGTAAACAGCAAAGCAAATGGCAAGAGATTCGACTTTTTCGAACAATTTTTCGTCGATAATACGTACACAACACTGGCATGCCAATAGTGGCATGTGTAATTGCAGTGTATGATAGCGCGCTATAGCGAGGTCTTCATTTATTTTATCTGTTGTATTACTTTTCTTATTAAAAAATATTCTCAAAAGAAAATGGAAATTATGATACTATAAATAACGAATTTTGAGCTTTGAAAACTTAATTGGATGAAGTAATGTTTCCGTAGCTTTCAAAAGTTATCAATAGAATTTGTCAATTCCAAACTCATCAGCGAATGTTGAGAGAAATTTCCATAACTAAAACGAAGAGTCGAAAGTCTAATACAAACAAAATTCACCTCGTCACAAAAATTTATTGCAATGGTATAAAAATTAAACTTTTACAATAATTTTTACAAAAACATTACAGGGGGTCTACTGTGTAATGCGAAACGAAAGAAATTGCTTTCCAGTTTGAATGCTTATAACATGCAAATTCGAAAGCAATTCCTTTCTTTTCGAATTACAGAGTAGACCCCAGAAAGAATATTACAGTTTCTACTGTGTTTTTACCTTCTGTAAAATAACAATTATTTGAGTTAGGACCTTTCTTCTTGAGACCAACGATAAGTTTTTACTGCCTCTTCCACTATGTCGAAAGAAAAATCATGCGAAAGAAGGTTAGTATCTCGAATTCTAATAAATTTTAATATAGTTCTATTTTTTTTTAACAAAAACAAAATTTTCTTATGTGAATTGAATTCTTTTTATTATTTAGCTGGTGAGGCCTATATTGTTTTATGTCAATAAAAACTCAATTTTTATTACATATTTTTCCCGACGTTTCGTGAATTTTATGTTCCTTCTTCAGGGGATTTTGTCTGTTTTATTAAAATTTAAAAAAATTAACATTAAAAGTGTATAGAAAATAATATACATAATAAGATAAACTTACTAACAATCGAGTTGTGTTGTTGTTAAAACATCAAAAATAAAAAATATACATTACTTGAACTAAAAATTACAATATTAAGAAAGATGGCTTTAGCTGTTCCTTATTATCACACTGTAAATGGCGCTTAAATTGTCAGTATCTTCTTTTTTGTTCATTGTTTTCATTATTTTCTGTTGTATTCGTAAGCTTTCTGTTGTGAAACGTTTTCTTGTATTGTTTTCTACATTTAGAATTTTAATATTGTCAAAATCAGGTGCATGATTTGTTTCTATTATATGTTTAGATAATGCCGTGCTTTCTTTGGTTTTATTTATGTCTGCTTTATGTTCCTTCATTCTAGTTAGTAAATTTCTTTTTGTTGTGCCAATATAGACAAGATCACAGCTGTTTGCATTATCTCCTTTACATGGTATTTCATACACCACATTATTTTGCTGTAGTTTGTCGACAGGTGTTTTTGTGTTAGTGAAAATGGTACTCAATGTTTTATTAGCTTTATATGCTAAGGCAGTGTTGTTGTTGTTTATTGTATATTGTATGTTTCTATTATCAGTTAAGAAGCCTGGTATTTGACGCTGTAGTACTGTTTATTATCATTAGGGTTGCCATTTCTATTGTTTTGTGAGTGTTTTTGGGAATTTATTAGAGTTTTTATTAAATATGGGGGGAAACTATTATCTATTAATATTTTAGTGATTTTTTGTATGTTGCGTGGGTGAAATTGTTCGTCACTTATATCCAAGACTCTATGTATGAGATTCCTTGCCGTATTGATTATTTGGAACTTCGGTTGAGTTGCATTAAAGTTTATAATTCTTCCTGATGAAGCATTTTTTGTGTACCAATCAAATAATATTTTATTGTCCAATCTGTGTAGTGTGGTGTGAAGATACGATATTTTCCTTTCCTTTTCTATTTCAATAGTAAATTTAATTTTAGGATGATATGAATTTAATGAGTTCAAAATCTCGTTTTTATTATTGATGTTGATCACCGCCAAAATATCGTCTACGTATTTAGTTACGTATTTTATGTAAATATTTTTGCTGTTTAGCTCGGCTATTGCTTTGTCTAATAAATTGTCTAAAACGATATCAGCAATAGTTGGAGAGAGGGGATTCCCCATGGGCATACCAAAAATTTGATTGTATATATTAATGGCTGTGTGTGTGGGAATATTCGTGAATAGGGAAATAACATCAAAATTTTCTTATTTCATTAACTTCCCTTTTCACAATGTGTGATTAAATTTTAACTTGAACTTTAACTGACAGTTCTCCATACAAAACTTGCAGTTAAAGTTCCTGTTAGCTTTTAATTGTACTTTGTGAAAAGGGCCGTAAGTTGTGTGAAAATTAAAAACACTAAACTTGTGTTCTGGCATACAAGTTTTTTTTAGTTATGACGTTATTTGTGTAAATGAGCGTTGTGTTTTAAATTTATAATAAAATAAAGTTAAGACAAAAAACCGAATTTAGTACTATTGGGGTCGAAAAAGTACAATTTTAAAAGCTAATTAGTACGAAATTAGTTTTCTCATTTATCATCCCTGTATACAGCCGTGTCACAGATTCCGTTCGGAATGGTTTTGATTCCGTATTAACCATTCCGTTCAAATTTCATTTTGGTGCTTCAGATTCCCATCGTTTTCATCAATCCGAAAAAAATGCTTAATCTTACAAGTGTGGCAATAAATTTTGTAGTAAATGATAATGTGGCATATGTTTAGGCGTTTTAATTTTTTTTTGTATGCATATTTTAATTCTGCCTTGTATTTTTTTGTTTTGTGTGCTGCCAATATGAAAATTTTGATAAAGTACATACAAAAATTGTATGGCAATACCAAAGAAACCAATTCCGTACATTTTGTTCTGTTGATTTTATTTTTGTAATGACTTGAGAAATTTGCATAATAAATAAATAAAAACTAAATAATTATAATCCAGCTTTGAATAAATAAATGAAAAATAGTATTCTTAATTGAAAAAAAAAATTGTGTAAAATGTTTTTTTTACTTTAACATGCAGAAAATGTTAATTCCGTCCATTAAATTAAAAGGGATTTCATTCCGAATTTTTTTTTCGTTTTTCGTTTTCTAAAGCACCAAAATACGGATTGAATTCCGTTTCCGAATGGAATTGATCTCTGTGACATGGCTGATAAAATTAAATTTTAATGTACGCCACCTTTGCCCATTTTTTAATATGCAAGATTGTGTGTGTTTTAGAGCTCAGGGTGCGTGTTAGGTCTTGTAAAAAGCGGTAAAGTAGAACCACTAAATATAAAATAATAAATTTTAATGGGCGTAACTCCGCCCATTTTTTCAACTTTCAAATTGTGTAATTACAAAAACCAAAGTTGTTTTATAGGCACCGCGGCATTCAAATAATTAGGATATCATTAAATTATATTTAAAAAAATTGTGGGTGTGTCCCTGCCCACTTTTTTGCAATGGGACCCTCTCAGACAAAAAAAGAATTTTTACAATCGGTCTTAAATGCACCGAGTTATGAAGTAACATCAAAAAAAAAAAAAAAAATAGAGACGAATTTTTAACCTCCTCTTTTTTTTTTTGAAGTCGGTTAAAAAGAAACAAAATTTAAATACAATGAATCAAAACAATTCACATATTCCATTTGCAAAAAAGTTTCATATATAAAGCAGAAATCTACATTAACTGACACCATACACAGTGGACCAAACACAGAACAACGCTGATGATGAAGGTTTAATGGCATTCGAAAACGGTTAGCTGTTCCGTTCAACTATGTGTTGTGAGAATATTTACAACTAACTTTGGTGTTATTTGTTCATTAATAATTATCACATTTAATTTAGCTTAAAAAGCGATACGAACTTTAGCCTGTTCAAATCATAAATATAGAAACAAATGAAGTTCGAAAAATAATAATTAAATTAACTAAAAGAAGCACTTCGGAATCGCCCTGCCTTACGGGGATGCAATAACACGTAAGCGAATGACGAAATTTAACACAAACACTACGAAGTTGGTCGGCTGTTTATACTCGAACTCTCAAATTTTTTTTATAGTGCATCCCCTCTCGTTCACCTGGATACAAATTTGGATGCGAATGAAAGTTTTACTTCGAGTTTTGATTTTTTATTTTTTAATTGAATTGTTTGCAAACATAAATATGTGCAATGGTAGTTCAGTGGGTAGTGTTCTAGCCTAACATACGGACATCCTGGGATCGACTCCTGATTCAACGCGCGAACCAAAAAATATAAAAACAAAATAAAGTATTAATCTAAAAGAGTCTAAGAGTAGATATATAAAATTCTGAACTAAAGAGCAAGTTTTTTTTAATTATTTGCATATGAAAAAGGCATAAAATATGGGCTTCCTTCTACACATCCTATATGCACTCAGAAGCTCATGGCTGGAGAGCTACCAAGTGGGACATCACGACCAAAAATCATGTGACTCCGAAGCAGGTTGGTAAGAGAGAGTTCTGCTCTCTCTCTCTCCCTTACCAACCTGCTTCCAGGTAGACGAATATGTTTGCTGGGTAATGTACCACCCTAAGATCTGGTGGGTAAATTCTGGAACGGGATATTTGAGGTCAATGACTATTAAAACAAAACATTGGTCTCCTCAAGCCAAAATATCAATATATCACACTTCAAGATCCGTCTGTAAGTGCCGGAGATATAACCAAAAAAAAATTTTGGCGACCCCTACCGCAAAAAAAAATGTCGAAACTGCCTTGCAACAATACTTTGTATTCGATGGTGCACGGTGAACTTTTTTGTTTTTTGCCTGTAAGGCGAGCTAAAATATAAAAAGGCATAACTAACAAAAAAAATGCAAAATTACATGGGTTTGATCATTGCTTTGTGGCAAAAATGAACTAGTGAAGAAAAAGCAAGCGGACTTAACTAGAAGTTTGTTTATTTAATTTATTTAGTTTTTTGCTCCTCCTGTAAAATTATATTTTTGTTAGATACGCTTTTTTTAATTTTAGTTAACGATATATATTTTTTTGGGAAACTATTTAATTTCAAATAATAAAATATGTACATATGTGTGTATGTAATGGGTGTTTTTTATTGAGGTATAGAACTTTAAGTTGGCATCACTTTTTTAACTGGCGGCCATTTTGTCAGCTGTTAAGTGATTAATATTTAGTTTGGTTTGCCATTTCATCATGAACAGGTTCACAAAAGAACAACGCTTGCAAATCGTGCAAATTTATTTCGAAAATAATGGTTCAGTTCGCGAAGTTTACCGCAAGCTCCGTCCATTTTATGGTCGACATAATCGTCCATCAGAGCAATTAATTCGGTTAACCATGGATCGTTTTCGCACTACGTTTACTCTATGTGTTAATACGCATCCGCAGAGACGTCGAACAGTGCGCACCGAAGAAACAATTGCCGCTGTAGAGCAAAGTGTTGAAGAGGACCCGAATGAATCGATTCGCCAACGTGCACAGCAATTGGAGCTTTGTCCATCAACTTTATGGACTATTTTGTTCCCGAATTGGATGGCATGAATGTGGATGAGTTGTGGTTCCAACAAGACGGCGCTACATGCCACACAGCGCACGTCACAATCGATTTATTGAAGGAAACATTCGATGAGCGCATAATTTCGCGGAATGGACCTGTCAATTGGCCACCAAGATCGTGTGATTTGACACCATTGGATTATTTTCTTTGGGGATATGTGAAGTCGCTCGTCTACGCCAACAAACCAGAAACGTTAGGGGACTTGGAAGCCAACATTCGTGGCGTTATTGCCAACATACGGCCCCATATGCTCGAAAAAGTGGTTGAAAATTGGACATGTAGAATTGGTTTTATTCGAGCCAGCCGCGGCGGCCACATGCCGGAAATCATATTTAAACATTAATGGCATAAAATTATCCTTCCAATAAAGCCAAATTGATGGACATTAAAACGATTTTCTTGTGTTTTATTTCAATTCAAAGTTCTATACCTCTAAAAAACACCCGTTATATGCACATAGTTTATAAAGAGTTTTAGTGCAAAATCAATACCATCTAAAATATTCTATAAGAAAAAGAAGAAAACATACATTTTCTGTCAAAATCTTTTTAATTTTTTTCCATCTATTTGCCATTTATTTTACTTATGTATGTATATTATTAAAATGAATTCTCAAACAGTAAAACTTTTTTACTTTTAAACTTCTTATTTTAGACTTGAACCGTACCGACGAATAAATGGAAAATATCGTAAAATTGCAGGTAATACATACTTACATATGTACATTAGAGTGGTCGTTAGTTGTATGAATAATTTTTTTTTATTTCTTATATTCTCTCACCCCAAATCGGTTCAGTTTTATGTAAAAAATCACTCACACAAAATTTCATAGCGATAAGTTATGTTTTAGGGGTGCGTCCGCCTCTCAAAGTTGGCCCTCAGGCCCATACATTCAATGTAATTTTTATTTTTTTTTATTTTTAAGTTTAAAATTTTTTAAACGCACTAATAATCCCAAATTAATATTTTACTTATTAAGTAAAATTTTTAAAATGTTTAATTTTTGTTATTTATTTTCTTACTTTACCATTGCTACATTGGCGGACTTTTTTCAGCTTCAAATTGTAGTTGCAAGAGTATGTAAAAAGCAAATAAATGTAAATAACAACAACAGCTATTCATGCATAGAGTGCTGCCACACAAGTATTTTTTTTTTTTTTTTTTTTTTGACCGTGTGCAGTCAAGTTAACAATTAGTGTTTTTTATGGGAATTATTACAATTTAAGTTTAAAATTTTTTAAACGCACTAATAATCCCAAATTAATATTTTACTTATCAAGTAAAATATTTTTTTATTAAAAATACATTGAAATTGATTTTTATAATTTTTATTTTTTTTATTTTAGTTTTCTTTTGACTATGAGGGCAATTATAAATAAAATTCCGCGAGAAATTTTTCCCGGGGAATAATTCCAACTAATAGTAAATAATAGGGAAAACAAAAAATTCTAATTGGAAAAGGGAGAAATTTCCCGCGGAATTTTATAAATAATTACCCTGTATATGTATAAAATAATTTACTAGATATAAGCTCTTATTGTACATGCTTAATATAAATAATTTCAATATAATATAATAATATAATTTTGGTATATATAATTTTTGTTGGTATTTTGTTGGTTGTTTTCTTTATTATTTTCTAAAATATTAATTTTAGCACAAAACTTTCTTTTAGGCTAATGTTGTTGACTAGAAGAGCTAAAATATTGCCATATATCATATTCTTGAAAAAAAAAATTTTTTTCATATGTCAACAAATTACATTGAAAACGTGCTTGAAGGCAAACTTTGAGGGGCCGACGCAGCCCCTAAAACACAACTTATCGCTATGAATATTTTTTGTATTTTTTTTACATAAAACTGAACCGATTTTGGGGTAGAGATTATAAGAAATAAAAAATATATTAACGTCCACTCTAATGTACATTTAACTTTTGAAGGAAGGTGTGCGTACAAGCGAACTACAAGAAAACGATAAAACACAATATCGAAAAATAAACGATTTAAAGATTTATCTGTAATTAAGACGTTATTAAGGTGTAATTGCTATTTATTTTATTAATTATTTTTTTTTTATCATTTGCGTCCATAAAAAAATCAGGTTTCGCTTATACTGGTGGAGCTTGTGTGAGAAACGAACGTTTAAAAAAGAGCAACGGTGTTGCTATTATTGCAGATTCTGGCGGTTATAGTGGGATCATTACTGGTGCGCATGAAGTGGGCCATTTGTAAGTACTTTTATATCAAACAGTTTTTCATTAGTAATTAGTGGTAACGCTTTCTTGGGCACATGGCACACACGAAATGCCAGATGTAAACTCAGCCTAACATCTAACCAACACAATACTATTTTTATTTATTGCCAATAAAAACTATTCAGATACGAGTATGTATGTATGTCCTCATTTTGTTGGGAAGGCTCATTATTCTCAAACTACACCCAGCTCTTTTTTTACACGGTAAATACGAGTATGTATGTTTGTATTAAAAATTTTGTGATACGTTACATATCTTTAAAAAATCGCTTAAGTTTAAAACAAAAAAACACAAATACTAACTGATTAAAACGTACTCTTTGAGTATTGGCCGCCAAACAACTACACACACAAAAAAAAATTAAAAAATAATTAAATTTTCACAATTTGTTATTATATGTAAATTAAGATTTTCCACTCAAATAAATTAATACAATTAAAAATTTAATTGAATCAATTAAATTCTTAATTGTATGAATGCGTGCAGCTAAAAATAAAAAACACGCAAAATGCAAACACACGCATTAATTTTAAACGGAATATGCCCTCGTATAACTATAAACATTCAACAACTATGTTTATAAAATTTTTTTCAAATTATGCAGCAAAAACGACAATATCTAAAACTTATAGACTGTTTGAGCTACAATCATAAGCATGAGTATAAAAATACTCTGACTATTAATCGGCTACACATGCCTACATACTGGGCTATTTTATTTACGTACACACACACGCACATATATCATATTTTCCAACAATTTTTTATTTATTTTATTTTTATTTTTATTAAACATCAATTGACTGAGTACAAGCATACTGAGACTGAAGGTATAAGAGAGAGAGAGTCAATATGTTTGTTGTTCAGTATTTTGAGCCATAAAACTTCGATCACTACCTAAAGAGTTGATACAATAAAAAAAAGTAAGCGGTGGAAGTTCTTATTAAAATGCTTTTGAAGAAGAAAATAAAAAGTTTGCACAACTTTTTTTTTTCAAAAAATTCTTGTAAAAAATCATTAGTGACCTTTTCCGAGAAAAGGGATCTAGTGTGTGAAAATGAAGTTTTGAGAAAAACTCATTTCATCTTATTCTACACCCTTTTAGGTGCCAGAATCCACTCTTAAATCCAAAACCGTTTTTGACACACTAGGTCCCTTTTCTCGGAGAATGTCACATTTGTTCATTTTTGTGAATCTTGTCATTTCGAAATCGTATTTTCAATATACCTCGTAAAAGGGACTTGGGTGTACATTAGGCTTGCCAGATTGAGATTAACAAAAAGCTGGACATTTTAATTAAAAAACCGGGATTATTAAAAAAGCCTGGACATTTTGAAATAAAATTTTCACGAGAGAATAGTTACTTTTATGTTCTACAAACAATTTTATTAAAAAAATATATGTTTATATTGCTTTTTAAATTTTTTATATAATACTCTAATACACTACTAACATAGCCAAATATAACTAAACCTAAATTTTTTCAGTTCATTTATCCATATGTACATATGTACAGCTACGATCAAAATAAGAGTAACACGAAATAAACACATTAAAATTCCAAAAGGTTTATCTTTAAAACGAAATCGAACATTACGGAAAAATAAAAAATGTTTTGTAGATAATTTATCTAGCTTTTGTTTACGTCTATCTAGAACAGATTGTATAACCAGATTTGTGTTGTTAGATAAACTCGCTTTCAGTCATTTTAATTTTGATCTTCAACATTTTTGATAACTAAGGAAGTATTTTATTGTTTATTTATTTTGTTATATCTTTATTTAGAGTAATAATCCAATAAGCAATTTTGCTTGAAATCAAGTGTAAAACAAGTGTTATTCAAGCCACACAATCAATTGTCAAGGGTTGAATTATGCTTGATTCACACTTTAATTCAATAGCATTCTCCAGTGAAATGGGAACTTGAATTCAATTCGAACATTTCAATTGTATTACAGTTCAATTCAAGCCTTGAATTATACTGTAATTCAGCCTTGTATTACAATTGAATTCAAGTGTATTTCAAGCTGCAAAAACAAGGCTTTTAAAATGGAAAGCAAAATTCAATTCCTTTGTTTTCTAATAATTGTTTTCTGCACATCTGCCTTCGCTATTGTTTTCACGTTTTACTCACCTTTGTTTTCTAAATTCACTTTTATTTATTTGTTTTTGATATTTTCACCACATTTTCAGTTTTAATAATAAAGAAATTACGTGTTTGACAAAGTTTGAGCATATATGTATGTATGTTGTTTGATTTTTTATTTAAAAATATTTTCAAACTTGAAAATTACTTGAAAAAATGCTTGAATTCAACTTTGTTTCCAGTTCAATTTCAATTGCTAGAATTTTAATTTTTTGAGTGCTTATTGGGAAAAAATAAGCAAATAAATATTTCCTTAGCTAATAAAAAATTGAAAGTAAAAATTAAAAGGACTGAAAAACTGGCGATCAACTAGATTAGTACTAAAAATACATAATTATTTATTTCAAAAAAGCGAGATATAAAAAAATTGACAAATCGGTATCTTAAAAATATATTAAAATAATTTGATTTTCCAGTTCGACCAACGTAGCATATATAGAATATATTCAAAACACGTCAACTCAAATTTGATCAAAATGAGTTTCCAATGGCAAATAGCTCCCCTATGTAATATTCATCTGTAGTATAAATTTCGAATAAAAAATTGATTTTTTTCCCGTTTTATATCAATTATTCTTATTCTGCTATCTCGAAGTATAATATTTTTTGGTGAAAAGAAAATAATGTAAATAATGTAAATTTCCAATATTTTAAAAAAAATTAGTAATTTATTATAAATCTACCTCATATCTTGTTGCATGTGGCATGCTGAACACGATTCTAGTAAGGATTTTTACATCCTATGGCTAGTTTTTAAGACATGGTCACTTTTAATATATTATTACGGAGATGTTCCGATAAAAAAAATTGGTAATGTATGTATAACTTCTAAACTGTTAATCGAACAGAAACATTATGTATGGACCGATTATAGTCAATGACATAAGCTTTCGAAATTGATCATTTGTAGTGACGCTGTTACACTAGACAGTGAGTTAGAGAGTGCTAAAGCTGACCACCTCTAAATTGAAGAGGCTTTCAGTCAGGCTTTTGTTATTTTAAGTTTTTCATTGCAGCTTTTCAATTCTTATGTCTAGTATTTAGTAAAAGATTTCACAAATTGATTCAAAAATAAATACATATATTAAAAAAAAATCATATTTTTTTCGACAAAATATGCTAAATCTAAGAAAATATTTGTTTTTTGATGGACTAAAATATGCTATCTCATAAAAATACGCAAACCAGTGCAAAGTAAAATATTTTTTGCAGACCTACAAATTAGTAAGCATATTTAAATCATATTATGGAAGGCACATCATTTATTTTTACAATATTGAGCGAATTAGCTAGTTTTTTCGCTCTACTGAAAAGTTAGCTTTTTTGAGTTGACATGTTTTGAATATAGGCTCCCGATATATATTTATATAACGCATTAACATTCGATTCGAATTGTATAAAAACTCCTGTTATTCGATATTGAAATATCCATTAAAAATTAAATATGAAACTGTAATAACATTTTGGCGCCCTATGCTCCAATGAGAATTAAAGGAACTTATATATAATAACATTTTATTATCAAAAATAATTATGTATGTGTGTATTTTTTATTTTTTTTATTTTTTTTATTGATCAGACTTGGTGCTAGTCATGATGGTTCCCCACCACAACTTTATCTGAAAAATTCTGGAGGTGGTATCAACTGTAAATTTGAGGATGGATATATAATGTCTGATATCAGATATACAACAAATGTATTCTATTGGTCTTCCTGTTCAGAGAAAAGCATTGCTTATTTCTTACAGTAAGTACAAGCTGATTGACTAGAGTTTTTAGTGAAAATATGGATATGAAATAGTTAATATATACAGTGATGGTATTTTGGTGCGTTTCGGGTATTTTTTGGTGCTTTTTGCCTGTTCTTAAACGCGAAATTTTGGCTAATACCCTATTTTAAAAAGCGGGTATTTACAGTGCTTTTTACAATTTCTTACAGCGCTTTTGGTGCTTTTTTGTTAAATAAAAATATTTTTAATTTATAAAACTAAATTACTTTTAAGCGCTGATAGCAGCATTTTTTGACTGAGCCTTCTTAAACTGTTTTTAATGACAATAACGTTAAATGTTAAAAACAATGTAGACAAATTTTCATAATTGGGATTAAAAAATTTAATTTTTTTTGCAAAATTGAAAACGGAAGTAACTGGAGAGTTCCAAATAAATCTCTGCATAATAATTGATTGAAAGTAGTATGCAATAAGCATTTGTTAAAGCTTACACAAATATTTAATCATACGAGAACAATTGAAATCATTAGGTTATCAATAGCAGTCAGTTGTTTTAGACAACGGGTAGCCAAGCCCCAAGTCTTTGATATCGTATTGAAGTGCTGTCAATGTTGACAACTGGAATAAGGCTGAATATCACAAAAACAAAAACTTTTAAGTTCTACTATAGTATCTATGTATGTATGTGTGTAAGAATATATATTACTTGACTCCTAGTTTTTTTACTATTTGTTTTTACATACTTATTTTTTATTAAATTAATGTGACCAATATTGGTATCATCTTAAAGCTTTTGAGAATACCTTTCATGAAATGGTAAAAATAGACTCTTTGTCGGCCATGCAGAAAACGCTATTAAGCAGGAAAACTTTGCAAGGCAGAAAATCTTTACTAGGCTGCACCATGGTGGAGAAAATTCCTAAACCCGGCAATGCAAAAAAACGTTATTAGGCAGGGAAACTTTGCAAGGCAGAAAATCTTTACTAGGCTGCGCCGTCTCAGGAAACACCATGGTGGAGAAAATGCTTAAGCCCGGCCCAAGGCCGGCAATGCAGGAAATCGTTATTAGGCAAGAAAACTTTGCAAGGCAGAAAATAATTTTAATTACAATTTCAGAGGCCCATAACTCGGAAATTAAGCCTCGCCGCCAGTCTTTTTGTTGAATTTTTTCTTCTTATTTTTCAATTTTCTATCAGATACGGTATTTTTTTTTTAATTTTTGGGATACCAATATTGGTCATATTCGTATAGGATAGGATACTGTTTTTAAATTTGTGGGAGGTGCCCCTAAACTTGATTTGTTCCATTTGAAATTGTATATTAGGCTTTTACACTCTAAACTCTCCTCTTTAAATGGCTTAATATATTAAAATTTAAAAAAAAAACTATTTTTGTGCTTTTTTACCCACTTTTTCGTATTTTTTTGCGCTTTTTACCCTTTTTGCAACATCTTAATGTGCTTTTGCTCTTCGTAGAGATACCAACACTGAATATATAGCTAGAATCAAAAATTGACACCTTTTGTTAATCTGTTTAGTTTATTTACGTAACGCGCGGATTCTTGGCCGGAGTATATTATTTATTTTTTTATTTTCATTATACGATACACATGCCATTTGAATTTTTCAAAGCCTTGAGATAGTTGCGTACCTGATTAACTTGCTCATAGTTATAAATCTGATATATCATATCATATCTTACGATATCAAGTCTGTGCTTGGGTCCGGCTGGTTTCTTAAACGAAACCATATAATTTTATGAATCATGCAGCAAAAAAAAAAAAAAAAAAAAAAACAACGGACCAATATATCTGGCTATTAAAACTTATCAACAGACACAGACGATATAAAGCAAAATCTACGGTATCTAGTTAACCTTATATGAAGTGCCCTGGTAGTGCGCCAGGCCAAGTTCCGGCCAATGCACGTAGTGTGTATATTTACAGGAAGCCATTCGTCGTGTTTTTACGCCCCCCCCCCCTTTTTAACTTTGTTCCCCGGCATCGCAAAATTCTAAAATTTAATTCATAACTAGAATTAATTTTAATTTTTTTAAATTTAACTCAAGCGATTTTATTGAAATTTGGCATACATGTTGCAATAATATAATATAATATAATATAAGGCTATACATTTTCGTTGAAAGAAGTGGGAGTTAACACACCCATAAAGCGTAAGCCTCCTATTTCATGTACTTCGGCTCAGCACAGTTAAATATACTATTTATATATTTATTATTATATATACATATATATTTCGTTTCCAAGGAAACTTGACATCTTTACATTAATTTTTGCCTTTTTGGCAACCTTTTTGGCTAAAATACTCCTCCGTACATCTTAGCGAGAACAATAAATAGGGTTCTCTTTCATCTTTGGTGTACTTTTGCACGATTTTCTTCGAGAACACTTTTTTTATTTTAATGAAAGTAACGATTTTTTTTTAATTTTACCAAAATTGCTAGTATGTATTTTTTTTTCACTTTTTTATATTTGTTCAAGCAGAACTCTGTCATTTGTAAACCGATTTTCTCAATTTTTTTTTAAAGTAACTATAATTTTTATTAGAAAATTGGATTTGTAATATGTGAGCAGATTTTCAAAATTTTTTTATTTGAAAGGGTTTACTTGTATACTTTGTTGTTTTAATAAAGATGATTAAATTTTCATTACATCACCTCTTTTTTTTAACAAAAAATAAAATAAAATTTACACATTTCTAGGCAAAATTAAAAAAAAAACGAAATTTCAACTTTAAGCTTAAATTTCTCAACAACCACTGTACTGATTATAATGAAATTAAATTAAGATAAAAGCTTAAAATGTTATCTATCTATACAGAAAAAAAATAATTACAAAAAATTTTCATTAGTTCAAAAGTTACAAGTTTTGTCCGATGAAAAACGATTCCGAACCACTGTGCCTCGGAAAGAAGTCATATAACAGATAACAGATTTTGTTAGGGCCTCTCTAAGGAAGGAAATAAGATAATTTTAAGATTCAAAATTAATTTCTTATTTAAATTTTATTAACACAACTTTACAGAATGGCAAACGCAAAATGTCTTCTTGATGTTCCTCACAACAACAGCTTTGCAGAAATTCCATTGCCCGGTAAAACGATGTCACTGGATGATCAATGTCTACGAGATTTTGGCACCAACTCGTTCCATAACAAATCATCAATCTTAATGTGCACACAATTACACTGTCTTAATGAGCCCGAAAGCCCAGCTATAACCTTCAGACCAGCTGCCGAAGGATCACCTTGCGCTGATGATTGGGTATGTTTTAAATCAATATTCCGCCAATTTGTATTTATTTATTAATATGAGATTTTATCACTAGCATTGTATAAGTGGAGTATGTGTTCCTCCATGGCAAGAATAATCACAAATCCGGAATTATAACAAAAAGTTAGTATTTTGAGTAATTTTCAATTGATTTAAATAAAAAAAATACACATTTTTAATTGGCCGCATAAGAATTGTGAAATTATGGGTGCTGCAAGTTACGCTGGAATTTTGATATTTTCCTTATTTAAGTATCTCATAAAAAATAATAATAGACTTACTGCCTTATTCATAAAAAATATATTTGGTTTATAAAAGGTTTATTTTACTTTTATTTATACTTTTTGTATGGAAAAGCGGTTTATGAATTTTTTTATGATTAAGGCCGTTGGTATTTTTTGCAGACAATTCACTGTCTCCTTCTTCGGTATTGAGACCAAGTTCCTACTCGTATTATGATTTTTTGCTAGTGTTAAAACAGAACTCAAGACACTGACGATCTACAGTGGGCCCAAAAGGCCCTTTTTCTCGAAACAGTTCTTATCTCCACAACTTAAACAGTGAGTGTCACTAAATTTGATGTGGCTAACTCTTAAGACAAGCTGCATGCTCTACAAAATTTTTTGGAGTATAGTATGGGCGAGACGGTTACCCCCTCCCCCTACGAAGTAATTAGTATTTTTCCTATATCTTTAGAACTACAATAGTGAGGCACGATAAATTTGTTGTGGATAACTCTTACGACACCAATAAAACAAGAAAAAATTTATGATTTTTTCATAGCTATGCTAGTTATTGAGCGATAGAGGATTTAGGACGTGGTTTATTCCTGTTTTGATTCTTTGAAGTGAGTGAAATAAAAACAATGAGAGCGATTGCCTTGTTTTAGTTTTCGACATGAGCACAAAGCCGGCTAACGACCGCCACCGGACATAAGCAATACATTAATTTTTCGCCGCTAGAAAAGAAAATAATGGGAAATAAAGGGAAACGGTTTGAAATATTTGCACAGAATTTGACATAGTCATAGTCAATATAATTTTATTGCATTGTTATTTCGCATATGAAATTTGTTTCATATAACTAAGCAGCATAGCTACAACCCGTTGTGAAAAGGCACTTCTCTTCTTTTTTTATTCACGCACGCTTCTGATAACTTCGAATACGAATTATCCAAATATATATTTTTTAAACAAACATATATTTTTTTACACCATCAGCAAAGCACCAATGAAACACATAGACAATGCTTAACCAGCAGCAAATAAATTTCAGTTCTACTTTAAGGAATGAAAAAATTAAAAAAGACGAATTAATTATCAGTACAAGTAACCCAGCGGGAAAAGTGGTCATTGATTACTTAAATAATGGGAGAAATAAGGTATTATTTTCCAAAGCAGGACATTGCATTCCTTTAGAAGCGAGAGGGTGATTTAACGAGAATTGAAAATTGTACACGCAACTTTTTCAAAAATTGTTTTTAAAAATTATGCATTGGAGCAAAATACAAAAGAAGTAATAATTAATTATAGGTATAATTTTTGTCGATGCCCTATGTTCACTTTGAATTTTTTATAATTGTTTTATATACTATTACATAATTCAGTTGTAAATAAAGATATATATAATATAGATATATATAAAATATGCATAAGCAATATAATGCAATGAATTATACATTCAGGGTGGGCCAAAAGAAACCAAGGGGTGTAAAAGTTTAATAACTTTTTTATTTATTAACTTTTTTTTATTTTTTCTTTCAGATTATATAATATACAAAATGGAAATTTTTTTACACTAAGTATGAAAAATGATGTCTCTTAAATGACCACCGTTTTCAGCTTCGCACTGATGGGCTCTTTTTAGAGCATTTTCCATAACATCTTTCAAAACTTGTGGCTGTAGCGTTCGAATTTCTGCAACAATGTTTGCCTTGAGTTCAAGGATTGTCGCTGGCTTGTTCACATACACTCGCTCCTTCAAAAAACCCCAAAGAAAATAGTCGGGTGCTGTCAAATCTGGCGATCGCGCTGGCCAAATAATTTCCGAATTTCGAGAAATTATTCGCTCTCCAAAAATTTGACTTAAAAGTGCCATTGTGTCTCGGGCAGTATGGGCAGTGGCTCCGTCCTGCTGAAACCACATACCAGGTCTGTTTTCAAGAGCAGGACGTAAAAAATTTTCTATCATAAACCGATACCGCTCTCCATTTACGGTTACAGCACTTCCATCTTCATTCTCGAAGAAGTAGGGCCCAATGAAATTTTCAGATGTGATCCCACACCATACTGTACACCTGATGGGGTGCAATTGGCGTTGATGAATTTTTTTTTTTTTTTTAATGCATGTATTTATTTATTGTATCTTCATATATGAACTAACAATAAGTATTCAAATCTTAAATCTATAAAAAAAATTATTAGGCCCGACCAGTGTCGGACATAAACTTAGTGGTAGTTATAAATAATACATTAGTTGTGATAATCAAAAAAAAAGGGGGGAAAGTATTTTCAAGTAGTCCCATCTGGAGTGTTAGGTATAAGAGCCTGTGTGTCCCTCTTTTTTAAGCGGACGTGTCCAGTAAAGTTCAAAATATTACGAGCAAGCGGATTAGGATGTGATTCGAGTTTTGTTAAATATTTGCCTGCGTATTTTGCAATTTCTTCAGTCACTAGTGGCATATTTAAATCACGATGTATAATAGAATTTTGGATGTACCATGGAGCCGATGTTATTAACCGTAAAATTTTGTTTTGCCTTCGTTGGATTCTCTCGACATTGGAAGCTGAAGCAGTGCCCCATAACTGAATTCCGTAGCACCATATTGGCTTCAAAAGCGACTTGTACAGTAAAAGTTTGCAGTCTAAGCTGGGTGTTGAGTTTCTGCCAATCAACCAATATATTTGAGTTAACTTAAGTTTCATTTGAGTTAACTTAGAGTCAATATGATGTTTGCATGTAAGTCTTCGATCAAGGTGTATACCAAGGTATTTCACTTGGGAATGTTGAGGAATATTTTGATTGTTGATTCGAATGGGAGAGCAAGTATCTCTTCTTAGGGTGAACGTTGTGAACTTTTGTTCATTGACTTTAATTCTCCATAAGTTCAACCATATTTCCAGCTGAGTGATATGTTCCTGGAGATTGCGGGATGCATCATAAGGGTTTTCGTGCACACTCATACAGGCTGTATCATCGGCAAAAGTAGAAATATGGATATTATTGCTCACAGGTATATCACAAGTATATATTAAATACAAGACAGGACCCAGAATACTACCCTGAGGCACACCAGAAGATATAGTTTCGGGCACACTCGTGAACTCTCCTTCCACAACAGTGAACTTCCTATCAATAATATAACTTTCCAAAAGCTTTTGAATGTTTATTGGCAGATATGTCTTCAATTTTAAAACTAGGCCTTCGTGCCATACTTTATCAAACGCCTGAGAAACATCAATAAAGAGAGCAGAACAATACTGCTTTTCTTCAAATGTTCTTCTTACAACTTGGACCAGTCTATGCGTTTGTTCAATCGTGCTGTGCTGACTTCTAAAGCCAAATTGATGGTCCGGGATGCACCCATTATCAGTTAAAATTTTGGACAATTTAGTCATGAGCAGCTTTTCGAAAAGCTTTGAGATTGTAGATAGTAAGCTTATAGGCCTATATGACTCAGTCTTGGTAAGATCTTTGCCCGCCTTTGGAATCATTTTGATCTTGGCCAGTTTCCAGTTATGTGGAAAATACTGCATTCTTAAAATAGCATTAAAAGTAAATAGCAGGATTCTTATTGCAATATGAGGCAAGTTCATGAGCATTTTGTTACTAATGCCATCAATACCTGGAGCTTTCTTCGGGTTGAGTTCAGCAATTACTTTTTGTACTTCACGCATCTTAAACCTTAAGGGACGAGGGGGTAGAGAAACTACACTCGGTAAATCAGCAGCACCCGTACATGAATTGGGAGTGAATACAGATTTTAAATGCTCAGAAAATAAGTTACCTTCCTCACTATCACTTCTTGCCCAGCCTCCGGTCGCAGTACGCAATGGTGATTTAAGATCAACGGGTCGTTTAAGATTTCTAGTAGCGCGCCATAAAGAGTAATTAGATGCGGACGTTACATCAAGACCTTCTAAATACTTTTCCAGTAGTGCAGTTTTTTCCGACGATAGCAGCTCTTTGAGTCGTTTAGTACATTCTTTAAGTCTGATTTTATTTAGGGGTGACCTGTGTTGTTGCCATTCTCTTCTAGCTCTCCTTTTTTCACATACAAGACGTTCAATTTCCGTAGAATAAATTCTGTTAAAGCCGGTCTGCGGATAGGAGGTAGTGGCGTGTTCAGCAGCCTGTTTAATATTTTCGTTAAGATTGGCAATGTTAAATTCAATATCATCGCATGATCTAAGCTGAATGTTTTCTACGCAGTGACTACTAAGATATTTTTTGAATGCCAGCCAGTTGATTCCATTAATCATCTTCACATATGAGTTAGTTAAATCACTCCTTAGTGGGTTGAAAGTTGTAACTATTGTTGGAGAGTGATCGGAGGACAGATCTAGAGAGGCCTCTACATGAATTAAGTCCCTATGAATATTTTTCGTGACGGCAAAATCTATAACATCTGGAATTTTTCTTACGTCAGTAGGCCAGTAAGTAGGCTCCCCACTCGAAATGACATCTAAGCCCATTTTTGAAATTGTATTGAACAAGGCTCGGCCTCTAGGTGTAACAAGACGCGATCCCCAGTACGTATGTTTTGCATTGTAGTCACCAGCTGCCACGAAACAAGATCCAAGCGATTTGTAGAACTTCTCATACTGATCTTCGGTAACTGAAAATCTGGGAGGTGAGTAAATTGATGATATCACGAAATTCGCACAAAAATTTTCTACGAAAATAGTCGTTGCTTGCAAATATTCTTCACTAACGTTGTCAAGGACATAGTGCTTGAATCTTGACTTAATCAGAATTGCTGATCCAGCACATGCTCTCTCTCTCGGGTCCTTTGTATCATATAAAGTGTAACCATTTATTTTAAATAAGCTTCTTGAGGTCAAATGAGTCTCAGAAACCAACATTATATCAATATTTTTTTCCATGAGGAAGTGCTCAAGTTCATTTTTATATTGGCGAATGCCATTTGCGTTTCAGAAACATATTTTTAACGTGTTCATGGTTTATTAACTAATGCTTGAAGTATTCTACATTCGCAGCATTTCTTGCATCATACTTGTCATATTTGTACTAAAGTTGTTTATAGTTAGCACCAGATTCTCAATAGTAGCTTCAAGGCGACTAAAGTTAAAGCTTGAGTTTGAATTCGTTGAATTATTTGGCGGTGGAACATTTTGCGTGGGAATTGAACTAGTCTTAGCAGCATCAGCATACGATACACGTGAAGTAACTGGTTGGCTGATTTGAGCAAAAGTGTCGGAGTTCGCGTTTACTTGTAGAGCTGGAGTTAACTTGGGTTTTTGACCCATAGCCTGTTTAACGAAAGAAAATACGGGGCACCCTCTATAGTTAGCTGTGTGATTACCTCCACAATTACTACATTTTTTTTCTGCTTGATCTTTTGGCTTAGTGCAGCTAGCAGTACCATGCAATTCACCGCAGATAACACACACTGTAGGTAACTTGCAGTAAGTTTTCGTATGGCCATATTCTTGGCAATTATGGCACTGTACGGGACCTGAACGCTTACGTGGCTCTTCAACTGTGATTTTTCGATGTAAGAGATACTTTACGTTATAAACTGGATGGGATTCATTTTTTTTTTCAATTGTATGTCATTCGGCTCCAGTTCAACCCAAAATAGGGGTTGGGGGACCTTTTCTCTATTAAATATGTTGGTAACATTTTTTACCTTGAATCCTTGGTCGACAAGTGCACATTTTACTTCTTCGGGTTCAACATATGAATCTATGCCCTTTAATACTATCTGTAGGTCTTTAGAACTCTTAAGTTGGTATGTGTAAAAATTTGTTTTATTTTTTTCGAATTCACTAACAATTTTTCGGAAATCTTTTTCATTATATATTTGGATTTTAGTTTCATCAATATTACCTCGTTTAATTGGAATGATGTGAAAAGTATTTTCACCAATGGTCGACAGTAGTTTTTTTATAAGCGCGTTAGAATTTTTTTCTCTCAGATAAATAGGTGGTGGCTTAAAAGACTTTTGCGATGATGTAGAGGGCTTGTCGTCGGTGTCTTGCAATAATGAAAAACGATTTTGACGATTGGTAGATGATGCGCTGTTATCCCTAGACATCTTTGGAGCAGATGAAATTTTTGAAGAATTTGGGCTTCGCCCACGCTTTACCACTGTTATATATCTGTCCATTCCCACTTGTACCTTGGGTTTTGAGCTACTGTTATCTGTAGTGATAACTTGGTTTAGTGATGAAGGCGAGCCCGATGCGGATGATATCGCATACTTAAATGAAGAAGTACTAGGCAATGGTAATGTTAACGATTCACTAGTTGGCATTGGACAAAGCGAAGTTGATCGCTGACGAAAAATTGGCTTTGCCGTTAAAAAAAGATTTTCATCAGATTTATTATTTATATTTTTTTCATTAAGAGTTTCAGAACTCACAGTAAAATAAGCATTTCTGCCGTTAGAACTCACTTCAAAATTTTTCTCCTTTGAGGTACTCATACAGAGTATTATTCCTCAAGGGAACTTTGTTTGTGTTTACGGTTTTTTTTTTGTTTTTGCTATTTCTTGCTATGTAAAAAATATTAGTAAAGCCAATAAGCTTATTTATCAAGGTGAATTACGAATATTTTTTGTATGATTTTTGATTTTGTTGTTTTTTATATTTGTTTCGTATGTATGTATGTAAAAAAAATCCGCTTTAATGTCTCTTCACTATGAAGGTTCAACGAGAACTGATGAATGGCTCTTGGATTTTGAGAACCCCAGAACCTACAGTTCTGCTTATTAACAAAGCCATTCAAATGAAAATGAGCTTAAAATAATTGATCTCTGGTTTAAATAATAAAATTCTATTGTTCTGGTTCTCTGTTCAGTTGTGAACCTCTCCATTATAAATTCTCCAAGTGTTGTCTATATAATCTGAAAGAAAAAATAAAAAAAAAATTAATAAACAAAAAAGTTATTAAACTTTTACACCCCTTGGTTTCTTTTGGCCCACCCTGTATATAGAATTATATATAATTATAGAATTCATTCCATGGAAGCATTAAAATAATTCATTACTTTTCTAGCACATGTTCTGTGTTAAACAGTAATGAATTCTGGAATGAAAAATTATATCCTAACACACAACTTCTTAAAACAAATTACCTTTACGTGAGATTTTCTTTTTATTTTAAATTTATTTCCTATTTATAAATTTTCCCTTTTTTATGAACATGAAATCCGTTTCCTTTCATTCGAGAGAAATGAAAAATTTTGCCCTTATTTTAAAAAAAGAAAACTCCATAACAATTAAAATGGAAAATTTACTTCAATGAAATGAATTCACAAGTAGCGACACAAAGGCGTTTCGAGACCAATTTGAAAAGGCGACACAAATCGAAGCTATGCAAATATGCATAACGCAACATAGTATAGTGAAAATCTTAATAATATTTCCTTGATATACCTAACGTTTTTTTCAACTAGTGCTTATTTCGTGAATGGTAACACTTAGCTCTTGTCTGATTTGACAGATAATTAGTTTTATCCTTCCTCTGAACGAGCCAACTGACCATCCAATGCGTTTTCGCTTCGCTGAGTGGACCTGCGATCGACTTACAGCAGATGCCGATTTTGCCAAAAAAAAAATCATCTTTTTAGATGAAGCTCATTTTGATCTTGGCTGGTATGTAAACAAGCAAAATTGTCGCATTTTGGGCACAAAAAACCCGCACGCATACTTTGAAAAGCCGACTCACCCAAAACGAGTCACTGTTTGGTGCGGATTTTGGTCCAGGGGCATAATTGGGCCATTGTTATCGTTATCGGGCCATGTTGAACAAATTTTTGTTCACAAAAATTTAAGAGGAGGATATTGGCAACATTTGGTTTCAACAGGACGGCGCTACGTGCCACACAGCCGAAGCTTCAGTAGTTTTTTTTATAGCATTTTCAAAAAAAAAAGTTTTCTGGCGGACCCTATATAATAGTTTTACCACAAAAATCACAGAGTGGAGTTTAAATTAGTTTGAGAGGCTTAAAACTTAAGAGTTCGTCGGATGATAGATCATTCTGGGTGGAATGCGGCAAATGCAAAATGCCTTCTTTCTTCATAATATCATAAATTTATTTAAATTTGTACGTATCTTGACTTGATCATTTTAATATTCTAATTGCATTTTTTTTCTCTCTTTCACTAAACAGATATAATTAACCTTCATCATCGTCACTGAAGGATGCACATTTTTCAGCTAAATCGACTTTAAAAAATGCAATAACAAAAAATTATAATATATAATAAAACATATCCTTTTAACTAACAACATGTGTATTTTTTACCAGGTGGTTGGCCCGCCAAATGTTGTCTTGCTCTCAATTGTTTTACTTTCGTCATATGTTTATTTAATAAATATTCTTACGTTTTGACTAATTAGGGTTAAAAGTGACACTTTATTTACTAAATGCAGTTATACTAATAGAATCAACGGCTTCAATACACACATTTAAGTTACATAATTACTTCTTCACAACTGGATACTCCGCTGTTATATACATATACATGTCACACAATACTTGACTGAGCTGGTCGTGAATACTCCTTCTCTGCTTTTCTCTAACACAAGAGTCACTCTGCCGAAGCTCACTCTTTGTACAACAATAATTGTATATGGATATTCTGAGGACCAATTTCACCAACTCTATTTAAATATCAATTCATATTTAAATGTCGATTTTGATTAATTTTTGTATGAAAAAATTATTTTTAAATATGAATTGATATTTAAATAAGTTGGTGAAATTGGCCCTTAACAATCAGAAGCTATTTCATTATTGTTGTTGCTATAGTTTTTATGTTTATCTACTTGCACTTGCGTGCGCATGTGTATTGAGTTCTTTAGCTAAACAATTCTGGATAATTTTTTGTTTACGAAATATTGGTTTTTTTATGAAAGCATTTCATTAAAAAGGTTTGTTGGAATATTTTTGATTAAAAATATTTATGTATGTGCATTAGAGTGGCATTAGAATATATGAATTTAAATAAACTTTTGATTTTCTTAAAAACCCAAGCGAAATATTTTAACACTTAGGGCCCGTTTGTCAATATCGACAACGTTTGACTTGTCGGCTTTGAGCCGAGATCCCACTATCGGGACAATTTACCGATTTTCGTAGGCTCACTGTAATAAAATCCTGAGTAATAAACCAAAATGGCATTATTTCTCAATTAATTCCGGAATAAGTCTATATGGCTTTATTACCAATGCAGTGTGTCGCAATTATGTTCTTATATTTCAATTAGTTGAAGAAATAAGGTGAATTTAGCTTATTAATTATGAATTTATTTCAGTGAGCCGATGAAAATCGGTACATTGTGCCGATAGTGGGATCTAGGCTTAAGGGTGCGACAAGTCGAACGTTGTCGACATTGACAAACAGGCCCTTAGTCTGAAACGTAAATGGTGAAATTTTGAGCTAAATGGGACTAGTCTATAACCCGTTCCCCACTGGAGTCAAGGTTCAAGTATTGCAAAAATCGCCCATTCACCAACAACTCATTTGAAAATCTGCTATTTTTGCACTGATTCTGCTGCATATCAGCGAGGGAGCTCTTTTGAATATGCTTAGTTTTATTCGAAGTTTTTGTTAAAAAAAATTAACCCTTTGCTGTCGTGTGGGTCAAGCATACACAAATTAAAAAAAATATATCAAAATAATTTTTTTTTAATTTTAAATATATTTCGCAAAACCATTGTAAAAATACTTAACGAACCAATATACCAGTATTGACCCTTCCACACGTTGGGTTAAAAATTACCCAATCAAAAACTTTGCAACTTAAATTTTTGCAAAATATTTTTGATTGTGTTTTTTTTCAGTCCCAAAGTGAAAAAAGGTTAATTGGTCTAATGCATAAAACCTGAGCATTTGCTTCGACTCATACATTTTGAGCAAAAGGTACATTTTGTATGCATAAAAATATTTACTGTAGCTCTAGGTGGTATACTTCGTACTCAGCAGACTTAACTTGAGTAAAAGCTCAGTTTTTATGCATTAGACCCAATGATTTCGTTGATAAATTATTTTTAAAGTCTTATATTAATTTTTCCACCGGCGTGATTTAGACAATATCATGATGATTTGTGCAAATCATGTTAATTTATACATGATTTACAATACATTTTGCATATGGATAAATCATCTCAAAGTAGTTGATTTATTATAAATAATGTCGAAAATACTATTTTTCGAGCTCAATTTATATGTACAACCCTGCGTTGCTTTTAAAATTACAAACTTCATCCCTGGGGCATCCATCAATAGTGATTGACAATCTCGAAAAAATTGACATTAAGGAATATTTAATCAATTTTAAATGTGAACTACATGTAAATAAAATTCACATTACAGCTGCTGCGCCCACCTCATAAAGCGCGTGCATAAATTGAACAACAAATCACTCACAAGCTCGGTGGAAACACTTTGAAGTTATTTACTTAAACCTACTTGATTTAAAGCCAGTGGAAACATACTATTACTTGAGAAGGATTTACCAAATTTCTGGAAAAGTAACTTTGAAATATTTGTGATAAAAAAGTGTAATTTTGACCCACATGAATCACAAGGGTTAATTTTCTAAAAGTTAAGTTAAGTATATAATTTATAATATAACAGCACTCTTGTCGATTTTCAGAAGAATCGGATTAAAATTGACGAATTCTCCAATTAACTGCTGGTAAATCGGCGACTTTTGGAATTTGTATTTGTACTTTGACCCCAGTGGGGCACGGGTGAGAGTAGTCCGTTCATCATTTACGTTTTAGACTAAGAGTTACAATAATTCGCCTGTACTTTTATGAAAATAAAAAGTTGTATTTTCAATGCCACTCTAAGGCCGGGTTTCCATCTATATGCCATGTGCCACACAAGCGTAAAAAAAGCGTAACCACTAATTACTAATGAAAAACTTTTAGATTCAGACATGTATTTATTAAGTTAAATAGTTTCATACATAACTAATACACAATTTTATAGAATCCAACATGATTGCAAACTGTTTTAATCAATAAATACATGTCTGAATCAAACAGTTTTTCATTAGTAATTAGTTGGTTACGTTTTTTTTTTTTTTTTTTTTTGGCAAATGACACACAAGAAATGCCAGATGTAAACTCAGCCTAATGTACTAATATATATGTATGTATGTTGAATAAACAAATTGTTTGAAGTGAATAAATAAAGTCTGCTGCCGTAAAAATACTTAATTAAACATGAACTTGATATTTGTTTATATTCTGGTAAATAATAAAATTTGTTTTTATTTCTCCTCAAAAAAAAAATATGCACGCATAACACAAAAAGAGTAAGGCCGGGTTTCCATCTGTGTGCCATGTGCCACAAAATCGTAAAAAAGGAGTAACCACTAATTACTAATGAAAAACAGTTTGATTCAGACACGTATTTATTATTTTTTATTAGTAATTAGTTGGTTACGCTTTTTTGGGCAAATGACACACAAGAAACGACAGATGTAAACTCAGCCTAAGACAATAGAACATTACAAGTTCCATCTTATATGAAAGAATATGAATCAATGAAATTGTACTAATGCCGCACAGTGGGGAATTGAGTTTTTTCGTTGCAAATATCATAAGTTTTAAAGTGATAAAGATATTTAAAAATTTAAAAAAAAACATCTGAAAGAAGACTCCTGAAGGTTCAATATAATTACATGATTTGAACGGTTATAGATTAGCCGCAGCAGCAGTGTGCACAGTGTCGGCTTTTGACTGTTTTCATTAGGTCCACAGAGGCAATATGCACATTTGTTTTTTGTTGCAAAAATTATAGTTTTTGAAGCTCCCAAGATATTTCTAATGTTTAAAAATTTACTTGAATTTTAAATACTTTAGTTTCAAAATAAGTGCTCCCGAATTGTGATAGGCACTGGTCATGGTGACATCTTTTGACCTTTTTTTGTCGCAAAAATCATATATTTTGAAGCAATGATAGTTTTGAAATCTAAAAAGAATTTAAAACACAACTTCTTGAGCTTCAAATGATATTCTCATAAGGAAGTTTAGAAAAAAATACCACTCTAATACAATATGTTAGACTAAGGGCCATTATTACAACTTAAAGATAGTTAAAAGTAGGATTTTGTCGGACGTATAAAAAGCTTTCCATTATTGCAAATTGGATTTAACTTACCAGGTAGGATAAACTTGCCTGTAATTTATAGCTCACTTTAGGTTAAAGTAAAATTTTGCAAATGATAAAGTTTTTATACGCCCGATAAAATCCTACTTTTAACTATATTTAAGTTGTAATAATGGCCCTAACGTTATGTTCTTTTTATTTATACTGCAGATACAAATTTGTATAATATTTTTAATATTAATGCTGTAAATGAGACATTTTTAGATTTAATTGAACTGTAGTGAATTTTAATTAGAAATAATTTCTTATTCGGGCTTAAATTCAGTCATTTCAATTCTTAATGAATGAAATATTTTTATTAATTAATGTGAGTTTCTAAAGAAGAGAAGAAAAATTAAACTAGACTTTTTATTAGCTGTCGGAAATACCGATATTTTTCTATGCAGCCATGCACTTCATCAGCACTCTAGTCTATTTACTTGGGTAGAGATTATTGTTAACATCAGCTATTTAACGTAAATTTTAATGACACGGAATTAATGCTGTACAATATTTAATGATATTAAGTTGTTAAGTACATTTTGTTGAAACTAGTATTACACAGAAAAAAGTATTCATCAATTAATGTTTTCAATTAAGAATTTAATTAATTCAATTAAATTTTTAATTGTATTAATTAATTTGAGTGGAAAAACTTAATTGATATTATCAAATTGTTTATAAATGAAAATTTAATAAATTTTTTAATTGATATTACAAAATTAATTAGTTTTATATTAGTTTATTTTCTTTAAAATATTCATTAACATTGGGAGCTATTAGATGAATAGAATTAGCATATCGGAGCTATAATTGTGTTCTTGCAAATCCTTTCGAGATCTAACATGTCTCCGTGATGAAATTAGTGGGTCTGAAGAGGCCGCCAACATATTGAGAAGGTCCTCATTCTATCTAATCCGTGAAGTTTTACAAGTATTTGTGTATCTAAAGTGCTTGTGGTGTGTTAAAAAATATGTGTATAACTGGAAATTTGTTTAAAATTGTCATGAGTGCTTTTGGCAGTTTCATAGATGTGTATGTATTTATTCATCAACATTATCCGTGGCATTCATATACATACAAAATGCAAGTTATTTTCATTGTTGACAATGAAATGTTATCATGGTCGTTAAAGATGTTAAAGAAAATTGATGAAATGGTTTAGGAAAAAAAAGGACACCATCTCAACAATGTATTTGAGCAAGCAAAGCAAACAAACCATTCCAAACATTTGTCGATTTTTTCTCCCAGCTTAAGCTTTAAAAAGATGAAAAGAATTTGTAAGATTTTAAAATGCAGCAATAAAACAAAATTATAAAAGGTGTGAAGAATTCATAGACTGCAATTCTTAACGACATTCAAATGAGCTACTTGTTAAGCAGCTTAAATTCTTTGATTAAAATTAATTATAATTAAGGCATTGTTACGAAATTTAAATGTTAATATAACGAATAAATTATATATAAGTCTGCCAAATGTAAGAATGCCCCTACATCACGGAGTTGCCAGCATAAAATAGCGGCTGTCAAATTCAAAATAGATGGCAATTGATAACAACAGTGTTTACATCTAGTTCATCATCGAACCGTGTGTGTTAAATAAAATTAGCTAGACACCAGAGAGCTGCAACAAATTAGACTTGGATCGAACTGATTCATATGGTCGTTTTTGACAAAAACCTATAATCAAACAATTTTCAATTATATTTAAATTACAAGTCTTCTAGTGAGTAAGACGACTCAACATAATGAACGACTGAATTAGTTCGATCTAAGTCTACTCACTAATGATAAAAAATTAGTACAGATCAATCAATCGTTCGACAGTTTTGTTCATGTTTGAACCAAAAAATTAATTAATAAGTCTGTGTGAGTCCGAATATTAATACTGAGAATGAGTAGCTGGTTTTAGATCAGTGCTGGACAACGAGAGAAGTGAATTCGTGTATGTGTATTCATTTGTATAAGAAGACGATTGAAGTTCGGCAAACTCATTGTCATCCAAACTAAAAAATTGAGTTGCACGATTCTACCCGACCAAACATAGTGACAAGATAAATAAATTCTTTTAAAATGGTTGCTAACACTCCTTTTACACACGGAAAGTTTACTTTGCAAAGTCTTAATTTAGCTGTGTGAAAGACAGAGGTAAGAATACTGTCTCTTTCTGTCTTTCTCTCAACTGAATTAAGACTTTGCAAATTAAAATTTCCGTGTGTAAAAGGAGTATAAGTACAGTGAGGTAACATTGTAAATAAAGACAGTTGTTATGTAAAAGCTCTAGATAACAGTGTTGAGTAACTAAACTATTCTCATTGAACTAAATCTCTATACGTGTGATTTGCAATTACAAACTCGAATAAAGAAACGTTCTTAAATCTTAAAGGAGTTTTTAAAACAAATTTTCATACAAAATTTTTCTTAAAAAGACTTAACAATTTTTATAAATAAGGCTGTAAAAATTTAAAATTATTAATTTATTTAATCATTTTATCAATTAAAAAAAAAGCTATAAATTTGTTTTTCACCATTGTTTTGAATTTTAAATTGTATTTAGTAAAACATTCAATCATTCAGCGCATGTCAGAGAAATTTATTTGCAATATTATACTTTAATAAATTAAAGTAAAGTGTAACTTTGACTCGCACACGAAGGGTTCCGCATTGACACAACATACATACACATGTATGTATGTATGTATGTATGTATGTATGTATGTATGTATGTATGTAATACTTTACGAACTTTAGCCTATATCATCGAATATCTTCCCTGACGTAGCCACTTTTTTAAAATTTGAAGTAAAGAATACCGAAGTATATTTATGTAGTTGACATAAACTGCCTTATCGTGGTTGGCGTATTTCAAATACGACTACGACTGATTGGTAATAGATTAAAGAAGACTTCAACAGTTTTTTTTTTAATCTATTACCAAACAGCCGCAGTCGTATTTGAGAAACGTCAACCACGATAAGGAGGAAAGTCTTTATTTAATTTAAAATTTGTTTGCTTGTTTTTTTGTTCCCGCTTATAGAACTCGTCCAAAAGATTTTCCCCCTTATGCAAAAACGTTTGTTAAAGCATGTGTTAGAACCGGTTTTGCCATACAAAGTTCGTTTGTTAAACCAATTTTAAGTTTAACAATCGTTTTTGCATAAGGGGGTTTGAATTTAGTTAACAAACTTCGCATGTTTATAGTAAAACTCTCAATACTTTATTGAGAATCACAATATACAAACATAACAAGTTTAAAAGCCTCAAACAAACATCTTTAATCTTTTGGGTTGAAGTCTACTGACGAGTCCCATAAGGGCGAACGAAATGCATTTAGACAATGCCTAACAAAAAAAAAGCAAACAATTTTTAAAATTTTAGGCAAAAAAATTTTTTTTTTTAGTTTTAGTTTTGGTTTTGATGATTTTTTAGTTTTTGGTATATTTTCGATTTTGTGACGTTTTTTTTTAGATTTTGGCTACTTTTTCGCTTTACTAATTTTTTTATTACGAAATTTTTTAATTTTAGCGTTTTTGAAAATTTCAGGAATTTATCTCTTATGGTTTCCAAGATACAGCAAGTTGTCAAAATTACATCAACTAGTAGAATACCCTTTAATTTTTATTGTTTTTTTATTTCAGTGTTAATTGTTGTAGTCTGCATTAACTTTGAAAATTTCAAGTGTCTACATATCTGTGGCAATAAGGAAAAAGTGCTTAAGTCTTATTTTACTGTTTTGCAGTAGAGCACTTTTAAGCTTTCAGGTCGATTTTCAGAAATTTATTTCTTTTGCACTTAAATTGGAAAATTCTCTGTTAACTTTTATTTTTTTTAAGCAAACATCGTTCTACACACTATAAGTAATACATTTAAGTTGAAATATACCAAAGTATAACCTAAATTAAGCTATTATTCCAAATGAGATTAGAAGCCAAAAAAAAGTTAAGTCCCAAGTCATAGTGCTATAACTTCCTGAAAAATCACACAAATTATTTGAGATTTTGACCAGGTGTACTTTCGAATATGCAGATTATGTAGGTACCATTAACTTAAAATCAGCTTATCTTGACTTAAGCACTTTTTCCTTTTTGCCACAAATATATTGTTCTGTATATTACATTAGGGTTTCAAAATTTTTCGTTGCTCGCTTTAGAGCACTCTATAATTTTTAGCTGTCATGTATTTATTGTTGTAGCGACTAAAGTTATACATATTCTGTGAAAATTTCAGGTCCTTATCTCTTACGGCTCTCGAGAAAACATTAAAATTTCGATAGTTTTCGCTGCTTGCTTTAGAACACCCTTTAACTTTTTCAGCCTGTTTGTGTAACACGTTGTCTGTGGAAAACTAGACCTTTACGTAATAGATTAAGGAAAAGTGCACAAGTTTTCTTTAATCTATTAAAAAAAAAATTCCGAGATTTTTAACGTCAACGTTTACACAAACATATTGTTAAATATCATATATTTGTTGTTGCTGCTCCTTTTCACCTTTGGTGTACGGAACCCTAAAAATAAACGTGTTAATTCTTGCGTTTACATTTCAGCAAAATCTCTTTATTACATATGAGATTTCGGGCAGAATGTAGTAGTTTTCGTAAATAGATTTTGTCCAAATCTACTTATAATCCAGTAGAACTTATCAATGCTTATTCAAAATTGTATTAAAAAGTAAACTTCTGTATTTTACCCCCGTTTGTGTAAAACGTTTGAGTTAAAAATCTTGGCGTTTTTGTAATAGACTAAAGGAAACTTGTGCAACTTTTCATTAATCTATTACAGAAACGCCAAGATTTCTAACTCAAACGTCTTACGCAAACAACTGTCAGCTGTTAGGTGGGTTGTAGTTTAGGAAAAATGTTAGCCAATGGTTTTTGTTTTCTATACGAAATCTTAATAAATGTTAAAAAAAACTTAGTGTAAACTTTATAGATTTTGATATAGATTTCAATTGAAATTCAGTGGTGTAATTAATTATCTTGCTTTATTTGCTTTTCTGCCAAACAAAAATTTATATATGTTCAAAATTTTCATTTCTAATGCATCCTTTTACTTGTAAAACTGACAACTCAGGAAAATTTAAAAAAGTAACAATAACAATCGTATACATACAAGTAGCTAGGGGAACTCAAACCATCATTTCCATCCAACCATGATGATGACATTCAAATAGCAAATACTTAAAGATATTGTTGAATGCAACGAGTTGAATGAATTTGCTACTTAACAAGTACATGTGTGTAAACAAAATATTGTAATCCGAACAACACCAGCCAGGAATGCAAGTATGGTTTTTTGTTTTTCTGAATGAAAGATGCTTGAAATTGTGTAAATTAGCAGCTTACGAAGCAGCAGAAGAAGCGAACAAGCAGCACTTGTAATGAAGTAAATGTGGAAAAATGCAAACATGCTAAGTTGGTAGTAAGCACATATAACACTTACCCAACTCTTGCTAATCCTTTAAAGAAGAAATAAGGAAAATAATAAATCCTCGTTTGCTAATTAACAGAATATGAATACGAAATTACATTTTTTTTATTGTTTATTGCTGCACTGTTATTGCACGGCAAAATGTTATTATTTTTCGCCTTCAATGTTTTTCTTATTATTATTTTTTTTTTTTTTTTGTGAATAAAAGTGTCCTCGAGGATTCTAAGGACACTGGGTTTTGTGTTTTTATTTTTTATTTTTTGTTTTTGCAAACAATTATACGCAATTTTTAGCAAATTTATGCTCAGGAGTGTCTGTATGCGTTAAAATTCTTGATATTTTTTCGTTGCATACTTTAAGGAGGCTCGTAGTAAATTCCAAATCATTGAGAGAGCAAACGTACGTACGATTCAAGATTTTTCATAAATTTGGTAGTATGTACATACATAGTAATTTATGCATTAAATGCATAACGCTACTGGTTGTTTTTTTTTAATCACAATACATATTTCCATTTTTTTTTCTATTTATAATTTAATGTGAATGGGGAAATGAAGTTTAGTCCTTAAGCTTATAAACATTCTTGCTGCGCTAAGCAAATATTAAAATAATAAAAATAATGCTCTTAATCCACCATCATCTAGTCAAATTGCAGTTGTGAAATGCTTGAATAAATATGTATGAATGTATGTGGAAGGGTGCTGAATATGAATTCTAACGAGTTTTAATTAGCGTTTTTTTATACAGCATGTACTGGATTTGGGGAAATATCAAAATAAAGAAAATATAAGTTACATATCGATATCAGCAACAAATTATTATTTTATAGCCAACTTTGATTTTAAATGTTGATAGTAGTTGTGAATTGGGGTTCCTGTGGCAATTAAAATTGTTAAATTGTTGGTGAAATTGTTAAATTTGGGTAATTAAAATTTGAAAATTGTTAAATTCTTGGAAATTTGTGTTTATTTGTTTACATAAGGAGTTTTTTGTTTACATTAGGAGTTTTTGTTTACATTAAGTGTATGTCTGTCTGTCGGTCTGTCTGTCTGCCTGCCTGACCGTGGGAAGTTTGTGTGTGGAATATTTTGTGTGAATGTATTAAGGCGGTTCATAGTTTGGAGGTTTTTATGTGTGTATGTGACGACGGGGAAAATCATGAAAATGGTTTTTTCAAATGCCGACGGCAAAACATGATTATTATTTTTTTCAAATGCCGACGGCAAAACATGATTATTATTTTTCGTAATGCCTACGGCAATGCATGATCATTTTTCCTAATGCCTACGGCAATGCATGATATTTTTTTCAAATGCCGACGGCAAAACATGATTATTATTTTTTTCAAATGCCGACGGCAAAACATGATTATTATTTTTCGTAATGCCTACGGCATGCATGATAATTTTTCCTAATGCTGACGGAAAATCATCTAATGATTTTTCCTAATGCCGAAGGCAAAACATGATAATTTTTCCTAATGCCGACGGCAATGCATGATAATTTTTCCTAATGCCGAAGGCAAAACATGATAATTATTTTTTTCAAATGCCGACGGCAAAACATGATCATTATTTTTTTCCTAATGCCGACGGCAAAACGTGAAAGTTATTTTTTCTAATGCTAATGTAGGTGTTGCTAGACTGTGGGAATTTAAGGCTGACCGTGATTTGAGTGGGCGGCGTTGTTGCCGTAATATGTAACCATAGGAATTTGTGGATGTGTCTGTCTGTCTTTGAGAATTTAGGTGATGGTTTGATTGGCAGGGGGCGGGGTGTAGTAGAGCTAGATCAATTGCATGTATATGTGTGTGTGTGTGTGTGTGTGTGTGTGTGTGTGTGTGTGTGTATATGTGTGTGTGTGTACGTTTGTAGGAATTTCTATAGGAGCTTAAGGCTGATTGCGATTTATGAGGGGCGAGGTGTACTAGTAATATGTAACCGAGGGAGTCTGTCTGTTTGTATTTCTGTAGGAGTTTAAGGCTGACCATGATTTGGGTGGGCAGGGTTGTTGACGTAATATGTATCCATGGGGATTTGTGGATGTGTCTGTCTATAGTAGTTTAAGGCTGATCGTGATTTGAGGTGGGTGAGAATGTTGTTGAGGTAAATTGGTTATGTGTATGTATGTATATATGTATTTTTGTAAGAATTTAAGATGATTGTGATTTATTAGGGCCGAGGTGTTCTTGTAATATGTAGCCGTGAGAATCTATGTGTATAGACGTCTGTAGAAGTTTAAGACTATCTGTAATTTCAGGTAGGTGAGAGTGTTGTGTTGTTGAGATTAATCTTATATATTGTATATGTATGTATGATCATGGGAATTTGTGTATGTATATCTGAGGGAGAATTTAAGGCTCGTCATGATTTGCAAAAGGTGGGGTGTTGTTGAAATTTTCTTGGATATTTCTTATATGAATTCTGCTATGTGTGTGTATTTGAGCTGGTATTTATATGTAGGTAGAAATAAATTGTTTTCAACATCGACATTTGGTACTATAAAATACTATCATATATCTGGACTTCCCTAATCCTAGTATGCTTTTATACTTACGATTGCTTTATATTTTCTCATGCTTAAATTTGTCTCGCGTTGAAGTCGGTCTGTGTGAAATTTGTTTATATTACAGATTTTGTTTATTTAACTACATTCGTCTTCTTTGACTGAAAGAGTTTTCTGCACACAGAGAAAAACCAACTTGAAATCAGTAAGAACCATGCTGATTTAATAAGAACCATTAGCGAAGGTTTAGTCATATTGAAATTTCTTATTTCAATATGGACAAAATATTAATTTACAGTATTTATTTATTAAACTCATTAGTTTGTAGATATCTCAATATACATTTTCCATTATATTAAAAATTATTGAATTAATGTGATGAATTCTTATTTTTAAGCTGCAGATTTTCCCTGAGTGTATGGATTGTTTATATTTGCATTGTGCTTTAACTAAACGACGCTTCATATATTTTCATGATGTAGATCTAATAAATACTTAAGCATTGATAAGAAATTTGATATGTATACATACATATCTACAAATTGATTTTATGTATGTATGTATGTATGTATGTATGTACATATATATGTACATACAAATAAGTGTTCAACTCAATCTTTGAATACATTTTTTATTTTATTTTTTGTCATGTGATGTCTGTTGTTGGTGAAATTAAAAACATTTTAATTTTTATCTGCGTTTACTTAAAAGTTTGTGAGGATTTTCTGTTTTAAGTAAAACTGAATTCTTGAAGATATGTACTTACATACTCTATAGTAATAGTAACTATAATAGAAATATTTCTTATACTTAATTTACAGTTTTTTAAAGTATAGGGTATAAAATTTTTTCTAGCTATAGCCTTCTACATTTATTTTGGAAAACTTGCTTTGCTTTTTAAAAATGTATAAACATTTTTAAATGAAACTGATCCGGCACTCCAGCTTAGGTACTGATAGTTTTTTTTGTTGTTAGTTAACTTACTTATTTTTTATTTTTTATTGATAAACATTGGAAATCAAAAGGGAGTTTTATATTGTAATTATTATTTTCATAATTGTTGAAAACAATCGCTGCTTTTTGTTTGTTTTTTGCGATGAAATCATTTGAATTACTTTTGCAACTTTACGCGTTTATAAAAATTATGTTATTTTCTATATTTCTTAATTTATAAGACTTTTAGACTTTGTCCTTTAGGGGTTATATATTCTATTATACGATTATGAATAAGAATGCAGTAAGCTGATGTATTTGCTTACTGCTTCAAATTAAAATTTTATTAAATTGAATAAAAGGAGTTTTTTTCTTAAACTCTGATGCAGTTAGAAGCGCTGGAGATTCTTTCATATAACAGCTTTTTTGAAATTTTTGATACATAGTATAATATAGAATTGGATAACATTTATTTTTAATTTTTATGTTAAGAAGTACGGGTATGAGACTGAATTTAAATGTACTTTTAAATTAGTTAAATCATAATGAACAAACATATTTTCTTCTTTAATAGCGATCAACAGAAAACGAACTCGTTTTCATATAATTTAGGTATACCCTATCGACGGCTCCTCTAGGATACAAGATGACTTTGTATGACGAAATTTCTGTTGCTTTATACTGATAATATGTTTACATTAATAAGATACATATACATATGTTTATTTTATGAACGGTGAGCACCTATGGCTTTTATTTAATGTTCTATATGACTTTTTTTTTCATTTTATTAAAGTTCAGCGTATTGTATATATATTTCTGAAATGTTTAAGTGTGTTTTGTGTGGCCATCGGGAAGGTGTACGTATTAGTTGGTCAGTCAGTCTCTATTTTTATTTATTTTTTTTTCTTCTAATGTGCCACTCCTTTTTCAGATTTTACTACTTGGAATAGAGAATTTTTGTCTAATTTTTTGGTGGGTATATACATTAGGTATGTAGAAATTAGTTTAGATACAAAGAAATGCATGTTTAATATACAACTATTGTATCAAATCGATCTCAAATAACTCAGTTACCTCTACCAGCAATTCACCGTTGGTGTATTCATAAAGTGTTAGAAACAATGAAATATCTATGTTTTGAGAGAATTTTTCCCCTCAAGTAGTTCTACATGAGCTTTGAGGGGTCAATCACTGTCGCATTCATATGTAATGATTATTCACTTAAAAAACGTCATCATCACCATCAATCATCTCCGTATACAATACATTCATGAGTTGGGTTGATCCAGATACAATTGCTGTCTCATCACCTTCTAACAGCTTTATATATTTTGCTAGTATGCATGCCTTAGCATGCTTCTATCGATAGTGACGTAAGAGTCCGAGATGTAGAGTGTTACAATTAAAAATCTTTACTATTAGAATTTACCAGTTCGCTCTTTTGAATTTTTACAAAGTAGATACATATGTATGTATTTCATTGACCACAAAATCATAAAATTTCTTTGCTTACAAAATTGTATGACGTGAGGATTTTTTTTTTTTTTTTTTTTTTTTTTTTTTTTTTTTGAAATTATACATGCTTCGGCATGCTTTCATTTTTTATTTTTTTTCTATAAATTTATTTAATACTCATACAGATATAAAGTAAGATCTGTTTACTGTACATTTTAAAATTTATGCATGCTTCAGCATGATTCTAGTTGAAGCGTATATTCATTCACTAAGTTTGATTGATACTTATTCATACACATGTACATTCTTAAAGATTGGATATCAAAGTCCAATTTCCGTAGTTTATCTATATTTTCTAAAGATCTGATAGCTAAAGAAATAAATAGAGTGAAGATCTTCTATAATAATCCCATTTTCATATTGTAAAATTTTGCGTGCTAGCGCTTTCGATGGGAAAATATACATACAACTTTATAAAAAGTGATAATATGATGTGCTGCTGAATATTGCACTATGTTATAGTTCATTTTAAACACTGAAGTTTTAGCAATATTTCATTCAGACCAACAAGTTTAGAGAATTCCACTACATTTAGTTAATTATCTTTCTTAAGACTCATCATTCCTAATCAATCCTACAAAAAACAACACAAACTAGATTTTTCGTTTTAATTTTATTTTTATTAAATTCAACATTCATTCTTCAAATTACTTTATACTATATTAAGTAGCTTTTCCTCATTTGTTGAGTTGACTTTAATAGGAGACATTTTAATGGTACGATGAACTTTTCTATTGCATGCATTGAGTAAATCTTTATACATACCAATCCACTTATATGAACCATTAAAGCTAATTCTTTTCACATCATACCTTTCAATGATCTATTAAATCATTCTAATATTGATGCTTTCATATTAAGTAATGTTTAATCTTCTATTTATGTATGAGTTTTCCCAAGTATTTATTAAAAAATTCTTTAGAATCATCTGTTTGTAAGTTTTTTGGTACCCGTACCACTTCAAAAATATTTTCCATTGCCTTGGTTTTTAGAGTGCAGCTTTTATTTTCAACTGTACTTTGAGAATGTGTCAATTACAGTCTTCAAAAATCAACAATTTCTATTTTCTGTAGAATAGTTCTACATTTCACCTAACTTAGCTCCATAAAACATCATATATTCCTGTCATTACATCTCTACAAGCACAAACAGTTGTTGAAATTTAATATGGACTTCGTTAACTAAATTCCTTTTTAAAGACATTGAATTGTTTCACAGATTTTTTCGAAAGTGTTGTGATCTACATCTTGCACTTTCAGCTATTTATACTAACATGTAGTTAATTTTCAAATCTATATATTTAACCGTAAACTCTTCAATTTGTTTTTAATTATTTACTTTTTAGAATTGCTTTTTCAATTTTATAACTGTCTTCTTTCTCTAATTTTATTTCACGTTGTTGTTCCTCAATTTGCATTTAAATATATTCTTGAATATTAATGCTTTAAGCTATATTATTAATTTGTCTTGTATTTTATCTTCATTCAGTTTAATGTAACTATCAACAATAGTTTGTATCTAATTCATTTATGCCTTCCAATACTGATAAGTCAGTATAAATGTCTTCAGAATTGGAAGTCTATGAGTAAAATCATCGTCATCATCATTCTCAGTATTAGCATCATTAAATATGATGGTATTATCAAATATTGTTCCTTCTACTAGTTTCTTTTGGGGTACTTGTCTATATCTTGAGTGAAGGTTTCTCAGGCTTTAAACTTGTATATTTTCAACTTCTGTCTTGATTTTACTTTCTTCTTTCATAAGAATTCTTTTAATATTCTTAGAACTATTTATGAATTCTTCTGCTATAGGTTTAAATGTATCTTTTAGTTGTTCACTTGTATCTTTTTCACCAGTTTTTATACTACGAAGCTTTTTCTTCAACACATTTCTTGTCAACACCAACTGTTTTAAAATTTTCTCATCCAGGGCAAATAACAGGTATCAGCAATCATATCAGCTTTTCAGGAGCTGGTCTGGTTTTCAGATCAGCTTTTCAGGACCTGGTCTGGTTTTCAGATCAGCTTATCAGGACCTGGTCTGGTTTTCAGATCAGCTTATCAGGAGCTGGTCTGGTTTTCAGATCAGCTTATCAGGAGCTGGTCTGGTTTTCAGATAAGCTTATCAGGAGCTGGTCTGGTTTTCAGATCAGCTTATCAGGAGCTGGTCTGGTTATCAGATCAGCTTATCAGGAGCTGGTCTGGTTTTCAGATCAGCTTATCAGGAGCTGATCTGATTTTTAGATCAGCTTATCAGGTAACAGATCAGGCTATCAGGAGCTGTTCAGATTTTCATTTCAAGATATCTGAGTCAGATTTAGTTATCAGTGTACAAGTAGCTAGCCATTTATAACATTTATATACATGAAGTTTAAAGTCAGATGAAATACGAAAAAGTAAAGTTTTATCTAGTAAAATTATTTTCTATAACGATCATCGTTTAACTCACTATCTTTGCTTATAATCAAAAATCCATATTTATCCTTTCAACATGCTTTTTATTTTTCTCACCTAACTTAAACATTAAATATACATTATGATGATCTCTTATTAAATGTTTGGTGATTCTGGTGTAAGTTTTACATAAGTAGAATGAATCAACATTCTTATCTCTCCCCATACAAAAATATGCTTCCCATACGCATCATCGTTAAATATCATATTGGAATTACTTTGGACTGAAATAACAGATTCACTATCGGTAAATTTTGTAATATATTATTATTTTAATTGATGTAATTAATTTCTTCAGATATTTATATCTGGGGTGATATAAAGATTTTGAGTATAAATAAATGTTCTCAAAATTTAAGTCCATTAAGACTTTCTAGCAAGCCAATCATAGCTTTTTTTTCGTAATTTGACAGGTCAACTATTGTTGCACGAATAGAATTTGATATAAGGGAACTATGATTTATTTTTGAACTATCGTTCGATGAATCATCAATATTTCGTACCAAGAATTATTTATGTTGTTTTGACTAAGGGTATGAGTCAATATTTATAAAAATCCATTTCATAAATATCAGCTCATGCTCATAGTCAAAACAAAGTATGCTTTAAGTGTTTAAAACCGGTATTACCATAAAAATGGTGGTTTTAAACACTTAAAATATACTTTGTTTTACTAACCGCATTTTATAACTAAATGCATTTCATAAATATTGACGCATACTCATAATCAAAACAGCATATAAATATCCTTTGTTTTGACTATGAGTATGAGTCATTATCTCTTATTATAGAAAAATAAAATAGTATGATTATATGATATCAGAAATCATGTTTTCTAATATCATATAACCATACTATTTGATTCTTTCTATAATAATAGATAATATTTATGAAATGCATTTATTTACAAAATGCGATTAGTAAAACAACATAAATATAGGATGGTATGAAATTTTGATGATTCATCAATATTTCGTACCAAGGTATTTTTAGGTTGTTTTTACTATGAGTATGCGCCAATATTTATGAAATGTATTTCATAAATATTATCTCTTATTATAGCAAAATTAAAAATGTAGCTATACGATATCAGAAAATATTTTCTGAAATCGTATAGCTATATTATTTTATTTGTCCTATAATAAGAGATAATGGCCCCTACTCATAGTCAAAACAAAGAATATTTTAAGAGTTTCAAATCAGTATTATCATAAAAAATACTGATTTTAAACTCTTACAGCCTTATTTATAATACTTATTAAGGCTTTGGAAAGGCTTTTTAAAACAAATTTTTTATAAAAATTTTTTCTTAAAAAGTCTTTATAAAGCTCTAATAAGTGTTATAAATAAGGCTGTTAAAATATACTTTGTTTTACTAACCACATTTTTGTAACTAAACGCATTTCATAAATATTGATGCATACTCATAGTCAAAAAAAAGGATATTTTTATGCTGTTTTGATTATGAGTGTGGATCATTATCTCTTATTATAGAAAAAATAAACTAATGCAGCTATACGATTTCAGAAAATATTTTCTGATATGGTATAGCTGTATTAGTTTATTTTTTTATAATAAGAGATAATATTTATAAAATGTATTTAGCTACATAAATGCGGTTAGTAAAACAACCTAAAATACCTTGGTACGAAATATTGATGATTCATCGAACGATAGTTCAAAAATAAATCATAGTTCCCTTATATCAAATTCTATTCGTGCAACAATAGTTGACCTGTCAAATTACGAAAAAAAAAAACGCTATGATTGGCTTGCTAGAAAGTCCTAATGGACTTAAATTTTGAGAACATTTATTTATACTCAAAATCTTTATATCACCCCAAATATAAATATCTGAAGAAATTAATTACATCAATTAAAATAATAATATATTACAAAATTTACCGATAGTGAATCTGTTATTTCAGTCCAAAGTAATTCCAATATGATATTTAACGATGATGCGTATGGGAAGCATATTTTTGTATGGGGAGAGATAAGAATGTTGATTCATTCTACTTATGTAAAACTTACACCAGAATCACCAAACATTTAATAAGAGATCATCATAATGTATATTTAATGTTTAAGTAAGGTGAGAAAAATAAAAAGCATGTTGAAAGGATAAATATGGATTTTTGATTATAAGCAAAGATAGTGAGTTAAACGATGATCGTTATAGAAAATAATTTTACTAGATAAAACTTTACTTTTTCGTATTTCATCTGACTTTAAACTTCATGTATATAAATGTTATAAATGGCTAGCTACTTGTACACTGATAACTAAATCTGACTCAGATATCTTGAAATGAAAATCTGAACAGCTCCTGATAGCCTGATCTGTTACCTGATAAGCTGATCTAAAAATCAGATCAGCTCCTGATAAGCTGATCTGAAAACCAGACCAGCTCCTGATAAGCTGATCTGATAACCAGACCAGCTCCTGATAAGCTGATCTGAAAACCAGACCAGCTCCTGATAAGCTGATCTGAAAACCAGACCAGCTCCTGATAAGCTGATCTCAAAACCAGACCAGCTCCTGATAAGCTGATCTGAAAACCAGACCAGGTCCTGATAAGCTGATCTGAAAACCAGACCAGGTCCTGATAAGCTGATCTGAAAACCAGACCAGGTCCTGAAAAGCTGATCTGAAAACCAGACCAGGTCCTGAAAAGCTGATCTGAAAACCAGACCAGCTCCTGAAAAGCTGATATGATTGCTGATACCTGTTATTTGCCCTGGATGAGAAAATTTTAACAGTTGGTGTTGACAAGAAATGTGTTGAAGAAAAAGCTTCGTAGTATAAAAACTGGTGAAAAAGATACAAGTGAACAACTAAAAGATACATTTAAACCTATAGCAGAAGAATTCATAAATAGTTCTAAGAATATTAAAAGAATTCTTATGAAAGAAGAAAGTAAAATCAAGACAGAAGTTGAAAATATACAAGTTTAAAGCCTGAGAAACCTTCACTCAAGATATAGACAAGTACCCCAAAAGAAACTAGTAGAAGGAACAATATTTGATAATACCATCATATTTAATGATGCTAATACTGAGAATGATGATGACGATGATTTTACTCATAGACTTCCAATTCTGAAGACATTTATACTGACTTATCAGTATTGGAAGGCATAAATGAATTAGATACAAACTATTGTTGATAGTTACATTAAACTGAATGAAGATAAAATACAAGACAAATTAATAATATAGCTTAAAGCATTAATATTCAAGAATATATTTAAATGCAAATTGAGGAACTACAACGTGAAATAAAATTAGAGAAAGAAGACAGTTATAAAATTGAAAAAGCAATTCTAAAAAGTAAATAATTAAAAACAAATTGAAGAGTTTACGGTTAAATATATAGATTAGAAAATTAACTACATGCTAGTATAAATAGCTGAAAGTGCAAGATGTAGATCACAACACTTTCGAAAAAATCTGTGAAACAATTCAATGTCTTTAAAAAGGAATTTAGTTAACGAACTCCATATTAAATCTCAACAACTGTTTGTGCTTGTAGAGATGTAATGACAGAGATGTAATGACAGGAATATATGATGTTTTATGGAGCTAAGTTAGGTGAAATGTAGAACTATTCTACAGAAAATAGAAATTGTTGATTTTTGAAGACTGTAATTGACACATTCTCAAAGTACAGTTGAAAATAAAAGCTGCACTCTAAAAACCAAGGCAATGGAAAATATTTTTGAAGTGGTACGGGTACCAAAAAACTTACAAACAGATGATTCTAAAGAATTTTTTAATAAATACTTGGGAAAACTCATACATAAATAGAAGATTAAACATTACTTAATATGAAAGCATCAATATTAGAATGATTTAATAGATCATTGAAAGGTATGATGTGAAAAGAATTAGCTTTAATGGTTCATATAAGTGGATTGGTATGTATAAAGATTTACTCAATGCATGCAATAGAAAAGTTCATCGTACCATTAAAATGTCTCCTATTAAAGTCAACTCAACAAATGAGGAAAAGCTACTTAATATAGTATAAAGTAATTTGAAGAATGAATGTTGAATTTAATAAAAATAAAATTAAAACGAAAAATCTAGTTTGTGTTGTTTTTTGTAGGATTGATTAGGAATGATGAGTCTTAAGAAAGATAATTAACTAAATGTAGTGGAATTCTCTAAACTTGTTGGTCTGAATGAAATATTGCTAAAACTTCAGTGTTTAAAATGAACTATAACATAGTGCAATATTCAGCAGCACATCATATTATCACTTTTTATAAAGTTGTATGTATATTTTCCCATCGAAAGCGCTAGCACGCAAAATTTTACAATATGAAAATGGGATTATTATAGAAGATCTTCACTCTATTTATTTCTTTAGCTATCAGATCTTTAGAAAATATAGATAAACTACGGAAATTGGACTTTGATATCCAATCTTTAAGAATGTACATGTGTATGAATAAGTATCAATCAAACTTAGTGAATGAATATACGCTTCAACTAGAATCATGCTGAAGCATGCATAGATTTTAAAATGTACAGTAAACAGATCTTACTTTATATCTGTATGAGTATTAAATAAATTTATAGAAAAAAAATAAAAAATGAAAGCATGCCGAAGCATGTATAATTTCAAAAAAAAAAAAAAAAAAAAAAAAAAAAAAAAAAATCCTCACGTCATACAATTTTGTAAGCAAAGAAATTTTATGATTTTGTGGTCAATGAAATACATACATATGTATCTACTTTGTAAAAATTCAAAAGAGCGAACTGGTAAATTCTAATAGTAAAGATTTTTAATTGTAACACTCTACATCTCGGACTCTTACGTCACTATCGATAGAAGCATGCTAAGGCATGCATACTAGCAAAATATATAAAGCTGTTAGAAGGTGATGAGACAGCAATTGTATCTGGATCAACCCAACTCATGAATGTATTGTATACGGAGATGATTGATGGTGATGATGACGTTTTTTAAGTGAATAATCATTACATATGAATGCGACAGTGATTGACCCCTCAAACCTCATGTAGAACTACTTGAGGGGAAAAATTCTCTCAAAACATAGATATTTCATTGTTTCTAACACTTTATGAATACACCAACGGTGAATTGCTGGTAGAGGTAACTGAGTTATTTGAGATCGATTTGATACAATAGTTGTATATTAAACATGCATTTCTTTGTATCTAAACTAATTTCTACATACCTAATGTATATACCCACCAAAAAATTAGACAAAAATTCTCTATTCCAAGTAGTAAAATCTGAAAAAGGAGTGGCACATTAGAAGAAAAAAAAATAAATAAAAATAGAGACTGACTGACCAACTAATACGTACACCTTCCCGATGGCCACACAAAACACACTTAAACATTTCAGAAATATATATACAATACGCTGAACTTTAATAAAATGAAAAAAAAAGTCATATAGAACATTAAATAAAAGCCATAGGTGCTCACCGTTCATAAAATAAACATATGTATATGTATCTTATTAATGTAAACATATTATCAGTATAAAGCAACAGAAATTTCGTCATACAAAGTCATCTTGTATCCTAGAGGAGCCGTCGATAGGGTATACCTAAATTATATGAAAACGAGTTCGTTTTCTGTTGATCGCTATTAAAGAAGAAAATATGTTTGTTCATTATGATTTAACTAATTTAAAAGTACATTTAAATTCAGTCTCATACCCGTACTTCTTAACATAAAAATTAAAAATAAATGTTATCCAATTCTATATTATACTATGTATCAAAAATTTCAAAAAAGCTGTTATATGAAAGAATCTCCAGCGCTTCTAACTGCATCAGAGTTTAAGAAAAAAACTCCTTTTATTCAATTTAATAAAATTTTAATTTGAAGCAGTAAGCAAATACATCAGCTTACTGCATTCTTATTCATAATCGTATAATAGAATATATAACCCCTAAAGGACAAAGTCTAAAAGTCTTATAAATTAAGAAATATAGAAAATAACATAATTTTTATAAACGCGTAAAGTTGCAAAAGTAATTCAAATGATTTCATCGCAAAAAACAAACAAAAAGCAGCGATTGTTTTCAACAATTATGAAAATAATAATTACAATATAAAACTCCCTTTTGATTTCCAATGTTTATCAATAAAAAATAAAAAATAAGTAAGTTAACTAACAACAAAAAAAACTATCAGTACCTAAGCTGGAGTGCCGGATCAGTTTCATTTAAAAATGTTTATACATTTTTAAAAAGCAAAGCAAGTTTTCCAAAATAAATGTAGAAGGCTATAGCTAGAAAAAATTTTATACCCTATACTTTAAAAAACTGTAAATTAAGTATAAGAAATATTTCTATTATAGTTACTATTACTATAGAGTATGTAAGTACATATCTTCAAGAATTCAGTTTTACTTAAAACAGAAAATCCTCACAAACTTTTAAGTAAACGCAGATAAAAATTAAAATGTTTTTAATTTCACCAACAACAGACATCACATGACAAAAAATAAAATAAAAAATGTATTCAAAGATTGAGTTGAACACTTATTTGTATGTACATATATATGTACATACATACATACATACATACATACATAAAATCAATTTGTAGATATGTATGTATACATATCAAATTTCTTATCAATGCTTAAGTATTTATTAGATCTACATCATGAAAATATATGAAGCGTCGTTTAGTTAAAGCACAATGCAAATATAAACAATCCATACACTCAGGGAAAATCTGCAGCTTAAAAATAAGAATTCATCACATTAATTCAATAATTTTTAATATAATGGAAAATGTATATTGAGATATCTACAAACTAATGAGTTTAATAAATAAATACTGTAAATTAATATTTTGTCCATATTGAAATAAGAAATTTCAATATGACTAAACCTTCGCTAATGGTTCTTATTAAATCAGCATGGTTCTTACTGATTTCAAGTTGGTTTTTCTCTGTGTGCAGAAAACTCTTTCAGTCAAAGAAGACGAATGTAGTTAAATAAACAAAATCTGTAATATAAACAAATTTCACACAGACCGACTTCAACGCGAGACAAATTTAAGCATGAGAAAATATAAAGCAATCGTAAGTATAAAAGCATACTAGGATTAGGGAAGTCCAGATATATGATAGTATTTTATAGTACCAAATGTCGATGTTGAAAACAATTTATTTCTACCTACATATAAATACCAGCTCAAATACACACACATAGCAGAATTCATATAAGAAATATCCAAGAAAATTTCAACAACACCCCACCTTTTGCAAATCATGACGAGCCTTAAATTCTCCCTCAGATATACATACACAAATTCCCATGATCATACATACATATACAATATATAAGATTAATCTCAACAACACAACACTCTCACCTACCTGAAATTACAGATAGTCTTAAACTTCTACAGACGTCTATACACATAGATTCTCACGGCTACATATTACAAGAACACCTCGGCCCTAATAAATCACAATCATCTTAAATTCTTACAAAAATACATATATACATACATACACATAACCAATTTACCTCAACAACATTCTCACCCACCTCAAATCACGATCAGCCTTAAACTACTATAGACAGACACATCCACAAATCCCCATGGATACATATTACGTCAACAACCCTGCCCACCCAAATCATGGTCAGCCTTAAACTCCTACAGAAATACAAACAGACAGACTCCCTCGGTTACATATTACTAGTACACCTCGCCCCTCATAAATCGCAATCAGCCTTAAGCTCCTATAGAAATTCCTACAAACGTACACACACACACATATACACACACACACACACACACACACACACACACACACACACACACACATATACATGCAATTGATCTAGCTCTACTACACCCCGCCCCCTGCCAATCAAACCATCACCTAAATTCTCAAAGACAGACAGACACATCCACAAATTCCTATGGTTACATATTACGGCAACAACGCCGCCCACTCAAATCACGGTCAGCCTTAAATTCCCACAGTCTAGCAACACCTACATTAGCATTAGAAAAAATAACTTTCACGTTTTGCCGTCGGCATTAGGAAAAAAATAATGATCATGTTTTGCCGTCGGCATTTGAAAAAAATAATTATCATGTTTTGCCTTCGGCATTAGGAAAAATTATCATGCATTGCCGTCGGCATTAGGAAAAATTATCATGTTTTGCCTTCGGCATTAGGAAAAATCATTAGATGATTTTCCGTCAGCATTAGGAAAAATTATCATGCATGCCGTAGGCATTACGAAAAATAATAATCATGTTTTGCCGTCGGCATTTGAAAAAAATAATAATCATGTTTTGCCGTCGGCATTTGAAAAAAATATCATGCATTGCCGTAGGCATTAGGAAAAATGATCATGCATTGCCGTAGGCATTACGAAAAATAATAATCATGTTTTGCCGTCGGCATTTGAAAAAAATAATAATCATGTTTTGCCGTCGGCATTTGAAAAAACCATTTTCATGATTTTCCCCGTCGTCACATACACACATAAAAACCTCCAAACTATGAACCGCCTTAATACATTCACACAAAATATTCCACACACAAACTTCCCACGGTCAGGCAGGCAGACAGACAGACCGACAGACAGACATACACTTAATGTAAACAAAAACTCCTAATGTAAACAAAAAACTCCTTATGTAAACAAATAAACACAAATTTCCAAGAATTTAACAATTTTCAAATTTTAATTACCCAAATTTAACAATTTCACCAACAATTTAACAATTTTAATTGCCACAATTTAACAATTTTAATTGATCCAGAACCGGCAGTTCCCTACTACTGTTGATGTAATTACCTGTTGCCTAACAGAAAATGTTAAGAACGCGATTTCGAAAAATATTTGAGATACTCTTTTCTTAAATTAAGCCATCGACATACAATACATTATTAATAACCTACCATTTATACCTGAAACTAATTGCAAGAAAGTAGCAATACCATCAATTTTTTTTTACTACCACACTCACATTATTTGTAATTTCCACTCAGCTTTCAACGATATTTTCAAGAAAGTAAATTTTTGATGTTTTCAAAAAGTTAAATGAAAAAAGGTTAAACAGTGTTACCCACTTTAAAGATTTGTTCAAATATACAGGATTATGTCAAATAGTTATTATAAATTATGCTTATTTTGTATAAATATTTAAAGAATTATAATATCGTATCTTCAAATATGCATGAAGAACACAATACATGCCTTTTTAAAACAATAATGTTATTAAGATATTAACAATAATACTTATTCCCAACTTATTGCCCTATAAATTTTTGGATGTTAATATTCTGGATAACTCTAATTAAGTAGTAAACAAACCAATTTTTTCCAACTTTACTTTTCGACGACATTTTTAAAATGAACTTTCACTTTCCCATGAAAACGAACAAGAAATTTTCATGAATTTCATTTATTTCATTAGAATTTTTATTCACAATACGTATACAGAAATTTCACGAAAGTACTTTCATGTGTAAATGTAGCGTAAGATTATAAAGGGTCCGCCAGATAACTTTTTTTTTAATTCTATAAAAAAAAAACTACTGAAGCTTCGGCTGTGTGGCACGTAGCGCCGTCCTGTTGAAACCAAATGTTGCCAATATCCTCCTCTTCAATTTTTGTGAACAAAAATTCGATAACGATCGACTGTAACGGCCACTGAAGCTTCGGCTGTGTGGCACGTAGCGCCGTCCTGTTGAAACCAAATGTTGCCAATATCCTCCTCTTCAATTTTGTGAACAAAAATTCGATAACGATCGACTGTAACGGCCACTCCTTGCTCATTTTCGAAAAAAAATGGCCCAATTATACCTCTGGACCAAAGTCCGCACAGTGACTCGTTTTGGGTGCGTCGGCTTTTCAATGTATGCGTGCGGGTTTTCTGTGCCCCAAATGCGACAATTTTGCTTGTTTACATACCCGCCAAGATTAAAACGAGCTTCATCTGAAAAGATGATTTTTTTGGCAAAATCGGCATCTTCTGTAAGTCAATCGCAGGCCCACTTAGCGAAGCGAAAACGCATTGGATGGGCAGTTGGCTCGTTCAGCGGAAGGATAAAACTAATTATCTGTCAAATCAGACAAGAGCTAAGTGTTATCATTCACGAAATAAGCACTAGTTGAAAAAAAACGTTAGATGGCGAACCCTTTACCTTTCAAAAACTAGTTTTAACTTAAATGAAAAATATATTGCCTATACTTAGGCTTTACAAATTTCATGTCAGTTCTCTACAATCTTTAAGTCCAGTAAGGAGTTCTTACGGAATTTCACGTTTGTTAATTTACATTTATTTCTACACGGAAAAATAGTCGTGTAGGCTTTTGTGGAGAATTAAGTTTGCATACACACAAATTCATTTATTTTTGAATTTACAGCACAAAAACACGAAAAATTAATCACAAATTGATGAAAATTAGAAATGTCAAAAATTCCGTGACCAAATAATTGTATGAACATTAAATTTTGTTTCAGTTGACTGAAAAAAGTCTCCACTTATATTTATAACATGCCTCATATAGGCAATGAATTTAAAAAATTCCTTATGCTTTTCCTTTGAAAGTCTGTACTAGCAAATGGAAATTTTTTTATGAAATTTACAATTTTTTTGCATACAGTTTGTATGAGAACTTGAAGTTCCGTATGAACTCCGTACCAGGCTTTAAATGTAAATTCTGATGAAATTTTCGCCCTGTCCCACGATGTCACAAGAAATCTTTCGATCGACAACTTGTATTGCAAACAACAATATCATTAGAAAATGTGTTGTGGTGACATCGTGGGACAGGCCGTAAATGTAAATAAAAATTTTAATGTATGAGTAAATCATCAAAAAAAAAAAAATGATTTTTGCAGCTCACTGATACATACCATGATGTTTACTTTACTATTCTTAACACAAGACTGAAACCATCACACTTTTGATACTCAAAATAAGACTTCTGGAGACGGTTGGCAACAATCAGAAACATTGAACCGTTAAAAGTTCTTTTAGTATTAAGACAGGGATGGCAAAAATAAAACTATAGTTGTGTGTGAGAGAAAAGTTGTCTCATTGGGCGCATTCATAAGACGTAGCAGTTGAGCACAACAGTTACGTCTTAGAAACGGCTTGATGGATATAATTTAATTTTATATCTTTATTTTATTACTTCATCGCATTTGTAATATAAAATTTAACAAATACTTGCTCCTTCCACCTAACAAAGCATATAACAGGCATAACTCTATTCGAGCAGCTGTTTAGGCTGAGCACAACACGTTGACTATAGGTAGCGAAAAAATTTTATGATGGAAAATTACTCAACTGTTGAGTGGAGCGGAATTACTCAACTATGCGTTTCTAAGCCAAACGCTCAACGGTGTCGCAACAGCTACGTCTTATGAATGCACCCATTCCTATCTGAAGTACATAGCAAAAAATAAATATTTGTAACAAATGCAGTTTAGTGAAGCAGCTCCAAAAAAATTAAAAGGGGCCTTTGTGATCGAAATTGAAGAAATAAGAAAAAAATTTATAATTTTTGTTGGCTGCTACCCATATTTTCTGAGTTATGGGACTCTGAACTTTTCACAGGAAATTGTGAAGAGTCTCCAAGAACAAAATTGAAATAGCTTATCTGATAGGAAATTTAAATATAAGAAAAGAAATTAATATAAAAAATTGGCTGCGAACCATATTTTCTGAGTTATGGGGCTCTGAAATTTTCATAGGAAGTTGTGAAGAATCTCCAAGAATAAAATTGAAATAGCTTATCTGATATTCAGAGCTGCAAAAAAAAATTATCGAAAAATCGTCGAAAGCCCGATAAACTATAAAATAATCGTCATTTTATACTCGAAAAATCGTCAGAAAAATCGGTCAAATCAAAATGAATTTTTTTAACGTTTATTGGGAAACTGAGACCATTGTCCGATTTTACCCCCTCATAACCTTGTTCCCCTTAGTGGTAAAATTATGAAAAATATTGCCAAGTTTTGGTCTCAGTACTTTTGATGGCCAAAATTTTTGATAGGAACTTGGCTTTTTTCACATTTATGTGTTTTGCGAATATCAATTTACACAGATACCAATACCAAATAAAGAGTGGGCAAAATTACACCAAAATCTTTTAGTAGGTAAGTAATACATCAGTTGTAATTTTTCATAAAAAACTGTCAAATTTTAACTTTTAAAATATCGTCAATTTTAAGGAAATATTCGTAAATCCGTCACTTTGCTATTTTCGGCACCAAAAATCGTCAAAATGACGATTAATCGTCAAATCTGGCAGCCGTGCTGATAGTCCCAGTTTACACTAAGTAAGTCTTATTGCTAAGCTAATTAGACTAAAAAAGGGGTGTTATATGTTTGTAGCGTGTGTCTGTTTGTCTGTGTATCTGTGTGTCTGTCCGTGTCCACGTACAGGCCAAACGGCTGGACAGATTTTCATTTAGTTTTTTCTGTTTAAAAGATGACTTGATCGAGAGGGTTCTTAGTTATGTTTGAAGAAAATCGGTCCAGCCGTTTAGAAGATATAACATCTTTTCTAAAAAAAAGTCGGGGGTTTTTAAAATTTTTAATTTTTGTTATTTGCTATTTTTAACCCCCGTCTAAAAAAAGGGGTGTTATAAGTTTGTAGTGTGTGTCTGTGTGTCTGTGGATCTGTGTATCTGTATGTCTGTTTGTGTCCACGTACAGGCCAAACGTCTGGACCGATTTTAATGTAGTTTTTTCTTTTGAGAGATGGCTTGATCAAGAGGGTTCTTAGCTATGTTTGAAGAAACTCGGTCCAGCCGTTTAGAAGATATAACATCTTTTCTGAAAAAAGTCGGGGGTTTTTAAAATTTTTAATTTTTGTTATATTAAATGAAAATGAGTTAAAATTTATTTTGTTTCTTGCGAACTATTAAAAGTAAATCCAAATAACAAAAAATATTTACTGTAAGTAAGTAGTTTAGTCAAAAAAATCCCTCAATGATATATTAAAAGTAACAAAAGTGAAATTTTTAAAAATCTTATTTGTAGATAGGAAATCTTTTTTGTCGTTTTAACATGTCTAAAAACTTCAAAAATAAGATAATTCTTCACATATGGTAACACTGCCAGCTACGCATGTGTTGTCGTCGGTTTATCATTAACGTCTAAGTAAAAGAGAATAATAAATAATGTGTGATTTTACCTAGTTCAATTGTGCCATGAAACTGAGAGTATCAAATTTGCGTTTTATTGCATTTAGGAATGTGTTTCCCTTCTGAATTTGAATGATTGAAGTCATTAAACTCATTCATAATATCAGTATTTTATTTATAATGACGATTGCAGAAACTGTAATGATTGAGTTGGAAAGGAGACCATCGTGACCTTGAGAGCCTACACTCATTATTCACATGGTTTTGGTCTATCGAATCCAAACTTTTTTTATTCACTCTTATTAAGCTGATAATAGATAATAATCTCAAGTACCATTTCAGTCCACTTTACTTTCTCACTTTGAATTCACTGTCAAATTAAGCACAAACCATATGGCAAGTTAAAATTTATAAACTTATGTGTGTATATATGTTATCATACCCACACACACTTATTTACTCAATTATACACACACACACACACTCAAATATATATGTATATGTATAGTATATGTGCATATATAAACATTTCAATCCATATGCATTTTTTCGCAATACATATTTGTTTACTCCTCTACTAAATACGACTAATACATTCATCCAAACACTGCTGGTATTTGTTTAATCATCTATTCACGCTTTAAACATATTATTTTTCATAAAGTTAGTCAGTCGTCAACACCATCATCAGCATCATCATCATCAAGCTTTCCTTCATGATGCATCATAAGGCGGTATGGTGACAAGGTATGTTGGCATTAGTGTTTTTCATACGGGATTTCCCGGGAAGAAATCCCGGGAATTCCCGGGATTTTTTTATTGTATTATGGCAACTTTAGTTTGTATGTAGCACGATATTCGTAGCTAAAATATGTAGTTACAGATTCTCTTTGGTAAAAAAAGAAAGATTTTATTAATGCTTATTCTGTACTAAAGTCCTATTTTCAAAGATATATTTTGTAATATTTTTTTAAATAATATAATTTGCTTTTTTGGCATTTTATCAATGCATTTGGCTTTGCATTTTCACATAATATTAAAATTTATGCATTACTATTATATAAAGAACTGAAAAGGGATTTTTTTTGATTAATCGCAGGGTTGTTAGTTTTTTGTCGCAGTAATAATGTATTTTAAAAATACTGTGCGGCAAACCAATAACCACCCGGGGTAATGTGTTTATAAAACGTTATTATTTAATCGATCTTATGAATTATAATTAGTTTTTTGTTGAAATAGATATGTTGTAGTTTTGCATTGGGCGGTGATTTCCGGGAATTCTCGGGAAACCGAAAAGTCGTTCCCACTTTCCCGGGAAATGAAAAAGTCCGGGAAAAGAAAAACTCTAGTTGGCATGTTATTGTGCATTGTGCATTCTGCTATCAATGATGTTAGAATATTATTTCAATGTTTATGGACGTATGGTTGGATGGTTAGATGGTTTTTTTTTTTGAGAGATGAATGAATAAATGTTTTGCAACATGCATCCATATGTTCTATTTTAGATGTCGACAATAAATTGCTTTCCTTGGCCACAATTTCCTGTTCATTTTTCTATGCAGTTTATTTAGCTCGCCTATTTTTATACCCTTCACCAGAAATGGTAAAGTGTATACATACATAGGTTTGTCATTCCGTGTGTAATCTCCAAAGTACGAGTATGCATATGCAACCCATAAAGTATACCATCCCTATCGTGAATAAAATTTTACATTTTTTCCCCATGAAATCTTCAATCACCATCACGAATTTCATGGGAATGTTTGTTCCCGCTATCAATGCGTAGTGAATGTAAATAAATTCATAGAAGTGCGACTTTGACCCGCGCACGAAGGGTTCCGTACGGACACTAGATATGTAATTCAATACGAACTTTAGCCTATATAATATACAGTTTTAATTTTTTTTTTTCGTTTTTGGATTTTTTCGGTTTTGAGCGTTTTTTTAGTTTTGGCGTTTTTTTTTTTTTTTTTGCCTTTTTTTGGTTTTGACAATTTTTTTAAGTTTTGGCGCTTTTTAGTTTTGGCATTTTTTTTCGTTTTGGCGATTTTTTTCGGTTTATGGAGGTTTTTCATTTCGGCGATTTTTTTAATTTTGGGGATTTTTTCGGTTTTTGGCGTTTTTTTTTCATTTTGGCGATTTTTTTCATTTTGGCGATTTTTTCGGTTTTGTCGATTTATTTTAGTTAGAAATTTTTTTTAATTTGGTGCTTTTTTGGTTTTGGCGATTTTTTATTTTTTTTTGTATTTGGCGATTTTTTTCTGGTTTGGAGATTTTTGGATTTTTTAGTTTTACTGTTTTTGAAAATTTCAATAGTTTACCGCTTACGGTTTCCAAGATACAACAAACTGCCAAAATTACATAGTCAAAATTGCATTAACTGATAGAACACCCTTTAATTTAAATTTTTTTTAAATTTAGTGTTAATTGTTGTAGTCTATATAAAAATACAGTGTCAATATACATATGTACATAAAATTATATGTATATTACATGGGATATCAACATTTTTCGTAGCTCGTTTTGGAAAACCCTTTAATTTTTAACTCTCATGTATTTGTTGTTGTAGCGGCCAAGGTTCTATATACTCTGTCCAAATTTGAGGCCCGTAGCTCTTACGGTTCCTCAGACAATAGCCTGTGATGGACAGACGGGAAAGCAATAGGGTTCCTTTTCACCTTTGGTGTACGGAACCCTAAAAACGGAATGAAGATTTGTAAATCTTAAAAATTAATTGAAAATCAGACAAATTTAAGTTTGACAGTAAGAATTACACAACTGTTGTGTTTCAAATGAAATGTTTTTGAGTGTAAAGTTGTGTTTTTAAATATTTTAGGTGTCGTGGAAAAAATTTGCTGCATGTGAACCAAAGAGATTCATATTCAATGAAAAAAGGTGTTGCAGGGAATTATTGTCATTAATCGTGGACATTATATACTGATCTTGTCCTAAAAGTAATTATTTATAACTTTTAATATATAATTGGAAGTATAATATTGAAATTACGAGATGTATAAATTCAGTTCGAGGGCAAAAATTAAGTGAACAAAACCAAGGGAAAGGTTAAAAACATTATTCACGATAAGGGCAACCACAAAATGGAATAGATTTCTGGGAACAAATTATTCACTATTGCAATTTGGGAAAAAGGGAAAATATTTCGAAGGAAAAACTGTTCACGCTTCTTATGAATAGGGAAGACATATAAGTGATACCCGTTCGTCCGCCGTTCAGTCCGTCCGTTAGTCTGTGTGTACACAGAAAAAAATGATTTGTAAATACAATTAATTTTTTTTGTTATATCAATTAAATAATTAATTGATTTTGAACCTACAACGATTTTTGTAAATACAATTAACGAAATTGTAAGTTAAAGGAAAATCTTAAAAATATTTTCAATTAAATATATCAACAAATAATTTGTTGAAATTTATTTATTTTATCAACATTTATTTTTGTTGGATTTCAGAGTTATTTCAATTAAAATTATTGTTATATTAACAATGTGAATTGTTGAATTTCCATATCATAATTGTTATATTAACAATGCTTTTTTATACACAATCATAATCCTCGAAACGATTTTTGCGTGTCTGCAAAAAACTCTAAATGTCTTTGAGACGAGTTGAACCGGCAGCCTCAGGACTAATAAACTAACTCGCTTACCTCTCAGCTACAGAGCAACACTTTATTAGATAAGCAAATAATGAATACACACAAAACATGATTTCTTGTTTCTTCTACACGTGCGCATTCCGTTATGATATAATTTAACAAATAATTTTGTTGAGTAATTTAATTGACTACAAAAATTTAAATTTGTTATATCAACAATGATGATTGTTAATTTTTTAATTAAATATTAACAATTTGTATTGTTGGTTGCATTTCGATGATATTTTTTTCTGTGTAGGTGAAATCGGTTTTCGGAAGCTCCCAGAAAAACAAGAGACCTCGGTATTTGGCTAGTGTGTCGGAAATGGTCTAAAATATATTTGTAATGAAAATCAGCAAAATCGAACAAACGGTTTCAGAGCTAGAAAATTTAAACTTTTTCTTGTGGTATATAAAAGTAACTTGTAACTAAAACTAATTTTTGTTTTTTTTGGTAATTTAAGATATTTTAAATTTGAGTAATAATAAAATTGGGATAAAAAATAAAAAAAAAAATTAAAAAGATGATTTCAGGGTTGGAAAATTTTACCTTTTTTTGGTATATGTATATAAAAATAAATAACTAAAACTTTTTTTCTTTTTCTCTATAAATCAAACATATTTTACATTTTTAAAAGAAATATATATTCATATAAGAAACCAGAAAAATTTAAAACTAGTTTTTTTCATTTTCCTTATACATATGGTATAAAAAAATTATAAATATACTAGCTGACCTGGGCAAACGTTGTTTTGCTTTCAAATTTTATGTTCACTGCCAGTCTGGTTTCGTTGCAAAGTCATGGCGGATTGATATTTCGAAGAAGAGTGAAAGGTGCACTAAATCGATATAGCAATTATTGTTTAAATACCGTTAATTGAAGCAGAAATAATGGATTTATTTATTTATTTTATAGCTGGGCCCAGTCCGCGTTGCTGGCCCCAAATTTTTCTTTTATTTTGAACTGCCTTTCGAAGAAAATGAAAATCAGTGTTTTTAGTTATTTATAATAGAAAAAAATGTTTTATTCAAAAATCAAAATTGTAATAACACACACAGTCGGTATCGGACTAATTAACGCCACTACACGCTGATTAAGGACCCAACTCCTTCAGCGAAACACAGCATAGGTTTATCGCGCTAATCTCTATCGTGCAAAACACGAAAAAACTAAATATTGCGCCATCTGTTGGACGAACTTCAAACTACACAGAAACACTCCTCACGCCCTATAGAGCATGTGTATAAAGTTTGGTCAAAATCGGTGCAGTAGTTTTTGAGTTTAGCGATCACGAACATACACTTAATTTTTATATATGTGACGCGCAAAATAGAAAGGGACCTAAGGGTAAAAATCGGTTTTGTTCAGGACAGCCATTTTAAAGATTTAAATACGTGTATCTTTTGTGTACCATCACATCATAAAACGCGCATATCTCTGGGAGGGAACACGTTTGGGGCATGGGATCGGTCTCATTCGATGTTCAGATGTTGTCCACATCAGAAAAAAAAAGTGAAAATTGATTTACCTTAGGTCCCTTTCTCTATGCGCTGTCACACATGTAGAGATAAACACAGCTCCAGAGTTGCGACAATTTAAACTTTTTTTGTATATAAAAGTAACTAAAAGTATAAAAAATTATTTGTTTTAACTAAACATATTTGGGGTATTCACAAGGGTGTTATAAAGTCATAAAGTCCTAACATTTTAAACCAGTTTAAAATTATTTTTATTTTCTTTCATATAAAAGGAGGTACATACTATATTAATACAATTCTTCACTCTATAGCCCAATTCACAATCTTGTGCAAATGGTCTTGCAACGTTGCATATGCAAAGTGGTATAGTATATTGATAGTCACCACTAAGAATTGTTAAGTGGTGAGTGTCAGTATACTATACCATTTTGCACATGCAACGATGCAAGACCATTTGCACAAGATTGTGAATTGGGCTTATGTATTTGTTACTGTCATAACTAATTATTTTGCTTTTTACTTTTCTTTTTCGACAAAATGTCCATTTACGTTTAAATACGTGGCATTTTTGTTTAGCAAATTTCTACTCAAATCATTATATATTGCAAAAAATATAAAAATTCGCAAATAAACAAATATTAAAACAATCTCCCAAAGCTGATTTTATAGACAGAAAAAAAAAGTAATAACTCGAGTATAGACTTACAACATATAAATCGCGAAAACTTGCAAAAATGCAAATATCTTCAAAAAATATCCAAAGCCTCAAAAACTGTAAACGGGCAAACTCAGTAGATTTTATGAATCAAAAATTATCTCACGTGCAAAAAATTTGCGAAAATTCGCGAATAATTTAAAAAAACCTAAAATTTATTTAAAAAAAATGCTTAAATTGTAAGGAATGCAAAAAACTTTTAAAAATCCGCAATTATGAAAATTCACAAGAACTTGGTAACATCAAAAATATATTAAAGTCTGATACTTATTAAAAAAAAGTTTAAAACTGTTAAGAAAACAAAGAAGTGGGAACAATCACTTTTATTGCAAAAATTTGCAACAAATTGCAAAATTGCAAACAAGCTCCAAATTATTTACAAATACAACAATACAATACAATATTACAAGAAAAATACTTCAATCAGACAATGATGTGATTCAATCCTAATTTGTTAAAATTACACACAAGAGCAATAAGTTTTATCAAAAATTACCTGATCGCAAAACTTAAGAAAATTTGCAAATTAATTCTTTGGAATTTACGAAATTTTAAAAGGTAAAATGCTCGAAAAAATTTTGTTTCACATATCGCAAAAATTCGCAGATAAATTTCGGAAACAGTTAGAAGCCGTTAAATAATTTTCTCATAATTTTGCATATTCGTACCAAATATTATTTAATTTTTGTAATATTTTTTCTCATTCGTATCATATTGTTTATGTTTCAACTAACACACTTAAATATGAGAGGTTGCTCACAGCAGTCATATTTTAAACTAGTTTAAAAGTTTAGAACATTATAACGTTATGACTTTAACATTACTGTTTGAATACCCCAATTATATATTTTAGTATTAAAGGTCAGAAAAATCAAAAATATGATTCCAGGGTTGGAAAATTTAAGCTTTTTTTGGTAATAACAAAAATTAAACATTAAACATAAAACCCCCAAATATGTCTAGAAAAGATATGATATCTTCTAAAAGGCTGGACCTTTCTTTTTCTTAAAACATAGCTAAGAACCCTCTCGATCAAGTTACCTTTCAAACAGAAAAAAACTAAGTCAAAATCGGTCCAGCCGTTTGATCTGTACATGGACACGGACAGACACACAGATACACAGATACTGGGGGTTAGAAAAAGTAACTTGATAAAAATATTTTTTTTTTTTAATTAAACATCCTTACTAAAGGTACGTCACACTTGTCAAACATTTGCCCAAAAAAGCGTAACCAACAAACACTAATGAACAAAATTTTGATACAGACACTTGTTTATCATATTAAAAAGTTTCGAACACAACTAATGGACAATGTCGTAGAATACAACAATATTGGTTACTCTTTAACTTGACAAACTTTTGTCTGAATTGAAAGATTTTTCATTAGCATTTAGTGGTTACTCTTTTTTGGGCAAATTTTTAACAAGTGTGGCCGTAGCTTTATATGTACATATGTATCATAAATGTGAAAGTAAGTTTGTTTGTTTATTTGTTTGTTTGCTACGCTTTCACGCCCAAACGGCTAAGTCGATTTTTAAAATTCATTTACCAATGGAAAGGTACATTAACAACGTGAAATATCGGATATTTTTTATCCGGTTTAGAGCCGGTTTTTTATATTTGGTACGTATTTTTTCAAAAAAAAAAAACATTTTTGAGCTGCTTAGGCTAGTTCTGATTTCGGATATGATTGTTTAACCATTTTTAAACCCGGTTGTTATGTACTTTGGAAGATCTTTACTCAAGAGCTTTTTTATTTCTGATATTTTAATATGAAAATATAATCTAACCATGAACGTGGGCACTCATTAGTCTTAAGCTGGGGTAGAGTCATAAGTAATAAGCCAAAATGGCATTATTACTTAATTAATTCTTGAATAAGTCTATATGGCTTTATTACTAATGCAGTGTGGTGCAGTTGTGTAATTATATTTCAATTAGTTGAGAAATATGGCAAATTTACTTTGTTACTTTTGAATTTATTTCAGTGAGCCGACGAAAATTGGTACATTGTGCCAATCGTGTGACCCCAGCTTTACAAAGCTTTGTGATATGTTGCTTATTATGCTCTCAGTACCAGCGTTGTCAACTCGGTGCTTTTCGCACCGTTTTTAGTGCTTTTTGAAATTTTCGACGCGAAAAATTTTGAAGTTAGTGCTCGGTGCTTTTTTAAACTAATTTTTGGTGCTTTTTATTTCTTGGCGGTGGCACTAAACCCAAAATTCAAAAAGAATTTTCCTTATATAATATATATATTTTTTTGAAGAAGTCTAACATTTAAAAAAAAACAAGCACTGAAGTTAAATGGAACATTTCAAAATATTCTAATAAGATTGTACAAAACTTGGTTGAAGAAATACGTGCATTTTATTCTCAAACTTTCACATTCTGAGCACAATTAATGGAAACAGTGTTTTGCCACACGACAAAGAAGACATAATGCAAGTATAGTCCAATAGCGAAATAATTTCTAGTATATACGTTAATGCAATGGATAAACTTTGAGTTCGCTATCGAGTTTTGGGAAGAAATAAAGTCTTACAACGACTCATTTGATATAAACTTATTTGGGGCATTATCGAAATTGCATTCCCATCAAACTTTAATGTTTAAACGCAGAAGTTGATCACGTTTTTGCCCTTATTACTTTATTTAAGTCTAAAATAAAAGCGGTCTGAAACGAGAAAATTGTGTTGCTAATAGAGCTTCGTTCCTTTTTTCTAAAATAATAGTACATATAATTTAAGTTTATATAACTTGGTTAACTTGCAAATTACTTTTTTTTAATTTTGTAACTTTGTTATTAATATTGTATTTGCTGTGAAAGAATGTTTCCACAGCATTGATTAATAAAAATCAAATTTTGAAAGTATTGATTTTAAAAAAATTAACTACTACTCCCATCGAGTTCAAAATCTAATCAGCAAGTCAAAAAGACTTGCCGAATGCTGCTAATTTGACTAATTTCAGTTGATTTATTTCTCCGTTGACGAAAAAAATTAAATTTTTTATAATAACTTAAAAAGGTTTCGTCAAATTGATTTTAGAATTCACTGATTCTCATAAAATCAAAATGTGTATCGAATGCTTCAAATTTGAAGTTTTAGGGATAAAATGCAAGGTCAACCGATCTCTATATTTTTTAAATACAATTTTTTTTTATAAACAAAAAATTTTATTTTAGTGCTTTTTTACTTAAATTACGCGTTTTTTCCTGGTTTCAGTGCTTTTTGAAATTTAAAAGTTGACAACGCTGCTCAGTACCATAATGTTTCATATCGATGGTCAAACGATTACAGCTTGCAACGAGTTGCTAATGATTTTTAGTAAGAAGGGATAATATAGAATAAATATATCACTAAAGAACAATAATAACTACTAAATTAGTTAAAGAATTTATTCCATTTCCCTAAAACTGTTCCATTCTGCTGAACAAAATCGAAAAATTCTTTGGGAGTAAATGGTTCACATAATATGGCTATATAAGTGAACGTGCAGCATTGACTATAGGATTTTTGAATTGAGACACTAAACTGTTTTGTAATATTAAGTCTTATTAAATACCGGAAAATATGAAATAAGTTAGCTTAGTTGGCACGGAGGTACAACACTAGGCTTAATTTACAATAATCAAAAATAATAGGACGGTTTTTGAACATCATATGTTATCAAAATAATTACAATTGTTTTAACTTTTCCATCCCCGCCATAGTTTGTGTTGGTTTTTGTAGATTTTAAGTAGTAGGGAACTGTTCATCCTGGGACAATTAAAATTGTTAAATTGTTGCTGAAATTGTTAAATTTGGGTAATTAAAATTTGAAAATTTTAAAATTCTTGAAATTTGATACCTACGAGGGTGGTTCGATAAGTCCTTTAAATATTTTTCGAGGGTGGTTCAATAAGTCTGTCTTTTTCCTAATGCCTACGGCATGCATGATAATTTTTCCTAATGCCGACGGCAATACATAATTATTTTCAAATGCCGACGGGAAAATCATGAAAATGATTTTTTCTAATACCAATGGTGAAATAGTGATTATTAATTTTTCCTAATGTCTACGGTAAAACATGTTTATTAATTTTTCCTAATGCCGAAGGCAAAACATGATAATTTTTCCTAATGCCTACTGCAATACATGATTATTATTTTTTTCAAATGCCGACGGCAAAAAATGAATATAATTTTTTCAAATGCCGACGGGAAAATGATTTTTCCTAATGACGACGGCAATACATGATTATTTTTTTTCCTAATACCGAAGGCAAAACATGATAATTTTTCCTAATGCCTACTGCAATACATGATAATTTTTCCTAATGCCGACGGCAAAACATGTTTATTAATTTTTCCTAATGCATACGGCATGCATGATAATTTTTCCTAATGCCTACGGCAATGCATGATATTTTTTTCAAATGCCGACGGCAAAACATGATTATTATTTTCTAATGCCTACGTCAATGCATGATAATTTTTCCTAATGCCGACGGCAAAACATGATTATTTTTTTCAAATGCCGACGGCAAAACATGATTATTATTTTTTTCAAATGCCGACGGCAAAACATGATTATTATTTTTTTCCTAATGCCGACGGCAATACATACTTATTTTTCCTAATGCCTACGGCAATACATAATTATTTTCAAATGCCGACGGCAAAACATGATTATTTTTTTCAAATGCCGACGGCAATACATGATTATTTTTTTTCCTAATGCCTACGGCAATGCATGATAATTTTTCCTAATGCCTACGGCAATGCATGATAATTTTTTCAAATGCCGACGGCAATACATGATTATTTTTTTTTTCCTAATGCCGACGGCAATACATACTTATTTTTCCTAATGCCTACGGCAATACATAATTATTTTCAAATGCCGACGGCAAAACATGATTATTTTTTTCAAATGCCGACGGCAATACATGATTATTTTTTTTCCTAATGCCGACGGCAATACATACTTATTTTTCCTAATGCCTACGACAATACATAATTATTTTCAAATGCCGACGGCAATACATGATAATTTTTCCTAATGCCTACGTCAATGCATGATAATTTTTCCTAATGCCTACGTCAATGCATGATAATTTTTCCTAATGCCGACGGCAAAACATGATTATTATTTTTTTCAAATGCCGACGGCAAAACATGATTATTATTTTCTAATGCTCCCAGTGTTGCCATACTGTAGAAATTTGTTATCGTAATACTATATCAGTAATATCAGAGAAAGAAGGTTTTATGACTACTAGGTCATATGGTTTCATATGAATCATGGGAATGTGCTTGTGTGATTTCCTCACGCTAATAAATTCTTATAAAATAAAATAATTAAATAAATGAATAAAATAATTACATAAATTATTTTATTTATTTATAAAACGTTCTCATGTATGTGAACACCCCTAATGCTTGTGTGTGGGGGGTCCAGCTTGTTTGTCGCTGGTAAGCTTATATTCTGTTTATTTGTTTAAGAAATATATTTGTATGTAGGTATGTATGTGTGTATGATGCATGCATGCATGTATGTATGTATGTATGTATGTATGTGTGTATGATGTTTGTATGTATGTATGTATGTATGTACGATCGAAAGAACTTGTGCGTGGAATATTTTGTGGCTGTGTAGAATACATTTATATTTTGCAACGTAATCATTTTCTTTGGCTGCGATTATTTTAAAGCAGCAAGTTTCAACTAACTACAGTCATAAGCAGAGAAACAAAAAGTAAAAATTTGCAAGTTAGCAAAAATGCTAACTTCTCCTCCCCCTTCCCACTTCCTTCTCTTTCCTTTATGTAGTTTGTTTTTGAAATAAGAAAACACTTGTAGATTTTTTATTTTTCTATACATTTATTGTTTAAAGTTTTTTAAAATTTTATAATAATACATACATTAATATTTTAAAGAGTGTAAAAATTCATTTAAAGCAAGATATTTCTTTTGTTAGTAAAATAGCATTTTTTAATGCGCAAACACCAAGTTTATGATAATTACAATAAAAATATTCTGGATACTTAATCTCCATTTGTTTAAAGTTGATACAGCCTATATCCTCAACGTTAAAAATTTTTCGGCATAAAATTTTTTCCAACCATCGTCTTTTCTCTTCACCTTTTACATAAATTTTAGAACATCTTGCGTTGGCTTTTAAAAAATTGCAAACGCTTTCAAAAGAAACTGATCCAGCAGTCCAGCTGAGGTGATGATAGTTTTTCGTTAGCCACTTTGCTTCTCTTTGCTTTTTTATTGATAAGCATTTAAAATCAAATGGTGGTTTTATAATGAAATTGTTATATTCATAATTGTTGAAAACAATCGCTACTTCTTTTGCGATGAAATCATTTGAATTACTTTTGCAACTTTACGCGTTTATAAAAATTATGTTATTTTCTATATTTCTTAATTTATAAGACTTTTAGACTTTGTCCTTTAGGGGTTATATATTCTATTATACGATTATGAATAAGAATGCAGTAAGCTGATGTATTTGCTTACTGCTTCAAATTAAAATTTTATTAAATTGAATAAAAGGAGTTTTTTTTCTTAAACTCTGATGCAGTTAGAAGCGCTAGAGATTCTTTCATATAACAGCTTTTTTGAAATTTTTGATACATAGTATAATATAGAATTGGATAACATTTATTTTTAATTTTTATGTTAAGAAGTACGGGTATGAGACTGAATTTAAATGTACTTTTAAATTAGTTAAATCACAATGAACAAACATATTTTCTTCTTTAATAGCGATCAACAGAAAACGAACTCGTTTTCATATAATTTAGGTATACCCTATCGACGGCTCGAAATTTCTGTTGCTTTTGTTTATATACATATGTATGTTTATTTTATGAAGGGTGAGCACCTATGGCTTTTATTTGATGTTCTATATGATTTTTTTTTTCATTTTATTAAAGTTCAGCGTATTGTGTATATATTTTTGAAATGTTTAAGTGTGTTTTGTGTGCCCATCGGGCAGAGTGTACGTATTAGTTGGTCAGTCAGTCTCTATTTTTATTTATTTTTTTTTCTTCTAATGTGCCACTCCTTTTTCAGATTTTACTACTTGGAATAGAGAATTTTTGTCTAATTTTTTGGTGGGTATATACATTAGGTATGTAGAAATTAGTTTAGATACAAAGAAATGCATGTTTAATATACAACTATTGTATCAAATCGATCTCAAATAACTCAGTTACCTCTACCAGCAATTCACCGTTGGTGTATTCATAAAGTGTTAGAAACAATGAAATATCTATGTTTTGAGAGAATTTTTCCCCTCAAGTATTTCTACATGAGGTTTGAGGGGCCAATCACTGTCGCATTCATATGTAATGATTATTCACTTAAAAAACGTCATCATCACCATCAATCATCTCCGTATACAATACATTCATGAGTTGGGTTGATCCAGATACAATTGCTGTCTCATCACCTTCTAACAGCTTTATATATTTTGCTAGTATGCATGCCTTAGCATGCTTCTATCGATAGTGACGTAAGAGTCCGAGATGTAGTAGTGTTACAATTAAAAATCTTTACTATTAGAATTTACCAGTTCGCTCTTTTGAATTTTTGCAAAGTAGATACATATGTATGTATTTCATTGACCACAAAATCATAAAATTTCTTTGCTTACAAAATTGTATGACGTGAGGATTTTTTTTTTTTTTTTTTTTTTTTTTTTTTTTAAATTATACATGCTTCGGCATGCTTTCGTTTTTTTTCTATAAATTTATGTAATACTCATACAGATACAGATATAAAGTAAGATCTGTTTACTGTACATTTTAAAATTTATGCATGCCTCAGCATGATTCTAGTTGAAGCGTATATTCATTCACTAAGTTTGTTTGATACTTATTCATACACATGTACATTCTTAAAGATTGGATATCAAAGTCCAATTTCCGTAGTTTATCTATATTTTCTAAAGATCTGATAGCTAAAGAAATAAATAGAGTGAAGATCTTCTATAATAATCCTATTTTCATATTGTAAAATTTTGCGTGCTAGCGCTTTCGATGGGAAAATATACATACAACTTTATAAAAAGTGATAATATGATGTGCTGCTGAATATTGCACTATGTTATATTTCATTTTAAACACTGAAGTTTTAGCAATATTTCATTCAGACCAACAAGTTTAGAGAATTCCACTACATTTAGTTAATTATCTTTCTTAAGACTCATCATTCCTAATCAATCCTACAAAAAACAACACAAACTAGATTTTTCGTTTTAATTTTATTTTTATTAAATTCAACATTCATTCTTCAAATTACTTTATACTATATTAAGTAGCTTTTCCTCATTTGTTGAGTTGACTTTAATAGGAGACATTTTAATGGTACGATGAACTTTTCTATTGCATGCATTGAGTAAATCTTTATACATACCAATCCACTTATATGAACCATTAAAGCTAATTCTTTTCACATCATACCTTTCAATGATCTATTAAATCATTCTAATATTGATGCTTTCATATTAAGTAATGCTTAATCTTCTATTTATGTATGAGTTTTCCCAAGTATTTATTAAAAAATTCTTTAGAATCATCTGTTTGTAAGTTTTCTGGTACCCGTACCACTTCAAAAATATTTTCCATTGCCTTGGTTTTTAGAGTGCAGCTTTTATTTTCAGCTGTACTTTGAGAATGTGTCAATTACAGTCTTCAAAAATCAACAATTTCTATTTTCTGTAGAATAGTTCTACATTTCACCTAACTTAGCTCCATAAAACATCATATATTCCTGTCATTACATCTCTACAAGCACAAACAGTTGTTGAAATTTAATATGGACTTCGTTAACTAAATTCCTTTTTAAAGACATTGAATTGTTTCACAGATTTTTTCGAAAGTGTTGTGATCTACATCTTGCACTTTCAGCTATTTATACTAACATGTAGTTAATTTTCAAATCTATATATTTAACCGTAAACTCTTCAATTTGTTTTTAATTATTTACTTTTTAGAATTGCTTTTTCAATTTTATAACTGTCTTCTTTCTCTAATTTTATTTCACGTTGTTGTTCCTCAATTTGCATTTAAATATATTCTTGAATATTAATGCTTTAAGCTATATTATTAATTTGTCTTGTATTTTATCTTCATTCAGTTTAATGTAACTATCAACAATAGTTTGTATCTAATTCATTTATGCCTTCCAATACTGATAAGTCAGTATAAATGTCTTCAGAATTGGAAGTCTATGAGTAAAATCATCGTCATCATCATTCTCAGTATTAGCATCATTAAATATGATGGTATTATCAAATATTGTTCCTTCTACTAGTTTCTTTTGGGGTACTTGTCTATATCTTGAGTGAAGGTTTCTCAGGCTTTAAACTTGTATATTTTCAACTTCTGTCTTGATTTTACTTTCTTCTTTCATAAGAATTCTTTTAATATTTTTAGAACTATTTATGAATTCTTCTGCTATAGGTTTAAATGTATCTTTTAGTTGTTCGCTTGTATCTATTTCACCAGTTTTTATACTACGAAGCTTTTTCTTCAACACATTTCTTGTCAACACCAACTGTTTTAAAATTTTCTCATCCAGGGCAAATAACAGGTATCAGCAATCATATCAGCTTTTCAGGAGCTGGTCTGGTTTTCAGATCAGCTTTTCAGGACCTGGTCTGGTTTTCAGATCAGCTTATCAGGACCTGGTCTGGTTTTCAGATCAGCTTTTCAGGACCTGGTCTGGTTTTCAGATCAGCTTTTCAGGACCTGGTCTGGTTTTCAGATCAGCTTTTCAGGACCTGGTCTGGTTTTCAGATCAGCTTATCAGGACCTGGTCTGGTTTTCAGATCAGCTTATCAGGAGCTGGTCTGGTTTTCAGATCAGCTTATCAGGAGCTGTTCTGGTTTTCAGATCAGCTTATCAGGAGCTGGTCTGGTTATCAGATCAGCTTATCAGGAGCTGGTCTGGTTTTCAGATCAGCTTATCAGGAGCTGATCTGATTTTTAGATCAGCTTATCAGGTAACAGATCAGGCTATCAGGAGCTGTTCAGATTTTCATTTCAAGATATCTGAGTCAGATTTAGTTATCAGTGTACAAGTAGCTAGCCATTTATAACATTTATATACATGAAGTTTAAAGTCAGATGAAATACGAAAAAGTAAAGTTTTATCTAGTAAAATTATTTTCTATAACGATCATCGTTTAATTCACTATCTTTGCTTATAATCAAAAATCCATATTTATCCTTTCAACATGCTTTTTATTTTTCTCACCTAACTTAAACATTAAATATACATTATGATGATCTCTTATTAAATCTTTGGTGATTCTGGTGTAAGTTTTACATAAGTAGAATGAATCAACATTCTTATCTCTCCCCATACAAAAATATGCTTCCCATACGCATCATCGTTAAATATCATATTGGAATTACTTTGGACTGAAATAACAGATTCACTATCGGTAAATTTTGTAATATATTATTATTTTAATTGATGTAATTAATTTCTTCAGATATTTATATCTGGGGTGATATAAAGATTTTGAGTATAAATAAATGTTCTCAAAATTTAAGTCCATTAGGACTTTCTAGCAAGCCAATCATAGCGTTTTTTTTTCGTAATTTGACAGGCCAACTATTGTTGCACGAATAGAATTTGATATAAAGGAACTATGATTTATTTTTGAACTATCGTTCGATGAATCATCAATATTTCGTACCAAGAATTATTTATGTTGTTTTGACTAAGGGTATGAGTCAATATTTATAAAATCCATTTCATAAATATCAGCTCATGCTCATAGTCAAAACAAAGTATGCTTTAAGTGTTTAAAACCGCTATTACCATAAAAATGATGGTTTTAAACACTTAAAATATACTTTGTTTTACTAACCGCATTTTATAACTAAATGCATTTCATAAATATTGACGCATACTCATAATCAAAACAGCATATAAATATCCTTTGTTTTGACTATGAGTATGAGTCATTATCTCTTATTATAGAAAAATAAAATAGTATGATTATATGATATCAGAAATCATGTTTTCTAATATCATATAACCATACTATTTGATTCTTTCTATAATAATAGATAATATTTATGAAATGCATTTATTTACAAAATGCGATTAGTAAAACAACATAAATATAGGATGGTATGAAATTTTGATGATTCATCAATATTTCGTACCAAGGTATTTTTAGGTTGTTTTTACTATGAGTATGCGCCAATATTTATGAAATGTATTTCATAAATATTATCTCTTATTATAGAAAAATCAAAAATGTAGCTATACGATATCAGAAAATATTTTCTGAAATCGTATAGCTATATTATTTTATTTGTCCTATAATAAGAGATAATGGCCCCTACTCATAGTCAAAACAAAGAATATTTTAAGAGTTTCAAATCAGTATTATCATACAAAATACTGATTTTAAACTCTTACAGCATTATTTATAAAACTTATTAAGGCTTTGGAAAGGCTTTTTAAAACAAATTTTTTATAAAAATTTTTTCTTAAAAAGTCTTTATAAAGCCCTAATAAGTGTTATAAATAAGGCTGTTAAAATATACTTTGTTTTACTAACCACATTTTTGTAACTAAACGCATTTCATAAATATTGATCCATACTCATAGTCAAAACAAAGGATATTTTTATGCTGTTTTGATTATGAGTGTGGATCATTATCTCTTATTATAGAAAAAATAAACTAATGCAGCTATACGATTTCAGAAAATATTTTCTGATATGGTATAGCTGTATTAGTTTATTTTTTTATAATAAGAGATAATATTTATAAAATGTATTTAGCTACATAAATGCGGTTAGTAAAACAACCTAAAATACCTTGGTACGAAATATTGATGATTCATCGAACGATAGTTCAAAAATAAATCATAGTTCCCTTATATCAAATTCTATTCGTGCAACAATAGTTGACCTGTCAAATTACGAAAAAAAAAAACGCTATGATTGGCTTGCTAGAAAGTCCTAATGGACTTAAGTTTTGAGAACATTTATTTATACTCAAAATCTTTATATCACCCCAGATATAAATATCTGAAGAAATTAATTACATCAATTAAAATAATAATATATTACAAAATTTACCGATAGTGAATCTGTTATTTCAGTCCAAAGTAATTCCAATATGATATTTAACGATGATGCGTATGGGAAGCATATTTTTGTATGGGGAGAGATAAGAATGTTGATTCATTCTACTTATGTAAAACTTACACCAGAATCACCAAAGATTTAATAAGAGATCATCATAATGTATATTTAATGTTTAAGTTAGGTGAGAAAAATAAAAAGCATGTTGAAAGGATAAATATGGATTTTTGATTATAAGCAAAGATAGTGAATTAAACGATGATCGTTATAGAAAATAATTTTACTAGATAAAACTTTACTTTTTCGTATTTCATCTGACTTTAAACTTCATGTATATAAATGTTATAAATGGCTAGCTACTTGTACACTGATAACTAAATCTGACTCAGATATCTTGAAATGAAAATCTGAACAGCTCCTGATAGCCTGATCTGTTACCTGATAAGCTGATCTAAAAATCAGATCAGCTCCTGATAAGCTGATCTGAAAACCAGACCAGCTCCTGATAAGCTGATCTGATAACCAGACCAGCTCCTGATAAGCTGATCTGAAAACCAGAACAGCTCCTGATAAGCTGATCTGAAAACCAGACCAGCTCCTGATAAGCTGATCTGAAAACCAGACCAGGTCCTGATAAGCTGATCTGAAAACCAGACCAGGTCCTGAAAAGCTGATCTGAAAACCAGACCAGGTCCTGAAAAGCTGATCTGAAAACCAGACCAGGTCCTGAAAAGCTGATCTGAAAACCAGACCAGGTCCTGATAAGCTGATCTGAAAACCAGACCAGGTCCTGAAAAGCTGATCTGAAAACCAGACCAGCTCCTGAAAAGCTGATATGATTGCTGATACCTGTTATTTGCCCTGGATGAGAAAATTTTAAAACAGTTGGTGTTGACAAGAAATGTGTTGAAGAAAAAGCTTCGTAGTATAAAAACTGGTGAAATAGATACAAGCGAACAACTAAAAGATACATTTAAACCTATAGCAGAAGAATTCATAAATAGTTCTAAAAATATTAAAAGAATTCTTATGAAAGAAGAAAGTAAAATCAAGACAGAAGTTGAAAATATACAAGTTTAAAGCCTGAGAAACCTTCACTCAAGATATAGACAAGTACCCCAAAAGAAACTAGTAGAAGGAACAATATTTGATAATACCATCATATTTAATGATGCTAATACTGAGAATGATGATGACGATGATTTTACTCATAGACTTCCAATTCTGAAGACATTTATACTGACTTATCAGTATTGGAAGGCATAAATGAATTAGATACAAACTATTGTTGATAGTTACATTAAACTGAATGAAGATAAAATACAAGACAAATTAATAATATAGCTTAAAGCATTAATATTCAAGAATATATTTAAATGCAAATTGAGGAACAACAACGTGAAATAAAATTAGAGAAAGAAGACAGTTATAAAATTGAAAAAGCAATTCTAAAAAGTAAATAATTAAAAACAAATTGAAGAGTTTACGGTTAAATATATAGATTTGAAAATTAACTACATGTTAGTATAAATAGCTGAAAGTGCAAGATGTAGATCACAACACTTTCGAAAAAATCTGTGAAACAATTCAATGTCTTTAAAAAGGAATTTAGTTAACGAAGTCCATATTAAATTTCAACAACTGTTTGTGCTTGTAGAGATGTAATGACAGGAATATATGATGTTTTATGGAGCTAAGTTAGGTGAAATGTAGAACTATTCTACAGAAAATAGAAATTGTTGATTTTTGAAGACTGTAATTGACACATTCTCAAAGTACAGCTGAAAATAAAAGCTGCACTCTAAAAACCAAGGCAATGGAAAATATTTTTGAAGTGGTACGGGTACCAAAAAACTTACAAACAGATGATTCTAAAGAATTTTTTAATAAATACTTGGGAAAACTCATACATAAATAGAAGATTAAACATTACTTAATATGAAAGCATCAATATTAGAATGATTTAATAGATCATTGAAAGGTATGATGTGAAAAGAATTAGCTTTAATGGTTCATATAAGTGGATTGGTATGTATAAAGATTTACTCAATGCATGCAATAGAAAAGTTCATCGTACCATTAAAATGTCTCCTATTAAAGTCAACTCAACAAATGAGGAAAAGCTACTTAATATAGTATAAAGTAATTTGAAGAATGAATGTTGAATTTAATAAAAATAAAATTAAAACGAAAAATCTAGTTTGTGTTGTTTTTTGTAGGATTGATTAGGAATGATGAGTCTTAAGAAAGATAATTAACTAAATGTAGTGGAATTCTCTAAACTTGTTGGTCTGAATGAAATATTGCTAAAACTTCAGTGTTTAAAATGAACTATAACATAGTGCAATATTCAGCAGCACATCATATTATCACTTTTTATAAAGTTGTATGTATATTTTCCCATCGAAAGCGCTAGCACGCAAAATTTTACAATATGAAAATAGGATTATTATAGAAGATCTTCACTCTATTTATTTCTTTAGCTATCAGATCTTTAGAAAATATAGATAAACTACGGAAATTGGACTTTGATATCCAATCTTTAAGAATGTACATGTGTATGAATAAGTATCAAACAAACTTAGTGAATGAATATACGCTTCAACTAGAATCATGCTGAGGCATGCATAAATTTTAAAATGTACAGTAAACAGATCTTACTTTATATCTGTATCTGTATGAGTATTACATAAATTTATAGAAAAAAAACGAAAGCATGCCGAAGCATGTATAATTAAAAAAAAAAAAAAAAAAAAAAAAAAAAAAAAAAAAAAAAAATCCTCACGTCATACAATTTTGTAAGCAAAGAAATTTTATGATTTTGTGGTCAATGAAATACATACATATGTATCTACTTTGCAAAAATTCAAAAGAGCGAACTGGTAAATTCTAATAGTAAAGATTTTTAATTGTAACACTACTACATCTCGGACTCTTACGTCACTATCGATAGAAGCATGCTAAGGCATGCATACTAGCAAAATATATAAAGCTGTTAGAAGGTGATGAGACAGCAATTGTATCTGGATCAACCCAACTCATGAATGTATTGTATACGGAGATGATTGATGGTGATGATGACGTTTTTTAAGTGAATAATCATTACATATGAATGCGACAGTGATTGGCCCCTCAAACCTCATGTAGAAATACTTGAGGGGAAAAATTCTCTCAAAACATAGATATTTCATTGTTTCTAACACTTTATGAATACACCAACGGTGAATTGCTGGTAGAGGTAACTGAGTTATTTGAGATCGATTTGATACAATAGTTGTATATTAAACATGCATTTCTTTGTATCTAAACTAATTTCTACATACCTAATGTATATACCCACCAAAAAATTAGACAAAAATTCTCTATTCCAAGTAGTAAAATCTGAAAAAGGAGTGGCACATTAGAAGAAAAAAAAATAAATAAAAATAGAGACTGACTGACCAACTAATACGTACACTCTGCCCGATGGGCACACAAAACACACTTAAACATTTCAAAAATATATACACAATACGCTGAACTTTAATAAAATGAAAAAAAAAAATCATATAGAACATCAAATAAAAGCCATAGGTGCTCACCCTTCATAAAATAAACATACATATGTATATAAACAAAAGCAACAGAAATTTCGAGCCGTCGATAGGGTATACCTAAATTATATGAAAACGAGTTCGTTTTCTGTTGATCGCTATTAAAGAAGAAAATATGTTTGTTCATTGTGATTTAACTAATTTAAAAGTACATTTAAATTCAGTCTCATACCCGTACTTCTTAACATAAAAATTAAAAATAAATGTTATCCAATTCTATATTATACTATGTATCAAAAATTTCAAAAAAGCTGTTATATGAAAGAATCTCTAGCGCTTCTAACTGCATCAGAGTTTAAGAAAAAAAACTCCTTTTATTCAATTTAATAAAATTTTAATTTGAAGCAGTAAGCAAATACATCAGCTTACTGCATTCTTATTCATAATCGTATAATAGAATATATAACCCCTAAAGGACAAAGTCTAAAAGTCTTATAAATTAAGAAATATAGAAAATAACATAATTTTTATAAACGCGTAAAGTTGCAAAAGTAATTCAAATGATTTCATCGCAAAAGAAGTAGCGATTGTTTTCAACAATTATGAATATAACAATTTCATTATAAAACCACCATTTGATTTTAAATGCTTATCAATAAAAAAGCAAAGAGAAGCAAAGTGGCTAACGAAAAACTATCATCACCTCAGCTGGACTGCTGGATCAGTTTCTTTTGAAAGCGTTTGCAATTTTTTAAAAGCCAACGCAAGATGTTCTAAAATTTATGTAAAAGGTGAAGAGAAAAGACGATGGTTGGAAAAAATTTTATGCCGAAAAATTTTTAACGTTGAGGATATAGGCTGTATCAACTTTAAACAAATGGAGATTAAGTATCCAGAATATTTTTATTGTAATTATCATAAACTTGGTGTTTGCGCATTAAAAAATGCTATTTTACTAACAAAAGAAATATCTTGCTTTAAATGAATTTTTACACTCTTTAAAATATTAATGTATGTATTATTATAAAATTTTAAAAAACTTTAAACAATAAATGTATAGAAAAATAAAAAATCTACAAGTGTTTTCTTATTTCAAAAACAAACTACATAAAGGAAAGAGAAGGAAGTGGGAAGGGGGAGGAGAAGTTAGCATTTTTGCTAACTTGCAAATTTTTACTTTTTGTTTCTCTGCTTATGACTGTAGTTAGTTGAAACTTGCTGCTTTAAAATAATCGCAGCCAAAGAAAATGATTACGTTGCAAAATATAAATGTATTCTACACAGCCACAAAATATTCCACGCACAAGTTCTTTCGATCGTACATACATACATACATACATACAAACATCATACACACATACATACATACATACATACATACATGCATGCATGCATCATACACACATACATACCTACATACAAATATATTTCTTAAACAAATAAACAGAATATAAGCTTACCAGCGACAAACAAGCTGGACCCCCCACACACAAGCATTAGGAGTGTTCACATACATGAGAACGTTTTATAAATAAATAAAATAATTTATGTAATTATTTTATTCATTTATTTAATTATTTTATTTTATAAGAATTTATTAGCGTGAGGAAATCACACAAGCACATTCCCATGATTCATATGAAACCATATGACCTAGTAGTCATAAAACCTTCTTTCTCTGATATTACTGATATAGTATTACGATAACAAATTTCTACAGTATGGCAACACTGGGAGCATTAGAAAATAATAATCATGTTTTGCCGTCGGCATTTGAAAAAAATAATAATCATGTTTTGCCGTCGGCATTAGGAAAAATTATCATGCATTGACGTAGGCATTAGGAAAAATTATCATGCATTGACGTAGGCATTAGGAAAAATTATCATGTATTGCCGTCGGCATTTGAAAATAATTATGTATTGTCGTAGGCATTAGGAAAAATAAGTATGTATTGCCGTCGGCATTAGGAAAAAAAATAATCATGTATTGCCGTCGGCATTTGAAAAAAATAATCATGTTTTGCCGTCGGCATTTGAAAATAATTATGTATTGCCGTAGGCATTAGGAAAAATAAGTATGTATTGCCGTCGGCATTAGGAAAAAAAAAATAATCATGTATTGCCGTCGGCATTTGAAAAAATTATCATGCATTGCCGTAGGCATTAGGAAAAATTATCATGCATTGCCGTAGGCATTAGGAAAAAAAATAATCATGTATTGCCGTCGGCATTTGAAAAAAATAATCATGTTTTGCCGTCGGCATTTGAAAATAATTATGTATTGCCGTAGGCATTAGGAAAAATAAGTATGTATTGCCGTCGGCATTAGGAAAAAAATAATAATCATGTTTTGCCGTCGGCATTTGAAAAAAATAATAATCATGTTTTGCCGTCGGCATTTGAAAAAAATAATCATGTTTTGCCGTCGGCATTAGGAAAAATTATCATGCATTGACGTAGGCATTAGAAAATAATAATCATGTTTTGCCGTCGGCATTTGAAAAAAATATCATGCATTGCCGTAGGCATTAGGAAAAATTATCATGCATGCCGTATGCATTAGGAAAAATTAATAAACATGTTTTGCCGTCGGCATTAGGAAAAATTATCATGTATTGCAGTAGACATTAGGAAAAATTATCATGTTTTGCCTTCGGTATTAGGAAAAAAAATAATCATGTATTGCCGTCGTCATTAGGAAAAATCATTTTCCCGTCGGCATTTGAAAAAATTATATTCATTTTTTGCCGTCGGCATTTGAAAAAAATAATAATCATGTATTGCAGTAGGCATTAGGAAAAATTATCATGTTTTGCCTTCGGCATTAGGAAAAATTAATAAACATGTTTTACCGTAGACATTAGGAACAATTTATAATCACTATTTCACCATTGGTATTAGAAAAAATCATTTTCATGATTTTCCCGTCGGCATTTGAAAATAATTATGTATTGCCGTCGGCATTAGGAAAAATTATCATGCATGCCGTAGGCATTAGGAAAAAGACAGACTTATTGAACCACCCTCGAAAAATATTTAAAGGACTTATCGAACCACCCTCGTAGGTATCAAATTTCAAGAATTTTAAAATTTTCAAATTTTAATTACCCAAATTTAACAATTTCAGCAACAATTTAACAATTTTAATTGTCCCAGGATGAACAGTTCCCTACTACTATTTTACATGCATGAGTTTTTATTGTTGAGTATCAGAATAAAATTAGTGTAAAATGGCTCACTATGAGCCGTTGTCGACAAGGCACACTACTAAGAACGTGTTACAATGTGCAACTCATCTCTTTAAGTGAATTAAATTTTTTTCTATATTTTAAATTAAGGTACACAAACTTCGTTGCAAGTGATTGTAGAAATCCATGTTGTATGTTATTTATCACTATTTTGTTGAATATACATACATACGTACGTATAAAGTTTACACATACGCGAAAAGTGTTTCCGTCAAAAAATAAAAATTCACCTGATGTCAAAACAAGGTATACAGACGCAAGTACATATATAGTGCATGGATGTGGCTCCAGTGATGGTTTTAGACCCAGGTCCGGATCTAACCGGCGGCATAATTTAAAGGGCGCCATAAGTTAAATAATAATAATAATAAATTAAATATTAATTTTGGATTATTAATGCGTTTAAAAAATGTTTAAACTTAAATTGTAACAATTCCCATAAAAAAACAACTAATAATAATTAAAATTAACTAAAAGTAACTATTAAGTCGTCGATACGAGTATATATGTACATATATAAATTATAAATTGTATAAGTTAATAAAAACAATCATATATGTATGTATATAATTAAAAAGGGCCTCATGTCAAAAATTGCCTAATGCGGGAGCAGGCCTAAGTCTGCTATTTATTTTTTACATACATATGTACATACATTTAGTCGTACATGCAACATATGCACTATATGTCTGTATATGTATATTTGGGCAAAAATTTTCCATACTCCATTATTATTCTCGCAGTTTACACAAAAATACAAACAATCCTATACAATGAACAGTGGGAGATTTTGAACATGAATTGGAAATTTATTTAGATCCATAAAAAATATGTATATATTGTTACGTAAAAATATTCCAAAGGGTTAATGTAAGTGTTACGCGAAAATATTCCTACAGGGTCAATGAAAAGAATTATCTAGAAGTATTTAATTAACTAAAGAACTAAGCGTACACACATATTCACGTACAAGCACTATAGCAACAACAATAATTGTACACCATATCTACCGACGTACACACATACACATAAAAGTGCGAGCACTTATGGTAACCACCCTGCATTACCAGTGACCCACCACATTGCCAACATAAAAGTCGTTACAATTCTAAATAACGGTCAATCGAATTATCTACAAACATGTAGTAACAGTGACATGATGTTTCCAGATAGTGTTAGAAGACTGTTTGATCACCTGGCTACCAATAGTAAACAACAATACAGATGGCGATTCGGGGCTAAAAGCAACATCGTTATGCATCAATACAGTTGGCTTTACTAAGTACATACATACATGTTATTACGCCATCTATCAGGCGAATATTCTAGAACCGGTTCCTGTAGTATAAAAAAAGGTGCCCTGTGTGAGAGTGAGTCAGTGCTAATCAGAAATTAGTCGAGTCAGCAGCGTTGAAGTTGAAAGTAAAGACCTCGTACGGTGGATAATAACGATAAGAAGTGAATTAGTAAAGGCACAGTCTGTGGTGTTGTATAAACAGTGAGCATCAACAGAATAAGTCTTGTGTGTGTGAAAAGTAGCCGAGAGAAAGTTTTGCTATAGTGTTGTAAAAAGCTGCTACTTTTGAATACTCAGTACTATAGCAAATGAAAATAAATATGTTTGAAGATTAGTTTTTGTACATAAATATTTTTTTAACGTACTCTTAAAACTTCTAGTGCATTAATCTCTTAAATTATCTTCTAATTATTTTTTAATAAACATTTTTTTCTCACAATTGATGTTATTACTTAGTCATTGTTGAAATGTAGAAATAAAATTTTACCGACATCGAAAGAATTTAAAATATTTTTCATGTTTGTGAGGACCTGACTTGCTGGTTATATTGTATCAAGCACCTTTCTTCCACTATTCTAAAGGGTCACTTTTTCTGTCCAATAGTATTTGTTAATGACTGAAGTAGTTTAATAACGAATTTTTTTGTACTTTTTTTAATGGCTGTTTTCGTATCAAAATAATTCCTAACAGAATTGGTATTTGTTACACTAACTCCATGAGGTTCCGAGTCATATTTATTTGTATCAAGCTCACAGAGTTGTATAATTCTGATCCATTTTAAAGGAAGACTTTCAGTTGAATACTACAAAATGCAACCCTGAAAGTATTGAGTAGTTACTTTTATGTATTGAGTACCGGGAAAAACTCCCGGTATTGAGTACTCAGTACACAAATACTCAATACTTTTGCAACACTACTTTGCTACAACGGAAGTGCAGTCACTGTTGCCAGAATTGACGATTTCTCTGCATTTTGACGATTTTCACCTCTCGAAATACACTAGCGACGCTTTTAGGTCCAGAAATGACGATTTTTCTAAATTTAACATATATGGCAACTTTTTTTAGTATTGCATTTTTATACCCTTTACCAAAAAATGGTAAAAGGGTATATATAGGTTTGTGATTCCATTTGTAATTTCCAGAATATTAATAAGGGAGCCATAAAGTATATTTATTCTGGATCCTTATGCATAGGGAAGACGAATAAGCGATGTCCGTCTGTCCGTCTGTCCGTCTGTCTGTACGTGAAATCGGTTTTCCGAAGCTCCCAGAAAAGCTAGAAACTTCATTCTTGGTGGGTCAGAAATGGTCGAAATAAGATTGGTATTGAAAATCAGCAAAATTGAGCAGACAGTTTCAGAGCTGGGAGACTTAAACTTCATTTTGCCATACAAAATAACTACCGAAAACTAGTTTTTAATAATTTTTTATTAAATACATATACTTATACTTCAGTATGAATAAAATTGGTATTTCTAACTAAAAAAATTAAAAAAAAAATAAAAAAATTAAAAAGACGTTTCCAGGGTTGGAAAACCTTAACTTTTTTTGTTATGCAAAAGTAACTTACTAAAACAAATTTTTCCTTTTTTTTCTATAAATGAAACATATGTAATGTTTTTAAAAGAAGGAGATTGATGTAAGAAATCAGAAAACAAAAAGGATGATTCCAGGGTTGGAAAACCTACGATTTTTGTGATATATACAATTAACTACCGTAAACTAATTTTTTAATTATTTTTATTAATTAAACTTATTTTATACTTCACCACGAATAAAATTGGTATTTGAAATAAAAAATTAAACTTAAAAAAATTAATAAGATGAAACATCTTATCTGAAACAGGGTTGGAAAACTTTAACTTTTTTTCTTATACAAAAGCAACTTACTAAAACAAATTTTCCTTTCCTTTATAAATTAAACACATCTTATATTCTTAAAAGAAAAATATTGGTGTAAGAAATCAGAAAAATCAAAAGGAATGATTCCTAGGTTAGGAAACTGAAACTTTTTGTGATATAAAAAATTAACTACCGAAAATTAATTTTTATTTTTTGTATTAAATGAACTTATTTTATACTTTACTACGAATAAAATTGGTAATTCAAATTACAAATTAACCTTCAAAAAATTAAAAAGATGTTTCCGGGGTTGGAAAACTTTAACTTTTTTTATACATATATATATGATTTATATGATTTCAGGGTTGGAAAACCCACACTTTTTATGATATAAAAAATTAGCTACCGAAAATTAATTTTTATTTTTTTTATAAAATAAACTGATTTTATACTTCAGTGCGAATGAATTTGGTATTTCAAATTAAAACAAAAATTAAAATATTAAAACGACGTTTCCAGGGTTGGAAAACCTTATTTTTGATACAAAAGTAACTTACTAAAACAAATTTTTCCTTTTTACTATAAATTAAACACATCTTACATTCTTAAAAAAAGATTGGTATAAGAAATGAGAAAAATCAAAAAGGAGGATTCCAGGGTTGGGAAACTTACACTCTCTGTGATATAAAAAATTAACTACCGAAAACTAATTTTTATTTATTTTTATTAAATAAAATTATTTTATGATTGAGTACGAATAAAATTGGTATTTCAAATAAAAAAAAAAACAATTAAAAAATTAAAAACACGATTCCAGGGTTGGAAAATTTTTAATTTTTTTTTTTTGGACAAAAGTAACTTACTAAAACAAATTTTTCCCTTTCTTTATAAATTAAACATATCTTATATTCTTAAAAGAAAAATATTGGTGCAAGAAATCAGAAAAATCAAAAAGGATGATTTCTGGGTTGGAAAAGTTACACTTTTTGTGATATATAAAAGTAACTAAGTCTAATTAATTTTTATCTTTGCTTTTATAAATTATATATATTTTACGTTTTAGAAATAAAAGTTTTTTGTAGAAAACTTTAAAAATAAAAACCACAGCTCCAGAGCTGGAAACTTTGAACTTTTTTTCTGGTTATTAAAGTAAATAAATAAAACATTTTTTTGAATTTTCTTTCTTCACTTAACACACTTTCTATATTTTTTTTAAGAACTACTAGATTGGTATAAGTAATCAGGAAAATCTAAGAGAGAGTTGGTTTTTTTTATGTTATGATTTTTTGTGTTCAAAATGTTAAATTCTGATATTTATACATAAAATGTTTCTATAACAAAAATGCAATTATTTTTTTAACCCCCGTCTATAAAAAGGGCTGTTTTAAGTTTGTAGTGTGTGTCTGTGTATCTGTGTGTCTGTCCGTGTCCACGTACAGGCCAAACGGCTGGACCGATTTTAATTTAGTTTTTTCTGTTTGAAAGATGACTTGATCGAGAGGGTTCTTAGCTATGTCTGAAGCAAATCGGTCCAGCCGTTTAGAAGATGTAACATCTTTTCTGAAGAAAGTCGGGGGTTTTTTTAAATTTTTAATTTTTGTTATTATAAATTATCTGTTTTAAAAATAAATATATATGTATGTACGTATGTGAATTCTGATTTCATTTTAAGTTTTTTTAACTTTTATTTTCAATTTTAATGGTTTTCATATTTAATGTATACATATGTGCATATTTGTTGAAAGCATAGTTAAAAAGTTTGAACCATTGTAGTAGTTTTTGTTTGACGATTTTCTAAAATGATTTCACCCCTAGAAGTTCTGGCAACAGTGAGTGCAGTAGTTGTATGAGACGTGTGTGTACAACAGCGGGAAAACGTAGTGTTATAGGCTTTTTACACTTACTCACATCTTTCATCAATTTGGCAAGATGATAACATCTTCCCATAAGAATTATACAGGGCTGAATGTTCAACATCTTTCAACATCTTCAAAAGATGTTCCTATCTCACTTTCTTCCATTTAACATCTTTCGATTATTTTAGTGTCATCACTAAAAAAATGTATACAGCTATATACATACATGCATACATACTATAAACATGCATACATATGTATATCTATGTATATGCATATGTATGTGCATGTACATAAGTATGCACATACATTCAAGGCTACATTGTAGAATATCCTTCCCACAGAAAGATCTGTAACTATTCCAAGATTTTATTATATACATATGTATACGTACATATGTATATAATAAAATCTTGTAAATATTTTTCCAAATTGAAATAAATAACATAAAAGTAGTTGCAAATGTCTACAAGCTGCTCGGCTGCGAAATCTTTGCGCATAAAGTATGTTATATTTCTTCATCATCATCGTCCGTCCGCTAGCATAATTTCTACTAATTCTGCATATTGTAGCATTAATTGTTTATGCTTCTGAAAAGCAGCTGAATTTTAAAAATCCGATTTTATTATTTAATTTGTAGTTGCTCACACTCGTAAAAATAATATTATAATACATGACAGATGAAAGATGAAAGATGTTGTAATGTGAACAGGTTTTTTCAATTTTGAACATATTCCACGCATTCCCCAAAGATGTGAGTAAGTGTAAAAAGCCTATTAACCAGTTGTGAACCTTTAAGTAATTTAAGATGTATTAGTGTATTTAAGCTCTTGATTAATTTAGTTTAAGTGTACGTATTTGTAAATAAAACTTGTATCATTCTTAACCCTAATTAGTACACTGGGGTCTTGTATTCATTTGCAAATTTTCGAGTCTACGGAAAAACGTTTTCAAAGAGAGAAAAACGTAATAATATATTTAAAATATTTGCATTTATTTTTCATTTTCAATTTTTTTTGTGGCGATTTTGTTTGGGGCAATTTTTCATGGAGCCAGGCGCTTGTCTTCAACAATTAACATAACAAAGTTTTAACAAAAACATTGAGTAGACTTTAAAAATAAGCACTAAAAAGTTTAAATTAATTTAGACTCTTTTAAATAAAACATTTTAAAAAACACGTTTTTAAGACTTGATGCATATTGTTGCCAAGTGTCTACATTCCAGTTTCACTTGGTTGCATGCATAGATTCGAACGTTTGAATTTATAAAATCTCGCCCACTGTGCGATATGAATTCGTTAGTATCGCTTCTAATATGAAATTCTTTTCGTTTCAATTTACCACCAGTAGTCAGCAAAAGATTATTTGTTTTCTATACGCCGCGTATTTTTGCAATACTCGTACATACATACAAACATATTTACATATTGAAATTTTAATAAAACCAAAACAACTTCATCAAAGCTGTTTCAAAAAAACATCTAACACTATCTATCATCAGATTTCTGCTCAAATACTACTGACGATGATATGATGGTTGGTTAATTTTTCTTTTTACATATTCAAATATTTCCTTATTTATATTAAGCAAAAAAAATCAAATCATTTAAAATCTTTGTTTGTAAAGTCTAAATAGATTATTTGAAATGTAATACTCGTAATATTCATAATAAATGTTTGGCTTTCCCTTGTTATCTTTATTATACACAGGCAAGTTTGATTGGTTAAAGGCCAAATCCAATAATCCTTTTAAATAAATATGATGAAATTGGGAATTGGAAAAAACAATTTTAGAACGTAAAATAAAAAAAGCAAAGTGAGTCCGATCACAGAGGAGATGTGCAAACATCTATGTAGTAATGAAAATTTTTTTTAAGTTGGAAGTACTTATGCTTTTAGTATATTTTTTTTAATTAATTAATTAAAAGTATCAAAACTTTAAATATTGTAAATACATAGGAATTTGTTGGTTTATTACACTTATTTGGTTAGTAAATGGACACACTGCAGTATATATGCACTGCATTAAAAATTGCAGTAAGCATTAAATTTACTGATTACTGAACAAATTCAGTAAATTATTACTACTAATGAAATTTAATTTGCATTACCAGTAAAATCGTAGGGCCGTATGTATCTATAATAAAATTTTTAGCAAGTGGCAAAGTTTTTTTCATTCAAATTTTGAAATTTTTGTATGAAAAAATTTAGCCACTTGGTTGAATTTCATTATGAATACGGCCATTACTGATTACTGAAAATTAGAGATGTGCACGTGAGCGTTTTTTGACTCACGACACGCACGCTCACGCAGAAAAATATTTTACTCACGCACTTTCACGCACGAACGATATTGAAAATTTTCACGATCACGCACGCTCACCAATAAAATATTCTTAATCACGCACGAGTGGTTTACAACTTATCACGATCACGCACGCTCACGAAAAAGTATGTAATCCAATTTGTATATTTTTTTGGGTTGAAAAATAGGTTTTTACACATAAATATGTATATATGTACATATGTATGCACGTGTATATGTAATATTTACATTGCACAATAGGGACTTTTACAAAGTAAATGGCAATAAATCTGGAACTTCTAAACTACTGATTGAATTTATATGAAACTCCTAACATCCGTAGAGGATGACTTAGCCTTTGTAACACATGTCATGGCAGCCTTCTGGATTGAGCTGGACAAGAGTTACAGTGGTCCAAAGTTGACTACCTGGGACTCAAAAAAACTTCTGAGGCTTGTAACTTTTTTTAAAAATTATCCGATTTTTACCGAATAAAGCATTTTGACATAAACTTGAAATTCTTAAGAAATAATTTCCCAAGATGTGTTTTACATAAGATATTTTACTTAAGCCAAAAAAAAAATTCCTTGACCTTTTTTAGTATTTTGCCTATTACTTTTTAGTTCAATGTTGGATTTTAAATTAAAAGACAGCATTAAATTTTTGACAAAATTTTAAATAAAAATAGGAAAAAAAGTTATTAACATATTCATTTGTGAAATCGAGAAAAGGCTAAAAAATCCAAATTTTAAAATTTCCCTGAAAAAGGCATGTGTTTTTTAACTATCTTCATTATTTTCAGTTTTGTAAAAAACTTTGTTTAATACATTTTTAATTTTTTAATTACATAACGCTAAAGACAATGCTTACGAATGTGCTCATAGCCAATTATTTTGTATTTCAGACATGTACCCTACATTCAACAATATCCTAAAATAGTAAATTAATTTTTTTGTGTTTAAGCGGTTATAAAAAGTTGCGACGGTAGATTTTGAAAATTTCAACTATAAGATTTTATTATGTAGATAGTTTTATACATTTGTAACTAAAATTTAAGAGTGCCGTTTCATAAATGCGGATGCACGAGTAGTTTTTCTGAAAAAATTAAAAATTTAGGGAAAATATAGCTGTGTACCATAAAAAATATATTAAAATAATTTTATTTTTCTACATTGGTATCAAGGTGTATCTAACTAGGTGGCAGCGCTACTTCAGCTGATAATTTTTTGCTCTGTGTGCTTTGTAGCTGAAGAATGTCAAAAACTTCGATTTTGTTTTGGTTTTAGTACAATTATTTTTGTGCTTTTGACATTCTTTGGTTCTTTACACAGCTATGGTTGCCGTATTTTTGTATAAAAAATTCTTACGCAGTCACCTGTATAATAACACCATGATTGGTATATTTGAATTTCATATGAGCCAGTTTACTACGCCTGAAAAAATTATAACAGTAGCCCAATACACAATCTTGTGCAAATGGTCTTGCATCGTAGCATGTGCAAAATGGTATAGTATATTGATAATCACATATTCAGGAATACTATCTCGTGAGAGCGTGATAGTTCGTGCGTGATTATTAAAAATAGCTCACGCACGATCACGCACGAGTAATTTATTTTTAAGTCGCGCTCACGCACTCACGCGTGATTAATTATAAATTTGATCACGAGCATGCGTGACACGATAAAATCACGACATTTGCACATCTTTGACAATTCAATGCACCTCATCATATAATAAATCATTTAGGCACTTTATAAAAATTGTAGAAAAAAATTTTAGTAATCAGTAAAAATTTACTGGTTAAAAAATTTTTATTATTTTTACTGAAATTTTAGTGGTACTGCAAAGTGCTCATCTATGGTAAATGCCTTTACTTTTACTTTTTAATTTTTAATTCCTGTTGTTCAGCGTTTAGTTGTTGCTGTTCTTGTTGTTGTGTACGCATTGCAATTAAAATAAATTCAGTAACATTCAGTACATTCGGTTTCGAGCATTTATTTGATGTGGCTTTTTTCCTTTTTTTAAGTTTTTTCAGTTTAAACGATTTTTTCAGTTTTGTCGCTTTTTTCTCGTTTTGGCGTTTTTTTCTCTTTTTTTGGGGTTTTTTCATTTTCGCATTTTTTTTTTCATTTTGGCGATTTTTTCTTTTGTGATTTTTTTCTGTTTTTTTGGGGTTTTTTTCATTTCGGCGATTTTTTCTTTTTGGCGATTTTTTTCTCTGTTTTTGGGGTTTTTTTTATTTGGGCGATTTTTTCATTTTGGCGTTTTTTTTTTTTTTGTTTAAGGGTTTTTTTCATTTTGGCGATTTTTCCGGTTTTTCGCGATTTATTTTAGTCCTAGAAATTTTTTAATTTGGTGTTTTTTTTTCGTTTGGTGTACGAAACCCTAATAAAGCAATTATCAACTTAAATAAAACAAACAAAAACCAGCAAATTCCTATGTATTTACAATATTTTAAATAAGTTTGTATTGCTTCCCTCTAGTCATCCTAGAACCATATGTCTTAATGTCGATACTCTTTCTCCAGCAACAATTGCACTAGTTAAAATGTCCTTTTATGCAAGAGTAGAGATACGTTAGAGACAACAGTTGTAGTGTATTTCTATTGGCATTGTCAATGAACGCGTCAATAGTTTGTTTTTCTTTTTTATTATGCTATGCAATAATATTAAATAAATATATGTAGACGAGCGTCACTAAAACCTACTAGTGAGTCTTTGGTTCAAATATCTCAATATCGTCATAAAAGAACTACCTTCTCAATAGTGCTAAAGTCTACTGGTAGATTTTCAATGACAACCCTATGTTATATGTCAATAGGCGATTACATTGGCTGGGGTACACCTAGTCAGTAGCACTATTGACAATGTCATTAGAAAATCACTATAATTTTACTATTGACAACGAGCGAGGAAATGTCGATATTGTAGACTAGATCCCCTAAAATTTACTAGTAAATCTTTGATTCCAATGTCTTCATCTGGTCTCCAAGGAACTACTTAGTCAGTAGTGCTACAGTCCAGTGGTGGATTTTCAATGACAAGCTAATGTTAAATGTCAATAGATGATTACATTGGCTGGGGCACAACTGGTCAGTGGTACTACTGACAATGCCACTAGTAAATCACTACAATTTCGCTATTCGCACTTTCTGCAGGGATCTTTTATTTTTCTGCACACATACAAACGCACACACGCATCGACATAAACACATAATAGCTTACCACCCTGAAGAAAACGTGGGGTTAAGTGTCTCCAAGTGACCACTTTTGTCGACTATTTTGGTGACATTGTCAACAGAGCGTCTATTAGTATTGTTCTTAATGCGTAGAAAACATTTTTTCATATACAGACAAGTATATTGTTTTATTGGTTTGTTGAAAACAAGTGACGTGAAGCAAAATTTAAGTGTTTATAAAAATTAGTTTAAGAAATCAAATTAATTAAAGGTGAATTTAAATGTATTGAACAATAATTTAAAAAATACACAAAAAGAATTTGCAAAAAAGATATAAAATAACAATCCATATTGTATAAAAATAGAAAATTTTTAAAATTAAAAAAAATTAAGCGAAAGTGTCAATTATGGAAATTGTTTTACGGAAGATTTTGTGCCTTCAGTTATAGATTTGTCATACTTGCAGATTCATTCGTAAGTGTTTGACTTTACTAATTCAGCCAAACATAAAATTTTGGATTAACATGTGTGTATTTATTTAATAGAAATGGCAAACAAAATCCCTAGTTGCTGGTGATATGCTGAACGAATAAATTAATTAATACCGGTTATTGTATGTTTTTTAATTATAAGTTCCATTTTTTATATACTTGTTTAATAAAATACCAAAATGTGAACAAAATACGCAATTTCATTATCAAAGGACTATACTAGAATAAGTAAAATGTGCTAGTGACTATCTGTTTCCAATGTCTTCATATGGTCCCTAAATAACTATCTAATCAGTAGTTCCAATGTCAGTAGTTGCTTTTCAATGACACGCACATGTTGAATGTCCATAGCAAAAAGCATTGAGTGGGGTAGAATTAGTCAGTAGTACTGACGGCAAAGTCAATAGTGAATCAGTACTGATTCACGGCCTTCCATTTTTTGCATCTAAATATATATGTATTTTTTTTTTTTTTTTTTTTTGTTTTAAGCATACGTCCATACAGATGTTTTACAGTAATTTTGACTTAGCTGCACAATCAACTTTGCCCGACTTTTTGTTGCAGATGATTAAAAAATGCGCAGATATACTATTTTGGACTTCAGTTTTATACAAATACATGGTTGCATATTTATGTAGTCACATTTTTTTAATGTGTGCAGCTAACTTGAATTTTTTATATCAGAATAATTTAAAACTGTCAAAAAAATATGTTAAATGCGCAGGTATACAAAGTGCACTTAAAAAGGATTTTGAACAATAATTACAGAAAAAATATATTAAGTCAGTGTGCAGCTAAAATTGATTTTTTGTATGAAAATATTTTAAAATTACCAAAATTTTAGGGCACTTATCTTAAATGTGCAGGTATAGAAAGTGCACTTAAAAAACGAATTTGTATGGGATTTTAAAGAATAGTGACAGAAATTTATCATTTTAGGCAGTTATGTCCAAAGTGCACTTAAACAAAAGGCAGCTAAATCAAAACATATTTTGTATATTTCAAAAACTAAATTTTTCACAATGTAGGTATGAAGTAATTAACTTTACTTACCCTAACATAAACGATGCGCTTAGTAGTGCTTAAAATTGCTATTGTTACTGTCAACTTCAGGAACTAATTTATAATTCCGACAATAGTTTAACTTCACCTTTTATTAATAACAACTTTGTTTTCATTTTTAACTTTTTTACATAATAAAGAATGCATTTTTACTTTTTGTAAAGACAAAGAAATGTTTACAACACAATTAAGAAAAAATAACTGAACAAAAAGGCGGCAGGATGATCAGCTTTTTTCTTTTTTTTTAAGGTTACCAGACGTTTTTGTATATGTATACATCTGGGTGCTGCAGAGACTGCACTTTCCTCGCTAGACTTTGACATATGCTATAAATCTTACCATTAAAACTCGAGCCAGTCTGTATAAACGGTATAAACTTCTACGATAAGTGTTTTTTGGTTGCTATATTACGTAAATGTGTTCAAAAAGTATTATTAAGAAGCAGCGGCAGCACTCATTTTTGTCATCGGTGTGGTAACCTCGCAGTTTATTACGAAGCGTAAAGCAGGTACCAGAGTCGGAAGTATTCAGCTACAATAATCACTTCAGCCGACGCCGACAAATCAATATCGGCTTCGTTCTTTGGACGTGTCTCACCCGCTTAAATGGGAATCCAAAGCACATTAAATAATAAAGTGGAAGCAACCCCTAAAAATCGCAACATAAACAAAAGCCATAACAAAAAAGAAAGCATGCAATAAACTGACTGAACTAAAAATTGTTCTTTAAATATATGTGCTTTTAATAATTTGATATTCTAATGCCAGGGTTATATAGTGATTCCAACAATAATTTTATTACAAAATAGTTTCACCACACACAGAACTTCGCTCTTCGAAGACAAAACTGAAATAATGGGAAATGAGTTTGCAAAAGCCCATATCGATTGCTAATTTAATTAATACTGCCAATAGGCATTATGCACAATCAATTTATGATTTATAGCATACGACCAGTGGTAAACTACATCATGAAAGAGCAGCACGAAGGAACATAAAAGGCCTAAAAACGCTTAAACAAAAGAAATGCAGTTTAAAAAAGCATTTTCTTTTTGTTTTCTATTTGATTTGCTTCTGAAAATACGTAATTGCATAAACAATATAAAATGTCTTCTATGCGTTTTGCCAATAGGTGAGTATGTGCATTTCTTTTTAACAATATCTTAGAGCAATTATGATTATTGATTTAATAGCATGCTGATTTCTACTTGCAGACTAGTAATAAAAATCCTGCTGCTACTGACTTTGTTGATAGGCGCTTATAATGAATTCTTCGTTTATTATTTTAATAGAGCTTCTTGGCAAGAAATCGATTGTAAATTTGGTGAGTTAATTAATGCTTGTGACACTAGTAAAATATAGGTTTCGCCGCAAAACTGCCAATCAGGATAAGGGAGATAGTTTTAGGTTAAAATAACTGTCGTAGAGTTCAAATTTACTTACCAATAATACCTATGTATGTATGTATTAGCGAATTCTGTGCGAATTCATTTAACAGTTCTTCTCAGTAACATCGGCTGACTGGTACAGTTTATGGAAGCCGTTTGTATATAAAATGAAGACGTAATTATACGTTTATAAATTGTGAAAAGCTCTGAAATTGCATCTTACACCCTTTTGAATTGCAACAGTGTTTGAATGGTTGGATGGCAATTATTAGAGAAAAACTGGAACTTAAATTGATAATTACCACTAACTTTCATATGCAATTAATATTTAATTTTTTTTAGATAACTGCACCCGTATACTGTTAATATCGGATCCGCAGCTTCTAGGACTCACATATGATAAATCATTCTACAGTGGTGTGGCCAGATACGATTCTGATAGGTAATTGCAAGCTTTTGAGTTTAAAAGCGGACACAAGTTTTTTTTTTAAATACATATACATACATATCGTTTCCTTAATATAGAAAGGCCAAATCTAGATCTAAAAAAATAATCAGTTAGGGCCATTCTATATTAAGGTAGCGATATACATACATATGTACATACATGATTTAAATTGCACAAGTTCTATACAAAAATTTTAAAGCTTTAGTAAAAAAATAAATAGCAATTTATATGGAGCCCTATTCTGTTTTCAAATTTGTAATAACATGCAAATTCTAAAAATGTTTTCCTTTTGAATTACTGAATAGCCAACATCCTTGTGTTATAAAACTTTTTATTGAAAATTTGCTTAAATCTAATTTTCTGTCAAATCACATCTGACGAAAAAAAATTGCCAAATAATCTGATACAAGTCTATAAAAAAATACAAAACATTTGTGTTCATTTTTAGATATTTACGTAAAACATTCCAACAAGCTTTAATTTTTACAAAACCCCATATCATATGCTTTTTGGGAGATCTCCTAGATGAGGGCAATGTTGCATCGCCTGATGAATTTCATAGTTATGTTGAACGTTTTCGGAATATTTATAAAACCGAAGAAGATTTAAGAGTAAGTAAATATTGGTATTTACTTTTATTATTTTTCTTATTTAATATTTATCTTAAGTTCAAAATGATATCTCCTTTCAATCAGCTGATACATATACCCGGCGACAATGATATTGGTGGTGAAAATGGTGAATACATATCAAACTTAAATATACGACGCTTTGAAGAAGCTTTCACGCAACGTGATATATTCGACTATAATATATTGCGCTTCTTTAAAATCAATCGTATGATGTTAGATTTTACAAATCCTGACAGGCTCAATAATAAACAAAAATTACGAATAGGTATATCGCATGCGCCCATACTAATTGGTGGTGGGCCATTATTGAGAGCTATTTTAACTGAATTGGATCCTCATATTATATTTTCTGGTCATTGGCATGAATCTCGTATATTTATACATCCTTCCACAAAAGTAATTAATTTTTATGAATCGACAGTTAAGCATTTCAATTTAAAGTCATTGAAAGACCAACAACATAGTTATTTAGAAATTATGGTGCCCACTTGCTCATATCGTATGGGTAAAACAAACATTGGCATGGGTTATGCTGTATTTGGTAAGACTAATTTACTCAATGGTTATTTTTATATGTATTTTTTCATTTCTATTTTTAGAAAATTATGATCTCCGTTATACGGTGTTATGGCTACCAAATCGTTTAATTGCTTTGTTATTCTATGTTTTTTGGTTTTTATTTGTCTTTTGTATTGTACTTACGTTTCGCATGATGACACGCTGTCCTTTTCGTAAAATATCAAGACGTCAATCTCAGTATCAAATTGTTAACAATAGTAGACCTGAATATTAAAATTAAAATAAAGAGAATATTTATTATGCCAATTACATAGTTGTAAGTACTTATTATACATATGAAACTATGTATATCATAATTTATATACATAGTATGTATGTAGCAAAAATAAATTATACATATATAAACTTTTAACTCAAACATGTACATCCTTTTAATGGAGTTTAATATCATTAGTTATTATGACCTTAAAAAGACGTTTTAATAAATTATATAAACAATAAAATTTATTGGTACAACCACTAAAATATTAATTGGAGATTTTTAATGGTAAAATTTATTGCAAATTGATCTGATCAGTTGTAAATGACATTTTATTTCATGTGTTGAATAGATTTTAATAACTTTCAGTAAAAATATGAACTAGTTTAATATACCTATAACTTTTAAAATTTCAGTAAATTTTTTATGAAGAATTCAGATTTAATCTGTTATTGAATGAATAATGGTTTTCACGGAAATCGCATCCAATTTTATTTTCAAATCTACCTGTCGAATTCATAAAAAATAATTTTGGTTTACAGGTTTACAAAACAAATTTCGGTTGTTGAATGTTTATTAAACCAAAACTATTTTTTTATAAATAAAATCCGGTAGGTATGTGATGAAAACCGATTTCGAAGAGTAAATGCTGTAGTTTATGTGTTTATTTGAATCGGTTTTAACCCCGAACAAAAAAGGGGTGTTATAAAAAGTTTGTTTTGTGTGTCTACGAGTCCATGTGCAGACCAATCGACTTGATAAATTTTGATTTTTTTTCTTACTTGAAAGGTGACTTGATCCACACTGTTCTGTCACTGTAAAAGGTGACTTGATCTAATATCTTCTCGCTTATACTTGAAGAAAATCGGTCCAGCCGTTTGGTCGGTACGTCGGGCGTTCTTAAAACTTTTAATTTTTGTTATTATTTCTACATACAAACATAGATATGTATGTATTTTAACTTACGATCTGCTTTTTGGATGACAATAAAATTAAATTGGTGCAAAGATCATTCCCGAAGTCGATCGAAATTCATCCCACCTTTTCAAAACAATATTTTGGAATCAATTCATTCAATTGGTTTCCATCACATAACTGAATAATTGAATTAACAATTAACCATATTCAAAATGTTAAATGAATTATAGCTTAAAATTATTGGATATTATTTAAGAGAAAGATCACTTCAAAATGCAAATAAAGATATACAAACATACATAAATTTATTGATTTGTATATTTTTTGCGATCTACACCAGAAAAACAAGTCGAGGCAAAATTATCGGCGGCGGCGGCGCAGTAGTTTTGTGATCGCAAATAACTATATGCAATTTAAATACGGGACTTACACTATAACTTTTCCCCTGCATTTTTCTTGAATTCTCTTTTATGTTGCTACCCTTTGATCACCTTTTTATCCCTTTTGTCAATAAACTCCAGGAAATTTACGGTATAAAGTCATAGTGTAAGTCCCGTAAAAGAGAAAATAAAAATTGAAACTGAAAATTGATTTTCAAAAATTTTTTTCGGAAATTTGTCTTTTTGAGCAGACAAAATTTCAGCTGGTTTTGAGCCGATACAATCGGCGGCGGTGGCTTGATATACAGTAAAATAACCAGCGGCGGCGCGGCGTCGGCTTCGAGCCGGTCGACTTGTTTCTCTGATGTACAGCTCTTTTTAATATGTAGTAATTTAATTTTATAAATATGAAATATTTGAAATTGGCAGCACTAAAATGTATATATGTATGTACATGTGTACAAACGCATATACTTGAATATCAGCTGCTTATTAAGTCGCTGTCGCTTCAAAATAATAAGTACTTAATTGGCTACAGGGCGGCTGGCGGCATTTGAAGTTGTGCAGCTTGTTGTGGTCAATGTGTTTCAAGCGCATAAATAGAGGCAGAAGCTTACCGCATAGACATTTATTCTGTGACAAGGCGAGTCCATAAAAGGTGATCTCGACAGATCAGGTGAGTACATCTTTTCTGATATCAAAACGAAAATATATAAACAAACCTCACATTTTTAATTTGATATCGGAATTACACAATTTTCAAATCGAATTCAGGCGAGTCAACCTTGTATGAAAATGACTTTATTATGTGGCTTACTATCTATCCTACACAGATAAACGACTTTTGATAATATGCAACTCTGCTGGAGTGTAGTTTATAAGAACTATCAAAAGAATATGAAAACTGTTTATAAAATTATTACACTTTATCAGATATTATACGACTTTGTAGGGCTTTGAGCACCAGCCAACCTTATAACAGAAGGATAATACATAGCAAACGTTGTTCTTATTTCAACCATAAATTTTTCTCAGTGTACTTGACACACCTGCCATCTGTCGTTTGGTTTGCCTACATTGTACTACTGCTGCCATCTGCCTGTTGTGAAAAAAATCTTGTGACGCCTCAAAAGATGGCGTAGAATTGTGATAAAGTGCTAAACAAATGGAAAAGAAATAACTCGGGGATAATAAATATTAAAATCAGTGGAAAAAATAAAATTTAATTGAAAATTTTACATAATAAAAGCAATCAAAATATGTAATTTAACATATAAGGTACAGTCGTTGAAAATAAACAACAAATATAGTAGATAACTAAAAATAAAAGTTTACAAAAGCAAAAACACTTGAAGTGAAGAAAAAACGCAAAGCCAGAAAAAAAGAATCGGCCACGAAGTGGAAATAAATTACTAAAAAGAAAAATATTTATAAAAGGTAGCAATGATAAAAAGAAAACTACAGTAAAATGATTATAATGATAAGAACAATATAATTAATGTAGCTTGAAGTTTGTACGGTAATGAAAATTCAGGTATCAAAAATTCCTTTAGTGCAATATTGTGCGTTCTTTTTATTTTTGTAAGCCGTGTATCATTTTTACCCTCAACAAACTCACGCATTAATAAAAACAAATCATTAAGCATTAGTTTTAATTTGAACTAGAATACATGTGTGTATGTATGTTTATTAAATTTGTCAGAGGAGACAAAGAATGAAATAAATAATACATTTTGAGAGCGTCTTTAGTAACTAATTCATTCACGTATTGCTAACGTATGCCGAATTTTTGCTTACTAGGTATATCATGCATGATGTTTATATACTGCCGCTTTTTGCCTGAAGAACTTCTGCAATACAGTACTAACTATGTAATGACTTGTCGTCTCTGTATGATAAGGACTATTTTACGTTATAGATATTCCTCTTAATATGGAATTTTTTAAACCCTTCCGCAAATAAAAATGTTTAACAATTCGAAATCCTGCAATGTGCTAGAAAATAGAAGGTGTGGTTTTAATCGACTATATAATAATGAAACTCTTATTTTTAACTTTAACGCTTGGTATTGTATGGAGAAAGTTAAATTTTGCCACTTCTGCTTGCTGCTTACTGGTATAAGGTAAAAACCTTATATACAATAGTGTCCTGCACAAGAATATTTATAAGACCTTTCAAGACATGAGAGATTTTTTCAAATGCTTTACTACAGCGAAATATTCTAAAAGAATCGCTAAACAACACTGTTGGCAAGACAAACAACCGAAAAAAATGTTTTGCCAACAATGTTGTTTAGCGATTCTTTTAGAATATTTCGCTGTAGTAAAGCATTTGAAAAAATCTCTCTCTTATAAATAGTCTTGTGCAGGACACTAATACACAACGCTCTGAATGGAAACATATTTGGCGGATTCAAACGATAGTCACAAAGTTCATATTGTCATAATGTTTTAAATTATTTAAATATAATTGTTTCTTCCTATGTGAAGGCATAGGTCTTGTATAGTCAGTCACAAAAACTTTTTAAAATTCTGTTAATAACATCTTGGGCATATGGTCCAGTTACTCCGTCCATATTTGTGCAACCATATTCTATTAAATTTACTTTGTAGAATATGTAGTAAATAAATAAATAATTGTTTTTACTTTCCAACAAATATTTTAAAATATTACGACCTTTATGATTACCGTTTGAATCCCCCAATTATTTATATGGAAATAATGTATTTTCACAACTATTTAACTGTATTAGGTACTACGCTTGTAAGCTTTGAGGAACACCCCCTAGCCCAACTTTTGAAAAACTAAAATCGTGGCAACCAAGATCATCAAGAATGGTAGACAGTGTTAATCAGTACGTTCCTGACGATCGTAACCTTCCCTCAATCGATCTCCCAGCTCAATTGCAACTTTGCAAATTAAACTTTGCGTGTCTAAGAAAGGTTTTTGAATAGATCGTACTAAATTTAAAATTTATAAATGTAAAATTTTCTTTTTATATTTACAAAATCTACCCCTAAAACAGTTTTTTTTAGATTTTGTAAATACAAACGATTTTCTCGTTTTTAATATGTAAAAATGTTTTTTTGAAAAGAATTTACGTTATTTTTCATACAAATTTGAAACGTTTAGAAACGAAATTTTTTACAAAATCTTTTTCCATTTTATTTCTGATTGTAGTAACGGATTACACACATCAATTTTAGTTGCACGATTTTTCAGCTTATGTGTTGGAGCATAAGATAGGGATCCAATTTTCATAAAAAGTTGTGTATAGAAACGCGTGTGAATCGACACTTATTAAAAAAAGTAAATAAAAATATTAAACTACATACTACATGGAAAAACTGGCAATTCCCATGATTTTCTAATTATAAAGAATCTTGTACGAACTATCAATACTGTCTCAATGATATTCAAAATATAAAATTTTTTATAATCTGCACTTTATTAAATAAGCTTAAGTAAGGTTGGCTTTTTTCGCAGATATCTTTCTAATCGTTTTTTTTTTATATATAAAATAATATTGATTTTCCCAGATATTTTTTTAATACTTTTTTAGACATATAAAAAAGTGCACCTTAAGCTTGTTCACTAAAGTGAAAATTATAAAATATAGAAAATTCAGTAAAGTGTGACTTTGACGCACGAAGGGTTTCTTACGGACACTAAATATGTAAACTAAACGAACTTTATCCTATATAATATATAATCCCATCGTAGCATGTGCAATGGTATACTATACCATTTTGCAAATGCTACGGTGCAAGGCCATTTGCACAAGATTGTGAATTGGACTATAGTTTTGGCATTTTTTTCATTTTTGGGATTTTTTCTGTTTTTAGCGTTTTTTAATGTGGCGTTTTTTTCGGTTTTGGCGATTTTCTTTAGTTCCGGCCCTTTTCTCTCGTTTTCGCGATTTTTTTCATTTGGACGTTTTTTTTATCATTTTGGCGATTTATTTTAGTTTTAGAAATTTTCTTAATATGTCGCCGATTTTATATATAATTTTCGGATTTTTTAGTTTCACTCAAGAATTGCTGTAACAAAAGTTGCAAGCCTGGACGAGAACCAATTCGTTGGACAAATTGCATAAGAATTGGTTGTGTAGAAAGAAGTGTGTTCATTATTATAAAATATCATTATAAGTAAATATTTTTAAGATTTCATGCTAAACGTTGAAAATTTTGCTTGTGGTAGCTGCCGTGGAGAATTTGTCCAATTTTATGTGATTAATTTTTATCAATTTTTTTAAAAAAAAAAATTCTATTTTTGACGTTTTGGATCAATGCGAATTCAGTATCAGGTGACATCTTCCCTACAACAATACAATTACACAAAAAACAACATGTAGTTTGCTGTGCTACAAAACCAAACTTTCAGAAGATGTCTAAGCAAGAATTCGCCTTGTTTTGGACCAACTAAAAAAACATGTTTTTCATTGGTGTGTTGTAATCTTGATATTACCTGGAAGTGAATTTGCTTTGCGTATGTATATATCGTTACCTTAATACAGAAAGGCCCAACTCATTAATATTTTGAAATAGAGTTTTTTGTGTAAACAAAATCGAAAAATACAAAAAACCCGATTTCTATATAATTATAACCCGTCGTCTACACCTGATGTATTTTTATCATGACTAGGGAAAGGATTTTCATGCATTTAAAATCACGTTTTATGTACATAAAATATGCAGTAAAAATATAAAAATATGTATTTAAAACTAGTAAAATATGCATTTATTAACTTTTTTCAACATTTACTTGGGGGCCACACGTTCAATTTTTGACTTTCAATTCCATTCAATTTGCAATACACTCACACTTTTTTCACTAACGCAATCAAACTTTTTAAATTGAAAACTAGATTGATTTCAAATTCACCTATTCACCTAAATGGCAATTTAGTTTTCAATTTGAACGGCTGGTCACAGCACACATTGATTGAAGCTACAAATTTGAGTTGTTTCTTCGTCGGTGGCATTTAAAAAATTAAATTGATTATCAATTAGTGTCACAGCTATCAATTTCAAGCAATTTTGACACACAATATGTGTAATGAAATTGAAAGCCATTTATTGAACGTGTGGCTGCAGAGTTAATAACATTAAGGGTTTTCATGAGAATGTTCAAAAGTCTCGCAAACTGTGCAATTGTGCATTTATACACTCGTAAATAAAATGTCAAAAATTGTATGGAAATTTATTTACACAAACCTGTTAACTTTGCCCAAAAATTTTCACTCGGAAAGTTAAGCGTTGAAATTGTGCATTTATTAAACAACAACTCTGGTTTTTTTGCTTTCTTGGGGCATTTTTAGATACACACACACACGATTTATTTTTAGAGAAATATATAAATACGTATTTAATTCAAAAACTGCTTGAAATTTTATTTTTTTATTATTTATATTAATTTTTTTGACATTTCATTCAAATTTACTTAACTGTTTGCGCAAAAGTTGAAAAGGGGCTTCATGAAACAATTCTCGCATATTTGCCCAATTGCACAAATGGGAATTTTAAGAGTTCTCATGAAAACCCTTATTAAAAACTAAAAAAAATCACCTCTATTGCTTTCTTAACGAACATTTTGTCATTAAAAACTTAAAAAACATAAAAAGCTCAGCTTCAATGCCTTCTTAATAAATATTTTATCAAAGAGTATGGAATACAAAATGAAGTTCAGCCGAACTTTTATTTACGTATGTACATGAATGAATAAATGTTTTTTTTTTTAATTTTCAAAGTTAAATCGGAATGTTCTTCGTCAGCAGAAGTTATTGGTGCGTACTTATGTAAATGCTGCTAATTCGTTTGTGAAATATTCAGTTTATAAATTTTCGTTCTTAGAACTATAAACTATTGTCCAATTTGTAGCATATATTTTAAGTTCATAATTAGTTTTTTTTATAACTATTTCTAATTGATGTGTTAAAGTAACGAAACCCTCTAATTGGCCTATAATGTGAACAAGAACGCAATACTATGTGCACCCAAATATCAATTAGGCAGAAGGCTGTCTTTCTATTAATAAAATTAAAGAAATTTTAAAGTCAAAAAACTTGCAGCCATATACAGAAACTAACGTGTGCTTACGTTAAAACCAGTTTTTGCATGGGAATTTTAATTTAACGTACACTTCAAGCACACGTTATTTTTTTGCATATCACAAAGCAATACGATTTTGAATTTTTCTCGTTTTCCCCTTTTTTTTTTTTTGTTCTTACACAGTCGAAAAAACTGCAGCTTTTAAATACTTTACAAATAATAAATAAAAAAATTTGATTTAAAACATGAAAAAACTAAAAAATTTATTAAAAATATACATTTATAATGAAATATGCAAAAATATGTATTTATCATAAAAAATGCAAAAATATGCACTAACAAATCGATTACATTTTGTCACAAATTTGTTGATACGCAAAGATATTTCATTTATGTTGATCTAAGACCAACGACAGAAAACATGTATTTACATGAAAATCCTTTCCCTAATCATGACAAATATCAAATTCTATGTAGAATGTAGCTAACATAAAAAATTATATATATGATTTGAATAGGCTAAAGTTCGTATCGCTTTTTAAGCCAAATTACATGTGATAATTATTAATGAACAAAGAACACCAAAGTTATTTGTAAATATTCTTTAATTCTATTCTAATTTTTTGGCCTCTGGGCTTTTGTATTACAATATGAACAAATAAATAAATAAATAAATATTCTGACAACACATGGTTGAACGGAACAGCTAGCCGTTTTTAATTTGGCTTAAAAAGCGATACGAGCTTTAGCCTATTCAAATCATATATATAGAAACAAATGAATTTCGAAAAATAATAATTAAATTAACTAAATTAATATTCATTGGCTTGTGGCAAAAAAAAAAATTAAATAAATATACTCAATAGTAACAAACCAAAAAGTTTTTCTTAAGTACATAGATCAAAAATAAGCAAATTAACTAACATGTGTATAATTAGTAACCCAGTAAAAAAAGACACTCCAAAGAAGTCATGAAAATGTAGAGTTTGCAGTCTGGAAGTAGTTCGAATTTCGATCCGATCTAATGATTTTTACATAGGGTTGTCATTGCAAGAAGTTCTCTTTTTCGATGCCTAGTCACCGAATTAGAAGCGATTTTAAGAAAAATTTCCTTTTTTGTGTTCTATGGTAATATTTTCATCTAAGAAAAACTTTAAAAAGTTACAAAGACTACGTTGTGTTCAATAACAGTAAAAAGTATTCGCACCATTCACTGAGTATTCGGTGCTTTTGACAAGATCAGTGAACATTTATATAAAACAAGCAATGCAAGCAATAAAATTCGACGCACTCATCTCTTTCGATTGTGCTATGCGTTGTTTTTTTAAATGTTGTGGATTGACAACAATATGCAGGTTTTTTGTGATTACATTCAAAACAACAAAATAAGGCATTAAATCTGTTCTCTGTTAGGTACTTAATTATTAAAAACTAGGGGTTAAAGTAACTATATGTATGTAAAATTTCATTCATATAATTTTTATATGATTGAGTATCATAATTGTAAAAAATTAGAAAATCATTATTTGTATTCGGAAAAAATATATGTGATTTGTTAAATAATTTTATAGATCTCAACTGAACTTGAAAATCAAAATAATAAATCTGCGGATATTTTTATATAAAAGATCATGGCGGATATTGCATATCCATCAGGATGCAAACCCCTGACAGAAGATTTGGGAACAGATGAACTAATACGACGTCTCAAGGTAATTTCTTTTATAACAAAACAAATTTAAAAATTGTCTGCATTATTCCGATAATTTTCTTTTTATAATCAATCCTTAGACCTTAGCAAATGTTTTACAGGCTATGGGTCAAGATGATGGCATGTATCAGCAATATATTCCCCTTTCCTTACATCTAGCCGACTACTACTTTTTACACCATGCATCGCGAGACGTGCAGCTTTTGGTAGCCTGTTGCATAGCTGATGTATTGCGTGTTTATGCGCCGGAGGCACCTTACAAAGACCAAGAACAAATTAAGACAATATTTCGGTTTTTTATAAAGCAATTGCATGGTCTGAAGGACCCAAAAGATCCTTCATTCAAGCGCTACTTTTATCTTTTGGAAAATTTGGCCTACGTCAAATCTTTTAACATGTGTTTTGAATTAGAAGATTGTGCGGAAATATTTTGTGAATTATTCACCATGATGTTTAAAATTGTGAAGTAAGTAATTATTAAGTTTTTATTTCTTAAAAGAATAAATAAGTATGTATGAAATTTAATTTAATTGTAGTGAGGAGCACAGTACCAAAGTTAAGAATTTTATGATTGACATAATGTCACCTTTAATAAATGAGGCCGATAATTTTACTACAGATATTTTAGATGTAATATTAGTAAATATTGTTGAGCCAAAAAAATCACAAAACAAATGCGCCTACCAATTGGCCGAACAGTTAATTGTAAAAACTTGCGACTCGTTGGAGACTATAATCAAATTGGTGAGTGTGATAATTTATTTAAATTATAATAAAGTTATTAATTATTAATTTTGTTCATTTCTTGTATTTTTAAGTTTTTTAATCAAGTTTTAGTATTGGACAAAATTAATACCAACTATGAAATTTGCAAGAAGGTTTATGATCTTATCTATGAATTGCACATAATATGTCCAAATATTTTGTGCTCAGTTTTACCGCAGTTGGAGTGTAAATTGAAATCATCACACGAACAAGAACGTTTAAGTAAGTAAACATATAGTTTTGTTTGTAAAATGAGTTCTCTAGTTTTAAGTTATAGAAGAATTTTAATTTTCCAATAATTTTAAAAATTTATTCTAAATAATGGAATAGCTGAAAAACTCACCGAAGAAGTAAAAAATTTCCCTGAAAACAAAAACAATTTTTCAATAATTGTTTTTGTTTACCATACATTTCTAGAATCAAATAAACGTGAGAACTTCAACGCGTTTCTCTCTCTCTCTCCCTATCTCTCTTTAAAAAACGGTGAATTTTGTGTGATAAACAAAAACGAATGCATTTTTGCATTGAGATGTGTAATTTTTTAAGTCATGGAAATATAACCATATACGGACACCACTATGTGATAAAAGACCAAAAAAAAAGACCCGTGTCTCCCAGTTGTTTTATGGGCGGCCAATGATTTGGGGCATCGGTGTCATTTTTGCATTTTCTCAGGCTCATATCTTACAAACCGTTCGGAATTTTGATTTACTCTCTGAGGCAAAGTTATAGCTCTTGCAATAAAGAACAAAAATTGTGAACATATAAAATGAAAAAAACTTCAACTTCAAGATCAAAATCGCAAAAAAATTAATAGAAATTCGATTTTTTACATTTTTCCCCTGTTCAGGTCCATAGGTAGCAAACCGTTAAAAATTCAAGGAAACTATCAACTACAAAAATGTATCTAAGATCTCAATAAACAACAATAAGTACATCTATTTTTATTAAACACTACATGGCAATTTCGATCAGCTGTTTCCTTCCGTTGCAGTTACATTTCATTACGGTCGGCTAACTGAGCCTCTACTGAATCCAGGTACAGGAATCTATAATGACTTGAATTATTGATTCCTTATCGTTTAATTGTCTTCCCCTGCATAAAATTTGCGATGAAGCAAACCACAAATGCTTTCAATGCAAATTGGTTCTAATCATGTGAACGGAAAAATTAATTTTTTTTTTCTAAAAACAAATTTAATCATCTGATCGGGAGTGTATGTGCATAATCGTATAATTATATATATCTAAATTTTAGTCGTTAAGAACAGTTCTCGTGTCACCGTAATTACATCTTAAGTGCGCTCAGACTTGTATGTACTGTTTCACTTTCGAGAGTTTTTTGTCTCGCTCGCACTGGTTGACTGATTTTTCAAGTGGTAACCTTATAGTGTTGCGTTTCTTTTGTATAGTTTCGTTGACAACCATAGGCGTAGGTCATATATAGTTATGCACAAAAGCTTTTTTCAAATACTGTTAACATCATTTGTATGTGGTCTAGTCCAGAGATCTTCAAAACACCGCACATGTGGGAATGCTCTCACGATAATGAAGAGAGCAATAAAATATAATTTGTATTTTTATTTAATGTGCAGTGTTTTGTTACTACAACCACGGCTACCTACCACTTTAATCTCAGACTATTCATATGTGCCGGTTTTGTAGACAACAATTGATTCTTTTGAAATTAGGTTTTCTATTTTTTAGAGTTTGAAATATCATATCTGAAATTTATTTATTATATACGTTTTAAAATTGTACATCAAATGTGTCATTATTCGCTTTTGGAACCCGAGAAATTTACTCGAATTATAGTTTTACAAATGTACCACAAACATGGCAGTCCTGGTATAATGATATCACGCTCAAAATCGAACCACCAATACAAACATAAATGTGAATGTATTTGTGTGGGGATCACTTGTCTAGTCCGCATTAATAAATGAATAAATAAATTATCGAAATTTCAACATTTTATAACAAAAGTTTTATTTTTCGATTTTAAAATCTTTGATCTTGAAGAATAAAAAGTTTCCTTTTTTACTTAATAATTTTTTTCTTTTTGTAAAGAGGCTGTTTCACTGTTGGCTCGCATGTTTTCCGAAAAAGATTCTACACTCTCAAAAAAACATTTTGCCTTATTGCGCATGTTCTTGGGCCGTTTTTGCGACATATCGGTCAGCATTCGCGTCAAATGTGTACAATCGTCCATGCACTTTTTGTTAAATCAACCCCACCTACGAGCCGATATAATCTCCTGTTTGCGGGCCCGTCAACATGACTCTGATGAAAATGTACGCTATGAAGTCGTCATGGCTATAGTAGAAACCGCAAAGCGAGAATTTACCATAGTCTGTGAATCGGAGGATCTATTGGATTTTGTGCGCGAACGTACATTGGACAAAAAATTTAAAATACGTAAAGAAGCCATGTGGGGCTTGGCCTTTATTTACAAAAAAGCCATTTGCGAACCCAATGACTTGTCGGAGGATGTAAAAAAATCCATAGAATGGATTAAAAATAAAATAATGCATGGCTATTATATGCCCACGCTCGAGGATCGTTTACAAGTGGAACGTTTGCTAATCACCTCATTAGTGCCCTATAAACTGTCGCCAGTGGAACGCATGAAACAATTGTATCATCTAATGGGCACCTTTGATGACAATGCGGATAAAGCATTTATAGAATTGCAAAAGAATCAAATGAAAACACGTAAAACCGTCCTGGAATGGGTAAAGTTACATAAAACTAAAGAGATGACACCGGCACTGCAAAGTCAACTGAATGTGAAACAAGCCATTATTTGCAAATTGTTAGCAGATCCTTTAAAGGCTTCAGAGTATCTCTCCAGGTTTAGTACGAACTTACGCAAAGATCCGACCTTGTTTCGTTACATGGAAATCATACTGAAACGTGATGTTTCGTGTAAAGAATGTGCCGACACAATGTCCTTGTTATTGAAGAAATTGGGTACACCGATTATGACTAATTTGTACTATCAGACAGTGAAAATGTTAATAGAACGCATTGCATCGGTAATGATTGATAAGGAGGCCGTGGGGATATTAGTGGGGTAAGTAAGCATGTAAGCTCGAGTAGCAGAAACTACATTTAAATGATGTATTTTTTAGTTTAATAGAAGAATGTATACGTGGTGGTGAAGCAGTAAAAGAAATCGGACTGCCACCTAATGAGGCTGGTGAGCAGGGACTAAAACTGTTAACTGTAAGATTTACAAATTTTAATTTGCTAATAATAATTATAAAAGTATTTGCACTTTACAGGCCTTATCTTATCTATTTTCACCGCACTTTTTCACCGACAAAACTCTACGTCACATGATATCTCTGCTCAGTTACGATGAAGACTATGTTGCTCCCCTTATATTGAAGTCTCTAACACATTTGGGTCGTTATAAGCCTCTAATATCCGTTGATCCCAATATTGTAGAGGAACTGGCTCCGGTGTGTAAAGACTTTGCAGTTGAGGGTACACCAAAGCAGGCTAAACATGCGGTTCGTTGCATTTTTGTTAATACACAAGCCGTAATAAATGGCGGCAATGATCGTGTGGATACTCCAAAAATGGTACATCCCATCTTTAATGACATCATGGACAATTTGCGTTTAACATTGAAACCGAACTGTCCTAAACAGCGTACAAAAGTTGTAACCATGGGCCATATAGCCTACAATATGCCCAAGGCATTTGCAGATAAAATCAAAAATATGATTGCACGACGCATAGTCAAGGAATTGCTGATACAGCCTGTACCTGAGGATAGGATCTGTTCAAAGATCGAAGGTGATTGGTGCGAACAGGAAGAGTTGCCAAATGATACTTTATGCAAATTAGACGGCCTTAAGACAATGGCCCGCTGGCTTTTGGGATTGAAAGATGATGAAGCCTCGGCCAAGAAAACATTCCGCATGCTTATTGCTTTCATAAGTCATGGCGGAGATTTGTTAAATCACAAACGTATGTTTGCAGCCGAATCGTCGTGGTTCCGTTTAGCTGCAGCGTGTGCCATGCTTAAAGTTTGTGAACAAAAGGGTGTTGGGGATCAATACACTGCCGAGCAGTATTACAGTTTAGCACAATTAATGGTAAGCTCACTATACAAATTTCTCCTAGATTTGCATATTTACATAAGTATTTGCTTTCCAGTGTGATCCTGTACCTCAAGTTCGTGAAATGTTTGCCCGCAAGCTGCATAAGGGTTTAAACAAAGGCTTACCCAGCAATTGTCTACCATTGGATTTTATGGGTTTTTATGCTTTTGTTGGATATGAGACAGATAAGAAGTGAGTAATGAAGATTATTATTTACATACATTCCTTTATATAATATATTTAAAAAAATAATAATTAAATACATGTACTAGATATCGCTTTAGTTCCTCTAAACTTTAAGAGTCTAAAGCCGTGGTCGGCAAATTAAGGGCGCCGCGCCTTTTCATATAATCTTCTATTACGTACCCAGCGGTACGTATTGCTGAGAACAAGTTGTGTGTATAATAGACTTGTGCCATTTAGTTCATTTCAGTGACCGGTCATTTTAGTTCATTATTTATAAATGAACTAGTTCGTTCATTTAGTTCAATCGCTCTTTTTAGTTCAATGAACTAGTTAGGTCTTTTTAGTTCAATGATTTTACATATGCATGCATATGTATGTATGTAGATATGTTGTGGTTTTTGGCAGTATTAAAAACACAGATCTGTGATTAAAAAACTTTACGAAAGCTAATATTAATTAATTAAATAATAAATAAATTTGCTTTGAAAAGGGTTTATAAAACAAATTTAGTGTGAAAATCATTTTTAAAAATCTCATAAATACAAAATATTTTTGTGAATAGGTTAGTATAAGTGTTTGCTTGTTTATTGCATTTGTGGTAGTAGCCAGCGATGAACAAGAACAAAATATACATACATACATACATATGGATGAGTATAGAAGCAAAGCACACAAACAGAAAGAAGTAAAGCAAAAGGTTGAAAACATTTAGTTCATTTTGTCTTAGTTCTTAGTTCAAAAAATGTACTAGTTAGTTCAAATATTGAACTAGTGAACGTAAAACAATTGAACTAGTTCACTTAGTTCAAAGTACTGAATCTTTCATTTGAACTAGTTCGTTCATGAACTACACAACACTAGTGTATAACATACTCTTAAGGATCAGTGTTGTCAGAGAAAAAAATTTTACACAAAAATAAGAAAATATGTGTATGTGTGATGAGAATTTAATAAATTTTTTATTTTCAGAAAATTATTATGGCAAAGCAGAAAATTTGGTTTGTCAACGCATGTTGTCATGCATGAAAAAATATGACACGCAAAGGCATTTTCAAGCATATATTTAAATTATTTTAAGAAAATTTTCTACAAAACTATCTCTCTATCTCTTTAACATTGGCGTAGCAACAACAAAAGATGTATTTCTTTATAAATAAAACTTGAGTGTTTTTTCTGACCATAATAAAATCAAGTTAGCCTTTGAGATTTTAAATTTCAAATTAGGGAAATGAGACAAAATTTCACTGACAACACCGGTTTGTGTTGAGAGTGTAACTCTCATAACAAACTGACGATTTGACGATTTTCCTTAAAATTTACGATTTTTAGCAGTTTTTTATGAAAAATCGACTATTAAAATTCATTTATTACTTACATACTGAAAGATTTTGGTGTAATTTTGCCCACTCTTTATTTTAATTTGATCTCTGTGTAAATTTATATTCTCAAAAAACATAAATGTGAAAAAAGCCAAGTTGCTATCAAAAATGTCGGCCATCAAAAGTACTTACGCCAAAACTTGGACATACATATGTAACTTGGTAATATTTTTCATAATTTCACCACTGAGGGGAACAAAGTTATAAGGTTTTTAAACAGGACAATGGTTTTAATTTCTCAATAAACATATAAAATAAATAATACACGTTAAGAAAAAAATTCATTTTGGTTTAAAATTTTTTAAACGCACTAATAATCCCAAATTAATATTTTACTTATTAAGTAAAATATTTTTTTTTATTAAAAATACATTGAAATTGATTATTGAGGGGTTTAGCTGGATCCTATGCGCATTTCACTGTTGCTAATGCAGATCATCAGGGATCCTTTACCCAAAGTTTATTAGAACAACTAGAGTTATTATGTTATAAACTTTCATTTAAACAAATGAGAAGCTCAACAACAAATAACAAAGTTGAAACAAGAACTCAATAATCAACATGTTTTTTTATTTTCTTACTTTACCATTAAGACATTGGCTGACTTTTTTTCAGCTTCAAATTGTATTTGTAAGAGTATGTAAAAAGCAAATAAATGTAAATAACAACAACAGCTATTTAAGTATAGAGTGTTGCCACACAAGTATTTTGACCAGGTGCAGTCAATTTAATAATTAATGTTTTTTATGGGAATTGTTAAAATTTAAGTTTAAAATTTTTTAAACGCATTAATAATCCCAAATTAATATTTTACTTATTAAATAAAATATTTTTTTTTTATTATAAATACATTGAAATTGATTATTGAGGGGTTTAGCTGGATCCTATGCGCTATTCACTGTTTCTAATGCAGATCATCAGGGAACCTTTACCCAAAGTTTCTTATAACAACTAGAGTTATTATGTTATAAACTTTCATTTAAACAAATGAGAAGCTCAACAACAAATAAAGTTGAAACAAGAACTCAATAATCAACATGTTTTTTTTTATTTTCTTACTTTACCATTAATACATTAGCTGACTTTTTTTCAGCTTCAAATTGTATTTGCAGGTGCAGTCAATTTAATAATTAGTGTTTTTTATGGGAATTGTTAAAATTTAAGTTTAAAATTTTTTAAACGCACTAATAATCCAAAATTAATATTTTACTTATTAAGTAAAATATTTTTATTTTTTTTATTTATTTATTAAAAATACATTGAAATTGATTATTGAGGGGTTTAGCTGGATCCTATGCGCTTTTCACTGTTGCTAATGCAGATCATCAGGGAACCTTTACCCAAAGTTTCTTAGAACAACTAGAGTTATTATGTTATAAACTTTCATTTAAACAAATGAGAAGCTCAACAACAAATAACAAAGTTGACACAAGAACTCAGTAATCAACATGTTTTTTTTATTTTCTTACTTTACCATTAATACATTGGCTGACTTTTTTTCAGCTTCAAATTGTATTTGTAAGAGTATGTAAAAAGAAAATGAATGTAAATAACATTGTTTCAACTTTGTTATTTATTGTTGAGCTTCTCATTTGTTTAAATGAAAGTTTATAACATAACTCTAGTTGTTCTAAGAAACTTTGGGTAAAGTTTCCCTGATGATCTGCATTAGCAACAGTGAAATGCGCATACGATCCAGCTAAACCCCTCAATAATCAATTTCAATGTATTAAAAAAAAAAAATATTTACTTAATAAGTAAAATATTAATTTGGGATTATTAGTGCGTTTAAAAATTTTTAAACTTAAATTTTAACAATTCCCATAGAAACACTAATTATTAAATTGACTGCACCTGGTCAAAATAATACTTGTGTGGCAACACTCTATACTTAAATAGCTGTTGTTGTTATTTACATTTATTTTCTTTTTACATACTCTTACAAATACAATTTGAAGCTGAAAAAAGTCAGCCAATGTATTAATGGTAAAGTAAGAAAATAAGAAAACATGGTTAGTCCCAAATCACACTGTTCAAGTCTTATTGCTAAGCTGATTAGTTTCAGGGAAAGAGAGACGAGGGAACAGCAACGTTTCCCCCCGTCTCTCTCCTAATAAACTAATCAGCTTGGCAATAAGACTTGCATAATGTAAATAGGGACTTATTGAGTTCTTGTTTCAACTTTGTTATTTGTTGTTGAGCTTTTCATTTGTTTAAATGAAAGTTTATAACATAATAACTCTAGCTTTTCTAAGAAACTTTGGGTAATGGTTCCCTGACGATCTGCATTAGCAACAGTGAAATGCGCATAGGATCCAGCTAAACCCCTCAATAAAAAATTTCAATGTATTTTTAATATAAAAAAAATATATATATATATATTTTACTTAATAAGTAAAATATTAATTTGGGATTATTAGTGCGTTTAAAAAATTTTAAACTTAAATTCTAACAATTCCCATAAAAAATACTAAAAATTCATTTTGATTTGACCGAATTTTCGGATGATTTTTCGAGTATAAAATGACGATTATTTTACAGTTTATCAGGATTTCGAAGATTTTTAGATAATTTTATCTGGCAGCCCTGCCTGTGTCGAATGTTATGAGAGATTGATTGTTTTCTTTCGTACATAACATATGCGAATCAAGGCCGGGGCACAATGAATCCATCATACGTTATACTTCGCCTTTTTCAACCGACATTATCACAACGACGGAGAAGGTTGGCACAATGAGTACTTTATTGACGGAAGCATTTGAACAGCTTCAATAGGTTGATTCTCCATTTTATTTATTAAATTCAAACTTTTTTACTTATTTCGTTTATTTCTTTTGTTTAATTTTATTTTTGTTGCCACAAAACACATACCAAAAAAAAAAACAAAAAAAAAAAACAACCAATATCTGTCAAACTACGCCACGTACGTAAAAAGTTAAAAGTTGACCAGTTTTTGTACTTTGCGTTGACGGATACGTACTCAATGTAACAGCACTCATAAGAAACCATGTATTTCAACTTAGCTGTCAGTTGAAAAAGGTGAAGTTTAACGTATGACGGATTCATTGTGCCCCGGCCTTAATAAAGGTATAAAGAAAATGGCTATCCTAACGGATAGTAGAACTGGTTATCTTGCACTATCTAAAAGTAATAGTAACAACTACATTATAAGAAAGATCCATAAGATTATAAATAATTCTCAATTTGAGGAAATTTCATTACATTATATACCAGGTCATACTAATATTTTTGACAACGAGATAGCGGATAGGGCGGCAAAAGAATCCCTCTCTTATGGTATTATTTTACAATATTGTCTATCAACTAAATAGAAAATGGAGCCAGAATTATGAAACTCTTGGTACAGAAAAAGGACGTTAATACTTTGGTATATTCCCTCTTGTAAAGAGATCGAAACCATGGTTTAATAGTTTAACTAACTTAGAGCCCAGTAATATAAAACAAATTAACAGATTATCAAGTGGCCATTCTTTCGGAAAAACAACTCTGTTTAAAATGAAAATCGTTAATTCAGAAGGATGTGATCAACAACAACATTTTTTCTTTAATCTAGATCAAAAATTTCTTAATCGAGATCCGAAACATAAATATTTTCTTTGCTTTTTCTAGACTATTGGATTTGAAACGTCAATTTCTAGAAGCAGATATCAATCGAAGGCGTGAATATCTAAAAACTATACAAACCACAAGTATGAATTTGAATTTTTATGGAAAATATTTTTGTTAAATAATAATTAAAATAATAAAATCATTTCTCCAGATCCCGATGCATCTGCCGAACAACGTTTATATCTGCTACCTGATTTTTTATTAGCTTTTGCTATACCCATCTTGATCCACGATCCCAAATATACCGATCACGAGGATCGTACACAATTAAAACGGATGGAAAAATATTTACGTTTTATAATAGAACCCTTAATGGCTAAATCTGAGTCCTTTTCATATAGTTTCTATAAGAATTTAATTGAATTAATGAAAAATCATTATGTGGTAACGCCAAATGAAAATAATCAAACCTATAATTTGGTAAGTAAATCACTGAATAATTGCTCAACTTATGGAGGGCTGAATTGTATTCATGGGTATTTTTTTTATGTTTTAAAGAAAATGTGGGCTTGTTGTGATCTCGCTAATTATATTATTTGTTCCAAAATGGGACCTGTTGATTTAACGCCAAACAAAACGTTCAATGTACCCATTAAACTACCACCATTATATTTCCAAACTCCTCCCAGCGACATTGAAAGTGATTTTCTGCCAAATACAAAAATCTATATACCCTATGATACGTATTCTTTGATAACGATATTGGGCCCTGCTAAGAAAATAACCAATGCCTTGAAACCAACAACCAGTAGTGGCCAATCGACAATAAAATTAAACACCGAGAAGCGTCCAGTTTCCGATCATTTAACCTCGATAGATCAAAATTCATTGGTGAGCTGCAAAAACAAAAATTTCTTTTTGACATTGAAATAATATTTTTATCTGTTATGTTAACAGGAAAACGCTTCTTTGTTTGATGGTATTAAGGATGACTCCGGTGAACCCAGCGCCAAAAGAACTCGTACAAACGCGTTGCGCTCGGGTAAAACGTAAATATTTTTTTTTTTTGCAAACAATCATGCAGGAATTTTATTTATTATATGTATATGTAGTTTAAAATAAATAACATTCTTGAAAGATTCATTTTGACCATTTATAAATCCAACACACCCACGAACAAATTGGAAGAAAAAGGGAATTTTTGAATACAAAAAAAACTATACTTGTAAATTAGTAATATGTACTTGTTTTTAAGATTCTATGTTAATTTCTTTTATTATATTTTATTGATTCTTTAATTATGCATAGTAAAATGCAACAAACATAAAACTGAATTTGATTTGCCCTACAAATCAAAAATGATAATAAAAAACATCTAATTTTGTTTCAACTTTTCATTCGTATTAATTTGTACTTTTTAAACCGAAGAATTTTCTTAAATACATATGCCTTAAAAATAAAAAGTTATTTTTATAATAAACACTTTAATTTTGAACATTTATTAGATATCTATATTTCAATGATTCTACAGATAAGAAGAGAAACCCCCTTTTGTAAATTAGTGTTGAAAGGAATTTTTTCTGTTTTGCGTTAAATTTTTGTTTGTTTCTGAAATGTTCTCGTCATTTATTCATGTGTTTAAATTTGCAATTATAAGTTGTCTTTTATTCTCTATATAGTATACAGAAAAACTAACAAAGAATATATATATATATATATATATATATATATATATATATATATATATAAAAATTTTGTATATAAAATACGAAAATAATTTATGAAACTAAATTTTTAAAAATTGTTAACAAAAAATACAACAAATTTCTTGTAAGTTTTTTTTAGTTTTTATTTTTAATATAGTTTTATTGTAAACCTTTTTGTTTTTTGAAGAGTTTTTTACATACTTTTACCTAAGATTTAAATTAAATGCTAATATTTATAGATGGGTGGTAAAACATATAAAATTAAATTAATTTAAGGAAAACAAGTTTATTATCACCCATAAGAACATAATTTAAATAGTTTTACTAAAAAAAAGAATACCCCTCTGCATAAAAAAAATTAGAAGGAACATCTTATCACTGATCTGTATGTATATAAATAATATATGAACATATATATTTAAATACAAAGTAAAATAAATAAAAATATATTGTTTTTCAATAAAAAAAAAATAAAAAAATGTATTGAGCTCAAGTGTTATTTAAATCGAAAACTCACATAGCATAGGAGATTTATTGGCTTTTTTCTTATACATAATTCATAAATTTACCCATTGTCTAGTAAAAAATAGGATATTTCCACATTGGGAGAAAAATAAATTACCAAGCGGCAACACTGAAGGGCAATTTGAATTCATTAGCAGAGATAGAAACCACTAGTTGCACACATAACATTTTAAAGTAGACAGAGCGTAGTACACATCTGTCATTTCTTGTGTTGCCATTTTCAAAATGTGTGCAACGATGTTTTTTAGATGTTCATAAAATCTCAAGAAAAAATAGTAGTCAAAACTAAAAATATTTAAAATGTTTTCTGATAGCTTTTCTTTTCGATGACAGCTAAAATTAGTCGTAATTCAGAATATATACTAAAAAAACAGTTAAGTTGTTTCAGTTTCAATTCAACTTAGTTGAGTTTTAAACCGTAAAAGGGACAAAAATCTCAAGAAAAAATAGTACGGCCAAAATTAAAAATAATAAATAAATGATAAATAAAATAATGATAAAAAATAAATGGTTAAGTTGGGTCGTAAAATTGCCCACTCAACTTGGTTGAGTGGTGAATCATAGTAGCGGCATTATGTAATTATTTTCGTTTTAAGTAAAATTTTGTTAGTAGAAATTTGTAACGGTTTATGGCTGTATCGCATAGGTTATTGGTATTAAATAAAATAAAAAACTGCTGCAATGGAATTTTTTGTGTAAGACTGATTTCAGTTGTTTTTAATTTCTTTATTTATTTCCAATGGATAATATTTTATCTCATATTTACATTTAAAAAATCAATGACATCATATTTGTTTCAGAGTCTTCAAGTTTAAAATTACATATGCTGTGTACATATATATGTATTTGAAAATATTTGCTATATGTGTTTATCACTAGACCTTCTTAACAATCTGCACAACATCCTCGTCGTTTAGCACATGATCAATTCCAACTTTTTGGGGTTGATGCTTAACGGATGAACCCCATACTAAGGCACTGCACCAGATCATATAAATATATATTTAAGAATAATAAACACACAAACGTTTTAATAATTAAAAACTTACTATTTAAATTCTTTAGCTATAGAACGATGCAATTTGTTACAAAAATCTGAAATAGTTGTGCGTTCATTGTGCAACACAATAGGTGAACTATAGTCAGGTAGCTGACCTTTTGGTTTTGTATAGCTGTAAAGATATGAAAAACATTTATGTTTTTAATCTAGGTAAATTCTATATGCAAGATAATATATGTAAGTCCCTCGATAGTTTATTACTCACATTCGCACTAATTTCAAATAATCCCACATCATTTCCAGTAAATCATCAAAATTCCAACGATGATGAGCAGATATTGGTACACAATGTGGAATCTTATAAATTACGTCCAATTCTTCTATAGAAATTTGATCAATTTTATTCAACAAATAAATGCAGGGTATATAGATACGATTGCCTTCAATAACATCAATCAAATCATCACTAGTGGCATCATATCGCAGCGTTATATCAGCATTGTGTATTTTGTATTCCGATAAAATTGTCTTCACCAAATCAGAATCCAACTCAGACTGTGGTACCATCGAATTTAGATTAACACCACCCTTATCCTTGCGTTTGAAATAAATATTTGGCGGTTTCTTGTTCAGGCGAATTCCAAATCCTTCCAATTCATGTTCCAACAATTTTTTGTGGCCCAGTGGTTTAAGGCAATCGAGTACCATAAAAATCAAGTTGCAAGTACGAGCTACAGCAATAACTTGACGACCACGACCTTTACCATCTTTGGCACCTTCAATAATACCAGGCAAATCCAACAACTGAATTTTGGCTCCTTTGTATTTAATACAACCCGGAACAGTAGTAAGTGTCGTAAATTCATATGCAGCCACTTCAGAATAAACGCCCGCTAAATTGGACAATAAGGTAGATTTTCCTACTGAAGGAAAACCCACAAACCCTACGCGCGCATCTCCAGTCTTGGCAACTTCAAAACCTAAACATACATAGGAATCATAAGAAGTTAACATTTAGGCTACACTCTTAAAATAGGTGATTCCAGAATTATTTTACCTTGTTCACCTGCACCACCACCGCCACCTTTGGGAGAAATTAATTCTCTTCTTAGCTTGGCCAATTTTGCTTTCAGCAAACCCAAATGAGCCGATGTGGCTTTATTTTTTTGGGTGCGAGCCATCTATGCAGGTAACCCATTGAAACCAGCGGATAGGTAGAACCAATGCGCAAAATATAATCCAAAACAAGGTTAGATTTTTTGCAATTTTTCACTTGCAATTTAATTTCATATGTAGTACATACCTCGCCTTCAATGGCAGCAATTTTTTCTAGAATAGTACTCATCTTAAATTTCTAAGCTTGCTTTTATATATTATCTTTATTTTTTTTGTTATTTTTTTAAATAATTAAAGGAAACTTTGGTGCCCAAATAAAAAATAACTCGCGTGGACAAAAATTCATTCCACGGCACAACACAAAAAAGAATATTGACAATGGAATGTCAGAAAAGAAACACCATAAAATAGTATTGCCATATGTATTTTTTAGTATAGCCAATCACTTTATTACCGAACAAAAAAAGTTTAATTTTTAACCGACTTTTCTATTAGACTGTATTTTAATAGATATTTTTGTACATTTTTGTATTTTAATATATAATTAATTTTGCTCACTTAATAAAATTTTGGTTTGGTTTCAAATCAGTGAAATAATAAAATAATTTATAAATCATGAGTAAGTTGTATATAATTACACAATCGTGCTACCATACGATAATTTTTACAGCTAGCTCCGTTTTACATATACCGTTATAATTCATTTGGACCATTTTATAATCTACAAATATGTATCGCACAGGTATTTTAATTTTTATATATTAAAAGATTTTTTAATGTAAAAATCATTACATTTTCTTTTAGCTAAGCAAAATAAACCTCTAGCTCAAGTTTTACGCGATAAAAACTCGAGAAATAGATTTGTTAGCGAATTAACTAAAAATGAAGATCAAATTTTTAATCGCAGTTTGGACTCAGCTCAAACTGCTCTATTAGAACGGAAGCCCAACATGAAACAAACCAAGCTCTATATACGTCGCTCTTTAAAGCGACCACACGATCAACTGGACGATTCGTTTACAACTTCTGAACAAATGGAAACAAAAACTGAACTATTTATAATGCCATCGCCAAAAATGAAAGTATTGGAAAGTAGGGTTAAGTTGAATAATACCATTTATGCTAATATGGAAAGATTAGAAAAACCTTATTGCATCACTAAAGCTAATAAGAATCAATCTTCGACCGCAACCGATATAATGCAAAAAAATGGACGTAATATGTTAATGTTGGTGGGAAAAGTAGATTTCGTATTGAAAATTTCAAAGATGTATCCAAAAGTCAATATTTTATGGGATGTTTACGGTAATTTATAAAGTAGAACGATTATGGGATTAAAATGGAAGATATATACATAAAAAATATACACACATCATGCATATGATAGTATAGTTGAATATTGTTTAACTTGTTTTCTTTTAAATTTAGGAAAACTACAAAGAATATTCCCAGGAAAAAATCGTTATGAAAGTATTCTACTTGTGCGCAATATTGAAGGAGATGGTCCCATACTGCAGTGTATCTACTATGATTTTGATAATATTTTGGATTCTTACAGAAATGGTAAGTGTTGAAATATCTTTAATTATAATAATACTTAGTTTATATGCTCAGTATACTTTAAATACATATTTTCAGATTCGAATGTGCGTGTAGTTGGCCACATAAATGGTTGCAATCGTCTAAGGGCTTTTAAAATACAACACTTGGATAACTTAATTAAACAATCAAGTTTAATGCGCATACAAAATGTTAACTCATTTGTTTTATTGCAAAATCAAACATCCATTTGAGAATAGTTTTTATAAAGAAATATGCAAATATATTTTTATTTCAATTAGTAAATCATTAACTATCTAATATTTTGACTAATATACATAGATTGAGATTTAAAGTTTTAAATGAAATAATATAAATCAGATTTAGTAGTTCTTAAATATCATTAGTAAATGAAACTATAATACTTTGTACTTAAATTAAATAATGAAGGGATTTCATATAAATTTCACTTTATTTTTTTGTGAAGTATGTAAATAAAATAAAAATAAATTCTTTGCTTAGAAATACATATTTGTCATAGGAACATTAGACTTTTAGATACATGAGAATTCCTATGATGAGACCAACAGCTATTGCGGTTAAATACCCCAGGTGAATGCTGCTCCTTTGTTGGTAATAACTAGATACATGTACAAAGAGAAAAATATAAGCGCATATAATTTTAATATTTCAATAATTAAAAAGTAATATCCTTAATTGAATAAAAACTTACTACAACTTCTTACGGGGGGAAAATGGTGACGGTGGACTTACACCTGGTATATTGCTGTCTAAATAAACTAATGTATAGCCAAATATGGCTATAATTAAGCCACACATTAGTGGCTGAATAATACTCCTAATATTGTGCTCATTAGCCCAAAGTATGGCATCGTAATAACGAGTTTCAGCAAACTTCTTCAAATCAATTAAACTTTCTGAACTCGCATAGGGTACTGTGAAATAGAAGAAATGTGACTTTAAAAATATGTATGTATGTATGTATATTGTATTTAATTGAATTGTAATCTATGTGTTAAACTTAACGTTAAATTTCGAAAGATATGTAAAACTCATCAAACATTTAAAGGAAATATATTTCAAATATTGCTTTCCAGATTAAATTCCTGGAATCATGACCGCGATTTTGAAGATCAAGGCGATAATTAAAATGTTTTTATTATGTATTTTTTTCCTGTTTAGAACCTATGATAGGCTTGGTGTTTAGAGCTTATGATTTATTAATAGTTAAATTTTCTATAACCGAGTCATAATTCAAAGAAGAATTTACCGTTATTATAATAGAAAATAATGCTAATGCAAATACAAGATCACTGTAATTAAAAATAATAAATCAAATAACTTTAGAGACGAAGTATTTCTTTCATAAACTAAGCAAAGCAATTTTTGCATGCTTCAAACTTAATGTGGCGCACATTTTTCCTGTTAATAATTAAAAGGTAAGGAGACTAGACATTTTTTAACATTTTACGTTGGAATGAGATCATCAATGACTGCCAACAGTTCTGTAATTTTTTTCTTTATATTTTAAACAACGCACATATGTACATTCTCGTATGTATGTATACATACAAGCATTTCCAACAGTACGAGAAAAAAGTTTAAAATTAAAATCAAATAATTTTGTGGTAAATGTCCCTGAATAATCGAAAATTTGTATGCATGCACATACATATGTACATGTGTGTCTATCCCAGTCTATGCATTTTTGATTTTCTTATATTTGTTAAAACAAATTAGTTTTTCTTATACATACACACATATGCTCTAAATATAGAAAAAGAAAACAAATAGGTGGTACTTACTTGTGACAATAACCATTTTGTAAAGCACTATTATAATAACAAATAGCACTAGAAATGCAATTAAACGCTTATCCAGCAATACTCCCAAATTGTTTAGTTTGTTGGTCTTAAAATCGTCTGTATCAAATATATTTTCACCTTTCAATTTACCCGACAACTGATTATCGCGAACGTTAGAGTGCTGTTGGAGGGCATAACTCGCTTCTCGGCTACAATTGTTTATACTTTTCGAATTAGGCGAAGAGCAAGCTGTTATATGTATATTAAATGATGAAAAGTTAGAAGAGGAACTAACAATGAAATTTCTATTATCGCTAGCAGTAGCTTCAGCGTCAATGCAAGTGTTGTTGCTAGTAGCCGGTGGCGATGAAAACAATATCGATTCGTCTTGCATATTTATTGCCTTATTTCAAACACTTATTTCCTTAAATAAGGTTAACGCAGCAGCGATTGTTTTACACACCCACAAATAATTTTTTAAAAAGACAAAAAAAAAATGCAAATAAAAACAAACTATTTACACCAGTAAGATAAAAGTTTTTAGTATGACGTAGTGCAATGAATGAATAAAAAAAAATGTAAACATATTAATAGTGACGCAATGCATATCATGGTTGCACCAAGGGCTCAAGATAGAAGAGGATGCCATGTTGTTGAAAATTCGAATATATATGTCCCAATTTACACTACGCAAGTCTTATTGCTAAGCTGATTAGTTTGTTAGGAGATAGAGACGCGGGGGGGGGGGGAAGAAACGTTTCTGTTCCCCTCGTCTCTCTCTCCTACAAAAAAACTAAGCAGCTTAGCAATAAGACTTGCATAGTGTGATTTGGGACTATGCAATTGTTAAGTCTACAGTACACGGCATGTAAAAAACCACATGCCCATGTGGTTCTGGCGTAATTTTGACGTCATCACGATGCTACATTTGCTATATGCCGTGTACTAGCAACATATGTACATGTATATATTAACATGCTTAAAGACGAGCTGCCCCAGAAAATGTCTTCGATTCGGCTACATGTGCACATATGTATTTTGGAACAAAAATACTATAAAAATTTTACGGCATCTAGCTACTACTAGTAATTTTAGAAAATGCAACGAACATGCTGAAAATTCTCGTGACGTCATCGCTACATACATACACTTCTGTACTAAAGTCCTGCACAAGACTATTTATAAGACCTTTCAAGACGAGAGATTTTTTAAATGCTATACTACAGCGAAATTTCTAAACGAAACGCTACACTACACTGTTTTGCAAGACATTTGTTTCAGTTGCAAGGCGCATCCATACTAGGTGGCCGCAAGGGCTCAGATGACTATTTTCGCCGCTTGTAATTTGAATATACGTTGGATGTCAAAACACATTTTTCAGTACATTTTTCTGTCATTTCAAGTATAAATTTCTCAAAGCGAATTGAGCTGAGTATACCTTATATGAATTTGCCTTGTTTCAGTTGATTGTCTTGCCAACAGTGTTGTTTAGCGTTTCTTTTTGGAATATTTCGCTATAGTAATGCATTTGAAAAATCTCTCATGTCTTGAAAGGTCTTATAATTGGTCTTGTGCAGGAGTCTATTCTGTACGTTTAAATTTTTTTATTTAATTCAAATTATTTAGTACTTTTTCAAACAGTTCTTTGATTTAATTAAGCTTTTAATGCACCTGGGGATAGTTTTGACCAAACTCAAGCGGTAAGATTTTGAATATTTGCCCATTCCGCTTGGACTCGGAGCCAAAGATGTTCTTTGTTAAAGAATTTTAAACAATTTCAATGGATTTGAGTACTGGACCTTATGCTGGCTATTGCACTATGTGAAATTTTTGCTTTGAAAGCCAATTCTTAACGATTTTGGCTGTATGATTGTGATCTCCATCTTATTGATATACAAGTTCTCTTTCTGTGTGACCACTTTATTTCACTTTCAGATGGCATCAACTGAAATAGGCTCGAATCATTAAGCTTCCCTTCCAGCTCCATGTTGCATGGCTTTAGCACTATGAGAAAAAAATGCGATGGCACGTCTCAAGTTTTGCTAAAAGCACAAAAGGTGGAGTGTGAAAGAGGGTTATATGGCCAATAGAAAGACAATTAACCGTTTTCAGGCAAATTGTAAGAAGTACTACTGGCACCGCCCTTACGAAACTTTAAAATAGAACAAGTGGAAAAAAACATGAAACCATGTTTGTCGCAAACTAAGCCCATGTATTTCATAAAACCGGTTAATCGATTCCTGTGCAGAAACCCGTTTTCGAAACCGAGTACCACTGTAATCATTCACAATAGCTACAACAAAAATTATACAAGTGATAACAAAGATATCCGTCAAAGTGTAAAACAATAAAACAATGTAAAAATAAAAATCAATTATTTAATCATTGGCGAATAATTGATTTTAGTGGACTTTATTGTATTGTTTATATAAAAATCCACGTTAGCTTATGTCTATGGATGGTTTAATTCTGAAAAAGTTGAAAGACATTGATGAAACAACGTTTGTTGTGTATACTACTCCGCCTTTGCAAAAATTGCCATTAACGAAAGATAACAGCATCGAAATGGAGCAATTGTCGGGTGTTATGATTATTATTATAATTGGTGGCGGTGTATTGACATTCGTTATGTTGTTCATATTTGCCAAACGACAAATAATGCGATTTACTTTGAGGAGCAGAAGAGGGCCCCATGTACCAGTGGGCAACGATGCTAAAAAGGTAATACATACATACATATGTACCATTTTTTATAAACTTGGAACAATAAACAAAGATAATTTTTCTGTTTTGTTTACAGGCTTTAAGAAAAGAAATAGAACGTCGTTTGGATTGCATACAAAAAATTGCCCAGGAACCTAAACTATTATGGAATGATGATAAATATATCGTACAACGTGACAAGCCTCTGCCTCCATATTATTATCGCATGCAAGCTGTGGATGATATTAAAATTTTGGGTATTTATATGCATATTTCAAACTTAAAAAAAGAAAGTATCGATGTATGCAAATAATTTCTTTTAATAAAATTAGAACGTGAGATAGCAAAATACGAAGGATCCACACGACATCCCTATGATAATTTGAGGGCATTTCTTTTGACTACACTTTCATCATGTCTCACCGGAACTGGCCAACGTATGATTCATCAGTTTTGTGACATGTATGAACATGCAAGACATGATCCTAATGAATTCGGCAATGAGGAATATGAAGCATATCACCGGATTTTGTTGAAATTAGTAGAAGCGTGAGTTAATGTTATGGACTTTTAAAAATAAATTTAATATAAATTGTATTACAGTGCCAAACAATTAAAACCTTTTAACAACTCCCGCAAAAGCTCTCCAGCCCGTACAATGATCAAGCCAACTAAAATGCCTTCTCTGCTTGATCCCTCACGTCTGAAACCACCACCCGCGGCTTCTATTAGAGCAACAGGTGCCCAATTATCTTCTGCCGCTAGCGATTTGACTGCTGGCCATCAATCTAAAGTGAATTTGACTCTAGGCCTTCAAGGTCGAGATATTGATGGTTGTGAAATTGTTACTAATCCCTTGCATTTACAAACGCCAGCAGATCGTGATATCATCATAAGAAATCGCATAAAAACCCCAACATTAGATGATATAGTCAATGATCCTGACGTTGAGGAAATAACAGAAGGAGGTGATGATGAAATTACGAGCATTTCATCTGTTAAATTTAATGACAATTCTAGTGTAGCCAGAAATTTGAACAACAAATTTGAAACTTGTGATTAGATGGGCAATAATAAGTCAGAACTGTGAACAAAAAACATTAGACTGTGTTATAGGAAATCACATAAAGTATTGGACCTTATTGCGAGTGTCGTATTACGACTGCGATTACGACGATTGTGTACTAGACTAAAGAACATTGCAACATTTTTTCTTAAATCTAGTACAAAATCGTATTCGCAGTCGAAATACGACACTCGTAATGAGGCCAATTATCTACTGAAGGATTAAGAAATAATTTAAGTTGGCATTTCCTGTTTTGTGCCCTTTAAGCAACTACTTTCAGTTTTCACGGTACTTGAACTTTTTTTAATTAATTCGTAAAATGACCGCATTTGTGCCCTATGTGCGACCTTTTGAATTAAGTTAATAAAATCGTTACTTTTAAACACACCAGGGTAAAATTTTATGGTAATATGTATTTTTGTCAAATACATCGTAATCAGTCAGTTACGACATCTTGCATTTTAGGTGACGATATAATCCGGTAACTTATATACATAGATACTAATATCGCATCAGAACCGTCAATTATATCATATCCACGAAAATGTGCGCTTTTAAAATGCTCTCGTGGCTCCAGCTTTAAATAAGCAAATTTCATGTTCACCAGGGAAGTGACAATTTATTAGGAAGGAGTGAGTACTCAACCATTTGAAGTCATATAACTTTTTGAAAAAATTGTTAAAATACTCAAATTGAGTCTTTTGCTGTTGTTCCAAAAATTAAACCTAAGTTTTTATTTTCTGTGTAGATAAGTATGTATTTTACATTCATTCATTACATTACATATGTATGTATGTAGTTATATAAAAATAAATTATTAATCTGATTTATCTTCAACAGTTTGCATATACATAATTAAATCATATAAACGACAACAGTAACCATATTCGTTATCATACCAAGCGATCAATTTATGGAAAGTATCATTTAAAGAAATACTGGCTTTGGCATCAAACACCGACGATATGGAACAAGTGTTAAAATCAGAGGAAACTACATCATCTTCTGTGTAACCTAGAATACCCTTAAGAGGGCCGTCTGCTGCAGATTTTATTTCTTGCCTCAAAACTTCTTTTGTTGCTGGTTTCTTTAGACGTACTGTCAAATCAACCACTGAAACATTAGGGACTGGAACACGGAAAGCCATACCCCCAAATACGCCATTTAATTCAGGTATGACCTTACCAACAGATTTGGCTGCCCCCGTAGAAGCTGGTATTATATTTTGTAGTCCTCCCCTTCCACCGCGCCAATATTTTTCTTTTGCACCATCTACGGTAGTTTGAGTGGCTGTAACAGAATGACACGTAGTCATTAAACCTTCGATAATGCCAAATTTTTCATGTACTACTTTAGCTAGAGGAGCTAAACAATTGGTTGTACAAGAGGCATTCGATATCACATTCATATCTCTCTTATATTTATTTAAATTTACACCACACACAAACATGGGAGCATCTTTGGAGGGCGCCGTTATTATCACTTTATTCACGGAACCTTTTAAATGTTTTCCAGCCGTTTCAATAGTTAAAAACTTGCCGGTAGCTTCTACCACATAGTCAACCTCAACTTCAGACCAAGGTATCTTCTCGGGATCTTTTTCATTAAATACACGTATTTTTCTACCTTCCAGTATAAGATGTTTATCATCCGCGCATATGGAGTCATGAAGTCTTCCGTGGGTGGAATCATATTTTAAAAGATAAGCCATGTACTCCAAATTGACCATGGGGTCGTTTATAGCTAAGACACACGCGTCTTTTTTCAGGCAACGCCTCAAAAATAATCGACCAATGCGACCGAAACCATTTATTCCAATCCGGGGCATGTTTTATTTATAAGTTTACCTTTTTATTAAAGGAAAGCTTTCGAAAGATCCAGAGGAAGTGAACAAAGTGAACGAAAAAAATTGATTAAAATGTCTGTGCTATTAAATTTTATAGTATTTTTTAATTAACACCGCATTTCCACAAGTCAAGCAGGTGAAAAATTAGTGCTTCACATATAAATTTTCTACTCAAATCGTAAGTTAAAATATTGATTGATTTTTATCTTATAATAACAAATCCAGAGAATTATTTCTCTCTGTCCTAAATCCATTTTGATACTTTACCCTTAAATTTTAAGCCACAAAAAAAATTAAATGAAGATTATGTATATTTTTGGAAATTTTGAATTATGCATATTTATTTATTGTTGTCTCATAAGAATTCAAGTTTCTTAATCTAAAACAAAAAGTTTCTTAATCTAAACTAAAAAAGGAATTCGTTTAACACGAAATTGAAAGAATTATTTTCCTTGCAATTTTGACAAAAAATCCATTAAGAACTGATGTCGTGACGTTATTTCAAACATTGTCCTGTTGGGTAGTTTCTCAGCTATGCGCTGAAATAATTCTTCGCGATTCTGTGAACCTATTTTCATTTCAATAAGTATGATTTTATCTTCATCTCTTGTCCAGGCCGCATATAGAGGCAAGACTGTTTGTGAATTCGCATTCGAAACTGCTGATGCCGACGTCATTTCATCCGTAGCGGTAGTTAGTGATGTTACTATTTCTATTTTACATTCATCATCACTGGCTATCGCTACTGATGGTTGCTGTGGTGGTGGAGGAGTCTTAGAGTTATAAACATCTTCTTCATTCGAATCGGCTTCCATGCGCAAGCAAGGAAACGGACTGGGACTGAGAGTCGATTGTTCAGGGAGAAATTCTAAATCTTCTGTTTTTTCCACCTTAACATCTCCACATATTTGTACAGGGGCTACGGCTTCCGTTGACTGTAGCGAATTTTTAGTTTTTGCCACTATTTTCAAAATGTCTTTCGAGTCAATTAACTCCTCCCCACCACTTTCGTTTTGTTGTCCCTCCCCATATATAAGAGATTTTAAACGTTTGGCGCATTGTATGGCCGAATTAGTTTCATGTATTACTACCATTGGCTGTACAGCAGCAGCATTGTTAGTTCTCAAAGTTTTACTATTGTTGTTGTGGTTTAATGGAGATTTTGTTTTTTTACTAGGAGACTTTCTTTTTTCTTTCGCATTTACATGAGAAGAAGTAATTGAAACAGCTATAGGCGAAGGTAAGTTAAGATGTGTAGATGTTGTAGATGACATGGAGGTTTTGCGTGGTGATAATTTAGCTTCTTCGTGAAAATTGAAAGACAGCTTTTTACCACTGCCATGATGAGCATGAAAATTGTTCATTATATTGGGCGTACTCGAGGCATTGGCTGTATAACAGGTGGAACTGTAAACAGAGGGATTTAGTCTAGCAGCATGAGCTCTTAGACTGGCCTCATCGCACAATTCCACCGAAGAACAACTATCCTCTTCATCAGCCGTAGTGTCAATCACTAAAGCTTTCGACGAATCTTCCTCCTCAGATTTATCTTGATCGTCACTAGGAGGTGTCTCAATCAGATTTATATGTGTTGAAGTTAAATCCGCTGCTGCCTGCAAACGTTTCTCGCCATATTTTTTTATGCCGTGTGCACATCCATTTGAGAACGTTGACGAGCCAATACTGTCGTTAGTTTGATTTTTGTTGCGATATGAAGCTGCCATAAAAGACAATTTGGCGGGTAATAGCATTTTAGAGCCATAAAAAATGCGCCCATTAATGTACTACAAATAGTAAAAAATTATTTGAAATTCTATTAAACAAATAAAAAAATGCTTACTCTTAATTGGCAGCTTTGTTGCTGTTGTTGCTGTTGGGCATCAATTGTAGGTGAATCTATTAAATCAGTCAAGTTTTCTACATATTCTCCTGTACGATTGGATCGATGATCCTTAAGATTTATATACTCAGGCGTGGAAAATAATCTATAAAAGTTTTTGTTTATTATTATTATTATTATTTTTTACTATTCGTTGAAGAGAAATACCTTTCTGGCGGGGTATTCTGTGGGAATTGTTGCATAAACCAATCAATCAAAAATTGATTACCTTTCAGCAAGGGAACTATTTTTGTTTCTATTTTTTTCATCGTAACATCTGGATCTTCGGCCAAATCGTTGAGACAATTATATACTTTACGTATTTGAGCGGGTTGTTTATTAAAATAAATATTTAATTTGTTAATAAAAGTGCTCATATTATTTATCATGAAATGTTCAAAAAATTTTCCAATTTCCGACGCTTCGGAGGGCAGCAAAAACGTGAGAAATACCTGAGCCAGCTCGGGATGGTCGGGTAAAAAGAGTTTTTCTAGTTTCTAGGCATATACAGGAAGATATTTAATAGTAATTAATAAGAATTACAAAAATGTGCAGTTTATTCGACAAAGTTAAAAAGTTAAAAAACAGTTGATTCAATACAATTTATGAAATTTAGAATTAGATATATCAAACATTTTGGTGTTCTACTTACATAATATAATTCGGATACCTTGTCTTTTTTGGGATCAAACGATTTTAGTATTGTATTAAATTTTTTACAGTCTTCTGGTTTATTAGCAAGTTTAAAAGCTTCTTCAACTTTTTCATAGAAATTAAAAGCATAAACTAAAAGAGGAAAAATAGAAATGTTAACAATTAATAATTGTCTGTATGCTTTAGTTTTACTTACTAGCATCTTTACGATTTGTCTCTTCTGGTGTGTCCGGCAAGAGCATGTGCCGGAAATTTTCTTCCTGTCGATTTAACTTTCTCACCTGCCTAGCTGACGAAGGACTATTATCATCTTCTGTATTCGAGTTACTATTCCTTGTACGCTTTAAATTAGGACTATTATTCGACGAACTGGACATGGTGTTGCAATTTTTATTACAAATATTTTTTAAACCTTTCAAGAGGTAAGTATATAATTCTAAGGCTTTAAAACGACGATAAAAATATTGTATTAAATAATAGTCCCTATATTTGAAAGCTATTTGATCCAAATACAAGGAATATGTTGTAATTAATTCCTCACAACGTCGTTTTAAATAACGTTTCTCACGGTAAGCCGAAGCCTTTTGTTGTATTTTTCTGTGAAGTTTAAAGGGTTTGCAAACTTTTCTAAATGACCTTAACTTGTTATTTTTAATTATAGCGCACGGATTAATAATATAATTTTTTTTAGAAGCACTGCATTTTGGGAGGTTTGTCTCTTCTTGTGTTATATCAACTGCTGGCTGCAAAGTTTTAGTCTTCCAATCGAAGTTGTATGTGATAACTGGACTCCCGATATTTGTTGTTGTATTATTCAAGTTATTTTGACTCGAATCAATACTACTATTTATTGTGGAATCCGGTAGATTGCTACTATTTGTGTTCAAGTTGACTAATTTTGCAACCAGAGCTTCATTCATTGAATTTTGGTTAAGAGCAGTAGAAGCTGCGTTCCGATACAAATTGTTTGGAGAATATTTAACGTTATATGAATTGCCAGGTAGTGTATTATTTGATGTGGTTGAAATTTCTAATCCGTTGCCATAAACATAATTAACATTTATGGTCAATGATTGGGGTAGCTTTCTTTTAGAAAGTGTCTTGGGTTGTAATAAATTTGCACGTTTTTCAGCTAAAGCATTATTTGATTCAGCATGTGAGATTAGTGTATCACTTGATTCGGCAGGATCATAGAAAAGATTGGGCATAGAAAGATCCTGGCTAACAATTTCTTGTACAAATTCTGCGTACGAGTTTTTAAAGGCTTCCGACGCTTTCACTGAAGATCTTTTGCGCACTTTTTTGATTGCCTTTGGTTTAGGCAGTTCGTTTTTCTGAAATTTTATGAAATAAACTCAATATTTTATAAACGTAAAGCATTACTAACTTAAACCAGGAGAATAACAAACAATTTTGACTAAATTCTGAACGTCAAAACAAGACATCTCTGTTACGATAATTAACCCTAGCTCTGGCACTATTTACATATGTAAATATATCAATAAAGAAAATTTATTTGACATATTGTCAGAAGTGTACATAAAATAATTGAAATTTATTTGCTGGTAGTTTAGCATGTCTATATACGTATTTCATTGGCGCTTGAACCAAATCATCAGTAGACCTCAACCACAACTTTTAAACAGTCACAAACCTCTTACTTTATGCATAGACTTTCAAAAACCAAAGTTCAATTAATGTTTTATTTTTCATTTAGCCTTGAAAATACTTTTATTGTTATCCAATGGATTTCTAATTGTATAAGGATGTAGAAAAATAAAATGAGTTCACCTGGATATAAATTATTTGCTGGGTTTTGTATCAGTTTCAAAGCCTACTAAGCTTATTTTTTCTTTTGTGATTTTCAAAAGTATTATTATTTTATGAATTCTCGTATGTGACATTTTCCTTATGTGACATTTTAACCACCGCGAATTCCAACTGGAGCATAATACACTATAATAAAGCTAAATTTTCTTAAGTCTCCTTAATCTAATATTACATATGTATTGCCGCAGATATATTCGATTCCATTCTTCGTTGGAAAATATAATTTGACCTTTTAAATTTGTACTCTTTTCAAAATCATTTGCTTGCGCATTTGCTCCCCTAATTGTTGAAGAAACAAACGACGAGAAATATTTTGAATTTTCGTTCGCTAACGAGTGCCGTAATTTGACCTGTGGACTTTTTTGTGAAGATCATATGCATATATCGAGCCATAACCGATAAAACAGCTTAAAAGACACATTTTTTGGACTTCGAAAATTATGTCGCTTAAGAAATTTAGCGGTTATGGCACGATATGCACCAAGTGCCCATTCCTCTAGCATATTATAGAAAAGAGCGAATGGCCAGCAATTTGTCTTGTGTTTCGTGGATTACGAGTATAGTCCAAGTATTTGGTCCATTACATTAACATGTTCGTTTGTTCGATAATAAAATAATTGTGTCGTCACGTGACATCATATTTTCACCGTAGCCTATTGTGATCGAATGCTCTGCTCATTGTGAAAAGCGTTTCAACTCTGTGGGCAAATATGGTTTATTTGTATTCATTGTTCCAACTATGGTCAATTTCCAACTTGTTAGTGTTTTGCCTAGTGTGAAGCTTATAAAAAAATTGTCGCTAGTGATATTCCGTCTAGTATTTTAATATAGTTTTATTAAGTCATTAGCTACTTTTACTCCTTGATTTGTAATTGACTCTCACTCATACTAAAATTTGTATACCAAAGTTAACGCATGCTCACGTGATTGCACGATCACGTGTGAGCATATATGATTCACGCAATTCATTAGAACATCGAAAACAAAACATATGAAAGTATATGTATTTACAAATGTAAATAGTGCCAGCATTAGTAGAAAAAGATTGGTGCCAGAGCTAGGGTTAAAGAATAAGCAAAATTTAATGTCAACTTTCTAAGTAAAATCAATCACAATAGTTCCACTTGGTAAAATAATAAAATTGTTTACTAAGCTAAATAGGAAGATATTAAATAAAATATTTTACTTTTTGAATTAAGTTATTTGTTTATAAAAAAGGTGGTTTAATTATTTTTGAAGTTTTTTGTATTTCATTAATATGACAGTATCTAAATTAATTAACCTGACCACGTCACCATTTTTCTTTTTTAGGTTTGCCAGCAAGTCATTAGCTACAACTCCTCGCACCATGTCGAAAGTTACCTTTAAAATCACTTTAACATCGGATCCAAAATTACCTTTCAAAGTTCTAAGCGTTCCTGAAGCAACGCCATTTACAGCTGTGCTCAAATTTGCAGCTGAAGAGTTTAAAGTACCCGCGGCTACTAGTGCTATTATTACCGACGATGGTATTGGCATTAGTCCCCAACAGACCGCTGGCAATGTATTTTTGAAACACGGGTCTGAATTGCGTTTAATTCCTAGAGATCGTGTTGGACATTAAGCAAAGTATTCGCATTTTCGATCATTTAGCAATTGTTCTTTCTCTTATAGGTATATGTTAAATATTTTTCCTTATTAAACATGTCTTTCTAAAACTACATAGACTATGTATGTATGTATGTAAAATATAAAATAAAAGTAAAACACGTCTATTTTTACAAGTCTAAATTGTACAACAGATTGTTATGGTATTAAAACACATCGCGATATTAGTAAAATTTTAAAATGGCAACTTATTTACATTTTATATAATTCAATAGATTTTGAATTTAAGAAACCTCAAGTTCAGTGTTAGTTACATAATATAACCATCGCCTACACTTTTCAGTTTAAGTCAGAACATTTTTTAAAAAATATATACATATGTACGTACATATTTACATGCACTTACCTTTTGCAGATATGTTTGAAAAACTACTGGCAATTCTGGTATGCGGTCTTTGGGCGGCAATACCACATTATTATTAAAAGTCCAAATGGGATCATGATCTACTGGTGGAGCTCTATTATGCTCAAAAAAGTACTAAAAATAGATGCAAATAGTAAGTAGATTTAGTTTGATAGGTAATAAAGTTTTAAAAAACTTAAAATTGTTTTTAAATGGTATATTTGGAGTTATTAACAATTTGTATTTCGTTAAGTGATTATATAAAGTTTTTGTATACAATCGCATAAAATTTTAAACATACATAATTTCAATTACGAAAACTTTATAGTAATTAATTTTATTGTTATTGCTGAACCAATTATACATATTTCTTTAATTACTAGACAGTGTATGATTTTTTACACAGTAATTATTCAATTATGAAACCATCTTGCATTTTACAATTTAAAATTTTATGGTATTTCAGAAAAAATTTAAACAAAATAGTTTTTTCTGGGCAAGAAGAAATTGAAGTTCTTGTATTTAAATATGAATATTTAGATTATTACCTTGATTGGATTATAGTAGTCGACTCTTTTTAAGTGCAATATATGATCCCAAATACGTCTATAGCGCTTGCCACAAACAGTGTCTTTAGCCAATCTTTTACATGCCACTCTTAAGGGTGTAGTCTTTGATATTTTTTCTTTTCTTTCATATATAATCTGTAAATGTTTTTCCAACCCCATAGCAATTAAATAAGCTTCGACCGGCGAGAAAATTGGTATTGTTGGTTTGGCTGAAAAGGGCATTCTGGGCAAATATTGCGGATAGATAAAAACCGGCGAGTTCAGGTAACAATCTAATATGCGCGGATGGAATCGGGGAGCTTGACGGCTTTGATTGCTAAACACAAGGCAATATATTGAAATAAACAATTATATTTTATTAAAATAATATTCTCACTTACATAGCATAATTTTCATGATATAAAAAGTTCATTAGTTCGGTATTTTCTGGAGTGTCTTGGTCTAATTCATTTTGCCAATTGTGCATAAGATCTATAGCTGGTTTTAAGTTCCACACTCGGAAATTTGAATTCTCTTTGGATTTTTCTTGTAGATCTAATAAAAGCTCTTTGGATTTAGGGGCCAATTTCCACAGTTCCGGGTGGCAATAGGTTTGCACAAAAGTTTGTGTTAATTGTTGTACATGAATTCTCAACTGCTGTTGCATCAAATCATATTGATATTGTGTAAAACCCGTATTAGCATTCTGAAGACTATGGTCCGCACTTTCTGTTGTAGTACTGGAAATTTTGTTATCTTGAGCATGTTGTAAAGTTTTAAATTTATCTATATATTCAGCGATTATATGACGCTTTATAGATATATAGTTATTAGTGTTCCTTATTTCATGTAGTTTTCCATTATGTAAGGTGTTTGCTGGCGAGGAATTGGTAATTGTCTTAGAATTTTCGTTGGCTTGTAAGGCAGAAGTTGAGTTTCCAACATTTTCGGTACTATCTACGACTTTGGCTAGTCGAAAACAATTGGGTTGACCTGGTATAGGTACCGCAATTAATTCTAATTGAGAGCTTAATGTGCTTGCAGGTATTACAATTGTCTTGTTGTCAGGATTGTTTGTATTATTATTTGATTGGGCTATGGGTATCAATGTTGTATTATCCCAGTTCTCGCTGTTATATTCACTATAGTCATTAGTGCGTTTATTGTGCGAGGATGGTGTTGACATAAAATCGGGTTGAAATGTGTAGTCATTTTGATTATTTGTTGACGTTATTTGATTACATGCATTATGTATTCCAGGAATTTGTTGACTGACTACTTTATTTGCTGCATTTCCTACCTGTCGACCTACATCTAAATTACTGTTTAATCTATCCGGTGAAGTATGGGGTGTATTAAGTTTATCATCTTGACAGCTAAGCAAAAATTTACGTGGCGTCTCTAAGTCTATACTGTCCATGGACAAACCTTCACCCATTAAACCGTCATAGAGTTCAGCAACTAGTTCGGTTAACTCCTTTTTCGATATATTGACATCTCTTAGTTCCTCAGCATCAACTTAAAAAAAAAACAGCCGTGCGTTCCACACGATTAGATTAAAAAGATAAAAATTCGATTGAAATATCTTAATAATTATGGTAATAATAATATAAGAGGAATAATTTCCTAATGGGACCCAAGTTCAGTATATTCAATTCTTATTATAGAATGAAATATTTTATTTAATGTGCTTGCCCAAAGGCAAGAAAAGTAAAATTAAATTTTGGTGAATCACATTAATTAATAAAATATTCCATTCTACATATCGCACACTAAATCATAAACAGTCAACACTCAAAATTATCAAAGTAGTTTTGTTTTTTTTTTTATAAACAAATCTCTAACGACCGCAACAATTTCTTTTGCAACATAGTCTTCTTGAATAATATAAAATATCGCTATGCTTGCTATTATGTTACATACTTGCGTCATTTGTTCAGTATCAACAGTTGTTCGCATTTGAAATTTTTTGAGTTGTGACTGTATGATTTAGTGTGCGATATGTATAAGAATTGAAAATTAATCAATTGATTGAAATTCATTATTTGTTCATTAATAATTATCACATGTAATTTGGCTTAAAAAAAAGCAATACGAACCTTAGCCCGTTCAAATCACAAATATTGAAATTCATTATAGTTCAGTTATTTATTTAAAACATACTTTGGAAAGTGCATTTGTAAAATATGGCTAAAAAAAATTGGGCGGGGGGGGGGGGGGTAACTAAGATGTTATTCAGCTCCGATATGCTTTATTTATATTTTTCTTATTGTTACACTATTTTATAAAAACAATCACTTGTTTAATAAATGACATTGGTAAAAAATATAATCCTCAAACTGTTCATGAGTGCAGGATGTTAATAAACTCGTTCGTAGTATTTTTTGTAACGGGAACAAACGTATAACACTTGAAGGGGAAGGTATACAGGTATTATAGCGGAAAAACATTCGCTTAATGGTGGGATATTTGTGCAATGATGTTAATGCGATGTCGTTATCAGCCAGATAATTATCAATTTCCAGTTTTAAGGAAATTGGAGCCATATACTCCTCCGCAACTATTTATAATAGAAAGAAATTATCAAATGTGTTCATGTTCTTTTTTATACATTATAACTTACTATTTTCAGTATTGTCACCAAAATCGAAAAAGTTTGTAAGAGGTGTTGTAGTTAAAATGCAATGTTCGGGCTTAATTAACATTATATTAGCGTCAGCTTGCTCAGCATCATCTACATGATAGTCTTTGCCATATTTAAGTAACAAGTTTCTGGCTTCAAAATTAATACTTGATATTGAATCCTGCAAGCCTGTTAAAAATCTTGTCTTTACTGGCGGATATGTTATGGCTGCTAAAATAGCTTCCGATTTTGCATCATTTAGTTCGTAATATAATTGGAATTCCGTTAAGAGTTGATCTTTCAATTTTATTAAGGGCTCTTGTAAATGTTTTAATTTTTTACTATTATGCAATCTAGTCAATTTCCATTTGAGAGTAACTAAAGTAGGTAAAAAACAACCGTACAAATGATTTTGCGGCATATCTAAAAATTCAAAGGCCGCATATAATGGTTCAAATACATCGACCAATTCTTCTAAGTATTCAAGTTCAGAATCAGAAAAATTTGGACTTTTTAAAAAAACGCATATATGTGGTAGTTGATTCTTATTTAAATGTAATTGTTTTAGAGACTTATAGAGGGAGCTGAAGCAGAATAAATTGGGGGGAGTTATTGGATCACTTAAAATATTTGCAAAATACTCTTTAAAACGTTTTCTAAGACAATCCTTCCAAATAAGAGAACATCTATAAATAAATGAAAAAATGCTTAGAAATTATTAATACATATGTTATATAACTTACTTTTCCATACAAGTTCGATGTAAATCAATTGTTTTGAAACCAAGATGGCTAGTAAATCTGCTGCCCCATATTTTATTTAGTCTTAATATATCTAGCTGTGAGACTTTTATTTCATCTTCCTTATTGATATTTAACAACTCTAGGTTTCCTTCCATTTGTTTCAATAAAAAATCATCTTCATTTTGCACCGTATAATCAAAACATAAGGTTTCACTGTTGACGCCAAATTCTACAAAATTCCTGGTATAATTTTGTATATTTTCCGTTACTGTTTTAACTATATATTCCTTTTGGAGTCCATAACGCAACATGACATCATTAAGCAACGTTTGTAACAAGTTACTTTCTGAAATTGAGCTACGGCTGCAGGCAAGTACAGCAGTTTGTCTTTGATATTGTTCATTGATCCAATGACCTGATACAGCTATATATTTACATTTTCCAAGAGTCCAGGCGTCCCATGTAAGACATATTTTTTGTTCACTACTACTAAACATGTTAGCTATTTGCAGTTGTTTATATTTACAATAATCTTTGATCATTTCTTCATACTGAGATGATGTTTTCAATGATGTGGAATAATCCAGAAATTCAAAGAGTTTACGAAAATTTGTATCATCAATTAAACTTATAGGTTGGTTAGTAGCTATTATAAATTGCAAAACGTTATGATGGAATAACTCTTGATTTTCTTGGTGTTGTAAGATATTGCTTCCTACCGGAACATTAGAGGGATAGGGACTTGTTCGCTGGCTAAATCTTTTACTTGTTGTCCATGTCCCCGCTGCTTGTTTTTCCTTAAGAAAATCTTTATATACTTCAGGATGGCGAGCTTTTAAGTGGGTTATAAAGTTGGAACTTATTTTAAGGGATCCCCTTATCTGAACGCCACAAGTGTGACAGGTAGTTATTATACCCGCCATTTGATCAGTCTAAAAAATTTTACATATGAAAAATGTTAACGTAAAATTTAGGACTTACTGTGCGCTCAATATAGAAGTATTTTCCGGAACAAAACAGTATTCTTTTGCCCAGCCTTAAGTAGACCGGAATGTTATCACCATTTAAATTCTTTATGGTAGTTAACTCTCCTGACGATTCCTTTAACTGATTGATGTCATTTTTCTCCTCATCTTTGTAATCTTGGTAATAACTTCTCAGAAAAGAATAATTAATATTAGCAGCTTACGTTATGTACACATACATATTTTCTGTAATACTTACGAATTATCATTACACTCGTTTTTTACTAGGAATTCTTCTTGCGTAGACATTCTAGCTTACAAAAGCTATTTAATTCTTTTTCTTTCAATACAAGTTGTTAACTTTATTTTAATTTCACTCTAATTTGTTTTCTTAATAAAGGTCCCAAAATTTTTCTCTTAATTAAGAACTATTGTGAATTCATGCTTCAAAAATATAAACAGAAATTCTAGGGATGCCAGCTCTTTAAAAACACTAAAACTTTTTTAATTTATCTCTTTAAAAAATTTTTAAATCATTTTATTTAACGTTAGTGTATTTTAGAATAAAATTTGCGACATGCTTTTACTTCCCTGAACAATTTTGTCTTTATCATGATTATCTGATTCATTGGTATGCATCATTGTGAATGATTTGTTTTGCATGTATGGTTTAGCACAAGGCCTATTTATCAGGTCAACGCAATCGTCCTGGGGGTCTGCTGTGTACTTCGAAACGAAGGAAATTGCTTTAGAATTTTTATGCTTATAACATGTAAATCCGAAAGCATTTTCTTTCGTTCCGAATTAAAGACTAGACCACCTGATGATATTCTGTGTTTTCGTGTTTTAACTGTCAAAAGCTGTTTGCACATACACTTTAGTTCATGTTTGTGTGTTTCTGACAACTAAAACACAAAGTTGTTTTTTGTGTTGCTGTGTTTTTGCAGAGTTGCATAGACCTAATAAATAGGCCTTGGTTTAGCATGCAAGCAATGAACATACATATGTATGTATGTAAAGGGTCCGCTATCTAACGTTTTTTTTCAACTGTCGCATTTGGGGCACAGAAAACCCGCACGCATACCACAAAACATACAGAAGTGTCACGAGACGGAAGATACGGGTATTTTTGAGTTTGTCTCGTTTTCCCTCAAATTTTGTCGTCGGTTTTGTTTTGCTACGTCTTTCTAGTGCAATACATTTTTATTAGCTGTGTTAATTGGTAAGTAGTAATACACTACAGTATCAAATACACTATGCTTTTCTCTTTCTTCCATGAATTTTAACAAAAACCTGATTGGAGCTTTTTTACCTGTCACTTTCTTCACTTCTGTGTATTCTGTGCGCATACATTGAAAAGCCGACGCACCCAAAACGAGTCACATTTTGGTGCGGATTTTGGTCCAGAGGCATAATTTCGGAAATGAGCAAGCAGTGGCCGTTACAATGGCGATCGTTATCGGGCCATGTTGAACGAATTTTTGTTCACAAAAATTGAAGAGGAGGATATTGGCAACATTTGGTTTCAACAGGACGGCGCTACGTGCCACACAGCCGAAGCTTCTTTTATAGCATTTTCAAAAAAAAGTTATCTGACGGACCCTTTACATTGAAAAACTTTTCAATGAGGTATCACACACGGGAGAAATTTTTATGCCGCAAAATTTTTGTTCTTTGTAGAACACACGAGACTAATTTATCTGGCATAAAAATGTATACGTGCACACTGATTTGTGTGCATTAGTGTTTTTTGTATTCTTTTAACATTTGCTGTTTTTTAAGTTGTGTGTGTATTGGTTTTGTGCCGATGATGCGGGGTTGTAGCTGGTTGAAAAGTTATGCCAAACACAATACCACTCTCTTTGCCTCTCTCACCAACAAACTGGCATGTTATGCCAGCATAATTGTTCTCGTGTGTGATAGGTGAATTAACCCTTAAACAATGGATTTACTACTATCAGTTCAAACATACCTGGCACTTTTTCAGCTGCCACATATTCCGGGTCATTAATCAGATCATCATCGTCTGCTATTAAACTGCTATCTATGATATGAGACAAATGAGATGTGAATATTATAAGTTTAAGATTGATACTGTACTTAATGGTTTGGTAAAATCGTTAAGAAATTGCATCCAATCTTCATCTACGACGTGCATGTCCGATGTGTCCAAAGGTTCTTCTACATCGGGCGGAACAAATTCTGACTGCAAATCTTCTATAGTTGTTTGTTGCAGACATAACTTGGATCTTGTTCTAGCGGCTATTCGCAATTCTTCTGATAATTCTTGGACTTTCTTAGAAAAAGGCACTTTAAAACAACCATCATGTGGTATTTTGCTTGGAGAATCATCAACCTGGCCGACCGGTGTTTGTGGCGTACGGGGATTCGATTCTAAATCTGACGCTGTGGCATTGGGTTCATCATCAGACTGAAATACAAGAATATTTTACCACTTTTTATATGTTTCAAAAAATACATGTTTGGATATAAATACCACAAAGTCTTCTTCTTTAAAAACATATTCCTCATCTTCTTCATCTGAATGTAAATCGTCTTTAATTAACGCGGCAATTTCTGGTTCTGGCGGTTGGTCATTTAATGAAGCAAGTTTTATTATTGGTGTCTGTTTAAGTTCTCGGGCTTTTGCTCTTGTGAGTTTTGGTACTGAAGGCGTTTCAATTATTATTGTAGTCGTTTCTTCCTCATTGGCTTGTTTCTCTTTCGCCAATTCATCTTCGGCTTTAAGTGTAACCAAGGCTAATATATGTTCGTTTTTAACAAATTTCTAAAAAAGAACAAGTTTAACTTTAAACAAACAGAGAACAGAAACGTTTACAAAAGCTATGCGTTACATGAAGTAATTTCATCATTTCATCGTGGGTCAGCGAGTTTTTACGAGCAACTTTACGTAGTTTAGTTTCCAAGGCTGCAGCATCCCTAAGGTCACAATCTTCAAACTCTGATTCCAAATCACTAAAGCGTACTAAATCGCAGCGTTTCCTAAAAGAAAACAAATCACATTTGTACATGCATGCACATCTTTATCTTCTAGCAATTAATGCATTTTTGCTAGAAAACATTAAAGGCTTAATACACTAAACACAAGAGTGGAAAGTGGTCATGATATTGATAATCTTAGTTAGAATAATACATTAAAAACAAGAGGGCACTTAACTTACCTCTTGCGAGTTTTCACTGATCCATTGCTGCTACCACTTTGGTTAAGTGTGGTATTAGAGTCTGCAGCACCGCTGCTGTTGGTATTATCGCATTGCGATGCAGCCAAGGAGTTCTTATCACAATTTCTTTTTCCTACAGATTGCGGCATTTTTGCAATAAGTAAATTTATTATTTTTAGCTCTCTAAACTATACTAAGCAAATTGATATTCCTTTTATAGTTTTACTCAAATCCTTTGACCTTTTACCAGCTCAATTTCTTTTGTAAACAATGCATATTGCAATGTTTTGACAGATTAATTTACAATAGTTAAGACGCAGTAGGCCGATTTTACACTACTCTGACACGTATCTATCGTGAATGAAGAAATATATTTGAGTGTCAAATGTACGGTTGCCAGATGTAACGATTTCGACGATTTTTGGAGACAAAATTAGCAAAATGACGATTTGACGATTTTTTCCTTAAAATCGACGATTTTTCAATAGTCTAAAAAGGGCAATGAAAAATCTGCTGTTAGAATTCATATATACATAACAATAAAATATTTAAGTGTAGTTTTGCAGACTCTTTCTTAATAATTTATTGTTTAATTAAAAAAAATTTATTTGTTGGTGCATAAATAATAATAGAAAATTGCCATATATTATTTATGAATATTTATGAATTTGAAATTCATTTTAGGAAAATTTTGAATGGAAAATTTTAAATTAAATAAAGGGTCCGCGATCTAACGTTTTTTTTAAAATAGTGCTTATTTCGTGAATGGTAACACTTAGCTCATGTCTGATTTGACAGATAATTAGTTTTATCCTTCCGCTGAACGAGCCAACTGACCATCCAATGCGTTTTCGCTTCGCTAAGTGAGCCTGCGATCGACTTACAGAAGATGCCGATTTTGCAAAAAAAAAAAAAATATCATCTTTTCAGATGAAGCTCATTTTGATCTTGGCGGGTATGTTAACAAGCAAAATTGTCGCATTTGGGGCACAGAAAACCCGCACGCATACATTGAAAAGCCGATGCACCCAAAACGAGTCACTGTTTGGTGCGGATTTTGGTCCAGAGGCATAATTGGGCCATTTTTATTTCGAAAATGAGCAAGGAGTGGCCGTTACAGTCAATGGCGCTCGTTATCCGGCCATGTTGAATGAATTTTTGTTCACAAAATTGAAGAGGAGGATATTGGCAACATTTGGTTTCAACAGGACGGCGCTACGCGCCACACAGCCGAAGCTTCAGTAGTTTTTTTTATAGCATTTTCAAAAAAAAAGTTATCTGGTGGACCCTATACATTTCAAATTCGTTTAAAATTTTATAAATATGGCGGGTAATGTTTTACCTTCTCCTGTAAAGTTGCAATTATTTGCGTTAGGGCCTTTCCATTTGAGACCAACGATATATTGACCTGTGTAAGTTGATATCCTATCAAAAATTTCGGTCATCAAAAGTACTGATACCAAAACTTGGACCTGCTAACTTAGGAATATTTTTCATAAGTTTTCCACTAGGCTAACAAAGTTATAAATGAACATGAAATGTTTTGTTTTGTTGTCTAATAAAATTTATAAAATAAAACATATGTATTACATTATACATCAAGGCGAATTTACATAAGGTGATCTTAATTCGCCAGCTGACATAAATTCCCTGCTGTCAAATGAACCAAAACGTTAAGAAATATTTTGACAGCAGGAAATTTTACACAAACAAATATACAAGGCGAATACGCAGAGTTGCAAATCAAGACCACCTTACATCAATTCGCCTTGTTATACATGTTTAAAAAGGAAATTTTAATTTGTCCGATTTTTCTGACGACTTTTTGAGTATGAAATGACGACTATTTTATATTTTATCGGGATTTCGACGATTTTTCCATCATTTTATCTGGCATCCCTGGTCAAAGGGGTGGTTATTTTTTTTATCCGGCTTTAATTAAAACAAAAAGCAAAAAATTTTTTCTATAGAAATATTTGTTAATTTCACAAAAAAAGGTTATACAAATAATATACAAAATATATATTTTTGTTTTACTTATAATTTTTCTTGATTGTAGTTGGTGGACACATTTTACAGACGGCATTTGTTGCGATGACTTATTCAGAAGCTGATGTAGTGCTTTTCAGCATATTGGGTTTATGCATTTTAGAAAATTTGTTTGAAATTTATTTATCCTTACGCCAGGTGAGATACTTTTATATATTTATTAAAATATTTATTTATTTAAAAGTATTTTGTAAATAAATTTATCTTTTTATCGGTAATTGGTTTATATTTTTCTTGAATGTGAGGTTAATTTTTAACATGGTCCAATATAATTACATATGAACATATTTATATTAAATAATTTGGATTCTTTTAATATTTTGTGCGTGGCTTAAATCGAAACGTGTTTTAAAATTTGGCAAATATTTATCAATTCCACCTTTAATATAATACAATTGCAAACACTATTTTCAGGTAAAAGTTTACAAAAATGCAAAAGAAGTACCTCTTGAGCTTAAGGAACACATGAACGACGAGACCTTTCATAAAGCCCGAGTTTATGGCTTGGACAAAGAACAATTTGGCATTTTCAAGGATCTCTTGATGGATGTTTTAATCGTTCCCTTAGAATTATACTTTGGTCTCATAGCAGTATTTTGGCAAAAAGCAGCGCAAGTGGTGCATAAATTGAATTTAAATGCAGAGAATGAAATAATAGTTTCATGTTTCTTTGTCATCATTTTAAGTCTGTTCGGATACGTTAAGGATATACCTTTTAAGATTTATAGTACTTTTGTATTAGAACAAAAGCATGGTTTCAATAAGCAGACGCCCGGTTTCTTTATATGGGATCAAATCAAGGGTTTATTGGTTAGCAATATTTTATCGGTATTATTGTCGGCTGCTGTCGTCTTCATAGTACAGTGGGGAGGTAAACACTTCTTCCTTTATTTATGGGCGTTTGCTGGCATTGTATCCCTGGTGCTGTTGACTATTTATCCCATTTTTATTGCTCCACTATTCGACAAATATACACCCTTGGAAGAGGGAGAGTTAAGAACATCTATAGAAAACTTGGCAGCTTCTTTGAAATTTCCTCTCACTAAATTGTATGTAGTTGAAGGTTCTAAACGTTCTTCGCACAGCAATGCGTATTTCTACGGTCTCTGGAATTCTAAACGTATTGTGTTGTTTGATACACTGTTACTGAACAAAGGCAAACAGTATGATACCGACATCAAAGAGGAGGACAAGGGCAAAGGCTGTACTAATGAAGAAGTGTTGGCTGTTTTGGGTCATGAGTTGGGTCACTGGAAATTGGGTCATGTTACAAAGAATATCATCCTAATGCAAGTGAACTTGCTGCTTATATTCTTCGTCTTCAATTACTGTTTTCAATATGCTCCGTTCTATGAAGCTGTTGGATTCGCTCCTGGTGTACGGCCCATTTTAGTGGGGCTTTTTATTGTACTTACTTATGTAATGGCGCCCTACAATGCCATACTTGGATATGCCATGACCATGCTGTCCAGACGTTTTGAATATCAAGCCGACGAATTCGCACAAAAGTTAGGCTTCACCGAACAACTGCAGAAAGCCTTAATCAAGCTTAATTTAGACAATTTAGGTTTCCCCATACACGACTGGTTGTATTCATCTTGGAACCATTCGCACCCCACTCTATTGCAGCGCATGCACAGACTTGAGGAACTTGAAGAAGCTGATAAAAAATCAAAATAATTTTTACTTTTATTGTAACTCTTAAATTATTTTTTAAATTTAACACTAAAAGAAAATAAAACTGGAATTCACATTTCTTTTATTTAATTTTAAGAGTGTTAATAAGATTATTAAATATTACAAGTAGAAATATTTTCACCAATTTTTTTAATCGAATTTTTTATTTGAATAAAATTTGTTGTAAAAACGACAAACGAAAATAGCAATTAAAAAGTGAAACGTTGTGTTATTCTTTAGGTACTGATTTGGAATTTAATTTAATTTGTAAAAAAATTGATACAAAAAAGGAAACATTTTTTCAAATTTCAAAACGGTTTTATTATTAATTTCTATTTCTTTTAGCGATTTTTTAATTGATTGTATAAATTAACGGCCATATTTTAAAAGAATTAATTGGTGTTTCAATTATGCTTCAGTAAAAATGTGGATTGAAATTTTGGTTGAACATGCACTTCAAATCGCAAAAAGTATGTAAAACAAGTATGCAATTCATTTCAAATTTCGTTTAGATTCACGAATAAGTGCGTATGTGCTGGAATCGCTTTTTAGGATAGCCAAAATAATCGGGCCTATTCTCGTTTGAGTATTGTTTTAAAAGGACTGCTTGAACGAAAATTTTAAAAAAATTTTATAAGTTTTCACATTTGGCAACACCGGAAAGTTTTAATGTATTGTCAGACTAGGTAAAGATTGGACAAAATAAGTATATCAAATAAATGAGTTATAACCAGGGAAACCGCAAATATGCAATTGCATGTTTTTTCTTGCGTGACGTATTAATTCGGGGACAATATATTTATCCGTTTCAGAGCTTTTTATGCATTTCGGCATCAATTTGTTAGTGCATATTTTTGCATATTTTACCCTTTAAAAAGCATGTTTTTGCATATACCAGTCTTACACGCATATTTTTAGCATATTTTCTTGTTTTTAAAGCATAATTTCCGCTTTTAGGGCATATTTTACATTTTTATTGTAGTTATTTTGTTGTTTGTAAAATATCTATTTCTTAATTTCAGAAAAAATGTTTTCAAAGTATTTTATTTAAAAAATACTTTATTTCTTTCATCTTACACCCCAATATATTTTCAGTTTGTTTTTTGGTTTAATTTGGAACATTCCACAAACATTTTCACTATATATAAAACATCTATTTCACACTTTACAGTGACAAATAATTATCAGGGAATTCGAAAGTGACATCTCGACCGGTAAGTTTTTTGTAAACCGAGGTGAAGGTGTCAACTTTGTGTTCAATGGTGGTTTGTTGATTCTTGTCCAAATTTTGATACTTTATATATATTTTTTTATTATTTTAATATGCTTACAAGCCTTATCTGTTGACCAAATTTTTTATTTTTATTTTTAGACATCTAAATCTCTTTCAATGCTCCATGTAGTTGAATAAATTTTTTTGCCATTGTGACGGGCTTCACCCCGAGTAGAAGTTGAAGAAACATTGCACATGTATTTTATTTGAAAATTTGGGTCAATAATTTCTTGTATATTGCAATAAAAATTATAAATAAATACAGTTCCAAAGTTCTTATATCGTGATCTCTCTTGAAGTTGAAGTAAAATTTTTACGGGAGCATCAAAAAAATATTAAATATATTATTATTTTTTCCTTTAGTCAACGTTTGTGTGCAAATTTTCTTTTAACGTACACTTCAAACCCAAATTATTTTTTTAATACATCAGTTATTTCTTGTTAATTTTTTTGTTGTTTCCTTTTTTTATTTTTTTATTTTTGTCTTATTTTATATGCAAATATTGTTGAATTTTTTAATAAAAAATACATTTTCATTTAGAAATAAACCAATTTATTTTATTTTTAAGAGCATATTTTTTGAATTTTTAGTGCATATTTTCAAGTTTTTAGTGCATATTGAATGCGCATAAAACACTTTTTTTAGAGCATATTTGTGGTTTCCCTGGTTATAACCCTTTTACACACGGAAAGTTAACTTTGCAAAGTCTTAATTCAGCTGGGAGAAAGACAGAAAGAGAAAGTATTCTTACCTCTGTCTTTCACACAGCTGAATTAAGACTGCAAAGTAAACTTTCCGTGTGTAAAAGGGATGTTACTGATTATAATACCCCTTTTAGACACGCAAAGTTTACTTTGCAAAGTCTTAATTCAGCTGTGTGAAAGACAGAGGGAGGAATACTATCTATTTCTGTCTTTCTACCAGCTGAATCAAGACTTTGCAAAGTAAACTTTCCGTGTCTAAAAGGGGTATAATTAATTATAGGCAAAAAAGTATTTGTTCTTTTTTTAAGCGTTTTCATTACAGCTTTATTTAGTGCTGCAACAACTTAAGTTTTCGTTTCAAAATCAAATGTTCATTTATAATGTTCTAATAAATATAACAGCCGTACTTCTTTGTCTTTTCTACTTAGTATGCTAGCACAAATAATCATCAAAAATTAGTCCTGGTTCACATGTTTCAACTTTTGTTGCTCAACTCTTAATTCAGCTGTAAGAAAGACGGAGCCGGAAATGCAAATATCTCTTTTTTTCTTACACGTTTCAACTTTTGTTGCTCATCTCGTAATTCAGCTGTAAGAAAAAAAGAGAAATTTGTACTTCCGTCTCTGTCTTTCTTACAGCTGAATTATGAGTTGAGCAACAAAAGTTGAAACGTGTGAACCGGGGCTAATACGAAAAGAAACTTCAATGCATGTGTGCATATAGTCCCGGTTCACACACTTCAACTTTTGTTGATCAACTCGTAATTCAGCTGTAAGGAAGAAAGATATTTGTATTTCCGTCTCCGTCTTTCTTACAGCTGAATAACGAGTTGAGCAACAAAAGTTGAAACATGTGAACCAGGACATACATACATACATACGTATGCACATAACTAAACACATACTTATGTACATACATATGTATATACACAACTACCCATCTAGCATTTGGAAGATAGTTTTTTGAAAAATCACTTTGCTCAGTGCTTTTAGAGTACTATTGGTGATTAAAAACTGATTAATCACTTACGCGATCAAAAAAGGAATTGAAAATGATTAGCGCTAATGTCTAAAAATAGTTCGATTTAAAATACAATAACAAATTGTTTAGCAATGATGATTAATTGATCAAGTCGTGTAAAATGTGACTATTTTTTCCGTTAATTATGATCATATTTTACGCATATAGATGCTTAAACACTGCTTGATATGTTTTTTAAATATAACGATTAGAAACATGACTGAAAGAATGAAAAGTCACAAATGAATTGAAATTAGACTAACAAATTATCAGAAAACGATTCCAAAAAGACTAAATACTACTAGAACAGGGGTCGAAAATGACTCTAAACTAATATAGAAAAAAACTCATAAATGATTTATCAAGAAGAGTAGCGGGTAGTCACGTTTTTCTCCCGACAAAAGTATATTTTATGATCAGAAGGTGACAGCATATTCTAGCATTTTAATCGCGCAAAGGAGTCAAAAAAGACTCGAATTTGATTAAAAATTTAAAAAATGCTGGCTAGTTACGTATTTACTTACATGATTCAGCATATATGTATAGACAGTTTTCTTCTGCATACGAAATACACGATTTATAGTCCATTAATTTTTTTACGAAAAATAGACGACGTATATAGTCCATTAAATTTTTTGCGTACGAAATGGGCAACTTGTGGTCCATTAAATTTTTTCTTAAAAAAATTAAAAAATGGACGATGTATAATAATAGCTCATTAAATTTTGTATGTAAAGTCCATTTAAATTTGTGCATAAAAAATAGACGAAGTAAAGTCTTTTTAATTTTTCCATACGAAATGGACGATTTATAGTCCATTAAATTTTATCATAAGAAATTGAAAAAAGGACGATGTATATGTATATATAGTACATTAAAATGTTTTCATAAAAATTTTTATTTCTTCAAAAATGGATGATGTATAGTCCATTAAATTTTTTGTATGAAAAAAAGACGACGTATATAGTCCATAAAATTTTTTGCGTACGAAATGGGCACCTTGTGGTCCATTAAATTGTATAATAGCTCATTAAATTTTGTATGTAAAGTCCATTTAAATTTGTGCATAAAAAATAGACGAAGTAAAGTCTTTTTAATTTTTTCCATACGAAATGGACGATTTATAGTCCATTAAATTTTTTCATAAAAAATTGAAAAAAGGACGATGTATATATAGTACATTAAAATGTTTTCATAAAAATTTTTATTTCTTCAAAAATGGATGATGTATATAGTCCATTAAATTTTTTGTATGAAAAAAAGACGACGTATATAGTCCATAAAATTTTTTGCGTACGAAATGGGCACCTTGTGGTCCATTAAATTATTTCTTAAAAAATTAAAAAAATGGGCGATGTATATATAGCCCATTAAATTTTGTATGTAAAGGCCATTAAATTTATGCATGAAAAATTGACGAAGTATAGTCTTTTTAATTTTTTTCCATACGAAATGGACGATTTATAGTTTATTAAATTTTTTCATAAGAAATTGAAAAAAGGACGATGTATATATAGTCCATTAAAATTTTTTCATAAAAAATCTTTTTTCATCAAAAATGGATAAGGTATAGTCCATTAAATTTTTTGTATAAAAAATAGACGACGTATAAACGGCAACTTGTGGTCCATTAAATTTTTTCTTAAAAAATTAAAATTCAATTTTGTATGTAAAGTCCATTAAATTTTTTGAATGAAATGGAAAATTCATATTCATTAAAATTTTTTCATAAAAAATTTTTTTTCATCAAAAATCGATGATGTATAGTCCTTTAAATTTTTTGTATGAAAAATAGACGACGTATATAGTCCATTGAATTTTTTGCGTATGAAATGGGCAACTTGTGGTTCATTAAGATTTTTCATAAAAATATTAAATAAATTCAGTAAAGTGCGACTCTGACTCGCGCACGAAGGGTTCCGTCCGAATACTAGATATGTAATTTAATACAAACTTGATCCTATATAATATATAGTTTTGGCATTTTTTTGGTTTTTGAAGTGTTTTCGGTTTTTTTGTTATGGCGTTTTTGCGTTTTTTCGGTTTTGAAGATTTTTTTAAGCTTTGGATATTTATTGTAGTTTTGACACTTTATTTTCTCGTTTTGGCGATTTTTTTCGGTTTTTGGCGTTTTCTTCATTTTGGCGATTTTTTTTTATTTTTGGCGATTTTTTCATTTTTGCGATTTTTTTTATATATTTTTTTTAGTTTTGGCGACATTTTCGCGTTTTGGCGATTTTTTCGATTTTTGGCGTTTTTTTTCATTTTGGCGATTTTTTTTGAATTTTTGGCGATTTTTTTTGGTTTGGCGATTTTATAATTTTCGGTTTTTTTAGTTTTACCGTTTTTGAAAATTTCAAGTGTTTGCCTCTTACGGTTTCCAAGATATAGCAAATTGTCAAAATTACATAGTCAAAATTGCATTAACTGATGGACCACCCTTTAATTTAAATTTTTTTAAATTTTAGTGTTAATTGTTGTAGTCTGTATAAAAATACACTAACTTTTAAAATTTCAAGTGTATATAGTTATGTACATACAATTGTATGTATATTACATGGGATTTTAACATTTTTCGTTGCTCGTTTTGGAACACCCTTTAATTTTTAATTCTCATGTATTGTGTATTGTAGCGGCTAAGGTTCTACATACTCTGTCCAAATTTCAGGTCCGTAGCTCTTATGGTTCCTGAGAAAATAGCGTGTGACCGACAGACGGACAGCGTAGCGAAAACAATAGGGTTCCTTTTCACGTTTGGTGTACGGAACTCTAAAAATGGACGATATGGAGTCCATTAAAATTTTTTTATAAAATATTTTTTTAATAAAAAATTAATGATGTTAGTCCATTTAATTTTTTACGAAACATAGACGCCATATATAGTCCATTTAATTTTTTGCGCACGAAATGGACAATTTATGGCCCATTAAATTTTGTATGTGTAAGCCATTTGATTTATGGGAGCAGCATTTGGTTTATCTGAAAAAAACTGACAAGCCTGCCAAATGAAATGGATGCTATTTAGCCAGGCCTGGATTCAGGGCAGTAGAAAAAATTATAAAAAAAATAAATTGCGTCCTACACCTTCGACTACGAAAAAAATTAAAAATTTTTTTTACCGAAAATAAGGGGGCCTTTTAAAAGTTTTCGTTGTGACTTAGGCACTTACACATTCGGATCTTAAAATATGTTATATCGATGTATTTGTCTCAAGGATAGTAATGGGTTTTCTTATTGACCACTGACCTCAAATATCCCGTCCTAGTATTTATTTTACAGAAAAATAAAGCTCTCTGAAAACCATTAAACTTTTGCAAAGAAAGTATTTCCATAATTGTAGCATAACAATTTTAAATTTATGACTTTTTAAATTTAGCATAATTTTAACGTTAGCTAAAATGCAAAAAGGCTTAAATAACAAAAAAAAAAAAAAAAATTCAAAACTCGAGTTTTTTATTGATTATTATGAATGCTCTTAAACTATATATCTTGATAAAATTTTACACTTCAGCGATCAAAAATTACGCCTACGCAAGGGGACTTAAAATGTTAGTTTTTTGCTTCTCCTTTAAAATTGTGTTTTTGTTAGTTATGCCTTTTTGCATTAAAGCTAACGATATATGTACGTATACAATTATAATTATTAGTTCTTTTGAGACAGAAAAAAATTTGATATCCCGTACCTTAAGCTCCTACTGTAAATCCCGAAGTTATAACAAAATCTTTAAAAACAGCGACCCCTACGTTCGACAAAACAATTAATTTTTTTTCCAAATTCCTTTGGAATATCACTTCACGTTTAAAGGTTTACAACAAACATTAGTTTCTTTGCGGTGTGGCCTAGTGCACAGATATCTATCTCCTAAGTTAAATTTAATAACTCAAACTCTTAGTTATAAACGATAGGTATGTTTATTATACGTAGAAATTGCGGGCATAAATGAATGAAATGAAATATAAAGTTCAGCCAGTTCTACATCAATTACTCTCCTTTATTTACTTTATTTTCAGTCCTTAAATAATAAATATTTTATTCATTCATCATATGGCTTATGGTGCTGCACTCATAAATGTAATAAAGAAACAAAGATGACATAAATCTTGGAGATTTATAATCAAATGATAAAGTTAAATATGAATATAACAGGATTTAGCATTATAAGCTAGAAATTATGTATTTAATCTATTTTTATGCCTCTTAATAGGGATAAAGAGAAGCGATATTAAATTGGCACTTGACAAAAATAAAAGTTTTAAGTCCACAAACATAGACAGCGAAATGTTTATATGAAAAAGAAATAAAATTTTATAGACCAATTTAAATGTATACATATGTTAAAATTGGTCAATATAATATAAAAAAGCTTTTAGCAAAGAAGGTAGAACATACTGGTATTTATGGTCTCTTAAAAAGCTTTTAGACCTTCTGCATTCATTGAAAGGAGTAAATTTTCTAAATACGAGTATGTATGCCAAATAAAAAGAAGCAAGCAGCACTTGTTGGCATTATTTCGTACAAATGTATATTCACTAAGAAGTCTTAAAAAATACCTTTTACTTTATTGAAATGAGTTTATAAAATATAAACATGTTTATAAAAGAAAAAAAAAGTATTTTATCTTTATGTAACGCAGGTATTAATTGAATGGAAGTAAAAAAATATATGATACATAATTCTGCAAAAAATATAGAAAATTTTAGGAAAAAATGTATGGGATCAATCTGGAGGAAACCTCTTTCAAACAAAAAAAAAAAAAAAAAAAAAGATAATCCGTTGCTTAGGAGAAGAACGTGAAATATAAAATTAAATTTTAATAGGCATGCCTTTGCCCATTTTTTAAAATAGAAGATTATGCTATTTTTTAGAGCTCAAGGTGTGTGGCAAGTTTCGTAAAAATTGATTAAGTAGAACCACGTTAAATATAAAAATAAATTTTAATGGGCGTAGCCCCCGCCCATTTTTTAAACTTTAAACTTAATGTTTTAAATAACAATGCAATAAAATAATATCCAGCCTTATTTTCGATTTTATCGTAAGCGACATGTTATCGAAAATAGACTTTTTTATTGAAATTACAAATTTTATGAGCCTACCCATAGTTTAGAATTAACATAATGTCATAATTGTTGATAACTTTTAAGATGCGGGCTGTTAAATTTTATCGCAAGCGACAATTTTCGTACAAAAACATATTTTAATATTAAAAAAAAAACTTCTCATGAAATATTCAATTTTTGTTCCTTACGATTAAATCGAAAATAAGGCTTGATATGGTAATATCAAATTCGCCACAAATACTTCAAAACGTTTCCATTTATTTATCATTATTATCTTTTCTAGCGGAGCAAGATTAAATTAATGTATGGTTTGTGGCCGCTGGGGGCTGTTAGCCGGCTTACAGCCCATCGGCCGTGTTCTCTGGTTTATACTCATGGCAAAACCAATACAAAAGCAAATTCACCTATTGTTCTCAATGTTACCCCCAGGGGAGTCTATTTTTGACTACGGGTGTGGCAATCCCGTGGCCCCAGCTACGGTAATGTAGCTTTTCCCGCTGACGGACCTTTGGCTCATTACCCGTAAAACTTATGTGTTACTACCCAATCTCTGAATATAAACAGAGTAACGGATGTGCACATATTTATAAAAGGAAAACAAATATTGTACGCCCGTTGTTGTCAGCTAGGTGCAGCGTCACCTAGGACTGCCCCTGAGTTCAAAAGACGATAGAGGTGAAGCCCTTGTGGTGGAACTTCGAGGTCTAACCAGAGGCTACTTCTGGTACCACGGGTGCCGGTTGCCCGACAGCTGGGCTGCTTAGAGATAAATGCATTGCGGTTGTCAAAAATTCTGTGCTGAAATGGCTTTTCGTCCTGGATACGACCCCAGGACACTCTCACTTTTTAGTGTCGGGTCTTAGTAGGCGCAGAAATTTTGGTGGCGAGCTTGCGTTCTTCTCGCGTAAGTGGTCCTCGCTGCTCTGAAGTTTTGAGTGCATGTAGCGGTCGTCAGTTTCCTTTGCTAAAATGTCGAATTCGTCCTACCCCAATGGGGTATACCCTACGGGGTTAAAGGGATGATTTTGGTAAGTGTGGAGTAGGCACTGGTTATTTGGCGACACAGGCATGCGTTCATTATGGATGAGTGGTTAGCTGTGCCGGCAATGGTTGAGGAATTTTCTAGGGGACCTCGCTTAGGTGTATACACAACACCTAAGCGTGGAAGCCGGAGAATTATAGTGGTGGCTGTGGTTGCTACCAAAATCGCTGGGAGAATAGTCTTGGCTTCCCAGTGTTAAATCAATGCTAGTGGTTGGTGTGACGCGGTCAGCCAGACACTGTTCTAGGTGCTGTTGCCATTCAACAGAGCTGCTATGGGCACGGACATAGCAGCAGAGTTTAGATAGCTCAAATTACCTCAGCAAGATAATTGAATATAATACAGGGATAACTATATTCAAAGATTGCAACCTATGTGCCTTATGGAGTGGGCCATAGGTTCATTCTAAAAGGGTGCATGGGGGCGTTGGTCTGGCGTCTAACCCACACCCGGTGCTTTGGCACACGTGAGATAAGGCCGTAATGGCAGGTACTCACGTAAAGCAATTGCACATCTGTTCTAAATGTTTTTGTTTTATTTTTGTGTCACTCACTTCAAAGATTGAAACAAAACATAATCAAACAATTTGTTTCGTTTATTTTCGTACTCTGCTTTTAAGTACAAAGAAATCAAAACATAAATAAATTTATAACTGTAATAGTGTCGATTATTTTTGTTACAAAAATCGTGTCATAACTCCTGCATCGCACCATAAATAGCAATAGCTATTGAAAAATTGTGGGCGTGTCCCTGCCTACTGTTTTCAACGGGATCAAATGGAAGCTATCTATGATCTCCCAGACAAAATAATTTTTATAATCAGTCTAAAATATGTAAAACATTTTATTACAGCTATTTTTATTCAGACATTAAAGACCTCATTTAAAAAATAACAATTTGGTTAGTTTTATTATTATTTTTCGGACCTCATTTATTTATGATTTGGTAAGGCTAAAGTTCGTATCGCTTTCCAAGCCAAATACATCAAAGTTAATTGTAAATATTCTGACAAGTACGTAGTATAACGGTACAACTAGCTATTTTCGAAAGCCACTATACCTTCATCATCAGCGTTTCATACAGAGTTGCCGTTGAAAATTTTGAAAAAGAATCATAAAAAGGGTATTTAAGAAAAAAAAAGAGTAAAAAGGGTATTTTATAGTAAAATAGGGTCAAGTTTTTTTGTGAATAAAAAAATAACATTTATTTCAATTAAAAAAAGAAACATGAATTTTAACAATTAATTAAACACGAGTACATTAGACTAAAATAAAAAAAAGTCAACTGTAATTTTACATCAATGTTAACCCTCTTACTGGCCAGATCGGAAATATGATCGGATTAAGCTAATAATAATATAGTCAAAACAACCTTAAGTTTTAATTTACATTTGAAAAAACATTAGGAACGAACTCTAGGTAAAGAATACCGTCTGTAGACGGTCTTGTTGGTTTGCAAAAATTTTATTTACAAAAAGTTTTATTAAATTAAAATACTTTTTTTTAATTGTGATACCCCCAGAAATAATTTGCATTTGGAATCAGGGATTGGCCAACTGGATGAACAGAACTTTTTCGAATACCTGATGTGCTAGACTTTTCTTTGTCCAATTTTTGAGCATATGATTGCCCTACGACATACATTTTGTTAAAATGTTAGGTTAGGTTAGGTTAGGTTAGGTTAGGTTAGGTAGGGGTGGCAGTCAGAAACCCGGACTCACTTAGACCTTTTTGGTCAATTGTGATACCACGGAGTCTCTGCTTATGCGGAGTCCCCACCGTCGAACCAACCAGAGCTCAATATAAAGCCACTAATACGTTGAAGTTCGACACTAGCAACATCGGAAAGTTCCCTGAACTCAAGAGCGCCCATTGTGGTCAATCTCTTTCTTGCAAGTCCAGAACAGTGACAAAGAAAATGCACTATGCTTTCCTCTTCATCAATGTCCTGGCAGCTACGACAGTAATCATTGTGTTCAACTCGTAGCCTTTGTGCATGCCTACCTATGAGACAGTGTCCGGTTAGCACGGACACTAGTATCGATATTTGTTTCCTATTTTTCAAAATTAAGTAATCAGTACCTTCCTTATTTAGGTGAGTCCATAGCTGCCTTGTGATCACGCAATCATTTCTTGTGACCCACCTTCTATTTGTTTCCTCTACTGTCTTGCGCCTAAGTCTGAGTTTGCAAGAGGGTAGGGGTAAACCCACACATTCCAAATCCGATGGAACCTGTAAGGTTGTCCCAATTCTAGCAAGCTCATCAGCCCTGGAGTTCCCCTGAAAGCCTCTATGCCCCGGAATCCAGATGATCCTAATATCAAACTGCTCTGCCATCTCGTTTAGAGATGATCGGAAGTCGAGGGCTGTTGTTGTTCTTAGAAGCGGGGATTCGAGGGCCATAATAGCTGCTCGACTATCAGTGTATATGTTAATCAAAGTCGTTGAAGTGACATTCACTCTCAACCAATCCGCAACTTCTCTTATAGCAAGGATATCTGCCTGAAAGACGCCGCAGTGATCCGGAAGTCGCTTTGCAATTCGAAGACCTAAAGCCCTCGAAAAGACTCCATAACCCACACCTTCGTGTGTTTTGGAGCCGTCCGTATAAAAATCAACACCTTTTCTTCTACCTGGAGTTCCATTCATCCACATTTCTGTTGATGGTATCCAGGTTTTATAAAGACGTTCGTGTAGTAGAGCAGGGGAGGTTTGGTCAATCCTCCATCCCCTAACTTCGACATCGAGTATTCTACACGGCTCCATTTCCGTTCCACAAAGAGGTATATCGAAGACGGATTGCCGAGGACGTTGCCATCTCCTTTCCTACTAGGTCCAATGGTAGTAGATGAAGGAGCATTCCCAGTGCATCCGTAGGAGTAGTGCGAAGAGCACTGGTTATATACAAGGATGCAAGTCTTTGCACCTTGTTTAAGATATGTAGATACGTCTTTTTCTCCAGTGACGGCCACCATACAATGATGCCATACATGAGAATCGGACGTGCTATTGCAGTGTAGATCCAATAAACGATTTTAGGGGTAAGACCCCAATTTTTCCCTATGGACTTTTTGCATAGATAGAGTGAAATCCTTGCTTTTTTCACTCTCTCTCTATGATATTGGTTTTAAAACTCAGCTTTGAATCAAGAATAACACCGGGATATTTTGCAGTGTTGGACACTTTTATCTCCGTATTATAAAGAGTGATAGGTTGGAAATCAGGTATCTTATACTTCCTAGAAGGACTAGTTCTATTTTATTAGGATTAACGGCGAGCCCTCGTTTCTCCGCCCATCTTGTCAAATGTGAAAAACCATCCTGTAGGATGTCCCTTAGAGTTTTGAGGAATTTTCCTCTTACAGCTATTGCCACATCATCAGCATAAGCCACGATTCTGCACCCCCGCGATTCTAGAGATAGCAGCACAGGATTTAGAGCTAGATTTCACAATAGTGGCGAAAGAACTCCTCCTTGTGGTGTACCACTATTTACAAAGCGGGTCTGCCTTGAAGTTCCTAGAGCCGCAGTTATCCTGCGGTGAGCTAGTAGATTTGGAATCCACTTACACAATCCTACATTAACCCCCAAATTCGATAATGCATCAATTATCGAATCTGAAGAAATATTATTAAAAGCCCCCTCAATATCGACGAAGGCCACAAGGGTGGTGTATTCACCCACAGAGAGAGATTTCTCTATTGTGCCAACCAGCTCGTGTAGAGACGATTCGGTCGACTTTCCCCTTTGATATGCATGCTGATGCGAGGAAAGTAATTTCCATCCCATTGAGATTCTTCAAGTATCCCAGAGTACAGGGAGTGGCGGACAAAATTTTCCTCATGCGAGAGGCTTCTGAAATGTTTTCAATATTTTCACAAAACCTCTTCATGTTGTATTTTTAGCAATTCTTATCTGCTTTTTATACTCCTTTAGTTTACCTTTATAAGATATCCAATCCAGTTCATTTCTGGATGATTTAGCCCTATTGAAGAGTTTTCTGCATGTACACCTACACGATTGTAACTCTCTATTCCACCAAAGCGGTTTCTTTTTACCCCGTGGTATATTCAAAGGGCAAGACGCTTCCCTTGCATTTCTGAAGATTGTAGCGACGTTATCAACCTCACAATCTAAATCCGAAGTTTCTAAAAGTGACGAGTCTCCAATCAGTCCTAATTATCTAGAAAAAATAGACTTATACAGACGCCAATTAATCCGCCTAATATTTCGGGAAATTTCTACCTCTGGTGCCCGCTCCCTAATACTAAACTCGATAAACCTATGATCAGAAAAGGAGTGTTCCTGAAGTACACGCCAGTTCATGATCCTATCGGCCACCGAATCAGAAGAGAAGGTTACATCCAGGACTTCCTGTTTGTTCCTTGTTATAAACGTAGGTTCTTGACCTCTATTACAAATATTAAGGTTAGTACTAACTACATATTCTAAAAGTTCCTCACCTCTTTCATTAGTGTCCGTACTTCCCCAAATAGCAAGATGTGCGTTGGCATCACAGCACAGGATAATATGGTGTCCAGCGTTCTCCGCCGCAGCCACAAAGTTTCTCACCACTATCGACGGTTTTCATCATCATTAAGAAAACACTTTTTTCCTTTTGTTGCTTATCACTACTTATGTATTATTAATAACTATCACTAAGCTTATGTCCAACATTGGTCGGGCCTAATAATTTTTTTATAGACTTAAGATTTGAATACTTATTGTTAGTTCATATTTGAAGATACAATAAATAAAAAAAAAAACATGCATTAAAAAAAAAAAAACTATCGACGGTAGAGGGCCTCGATCGTCGTGAGCGCAGTATACCGACGCCAGCCAGTAGCATGTATTTCCCATTTCCACGCTAACCGCCATTATGTCTCTGCCGCTGAAGTTAGATAATAAAAATACATTAAGGTGGTTCCTTGCCAAGATGCAGGTTCTATTGTTACCTTCATTCTTGACGGCTAGCATCTTACAATCTTTGGTTCTAAGTCCGCAAAACACTGCCACCACTAATCCAGGGTTCTTGGATTAGGACTATGTCAACTTCGCATGTCGTCATGCGAAGCTGAAGAGCAGCTGAAGCTGCTTTAGAGTGGTGGAGATTTATCTGCAGCAGGTTCAACATCCGCTACGAAATCCATCTCCACGATCGTTTTATCGGACTCGTCGTCAGTTTCAAGAAGAAGGTCACTGTCTTCACCATAATCAGCGTCGAACAGGCCTGAGGCGCCTCCGAGAACTTCAGAGTCGGATGTAATATAGCCATCCTTATCCGTAGATTCTCGTAAGCTGGCTTTCTTATCCTCCTTTTCAGATTCCTCCTCCACAGCGTTTTCACACACTGTCTTGGAATTATCCGTCACTGGAGGCTGATCTCCTTTGTACACCTTCACCGTAACCTGTCCAAAGGCATACGATATAATATTATTGGACTTGGCCAAGTGAGGGAGGGTTTCAGCGTTTAGAATAATAATTACCCCACGTCTGTCCCCCTCAGCCTCACCGAACCTCCCCATCTTCCAATTGCCGGTTGGAAGTGAGGGATTGCAGTCCTTTAATAATTTAATCGCTGCTTCGGCCGTATCTGGGAATGCCGGAATCCATGCATGCGCACGTGGTCGGGATGGAATTTCGCTCTTGTCAACAAGATCGATTTTCGCACCCGGCCACGGCTCTCCCATTCTGCTGAGAGCGGCCTTGTACAGGTCCGCCGATCTCTGGTCTCCAAAGGCCATCAGCTTGACCCTGCCTTGGTACCAGCCTGCATCGCGACAGACTGGAGTTATGCCTGGATTTTCCGCAAGGACCTGGTAGTACGTGGTTGCCAACTTAGCTTCCACAGCACTCCATTTGCCCCTGGGGATGGCACCATCCATATCTCCCCTGTCGACAACAGCCATTATGAGGTTGTCTTTTGCAACCTCACTAAACGCCCTAATACCAATATTATTATTAGCTTTAGCCCGCTTAGGCAATGGTTTGTCGTCCGGCGATCGCAATTTTTTAGCAGACGGTTTTGATGACGTGCTAGCACCACTACCACTTGAGGCGGGAGTATCCATGTTTTCAAGGACACTTCTTGCCCATTTAAGAGAGGATTTTTGTTCCTCGGACAGTTTGTTAAAATGTTACAAAGGGATAAATTAAAAAAAAAGTAATAAAAAGTGTTTTTGGCACGAAAAAAGGTCAAAAGTGATACTTTAGTGTCACAACGGCAACGCTGGTTCCATATATGTGACGAGCAAAATAGAAAGTGACCTAAGGGTAAAAATCGGTTTTGTTCAGGAGATTTAAATACGTGTATCTTTGGTGTACCATCACATCATAAAACGCGCATATCTCTGGGAGGGAACACTTTTGGGGCATGGGATCGGTCTCATTCGATGCTCAGATGTTGTCCAAATCAAAAAAAAAAAAAAAAAAGTGAAAATTGATTTTTTTACCCTTAGGTCCCTTTCTCTATGCGCTGTCACATATATAGAAACAAATGAAATTTGAACAATTATAATTAAAACTAACTATAATTAATAGCTATGGGCTTGTGGCGAAAATTAAAAATAAAAATATACTAGTAACAAACCAAAAAAAAAAAAAAGTTTTCTTAAGTAGAACAAAAATAAGCAAATTAACTAGCATAAACATAATTAGTAAAGAACAAACGACAATGGCAAGACTGTTGTAAGTTCAGAGGTGGTAAAATTGAGCTTTCTTTACAAAAAAAGCTTTCAGCAAATTGAAATAAGATAAATCAAAACAATTCACATATCCCATTTGCAATAACGGCTGAGTATATAAAGCAGAAATCTACATCAACTGACACCACACACAGAAGAACGCTTATGATAAAGGTGTTGTGGTCTTAGAAAACAGCTAGTTGTGCCGTTCTACTACGTATTTGTCAGAATATTTACAATTAATTTTGGTGTTATTCGTTCATTAATAATTATCACAAAACATTTTTTTTTTAATGCATGTATTTATTTATTGTATCTTCATATATGAACTAACAAAAAGTATTCAAATCTTAAATCTATAAAAAAAAATTATTAGGCCCGACCAGTGTCGGACATAAACTTAGTGATAGTTATAAATAATACATTAGTAGTGATAATCAAAAAAAAGGGGGAAAAAAGTATTTTCAAGTAGTCCCATCTGGAGTGTTAGGTATAAGAGCCCGTGTGTCCTTCTTTTTTAGGCGGATGTGTCCAGTAAAGTTCAAAATATTACGAGCAAGCGGATTAGGATGTGATTCGAGTTTTGTTAAATATTTGCCTGCGTATTTTGCAATTTCTTCAGTCACTAGTGGCATATTTAAATCACGATGTATAATAAAATTTTGGATGTACCATCGAGCCGATGTTATTAACCGTAAAATTTTGTTTTGCCTTCGTTGGATTCTCTCGACATTGGAAGCTGAAGCAGTGCCCCATAACTGAATTCCGTAGCACCATATTGGCTTCAAAAGCGACTTGTATAGTAAAAGTTTGCAGTCTAGGCTGAGTGTTGAGTTTCTGCCAATCAACCAATACATTTGAGTTAACTTAAGTTTCGTTTGAGTTAACTTAGAGTCAATATGATGTTTGCATGTAAGTCTTCGATCAAGGTGTATACCAAGGTATTTCACTTGGGAATGTTGAGAAATATTTTGATTGTTGATCCGAATGGGGGAGCAAGTATCTCTTCTTAGGGTGAACGTTATATGGACACACTTTTGTTCATTGACTTTAATTCTCCATAAGTTCAACCATATTTCCAGCTGAGTGATATGTTCCTGGAGATTGCTGGATGACTCATAAGTGTTTTCGTGCACACTCATACAGGCTGTATCATCGGCAAAAGTAGAAATATGGATATTATTGCTCACAGGCATATCACAAGTATATATTAAATACAAGACAGGACACAGAATACTATCCTGTGGCACACCAGAAGATATAGATTCGGGCACACTCGTGAACTCTCCTTCCACAACAGTGAATTTCCTATCAATAATATAACTTTCCAAAAGCTTTTGAATGTTTATTGGCAGATATGTCTTCAATTTTAAAACTAGGCCTTCGTGCCATACTTTATCAAACGCCTCAGAAACATCAATAAAGAGAGCAGAACAATACTTCTTTTCTTCAAATGTTTTTCTTACAACTTGGACCAGTCTATGCGTTTGTTCAATCGTGCTGTGCTGACTTCTAAAGCCAAATTGATGGTCCGGGATGCACCCATTATCAGTTAAAATTTTGGACAATTTAGTCATGAGCAGCTTTTCGAAAAGCTTATAGGCCTATATGACTCAGTCTTGGTAAGATCTTTGCCCGCCTTTGGAATCATTTTGATCATGGCAAGTTTCCAGTTATGTGGGAAATACTGCATTCTTAAAATAGCATTAAAAATAAATAGCAGCATTCTTATAGCAATATGAGGCAAGTTCATGACCATTTTGTTACTAATGCCATCAATACCTGGAGCTTTCTTCGGGATGAGTTCAGCAATTACCTTTTGTACTTCACTCATCTTAAACCTTAAGGGACGAGGGGTTAGAGAAACTACACTCCGTAAATCAGCAGCACCCGTACATGAATTGGGAGTGAATACAGATTTTAAATGCTCAGAAAATAAGTTACCTTTCTCACTATCGCTTCTTGGCCAGCCTCCGGTCGCAGTACGCAGTGGTGATTTAAGATCAACGGGTCGTTTAAGATTTCTAGTAGCGCGCCATAAAGAGTAATTAGATGCGGACGTTACATCAAGACCTTCTAAATACTTTTCCAGTAGTGCAGTTTTTTCCGACGATAGCAGCTTTTTGAGTCGTTTAGTACATTCTTTGAGTCTGATTTTATTTAGGGGTGATCTGTGTTGTTGCCATTCTCTTCTAGCTCTCCTTTTTCACATACAAGACGTTCAATTTCCGTAGAATAAATTCTGTTAAAGCCGGTCTGCGGATAGGAGGTAGTAGCGTTAGAATTTTTTTCAGCAGCCTGTTTAATATTTTCGTTAAGAGTCACATAAGAGTTAGTTAAATCACTCCTTAGTGGGTTGAAAATTGTAACTATTGTTGGAGAGTGATCGGAGGACAGATCTAGAGAGGCCTCTACGTGAATTAAGTCCCTATGAATATTTTTCGTGACGGCAAAATCTATAACATCCGGAATTTTTTGTACGTCAGTAGGCCAGTAAGTGGGCTCCCCACTCGAAATAACATCCAATCCCATTTTTGAAATTGTATTAAACAAAGCTCGACCTCTAGGTGTTACAAGACGCGATCTCCAGTACGTATGTTTTGCATTGTACATAGTAACCAGCTGCCACGAAACAAGATCCAAGCGATTTGTAGAACTTCTCATACTGATCTTCGGTAACTGAAAATGTGGGAGGTGAGTAAATTGATGATATCACGAAATTCGCACAAAAATTTTCTACGAAAATATTCGTAGCTTGCAAATATTTTTCACTAAGGTTGTCAAGGACATAGTGCTTGAGTCTCGACTTAATCAGAATTGCTGATCCACCGCATGCTCTCCCTCTCGGGTTCTTTGTATCATATAAAGTGTAACCATTTATTTTAAATAAGCTTCTTGAGGTCAAATGAGTCTCAGAAACCAACATTATATCAATATTTTTTCCATGAGGAAGTGCTCAAGTTCATTTTTATATTGGCGAATGCCATTTGCGTTTCAGAAACATATTTTTAACGTGTTCATGGTTTATTAACTAATGCTTGAAGTATTCTATATTCGCAGCATTTCTTGCATCATACTTGTCATATTTGTAGTAAAGTTGTTTATAGTTAGCACCAGATTCTCAATAGTAGCTTCAAGGCGCCTAAAGTTAAAGCTTGAGTTTGAATTCGTTGAATTATTTGGCGGTGGAACATTTTGCGTGGGAATTGAACTAGTCTTAGCAGCATCAGCATACGATACACGTGAAGTAACTGGTTGGCTCATTTGAGCAAAAGTGGCGGAGTTCGCGTTTACTGGTTGAGCTGGAGTTAATTTGGGTTTTTGACCCATAGCCTGTTTAACGAAAGAATATACAGGGCACCCTCTATAGTTAGCTGTGTGATTACCTCCATAATTACTACATTTTTTTTCTGCTTGATCTTTTGGCTTAGTGCAGCTAGTAGTACCATGCAATTCACCCCAGATAACACACACTGTAGGTAACTTGCAGTAAGTTTTCGCATGGCCATATTCTTGGTAATTATGTCACTGTACGGGACCTGAACGCTTACGTGGCTCTTCAACTGTGATTTTTCGATGTTAGAGATACTTTACGCTATAAATTGGATGGGTTTCATTTTTTTCAATTGTATGTCATTCGGCTCCAGTTCAACCCGAAATAGGGGTTGGGGGACCTTTTCTCTATTAATTATGTTGGTAACATTTTTTACCTTGAATCCTTGGTCGACAAGTGCACATTTTACTTCTTCGGTAAGCATTTTTTTTTTTTTTAATATGCTTAATTACGAGTATCGTACTTCAGCTTCGACTACGACGATTAGACTAAAAAACATTGCAACATTTTTCTTTAATCTACTATAAACTCGTTGTATTCGATGGCGAAATACAACACTCCTAAGAGCCCGTTTAAATGTAGGGTGACCTAGCTGCGATAATGCTTACGTTTTCTTTTAGAGTCCCTTCTTAAATCCAAGCGCGTTTACATAAAGACTTTTTGTCGCAATAGTCAAGGGTTTTTTTAATATTAATTTGTTATAATGCTTTTTATTACTTCTTTCGTAGCAGTGCAGCCATAAAGCAACTAATTGTTAGTTTGTCAAGTGTAAAATTGATATGTAAATTAGGGTGGCCGTTATTTTTTTCTTCATTTCTTTTTTTTAAGTTTTATTTTGAGTATATGTATATGTATGAAATAATTTAATATATAAAGTCTTATTGTACATGTTTAAAATAAAAAATTTCCATATAAATATAATTCTGTTACATAAAATTGTTGGTATTTTGTTGGTTATTTTCTTCATTATTTTCTAAAATATTAATTTTAGTGAGACATTTTTAGATTAAATTAAATGTCTCACTTAATTCATCATGGGCACGTGACAAAAATATGTTCACTTGGAAATCACTGTTCACTTGGCAATCACAGGTTCACAAATGCTGGAAAGCCAAATCAACTGTAGAAGGCAAAAACAAAGTAACATAAGGCCACTACAAAAATACTTACATGTACATATGTACCGACGACAGAGCTCGAAGCCGATGTAGACAGGTGATCGGCGGCGGCTAAGCAAATGTGCCGGCTAACGGTCGGCTAACACAATAATTTAGTTTTTTTTTTGCTTACATGCAAGGACTATGGATAACGCACCTTCCCTGCCAACATTTTCTCTCGCGGAAGTGACTCAGAAGTGACGCTAAGATACAATTTTCTCATCGTAGAAGCGTCTTCCGTATTGAGAAGTTGCACCACCCGGAAGTAACTTCAAGAAGTCACTTCTGCGTTACTTCAAGAAATCACTTCTGCGTTTCTTCAGGAAATCACTTCTGCGTTACTTCAAGAAGACACTTTTTTATTATTTTATTCGCCTCTCTTTTGCTTTTAATTTTTTTGCCTTTACAGATAATTCACTCATATTGACTATGGGACAATTATCTAATTAACAATTATGTAAAAACTACAACAATAACAATAACAAAACAAAGTCACACTTTACCACTGACCGACCACAGCAAAAGACAAAAAAAAAAAACTAATCTTGATGATGTCGAAAACTTCTTTTTTGCATTCTTTTAATTTTTTTAATTTTATTTCGCGGTCACTGCGACTTTCCCAGAAGTGCGTGCATAGTGTTGTTTTTGTTTATTATATCCATAACGGCACATGTCATTTTCGGCTGGTGTTGTAAACAACAAACTATCTTCCAAACGTCGTCTGGATGATTAAAAGACGACTGCAATGAAAATTGTTATTCTGAAATTCAAACTATCTTCCAATTAACGTCTGGAAGTGAGTAAGACGTAACGCCTTTGACGATGGACGATGAAAGAAACTTCAAAATGTTGGAAGGGTTATTAAAACCTACATAATTCGAATATATACAACGGTTGCAACTTATAAAAAGGAACTGTATTTTCACGTTTGCTTGAAAGTGTGTCCTGGTTTAGAACGTTACAGCTATATAAGTACATATATCGCTTGTGTATCTCTTGCAAGTATAGATATATATTTTTATTTTTTATGCTGCTTTAAGAAAACGAGCCATTACCGCCAAAGAAGCTAAACCCACATGATTTTTGAAATTTATAAAAATCAATAACTTGTTATCATTATCATTATCTGTCAAAATTTTATAACTATAGGATATACCGTTTAAATTTTATGGCACATTATTGTTTACAGTTTTTGTAACAGTAACTTGTAACTTAAGCTTTTCAAAATAAAGCAAGTAAGAGTGCTATATTCGGATTAGCCGAATATTATATACCCTTCACCGATGTCGTAGGAATTATATGCATACATACAATATTACATACATACATATTTGTTTTATGAAAGACAAAGAGTTTATTTTTTCGTGTATTAAAATTTTTCTACTAACCAACTTGATTAAAATATTTTATTTTCGATATAAGAAATAGTTGAATGTTTTATTCTGCATTTTTTCATTATTAACATTTTTAAAATAGTTATATAGAGAGGACTTTAACATAGATCAGCCCTTTCTGATAGCAATTTATGCACCCATATCTAAGAAACTTGAATACAGATTAGACCACCCTGGCCATGAAATATCATATTCACTGAAAGCGTGCATACCTAACGGCCATGCGCATTGCACTTTTCACCTAAAAATAACCTTTCCTGGCTATAAACACTTTTAGCACGATAACTTTAAAATGCCACGTTTTTCGGAAAATTTTTATAACCATTTTTGTTTAGAATAAATACCACAACACCTTTCTTCTATCTAATTTTCCACATGGTTTTTTAATGTGACTTTTATTAACGGCTCTCGCCAAATTTCGATAGCGATAATTTTAATTAGTTTTCATTATTTTATAAGGTAAGATCTGTGTATAATATAGCTTTATTACATTTGGACCAAATATGTATGTATTTATCATCTAATAATACAAGAATCAAATATCACATACCAGTTATGTTATGTATTTGGAAATTATCGTACATTTCGTGATCAAATGCATACATATATCTCAACAAAACTACTATAGACGATAGAAGAAAACATATTTTCGTATAAAGAAATCTGCGTACATACTTGTATATATTCTGTAAATTCACGAAAAAAACCATTAGAATTCTTTCAACAAAAAAAATTAAAAATGAATAGTATTTTGGCAAGAAAATTTTGCTATATATACTAGTGGTCGGCTGAGCCGTGCGCCGATCACAGCCGTATCCATCGGCGGCGGCGCAATTTCGAGATAAGATTCGGCGGCGGCTGTTAAGCCGGCTAAGCCGAACAGCTTCGTGCTCTGGCCGACGGTACATCGAATAAGTAATAGTAATTAATGTGATGATCGTAAAAGATAAGCAAGAAAAGTTCAATATAGTTAGGTAGAGCTAACCAAATAGAAAGTAAAAAAATGGAAAAACAAAAAATGAATAGTGATACTTATAAATGTATTTACCAATGGTAAATCAATAATTGTATACACAATAATCATTTCTCATATTCCATTTCATACTATATTTGCGTTAAATAGCTGATGTTAATAACAAAACTCTACCCCAGTAGATAGACGTGGGTGGTGATGAAGTGCGGGGCTGCACAGAAAAATATCGGTATTTCCCCCAGCTATAAAGTCTAAGTTTAATTTTTCTTCTCTTAGAAACTCACATTAATTAATAAAAATATTTCATTCAATAAAGAATTGAAATTACTGAACCTAAGCCTGCTTACAAATTATTTCTGATTAATATTAATTTTAGCAAAAAACTTTCTTTGAGACTAATGTTGTTGACTTGAAGAGCTAAAATATTGACATGTGTCTTATTCTTGTAAAATGGTTTTTTAAAAAGATAGTTATATGCAAAAAATTACATTGAAAAATGGGCTTGAAGGCCAACTTTGGGGCCCGGACGCACCCCCTAAAACACAACTTATCGGTATGCAATTTTTTTGTATTTTTTTTTTACATAAAACTGAATCGATTCGGGGTGTAAGAGTAGAAGAAATCAAGAAAAAAAAGTCTCCGTACAATTAACGGTCACTCTAATTATTATTTTTAATTTACTACCAAAATACAATAATACTTTTTTTTTTGTAAGGACATTTGTTTATAATTTTTATATGTAATAAAAAATTTAATTTTTATATAATAACTTTTTTATATAATGTCTTAAATAATTTTGTTGTTGCTTTGTCAAATATTGTTAGTGAAAAATTATTAGTCCTTGTAAGTTATGTTGAAAGTATTGAAAACAAAGAAAAGTTAATTTTTTTTTGACAAAATGTTACTGAAACTTAAGAAGGAAGTGTGCACTTGATTTACGATTTAAAAAAAAAAAAAAAAATTTGCGTCGAAAAATTGTGAAAAATCGATAATTTTTGAGGTCTGTATGAGCTGTTAGGGTGCTTTGGCACGTTCAAATTATGCAAAAGCTGTCCAGCTTTATCGTGTCTTTAACTTTTCCAAATATTATTAGCAAAACATTAGACAGTCCCTGTTAGTTATTCGGAAAAAAGTGAAAAAAAGTAATTTTCCTTAGTTTTTGCAACAAAAAAGTGCACGAAGAAATAATTTTATTGGCATAAGTTGTTAACAAGATTTATTTGATAGACTCGTAGCTACATTATTGCCTTATAAAATTTAGAGCTATCACTAAGTCTGTATAAGCTGTTGGCCAAAAACTAAAGACACAATTTTTTCGAGGGCGCAGTGATTTTCGAATCCTTTGGAGGCCCATAAAAAAATTTGTCACCAAAATCGCTAAATTAATTATAGAGTCTTACTTTGGCAGTAATATCGAAACTATACCATCCACTTGGTATATTTTTCCCAAAGTCTTCATTTGTTGAATAGTATTATCAGAGCTTTGCTGTATTGTGATAAAATTTTGAAATTAAGGACTTAACAAACACAAGTATATCCTTGCGCCCAAAGAATTAAAATTCGCCTGAAGATTAAAATGTGTTATACTAAAAATGCTGTTTAATTATTGCTTCAATTAACGTTTTACGATTAAGGCTTTGTGGGAGAATAGTTGGAAATGTTTTTGCATCGATGGAAGTGAAACCTGACGAATAGTTTTATTTTATCATATTAAACACAGAAAAATTTTGCATTAAAATATACAAGGTAGACAAGGTTTATATAAAAATTTTCAGCAATGTTTTTGCATCATATGTGTTTCATGTTAATTCAGCATGATTTATAGTAATCTTCAAAAAAATTTCATTTGAAATAACTCTCTATTTCATATTGGTTTAAGATTTTAGTACTGTTAAGTCAAAATGAAGGAATCATGTTGAATCAAAGTGATTTCAAGTTGAAACAACATGAATTTAACTTAATGTAGTTATATTATCTTATTAATTACTTAACTTACGTTAATGTTTATATTGGCTTCTACCAGACTCATCGCGTGGTAGTCAACAGGCTTACAGCTGTAGTCACAATAAAAATATAGCACAAATGTATATATTATCATGAACAAGATTTTAATTCAACATTATTTCATCAAATTTATTTAGAATGAAAGTTATAGTAAAGAAAAATACAAACTTTGAAACTTAAGCTTGTCTCCCGGACTCGAAGCTGCAACCCTCCGACTACAAGATTAGTACACTGGCTTCTATCCAGCAGCAGGAAATTTTCGCTGATAATGCGAAGTTTGTTGGCTATTTACGAACATCAAAACAAACAATAAAAGAACCAGAACAAGTCACACAACTGAGCACAACAGTGAAAAATATCTTATCTGCATTTAAATTTATACACACATACATATCGAGCCTTATTTTCGATTTTATCGAAAGTGACAAAAATGAAATTTTTCAGGATAAGTTTTTTTTTATAATATTAAAATTTGTCGCTTACGATAATATTTTACAGCCCGTGTTTTAAAAGTTACCAATAATTTTGGCATTTTGATAATTTTAAACTATGGGTAGGTCCATAAAATTTTAATGCCAATAAAAAAGTCTATTTTCGATAATATGTCACTTACAATAAAAATCGAAAATAACGTTCGATATATATGTTGATTTCAGGAGTTTTATATTGACGTGACTAAAGACAGATTTATTTTCAAAATATTTTCATCCAGTGCCACTGTGCAGCATAATATACGATTATAAGTATTGTTCTGCTTTGTCTTATTTCTTTTAATTATTGTTTGTAAAAAAATTCAAATTCTTTTTTTAAACGGAAATTGGTATTATCAAAAAAATATTATACATTTATTATTTTTTTTTTTTTTTTGAATTTTTATAATTTTTAACGGATGTCAATATTTGTGTTTTTTCTGTTCGAAAAATTTTTATACTGAATTTATGACGAAAATAAACACAAGTGTTTGATTTCTTAAAGATCTAAGAAATTCAAGATTTCTTTTAGTAACGATACGTCATAAATATTTGTTTCTCTTCTTGTTAATTTCTTGTCTACTTCAATCAAATTGTGTATTAACATTAATTTTTTTCCAAAAATATATCTTAAGAAATAAATTTATTGAATCAACAATACAGTTTTAGCGGTAATGGGAAAATAAAGTCTTTGAACGTTTACTGATAGATAAATTCTACATAAAGTATTACTCCTACATTTGAATTAGAATAATTCATTTTATGGGAAATGTATGCTTTAATAAATTATTGATCATGTTGATGTTGGTTTTGTGTAATTTATGTGCATTTTGTGTTGTTTGAATTAACTCTTTAGTGTGAAAGAGAGAGAGAGAGAGAGAGGGAGAGAAGAAGATGTGTTTATTGCATTGTTTATTATAGTTAAGACGAACACTGATATATTGGCCATTTATTTGTGTTCTCCTTTAATTTACTTGATTTATTAGAAAATTAAATGCGTTTATATTTTTCCCATAAAGTGTAAAATTTATTTATACCTTTTCCTCGATTATTTTGGACATAAAAATGATTGAAATTGTCAGAAGAATTTTTCCAATACTTTCATAAAGATTTTTATGGCGCATATCAAATCGTTAAATGGCATTTACTGTAATAATTTACTAAATCGATTAGGAATCCAAAAAAATACTATTAAAGTAATAAAAAAAAAGAATCAAGTATATATGTTTGTATGTATGTAGTTTATTACTCAAATTGTAGTTTTGTTATTGCTGATAAAAAAATTATATTTATATACACACGTTTTTTATTTTTGGTAAATCATTTTTATTCCATAATAACAAAATCATTTTCTTAGACTAGATTTTTTGGCCAGAATTTAGAATTTCTTGCTAGTTTATATTTAAATTTTTACAATTTTGTTTACATCTTTTAGAACTTTTGTGACTTTTTTCCAAATTCTAATTTTAATTGCGCATCAATTGCGATTCGAAGGACCAATCTTTAATTCTTTCATTCATATATTTCTTTTCTCCAATTTTTTGAGTATGTTTTAACTTCTATTAAAATACTCCATAAGAGAAGAACACTTTAGTGTTCAAAGCTGGTCACACAAGTATGATTTGTGCGTCTTATTATGTGTTAAGTTACATATTAGACCCCTGCAAAAGACCATTTAAAATGCCTTTCAAGACATGAGGAATTTTTCAAATCCTTTACTACAGCGAAGTATGCTAAAACAAATGCTAAATAACACTGTTTGCAATGCATTTGTTTCAATTATTGCCAGTATAGGAGTAAAGAAGAAAATACTTCGCGATGGAAAAATTTGGGATGCTTGCGTTTTCGTACGCATGGGTGCGTATACAAAGGGCGTGCATGAACACTTACACACGTTGTGTGTATGCTCTTTTATTTTTCTGCGCACATACAAACGCACACATCCATTGACATTAAAAAATATCCTTTAAACAAAAATTTCAAGACTATTTACGCAAGCCTCTAGTGTCTATAGACTATGCAATATTATTGAGTACTTTATTGCTATTATTTTTGTTATCTCTCTCCAAATCATTTAATAAATTGCACAATATTAAAAAAAATATATGATGCAATTTTTCTTATAGGGCATTTACATTACCTCGAAATCTAGTACTTACGAGATTTCGAGCTAAATCTTGCTGCTCTTTACTAGATTTCCCGTACAAAACAAAATCTATTTTTTCAGTAGATTTGTAGGAAATGTAATAAAAATCTAATATTTTTATTTATTTTTTTCCACCCTGTATATATTTATAGAAAAGATGAATGAATTAGCTACGGTCTGCTTAAAAAGGTGTGTGAATTGGCTACATTGCAGTTGTTTGGTTGTAGTTTTGGAAATTTTTCGGTTAATGGGTTTTGTTTTGGATAAAAATCTTGATAAATGTCAAAAAAAATTTGGTCTAAACGGTATAGATTTTCATAAAGATTTTAGTTAAAATCAGTTAGATTTTGTGCTGGTGTAAATGGCCTATTACATTATATATGTAAAATAAAGTAAAAGCTTAATTCACGTGTGTGTTTGAAAAAATTTTAAAATTAATTTTGCAATATTATTGAATAATTTTTTTTTATTATTATTATTATTATTTTTTTTTTTTGAGAAATTTTAAAACTAGTTTTCAAGGAGAGAGAGTCTAAAAAGAGAGAGAGAGAAAAATTAAGAGACAAAAAATTCTTACAAATTATTGCTAGTAAAATTTTTACTTGCCAGAATTATCCAACCACCTGTTGTGTATTTTCTTTTCAAATTAATTATTTCAAAAATATCTGAAAAAGGGAAAGTGAAAAATGTGCATTTCTTTGATGCAAAAAGAAATCATGTTTTCTTAATTTATTGTTTTTCTTTCACTAAGCCACATAAATTAAAATTTAACGACGAAGAATTTTGTTTTTTTTTCTCATATATTTGATCAGAAATGGAAAGTGGCATTTTTGTATTCGTTAATGGAATAAAATTAAAAAATTATGAAAAATGCATAAAAATAGTAAAAATACATGAAACTATGCAAAGAATTTCATATTAAATGTAAATTTCTAGAAAAATTTGCATTTTAAAATTTTAACAAACAAAATACATTAGAAAAAGTACAATTGTATTATAATTTCCATTTATAGTTCAGGTAGGAATAAAACTTTCTTGCTGGTTCATTTAGTTTTTCATATTTGGGAGAGTAATTTTTTAAATTTCTTCCTTACTCTCTCGTAGCTAGTTTCCGCTGGGAAAGTGAATGAACAGACCTATTATTATTTTATATTAAATAAATATCTGACTGTTCAAATGTGTAATTGAAGTCTGCTTATGATTTGGTAAAACTCCAATAAAATTTATGTATATAGACATAATTAACCAGCAACAAATAAATTACATTCAAATTATATAATAAAGTAATTTAGAATATAATAATATTTAGTGATGTACCTGGAAATAATTATTGTACAATGTTGTTATTACATTACAAAATATTTCTTGTTGCGCAATATAAATGAAAAGGCAAAAAAAAAATATTGTGCAGTATGCCAATATAATATAGACACAGGTAATTTTATTGTACCATATCAATTATTGCAAAATAATATTGGAATTGTGTGGTCACCCTTAGTAAGCTTGTGTGCGAAGACTTCATATATTTTATTCTATTTTACTATGAAACGTCAAAGTGAATGTATGACAGAAATGTCTATCAAGCGATTTTTTAATTGCATTTATTTAAAATTAGCGTTTTGTTGCGTACATAAATAAATAAAAAAAAAATCTGTTGCGTCATCCGCTTTGCAGCTTATGTTTGCTTGTTGACGTTTAAGTTGAAAAATTATTTGCACGCACACGTGCGTGGGCGGCCTGAATCAAGCTATTTTTAAAATTTCAGCAATATTTTCAGTTTAGGCAATTTTATTTATCCATATAAAAAATTGCAAAGCAAACAAAGTAAAAAGCATAACTTATACAATTATATCGATATTTTTCCGAAATATGTGCCCTTAATTATGAAAGTGGTCTAAGTCGCATGCATTTTTGCTTCGAAATATTAAATTAATCTTGAAAAAAATCAACAAATATTTAATAAATGTTAAATAAACTTATATTAATCGAGACTAGAACAACTCTAAATTAAAATGTTGCATAATATAAAAATATATTTTGATTTGTTCAAATGTAATTTATTAAATATCTCGACCATAGGAATTTATGACTTGGACCACTTTCATAATTAAGGGCACATATATATTCATACATATGGGTATTTCCATAGAAAAATCCAATTTTTGGGTAGTGTGATTAAAAAAAAAGTATTTGCTTTTTACTTAAAAAATTGTTTTAAAATCCCAAACATGTACAGTTACTCACACGTAGAGTGGGACACTTTAAGTGTGAGTAACTTTGGAACCCAAAATTTTGAGGACTTGGTGAAAATTTAAAATATCCGTTAATTATTTTTTATTTTATTAAAGAAATATTTAGTAAAACAAAAAAAAAATGTCAACCAATTCAATAAAAACAATACAAAACTAGGCATTTTATATTTCAACTGCTTAAATCGAACCTTACACTCAAAGTGGGACACTACAATTTCCATATTTGTAATAAGTGCTAAAGCCGCGTTCAGACTATTATACTTTTTATTTATTCTTGTCAAAAATTCACATAATACGTGCAAGTGTGATAGTCTGAACGCAAAATGTCATCAAAGTGGCAAATAATACGATACAAATTTTGACATCCCATAAGACTTTTTCGTTTTTAGAAAATTTTCTAAACGATAATACTTTTCATTAGGTCAGGGTTGCATTTTTACACAAACCAAATTTCCAAGTCGGCTGTTTCGCCGCCGATAGCGTGTCGTCATTGATGTAATGTTTTATCATATGTATATCGGCTCAAAATTTTAAATAATAATAATCGTACGGAAGTATATTTCGTTGACGTAATTTTTTAACGTTTTTTTAATATCTTTTCTTAAATTTTTTCTGTTATTTACATAGAATATTTTTAACTGCTGAATTTTTTCAAGTGCCGGCACGTCCCCACCTACATGAAACCGCTTTGCCGCCGCTAGTCAATGAATATCACAGATATTTTCATTGAATAGCTTTTTGTTTTGTTTTCTGCTTGTATTACACATTTTATTTGAAGTGTGATGGTCTGAACACAATATGTGATTTTACGTTAGATTTTTTGACAGTCGCAACGAATGTATTCAGATTTCTGTATCGTAAAATGTGATGAAAGTATTAATATTTGTATAATAGTCTGAACGGGGCTTAAATAGATGTTTAATACTTGTCTGACTTTCCCAACACTTGATATCACAGCTTTGAAGACACCGTGCTATACTTTCAAGCAAATTTTTTATACTTCGGACTCAATACTATACCATTCTACTGTTACGACTTCCTTCAGTGTGTCGAAACCCTTTGTGCGTCGCGTAGCCGCCATTTTTTTAAGCCTGTCCCAATATGGTCTATAAGATTCAATTCTGGTGACGGGGGAGGTGTTTACATTACTTTTGGGCAATTATAAAATGTGTCAATTTCGTGCATTACAAGTCTTGATGTTGGTGTCGCTGTGCTGTTAGAATACGAAGTCGTCTATTATACAAAAATTTTCGGTTATTTACGCCATGTTTTCCTTCGGAATGTCAATGTTATTATTAAAATCCATAATTCTAGTTACAAAATATATTTTACCAACTTCGGACAGTTACGTACACTCCCATAGCATAGATGGCATAAGGGCACCACTAGCGTGTTCTTTAATAGCCTTGTGTTGAACTTCAGTACGAGGTTTGCGACCAAACGAATCTTTTCCCATCTGGTCCAAAAAGGCCGTATTTATGCTTCATGCTTCATCTGTAAAAAGCAACGTGTTTTTCATTTTTATCTGATATGAAGCTGTAATATAAAGTGTTGGGAGTGCCGACCATTGCATTGGTTGATTTTTTTTTTTTTTTGGTTTAACTTAATATTTCTTTAATAAAATAAAAAAATATTTAATGAAAGTTTTCAATTTTAATCAAGTCTTTAAGTTTTGGGTTCCAAACATAGCAACATCAGAATTTTCCTTGTGTCCCACTTTACCTGTGAGGAGCTGTATGTGTTTTTTTAAACTACCCATTGTCACGTTAAGTTTTTCGTGATGTATGTTGCTTTTGCAAAGAAACACTTTTTTATATTATTTTTTGCATGTTGGTGTACAACGTAATGACTTCTACATTTAGTACACTTCGATTAGCATGGCTCGTAATTACAATCTTAATTGGTTGTTGACATAACGCGACGAATGCGTAGCGTGGCTGTGGAAATACCCATATATGAATTTATGTTTTAGATATAATTACATAGTTTTAATTTTCTAGTATCTTCTACTTAGGCGATTTTTTTGCTGTATCTTGGAAGCTCCCCCAGGGGAGTCTATTTATAGACTACGGGTGTGGCAATCCCGGGGCCCCAGCTAGGGTAATGTAGCTTTTTCCACTGATGGACCTTTGGCTCATTACCCGTAAAACTTATGTGTTACTACCCGATCTCTGAACACAAACAGAGCAAAGGATGTGGACATATTTATAAAAGGAAAATAAATATTGTACGCCCGTTGTTGTCAGTTAGGTGCAGCGTCACCTAGAACTGCCCCTGAGTTCAAAAGACGATAGAGGTGAAGCCCTTGTGGTGGAACTTCGAGGTCTAACCAGAGGCTACTTCTGGTACCACGGGTGCCGGTTGCCCGACAGCTGGGCTGCTTTGAGATAAAGGCATTGCGGTTGTCACGATTCTGTGCTAAAATAGTTGTGCGTCCTACCTCTTGGGTTCAAGGGGCGTTTATCAAGCATGATCGATTGTAGTAGGCACAGGATCTTTGCGGCGAGCTTGCGTTCTTCTCGCGTAAGTGGTCCTTCGCTGCTCTGAAGTTTTGAGTGCATGTAGCGGTCGTCAGTTTCCTTTGCTAAAATGCCGAGTTCGTCCTACCACATGGGGTTTACCCCACGGGGTTAAAGGGGTGATTTTGGTATGTGTGGAGTAGGCACTGGTTATTTGGCTACACAGGCATGCGTTCATTATGGATGAGTGGTTAGCTGTGGCGGCAATGGTTGAGGAATTTTCTTGGGGACCTCGCTGAGTTGTATACACAACACCTGAGCGTGGAAGCCGGAGAATTATAGTGGTGGCTGTGGTTGCTACCAAAATCGCTGGGAGAATAGTCTTGGCTTCCCAGTGTGAAATCAATGCTAGTGGTTGGTCTGACGCGGTCAACCAGGCACTATTCTAGGTGCTGTTGCCATTCAACAGAGCTGCTATGGGCACGGACATAGCAGCAGAGTTTAGATAGCTCAAAGTACCTCAGCAAGGTACTTGAATATAGAACAGGGATAACTATATTCAAAGATTGCAACCTATGTGCCTTATGGAGTGGGCCATAGGTTCATTCTAAAAGGGTGCATGGGGGCGTTGGTCTGGCGTCTAACCCACACCCGGTGCTTTGGCACACGTGAGATAAGGCCGTAATGGAAGGTACTCACGTAAAGGAATTGCACATCTGTATCTTGGAAGCGGCGTAAGAGGAAAACTCTTGAAGTTTTCAAAAACGCTGAAACTAAAAAATTCCAAAATTAAAAAAAAAAAATTCAGATTTGAAAAATCGCACTAAATGAAAAAAGCACTTAAATGAAAAATAATCGCTAAAATGCAAACAATTACCTAAAATAAAAAGGTCACAAAAAACTAAAAAATCGCCAAAAACCGAAAAAATCGCCAAAAACCGAAAAAATCGCCAAAACGAAAAAACGCCAAACTAAAAAACTTCAATATTAAAAAATTGCCAAAAAGTAATGAGACCCGTACAGAACTATTCGTGTGCGAGTCAAAGATGCACTTTACTGAATTTATTTTTGTATGTGCTTGAGGCCTTGACTTATACACTCATACACTAATACTCTTGGGCTCTTATACTCTTATCCTATTATACCATTACAGTCTTACACTATTATAATCTAATACTCTTATGCTTTTATACTCTTATGGTATTATAGTCGAATACTCTTATACTCTTATGATCTTATGCTTTTATACTCTTATGCTCTTATGCTCTTATTCTCTTTTACTCTTATACTCTTATACCCTTATACTCTTATACTCTTATAGTCTTATACTCTTATACTTTTATACTCTTATACTCTTATACTCTTATACTATTATACTCTTATAGCCTTATACTCTTATAGCCTTATACTCTTATACTCTTATATTCTTATACTCTTATACTTTTATAATCTTATATTTTTATACTCTTATAATTGAATACTCTTACACTCTTATACTATTATGCTCTTATATATTATACTTTTAAACTATTATACTCTAGTACCCTTATACACTAATAATCTTATAGTCTAATACTCTTATACTCTTAAACTCTTATGCTATTTTCCTCTTATACTCTTATGCTCTTATACAGGCAAATCTCGAATCTCACTTTAACGAAAATCCGACATAACGAACATCGAAATTTTTTATGTTAAAAACCTTAAATAGCGAATACTATCCTAATTTTATACTAGATATAATGAATGATAAAGAAAAAATTGCAAAATAAAAAACAAAAACTTGCTAGGAACATATTTCTAACATTTAGTTCTCTTTTATATAGCGAATGTTTTGATAAATGTGTGCTCTGTACAACGAACGGGAAAAAATATTTAGCAAAATCTACAGCCGCAATGTAAATGCAAAAAGAAATTATACCGTTAGTTTGGTACCTTATTTGAAAACAATGAAAATAATTAAAACTTATAATACCCCAATTTTGGTCGGGGCTTAATAACACTTGAAAAATACTTTGGGTTATATTGAATTTTTCGGTACAACGAATGGCCTTGATATTATATCGTACCGGCATTTGCCTGTACGGTTATGCTCTTATACTCGCATGCTCGTAGCGTAATTTAGAAAAATTTAACAAGATTTGGGGGAAAACCGACCCATTATGGCCCATGCTAAAATGCACAACAGTTTTTTTTTCAATGTAGGAACTGTAGCAATATTTGTTTTAGATTTATTTTTATGTGGTTTCCACAAGAAAATTTGTATGGAAATCAGTATAAAAATTTGTGTGTTTTTCCTATATACATACATATGTGCCCTTAATTATGAACGTGGTCTAAGTCATATATTCCTTTGGTCGAGATGTTTAGTAGATTACATTCGAACAAATCAAAATTTAATTTTATATTATGCAACATTTTAATTAAGAGTTCTTCTGGTCTCGGTTAATATAAAAATATATAATATTTATTAAATTTTACTTGAAGTTTTTTTAAGATTCATTTAATATTTCGAAGCAAAAATGCACATGACTTAGACCACTTTCATAATTAAGGGCTTAGATGTATATTTTTTTAAGTTGCTTGCTTGCATTGTGGAAACTACAAGTAAATTATGTATTGTTTTTCAAAAACTAAATAATTTTGGGCATAAAAAGAGGATTTCAAATTATTGTGGATTGAAAATTAAAATTTTAGTAAATTAGCACCATTTTTGTTGCTTTTGTTAAGTTCCAAAAAGGAAAACAATATCTTGGCCACTTCATCAACAAATGCATGCAGACTTTACGACTTTCCCAGCAAATAAAATGTCATTTAATTCAAAACCGGATACGGAAACTAGTGCAATAAATATAGCATGACATTCTGTAAAGTTTGCCATACATATATAGAAAAATTGTAAGTGCAATGGTAAAATGTGTGAAAAAAAGCCAACATATTTACAATAAAAGTAAGTTACACCATTACTAATTGCACAAGTGTACAAATGTATATAAAACACTTGCTGTTCTCCTTTCCTCGCTCTCAGGAAGAAATAAAATTTAAATCAAAATAATAAAAGAAAAATAGAAGAAAAAAATAAGGAATATAAAAGCAACAAGCAATAAAAATGCTCATGCATTTACACCTACAAACAACTGGCTAAAGAACAAGAAAAGTTAAATTTCTTTACACTCGAAATGATTTGATTTATTCAACAAAAACACGTTATTAAAATAGCAAAAACAAAAAATAAGCGAAAACACACAATCAAAAACTTGACTCGTACAACAAAAATGATGATACCGATTGCTGTTTTGAAAAATTTGCAACTTTAAATTGCTGTGAGTGCTAAAATAAAATAAGAAGAAGATGAACAAGCTGTAAAATATAGTCGTATAATAAAATGACAATGTCATGGGTGGTGGTGGTGATAATGGCAAATAAAACCATTATAGCCAAATTTACATAAAGAGGGTTGAGAATAGAATGTTTGCTTTATGTAATCAAACGATAAAACAAGTGCCAAAGTAAGTGTGACAGAAAAATGTAAGAAAAAATATTAAAAAAAAAATCTGTGAGCAGAAATGTAAGAAAACTTTTGCTGAAATATTTTTTATACAAAAACATTTTTTGGGCAAAAATAGATATTATGTAAATAAAAAATTATGATCTATAAAAAATCATATTCAAAAATAATTTTTTTAAGAAATATTTTTTTATTGTAAATAAATTTATTTGAAAAAATTAAAACTAAAAAAGGGTATTATCTTACGAAATTCGATAATGAACAATTTATAAAAATATTTAAATTCGATAAAAATTTTTATTATGGAAAAATTTATTTTTGATAAAAAAAAATTAATTTCAGTTCGAATAAAATTATAAATAAATATTGGCAATAATGGTCTAAATAAATTTAATTTAAGAAACTCGTTACACAGAAAAAATTATAATTTTCAAACAAACGTGTGTTTTGAAATATAATTTAGTTTCAGTAAATATTTTTTACTGTTCCAGTAAATTATTTGTTCCAATTTTATTTTATGTAAAAAAACTGTATAGAATGAAAATTATCTATATAAAGTAAAATTTGTAAAAAAAAATTTTAGATTTATTTTTTTAACCCCCGACTAAAAAGAGGGGTGTTATAAGTATTGTAGTGTGTGTCTGTGTGTCTGTGTATCTGCGTATCTGTGTGTCTGTCCGTGTCCACGTACAGCCCAAAAGACTGGACCGATTTTCATTTAGTTTTTTCTGTTTGAAAGATGACTTGATCGAGAGGGTTCTTAGCTATGTTTGAAGAAAATCGGTCCAGCCGTTTAGAAGATATAACTAACATCTTTTCTGAAAAAAGTCGGGGGTTTTTACAATTTTTAATTTTTGTTATTTTATATTTAAATTTGTTATTTTCAGTTAAATTTATTTTTATATACTGCAAAAAAATTTGTCTCATTTTTTTAAATTTTTTCTACAAATTATTTTATAGATATAAAAAACATTGTATTTTTAAAGATTTTTGTTTGCAGTTTTCAAACTTATTATGTTTGTATATTGTGATTCTCAATATAGTATTAAGAGTCTTACTATAAACATATGGAGTTTGTTAGCTAAATTCAAAAATTTTTTGGGTTGAAGTCTACTGGCGGGAACGAATTGCTTAACCATAAAAACAAGCCAATTCTTGAAAGTAATAAAAATATTTGAAACTTTTATTTGATTCATTAATTTTTTTCAAATAAAACTATTACTAATTTTTTTTGAAAATTTGGTAAGAATTGTTATTGATTCAGTTAATTTATTTTCTGATAATACGAAAAATTTTAGTGAATGTGTTTGTAAATTATAAAAAAAAATTGCTGAATAATATAAAAAAAATCTGCAAAAATGTTTTTCTGTTCCTATTGATACATTTGACTGAAAATATTTTGAGTTTCAGTTAACTTTTTTTTCTAATGCCATAATAAGTTAACTAAAAAAAAAATTTTTTTTCTAGTTAAATTTTTACAAAATTGTTATCAGAATCTACAAATTTCTTTGTAGGTCCGCATTCATACAAAATATTTACTGATTCAATGAATTTGATTACTGAAAACGAAATTAGGTTTTTTCTGTGTAGTGGACTTCAACCAAAAAATTTTTGACAAAACTAAAACACTCTGCATGTTTATTGAAAAACTCTCAAAATGTTATTGAGAATTACGTGCAGAAACCTAATAAGTTTAAAACAAGTTTTAAACAAAAAACCAACTCCATTTTCACAAAATTTTTGCAATGAGTGGACACATTTGGGCAACGAGAAAATTATTTAAAATGACAAGCAAAATAAAAAATGAAGATTGTTCAATTATATTTAAATGAATTCAGTAAAGTGCGACTTTGACTCCCGCAAGAAGGGTTTCGTATGGACACTATGGACCTTATTACGAGTGTCGTATTAGGACTACGACTACGACGATTTTGTATAAGATTAAAGAACAATGCAACATTTTTTCTTTAATCTAGTACGAAATCGTCGTAGTCGTTGTCGTAATACGACACTCGTAGTCAGGCCCTATATGTACATTAGTGTCCTGCACAAGACTATTTATAAGACCTTTCAAGACATGAGAGATTTTTTCAAATGCTTTACTATAGCGAAATATTATAAAAGAATCGCTAAGCAACACTGTTGGCAAGTAATTTTTTTCGGTGGTTTGTCTTGCCAACAGTGTTGTTTAGCATTTCTTTTCGAATATTTCGCTGTAGTAAAGCATTGGAAAAAATCTCTCATGTCTTGAAAAGTCTTATAAATACTCTTGTACAGGACACTAATGTACATATGCATATGTAATACTATATGAACTTTAGCCTCTATAATCGAATATTTTAGCTTATGTCGACATTTCAAAAAAATCAAGTATCCGGATAATTTTTTCGGCGTTTTTTGTTTTGTTTGGACGCTTTTTCTTAATGAGGCGCTTTTTCGTTTTTGCAACTTTTTTCCGTTTTGGGGCTTTTTTTAACTTTGGCGTTTTAATTTTAGTTTTTTGTAGAGATTATCTTTTATGTTGGAATCGGCTATAGTCATAATTAGTTGAGAGAAAATATTTAAGCATTCAAATTGTTAAAATTAAACGCAGTTACTAAAATTAAGACTATTTACTTACGTATATTTATTTTAGTACTCACATTTTAGGAATAAGAAGCTGTGCGACACCTTCTCTTTTCATTGTACTGTTCTTGCCGATAAGAGGGTGTTTTTGGAAAATATCTGTACGCAACATAAGAAAAGTTATACTTTTTATTCAAAGTTCAAAATGGCTTTAGAGCTGAACAAATGGGATCCCGCAAGACATTTTATCTATTGATCACTCCCACCTAGCTGGCACAACAGGACCAAATTGGACACAAGAGAGCTAAATATCTCGAAAGTGGGTTATTGTTATAGCTTGGCGTTAGTTAAAGGTACACTAAGAGAAAAAAACATTCATTCAGCAAATGAAGAAGCATCATTAAAAATTCTTCATTGTCTGAACAAACTTTTTCTTTAGCTTATTGAAAGTTTTCATTATATGCATGCAAATTCACAATAAACATGAAACTCATTAAGTTATTCTTCATTAATACAATCAATTTTTATATTAGCTCATTATAAATGTAAAAATTCATTGATCCAATGAAGATTATCCTTTCAGTGTAGGATATTTTCAGACGTATAAACACCTTTTTAAAAATTCATTTTAACCTCAGACTGAAAGATAGATGGTCATTCTACCGGTAACTTTGTTTGTGAGGTTAAGACATTTGAAGTTGTCACATTCTCATAAGTTGCCATACTTTTCACTTTATAAATTATAGCCAAATTAATGTTTATTTATAATAATATAAAAAATAAAAAAAATTAAACAATACACATACTGATTTTATTATGTTTCTTTTTAAGCAATTAAACAAATCAAGTCGTTGCCACTAAATATTTTTAATAATCAAAAGAAGTCGCTATCGACAGCAATGTTGCCACAATATCAAAATTGTTTTATTTTTTGTTTATAAGACAGTTGTAATAATGGAAAAACGTTAGAGGTTACTTTATTTATAATTAAGTTTTGCTAAATTAGGATTAACTATCATGAACTTTATCGCTAAGTTATAATAATGGACATATAAATTCTACGTATGGGTTTCTCTTGTCACTTTCTTGATAAAATGAAGAGGAATTACTCAGAAAGGAGGATGTAAAGATTTAAAATGTTTGTTGTGAAACTCTTTCAGAAGTTTTTGAGTACAACAAAGCTCTTACTACAACGTAAGCAGCAGTTCTAACCCTGCAGGAAATGGAACTGACACAAGGCTAGTCATGTGATCGGTCCCCAAGTGATAGGGACCAGTTCGAGTTCCAACACTTCCTATGAAGCGGGCCAGTCACTCTTATATGAGGATGATGTAGAATAATATAAATAATATAAAAATGTCATTCCGACCTTTAACTGTAAAAATGAAAGTTTATATAATTAGTGTTTTTTATGGGAATTGTTACAATTTAAGTTTAAAATTTTTAAACGCACTAATAATCCCAAATTAATATTTTAATTATTAAGTAAAATATTTTTTTATTAAAAATACATTGAAATTTTTTATTGAGGGGTTTAGCTGGATCCTATGCGCATTTCACTGTTGCTAATGCAGATCATCAGGGAACCTTTACCCAAAGCTTCTTAGAACAACTAGAGTTATTATATTATAAACTTTCATTTAAACAAATGAGAAGCTCAATAACAAATAACAAAGTTGAAACGAGAACTCAATAATCAACCTGTTTTTTATTTTCTTACTTTACTATTGCTACATTGGCTGTGAAATACGCATAGGATCCAGCTAAACCCCTCAATAATCAATTTCAATGTATTTTTAATAAAAAAATATTTTACTTAATAAGTAAAATATTAATTTGGGGTTATTAGTGCGTTTAAAAATTTTAAACTTAAATTGTAACAATTCCCATAGAAAACACTAATTATTAACTTGACTGCACCCGGTCAAAAAAATACTTGTGTGGCAACACTCTATTCTTAAATAGCTGTTGTTGTTATTTACATTTATTTTCTTTTACATACTCTTACGACTACAATTTGAAGCTGAAAAAAAGTCAGCCAATGTATTAATGGTAAAGTAAGAAAATAAAAAAAACATGTTGATTATTGAGTTCTTGTTTCAACTTTGTTATTTGTTATTGAGCTTCTCATTTGTTTAAATGAAAGTTTATAATATTTATAATAACTCTAGTTGTTCTAAGAAGCTTTGGGTAAAGGTTCCCTGATGATTTGCATTAGCAACAGTGAAATGCGCATAGGATCCAGCTAAACCCCTCAATAATCAATTTCAATGTATTTTTAATAAAAATATATTTTACTTAATAAGTAAAATATTAATTTGGGATTATTAGTGCGTTTAAAAATTTTAAACTTAGAAAGTTTATATATTTTTTTTATTGTTACAAATGCTATTATATAATTTTTAGCAGATGTTTTTTTTTTGTATTCGAACAGTCAACATCCGTTATGACAGGCTTGCACACTATACACTCGACCAAAGGGGAACTAATATTTTATCTAACTATACTGTATTATTGGAGGAAAGAATTTACATTATATATATACTATTTGATAGGTCCTGGATCCAACCATAACTACTTCAGTGGCGTTTACTATAATACTAGACTGATTCCCAATTCAATTGGCAAAATATCAAGATGATACATCCGACAATGAAGAATATGTAACCATTTACACGATATGTTTTTTTCACCATACACTACTTCCTACTTTTGGTAACACCCCCCCTCGCCCCTTTCTCAAGTCATAGGATGAGTACGTTGGGATCACCATTAAGTCATTAAGTGAAATTTTGAGTGTACTTTTAAAGCAATTTAATCCGATAAGGACTAAAAAGACCCGAACGTAGGAGACTTAAATACATAAATTAATTGATTAAATTAACCCCTAAAAACATTTAAAGTTGTTTATAATTTCGGATGTTTAGATAAAAATTTCTGATGATTTACGTTAAACATATTAAATTCAATTGTACTGGAATAATATTATTAATTAATATGTTTCGCCCAAAGAAGACTCATGTCTGTCTATTCGGGCAGATATAGTTTGTTAACATGTATGTAATATTTACAAATGTAGTTAGCAATGGTTAATCAATAAGAGTATACACAATAATATTATTTCGCTAATACGCAATCTCTGACCAGGTGGATAGACATGGGTGCTAATGAAGTGCGTGGCGGCACAAAAAAATGCCGCTGTTTCCCTCAACTAAAATGTCTAGTTTAATTTTTCTTGTCTTCTTTAGAAAAACATATTAATTAACAAAAAAATTTCATTTAATAACACAAAAAAAAAAAATCATTCACCAATTAATATTTTCAATTAAGAATTTAATTGACCCAATTCAAATTTTTATGGCTTTAAAAAATTTAAGTGGAAAAACTTATTTGATTTACAGCGGAAAATTTTATTAGTTTTTTAATTGATATTACAAAATTTTAATTGATATTAGAAAATTTTTCATATTACTTTTTTCTGTGAAGAAGTAAGGATAGTGAACTTAAGTTCCATTATCTAACAATGAAAATTGTTTTGTCTTCCTTTCTGCAAATCTTTAACTTGTTAAAAAAAGTTCTTTAATTAACAAATATAATTAATATATCACACTTGTAGAATATGATTAACGAACTTTTATTTTGTTTTCCTTCCCCATACACTAGCGACCCACCCTAATACACACATACACACACACGCTTGTGTTATTAAAATTTGTATTGTATTGTATTTTCTTTTAGTACACAATGCTTGCCTTAAGCAACAGGTGGCTTGTTTAACATACGAGTAATAAAAAAAAAAAAAAAAAAAAAAAAAAAAAAAAAAAAAATTGAGCACAATTCCTGCACACAAGCAGTAAGAGAAAATACAACGAAGAGGAGGAGGAGGAGCAGGAGCAGGCTTAATGCGAATATAATTATGTTGTTTGAGCAAATAATGATGTAAAAAAAACAAAAACATTTAATAAGGGAAACGGAAGTATTCACAATTTTTCTCATGATGGCCAGCTTTGTTTTTTTTTTATTATTTGGCTTATTTATAAATAACTATTTGCGGACCAAAGAAACTGAAAGAACACGTGTTACACAAATATTTAATTAAAAAATATAAACAACATGAAATTAGTTTGTGATGTAATTATGTAAATACGCAATAAGCCTTGACTGTGAACTTTAAAATAAAATTGATGTTGTTGGCCAGTGAGTCTTAAGAATTAGATAATTTGTTAACATTGTTTAATAAATTGCATTTACATACTTCTATTTATACTTTTCTTTTAAATAAAAAATACAGTGTGTAAGCAAGCAGCTGTTTTGAGTACAATGTAACTTAAACAAAAACTATTATTTAGGCTATAAAGTCTTAGTTATGAGTTTGATAAAAATTTTACTTATAGTCTGATTATACACTAAGAGAAAAATTGCGATCTAAATTTAAGAACAAAATTCTTAAACTTAAATTGCAGAAATCTTAATATTTTAATCTTGAAATCTGGTCAGTAAGATTGACGTCCTCAAATTTAGGCATAATTTCTTAACTTATAGAATGAATTCTTAGAAACAAGAACGTGGTCTTTAACTTTGAGAACGCATTCTTAAAATTAAGAATGTAATTTTAATTCTAAGATTATATTCTTAAGTTTTTAAGAATATGATCTTAATTTAAGATTTAAATTAAGAACAAAATCTTCTTATTAGATCTTAAAATGGGATTTTATACAAGAATACAATCTTAAATGCGATCTTAAAAAAAATCACAATTTTTTTTCTTGAATCAAGAATTTTCGAATTTAACAGACTAGTAAGATTAAAATGGTTTGATTTCGAGAGTAAAATAAATCTTGATTTTAGCACGTTTTTCCCTTAATGTACAGCGAGAAAAAACAACAAAAGAAATAAAAAAAAACACATTCAATCAATAGGAAAAATATATTCAGTAAAGTGCGATTTTTGATTTTGGCGCTTTTTTTTTTAGAACTTTTTTGGGTTTTTGGGAATTTTTCGTTTTTTGACGATTTTTTTTCTTTTGGGAATTTTTTCTGGTTTTTGACGATTTCTTTTAATTTTACCACTTTTATAGTTTGGCGCTTTTTTAGTTTTGGGGTTTTTTTTTGAGATTTTTTTGGGGCTTTGGCAATTTTTTATTTTTAAAATTTGTTCGGGTTTTTGGCGATTGCTGTTGGATTTACCGATTTTTCAGTTTGGCGTTTTTTTTTGATTTTTACGATTTTTTTTTTGGTATTTTGGATTTTTTAGTTTTTGAAGTTTTTTTTGTTTTTGGCGATTTTTTCAGGTTTTTGGCGATTTCGTTTAGTTTAACTAAATTTTTAGTTTGGCGCTTTTTTTTTGGGTTTTTGGGAATGTTTTGGCGTTTTTTTGTTTTGACAATTTTTTCGGGGTTTTTGGCGATTTCTTTTAGTTTTACCGTTTTTTTAGTTTGGCGCTTTTTTTGATTTCTGTTTTGTTTTGGCGATATTTTCAGGTTCTTGGCGAATTCTTTTAGTTTTATCGATTTTTGTTTTGTTTTGGCGCTTTTTTTATTCTTGAATTTTTTACGGTTTTTGGCGTTTTTTTTTTGTTGACAATTTTTTCGGGGTTTTTGGCGATTTCTATTAGTTTTACCGAATTTTTAGTTTATCTCTTTTTTTGTTTTGGGGATTTTTTTGGATTTTTAGCATTTTTTTATTTAAACAATTTTTTCAGGTTTTTGACGATTCTTTTTGGACTTGCCAATTTTTTAGTTTGGCGGTGTTTTTCATTTTGTCGATTTTTTTTGGTTTTTGGCGTTTTTTTCCTTTTTGCGATTTTTCTATTTTGGTATTTTTTAGTCTTAGCGCTTTTGAAAATTTCCAAGATGCGACAAGTTGTCAAAATTACATTAACTCATATAATACCCTTTAATTTTGATTTTTTTAAATCTTAATGTTATTTTTGCAGTCTCCATAAAATTACACTAACTTTGAAAATTTCAAGTCTCTATATGTATATATTTGTATGTATATTACGAGTACATTAGTATTTCATCATTTTTGTTGCTATTTTTGAAACACTCTTTTATTTATTTTTATTTCTTGTTATAGCGGTGAACGTTTTACATATTCTGTACAAGTTTCATGCCTGTAGCTCTTACGGTTCTCGAGAAAACAGCCTGTGACGGACAGACGGACATTGGAGCGAAAACAATAGGGTTCCTTCTCACCTTTGGTGTACGGTACCATAAAAACGAAAGTCTAGATAATGTTGATTATTTTTTCTTTTTTTTTTCAATATGAATCAATATTAATTTAAATTTTCCCCAATTTTGATAATGTTATTATGGAAACATATTTCTATATTATTTTTCGTCATTGAATTAATATTGAATTCTTATAAAACAATATTGTTATCTTATTGAAACAATCTGATTTTGATATTGATTTAAAGTATTGTCATATGGATTTTATAATCTTTCTTATTAATTAATTTTAATTAATTAAATGTATTCCACATTAATTAAAACTTGATAGTTATTGATTTAATATCTTTCAATATAATTTTTATATTATAGCGAAAATTATTACATTAATATGACAAGTTCTTAAATTTAAATTGCAATTTTTTGTGAGTGTACTTATGCCTGAAAATAGTCTTTAAAGTAAGGATTTAAATTCACTTCACCCCCCCCCCCCCCGCCGACGCCTTATTTAATTTTTAATATTATTTTGAAATTTGACTAAAAGCTTGACTGCTCTTAATATTTTAGTTTTGTGCTTTTAAAAAAGAAGTTTAGTTTATGTAAATTATTATTTTTTCCTTTTTATTTTGAAATTTAATTGCCAATTTCAAGTTTTTCTTTATATATTCAATAACTATGTTATGATGATATATTCTCATCCGGTCATTGGCAGACAGTGTTGTATTACAACTTCTATAATTCTGGCACTTGTTCTGGTCTCCATTTACATATTCCAGAAATTGAAACTTATAATTATCTACACCAGCAGAGATGACTTCTTCTAGAATTTTATTTTTTGCTTATGTTTGTATTGGCTCTTCTAAAACCAATAAAAGTCCTGCTAATATGTGCACACAGCCACACATACATATCGTTCATTGACTTAAACAACTCTATAACTCATAAAACTATATTTACAAAAAAATTATTTGAAATTTACACACAACTTAATGAAAAAAATATAGTTTTTCTTTCAAGATTTTTGTGTAAAATTTTTATTTAATATATGTAAATAAATGTATTAAGATTAATTCTGTTTCATTAACTAAAAAAATTTAACTTTTTTGAGTTATGACGTTGTTGAAGTAAATGGGCATTGTGTTTATACTACATATACATACATATGTGTGTACAGTTATGAGGTCTATTTGTATTTAATGTCTCTTGCAGTATAATTGTCTTTGTGTGTCAACATTGTCAAAGCAAAATGAATAATATATGACTACAGTGGACTACCGATAATTAATTAGAATTTCAAGGGACCACTGAAAACTAGGAAATAGTCGAGACTTCAAATTAACAAGAACTAAAATTATGAATTTATCGCCATGTCTCTGAAAGATTATACTGTAAAACTTTGAAACTTCTCTTCGATGTCTTTACTTTTCAAGGATATTTTATAACTCCATCCTTTAATGATAATGTACGATTAAGTCATAAGAAGGGTAAAACATTGCGAATGGTTTTGTGCAAATATACATACTAATTGCATAGGCTTCAATTTATTACTATTAAACTATTACTACGACTTATAAAAAATTTCATAAGTTTCAATGTTGTTTGTGGCTTAAATATGTTCTATTAACTTTAAATTGGACTTAAAAGAAATTTTGACATACTTACTCAGATATATAAACTAAAGTCCAATGCACAGATAAAAGATATTTTCTATATTTCTGTTATGAGTACTTTGGCAAAAAAAAAGTTCACTTAAAAACACTAACACAAAAGCCGCAAAATAAGAAAATAAAAACTAAAATCATTTCTCTTCATATATGGGTGTACATTTGAGTTCACAGTAGACCTCTGCAAAATACTACTTGCAAGAATTTTCAAGACATGAGGGATTTATCAAATGCTTTATTGCAACGAAGTCTTCTAAAACAAAGGCTAAACAACACTGTGGACAAGACATTTGTTTGACTTATTGCAGGTATAGGAGTAAAGAAAAAAATACTTCGTGACGGAAAAATTTGTGATGCTTGCTTCTTCATACGCATGGGCGCGTATATACGCACACATGTTGTGTATAAACCACCCTTAAACATATAATAGCTAACCATCTACATCTGACACACACACTCAAATGTACAATATGCAAAAAAAAAATAGCATACACGCATCAACACTACTTCTTTTGAGTGTTTGCTATGAACAAGAAGTCTTCGCGACATGGTTTGTAAACACTCATATACACGAACATCAATACATCCATCGTGCTTTGCTTATTATACGACAGCATTTAGTTATTATTGGTTTAGTATAATACATTCCACGAGAATACATTTAAAAAACAAGACGTATTTACATTTCAAGACTGTTTACGCAGGCCTCTAGTTCACAGCACATGTGTTCGTGTGTCTGTATGTGCTTAAAAAAAAGAAACTCTTAACACTCTACTGGCTTATTGCCAATTCATAACATAATTTAAGGAACTATTGGTATGCTAATAGTGCATGTGGATACGTATAGTAGATATTGAGTAAAAGGACCACACAAACATAACACATACTAACGCATACACACACACCGGCAAACACATGCATACGATTATTTTCTGTTCAAAACAATTTTCAAATGAAGTCCCTCACTAAACTGGTCTGCGTATTTTGTTGTTTTACTAATTTTTGATATTGAAAATGCATACATTAAGTCATCCTTTGCGGCATCTTTAGAAATTAAATGATCATTAAATGGTAATTTCATGCCAAGCTGATGGCATAATAAGGAAAACATGACATAAATAACTCTTATATCTGGTAGTAGCATGCACAATCAGAACAAGCAGAAGAACTAAACAAATAGAAAAATTTCGAATAAGCCAAAATAGGAACACATGCATATCCTTATCTTAATACAAAAAGGTCCTAAGTCTTTTTTTTTAATCTATATTTTTGCATTTTTCCCTACATTAGATGTTCTTCTATCGAAATAAAATTTATTATTAAAAAAAATAATGAGTTAGGGCCTTTCTATATTATGGTAAGGACATGTACATACATACATACATATTTATATAGGCATGTATATCTCGTGTGTGTTATTTTTAGGCAAATTGTTGTTAACAGTTTGCTTTATTATATATTCTTCAAAATTTTGCTTAGTGAAAATTAAAAATATTTGCAAATTACTTCAATCTCTGTAAGGATATACCCAACTAACCCATATCCTTAATTTATAAAATTATATTTAAGCTTTAATTAAAAACAATACTAAGTAAAAATTAATCACCTAAGATCTGAAAACAAATTCACTGCAATCGGTGGCAGGATATGCTTACCACCCATACATCCTTAATTTAAAAAAAATATGCAACTGTGATCATAATACAGCGAAAAAGTCAGACTGACTCCAGAAATATACAAACAAGCTCTCGAGGGAATTTCATTACAATCGACGTAAGAATAAGTATTGCTCCCATATATCCTTGATGTTTTGCATATATTTTTTCTACCTCAATTATCATCAGAAGGTAAAAAAATTCGGTAACTACTTGCAAAATTATATAACTAAAAGCCAGAGCAAATTTTATCAAAATCGCTGCAAGGACATGGTCACCTCCCATATATCCTTTATTTATAAAATTGTATATTGATTAAAATTATGAACGGAAAGTATCAAAAACCTGTATTTTCTTTTAAAATAAAGCATTCGCTATAATCTATGCAAGGCTAAGTATGGCTCCCATATATCCTTGATGTTTTAAAAATATTATTTCTACTTCAATTATAATCAGAAGTTAAAGAAATTTGGTAACTACTTGTGAAATTATATAATTAAGTGCCGCAGTAACTTTTATTAAAATCGCTGCAAGGACATGGCCACCTCCCATATATCCTTTATTTATAAAATGTCATATTGATTAAAACTATGATCAAAATGAATGTCTCGAAAAGCCTTTATTTGTTTTTAAAATAAGGCATTCGTTATATTCATTGTAACGATAAATATGGTCCACATATATCCTTAAATTTTTTTCATAAACAATTTCTACCTCAATTATCACCAGAAGATAAATAAATTTGGTAACTACTTGTCAAATTAGATGATTAAGTGCCGGGACAAATTTTATCACAAACGGTGAAAGGATATGCTCACCTCCCATATATCCTTAATTTTTAAAATTGTATATTAGCTAAAATTATGAACAGAATGTAACGAAAGCTTTTTTACTTTTAAAATAAAGCATTTAAGCTCTCTTGGCAATTTCATTGCTGTCACTCAAAGGACCCGTCCACCTCTCATATATCCTTTATGTAAAAAACCGAGTTTTAGCTTTATTTATGGCCAGCAATAGCTCAAAATTAGACAACTAAGCTTCTAAAGAGATTTCGTTACAAGGACATGCCTGTGTCTCAGATATCCTCAATTTAAAATATTTAATTTAGGCTATGATTTGAATTGAAATGTAATAAAATATGTAACAATGTATTTGTAAAAATATTTACTTAAACTTTCTAGAAAATTTCATTGCAATCATAGGACATGGCTTACCTTTACAAGTATCCTTAATTTAATATGTATTTAAATATAAGCCACAAAAATGATAGCTATGCTTCGATAGGTTGTATTTGATTTTAAAATTATACAGTTATACTCTTGGGTAAATTGCTTTGCAGCCGGTGCAAGGACTTGCCTAGTTGTCATGTATCCTTAATTTTCAAAATTAAATGTAAGGGACAATAACGGCCGAAATGCTTCGAAAATTTGTACATGCTTTTAAAGTAATACAGTTATACTGTGGGGTAAATTTTTTTCCAATCTCTGCAAGGACATGCTTACCTTCAATATATCCTTAATTTTGAAAATTACATATAAGGAACAATAACGATTGGCATGCTTAAACAATTTGTATGTGCTTTTAAAATTATACAGTTATACTCTTGGGTAAATTTCATTGCAATCGGTGCAAGGACATGCCTAGGTGTCATATATCCTTAATTTTAAAAATTACTTATAAGGGACATTTAAGGTGTGTGTGTCTCAAAAATTGTTACGAGCCTTTAAAACTACACAGTTCTACTATCGGGTAAATTTCATTGCAATCGGTGCAAGGACATTATTACCTCCCATATATCCTTAATTTTTAAAAATATATAAAAGCAACAGTAACAATCCGTATGCTTAAAAAATTAGCGTTTATTTTTAAATTCGTGCATTTATACTCAAGGACATGCCCAACTTTCACATATCGTCAGCTGAAATTATGAACAACATGCATAAAAAATTGTTATTCACTTTCTTTGTAAGGAAGTTCAGCTTTCTTGTAAGTTTCGTTTCAAGCGATGTAAGGATGTGCTCATCTCTCATACACATAAAGTATATGAAGAATTAAATTTCTTTAAAAAAAAGTTGCTAACAACTTCTAGAATTAAGCAGTTAAGTCTTCAGAAAAATTTCGTTGAAGTCAGCGCAAGGATGCGCTGACCTGCCATATATCCTTTATTTAATTTTTTTTTAATATTTTGATTATTTCTAGAATAATATAATTGAGTTGTGTTGCAAATTTCATTGCTACTTGTGCAATGATGTACCTACGTTCACAATATATTCAAAGGGTAAAATTAAATTTAGGCCAGAATTATGATTATACTACTGAAAACTTCACAGCTATACAGCAAATTGCAGTGATAATTTTAAGCAATAATTTAAGCAGAAAGAGGTAATTATGCTTACACTTCCAGTAGACTCAATAAATTTAAAGTTACAGAGGGTTTTCATAGCAATAACCTTAGATAAAATAAGATAAAATAAATGTTCCTAAGTATAGCCCCATTTGAAGTTCATATTGATCAGGAGAAAAAATGTGCATTGCACACAGTTAGTGAATTTTGTAGATATCAAAATGTGTCTGACTGTAGGGGATACTAAATTTTGTAACACAACCTTAAACTAAAGTACAAATTTATAATTTTTATATCTGCATTGTGTTTGCTTATTGCAGTCCCTAATATTTCAACTCCTTCAAATGTAGATTCCCATTCGCATGCATAAGTTTTGACCTTAATTTGCTTCTAATAATCTACTTGCATATAATCGCATATGCCTTCAATGAAAAGACCAACAATGAGAATTGAGAATTTTGGCTAAGACAGTTGAAATTATATTTCTTCTTTAGAGCTTGCTTTAGGCTCTTTGTGAATTCAAAGATGAAAAAAAAAAATTCAAATAATTTGATCACGTTTAAGCTGAAAGATACGAAATGAAGAAATGGCAGACATTAAAAAAGCATTTTGTTTTGTTGCATTACATATATATAATAATAAGTTTATTTGAAAGGGAAATGTTTAAATCTTATAATATTGGCTGAAAAATATATTCAAGATAATGCATTAAAAATTATTTTAAAATATGAAATCTGTTGCCAACTTAAAGGCTGCTGGAAGAGCATTAATTTCACATGTCAAACTAATACTGGTAATATACAAATATTTAATTAAAAAATACCTTTTATGTTACTTAAACATTTGGTAAACAGCAAATAAAAGCGAAACAGACACACCTCAAAATTGCTAAACTCAACGGCGCAATTAAATGCGGCTTAAACAATAAATATCTAAATGCCTGTATAAATTTTATACTGTAAAGCAGCACAATATCCTCAGGGCAAGGAAAACCACAGCAGGAATTAAATTAAAATTTTATACACAAAAGTGTGCAAAATGTTTGCATGCAAAATCACCTTGCAATATGTTTTGCTTGTTTTATAATTTTTAAAGTTTAATTTAAATATTTGGTCTTATACTCATAAAAAATAAAATGTATTTAAATATTTGAAAAAATATTTCTGGATTCAAACGGCAGTTATAAAGGTCACACACCGCATTGTAATGTTTTCAAATTTTGTTTGAATGAAAATACACAAGCAAAAATATTTATGTATATTAAAATAATCAAATACATTATGACAATATGACCTTAATGACTACAGTTTGACAATTGCATGAAAATTAAAAAAAAAATACTATTCAATGTTAGGCCCGATATGAAGTTCTTACGGAATTTCACATTTGTATATTTACATTTATTTCTACACGGAAACATATTTGTGTAGGCTTTTGTGGGGAATTATGTTTGCATACACACAAATTCATTTATTTTTCAATTTAAAGCCTGATACGGAGTTCATACGGAATTTCATGTTCTCATACAAACTGTATGTAAAAAAATTACGGAAATTCAGGTTGGTAAATTTCATAAACAAATTTCCATTTGCTAGTACGGACTTTCAAGGGAAAAGTACACGGAATTTTTAAATTCGTTGCCTATCTTAGGGATGTTATAAATATAATTGGAGACTTTTTTCAGGCAACTGAAACAAAAATTAATGTTCAAACAAATGTTTGGTCATGGAAGTTTCGACATTTCTAATTATCATCAATTTGTGATTAATTTTTAGTGTTTTTACAAACGTGAAATTCTGAAGTCCATAATGGACTTTAGGGAGCAACTTACAATAGTGAATTTTACAAAAACCAAAAAAAAACTTTAAATTTTCACTCAGAGAATTTTTATCTGATCAACATATTGTAAAGATGAGCTAATAAATAAAACTGTTTATTTTAATTTAAATAAACAGTCCTCAGGATTTTTGGAAATATTTTTGAAAACTGCAAAAAAAAAACCTTTTTCGCGAATGTCTCAAAAACGCTTATTAAGAAAAATAAATGAGTGCCATATTCGTGTTGAGAGGTCCTTCGATAAAAAACCGTCTCTTTTTTGAGGTTATGACAGAGGGATTCAAATGTGTGGCATGATATTATTAATAAGAATGTATTAATTTTGCCTTATTTTACAAATTTACAATTGCACCTGCCAAGACGAGTTTTCTATGAATTTTTGGAAATAAAAATATAAATTGAGATAACATGCATAAACAGGTATGTGATGGAAATCGTTTTCGATTTAAAATCGATTGAAAAACATAAAAACTTGTGATGCACACATTTATTTCGATTTCATTCCAGTTTTGTTTTAAATCGAAATCGAGTTCATTTCCCATCTTGTTCTATGAAAATATTAGCAAAAAAAGATGTGATGGAAAACGGAATTTGTGTTGTTTTTGCGTTTTTAAATCGAGTAAGCATGACTTGACGATTTAGCAATTATTCTATATCTAAGCAAAATTTTCCTGCAATAACTTATTTGAAAATGTAAGTAAAATGCTTTAAAATAATTCATTTCATATGATACCACAATAAAAGGTGTTTTTATTTACATAAATTTATTTTTGTTTGAAACAATTTAATTGTATGTATGTTGAAGCCGATCAGTTAAAATCTGCCGCCGACATGTACTGAAAACACTTAGCCACCGTCGACGTGGTGGTTTGCAAGACTTTTCAATGGTTTAAAAATAAAAGATTTTCATTATAAAACCGGTGGTTGAAATTAAGAAAAAATATGCCTTTCTATTCAACAATTGCTTCAGCAAACCGCGATCCAACGAATTCGTTTCGCCGTCGCCGAAAATTTCTTTGGCAACCTGCAGCCGAATTCAGCATTATTGGCTTCAATTTCAGTTAGCAGCAAAAAATATAAAAGAAATAATTGATTTTTTTGTAACCAACTGAAAATTAAACAAGGTTGGAATATGAAATCGATTAGTTTTCTGTCACACCAAGAACAATTTTCTAGGTTTTGAGCTTGCGATTTCATTTCAAATCGAACCGATTTCCATCACATACCTGAATAAATTTTTAATATTTTTAGTAATAAAACGAATTTAACTTTTCTGCGTGTGACTAAAATTTTATCAAAATTATTAATTTGTTTTATATTATCTATTAAATTATATATAACATATTCATCTGCATTGTTTTAAATAGTAAGAATAAATTAATTGAAGTGCGACTTTGTCCCGCGCACGAAGGGTTCCGTACGGACACTAGATATGTAATTCAATACGAAATTTGGCCTATATAATAAATAGTTATGGCTTTTTTAGTTTTTGGGTTTTTCGGGTTTGAGCGTTTTTTAGCTTTGGCGTTTTTTCGGTTTTTGGCGTTTTTTTTTTGTTTTGGCACTTTTTTTCCCCGTTTTGTCGATTTTTTCGGTTTTTGGCGTTTTTTCATTTTGGTGATTTTTTTTTCAATTCTGGCGATTATTTTAATTTTGGCGATTTTTTCATATGGGCGCCTTTTTCGCGTCTTGGCGATTTTTTTTTCGGTTTCTTGCATTCTTTCAATTTGGCGATTTTTTTCATTCATGTCATTTTTTAGTTTTGGTGCCTTTTTCGCGTTTTAGCGATGTTTTCGGTTTTTGGCGTTTTTTCAATTTGTCTCTTTTTTCATTTTGGCGATTTTTTTTCATTTAGGCGATTCCTTAGTTTTGGCGATTTTTACGGTTTTTGGCGTTTTTTTCATTTTGTCGATTTTTTCGGTTTTGCCGATTTATTTTAGTGTTATTTTTTTAATTTGGTGCTTCTTTTCGTTTTAGCGATTTATTATTTAGTTTTTTTTTTTGGCGATTTTATAATTTTCGGATTTTTTAGTTTTACCGTTTTTGAAAATTTCAATAGTTTGCCTCTTACGGTTTCCAAGATATAGCAAGTTGTAAAAATTACATAGTCAAAATTGCATTAACTGATGGACCACCCTTTCATTTAAATTTTTCCTTTTCACCTTTGGTGTACGGATCCCTAAAAATAGCCTCAATAGCTTAAGCGACATAATTATCGAACTTAATTTAATAATCGATTTTCGTAAAAAAAACGAAATCCAAAAAATGTATCGGTTAAGCTTTGTTTTTGGCGGTTATGGCTTGATATATTCGTATGGTCAAACTTATTCACCATTTACTCTTTGGGCTACAATTACGTATGAGCAAGACATTATTCGTCATCAGTATTACTCATACGTAATTAAGATATTATAGATTTAAATTGTCAAAATAAATTATTTTATTAATTTGTCTTGTCTTTTCGGTGTGGCATTTTGTTGTAATTAACCATTAGAATTTTAAGGACTTGATAGATTTTTAACAGTAAAATACATATGTATGTGTGTATGTATGTATGTAATTATATTCCAAAGACAAACATCACAGAAAATCTACTGAATATAAGACAACAATGTATTTAAAAATGTTGCCAGCGCTCATTCACAGCAACAATGTTTCTGCTTATCAACAAGTATTTGTTTGCAAATATGAGCCATTTTCTCTCTCTCTCTCTCTCCCTCTCTCTCTGTCTGGGTGTATTCTTAACCAGTTTTGCCATATTTATTTGTTCAAAAATCTTCAAGTCGAGCAAAAAAAAACTTTTTTTGTGACCAAAAATCTTTCTTGTTATTTTATTGAATGGAAATGAGTTAAAATGTATTTTGTTTCCTGTGAACTATTAAAAATAAAGTCAAATAACACAAAATATTTAATGTATAGAATATGTGTAAAATCATTATGAAGCAAATCAGAAAATTTGTAAGTAGTTTGGTCAAAAAATCCCTCAATAATATATTAAAAGTAACAAAAGTGAAATTTTTAAAAATCTTATTTTAAGATAAAAAATCTTTTTTGTCGTTTTAACATGTCTAAAAACTTCAAAAATAAGATAAATCTTCACATATGGTAACACTGTTATTAACACCCACTCGCTCTCTGTTTTTTTTCCCTTAATTTCTGTTTAGCTCTCCTTGCGTAGTACGAGTATATCTTTTTATGTATGTATGTATGTACGTGGTGCATGTAAGTATGTTTATATTAAATTTTCATTGATATTACAAAATATTCGCCTGCATGTACATATGTACATACATGATGATACTATTTTGCGCATTACTTCGTTTAAAAAAATTGCGTGTGTTTTGTTGCTGTTTTTTTGTTTCACTCACACACACACTCACACGCACACACATATGCTGCTCTTCAGATTCATTTAGATTTGTATATGTAACACTTCACGTAAAAAGCCACGTTTTTCAACAATTTTCTAACAGTCTGCACAGGATACTCGTGATAAACGTTACTACTACGGTTATAGAAAAGCTTTGGGCTACAACAGTTTGCAAAACTAAATACAAATCACACCTTAAAAATTAAAAAATAAATTTATTTTAAAGAATTGCGGAAGCATTAAAAACCAAGTTTTCCTTTCAAGAAAGAAATTCAAAATACATTAAAAAGAAATTTAAGTGAAAATTAATTTTTTTTAATAAAATAAATTTGTTTAAAAATAGTGTATTTCCGACGAAAACTATTAAACACGCTGTTAAAGAAACTATTAACATAACAATTTTAAATATAAAAAGTAAATATGAAATTTTTTTTATATGTATGTTTATATATTTAAAAAAAATTATAAAAAAATATTTTTATTTTTAATGAAAAGCTTCGGTTTTTAACTCAAAGAAAAATTACAATAATTTTTTTTATGTTTGTTTAAAGATAATTTTGTGAAATTATTTTGCTTCATTATTTTTATTATAAGTTTTTTGTTGCGAACTTTTTAAAATTACAAATATTTAACGGTTTCTGAAGCCTGGATCACGCTGTCGTCACAATGTTCCGATTTTCAATGAAATAATATGAAAAACTTTATATATTTATAAATATCAATTGAATAATTAATTAAATTTTTACCTGCAAGCAATTTGATAATGAGAATATGGGGGGCTAATTGTGTAAAATGCAATGCCAAGCATTGACAAATTTTATATGAAAAAAAATCTAAATTACAAACACAACATACATACAAAATTTATCAACGCTAAGCGTTGCATTTTACAAAATAAGACCTTAGTTTTTTTGCTTAATTTAATTAAAGCATTTAATTTAATTTAAATTTAATTAAATTTAATTGCATTAATTAAATACTTAATTGAAAATATTCATAAGTGGACAATATTATTATATATTTTTAAATTTATGTCATACACTTTTCTTTAAGTTTTTATGTCATTAAAGAGTTATTCTGCAAATTTTTGGGATTATAGTTAAACGTACAATATCATTTCTGTTCATTCAGCCTCTGCAGAATTGGTTTAACTGTTCAACTGTGTCCAAGGTGGGGCTTAATTCAAATTTTTAAATAATAAAAAATATAATTATATCACTGTTCAAAATTTCATCTCTCTACATTGTGTAAATACTGCGAAGTATGCTGAAGTTATTTGTAAAATATATCTACTAAGCTTTTATACATTTATATCGTAAATTTATCAAAGTCACAACAAGATCTATTAGCATTGCAAAATAATTTACAAAAAAAATTTCCAAAATTATAATGATAATAGTGATAATGAAGATGATAGTCATGCAGAAAAATAGCTTTAATATTGAAAATTATTTTTTATAAAAAAAAATAGCACACAATTTTTTATAAAATATACGGCCAAATTTTGTAAAACCAAAGCTTTGCGTTGACAAATTTTGTATGTATTTTGTTTTTGTAATTTTAATTTTTTTCATAGAAAATTTGTCAACGCTTGGCGTTGCATTTTACAGAATTATGCCCATAATTTCCTATTAATCAAATTTCCATAAAAAAATTGTTTTCTACACCTTTTATAAAACAAATATATTTTTATGAATAAAGTAGTTTATATTTTCTTGTTTGATTTTCTTATTTTGGAATTAATAGAAAAAAATTATTATCTCAACAATTATACAATTCCTTAAATTAAACGCAACTTTACGTACATTCGAACCCAGTGTGCTCTCTTAAATATTATTTCTCTAATAAACACTGTGTGTAATTTTTTAAGTCATGGAAATATAACCATATACGGACACCACTACGTGATAAAGTACCATAAAAAAGACCCGTTTCTCCCAGTTTTGCCCCAAGTCATGCACTTTTTTATGGGCCTCGGTGTCATTTTTGCATATTCTCAGGCTCATATCTTGCAAACCGTTCGGAAGTTTGATTTACTCTGTGATGCAAAGTTGTAGCTCTTGTCATAAAGAACAAAGATTGTTTAAAATTCAAAAAAAAATCTTCTTCAATATCAAAATTTTTTGCTACCTAGGCGATACCTTACCAGTGTTAAGAACCATTCCTAGGAAGTTCGTATGTTCTAGAAAGTTGTTTATTGAGACCTTAAGTACATTTTTGGAATTGAATGTTTCCTTGAATTTTGAACGGTTTGCTACCTATGGACCTGAACAAAGGAAAAAAGGTAAAAAAAATAGAATTTTTTTTAATTTCTTGCGATTGTTCTTTTTGTGCACTGTGTAATTTAAATTTTCCAGAAAGCAGAAAACATTTTTTAGTTAGAAAATATATCTGTTTAACCAAACAAGTGATACAGAATATGGGAAACAATTATCCTTATAAAGAGAAAAGTTTTTCCAATTGTGTTTTTAATTTGCCGTCGGAGAACTTGAACAACTTAATAGGTACTTTGGCTTGATTATTTTTATTTATAATTTATTTAAATCATGTGTTTTTAAAGCTACTCAGCCGCTTACGATTTTAAATTTTTCTTTTTAATCACAAAACGACTATTATGCTTGTCAGCAATCTCTGAAAAAAATCTGAAATTAAAATTTTTAAGATCTGATTACGCTGAAGTTCATATTGCTCTGTTAGACAAATTTCATGTGTTAATTTTTAGGGAACACATAATATCAAAGTTAATTGTTTGGATTAGTTACCTCTTATCACTTGACAGTTTGAGTTAATGCCAAGCAAATTACAATGCATTATGTTGCTTTTTATTTCTATTGGACGGTGTAATAACATTTTGTACAATTTCTTACGCCAAATATTTGCGTATCAAAAAAGTCGTCATTAAAATCAAGTAAAGCTACGGTCACACTTGTCAATTATTTGCCCAAAAAAGCGTAACCACTAAATGCTAATGAAAAATCTTTCAATTCAGAAAAAAGTTTGTCAAGTTAAATGGTAGCCAATAGTGTCCTGCACAAGACATCTTATAAGAACTTTGAAGACATGGGGGATTTTTCAAATGCTTTACTACAGCGAAATCTTATAAAACAAACGTTAACAACACTATTTGCAAGAAATTTGTTTGAGTATTGTAGGTATAAGAGTAAAGAAGAAAACACTTCGTGACGGATGAATTTGTGATACTTGCTTCTTTCTACGCATGAGCGCGTGTACAAACGTCATGCATGTATGTGTGTATGATCTTTTATTTTTCTGCACACATGCAAAGGCACACACATGCATTAACATTAGTTGTATGCGGTTAATCACATAATAGCTTACCATCTACATATTACACACACACACTCAAACGTACAATATGAAAAATAACAAGCATACACTAATCAACAGTACTTCTTTTGAGTGTTTGTTACAAACAAGCTGTCTTGCGACATCGCTTGTTAACACTGATATACATGTACACCAATACATCCATCGTGCTTCGCTTATAGTACGACAGCATTTATTATTGGTTTAGTATAATACATGCGACGTGAATACATTTAAAAATCATGACGTATTTACATTTAAAGACTGTTAACGCAGATCTTTAGTAGCCAATATTGTTGGATTCTATTACATTTTGCATTAGTTTTGGTCGAAACTGTTTAATATGATAAACAAGTGCCTGGACCAAAACTTTTTTCATTAGTGTTTGTTGGTTACGCTTTTTTTGGGCAAATGTTTGACAAGTGTGACCATACCTTAAGAGTGCTATATTCTGTTGTGGCGAATCTTATATACCCTACATCTACGTACGTATGTAGAAAATACATAAATATACAAGTACATACATAGATACATACACATTTGTTTTGTGACAAAAAATTGATAATTTATTTTTTGCTCTGGTGCAATTTATTGTTCGACTAAGGAAATTAATTCAAAAATGTTATCCTCGTTATTAGCAATAGTTAAATATTTTATTCAGCTCTCTGTATTTCAAAATTTTTTTTCGTTATTAATATTTTCCCTTTTTAAAATATATGAGCAAAAATCAATTGGAAAAGACAGTAAAATTAATGGAAATTTAATCATCCATATCTAAAGGAACTTGAATCTGAATATCGTTACCTTAATATGGAAAGGCTCTAACTCATTATTTACTTGAAATCGAAATTTTTTATATTTCGATAAAAGAACATCTAATCTAATTTATCGAAAAATTCAAAAATATCGATTTCAAAAATATAATGAGCTAGGGCTTTTCTATATTAAGAAACCGATATTTATATATAAGTTGAAGATGTTGCCACTCTGTATCATATTGATACCGACACCAAAAACTGAATTAAATATATAACATAGTGGTACTAAAAAATCGTTCTGCCTTAAAACATTTGCATGAAACCTATAATAATTAAACACCTGAATTTGTGTGTCCTTTTGAGTAATGATCTTCCTAAAATGTAAAATATGTTTAATTAAAAATAAAAAAATTAAATAAATAAAAAATTTCGATTTTCCTACATATTTATATCATTCTAAAATACGAATTATGTTTAATTAACAAGGAAAAAAATTGTTTTATTACACAGAAAAAAGTATTCACCAATTAATATTTTCAATTAAGAATTTAATTTATTCAATTAAAATTTTAATTGTATTAATTAATTTGAGCAATTGATTAATTGATTAATTGATATTATCAAATTGTTTATAGGTAAAAATCTAATTAATTTTTTAATTGATATTACAAATATTTTAATTGATATTACAAAATTATTATATTACTTTTTTGTGTGTAAGTTTAAATTTTCTAGCTCTGAAGCTTTCTGATTTTTTATACCAAACAATTTATTTCAAAGGCAAATTATATTTGTGCCCTTAATTATGAAAGTGATCTAAGTCATATATTTCTCTGCTCGAGATATTTAGTAGAGTATATTTGAATAAATCAAAAAATATTTTGATCTATTTTTAGATTTTAATTTAGAGTTATACTCGGTTGATATAAATTTATTTAAAATTTATTAAATATTTATTGAAGTTTTTTTTTAAGTTTTATTTAATATTTCGATGCAATGCATATGATTTATACCCAATTTACATTAAGCATTTTTTTCATGAAATTAGTTGCATGAAAATTTTTCATTTGTTAATAGCAGGCCTTGAGGTGGAATTCATATCAAAAAAATTATTAAAAAGCATCAGTGATCCATTCTACGCCCTTTTTTATATAAAATTATTTTGTTTAGCGCTGCAATTAGCCAAAAGAAAAAGTTTCGTGCAGAAAAATTCATGAAATTTCATGAAAAAATGCTTAATATAAATTAGGTACTAGACCACTTTCATAATTAAGGGCACATTTATGCTCTAATTCAGTAAGAAGATTTAAGAAGTTTAAATTTGAAAATACTTTTGAGTATTTGGTTTTGAATTATATAAATTATTTTCTTTCAAAGAGACAACAACGTCTTTGATAATGAAAAATTAAAATATTATAATGTACCATGTTTTTAAAACATAATAATTAAATAAGAGTATTATACGATAGTTTGAAAAATATATAAAAAAATAAGCGTGTAAAGCAAATACACGAACCTTCTAGCGTCGACGATAAATAATGATTGTTTTCAGGAATCACAACTGCGGCGTTTTTCTGTCCATACACAAGACGACACAATCGTCGAACAGAATTAGGGCATTAATTTATAAATAACTTTTATATTACAAAAAAGTGTAAATTTTCCAACCCCAAAATATATTTACAGCCTTATTTATAAAACTTAAAAAGTCGTTATAAAGATTTTTTAAAACAAATTTTCAAACAAAATTTTTCTTAAAAAGCCTTTATAAAGCCTTTTTATGTTTTATAAATAAGGCCATTAATTTATAGAGAAAAAGAAACAAGTAGTTTAAGTTTATATGTTCCAGATCTGGAACTGTTTTTTTTTGGATTTTGCTGATTTTCAATACCAGTCTACTTCGGGCCATTTCTGACACACCAGTCTTGGACTGAATATTTTAATGAATAAGTAAAATAATAATTTGATATTATTAGTGCCTTAATAAATGTTAAAAGAAAAAAAATTTAAGTTTAAAATTTTTTAAACGCACTAATAATCGCAAATTAATATATTACTTATTAAGTAAAATATTTTTTTATTAAACATACATTGAAATTGATTATTGAGGGGTTTAGCTGGATCCTATGCGCATTTCACTGTTGCTAATGCAGATCATCAGGGAACCTTTACCGAAAGTTTCTAAGAACAACTAGGTTATTATGTTATAAACTTTCGTTTAAACAAATGAGAAGCTTAAAACAAATAACAAAGTTGAAACAAGAACTCAATAATCAACATGTTTTTTATTTTCTTACTTTACCATTAATACATTGGCTGACTTTTTTCAGCTTCAAATTGTATTTGTAAGAGTATGTAAAAAGAAAATAAATGTATTTTTTGACCTGGTGCAGTCAATTTAATAATTAGTGATTTTTTTTTTATGGGAATTGTTAAAATTTAAGTTTAAAATTTTTTAAACGCACTAATAATCTCAAATTAATATTTGACTTATTAAGTAAAATATTTTTTTATTAAAAATACATTGAAAACTTAAATTTTAACAATTCCCATAAAAAAAAATCACTAATTGAAAAAAAAATTTTTAGTTAATTTTAATTATTATTCGAACTCCATTTGTTTCTATATTTGTGATTTGAACGGGCTAAAGTTCGTATCGCATTTTAAGCCAAATTACATGTGATAATTATTAATGAACAAATAACAACAGTCTGTTGTAAATATTCTGACTAACAACACATAGTTGAACGGAACAGCCAGCCGTTTTCGAAGGCCACTAAACCTTCATCATCAGCGTTCTTTTGTGTTTGGTCCACTGTGTGTGGTGTCAGTTGATGTAGATTTCTGCTTTATATACTTAGCATTTTATTGCAAATGGAATGGAATGGATGGAGTCAGAATATTTACAACAGACTTTGGTGTTATTTGTTCATTAATAATTATCACATGTAATTTGGCTTAAAAAGCGATACGAACTTTAGCCCGTTCAAATCACAAATATTGAAAAAAAAAAATTATTTTATTAAATTACTGCTATATACCAAAAAGTCTCGATTTTCCAACCCTGGTATCGGTATTTTGATTTATTTTGATTCTAAATACCAATTTAATTCTAACTGAAGTATACATACTCGTATAAGTAAAATTAACAAAAAACTCAAAATTAGTTTTAACTATGTAATTACTTTTATATGCGAAAAATTTGTTCAATTTTCCAGCTCTGAATACCAATCTATTTCGGAGAGTTTCTGACAAACTAATTTAAGGCCGAAGTCTCTAGCTTTTCTGGGAGCTTTGGAAAAGCGATTTCACCTAGAGACAGACGGACGGACAGGCGGATAGACGGACATAGCGTATTCGTCTTCCATGTTCATAAGGGCATAGAATATATATATATATATATATATATATATATATATATATATATATATATATATATATATATATATATATATAACCAGCAAAAAATTACACATTACCATCGGAACTACTTGCCATATAATAACTTACTTTTTTAATTACCAAATTTTATTATTCGCTTACAAATCACATTACCTAAAATTTAAAAAAAGTTGCTAATGAGGAGAATATTTTTTTTTTAATTAAATCGATTACGTGAACAAGTTGCCATCTAAAAAAAGTAAATACTTCTCAAGAATCGATTATTTTAGTCTCACACCTTGTTAAAATCATTAAGTTGGTAATCCGGTAAGGAACAGCTTTTTTGAAATTTTTTGCATATTAATATTGTGGAAATTAAATAAAAACTAAAATAAGTAAAAAACTTACCAATAAAACCAGCAAAGGAAAAAAGTAATAACCCAAAAAAAAAGCCAAACAGCTGTTTATGGTTACGGGGAAAAACCAAAGTTCAATCGGTTTCTATGGTTATGGTTATGTCTATATGGTATTATAGCAAGTCACCTATAATTAAATACAGTGCCACCCATAAGTTTGTTGGAACAACTGTTTTGTATGGTTATGGTTATGGCACGTTTAAATTAACCCTTAACCTTGTTCGTCAGTGCATTCAATAAACCTTGTCTTATACTTGATTTTATAAATAATACCAAAATTCTAAGAAAATCTAACGACAACTACAATTATGTATAAAAAACAGTGCTCATTTGTTTTTGGGCAGAAATTTAAGCAGAAAGTGTTACTGCCGCCGCCAGCGCTCGCTGCCTGTTTAATTTGTAATTAATTGTTCTAAAAATAAAAAAGATGTACGTTATTCATTTTTTTTTTGGTTCTTTAAACATGACGTTGAGTTTTAATTAAATTGTCTAACATGTTATAATGAAATGCGTGTCATTGCAATTTTGTAATAAGAAGAGTTGCCTTGAATGAGTTGAAAGCAAATACAAATACAAGAAAAAAAATTATTTAGCAGATGAAATTTGTAATAAATGATTTTAGTTTTTAATGGCATGAAGACTTATTTTAAGTGCCAACTATTTATCTTTACAGCGAAAAGAAAAATAAGAGTCAGGAATACTGGGATGCATCTGCAGCATCAAAGGAAACCATTAGGCGGACTCTCTTCATATGCTTGAAAATGTATTTGTATGAAACAAAAGCGTGGGCTTACATTTGTGAAAATTATCTGTTGTAAATAGATTTTTCAAGCTGGGTTTCTTAGTTTGGATAGGTGGGATAGCCTATAGTTTATTTGAGCAGCATATTCAGGCATCTAATTAATTTAACGAGTTTAGCTCAAGGACTCCCTTTAGAGTGGACCTAAGGCATGATTTTTTTATGTATTTACGGAAAAAAATATTTTAATTTCATTTGTTTGGAAATTTTTCACTTTTGCGGCTACATAAGCGCTACCTAAACGGTGTTAATAATCATTCCTAAGAAGTTCATATCGCTCACTTACTTCAATAGTGTCATAAGTCAAAAAATGCGAAAGAAAAAAAAAATAATTTTAAACTAGGCTTTTAAAACTGCAATATATGCAATTATGTTAAAAAGTGTTTGCGAAACGAACTGACTGACAATGCTCCGAAAACATTTACTTCTTAGGATCCTACATGGAACTGCCGAATATATGTATATATTCTATACCTAAAATACAAAAACATTTCAAGTTTTAACTAATTCCTGGTGTTTAAATTAAGACATACAAGTTGAACGCCGGATGTATGAATATTTTCGTTTACTCTCCTTTGCCATCCTCCTCTGCATCATTCATTAGAAAGCAAATTTCAGCTGAAGAATAAAATTGGCTGTCAAATGATGAAATGCCACGAATTGAACTATCGTATGTTGGCAATAACGCCACGAATGTTGGCTTCCAAGTCCCCTAACGTTTCTGGTTTGTTGGCGTAGACGAGCGACTTCACATATCCCCAAAGAAAATAATCCAATGGTGTCAAATCACACGATCTTGGTGGCCAATTGACAGGTCCATTCCGCGAAATTATGCGCTCATCGAATGTTTCCTTCAATAAATCGATTGTGACGTGCGCTGTGTGGCGTGTAGCGCCGTCTTGTTGGAACCACAACTCATCCACATTCATGCCATCCAATTCGGGAACAAAATAGTCGGTTAGTCGGCTCCAATTGCTGTGCACGGTGGCGAATCGATTCATTCGGGTCCTCTTCAACACTTTGCTCTACAGCGGCAATTGTTTCTTCGGTGCGCACTGTTCGACGTCTCTGCGGATGCGTATCATCACATAGAGTAAACGTAGTGCGAAAACGATCCATGGTTAACCGAATTAATTGCTCTGATGGACGATTATGTCGACCATAAAATGGACGGAGCTTGCGGTAAACTTCGCGAACTGAACCATTATTTTCGAAATAAATTTACACGATTTGCAAGCGTTGTTCTTTTGTCAACCTGTTCATGATGAAATGGCAAACCAAACTAAATATTAATCACTTGACAGCTGACAAAATGGCCGCCAGTTAAAAAAGTGATGCCAACTTAAAGTTCTATACCTCAATAAAAAACACCCTTTACATACACTCAAAAAAAAAAAAAAAAAAAAAAAACCTAACTAAAACGTTGGAAAATTTTCTAAATTTGAGTAAAAGAAAGTTGTCGCATGGCGCCAAAGCTGTTTTTACTCGAAACCAGTAAAATATTTACTTAATTTCTAGTTCATTAATGAACTAGCTTATAGTAATTATATTTTTATATTTAAGTAAAATTTTTCTAAAATTAAGTAAAATTTTCCCATAAAATTTGGAGCTTTGCAAAAAAAAAGTTTTTTTTTGTCTTTAATTCTGGTACTTTGTTTTGTTTTTAATTAAATTCTTTACCACATGGAAGCTTTTTAATTATATCTTCATATTATATTATTCTTAATTAATTCACCATACATACATATTAATTGCTTGAGAGGAGACAAGTATTGAACCAACAACCTTCTGACTGATAGGCAAGCACTCTAACCAATTGCCTAACAGGGCAGCCAGAATAAGCATTGAAATTTTTGAGTTTTAAAATTTAATTTTATTTTCAAAAATATATATTTCAAGTTCAAATATTCCTCGAAAATATGAAACATTTACTTAAATTTTTTGCTTAATGCAAATTAAAAATATATTCTATAATTTAAAAAAAAAAAAAATACTTAAAACTGGTAAATATTTTTCTAAAACTTAGAATAACTTTTTATATCTTTCAAGTTAGTCAAACTTGATGAACTAATCAGGAGTAAGTCATTTCCTAAAATTTATTTTTTGCTTTAAAACGAGATTGACTAGGATACAATTTCCCTAAACTTTTATACCATTTTCCAATTTTTGGTAAATATTTCCTTGAAGCCAGTAAACTTGTCCTTGAATGTGAGAATTTTTGTGTGTATTTTTATGAACTACTTTTGAGAATATGAACTTTTTATTTTTTTACTCATATTAAGTAATTTTTACTACACAGAAAAAATTATTCCCAAAAAATTTTCAAACATACGTGTGTTTTAAAATATAATTTATTTTCAGTAAATATTTTTTACTGTTCCAGTAAATTATTTGTTCCAATTTTATTTTATTTAAAAAAAAACTGTATAGAATGAAAATTATCTATATAAAGTAAAATTTGTAAAAAAATGTTTAGATTATTTTTTTTTATATTTAAATTTGTTATTTTCAGTTAAAATAAATTTAATATACTGTAAAAAAATTTGTCTGATTTTTTTTAATTTTTTCAGTTAAATTTATTTTTATAGATATAAAAAACATTTGATTTTTTTTTAAGAGTCTAAACACAATGTTTGCGGTGCGGTGCGATTTCTCGTTGCGGGAGTGAACAATAAACATAATACAACGGAAGACGGCGACGGCAATACTTGTCATTGTTTGTTTAAATTTTTATTAATTTTTTTGTGCATACATTTTTATAAAAATTTTACTCTTTGTGTTAAATATTTTGTAATGGCAGTAACTAAAAATAAAAATTGGCAGATATATTTGACATAGTTTTTAAACTTTTATATTTTATGAAAAAAAATTTTTGAACTTCAAAATCAGGTTTTTTGTTGTGAATACCGGCAATTATTTAAAAACTATGGCAACATCACAGAGAGAAAGAGTGACAAAAATTGAGAGAATAAGAAAGTCCGCAATGAAAATAAAATATATTTTAATTTTATGCTGTTCCGCACTGCGGGTTTTTACTTCAAAATCGTATGAAAAACCGCACAACCGTTACGTTGTGTTCAGACTCTAAGGATTTTTGTTTGCGGTTTTCAAACTTATTATGTTTGTATATTGTGATTCTCAATATAGTATTAAGAGTCTTACTATAAACATATGGAGTTTGTTAGCTAAATTCAAAAATTTTTTGGGTTGAAGTCTACTGATGAGTTCCAAAAGCGGGAACGAAATGCTTAACCATAAAAACAAGCCAATTCTTGAAAGTAAAAAAAATATTTGAAACTTTTATTTGATTCAGTTTTTTTTTCAAATAAAACTATTACTAATTTTTTTTTTTTATATTGGTAAGAATTGTTATTGATTCAGTTAATTTATTTCCTGATAATACGAAAAATTTTAGTGAATGTGTTTGTAAATTATAAAAAAAAAATTGCTGAATAATACAAAAAAATCTGCAAAAATGTTTTTCTGTTCCTATTAATACATTTGACTGAAAATATTTTGAGTTTCAGTTAACTTTTTTTCTAATGCCATAATAAGTTAACTAAAAATTAAAAATTTTTTTCCAGTTAAATGTTTACAAAATTGTTATCAGAATCTACAAATTTCTTTGTAGGTCCGCATTCACACAAAAAATTTACTGATTCAATGAATTTGGTTACTGAAAACGAAATTAAGTTTTTTCTGTGTAGATTTTTGTAAAAATTTACTTAAACTTAGAAAAAAATACTTAAAATTAGAATTTTTTTTTACTTTAACTTAGAAAATTTTTTTCCTTAATAATAAATAGTATATGTCTTTTTTTTTTGAGTGTATGTATGTATGTATAAAAGTGTATGACTGAGTGTCTGTGTGTGCACATATATGTATGCATATGTATGCTGGTAAATGTGTAAATAATTTCGTTACTGTTATTTTTATAGTGGCAGATTTTTATTACCATTGAATGACAATAATTTCCGTTGTGGTGGTTTAAAGCTTCATTGATACTGTTGTTGCTACAAATACTAGAAATTAATTGGTCTCTCTTACTCCCACACGCTCTTTTACCCTTATTACTCTAAAGTAATTTTGTGGCAATAAAGGCCGGGGCACAATGCATCCGTCATACGTTATACTTCGCCTTTTTCAACTGACATTATCGCAACGACGGAGAAGGTTGGCACAATGAGTTCTTTATTGACGGAAGCATTTGAACAGCTTCAATAGGCTGATTCTCTATTTTATTTATTTAATTAAATTTTTTTTATTTATTTCGTTTATTTCTTTTGTTTAATTTAATTTTGCTGCCACAAAATACAAAAATCTAATTCAGAACATAACAAAAAAACCAACCAATATATGTCAAACTACTCAACGTACGTAAAAAGTTAAAAGTTGACCAGTTTTTGTACTTTGCGTTGATGGAGACGTACTGAATGTAACAGCCCTCATAAGAAACCATGTATTTCAACTTAGCTGTCAGTTGAAAAAGGCGAACTTTAACGTATGACGGATTCATTGTGCCCCGGCCTTAAGGAAAAAGTGCTTAAGTCAAAAGCATACATAATACTCTTTTGTAGGAGAGCACTTTTAAGCTCTCGAGGTTGATTTTCAGAAATTAATTTCTTTTACATTTTAATTGGGGAATTCGGTGTTTACTTTTAACTTTTGATGTGTAAAAATCTTTACGCTAGGGGTAAAAATCTTTTGACTTTGATTTCTTTGCTGAGATTTCTTTGCTATTTGCTTTTGCTTTGCATTGTCAAATCGGAGTGAGCTATGTATGAGTGTATTAGTGTTTGAAAGAAGCAATACCAAGCAGAGAAACAAGTCGACTGGCTCGAAGCCGACGGTGCGCCGCCGCCGGTTATTTTTCTGTATATTTACGTACACCAAAGGTGAAAATGAACCGTAAGAGCTACGGACTTGAAATTTGGACACAATGTGTAGACATTTGGCCACTACAACAACAAATACATGAGAGTTAAAAACTAAAGGGTGTTCCAAAACGAGCAACGAAAAATGTTAAAATCCCATGTAATATACATACAATTGTATGTACATATATACACTTGAAATTTTAAAAGTTAGTGTATTTTTATACAGACTACAACAATTAACACTAAATTTAAAAAATTTAAAAAATTTAAATTAAAGGGTGTTCCATCAGTTAATGCAATTTTGACTTTGTAATTTTGACAACTTGCTGTATCTTGGAAACCGTAAGAGCAAAACTCTTGAAATTTTCAAAAACCGTAAAACTAAAAAATCAATAAAATATAAAATCGCCAAATATAAAAAAATCGCCAAAAACAAAAAAAATCGCCAAAACGAAAAAAGCACCAAATTAAAAAAAAATCTCTAGGACTAAAATAAATCGCGAAAAACCGGAAAAATTGCCAAAATGAAAAAAATCCTCAAACAAAAAACACGCCAATATAAAAAAATCGCCAAAATGAAAAAGAAAAAATCGCCTAAATATAAAAACCCCAAAAAACAGAAAAAAATCGCCAAAATAAAAAAATATCCAAAATGAAAAAAATGCGAAAATTAAAAAAACCCAAAAAGAGAAAAAAACGCCAAAACGTTACGGGCATTACTGATTACTGAAAATTCAATGCACCTCATCATATAATAAATCATTTAGGCACTTTATAAAAATTGTAGAAAAAATTTTAGTAATCAGTAAACATTTACTGGTTAAACATTTTTTATTATTTTTGCTGAAGTTTTAGTGGTAAAGTAAATACTTTTACTTTTTAATTTTTAATTCCTGTTGTTCAGCGTTTAGTTGTTGCTGTTCTTATTGTTGTGTACGCATTGCAATTAAAATAAATTCAGTAAAGTGCGACTTTAACTTTGAGCATTTTTTTTTGGCTTTTTTCCTTTTTTAAGTTTCTTAAGTTTAAACGATTTTTTCAGTTTTGTGGCTTTTTTCTCGTTTTTGGCGTTTTTTTATTTTTGGGTTTTTTTAATTTTCCAAATTTTTCTCATTTTGGCGATTTTTTTTCATTTTCCAATTTTTTTCTGTTATTGGGTTTTTTTTTCATTTCAGCGATTTATTTAATTTTTTTTCTGTTTTTGGGTTTTTTTTTTATTTTGTCGATTTTTTCATTTTGGCGATTTTTTCGGTTTTTCGCGATTTATTTTAGTCCTAGAAATTTTTTTTAATTTGGTGCTTTTTTTCGTTTTGGCGATTTTTTTTTGTTTTTGGCGATTTGTTTAGATTTGGCGATTTTATGATTTTTTGATTTTTTACGGTTTCCAAGATACAGCAAGTTGTCAAAATTACAAAGTCAAAATTGCATTAACTGATGGAACACCCTTTAATTTAAATTTTTTAAATTTAGTGTTAATCTGTATAAAAATACACTAACTTCACAAATTTCAAGTGTATATACGTACATACAATTGTATGTATATTACATGGGATTTTAACATTTTTCGTTGCTCGTTTTGCAACACCTTTTAATTTTTAACTCTCATGTATTTGTTGTTGTAGCGGCCAAATGTCTTCACACTGTTTCCAAATTTCAGGTCCGTAGCTCTTACGGTTCTCGAGAAAATAACCTGTGACAGACGGACGGACAGCGTAGAGAAAAAACAATAGGGTTCATTTTCACCTTTGGTGTACAGAACCCTAATAAAGCAATTATTAAGTTAAATAAAACAAACAAACACCAGCAAATTCCTATTTATTCACAATTTTTTTAAATAAGTTTATATTGCTTCTTTCAAACACTAATACACTCATATATAGCTCACACCGATTTGACAACGATTTGATTGTATTGTGAAAAAGATTTTTATCCCCTAGCGTATAGAAGATGTTTACACATCAAAAAAAGCTTAAGCGACATAGTTTTTGAACCTGTTTTTTTTTACAAAAATCGATTACTTACGATAGCAGATAATCGATTTTCATCAAAATAACGACGTTCAAAAATTATGTCGCTTAAGCTTTTTTGGCAGTTACGGCTCTACATAAGCAGCAAGTTATTGTTACCAGGGCTTTTCTAGACTAAGAGCATTTTAGGAGTGCCGTTAGGTTTAAATCAGCTTATCTCGACTTGAGCAAGTTTTTCTTTTTATCACAGAATTGTGACTAACAATAGTGTCTGGCTTTCCTTGTTTCTAAAAAGAACAGCAATTATTGATTTTATAAAAAAGGGATTTTTCAGCAGATATATCTTATATTTTAATTTATGTTTTAGGTTAAAATCCTAATTTCAATTTTATTTAACAAATATTCCTCTTCTTTTCTATTATAATTTTAATTCTATGAGCTCTGATTATGCAAAAACAAAAATCCAACAATTTCTTTCTTTGAGCAGACATTCTTATTAATACATTTATTTTAAAATCACGCTAAATAATTTAATTTCGGCATTTATTAATCATGTGCTAATAAAGGCCATAATTGACATGATTTGTGTGTCTGCTGCAGGCAATCTGCCGCTACATCTACAACAATTGTTGCTGCTGCCACATTCTAAAAATATAAAATAAAAAAATAAATACACTTTGAAGCGGAAAATTTTATACTTTCCTCTACACTCAAGTTTTCAATTAAATAAACAAAAATTTTGTTTATTCAAAATGTTATTATTGTAATTGATTAAGTACTTTGGACGGATTATGTACATACATATGTATGTACTCGTATGCATGTAGTTCAAAATATTTTATGTACAAAGAAATATTTTTCTTTTTTTATATGTATTTACATATATTATTTGCTGCCTCACACAACAGAAAAAAAATGTTTATTTGAAATTTGAATTATTAAAAATTTTGATTTATTGTTCGGCTACAATATTAAGTGTCAGTTTTACAAGTAAAAATGTTTCTTGCAGGTTCTTCTTGTTAACATTGAAGTGGTTGTTTGTGATAAATTAATTTGAGTGTGTTGAAAAAAAAAACTTTTTTTTAGAAGATGATTAATTAATTGTATTATTAATACGAAATCATAATAATAAGTTTCAATTAGTCTAGAAAATATTGGATGAAGAAAATTTCATGTTCTAGTATCAAATTTATACCAGGAAATTGGTTCATGAGATTTTAGTAAACTTGTAGCATGAACGTTTTTCTATTTGCTTAGGATAGCGAGCGCTAGGGAAAGGAGCGACAATGAGACTAAATAACGTAGCATGAGTCGTCTCTAAAGCATTTCTTGCAACTATTTAATTTACTCTGCTTCTACACGTCTTCTATTGACAAATCGAAACTGCTTTTATTCAACTGATTTCATTTAACAATTTTATAATAAATATGTAAATTTTCCGCATTTTTTTTTTAAATTGTTTGATTTTCTTAGAGCTACATACCGTTACCTTAATATAGAAAGGCCTTAACTCAATATTTTTTTTTTGAAATCGAGATTTTTGCATGTTCTTCTAGCGAAGTATACAAAAAAACTTGTTTTCAAACAATATAATGAGTTAAGGCATTTCTATGGATATTTCTGTGGCAAAAAGGAAAAAGTGCTTAAGTCGAGATAAGCACATTTTGAGTTATTAGCACCTCTGTAATTCTCCATATTCAAAAGTACCCCTGGCAAAAATTTCTATTATTTTGTGCTATTTTTAAGGAAGTTATAGCGCAATAAATTGGTGCTTATCTTTTTTCGACTTATAATCTCTTACGGAATAATAAGTTAATTTAGCTTATATTTTGATAATATTTCAAATTGAATTTATTAGTTACAGTGTCTAGAACTATGTTTTCTTCATAAAATACAAAAGAATACCGAATTTCCAAATTTAACTGCAAAAGAAGTAAATTTCTGAAAATTGAGTTAAAAGTTTAAAACTTCTCTCCTGCAAATTAGTAAAATATTACTAAAGCACTTTTTTCTTATTGCCACAGACTTATTCTTAACCAAAATTTATTGCTAGAATTAAGGCAACTTCTTTATTATTGCAACAATATCTTACACAAAAAGGAAAAAGTGCTTAAGTCGAGTTAAGCTGATTTTAAGTTAATGACAAACCTGAAATGTTCTTAGTTAAAAGTATCTCGGGGAAAAATGTCATTTATTTTGTGGTATTTTTCAGCAAGTTATAGTGCTATAACTTGAGGATTACATCGAGCCATAACCGCCAAAGAAAGCTTAAGCGACAAAATTTACGAATTTAATTTTTTCATGAAAATCGATTATCAGCGATCGTAAATAATAGATTTTCGTCAAAAAATCCAGGTTCAAAAATTATGTAGCTTAAGCTTTTTTGGCGGTTATGGCTAGTTACAACATTTATAATATCATACGTAATAACTGCTTAACTTAGCTTATTCCTTGGTAAATTTCAAATTAAATATATCAATTATGATGTAAATAAAGAACGATGCTGTATTAAAAAAAAATTAATGTAAACATCGAATTTCCCAATTTAAATGTATTAAGAAATTTATTATTCGACATATTGTCAGAAGTTTATTTTAATTTGAAATTTATTTGCTGGTGGTTCAGCGTTGTCTATATGCATTTCATTGTTGCTGTAACAAATCATCAGTAGACTTCAACCACACATTTTGAGTAGTCACAAACCTCTTATCTTATGCACAGACTTTCAAGAACTATTTGAGAATTCAAAAACAATAATATTTTTGAAAATCACAAGAAAAATAAGCGTAGTAGGCTTAGAAACTAACACAAAAAAGCCAGCAAATAATTTATATTCGATTTGAATCTATTTTATTTTTCTACACCTTTATACAATTAGAAATCCATTGGATAACAATAAAAGTAATTATAAGGCAAAATGAAAAATAAAATCTAAATTTAACATTTAAGAAATTTATTATTCGACATATTGTCAGAAGTTTATTTTAATTTGAAATTTATTTGCTGGTGGTTCAGCGTTGTCTATATGCATTTCATTGTTGCTGTAACAAATCATCAGTAGACTTCAACCAATAGATTTCTAATTGTATAAAGGTGTAGAAAAATAAAATAGATTCAAATCGAATATAAATTATTTGCTGGCTTTTTTGTGTTAGTTTCTAAGCCTACTACGCTTATTTTTCTTGTGATTTTCAAAAATATTATTGTTTTTGAATTCTCAAATAGTTCTTGAAAGTCTGTGCATAAGATAAGAGGTTTGTGACTACTCAAAATGTGTGGTTGAAGTCTACTGATGATTTGTTACAGCAACAATGAAATGCATATAGACAACGCTGAACCACCAGCAAATAAATTTCAAATCAATTTAAATGTATAAAAAATCAAATTTTGAAAATCTACTTTAAAGTTTAAAAATGCTTATGAATTAACAGATATTGGGCCTTATTACGAGTGTCATATCACGACTTCAATTGCGACGATTGTGTTCTAGACATTGCATAATTTTTTCTTTCATCGAGTACAAAATCGTCGTAGTCGTAGACGAAATACGGCACTCGTAATAAGGTCCATTATCTGTGGAAATATACAAAAAGTTTTTAAGTCTTTTTTTTAGCAGTTTTTTAATGAAAGCATTTTAAGACTTTAAGGGCCTAATTTTGTAAAATACATGCTCGGTGTTGACAATTTTTATATGGAAAAAATAAAAATTTCAAAAATCAAACACATATAAAATTTATCAACGCTTGGCGTTGTGTTTTACAAAATAAGGCCCTAAGTAATTTTTTTTAATTTATTCTTATTTTTTAAAAATTTCAATTTTCTTTTAATATTTTTTTTTTAATTTTTTGCAGACCATATTAAATTAAAGCGTCTTAAATATAAATTTATAATGTCTGTGGCAATAAGGGAAAATTACTTGAGTCATATTTTGATGTTTTGCAGCAGAATACTTTTAAACTTTCAATTGGATTTTCAGAAACTTATTTCTTTTACATTTAAATTGGGAAGTTCGGTGTTTACTTAAATTTGTTTCAGAAATCTTCTTGCTTTACACTATAAATAAAACATTAAATTTAAAATTTATTGATAAACTATTATTTCGTATGAAACTCATCGCGCTTTGACGTCCAGAAAAATCACACAAAATATTTCGAGATTTTTCTCAGATATATTTTTTGAATATGAAAAATAAAGGAGTGCCATTGAGTTAGTATTAGCTTATCTCGACTTGAGCTTTTTTTCTTTTTTACTACAGATATATTCGATCAAAAAACAAGTTGTTTTTGTGGCAAAAAGGAAAAAGTGCTCAAGTCGAGATAAGCTGATTTTGAGTTAATGGTACCTCCAAATTTTGCATATTTTAAAGTACCAATGGTCAAAATTTCAATTAATTTGTGTTATTTTTCAGGAAGTTATAGTAGTCTTAAAAAAATTATATAAAAAAATGAAAAAAATGTCGTACAAAATTTGTTTTGTAAACCATTTGTAAACCAAAAGTAAGATCTTAATTCCATAAATAATAAAATAAAACTGATTATTGCAAATTGTCATTCTTTTTTAATATTACAAATACGGAGTTTAAATTAAATGTTTTTTCATCAATTAAAAGTAATTTTTCATTTCTTTATTCAGTATTTATTTTAAGACCCTCTCTAGAAACATACTTAATATTAAATTATTTATTTGTTTAAATTTCTTGCGTGTATGTATTGTATGTATGTTACAAGCACGACAACATTCTCTTTCTTAAGCAAGCAACAAAATGTCATCTCAAGAATATGACCCTCATTTTCCAACTATTTTCCTTTTCAAGAAACTCCTTTGTCTAACACTGAATAGATGTTATTCACAATGTCATGGCACATCAATTATGTGGTGTGGTGCTTGTAACTTTTTAATAAAAATCATTTCAAATTGCTTTAAACTTGTTCGCACTATATACACAGTACAACTTGCCACTGTTTTCTCATACAATTGTATGCATGTTATTTTGTTTTTATGTATGTATGTATATATGTGTATTATCTTTTTACAAAACTATAAATAAACTTTACAAAGTTTTATGTACATATTCATCTCAACAATATGCATATTTTATATATAAAAGAAAAATCCAACACAAATACACTAACACAAGTAAACACTCGTACTTATATAGTTTAGTTTTTGAATCTAGCGGTTATTAAAACATCAGCATTCACCGTTATTAAGTAAAATAAACAAGTGAAAGCAAACGTAAGTTTTAATGTGAAGGTTTAACAATAAACACACATACGCACACATAAACACACACGCCCAAACATGTTAAACTTAACAGGTTTACTCTTGTATTTATTTAGAGTGTAAACGTGAGAAATATTAACATGTACTCATAACAGAGCTGGAAACTTCAGTGGTTTAGTAAATTTTTAAATTTTAAATTTTTTTGTTAGAGATAATGAATGCAGCAAGAGATAAAGTTTTCTTTAATAATTATATGAATGCATAGTTGTAATAAATTAGCTTTGAAATTGGAAAATATCACACTGTACTTTTTTTAAATATTGAAATAATTACTAAAGGATTTATTATGAAATTAAATCCCTCCTAAGATGTCTATATAAAAATTGCCTGATATTATTTTCCTTATTTTTTTTACCTACAATTTTTGATTTTCAGTTGTAATTCGATTAAAATTTAATTGATTAATTGAGATTATATTTGTATTTTTTTAATTTCTTATTTCATAATTTTTTTGTTTTGTAAAATATATTAAATAATTTTTATTTATTTATGGGATTCTATTAAATGCTTTTAATGACAAAAAAAATTTAAGCTGTAAAGAATGGGCTTAAACATCATTTTCACTTCCATTTCACTCTCAGAATAATCAAAATGATCTAATAGAAGATTTAAATATATATCATGGCATAACCGCCAAAAACGCTGAGGTGACATAATTTCCCAACTTAATTTTTTGACTAAATTTTTTAATTGCGACCTTAAATAATCGAGTTTTGTTAAAAAAAAACGTAGATCTAAAAATTACGCTTTTTAGTGCTTTTTTGAAATTTTGATGTGCTTTTAGAGTAAAAAAAGTTGGCATCACTGTCCAAAATATATGTATTTAGGTTAAGCTTCTTTTGGCGGTTATGATTCGATGTACATATGTATGTAGGTTAGGACAGGTTAGATTGGCAGATTGCTGAGGAGAGAAAGTAAGTTTTAAGCTTACTTGGGTCGAAATAGCAGGTCCATTTTTGTTGCAAGTGCAGATGGATAGAAAGAAGAGAAGCTTAATTCATTTTTCGCTCTTAACAAAAATATTAAACTATTATTAGCTTTTAATTTCTGCCCTTTATATCATTATTCACAAAATCCCTTTTCCTCATTCAATCGTATAACTTGAAATTTTTTTCGATTACTCAAATAAATTCTTTTCATAAACATTTGAGGATTCATTTAGTTCTCATATTGATTATATTTATTATTTTTAATTTTTTTTTTGTTTGAACTTAACTGGTTAAAATAAAATCACTCATTTCCAAATTGTTTTAAGCTGAAAATTTATTCGTTTAGTCAAATAAAAAATATTTGTAATAAAAGTTTGAATTTCGCTTTCTTTACTTGTAATTGAAAAAAATCATTTTAATGAATGAATTAAACGGAAAAATTATTCGATTATTCGATTTTACTTTTTTTACTAAATAAAAGACTTAAATTTTATTCGTTTTTTATTTGTATTTTAATCAATAAAAAAAATTTATCAATCAAAAATTTATTATTTATTAATCGAAATTTTCAATATCTTTATATCGTCGATGTTTTAACTAACCGACCTTACTGACATTTTTTTGAAAAATGAGTTAAGTGATCTACTAGACTTTATAAATCATAATACACATTGTCTACAACTTTCATGACTGTAAGCATTACTTTTGTGCCTATATAAGTAAAAATATTTCTGACGCATCCATAAGAATGAATGTATAAAACAACCATAAAAGCTGCTCTCCTGATAAATTTTTAAAATGCTAGTTAGGTCATTTAGTTGAAACAGCGACGATATGTGACGCGCAGGAGAGCCATTTTAAAGATTTAAATACGTGTATCTTTGGTGTACCATCACTGAATAAAACGCGCATATCTCTGGAAGGGAACACTTTTGGGGCATGGGATCGGTCACGCTCAGATGTTGTCCACATCAAAAAAAAAAAAAAAAAAAAAAGTGAAAACTTATTTTTTTTACCTAGGTCCCTTTCTCTATGCGCTGTCACATATACATAAAAATATTTATATATAAATTTATTTATTCATTATTTGAATAAAGTTTTTATATATTTTTTTTCTGAAAGTTTGTTGAATTTTTTGAATTTAAATATTTGAATATAATAATAATAAAATGAAAATTTATTCAAATATATCATGTCTTTAATAAAAAATTTAACTATAATTACTTTAATTTCAATATTTTATTTTTATTTAATGCGCACCATTCGTAAATACGAATTTAAAAAAAAAATTCACTTGGCTTCATTATCCGAATCAAAAGCTCTGTTAAATTTTTTTAAATATCGAATATAATAAAAAAATTTATGGATCAATAGAATAAACTGAAAATTTATTCGATTAATAGAATAAAAATGTTTTACTAAAAAAAATTTAATTTGCGCTTTCAGCAATTATTACTATAAAGCATTTATTTATTATATCTTTAATTAATCGAATAAAATTTAAAATAAAGCTATTTTTCGAGTAAATATTTTATTTCGTTATTGAAATAAAATCTTTTATGTATGATTTATGCTAAAAGTCGAATAAGCCTAAAAAATTATTCGCTTATTTGAATCAAAATCTCTGTTCTTAATTGCTTTGAATAATCGAATATAACATAAAATTTATTCGCTTAATCGAGTAAAAAAATTTTCTGAAGCGACAAATTTAACATCAATTCGTGTTTCATTTGTATCTAAATTCATTATCAAAAATATATATTTATGGATCAATCAAATTAACTGAAAAGTTATTCGGTTAATCGAATAAAAATTTCTTACTAAAAAAAATTTAATTTAAGCTTTCATCAATTATTTCTATAAATTTCTTAACTTCTTCGATCAATCCAATAAAATTAAAAAAACTAATTAACCGAATAATAATTTATTCGGTTATTCGAATATTTTTTTTATTAAAATAATAATATATGTAAGCCTTTTTTAATTTTTTATCTATTATTTATATAAATTTTTTCATTTGTTGTTTCTTTAATTAGCCGAATAATTATTCGATTATTTTTTTTCAACAGTTCTTTGGATACAATCTTACTGGCATAATTTTTTTAAATATTTTATTTCATTATTGAAATTAAATATTTTATCTATGATTTATGCTAAAAGTCGAATAAGCCTTAAAATTTATTCGCTTATTCGAATAAATTTTTTTCTCAATAATTGTGTAAAAAATCTAAAGTTGGAATAATTTATTAAAATAATTGATTAAAATTTTAAACTTATTTATTGTGTATATAGTATACGTCTATTTATTTAAATTGATATCATTACTAGAATGACTCCTTTTAAAACTCTATTTGAAGTATTTAACCCGCCATTGGTGTCCTATTGGTTTGTGAGACCGGGCGTGTTAAAAAATTCGAATAACATTATTCCCTGTTATTATTTTTGGTTGCAATTTCGAGTAGCTGCCTCATTGAACATCTCCTACTATTAGCCAATGACGAAACTGCTTCGTGAGCACACTTTGTATATTTTTTTTACTAATCCGGTACATGAGACCGTGTGTCACCGTGTATGCGAATAAAATAACCAAGTATATATTTTTCATTATTTTTTTATTTTTTATTTTTTTATTTATTTTGTAAAAGCTCCTAATGTCGAAAGATTAAAAAACATTATCTTCCTTTATAAATATGTGATTTTTTGTTTTTTTTTTTCTTAATTTTGAAACATGTAAAGGGTGTTTTTTTTAGAGATATAGAACTTCGAATTGAAATAAAACACAAGAAAATCGTTTTAATGTCCATTAATTTGGCTTTATTGGAAGGATAATTTTATGCCATTAATGTTTAAATATGATTTCGGGCTGGCTCGAATAAAGCCAATTCTACAGGTCCAATTTTCAACCACTTTTTCGAGCATATGGGGCCGTATGTTGGCAATAACGCCACGAATGTTGGCTTCCAAGTCCCCTAACGTTTCTGGTTTGTTGGCGAGACGAGCGACTTCACATATCCCCAAAGAAAATAATCCAATGGTGTCAAATCACACGATCTTGGTGGCCAATTGACAGGTCCATTCCGCGAAATTATGCGCTCATCGAATGTTTCCTTCAATAAATCGATTGTGACGTGCGCTGTGTGGCATGTAGCGCCGTCTTGTTGGAACCACAACTCATCCACATTCATGCCATCCAATTCGGGAACAAAATAGTCGGTTAGTCGGCTCCAATTGCTGTGCACGGTGGCGAATCGATTCATTTGGGTCCTCTTCAACACTTTGCTCTACAGCGGCAATTGTTTCTTCGGTGCGCACTGTTCGACGTCTCTGCGGATGCGTATTATCACATAGAGTAAACGTAGTGCGAAAACGATCCATGGTTAACCGAATTAATTGCTCTGATGGACGATTATGTCGACCATAAAATGGACGGAGCTTGCGGTAAACTTCGCGAACTGAACCATTATTTTCGAAATAAATTTGCACGATTTGCAAGCGTTGTTCTTTTGTCAACCTGTTCATGATGAAATGGCAAACCAAACTAAATATTAATCACTTGACAGCTGACAAAATGGCCGCCAGTTAAAAAAGTGATGCCAACTTAAAGTTCTATACCTCAATAAAAAACACCCATTATTACTAATAAAACAATTTTTTTTAATGTTAATATTGAAATAAAAGAGCTTAAATTGATTAAATAAATATCTTTGCTTTATTCTCAAAGAGCATAAATTAAAAAAAACATGAAATATTAATAACAAATTTGCAAAAATCTTCAGTTGAAAATTCCGGTGCGTGAGACCGGCGTCACCATTGATCAAAGTCAAATTTGCGTCACCATTGGCGGGTTAAGAAGTGTGTCTGTACAGTGAATAAATAAAAGTTTTTTTCTTTTTAATATCTTTTCACATTAAACTAATAAATAGTTGATTCTAAATCAGCCTCAATTAACATATATTCTTAATGAATATTAAAGTTTTATAGTTTTAATTTATAATAGTTAAAATCTAAGAAACAATTTAACCTGTAAAACCCACCTCCTCCGTGAGTCGAAGCATTTCATATACACCAAACGACAGTGACATATAGCAGGAACTTTCTCATTCCTGTTTCCTTTTTTACTGTTGAAATACGAGTGTTAAGACAAAAAATTATATCGAACTAACGAAGAAGAAACCCAATATCATGCAAACTGTGTGTTGTTCGTATAGTCGTACCTTTACTTAAATGAAAAATGTTACATTTTTACTACTTTTCTCTCTCTTTATTGAGCTGTTAGTGCACATATACACACATATGTATGTAAAGATAAAAATACTTTTCAGTTTTATGTCTAATAAGATACAAATTGGTTTTCTTTTCATTATTTGTTTTTTATTTTTGTTAAATTGTTTTATTTTCGAGTGTCAAGTCAATTCAATGAAAACCACCCGCAGCATTGTATGGTCTCATGTTTGTGAATCAAAGTAGGGGGGGGGGGAGGGAAGGAGGAAACGTAAGGAAAGTCAATACATATAAAAAAAGTATGTGCTTCAAATAAAACTTGATATTTCATGCCAAAGTTATAAAAGTATTTTTAAAAATAATTTCTTAAAATTATTTACTCAATAATTTATAGTGCTCGACTGAAGATAAATGAATAGTTTGAAATTTTGACAGAATTCTCGCTTTTTAAGTCTATTTTAAAGTACACCGTACACCAAAGGTGAAAACGAACCTATTAGGAATCCTAAAATTATAAAAATGACGAAACGTAAAATCGCAAAAAAGAAAACAGTGCTTCAATGAATAAGATCACACAAAAAATCGTTCAAATACAAAAAAATCACTACAAGTAAAAATGTCTCTAAAAAACCAAAAAATCAACAAACCCGAAAAAATCGTCAAATAAATAAAATCGCCAAAACCTAAAAAATCGCTAAAGTTAAAAAAATGTACTGTAAAAAAGCAAAAAAAGATGACCAAAACGAAACAAAGCAAAAGCTAAAAAGTCAATACTAAAAAAATCGCCAAAAACTAAAAAAATCAGCAAAAAGAAACAAGCGTCGTAAGCAACCTTTCATGTGCGAGACAAAATCGCACTTTACTGAATCTTTTACATTGGCTGGTTTTTTTAATTAAACAAAACCTTGAGCGAAAAATCGCAAATTTTTCATATGAAAAATATTACAAAAAATCGCTTGAATGAAAAAATAACACCAAAATGAAAAATATCACAAAAAGTAAAAAACAAAAAAAAAAAAAAAAAATCGCCAAAATGAAAAAAGCGCCAAAGCCGAGAAAAAATCACCAAAACGAAAAAAAACGCAAAAACTAAAAAACGTTAATAAGAAACTGAAAAAAATCGCGAAAAGGAAACAATCGCCTTATGGAGTCCTTCTTTTGCGAGTCAAAGTCGCACTTTACTGAATTTTTCACACTGGACTTTTTTTTTTAAATTAAAAACGTGCCAAAGCGAAAAATCGCTAAACATGAAAAAATGCTTTAATGAATAATATCACTATAAAATAAGTCCCTAAAATGCAAAAATATCACCAAGAGCAAAAATATCAAAAAAAAAACTAAAAAATCACCAAAATCCGAAAAAATCGCCAGATGAAAAAAATCTCCAAAACTAAAAAATCGCTAAAAATAATTAAAAAATCAACAAAACCTATAAAAATCACCAAAACAAAAAAACGGCAAAAAATTAAAAAGCGGCAATACTAAAAAATCGCTACAAAGCTTTGCAAACGAACAAGCGCCATACGGAGTCCTTAACGTGCGAATCAAAGTCTCACTTTGCTAAATTTTTTGTACTGGCGTGTTCCTTTTTAAATTAAAAGAACGCCGAAGTGAAAAATCGCCAAAATGAAAAAAATACTTTAATGAAAAATATCACAAAAAAAATCGCTAAAATGCAAAAATATCACCAAAAGTAAAAAAGGTCTCAAAAAAACAACAAAAATTGCTAAAAACTAAAAAACAATCGTTAAAAAACAAACAAAAAATCAAAAAAACCGAAAAAAATTGCCAAATCGGAAAAAACTAAAATACAAACGTCAATGCCAAAAAATCACCAAAAAGAAACAAGCGCCGCATGAAATCCTTCGCGTGCGAGTCAAATTCGCACTTTACTGAATAATAACCGCTCTGTAAAAAGGTCCTCAATGAAAAATATCACAAAAAAATTAAAAGCTAAATTGCAAAAATATCACCAGAAGTAAAAAGGTCTCCAAAAAACTACAAAAATTGCAAAAAAATGAAAAAAATCGTCAAAATAAAAAAAAAATTGCCAACACTAAAAAAATCACTAAGAAGCAAACAAAAAATCACCAAAACCGAAAAAAATCACAAGATCGAAAAAAAACGCAAAAACCAAAACACAAGCGTCAATACTTAAAAAAATGCCAAAAAGAGACAAGCGCTGCAAGAAATTCTTTGCGTGCGAGTCTAAGTTGCACATTCAGTTAGAATGATATACACTGGCATTAAATTAAAAAAAATGCACTTTTGTGAATTTTTTTACGCCGGCCCTCTGTCTATTTTAAATTAAAAAATGTCGGAACCGAAAAATCGCCAATATGAAAAAATTGCTTCATTGACAAAAAAAAAACATAAAAATCTCTAAAATGCAAAAAGAAATTACTAAAAGTAAAAAATCGCCAAAAATAAAAAAACGCCAAAACTAAAAAGAGCGCTAAAACTAGAAATATGTGTTGTAAAAAAAAAACAAAAAAGTCAACAAAACCGAAAAAATCGCCAAAACAAAACGAAGGCAAAAATTAAAAAAGCGTCGATACTAAAGGGTGGTTTAAGGGCCGATGTTGAATGTGAACCACACCTAAACGTCAAGTTTTATTCTGAATTTCATTTGACATTTCACAATTTCAGACTAATTCAATTTGAACCATGGAAAGATACATAGTCGAGCAAAGCGTCAAAGTTATTCAGGCTTATTATGAAAATTTGCGTTTAAATCAAAATGCATATTGTGCATTTCGTCTTCAGTGATGAGGAACATTTTCACCTCAGTGGATTCGTCAATAAGCAGAATTGCCGCATTTGGGCGAATGATAATCTAAGAGTGATTGTCGAAAAATAAAAGAGTGACTGTTTGGTGCGGTTTATGGACTGGCGGCATCATTGGGACGTATTTTTTTCCAAAATGAGCCCGGTCAGACAGTTACTGTGAATTGTGTTTGCTATCGTGAGATGATAACGAACTTTTTATGGGCCCAATTGGAAGATATAGATGTGGACGATGTGTGGTTTCAATAGGACTGTGCCACTTACCAAACAGCTAACGAAACAATGACTCTCTTGCGCGACTAATTGAAAGAAAAGATGTACGTCAATAAGCCAGCAATGATTCAACAGCTAAAGGATGAGATAATTCGGCACATTAACGGCATAGAACCTCAATTATCTCTAAGCGTCATCGAAAATTTGAACCATCGGATAGAGATGTGCCACCGAAGTCGCGACGGCCATTTGGGCGATATTTTATTCGATACATAATTGAACCATACCATATTATCATAATAAAAAGAAATTACAATAATTTCCTAAATAATTGGTGTTTTATTCAAAATCAACAACGGCCCTTAAAATTTAACCACCCTTTGCAAAAAAAAAACCCCAAAAAGAAATCCTTCGTGTGCGAGTCAAAGTCGCACTTTAATGATTTTTTTTTACATAAGTTTATTTTAGATTTGTCTTTTTTGCTAATCGTCACTATTTTAAACCTTTTGTACAATAAACTTAAGCAGCATTCGAAAACGGCTTATAGTTTTTTTTTTTGCTTTTACAGCTTGTTTTAATCCATTTATTTACTTTGAGGGATTTAATTTAATTTAATGCGTTTTCAAATGATGGAAATAGTGATTTCAGTCATTGCATTTTATTTTTAGAAGCTTCTAAGAAGTCTGCTGTGTTTTATTTACAGCTTTGATAGGCTTAAAATATAGGAAATATTTACATATTCACTACCATAAGATTTATTATATAAATTCTACCGATTAACTAACTAATAGTTTTAGTGTCTGTAATGTATTAAGTACGTCGGCCTACACAAACAAAATATTCTGTAAAACCTAATAAATAGTTTTACGCATTCAGTGAAAATTTCAGATCCGTAGCTCTAATGGTTCTCGAGAAAACATCTTGTGATGGACAGACGGACATCGTAGCTAAAACAATAGGGCTCCTTTTCACTTTTAGTGTACGGAACCCTGAAAAAGAATCTAATATACATATATAACATAATTTTTTTCATATCGACTTTGAAGTTTCAGCCTCTTTTATAACAGAAATTCTAAACACCACCCTCTTTAAATCTCCAAAATTTTTATAACAATCATTTAAATTTACTCTGATATAAACATTTACCTTCTCCTTATTTACGATACACTTCCAAATGTATGTATGCATGTTAAACAAGCCATTGTTATAACTTTTATACATACATACATACATACATACTTACGGTCTATCTTTAGGGCATTAAAAGTTTATAAACTAAATAAAAGCAACAACACACAGCAGCACAGCACGAAAATGTTAAGTGGCATGCAGCGATGCCAACTATTTATAACTCAAACGCGCTACTACCCTTCTCAAAACGCGCTAGAACGCGCTATGTTACAGCATTGTAAAATATTTATAGCAAAAACGCGCTATTTTCTAAGCGCTTAATTAAATTTCAATAAAAGTCGATGTACATATGTATGTAATTATTATGTTTTAATTAACTAAAATCATTTAATACAGAATCATAATCGCCTTCCAAAGAATCGAAATGCTTAGTTTGTACTTTTAATTTATTTCTTAAACTTTGTAACAACATATAAATTGTCGAATAGTTATGCGATTCAAATGCTTTTTGTATTTCAGCTATAATAAATGCTTTGTAAGTTAGGTACCTTTTTTTGGTCATTGTATGTATGTGGTACATATTTTTATTTGTGAAATTTCAAAATATTTGTCATTACAGTAATAAAATGAGTTTTTTATTCTAAACACAGTCAAGCGAATTTTGTTTGCGACAGCTGATTCATTAACTAATTTAAAAAATGTAATGGGAGTTTTGGATATTAGAAAATTGTTAAATTTATACAAAAACAGTTAAAAAAATATTGAACTGAAATGATATTATTGACTATATTCAAAACGCGCTAATTTAGCGTTTTTTTTTATAAAACGCGATAAGACGGAAAAAAGCGCGCTTGGCATAGTTAAAACGCGCTAAATCTAGCGCGCAAAGCGCTAAATTGGCATCGTTGGTGACATGACACAAAATAAAATAAACAACAACAAAACATTGTCACAGTTTGACCTACTGCTAGCTGGAGACTAGTAGAGTCCGTTTCATAAAGCAAATTTTCTTGCAGGTTTTTTTTATAAACCGTTTTTAAGTCAAAAATTAAAAACAGAAAAATATCCTAAAGGGAAATGAAGATTAAATAAGTTAAGCGCACAAATATTTTATTTTCATTAAAATAAAAAATTAGATTTAAAGCAGCCCATCCATTATACATCTAGATAAGATAGATAATATTTGTCCGATTTTTTTTTAAAACAAACACAACCCGCAAAGCGATTAGCTTGTCTGCGGAAAACACCCAGGGCTTATGATGGGAATCGAACCCACGACCTCTGCAGTGAGAGGCTAGCATCGCCACCAGTCAGCCAAAGGGGTACCCTGGCAATATTATTGCATATGTTGTTGTACATATTATTGTACTTTTTATACTATGAAATAAATGGCACAATATTTTCAAAGAAAATATTGCCCCATTTGAACAATGTTGCCACCACATTACACAATTGTCTTGGTTGTACAATAAAAATCAAAAGCCACCTTCGAATATGACATGCACATTGGAGATATTATTGTACAATATTGCACAATTATATTGCAAGTGGGTGGGCCACTTAAGACAACGTTTTAATATCCCAGCAAAAAAATTTCAAAAAAGGTAATCGGGTTTGGAATTAAGCATTTTTGGTGAAAGCTCTTCCCTACTGGATTACCAACTTAGGGCCATTATTGCAACTTACAAATAGTTAATTTTAGGATGTTATCTGACAGGTAAATATATTTTGATTATTATACTACAAAAAAAAGTCCGATCACAGAGGAGATGTGTAAACATCTAGTAATGAAATTTTTTTTTTTTAAGTTAGAAGTACTTATGCTTTTAGTATCTTTTTTTAAATTAATTAATTAAAAGTATCAAAACTTTCAATATTGTAAATACATATGAATTTGTTGGTTTTTGTTTGTTTTATTAAACTTATTTGGTTAGTAAATGCCCAGCAAAAAATTTCAAAAAAGGTAATCGAGTTTGGAATTAAGCATTTTTGGTGGAAGCACTTCCTTATTTGGATTACCAACCAAGTTTTTTCAGTTTAAACGATTTTTTTCAGTTTTATCGCTTTTTTCTCGTTTTAGCGTTTTTTTCTTTTTTGGGGTTTTTTAATTTTCGCAATTTTTTTCATTTTGGATATTTTTTCATTTTTGCGATTTTTTTGGGGTTTTTTCATTTTATTTTTTTCATTTTATTTTTTTTTCATTTTATTTTTGTTTGAGGATTTTTTTCATTTTGGCGATTTTCCGGTTTACGCGATTTATTTTAGTCCTAGAGATTTTTTTTAATTTGGTGCTTTTTTCGTTTTGGCGATTTTTTTTTGTTTTTGGCGATTTTTTTATATTTGGCGATTTTATATTTTATTGTTTTTTTAGTTTTACCGTTTTTGAAAATTTCAAGAGTTTTGCTCAAAATTACAAAGTCAAAATTGCATTAACTGATGGAACACCCATTGATTTAAATTTTTTAAATTTAGTGTTAATTGTTGTAGTCTGTATAAAAATACACTAACTTTTAAAATTTCAAGTGTATATGTTTACATACAATTGTATGTATATTACATGGGATTTTAACATTTCTCGTTGCTCGTTTTGTTGTTGTAGTGGCCAAATGTCTAAACATTGTGTCCAAATTTCAAGTCCGTAGCTCTTACGGTTCATTTTCACCTTTGGTGTACGGAAATATACAGAAAAATAACCGGCGGCGGCGCACCGTCGGCTTCGAGAAGGTCGACTTGTTTCTCTGCTTGGTATTGCTTCTTTCAAACACTAATACACTCATACATAGCTCACACCGATTTGAAAATGCTGTGAAAGAAAAGCAAAAAAATCTCAGCAAAGAAATCTCAGCAAAGAAATCAAAGTCAAAAGATTTTTACACCCTAGCGTATAGATGTTTACACATCAAAAATCCCCAAAAAGAAATACTTCGTGTGCGAGTCAAAATTTCACTTTAATGAATTTTTTTTACACCAGTTTATTTTAGATTTGTCTTTTTTGTTTCGTCGCTATTTTAAACCTTTGTATATTAAGCTTAAGCAGCCGAAAACGGCTTATAGTTCTTTTTTGCTTTTAAAACTCGTTTTAATTCATTTATTTACTTTGAGGCATTTAATTTAATTTAATGCGTTTTCAAATGGTGGAAATAGTAATTTCAGTCATTGCATTTTATTATTCACTTTAATGTAAAAGTGACTGATAAGCTAACAGCAGGTTTATCCGCATGGTAACCTTAAAAGTGAACTTTAAGCATTTTAACAGTCAAAGTAGCCGGTATCTACACCAATGTTGCCACAATACATCATTTGTATTATTTATTTTATCGGACAGTTGTAATAATGAAAAAAAAAAAATTAATGGTCACTTTATCTTTCACGTTAGCTAATGCTAAGGTTAACCATCAGGAACTTTATCTTTAGGTTGTAATAATGGCCCTTAATTGTTTTAACAAGGCGTGAGACTAAAATAATCGATTCATGAGAAGTACTTACTTTTTTTTGTTTGGCAACTTTTTCACGTAATCTATTTAATCCTAAGAAATCATTCTCCTCATTTAGCAACTTTTACATCATTCTTTTAGGTTTTAGGTAATGTGATTTATAAACGAGTAATGAAATAGTAGTTCTGATGATAATGTGTAATTTTTTACTGGGATGTTATTTTCAATAGTTGATTTTTTTTTCAATAATCAAAAATCGCAGCTCCACGACTGAAGTTTTTTGTTTTTATATTTGACTGTCTTACTAAATTCAAAGCGTTTTTGGGGTTCGATATATCAAAGGTGAAAGGGAACCCGTCACAGATCACAAAATTCAACATAAAAAAATCACCAAAAACCGAAAAAACCGCCTAAATGAAAAATCGCCATAACGAAAAAAATCGCCAAAAACCGGAAAATATCGCCAAAATAAAAAAAGCGCTAAAAACTAAAAATAAAATGCTAAAACTAAAATGAATCGATAAAAAACGAAAAATTCGCCAAAAATGGAAAAAACGCCAGAAATAAACAAATCGCCAAAAATAAAAAAAAGTTTGCCGTGCACTCAAAAAAAGACATATACTGTTATTAAGGAAAAAAAGTTTCTAAATTTAAGTAAAAAAATTTCCAAGTTTAAGAAATTTTTTCTAAGTTTAAGTAAATTTTTACAAAAATCTAGTAAAAATTACTTAATATGAGTAAAATATTAAAAGTTCATATCCTTAAAAATAGTTCATAAAAATACACACACAAATTCTCACATTCAAGGGCAAGTTTACTGGCTTAAAGGAAATATTTACCAAAAATTGGAAAATGGTTTAAAAGTTTAGGGAAATTACATCCTAAGAACTAGTCAATCTCGTCTTAAATAAATAAAATAAATTTTAGGAAATGTCTTACTCCTGATTAGTTCATCAAATTTTACTTACTTGAAAGATATAAAAAGGAATTCTAAATTTTAGAAAAATATTTACCAGTTTTGAGTATTTTTTCTTTAAATTATAGAATATATCTGTGATTTGAACGGGCTAAGGTTCGTATTGCTTTTTAAGCCAAATTGCATGTGATAATTATTAATGAACAAATAAAACCAAAGTCTGTTGTAAATATTCTGACTAAAAACACATAGTTGAACGGAACAGCCAGCCGTTTTCGAAGGCCACTAAACCTTCATCATCAGCGTTCTTTTGTGTTTGGTCCACTGTGTGTGGTGTCAGTAGATGTAGATTTCTGCTTTATATACTTAGCCTTATTGCAAATGGAATGTGTGAATTGTTTTGATTCATCTTATTTCAATTTGGTGAAAGCTTTTTTGTAATGAAAGCTCAATTTTACCATCTCTATATTTACAACAGTCTTACCATTGTCGTTTGTTCTTTACTAATTATGCACATGTTAGTTAATTTGCTTATTTTTGTTCTACTTAAGACAAACTTTTTTGGTTTGTTACTATTAAGTATATTTTTTATTTTTAATTTTTGCCACAGGCCCATGGCTATTAATTTTAGTTAATTTTAATTATTATTCGAACTCCATTTGTTTCTATATTTGTGATTTGAACGGGCTAAGGTTCGTATTGCTTTTTAAGCCAAATTACATGTGATAATTATTAATGAACAAATAACAACAAAGTCTGTTGTAAATATTCATAAAGAATATATCTTTTATTTGCATTAAGCAAAAAATCTAAGTGAGTTTTTCATATTTTCGAGGAATATTTGAACTTGAAATATATATTTTTTGAAAATTTTAAAACTCAAAAATTTCAATGCTTATTCACGCTGCCCTGTTAGGCAATTGGTTAGAGTACTTGCCTATCAGTCAGAAGGTTGCTGGTTCAATACGTGTCTCCTCTCAAGGAATTAATATGTATGTGTGGTGAATTAATTAAGAATGTCATATAATATGAATATATAATTAGGTATAGAATTTAATTAAAAATAAACATAATTACCAGAATTAATGATATAAAAAAACTGTGAACAATTTACTAAATTTTAGATCAAAGATGAACAAATTTTATGCAAAGCTCCGAATTTTATTTGAAAATTTTACTTAATTTTAGAAAAATTTTACTTAAATATAAATATATAATCCTATAAAGTAGTTCATTAATGAACTAGAAATTTAGTAAACATTTTATTGGTATCAAGTAAAAAACAGCTTTGGCGCCACACGACAGCTTTTTTTTACTCAAAGTTAGAAAAATTTCCAAAGTTTTAGTTAGTTTTTTTTGAGTGTGTAATAATTTTTTTTTTTAATTTCAACATTAAGTAAGATATTCGATTATGTAGGCTAAACTACAACTTAAAGTTAGTTAAAAGTAGGATTTTATTGGACGTATAAAAACTTTATCATTTGCAAAAATTTTACTTTAACCTAAAGTGAGCGATAAATTACAGGAGAGTTTGTCCTACCTGATAAGTTAAGTACTATTTTCAATAATGGAAAGGTTTTTATATGTTCGATAAAATCCTACTTTTAACTAACCTTAAGTTGTAATAATGGACCTTAGTGTCCGTTCTGAACCCTTCGTTTATGACCCATACTCGCACTTTACAGAATTTATTTTAAATTTCCTCTAGTTCACGAGATTAATTAGAATATTATAACTGAAAGTATAATGATGTATAAAAGCAAATCTCAAGAATCACTTTGATGTCAGCACACTTTTGTTATAGACAATATGCGCCTGCAAAAGATCACTTACAACAACTTTTAAGACATGAGGGATTTTTTAAATGCTTTACTACAGCGAAATCTTCTAGAAGAAATTATAAACAACATTGTTGGCAAGACATTTGTTTCAGTTATTGCTGGTATAGGAATAAAGAAGAAAATACTTCGTGATGAAAGAATTTATGATGCTTGCTTCTTCATACGCATGGACGCATACGCATACGCGCACACGTTGTGTATATGATTCTTTATTTTTCTGCTTTTGATTGTTTGTTACAAACAAGAAGTCTTCGCGACATCGCTTGTAAACACTTATATATACGAACATCAATACATCCACTGTGCTTCGCTTATTATACGACAACATTTATTATTGGTTTAGTATAAAACATGCCACGAAAATACATTTAAATAAATTTATATAACAAAAATTAAAAATTTTAAAAACCCCCGACTTTTTTCAGAAAAGATGTTATATCTTCTAAACAGCTGGACCGATTTTTTTCAAACATAGCTAAGAACCCTCTCGATCAAGTCATCTTTCAAACAGAAAAAACTAAATGAAAATCGGTCCAGCCGTTTGGCCTGTACGTGGACACAGACAGACACACAGATACACAGACACACACTACAAACTTATAACACACCTTTTTTTAGTCGGGGGTTAAAAATAAGACGTATTTGCAATTCAAGACTGTTTACTCAGGCCTCTAATAGACAAGATGGTCGACTGTGTTAAAGCACAATACACAGAAAAAATTACTTCGTCACAGCTCTTTTTTTTAAGAACGGTTGTCTTGCTGTGAAGAATTTCTTAGAGAAAAGTCAACTGTGTCACAGCACACTTTTTAGGGTTCCGTACACCAAAGGTGAAAAGGAACCCTATTGTTGAAATTTTCAAAAACGGTAAAACTAAAAAAAATCCAAAAATTATAAAAACGCCAAAAACCGAAAAAAATTGGCAAAACGCGAAAAAAGCAAAAACGCCAAAAACCGAAAAAATCGACAAAACGGCGAACAAAAGTGTCAAAACTTAAAAAAATCGCCAAAAACCGAAAAACGCATAAAACGCCAAAACTTAAAAACGCTCAAAACCGAAAAAACCTAAAAACGAAAAAAAGCTAAGTTCGTATTGAATTACATATATAGTGTGCGTACAGAACCCTTCATGCTCAAGTCAAAGTCGCACTTCACTGAATTTATTTTAGAACAGCTGACTGTGTGAATGATGATTGACGGAAAAACAGGCACACTATTACTTTCGAAATAAATGACTGGCTGACTGAGAGACAGCACACTATTTTTAAGGAAATATTTGATATCTGACTTTAAGACAGCACACTCTTCTTATTGAAATAAGTTATGTCTGACTGTGAGACATTCACACTGTTGCTTTAGATATAAATAATGGCTGACTGTGAAATAGGCACAAGGTTCCTTTAGAAACAATTGATGGCTGTCAATAAGACAGTACACTATTCTTATAGAAATAAATAGCTGATTGTGGGACAGGCATATTATTCTTTTAGAAATAAATTATCCCTGATTGTAGAACAGGCATACTGCCTTTTTAGCAATAAATGATAGCTCGGAGCATACTGTTTCTTTAGAAATAAATAATGGCAAAACTCCGTTCTTATAGAAATACATACATATTGTCCCTACCACGTAAAACTATCCAATATGCAAATTTGAACTTTTCAGAAGAGCGCGAAGACCCGTCAATTATGAATTCAAAGTCATTGTATACCTAAAAGTGCCCGGCTTAAAATATTTCTTATTGAGTTATCTATCGTCAGTGAGAATTTTAGCATTTTGAAACAAGGCTTATCGTTAAAATTAGTGTACCAAGATAACGAATCTAAAAAACCAATTTTGCATACTTGATAGTTTGATGTGGTAGGGACGATATGTACTTGCGGACTATAAGGCAGTCATACTATTCCTTTAGAAATAAATGATGGTTAACTGTTAAGCAGGCACACTGTTCCCTTAGAAATAAAGAAAAGCTAACTGTGAGTACACTGTTGTTGTAGAAAAGATGGTTGACTGTGTGAGAGCACCTAGCTCTTATAGAAAATATGGTTAACTTGGAGACAGCACACTGTCCTTATAGAAATAAACGACTGGCTGACTGTGAGACATAAAATTTTTTATGGAAAAATTATTATGTTACAGCACACTTTTCTTATAGAAAACTTGGCTGCGTCACAGTATACTTTTCTTATAGAAAAGTTGACTACTTGACAACACATAAGACATTTTTGACCTTAATAAAAATTTAATAATTCACTAAATTATAAATATAATTAAAAAAACGAGACATTAATTTGATATAACTAAGCATACCTGACCTATTACTGTAGGCAAATGTTGTAAGAGTATTTAGTATTTGTTCTTCACCTTGTTAGTTTTTTTTTGGGCAAATAAAAGTAAATAATGTCTGTTTTTTTTATTTATTTTATTTTTTTCAGGAAAATAAAAAAAAATAGAATAGAAAAAAATTTTGTTTTTATATTAATGTATTTCCTCTCACTACTCAGTATCTAGGGTTAGATTTTTTTTCTCCTCAGTACCTTTCATTTAAGTTGTTTTTTCTTAGTTGCTTTATTTTCTTTTTATAGTATTTTTTTGTAATTGGAACGTATTTTGTAGTTCTATTTTTTTTGTTGCTTTTTTGCTTTTTATAATTGTTTTTTCAGTTCATTTCCGGTAGTCACTGTAGACGGACATCTGTTTAACGCAAGTTGTGTTTCTTATTAAAAAAAATTTATAAATAAAACTAAAGGCAATAGCAACAAAAAAAAACACATGTCAAATTAACTTTAATTCTTCTTATGAAACGTGCGAAATTCAAACATAAAGCTTGTCTGGCTCACAGACAATGAAGAGAATATAATGCAAAACACTAGGGAGTGAGTGTGTGCATGTGCACGTGTGTGTGTGATATAGAGCGACATGTAATCAAAATTTATAAATGTACTGTTTTAATTACTTCAACAGTTACAACAACAACAATAATATTAACCAAAGTCAAAATAAATGTAGTATGCTTTCAGTTTTTTAACCCTAGAAAGATAATCTGCGTAAAATTTACGCATACCCTTTCAATATATTGTTATTTCTCATTATTTACAATGAATTCGCATTGGTACTCTTTAGACATCTCAGTCGTTAATGATACCTTTAATGAGACCCAAACGTCGTGGCGGTTAGTATTTCAATTTTTGAAATATAAGGGGTATGTGAGTCAAAATTACACACAAACACACAAAGGTGCCCCTGTGGATGAGTGGTAGCGATGCTACTAGCCTCTCAGTCCATAGGTCGTGGGTTCGATTCCCACCATAGACCCCGGGTGGTTTTCGCAGACAAGCTAATCGCTTTGCGGGTTGTGTTTGTGTTTGTGTGTTTAAAAAAAATTGGAAAGGCGAGTACATACTAGAGACCTGCGTAAAAGGTCTTTAAATGTAAATACGTCATGATTTTTAAATGTATTCACGTCGCATGTATTATACTAAACCAATAATAAATGCTGTCTTACTATAAGCGAAGCACGATGGATGTATTGGTGTACGTGTATATCAGTGTTAACAAGCCATGTCGCCAAGATAGCTTGTTTGTAACAAACACTCAAAAGAAGTACTGTTGATTAGTGTATGCTTGTTGTTTTTCATATTGTACGTTTGAGTGTGTGTGTGTAATATGTAGATGGTAAGCTATTATGTGATTAACCGCATACAACTAATGTTAATGCATGTGTGTGCCTTTGCATGTGCGCAGAAAAATAAAAAAATCATACACATATACATGCATGACGTTTGTACACGCGCTCATGCGTAGAAAGCAGCAAGTATCACAAATTCTTCCGTCACGAGGTGTTTTCTTCTTTACTCTTATACCTACAATACTCAAACAAATTTCTTGCAAACAGTGTTGTTAACGTTTGTTTTATAAGATTTCGCTGTAGTAAAGCATTTGAAAAATCCCTCATGTCTTGAAAGTTCTTATAAGATGTGTTATGCAGGAGACTAGTACATACACGAAGTTAACATAGAGCAACCATCTTCTTCATCAGCATCTCTCTGTCACAGAGGGAAATAATAAACATTGTTGGTTGACACCAAAATCACGTAGACACGGCCGAGTGCAAGTATTTAATATTTTGTTAGATCTCAAAGGGGTGCTACACGAATGTGTTGCAATCTGCATGATCCCCTTTCATCCTTAAACAAGTTTTTGGTTAATGATATAATTACGAGTATTGTAAAATGGACTAATGCCGACATATCTTTGAAAAGAAGTAAATCTATGACCAGCGGTCTATTTTGGAATACGTGCGAAGTTGAAATTTGTGCTTTAATTGGGATTTTGCTAATGACAGCAGTGAGAAAGGTCTTGATAATATTGACATCTGCCTAAATCGTATCTCACTAATTTTAAAAAATTTTCATACATATTTTTTATAAAAAATAATTTGTTTATTAAGTATATTTATTGAAATTAATGACTATAAATCCAAGAACGGGTGATATGTTTTCAAAGATATATGATCTCTAAATTTTTTAAATTACTGAAGTTGTTCTCTTGTTTTTGTTTTTTCTGATAATAAAAATATATTTACATATTTAAAACTCGGCTATTTTTACTGCAGTTATATAGAAAAACGTAATCAACATTAGGTTATTTTAAATTAATCAATCAATCATATCAATTAGTCTCCTGCACAAGCTATCTTATAAGAACTTTTAAGACATGAGGGATTTTTCAAATACTTTGCTACAGCGAAATCTTATAAAACAAACGTTAACAACACTGTTTGCAAGAAATTTATTTGAGTATTGTAGGTATAAGAGTAAAGAAGAAAACACTTCGTGACGGAAGAATTTGTGATACTAGCTTCTTTCTGCACATAAGAGCGTGTACAAACGTCATGCATGTATGTGTGTATGATCTTTTATTTTTCTGCGCACATGCAAAGTCACACACATGCATTAACATTAGTTGTATGCGGTTAATCACATAATAGCTTACCATCTACATATTACACACACACACTCAAACGTACAATAAGAAAAATAACAAGCATACACTAATCAACAGTACTTCTTTTGAGTGTTTGTTACAGACAAGCTGTCTTGACGTCATCGCTTGCTACAACTGATATACACATATACCAATACATCCATCGTGCTTCGCTTATAGTACGACAGCATTTATTATTGATTTAGTATAATACATGCGACGTGAATACAATTAAAAATCATGACGTTTTTACATTTCAAGATTGTTTACGCAGCTCCCTAATATCAATCAATTTAGCTTTCCAAAACGTATGCGTACATTTTACGCATGATTATCTTTAACGTACTTATGTCAGAATATAATTATCTTTCTAGGGTTAACGTTGAACTAGTTTTTGCTGTTGTGCTTCGCGTATTAAACATTACGAGCATTTTTTTAAACTTCAACTTGACCCTTACTATTTTAATCGATTATTGACTTTGTATTTATAGTTAAATTTCATTTTATATTTTACGTGCAAATGCGTGTCACTTATACATAATACGAGTATATGTATATTGAAAGAAAGAAAAAAAAACTAATAAAAGACAACAGTAAATACAGTGTTGCCAGTGTTGTTGTTGAAGATTTTTTAGTGGTATATGATTTGTCGGCTTTTTTATAGCGAAAGATGGTACTCGTATTCTTTCTTTTATATCAATGAAGTGCATATTTACTCAACTTAATACAGTTACTCTCAGAAATATTTTGCATGCTTTTAGCAAAAAAAAAAATTAAATAAATTTATTAAAAATTTTATTTAGGCAACATGTTAAATTTATTTCTTTTGTAACTGAGAAAGCAAAGGCTATAGAATGAAAAATACACAAAAAAACAAGTTTGATTTTAATTGTTATACTTTTGTTGCTTTTTCTTGTATCAACTACGCAATTTCAACTTCACAGAAGTATTTTGCTTCTTTTAACGTTCCCGTTGTTTTTTTAAATATTTGTTTTTTTTTTTAATACATGTATTTATTTATTATATCTTCATGTGTGAACTAACAATAAGTATTTGAATCTTAAGTCTATAAAAAAAATTATTAGGCCCGACCAGAGTCGGACATAAACTTAGTGGTAGTTATAAATAATACATTAGTTGTGATAATCAAAAAAAAAAGGGGGGGAAAGTATTTTCAAGTAGTCCCATCTGGAGTGTTAGGTATAAGAGCCTGTGTGTCCCTCTTTTTTAAGCGGACGTGTCCAGTAAAGTTCCAAATAATACGAGCCAGCGGATTAGGATGTGATTCGAGTTTTGTTAAATATTTGCCTGCGTATTTTGGAATTTCTTCACTCACTAGTGGCATATTTAAATCACGATGTATATTTGAATTTTTTATATACCATGGAACCGATGTTATTAACCGTAAAATTTTGTTTTGCTTTCGTTGGATTTTCTCGATATTGGAAGCTGAAGCACTGCTCCATAGTTGAATTCCGTAACACCATATTGGTTTCAAAATCGACTTGTATATTAAAAGTTTACAATCTAGACTGAGTGTTGAATTTCTACCAATCAGCCAATGTATCTCAGTTATTTTAAGTTTCATTTGTGTTAGCTTTGAGTCAATATGGTGTTTCCATGTAAGCCCACGATCAAGGTCTATACCAAGGTATTTCACATGTGAAAGTTGATGAACAGCTTGACTGTTGATTCTAATGGGGGGACAAGTATCTTTTCGTAGGGTAAATGTTATATGTACGCACTTCTGTTCGTTTACTTTTATTCTCCATTAGCTTAACCATAGCTCAAGCTGTGTTTTATGTTCCTGAAGATATCGGGATGCCTCATGAGGGTTTTCGTGCATACTAAGGCAGGCTGTATCATCGGCAAATGTAGAAGTATGGATATTACTGTTCACAGGCATATCGCAAGTATAAATCAAATACAAAACTGGCCCCAATATACTCCCTTGAGGTACACCGGATGAGATAGTTTCGGACGCACTCATAAATTCTCCTTCCATAACAGAGAATTTCCGGCCTAAAATATAACTTTCCAAAAATTTTAGAATGTTATTTGGTAGATATGTCTTCAATTTTAAAATTAAGCCATCATGCCAAACTTTATCAAATGACTGAGAAACATCAATAAATAGGGCAGAACAATACTTCTTTTCTTCGAATGTTTTCCTTATAAATTGAACCAATCTATGCGTTTGTTCAATGGTGCTATGCTGACTTCTAAAACCAAATTGATGGTCCGGTATGCACATATTATCTGTTCGACAAGGGGACAATTTTGTCATGAGCAGCTTTTCGAAGAGTTTTGACATAGTTGACAGCAAACTTATTGGCCTATATGACTCTGCTTTGGTAAGATCTTTGCCCGGCTTTGGAATCATTTTGACCTTGGCATGATTCCAGTGTAATATGGCATTAAAAATAAGCAGCAGGATTCTTATTGCAATATGCGGCAAGTTCATCAGCATCTTGTTACTAATTCCATCAATACCTGGAGCTTTCTTTGGTTTGAGTTCAGCAATTACTTTTTGCACATCACGCATCTTAAACTTTAAGGATCGAGGGGACAGAGCAACTACACTCGGCAAATCAGAAACACCAGTACATGTGTTTGGCGTAAATACGGATTTTAAGTGCTCAGCATATATTTTACATTTTTCCGTATCGCTTCTTGCCCAATTTCCGGTAGATGTGCGCAGAGGTGGCTTAAACTCAACGGGTATTTTAAGCTTTCTAGCAGCGCGCCACAAAGAATAATTTGATGCTTGTGTGACATCAAGACCTTCCAGATAATTTTTAAGAGATGCAGTTTTTTCAGATGCAAGCAACTCTTGTAGTCATTTAGTACACTCTTTAAATCTGATTTTATTTCGAGGTGATCTGTGCTGTTGCCATTCCCTTCTAGCTCTTCTTTTTCATACAAGAGACGTTCAATATCCCTAGAATAAATTTTATTAAACCCAGTTTACGGATGTGAGGTAGTGGCATGCTCAGTAGCCTGTTTAATATTTTCATTAATATAGGCAATGCTAGATTCAATATCATTGGGTATTTTCCGTGCAATGACTACTAAGATATTTTTTGAATCCCAGCCAATTAACACGATTGATCATCTTCATATATGGTTACAGATTGAAACGATAGTCGGAGAGTGATCTGAGGAGAGATCTAGAGAAGCTTCAACATGAATTAAATCCCTAGAAATGTTTTTCATGACGCCAAAATCTATAACATCCGGAATCCCATTTTTGAAATTGTATTAAACAAAGCTCGACCTCTAGGTGTTATAAGGCGCGAACCCCTGTACGTATGTTTTGCATTGTAGTCTCCAGCTGCCACGAAATAAGATCCAAGCGATTTGTAGAACTTTTCATACTGATCTTCGGCAACTGAAAATCTGGGAGGTGAATAAATTGATGATATCACGAAATTCGAACAAAAATATTCGTAGCTTGCATATATTCTTCACTAACGTTGTCAAGGACATAGTGCTTGAGTCTTGACTTAATTAGAATTGCAGATCCACCGCATGCTCTCCCTCTAGGGTCCTTTGTGTCATATATAGTGTAGCCATCAATTTTGAAAAAGCTTCTCGAAGTCAAATGAGTCTCAGAGACCAACATTATGTCAATATTTTTTTCCGTAAGGAAGTGCTCAAGTTCATTTTTATGTTGGCGAATGCTGTTTGCGTTCCAGAAACATATTGTTAACGTGTTCATGGCTTATTAATTAATGCTTGAAGCAGAGTATTCTGCATTCGCAGCATTTCTTGCATCATGCTAGTCATATTTGTTGTAAAATTGTTTATAGTTTGCACCAGATTTTCAATAGTAGCTTCAAGGCGATTAAAATTAAAGCATGCGTCAGTATTTTTTGAATTATTTGGCGAGGAAACATTTTGTGTGGGAATTGAATTTTTCTTAGCAGCATCTGCATACGATACACGGGAAGTAACTGGTTGGCTCATTTGCGCAAAAGTGGCTGAGGAAACGTTTGCTGATTGAGCTGGAACTAATTTAGGTTTTTGCACCATAGTCTTCTTTACGAAAGAGTACACAGGACAACCTCTGTAGTTAGCGGTGTGATTACCTCCACAATTACTGCATTTTTTATCACGTTGATCTTTTGGCTTATTGCAACTAGCAGTGCCGTGTAATTCGCCGCACACAACACAAACAGAGGGTAAATTGCAGTATGTTTTTGTATGGCCATATTCTTGGTAATTATGGCACTGTACAGGACCTGAACGCTTATGTGGCTCTTCAACTGTGATATTTCGGTACAAGAGATATTTTAAATTATAAATTGGATGCGTCTCCTTTTTTTTTTCAATTTTATATCAATAGGCTCAAGTTCGACACGAAATAGGGGTTGGGGAATCTTCTCTCTATTTGTTATATTGGACACATTTTTTACCTTAAATCCCTGGAGGACGAGTGCATCTTTTATTTCTTCAGGAACAACATAGGAATCTATGCCCTTCAATACGATCTGCAGGCCTTTAGCACTCTTAAGCTGGTATGTGTAGAAGCTTGTTTTATTTTTTTCAAATTCAGCAAACATTTTGCGGAAATCTTTTTCGTCATAAATTTGGATTTTAGTTTTATCGATGTTGCCATGTTTTATTGGAACAATGTGAAATTTATTCTCACCAATGACCGAAATTAATTTTTTAAAATGCCCTTAGCATTTGAATTTTTTTGGCTCAAATAGATTGGTGGCGGCTTGGATGTTTTATTCGAGGATACCTCGGGTTTGTCGTTGTCATCTTGCAAAATTTTAAAGCGGTTTTGGCGATTCGTTGAGGCTGCGCTGTTATCCCTAGACATTTTTGGAGCAGATGAAATTTTTGAAGAATTCGGGACTCGCCCATGCTTTACCAACATTATAAATCTGTCTATTCCGACTTGTACCTTGAGTTTCGAGCTGCTGTTATCTGTAGTGATAACTTTGTTAAGTGATGAACACGAGCCTGAAGGGGATGCTATTACTGGCTTATATGAAGAAGCACTAGGCAACTGTAATGTTAATGAAGCACTACTATTTGACATTGGACAGAGTGAAATTGATCGCTGACGAAAAATTGGCTCTGCCGTTAAAAAAAGACTTTCATCACGTTAATTATTTATATTTTTTTCATTAAGAGTTTTAGAACTCACAGTAAAATAAGCATTTCTGTCGTTTTAACTCACTTCAAATTTTTTTTGTATTTGAGGCACTCATACAAAGAATTCCTCAAGGGTTATTCGTTTGTGTTTTTTTTCGTTTGCGGTCTTTTTTTGTTTTTGTTATTTATGATAGTTTGTTTTTTTTTTGAGGTACTCATACGAGTATTCCTCACTTTGTCACTTTGTTTATGTTTTTTTTGTTTGCGTTTTTTTTTGTTTGTTTTTGTTTCTGTTATTTCTACTATGTAGAAAATATTAGCAAAGCATAAAGCTTATTTATTAAAGACAGTATGTACCTATTACGAATAATATGTACTACGAATATTTTTTTTTTGTATAATTTTTTTGTTTGGTTTTTAAGTATGTAAGCAAAATTCCGCTAATCGACTGTTCGCTGTGAAGGTACCACGAGTGTGTGTTGCCACTTTTGTTTTTTTTTTGCTTTTCATTTGCAATAGCAATTCTTATAAATTTTTTTTTGTCATACTTGATTCTAACACATTTTTATTGAGTGCAACACGTGAAGTTTTTGTTAAAGAAAATGCCTAAAGTAAAGGAATTCAATTAATCTGCGAATAAGATCATTTTATATCTGTATAATAAAGCAAATAAATCCAATATATTTGTGATATGTTTGATCGATGTAGACAAGCAATAGCAATACTACTAAACCTGTAAAAGAGCGCGGTTATATTGAAAATATTTCACGAACAAGTTAAGAAAAGTTATTAACGGCAAGAAACGCAAGACAAATTATTAAAGAAAATAGGGAAAACTAACTACCCTTTATATGTGCCAAGTCTTAAAAAATGCTAAAGGGAACACACGTAAGTGATAAGTCCATCCGTGGGGTAAAAAAATCTTTGATTTCGTAAGTTATCAGACAGAAGCGTTAATTATTTGCTGAACTACAAACATTTCAGAATTTTGATTATGGGAACACGATAATATCTAGCGACGAAAGTAAATTCAAAATTTTTGGTACAGATGCCAAATAAATCACTAAATATTAATAATATGAGGCCAACAGTAAAAAAAATCGTGGTGGTTGTACGTCGGCACTAGGAGTGGGAAAGTTGGTGTTTATATAAAGCACAATGGATAAATATCTTTACTTGTCCATTCTTAAAGAAAATCTACAAGTCAGTGCTGAAGAAATGTGTCTGTATATCAATTAGTATTACTTCAAACATGAAAACGACTCAAAACACATAGCCTTGGACACTAAATTGTGGCTCTTATATAATATTAAACATTTGCCAATACCACCACAAAGTCCCGGCATGACTCCTATTGAAAGTCGTTAGGCTTATTTGGAGGAAAAAATCTGAGAAAATAGCACTTTATCAAAAGTGTACTTAGGACGTGTGTTGGAAGAAGAAAGGTAGAAAAAAATACCTGGGGCCTAATTCCTGCACTCGTGATCGGAATTGCATTCGAATAGAAATTAATTTCGATGGCCAGAAATTTTCCGATGATGTCACTCGCTACCAAGCGAATCGAGTTTTTGTTTTAGTGTTGGAAAAAGGCAAATATATTAATATATAAATTCATTTCACAACACTGAATAAATTGTAAGCAAAAGCATATGTTTGTATATATGTATGTGTGCAAAAACATATGTATGTACGTACATACAAACGTATATGTAGAAAAAATAAACGAATATACATAAATGTTATTTTCATTTTAATTTAATTAATTAATAAATTAGTGTAAAGCTAGAGAATAGAGCACTGGCCACATTTTAAATTCTCTTATTGGTTGAGTAGAAGCAGTTAATTTGTTATTTAGATGCTCCCAGAGTTGGTTGATTTTTTTTATTTTCCCCGACAACTCTTAGGCAAAACATTATTTACCAAGTCAGTGTGTTTTTATACATATTTAAAGTCAACAAGAAATTCTTTAATTAGTGATTTTTGATGGGAATTGTTAAAATTTAAGTTTAAAATTTTTAAACGCACTAATAATCCCAAATTAATATTTTACTTATTAAGTAAAATATTTATTTTTTTTATTAAAAATACATTGAAATTGATTATTGAGGGGTTTAGCTGGATCCTATGCGCATTTCACTGTTGCTAATGCAGATCATCAGGGAACCTTTACCCAAAGTTTCTTAGAACAACTAGAGTTATTATGTTATAAACTTTCATTTAAACAAATGAGAAGCTTAAAACAAATAACAAAGTTGAAACAAGAACTCAATAATCAACATGTTGTTGCGTTTAAAAATTTTAAACTTAAATTTTAACAATTCCCATCAAAAATCAATAATTATTAAATTGTCTGCACCAGGTCAAAAAATACTTGTGTGGCAACACTCTATACTTAAATAGCTGTTGTTGTTATTTACATTTATTTTCTTTTTACATACTTTTACAACTACAATTTGAAGCTGAAAAAAAGTCAGCCAATGTAGTAATGGTAAAGAAAATAAAAAACATGTTGATTATTGAGTTCTTAATAATAGTGCATGTCTTTTTTTTTTTGAGTGTATATTTAATTTTCAATTCCATGCAATATTGGCGTGGCTCCGCCTCTGCTGGTTAAAATATTTGGGTTTTTAAATTTTTCTAGTTGGTTACTCACCTTGACCTACTTGCATATCAAATATCAGCTCTCTAGCGCAGGTTTTTGTTTTATATTTTTATGGGCGTATTCCCGCCCACTTTTTTAAAAGAAAATATTTTTTTCGCCGGTGCTTATCATTCGTGTTAAGTTTCGTTGGAAACGAAATATTAAATATATATATTAATAAATATATAAATAATACAGTCAAATGTGCTAAGCCGAAGTACATGAAATAGGAGGATTAAATTGTATAGGCGTGTTAATGCCCACTTTTTTCAACGAAAATTTATAGCCTTGCATTTTGCAATATATATGCCAAATTTCAATAAAATCGCTTGAGTTAAACGCCTTAGATATATTTGTTTGAATTCTGTGCTTTATGGTCGTAGCTCCGCCCCCTTGGTAAACATTTTCAGGTTTTCAGACTTTTTAGGTGGTTACTCACCTCGGTCTACTTGTGTGGCAAATTGAAGCTCCCTAGCTATAGCGGAAGTGTGAGTGTGTCAGTGGTCAGTATGAGTATGTCTTAAAATATGCACTTTTTGCACCTCCATATCTCCGGAAACTTTTATTGTAAAACTTACAAACTTCGCATATATGGCGACATGAATTATTCCTAGTTATGAATTAAATTTTAGAATTGTATGATGGCGGGCACAAAGTTATAAGGTGGGTAAAAACATTGTGCCGCCAAGGCGATACTTACAAGAGATACGAATGCAATACTTCTAGAAGATAAAACTGTGATATTGCTAGATAATCATCTAATAGAATTATTTATGATATTGCCAGATTATCTTTAGGAAGATAAATTATTTATAATGATAGATTATCTCCTAAAGTGCAATTTTGCTAAATTATCTGCAAGAAAGCAAATATAAGTTATCGCAAAGTCACCCCTGAATTAAAACCGCCATTAATTTAAATTTAAAGCAATTTTTTATGGTCAACTAAATTCAATTTATTATCACAAGAGTCATATGTTTAGTATAAAAAGGAATTTCCTGATCTAATGCTTTGAAAATTTTCTGATTGTTTTTATTTTAAATCCAATAAAGGTATTCATTTCAGTTTCTTTTTTTTGTTGGAAAAATGGAAAAATGTAATTTAATGGCTCGATTATGGATGGCAACCGAACTTTGGTTGCGTTGCTAGTTGCTGAAATGATATTACGGATGGCAACTGGCAACTAACAGCTGGTAATTTCAGTTGCCATATTGGCAACCACAAATTTGTAGTTGCTGCATAGTTTAAAAGCAAAAAATTTAAAAATTAAACAGTAATTGCAATATTATTTTTATTTTTGAATTTCTTCTATGCATATTTAAAGAAATTATGCTTCACAGATAAAAAATAGATTGTTCAAACTTATTTTAGGCAACAACATTTACTCACAGTAGAGGCAGTAATTCTAAGGAGTCGTCTAATAGATTCAACTTTTATACTTCCTTCTCTTCACCAATAATTAATTCCACTTAACTAATAATTTTTATGATCAGTGATGTTTTTAAACACTTTTACTCAATAATTTTCTTTTTAGCACTTGTATTTCTTATATTTTAAATATTTGTTCATATTATTTTCAGTTGCCAATCTGTCATAATCGTATTTTCGATAACTTTTTGGCAACTGGAGGAAGTTGCCATACATAATACAAATTTTAAGTTCAGTTGCGTTGCTAGTTAACCCGGCAACTGAAGTTCAGTTGCCATCCATAATCGAGCCATAAGTTTACAATTTTTTTCAACGCACTAATTAATAATCCCAAATTATTATTTTACTTATTAAGTAAAATAGTTTTATTAAATATACATTGAAATTGATTATTGAGGGGTTTAGCTGGATCCTATGTGCATTTCACTGTTGCTAATGCAGATAATCAGGGAACCTTTACCCAAAGTTTCTTAGAACAACTAGAGCTCTTATGTTATAAACTTTCATTTAAACAAATGAAAAGCTCAACAACAAATAACAAAGTTGAAACAAGAACTCAATATTCAACATGTTTTTTTATTTTCTTACTTTACCATTAATACATTGGCTGACTTTTTTTCAGCTTCAAATTGTATTTGTAAGAGTATGTAAAAAGAAAATGAATGTAAATAACAACAACAGCTATTTAAGAATAGAGTGTGGCCACACAAGTATTTTTTTTGACCGCGTGCAGGCAATTTAATAAAATTGAAAACAAATTTCAACAAAAGTTGAATTTTTAAATTCAACATTTGGTGGATTTTTTTAACTGTGTTTGTTGTAAAGAAATTACATTTTTCCATTTTTCCAACCAAAAAAAAAAAACTGAAATTAATACCTTTAATACTTATTTATCTTTTAGTTAAAAACATATAATATTAAGGGTGTTCACATCAGTTGTTTTCTTGTTGGAAAAATGGAAAAATTTAATTTTTTTACAACAAGAGCAGGAAAAAATTACATTCAACTTTTGGTGAATTTTTTTTTCCTGTATTTTTTGTAAAGAAATTACATTTTTCCATTTTTCCAACAAGAAAAAACTGATGTAAATACCTCTATTATAAATTTATTGTGCATGTGATAAAACACCAGGCTCAACAAAATGCAACATTTTAATAATACAAAATACCTTGATAAAGGAAAAAAATTTATCAATATTTCACTAAAATGAAAATATTTTAATATCAAAAAAGTATTGCTTTGATGATTTTCTTCTAAATGCTAAAAATAAGATATTGTATACAGTAGATATTACTGGGTAATATATCTTCCAAATGTTTGTAGGGTAATGTTTGTACATCTCCATATGTATGTATATGTTTATATATGTGTATTGATACGTGCGGGTGATATGTTTGTATGTATATGTGTGTGTGTATATGTGGATGTATATCCGTTGATATACATGTACATACATGTATGTGTATGTGTGTTACGTGTATGTGCATATGTGCATATGAGTCTGTATGTACATGGGTGTATGTGAGTATATACATACACATATGTATATGTTCATGTATTTTTGAATGAGTTATATTTATATGCGCCCATACTACTACTATAGTTTTTTCATTTAAAAAGTCAATTTCCGAAAAATTTTATGACATATTTCAAAACCGTTTCTATATTTTATAAAATATCAATTTCAATTACTTACATATTTCCTGACGATGGTAAGTAACAAACTGTTAACGAAATGTCAAAAAAATTAATTACAATTTAATAAAAACGACCTCGAGCTTAACAAACATAACATAGTTAAAAATACAAATATTGTTTTTGAAACTTGAATTATATTTCAATTTAGTTGTGCTGCAAGGCTTAATTGATTTCTTCACTTGAAGTAAACTGTATTAAAATACTTGAACTATATGATAATTCAAGACTTGAATTTAACTGTTCTGAATCTAAATTGTTCGTAATAAATTCAAGCTACCAATTGCAAACAATTTTATAATCCAAACATACATACATATATGCTAATCTAGGCTTAAGCAATCCATTTGACATATTTTATAAAAAGTTGAGTTTTCGTTGCTATATAAAAGAATATAAAGCTTTCCAGCAATTAGAAAATAAGATTGAGTGCTAAGTTTTACAAAATCAAATGAACAAGCACCTATCATTTAATAATAAAAGTACATTCAGCCTTAAAGTAGGCAATATTTGAAATTACTTTTTCCTACACGGAAAGTATGCTAAAGATTCTGAATTTTATTATTATGTTATTAAGAGAAAACCACCACTATTAATAATTGTCGCCATAAGGTCACGAAATTTTGTTAACAAAGTCTAATAAAATTTATTAAGTTTTGTAGATTATTTTATGGGCAATAAATTCAATTGTATTAATATGCCAACTTTGTATGTCTTATTTACTTGGTCTTATTATTTGGCTTTTTACTTTAGTATTTTTTGTAATCGATTTAATGTATTTTTTCATATTTATACATTAAAGTCTCTCTAAGGAGAACAATAAGGAAAATAAATAGAACAAAAGGGGGGAAAAAAATGAATTATGTTAGAACAATGCCTAAAGGCAAAGCTAAACACATACTCATGTAAGACATAATGCTGAAGTTTAATCAGAGAAATAGAGAAAGACAAAATAAAAAGCTGACATAATAAAATCTCATGTTAATATTATATGACGCTTTTGAACAGCAATAGGAGAATTAATAAAAGTTGCTTTTGCGTTTATTTTAGGTTGGAAAATATTGTTGAAAAATTGTTCCCTAAGTGATAAAGTTCTTAACTTAAGTATCAAAAGTTTATTAAATATTAAATTCTTTGGTTAGATTTTTTTATACAAATATCACAAATATTTCTCTAAAGGGACTTATCTCGAAATTTATAAGTTCTCAGTAGAGGCGAAAAAATGATTTTTTTAATATACTAAACAGTAGATAAATTTATTAAAGAATTTTACAGTGGATAGATGTGACATATAATTTGTAAATTGTTTTCCTGAAAGTAGTGAAAACGGCAAAATTTTATGAGAGACAGTTACGTTTTTACACCGATTATATTGAAATTCACAAATCTGCATGTGATTTATAGTTTTCGCTGCAGCTTGGCCATTATTAAAGCTGAAAATTTATTTTTAAAACTAAGGATATATGAAAGATATGTCCTGTCAAAACTCCAAAGTAATTAAGAATAATTTACAAGCTTTCACTTCATTCTGAATGTTATTAAAATTATAGTTAAATTTTCTAAGACAAAAGGATATATGGTGGGTTGACGTATCCTTGCACCGATTGCAATAAAATGTCATAAAAAGTTTAGCTGCGTAATTCTGCAAGTATTTATACAATTTTCGCTTCATTCCAATGATAGCTAAAGTTAATATGAGATTTTTCTTTAAAAGGATTTATGAAATTTAAGAATGCCCTTTCACAAATAAAATAAAAGTTTAGGGAATATTTTAAGTGTATGAGAGGCAAAAACATTTTAACACCGCTTAGAAAACAAATTTAAAAATCTACATGATTTCATAGCTTCGCTTCAAGTTGTCCTTTACTGAAGCTGAAAATAAATTTTTAAAATTAAAGATATATGGAAGATAGATATGTTCTGGCACCCATAGCAATGTACTTAAGAAGTAGTGACAAGTTTATATTTCATTATGAACATTATTAAAGTAGTAATTAAATTTTCTAAAAAAAGGATATATGGGAGGTTGACATATCCTTGCACTGATTGCAACGATATTTCTTAGAAAGTTTTTCGGCGTAAGTCCAGAAGTAGTTATACATTTTCCGCTTAATTCTAAACACAGCAAAAGTTAACACGTGATATTCTAATTAAAGGATATACATATAGTTAGTAAGCATGTTCTTGCATTAAATGTAGGGAAGTGTATTAAATACCTTAAGTATTAGCTGCAAGGTTTTACTTCATTCTGAACGTTATTAAAGTAGTAGTAACTAAATTTTCTAAGAAAAAAGGATATATGGGAGGCTAACATATCCTTGCACCGATTGCACTAACATTTTTTAAAAGGTTTTGCTGCGTAATCTTTGAAGTAGTTATGCATTTTCGCTTCATTCTAATCACAGCCAAAGTTAACACGTGATATTCTAATTAAAGGATATACATATAGTTAGTAAGCATGTTCTTGCATTAAATGTAGGGAAGTGTATTAAACACCTACGTATTAGCTGCAAGGTTTTACTTCATTCTTAACGTTATTAAAGTAGTAAATAAATTTTCTAAAAAAAGGATATATGGGAGGCTGGCATATCCTTGCACCGATTGCACTAAAATTTCTTAAAAGGGCTCGCTGCGTAATTCTATAAGTAGTTATACAATTTCAACTTCATTCTAATTACAGCTGAAGCTAAAATGAGATTTTCTAAAAAAAGGATATGTGAGTAGGAGGTGCGTCGTTGTATTTAATGTAAAGAAGTGTGTCAAGCACCTTAAGTATTAGCTGCCACTGCCTTATCATGATAGTAAAATCTGAAACTCAAATTTCAAAATTAAGTATATATGAGAGTCAAGAATATCCTGGCGCAGTTAAAATTAAGCATATATTGAAGATGAACCTATCCTGGCACCAATAGAAATGAACTTAAGAAGTAGTTGCAAGTTTTTATTTCACTATGAACGTTCTCAAAGTAGTAGTTTAATTTTCAAAAAAAGGACATATGGGAGGTTGGCATATCCTTGCACCGATTGCACTAAAATTTTTTAAAAGGTTTCGCTGCGTAATTCTATAAGTAGTTATACGATTTCTGCTTCATTCTAATTACAGCTGAAGCTAAAATGAGATTTTCTAAAAACAGGATATGTGGGTAGGAGGTTCTACCTTGTATTAAATGTAGAGAAGTGTATCAAATATCTTAAATATTAGGTGCCACTTAATTATTATAGTGGCTCAATATAAAATTAAATGTTCATAATTAAGGATATATTCTACGCAGGAACGTCCTGGCACCCATTAGTTACAAGTTTAAGAAGACACTTAAGTGTATGATTTTTGCTGCATTTTGATAATTTTTTTTAATGAAATTAATTTTTAAAATTAATATGGGAACAATATTCGAAATCAAGCATATGCATATCCTTTTTTTTGTGTAAATTAAAAAGTAATTAAAAATTTTCTCTTCATTTTGATTGCAACTAAGTCTATAAATAAATTTTCTAAATAAAGGATATGTGGCAGGAAGACATATTATTGCACCAATCGCATTAAAATTAAGTACATAGTTTAAATGAATTGTTCAACATATAGTTACCGTGTGTCCAGTGTGCATTCTGATACTTATTGGTGATGATAAGCAAATATGTATCAATAAGGATGTGTGAGATTGCATGTCCTTGCGCAGGGTTTGCTATAATTTCATATCATTTCTAACTTTGTTCGCAATTAATTTTCTATGCAATTTTAATCTTTTAACAAATACTTGCATTTAATTTTTTCAAGGAGATTTAAAGGGATTCGTTGGTAAATTTCACCATTAGAGTGCGAAGTAGTTTGCCAAAAACAGTTTTTCACAATCACAGTTGCAGTTAAGTACACAAGAGAATTAGTATCTTTGGTTAGAGAAATTTACGATTCCAGCTTGTTAAAGGAAATGAATTTTCCTTAAGAGCAAAATATTATAAAAACCTTGTTTCGTCATGTGATTCCGACTTCAAATTTACAATTTCGAATCCGCCACTAGCAATCGCCATTTATTGCCTTTTATTTGACGTGAGGCGTATACTTATTGTTAAATACAGACTGCATAAAAATATTAAGTATACTCAAAAATAATGTATCGTCAGCTGAAATGAAAAAGCACGTACTTACAAAAAACTTTAAATTTTAGTTTTAATCATGAATTTAATTATTGTATTATACAACAATATTACGCAACAATCTGCCGAATTAAAAATTGCAAATAAAGACATTTTATTTCAGTTATTTGAATATTTTTGTATAGTTTTTTCTTTCTCTCATATAAAGGGTGTCCCAACAGGAACGCAAGATTTAAATTTTAAATAAAACACAGATAATTAAAAAAAAAATCGTGAAACTTTATTTTATCGTAAAGTAGACAGAATGAGGTTATGTGTGGAACAACCTATCGGGCAGATGGCCGCCACAGCTTTGCTGTCACACACGCGATCTTTTAATGAAATTTTCAATGACCGTTTTGCATAAATGCTGCGGTATTTCATTAATGCAGCGTTCAATTTCCTCTTTTAAGGCTTGAGTCGTCGTCGGCTTATTCGCGTAAACCACTGACTTCAAAAAACCCCAAAGAAAAAAGTCTAATGGTGTTAAATCGCACGATCTAGGCGGCCAATTCTGGTCTCCAAAACGCAAAATAACACGACCTAGAAATGACTGATGCAGCAATTGAATTGTTTCTCTGGCTGTATGACATGTGGCGCCGTCTTGTTGAAACCACATGCCCTCCACATTCATTTCTTCTGCATAGTGAATTTGGAGACACCAATTTGCTGAGCTCGGTGTCGAATTGAGGTGGATGGAGTTTGAGCGACATCATCACGTACAGCTGCGATATTTTCGATCGATCGCCCTGGTCGAAGGCGCGTTGTTGTCTTTACATCACTAACAGACCCAGCTTCGGCAAATTTATCCATTAATCTCTTTACAGTTGACTCTTTTGGAGCATTATTGTGATCCCAAATTGATCGCAATTTGCGAACTGTAGCCGCCACCATTTCACCATTTTGGTAAAACAATTTCACAATGATAATGCGTTGTTCATTCCCATTTCTACTAACCTCGTACCTTCTACACAGAAAAAATTATTCCCAAAAATTTTTCAAACAAACGTGTGTTTTGAAATATAATTTAGTTTCAGTAAATATTTTTTACTGTTCCAGTAAATTATTTGTTCCAATTTTATTTTATGTAAAAAAACTGTATAGAATGAAAATTATCTATATAAAGTAAAATTTGTAAAAAAAATTTTTCTAGATTTATTTTTTTTTATTTAAATGTGTTATTTTCAGTTAAATTTATTTTTATATACTGTAAAAAAATTTGTCTGATTTTTTTTAATTTTAAAAAACATTTTATTTTTTTTAAAGATTTTTGTTTGCGGTTTTCAAACTTATTATGTTTCTATATTGGGATTCTCAATATAGTGTTAAGAGTCTTACTATAAACATACGGAGTTTGGTTGCTAAATTAAAAAATTTTTTGGGTTGAAGTCTACTGACGAGTTCCAAAAGCGGTAACGAAATGCTTAACCATAAAAACAAGGCAATTTTTTAAAGTAAAAAAAAAAAATAGTTGAACCTTTCATTGATTCAGTTATTTTTTTTTTAAGATAAAACTTTTACTAATTTAAAAAAAAAATTAAGAATTGTTATTGATTCAGTTAATTTATTTACTGATAATACGAAAAATTTTAGTGAATGTGTTTGTAAATTATAAAAAAAAATTTGCTGAATAATACAAAAAAAATCTGTAAAAATGTTTTTCTGCTCCTATTAATAAATTTGACTGAAAATATTTTGAGTTTCAGTTAACTTTTTTCTCTAATGCCATAATAATTTAACTAAAAATAAAAATTTTGTTCCAGTTAAATTTTTAAAAAATTGTTATCAGAATTTACAAATTTCTTTGTAGGTCCGCATTCACACAAAATATTTACTGATTCAATGAATTTGGTTACTGAAAACGAAATTTAGTTTTTTCTGTGTACTAGCAAACAATAACAATTGTTCAAATGACAAACAATGACACTTCGAATGGCGCCAAATTTAAATCTTGCGTTCTTGTTGGGTCACCCTTTAAAATTAAAAAAAGAGTAGTTTTATGTTCATTCAAAATTAATTTTAACTTAAACTCCTTGAAGCATGCTTTGTTTTAAATACTTGAAACTATTGCCCCGTAATTCCAAACTCATGCGCGACTATTTTTTTTAATTTTTTTATTTATACTTTATAGTTCTGGCGAAAGTCTAAGCCGCTGCTACACACCCAAAACGTGACTTGGCAACATACAAGTTTTTTGAAGACAAATAAGCTGTTAAGGATTTGAAAAAAAAACAAAGCGAGAGAAACTTGCCAGAAAAATTAAAGATAAAAGTGAGAAACTGCAAATAAGCTTAAATTTCCATAAGAATTGAACTTACAAAATATGGAAGCCACAAATAATGCTGCTGCAGCTAACGCTGCTAATGCTGCCGCTAAGCGAGCACAGATCGAAAAAGCGCAAAATTTTATGCGTCAATATCGTGATCCAGAATCAAGAGAACTAAAAAAATTATCAGCAAATCAGTTTATGGAAGTTTGGGCGCATTACGACAGGGATGGTGAGTATTATAATAAAATAAATGTAGCATACTTTTCAGGGCATAATCAAAAAAGTAAATAAATAGCTAATTTTTTTAACAAAAAAAAAAAAAAAACACAAAAGATTTATTTAACAATATAATATAAAAAAAATTCTTTTCATAAATTAAAAATTAACAACTTAAAATTTTAATAAAGCTTGATTTATTTAAAGCAACGTAAATTAACCAGAAATGAGCATAGCATAGTTTTAGGTGAAATTTCTTTTTCTAAAGCTTAATGAACGAAAGCCTGCTCTAAGGCAAATCAAAAACATTAACCGTATAAATTTTATTTGATCTTCTTTTTTCTTCTTCTTTTTCTTCTAGGTAATGGTTATATTGAAGGCACCGAATTGGATGGTTTTCTGCGTGAATTTGTTTCCAGTGCTAATGCCACTGACATCAGTCCTGAGGTAAATTTATCACTCATGCCTAAACATGTTCACTATTGCATTTTCATTTTTACCCTGATACTTAATGGATTTTAGCTGTCAAGTGTCTGCTGGATAATTTTTTATTGTTTTTCAAATTTCACTCTTGTTGCTTTTACATTTTTAATCTTTAGATGGTTTTTGATACATTTTTTTTAACAATATTATTGATAGCAATTTCAACTACAAAATGGTATTTGTTGCTTTCATAAAATATAATGAAGGACTTAACATTTCTGCCAAAAAAAAAAAAATGATTATGGAATGCTTTTGAGCTAATCCGTTTTATAATTCAATGGTTTCTTATTTGAAATGCTTAAAAAAAAATAAGAAACAGTAAAATTACACCCAGAGAAAAAAAACAATTTAAAATCAATAAAAAACATATTGAATCAATAAGAAACATAAATGAAAATCGAGTTATGTTGAATTTTTTTTAAATCAATATGTATTAAAATATTAATTTAAAGCTGCCCCATTTTGTTAATTTTAATATGTAAACAATATAGACAGGATATTTTTCGTCATTCTTAAGGCAATCGTTATTATGAAAATTTTTATAGACTCCATTATGTCAAGGTTGTATTTTCTCTAAAAACGCACGATTGTGTAGAATAGTGTATCAAGGCCTTTAAAGAACAATATTGTCGCCTTATTGAAACAATATGGTTTAAACTAGTAAATTGATTTAAAGTTTTGCCATATAGATTTTTAAAATAATTCCTATTAATTCCACACACAAAAATGATTCATGTAATTTTTTTAAATTCAATTTAAGTCACAGTCGCACGTGACAGGCCGTAAATTACATGTCGCACGTGACTTTTTTCCATCATGATATTTATTTTATTTCTATTTCTCTTTTAACAAAATTATAAACAAGACAACTTCGTAAAATTTGTGTTCAAATAAATAAAAATAAATGAAAAAAAAATAAAATCTAAAGTTGCTTTTGTCTATTTAAAAAGGGTGAAAATAAAATGAATTTTTATATTAATCCTAAGCGTAACTTATAGTTCTAAATTATCCCTTTAATTATTTCTAAGCTTCACTTTGAGCAATATTTCGTTTTAAAAATAATTTCAAAAAATCAAGGCATTCGCATGTGACAAAAACAGAAGTTGTTTTTCGGCGCAACCTGAAGGAATATTTTAATAAGACTAATTTTAGAATATTGTGTATTTATGTTCTTTTTAAAATATTTTTGTTTTTAAATAAAAATTATTGAATTAATTTTTTTTAGTACAATTTAATTTACAGTCTCACGTGATATGTCCTAAGTAACAAGTCGCAAGTGACTTCCCGAAAGTGACATGATGCAACTAACATATCGAAAGTGACATGTCACACATGACAAGTCATAAGTGGCATGTTGCACGTGACATGCCATGAGTAACATGTCGCAGATGACATGCCTTAAGTGGCATATAGCACGTGACATATCACAAGGGACATGTCGAACGTGACATGTCGCAAATGACATGATGCACGTGGCATATTTTTCTCATCATAATAATAGTTATTTTATTTCTATTGCTCTTTTAATAAAATTATAAAAAAACTGAGTAAAATTATTTTTAAAATAAATAAAAGTATGTATTCGATGTATTCAATAAACTTCGTCTGTTAAAAAAAAATGCATATAAAAACCGTCTTAAAACTGGTTCAACAATCAAACCCGAAACGAAAATTATCCTAACTCGCCTAAAAATGTGTTTTTTTTTCGGAAAAAAAACCCGTACCAAATATAAAAAACCGGTTCCGAATAGCATAAAATAATATAAATTTCAACTAGTGAAATTTTTTTAAAGCTCGTTTTAGGGGTTTGGGCGTGAAAGGGTCATAAGCAAAAAAGCAAATTCAATTTCACATTTTCAATATTAGTAAAGGCAGAATTACCCGACTGTAAATGTAGAACTGTAAATGTAAATGTAAATGTGTCAGCTGATCGAATCTGTTGCATGAAAAGCTATGCAAACGCTTACCTGACTGAAATGGCACGTAAATGTAACGTCTGAACCTGCAGAAAATAGAATTTCATGACGACGTTACGTGACATTTGTAGACAGTGATGGGATGTATGTATATTGAATGAGAGTGTGGCACAATAGCCCTGATTTGGTACTTTTGTTTCTTTTAATAATTTAAGCTTTTGTGTGGTTAATTTGTATACGTACGTGGCATATTTAATAAATTTAGTTTTCTAAAAAAGTTTTTTTTTAATAAAATTTAACCAGAGTTTGCCAATCGTATGTGTTTATTTTTTATTAATATACATACATACACATATGTACATATGTATGTATATGTACATACATATGTATGATTTTGTAAAATATACATACATATGTGCGTACAAACATACATGCAAGCGCACAAAAAACTATTTTTATTTAAAAATAATAACAATAAAAATAAAAATAGGTACGTATAATCAAAATAATTGTAATGATAATAAAAATATAAATATTTTTTATAATTATAATACGTTGTAATGTAATTATGTATATACGGGTATGAAGCTTAAATTGTAATTTCACTGAATGTCAAAGTCATTACAATGTTTGTAAGTATAAAGTAATGATTTGATACCATTTAAATAATTTTGGTACTTTTTCAATGCAATCAAAAATAATGTGAAGATGTTGAACTCTCATCAATGTTTCGAACAGCTGTTTTCCATTTTATATGATTTTTTTATACTGATAAACACCCAGCAGACAAAAAGTCCTGTATATGTACAAGGTGGCGCAAAAGTAATCCTCCTATCAGAAAATGCTATAAATTTTGCGATTGGCGCCTAATGTCAGTTCTGTTTTGACATTTGTGTAGTAAACACATGCGAAATACACGTTAATAAACAATGTTACGCTACACTGCTCCAGAACGCGGAATATTGGTGACTATTTATTTGACCAATAATCCGTCGTGAATTTCGTCGCAGATTTCCTGGCCGTCCAACGCCTACTGGTGAAACACTGCGACGTTTAGCCGCTCGCCTCGAAGAGACTGGCACAACACGAGATGCTGCCAGGCGTGGCAGACCCCGGAGTAGCCGTTCTGCAGAGAATATTGCTGCTGTAGCCAGGGATGTCATGGAAGCGCCGTCGACATCGACCAGACGACGTGCCACGCAAATGGGTATCAGTCGACGGTCTTTACAGCGAATTTTTGTACAAGATTTGAAGATGTTTCCGTACAAAGTCCAGACGGTGCATCAGCTGTTAGCTGCTGACCGCCAATCGCGTCTAACATACGCTCAAGCCATCCTTGATCACCACCAAGAGGTTATTTTTGCGCCACCCTGTACATGTGTATGTATTTTTAACCCCCGACTAAAAAAAGGGGTGTTATAAGTTTGTAGTGTGTGTCTGTGTGTCTGTCCGTGCCCACGTACAGGCCAAACGGCTGAACCGATTTTCATTTAGTTTTTTCTGTTTGAAAGATGACTTGATTGAGAGGGTTCTTAGCTATGTTTGAAGAAAATCGGACCAGCCGTTTAGAAGATATAACATCTTTTCTGAAAAAGTCGGGGGTTTTTAAAATTTTTAATTTTTGTTATTGTTAAAAAATATACATGTGTATATTGTTTGTAAATAAAACTAAATTATTATGAGTAGGTACGAACATTAATAAGAAAAGGTTAAAACGAGAAAGTAAAGATTTTATTGAGGTGCTACTGCAAGCATACACATTCTTGGAAATTAAAGAGCTAAATACTACTTCGTCTTTCCGATGAAGTTGCTCAAAATCTGTTCTGGTAATATACAATGACAAATATTACGGTTGAGCGTTACAGCTGCTATTAAAATTATTATAATTGAGTTCATTTAAATAAAATAATAATAATAATTTTCAAAACCTCTAGGCGCATTTTCGTTCTAAAAGGTGTTATTTCAAAAACTCAATTAGTTTTTTCCAACAGGCTAAATCTTGCCATCAAAAGAATGTAAATTAAAATAGTTTCAGCGAAATTATTAAAAAATCTTGGATTAATTAAAACATTACTATTTTGTATATTATTTACTTATAAGTTCTAATACATACATACATACTCGTGTGTATGTCCGTTACATATGTATGTAAATTTCAATCAAAATTAATTTCATGAATTTAAATATTATACATAAGTATATGAACTTTCGCGTTAGACTTCAAATAACTCGGAATTTAAAATCAAAAATGCGTGTTTGCTGGGCACAATGCAATTAGTATGTATGTGTGTGTGCACAAAGAAGTTTTTTTTGTGTCGAAAACACATGACACGTTTTTAAGTATTCTATAAGCGCTCAAACGTTTACATTTACATTACATTTACATTTACCTTACATCTGCGATTTCTACAGTCGGGTAACGGACCCTTAAGGATGATTAAAATATTTTGAGTAATAAACTAAAGGGAAAATATTAATCTGTTTCCAAAAGTCAGGCAGGCAAATCGTTAAGAAAATTTTTATAAAAAGCACTCACAAAAACTAGTGCTTTTCATTTAAATTTTATACTATGGCTGGTTATACTTATTAAGCAACATAACAAAATAACTGCAGCCGCGCTATATCTGGAATGTTTCTAACTTTTTGCCATTTCATGTCTTCGATTTATTGAAGGAAACATTCGATGAGCGCATAATTTCGCGGAATGGACCTGTCAATTGGCCACCAAGATCGTGTGATTTGACACCATTGGATTATTTTCTTTGGGGATATGTGAAGTCGCTCGTCTACGCCAACAAACCAGAAACGTTAGGGGACTTGGAAGCCAACATTCGTGGCGTTATTGCCAACATACGGCCCCATATGCTCGAAAAAGTGGTTGAAAATTGGACCTGTAGAATTGGCTTTATTCGAGCCAGCCGCGGCGGCCACATGCCCGAAATCATATTTAAACATTAATGGCATAAAATTATCCTTCCAATAAAGCCAAATTGATGGATATTAAAACGATTTTCTTGTGTTTTATTTCAATTCGAAGTTCTATACCTCTAAAAAAAACACCCTTTATTTCTATTATCGGAGTTAGTTTTCAAATCGATTCGGTTTACAGAACAGGGCCGAATAAACATTTTAACCACACATTTCCCTCCTTTTTTTTAATTTATTGTCTTGCAATAATAATTTATATTTCTTCAGATTTCTCTACACCGTTTGCAACTCTCTTAATTTTCTTTTGAGGTTTTGGCTAATCTCAATTTAAATAATTTAAAAGTATATAAACAATTTTTTAATAAAAAAAAACTTTTTTTTTAATCTTACAATGTCGCACGTGACCAATTTTATATAGGTAGTGAGAGCTCATAACATTATTTTTTTACATTTTTTTTTATTTTAATTGTATGAAATTCTGTGTTTGTTGTGAACATTTGAGGCGCTATGATATAAGGCTCAAAGAAATAACGATCAAATATTAAATGAAATAAGCCGCTATGAAATAAAACCCAAAAAAATATATACAAGGCCCAGGGAGAACTGTATGAAAAAAACCCCTGTAAAACTGAAATAAAGCCTAACTAAAAGAGACCATTGAAATAATAACCAACCAAACTGAAAATGATATAAAGCAAAAACAAAATTAAATAAGGCCCAATTTTTCTTTCTTAGTTTTATTGGGCCTTGTTTAATTTTCTTATTTAGGCGTTATTTACCTCGGCCTTATTTTATAGCGCCAACAATTGATGAGATTTCTGCATGTTTTTTCGGCGCACTGTTAGCAAATTTAGTTCTTAAATGTCGCACGTGACATCGAAATATGCATTTTCTTCTTCTGGCTTGTTTCTTATGCATTCCTTTTTTACTTTTTGTACCTTCAGAATATTTTTTAAGACTCTCTCGTTAAGTAAATTTATTAAAATAAAATGTGCAAAGGAAATAAACAAATGATAAAAGTTGGGTTTTTATGACTTTGCATTCGAACATCTCGAAATGGATTAAGTCTAGATGTAAATTTTTTTACATTAAATATATGTGATTCTCAATGAAAATGTGATAAAAAATATTATTTTCAACAACTTTATTCTTTCGTTGATAATGGACCTTTCGGTGGAAATGCCCATGTACATATACAGTCGAATCCGCTTTAGCGCAACACGCTTTACTGAAAAAATCGTGTTAGTGAAAGCGATATAAATCCCCGCACTGATTTTAAAAGCAGCTAGTTTTATTCACTTCGCTTTATTGAAAATATCGTATTACTAAAGATCAAAAGCAAGCTCACAACTACGTTTTGTATGAAACTTACTTCGCTTTAGTGAAAAAATAAACAATGACAAAATTTATTTATTAGAAATCGATTGCATAACTTAAGGCTGAAAAAATTGTACATGTTTTTTCCGTTAAAAAATTAAATGGCAAAATGTATTTGTCCTTTTCGCTCTTATGTACTTTATTGTATTTTTCTATTATATTGTCAATGCAAGTGGCTAGACATTTTCGAGGAATTTGTGGTACTGCTTTTTAGCAGTACGCTTAGTTGTAACAAATTTGGATAACTGAAAAAAATTAAATTGGGTTTTGGTTATTTCCAGTAAAGCGGAGTCGACTGTATCTGAACTCATTATAAAATGTGACTTCAAATGGCTTCATAAAGTCTCACGCGTAATATTTTTGTTAAACATTTATAGCCTTATTTATAAAAATTGTTAAGGCTTTATAAATAGTTTTTAAGACTAATTTTCATAAAAAATTGTTCTTATTAAGCCTTTATAAAGCCTTAATAAGTTTTTTATATAAGGCTGTTAAACTCTAAGGGACGTATGCAAAAAAAATTCATTTGAACTTGAAATGTTCTTTTGTCAAAATTTTTATGTAAATTTTGTTTTAACGTACACTTCAAGCTCAAATAATTTTTTTGAGATACGGCCATAAAACTTTTTTCTCCTCAAAGGTCTCTTTGGGTCCCTTCGGAAAAATTACCCTTGAGTGGGATATTAAAATGTTAAAAAAAAACACAAACTACGCAGTTAAGTTGGATTATCTGCAGAAATACTGAGGCAGGAATTGAATCTGTGACCCTCCGACTACTACACTAGTGTATCGACCACTGGCCCCTAGAGTGTATGATGCATAAAAATAATAAATATATATCTCTCTCTCTTTGTTTTCTTTATCACTTAAACTTTTAATTTCAAACGCTATTAATCAACTGCAATATAATAAAGCCTTTTATTTATAACACAGGCCAGCAAAAGTTTAAAATCTGTCATCTCTTGTTACCGCAAAATGTTTTTAACAAATTGTCAAGCCTCATTGAGACGATATATTTGTTCAATTTAGTTTTCTTTGCATTCGTTTTCCTGCTCATAGCAAGTGTGACACTAAGTACTTTGTTCGTATTCGAGGTTTGACAGCACACAACAAAAAAAAAAAAAAAAAAAAAAGCGAAAAGAACAAAAAAAAATGATTTACATTTTCAGTGAATAAATGCAAGATTAAACACCAGACTTGAATGACTTCGAGGGTCTTTGTGTATGTGTGTGAAAAAATTTGCCATATATTTATCTTTATCACTTTTTGGGGCTGAATTCTAATAAAGCACTGTAGCCAGTTCATGTCATCAACAGGCTTTATATGTAGTATTTTTTTTTAACATAAAGATGAAAAATTGTCATGAAAATCAAAGAATTTTTTTATGGAAAAATCATTTTTTAAATTTATATGTTGAATTACTCATGTTCTCTACACGCAAAGAAAAAATATGGTTGAGGCAACCATAATCAAACAGCAACATACTATGATTGAATTATATGGTTGCAGTGAAATCATATTATTGTTAATAGAAAAGCAAACTTTAATCATATTATTATCTGAGTTAATAATAATATTATCTACAAGAACAATTGACATTGTTGGACCTAATCTTATTATTGTTAATATGACAACACTATTGTAAGATGTTACTAAAATATAATTGAGACTCACCATACCATGATCTAATGTTATATTAATATTGTTAAATGCGACCACAGTATTATTTAATATAATAATACTATTTTGATTTTTGATCATATATTTATTGTAGAAACAGCTGTGCGTTAAATTCGAAATAAAAATAAATTAATATTGTTGAAATAAATTTTATATATATAGAAATGTATACTTAAACGACATACAGCCATGTCTGTATAAAAAGATACACAAATGTTTATATATTTTTGTTGGCCAACCCTTTTGTTTATACTTTATTTATCTATTAATTTATTTAACACCACCCGTGCACTACCGATAGCTTACAAACGAAATACCGAGCTGACAAATGTTTCTGAAAAAGATTTTTTTTTTAAAACTTAAAATAGTATGGTTTTGGATAACATTATATTGTTATTTACATCATATTATTTTTATATAATAATACAAATTATGTTGTAGTCATAAATTTTTAACAAAACTGTATTGTTAAACTCTAACCATATCACACTTTTTTTATGGATGTGATAATGTAATTATTAAATTCAAACATTACTCTGTTTATCGTAACGAAATAAATGTTTAAAATAACAATAACTAGTTTTCAACGACCACACATTTGTTTCAGAGAACATAATATTGTTTCTCAACCATTCTACAACCATATCTTTTCTTTGCGTGTAGATTGTGGCGTCACATGTTTATCATTTTTTTTTGAGCTTGCTAGTGTTACTAATCCATTTTTGATAACTAAAGCTTAGGGCACTGCTACACACGTTCAATATGTATTGAACGCGATTCAGTATCGTGATATTTATTGAACGTGTAGCATGCAGTATTGATGGATCACGATCCATATCGCAGAATGGCCTAAATTATGGAATCCAGATCGCGGATCGCGTGATAAATATTGAACGTGTAGCATTTTCATGATATTAGATCGCGATATGTTAATAAGAAGTGAAATAAAAGAAATACAATGAAAGACACAGCGCATAAAATTTAACAAAAATTTAAAAAAAAATTTTAACAGTAAAAAAGTTCATTACATTAGTGTAAAGCTAAGTCTAGACGATATGCTGAATCAGCATATTTATGATGAAAATTTTGTTATCAGTGCCAACATATCGTGTAGACACTAAATTTTTTCCACATATGTATGCTTAACTACATATGAAGGGCATTTGTTAAAGTTGTCAACAAACGTTTGTTCAAGATTTTTTCATATCGTGTAGACACCATACTTTGTAACAAATTTGCTATGTATGCTGTCAGATATGTTGTTTGTTGAAAATCCTATTAAAGCTTTTCAGCATACGGCAAATTTGATAGCAAATAGAATTGTTATTTTAACTCTGCTCATTAAAATATAGTAAAAATAAACGTTTATTTATTGGAAGATATTTGTAATGGGTGACTCATTATAGATAAGTATATATTTTTAGTATTACTATTCCTTACAATAAAAAAATTGTTGTTTTAGTTTCAAACATAAACATATCGTTGGCTTAGTCGGGATTATTTTAAGTCCATTTTTATGTAAATTGAGTTTTTAATGTAGAATGCTACTATAACTATATTTGCAAAACCTAAAATGTCGTTACGGTATTTTTTCTTGCTGTTATACAGTGGTAAGCAAATATGCTAAGACCAAAAAAAAAATTAAAAAAAAACACCTATTAGTCTAGTGGAAAAGAATATAAATATAATGTACTTGCATTTACTTAGCAAATAAATTTTTTGTGTTAATTTAAAATAGCCATATTAATAGTTTCGTTTTCCTCACACATATTCAATTTAAATAAATTTAGACAGACTCTCCTGAAAAATTAAAAAGGGACTTATCATATTTGCCGATTAAGCGAACGATATATATAAAGAAATGGAAACAGTGATTACAGGTTTGTTGGAAAATGCTGATTGTTTAGAATCATTTTGTGGCTTTGATGCAGATGATTCTGCACGCGCAACACCTGAAAAAGTGCAGGCATTCAAAAAAGTGAAAAAACCCTACAAACAAATTAGGCCAAAAGTTCATACTGAATGGTCTAACGATGACATTTATATCCATACGTATGAAATTTTGTATAATATTTGCTCTTCTTTCAATTCCTTGTATAATTTTGCACAGAAGCCCTCCTCCTCTCTTCTTTCTAACCATTTCTTTTGCCAAACTCTATGCCGTTTTTCTTTTAATTATGCATCACCATCCAAAACAAATGCAGTTAGGATAACGGCAAGGGAAATATCATTTGATGACATTATGTTTTTTTATATATTAATATACACCAAAAATATAAACTTTTCCACTAAAAGCGATAATTTATACAAATTACTAATAAAGAAATATAATTGTCAAATTTATTTTACATTTAAGCAAATGCTCACATGACTTAACATATATATCGGCATACGAAATTCAACATATCGTATATACACAAAAATTGTATGCTAACTCATATGTTGTATTATTATTTGCTGACATATGTTGACTTTAAAAAATTTGGTACTTTCAGCATACTGTGAAGACGCCTAACATATGTATATGCTGACAGCAAGATTTGTTGTTATTTTTAAGCATATGAATGTAAGCATATATTTGCTGACTCAGCATATCGCCTAGACTTAGCTTAAAATTTCTTTTAATAAAGGGTAATGGCAGAAGATAGTGAAAGCGAGTGTTTTCGGCCGGTGAAATCGGAATTAACGACAGAAAAAATTATTTTGCAAGACTTTATTTTTAATTTGGAGGTATTGCCGGAGTTGTGGGACATTTTTTTAATAAAACGTAAAGCACAAAAATAACGTAAATACTGACGCGATAAATATTGAACATGTAGCATACGCTCGTGATCCATCAATCAATTAAAATGGATCGCGATCCAAATATCACAATATATATTGAACGTGTAGCCGTGCCCTTAAAGCGCTCAATAATTTATTTTTTTTTACACAAATATTTTTATCAAATGAAATTTTATAAAAAAAGGTACACTCAAAATTTTTGGAAAAGAGAACTACGTACCTATATGTGCCTTTGATTATGAAGGTGGTCTAAGTCATATATTTCTTTGGTCGAGGTATTTAGTAAATTACATTAGAAAAAATCAAAAAATTATTTTATATTATGCAACATTTTAATTTAGAGTTGTAGTAGTTGTTTTAAGATTTATTTAAAAGTTCGAAGCAAGAAAGCATATGACTTACACCACTTTCATAATTAAGGGCACGTATGAAAATTTAGAATTTTTTGTTTTAAGTTTTCTTTATTTCATAATTTTTTTCTCTTGAGTATCTCTTAATAATATTTTTTGCAATAAAAAGACTTTAAATTAGTTTTAAAATTTGTTAACGCATTACTTTAAAAGATTTTATATTTGCATCGCTTTTTTTTCCCGAAATGAGTATTTTATTTAATCAGTAAAATATTGATTGTTTCTTAAAAATACATTGAAATTGAGTACTGAAACAGCAAACACTTTAATTTGGAATGATTTTCCGTCATCTTACGTCAAATTTGTTTGATAAGCATTTCGATATTTGAGCCATCTTCAGTGTTTAACAGAACAAAACATTTAATTTTTGGCAACAGTTTGAAAAAAAAATTAATTTCTTGCAAGGAAATACGTATAAAAAATTAAATTTTAACATTATTAGAGATTTTCGAAAATTCGAAATTGAGTTCGAGTTTTTCGAACATAGCTCAAAATCTTTTCCTACCACTAACTTTTTAAAATTTTATAATTTTTTTTGTTTTTAGCAATATTCTACAAATCCTAAAAATAGCTAAATATTTCCTTGCCAATAATCTTCCAGAAGTTCTATTATTTTTTTTATAGTAATTTTGAGCTGAATGTGAGGTTTTGATTGTCATAATTTGTTCATAAAAGACTAATAAAATTGGTAAACAAAGTAATTGAAAACAATATTATTAAGCCTAGATTCCACATCGGCACAATGTTCCGATTTTCGTTGGCTCACTGAAATAAAGTCATAAGTACTAAGCTTAATTGGCCTTATATCTCAACTAATGGAAATATAAGGACATAGTTGCACCACACTGCAATTAGCTATAAGGCCATATAGACTTATTACGGAATTAATTGAGAAATAAGGCCAATTTGGTTTATTAATTATGAATTTATTGCAGTGAGCCGACGAAAATCGGTATATTGTGCCGCTAGTGGGATCTGTTTAGGGTTTATGTAATAAATTTTTCTATTGAGAATTTTTCTATAATATTTTTTTCGTATTGGTATACGTATTATAGGTAATTCTAGAATTTTGATGCATTAATTTATACAAATTGAAGTCAGAAATATAAAATTTTAGCATTTTTAGATATTTTCGAATGTTTGAAATTTAGTTCGAATTTTTCGAACATTGCTCACATCATTTTTCTTCAAGCAAATTTTGATAATTATTATAATTTGTCATTAATTTATGTATGAAAACATTTGTTTTTGCAAACTTCGAAACAAAAATTTTACAAATCCTAGAAATGAGTATACTAACCTTGAAATATTTTCCACATATTCTTAAATTTTGTAACATTATGTTAAATTGCTAAGTTATTAGAATCAGAAACTTAATTTTTTTCGATTCGAACTTAATTTCGAATTTTTCGAAGTTAATTTTTTTTCGAACATAGCTAAAAATCTTTTCTCGGAAGTATAATTTTATAATTATTATGATTTTTTCTATTTTTATGTATAAAAGCTTGAATTTTTAAAATTCTTTTAGCAAAGTGACATATATAAATACATATTAGAAAAAACTAATGGCGTTATGTTTTTTGGAAAAAGTGTAAGACTTTTTACCTTTTCCTTAAACAAATACAATTTAGCGTACGTTTAAAGAAAAAATTAAGTTCGCAAAGGATGATACAATATTTTCTAATAAAATGTATATTTCAGAAAATCATTTTATTGCGAATTTTCATCGAAAATGCCATAAGTTAACAAAAAAAAAAAAAAAAAAAAAATGTAAAGATTTTACTTTTTTCAGGTCGTTTCTTTTTATGTGAATTTAAACGCGAAATATTATTTTCATGTAAATTTCCGCTAATTGTAAAAAATTTTTAAATAACTAAAATTTCTTTAAAAATAATCGATTTTTAAAAAGCATCATGAGTATTTTCTGCAACTATAACGGAATTGAGAATTTTTCTATGATAAAATTTTCTAATATAAAATTTGACTCGGTAGTATACTATAACCCCCATATTCATAAAATTTTAAACGAATTTTATATGTATTTTATTTAAAATTTTCCATAAAAATTTTCCTAAAATGAATTTCAAATTAATTTTATTTTTTTATGAATGGGGGCGTAGATATTTTGAAAGTAATAAAAATGTCAGACTCTTAAACAACAAATGTTTCATAAATGTTGGTGGACAATAACATAATTAAAAGTGCACACGACAAAACATTCTGTGCCTTATTTTTATATAAGATTTTTAAATACATATGAATACATATAAAAAATCATATTTTATATTAACCTTTTTATCAACTTCTTTTTGTTACAAAATAAAATTCTTCAATTTAATATAAGTCCTTAATAAAACATTTATTATATTTTATTAGTTAAATACTCACAAATCATTTCTTTAACTTATTATTCTTTTTTTTTCTTCTTCCCTTTTTTTCATCAACATTTTATGAAGGCTGTCACCGACACAATGCTGGAAGAATTGAAATCATGTTTTATGGAGGCCTACGATGATAATCAAGATGGTAAAATTGATATTAGAGAGGTAAGTGCCTAGGGAGATAATGCCAAACTTAATAAGAAAGACATTTTTATCTTAAAAAATTAAATAAAAAAATAATAATATAGAGTAAATGAAGAGCAGACAAAATGAAAACGAATATTTGTGAATTGTTAAGTACAACCCTCTTAATCTTGTCAATCTTGAAAAATTCAGCAAAACATTTTTTTTTGAAAAGCTTATGCTATAAGGCTTTAAATATTTACCAAAAAAAGTAGACAATTGAATATTTTTTTTCCAATTACATTTGAGTTGAAGCAGAGACATCATTTTAGTAATAAAATATTTTTACAAACATCAGCATTTTTAAATTTTAATTTATTTTTATTCTTGACTATAAAAACAGAAATCCGATTCATTCTATTTGGGTTAATAACATTAAAAGAGAAAATATGATATTTGTTTAAAAAAAAATATATATTGCATAAAATTAATTTTCCAGAGCATATCTCTTCGTTTTAAATGTTTCTTGAACTATGAAATATGTGATGAACCGAGTTATGTTGACCTTCGAATCAATTATTGGGATTTATCGTATTTGATGTATTTTGACTTCGATTGCAGAAAATATGTAGCGGTGTTCTTTAGTTTATTACAAAAACGCCGTAGTCGAAGTCAAAATATGACAACAAAAAAGAATTAGAACAGTTGAAGAATTGGAATTTAGAAGAGCAATATAAATTAGAATATGTATTAAGTACTTAACTTAATTTGGTTTATACACATCTAGATGCAATGAATGCTTGAGATATTCATCAACAAACTTTTTACATTCGTATTGATTTCGACTCTCAATTAAGTAGAAATTTTAAATTTAATTCTTCTCTCATCTTGATTTATAAGCCTAAATCAGCCATTTTTAAATATGAATTTTTATTGAGAATTGTAATTTTAGCATTTTTAGTGATTTTCGAAAATTTTAAATTGATTTCGAATTTTTCGAACATAGCCTAAAATTTTTCTTTTAACCATATATCAACTGTTTTGATGATTTTATATTTGTTTTTCATGCAAAAGTCTAAACTTTTCCACAACGAATATAATTTTTATAAATTGAAACAAAAATTTTTCTTCGAATATTCATTACGAGCTCATTTTAATAATTAAAAAAATTCTTTGTTGTTAATTTACTTATATTTCTATTGAGAATTGAAATTTTAACTTTTTTAATGATATTCGAATATTCGAAATTTGCTTCGAATTTTTCGAACATAGCCTAAAATCATTCTCTTCACCATATATAAGCGGTTTTTATGATTTTATAAGTATTTTTTATTAACAAACTCAAATTTTCCAGCAAAAAATTTATTTCTTATATATTTAAACCAGCATTCTTCTTCTTAAATTTGTTCCGACCTCATTTTAGTAATTTTAATTTAAGTCGTTTTTATTTATTAACTTGCATAAAATTGAATTGAAAATTGGAATTTTAGTATGCTTAGTGATTTTCGAAAATTCGAAATTGACTTCGAATTTTTCGAACATGGCCTAAATTAGTTTCTTTAATCATATTTTAACTGTTTTTATTATTTTATAAATGTTTCTCAAACAAAATTTAATGTTGTAAAATAAATATTTATTTTATTTATTTTAAATATTTAAAATTTAATATTTTGAGAAACAAGTTTTTTTTAAAGTAAACAAAAATTTTTCTTCTAAAATTTACTATGAGATCATTTAAAAAACTTTATTGTTAATATGCATATGCCTTAGTGAAACGCTACAATTTTAGCATTCCTAGTGATTTTCGAAAGTTCGAAATTAACTTCACATTTTTCGAAAATATCCTAGTCTTTCTTTTAACTACAAATCAATTTTTTTATAATTTTATAAAAAAAATTTCATATCAAACATATTTCATCAACGAATTAATTTTTATATGTCTTAAGCTTAAATTAGACGTGACATAGCCATAATGCCATAGCCATAACCAAACCAAAATTCAATAGGTTTCTATGGTGAGAGCTTTGGCAGTAGTAGGGAACTATCGCTCCGGGGACAATTAAAATTGTTAAATTGTTGCTGAAATTGTTAAATTGTGGGCTGAAATTGTTAAATTGTGGCTGAAATTGTTAAATTGTTGCTGAAATTTTAAAATTCTTGGAAATTTGTGTTTTCGGCGGCGCTTTGATGTTTTTTGTTTACATTAGGAGTTTTTTTGTTTACATTAGGAGTTTTTTGTTTACATTAACTTTGTGTGAACGGGTGATTTTTTTGGGTTACATTAATTGTGATAACGGGTGATTTTTTTTTTGAGGTTTCATATGAGTGTATATGCCGACGGCAATACATGATTATTATTTTTTTTCAAATGCCTACTGCAATACATGATAATTTTTCCTAATGCCTACCGCAATACATGATTATTATTTTTTTCAAATGCCGACGGCAAAAAATGAATATAATTTTTTCAAATGCAGACGGGAAAATGATTTTTCCTAATGACGACGGGAAAACGTGAAAGTTATATTTTCTAATGCTAATGTAGGTGTTGCTAGACTGTGGGAATTTAAGGCTGACCGTGATTTGAGTGGGCAGGGTTGTTGACGTAATATGTATCCATGGGGATTTGTGGATGTGTCTGTCTATAGTAGTTTAAGGCTGATCGTGATTTGAGGTAGGTGAGGATTTGATTGGAAGGGGCGGGGTGTAGTTGAGGTAGATCGATTGCGTGTGTATGTGTGTGTGTGTATGTGTGTATGTGTGTGTGTGTGTGTGTGTGTGTGTGTGTTTGTAGGAATTTCAATGTGTGTATTTCTGTAGGAGCTTAGGGCTGATTGTGATTTATGAGGGGTGAGGTGTTCTAGTAATATGTAACCGGGGGAATCTGTGTGTTTGTATGTCTGTAGGAGTTTAAGGCTGACCATGATTTGGGTGGGCAGGGTTGTTGACGTAATATGTATCCATGGGGATGTGTGGATGTGTCTGTCTATAGTAGTTTAAGGCTGATCGTGATTTGAGGTAGGTGAGGATGTTGTTGAGGTAAATTGGTTATTTGTATGTATGTATGTATGTATTTTTGTAAGAATTTAAGATGATTGTGATTTATTAGGGGAGAGGTGTTCTTGTAATATGTAGCCGTGAGAATATATGTGTATAGACGTCTATAGAAGTTTAAGACTATCTGTAATTTCAGGTAGGTGAGAATGTTGTGTTGTTGAGATTAATCTTATATATTGTATATGTATGTATGTATGATCATGGGAATTTGTGTATGTATATCTGATGGAGAATTTAAGGCTCGTCATGATTTGCAAAAGGTGGGGTGTTGTTGAAATTTTCTTGGATATTTATTATATGAATTCTGCTATGAGTGTGTGTATTTGCGCTAATATTTATATGTAGATAGAAATAAATTGTTTTCAGTATCGACATTTGGTACTATAAAATACTATCATATGTCTGGACTTCCCTAATCTTATTATGTTTTTATACTTACGCTTGTTTTATATTTTCTCATACTTAAATTTGTCTCGCGTTAAAGTCTGCCTATATGAAATTTGTTTATATTACAGATTTTGTTTAATTCAATCTTTGAATACATTTTTTTTTTTTTTTGTCATTGATGTCTTTTGTTCTTCTTGTTGTTGGTGTTGTTGTTGTAAATATTCGTCTGTGTATAGATGCGATATATTCAGTTTTTTTTTTTTTTTATTTGAAAATAAAAACGTTTTAATTTTTATCTGCGTTTACTTAAAAGCTTGTGAGGATTTTCTGTTTTTAAGTAAAACTGAATTCATGAAGATACATACTCTATAGTAATACCAACTATAATAGAAATATTCCTTATACTCAATTTATATTTTTTAAAGTTGATGCAACGTTAGTAAGTTAACGTTAGAAATTTTTGTGGTACATAATTTTTTCTAACTATAGACTTTTTTCTTCACTTTCTACATTTGTTTTCAAAATCTTGCTTTGCTTTATGAAAATGTATAAACATTTTTAAATGAAACTGATCCGGCACTCCAGCTTATATATTAGTTTTATAGTTAGTTTTTTTTTCTTTGGCAGTCAACTTACTTCTTTTTTTATTTTTATTGATAAACATTTAAAATCAAAAGGGAGCTTTATATTGAAATTATTATTTTCATAATTGTTGAAAACAATCACTAGTTTTTTTTTTTTTTTTTTTTTTTTTTTTTTTTTTTTTTTTGGTGATGAAATCATTTGAAGTTGAAGCTGATATCTTTGCTTACTGTTTTAAATTAAAATTTTATTCAATAGAATAAAAGGAGCTTTTTTCTTAAATTCTGATGCAGTTAAGATCGGATATGAGACTGAATTTAAATGTACTTTTAAATTAGTCACAATGAACAAACTTATTTTCTTGTTGAAAAGCGATCATCAGAAAACGAAGTGGGTTTCAGAGACTTTAGGTATACCCTTTCGACGGTTCCTCTAGGATACAAGATGACTTTGTTTGACGAAATTTCTGTTGCTTTATACTGATAATATTTTTACATTAATAAGGTACATATATGTTTTTTTATGAAGGGTGAGCACCTTTCACTTTTATTTGTTGTCATATATGATTTTTTTTTTTAATTTTATTAAAGTTCAGCGTGTTGTGTATATATTTCTGAAATGTTTAAGTGTGCTTTGTGTATCCATCGGACAGAGTGTACGTTTTAGTTGGTCAGTCAGTCTATATATTTATTTATTTTTTTCTTCTAATGTACCACACCTTTTTTTCACATTTTACTACTTGAAATAGAGAATTTTTGTCTAATTTTTTTCTGGGTATCTACATACATTAGTTAAATATGTGTATGAATTTTTAAGAAAAAATTTTAAATAAAATATTGGAAAAAGAATTAATTATGTGAATGGTTTTTATTTCTTTATTAGCTTTACTTCGCTAGATCAAAAAAATTTTTGTTTTTGCTTATTTGCAAATTCTTGTTTTCATGTCGCTTAAACATGTACAGTCTTGTTTTCATATCGCTTAGACATGCACAGTCTTGTTTTCATGATGCTTAGACATGCACAGTCTTGTTTTCATGATGCTTAAACATGTACAGTCTTGTTTTCTTTGAGAGGTTATGCACAAGACAAATTGAATTTCACAATATTATGAAATTCCATTAAAAGAGAAACAGTTTAGACAATCGGATAAGTCCTTATATTTTTCACTACATACAAGTTTCTGTTATTTTATATTCGAATAGATGAATCCTAACTTTCCTTTAAAAAATAACACAAAACAAGGATAAATTTAGTTTAATTTTATTTATATTAATAATACATTTTAATTTAATTTTATTTATTTTTATTATAATGATGGAAACATTTCATAATATCCAATTATTAAATTTTCTAATATACTTTTACGCAAAAAGTATATTGTACATCTGCAAGTATCTGGTCCTTCCTCACACTCAGGATTATACCAAGGACAGCTTCTGAAGTGGCCTTCTGTGTTGTCTTCATCTTCCATGATACCATATTCTTCGTTCTCATCCAGCATATTTTGAAAAAATTTGATCATCTCCCAATGATCGAAAAGCCTGAAGCTTTCAAAATCTCTTATAAATTGGTTTAGAGTACGTCTGATTTGACTCATTTTATTTGCTTATAAGTTAATGAATGATGATTGTTTGAAGGTTCCTTTAAGACTAATTTCCTCTTTTAAATTTTTAAAGTAGTATCTCTTGATCTTTAAAATATCTATACCATCATCTATATTCCATACCTCTTTTTTAGCACTCTATCTCTCTCTACCCCTTTTCTCTCTATAACTGTCTCTTTCTGTCTATCACTACCCCTCCACTTATTCACTATTTCACCATATTTTCGATTAGCCTTCTTGAAGTCGTCATCGCTACTTTCAAGATCATTTTCAGTTAAACATTCAAAATGCGGAGAAGTAAATGAAAAAAAATAAATAAATAAAACAAAAATGGAGTCTACAACAAATCTAACATCAAAATTTAATTCACTAAAAAATAAAACCTTAATCCACATAAAGGAGCTTGAGACATCAACTAAATACACCATTCGAAAAGTGTCAAGAGTAACAACAAAATATGGGCCAACACTAAAAGTTGAAATGGAAAACCACATAATGTTCCTCCCAAAGCGATATAATGCTTTAACCGATGCTGAAATTAAAGAACTCTCGAGCGGATCATATTGCTTAAGTAGAGAAGGTGAACAAAGCTTAATTGTTGAAAGCGAGCTGAGTGAATTTCTAATTCAAAATTCCCAATTTCCAATTTGGCAATAATATATAATAATTTTGTATTTTAAATTATAAATAAAAATACATGAAAGAGTCTTGTAAAATATAAATGTTTGTGCTTTTTTATTTAATATTTTCAGTTATTTCATAAAGAAATTTAAGACATAAATGACCACAGGTAAATGTATTGAAATTCTGATGTTGATTATAGTTGTATTTTATATTTCTACCAAGATATTTGACTACTTCCGAAGGAGGTTGTAAGTTTCCAAAGCTGTCGAAATATTCTTTTTCATTGTTGTTTTTATAATATGCTACCCAATGTGTACCAGGTCCTGTTGATACGTCTAAATTGATTATTCCACATTCTATTTTCTTTGTTCGTTTTGGTAGAGTATTCAACATGAAAACTCCTCTAAAATATGGAATATTTATAGAGAAACGGTTTATGTCCACATCAGATAGTGGTCTGTTCGTAGCATCTCTAAGAGTTTTTTGATTCCTCTTTGTAAACTAAACCATAACCCTTTTTATATGGTTTTAAGTAAAGTCCCTTTCCAACTGCTATAGATTCCATCGCTCTATTATGTCTAATTGCTTCATCAAGTTGATTTTTTGCATTCTTTGTTGCATTAACAGCTTTAGCTATAGCAGCACCTCCAGTTGTTAGACTACCAATTGCACCCAGAGCAGTTAAAATCGGTATTAGAGGCAAAAACCCACCAATTTTTTGGTACACGTATTACATGTGGTACTATAATTTGAGATTTTCTTCCTTTTAATGATTTGTTGATAGTTTTTCGGGCAATTTTAATTGCTGAGTTAATATTTAATGGTTTTTCCTTCTTTAGTATTTTTGTTGCAGCTCTAATTGATGTTCTAAACAGTTTTTTATCATTTATCTTGTTCTTTTTAACATTTTTCTTTTTCTCCACACCCATACCAAATTTTGTTTTGGCTTTCATTGCGTTAGTAACCATATAGGCAAATGATTTTTCAGCAATACTACTATCTTTTGATAAAACTCGATCCCAAGCTGAATTTTCAAGTATTTTATCAGCTTTATGTCTAATGCTTAAATCCTTACAAGCAGAGTCCAATAAATTAATTCCTTTGTCACCTCAATTTAAACGTTTTTGTAGTTTTGTTTCAGGTCCACAATACTAATATCCGGGAAGATAAAGTTCACCAGTTAGAGAGTTTATTCTTTTTATCTACTATACCTCCTCCAACGAAGGTGTTTTTATGACTAAACGTTTTCTGATATGATATAACTATATCATCTAATTTTGTCGATAATAACAGGTAACATTTATAAAATCTATTTAGTTCGTAATATTGTTCCTTCTACTATTTTTTTTTTTTTTTTTTTTTTTTTTGTTTACTTGCCTCTATCTTGACTGATCGTTTCTCAGTCCTTAAACTTGTATATTCTGAACTTCTGTCTTGATATTACTTTCTTCTTTCATGCGAATTCTTGTTTTTTCTTTTCATATCACTTAAACATGCACAGTCTTGTTATCGTTAGAAAGGTTCTGTACAAAACAAATCGAATTTCACAATATTATGAAATTCCATTATATTTCATTAGGTATTTTCTTATCGACACCAACTGCTTTAACACCATCTCATTTACGTTTGCTAACAGCAAATAGTACAATAGGTGTCAGCTATTAGATCAGCTTATCAGCTATTAGATCAGCTTATTAGCACCTGGTCTGTTTTTCAGATCAGCTTTTCAGGAGCTGGTCTGGTTTTCAGATCAGCTTATCAGGACCTGGTCTGGTTTTCAGATCAGCTTTTCAGGACCTGGTCTGGTTTTCAGATCAGCTTTTCAGGACCTGGTCTGGTTTTCAGATCAGCTTATCAGGACCTGGTCTGGTTTTCAGATCAGCTTTTCAGGACCTGGTCTGGTTTTCAGATCAGCTTATCAGGACCTGGTCTGGTTTTCAGATCAGGCTATCAGGACCTGGTCTGGTTTTCAGATCAGCTTATCAGGAGCTGGTCTGATTTTCAGGTCAGCTTATTAGGAGCTGGTCTGATTTTCAGGTCAGCTTATTAGGAGCTGGTCTGGTTTTCAGGTCAGATGAAATAACTAAAGTCTATCTTTTATTAGCAGTATTTTTTTTTTCTATAACGAAAATCGTTTAATTCAATATATTTGCTTATAATCAAAAATCCATATTTATCCTTCCAACACTCTACAAATTTTTTAAAACTTGTCAAAATTCATATTACTGCCAACATGAACCTTGTAAACATGCTTCATATTTTCCTCATCTTACTTAAACATTATAATTACATTTGCATTGTCTCTTATTAAATGCTTATAGCCATATTCATAAAAATTTTAAACAGCATTTCAAATGTTGTTTGAACAAAATTCGCTAAAATTGTATTCATAATAGAATATTAGCTTAAAAACGTTTTTTTAACTTGCGTAAATCAACAAATCTTATAAATTAAATGCACCCATACTTAAAATAATTTTGAGCTAACGTCGTTCTAGTTTTGCTTCTTGTTTATTTATATTTTTAACTTTGCCTGTATGTATGTATGTATGCATGTATTAAGAATTATGCTTATGTTTGGCACAAGTAGAATGAGTCATCATTATTCTGTCGCCCCATACAAAAATATACACGTACACGTATATATGTATGTATATTATTCTGCTTTCCACATGCAACATCAGCAAATATCATAATTGAAATGTATTAAGCTTCATCACCAGAAAAAAATAAATGTATAATAACCCATTCTTTTAATTATGAAATTATGTAATTTCTTTAACTATTCATATTTTAGTATAAATATATGTTTTTAAACTTGAGATAGTAGTAGGGAACTATCGCTCCGGGGACAATTAAAATTGTTAAATTGTTGCTGAAATTGTTAAATTGTTGCTGAAATTGTGAAATTTGGGTAATTAAAATTTGAAAATTTTAAAATTCTTGAAATTTGATACCTACGAGGGTAGTTCAATAAGTCCTTTAAATATTTTTCGAGGGTGGTTCAATAAGTCACTCTTATTTTTGTAACATAAGAAGTTTTTGTTTACATTAAGTCTATGTCTGTCTGTCTGCCTGACCGTGGAAATTTGAGTCTGTCAGTGATTTGGGTTGTGTAATAATTTCTGGGTGTCCTTTGTCGGAGTTATGGGTAATGAAACTTTAAAATTTTAATCTACACCGAAATGTCCAGTTCCCTACTACTATCTCAAGTTTAAAAACATATATTTATACTAAAATATGAATAGTTAAAGAAATTACATAATTTCATAATTAAAAGAATGGGTTATTATACATTTATTTTTTTCTGGTGATGAAGCTTAATACATTTCAATTATGATATTTGCTGATGTTGCATGTGGAAAGCAGAATAATATACATACATATATACGTGTACGTGTATATTTTTGTATGGGGCGACAGAATAATGATGACTCATTCTACTTGTGCCAAACATAAGCATAATTCTTAATACATGCATACATACATACATACAGGCAAAGTTAAAAATATAAATAAACAAGAAGCAAAACTAGAACGACGTTAGCTCAAAATTATTTTAAGTATGGGTGCATTTAATTTATAAGATTTGTTGATTTACGCAAGTTAAAAAAACGTTTTTAAGCTAATATTCTATTATGAATACAATTTTAGCGAATTTTGTTCAAACAACATTTGAAATGCTGTTTAAAATTTTTATGAATATGGCTATAAGCATTTAATAAGAGACAATGAAAATGTAATTATAATGTTTAAGTAAGATGAGGAAAATATGAAGCATGTTTACAAGGTTCATGTTGGCAGTAATATGAATTTTGACAAGTTTTAAAAAATTTGTAGAGTGTTGGAAGGATAAATATGGATTTTTGATTATAAGCAAATATATTGAATTAAACGATTTTCGTTATAGAAAAAAAAAAATACTGCTAATAAAAGATAGACTTTAGTTATTTCATCTGACCTGAAAACCAGACCAGCTCCTAATAAGCTGACCTGAAAATCAGACCAGCTCCTAATAAGCTGACCTGAAAATCAGACCAGCTCCTGATAAGCTGATCTGAAAACCAGACCAGGTCCTGATAGCCTGATCTGAAAACCAGACCAGGTCCTGATAAGCTGATCTGAAAACCAGACCAGGTCCTGAAAAGCTGATCTGAAAACCAGACCAGGTCCTGATAAGCTGATCTGAAAACCAGACCAGGTCCTGAAAAGCTGATCTGAAAACCAGACCAGGTCCTGAAAAGCTGATCTGAAAACCAGACCAGGTCCTGATAAGCTGATCTGAAAACCAGACCAGCTCCTGAAAAGCTGATCTGAAAAACAGACCAGGTGCTAATAAGCTGATCTAATAGCTGATAAGCTGATCTAATAGCTGACACCTATTGTACTATTTGCTGTTAGCAAACGTAAATGAGATGGTGTTAAAGCAGTTGGTGTCGATAAGAAAATACCTAATGAAATATAATGGAATTTCATAATATTGTGAAATTCGATTTGTTTTGTACAGAACCTTTCAAACGATAACAAGACTGTGCATGTTTAAGTGATATGAAAAGAAAAAACAAGAATTCGCATGAAAGAAGAAAGTAATATCAAGACAGAAGTTCAGAATATACAAGTTTAAGGACTGAGAAACGATCAGTCAAGATAGAGGCAAGTAAACAAAAAAAAAAAAAAAAAAAAAATAGTAGAAGGAACAATATTACGAACTAAATAGATTTTATAAATGTTACCTGTTATTATCGACAAAATTAGATGATATAGTTATATCATATCAGAAAACGTTTAGTCATAAAAACACCTTCGTTGGAGGAGGTATAGTAGATAAAAAGAATAAACTCTCTAACTGGTGAACTTTATCTTCCCGGATATTAGTATTGTGGACCTGAAACAAAACTACAAAAACGTTTAAATTGAGGTGACAAAGGAATTAATTTATTGGACTCTGCTTGTAAGGATTTAAGCATTAGACATAAAGCTGATAAAATACTTGAAAATTCAGCTTGGGATCGAGTTTTATCAAAAGATAGTAGTATTGCTGAAAAATCATTTGCCTATATGGTTACTAACGCAATGAAAGCCAAAACAAAATTTGGTATGGGTGTGGAGAAAAAGAAAAATGTTAAAAAGAACAAGATAAATGATAAAAAACTGTTTAGAACATCAATTAGAGCTGCAACAAAAATACTAAAGAAGGAAAAACCATTAAATATTAACTCAGCAATTAAAATTGCCCGAAAAACTATCAACAAATCATTAAAAGGAAGAAAATCTCAAATTATAGTACCACATGTAATACGTGTACCAAAAAATTGGTGGGTTTTTGCCTCTAATACCGATTTTAACTGCTCTGGGTGCAATTGGTAGTCTAACAACTGGAGGTGCTGCTATAGCTAAAGCTGTTAATGCAACAAAGAATGCAAAAAATCAACTTGATGAAGCAATTAGACATAATAGAGCGATGGAATCTATAGCAGTTGGAAAGGGACTTTACTTAAAACCATATAAAAAGGGTTATGGTTTAGTTTACAAAGAGGAATCAAAAAACTCTTGGAGATGCTACGAACAGACCACTATCTGATGTGGACATAAACCGTTTCTCTATAAATATTCCATATTTTAGAGGAGTTTTCATGTTGAATACTCTACCAAAACGAACAAAGAAAATAGAATGTGGAATAATCAATTTAGACGTATCAACAGGACCTGGTACACATTGGGTAGCATATTATAAAAACAACAATGAAAAAGAATATTTCGACAGCTTTGGAAACTTACAACCTCCTTCGGAAGTAGTCAAATATCTTGGTAGAAATATAAAATACAACTATAATCAACATCAGAATTTCAATACATTTACCTGTGGTCATTTATGTCTTAAATTTCTTTATGAAATAACTGAAAATATTAAATAAAAAAGCACAAACATTTATATTTTACAAAACTCTTTCATGTATTTTTATTTATAATTTAAAATACAAAATTATTATATATTATTGCCAAATTGGAAATTGGGAATTTTGAATTAGAAATTCACTCAGCTCGCTTTCAACAATTAAGCTTTGTTCACCTTCTCTACTTAAGCAATATGATCCGCTCGAGAGTTCTTTAATTTCAGCATCGGTTAAAGCATTATATCGCTTTGGGAGGAACATTATGTGGTTTTCCATTTCAACTTTTAGTGTTGGCCCATATTTTGTTGTTACTCTTGACACTTTTCGAATGGTGTATTTAGTTGATGTCTCAAGCTCCTTTATGTGGATTAAGGTTTTATTTTTTAGTGAATTAAATTTTGATGTTAGATTTGTTGTAGACTCCATTTTTGTTTTATTTATTTATTTTTTTTCATTTACTTCTCCGCATTTTGAATGTTTAACTGAAAATGATCTTGAAAGTAGCGATGACGACTTCAAGAAGGCTAATCGAAAATATCGTGAAATAGTGAATAAGTGGAGGGGTAGTGATAGACAGAAAGAGACAGTTATAGAGAGAAAAGGGGTAGAGAGAGATAGAGTGCTAAAAAAGAGGTATGGAATATAGATGATGGTATAGATATTTTAAAGATCAAGAGATACTACTTTAAAAATTTAAAAGAGGAAATTAGTCTTAAAGGAACCTTCAAACAATCATCATTCATTAACTTATAAGCAAATAAAATGAGTCAAATCAGACGTACTCTAAACCAATTTATAAGAGATTTTGAAAGCTTCAGGCTTTTCGATCATTGGGAGATGATCAAATTTTTTCAAAATATGCTGGATGAGAACGAAGAATATGGTATCATGGAAGATGAAGACAACACAGAAGGCCACTTCAGAAGCTGTCCTTGGTATAATCCTGAGTGTGAGGAAGGACCAGATACTTGCAGATGTACAATATACTTTTTGCGTAAAAGTATATTAGAAAATTTAATAATTGGATATTATGAAATGTTTCCATCATTATAATAAAAATAAATAAAATTAAATTAAAATGTATTATTAATATAAATAAAATTAAACTAAATTTATCCTTGTTTTGTGTTATTTTTTAAAGGAAAGTTAGGATTCATCTATTCGAATATAAAATAACAGAAACTTGTATGTAGTGAAAAATATAAGGACTTATCCGATTGTCTAAACTGTTTCTCTTTTAATGGAATTTCATAATATTGTGAAATTCAATTTGTCTTGTGCATAACCTCTCAAAGAAAACAAGACTGTACATGTTTAAGCATCATGAAAACAAGACTGTGCATGTCTAAGCATCATGAAAACAAGACTGTGCATGTCTAAGCGATATGAAAACAAGACTGTACATGTTTAAGCGACATGAAAACAAGAATTTGCAAATAAGCAAAAACAAAAATTTTTTTGATCTAGCGAAGTAAAGCTAATAAAGAAATAAAAACCATTCACATAATTAATTCTTTTTCCAATATTTTATTTAAAATTTTTTCTTAAAAATTCATACACATATTTAACTAATGTATGTAGATATCCAGAAAAAAATTAGACAAAAATTCTCTATTTCAAGTAGTAAAATGTGAAAAAAAGGTGTGGTACATTAGAAGAAAAAAATAAATAAATATATAGACTGACTGACCAACTAAAACGTACACTCTGTCCGATGGATACACAAAGCACACTTAAACATTTCAGAAATATATACACAACACGCTGAACTTTAATAAAATTAAAAAAAAAAATCATATATGACAACAAATAAAAGTGAAAGGTGCTCACCCTTCATAAAAAAACATATATGTACCTTATTAATGTAAAAATATTATCAGTATAAAGCAACAGAAATTTCGTCAAACAAAGTCATCTTGTATCCTAGAGGAACCGTCGAAAGGGTATACCTAAAGTCTCTGAAACCCACTTCGTTTTCTGATGATCGCTTTTCAACAAGAAAATAAGTTTGTTCATTGTGACTAATTTAAAAGTACATTTAAATTCAGTCTCATATCCGATCTTAACTGCATCAGAATTTAAGAAAAAAGCTCCTTTTATTCTATTGAATAAAATTTTAATTTAAAACAGTAAGCAAAGATATCAGCTTCAACTTCAAATGATTTCATCACCAAAAAAAAAAAAAAAAAAAAAAAAAAAAAAAAAAAAAAAACTAGTGATTGTTTTCAACAATTATGAAAATAATAATTTCAATATAAAGCTCCCTTTTGATTTTAAATGTTTATCAATAAAAATAAAAAAAGAAGTAAGTTGACTGCCAAAGAAAAAAAAACTAACTATAAAACTAATATATAAGCTGGAGTGCCGGATCAGTTTCATTTAAAAATGTTTATACATTTTCATAAAGCAAAGCAAGATTTTGAAAACAAATGTAGAAAGTGAAGAAAAAAGTCTATAGTTAGAAAAAATTATGTACCACAAAAATTTCTAACGTTAACTTACTAACGTTGCATCAACTTTAAAAAATATAAATTGAGTATAAGGAATATTTCTATTATAGTTGGTATTACTATAGAGTATGTATCTTCATGAATTCAGTTTTACTTAAAAACAGAAAATCCTCACAAGCTTTTAAGTAAACGCAGATAAAAATTAAAACGTTTTTATTTTCAAAAAAAAAAAAAACTGAATATATCGCATCTATACACAGACGAATATTTACAACAACAACACCAACAACAAGAAGAACAAAAGACATCTATGACAAAAAAAAAAATGTATTCAAAGATTGAATTAAACAAAATCTGTAATATAAACAAATTTCATATAGGCAGACTTTAACGCGAGACAAATTTAAGTATGAGAAAATATAAAACAAGCGTAAGTATAAAAACATAATAAGATTAGGGAAGTCCAGACATATGATAGTATTTTATAGTACCAAATGTCGATACTGAAAACAATTTATTTCTATCTACATATAAATATTAGCGCAAATACACACACTCATAGCAGAATTCATATAATAAATATCCAAGAAAATTTCAACAACACCCCACCTTTTGCAAATCATGACGAGCCTTAAATTCTCCATCAGATATACATACACAAATTCCCATGATCATACATACATACATATACAATATATAAGATTAATCTCAACAACACAACATTCTCACCTACCTGAAATTACAGATAGTCTTAAACTTCTATAGACGTCTATACACATATATTCTCACGGCTACATATTACAAGAACACCTCTCCCCTAATAAATCACAATCATCTTAAATTCTTACAAAAATACATACATACATACATACAAATAACCAATTTACCTCAACAACATCCTCACCTACCTCAAATCACGATCAGCCTTAAACTACTATAGACAGACACATCCACACATCCCCATGGATACATATTACGTCAACAACCCTGCCCACCCAAATCATGGTCAGCCTTAAACTCCTACAGACATACAAACACACAGATTCCCCCGGTTACATATTACTAGAACACCTCACCCCTCATAAATCACAATCAGCCCTAAGCTCCTACAGAAATACACACATTGAAATTCCTACAAACACACACACACACACACACACACACACACATACACACATACACACACACACATACACACGCAATCGATCTACCTCAACTACACCCCGCCCCTTCCAATCAAATCCTCACCTACCTCAAATCACGATCAGCCTTAAACTACTATAGACAGACACATCCACAAATCCCCATGGATACATATTACGTCAACAACCCTGCCCACTCAAATCACGGTCAGCCTTAAATTCCCACAGTCTAGCAACACCTACATTAGCATTAGAAAATATAACTTTCACGTTTTCCCGTCGTCATTAGGAAAAATCATTTTCCCGTCTGCATTTGAAAAAATTATATTCATTTTTTGCCGTCGGCATTTGAAAAAAATAATAATCATGTATTGCGGTAGGCATTAGGAAAAATTATCATGTATTGCAGTAGGCATTTGAAAAAAAATAATAATCATGTATTGCCGTCGGCATATACACTCATGTGAAACCTCAAAAAAAATCACCCGTTATCACAATTAATGTAACCCAAAAAAATCACCCGTTCACACAAAGTTAATGTAAACAAAAAACTCCTAATGTAAACAAAAAAAACTCGTAATGTAAACAAAAAACATCAAAGCGCCACCGAAAACACAAATTTCCAAGAATTTTAAAATTTCAGCAACAATTTAACAATTTCAGCCACAATTTAACAATTTCAGCCCACAATTTAACAATTTCAGCAACAATTTAACAATTTTAATTGTCCCCGGAGCGATAGTTCCCTACTACTTTTGGCGTTTTGGCGAGTCACCTATAATCAAATACAGTGTTGCCCATTAGTTTGGTTCGAACGGCTGTTTTCTATGGCTATGGTTATATCACATCTGATTGAGCCTTAAACCAGCTACGTCCAAGCCATATGCACAATGTGTAAACTTTTTTAAAGAGCTTTTTGTGCTTTCACAGCGACGAGAGCACAACAGCCAATCATATCTCAGCGACAAGAATGCTTGCTCTTGTTTTGCAAAAGAAACTAAAACTAATTTAAAGCTTTCAAAGCTCTTTACCTCAAATGGAAATATCACAGTATGTGTCTTAGGACGAAGCTGGTCTAAGCAAACATTTTTCTTCTAAAATTAATTAGGACCTCATTTGATAAGTTTTTATTTAAGTCGTTTTCATTTATTAATTTGAAACTCTTAGCAATTTTCAAAAATTCAAAATTAAGTTCGAATTTTTCGAAAATAGCTAAGAATCTAAAAATAAAAAGATATGTGTACGTTATTTGCATAATTTTTTTTTTGTATTGGAATTTTGCCTCGAATAGCTTTCAAATAAAGATCTAAGCATTTTTGATACGAAAGTTGATTTTTTTTAATTTTTTGAATTCCCTTAAGAAATAGGAATATTTTTTATTGAAGAATAATGGAGGAAAATATAAGATTAATGAAAGATTTGAAAAAAATCAAGGCTACCAAAATACGAAAATAAGTTTGGTTAGTTTAAAATACAAACATTTTTCATGAGTGTATTTTTGAAATATGTAAAATTTTTTCATATATTTTTTGCTTTAATGTATTTTTATGTGCACAAATCTTTTCTTATTATTTTCTGCAAAATAATATTTTTTTAAATAATTAAATTTATTTTCAGTTGGCTCAACTCTTGCCCATGGAAGAGAATTTCCTATTACTGTTTCGCTTTGATAATCCTTTAGAATCCAGTGTGGAGTTTATGAAGGTAAGTGAAAAAACATTAATCATACGAAAACTCCTTTAAGAAAATCTCATATTAATTTTTTTTGTACTTCCTGACTCTTTAATAAGGCTTTTTAAAATGACTAATGACGTTTCAATATGTATATCGTTAACTTAATACAAAAAGGCCCTAACTTATGTTTTCCATAGTTTACAGGAGGAGGAAAAAACCAAATAAAAAAAGATGCAATATTGATACAAAATTTTTTTAAACGCAGTTTTTATTAAAAACACTTTACATAAGCACATAATATTGCGTTAAAAAAAATTGTGTATCAATATTGCATCTTTTTTTATTTAGTTTTTTCCTCCTCCTGCAAAATATACAATATGAGTTAGGGCCTTTTCGTATTAAGTTAATGATATTTAATGTTGATTTTGTCTTAATGTTTTTTCTTTCCAGATTTGGCGAGAATATGATACTGATAATTCTGGCTATATTGAAGCTGACGAGCTCAAGAATTTCTTACGTGATTTACTGAAAGAGGCCAAGAAAATAAATGATGTTTCAGAAGATAAATTAATTGAATACACGGATACCATGGTGAGTTGTCATTTTTTATAACTAAATATATTCCATTTCTTTTTATTGCCAACAAAAGGCAATAAAATGAAAGAAAGCTATAAATAATTTGATGGGGGGAAAAAGCACACAAAAAAAAATTAACACAAGCTTTTCATCAGCAGTAAAATCATAATTTATAAAAATGTAATAATTTGCAAAAACAAATCCTTTTTCTTTATTATGTCTTTAATTGACATAAATCCTGGAAATGAGACGCTTAAAATACCATTTCATAACTTTTTGTAGTCATCAGAATTTTGTAGCTGAATTGTATAAAGAAGAAAATAAATGAATTTACTGCCTAAATAATTCGTAAAAATGCACAAAATGTGATGATAAAATTTTAATACTCTTACAATACAGAAAAACTCATTAAATTGATGGATATAATCATACAAAAATTAAGAGCTCCTGCTGCTGCTATAGTGCTTGTATTTGCATTTTGTTATTTTCAACATTATCTTGATTTGTTTGTAATTCAATTATTGATATTGCAGATTTATGCATAAATTTCATAATCAATACATTTATGATGACTACATACATATAAATAATGATGCTGGTTGTTTTCGAATCACGAAAATGCAAATAATGTTTAGCATAATGATGGGCTGTAATTTCCTCTATATAATAATACATGATATACAAATATTTAAGAGGAGAATTTTTAAAGCATATTTGAGGAAAGGTTTTTATGTAAACAATGTTGCATAAGTTAGGGCTGCTTTTAATAGAGCTTTTATATTTGAAATCGTTAGCTGATATGCAAAACTATGTAACTAGCAAAAATAACATTTTATTTTAATTATTGGGAAGTACATCGAAACACATGCTCCTACAGGTGTTCAAACTTTTATCATAATAATCAGTCCAACTGTCTTAACTGATACTTTGCAAAATTATCACTTTTTTAGAATGTGAACTTAAATCTAAATATATAAAAGAAATGTTTTTAAATTTTACCCATCCCTCAATTTATCGGAAATGATTTTAAAAGTAAATATATTTTTCATTTAATTTTAATATAAGGGAATCAACTTCAAACTTATATATTTTTTTTTTAATTCATTTAGACCCCTTAGTGCCAAATTATATTGAGTGAAGTTTTTCTTTAAAATGTACATGTTTTAATATGAAAATGTTAATACATATTATAGAACTGAACTGCACCGGGATTATGTAACTTTTTGAGAACCGCAAATCGTAATATTTATCGCTATATTTATTCGTAAGCGCTAACGATAATTTAATTCTGTAATTTCTTTTTGACGATAGTGTACACCTCTTTTTTTTATTAAGTAACAAAGAATAAAATATTTGCACCCGATTTAATTAAATTTTTAACTATGAAATTTTAAAAACATTAGTTACAAGCTGTAGTTTGATATTGTGGGTGATTTTCGAAAGTTCAAATTTTACTTCGATTTTTTCGAACATAATTTAAAAGCTTTCCTTTAGCTTTGTAAATTGGTATTTTTTCCCATTTTTTATTAAAGGCTTGGTTTTGTTTAACTTACAAAACAAAATTTTAAATCTAAAAATTCTAATTTACGTTACGATTTTCACTATTCTTTTTTATATTAAAAAAAGAATACACAGATGTAAATCAAGCATATTTTGGTGAATTTCGAAAATTCGAAATTAAGTTCGAATTTTTCGAACATTGCTAGAAAACTTTATTTGCGCCTGACATTCATTACTGTGATAGATTTCCTTAATCTTTTATTGTCATTAAGGTTTTAAAATTAAAATTAATTTAAAAGTCTTTATTCATAAAAAATATTTTTCGAATATTGTGACAAAAATAATAATTCCAACCTATTTTTGAATTTTTAGTATTAAGTTACGATTTTGAATATTACTTTTCAAGTTAAGAAAATACGAATACACACAAGTAAATAAAGCGTATTTTTGGTGAATCTCGAAAATTCGAAATTAATTTCGAATTTCTTGAACATTGCTAGAAAACACTTTCTTCGCCTTATATTCCTTACTGTGATAAATTTTTTAAAGTTTTTTTTATTAAAGTTTTATGATGGTTAAATATTTAAATAAATTTTAGAAGTCTTCATTAAAAAAAAAACAACATTTTTCGAATATTGCTACAAAAATAATAATTCTAACCTATTTTCGAGTTTTTGGTATTCACGTTTCGATTTTTATTATTCTTTTTTAAATTAAAATAATATACAAATATTTTGCTGAATTTCGAAAATTCGAAATCAAGTTCGAATTTTTCGTATAATGCTGGAAATTTGTTTTTCGCCTGATATTCATCACTGAGATAAATTTTCTTAATGTTTCTTTTGTCATTAAAGTTTTAAAATGGTTTAATATTAAAGTTAAATTAAGAAGTCCTTATTCATAAAAAGTATTCTTCCAATATTGCGACAAAAATAATAATTCTAGTCTCTTTTCGCATTTTTGGTATTAACGTTTCGATTTTTATTATTCTTTTTTAAATTAACATAATATACAAATATTTTGCTGAATTTCGAAAGTTCGAAATTCAGTTCGAATTTTTTGAACATTGCTGGAAAAGTTTTTTTTTGCCTGATATTCACTACTGTTATAAATTTTCTTAATGTTTCTTTTGTCATTAAAGTTTTATAATGGTTTAATATTAAAATTAAATTAAGAAGTCCTTATTCATAAAAAAATCTTTTTCCAATATTGCGACAAAAATAATACTTCTTATCTCTTTTCGCATTTTTGGTATTAACGTTTCGATTTTGACTATTCTTTTTTAAATTAAAAAAATTGGAATACACAGAACAAAATAAGGCATATTTTGGTGAATTTCGAAAATTCGAAATTAAGTTCGAATTTTTCGAACATTTGCTGGAAGGTTTTTTTTTCGCCTGGTATCCATTACTGTGGCAAATTTTTTTAATGTTTTATTTTCATTACAGTTTTATGGCGGTTCAATTAAATTCAATAAATATAAGAACTCACAATTTATTTCAAATTTTTTTATTAAAGTTTAAAATAAATTTATTTCAGCTAGAATGAAATTTTGATCAGGTATAATTTCATAAGCCATTTCAAGTTCTATATTTTAAATTTTTATACAATTAAATATAAAAATACTGAACTTAAGCCCGATTAAAAAACGATTTCTGTTTGCAATCAAATATTTTTATTAATTGGTGTGATTTTCTTAAGAATACAAGAAAAACTCTAGTTTAATATTTATTTTCTGCTTTAGAAAATCCTACTAATAAATAAACATATTTTATTTTATAAGAATAAGTAACCTTTTTGTATCAGTTGTTGTAGGAAGATTCAAGTGATGTTGGCATAGACACTGGCCATTGCACCACAGCGGCTTCAGCGTATACTATTACTAATGTAACGTCAGAGAGTCTTCCTTCATCATCCTTCATCATCATTATTGTTTAGCAGAATCATTGGCGTAGTGAAATAACCAATAACATGGCTACCTAACACAGCTTCAAAAATTTAATATGCCTCATTGACACCAGAGGCGCTGCAACACTGTATTATTAAAAACGTGCAAAAAATCAGTGTTGTAAAATAATGCAACTTTCCTCTTTCTCTTCTTCTTGCTCACCAAGTATCTTATCTATCACTATCCCTTTCCTAAACAAGGCAACACCTATTAATAGTAGAAGGCATTCATTGCCTGAGTGTTACTTTTCTTTAAAAAAAACAGAACTCAAGCCTAATTAAGAAATTATTGCTGATTAAAAAAATTAATTTTCGTATTACTTGATCTGAAAAAAAAATAATCCGGGACTTGTGTTACTCACTTAAGCGACATAATTTTCGAACTTCTTTCGAACTTAATTTTCTTGGACGAAAATCAATTAATTGCCATTGTAAATAATCGATTATCGTCAAAAAAATTATGTTCAAAAATAATGTCACTCAAGCTCTTTTGGCGGTTATGGCATGCAATGTTGATTAAGGCAATTTACTTTGGCAATATTCTTAAGAATAATTTAATATTTTTTATATATTTCCTTAAAATTTGTTTGGACTTATTGAAGTTTTTTTAGTTCCCATTTCATTAGGATTTATTTCATTAAGCATTATCTTGTTTAGTTAATTTTTAAAACCAAAAATATACGCATTCGATTTAAAAAAAAAATTAATTTTACTTATAATATTACTTATTTTCATTTGGTAATATTTTTGATTAAGAAAATTAATGTTTTTATAATGAAAGGCACTGTTGTCATGGTTAGAGATTTTTCAATCTTTAAAAGCTTATAAGCCATTGAACAAGTTTCTATGAGAAAAAAGGCAAATGTTTTGGTTAACATTTGGCCTTATTATTGTTGCTTTAAAAGGTCAAATTTTTTTTTTTGGTAAAAAAAAAACACCCTCTTCAATTCATTACTACGCAGTAGAAAACTTTTTTTGAACATAAAAAAAACCAGGAAAAATATTTATATCTCTAACCTCCCCTGCTATTTTCTTGTCGCCTTTTTATTGGTTTTTTTATGGCGCATTTGTTGTTATAATCCCATAGCACATACGCCTATTAAATCGGTATTTTTTTTCTATCAATACGTCAACATGTCGTTAGCCATTACAAATAGCTAGAGATAAAATAGGCCTTTTGTCTTTATTAAAAAGATTGAGATACAGACATTTGCAGTTTGGCCACGTGAGGTTCGGGATATTTTAAGCAATTATAGAAAAAATCACATAAAATATTATTTTTATGCTTAAAATAATTTCAGGCAGCTTAATGGGGATTATTATTAGCCTGGTCAGGCGATATGCTATAAAAGATTTTTAGCTACTGTGTTTATATAGAACACGCATGTGCCTTAGTTGTAAAAATTTCTTTAAAAGAATTGATTTCCTTTAACTGGCAATTAACACACCTTAAGTATAATAAATTTTTAATAAAATTTTTATGTTCAATAAAACAAAAATGTGCAGCGATTTCATACGAAATAAAACACTGTGTCCATAGCATTCTTTTAGGAGTCTAACTATTTTAAAATACAAAGCATATCATTAGGCTATTGCGCTAAATGTGTAAAAATAAATCAATAAAGCTGAACTTGTTTTATTTGCAGCGTTTTATTTAAAAGTTTTAATTTGTTAACAAAAAAAAAAAAAAAAAAAAAAAATAATAATAATTTCTTTTCAACTGACAATTATCGCACCTCCTTAATGGCAATACATTTTTAATAAAACTTTTATTGTCAATAATAAAAAATATAGCACACTTTTAGATTTTTTATTGCGTAAAAAATATTTATTGTCTTCTATGAAGGCAACATGGTTTTAGTATTTTTTTAATGCATAAATTAAGGCTAATATGTATAATGCATGTAAAAGTGCATATAATTTTTATTTTAATATATAGTTTTTTGCAAGAATGCTTTAGGATAAATTGAACCAAATTTAAATCAAAATCTCAGACAAGCATTGGGTTCTATGGAAATGACGATGTGATACTTAAGACCAATAATGGAAATCTTTTCACTTATTCTATTATTATTCTGATTTTCAGGAAGCAAGGGAGCATATCCATAGTCAAAATAAAAAAAAATACTTTAAGTGGTTTAAAAACCACTATTCTGTAATATTGATTTTAAATTTTTAAAGTATTTTTTATTTTGTTTATGAATATGCGCCAACATTTTTTATAACTATAGCTAATTATTCTAGCTGCAACTGGTAATGATGATTGGTATTCTATTAAGCTAAAAAATACTTAATAACTCCACTAAGTTAAGAACAAGCCTAGAAGTTTTATATAAAATAAGAAAGAACTTAAGAACACGTGAGAAAATTACTTAAAAGTAGTTCCTTCATGGACAGGCTATAATCTGGGCATGAGATCTGAGCTTACAGCTCTACAACACCTATGCTACGTTAAAAAAATTCAATTCAATTCAAATCCTCGACAACAAGGCTAATTTATAATCTTTAGGTAATAATTTTGTTATTTTTTTTTTAAGATAAGTAAATCTCAAGCAATTAATGCCTACTACTATTACTAGATATTACCTTCTTTTAGGAAAGCCTTAGTCATGGAAAAGACAGGTGGTGAAGGAGGAGATAGATGAAAGCTTCACTCTTACAACTCTGCTTTTTTGCAGGTTTTTAATAAAACAGTGTTGGAGCGCCTCTGGTGTCAATGAGGCGTATTAAATTTCTTTGAAATTGTGTTTAGTAGCCATTTTATTTTATTGGTTACTTCTTCTTTTACTTTTGCTACACAATACCGACAAAGGACAGCGCTCTCATGTTAGATTAGGATTAGCATCTGCTGAAGTCGGTATAGTTCAGTGACCAGTGTTTGTACCTTCATCACTTGAACTTTCCTTCAACAACTGATGCAAAGAGACACTAATGCCCATCAGAAAAATGCGTGGTGTTGTTATTTTTAATGGCTGTCGGATACCGGACTTGAAACCAGTACCTGGATTCAGTAACTTTTATTACGATAATCGTATTGTTATAATAAATATAACGAAAATTTATCGACTTTGCGAATAAATATGTCGATAAATATTACGATTTTCGGTTCGCAAAAAGTTACTGAATCCAGGTACAGGACCTTCAGTTTTGTAGTCAACGTGCTAACTACATCAGCCAAAGCCACCTTTATCATGAGTGTATTTCATGTTAATTCAACATGACATAACCCTAACATTCAAAGAAATTTTTTGTACTTGTTAATTAGTGTTTTTTAGTTGTTACAATTTAACATTTGTTAACGCAGTAATAATCCCAAGTTCTTATTATACTTATTCAGTATAATGTTTTTTATTAAAAAATACACTAAAATTGATTGTTGAGGAGTTTAGCTGGTTCAGGGAACCTTTAGCCAAAAATTTCAAAACAAACTAATATCAAAGTTGAAACAAGAGCTCAATAATCAACATGTTTTTTATTTACTTACTAACTTTATCATTGCTACATTGGCTGACTTTATTTCAGCTGGAATTGTAGTTGTAAGAAGTATGTAAGGAAAATAAATGTAAATAACAACAACAGCTTTTCAAGAATAGAGTGTTGCCAAACAAGTATTTTTGACTAGCTAGAGCCAAGTTAATAATAGAAATCCAGCTAAACCCTGAATAATCTATATCAATGTATTTTTAATAAAAAATACTTTACTGAATAAGTAAAATAATAATTTGGATTATTATTTTGTTAACAAATGTTAAACTTAAATTTTAAAAATTCCCAAAAACAACAATAAAATTTTTTTCTTTGAAAATAATTTTTTTCTTTGATAATAACTTTATTTTATGTTGATTGGAATATCAAAAAATCAAGACGGGGATTCATGTTGAATCAAAGTTTTTGCAATGTGAAGAAAAAAGCGAAGAATAATGTTGAGTCAAGGTTATTGCATGTTAAAACAACATGAATTTAATTTAATTTTGATATTTTGTTTTATTAATTATTGAACTTACGTGATGTGTAATACCACAGGCATCCATTAATTATGTGCTTTAGTTGGCTTGCCCAGCCGTGATTTTAAATAGAGATGTGCACGTGAGTATTTTCAGACTCACGACATGCACGCTCACGCAGAAAAATATTTTACTCACGCACTTTCACGCACGAATGATTTTGAAAATTTTTACGATCACTCACGCTCACTAATAAAATATTTTTAGTCACGCACGAGTGGTTTGCAAAAAACGAAAAAGTTTTTTTTTTATATGTATAATATAATTTTCACGTTTTTTGGGTTGAAAAATAGGTTCTTACATATACATATATACATATCTATGTATATAGGTATGCTCGTGTTTTTGTAAAATTTACAATGTAAATTAAAATAAAGTAAAGTTAATTTAATATCTAAGTTTAACGGAACAGCTAGCCGTTTTCGAAGGCCACTAAACCTTCATCATCAGCGTTCTTCTGTGTTTGGTCCATAAAGCAGAAATCTTTCGTATATAAAGCAGAAATCTACATCAACTGACACCACACATAGTGAACCAAACACAGAAGAACGCTGATGATGAAGGTTTAGTGGCCTTCGAAAACGGCTAGCTGTTCCGTTCAACTATGTGTTGTCAGAATATTTACAACTAACTTTGGTGTTATTTGTTCATTAATAATTATCACAAGTAATTTGGCTTAAAAAGCGATACGAACTTTAGCCTGTTCAAATCATAAATATAGAAACAAATGAAGTTCGAAAAATAGTAATTAAATTAACTTAATTTAATATCGTTTTAAGTATTCGTATTCGCGGATATCATTTTAAATATTCAAATTCGAATTCTCATATATCAAAAATTGACATTCTGTACATGTATGTATGTATACATACATAATATAAATGTGAAGGTAAGACGGTATGATCAATTAAATAAAAGAGAAAAGCATATTAAATGAGAAAACATACAAATTACTAAAATTTTTCTGTTACGTAACATTTTCAAAGACTCCCCCACCCCACCATAACAAATCATGACAAAACTCGAACTCCACCCCTCCCCCTACAGCGTTACGTAATATATGGACGGCCCCTAGATCAAAAAACATTTTCTGTGGTACAATTCGTCAGTAGTATTGTTGACAAAGGCACTGTTGAATCACTAGTGTTTCTCAATTGATACTTCCTACAGGGTATCTAAGAAACATACATACATACTTACAAAGGTGTATGTACCCATCAAACAAAATGCTTTGAATTCGTAAAGAATTCGTAACAATTGGTCGACAAAATCTTCCGATTTCGGCACCGAAATATTACCGAAATCGTAACAATTTTTGTATGAAATGGTTGACACGACTTCGTAACGATATGTCGGTACGAATTCGTTGCGAAAGGTCGGTATGAATTCGTAACGACATGTAGGTACGATTTCTTTTTGCTTTTATAGCAGAGTACCGCTTCACCGTTATGTTGCTGCTATTGTCGAAATAACTTGCACATACTCACGTTTTTTAATATTTGTTACAATCCTTTTTTTTTTATCAGCATATACATATTTATTTAAAAAAAATTTTCACAGACTTTTACTTATGTACTCAAAAATCAAAGTTTTAATGTTTAAAAAAAATTGTTCAAAGAAACTACCGAAATGTATAAACGAATTCGGTACGATAAGTCTGACTTCAGAAAAAGTCGAAACATTTTGTTTGGGGGCATTCATTATGTTTGTAAGCTCATACTACCATACATATTACTATACATATGTATATGTGACAGCGCATAGAGAAAGGGACCTAAGGGTAAAAAAAAAATCAATTTTCACTTTTTTTTCTTCTTTGATGTGGACAACATCTGAGCATCGAATGAGACCGATCCCATGCCCCAAAAGTTTTCCCTCCCAGAGATATCCGCGTTTTATGATGGTACACCAAAGATACACGTATTTAAATCTTTAAAATGGCTCTCCTGAACAAAACCGGTTTTTACCCTTAGGTCCCTTTCTATTTTGCGCGTCACATATGCATTTATTATTATAAAATAATTTATTTCAAATGATTGAATACAGTTACATATTTACCTATTCAGGAATGTTATCTCGTGAGAGCGTGAGAATTCGTGCGTGATTATTAAAAAAAGCTCACGCACGATCACGCACGAGTTAATTTTTTTCAGTTACGCTCACGCACTCACGCGTGATTAGTTATAATATCTGATCACGAATCACGTTAATTATGCGTGACTCACGCGTGACACGATAAAATCATGGCATTTGCACATCTCTAATTTTAAACTCAAAGTCATTGCAGCAGCCACAAATATCTTAAATATACTTGAGACATATATGAAATGAATGTCATTATGAATTAAATTTTAATGCAACATGATTTAATTGAAGGTTTAAGATAAAATTTTGAAATTTATTAAAGTTATATTCTTTTGAAAAACACACAAAACTACTTTGACTTATCTGCAGAAGCATCCAGAGTCTTTGGCAGGAATCGAACCTGCCACCCTTCGACTCCTGGATTAGTAAACTGTCTACTAGCCAGAAGCGGGAAGTTTTGGCTGGTAATGCGAAGTTTGTCGAATACAACACGAATATTAAAATAAACAACAACAACGCCAACAACAACAACAACAAAACAAGAATTAATCGCACAACTAAGTGCAACAGTTTATCTTACGAGTAGCTATGAATTAACTAAATAGACACCATCCCACTTAAAAAAATATTATTCTAACAAATTTATTATGATTTGCCATCAGCATTTTTTGCATGTTGATTTAACATTGTTATTTTTTTCTGTGTGTATAAAGTTAGCTGACGCACTGTGGGACCAACTGAAAATATATATGCAACATTTATGTGTCCCGAAATTAATTGGTTAAAATGCAAAATAACACACACACATATCGTCACCTTAATAAAGAAAGGTTCTGACTCATTATTATTTTCTTTATCGATATTTATGCCTTTTTTGATTCATTAGATGTTCTGCTATCAAAATATATAAAAAACCCGTTTAAAAAAAAAATAATGAGTTGAGGCCTTTTTATATTAAGGTAATGATGCATGCAATCCATCGAAGAGTACTTAAGCTTTCTGTGCATCCTGTTAGGGTAAGATATAAAGTAACAAACCCAGCAACCAGGATCTTCCAAAACTTTCCCTTATTCGCAAATTTCATTATTTTCTTACCAAAATTATTTTGCCCACTGACTGTCTTATTCAACCTTCTGCAGGCTTTTACAGCTTTGGATTACATGAAATATATTCATAAGCTTTGTAAAATACAATTCACATTTCACCCAATTAAAATAAATATTAAGTATTGTGTTCCCTAGTTGCCTTGAATTAGTTATTTAAATTATTATACCTTTAACTAAATTTACATTTAAGCTCTTTTGTTTTTATTTTATTTTCTCTTTTTTTTTTAATTATGCAAACTTAATAACACAAACTTTTCAGTTTGTTTAGTTTGCAGCCTTAAATTAACTTTGCTATAAAAGGAAATAAAAACATATAATAACAAAGTTTCTTTTAGGGTTCATTTTAAATTAACAAGCCTTAATACATGTATATTTTATTTCTGTTCTTTTAAGCTTGGAAGCGATTTTTTTATATTTCCAAGAATTAAGAAAGAAAACAAAAGAATTAAATATAATAATTATAAATGCAAAACAGGTTTTATTTATCAATAAGGATAATTAGACCCAAAAATAACCTGCAATGATTTTTAATAATAAAACATTCCTAAAAGTATGCTAGAGTTTTGGTTTTAATTTACTTATTTCTTAAGAAATTGTTAATAATTTTGAACTTCCTATTTATATTTATATTTTTTATTTTTAATTTCATTTCTTTTTTCCAGCTTCAAGTGTTTGATGCCAATAAAGATGGACGTCTTCAATTATCTGAAATGGCCAAGTAAGTTTATAAAATAATCATGTTTTCTTCATGCTTTTCGTCTCTGGATTTATTTATTTCTTTTTAAAAATTTTACTTTTGTTATTGTTTTTATTGTTCAGCATTTGTTCAAGTATTTATGGAAATCACTTTTAAGTGTGTAAAAGCTTAAAAGCTTTTGAGATTAAGACAATATTATGCGCAGAAAGGGCGAAGTAAATAAAAGATGTGATTAGTGGCAAAAGAGGAGTGAGGATAAAGAAATGTTGTTGCATATGCAAAGCAATAACAATGAATGTTTGAAGTTTATCAAGAATTCTGTAAACGTACCAAAACAATGTTATAAGTTTTATTCATCAAAAATTAAAATATCTTAAAAAATTAAAAAAAAAACTTAAATAAAATAAAAAATAATAATTATTGTTTTTTTTTTTTTGATAAACTAAAAAATGTTTCCCAGTGGTTTATATCGAAAATTTTTTAACATATTTCAAAAACTTAGAAAAAGTTGTAGTTATTTGAATTCCACAACCAAATCGGTCCTATAATTTATGGAAAAAGAGAAAGTTTTATAAAAAAAAAAAAAATCAAATAGTACAATCAGTGAAAAATTTTATTTTAAATCAGTGTTTAAAAAACTGAAGTGATTTTCATTTCATTTCATTTTGCTTCTGCTTTTGGCTTTTGAAAAATACAACAGTTTCAGTCAAAGTAAAATTACAAAATGATTGATGACCGATTGCGCAGCATTTTCAACAGTCGACGATTTGGAAAGTTTGAATTTGATTTGCTTTTGCTTTTGGTTAGTATCGCAAGTAAAAGAAGAAGCAGTCTATATGCTTTTGGAAGTCACAAACAGTCACAGTCGAAGAAGCAAAAAATCTTGCTTCTAGAAGTTTGAAGCAATCGCAGTAAAGTGGTTTTAGTGCTTGCTTATTGTCTGATGTGCAAAAACAACAACAAAAATATGACAAACACCACAAAAGAGTTAATTGGACCTGCAGAAAGCTTCTATAAGCAAAAGCTTTTGCTTCTTCGACAGTGACTGTTTGATATTTACAAAAATACACAGACTGCTTATGCTTTTACTAGCAAAACTAACCAAAAGCAACCACAAATAAAATTCAAACTTTTAAAATCGTCGATTGTTGAAAGTACTGCGCAATTGTTCATAATTCGTTTTCTGCTTTTGCTTCGACTGCGACTGTTGGTTATTTTCACAAGCACAAGCGAACGCATTAGTTCATTTTAAACAGTTGAAAAGAGCCAAAGCAGCGAAAAGTAAACATTTTACGACTTTTGCTACTTCGACTTAAGTTTTTTAAACACTGTTTTAAATATTAAATCCCGAAAATCGCATTCAAGCCCACTGTGCAAAATTTTGTTCTATTTTTTATTGGATAGCATAAAAAAATATACAAAAAAAATATTCTATTTGGACTATTATTGAAAGAGTTATGAGTGTTTATTTGAACATTATTTTCTTATAAAACGATTTTTTTAATATTCGATATCTCTGTAACCATTTGCCAAAAAAACATCTGAAAATTCGCTGACATGTGATGTTGAGAAGGAAAAAAATAAAGGACATCAAAAAATATTTTTTTCAAACTGTCCGATTTGACTTGGATTTGCACCATATGCATTTAATTTCTGCTTCAATAAGGCCGGTTTTACATTACTAATGAACAGGGACAGGGGTTTCATGCAAATGCACGTTTTTTCATTAACGCTGATAATGGCTAGAACGAGATATCTTTACGAAACAATGAATTTGCGTAAAACTGGCATCGATTTGTTAGTGCATATTTTTGCATATTTTGCTGAAAATTCATATTTTTGCATAATTTAGTCATAATTGCATATTTTTGCCTCATATTTTGATATAAATGCTGATTTTGTGTCATATAAATATCCTCAAAAATTCAAATTTCAAAAAATATTGCAAAACTGTTTTTGGCAACTGTATTCGCTTGCATTGTTTAGAATTATGGAACGATTGTAAAGGCATAACAAATTTAATGGAAATTGTAATTTTGATAATTTCAAATTGTCTGCTATTACAGCCGAAAGTATTGAAACAATTAGCTGAAATTTGATATTGTTTTTAAAAATTATAACGGATTCAAAAACCAAATCTAATAGCTAGTATTCAATTCATTGTAATGGTTGAGTTAAATAAATATACAACATTATATAAAAATAATCATTTAAATTCGAGCCGATTACATCCACAGACGTTACAAGGCCTTTTTCAATGCAGAAAGCTTTCTAAGAACAAATTGATTGGACTTCACATTCGATAATACATATCGTCACCTAAAATCCAAAAAGCCGTAACAACCAAAAAACTCAAAATACACTTTTTGATTGATTATGATGTGAGAAACCAAAATACAACTTTTCCTAAAATTTTATCGATATATGTTCAAAAATACCGATTTTATTCTTTATTCAATTTGGCACCTAACAAGTAAATAGTCTAAAATTTATTTTGTTTCTTGCTTCTCCTGTATAAAAGTAAAAAGTGTACTTACGGCTTTTTAGATTTTAGGTGACGATATGTTCTTTATTCAATTTGGCACCTAACAAGTAAATAGTCTAAAATTTATTTTGTTTCTTGCTTCTCCTGTATAAAAGTAAAAAGTGTACTTACGGCTTTTTAGATTTTAGGTGACGATATGTTTGTATAATAAGAAAATTTTAATGAAAATATATAACAACACTTTTCTTTTTCTATTTACGTATCGCTGCTTTACTGTAATATAAACATACATATATCGAAAATGCGAGTTTGGAGTTAATAATGCAGAAAAAATTATTATGCCATATTTAATCTTGTGTAAAGATTCAATATAAAAGGCTTGTAAACGCACCTCTTGAGAAAAGAAAATATTTTTATATCTTTATTTAGTGATATGTAGATTGAAAACTTTACTTTTGAATAATTTTTTTTAAAGATATGTGCATATTTTATTGTTTTTAGTGCATATTTTGCGTTTTTGATGTCATATCTTAGGCGCCTAAAATACCTTTTTTAAATGCATGAAGTCCTTGTCCCTGCTAATGAAGAACAGTTTGATGCAGACACGTATTTATTAAGTTAAACGGTTTATTACATAAGTAATAGGCAATTTTATAGAATCTAACATGATTGGAAATAGTTTAAATCAATAAAAACATGTCTGAATCAAACAGTTTTTCATAAGTAATTAGTGATTACGATTTTTTGGGCACAAGAGAAATGCCAGACAATAGGAATTTTATTCTGTGACTGCATACGTATACTTGATATTTAAATTTGTTTCGTTAATATCAAGTATACGACACCTATCACAGTTATAGTAAAGTGGCCCACCCACTTGCACTATAATAATGCAATTTTTCGTATTGCACAATAATATCGCCAATGTGTATGTCATATTCGAAGGTGGCACAGTATATTTTTATTGTACCATCTAAAAAATTGTGTGATGTGGTCGCGACATTGTTCAATGTTGTTTGCTTTCACACTGTCAGGAAAATTGGACAATATTTTCTTTGAAAGTATTGTGCGAATTATTGCATAGTATACGTAAAAACGTCAATAATATGTACAACAACAATAATAAAAACCCAATTCACAATATTGTGCAAATGGTCTTGCATCGTAGTATGTGCAAAATGGTATGGTATATTGATACTCACCACTAAGAATTGTTTAGTGGTGAGTATCAATATACCATACCATTTTGCACATGCTATGATGCAAGACCATTTGCACAAGACTGTGAATTGGGCTATTGTATAATGAATGGGCCGCTATAGGAATTTTATTCTGTGACCGTAGACGTATACTTGATATTTAAATTTATTTCATTATTATCAAGTATACGACACCTATCACACGACGTGTATGTGTGGAATAGGCCATCGCATGATATGTGTAAATATAGAAGGTAAAGGGACCCATACACTACAACATCATGCATGCGCAATCAAGTGTTCGTGCCAGCGGTTTGGTCGTGTATGGGCGTTTTGTGCGATTGTACGGTTCGCTGTAGCGATGTCAAATAGAGTTTGATATTTTGCTGATGGTACCAGCTTGTATTTGGTGAAATTAGCTCAGTTGAGCAAAGTTGTCATAGAGTGAACATGCATTTAAGAAATATAATTTGTTGAAACATAATTTGTTTTAATGGTAAACAGAATTTTAGAACTTTAGCTATACATAGCTGCTAATTTTAACAACATACCAATAATAATTGCAACACAAACTGTGTCACTATACATAACCACCCTTCCCGCAAATTTTTAAGAAATGAATATTGTACCAGCTTGCTAGTATGTTGTGTGGTTCGAGCATGAATGCTCAATCGCTTGATTGTGCGTGCATGCTGTTGTAGTGTATGGGCCGCTTAATCCATTCTCTCAATTTTTCCTGACATTCACCATCTGACAAGTATAAGGATTGTGAAGTTTCCACTAAAATCGTGGTACCGTATTCATTTAACATTTCCCCCCCTGTTTCCTGTTTGTTTAAGAATTTTATTCAAAAATTATTTCAAACTTGTTTTTATAAAATACAGAATTTATAAATTAAACAATTAATGCCCTAATTTTGTTGGACGATTGTATCGTCTTGTCTATGGACGAAAAAAACTTAATGAAAATTCGTTGTCAAATAATCCAAATCATCAATCAATTTGGTTTCTCAAAGCCAAATTTATATGAAAATATAGTTAAAAGATTTGTATTAAGCAGAAAACTTAAAAATATGAGATAAGTTATTACATAATCACTTTTTAAACTTCACAGATATATAGTTATATATATATATATATATATATATATATATATATATATATATTTATAATTTTTGTTAAGATAATTACACATTTTTGTAAAAAAAAAATTTAGGGGATATTTACATTTTTTACTATATGAGAACATTTTTCTTTATTTCTCTCAAAAAACAAACTTTTCAAAACAAAGAGAGAATGGAAGTACCTTATATATTTATATCATGGGCCATCGTATAGAATAAAATTTCGTTACATATCCAATAGATGGACTACTAAAATTCGATAGCTAACTTATCGAAATTTTAAAAAGTGTACCAAGTTTCTTTTACATCGATATTACACATTTTGTATTAAATTAAAGAAAAATTTTGTGCCTCTTTTAACTAGTACAACAACCGATGTTGATACGACAACCGTAATAAGGTTTGCGTGTTTTTTTTTTTTTTTTGCAGAACAAATATAATTAAAGAGAATCGTAATTAATACTGCCAATGCAATTATAGCTTAATTTCATTGTTTAAAATTTTTACGTACATATCGGCCCATATTACTACATAGTAGTGGGTATGCAATAGGCTCTTACCTATCAAACCGAATGCTGTGATATCAAATTACAATACTTTTCTTTCGATGTGCAATGGTGCAATATTGAAAATTTTCTATAAATTTTGTTCGATATTATATGGGGTGGTTAGACCAGCAGCTTAAGGGTCAAATTTTGTAAAATAAAAACGTTAAGCGTTGAAAAACAAAAATTACAAAAATAAAATACATACAAAATTTTCAACGCTAAACGTTTTTCTTTTTCTTTTTTTTTAAATTAGACCCTAAGACTTGAAAATTTGTTATTTTTATTATTCCTTATTAATTTAAAATGTATTCTTAATTTTTCCTTTAGATTGCTACCAGTCAAAGAAAATTTCCTGTGCCGCCAAGTTTTTAAGGTAAGAAAGTCAATGTACTTTTTAATTAATTAAAAGTAAAAGAATTCCCAGAACAGGTCGGTCTCTAGTAAATATTAAATAGCACTAAACTAAAACTAAAATAATAAACAAATTACTATAAAATCTAACTTCAAATTAAAATAAAAAGTATAAAACTTATTAGCTAAAAAGTAAAAAAGCTGAAATTGAAATTGCACCCTCTTGCTTAAAATTCAACAGTTAAATTAAATCTTTTTTATTAAAAAATTTTTTAACACAATGATGCTGTTTAGTTGAAAATTATTTTGCACAAAAAAAATATTTAAATATTGCATATGTTTAACGCAGATATTTTGATTATGAAATTTAAAGCATACTTTTAGTTGTTTTGCTCAACATAACAAAAAAAAAAAACAATACCATTGTATATGCAAATGTATTTATTTTTTACTCGCATTTTTTTTACTTAATGCAAAGTCCTTAAAGATTTTTATTTCATTACATTCCTTTCATTTCATTTACATATTTGTACGGTTGTGTTTGTTTATTGTACCTAAAAATATGCTACGCATAAGTCTTATGAATTTTCTTTCTTTCATTTCACTTAAAAGCTTTTATTTGCATATTTTATATGTATATTGTGTTGTTTAATAAAATGTGAAAATTAAGTCAGTGAAATACGAATTGGGAAAGTAGTTAGGAAAATTTATTTTAAATAAATGGAACAAAAAATTATTGTAGAGAAGGGCTTTACTTCGCCGGGTTTTGTATTTGGAGATTTTTCTGACTTTTTTAGATAATTTTATCTTCAATCTGCTGTGAATTTAATTATTAGTTCTTCAAGGATCAATTTTATTTCTATAATGTAACCTGTATATAATTAAAGCTACAAAAAAATATTTCAGAAAAATCAGAACCAATTGATATTAAAAACTTCTCAAACTTTAATAAAAGTGAAACTATATCAAATGGATAAATTTCTGACATATATAATTTTTGAAAGTTTTAAGCAATTACCGTCAAGTTTTCGTCTGTAGAAAATATTTCAATGTATACACCACTACCTGGATATTTTACTGGCACACATATTTTTCTGCTTTATGTAGAAAATAGTCAACTTTTTTTATAGTCATGTACACACTAAGTCACCTTAACACACTTATACAATTTTTATATTTAGCCAAGTGTTGTTTATGACACAATTAAAATGGTCTAAATATCAAGATCTTTGCTTCATATTATTATTTTTAAATCCAAAAAAGAAAAAAAGGAAACCAGGAGACATTAGAGATTAGAAACTTTATTGTCTTGATGGCTTTGATGGAAAACATTTTTAAAAATTTTGTAGATAAATATAAACAAAACCATCACTACTATTATCATTTGCCGCTGTCAACATTGTTATCTTCATTGTCAGGCACAACAAGAGACTCATTAAAGGCAAGTGTTTACAGTTCTCATTTAAAATATGTCTGTATGTACGCCAAAGAATCTCAAATATGGAAGCTTGCTGTTGTCATATAATTCTTAACAATTTATTTATTTTCCATCTTTTATTTGTACAAAAATTATATAGCGGCAAATAAATAAAGAGTTCAAGGATTATGTGTAATTTTGTTTAGTTGTTTTTTTTTATGTTTTTTCCTGTGAAATTAACAATAGCTCTGAAGAAGCAAGGTCAATAATGGTCTAACAACAGTCATACTCGTACACAATAATTTGTAAACAAAAACACATTAACAAACAAACACTCAAATAAATGAGTGAGAGCGCAATAACAGCAAAGAGAAGAGATTTATTTATTTAATGGTTGATAATCACTGTATGTTTGTATGTGTATGTATGTGTGTGTGTGTGGATGGGCGTGTGTTCTCTTTTTTGATAGCGTATGCAATTTACATCATACAAAAAAGTTACGTACATGCATACATACGTACATACGTATGCATGTAAGTAATTAAAAGTGAGAATAAATGTAAAATGTGAATGTTTTGTTTTTTATGTTCTAAATATGTATTAGATTGAATTGTTTGTGCATATTTTCCATGCACACAATGGAATGTTAACATTCATTGCAATCGTAATTACAAATTAACAGTTGTTACTAAAATTAAAAATAAAAAATAAATAAAAAAAAATAAAGGCAAATATATTTTAAAATGTATGAAGCATTTTTGTAATTGTTAGTAAAAAAAATATGTACTTATGTAAATATTTGTAAATAGTTTTTTGCTTTTAACAATAAATTTCAAAATCAGTTATATCTTTTTACCGCGACTTTTGTAGAGTTTATTGACAAAAGGGGTACAAAGGTGATCAAAGGGGTAGCAACATAAAAGAGAATTCAGGAAAAATGCAGGGAAAAAGTCATAGTGTAAATCCCGTATTATGTAAATATTTGTAAATAGTTTTTTGCTTTTAACAATAAGTTTCAAAATCAGTTATACCTCATAAATGGGTATTATTTATTTTTTTCTCTCACATATTTCACAAAAAACTTCACATAACTTCAGGCGCCACTTTAAATGTTTTCCAAAACACTTTTATTCAATAAATGAATAAAAAAAATAATTGCACGTGTGTATATGTGGAGGAGTAAGAACTTTGCTATTTTTCAAATTTCTATCTAACTTTTGCTCTTATTTCTTTTGCTCTCAGTTATTTGTTTAAAAGTTGCTGCCACAAAACTTGCATATACCTTAAGGCGCCATTTCAAATATTTCACTTGATTTAACAAATATGCATATATTTATTAAGCATAAAATATTTTTGTATTTATTCTTTAAACCCCATATTCATAAAATTTTAAAGGAATTTGAAATGTATTTTATTTCAAATTTTCCATACAAAATTTTCCTAAACTGAATTTCAAATTCATTTTATTTTTTTTATAAATATGGGGGTAAGTATTTTAAAGTCACATAATTTTCACATTTTTCAAAACACATAAAGGAATTTTGTGCTTGAAGCCAGCAAGCTTTATAACTTATGAAAACTCAACATTAAGCCCGGTACGGAGTTCTTACGGAATTTCACGTTTGTAAATTTACATTTATTTCTGCACGGAAATATATTCGTGCAGGCTTTTGTGGAGAATTATGTTTGCACACACACAAATTCATTTATTTTTCAATTTTAAACACACAAAAACATTAAAAATTAATCACAAATTGATGTCAAAAATTCCGAGACCAAACAATTGTTTGAACATTAATTTTTGTTTCAGTTGACTGAAAAAAGTCTCCACTTATATTTATAACATCCCTAAGATAGGCAATGAATTTGAAAATTCCATGTACTTTTCTTTTGAAATTCCGTACCAGCAAATGGAAATTCCTTTATGAAATTTACCAACCTGAATTTCCGTTTTTTCTTACATACAGTTTGTATGAGAACCTGAAATTCCGTACCAGGCTTTAAGCTTTAACTTTTTTAAGACACGCATTCAGTTTAATGATTTTTTATATATCTTCTTGATATCATAGGATAATGATCTTTTATATAATTTTTAGTGCATTTTACACTGAATTTAAGTAAGGCCAGGATTCACTATCCTACACAATGGTAAGACTTTTCAAAAAAATACAACCCTGGTAGGATGGAGTTTATGGAAATCATCAAAAGACAACAATAAATTATTAGATCAGGCTTGCATTTAAAGTCCCAGCCTCTACTTGGTAAAATGCCAAAATGTGTTCATACATTTTCAGCGCAATCATGAATATTCCCTCGCAATTTATTTCTCACGGAAAATATTACCCTATTTTAAATAAAAATTCCCAGTGTGCTTAATCCCTATCCTTTATTTCCCCATTTTAAATAATCATTAAGAAACGTACAGTTAAAATACAAAAAAAAAAATATAGCTGACCTTTCTTTCGTCACCATCTAATTGAATATAAGAACCTTCTTTTCATAAAAAAATAATTCCCTGGGAATTATTTTTGGAGCATAATTTCGAATTGGGCTGATAATATTCTCAAGAAAAAATTCCTCCAACTACAAAACCGAGCACGGTCAGGGACAAAAATATTAAATAACAACAGCAGGTATATTTTTATGGCAGGAATAGTTCAAACGATGAAGGCATAGACACTGCTCTTTCACCTATACCTACTTCAACAGATACTAGTCCTAATGTAACATCAGAGCGCCTTCCTTCGCCGGTATTGTGTAACAGAATCATCGACGATGTAATATATCCAACAAAATATATACTAACCACAGCTTTGAAAATTTAATACGCCTCATGGACACTAGAGGCGCTGCAACTCTGCATTATTTTTATTTAATTTAATTTAATTTAATTTAATTTAATTTAATTTAATTTAATTTAATTTAATTTAATTTAATTTAATTTAATTTAATTTAATTTAATTTAATTTAATTTAATTTAATTTAATTTTATTTCATTTTATTTTATTTCATTTTGTTTTATTTAATTTAATTTTATTTAAGTTTATTTTATTTAGTGTTACAATTTCACTTAATTTTATTTTATTTTAATTTATTTTTAACATTTGTTAACGCACTAATAATCCCAAATTATAATTTCATTTATTTAATAAAATATTTTTATTTTATTAAAAATAAATTTAAATTGATTGTTGAGGGTTTTAGCTGGATCATATGCGCATTTCACTGTTGCTAATGCAGATCATCAGGGAACCTTTACCCAAAAATTTCTTAAAACAACAGAGTTATTATGTTAAACTTTTAATTAAACAAATGATGAGCTGAACAACAAAACAAATAACAAAATTTAAACAAGAACTCAACAATCAACATGTTTTTTTTTATTTTCTTACTTTTCTACATTGGTTGAATTTTTTCAGCACTTATTGTAGTTGTAAAAGCCTGTAAAGAATATAAATGTAAATAACAATAACAGCTATGTAAGAATAGAGCATTGCCATACAATTATTAACTTGATTGCACCCGATCAAACATTTTTGTGTGACAACACTCTATTCCTGATAAACTGTTTAATGTTTACATTCCATTCTGCACTAAAAATTAAATAAAAAATTTATATTTTCATTGACAACCTTGCAAAAATTCTTTAAAATATCTACTTTTTTTTCCCAAAACACATTTTCGCTGGGAAATGATAATTCGTAATAGGACAAATGTGGAAAAGGGGCAAATTTCTTGAGGAATTGTTATTCATTAGCCTTGCACAATAATTTAAGCAAATATAATTTTATATAAAAATGGTGAACATTAACTCCTTTTTGCAGTCTTCTTAATTAGACCTTTATTTCCAGCTTAGTTTCACCTTTCAATATTATTCTTAATTTTTTTTTCGCAAATACATCAACTTTATTAATAACTTTTGCAGGAAATTTATAATATTTCATATCTTACTCTGCTTTCAACTTTATTCGCAGTTGGCATTCAGTGGCCTGGCCGTGGCTTGGTTTTTATGTTCGGTTATATAGTTTTCTTTAAGGCTCATAAGTTTTTGTATTAAAAGTTTTCACGTTTGTGACTGAGTGTGCTCATGCACCTGTAAATGTATGCATTAAAGCGAGTGTCTGTGTGTGTGTGTGTGTGTGTGTGTGTGTGTGTGTGTGCAAACCAGTGTGGTTGCGGAAGAAGAGATAATAAGTAACACGTGTCCTCGCTTTGTTTATGACTTCAGAAAAAAAAAAAAATGTTTTAATTTTTTTCAACAGTTTTTCCTTTTGCGGGCATGTGTTGTGCTTTTGTTTAATGTAGAGGAAAAGATCCAACTAATAGTTATGTTTTTTCCGGTGTTAAATTTAATATCTCTGGATGTTAATTGAACCTGCAACTAACTCCACCACCATAAACATGCTTGGCATACTAAATAGAGCGTATTTAAAGATTTAAAGTCAGACTGACTAATATAATTGTAAATGTCCTATTTTATGCTGTGGTTACTCTCTATTCTTTCGACATTTTCATTTCCTCTTCCATTAGCGCTTGTGGTAGGTTTTTTAAATCAAATATTATTTCCTAATAAGCTTGTGGGGTTTTTATCAACACTTCTTGTGCCTTGTTTTAATGTGCTATAACAAACCATTATTATAACAGACCATTATTTCCGTTTCCTTTATTAGAAATTTATACTTTTTTAAATGCAAATATTTTAAGTTAATTTACACAAATAAAAAGTTTGGGGAGCAAATCTTTTGCTTAAATAAATATGTACATATACAAATGAGTAATTTTAGGCCAATTTTTAAACAAAATATTATACATAAATGACAAGTTTAAATGAGATTTAATAAAATATTAGCCTTTCTGAAAAATAACTTTTATTTGAATTAAAATAACATTTTATAATAACTACTTTTTATTAAATGTAATTTCATTAAAAAGTACCTTCTAAAGAAAGTACTTTTCATATAAGCAACTCTTCCAAAAATATCTTTAATTATATTTTTTTTTATAAAAAGTACCTTTTATAAAAAATTTTTTTATAAAAAGTACCTTGTATCAAAAAAAAAAAAAAAACTTTTATAAAAAGTACCTTTTATAAAAAACTTCTTATAAAGAGTACCTTTTATCAAAAACATTTTATAAAAAGTACCTTTTATAAAAAACTTTTTATAAAAAGTATCTTATATATATAAACTTTTTATAAAAATTATCCTTTATTACAAAAAAAAATTTATAAAAAGTACCTTTTATAAAAAAAGACTTTCTAAAAAGTACCTTTTATAAAAAAAACTTTTAATAAAAGGTACCTTTTATAAGAACAAACTTTTTGTAATAAGTACCTTTTATAAAAAAAAACTTAAAAAAAACTACGTTTAAAAGAAGTACCTTTTATAAAACGTACATTTTATAAAAAGTACCTTTTATAAAACGTGCATTTTACAAAAAGTACCTTTGACAAGACGTACATTTCATAAAAATTACCTTCTATAAAAAAGTAACTTTTATAAAATGTACCTTTCGAAAAGAGTACCTCACATAAAAAGTAGCCTTTAAACAAGTACTTTTTATAAAAAAGTACTTTTTATAAAAAAGTACTTTTTATAAAAAAGTAAAACTTATCAAAAGTACCTTATATATAAAGTACCTTTTATAAAAGGTAAATTTTATAGAAAGTACGTCTTATAGAAAGTACCATTTACAAAAAGTACCTTTTATAAAACTGACATTTTATAAAAAGTATCTTTTATAAAACTGACATTTTATAAAAAGTACCTTTTATAAAACTTAAATTTTATAAAAAGTACCTTTTATAAAACTTAAATTTTATAAAAAGTACCTTTTATAAAACTTAAATTTTATGAAAAGTACCTTTTATAAAAAGTTTCTTTTATTAAAAATTACCTTTAAATAAGCACCTTTTAAAAAAGTACGTTTTATGAAAGGTACCTTTCATAAAAAGTGCCATTGATGAAAAGTACCTTCTATAAAAAGTATTTTTTTTATAAAAAGTACCTTTTATAAAAAGTTCCTTTTTTAAAAAAGTACTTCTTATAAAAACTAGCTTTTTTAAAATCACCTTATATTAAAAGTATTTTTTGTAAAAATAAAACAAATAAAAATTTTACTTTTTACGAAATGTACCTTTTTTTAAAAAATGTTCTTTTTAAGAAGCAACTTTTTGTAAAAAGTTCCTTTTAAAAAAGTTTTTTTTTTTATAAAATGTTTCTTCATGTTTTTGACTTTTTGCTTATTTTTTTTTTGTCTTTAATTTTCAATTTAATTCTATGCTTTTATAGCTTTCATTAAATTTTTTTCAGACTTTCTTTAAACTTTTTTGTTTGTTTTCTAATCAATTTTTAAAGCTACATCTGCAGTGTGTATATTCTATGAGCAGTTAATTTTAAAAGTGAAGTAAGTTCATTTATGCACATTGTTTGCAAATGAATTATTAATATTTTTCAGAAAAATATTCGCTCTCAAAATTAAAGGCTCATATATTACTTAGAGTTTATTTTTATGCAAATTGCTTTTAGTATTTAAGATGCACCAATAATAACAAATATAAAATATATTGTTTGTTTATTATAATTTTCCACTTTTTTCTTCTTTCCCCTCTCTTTCCCCCACAACACTGTTTTTCTTCACTTCATTTTATTTTCATTTCAACACCACTAACCAACTGAATTGCAACGAATATGTGTTTTCTGAATCACCTTTTAAATTAAATTAAATGCTGGAAAATATTTGGTAAAATTCTTTGCATCATATGTATTATACACCCGAAAATACGAATGCACGTTTAAAATAATTTTGAATTCTATTTTTTATTATGTTCAAAAATTCTTAATACATATATAAAAAAAAAATCTGAAAAATATTTAAATATAAAACTAAAAATCAATATTAAATTATTGAGCAACAAAATTGTATTTATAAATTAATTTTATACACATTTTTTACACAATCATAAAAATACACCACAACATTTATACTCAACCAAACAATATTTAACTGTGCATTTTAACACTCACAATTCAACATTTGTTTGCTACAATAATAACAATAACAACAACAACAACGACAACTACTACTACTATTTTTGTTACAACAATAACAATAATAACAATATTAAATAGGAAGGTATTGAAGTAAGTACCTCATTTAAACCCCAACAACAAAAACAATTTTTAAAATGAGAATTAAAAATAAACTAACATTTACATAAAATTGTGTTTCCGCTTCCGTTTGAATTACATTCACGTTTCCTTTTCGTTTTGTGTTAATTGTTGAAAACTTAACAAAATAGTTTCGATTTAATTTAAATACATATAATACGTTTACACTGGATTTTGTTTGCAGTAGTTTCAGCTTAAAGTTTAGTTTTTAGTTTAAAAAAGAAATTAAGCAAAAACTTTTGCGCATATTAATTAAATTTTATACATTTTTAGTTTTACTGCCAGAAGCCTTATTTTCCAAACAACTTTTTGTTGAAAGCATGTGCACTTATTTTTTTATAGAACTTTAGTTTATATTTACATTTTAGGCTTCTTGTTACTGGTTGCTGAAATTTTATGGTTCAGTTGATTTGAAATTATATATAATTTATATTTTCAATACAAAAATCTATATAAAGTATTTTTCATTTAAAGTATGAGCAATTTCTAATTTTTATCAAGATAATATTACTCATACGTAACGAAAATTTCTAGTGGAAGATACACACACACTTTGCTACTGTTGCACACTGAGACTTTTTGCACATTTAGGTGGCCAAAAGTAAATATATAAAAGTTCCTTGATTTTGAAAGAAAACGTCCGTACGTCCGTCTGTCTGCCACCGGCTGTTTTCTCGAAAACCCTAAGATCTACGGACATAAAATTTTCACTGAATATGTAGAACTTTGGCAACTTCAACAACAAATATCTGCTCCACAACGAGAGTTATTAATTTTGTCCACAAAAAAAAGGGAAAAGTCATACTGTGCGTGGCTTTAGCAAGTTGATAGTTTTGTGCACAAAATATACTATACACTGTATGCAACATCTTTACAACTTGTTAAAAAGTCAAAGTGTACATATTGTACTAACTGTCGAAAAGTGAAGTGGCTTGCACAAATGTTTGATTTTCATTTCTTAAAAAAAAAAATAGAGACACAGCAATTTTTTTTAAATATAAAAGTCAGTCAAAAAATATTTGGACATTTCTTATATTTAGATTCATGTTTCTCTTCTTGAGAGAGAGAAAACAAGAGAACTAAATTTTTTTTGGAACATTTTTAGCTGGAATTTTTATAATTTTAATATTTGTGGGAACAAAAATTAACTATAAAATTGCAAACAGAATATAAATATAAATAGTTGAAACAGTTAAAAATTAAAGGGCGTTCCAAAGCGAGCAACGAAACATGTTAAAATCCCATATAGACACTTGAAATTTTTAAAATTAGTGTATTTTTGTACAACCTACAACAATTAACACTCAAATTTAAAAGAGCTAAATTAAAGGGTATTCTATCAGTTATTGTTATTTTGACTATGTAATTTTGACAACTTGCTGTATCTTGGAAACTGAAAGAGGCAAACTCTTGAAATTTACATTAAGGCTGAAACTAAAAATACCAAAACAATAAAATTGTCAAAACTAAAAAAATCGACAATATAAAAAAGCGCCTAGAAAAAAATATCACCAAAAATAAAATAAATCACTTAAATGCAAAACAAATCACCAAAAGTAAACAGGTCTCCAAAAAAACTAAAAAAAAAATTGCCAAAAACCGAAAAAATCGCCAATATGTATAAAAATAGCCAAAACGAAAAAAGCACCTAAACTAAAAAATCGCCAAAATAAAAAAGCGCTTAGAAAAAAATATGACCAAAAATAAAATAAATCACTTTAAAAAAATTGCCAAAGGCAAAGAGGTCTCCAAAAAAAAAAATCACCAAAAGCCGAAAAAATCGCCAAATGGAAAAAATCGCCAAAACGAAAAAAGCACTAGAACTAAAAAAATCGCTGAAACTAAAAAACAACGGGAAAATTTACCGAAAACAAGAAAAATCACTAAAAGGTACAAAATGCTATGGCTAAAAAAAACAAAAACCCGACACAAATCACCAAAATAAAAAAGCGCTTATATAAAAAAATGTCATCAAAAATGTTATAAATCGCTCAAATGGGAAAAAAATACCAAAATTAAAAAGGTAGCCAAAAAAATCGGCAAAAACCGGAAGTAACGTCAGAAGGAAAAAAATCGCCAAAGCAAAAAACAAAATGAAAAAACTAAAAAAAATCGCTGAAACTAAAAACTAAAAACAACGGGAAAAATTTGCCGGAAGCAAATAAAAAAGCGCCAAAACGAAAAAAGCACCAAAATTAAAAAAAAATCGCTAAAATTTAAAAAAATTCCCAAAAACCTAAGAAATCGTCAAAATGAAAAAATGCGCTAAGGCGAAAAAATGTAAAAAAAAGTTATTGTTTAAATGTCTACATCAGGTAAGATTTTCTCTATTTTTCTGAAATCGATAATTTTTTTTTTCGATAGATTAGATGTTCTTCTATCGCAATATATAAATAGAAAAAACTCGTTCCAAAAAAATAATTAGTTAGGGCCTTTCTATATTGAGGTAACGACGATAAATAGGCTTAAGTTCGTATAGTACTACATCTTCGAGATAAAGTCGCACTTTACTGAATTCATTTTTAATTTATAATTTATTTATTTAGCAATTTAAAATATATGTCTAACGGCAAGAAAACGGCGAGTTGCAATCATTTGCGAGCGTTATGCTGTCACCCCCTTTGATTTGATTTTCTGAAAAAAAAAAAAAATATTTAAATAAATGAATTGCATTGCGAAAAAACTATCAGCAAAAAAATGTTTGCCCAGAAGAAATTTAGTTTGGCAACAACGGGCAAATGCAGCTTAATTGTATAAGTCACGTCGCCAAAGTTATATCTGTGCTTAAAAGCGATAATAACATAAGTCTATTTAAGATAGAATTTTACAAACGAACCTCATTATTTATTATTTAAACCAAGTCTTACAAAAAGTCCAATTAAATTTATAATACGGGCTAAATTTTACCAAAAACTACATTTTCCTTAAATCTTCAGCGAATTCAATTGAACGATAATCCGTACTTTATGACAATATTATTTTAATTTTGCCAATTTTAATTTTATTTTAAAAAACGTTCATACTTTAAAAGCGGGTTTACTCGCAACTATTCATTCTGTTTTAAGCTGTTATTGCTTGTGACCCTGGATATTTATATGAAAATTAAATTTTGAAAACTTGTTGTTATTTTTCTTAAAAATTCTAAAAATTATGAAAGGCCAGGAAAAGCCTAAATTAATTTGCTTTTCTACCGTGTAAGCTTTGTATGAAAAATAAAAACAACATTTTTAAAATTCTATTTTTGTTTGCATAAAAATATCTCTTGGCCGGCTGGCGTGATTAAGACAATTACAGTCTTAATATTTTTAAGTGGCTGATGCTATCAAGAGCAGAGTATATTTTGAAACTAAATTTAAAAGCAGAACACAACCAAAAAATCGCATGCAATCTTTCGTATTTCTTCTTAATTTATTTTCATTTTCTTTTAAATTCAATTATTCAACTGAAATTTAAAGAAAAACTACCAAAATAAATTTAACTTTATGCCTTAAAAGCTACAAGCTGCCACTGCTAAAGCAACAAGCAATTAAATTTCTATTAAAAAAGCATTTCTGGCCATAATATACTTTCTTAAGCACCAGTTGAAACGAATGCATTTGTACACGCACAGCAACCGTGAGTGTCTTATATAACTTTATTATTTCTTTTTTTTTATGGAAAGTCATGCGTTTTGAGCTTGAAAAGCTATTAAGACATTAAATTACTCTGTGTGTGGTAGCATTGAAACACATAAGCACACAGCAAAAAAAATATACCACAACATTTATTAGAAAATTAAAGTAAGATACAGAATACAGACAGCCTGCAAGGAAATGTTGCACGTATTTCAATAGTTGGTATACCAGAAATGCGCTTTTTAAATGACTTGCACAAAAATATAAACACAAATAAAAATAATAAGTTAACTTAAAAACTAAAATCACAAATAAAAGCAAAAACAAATGCTCAAGAATGCTTGAAAAATATTTATGGCGAAATATAATGAGAGATGAAGTCAATTAAAGCGGGCGAAATGATTAAAGGACAATAAGGATTAAGACACAAAATATAAGTTTCAATAAACCTAGAGTTTTTAATTTAATTAAAGATCCATCAGGTGTCGCAGTGCCGGTCTTTGGACCATATCTTCCTCTGTTCTATTCTAAACTCTAAAGTTGCTAAAAAAAAAATAATAATCACCCCATTCATTGCGTTAAATAAAAAAAGTAAATGCACTCTCATAATGAAATCTATAAAACATTTTTGTAGGAAATTTTATCCATTTTGTGGCCATAATTAATTACAGCCAAGCTGCTGGTCTAATTGAAGTGAAGCCTCTCTCTTTAAAGCCTTTAAAGTTTTCATCACTTAATTTCACGAAGAAAAAAATTTGTCATTCACGCTCACGTCGTAAAATTAGTCACACGTGATAATGCGTGAGCGTGACTGAAAAAAATAATATTTCTTTTTGATTTCAATATATAAGTAATAACAAAGAGAACAACTCAACTGGCAGGTCTGATTGAAGTAATTTATTTGTAAACAAGGGAGAAAAGGGAGACTTCCGAACGTACTCAAATTTTTTATCACTCACGCTTACGTCCAGTCACACGTGTCAACTTTTGACTAAAATTAGTCACACTTTAATATAAAAATAATAACAAAGAAAAAAACTCAACCGAAGGTCTGATTGAAGTGATTCTTTAGAGTCAAGTTTCGCAAGGAGGTTTCGTCCTTAAAGTTTGTAACACTTAATCTTACGAAGAAATATTTTTTTTATCACTCACGCTCACGTACTCTCGGCGTGACAAATTTTAGTTAAAAGTTGTCACGCGTGAGAGGACGTGAGGTAAAAAATTTCTGTCACGCTCACGCAATCTCAAGCGTAACTTAAAAAATTAATTTTTTTTAGCTTGTATATACATAAATATAATAATAGAGAAATTAACTCTTTTTAAAATTGTTCGATAATTTTGATTTACTGTCTCGTTATCAATTGTTTTATGTGTGCTTTCAAATAATGTTTGACTGTAGTAAATGCTGTTACAACACTCACGCGCGAGAGTGCGTGTGCGTGTGCGTGACTGAAAAAAAAACAATTTTTTTTAGCTTTAATATAAAAGTAATATCAATTAAAATAACCCAACTGCAGGTCTGATTGAAGTGATTTTTTTGGAATCAAGTTTCGAAGGGAGAATTTCTGAACGTCCTCAAAGTTTGCATCACTTAATCTCACGAAGAAATAATTTTTTTATCACTCACGTTCACTTTCTCTCACGCGTGACTAATTTCAGTTAAAAGTTGCCACGCGTGAGAGGAAGTGAGCTAAAAAAAATTCTTTCACGTTCACACATTCTCACGCGTGAGTGTAGTAAATGCTTTTATAACAAAAATTTATGGTTTTTGAAATTTAAAAAAAAAATTAAATAACGTCGATTTAATTATCAAAATTCGTCAAAAATAGTCACGCTTGAAAGAACGTGATGGGGAGTGACAACAAATTTTTTCTTCGTGAGACTAAGTGATAAAAACTTTGAGAATGTTAAGAATGCTGTTAGGAATGCTTCTGAAATTTCATACCAAAAAAATCATTTCAATCGGTCCTGCACTGCAGTTTGGCTTTATGGCCTAAAATGGGTGAATTTTCATATAGAAATTGCCCGAAAAATTTATTTAAGTAATTGAATAAACTTTTGCCCAAAGAATTGAATGAATTTTATTCAAAAACTTTTGCTCAACTAATCGAATAAATTTTTGGCGAATCAGCAAATAATTTTTAGTCTATAAAAACCCTAGGCTATAATCGAATATTAGTGGGGAACTAACTATACTATAAAATTAACTTATAAGCTAAAACTTCATAAAACTTTTTTATCAATCTATACCCTTCGGGTTTTCCCTATCTCACGCTCCAAATTTCGCTTGCCACATTTTATAATGTTGGTTAAACAACATTTAATGCATCATTTATTGATACGTTATTTTAATAAAACATTATATTCATACGAAAAAGAAAATGATGTCTTTAATATTAAAAGAAGATAAATAATTCATTTTCCTTTTATGACTTAAACTACATATAACCCCTAAAAGCAGGCAACAAGGCTTTTACGCATAGAGACTACATACATACACACGTACTCACTCACAGTAGTGTGTGTGTGTGTGTGTGTGTGTGTGTGTGTATGTGTTTGTTTTAAATGTATAAGAAAATAGTCACACACATATAAAAGTGCTTACACATAATAAATGAGATAATATATTACCTTGCATTGAAATAAAAGGATATTATTGACATTATTTTATTTTCTTCTTTTTCTTAACAGCTGCCAAAGTTTTGTATACAAATTTGTGCTTATTTATTGTCACTGTGTTTGCCGAAAGTTCAAGGTTGAGTTTTTGAAACCATACAATAGTAATTTAAAGTATCAAAATATGTGTAAAGATATAAACAAATTAATAATTTATGCTTAGAGAAAGTTTTCTTAACACAAAAGTAAATTTTATACCATTTCAACGGAAATGTTATTTACATAAAAATAGAAAATGAAAATATGATAAACAAAAAAAAAAAAAAATATAAATACGTCGCTTAGCTAGTTTTATATTTTAAAAGATTTAATACAAATAAATTCAGTAAAGAATGACATTGATTCGCACACGAATCCGTACGGACACTATATATGGAATACTGTACGAATTTTAGCCTATATAATTCAATATTTTACCTGCATTTGCATACAGTAACTTTTATTACGATATTCGTATCACTATAATAAATATAACGAACATTTATCGACTTTTCTATCCATTAACATATTATAACGATATTCGCATTCAGTTGAACAAATAAAAAAATTAATTTAAAAAAAAATCAAATTCGCTAAAGAGAAACTACAGAATCACATTATCGTTATGTTAAACGAATAGATATATCGATAAATATTACGGTTTTCAGTTCGCAAAAAGTTACTGAATCCAGCTACTGAAGTAAAAATTTAAAAAGAAACTTTGGCCTTTTTTTAGTTTCAGCGCTTTTTTAGTTTCAGTGATTTTTTAAGAACTGGCGGTTTTTTCGATTCTTGGGTTTTTGGCGATTTTTTTGTTGTTTTTTTTTGGTGATTTTTTCATTTGAGCGATTTATGATTTATTAGGGTTCCGTACACCAAAGGTGAAAAGGAACCCTATTGTTTTCGCTACGCTGTCCGTCTGTCCGTCACACGGTATTTTCTCAGGAGCCGTACGAGCTACGGACCTAAAATTTGGACACAGTATGTAGAACCTTGGCCGCTACAGCAGCAAATACATGAGAGTTAAAAATTAAAGGGTGTTCCAAAACGAGCAACGAAAAATGTTAAAATCCCATGTAATATACATACAATTTTATGAACATATGTATATTGAAACTTGAAATTTGTAAAATTAGTGTATTTTTATACAGACTACAACGATTAACACTAAAATTTAAAAAAAATTAAAATTAGAGGGTGGTCCATCAGTTAATGCAATTTTGACTATGTAATTTTGACAATTTGCTATATCTTGGAAACCGTAATAGGCAAACACTTGAAATTTTCAAAAACGGCAAAACTAAAAAAACCAAAAATTATAAAATCGCCAAACCAAAAAAAAAAAAATCGCTAAAAATTAAAAAAAAATCGCCAAAACGAAAAAAATTACCAAAATTAAAAAAAATTTCTAACACTAAGATAAATCGTCAAATTCGAAAAAATCGCCAAAATGAAAAAAAACGCCAAAATGAAAAAAACGCCAAAAATCTAAAAAAATCGCCAAAACGCGAAAATGTCGCCAAAACTAAAAAAAATTTTTAAATAAAAAAAATCGCAAAAATGAAAAAATCGCCAAAAATAAAAAAAATCGCAAAAATGAAAAAAATCGCCAAAAATAAAAAAATCGCCAAAACAAGAAAATAAAGTGTCAAAACTAAAAAAGGAGCCAAAACTTAAAAAAATCGCCAAAACCGAAAAAACGCAAAAACTGCCAAAACAAAAAAACCGAAAAGACCCCAAAAACGAAAAAAATGCCAAAAATTAATATTATATAGGATGAAGTTTGTATTATATTACATTTCTAGTGTTCGTACGGAACCCTTCGTGCGCGAGTCAGAGTCGCACTTTACTGAATTTATTTTATTTAAGGTGACAGTTTTTATATAAGCGCTTTTTATTTTGGGGATTTGTTTTTGATGTAGACTTAAAAAAAATAAGTATCCTGTACATTTTTTTTCGGTTTTGACGATGTATTTTCGATTTAGGGTTTTTTTTTAATATTGGCGTTTTTTTCGTTTTGGCGCTTTTTTATTTTTTTGCGGCGCTTTGGCCGGTTGGTTTTTTGTTGAAGTGATTGTTGTAGTTTTAGGGATTTTTTAAGTTTTCGTGATTATTTTCATTTTAGCGGTTTTCTTGAGATTTTGGCGGTTTTTTTTTAGTTTTTTTACGCCCTCTTTACTTTAAGAAATTTTTTAATTTGAGCGATTTATTTTATTTTTGGTGTTTTTTAAGCGCTTTTTATTTTGACGATAAAATTTGTTTGCGGGTTTCGCCGATTTATTATCGTTTTAGCGTTTTTAGTTTCAATTTTTTCGATTTTTTCGTTTCGAAAATTTTTCGGTTTTATTTTAGTTTAACCGATTTTTTTGTTTTGGCGATTTTTTCTCCCCTTTTTCGACTGTTTTTTTTTTTGTTTTGTCGTTTATTTTTTGTTTTGAGGATTTTCTTAGGTTTTTTTAGGCTTATGGCGACCTATTTACTTTTGGTGATTTTTTTTTCGCATTCAAGCGATTTTTTATTATATTTTTTATTTAAGTGCTTTTGCATTTTGGCAATTTTTTTGATGTAGACACTTCTTAAAAAATTTTAAATCGGTTTTTGGCAATTTTTTTTTGGTTTTGACGATTTATTTTCGTTATAGCGATTTTTTTTATTTTGGTGCTTTTTTTGTTTTGGCAATTTTTCGCCTTTTTTAGTTTAACCGATTTTTTTTAGTTTTGGGAATTTTTTCGTTTGACAATTTTTTCTTGCTTTGGCGATTTTTTTATTTTTTTTAGACTTTTTTAGTTTTTTTAGCGACTTTTTTAATTTTGGTGATTTTATTTGCATTTGAGCGTTTTTTTTTATTTTTGGTAACATTTTTTTATTTAAGTTAAATTGAGAAATTAAAGATTTTGCCTCTTACGGCCTTTAATTATGATTTTTTAAATTTTAGTGTTAATTGTTTGAGTGTATATGTATGTATATATAATTTGTCTGTATATAACATTTGAATTTCAACATTTTCGTTGCTCGCTTTGGAACACCCTTTAGTTCTTAACTGGCATATATTTATTTTTTTAGCGACCAAAGTTCAATATATTCTGTGAAAACTTCAGCTCTTATGGTCCTCGAGAAAACAGCCTGTGACAGACAGACAAACAGACGGACATTTCTGCGAAAACAATAATGTTCCTTTTTCCCTTTGGTGTATGGAACCCTACAAAAATTTAATGAAAATCTGTTTTCATCAGCTAAAAGTTTTTGTTTAATATTGAACATATTTTTATGATTTATTAGAAACTTATTGAAAAATTTGCTGTGTCTTCTTCTTATATTTCATTTAATTTAATTTTATTATTTAATTTTTTAAAATAACTTTCTGTTTTTTTTTTTGGTGCTACATGTCACTAAAAAAAAGTTTTTTTTATTAGTTTCCTTCTTTGTAATTTAATAATTTTAATTGTTGTTTTACTTTATTTACATTCTTTGTAAGCAAAAAAAAAAAATAAAAAATAAATGACAATTAAATATATTTTCGGCATATCTTCTCTCTTTTTATTTTTCTTTTACGCTTGACACGACTAGGGTGCAGCCCGATTGACGAAGGATGATATTGAAAAAGTTTTCGCACTTTATGACAGAGTAAGTATTTTTTTCTTTCATCTTTTGCTTAAAATTTTTTTTAATAAGTTTGACAAAGTTAACAAGAGTTGGAAAATTGATGGCTAAAAGTCAAACTCATTATTAAACAGAAAAAAGTATTATTTTTTTAGGGTTAGGGAAAAAGTTTATAACACATTCTGGCCTGTCTAAATGTCAGGATGACAATACACATATCACATAGCGCAACGTTGGGAAAATTTTTAAATTAATGGATTATTAACATTAACTGAACAAACTAAAAAACTTAATACATATAACGCTCATTTACTTCAACAACGTCATAACTCCAAAAAAACTAGTTTGTTATAAAAAAAAATTGAAGTTTTTAATTTAAATGGAAAAAGAAAATTTTACGGCCTTGCCCACATTGTTGACGGAAAATCTTCGATTGACAACTTGTATTGAAATGAACAATAGAATACGAGTAAGAAAATTTTTTTGTTTTAAATTTTAGTAACCGATCGAATGTTTTCTGTAGACATGGTTGGACAATCTGTTCTTATACATTTCACCATTCCGTGAGTAAATTTCACAATATTAATATAAGACACACAAAGAATATATATTCTGGGTCCTTATAAATAGGGAAGACGAATACGCCATGTCCGTCTGTCTGTACGTGAAATCGGTTTTCCAAAGATCCCAGATAAGCTAAAGACTTCGGTCTTAAATTAGTTTGTCAGAAATGGTTCGAAATAGATTGGTATTGAAAATTAGCAAAATCTAAAAGAACCGTCTTTCGGACGTCTTTCAGAGCTGAAAAATTAATTTTTTTTTTTTTGCATATAAAAGTAATTAGTTAAGACTAATTTTGAGTTTTTTGCTAATTTAACCTATTATATATTTCATTTAGAATTAAAATCGAATTAAAAAGCAAAATAAATAAAAAATTTGATTCCATGATTGGAAAATCGACACTTTTTTGGTATATAGCAGTAACCTAGTAAAATAATTTTTTTTATTTTAACATTTATTAACGTACCAATAAGTCAGTAAAATGTTTTTTTTTATTAAAAATAGATTGAAATTGTTTATTGAGGGGTTTAGCTGGATCCTATGCGCATTTCGCTGTTGCTAATGCAGATCATCAGGGAACCTTTGCCCAAAAACTTTCTTAGAACAACTAGAGTTATTATGTTATAAACTTTTATTTAAACAAAATTAAAACAAGAACTCAATAATTCAACATGTTTTTTATTTTCTTACTTTACTATGGCTACATTGGTTGACTTTTTTCAGCTCGAGTTGTAGTTGTAAGAAGTATGTAAAGAAAATATATGTAAATAACAACAACAGCTATTCAAGAATAGAGTGTTGCCATACAAGAATTTTTGACTACTTTTTATGAGAATTGTTGCAATTTAAGTTAAACATTTTTTAACGTAGTAATAAACCCAAATTATTATTTTACTTATTCAGTAAAATATTTTTGAAATTCTTATTATATAAACGAAAATTTTATTAAACTTAAGGCTCCTTAAGCATTGTCATATCGTATTTTACTTTTTGTGCGTTACATAGGGAATAAATTATGTTAATGTTAAATGATAAATATTAGATAAACGAAATTCATAAAAATAAAATATAAATTTTCTTAAAAAGTTAATTGTTAATTGTTTTTTATATAAAAAAAGTGGACCTTAAGCTTATTGAAAAAAAGAGAAACAAAATATTTAAAAAAGTCGAAAAATTAGCCTGTTACCTATGATAGGCTGACTTCCCAAATGTATCAATAGCAGGTTTATATACATTTCGTATATTTATATTGTGTATAGATACAAAGTTGCGAAACAATATGACCGTGAGCATTAACTTTGCAACTTTGTACTGCGGCGTTTTAAAACACTATACTTTGTTCGAAGACAAAACAATTAACGTTTTGCAAGTCAGCCACACGAGCATGTAAAAGCAAAAACTTAAAGCTAAACTAGCGTTTGTAAAAAAATCTATATTCCTTTTAGTTTTAACTTTCAAAGAAGCGTATGTAAAAAAATATACAAATATTCCTTTTAGAATTAACTTTCAATGAAAATTAAACTTTTGAGGTAAATGTTAGGAACCCAAAAGATTAGAAATTTATTTTCGTTTTGTTTGCATTAATTACAGGACAACAGCGGCTCTATAGAAAATGAAGAACTTAAAGGATTCCTAAAGGATTTGTTGGAGTTGGTGAAAAAGGTAAATGTAATTTAAAAAAATAACTTTTGTCCTACAAAATTACTCCTTATTTATAAAAAAAATCGTTTGAGTATCGGCGACAGATAATAACGGCAATTTTGCATCGAAAATGTGTTAGTGTTACCCTAGTCCTGCATTATCATTTAAATACTAGATTACGGTTTTTATCAGCCCAGGTGTGAACACCAACTACCTGGGTGTTTTCGCCTTTTCCCATTAATCCCATTTCGAATTAAAATTTCCTAGGAAAAAAATTCTTGGAAAAATGTAGAAAATGTAAATATTAGGGAGAGACAGTGTTGTCAGATTTATTATCAGCTTCCTCGCCAAGTGACATAGAGAAGCTAGCCAAATGTCGCCAATATAATAAAACATTAAATTTTAGCTACAAAGAATATTTTTATTTTTTAATTACATTGCAAATATTGTTAAATTTGAAATTCCGTAGGTAACGTCTGTCGTAAAACAAAGAAAAATTAAGAAAAGTGTTTACATTAACATGTTATTACTGGTGTATAAAAAATACTTGAAAATAACTTATTCCAAAAGATCAATCTAAATAGGATAAATTGAACTTAAACACCCAGATTAAAATTATATTATTTAGACCTTCTGATAAAACTGAATTTACGTTTACTTAAATATGTATTTAAGTACACATATCATATCCTTGAAGTGGTAAGTACCATCGTACTTACCATGGTAGCCATCGCCGTAATCACACACTTTAGGCGAGAACTTGTGCAGGCTTTGTGGTGCTTCATTATCAAATGTTGGTTCCAATTTATAAAAGGAAATTTTTCCCACTTTCATAAACACCAAATGAGATTTTGTAGTCCATTATTTTTTTTAATTTCTTGAATTTTAGACAATTTTGTTTGAGATAAAGATCTACAACATTTAGAATTTTTTGCACGAAATATTTTATGTTGTAGAAAAAATTTCAAGTAAATCGCCAATCGCCATTGTCGGCTTTTGAAGAATATTTTTGTTTTGTAAAGGTTCTCTAAAACAGATTTAAAGTAGAAAGAACGAAAATTTTACATTGAAAATGAACCGTGTTACCCTAGTAAAGAATTTTAAACTGAAAATTAACCGTATGAGCCGAGTACCGTATTGCCATTTCAGTACAATATTTTAGTTTTTAAGTTTTTAGGTACCCCAAATTTTTTTTATTTGATGAAGGATCTATAAAACAAATTTTTTATGAGACGAACGAAAATTTAACATTGAAAATGAACCGTGTTACCCTAGTACCGTATTATCATTCCAATATAACATAAATAATAGTTTTAGGATGAATATTTTTGTTTTATAAAGGGTCTCTAAAACAAATTTTATATAGAAAAAACTAATATTTTAGATTGACAATGAACCGTGTTATCCAATCCAGTATAAAATACATAATAGGTTTAAGACGAATATTTCTGTTTTATATGGAAAGGACGAAAGATTTACATTGAAAATCAATTGTGTTACCCTAGTACCGTATTATCATTTCAATATAAAATTTTCGGTTTAAGATGAATATTTCTTATAAAACTGATTTTATGTGGGAAGGACGAAAATTTTACATTGAAAGTGCACTGTGTTACCTTAGAACCGTATTATCACTTTTATATTAAACTGTAGGTTTAAGACCATACTCAAACGGGAATAGGCCCGAATAATTCTATTTAATAAAAGTTTGATATAGCAAATTTTATATAAAAATCTATGTCACAAATTTTTTATAAAGAAAAAATATTTTTTTATGAATAAGTGGCTTTAATAATGCAAAATATTTTATTTTTATTTATGTTATTAACATTTATCTATGACTTTAAAGGACGATTATGACGCTTCCGACTTAAAAGCATTTGAGGAAACAATTTTACGTGGCGTCGGCTATGACAAAGATGGCAAAATCTCACGCAAAGAATTGACCATGATATTGTTGACTTTAGCCAAAATGCCACCAGAGGATGATCAGTAAATTTCTGTTATTCAAAAAATAACAAAAAAAAAACTCTTTGGGAAATATTTAAATATGAAAACATTTTTTTTAAAGCAAAATGTTTGCAGCATTAAGCAAAATACTTTATTTATAAATTTAATACACAAAAAACTAAAATTAATATAAAATTTTAGCTAAGAATTATATACAAAAATTCTATAAATTTATTAAGAATAATTAATAGTAATAATATGTGTAAAAGGAGAAAATATTTTTTTTTCAACCTAACAAAAAAAAAAAAAAAATATGAGGACAACAATATTGGCACATATTCATGGACAAAATAAAGTATACTTTAAGAGTTTACAAGCAGTATTCTGTATAATAATACTGGTTTTAAAATTTTTTAAGTACATTTTGTTATGTCTATGAATATGGGCCATTGATATTTAAAAAAAATAGACATTTCAATGAGAATTTAAAGCATACTTGCTAGGCTGAAAAATTAATTGAATAATTAAGTTTAAGGCTTTATGTGCATAAGTTTTTAATATACAGAAGTTTAAGAGCTAATTTCATCCATTATATTTAAATATCAATTCACATTGAATTAAAAAATAAAATAAAATGTGTGGAAACCAACTTTTAAATTAAAATTGATATTTAAATATAATTCGAGATTTTGGCTTTAAATAATACAATAATAATAATAATTTGCCAAAATTGAACATAATTAAAATTGTTTATATAAAATAAAATACTTATGTATAAAATTTATAAACTTTTTGTTTAGCAAAACGTCCCTTTTAATATAGCAGTCATGCTTTATTTCACAATTTCATAGAAATATTAACTGCCTTATTCATAGAAAATTTTTCAGGTTTATTAAGCCATATTTCTATGGGAAATTTTTCAAATAAACCTGTAATAAACCTTAAATATTTTTTATAAATTAGACCGTAAGCCTTTAAGCCTTGCAAGCTTATTGAAATGTTTATTTTTATATTACATGTATTGGAAAAATTTTAACGGCCTGTACCACAATGTTGACATTGAAAACAAATAAAATTAGTATTTCTTATTTAATAGTTTTTTTTCGACACAAGTAGTCGACTGGACGTTTTTTATCGACACCGTGAGTTGGGCCGTAAATTTTTTCACCCAAATAAATTAGGCAAAACGCCATTTTATTGAAACTAATAAAAAGTCATCAACGATTTTATTATATTTTAAGAGCATTTTAATTTTTTTACTTGTGAATTTATTTTATTTAAATAATTTATTTTTTATATAAAAGAAACATTACGATAAATTTAAATAAACACAATAATGAAATAATAAAACATAAAAGGCAGTATTATATAACAAAAGCTCATTAGGAGATTTTAAGTGTAAATGCCACAGCATACTTCAAGGAGCATTTGCAAAATAATTACTAAAGCATGCTTTTGGAAAAAAAATAATGCAAAAAGGTAGTTTACATTTAAAATATTATAATCTGAAGCCTATTTGCAGATATAAAATCTTCAGAAGCAGTTTTGTTAATTTTTTTAACAAATTTTCCAACCCTGAAATTTGTACGTATAAGTTTGTTTTTAATATTTTCAAATATTTTTTTCCTTGTTAAACTAAACAAAAATTAAGTAATAGTTGTGATTTTTAATTTTTTTTTAATTTAGCTGTTGTGTGTGTTTCCTTAAAAATATTTAATATTATAAAAATGTTATAAAACTGTATAAATAATATATAAATGTATTTTATAATTAAGTTAATTAAAAAAAAAGAATTTTTCTCCTGTCCAAGAATTTATATTTTCAAGCAAGCCTAAAATCATGCTACACTTAATTGACTTTAAAAGCAAATTCATCTTTAAAACTTAATAAATAAAATAAATAAATTTTAAGGCCAATTAAAATTTTAAACTTAAAACAGAAATCAATTAATAGCCATAAACTAAATAATAACAACAAAAAAAAAAACACTGTTAAAATCAAAAGTAAATAAAATTTTTATAACAAGAAAACATTATAAAAAAAATCACAAACTTCATACCCGAAATTCCATAACATTTTCAGCTTTAAAACAGCTTTAAAAAACTCTTCCTAATCATATATATTTTATATTAAAAGAATATATAAAAGTAAAATGAATTCTTAAAATTATATAAAATTAATTGAGAAACAAAAATTCCGTAACATTTTCAACAGCTTTAACAACTCTTCCTCATCATATATATTTTATCTTAAAAGAATATTTTAAAAATAATATGAATTGAGAGAACGATACCTTAAACAAAGCAAACGAATAGAAAAAAAAAACAAAAACTAAGCTGTACTTTTCTTAATTGGAACAAAAAAAAACTAAAGTTATAACTTGTAAAAGAAATTTATAAATGTTACTCGGAGACAAAAGCAAAATTAAATTATATTAAAAAAAAACTAAATAAATTTTATTAAAATGTGAAATATAACATATTATATATTGGTGTTAAATATATGGAATATTAAGCCTTAAAATTGTTCTTTTAGAAACTAAAACAAGAAAGAATAAATTAATTTAACAAATATTCACTAAAAACACTTTAGCATAATTTTAGGGGCAGTACCAAAAAAATTTACAATTCTTAAAATAAATTTTAAATGTTTTAAAGAAACTGCAATTAAGGGAAATTATTGGCCACTTTGTTAAGATGCTTTTAAAATTATTTTAAATATCATTTCATACTAAAAAAAAATTTTAAAATTAGAAATCAACAACTTTTTAAATTTTTTATAGTGTAGTATACTTTTGGGAGAAATATCACTAACAAGAAAAATTTTTTTCCCTAAGGAAATTTTTAAAATATTGCTCTTACGAACATGCATTTAGGGAAATTTTTAAAATCTCTAAAAAAAAATTTAAACTTGGATATATACAAACTTTTTAATATTTTATTGCATACTTTTGGGGAGAAATTCAATTTATAAATTGAATCACCCTCTAAATAATGAGACATAATCCTGGAAAAATTGCCCAAGAAACTTGATAATTTTTTATATAAAACAAAAAAAAAATGTTTTCCTTCGCAGGAAAAAAAATTGCAACAAACACGTTTAATTAAAAAAAAAACAAAAAACCAATTAAAAATTAAATTGAATCCATTTAAATTTTGTTTAAAAATTTTAATTAATTAACTCAAAAATAAAATTAATTGAATCATTAAAATTTTGAATTGATTTTTGCTTTTTTCTTTCAATTAAACGTGTTTGTTGCAAAAGAAATTTTTTCTGTGTTCAAAAAATTCTGCTTTAAATTTTCTTTCAAACTTTAGAAACATTTTAAAATTTAAATGTATGTATACTTTTTTAGGAGAAAGTATATACATATTTTTAGTAAAATTATTTCTAAAATAAAACGCAAATATTTGCTTTAACAAAATGCCGGCAGCATTGCTCTACATAGAGACCCTTAAGCAAATTCGCAAAAGTATAGCATACTTTTAGCTGTCATTAAGCCTAAAACACACCAGACTGCTTCTTGTCTAGTGAATTTTTGCTAAATTAACTTACTTCTTGATCAAACTTATTAAATTTTATCTTTAAAACAAAAACAATTAATTACTTTATTAACTACATATAATTTATAAATTATTATAATAATAACAAAAACACCAATAAGAACTTATACAAACTTTTGTAACTTTAAACTCTAAGGTGCTATCGATTTCTAATTTCATTTAACTACTCCCTAATTCCCTTACCTCATCATTTTTGTTTTCTTCTTCTCAAGGTTTTTAAATGAAATACAAAATTATTAAATAAAAATTAAAATATTGCTAAAAAAAAGGAAAATTATTAAAATTTGTTGTTAGAACCTAAAATTATTCTATAATCATATCAAAGCTTTCAAAAAAAAAAACCTAATAAATTAATTTAACTAAAATTAAAACAAACAAAAAACTAAATTTAAATACTCTTACATAAACCAAAATGCTGAAGTATTAAATAAATTAAAAATAAGAATAAACAGAAAACTAAATAAAAACTTTGTTTTCTATTAAAGACTGCAGTGAAAGGAAAAGGTAAGTTTTGAAAAGAAATATTTTGACGTTTTAAATTTTTTTAAAATAATCTTCATTTAAGTTCGCAATTGCAAAATGAAATAAAAGTGAGAGGGACATTGTTTTAATTTAATTACTTTTATTTACTAAACACTGTTATTAAGGACTTTTAATTCACCTCTTTCCTTATGTACCGTGTGAAGTTATTCACCACGATGTTTAGATGTAAATATTAAAATCATATTTTTGGAATACTTTTAGGAGCAACAAAATTTAAAATTAATAATTCTGCCTTATTAACTTAAAAAATCAATTTTTTCAAGTTATGATTCTATTGCAGCAAATTCTCGACATGTCATCTATAAAATATATAATTTTAGTTCATTACTTGCTTCGAAAATATTCAGGCGTTCTGTATTCGACTAATAGAATAAATTTTATTCGCTACACTATTTAATGATCGAATGAATGATTTATTTTCGTTACTCATTCCAATTATCGAATTTTGCGGAAACACTTTATTTTTTTCGCAAAATCGAATAAACTTATTCGTCTATCAAAAATTTGAAATATATTAATTCGTTATTGATTCGCCTGATAAAACAATTTATTAATCATGATTCGAATGATTTTTATTCGTTGCTCATTCGAATAATTTCTTTAGTAGTTTAAATAATTTTTATTTTTTTCATAGCATAATAATTTTAATTAGATTTTTTATTCGAATAATTTTTATTCGTTATGTATTCAAATAGTTCTTTTGAATAAATGATTTATACTCGTTACTCATTCCAATTATCAGATATTGAGAATAAACTTTACTTTTTTGCGAAATTGAATAACTTTATTCGTTGATTCACCTAATAAAACAATTTATTAATCGTTATTTATACGAATAATTTTTATTTGTTCCGCAGCACAATAGTTTTAAGTCGTTTTCTTTATTCGCATAATTTTTATTCGTTATGCATTGCAATCATTTTATGTATGAGTAACAAATACCAATGATATAACATTTTTAATACTTATTCGAATAATTTTTATTCGTTACTGATTCCAATAACAAAATAACAATCGAATTATATTTATTCGTTACGCACTTGAATAAGAGAATAATTTTTAATCTTTGCCCTTTCGAAGGTGCATTCATAAGATTTTATATAGCATATCAAGTAAAATACATTTTTATTCGTTTCGAGTTCGAAAAATTTTTATATCATTACAACAACCATATGCTAGCAAATGCCAATGATATTTTTTTATACTTATTCGAATGATTTGTAGTCGTTACTCTAATCAATATCAGAATAACAACCATATTCTACCCCTTTTAACTATCGAATAATACTTATCCGTTACACATTTGAACAAGAAAAAAATTTTTATTCGCTACTCATTCGATAATATCATTCATAAAATTTTATAAAGCAAGTAATATTAATTTTTAATCAATTCGTATTCGAATAATTTTTATTCGTTATTTAATCGAATAATTTTTATTCGTTTCTTAGTCGAATAATTTTTATACGTTTCTTATTCGAAAAATCTTGTTCGTTACCTATTGAAAAACTTTTAGTTCATCGCTTATTCGAATAATTTTTATTCGTTACTTATTCGAATATTTTTTGCCCTTTGCTTTTAAGTTGCAGTATATTATTATTTAATTGGCATGATATATATTTCTTGACAGTTATTCGAATAAGTTTTATTCGTTATTCATTCCAATGTCAGAATAACAATATTCGTTACTTATTCGAATAGTTTATATCACTTTCGCATTCATAATAAGGTTACTAATAACAAATTATTCGCTACTTATTCGAATGATTTAGATCACTACTCATTCATAAAATTGTCTAAATCAAATTAATTTTTTTTTTATTCGTCACTCAATCGAATAATTTTTATTCCTTACCTATTCGTATATTTGTTTGTCCTTTACCTAATAAGCAGTATATTATTATTTCATTGGCAAGATATATTTTTTTTGGCTTTTATTCGAATAATTTTTATTCGTTACCCATTTCAATGTCAGAATAACAATATTCGTTGCTTATTCGAACAGTTTATATCATTCATATTATTCGAATAATTTATATCAGTCCCCACTCAAAAAATTGTCTAAATAAAATAAATTTTTATTCGTTACTTAATCGAATAATTTTTATTCGTTACTTATTCCAATGTCAGAATATTAATTTTTTTGCATTTTTGATTTTAATAATTCATATGTGTCACTTATCGGGATATAAATTTTTTTTTTCACTCATTCATAAAATTGTCTAAATAAAATGAATTTTTAGTGTTTTTATGGGAATTGTTACGATTTAAGTTTAAAACTTTTAAACGCACTAATAATCCCAAATTAATATTTTACTTATTAAGTAAAATATTTTTTTTATTAAAAATACATTGAAATTGATTATTGAGGGGTTTAGCTGGATCCTATGCGCATTTCACTGTTGCTAATGCAGATCATCAGGGAACCTTTACCCAAAGCTTCTTACAACAACTAGAGTTATTATATTATAAACTTTCATTTAAACAAATGAGAAGCTCAATAACAAATAACAAAGTTGAAACAAGAACTCAATAATCAACATGTTTTTTTATTTTCTTACTTTACTATTGCTACATTGGCTGACTTTTTTTCAGCTTCAAATTGTAGTCGTAAGAGTATGTAAAAGAAAATAAATGTAAATAAATAAATAATAAATGTTCCTTATTCGAATAATTTTCATTCGTTACCTATTTGAACACCAAGTGTTCTAGCAATCGCATAACGTTTATTTGTTAAGCATTTGAATAAGAGAAAAATTTGATGTGTTAATCATTCATAAGTATTTTTATAAAAGAAATTTTCAATCGTTAATTATTCGAATAATTTTAATCGTTTCTTATTCGATTAATTTTATTGCCATTTACTTAAGATTAAGTATATTTTTATTTTTTTGGCGTGGCAGCTTTTTTCTGACACTTATTCGAATAATTTTCATTCGTTACTCATTCTAATGGCAGAATAACAATTTTTATACGTTTTTAATTCGAATAATTTATATGTGTTGCTTATCAGGATATGTGTATTCAAACTGTTATTCGTTATTTATTCGAATAATTTTTATTCATTGCTTGTTCGAATAATTTTCATTCGATACTTATTGCAATAATTTGTGTTCCCATAATTTTTATTCGTTGCATATTCGAATAAAATTTGTAAGTTGCTTCTTTTAATATCAAAATCATTAGGTAAATTAAATTTTTAGGGTTCCGTACACCAAAGGTGAAAAGGAACCCTATTGTTTTCGCTACGCTGTCCGTTTGTCCGTCACACGGTATTTTCTCAGGAACCGTAAGAGCTACGGACCTGAAATTTGGACACAGTATGTAGAACCTTGGCCGCTACAACAACAAATACACGAGAATTAAAATTTAAAGGGTGTTCCAAAACGAGCAACGAAAAATGTTAAAATCCCATGTAAAATACATACAATTGTATGTACATATATACACTTGAAATTTTAAAAGTTATGGCGTTTTCTTTTCTGGAAAAAGTGTAACATTTTTTAACTTTTTATTCAAAAAAATACAATTTAGCGTTCGTTTAAAGAAAAAATCTAAGTTCGCAAGGGATGATACAATAATTCCTAATAAAATGTATATTTCAGAAAATCATTTTATTGCGAATTTTCATTGAAAAGTGTAACATTTTTTTTCCAGAAAAGAAAATGCCATTAGTGTATTTTTATACAGACTACAACAATTAACACTAAATTTAAAAAATTTAAATCAATGGGTGTTCCATCAGTTAATGCAATAATGACTTTGTAATTTTGACAACTTGCTGTATCTTGGAAACCGTAAGAGCAAAACTCTTGAAATTTTCAAAAACGGTAAAACTAAAAAAACCCAAAATTATAAAATCGCCAAACCAAAAAAAAAAAAAATCGCCAAAAATTAAAAAAAAATCGCCAAAACGAAAAAAATCGCCAAAATTAAAAAAAAATTCTAACACTAAAATAAATCGCCAAATTCGAAAAAATCGCCAAAATGAAAAAATCGCCAAAATGAAAAAAAACGCCAAAAATCGAAAAAAAAATCGCCAAAACACGAAAATGTCGCCAAAACTAAAAAAAATTTGAATAAAAAAAATCGCAAAAATGAAAAAAATCGCCAAAAATAAAAAAATCGCCAAAATGAAAAAACGCCAAAAACCGAAATAAACCGCCAAAACAAGAAAATAAAGTGTCAAAAGTAAAAAAATAGCCAAAACTTAAGAAAATCGTGAAAACCGAAAAAAGCAAAAACGCCAAAAAACCGTAAAGACCCCAAAAACGAAAAAAATGCCAAAACTATATATTATATAGGATGAAGTTTGTATTAAATTACATATCTAGTGTTCGTACGGAACCCTTCGTGCGCGAGTCAGAGTCGCACTTTACTGAATTTATTATTCATTACTCACTTGAATAATATCAGTTCATCATTCATTGAATTATACACAATGCATTTGTATAACAGTATATTATTTTCGTTAATTACTCGAATAATTTTTATTCATTTCATAATGGATTAATTTTTACTCGTTGTGTATTCGGATAATTTTTGCTTGTCGTCTATTCAAATAATTTTTATTCGTTGCGTATTCGGATAGTTTTCTTTTGCTTTATAAAATTTGTATGCGTTTCTGATTCGAATAGTTTACTCATCTTTGCAGTTGAAAAATGTTTAGTTTCGTTAATTATTCGAATAATTTTTATTTAATACTTGTTCGAATAAAAATTATTATTCGTTTCATATTCGAACTATTTTTATTCGTTGTATATTCGGAAAATTATTGCTTGTTGCTCGAATAATTTTTATTCGTTGCGTATTCGGATAACTTTCGTTTGTTGCTTATTTGAAAATCAACATCATAAAGTTAATTAAATTTTTATTCGTTACTTATTCGAATAACATCAGTTCGTCATTCATTAAATTAAATATAAAACAAATTTGTATGCGTTTCTGATTCGAATAATTTAACCATTCTTGCAGTCGAATAATGTTTATTGGTTACGTATTTGTATAACAGAACATATTATATTCGTTAATTATTCGAATAATTATTATTCATTACTAACTCAAATAATTTTTATTCGTAACTTATTCGAATAATTTTTCTTCGTTGTGTATTCTGATCGAATAATTTTTTGTTGCGTTCCGTATTCGGATAATTCTCGCTTGTGAACTACTTGAATAGCAGTATAATATACATAGCCTTTATATTCGTTTATTGCCTTCTAATGTCAATGGAATAAATAAATTTTGTTTTAACTTTTCTTTTTGAAATGTGTGCGAAGTTTTTGTGGCAGAAGCTCTCCTAAGCAAGCATTCAAAGACTGATAAGCAATGACATCATCCCACACATTTTTCTTTTGGTGGAAGTATTTCTGGACATTCATCTTGACTGGCTGTGTGTGGGTTTAGTAAAATTACAAAAAATTAAACAATTACCAAGAAATGCTGTAACTTGCAACTCCTGCTTATCCCCGTTGCCACATGCAAGTGCAAGTGAAAAAAAAACTGAATACACTCACATTTTTTACTAACACAGCCACACTTATGCCACTTGCGAGTCAGCTTGCAATGAAATTTTGAAGTAAGTAAATTTTCACACTTGTCACAAGTAAAGTGACAAAACGAAAAACAGTGTTGCCGAGTGGGGAGTTATTTCATTAATTTTGTTAGTATTATAGCTGATTTTATGTATTTATATATAAAAAGGATATTGAGAAATGGCATCGACTCATTTTAGAGCATAAAGTTTGAACATAAATTTTATGTTTTATTAAATGAAATATATTAACAATACAATTAAAGTTCAATACTGACTTCTTGGCAACACTGCACTAAAAGTTGAAGTAACGCTGCTAGCTAGAACTTTACTTGTTGACGACATTTTAACTTACACTGAGCTGTGTAGCCACTCAAAAAATTTTTGTGTTTTTTACATTTCTCCTGATTTTCGTTAATAATACATATACACTAGGGTTTGCCAAAAACCGTGGAAATTAGAAAACCGCGGTTTCCGGTTTTAAGCCACTAAAACCGGCCGATTTCGGTTTTAAAAATCTGCATGTATATAAATAGGTATGTATGCTGGAAAGACAAATGATGATTTAAAAATAATCATCCCTATCGTGAAAAACAAATGGATTTTTTCTTAACGTGAAATTTTCATTCCCCTCGAAGAGAAAAATGCTATCTTGAATATCCTGTGAATTTTTTTTTCGTGGACTGATCCACGTGAATGTTAAAAAGGAAGAATTTTTGTAAAGCTTAAAAATTAATTGAAAAACGGAAAAATTTAATTTAAAGTTGTACTAATGGAGGCGCTTCTGTTGATTTAGCTATTTTTTCATTAAGTATACCACCGCGGTAAACCACCATGAAATTTACTGTCTGTGAACCAAAGAGGTTCATACTCTATGAAAAAATGTGTTGTAGGGAATTATTGTCCTAAAAATAAATAAATAATTATAACTTTTAATATATAATTCGAAGAAAAATATCGAAATTATTCGATGTTATAGTTCAGTTAGCCTGCAAAAATAAAGTAAACAAAACCAAGGGAAATGTGAATTAAAGAAGAACTCAACAGTTTTTCTTTAATCTATTACCAAACATTCGTAGTCGTATTTGAAATACGCCAACCACAATAAGGCAGATTATTCATAATAAGGGGAACCAAAAAAGAGAAAATATTTCTGGGAAACATTTTTCGAGGGAAAAAATAGTTACTGTAGAGGTGATAGAGTTTCTCTGGCTTGTATTCAATTCTGGTATTTATATTAGAAAAAAAACATTTAGTAGTGAGTATGTGTACACCCAGAAAAAATATTGGTTGGAAAACGGTTATTCCAATAAAATATCACTCTATCAATTTTCTGTTAATCCAAAAAACAATCCATGTTCATTGCCATAAGGGCATAATTGTAACAAAGATATGATTATGACAATACTTAAATTGATTGCATCAACCGAGCTTATGCTTTTGTCATGACTAATTAACTGATTGGTTAACCCAAACGAATAAAATATTACGAATTAAATTTTACTACCAAATTTTGGTATAAGCAACTAAAAAATTGTCATTCTATATTAAGATTAAAATAAAAACTTTCAATCAGTTGCTGCAACTAACTAGAGGTTGAGTTTACTATCATAGTTTATAGCAGCAAATTAAAAAAATTAACTTTTGTGACTTTCAAAGATATTATGATTTTGTGAATTCTCAAATGGTTTTTGAAAGTCTGTGCATAAGATAACGGGTTTGTGGCTTTTCAAAATGTGTGGTTGAATTAATGTATATAGACATGCTTACCCATTAGGAAATAAATTTCAATTAAAATAAACTTATGACAATATGTCAAATAATAAGAGTCGTAAAGCAGCTCTGGGTTGAGGAACATCTCTCGCGTCATCGTAATTATTTCTTAAGTGCGGTCAGGCTTGTCCATGGTACAATCATACTAGGTACATGCACGACTACAACAAAATTACAACACCAAAAAACACATTCATTTTGTTGGTATACTCGTAAGCAAACGAATAACTGTCAGAAACAGATGCCTTTTGTTTTTAAAAATAACAACTACAGGGTAACTAAAGTACAATTTCAGACGCGGCATTCCTGCATGATTATACAGTAGTTATTCAGTGTTGCCAATCTGTGTGTAGTTAGACAGTGTGTAATTTCTACTCACATGTGTAGGCCATGTAATTAAATTCTTGTACAATCTGTGTGTAATTCTACTTTGGGTTCTATTTTTATTTTTTTTTTGTTTTAATTCTAACCTACACAAAAGATGTGTAGTGTAATTTTCTTCGATGTGTAATTGGAGACACAGCGATGTGTAAATTCATTGGCAACACTGTAATCATTTTACTCACGCACATACACTAACATTTTCGCAGCTTGTAAACAAAGTTTGACAACTATTTGGATTGTATACATTAACAGGCTGGGCTTGTTCATGTATGTACCTGTTATAATTGTATCATGGGCTTGTGTATGTTGTTTGGCCTTCGAGAGTTTTTCGTCTCCCTTGCACTGGTTGACTGATCTGCCACGGATAACCGTATAATCTTGCGGTTTTTTGTGGAATTTCTTTAACAACCACGTTGCTACTTCCTATGTGAAGGCATAGATCGTGTAGAGTCAGTCATAAAACCTTTTAAAATACTGTTAATACCATCTTGGGCATATGGTCTAGCTACCCCGCCCATATTTGTGCAACACCATATTATGCAAATTTACTTTGTATAATATTGTTACGAAAATGGCCGTCGACAAGATTTAAGCAGCATTACGCAAAAATATTCCAACAGGGTTAATGTAAGTGTTACGCGAAAATATTCCTACAGGGTCAATGTAACGAATAATCTAGAATAGTAGCAAATAAGTAAATAAGCGTGCGTAACACGTAAACAAGCAAAAGCAACAACAACAAAAAGCGTCTGCTTATTAGGAAGATTCACATATTTACACACATACATACATGGTAATTCAAATAAAAAAGTAAAAGATAAACAACCACCGTGTGTTGCTTAGTTAATGATGTACACACGTACGCATATACACATGTATGTACACAGTTACCACATGAACTTAATTAGGCAGCATATAAGATGATAATGATCGTCTAGACATTGCTTGAAACTTCTGGTGGTATTTGTGTGGAGTATAAAAAGCGGTGACGCAGCCAATGAGTTAGTTAGTTGCAGTTGTGAGTCAGTTACGAACAAGTCAGTCATTTGCAAGTAAACAAGTCAGTTGATAATTAAGTTGTGAATTAAGAATAGTCTGTCGTGGAATTGAGATTATTGTGGAGTCTATCGTGTCGACTGGAGTAAAGGGAACAGCGCAGCGAATAGACGTGTATAAGGGTGTAAGTAAAGCCAGTGAGTCTTTATTGGTGTATCAACTGTGAGTGTCGGCAGAGTGAGTGCCGTGTGTGACAAGCAGCAGACAAAGAGGTATTGGTGTATCAACTGTGAGTGACGGCAGAGAGAGTCTCGTAAGTGACGGCAGCAGACAAAGAGGTGTCACGTGAATACTTGCGCAGCCAGCTAAGAAACGTGCGTAAACTACAGCGACGAAGGCTTAGTGGTAACCAGTTGTGAATATCTGTGTGTAATTTATTAGTTTAAGTTGTATTAGTGTGTTTAAGCTCTTGAGTAATTTAGTATAAGTGTATTTGTAAATAAAACTTGTATCATTCTTAACCCTAATTACTACACTTGGCTCTTGTATTCATTTCCAAATCTTCGGATCTACGGAAAAGCGTTTTTATAGAGAGAAAAACGTAACAATATGTATAATAAATAAATAAATAAATAAATAAAATGTCAAATAATGAATTTCTTAAATTGTGTATTTTTATTTGCGTTTATTGTTTATTTTTATTTCAGCAAGGAAGGCCATTTTTTCTTTTACAGCTACCAATTATGATATTGTTTTAATTATATTAACCAAATTTTCGATAGCAAGAATAACATTTATTTCAAATTCCATACTGTCAACCAATTTTTTCTATTGCTGCAACTATTGGGTTTAGGGTTATAATTAAAATATAGTGGTACCACAAGCAAATTTCAGTCGCTATAGCAGAATTCTATGATAGTTGCTGCAACCGCCAAAATTCAATTGGCAACAAATTCGTTTGTCACAACGAATCTGTTTTCTCTGTGTATAAAAAGCTTAAGAATAAAAGATTTATATTTAATTATCCAAGTAATAAAATTTATTTAACGTTAAAGCGTTCAATGTAGAATCATTTAAACGAAATCTTATTTTTATGCAGAAGTTACCAGCGACAGAAAACACTCTTTCGATTTCAGTTGAAGAGTGCTTTATTGTGTTGGATGTTTTGTTGTTCGTTTTTTATAAAGTACAAATTCTTGCCGAAGAACGTTAAAATTATCGTATTTTTGCTTTACATCTGCTAGAGATTTTTTGATAACTGATTACAGTTCTTCCTGCAAATAATTGTTATAATTTTCTTAAAATTCTACATTTTTTTACCTTTCATTTGTTACAGAATGCTTAGTAATGTAAAGGGTGTCCCAACTAGAACGCAAGATTTAAATTTGGCGCCATTCGAAGTGTCATTCTTTGACATTTGAACAATTGTTATTGTTTGCTAATAGAAGGTACGAGGTTAGTAAAAATGGAGCGCCACACGAATGAACAACGCATTCTCATTGTGAAATTGTTTTACCAAAATGGTGAAAGTTTTGCGGCTACAGTTCGCAAATTTGCGATCAATTTGAGGTCACAATAATACTCCAAAAGAGTCAACTGTCAAGAGATTAATGGATAAATTTGCCGAAACTGGGTCTGTTAGTGATGTAAAGACAACAACGCGCCTTCGACGACGGTCGATCAACCGAAAATGTCGCAGCTGTACGTGATGATGTCGCTCAAACGCAGGTCAAGCGCAAACAGTCAATGGTGTTCGGTATCGTGAAATGATAACCAGTTTTTTCGTGCCTAGAATTGAAGAAATGAATGTGGAGGGCATGTGGTTTCAACAAGACGGCGCCACATGTCATACAGCCAGAGAAACAATTCAATTGGTACATCAGTCATTTCCTGGTCGTGTTATTTCGCGTTTTGGAGACCAGAATCGGCCGCCTAGATCGTGCAATTTAACACCATTAGACTTTTTTCTTTGGGGTATTTTGAAGTTGATGGTTTACGCGAATAAGCCGACGACGACTCAAGCCTTAAAAGAGGAAATTGGACGCTGCATTAATAAAATACCGCAGCATTTATGCTAAACGGCCATTGAAAATTTCATTAAAAGATCGCTTGTGTGCCAGCAAAGCCACGGCGTCCATCTGCCCGATTTGTTGTTCCACACATAAACTCATTTTGTCTACTTTACGATATAATAAAGTTTCACGATTATTTTTTTTTTAAATATCTGTGTTTTATTTAAAATTTAAATCTTGCGTTCTTGTTGGGACACCCTTTATAAAAGTCTTCAATGTAAAGTACATTTGCTGTATTTTTAAACAAGATAATAATGTTAAAGTAAAACTTAAGAACCGACGCTTTTTTTGTCGGTTTCGGTTTCGGTTTTGGTTTTTATGGGTTAAAACCGCGGTTTCGGTTTCGGTTAAAACCGAACGGAGATCCCTAATATACACTACTGGCAAGTAACTACTGGCATGTGACAACGGGGGGTTAGGTAAATACCCTAACATATTTATTTACTCTTATAAATAATTTAATTAAAAGAAACATTTTGCATTTTCTATATCCGTTCAAATAAAGAATTATTAAGAAGTTATTCTAACAAACATTCAAGGAATAGCTTGTTACTTTAATTTTATATTTTGAAAACTCTTTAAAATAAATAAATAAACAAATTCTAAGGCACATCTGGTTTTTAGCAAAATATTTATTATCTGCTTTCAACAGTTTTATGTATGGCATTGTAGTACATGCATCATTTGAAATAAAAATGTATGCAAATATCAAATTGGTTTTCCATTTTTCATTCCTTCTTTCAAATTACCAGCAAGTCAGTGTTAAAAAAAAAATAAATCAACTTCAAGTACTTGTATTCAGCAAAAATATACTTGTATGTACAAGAAAAAGTTTAAATATAAAAAAAACAACTAAAACAAAAACATTTCCCTCAAAGTATCAACTTTCATTTATTTAGTTTGTATAGTCATATAAACGAGAGTATGTAAATAAGTTTTGGCCAATATTTGATATAAAATTACAACTGCAAATACGTACAATATTTTTTACTTTTTTGAGAATAAACTTGAAATACATACAGATACATATTTATTTTAATACGTAACAAAGTCTCAAATGATTATGTGAAATTTTTGTATATAAATGAATTGAAGACAATGAACATGTGCTTTCAACTCCCTGGGGTTACATACTTCTTTTCGTTTTGTGCTTTTGTTAAGCAAAATTCTCCAGGGAGGCAATGATGATGGTTGGTATTCATGTTTGGAATTACACAAAATTTTTAAAAGGTTTCTTAAGCTGCGAGTGCTAGCTACTGAATGCACTGTAGGGATGAAAATATAGTAAATTATTATATTATAAAATTTAAAAAACGCCAACGAAGAGTCTTAGTTTAAAGATAAATGTGGTCTCAATATTTTAAATAGTTGTTGCTCATTGAAATCATGTAATAATTCTCTCTTATGTTTATTGCAATAATTGGCAACCCTGCCATAATCTGCAGGGTGGGCAAACTTCAAAAGTTATTCAAGCCTTTAAAAAACTTTTTTTAAGTTCATTTCATCATAAAATTTCTATTCTCTTGTTAAAATAAGCGAATAATTACTATTCGTTACTTATTCGAATAATTTTTATTCGTTATTCATTCGAATGGTTCATATATGTTTCACATTTTAATCATTTTCTTCCTATAATTTCTATTCAATACGCATCCGAGTAATATTTTTTTACTTCTGATTCGATGTAAACGAACAATCCTTATTGATTACTCTATTCGAATGATCGAATAATTTGTATTCCTTAAATTCAAAGCATCCAAATATTTTTATTTGTTACAAACTTGAAATTTTTTATTCGCTTATTATTCGAATAATTTTTATTTACTACTTATTCGAATAATTTTTATTCGTTGCACATATAAATAAATTTTATTCATTATTCCAATAAATTAAACTAGTTGACCATTTGCATAATATTCGCAAAATCGAATCATTTTTCCTCATATGTATCTAACTTGAATAACTTTTACTTATTACTGACTAGAACAATTGCACAATTTTTTATTTATACGAATTTTTTTATTCGTTACTTGTACGATTTTTGTTATTCGTTACTTATTCGAATAATTTTTTTCTTGATTAACCATTTTAATAAACTGATAATTTATATTTGTTACTAGAGAATAATTTTTATTCTTTAAATGCAAAGAATCCAATTTTGTATATTCGTTACGAATATGAAATTTTTTATTCGGTAGTTATTCGAATAATTTGTATTTGAAACACATTCAAAAGGTTCATATTTGTTTTCAATTTTTAAAAATTTTTCTTCATTAAGCATTTTAAAAATCGCATAATTTATATGCTCTATGCTTACGAGTAATCGTAATCTTTTTTTTATATTTGATTCAATGTAAACGAATAATCTTTATTGATTACTCTATTCGGATGATCTAATAATTTGCATGAATTAAATTCAAATAGTACAATTATTTTTATTCAATAACAATTCGAAAATTTTTTATTCGTTAGTTATTCGAATAATTTTTATTTATTACTTATCCGAATAATTTTTATTCGTTGCATATATAAATCATTTTTATTCATTATTCCAATAAATGAAATTAGTTGAACATTTGCATAATATAAAAAAAAATTTTTTTTTCGTTACATCTTAAAATAATTTTTATTCGCCCCTTATTCGGAATATCGAACGATTTTTCCATAAATTTATCTCGAATAACTTTTATTTACTGCTTAGTAGACCAATTGCACATTTTTGTTATTTTTTACCTATACAATTTTTTTTATTCGTTATTTATTCGAATAATTTTTATTAGTTACTCATGCGATTTGTTAATATTTGTTTTTACTTTTTAATAATTTTTCTTCATTAATCATTTTAATAATCGCATAATTTATATTCTTTATGCTTACGAGTAATCGTAATCTTTTTTTATATTTGATTCAATGTAAACGAATAATCTTTATTGATTGCTCTATTCGGATGATCTAATAATTTTCATGAATTAAATTCAAATAGTACAATTATTTTTATTCAATAAGAATTCAAAAATTTTTATTCGTTAGTTATTCGAATAATTTTTATTTATTACTTATCCGAATAATTTGTATTCGTTGCATATATAAATCATTTTTATTCATTATTCCAATAAATTAAATTAGTTGATCATTTGTATAGTATATAAAAAAAATATTTTATTCGTTACATATTAAAATAATTTTTTTTCGCCCCTTATTCGGAATATCGAACAATTTTTCCATAAATTTATCTCGAATTACTTTTATTTATTGCTTAGTAGACCAATTGCACATTTTTGTTACTTTTTACCTATACGACTTTTTTATTCGTTATTTATTCGAATAATTTTTATTAGTTGCTCATTCGATTTGTTAATATTTGTTTTTACTTTTTAATAATTTTTCTTCATTGATCATTTTAACAATCGCATAATTTCCATTCTTTATGCATCCGAGTGATCTGTTTTATTATTTGTTATTCGTTGCAAAAGAATAATCTTTATTGATTACTCTATTCGGATGTTCAAATAAATTTTAATTGTAAAATTCAAAGAATCCAATTATTTTTATTTGTTATGATTTTTTCATTCGTCAGTTATTCGAATAATTTTTTTTGTACTTATTCGAATAATTTGTATACGTTGCATGTTTCAATAATTTTTTTTTTTTGTTAATAATATTTATACGTTATTCAACTGAATAATAGACTTTTTGTGGTACTTAATCGATAAATCGATTTTTTTTCTTAACATATTCGAATAAGACAATTATTTTCATTTATTTGCCTAATTTTTTTATGCCAACAGCTTAGGAATTTGATAACTGACAGTGTTACTACGAGCTATTGTTTAGCTATTCGACTAATTTTTTTTTAATCGAGTAATTTTTATTCGTTAATAGTATTTTTCATCTGTATAAAATACTTTTTGTGATACTTAATCGAGTAATTGAAATTTTTTTCTTTACTTATTTGAATAAGGTAATGATTTTTATTTATTTTTTTTTTTAATTTTTTTATGCGAACAATTTGGGAATTCTGCAACTGACAACTGTACTAAGAACTGCTGCATATGAAAATTACATTATGTGATTCCATTCTTCTCACTTAAAACCATTTGTTTGACAACTTTAGGCAAACATTTGCTATGCTCAGTTGAGTGCTTCAATTTATCATCCGGTTAAAACTAAGAAAATATATATGTTTATTGGATTCCTTTTTAATTCATTAAAAAAAAAACTTAATGAACCCTTTCCATTAGACCATATTACATAGAAACTTTTAATAAAGTCGGCTTAATTGAATTTAAATGGGTTTGATTATGGATTCGTTCCTAAAACGAGCTAGTGAAATAGTAGAACTCTACAAGTCTGTTTTCTATCCCAGAAAAATATTTATTTCATACATCTGTTTACACTTTAAATGTGCACAGTGGTCACGTTCGACATCATTTGAAATTCCCATTTTATATATATATATATTTTTTTTTAATTTAATAATAATATTAGTCTTGTAAAATGAAATTTAAAAATTTAAATTTAAAAATTTCATTTTAGGAACATTGTTAACTGAAATTTAAAAAATATATATAATATGGGCATCTTCATACTGTCGAACGTGACCATAGAACACATTTAAAATGAAAGCAAATCAAAATAAAATGGATTTTTATTTTGATACTCGTAATAAGCGCAATATATATAATATGGGCATTTACATAATGTCGAACGTGACCACTGTACATATTTAAAGTGAAAACAATTCAAAATAAAAATAAGGGCAACCTATAGCTCCAAATTAGCCCTATAATTAGTGCTAAGTTTAATTTTAAGCAACTTGTCCTTTCCAAGATAATTACAAAAAAAAAACCATAACATTCGCACGTTACAAAAATAAAAGTTGTTTCTTGCGATTAAAACCTCGATTTCAGCGAAATCTGAAGCAATCTTTTTATGTAACCAGCTTTCAAATGTTTTGCACTGATGTCTCTTTAAAACAAAAAGCAAAAAACTTTCTCCAAAATAATGTCAAGCATATTTCAACATTTCAAAAAGAAAAAAAAAAGTTTAAAACAATTATACACAAACAAGTTGCTCAAGAAAAAATTTCCTTCTACATTCACAATTCTATTTTATGATTCTACATGCCACATACTTTGGTTAGATAAGCTGCGTTAAAGCAATTGCAGCTGCAAGTAGAAAACCTCAATGCACAAATAAGATAAATGTCAAAAATAAAAAAATAAAACATAAAACTTTTTGATAAAATTAAAGCAAGAGCTTATATTTAAGTGAAATCTTTTTGTGTTTTATTAGAAACAAAAAAAATATGCAGTTCCTTTTTTCATTCTTTTGTTGAAACAAAGGTTTTACGAGCTGGAGTCCCAGCATATGAAATAGTACAAAAAGAATTTAAAACAAAATTTAAAAGAACCACCAACTTGCTTAAACAGAAATGCAAATATTAATAAAGCAATAGAAAATGTTAAAGCAGCAATTACAGAACAAAAAGAACCAGGGAAGCGGAACTTTAATAGCGAAGTTGAGCCATATGCTGAAAGCATATTTTGAAATAATAAAATGCTTCTTGATATATTCTGCTGTAAATAGTGTTTCGCTTTTAGCTGTTTGGTAACGGAATTTTTTTTAATATCATTTCTGCAAGAAAAGGTAGTAAAATAAGTTAAGACGAAGGAAAATATATAGTCTTACATATTTTAAAAAACAAATGTTAGCAAAAGGAAAGCTGCTGCTTCAAAAAGTTTCACATTGTCAAAACCTTGGAAGGTTTAAATAAGCAAATTGGAAGAAGTAAAGTAGGGCCATAGTTTTGTAGGTATTTAGGAGAATAAATTTGCAATGGATATTTTTTTCTTTAACAATATTTTATATTTTATGCCTTTAGTTTCTTTTGGTAACGCAGGAGCAATTAATATGTTTGCAAACAAAACTAAAACTAAGCTTCAAAATTAAAAAATTATTGATTAAATTAAATTTTTCATTGATTTCAGATATAACTGCAGGAAAACTTACGTTTTGATAGAAATTTCAATAAAAATTAATTATCTTCAAATAAAGGATATATGGAAGCAAGTCGTATCCTTGCTCCGATTGAACCAAAATTAAACAAAAACCTTGATTATAATGTCTAAGAAGTAGTAAAGAGATTTCAAATACATTTTGTTCATAATATTTTAATTAAATTTTCAAATTAGAGATTTACGAGAGATAAATATGTATATCCTTGTACTGAATGATCTAAAATAGATGAATAATTTTTTATTCATTTCAGATATATCAACAACTTTTCTCTATGCTTTGATCATAATTGCAATAAAAATTAATTATATGCAAATAAAGGATATATGGGAGGAAGTCATATCCTTCCTCCAATTAAACAAAGATTAACCAAAAATCCTGATTATAATGTCTCAGAAATAGTTAAGAAATTCTAATTGCATTTTATTCATAACTGTTTTTTAAAATTTTCAAATACATAAGTATATAAGTGATTTAAGTGCACTGAGTGATCTAACATTAATGAATAATTAAATTAAATTTCCATTCATTTCAGATATAATTACAAGTTTTCCCTAGGTTTAGGACGAAATTGCATTAAAAATTAATTATCTTCAAATAAAGGATATATGGTAGGAAGTCGTATCCTTGCTCCAATGAAACCCTAAAATCTTGATTATAATGTCTCAGAAATAGTTAAGCAATTTTTACTGCATTTTGCTAATAATTGTTTAATAAAATTTTTAAATTAAGGATTTAAGAGAGATAAGTATGTATCACCTTACACAGAATGATCTAAGATTAATGAATGATTTAATTAAATTCTGCATTCATTTCAGATATAACTATAAGTCTTCCCTACGCTTAGTTAATAATTGCAATAAAAATTAATTATCTTCAAATAAAGGATATACGGGAGGAAGTCGTGTCCTTGTCCCGATTGAACCAAGATTAACAGAAGATCTTAATTATAATGACTCAAAAATAGTTAGGAAACTTTAATTGAATTTTGTTCATAATTGTTTAATTAAATTTTCAAATTAGTGATTTAAGAGAGATATGTATGTATGTATATCCTTGCACTGATTAAAATCAAATTTGGGTTACTACAGCACATCTGTAGTGCTACATATTTACAAATTTTGTATAAATTTTGACTGCAATGATATTTGAAGTTAATTTTTGGGAAGATTCATATGTCCTTGCACTGAATGAACTATAATCAGCTAGAAAGCTCAATTGCATTGTATTATTACCTCTGTTAATATTTTTAGTTGAAATTAAATTTGTATTTCAAAGGATATATAAGAGCTGGTTATGTCCTTACACCGATAAAGCTGGAATTTAACACGAATATTAACTAATATATTTTGGCTCCATTTTTATCATAAATTTAACTTAAATTTGAATTCTTCAAATTAAGGACATATGGAAGGCAAGTAAGTCCTTGCAGCAATAAAAAAATCAGGCAACTAAACCGTATAGTTTTGTAATGTTTACTGATATTTTCTGTTCTAAGGTTATAGTTTTAGCAGAAAAATTTGATTTTTTAGAAAAAAGGATATATGGAAAGTTGCCATATCCTTACACTTTATTAGATAAAATTGTTCAAACACCTTAAATTTAAAAATAATACGAGTTCTCACAGCATTATATTTATAATTTTGTATGAAATTCAACATTTTTAATTTAAAGGATATGTGGGATCTAATTGTGTCCTTGCACCGTTCAACTTAAAATTTATCACAAAGATTATGTACCATGCTTTCCTTCCGTTTTGATCAGAGTTGTAGCTTAAATTTGAATTTTTTCAAATTAAGGATATATGGAAGGCACGTAAGTCCTTGCAGCGAAAAAAATACCAGTCAACTTAACCGTATAATTCTTGCAATGGTTACACATACTTTATGACCTAAGATCATATTTTAGCAAAAAATTAAATTTTTTTAGCGTAAGTATATATGGGAGGTAGCCGTATCCTTACACTTTTTTAGCTAAAATTCACGAAAAATCTTAAGTTAAGGAATAAATAAAAGTTTTTTTAGCATTCTGATTATAATTTTGTATGATATCCAAATTTTTGATGCAAAGGATATATGAGAGCTGGTTATGTCCTTAGACCAAACAACTTGAAATTCACCATAAGGATTAACTAGTTTGTTTCCGTTACGTTTTGGTAATAATTGTAGCTAAAGTTTAAATTTTTTTAAATTAAGGATATATGGAAGGTGGGTAAGTCCTTGTAACAATTTAAAAAATATTATCAAATAACTAAAACCTATAATTTGGTCAATGTTTACAAATACTTTCTGTTCATAGATCATAATTTTAACAGAAAAATTAAATTTTTTAGAAAAAGGATATATGGACGGCTGCCATATTCTTAAATTTTATTATATAAAATTGCACAAAAATCTTAAATTTGTAAACAACTACAAGTTTTCCCAGCACTATATATATAATTTTGTATGAAATCCAAATTTTTAATATAAAGGATATATGGGAGCTGATTGTGTCCTTGCACCGTTCAACTTGAAATTTATTATAGAGATTGTTTAACATGTTTTCGTTCCGTTTTGAACACGGTTGTAGCTTAAATTTGAATCTTTTTTAAATTAAAAGGATATATAGAAGACAAGAAAGCTACTTAAAAAAACAGACAACTAAACCGTATAGTTTTATCGATGTTTACAAACCATTTCAGTTCTAAAATTATACTTTTAGCAAAAAAATTTAATTTTTTAGATAAAGGATATATATGAGGTAGCTATATTCTTACATATTACATATTACATATAAGCTGAAATTTATGAAAAACCTTGAATAAAGAAATAACTACAAGTTTTTACATCATTATATTTATAATTTTGTATGAAATCCACATTTTTAATATAAAGGATATATGGGAGCTAGCTTTGTCCTCACACCGATCGATTTGAAATTCATCATAGAGATTATTTAATATGTTTTCGTTCTGTTTTGATCACGATTGCAGCCTTAATTTGAGTTTTTTAAATAAAGGATCTATGGAAGGTAGTTAAGTCCTTGCAACGATTTGAAAAAAAATATCAAACAGCTGGAACGAATGTATTTGCAAAATATTTATCAAATATTTCCGATATTAAGATTATAAATAAAAAAAATATTTTATTTGCGGAAGGATATATGTATGAGAAATAGCCATATCCTTGCACTGTATTAGTTAAAATTACAGAAAACCCTTAAGCAAGAACTAGTTACTACTTTGCATAGCATTCTAGTTACAATTTTGTATGAAATCAAAATTTTAATATAAAGGATATATGAGAGCTCAGAATGTCCTTACGCGGTTTAAACTGAAATTTACCAGAAAGATTAACCCCCAGTTTTTAACTTAAAAATTAAGTACGTAATTAGCTAATTTTTGTTTAAAATTAAGTTGTAATTAAATACGATTTCATTTTTTCAGTGGTTAATTAAAGTTATTATTAAATTACGTTGAAAGTACGGCAGCACTCAAAAATTTCCAAATATTATGGAAAGCTTTCCAAAGAACAGCTGTTTAACATAAACAAAAAAGTTAGGTTATCAAAATGCAGAAAATTAAAATTGCATAAAAACACATTTTATGAAACCAAAGGAGCATCAGAATGCATTTTTCTATTTATTTATAACATGATATGAAACTACTAATTGTTTATGTTATGTATTTTTGCAAATTAAACGAAATTCGTCCTAATACGACCACTTGATGTTTTCAACCCAACCACATGATGTTCATGTGTATGTTTGCAATAAACACACACACGCATAAAAACATATGGTGCGCTCATAAAACTTAAATAATACTTAATTACACAAGGTTGGGTATTTAATTATAATTATGCACTCAAAAACACAATTTCGTATTTAATTAGAACTTAAAAATAATTACATTTTGATTATTAAGTTAAGAAATGGGCATAAATGCTAGGTTGTTTTTCTATTTTGATCATTATTTTAGATCAAATTAAAATTTTTTACATCAAGAATATGTGAGAGGTAAACCAGTCTTAGCAACAATTCTGAACAAACCTTAAATGTTTCCTACTAAACACTATTCGTCTATGAAAACTCCGATTATTTTGCCTACTCCCTCTGTTCGAACAGATCAGTGTCCATTTTCTTGCTATTGATTTTTCTCTTAAAATAAAACACACATTTTTATAAATTCTGTTTGAACGTTATCATTGTCTTTCACTGGTACTTAACACAATTTCCTTTTCCCGTGTCAATGGCCCAACTGTTGCAATCATTATTGCACTCTACTTTTAAAAACAGACATGTCTTTGCATAATTTTGTTTCTATTACATTTTCCTTTGCACAAGTTTTAATTTCAAAGCTGTGCTTGTATGGTGCGTGAGTGTGTATGTGTGTGTTGAAAAAAAAATCAATTTGTTTGCATTTACTAAAGGAAAAGTTTTTAATAAAAATTTAAAAAGAAACCAACAATAATGATATTTAGGTCAATTGCAAGAAATAGAAATGTTTGCTAAGATACTTTACATAAAAAAATTCAAATTTCATAGACAATGAATGAGCAGCTGGGTAGGCGTAAAATGTATGTGGAGGAAGTGCTTGAGTTCAAAAGCCTGCTGACAAAACTTTTAGCAAATAAATGAAATTTCTGGGCAAATAGATAAATGCAAAAAAAAAATTATTTTTGCTACAATTACAGATTCAATTCTAGAACTAAAGAGATCAATATAATAATGAAAAACAAATATTTAAATGGCATATAAAAGGATTTAAATATTAATCAATGAAAATTGAATTGTTGTGCCTTCAACTAATTTGTGAAATGAAATAAATGTTAAACATTCAAAACAACACAATTGAAAGAAACTATAACGCCGCAAAGTGTTCTTACAAAAAGGATGTTGCTTGTTATTGCTTTTTACAGAAATTTGCTTAAATCATATTCAAATCTAATAAATAGTTTTTTTTTATTATTTCGAACACTAAAGAAGCTTAACAAAAAATAATTAGCAACTAACGCACAGTGGTCGATTTTGGCAAAAAAAAAAATAGAAATAATTTTGCAGGTTCATTTTGGGGATTTCCCGAAATTTCTTTGGGAATTGCCTGGAACTCAGAAAAATATCAGATTTTAATCATTTTGCATACAATTGAAATTTTTAAGCCAAAAACATTGTTAAATAAATTTTTCATCTCGTTTGATTGTGGTTTAAAACGATTTATGTATTCCAACGTTAGTTTTATATTGAAATGGTAATGCAGTACTAAGGTAGCACTGTACATTCTAAACGTAAAATTTAACAACCTTATTTATAAAAATTATTCAAGCTTTATAAGGGGTTGTTAAAAGAAATTTTCAAAGGAAATTTTTCTTATTAAGCCTTTAGAAAGCGTTAATAACTTGTATAAATAAGGCTGTAAGTTATTATCTATCGTTTTAAAACGAGAAAAAGAACGTTGAGAATATCCTTAAAAGAAATTTATTAACAAGTTCGCCACTCAGCGTCACATACACAGAGAAAAAACTGCTTCATAGAATCAATAAGGTTTTCTCCATGAAGCATTTTTAGGCTAAGGGGTATCCCAGCAGAAAGAAGCGAAGATTTTTTCATAGAGATTCCTTATTGTTTTTATGTAGTAAATCTTATTAATTTTATCAAGAAGAAAACCACATAAAATCAAGAAGAAATCTTATTATTTCCAACTTTTTTTACTCAATTTCCGTTATTTTTGGCACCAAAAAAAAAATAAAAAATCCATAGAGAAAAATTTCTTGATTCTATTAGGTTTTCTTATAAATTGTAAACTATATGGATTTCTTATTGATTTTATTAGGTTGCCTTATTGATTTTTTTAAAAAGATTTTCTTCTTGATTTTATTAGGTTCCTATATGATTATGTGTAAAGCATCTTATTGATTTTTTCAATAAGGAAATCTTCTTGATTTTATGAGGTGTCTTGTTATTTCATATCTATAAATAGACACAGACAATTTTTTTCATGATCTTTTTCGTTTTTGTATAAGCATGTTTGCAAAATTATTTCAATAGTTATTCAGACTGCTTGTTAGCATATTGGTTGGAGTGTTTGTCTATCAGTCAGAAGTTTGCTGGTTCAATACTTGTCTCCTTTCAAGTAATAATATGTATGCATGGTGAGTTAATTAATTAAGAATACAAAATAATATGTATGTATCTATGTAATTATGTATAGTATAAATAAATAACATGTACATATACTACATAAATACATAAGTATATGGTATAGAATTTAAATGAAAATACATAAGAAAAGCACAAAGAATAAAGAAAGACATATTTTTTTTTATTTTATGAGGTCGCCTCATAAAATCAAGAAGAAAACCTTATTAAAAAAATCAATAAGATAACCTCATAAAAACTACAAGATTTCTTCTTGATTTTTTCAAAAAGGTTTTCTCTATGAAATTAATAAGATTTCCTTATTGAAAAAAAACCATAGAGATTTCTTATTAATTTTTTTTTCTATTTTATGAGGTATTTATTAGGCACTGCTTTCTCTGTGTATATATGACATGGGGTGTTCAAAAAAAAAAAAAAAATCATGTCACATATATGGGTCGCATAATTAATCAAATTTAGTAATTTGTTTCTTCATGATAGTTTGTAGGAAGTAGTTTTATTGTATACAGGAGTCTCTGGAAAGGTTTTTTTACTGCGGTTTGTGGATACACTCATCAGTTATTTTAAAATTTCCTTTTTTTTGTTTGTTCGTGAGTTTTTATTGAAAACGCGAAAAATAAGTGAGTGGCGAACGTGTTAAAGAAAATTCTTTTAGTTTGTAATATAATAAATCCTTCAATAGCCACAAAAACGAAAAATGCACCCAAACTAAGAAAAAGTGTCAAAACTAAAAAAAAATTACAAAGACCATAATTCGCCATAAAAGGAAAAAAATCTCCAACAACCAAAAAAAAGCTATTAATCTAAAAAAATCATTAAAATCAAAATAAATTATCAAAAACGAAAAAAAAAATTCCAAAAAAACCAGTAAAAATCACCGAAACCTGAAAAAATCGCCAAAACCGAAAAAACGCCAAAACCAAAGAAATCGTTAAAGCTAAAATAAGAAATCATTAAAACTAAAATAAATCGTCAAAAACGAAACAAAAACCCCAAAAATAATAAAAACGCCAAAAACCGGAAAAAGCCAAAACTACAAAATGCGAAAAATGTAAAACAAATCCCAAAAACGGAGGGAAGAGGGAAAGCAAAATTAATCGCAATAAACCGAAAAAAAATCGGCAAAGCGAGAAAAATACGGCTAAACAAAAAAAAGTTAAAACTAAAATAAATCGCTAAAAATGAAAAAAACGCCCAATGTAAAAAAATCACTAAAATTAAAATTAATTGCGAAAAACTAAAAAAAAAATCGCAGAAAACCGAAAAAATTGCGAAAAACCCCAAAACTAAAAAACTCGTTAAAACAAAAAAATCACAAAAACGAGAAAAACGCCAAACCAAAGAAAATTGGTAAACTAAAAAAATCTTGAAAATTAAAATAAATCGCCAAAAACTAAAATAAACGCCAAAATTAAAATAAACGCCAAAAAGTAAAAAAAAAAAAATACCCACAACGAAAAAAGCGCCAAAACTAAGAAAAAAAACTCCAAAACTAAGAAAAAGCGGAACAATTAAATCGCCTAAGACCGAAAATTGCCAAAAGCCGAAAAAATCGCCAAACACCAAAAAAAAAAAAAAAAAAAAAATAATCAAAACTAAAATATACCGTCAGAAACGAAAAAAAACTTCAAAACTGTAAAAACGCCAAAAAAAATGCAAAAACGCGGAAACGAAAAAAAACACCAACTAAATAAATCATTAGTTGTTTTTTATGGGAATTGTTACAATTTAAGTTTAAAATAAAAAATCGTTTAAACAAAAATAAGTCGCCAAAAACAAAAAAAAAAAAAAAGGACAAAGCTAAAAAACGCCAAAACTTAAAAACGCTATTAATCGACAGAAAAAAATCAAAACACAAAGGAAGCAACAAATCTAAGAAAAAACCAAAAGAATTGCCAAAAACGAAAAAAACGCCAAAACTGAAAAAAGCCAAAACCGAAAAAATCCCATAAACGAAAAAAATCCAAAACTAGGTAAAAAAATACTAAAACTAAAATTAATCGCCAAAAGCCGGCAAAGATTACCGGAAACCGAAAAATTCGTTAAAACTAAAATAAATCGTCGAAAAAAATTAAAACGCCAAAATTAAAAAAAAAACGCCAAAAACCGGAAAAAATACCATAAATGTAAAAAAAACCCAAAAAAAAGTTTACCGAATGCCTAAAATTTTTAAACAATGTCTACATCAAAAAAGATATTCGGTGATATAGGTTAAGTTCATATAGTATTACATGTTTAGAGTCCATACGGAGTCCTTTACTAATTTTATTATCAATGGTAGCAGAGAAATAATGATACGTATATATTTTTCATTTATATGTTAGTTGCGAAAAAGATTAACAGCCTGTTTGTAGAACGCGACAAGGGCGACTCACGACGAGCCAGTTCATGGACGACTACGTAATGAAAAGCGTTTTTGTAACGCGACTCGACTTTGTCGTGCAGCTTACGTTAATTCGCCCATATGTCGTCAAATATGTACTAAATCGTACTGTTGCCAGCATGTTAAAAAATAGTTTTAGTTTATATTTTTTCATATGAAATAGTTTTTTAGCTTAAAAAACGGCAACCCTATTATGTTCTGACATGCACATACATAAAAAAGAAAAATTTTATAATTTTGTGTTAAAGAAAATTTTGAAAAAAAAAGCAATGTGAGTCCGATCACAGAGGAGATGTGTAAACATCTAGTAATGAAATTTTTTTTTAAGTTGGAAGTACTTATGCTTTTAGTATATTTTTTTTAAATTATTATGAATACAGCCCTACGATTTTACTGATAATGCAAATTAAATTTCATTATCAGTAAAAATTTACTGAATTTTTTCAGTAATCAGTAAATTTACTGCAATTTTTAATGCAGTACATACATATATACTGCAGTGTGCCAATTTACCTACTAACCAAATAAGTTAAATAAAACAAACAAAAACAAGCAAATTCCTATGTTTTTACAATATTATAAGTCTTGATACTTTTAATATACTAAAAGAAAAAGTACTTCCAACTTAAAACAAATTTTTCATTACTAGATGTTTACACATCTCCCCTGTGATCGGACTCACATTGCTTTTTTTATTATTTTTACTGAAATTTTAGTGGTACTGCAGTGCTCATCTACGGTAAATGCCTTTACTGTTCATCGTTTAGTTGTTGCTGTTCTTGTTGTTGTTACGCATTGCAATTAAAATAAATTCAGTAAAGTGCGACTTTGACTCGCGCACATTCGGTTTTGATAATTTTTATTTTTATTTAGCTTTCTTAATTTTTTAAGTTTTTTCAGTTTAAATGTTTTTTTTTCAGTTTTATCGCTTTTTTCTCGTCTTGGCGTTTTTTTTCTCTTTTTGGGTTTTTTTAATTTTCGCAATTTTTTTTATTTTGGCGATTTTTTCATTTTGGCGATTTTTTCATTTTTGCCATTTTTTTCTGTTTTTGGGGTTTTTTAATTTTGGCGATTTTTTCTCCTTTTGGGTTTTTTTAGTTAGGCGATTTTTTCATTTTGGCGACTTTTTCATATTGGCGATTTTTTTGTTTAAGGATTTTTTTCATTTTGGCGATTTTTGCGGTTTTTCGCGATTTATTTTAGTCCTAGAGATTTTTTTTAATTTGGTGCTTTTTTCGTTTTGGCGATTTTTTTATATTTGGCGATTTTAAAGTTTTTTGATTTTTTAGTTTTACCGTTTTTGAAAATTTCAAGAGTTTTGCTCTTACGGTTTCCAAGATACAGCAAGTTGTCAAAATTACAAAGTCAAAATTGCATTAACTGATGGAACACCCATTGATTTAAATTTTTTAAATTTAGTGTTAATTGTTGTAGTCTGTATAAAAATACACTAACTTTTAAAATTTCAAGTGTATATATGTACATACAATTGTATGTATATTACATGGGATTTTAACATTTTTCGTTGCTCGTTTTGGAACACCCTTTAGTTTTTAACTCTCATGTATTTGTTGTTGTAGTGGCCAAATGTCTACATATTGTGTCCAAATTTCAAGTCCGTAGCTCTTACGGTTCATTTTCAGCTTTGGTGTACGGAAATATACAGAAAAATATCCGGCGGTGGCGCACCGTCGGCTTCGAGCCGGTCGACTTGTTTCTCTGCTTGGTATTGCTTCTTTCAAACACTAATACACTCATACATAGCTCACACCGATTTGACAATGCAAAGCAAAAGCAAAAAGCAAAGAAATCTCAGCAAAGAAATCTCAGCAAAGAATCAAAGCCAAAAAATTTTTACCCCCTAGCGTATAGATGTTTACACATCAAAAACATTTAAATTAAAGTTGTGAGCGCTAAACTTCTGGAAGACGTTCAGCCGTGTGCTCAAGATAAACAAACCTTGGTGGAGTACGAAGAAATCATACTGCAATCTGCTACTGGATTCTCTAACTTTTTCCGAACCGAAAATCGTAATATTTATCAAAATATTTATTTATTCGCGTGCTGTAACAATAATGTGATTCCTTAACTTCGTTTTTATGATAGTCTCCAGATTTATCTTACGTATCATTTAATTCAATATTATGTGATATCTCTGTATAGAAAATATTAAAATAAGCTAAAAGCACAAAGAATAATAAAGAAAAACTCATTGAATTTGATTTGGGATTTAATTATTTTTTCTTCAACCGGCAGCGAATTTCGTTAAAATATTTTACTGAATAGCAAATTCGATAAATTTTCGTTATATTTATTATAGCCATAAAATTATCGTAATAAAAGTTACTGAATCCATATAGTGGACTACCTATGAAGGAAATATGGTTGAGAATAGAAAATTTAAGGCAGAACTTTAATTTTCTACCGTATCCCTGTAACACCAAAATCTGCAACCCACAACGTATAGTATTCAATGAAGACATTTGCCACTATGCTTATCCATTGAAATCCCAAGAAAATTCATTCAAATTTTAATTAATATTAAAGCTTTTGAAACTACCGTTTATTAGCAGCTATACATTGGCAATTCAGTTGCAAGGCGATACAGATGGCATAGAAGACCAATTGGCGGTGTATGTAAGTCCTCATTATATTTGCTCTTGGGGCCATACTCTATTACACTCTATAGCAAAAGCTGCAGAACTTAGAATATTTACAAAAGCTATAGCAAATACTTATTTAAAAGACACTTTTATTTGCAAATAAGAAGTGCGTGTAAACGGGATAACAGTTACTTTGTAAAAGTATTTATGAAATAAATAAATAATATTAATATAACTTATATGTATATGTACATGCAGTATGTATTTTTAATTTTTTAATGTCCGAGTGCTTAAAGTATCAAGTCTTTAGTGTAGTGGCAAAAAAATATAGCCAAGCTTCTCCAGACCCTTAGCCAAATTCAGCGCTTTTTCTGATTTAAAAGTATAATAACCAGGGGATAATACCTCACGATAACATTTCCACGAGTGTATTGCGTTTAATGTTGTCATTTTGATGCTAAAATTTCACCAATCAAAACAAGCACAATCTTAACTTGAAAGTTTACTTACCTTTGTTTTTTGTTTGAAATTCCATTTTTTATATTTTTATTAATTAAATTCAAAAACAACAACTTTTTCAATATTTTGTTTACTTATTTTGAACACGACTACTAGAATTTTTTAATCGCCCATCAGGACGTCTATGGTGAGTCAAATCATGTTGTACAAACCCAAATAAATTGACATCTGTTACGTTTTTTAATAAAAATCGGCAACACTCGTGTTCTAAAACCCCAAAAAATAAATAATGCTAACATGTTAGCGCTTTTTATTGACGAGGCTGTAAGTGTAACGTCCAATACATAAAATTATTTTGCCTTTAACAATTTATATAAAATATTATTTAAAATTATAAAAAATGCTTGCAAAATAATTTTTTGTTTTTGATAGACAATTCGAAATACTGTCATATTGAACGCTTTTCAATATTTAACCAAAAGAGAAAAAATAAAAAAGAAATTTATGTCAGCTATTAAATTCGTTTTTATTAGCATGCCTTCCTTCCATTTCCATTTTTAGTGTCATTTCACTTACTCGTTTTTTACTACAAAGTCTACAACATAGATATGTACATATTACCAAGAAGCAAAGCCTGCAGTCAATCACAATCAAATTCAAGTGTGGCAGGACTTTTATTTAGCAATACACAGAGAGACTATTTTCCGCCATTCGAACCAGCTGATATTCTTTTGACGATGAATGTATGTTAGCAAGTCTAGCATCTAATAAATTCGTAACATATACAAATAGATATTGAAGACACGTTGTTATCTTTTGTTTGAGTATAAAAAATTACAAATGCAGATATTACCTTATTACCAGGGAAACCAGAAATATGCTCTAAAAAAAGTGTTTTATGCGCACTCAATATGCACTAAAAAATTAAAAATATGCGCTAAAAAGTCAACAAATATGCTCTTAAAAATAAAATAAATTGGTTTATTTGTAAATGAAAGTATATTTTTAGTTCAAAACTTCAACAACATTTGCATATAAAATAAGACAAAAAAAATAAAAAATATAAGACAAAAAAAAAAATAAATAAACAAAAGAAAGGAAACAAAATCAACAAAGAATAACTGTGTTTGAAATGAAGGTTACAACAAAATTACCACAAAAACTTTTACTAAAACAAATAATATAAATTAGTTTTTATTGGATACTCTTCCATTTCAAAAGATCACGATATCGGAATTCAAGCTTTTGAACTGTATTTTGGATAAATAAGACAAGATTTTTATTTATAATTTGTATTGCAATAAATAACTAAATATTGACCTAGAATTTCAAATAAAAATCGTTTCTAAGTTTCTGTCAATGTTCCTTAAACCTATACTCGGGACAGAGTCCGTCACAAATAGCAAAACTGAATTTGTATTGAAACTAACGTCCGTAAGACTGCGTGTATAAGAAAAATATACACTACATGGAATATTTAAACAGAGATTTAGATGGCGAAAAATAAAACAAAATTTGACCAACCCCTTAACTTGTAAGCATATTAACCCAGATAGCGCCTTAAAAATTTTTTTTTAAAACTTAAAATTTTATTTCGAAAATGAAATTTTAATAAGTTTCAAAAAAAATGTGTATATTTTTTTTCGGAATGGGGTGTAAAATATGTCCTAAAAGCGTAAATTATGCTCTAAAAATAAGAAAATATGCTAAAAATATGCCTTTATGGCTGATATATGCAAAAACATGCCTTAAAGGGTAAAGTATGCAAAAATATGCACTAACAAATCGATGCCAAAATGCATAAAAAGTTCTGAAACGGATAAATATCTTGTCCTCGCACTAATAAGTCACGCAAGAAAAAAACATGCATTTGCATATTCGCGGTTTCCCTGCTTATTACCATTTTTATGCTTCTAGCGTTATTTGTCAACATATTTTTGCACACATGCTTTAGATACGAGTATGTACTTTACTCACGTTTGCAGCACACTGAGTACGTACTACGTAGACAGTCGTCAGTAGCTGCTCATTGCTGTCGTGGGCTCATAAAATTAAAGATATTTCCAGGGACATTTTCATGTCTTACAAACATTTGACACAGAAAAATAAAATAGTAAATGGTGGCAGATATAAATCACTTGTGCTATTTACATTTATTTTTGGCTTACTATAAATAACTTTTTCGTGTGTTAATACATGATTGTTTTTTTTATCAGGCTTGTGAATGTTTGTTTAGCATGTCATAAAAGTATATACAAGTTGGGGGAAAAGAAATATATTTAAATAAAATGCTTAATACTTTTTGAAGTTGCTTGCCTTAATCCTTTAATTAAAAAAAATTGAGATTAAAAAGAAACTACATACAAATTATTACTTTGCTATCAAAATGATGCAGGCTCATTTTCTTAATTAATTTCTTAATTTTATTTCCAACAAGTTCATTTAATATATTCTTTTACAGTTTAAGCTTTTAAATAACTTTGTAAATAGGTTAACAGTATTTTATTAAAGCTGCCATTATACGAGAACGGAAGTCGGCTAACGGAACTAAGTGATAAACTTTTAATGTCCAGTATTTCCATACATACACATAGGCTAGTGTGCGGGAAAAAAATCAGTGGAAAGCAAAACATGTAGAGGAAGAAATTTCTAATAATTTTTAGTCGACATGAATTGTATTAGGCCAACCAAAAAATTATCGTTACAGCTTATCGAAAAATCAAAATTTTCCTGATAAAAGATAACTTGATTTTTCCATTATAACTTTCAATTTGATTTCAAAATAAAATTTTTTTAAAATTGAGTTTTTTTGTTAAACATAAAATTCTGTTCAGAAATAATTTCTTATTCGGGCTTAAGTTCAGTAATTTCAATTCTTATTGAATCAAATATTTTTATTAATTAATATGAGTTTCCGATATTTTTCTGTGCAGCCACGCTCTTCATCAGCACCATAGTCTATCTTTTTTAGAAACTCACATTACTTAATAAAAATATTTCATTCAATTAGAATTGAAATTACTGAACTTAAGCCCGAATAAGAAATTATTTCTGATTAAAATTCACTACAGTTCAATTAAATCTAAAATTGTCTCATAAAATTCTATGATATCACTATTATCAGGGACAAGGACTTCATGCATTTAAAAAAGGTATTTTAGGCGCCTAAAATATGACATCAAAAACGCAAAATATGCACTAAAAACAATAAAATATGCACATATTTTAAAAAATTGTATCAAAAAGAAATGTTTTCAATTTACATGCAACTAAATAAAGATATATAAATATTTTATTTTCTCAAAAGATGCGTGTACAAGTCTTTTACATTAAATTTTTACAAAAGATTAGAAATGATAAGGATTTTTTCTGCATTATTAACACCAAACAGGCATTTTTCGCGATATATTTATATTGAAATAAAAGAGAAATACACAAATAGAAAGAGGAAAGTGTTCTTATTAATTTATTTTCACTGACAAATTTTATATTTTTAATATTTTCGAATATAACGTCTATAGATATAATCGGCTCAAATTTAAATGATTCTTTTTATATAATTTTACATATTTATTTAACTCAACCTTTAAAATTAATTGAATACTATGTTAGACTTGTTTTTTAAATCCGTTACCATTTTTAAAAACAGTATCAAGTTCCTGCAGAATGGTTTCACTACTTTCGGCTTTAATAGCAGACAATTTCGATTAAATTTTTTAGGTGGTTGTGCTTGTATAATCGTTCTACAATTAGAGAGCTGGCGATCAAAACTAGACATGTCCTCAGTAAAGATTTTTTTAATTTTTATTTTCGGGCTCTCCAACTGCACATCTATGCAGTTACGAAATATTTTCATCCAAAGCCAGTTCAATCCTGCTTTAAAAAAAATAACAAAACTGACTTGTCATTGCTAGTCTCTATCTAGGTAGCTCAGTTATTTGTCTACGCTGTAAAACAGTTAACGCGACTAGTCTGGTTTTGTTCGTCAGTTCGTCAATTCTAAAACAATGCAAGCGAATAAGTTTGCAAAAAACTCAGTTTTGCATTAATAATTTGTCAAAATTTTTTTTCTTGAAATTTGAATTTTTGAAAGAATATGACACAAAACAATAGATTTGTACCAAAATATGAGACGAAAATATGAACTCATGACCAAATTATGCAAAAATATGCATTTTCAGCAAAATATGCAAAAATATGCACTAACAAATCGATGCTATTTTAACGAAAATTTATTGTTTCGTAAAGATATTTCGTTCTTGCGATTATAAGGGTTAAGGGAAAAAACATGCATTTGCATGAAACCCCTGTCCCTGACTATTATATTAAAAGATATCGATAACTTAATTATTTTTTCTGTAAAAAATATACAATATTAAATTTTTCGATAACATAAATTTTCTGAAAAAAATCGACAACTTGATTCCCCCATTAAAATTTTCGATAACTTAAATTTTCAACAAAAAAAATGTCGATAACTTAATTTTTTTATTGAAAAATATACAATATCTGATCCAAAAACTCAATCAGTTAAATCTTCCATTAAAAGTTTCGAAAACTAAAATTTTGTTTGCAAATCAAGTTTTAAAATATTACGTTTTTTTGGTAACAAAAAAATCAATGACATCACTTTTATATTAAAACATATCGATAACATGAATTGTACCTTCTTTTTTTTTATTGAAAAATATACAATATATGAATTTTTCGACACCATAAATTTCAGAAACAATCGATAACATGATTCCCCCATTAAAACTTTCGATAGCTTAAATTTTCTTTAAAAATCAAATTTTGAAAAATTAAGTTTTTTGGTAAAAAAAATTTATATTATCACTTTTATATTAAAAGATATCGATAGCTTCCACTTTCTTTTAAAAAAATATTCTTAATTAACAAATATACAATACCTGATTTTTTCGATAGCATAACTTTTCTAAAAAAAACCGATAATTTAAAACTTTCGATAACTTTTTATATTATAACATATCGATAACTTCAAAAAAAAATGTCGATAGCTTTAATTTTTAAAATATTCTTTGAAAATCAAGTTTTGAAAAATTAAGTTCTTTGGTAGAAACAAAATCCATAACATCACTTTTATATTAAAACACATCGATAACATTAACTGTACCTTAATTTTTCTATTTAAAAATATAATTACAATATCTGAATTTTTCTAAGCATAACTTTTTAAAAAAAATCGGTAATTTGATTCTTCCATTAAAACATTCGATAACTCAAACTTTCTTTTAAAATCAACTTTTGAAAAATTAATTTTTTTTTAATTCTGTGACAACTTTTTTATGTTAAAAAATGTCAATAACTTCAACTTTCAACAAAAAAATGCCGATAACTTAATTTATTTATTGAAAAATATACACTATCTGAATTTTTATAAAGTAAAATTATCAACAGGATACAGGGATGGAAATCATGGTACAATTGTACTTTTTATGGCACATTTTTGACCTTGTTGGTACCGTGGTACTACCGCTAGTTACTTGGTACAATTTAAAAATGTCAATGTTTCACTATATACTATATATAGTATATAGTAACATTAATTTTGCCTATGTTCTCTTCTCTTCTTCTTCTCTTTTTTTGTGTGTGTTTTATTTTAATCTCTAATATAATAGTCGAATCTACGAATGTAATATTTAATGTTTTTTTGTGTTAAGTTTCTGTTTTTTAACCCAGGACTAAAAAAAGGGGTGTTATAAGTTTGTATTGTGTATCTGTGTGTCTGTGTATCTGTGTATCTGTGTGTCTGTCTGTGTCCACGTACAGGCCAAACGGCTGGATCGATTTTCATTTAGTTTTCCCTGTTTGAAAGATGACTTGATCGAGAGGGTTCTTATCTATGTTTGAAGAAAATCGGTCCAGCCGCTTAGACGATATAACATCTTTTCTGAAAAAAGTCGGGGGTTTTTAAAATTTTTAATTTTTGTTATTATTGTACACTTCTGTATTTTTATACTAATTTTTTTACGTGTCTGTTTTTATTAATAAATATTAAAAATTGGTACCGTCAGGGTCTAAAAAGTACATTTTATTTTCATAGCTGGTACAAAATCTAAGAAGTGATTTTCCTTCCCTGACAGGATAACAGTTAAAAAATCGATTACTTCATTCATCCCTTAAAACTTTTTCTTTGAAATTCAAATTTTAAAAAATTAAGTTTTTTGATAAAAAAAATCAATGACATCACTTTTATATTAAAATATATCGAAAACACCATTTGCACCTTAATTTTTCGATATCATAACTTTTCTAACAAAAAAATCGATAGCTTGATTCTTCCATTAAAACTTTCGATAACTTAAATTTTCTTTCAAAACAAAATTTTTAAACTTAATTTTTTTTTTGGTACAATAAACATATCTATGACATCAGTGCTATATTAAAACATATCGATAACTTCAACTTTCAACAAAATATATGTCGATACCTTAATTTTTCTATTTAAAAATATACAATATCTGAATTTTTCTAAGGTAAAATTATCGATAGGATAACATTTAAAAAAAATCGATAACTTGATTCTTCCATTAAAACTTTTGATTACTTAAATTTTCTTTCAAAATCAAATTTTGAAAAATTAAGGTTTTTGGTAAAAAAAATTCTAAGAACATCACTTTTATTTTTAAGAAATTTATTAAGTTAAAACATTCATATTTCAACAAAAACTGTGTTGATACCTTAACTTTTCTATTAAAAAATATACATTATCTTATTTTTTCGATGGCATAAATTTTCTAAAAAAAATCGATAATTCGATAATTTGTAATACATATTAAAGGGTTGCATTTGTATACTCGTTTGTATAGCCAAAACAAATATACCATGGTACCATAGCTGTTCAGTGTGATTTTTTTTATTTGAATTTTTTCATAAAATTAAATTAATTTTAAATTTTATTTCTGTTTAAGAAATAGAATTTCCTTGAAATCATTGACATTTCTCATGAAATGAATTAACATTTGTGGTTATTGATTTGAAATAAAATTTTTCAAATGTAAATTTATTTTTTTGTCAGAAAATTTAAGAAAATCACGCCTTCAGAAATTCAAATAAAACTATAACAAATTAATGCTTTATTTGAATTCAGCGAATGAAATTTTTTTAAATTATATTTCTATAGTTTGAATGAAATTTTATTTTATTTCATTTGAGTTTTTGAAATTCAAATAATTTTTTGTTAATAAGTCAAATTTATATTATTCAACAAAAACTTTATTGATTATTTCAAATTCATAAAAAATAGTTTCAAATAGTTTTAAATTGTAAAAAAATATACAAATAAAAAAATTTTCTTTTAGTATTGAAAATACTCCTTGTAAGATGACTTCTAGTAATGAAGAGTTTTCCTGCGACGACCCCTAGAAGAATCTACCTATTGCCTCAATTATCTATCACCTTGGATAATTGAGAAATACAGTTAGCACCATATCCGTATTTTGCCTACTTTTAACGTTATTTTCATATAACAAAATATTTAGCTCAATAAAAATAACAAGGTATTGATTGGGTTTTTGCAAAACTTGCGCGAAATCATTATGTGCTAGTTCTAAATGAAATTCAAATTTTATTGTACACCTAAGGAAATTTCATAGTGAAAAATATAATGAATACCATAGGCTCAGTAGTAAGAAAAGAGAAAAGAAAAACGCGTTCGCACAAAAAGTGCTATTTTTCATTGCTGATACCATGAGTCCGTTTAAAAAAAATTCAACTATAGAACTCTCTGAACTAAATATATCACAAATGGTTGTTATATATTTTTAAGTCTAATAAATATTTCTTTTTATTTTTCAGAAATAGTTCCTATTCAAGAAATAATAGCCTGATTTAATTAATTTATCGTTTTTTTTTTTCAAATTAAATTCTGAGAAAAACTATTTGATTTTTTCGTAGTCAAATAATAATGAAATGAATTTTATTCAAATTTTGAAAATTTAAATTCAATAAATTTTTCTTTTAATTTTAATGTTTAAAAATAACAACAAAATTGTATTTCGAATATTGTAAATTGATTTAATACTCTAAAAAATGGATTTGAGCAATGTATAAATTTAAAAAATTTCAATCGTTTTAAAATAAATAAATATTATTGAATTTTCACATAACAAATAATTGTTTGAATTCTTATTATTTCTAATTTAAAATAAAAACTACAACTGAAATAAAAATATTTTTATTTTTCATTCCATTCACTTATTACAGCTATGTATGTACCATGTAATTGCAGTGTGAGCGACAGAACTAGTAAAGGGTGTTTTTTATTGAGGTATAGAACTTTAAGTTAGCATCACTTTTTTAACTGGCGACCATTTTGTCAGCTGTTAAGTGATTAATATTTAGTTTGGTTTGCCATTTCATCATGAACAGGTTGACAAAAGAACAACGCTTGCAAATCGTGCAAATTTATTTCGAAAATAATGGTTCAGTTCGCGAAGTTTACCGCAGCTCCGTCCATTTTATGGTCGACATAATCGTCCATCAGAGCAATTAATTCGGTTAACCATGGATTGTTTTCGCACTACGTTTACTCTATGTGATAATACGCATCCGCAGAGACGTCAAACAGTGCGCACCGAAGAAACAATTGCCGCTGTAGAGCAAAGTGTTGAAGAGGACCCGAATGAATCGATTCGCCACCGTGCACAGCAATTGGAGCCGACTAACCGACTATTTTGTTTCCGAATTGGATGGCATGAATGTGGATGAGTTGTGGTTCCAACAAGACGGCGCTACATGCCACACAGCGCACGTCACAATCGATTTATTGAAGGAAACATTCGATGAGCGCATAATTTCGCGGAATGGACCTGTCAATTGGCCACCAAGATCGTGTGATTTGACACCATTGGATTATTTTCTTTGGGGATATGTGAAGTCGCTCGTCTACGCCAACAAACCAGAAACGTTAGGGGACTTGGAAGCCAACATTCGTGGCGTTATTGCCAACATACGGCCCCATATGCTCGAAAAAGTGGTTGAAAATTGGACCTGTAGAATTGGCTTTATTCGAGCCAGCCGCGGCGGCCACATGCCCGAAATCATATTTAAACATTAATGGCATAAAATTATCCTTTCAATAAAGCCAAATTGATGGACATTAAAACGATTTTCTAGTGTTTTATTTCAATGCAAAGTTCTATACCTCTTAAAAAAACACCCTATATAAGAGTTATTGTGTGTGCGTGCTTTTCCAAATTACAATACAAATGAAAACAAATAATAATTGCTTATTGTATTGCTGCTGAGCAACTGTTTGATCTGTTTTTGCTTAAAAATACATATTGTAATACAATTATATGAAAAAAACCATTGTTGAAACAAATACATGATGTGCAGATGTATGTGCGGACGTTCGTTATGTTATTTTGTGGCGCAGCCAAGTATAGAGAGAGAGAGAGAGAGAGAGAGACAATTTTGCTCTGAGAGTAATTACACTTGCATATCGTGTGTCATTCTTTTGTATTTGCAGCTCATGTGTTTAATGTACATGTATCCTCTACTTACATATGTATGTGAAATTTTGCTTTTATTCATTCATCATCAGCCATGTATTTTTTTCTCAACACAACATAAGGCACTTACGGTAAAAGCAGTTGTATGTATCTTATTGATGTGTAAACATCTATACGCCAGGGGGTAAAAATCTTTTGACTTTGATTTCTTTGCTGAGATTTCTTTGCATTGTCAAATCGGTGTGAGCTTTGTTGTATGAGTGTATTAGTGTTTGAAGGAAGCAATACCAAGCAGAGAAACAAGTCGACCGGCTCGAAGCCGACGGTGTGCCGCCGCCGGTTATTTTTCTGTATATTTCCGTACACCAAAGCTGAAAATGAACCGTAAGAGCTACGGACTTGAAATTTGAACGCAATGTGTAGACATTTGGCCACTACAACAACAAATACATGAGAGTTAAAAACTAAAGGGTGTTCCAAAACGAGCAACGAAAAATGTTAAAATCTCATGTAATATACATACAATTGTATGTACATACCAGTATATACACTTGAAATTTTAAAAGTTAGTGTATTTTTATACAGACTACAACGATTAACACTAAATTTAAAAAATTTAAATCAATGGGTGTTCCATCAGTTAATGCAATTTTGACTTTGTAATTTCGACAACCTGCTGTCTCTTGGAAACCGTAAGAGCAAAACTCTTGAAATCTTCAAAAACGGTAAAACTAAAAAATCAAAAAAATATAAAATCGCCATATATAAAAAATCGCCAAAAACAAAATCGCCAAAACGAAAAAAAGCACCAAATTAAAAAATCTCTAGGACTAAAATGAATCGCGAAAAACCGGAAAAATCACCAAAATGAAAAAAAATCCTTAAACAAAAAAATCGCCAATATGAAAAAATCGCCAAAATGAAGAAATCGCGTAAATAAAAAACCCCAAAAACATAAAAAATCGCCAAAATGAAAAGACCCCAAAAAACAGAAAAAATTCGCCAAAATGAAAAAATCGAAAAAATGAAAAAAATTGCGAAAATTAAAAAAACCTAACAAGAGAAAAAAAAACGCCAAAACGAGAAAAAAGCGATAAAACTGAAAAAAAATCGTTTAAACTGAAAAAACTTAAAAAAGGAAGAAAGCTAAATAAAAAAAAAGAAAAGATCAAAACCGAATGTGCGCGAGTCAAAGTCGCACTTTACTCAATTTATTTTAATTGCAATGCGTACACAACAACAAGAACAGCAACAACTAAACGATGAACAATAGGAATTAAAAATTAAAAAGTAAAAGTAAAGGCATTTACCATAGATGAGCACTGCAGTACCACTAAAGTTTCAGTAAAAACAATAAAAAATGTTTAACAACTAAATTTTTACTGATTACTAAAATTTTTTCTACAATTTTTGTAAATTGCCTAAATTATTTGTTATATGATGAGGTGCGTTGAATTTTCAGTAATCAGTAATACCCGTATTCATAATGAAATTCTACCAAGTGGCTAAATGTGTTTCATACAAAAGTTTCAAAATTTGAATGAAAAAACTTTGCCACTTGCTACAATTTTATTATGATTACGGCGCTACGATTTTACTTGTAATGCAAATTAAATTTCATTAGCAGTAAAAATTTACTGAGTTTTTTTAGTAATCAGTAAATTTACTGCTTACTGCAATTTTGAATGCAGTACATATACATACATATACTGCAGTGTGCCCATTTACTAACCAAATAAGTTTGATAAAACAAACAAAAACCAACAAATTCATATGTATTTACAATATTGAAAGTTTTGATACTTTTAATTAATTAATTTAAAAAAAGATACTAAAAGCATAAGTACTTCCAAATTAAAAAAATAATTTTCATTACTAGATGTTTTCACATCTCCTCTGTGATCGGACTCACATTGGTTTTTTTGTTAAAAAAAAACAAACAAAAATAAATGTGTTGTTTTCATTTGCTCATTGCCCAACCATACAATAATTGCTTTAAAGATCAACATTTACAACTAGTAACAGAAAACGCTAAATAACATATAACACCAGAACCAAAAACACGCAAAAACTAGTGCAAACAGTACATTTTTCTGAAAAACTGCAAAAAAAACCGAAAAAATCCCAAACGCGAAAAAAATCACCAAAAGGAAAAAACTCCAAAACAAAAAAAAAATCGCTAAAAACCGAAAAAAAACTTACCGGGTACATATTTTTTTTAAATGTCTACATCACGAAAGATATTCAATCATATAGTAGGGTGGGTTGATCGATTTTTCGATAGCTTTTGGCATGAGGAAATAGAAGTTCCACTATATCAAAAAAATAATTTTTGAGGCGCCAGACGGACAGCATAGCGAAAACAGTAGGGTTCCTTTTCACCTTTGGTGTACGGAACTCTAAAAAGAAAATAAATAAAAAAAAGTCCTTAATCATTCTCAGTTCACGAAGAAACTGTTTGAAATCTGAGATAATTCTTGCTTAAATTATCTTAAAAACAATGCTCGATTTTTTATATTTTTTTTACAGTATAAAACAAAATTCTTTAGATACGAGCGTTCTTGGTAGAAGTTTTGTCAGTCTCTCAAATAATATGCAGATTTCTTCTATAGCGCAAATAAGTTTAAAGCACTTATTTTGCATGATATTAATTTATTGCGCATCAATATTTAACTCCACCACAACAACAAAATCTATTTATACACTCAAAATATTTCATAGGTAAAATAAACGAAAAATGTGGTTTATTTTACGAAAATATTCGTTGTTTTTACGGTACGAAATGCTTCGTACATAGTAGAAATTATATTTGTTTATTTTACGAAATACTTTTTGTCTGCAAATAACAAAATTTTGTAAATCTGCAAAAAAAAATATTTTCTTACATTTGAAAAATAATTTTGTAGAATAATCTGTAATTCTTGGAACGATTGTCACAATTATAAGAAGAAATAGTTTTAGGGGAATTGTTACAGGCTCTGTATTCCTCATACATCGCACACGCATACATACATACATACATATTTTGCACTGAAACTAGAGATGTGCAAATGTCGTGATTTTATCGTGTCACGCGTGAGTCACGCGTGATTCACGTGATTCGTGATCAAATATTATAACTAATCACGCGTGATTGCGTGAGCGTAATTGAAAAAAATTTACTCGTGCGTGATCGTGCGTGAGCTTTTTTTAAATAATCACGCACGAATTCTCACGCTCTCACGAGATAATATTCCTGCATAGGTACTAGGGATGCTAATCGGGATCGATTTTTGGAAACCCCGGGATTCGCGATTTTGTAATCCCGATCCCGAAAATCCCGGTATTTTCGGGATCCCGGGATTTTTCGGGATCACGGGATTTTCGAGATTTCGGGATCTAAATATTTTTCGCAAAATAAATTATTTTTTTTAAATAAATATTACTTTAATAACAATTTAATGCATTTTAAAAGGTTTTATGTTCATAATTTATCATTGCACAATTGCCTTTAAAGTGAACAATTTTCTAATACGCCTATGAAATAAAAATCAAAAGAATTTTTCTCATCTATTTTTAAGTTGATTAATCACATTTGATGTTAGAGAATTTATAGTGAAAAAAATAACTAAATATGAAAACTTGTTTTTGTTTTCAATATAAATGTTTTTCTATTATCTAAACCAAAACGAATATATATACATATCGGTGGACTTTTAGCACTACCGCTTAAGTTGACTTACGAAAATTTTTAGATTCACTTTCATACAAATAAGTTGGAAAAACAATATTGTTTTGTTAAAAATATATCTACTAACGTTTTTTTAATTGCTCAACAACAAGTATAACGGTTGTTACATATGTATGTATACCAAGCATTATCTAATTTTTTATCGATTTCGTTACGACTAAAGGCCCAACTATAATATGAATAAGCTGGCTTAAGCTAATGTCAGAATTGAACGATAAGTCTGTCAAATGCTTAAACAATTCAGATGTGACTTTTAGGTGGCCACAATGTACTTACATGCACTTAAGTATTCTTTAGCCACAGCTGCATATCTAGGTATTGTCAATAATTTTGTTTCATCTCATAACTCCTAAATGAATGCAATTCAATCAAACTAACTTGAAAGAATGTCCTAATCTATTAAAAATTCACATATAAATATATACATCACATATAAATATATACATCACCTTATTGTTGTTTACTAAAAAGTACAGCAGTGAATATACATAAGTAAATACATATGTATGTGTGTATATGTGTATTGTAAAACAAACAATGAAAATAAAAGTTTTGCTTTGTTTTCCGAACTTAAAATAAGAAACAATAAAAAAATATTTAAAATCAATGAATATTTTCTGCTGCTGCTTGTTTGAGTTTAAAAAAATGCACAAATAGTTGTTTCCTTACGGAATGTGCGTTCAGTTTGGCACTGTACTTAAGCAAATGACATTTAACGAAACTTGACGAAAAGTTTGTTAAGTACATTATAGTTTGCCACATACGTTTTATATGTAACCGCACAGTTGCTTAAGCTAGCTTATTCATATTATAGTTGGGTCTTAATAAGGCTGAACATGTCGAAAAACTAAAAGAAATGTATACACTATTCTAATCAAATTCGATTAATTACTTTTTTTTTTTTAATGCATGTTTTTTTTATTTATTGTATCTTCAAATATGAACTAACAATAAGTATTCAAATCTTAAATCTATAAAAAAAATTATTAGGCCCGACCAATGTCGGACATAAGCTTAGTGATAGTTATTAATAATACATAAGTAGTGATAAGCAACAAAAAGAAAAAGGTGTTTTCAAGCAGCTTCATCATCTAGAGTGATGAATATTAGAGCCCGTGTATCTCTGTTTTTTAAGCGGATGTGCCCAGTAAAGTTCAAAATATTACGAGCAAGCGGATTAGGATGTGACTCGAGTTTTGTTAGATATTTGCCTGCGTATTTTACAATTTCTTCAGTCACTAGTGGCATATTCAAATCGCGATGTATATTTGAATGTTTGATGTACCATGGAGCCGATGTTATCATGCGTAAAATTTTATTTTGCCTTCGTTGAATTTTCTCTACATTTGAAGCTGAAGCAGTGCCCCATAGTTGAATTCCGTAACACCATATTGGCTTTAAAAGCGACTTGTATATTAAAAGTTTGCAGTCTAGACTAAGTGTTGAATTTCTACCAATCAGCCAATGTACCTGAGTTAATTTAAGTTTCATTTGAGTTAACTTAGAGTCAATGTGGTGTTTCCATGTAAGTCGTCGATCAAGGTGTATACCAAGATATTTCACATGTGAATGTTGAGGAACAACTTGATTGTTAGTCCGAATGGGGGAGCAAGTATCTCTTCTTAGGGTGAACGTTATATGGACACACTTTTGTTCATTGACTTTAATTCTCCATAAGTTTAACCAAAGCTCCATCTGGCTAATGTGTTCCTGGAGTTTGCGGGATGCCTCATCAGGGTTTTTGTGCATACTAAGGCAGGCTGTATCGTCGGCAAATGTGGAAGTATGGATACTACTGCTCACAGGCATATCACAAGTATAAATCAAATATAAAACTGGTCCCAGTATGCTCCCCTGTGGCACACCGGATGAAATAGTTTCAGGCCTACTCGTAAAGTCTCCTTCCACAACAGTGAACTTACGGGAAATAATGTAACTTTCCAAAATATTTAAAATGTTTATTGGTAAGTAAGTCTTCAATTTTAAAATTAGGCCTTCATGCCACACTTTATCAAATGCCTGGGAAACGTCAATAAAGAGCGCAGAACAATACTTTTTTTCCTCAAAAGTTCTTCTTATAAATTGAACCAGTCTGTGAGTTTGTTCAATGGTGCTATGCTGACTTCTAAAACCAAATTGATGGTCTGGTATGCACCCACTACTAATTAGAATTGGGGACAATTTTGTTTTGAGCAGTTTTTCGAAAAGCTTTGACATAGTTGATAGTAGACTTATTGGCCTATATGACTCAGCCTTGGTTAGATCTTTGCCCGGCTTTGGAATCATTTTAACCTTGGCAAGCTTCCAGCTGTGTGGATAATACTCCAGTCGTAAAATGGCATTAAATTAATTAATTACGTCTAAAGATTACATTTTTATAGGCTTGAGCCCTTGAACAGTATTTTTGCTCTACTGAAAAATTTTAAATTCATACATAAGTTTTTTTCTACAAGTTCAACAGATACATACATATGTATGTATTCATACGTTCGCTAAGATGAGTATGGTTTATTAGTGCACTGGCCTTCTACTGTGCAACTCGAATACAACTATAATTGAGTCGAACTCATTCAGTCAGTCGCTTTTGACTAAAACTATTTATCAAATCCATGTAATTTAAATGGGTTTGATCTTAGGTTTGTATCAAAAACGACCTAAACGGCCTAAATAAAAAACAAAATAATTTTGAACTGCAATGTAAAAAACATACATATACACTCGAGCAGTTTTTTAGACAAAATACTCCGCATTATCCTGTAAATATTTCTCGATTTTACGTCAACCCGACAACAAAAAGTTTTCACTTGCCTTGTGTTGTATTCTACTCCAATTGTAAGGAGGTGTCAATAGTACTCAGTTGTTACCGACAATTAGATAAGTGCTAATTTTTTAGCGTTGAGGAGTCGACATACAGATAGTTATACACTGCAATTATGAATAAATTTCCGCAAGAAATTTCTCCCTCTTCGAATTAGATTTTTTTGTTTTCCCTATTATTTGCTACTGTTTGAAATTATTCCCCGGGCAAAATTTCTCGTGGAATTTAAATTATAATTGCCCTCATAATATAGAATAAGACGGAATAAATTTGTCAAACTTATGAATTTTTCAAATGTTATTTCCCTTCCAAAAGTAATATGTTTCTTTTGTTTTCAAAATAATTCTAAAATGTACATATATTGTAGCACCTTTCATGAAAATAACCGTAAGAAAGTAGTTTATTTATTTTGCTCTTGTTGTTAATTTATAAGAAATATGTCACGAATAGTCATTGAATTGTTAAAACTGTACGTATAAAATTGTATGGGACTTTTAAATAAAAAAAATACCTTAAAATCAACGAAAATTTGAATTTATAAAGTTTTTATACAAAAATTGCTAAGAAATCCCGAAAATTAAATCCCGGGATTGAATTTTACAAATCCCGGGATTCGGGATTTGCCAAATCCCGAAAATCCCGGGATTTCCGGGTTCGGGATTTCCCGTTTGGCATCCCTAATAGGTACATATGTAACTGTATTCAATAATTTAAAATAAACCCATCCAGCAATTTTTGAAATTTTCAATAAATTTTACAAAAACACGAGCATACATACTATATACATTGACATGTACCTATTTTTTAAACCCAAAAAACATGAAAATTATATTATACATATACGTTTTCGTGAGCGTGCGTGATCGTGATAAGTTGTAAACCACTCATGCGTGATTAAAAATATTTTATTCGTAAGCGTGCGTGATCGTGCAAATTTTCAAAATCATTCGTGCGTGAAAGTGCGTGAGTAAAATATTTTTCTGCGTGAGCGTGCGTGTCGTGAGTCAGAAAACACTCACGTGCACATCTCTAACTGAAACTCACGAATCAAACTGGGAACACAACTGGGACGAACAAAGAATTTTTCGTTGCGTACTTTCGTCATAGAAATAAAAAACATTTGTTCATATGTTACATTCATAATATGTATGTAACACCGCCATCGAACTAAATTCCTCGTGCGTAACGATCTCTGCGATAAATTTATTTTTGTTTCTTATGCCGATGAACGACGAAAAAACAATTTTCTCTCTATTTGCAAAACAATAACCAATTATTCAAATATATGTACATATATCATAAGGTCTAATATGTATTCTTCATTGGTGTGCCGTGGACGAGATTTGTCGTTCGTCCCAGTTGTCTTCCCAGCATAAACCAAAAACTAATTTTTTATTCAAATAATTTCTTATTTCAGTTTAAATTTATTTAATAATTTTTATACAATATACATATCGTCAGCTAAAACGAAAACGGCCCTATCTAACATTTTTAAAATTTTACATGAGAAGCAAAATACTGTTTTAAACCAATAGTATAGTTTCAATCAGCATTATTTTCACCAGAATTATTAAATAAATTCAGTAAAGTGCGACTCTGACTCGTGCACGAAGGGTTCCGTGCGAACACTAGATATGTAATTTAATACAAACTTCATCCTATATAATATATATTTTTGGCATTTTTTTCGTTTTTGGGGTCTTTTCCATTTTTTTGTTTTGGCGTTTTTTGCGTTTTTTCGGTTTTGGCGATTTTTTTAAGCTTTGGTTCTTTTTTTAGTTTTGACACTTTATTTTCTTGTTTTGGCGATTTTTTCGGTTTTTGGCGTTTTTTCATTTTGGCGATTTTTTTATTTTTGGCGATTTTTTTCATTTTTGCGATTTATTTTATTTAAAAAATTTTTTTAGTTTTGGCAAAATTTTCGCGATTTGGCGATTTTTTTCGATTTTTGGCGTTTTTTTTCATTTTGGCGATTTTTTTTGAATTTGGCGATTTATTTTAGTGTTAGAATTTTTTTTTTTAATTTTGGCGATTTTTTTCGTTTTGGCGATTTTTTTTTAATTTTTGGCATTTTTTTTTTTTTTTTGGTTTGGCGATTTTATATTTTCGGTTTTTTTAGTTTTACCGTTTTTGAAAATTTCAAGTGTTTGCCTCTTACGCTTTCCAAGATACAGCAAATTTTCAAAATTACATAGTCAAAATTGCATTAACTGATGGACCACCCTTTAATTAAAATTTTTTTAAATTTTAGTGTTAATTGTTGTAGTCTGTATAAAAATACACTAATTTTACAAATTTCAAGTTTCAATATACATATGTTCATACAATTGTATGTATATTACATGGGATTTTAACATTTTTCGTTGCTCGTTTTGGAACACCCTTTAATTTTTAATTCTCATGTATTTGTTGTTGTAGCGGCCAAGGTTCTACTAATCTGTCAAAAATTCAGGTCCGTAGCTCTTACGGTTCCTGAGAAAGTACCGTGTGACGGACAGACGGACAGACGGACAGCGTAGCGAAAACAATAGGGTTCCTTTTCACCTATGGTGTACGGAACCCTAAAAAGATGTGACAAATTGATTTCTGGCAGAATAATACCAAATTTCGTGATATTTGATTGGCTATGTTAGTTAGGTGCTTTTGTACCTTAATTTTCTGAAACCAAAGGCCCTTATCTATACTTTAATGCAAAATAGTTTTATCATTTATTTTAATTATTAAAATTTTTATTATATATTAATTTATTTTAATATTGCATCACAAAAAGTAAATTTAAATAATTCATTAAAATTAAACAAATAAAGACTTGATTTAAAAACTTTCAATAATTGAAGTATGAATTTAGAAAATATAAATTAATAAAATAAATAAATAAATTAATTTTCAAAGGGTATGCTATCATAGAAAAAATTTCAATCTTTTGGTAGTAGTGTCTTTATATATCCATCGTTTACATGAGGCTTTTTATTTATACCCTTCTTATTTTCCTTTATTTCTTACAAAATAACTTTTGAGATGAATTTCTTAAATTTTTTTCAATAAAATGCCTTAAGCTGAAGCTACTTTAATTTTTCCTTTAACAAACAATTTCTTCAACGGTGAAATCTGTCAGTTTTTTTCCATTTTTCAATGTTACCCATACAAACGATTACTTAAGTCTTTTTGCGTTTATCAAATAAATGCTTTTGTAGATAGGGTCGTTTGTTTTTCGACAATAAAATCGCTAATTTTGATCAGACAGGTCTAAATTTTTTTGTGGTTGTGTATTTTAATGCAATGCATCAGAATCAACCAAAAAAGCGATTTTGGATTTCTTGTTGGTTAGGGCCGTTTGCGTTTTAGCTGGCGATATACTCATAAAATGGCAGGAAAATAAATAGGGAAAATATTAAAAAATAAAACAAAACAACAGTTTTTAAAAATTTTTTTCCTAAAATTCACGAAACTTGTGTAGATTTAAGAATAATTTTGTACTGCAAACAAAATGATAACAAAATAAAATTTGTTTATTTCACGAAACTTTCAATTTTATAAAAAAAGTTTTATTTTCTCCAAAATTCAATAAAATAAACGAAAAATATGGTACTATAAACGAAAATAATTGTACAAAATAATTTTTGTAACTTAACGAAATTCGTAAAATTACGAAATCTGTTTTCCTGCACGAGCTACAAATATTTTCATAAAATGTACAAAATTTTCGTTTATTGTACAAAAATTAAATTACGAAAAAATGTTTCATATTTTTAAGCATGGAATATTTTGAGTGTATGATTATTTAAAAAAAAAATCAGTCGAGTTTTTTACTACCTACTAAAAAAAAAGACCTTAAAAACTAAAAAAAGTCAAATAATTGAAATTCTGGCACCTCGAAAATTATTTTTTTGATGTGTCGTAGTGGAACTTTTTTTCCCTCATGCCAAAAGCTATTGAAAAATCGATGACATAATATCGATTAATTTTTACCATAGACATCAATTCGCTCTATTATACTCGTATAGGCTTAAGTTTGTATAGTATGTACATATGTGGTATCCGTACGAAACCTTCGTGTACGAGTCAAGGTTGCGCTTTACTGAATTTATTATTAGATTCATTTATGTTGAGTTTGTTTAAAACAAAAATTTATTTTGACATGTATGCATAATTAGATTTCAAAAATAAGAACATTGGTAGATTTCTTTATTTAGTGTTACTTGAAAAAAAAAATACTAAACAAAAAACAGCACGAGTTGTGGTTTAACATTTATCAAAATGGTCAAAATATACTAGAACACATTAAAAGCAACACTACTGCTTAAATCTTACGCACTTTATTAAACTATACATACATATGGAGCCTTATTTTCGATTTTATCGTAAGCGATAAAAATTTAATTTTTCAGTAGAAGGTCTCAATTCTCAATTTATTCATGTTATATATTATAAACATTTCACTTAATCTTAGTATTAATAAATAAAGAGTTTAAGATTTTTATCTTTTTCTACTTAATTATAATTAAAGCTGCTTTATAAAATTATATATATATACATACTATTTACAACTTTTTGTTTGAAGGCAAAAATTTAGCAAAAACCTATTTAAAGATTTTTTTTTTGATGTGTAAACATCTATACGCTAGGGGGTAAAAATCTTTTGACTTTGATTTCTTTGCTGAGATTTCTTTGCATTGTCAAATCGGTGTGAGCTGTGTATGAGTGTATTAGTGTTTGAAAGAAGCATTACCAAGCACAGAAAGAAGTCGACTGGCTCGAAGCCGACGGTGCGCCGCCGCCGGTTATTTTTCTGTATATTTCCGTACACCAAAGGTGAAAATGAACCGTAAGAGCTACGGACTTGAAATTTGGACACAATGTGTAGACATTTGGCCACTACAACAACAAATACATGAGAGTTAAAAACTAAACGGTGTTCCAAAACGAGCAACGAAAAATGTTAAAATCCCATGTAATATACATACAATTGTATGTACATATATACACTTGAAATTTTAAAAGTTAGTGTATTTTTATACAGACTACAACAATTAACACTAAATTTAAAAAATTTAAATCAATGGGTGTTCCATCAGTTAATGCAATTTTGACTTTGTAATTTTAACAACTTGCTGTATCTTGGAAACCGTAAGAGCAAAACTCTTGAAATTTTCAAAAACGGTAAAACTAAAAAATCAATAAAATATAAAATCGCCAAATATAAAAAAATCGCCAAAAACAAAAAAAAAACCGCCAAAACGAAAAAAGCACCAAATTAAAAAAAAATCTCTAGGACTAAAATGATTCGCGAAAAACCGGAAAAATCGCCAAAATGAAAAAAATCCTTAAACAAAAAAATCGCCAATATGAAAAAATCGCCTAAATAAAAAACCCCAAAAAAAGAAAAAAATCGCCAAAATGAAAAAACCCCAAAAAAATCGCCAAAATGAAATAATATCCAAAATTAAAAAAATTGCGAAAATTAAAAAAAAAACCAAAAAGAGAAAAAAAAAAACGCCAAAACGAGAAAAAGTGATAAAACTGAAAAACAAATCGTTTAAACTGAAAAAACTTGGTTGGTAATCCAGTAGGGAAGTGCTTGCACCAAAAATGCTTAATTCCAAACTCGATTACCTTTTTTGAAATTTTTTGCTGGGCATTTACTAACCAAATAAGTTTAATAAAACAAACAAAAACCAACAAATTCATATGTATTTACAATATTGAAAGTTTTGATACTTTTAATTAATTATTAAAAAAAATATACTAAAAGCATAAGTACTTCCAACTTGAAAAAAAAATTGCATTATTAGATGCTTACACATCTCCTCTGTGATCGGACTCACATTGCTTTTTTTTTATAAAAACAACTAATCCTAAAACTTAACTACAAATGATGAGCTAGCTCATTAATATGATCGTAACCAGAATTTAGACATCTGATGTTAAAATTTTCATTAACCCTGTCAAGTTTATCTTTAACTAATTTTATACCTGCAAGAGTATGCAGATGATCCGTGGAAAAATACCATGGAAGATTATAAATCAGTTTCAACAATTTGTTTTGTGATATTTGTAGTTTCTTTAAATGACAGTTAGAAAATGACAGCATGACATATTGCCTTCAATGTTAACTTTTTATTGTTAATGCTAAGTTTAGAATTCCTATTAATTAATGGGTATAGTATTCGGGTTAGTACATTTACTTTATTTACAATGTATGGTATATGATCTTTGAACCAGGGAAAGCCAAAAAGTTAAAGTTACTTTTTGACTGCTCAATACATATCGATACTCCAACGACAATGAGTATGAATAGCACATTCGCATCAACAAGCATGCTTACATACAGGCATAGATATCTATAGCTATCAACACAAATAAGTGCGCATATCGATAGGTGCGGGTTCGATCAAACAAAAGTGCTATAGATATTCGTATCAATACATGTGCGCACAAGCATGTAATGACGAGTATGACTATATGAACAATGTTACCAAATATGTAAGTAAATAAAAAAAAAATTGTTGTGTATGAATTTAACAAATGCCTAATTTATATTATGCATTTTTTTCATGAAACCTATTTCACGAAACTTTTTCTATTTGCTAATATAGAAGACACTTAACATGAATTTCTGAAGCATTTTTGACAACTCTCTTGATCTAATTTGATTCTCCAGGACTCCTGTTGACAAATGAAAAAATTTTCATACAACAAAATTCAAATGCGTAAATACGAGGCGGGTTTCTTTAGCAAATTTCTATTAAAAAAGTTATATATTGAAAAAGTTATGCAAACTCGCAAGAATTAAAACAACAAAAACAACCCCCTAAAACTGATTATATAAACCTCAAAAAAGCAATAAGTCGAAAATGTGTTCCGCATATTAATCGCGAAAACTTGCAAAAACGCGAATATTATTTTAAAAAGATGTCTAAAACCTAAAAAATGTGAACGAAAATACTCAGTAGATTTTAAAACTCAAAAACAATCTCACTTACAAAAAGTTTCGAAAATTCGTGAATAATTTTTTAATTGAAAAATTTGCGACCATGTTGAAAATTAGCAAAAACTTGGTAACATAAAAAAAGATAAAATATATCATAGTCTTATACTGGTTGAAAATCTTTAAAACTACCCATAAACAAATAATTGGGAACAATCACTTTTATTGCGAAAAAAAGAAAACATTTGCGATAAATAACTTACAAATACTTAAAGATCTAAGGAATTCGGAAATGTCGAAAATTCGCTAACATCAAATAGATATGCAGATAGATTAAAAATCGGTAAAATGGTAAAAAAAAGCCAAGATTTGGCTAAAAAGTCAGTTTCATCGCGAAAATTGGCGACAAACAAGCGCTAAAATTGTAAGGAATGCCATGGTTCAACCTTTCTTCCACTAATTCGGCTCTTAGCTCAGATCGAAAATGGAACGTGTTTCTATACCCGCGGTCAAATTACTCCCGTAAATATTTAATAAGGCTTTTAGATCTAAGGATTGCGAAGAGTGTGTGTGTGTGTGGGTAAAACATTTTTATTGAATTTTATGTTAAAATAGTTTGAAAAAAATGTTATTACCTCAACAACTACAAACTAGTATTTCTGGCAACACTTATCAAAAAATATTTAAAAAACCGAATGTGTTGCAAGTCATGGGTATGTCGATAGATATGCGTAGATATGCGGGATGTAACGAAGAATGCGTGTATCGGTATACATACAAGTATGAAATAAAGTGTGCAGGGGTATACGCAAGTATGAGAATGAATAGATATCAACACGCACTAGCATAAAAAATGTTCCATATGTGTGGGAGTATCCAAAATTGTTTGTATCGATTGGCTTTCCCTGCTTTGAACTTCATTTTAGGGTCTAGTATAACCCCAAGGTATTTAACTTTTTGTTCCCACTGTATAGAGTGGTTATCAAATATAATGTTATTTTGCGGCAGAAAATATGTTTTACGCTTTCTTGTAAAATATATTGCCTGTGTTTTATCAGGGTTCAACTTTATTTTCCATTTATTGAAATAAGAATGTAGCTCATAACATTTATCGAATATAATTCAGAGCTGAGAATAGCTGTGTCGTCAGCAAAGATTGACATAGTACAGTAACCTAGAGTAGGGAAATCGGATGTATATAGGTTATAGAGAATGGGAGATAAACAAGAGCCTTGTGGACAGCCTGCTGTAATAGTTAAAGAGTCAGACTTTGACGATCCAACATGAACTCGGAAAGAACGCAGTGTAAAAAAACTTTGAATTATTTTTACAAGATACGTAGGAAACCCATACCTTATCATTTAAAAAATGAGTCCATCATGCCATAGCGAGTCAAAGGCAGCTTTGACGTCTGTTGACTTTTGGTGGCTAAAGTTTTTATTAACTAAGTTTCTTATTCTAATCAGTGGGTGGCTGGTGTTATGTTCTCTGCGAAATTCAAACTATTCACACTGAAAGGAAAATCATTCATTCAGAGACTGAATCGGTTTCATTAAATGTTCTACATTATATTATAATAAAACTTTTCATTAATATGATGAACAATTTCATTCTATGCATGAAATCTTTCAATCTCTGCTCTTCGTGTGTTCTTCATAGTTCGTTGTATTAATGAAAATCGTTACATGGTTCAAACGAATTTTCTTTTTGGCGAATTTGGGGCAAATATAAGTAACTTGCACAAATTTTGTCTTCTTACTGTATACAGTATGTCAAACATAAATAAATCAAAAGTTATTGTTTTTTTTAATAATTTCTATTTCTTATTTTTCTAATCCCTTTTAATTTCAAAGCAATATGGTCGTCATAAATGCAATGAAATCATTTCATTTAAACAATGTAATATTCTTCATTGTATAGCAGATATCTCTCTCTTTCTCTTTTTTTTTATCCATTCACGTTCCTCAACTCAATACAAGCACAAAAAGGTTTTGCCAAACATCATATAAAGATGCTTGTTTTGTTAAAATTTTTGTTTGATTCTTTTAAACTCATGTTTGTGTATTGTGATTCTCAACAACATATTAAGAGTTTTACTATAAACATTTAAGTTTTTCGGCTTACTTAAAACATTATTTGGGTTGAACTCTTCTGATGAGTTCCTTAAATTTTAACCCCCATATTCATAAAAAAATAAAATGAATTTGAAATTAATTTTAGGAAAATTTTGTATGAAAAATTTCAAATAAAATACATTTCAAATTCGTTTCAAATTTTATGAATATGGGAGTAAATGCTTTACGTTAATAAATACATACATATGCATATATATTAAGTACATATGTATTTGTACATATTAAATAAAATAAAAAAATCTATATACCTTTTATTAAGTAGGTGGTTCGGAAGGGATATGATATCATGTTTTTAATAGAAAATTTTCATTAATTACTGCTTATATTTCATTATATTTGTGAAATTTTCTTTATATAAATGAAAAAACTTCATTTATAGTATGAAAAACTTCATTAAATCAATGAAATAACTACATTATGTTCATGAAAAAGTTTCATTGAACTAATGAAATAGTTTCATTCTATTTACGACATAGCCGGCAAAATTAACTTCATAAATACAATGAATCATTCTTCATTGATACAATGAAGGGCTTCATTAGCTGACTTTTAATGAAACATTTCATTAATACAATGAAGAATTTCATTGTCTGAATGAAGGGTTTCCTTTCAGTGCAGGTGGAATAATGTTGTTACTTTCCATAAAGTTCCACAAAATTAAGTCTAGCTTTGATTATTTTTTCTAAAATTTTGCTTATTGAGGACAATAAACTAATAGGTCGGTAAGAAGAAGGACAGTCAGATGCCTTTTTTGGTTTCTTTATAGCAATTATTTTAGATTTTTTGAATTCATTGGGAAAATAAGAGTATTTTATACAGGCATTAATAATTACTGTTAAAAATTTTAAACCTTTATTGGGCAGTGATTTTAAGCATATGTTGTTAATACCATCGATTCCAGGCACTTTTTTATTTTTTAATGATTTGATTATGGCAGAAACTTCTAAAACATTTGTTGCAAATTCATCTGTATGATTAAAAACTGATGTTCCAAACGAATTAAGAGTATTTTGAACTAGTGAATTCGTAACAGGGTCTCCTAAATTATCTGAAATGGAATGATCTAAGGCAAACGTTTGAGCCAAAATTTCACACTTTTCTTGGTTAGTGGTATACTGACAACCGTTTTTCTTTAATATGGGAATATTCCTGGACTTCTTTCGTAGTATTTTGGTTAAATTCCAAAACGGAGGAGAGGCTTTATCGATTGTGGATAGTAAGTAATCCCACGATTTATTCCTATGCTTATAAATTTCTTTTTGAATATTTTGATTTAGTAATTTCATCTCATGCAGATCCCGTATATTCCTATATCTTTGCCAGTTTCGTCTAAAAATGTTTCTTATCTGAATCATGCGCTTTATGTAATAAGGAAGGCGTTTGCTCGTTTGTTTCTGAATTTTTTTTGGAACACTGTTCTCCATTGCGTCACTTATTATATGCTTGAATTCAGTAGAAGGTTTTTTTTTAAATTTTCAAATATGTTTTTGTAAGTAAAATGTCGCTTACGATAAAATTTTACAGCCCGTACCCTAAAAGTTATCAAAAATTTTGGCATTTTGATAATTCTAAACTATGGGTAGGCCCATAAAATTTCCATTTCAATAAAAAAGTATATTTTCGATAACATGTCGCTTACGATAAAATCGAAAATAAGGATCGGTGTGTATGTTATCCCTACAATCTGTGTGCATGCAAACGTAGTGTGGTGTGTGTGTGTGTGTGTGTGTGTGTGTGTGTGTGTGTGTGTGTGTGTGTGTGTGTGTGTGTGTGTGTGTGTGTGTGTCTGTGTGTAGGAAGTGGATTTGAATATGCAAATGCTGAATGTAACAGTAAAATGCATAATAAAAACATATTCCAATACTAAATATTTAACATTCATTGCCACGCTGAATTCCTATGCACACACACATACATCGAATTTTATTTAAAAAAATAAGTAAATATAAACTAAAATACTCAAAATATGTAGGGATATCTGTTAAGTAAATATGTGGAACGTTTTTATTTAAGGAATTTCTAGTCAAACAAAACATACGCAGTGCGAATGAGCAAAAGAGACTGTCTAAACAGGAAGGCCATGTTCAGCGTTGCCATATTCATATTTTCTTCTCAAAAACCTTCAAGTCGAACAAAAAAATCATTTTTTTTCTCATAAAAAACCTTTTTTTTATATTAATATGCATTGATTTTATTGAATTCAAGTTCAGAAGAAATTTATTTTGTTTCAAATAAACTAACAAACGTAAAGGTAAATAACACAAAATATTTACTGAATAGAACATATATAAGATAAATATATGTATGCATATAAATTATACTTTTAATGAAGGAAATAAGAAAATATGTCAGTACTTTAGTCAAAATGACAATAAATAGTACACTAAAAGTACCAAACATTATATTCTTAAAAATTTTTATTTTATCAAAGAAATCTTTTAGTCTTATTAACATCCCGAAAAACTTTGAAAATAAGATAAATCTTCAAACATGGTAACGCTGGTCATGTTGGAACATTTTTCTTTTTTAGGGTTCCGTACACCAAAGGTGAAAAGGAACCCTATTGTTTTCGCTACGATGTCCGTCTGTCCGTCACACGGTATTTTCTCAGGAACCGTAAGAGATACGGACCTGAAATTTGGACACAGTATGTAGAACCTTGGCCGCTACGACAACAAATACATGAGAATTAAAAATTAAAGGATGTTCCAAAACGTGCAACGAAAAATGTTAAAATCCCATGTAATATACATACAATTGTATGAACATACATATGTATATTGAAACCTGAAATTTGTAAAATTAGTGTATTTTTATACAGACTACAACAATTAACACTAAAATTTAAAAAAAATTTTAATTAAAGGGTGGTCCATCAGTTAATGCAATTTTGACTATGTAATTTTGACAATTTGCTATATCTTGGAAACCGTAAGAGGCAAACACTTGAAATTTTCAAACACGGTAAAACTAAAAAAATCAAAAATTATAAAATCGCCAAACCAAAAAAATAGTCGCCAAAAATTAAAAAAAAATCGCCAAAACGAAAAAAATCGCCAAAATTAAAAAAAAATTTCTAACACTTAAATAAATCGCCAAATTCGAAAAAATCGCCAAATTCGAAAAAATCGCCAAAATGAAAAAACGCCAAAATGAAAAACAAACGCCAAAAATCGAAAAAAAATCGCCAAAACGCGAAAATGTCGCCAAGACTAAAAAACATTTTAAATAAAAAAAATCGCAAAAATGAAAAAAATCGCCAAAAATAAAAAAAAATCGCCAAAATCAAAAACCCCAAAAACCCAAAAAATCGCCAAAACAAGAAAATAAAGTGTCAAAACTAAAAAAAGAGCCAAAACTTTAAAAAATCGCCAAAACCGAAAAAACGCAAAAACCGCCGAAAAAAACGCAAAAACCGAAAAGACCCCAAAAACGAAAAAAATGCCAAAACTATATATGTATTATATGGGATGAAGTTTGTATTAAATTACATATCTAGTGTTCGTACGGAACCCTTCGTGCGCGAATCAGAGTCGCACTTTACTGAATTTATCTAAATTTACATATCTACATGTTTAGTTTATTAGTACTGCGGTAGAGGGAGCTGTCAAATATGAGGATTTTTCGCTATATATTTACTTTGACTGTTTAATAGACTAATTCTTTTACCTTTTTTATATTTTATAGTTTAACTTTATTGAATAAACTTAGGGTCCACATTTTTATATAAAGAACAATTAAAAATATTTTATTCTCAATATTTCGCTTCAACAATATCTCTTACCAAAAGAAGAAGCTACCCAAAGTTCAAGGCGAAATATTTAGGATAATATATTGTTAATTATTATTTATGAGCGAATTTACTTTGATGGTATAAATTGTATATTAACTTTAAATAACCTTGTCGTCTTAGAGTAAATTAACGCAAAATTACGAGCAAGTGTACAAAAACACGTTCTTATGCGTGAGACTCCGGTGAAAGAGTTAACTAAACGAAATAGAATTGTTTTCATTTGCATAAACAAACCAATATTTTTAGACGATTTATCATAACAGCTTTAGCGATATTTGTTACTAAATATGGCAACTCACATACGTGATAGCATGCATGGGTGAACATTTTCATTGTTTGTTTTAGAATTGAATACTCCAGAGATTATTATTATTATTTATATGAACAAAGTACATACTCAATCAAAGTTCTTATGAGTTTTTAATCTGTTTTTAATACGTTTCAATTAATTTAATCTCATGAAACTTTTGTTTTAACAGATTACTGGTTGTTAAAAGGAATTAAAAATTTTAAGACCATTTAATACTTGTTCATTATATGTTTTATTGAATTTTTATTTAATTATATAATAACTATATTAGATTTAAGAAATTTATTATTCGACATATTGTCAGAAGTCTATTTTAATTTGAAATTTATTTGCTGGTGGTTCAGAGTTGTCTATACATTTCATTGTTGCTGTAACAAGTCATCAGTAGACTTCAACCACACATTTTGAATAGTCACAAACCTCTTATCTTATGTATTAGTTTCTAAGCCTACTACGCTTACTTTTCTTTTGTGATTTTCAAAAATATTATTATTTGTGAACTCTCAAATAGTTCTTGAAAGTCTGTGCATAAGATAAGAGGTTTGTGACTATTCAAAATGTGTGGTTGAAGTCTACTGATGATTTGTTACAGCAACAATGAAATATATAGACAACGCTGAACCACCAGCAAATAAAATTCAAATTAAAATAACTATATTACTTAAAACTTATGAGTGACAAGCCGTTAGGTACAACAAATCTGATTTTGCCTTGTTCTATCAATTATATATTACAACTACAATTTTAAATTACAATTTCAATATTTAATGAAACTTTTTATGTAAAAAGTACATCTCATAGCGTACCTTTTCTTACAACTACCTTTAATAAGAAGTACCTGTTAAAAAAGTACCTTTAATAAAAAGTACCTTGTAGAACGAGTAACTTTTATGAAAAGTACCTTTAATAAAAAGGAACCTTTATCGAGAAGTACCTTCTATAAAAAGTGTATTTGGTAAAAGGTACCTTTCATAAAAAGTACCTTTCATAAAAATTACTTTTTATAAAAAGTGCTTTTTATAAAGAGAACCATTTAAAAAATTTACCTTTTATAAAAAATACTTTTTATGAAATTTATCTACTATCATAAGTACTTTTTGCGAAATGTACCTTTTATAAATAGTAAATTTTTAGACGAACCTTTTCTCAACAGTGCCTTTTTATTAAAAAAAAACGTTTATGACAAGTACCTTTTATAAAAGGTACCTTCTATTAATGGCAATTTTATAATAAAATGTACCTTAAAAATAAATTAATTAAAAGTATTTTAAGAAAGTACGTCTGATAAAAATGACCTTATATTAAAAGTACCTTTTATAAAAGCACCATTTATAACAAAAACCTTTTATAAAAAAAATTACTTTAAAAGAAATACCTCCTGTGAAAAATAACTGTTTCAATGCAATTTTCACACAAAGAGCTTTTCGTAGAAAGTGTCTCACACAAAAGTGCCTTTTATAGAAAGTATCCTGCATAAAAGTTTCCTTTATAAAAATAGATTTTAAAAAGCTTTTAAAAAAAGAAGCTTTTACATAAGAAGATTGTTTAAAAAGTTCCTTTTATAAAAAGCACCTTTTAAAAAAGATTTTTTTTTTATAAAAAGTACCTTTAAAAGGTGCCTTTTATAAAAAGTACCTTTAAAAGCTGCCTTTTATAAAAAGTACCTTTTATAAAAATTACTTTTAAAAAACCTTTTAAAAAAAGTGCCTTTACCTACCTGTTATAAAAATTACCTTTTAAAAAAGTCCCTTTCATAAAAATTACCTTTTATAAAAGGTACCTTCAATAAAAAGTACATTTTATAAAAAGTACTTTTATATAAAGAAGTACCTTGTGTTATAAAGTACTTTTTATAAAAAGATACCCTTTACCTTTTATAAAAAGTGCCTTTTATAAGAAGTTCATTTTATAAAAAGTACTTTTTATAAAATGTAACTTCTATAAAAAGTACCTTTTATAAAATGTAACTTCTATAAAAAGTACCTTTTATAAAATTACCTTTTATAATAAGTAACTTTTATAAAAAGTACCTTTTATAAAAATTAATTTTTATAAAAAGTACCTTTTGTAAAAAGTACCTTTTATAAAAAATGCGTTTTGTTGAAAAGTTCCTTTTGCTAAAAAAAAATATCTCTTGTTGAGAAATTCATTTCGCTTAAATAAAAGTATTTCTTGGTAAAAAGTTCCTTTTGCTAAAAAAATTACCTTTTGTTAAAAAGCACCTGTTGTTAAAAAGTACCTTTTGTTAAAAAGTACCTTTTGTTAAAAAGTACCTTTTGTTAAAAAGTAACTTTTGTTACAAAAGCACTTTTTGCTTAAAAATACCTCTTATAAAAATTTCTTTATTTATAAAATTTTCTTAAAGTACCGTTTATAAAAAATTGCCTTTACGATAAGTACCTTTTAAAAAAAGTATTTTTTTATAAAATTTGATGTAATAAAGCAGAGCCCTTAGCTGAAATCAAAGTAGCATTACAGTGCGAGTACCTACCGTTTGTAGAAATTTCTTCTTTGTTGGCTTAAGCAAAATAAAATTAGGTATCATTTTTAAATGACTACGATGGTGTAGGTATCTTTTAATTTCAACCTTAGGGCGATTCTATTCTGACGGGTGCAACATTTAGACACTTTAAACGCCTTTTACTAATAGAAAGAAACACATTTTCAATTAAGTTATTTCTAGAAGGGGTAACATTTTTTATATAGTATTGTTATCTATTTACAAGAATTTATATGAAACGCTCAAATAGCCACGAGAGAGCTTTAAAGTGCATGACGGTTGCAACCAAATTGGCCCACTTTCATAAGATCATACCACAAAACCACAAAACTCTGTTAATTTTTAAACTTTTATTGCATTATTCTTTTTTATTGTGAAAGATTATATATCAGACGATGATTATCAAATCAAACATCGTAGAGAAATATAATCCAATAATAAGAAATTTGATCTTTAAGGCATGACGGGTGCAACATGACTTTTGCAAATCTATGAATCTTAATGCTTCGAAGTGCACAATAAATTTACATTTTTAAATAAAGCTTAAAAGCTTACGTATAAAAAAATTATATTATTATAAAATATAAATGATGAAATATTTAAGTATTTTCATTTGCTAACTGTCGATGTTACATAAAAGAATTTCCATAATTGCGAACCTGATCCTCGTACACATTTAGAGTGAAGAAAGTTAAAGTAAAATATATTTTAATATTGACAACAAGTGTAAATTCCAGTTCTAAATAAGCCCTATAGTTATATAGATATCATCTCCTTACAATTCTTCTTGCAACCGTGAGCAACTCCACTTATTATTTTTGCCATTCTTGCCCATCTAAATTGAAATAAGTTAAAAGTATGTAAAAGTTTTTTATTTACATCTTTTTTCAATTTTACACTTAGAATGTCGCACGTGACCACCTTTATTCAAGTACCACGATCACAAATCTTTATATTTTTAGCAAGTTTTTTTAGTTTTAATTGCATTAATTATCTGTGATTGTACTTAGCATTTGATGAGCTTTTTTACTTTAAATTGGCATCAAAAAAAGTATCAAAAAATGATTTGAAAATTGATGTTAAAAGTTGTCTAGAATAGAATCGCCCCTTAATTTTATTAAAAAATTTTAGAAGCGAAATTTCTCTAAAAGTTTCACTTAACATTTTTTAAACAAACACCATAAACGAATGTTTTCTATTTAACTTTATATTAAACACTTTTATGAAATATAAATCCTAAAGAAACTAAGAAGCAAAGTTTCATAAATTACATTATTTTCTTCCAACCACTATGCAGGTCAATGTTAAAAAAATTTACCCAAAATGATACGATTATTTATTTATAAGAGAAAACATGAATAAAACAAAGTTAAAACCACAAAAGTTACACTAGACTACATTTAATAACTGCTGGAGTTTAGCAGTTCTTTTATATTTATATTATTTAGTCAGTATGAAGAATTATTTGGTGTTCTTGTGTTGTTATTCTATGAATTGACCCAGAAATGTCTACCGCGCAATTTATTTTTCTTTTTAACTGGTCACGTTTTTTTGAACACTTACGTGATCACTTTTCCAAAATAAGCATTATTGTGTAATAACAAATTCAATACATTAACCTCGTTGTATATAAATATTTTACTATTTTTTCGGAGGCATTTTTTTATATTATTTTACAGTCTTGAAAATCACCTGGTGTTAAATACTAGTATATTCAGTATTTAAGAGTAACAACAATGTGTTTAATAACTTTCAAGACTGAATTTTTAACATCCTGTGAAGGAATTTTATTGCTGAGAAGATAGAAAATTTAAACAATGTATTATTCTATGGATAAGTTGTGCACTTTTGAAAACCACGTTTTGTTACTTAAACAGTGAATTTGTGCAGAAGAGAAAAAAACGTATAGTTCTTCAATGTTAAAAACATTAACCCGATTCACAATCTTGTGCAAATGGTCTTGCATCGTTGCATGTGCAAAATGGTTTAGTATATTGATACTCACCACTAAGAATTGTTAAGTGGTGAGTATGAATATACTATACCATTTTGCACATGCTACGATGCCAGACAATTTGCACAAGATTGTGAATTGGACTATTGTGTTGGATGCATTTGAAATTCTTTCGAGCAAACGGTATAAAAATAAACTTTCAACTGTTTGTTAATTAAAATAAAATAACAATGTAAAATTGTAAAATTTTCGCTTTAACTTCGCAAGCATAATATTATTTTATTCAATTTCTGTATATTATTTGTATTTCGTGTTGAGTTGAATAAAATTTAAACAATATATAAAATAAATAAATTAATTTTTTAACTGCGATTTATCTGTTTTTTTTTTTAAATATGTATAAACAAAACCAATAATGCTTCGTTATTACAAAAAAAAAGAGAAAATTAAAATATATTAAAATTTATGAAAGAAAATAAGCAAACAGACAATTATTATTGTTATTTGTTAAATGATAGAGACATTTACATACATATGTATTTTTTATACAAACCAACAATAAAGGCTCAGTTAGCCGACTGTAATGTAAAGTAACTGCAACCAAGTAACTCTATAACCATTTTCATTACTTTTCACATAACAATTTCGATCAGCTGTTTCCTACTGTTGCAGTTACATTACATTACAGTCGACTAACTGAGCCTTAAGAGAGAAAATAATAAACACAAGCCCATACACGTAATCATGCACATACATACATACTAGTCTCCTGCACAAGCTATCTTATAAGAACTTTTAAGACATGAGGGATTTTTCAAATTCTTTGCTACAGCGAAATCTTATAAAACAAACGTTAACAACACTGTTTGCAAGAAATTTATTTGAGTATTGTAGGTATAAGAGTAAAGAAGAAAACACTTCGTGACGGAAGAATTTGTGATACTAGCTTCTTTCTGCACATAAGAGCGTGTACAAACGTCATGCATGTATGTGTGTATGATCTTTTATTTTTCTGCGCACATGCAAAGTCACACACATGCATTAACATTAGTTGTGTGCGGTTAATCACATAATAGCTTACCATCTACATATTACACACACACTCAAACGTACAATAAGAAAAATAACAAGCATACACTAATCAAAAGTACTTCTTTTGAGTGTTTGTTACAGACAAGCTGTCTTGACGTCATCGCTTGCTACAACTGATATACACATATACCAATACATCCATCGTGCTTCGCTTATAGTACGACAGCATTTATTATTGATTTAGTATAATACATGCGACGTGAATACATTTAAAAATCATGACGTTTTTACATTTCAAGACTGTTTACGCAGCTCCCTAATACATACATACACATACACATTGTTTGTTTACACGTAAATAAACTCAGAAGTTCTGGTCTTTGATTTTGTTTTTTATATATATCATGGGAATCCTAAATTAGTATACCCTTTACCAAAAAATGGTAAAAGGGTATATATATGTAGGTTTGTCATTCCGTTTGTAATTTCCACAACATTAATGAGCGAGCTATAAAGTATATATATTCTGGATCCTTATGCATAAAGGTACCAACAGACGACATGTTTTTCACATTGTATGTGCCAAAATTTACATATGTAAACGAAAACATGTCTTGTGTTACCTTTAAAACATTGCTTGTATAAAAAACATGACAAAAACATAAGACATTATTTGAAATAGAGCGTGCTCTATTTTCTTATGAACATACAGCTCCAAATGTCTATGTCATGCGAACAAATTCGTCGGCGGTTGATTATGTGCACTATCATTAGCCGTCTGAATGAAGTATTTTGCAAGACAAATAAATTATATATTTTTTTTTTTTTAATTTAACGTTGTCGTTTTATTAAAATAAGTCCAAAAATTTATAGATTTTTATATACAACCTCAACGTCTGGTTTAAAAAATAAAAAATTAAAAAAGCACATTTACGTCGCCAGTACTACAGCGACGGAACCAAAAATATTTCGACGGCTGCAAGCCATTTATAAAATAAACAACGTGGATATTTATGTACTGAAAAAGAAGAAGTGATACTACATGTACGTTTGTGACCAAAAATTATAAACCTTATGTAAATTAACTAATATTGACAAGCATAAAGAAAAACATACGAGTCAAAAACTTAAAAAACACATGTAAGAAACATGTCGTCTGTTGGTACCTTAAAGAAGACGAATAAGCGATGTCCGTCTGTCCGTCTGCCTGTACGTGAAATCGGTTTTCCGAAGATCGCAGAAAAGCTAGAGACTTCGGTCTTGGACTGATGTGTCAGAAATAGTCTGAAAAAGATTGGTATTAAAAACCAGCAAATTCAAGCACACGATTTCAGAGCTGGAAAACTCAAACTTTATTTTGCCATACTAAAGTAACTACCGAAAACTAATTTTTATTATTATTTTTTTTTATTAAATAAACTTATTTTATACTTCGGTATGAATAAAATTGGTATTTCTAATAAAAAAAATTTAAAAAATTCAAAAGACGTTTCCAGGGTTGCAAGACTTTAAATTTTTTTATACAAAATAAACTTACTAAAACAAATTTTTTCTTTTTCTCTATAAATTAAACATATCTTATATTCTCAAAAGAAAGAGATTGCTGTAAGAAATCAGAAAAATCAAAAAGGATGAGTCCAGGGTTGGGAAACTTAAAATTTTTGTGATATAAAAAATTAACCACCGTAAACTAATTTTTATTTTTTTTATTAAATTAACTTATTTTATTCAGTACGTATAAAATTGGTATTTCAAATTAAAAACACAATTAAAAAATTAAAAAGACGTTTCCAGTGTTGGAAAACTTTAACTTTTTTTCTTATACAAAAGTAACTTACTAAAATAATTTTTTTTTTCACTATAAATTAAACATATCTTATATTCTCAAAAGAAAGAAATTGCTGTAAGAAATCAGAAAAATCAAACAGGTTGATCTCAGAGTTGGGAAATTTACACTCTTTGTAGTATTTTATATACCATATAACTAGGTCTAATTAATTTTTTTCTTTTTCTTTATAAATTATATATATTTTACGTTTTGGAGATAAACTTTTTTCTGGATATTAAATACAAAATAAACTATTTTTTAATTTGATTTTTTGATATTGTCTGAAATGACGTCGTTTTTGACAACACTGGAATGAGGGTGAATGTAAAATATTTCTTAAATACAGAGTGTAGAATAAAATATTCAACGTAATGCTAATATCGAAAAATAATATTTAATTGAAAAATACCGAGAGGACACTTACTAAAAATTGCACTAGAGCAAAAAATTATACATTTTTTCACAAAACATGTGCATATGTATGGATGTGTATACTTTATATACGCACTTTAGTGAAGGGTATATAAGATTCGGCACAGCCGAATATAGCGCTCTTACTTGTTTTTTTAATGGATTTTAAAAGCAGCATCATAGGAAAAAAATAATAAAATGTTGTACATCTCCATTTTAATATTCGAGTAATTAGTTGTAGGTAATTGTTAGTCACACCCGTCACACAAACGCTAAATTGCTATTTTCAATGGATTTTATAAATATAAAATGGATACAAAGGAAGAAACTTAAAGAAAATAAATAAACATATAAACTGTAGTTAGTTTTAGAGAAATAGTGAGAGAGAGGGAGAGAGAGAAGGATAGAGAGGGAGTGAGAGAAGGGGAGAGAGGGAGAGAAAGGGAAAGGAAAAGACGAAGTGAAGCATCAAGAAATTATGAATCATGGAAAGAAGAAAAATGGTCGAGAAAGAAAACGATTACAGCAGACAGAAGAAAAATTGTGAGCATTTTAAATAGATCTAAAACTTAAAGTTTAAAGTCATTGCGTTCATTTAAAAAAATCATTTAGAACATTCTCGTTTGGAGTACTCGGCCGTATATGATAGATAGTACTGATAGCGAAAAGGTTAAGTGAGTAAGTTTTTTTTTTTTTTTTTTTTATTAGTGATAAAAAAGTTTTGTTCGCTCAAACCCTCGTTACATTTTCTAAACAGTTTATTTTAATATTTCATTTTTATTTAACGCGTGTCAAAATGACTTAGTATGAAAGTTGTATAAGTAATATGAATTTTTGCTTTGAAATATTAAATAAATCTTAAAAAAAGCTTCAGTAAATATTTAATAAATTTAATCTAATATTATATTAATCGAGACTAGAATAAGTGTAAATTAAAATGTTGCATAATATAAAAATATTTTTTCATTTGTTCAAATGTAGTCTACTAAATATATCGAGCAGATAAATATATGACTTAAACCTCTTTCACAATTAAGGGCATATACATATGTATTCCAAAATTAATAATTCTGCAAAAACTAAGATTTTTAAGGTCTACCCCATCACCGCTTTCTGCTAGGGGCATTGTGAGCAGAAATTATACATATTTATTTCAGAATATCACTCGATTTGAATCGAATCAATATACAGAGTCAATTAACTAACAATGTGAAGCACTAAAAGGAAAAAGTTAAAAATATTTTAATTAGAGCATGGTGGAGGCAAATTGAACAAATTGAATTTGCATTCCGACAACATAAAAGATCCATAGGCAGAAGACTAAGAGAGTTGAAATGTATCACACAATTTTTTCTCGCAGGTTCTGGAAAGCTTGAAAACAGAATCGAAGTAAAATAACAAATAAAATGGCTACTAAGCTCATCCTCAAAAAAAATTAATATGTCTCATCGACACCAGAGGCGCTGCAACATTGCCTTTTTATAAAAACGGTCAAAAAGCAGAGTTGTAAAAAGAATGAAAAATTCCTGAATCTCGTTCTTCACCACCTGTCTTTTCGATCACTATTCGTTTCCTAAAGAAGGCAACACCTAGTAATAGTAAATGGCAGTAATTGACTGAGTGTTATTTCTTAAAAAAAAAAATCGTATTTTAAGGCAAACATTTTCACCCGTGATATCCCCGTTTAAGGAACAAGAAATAACTGCTTGAAGAAGGCTTAAAAGATCAGAATGTTCCATGCGTAATTTCACACCAAAATGCTGAACAAATAGTATATTAAAAATGCAACAACATGCTAAAGATGGGAAAATTCAGCCTTCTTTATATACACAGAAAAAAATAATTCTCCAATTCAAACACCAAATTCTCTGAATCAAGAATAAATTTGTTCAGGTCATACAAAGAAATTTGTAAATTCAAATGCAAAGTTTTTATAAATTGGTTTGAAAAGAAACTCTGATTTTTTTCAATCAACAATTTCTCTGATTCAACAAATCTTTTTACTTTATATTAATTGTATGAATTAGAATTTTTCACTCTATACAGTTTATTTTTTCATATATTTTTTGGTCTTCTCTACCAGAATACATCCTGAGCACTTAGATCATATTGATTTCATTGAACAGAGTAAATAAATTTACATGAAAGTATGTTCTTAAACATACTTGTTCCTCCTATTTCGTTAAATTAAATTTTCGACAGAAACTAAATTTGTAAACTCGTATGTGACAGGGAAAATTATAAAGCGGCTTATCGGTCGAAAAAATTGATTTTTAATTTTTTTTTTGGTGATTCTTAAAGAAGACAAAGTTGCTCTTTCTATTGCAATAAATAGCAGCATTCTATATATAAAGTTAACTGCATTATAAATAAAAAATAGATTTGAAAAAAAAAAATAAAAAAGAATTCGATGTGACAAACTTTTCGGCAATTGATCTAATTTGCTTGAAACGCGTCACCCAGTGGTTTTCGGGGTCGCTGATTATGAATCTGGTACTAGATTTTAAAAATCCAAAATGGCGGATCCACTATGACGGATGCGTTTTTAAAAAAGTAATCAGATCGTTACTCTAAATTTTTTGGCGTTCGCTAATTATGAATTTAAATTAGGACTAATAAATGAAATTTCTCAGATTGTGTTACTTTTTCACAAAGTCGCTATCGTAAATTTTGCTCATGCAAACAACTTCTCAAAATATTCTCGCTAATTTTTTAAATCGAGAGAGAGAGAGAGAGAGAGATGTGTCCTAGGACACCCGATTAGAGCTATGCTATTTAGTTATATAAAACAAATTTAATGTGTTAAAGAACAATGCAATAATATTATATTATATGATGATGTCAAATTTGCCGCAAATATTTCAAAAGGTTTCCATTTAGTTCTCATTGTATTTTTTTCCTAGCTGCGTATGATTAAAATAATGTATTGATTGTGCTCATGTGCAAAAAAAATTGAGCAATTGTTCTCATTGTTTTTGATGTGTAAACATCTATACGCTAGGGGGTAAAAATCTTTTGACTTTGATTTCTTTGCTGAGATTTCTTTGCATTGTCAAATCGGTGTGAGCTGTGTATGAGTGTATTAGTGTTTGAAAGAAGCATTACCAAGCAGAGAAAGAAGTCGACTGGCTCGAAGCCGACGGTGCGCCGCCGCCGGTTATTTTTCTGTATATTTCCGTACACCAAAGGTGAAAATGAACCGTAAGAGCTACGGACTTGAAATTTGGACACAAGGTGTAGACATTTGGCCACTACAACAACAAATACATGAGAGTTAAAAACTAAAGGGTGTTCCAAAACGAGCAACGAAAAATGTTAAAATCCCATGTAATATACATACAATTGTATGTACATATATACACTTGAAATTTTAAAAGTTAGTGTATTTTTATACAGACTACAACAATTAACACTAAATTTAAAAAATTTAAATCAATGGGTGTTCCATCAGTTAATGCAATTTTGACTTTGTAATTTTGACAACTTGCTGTATCTTGGAAACCGTAAGAGCAAAACTCTTGAAATTTTCAAAAACGGTAAAACTAAAACATCAAAAAATTTTAAAATCGCCAAATATAAAAAAATCGCCAAAAACAAAAAAACGAAATAAAGCACAAATAAAAAAAACCTCTAGGACTAAAATAAATCGCGAAAAACCGGAAAAATCGCCAAAATGAAAAAAATCCTTAAACAAAAAAAACCCAAAATGAAAAAAACCCCAAAAAACAGAAAAAATCGCCAAAATGAAAAAATCGCTAAAATGAAAAAAATTGCGAAAATTAAAAAAACCCAAAAAGAGAGAAAAAAACGCCAAAACGAGAAAAACGCGATAGAACTGAAAAAAATCTTTTTAACTGAAAAACTTAAAAAAAGGAAGAAAGCTAAATCAAAAAAAAAATGATCAAAACCGAATGTGCGCTAGTCAAAGTCGCACTTTACTGAATTTATTTTAATTGCAATGCGTACACAACAACAATAACAGCAACAACTAAACGATGAACAACAGGAATTAAAAATTAAAAAGTAAAAGTAAAGGCATTTACCATAGATGAGCACTGCAGTACCACTAAAATTTCAGTAAAAACAATAAAAAATGTTTAACAAGTAAATTTTTACTGATTACTAAAATTTTTTATACAATTTTTATAAATTGCCTAAATGATTTTTTATATGATGAGGTGCATTGAATTTTCAGTAATCAGTAATACCCGTATTCATAATGAAATTCTACCAAGTGGCTAAATGTGTTTCATACAAAAGTTTCAAAATTTGAATGAAAAAACTTTGCCACTTGCTACAATTTTGTTATGATTACGGCCCTACGATTTTACTGGTAATGCAAATTAAATTTCATTAGCAGTAAAAATTTACTGAATTTTTTTAGTAATCAGTATATTTACTGCTTACTGCAATTTTGAATGCAGTACATATACATATACTGCAGTGTGCCCATTTACTAACCAAATAAGTTTAATAAAACAAACAAAAACCAGCAAATTCATATGTATTTACAATATTGAAAGTTTTGATACTTTTAATTAATTAATTTAAAAAAAAGATACTAAAAGCATAAGTACTTCCAACTTAAAAAAAAAATTGCATTACTAGATGTTTACACATCTCCTCTGTGATAGGACTCACATTAATTTTTTTTTCACGGAACAAACCGAACACAAACATAACAAAAATAAATTTAGAACTGCAATAGTGTCGATTATTTTTGTTACGAAAATCACGTTCTAGCTCCTGTGTGTGTAATAAAGAGCATAGCTGTAAACATAGCTCTAAGAACTCGATTTGAAAAATTATAATGAGTCACGGCATTTCTCTATTAAGCTAATCACACCAATTAATGTTTTCAATTAGGGATTTTAATTTATTCAATTAATTTTTTAATTGTATTAATTAATTTGAGTGGAAAAACTTAATAGATATTATCAAATTGTTTATTGATGGAAATTTAATTAATTTTTTAATTTATATTACAAAAGTATTCATATTACTTTCTTGTGTGCATAAACACATTTTCATTTGTTTTTCAATGTTTTGATTTGCAACACAAAATACAAATTTCTTTACGCAATATCGAATAATAAAAGTTCAAATTGTAATAAAAAAAATTGCGTGTTTTAAACAAGGTATGTATGCGTACATACCAACCACGGAACTTAAATACACACAGCCAAGCACAATTGGCTTGTATGCAGTAAATAACAATTACAACAGTGCCGGTAATTACATAAAAGAATCCAGCGGGAACAAGAAGGAGTAAGGATGCCTTCTAGAAGGCCAATATACTCCTTCTTTTGGATCTACAAGGCCTGTTTGCTCCATTCCATACCTTTCCATATCTTTTTTACACACGTTGCAATTGCGCGGCAGGCCTTTTGTTCTTGCTTCTTTCGCCAGTGTTTCTGGAAGGCCTTCAAATTAAAACACAAAACTAAACATGTAACTCCTTCTCTTCTCAATTCTCATAGACGAGAGTGTGGAATGTGTATCATATCTTTTATGCGAAATTGTCAAGGCATTGTATGAGGCATTCTTTAGCAGTTGGATGAGTAGTAGTAATCGAATGAAAAAAAATTCTTAAGCAGGCCTTTAGTAAGGCCTGCACCAAGAAGGTAATTTATAAGTTTAACCGTTGGGAATGTATACAAACGAGCATTGCCAACATGAATTCCTTAACTACAACAAATTAAATTGTATTATTGATTGAGTTTAACAAAACATTTTATAAACAAATTTAAAACTGAAATTAATTGCTGTGGTTTTTGTGGTTTCAGTAACCGCAAAATGATTGTAAAACTGGGCAGAGTGTTTAAAAAAGGATACTTCAAAGCTTGTGCGTTAAGTAGAGAGATTTGCTAAATATTAGAGAGATAAAGAAAACAGCAAAGAGTATTGGTATTACACAAAAACAAAAACCAACTGGCTTTAAATATTTTTGAATAATATTAAAAATTCTTGATTGCAATAGAAAAACCAATGAATATTTCAAATAAATATAATAAAAACTAATATTATTAGCAAATGGCTTTAATTAAATAAATAAATATATAAAAAAAAATTTTCATGCATTTCATTTCTTTAATATTAAGACTTCCCAACCTTACCGTGAGTTATCAAAGTGTTTGAGGCCCAAATTCACAGTCATTTGTAAGCCAATATTAACAGTTTAATTAATTATATTTGATTCACAGCTTTTTGTTTACCATTAGTTAAACCGCCAAATGTCATTGGTTAACCAATAGTTAGACAACAGCTGATTCGTTGTAAGCTTTATTACTATTGTTGTTTTGTGTTTGGAGGACCATTTGTGAAATATTGAAAGGATTTCAAAAAAATAATAGATGCCACTGTATGTATCTTAAAAAACTAGAGCTGATAGAAAAATATAATCATGTCATCATAATCAGCAGAATAAAATACATAAGGATCGACTATTTTTATTTAAAAAAAAAACAAAACCACTATTCCGCTGTGTTATTAGACCAGACGTATGAGCAAATTTTTAATATATTACGCACTTTTGTATATTACACGCTACGTGCAGAGTTAACAAACTTTTTTACTTATTTTCATTATCCCTCTAATGCAATAAAACATCTTTCAACAACAAAAAAGCTTTAAAACTTTTTTAGTTTATTATAACATACAAACATACATATATCGATGGCTAAACTCGAATTTTCGATATTTTACAACAGAAGGAAAAAACTGAATTACAGCATTTACATGCAAAAATAATAATTTTTGAAGTGGCGATAAATCTTTTTATTTTTAACATTAAAAACGCTATTTCGAAAAATAAAAACAAGTAAGAGTGCTATATTCAGCTGTGCCGAATCTTATATACCCTTCACGGACGTACGTATATGAAGTATACAGACACATACATATATATTAAAGTCATGCACAAGACCATTTATAAGACCTTTCAAGACATGAAATATTTTTCAAATGCTTTAGTACAGCGAAATATTCTAAAACAAACGCTAAACAACACTGTTGGCAAGACATTTGTTTCAGTTGTTTGTCTTGCCAACAGTGTTGTTTAGCGTTTGTTTTAGAATATTTCGCTGTAGTAAATGATTTGAAAAATCTCTCATGTCTTGATTGGTCTTATAAATGAAAGATCTTCCTAAAACATAAAATATATTTAAGTAAAAAAAAAACAAATATTTTTGCTTATATTTTTACCTACACTTTTTTTTCAATTTCCAACCCTGGAACCATAATCTTAATTTTTCTAATTTTCAATACTAATCTATTTCTTTCTAAAATAAAGAATGTATTTAATTACGAGTTCCAAAGAAATAATTAGTTTTATTTGATTAGTTTTATATACCAGAAAAAGTTTAAGTTTTCCATGTCTGTAACTATTTTTTTTATTTTTCTAATTTTTATGCCAAACTATTTCCTTCTAAAACATAAAGTTTATGTAATTTGTAAACAAAAAAAATAATAATAATTTGATATAGTTAATTTTAAATACAAATTAAATTATACAATTAAATTTTCCAACCCTGGAATCATCCTTAAAGATTTTTCTGATTTCTAATAGCAATCTTCTAAAAAATATACACAAATTATATTAAGTGAACAAAGAAAAAAATGTTTGATTTAGTTACTTTAATATCAAAAAAAAAAAAAAAAAAAAAAAAAAAAAAAAAAAAAAAAGTTGAAAGTTTACAGCTCTGGACATGCGGCTTCTTATTTTTCTAATTTTCTTTCAAAGACATAAAATATACATAATTTATAAAGAAAAAGAAAAAAAACCTAATTAGATTTAGGTACTTTTATATAACACAAAAAGTTTGAGTTTCCCAACCCTGGAATCATAATTTTAAATTTTTCTAATTTCTTACACCAATCTGTTTCTTTTAAGAATATAACATATGTCTAATTTATACAGAAAAAGACAAAATTTGTTTTAGTAAGTTACTTTTGTATAAGAAAAAAAGTTAAAAGTTTTCCAATCCTGGAAACGTTTTTTTAATTTTTTAATTCTTTATTTATTTTTAATACCAATTTTAACCGTACTGAAATATAAAATAAGTTTATTTAACAAAAAATAAATAAATATTAGTTTTAGCTAGTTACTTTTACATAGCAAAATAAAGTTTGAGTTTCCCAGCTCTGAAACCGTCTGCTTGATTTTGCTGATTTTCAATACCAGTCTATTTTGGGCCATTTCTGACACACCAATTCAAGACCGAAGTCTTTTCTGGGAGCTTCGGAACACCGATTTCACGTACAGACAGACGCACAGACGGATAGACGGGCAGACGCACAGACTTAGGGCCACTTTCACCAACTTATTTAAATATCAATTCATATTTAAAAATAATTTTTCCATACAAAAATTAATCAAAATCGACATTTAAATATGAATTGATATTTAAATAGAGTTGGTGAAATTGGCCCTTACAGACGGACATCAATTATTCGTCTTCTCTACGCATAAGGATCCAGAATATATACACTTTTTGGGTCGCTTGTTAATATTGTGGAAATTACTATAACATACTATTTACCATTTTTGGTGAAGGTTATAAAAATAAAATAATGAGTTAGGGCCTTTCTATATTAAGGTAATGGTATGTATTGTTTTTTAAATAATTCCGGAAACACATAAAGTTGGTTTGAAATGTAAGCGTAGTTTTGCTTAATATTTTTTACTCTGCATTTACATCTCATTAATTTTTATTATAAATGATTAAGTAAATACATTTAAAGACCACAATATAAGCCAGAAATGTAGAAATATTTACAAGTATATTGCAAATAAAAAGTTGGAAGTGGGACAAAGCCGTTGCAGACATACATACGTAAATTAGTGTCCTGCACAAGACTATTTATAAGACCTTTCAAGACATGAGAGATTTTTTCCAATGCTTTACTACAGCGAAATATTCTAAAAGAATCGCTAAGCAACACTGTTGGCAAGTAATTTTTTTCGGTGGTTTGTCTTGCCAACAGTGTTGTTTAGCGATTCTTTTAGAATATTTCGCTGTAGTAAAGCATTGGAAAAAATCTCTCATGTCTTGAAAAGTCTTATAAATACTCTTGTGCAGGACATTAACGTAAATACATAAAAACATATTTACAGCGCAACAAAGCATTTCAAGTAACAATTGTTGAAGCATGTTAAAAATTCAAAGCAACACATTTAACAAACCAAAATATTAAATACTAAAGGGACGCGCAAATTTAATGCAGGTTTTTCCAATAAGGAGTTTCATTTTCAATAACACGCCATTAAAACTATAACTCAACCTTTTACTGTTACTTATTAATCAAATCCTATTGCCGTTGTCAACTCAAATCCGTTTTTTTGTCTGAGAGTCAACCTAATTTATACATTGGTATTGTCATTAACAACTTAAATAATGATTGAGTTTAAGGCTGTCTAGCGCCATAATATTTTCAAGTTTTTATTATTATTTGTGATCCATAATTGGGTTGTGTTAGAGCTGTCTTGAGTTGAGAACGCCAATAGGAGTGTAAAATTCACCACCAAAATTATGAAAATTTCACAGTCACAATTTGCAAGGCTGAAAAAATTTTGGGTCGTCGTAAACTACCTTTTCGAAGAATTTAAGCTCTAGAGACAAGTTAGTGATGTGAAGAATCGAACTTGCATACGTCACTCAGTAACAACTGAGAATAATGCTGTTGCAGTCCATAGTGTTGAGAAAAACCCACGTTTTTCATTTCTCGTCGGAATTAATGCATTCCACAAGCGATATTTCACAATATTTTTTATAGCTATGCTCTTTATGCCACGATACAGCAGCTAGGACGTGATTTTCGTAATCGATTAAATACCTCGAAGATGGAATTCTGGACGTTATCGAGGACATACAACCGCAAATGAGCGAATTGAGGATGGCAAACTTCACGAAATAAATATGGTCCTGCGGTGGGGGTGACGGCCATTTGGCTGCTATTGTTTTCCATTACAATGAATTACTGAAAGCCTACTCACCTCTATACAGTTAAACGAACATGAAAATGAAACCTCTGATTGGTATACCCTTTAAATAAAATTTAATTTTATTAATATGGGAATAAAGCAAAACTTCTGATCGGTCCATTTGGTGTAACCAAGGTGATCCTTATTAATTGTACTTCAAGTCGACTCACGAACCTCCACGTGGTGGCTGTTAGAAGCAATACGTTGCATCTCTAGAAGCACTAACGTAAGCGAGACTATTAAAATATGTTCTACGATCGTACACGAACAGTACACAATTATATATGTATGTGTATAGTACAGGCATATGTTTGGTAGATGATTTATTGCTATTGCTTCTAAGTGGCTCATCGCGAACAAAAATCATGCATTATAAAAGCGCAATTGCAAGTGATTCCGTTTCATGGTCTCCTTTACAAAAATGCTTCCAGCAAGCAAAAATTTTTGCTGGGTGGGAGATGTTCTTGACAATCGTCAAGCATGGGCGAGTAGTAAGAGACGATTGCAGCATCTGTTCTCCCTGTTCTCTGGAGCGGCTGCAAGCAGACATTTGTTCTTATAATAATGTAGTACTTAATCAACCAGTCTGTTGGGTCATAATCCATGATTCTTTGAGAATGACCAGCCCATCAGTGGCGAGCGCTAAAGGTCGATGAATGCGAAAGTTTTTTGCTCATAATTAGATTATAGGGACACTTAAAGACGTGTGGTTTTATAAGGATGACGCTACGTGTCACAGCTTAAGTCGCATTGGACATTTTGCACTAGCGGTTTGAGAGAATGATTATCTCACGTGGAGGTGATGTAAACTGACTATCGAGATCGTGCGATTCTAACCTTATTCTAAAATTATTCTTAAACGATTTTTTAAAACTCAGATTTATTCAAACAGAAAATAAACTACAGCTGCCCTCAAAGCTAACCAACATATGCCCTAATTCAGTAAGATGATTTGGGACGTTTTTGTTTGAAAATACTTTTGAGTTCTTGTGTTTGAATTCTCTAAATTATTTTCTTCAAAAAAGGTTGTTGTTTCTGATAATGATAAAAAAAAATATTATTGCCATGTTTTTATAACATAAACAGACACAATAGTAAAGAAATTTAGAACAAACATTGGTGGTATAGTAGTGGGAAAACAAAATAATTATTCATTAATAAACATAACTTTTATATAAGAAATGCCCCGCGCTTAACTAACAAAATAAGCAAAAATTCATGCATTTTTTATTCACGCACACTCATGATGACTTGCTTGCCATTGAGTGACTTAGGATACAAATTATCAAAAAGTATATTTTTTGACAAGCTTAAGAAAGTTAGCTCGTGAGTGCGTAAGAATTAAATTTCCAAAATCACACGCTTTAATTTTTAAAATCACTATAATATATACATAAATGCAACCACGTGACTAATGCGTGACTCGCCCGTGAGTAATGTATCATTCACACGCGACTAATTCGTGAGTCACGCGTCAATGACGTGTCAATAACACGGGACTAACGCGTTACTTACTCGCGACTAATGCCTGAGTCACGCGTCAACAAATCATGACATTCGTACATCTCTAATAAAAGCACATAAAACAAAGACAAAAAACCACAGCAATAAAATTGTTAGCAGAAGTCGTTAAACGTTTGTTATTGGTAAACTCAATGCGTGAAGCTATTACTAATTCGTATATAAAATCTCAGGAGCAACGATGTACAGCAAATATATTTTTTAAACGCTCATTTGCTTAACCCTTAAAATAAAATTAAAGTCTTTCCTTAATTGAGCCCGATTAATTACTTTATGTCCACTTAAACTGAATATAAACATTATAAAAACAAAAGGCCTTTCACAAATAATTTTGGTAACAAATTTAAAACAGAACATTTGAATAAATAACTAAACTTGATGGTTTCATAGTAAGATTTACTAATTTTTTAAAATTACTTTAGGTAAATGGGACTTAATTACGAAAAATTGTTAGCTTTTTTTGCTTATTTTTTAAAGTTTTCTTTTACAATATTAAATTTTGAGGATGGGGTTGGCTGAAGTAGTTAGCATGTTTACTACAAAACCCAAGGTCCTGGGTTCGAGCCCAGTCTCCAACAGTCATTAAATAACAACACTAGGCATTTTTCTCATGTGCATTAGTGTACCTTTGTATCAGTTGTTGTAGGAAGGTTCAAGTGATGAAGGCATAAACACTAGTCACTTAACTACTCCTGCTTCAGCTAGTAGAAATCCTAAAGTAATATCAGAGCACCCTCCTTCGTTGGTATTGTATAGCAGAATAATCGACGAAGTTAAATTACCAAAAAAATGCTATAAACCACAACTTTGGAAATTTAATACGCCTCATTGACACCAGAGGCGCTGCAACACTGCCTTATTAAAAAATAAATAAACGTGCAAAAAGCAGAGTTGTAAAATAATGAAGCTCTCCTCTATCTTTTCCCTTTCCTAAAAGAAGTTAGCACCTAGTAATAGTAGTAGGCGTTCAATGTCTGAGTGTTACTTCTCTTTTTAAAAAAGATTTAAAGCATCATTAAAAAAGCAGCATTAACTCTTTGACGTTTATTTTTTGCCCAGTGATTGAGAATTTTATGCACTTTAAGTGAGTACTTTTAACGATATTTTAATTTTTTTTATTTAATCCGTGAAATGGCCGCCTTTAGGGGCTCCTACGTACCTACGTCGGAAGACTCAGCCTGATTAAGGCGCCAAGGGCATGGAAATTTTTTCATTTTGGATGCGCGCCACAGTGCGAAGCCTAGGCGGGCATTTATACTATGTTATATTCTAAAGGTAATAATATCTATAGAACATTCAAAGTAATAAAAAACTTATGTGATTTCTCACACACACCTTGTTTTATTGGAGATAAAGAGCTCCAGGAGCGATACAGGAGCTACATAGGACGTGATTTTCTTAACAAAAATAATCGACACAATTAAGGTAGAATTAGTAAAATCGTATCGTGATGTTGCGTGTCAGCTGACAAACACCGTACCATATACAATGCATGTTACTAGTTATAAAATATGTGGTGGTAGCACTGCTGACGTAGGAATCTGCAGAAAACAGATTTTTCTGTAGCGAATGTCAAAAACGCCGTATTTAATGCCAGACAAAAAAAATGTGCTGTGCAAACTGTTACATTTTCTATAACTTGTGCACAAAGTTGAACGATACGGCAAGCTGTAAAGTAGAATGATACGATTTTACTAATTCTACCTTTACAGTTATAAATTTATTTTTATTTTAATTTCTTGTACTTAAAAGCAGAGTACGAAAATAAACGAAACAAAATGTTTGATTTTGTTTTGTTTCGATCTTTGAAACGAGTGAAACAAAGACAAAACAAAAACAAGTAAGAGTGCTATATTCGGCTGTGCCGAATCTTATATACCCTTTACCAAAGTGCGTTTATGTAGTGTAGAGATACATACTCAAGCACATACTTACTTTTATGTACAAAGAAAAAATAATAATTTTCAAACCCTAGAATCATAATTTTAGATTTTTCTGATTACTTATACCAATCTAGTAGTTCTTAAAAAAATATAGAAAGTGTGTTAAGTGAAAAAAGGAAATTAAAAAAAAAATGTTTTAATTAGTTACTTTAATGTCTAGAACAAAAATCATAGTTTCCAGCTCTGGAGCTGTGGCTTTTATTTTTATAATTCTCCATACCAAACTTTTCTTTCCAAAACGTAAAATATATATAATTTATAAAGGAAAAGATAAAAATTAATTAGACTTAGTTACTTTTATATATCAAAAAAGTGTAAGTGTCCCAACCCTGAACTCATCTTTTTTGATTTTTCTGATTTCTTACACCAATCTCTTTCTTTTAAGAATTTAAGAAATGTTTAATTTATAGAAAAAAAGGAAAAATTTGTTTTAGTAACTTACTTTTGTAGAAAAAGTTAAAGTTTTCCAACCCTGGAATCGTCTTTTTAATTTTATTAATTGTTTGTTTTTTATTTGAAATACCAATTTTATTCGTTATCAAGCATAAAATAATTTTATTTAATAAAAATAGATAAAAATTAGTTTTCGGTAGTTAATTTTTTATATCACAAAGAATCCTCCTTTTTGGTTTTTTTTTTATTTCTTACACCATCTTTTTTTTAAGAATATAAGATATGTTTAATTTATAGTAAAAAAGAAAAAAATTTGTTTTAGTAAGTTACTTTTGTATAAAAAATAAGATTTTCAAACCCTGGAAACGTCATTTTAATTTTTTTTAATTTTTTTTATTTTGAAATACTGAAGTATAAAATAAGTTTATTTTATAAAAAAAATTAGTTTTCGGTAGCTAATTTTTTATATCACAAAAAGTGTGGATTTTCCAACCCTGAAATCAAACTTTTTAATTTTTCTGATTTCTTATAAATACTAATCTATTTCTTTTAAGAATATAAGATATCTTTAATTTATAGAGAGAAAGGAAAATTTTGCTTTAGTAAGTTACTTTTGTATAAAAAAAGTTAAAGTTTTCCAACCCTGGAAACATCTTTTTAATTCTAGAAGGTTAATCTTTAATTTGAAATACCAATTTTATTCGTACTCAAGTATAAAATAATTTCATTTAATAAAAAAAATAAAAATTAATTTTCGGAAGTTAATTTTTTATATCACAAAAAGTTTCAGTTTCCCAACCCTGGAATTACCCTTTTTGATTTTTCTGATTTCTAACATCAATTTCTTTCTTTTAAAAACATTAGATATGTTTAATTCATAGAAAAAAAGGAAAAATTTGTTTTAGTAAGTTACTTTTGGATAAGAAAAAAATTTAAAGTTTTCCAACCCTGGAAACGTATTTTTAATTTCTTTTTTAATTTTTTTTCAGTTAGAAATACCAATTTTATTCATACTGAAGTATAAAATAAGTTTATTTAATAAAAAATTATTAAAAACTAGTTTTCGGTAGTTATTTTGTATGGCAAAATGAAGTTTAAGTCTCCCAGCTCTGAAACCGTCTGCTCGATTTTGCTGATTTATACCAATCTTATTTCGACAATTTCTGATCAACCAGTCCAAGAACGAAGTCTCTAGCTTTTCTGGGAGCTTCGGAAAACCGATTTCACGTACAGACAGACGGACAGACGGACGACGGACAGGCGATCATCGCTTATTCGTATTCCCTATACATAAGGATCCAGACTATATATACTTTATAGCTCGTTTATTAATATTCAAGAAATTACAAACGGAATGACAAACCTATATATACCCTTTTACCATTTTTTGGTAAAGGGTATAAACAATGATAACGATTGTTCAATTTGTTTTTGTATTGTTGTTTTTGCACATATGAGCACAAAGCAGAGAACGAAACCGTACGGCTGTGAGCCGGCTAATAGCCGCCGCCGGCCACAAATAATACAGTTAGCATAGAAAATAATAGAAAATGAATAGACACATTTTGAAATATTTGTGGCGAATTTGACATCATCATATAATATAATTTTATTGCATTTTATTTCACACATGAACTTAGTTTTATATAGCTAAGCTAAGTATAGCTCTAAACGGGTGTCCTAAGACACCTCTCTTCTTTTTAAATTTAGACTTAGTTTAGACAACTTAAACTATGCTTTATATTATATAATAAATGCATGATTGTAACAAATTCACAAGATTGGCATTATTTACACAAATCGGCTAAATGCTCTTAAACAATAAAATTTTCTTAATTTTGTATATTAAAAAACTTGCTTAAACTTCAAGATTTAAGCCCAAGAAAAAAAAAACTTAAAAACCCGCAATAAATTTCTCCTATTTTGATATCAATAGTTCAAAAGTTTTTCTGTTATATAGAAGAAGAAGAAAAAACATTTTTTCTCTACACAAAACTTGAAGTGGAAGAACGCAGTTTTACTACTTTTTTGGCATTCGCTTTCATATATTGCATCATTTAATCATTTTAATGTTTAATATATTTTCACATTTGGTTTCCTTACTTTCAAAACACACATTCTTCGTCAAGCGGAAAAGAGCTGAAGCAAACCTTCTTTTAGCTTATGGCTGTTAAAACAGGAACAAGGATAAAGAAAGAAATGTTAGAAATTAATGACAAAACAAGTTGATTTCTCGTTTTCAAGCAACATTTATTTGCAACGATATATTCGCTTAGAAGCAATAAATATTTTAACAAAGTTTTTGTTTCTGTTTTATCTGTTTTACGAAACGAAACTTAAACTCATCACTTTATCTTATATTATATTGTGCAAAAAATTATAAACCATAGAGGGAAATGAAAAATGAAATTATTTTCTTTCTTTTAAAAATAAAAGTTTTTAATTAATTTAATTACGGAAATAATCTTTCATTACGATGTTCAACAAAAAACAAGCATTTGTTAAAATTTAGCGAGAGTTTTTAAATGTGAGTGTCTATCTCTACTGAAGTAACTTTAAATTTATTATATTTAATTCGAGGATGTTGAAAGCTCCATGTTTAAAGTTTGATTTTTTTGTTTCTTAATATTTTCTTATGCTGCTGAATAGTCAGATAGTAAACAGTTATGTAACTTAGAAATTATTTCTCTAATATATATTTTTCTTAATATTAAGAAGAGAAAATAAATCCAAGGGGAAGGTTAATGAATGATTGAATATAATCATAATCTTGACTACAAGTCAAATCATGCTATTTTCAACCTAAAGTCAATCTGTTCAAAAGCCCTTGTATCATATCCTTTTCCAACTCAATAATTAAACACAAAAGAAATTATCTTTTTCAGCATCTTAGTTATTTTTAGTACGATCAGCACTAATTTAGTACAAATAAAATTATTTGTACAAAATAATTATAATTTATTTATTTAAATGTTTATTTTTCATTTTTAGGTATTTAAAAATATTAATCGAAACACTAATTCAGACAAAATTATTCGAATAAAATTAATCGAATTAAATTATTCAAATAAAATTAGTCGAATTAAGTTATTAGAATGAAATTAAATCAAGTTAGATTGTTCGAATATAAATAAACGAATAAAATTATTCGAATAAAGTTAATTGAATAAAATTATTGGAATATAATTTATAGTAATAAATAAAATGTTCGCATAAAATTATCCAAATAAACTTGTTCAATGAAAATTATTTCACGAAATAAATGCGAATAATAAAATTCGCAACTAACAAAATTATTCGAATATGTATATATGCATTCGAATTTGAATACGCCTTTGAAATCGTTTAAGTGAAAGTTTTGTCAGCTATATTGCTCTAATAAAACTAATTTAAATAACATTACTCAAGAATATATTAAATGTGTAATACTATTCAGCTAAAGTTACAAAAAAAATTATTCGAATAAAAAATTTGCATTAAATTATTCGAACAAGGATTTGATGTCCTATTAAACATCATCTATGAAAGCATTCTAATATATATATTCGAATCAAATTCGTAAAACGAATAAAATTATTCGAATCAAATTAATCGAATAAAATAATTCGAGTATAATTTATAGCATTAAATAAAATTTTTGCATAAAATTGTCCAAATGACAAATAATAAATTTGTATAAAATTTGTATAAAATTATTCGAACAAGGACATGATGTTCCATTTAATTACTCGAATAGATTTAGTCAAATAACATTTTTCAAGCACAACTGGGCAGTTAAAAACATTCGAATATAAATACTCGAATCAAATTCGTTGGATGTATGTATGTATGTATATTGTTTTAATAAATAAATATTACTACAAATGATTTCAACAATTATTATTATTATTATTATACTATTCAAATCAAACTATTCAACTAAAACAATTCAAATAAATTGGAATAAATTATTCTAACCATACCATTCGAATTTAACTATTTCCATAAAACTTTTTGAAAAATTAAACAAAGAATTAAACGAATAAAATTTATAGAATTTTACTGCTCCAATAGAATTATTCAAATTGAATTATTCATATCAAATCATTAGAACAAAATTATTCGACTCATGTTATTTATACAAAATTAATCGAATAAAATATATAAACACGGTTAGCCAAATAAAATTAGTTAAATGAAATTAATCGACTATAGCTCTAAGATCGAAATTAATCGAATAAAAATACAAAATAAAAACTATCAGATTTTACTGCTCCAATAAGACAAAATTATTTAAATAAAATTATTCGTGTCCCATCATTAAAAAAAATATATTGTTTGCATAAAATTAATCAAATAAAATAAAAAAATTGAGATAAAGATCGAAACTATTAGAATAGTATTAATAAGAAAAATTATGAAATTTTTCAAATAGAATTATTCCTACCAAACCATTCGAAAAATTTATTCGGCTGATATTATTTGCATCACATTAATCGAATAAAATAAAAAGTAGAGTAAGTCGAATAAAATTATTCGACTATTACTACTAAGATTGAAACTTTTCGAATAAAATTAATACCTATTCGAATAAGATAACTAAAAAATCTACACGAATAAAATTAATCGCATAAAGTTATTCGATTTTAGTTACTAAATAGAAGGAATAAATTTTCTTATTGAAGCTTCCTTTTTCAGTATTTGCAATTCTTCTCTTAGAAATAAATTAGGTAGACATGGGTGATGATGAAGTGTGTAGTGGAAAAGAAAATACTGCATTACTACCCTCACCTCCAAAAAGCTAGTCTAAATTATCTTATCTTGTCTTCTTAAAGACAATTATATTAATTAATAAAAAAAAATTAATTTCTTAAAGAAAAAATTATTGAAAATACAGAACTCAAGCTCTAAATAAGCATAAATATTTCTTAAAATTAATCGAATATAATTATTCTAATTAAGCCACCTAAATTTAATTATTCGAATCAAATTGTTTGATTAAATTCTTCGAAGAAAGTTATTCCAATTAAATTTCTAGAATAAAATTATTTGCTCAAAAATATTCGAAAAAGACTGCACAAGAAAAATGGTTTCTTGAATTAGTCGAATAAAATTATAACAATTCAACCACCAAATTGAATTTTCCTAATAAAATTACTCGAATCATATTAATCGATTAAATTCTTTAAATTAAATTTTTCAAATAAAATTATGCGAAGAAAAATTATTTGAATGAAAATATTCCAAAAAAAAACTGCAAAATAAAAATTATTCCTTGAATTAATCGAATAAAGTTATTCCAATTTGCCCATCTAACTATAATTATTCTAATAATTTCATTGTTTCATTAAATTCTTTGAATAAAACTATGGGTATAAAATTTTTTTTTTAAATTATTGGAATAAAATTTTTAAATAAAATTTTTCGAAAAAAATTATTCAAAAAAAATATGATTCCAATAATAACAAAAATTAAAAATTTTAAAAACCCCCGACTTTTTTCAGAAAAGATGTTATATCTTCTAAACGACTGGACCGATTTTTTTCAAACATAGCTAAGAACCCTCTCGATCAAGTCATCTTTCAAACAGAAAAAACTAAATGAAAATCGGTCCAGCCGTTTGGCCTGTACGTGGACACGGACAGACACACAGATACACAGACACACAGATACACAGATACACAGACACACAGACACACACTACAAACTTATAACACCCCTTTTTTAGTCGGGGGCTAAAAAGAAAATAATTTTTACAAAATTTTTCGAGAGTCTGCGCAAGAAAAAGATTTTTTTGAATTAATCGAATAAAATTATTCCAATTTACCTACTTTAATATATGGATTTATTAGAATAAAATTAACTCGAATCGATTTGTTAATTACATTCATTGAATAAAATTATTCGAATAAAATTTATCAAATAAAATTATTCGAATAAAATTACACAACGAAAATTATTTGCGTAAAAATATTTGAAAAATACTGCACAGTAAAAATTATTCCTTGAATTAATCGAATAAAATTATTCATTTTTAACAACATATATATAATTATTCAAATCAAATTACTCAGACCAAACTGTTTGCTTCAATTCATTGAATCAAGTTATTCAAATAAAATTATTCGATTGAATTTTTTCGAAATTAAAATATTTTGAATAAAATTATTCAAATAAAATTATTCAAAAACAAAAATTTGCATTAGAATATTCGAAAAAGACTACAATAAAAATTACTCCTTAAATTAATCTAATAAAAAAAAGAAAATTCTTGGAGGAAGTCCATCGTATAAAATTATTCGATTAAATTTTTCGAAGAAATTATTCGAATGAAGCACAAAAAACATAATTATTCCAATTTAATAACTTTAATGCATGGAATTATTGGAATAAAATTCATCGAATTGAATTGTTTTATTAAATTCATTGAAAAAAATTATTATATTGATCATATTAAACGAATAAAATTTTTCGAATAAAATTATTCGAATAAAATTATGTGAAGAAAACTGTTTGCATAAATATATTCGAAAAAAATTCTTGAATTAATCGAATAAAATTATTCGATGTTATTATTATCCAACCGCTTTATTATATAGAATACGAGTAATTATAATAAAATTAATCGAATTAAATTTTTAAATTTGATTATTTTAAATAAATTATTGGAATAAAATTTTTAGAATAAAAATTTTTAAAAGCAAATAATTGCATAAATAAATCTGAGAAAAAAATGCAGAATAAAAATTACTCCTTAAATTAATCGAATAAATTTATTGCAATCTAACGACCTAAATTGCATTATTCTAATTGAATAACTATTCGATTAAATTAAAAAAAATAATTATTCGAATAAAATTATTCGAATAAAATTATTCAAATAAAATTATTCGAATAAAATTATTCGCACAAATTTATTCGAAGAAAATTTTTTTAATAAAATAATGCGAAAAATATTATTTATACAAGAATTTTTGTAATTAATCGAATAAAATTATTTTAATTTAACTTCCTTAGTAGAAATTACTCGAATCACTTTGATTGATTAAATTCATTGAATAACATTTTTCGCTTGAAATGTCTTAAATAAAAAATAATTTGAATAAAAATATTCGAAGAATAAAAATTACTTCTTGAATTTATAGAATAAAATTATTCGAAATCCAGCACCTAAATAGAAGTACATATGATAAAAAAAATTACTGAAATCAAATTGTTTGGTTAAATTCATTGAATTATATATTGGGAATAAAATTTTTCGATTAAAATTATTCGATTAAAATTTTTCGAATAAAATTGTTCGATTGAAATTTTTTTAATAAAATGATTTGCATTAAATTAATCGAATAAATGACTAAAATTTATATTACAATTAATCGAATAAAATTTTTCGAACCTAAAACTTATTTGAATGAAATTATTCGATTTATATAATAATTTCATTTGACTAAATAAAACGATCATAATATTTTATTGAATGTAAGGCGTTAAACGTAGTGTCTTATGTTGGCGTCACGTTGCGTGAATAGATGATATATAAATCGATTTATTCGTCAAAATGACAACAATATATTTAAACAACAACAAAATATGGATTTCATCAAATAATGGAATAATTCAGGACTGCTCTTATATATCTCACAACATAAATTTGAAGGCGTATTTTACTCGTATCTAATTTCTTCGAAACATTCATAATAATAATAAAAACTAATGAAAATTTACTCTAGAGTTGATTTAGTTCTAGCTAAAAAAAATTATGCTATGAAGACACCTTTGGCTAAGTCAGTACGTTTGGTATTTTTTTTTTTTTTTAATTTTCTCAATTTCACACATTCAAATAACCTAGAAAAAAAAGTAAACGTTTGTCTAGTATATAAATATTTTTTTTTTCTGTTAAACTTTCAAAACAATCTTACACAATTTCAAATACAAGCATATATAGGGTGTTTTTTTAAGGGGTATAGAACTTTGAATTGAAATAAAACACAAGAAAATTGTTTTAATGTCCATCAATTTGGCTTTATTGGAAGGATAATTTTATGCCATTAATGTTTAAATATGATTTCGGGCATGTGGCCGCCGCGGCTGGCTCGAATAAAGCCAATTCTACAGGTCCAATTTTCAACCAGTTTTTCGAGCATATGGGGCCGTATGTTGGCAATAACGCCACGAATGTTGGCTTCCAAGTCCCCTAACGTTTCTGGTTTGTTGGCGTAGACGAGCGACTTCACATATCCCCAAAGAAAATAATCCAATGGTGTCAAATCACACGATCTTGGTGGCCAATTGACAGGTCCATTCCGCGAAATTATGCGCTCATCGAATGTTTCCTTCAATAAATCGATTGTGACGTGCGCTGTGTGGCATGTAGCGCCGTCTTGTTGGAACCACAACTCATCCACATTCATGCCATCCAATTCGGGAACAAAATAGTCGGTTAGTCGGCTCCAATTGCTGTGCACGGTGGCGAATCGAATCATTCGGGTCCTCTTCAACACGTTGCTCTACAGCGGCAATTGTTTCTTCGGTGCGCACTGTTCGACGTCTCTGCGGATGCGTATTATCACATAGAGTAAACGTAGTGCGAAAACGATCCATGGTTAACCGAATTAATTGCTCTGACGGACGATTATGTCGACCATAAAATGGACGGAGCTTGCGGTAAACTTCGCGAACTGAACCATTATTTTCCAAATAAATTTGCACGATTTGCAAGCGTTGTTCTTTTGTCAACCTGTTCATGATGAAATGGCAAACCAAACTAAATATTAATCACTTGACAGCTGACAAAATGGCCGCCAGTTAAAAAAGTGATGCCAACTTAAAGTTCTATACCTCAATAAAAAACACCCTTTACAAGGATTTCTTCTTATTCATATGCATGAGCATTTATTTAAACTATTCACAACATTTTATCAAAATGTAAAAGATAAATAAAGCAACTTTTGAGGTTTTATGATGATTAAGTTGTTATACGCCCTCAACATGTCAGACCCTCTAAAACTTTGTCTAAATGAATGAATGTTACGATAAATAAAACTCTGCTTGTAACTGTAACACTCTTTTTTTTTTTGGTATTTTATACCTTCTCCTTTACTTTGTATGACTTGAATTTTTGCTGGCAGATTTATGTGAAAATGTCATTCATTTGAAATGTAATTTTAAAGTACAAAACAAAAAAAAAACAAGTAAAATAAATTTGAATATGGCTAAAAAACTTGCTTGTAAAAATATTTAAAAAAATAATGGTTTCTGCCACCCAAAAATATGCAACATGAATACTTATTTATATAATTATATTAAAAACCTTATTCATAAAAACTAATTTAGGTTTACAAAAGGTTTAACAAAAAACTTTTCAAACAAAAATTTGTTTTGTAAACCTTTTGTTCAGCCAACATTATTTTTTATGAATGCGGCAATAAATGTTTAGATTTTTTGTACGTGGAAAAATTGTTGGTTTAATGGAGTGTTTTTTCCATCATCTCTTTAACCATGTTAAAATATATTTAAAGTTTTTTCTTTATACATATATATATATATATCCTTCACTACAGATGTCAAGGATAAATGCAAAGTTACGGTCAAAGGCACAATTACTTCCAATTAAGTAAAAAATATTCTCAAAATTACCCCAATTAAAAGATGAACAAATTATTGAGAAAAAAAATTCATAAAAACGAACTTAAAAATACAACAAATTTGAGCTTTCATGGCACAAAAAATACTTTCAACAAATTGGACAATAATGCATCAAAACAATTCACATATTCTATTTAGATTGACAAATATGTATATAAAGATGAAGTTAACATCAATGGACGCCACACGAAGTTTACCACACACAAAAATGCTGATGATGATGAAAGTATTTAATTTGACTGAGAGCATAATCGTATCATAAACAGATATATAAATAAATAACCATTAATAATAATTTTCGTTTATTGTGCTCATAAAGCCGAAAGAAGCGCTGAAAATTTACATTTTGTTTTCTACATCCACGCCATATGCACAATGGGAAAACTTTTACAATAAAGCTTTTGTGCTTTCACACCGACGAGAGTACAACATCCACAACAACAACACAACAGACAGCAAAGCTTGTTCTTACTTTACAAAGAAACAGGAACCAATTTAAGAGCTTTCAAAGATGTTTACCTCAAATGCAAATATCATTGAATGTGTGCTTGGATGTAGCTGCTTTATAGGTAAACACACTTTATGCAAATATTAGCTAATCAGAAGCTTTTATAAGCATGAAGAAAAAACTTATTGCTTGCTGCAGCTTGGATACTGTTAAAAGCAAACTCTGTAATCTTTCAAGGGCGCTAAAACTAAAAAATTTTCAAATGCCAAAAATCGCTAAAAAAAACAAAAAAAAACGCCAAAAATCAAAAAACGCCAAGAACCAAAAAAAAATTCAAAAACTAAAAAAACGCCAAAAACCAAAAAAAAATCAAACGCAAAAAAAATAAAAAAAAATCCAGTACTAGAAAATCGCCAAAAAGAAAAAATGACAAAAGAACCAAAAAAAATTGCTTAAGCGACAAAACAAAAATAAAGGACAAAAACCAAAAAAAAAAACAAAAACTAAAAAAAACGCCAAAACGAAAAAAACGCCAAAAACCGAAAAAATCTCCAAAATAAAAAAGCACAAAATAAACAAAAATCGCTTAAACTAAAATAAGTCGCCAAAAACCGAAAAAATTGCCATAACAAAAATAACGCCAAAACTAAACAAACGCCAAACGCCAAAAAAAAAAAAATCCAAAAACAAAAAAATTGCCAAAACGAAAAAACTACAAAAAAAACCAAAAATCGCTTAACTAAAAGAAGTCACCAAACCCAAAAAATAAATTCAAAAATTAAAAAATTGCCAAAACGAAAATAACACCAAAACTAAACAAACGCAAAAAAAAACAAAAAAAATACAAAAACTAAAAGTATCGCCAAAACGAAAAAAGCGCTAAAAAAAACAAAAAATTCAAAAACTAAAAAATCTTTTAAAGGAAAAAAAGCGCAAAAAACCAAAAAAAATCACCAAAATGGAAAAAGGACAAAAGAAACTAAAAATCGCTTAAACTAAAATAAGTTGCCAAAAATCTAAAAAATCGCCAAAGTGAAAAAAAATCGCTAAAACAAAAAAGACTCCAAAACTAAAAAAATCGCCAAAAAGAAAAAACACAAAAGAAACAAAAAAAATCGCTTAAATTAAAATAAGTTGCAAAAAATTAAAAAATGACCAAAATTAAAAAATCGCCAAAAAAAACTGCTAAACTAAAAAAATGCCAAAATCAAGAAACAAAGTCAAAAGCTAAAAACCCTTTGCGTGCCAGTCAAAGTCGCACTTTACTGAATTTATTTAGTTTAATACGAAATTTATTTGCTTGTAGTTCAGCGTTGTCTGTATGCATTTCATTGTTGCTGTAATAAATCATCAGTAAACTTCAACCACACATTTTGAACAGTCACAAACCTTATGTCTTATGCAAAGGCTTTCAAAAACTCTTTGAGAATTCACAAATAATAATATTTTTGAAAACGACAAAAGAAAAATAAGCGCAGTAGGCTTAGAAACCCATACCAAACCCAGCAAATAATTTATATTCGATATGAGCCTATTCTATTTTTCTACACCTTTATACAAATCCATTGGATAACAATAAAAGTAATTATAAGGCAAAATGAAAAATAGAATCTTAATTTGAGATTTAAGAAATTTATTATTTGAAGTTTACTGATTATTTGTTACAGCAACGACGAAATGCATATAGACAACACTGAACCACAAGCAAATAAATTTCGGATTAAAATGATCTTCTGACAATATGTCGAATAATAAATTTCTTAAATCTTGAATTTATTTAATGTTTCAACTAACTTTTTTTCAATTAATTTATAAAAATAAATTGAATGTTTTTTTATCCAATTCCAATTAGCTTTGAATCTTAACATTAATTTTTTATTTTTATTCTGTTGTTTTTACAACATCCATGTTTAGACTGAAAATTTTTCTTTTATACTAATTTCCTTTTTTACCATTATTTTTATTTGAACAAGCTCTGCAATAATTTGAGAAGTACTTACGAGATTTCGAGCTAAATCTTGCTGCTTTTTGCTAGACTTCCGATACAAAACAAAATCTATTTTGTCAGTAGATTTGTAGGAAATCTAATAAAAATCTAATATTTGTATACCCTTTACCAAAAAATGGTAAAAGGGTATACATATATAGGTTTTTCATTCCGTTTGTAATTTCCAGAATATTAATAAGCGAGCCATAAAGTATATATATTCTGGATCCTTATGCATAGAAAAGACGAATAAGCGATGTCCGTCTGTCCGTCTGCCCGTCTGTCTGTACGTGAAATCGGTTTTCCGAAGCTCCCAGAAAAGCTAGAGACTTCGTTCTTGGACTGGTGGGTCAGAAATGGTCGAGATAAGATTGGTATTGAAAATCAGCAAAATCGAGCAGACGGTTTCAGAGCTGGGAGACTTAAACTTCATTTTGCCATACAAAATAACTACCGAAAATTAGTTTTTAATAATTTTTTATTAAATAAACTTATTTTATACTTCAATATGAATAAAATTGGTATTTCTAATTAAAAAAAAATAAAAAAAAATTACAAAAATTAAAAAGACGTTTCCAGGGTTGGAAAGCTTTAACTTTTTTTCTTATATAAAAGTAACTTACTAAAACAAATTTTTCCTTTTTTTTTATAAATTAAACATATCTTATGTTCTTAAAAGAGAGAGATTGATGTCAGAAATCAGAAAAACAAAAAGGATGATTCCAGGGTTGGAAAACCTAAAATTTTTGTGAAGTTTAAAATTAACTGCCGTAAAATAATTTTTTATTTATTTTTATTAAATGAACTTATTTGTTACTTCACCAACGAATAAAACTGGGTTTCAAAGAAAAAAAAATAAAAAAAATTTAAAAAGTAATTTCCAGGGTTGGAAAACTTTAACTTTTTTTCTTATACAAAAGCAACTTACTAAAACAAAATTTTCCTTTGTTTCTATAAATTAAACATATCTTATATTCTTAAAAGTAAAAGATTGGTGTAAGAAATCAGAAAAATTAAAAAGGATGATTCCAGGGTTGGGAAACTGAAACTTTTTGTGATATAAAAAATTAACTACCGAAAATTTATTTTTATTTTTTTTTTTCAATAAATAAACTTATTTTATGTTTCAGTACGAATAAAATTGGTATTTCAAATTAAAAATTAAACTTCAAAAAATTAAAAAGATGTTTCTAAGGTTGGAAAACTTTAAATTTTTTTCTACAAAAGTAATTTACTAAAAAAAATTTCCTTTTTTTCTATAAATTCAACATATCTTATATCCTTAAAAGAAAGAGATTGGTGTAAGAAATCAGAAAAATCAAAAAGGATGATTTCAGGGTTGGGAAACTTACTCATTTTGTGATATAAAAAATTAACTACCGAAAACTAATTTTAATTTTTTTTTAAATAAATAAACTTATTTTATGGTATAGTACAAATAAAATTGGTATTTCAATTTAAAAAAATTTAAAACACGTTTCCAGGGTTGGAAAACTTTACTTTCTTTTATACAAACGTAACTTACTAAAGCAAATTTTTCTTGTTTCTCTATAAATTAAACATATCTTATATTCTTAAAAAAAAGATCGATGAAAGAAATCAGAAAAATCAAAAAGAACGATTTCAGGGTTGGGAAACTTACACTTTTTGTGATATATAAAAGTAACTAAGTCTAATTAGTTTTTATCTTTTCCTTTATAAACTATATACATATATATTACGTTTTGGAAAGAAAAGTTTTGTATAGAAAATTATAAAAATAAAGACCACAGCTCCAGAGCTGGAAACTTTGAACTTTTTTTTCTGGATATTAAAGTAAATAAATAAAATATTTTTTTTAATTTTCTTTTTTCACTTAACACACTTTCTATATTTTTTTAAGAACTACTAGATTGGTATAAGGAATCAGAAAAATCTAAAATGATGATTAGGGCACAGAATACAGAGAAGTGTCACGAAACGGAAGATATGGGTATTTTTCTGTTTGTCTCGTTTCCCCTCAAATTTTGTCGTCGTTTTGCTACGTCTTTCTAGTGCAATAAATTTTTATTAGCTGTGTTAATTGGTAAGTAGTAATACACTACAGTATCAAATACACTATGCTTTTCTCTTTTTACCACGAATTTTAACAAAAACCTGATTGGAGCTTTTTTTACCTGTCACTTTCTTCACTTCTGTGTATTCTGTGTTTAGGGTTTGAAAATTAATTTTTTTTTTTGTACATAAAAGTAACTAGGTCAAATTATTTTTTTCTTTTTGTTTATACTTTATGTATGTGCTTATGTATGTAGCTCTATACTACATAAAATCACTTTGGTAAAGGGTATAAAAGATTCGGCACAGCCGAATATAGCACTCTTACTTGTTTTATTTATTTTTTACCACCCTGTACAACATATTTATAAAAAAAAAGATGATTGAATTAGCTACGGTCTGCTTAAAAAGGTGTGTGACTTAGCTACGCTGCAGTTATTTGGTTGTAGTTATGGACAATTTTTAGTTAATGGGTTTTGTTTTGGAAAAAAATCTTTATAAATGTCAAAAAAAGTTGGTCTAAACAGTATAGATTTTCATAAAAATTTTAATTAAAATCTGCTAGATTTTATGCTGGTGTAAATGGCCTATTAAGCAAAAGCAATAAATACATAAATATAAGAGAAACTAAAACGAAGTACAAAAACTAAATGTTTCTTTATTATTTTATTTGAACGAGACTAAAGTTAACTATTTTTTAATTATTTTTATACATTAAAATGTTCTATTAATTCTCATTTGATTTTATAAAGAAGGCAAGTAAAGTTGAATTAGACCAACTGGAAAAATGCCGCATTTTTCTGTGCCACCATGCACTTCATCATCAACATACTTTGCCAGAGATTGATTGTTAACATCAACTATTTAACATGATTTTTTTTGTGAAATAAAATATGAGAAATGGTTTTATTGGGTTATAATAGAATATAAGGCTGGAGTTCGCATTAACTGGCGTTGGCTGAAGTAGTTAGCACGTTGACTGCAAAACCGAAGGTACTGGGGTTCAATCACTGTGTCAAACAATCCTTAAAATAACAACATCGCGCATTCTTCTGTCCCTTTGTATAAGTTGTTGTAGGAAAGTTCAAGTGATGAAGGCATAGTCACTGGTCACTGAACTATAACGACTTCAGGAATATTCATATTCCTAATGTAATACCAGAGCGTCCTCCTTCGCTGTGTAGCAGAATCATCGGCGAAGTAAAATCACCAATGAAATAGTTGCTAAGCACAGCTTCAAAAAAATTTAATATACCTCACTTAACACCTGGGGCGCTGCAACACTGCATTATTAAAAAAAAACGTGCAAAAGCCGAGTTGTAAAAGATTAAAGCTTTCCTCTATGTCCTCCTTCGCCGCTTGTCTTCTCTGCCACTATCTCCTTCCTAAGGAATGTAACACATAGTAATAGTAGCAGGCATTCATTGCCTGAGTGCTACTAATCTTTAATTTAAACAAAAACACCCAGTGAGCCAAAAAACACATGAAAGCTGATGATGATGACAACAGCATGTTGTTCCGTTCTGCTATTGTTTACCTTATTACTTACAATTCCCTTTCGTGTAATTTGATCCTTCAAAATTATCACATGTAATTTCCCTTTAAATTAAATGAAACAAAATGAGTATTCGTTTTATATTCAATTAAAGCATTGCGTACATTTTGGGAACATTTGTTATGTCTACATTTACATTGTTGTTGGTTTTCCTAGGGTAAAGTAAATATTTGTGTGTTTAAATTACACTAACTTGAAAAACAAGACAGATAAGATAAAAATAAATACACAAACCTTTAAGCAATATGTGTTAGTATACAAGTTTACACAAATATTCATATTCATGTACTATATGAATACGTATGTAGGCCTTTGTAAGTATAAGACTTCATTAGCTTTGTTAAATTCTCGAAATATTAAGTAAAAGATGATATACATATATAATAAAAATCATTAAATCCTTTGTAGTATCACACAAAAGACAACAATTAACTTAAAACTCTCAATAAATATGTACCGGCATATGCATGTTAGTTAATTGTATATACATATGGGAGTTTCAATACTGTCGAACGTGACCGTCGTATAGTCGTATATATATATATATATATATATGCCAATAAGCGTAATTTAATGCCCTATAATTATAGGTTATTTTTATTATAATAATTAGATTGCAATAACAAAACACAAAAATATAAAAGAATTATTCCAGAGTTGGAAAATTTATTTTTTTTTTAAATAAAAGTAACTATGTAAATCAAATGAATTTTTTGTTTTTCTTTATATATTAAATATATTTTATGTTTTTAAAGAAAAAAGTTTGTTATGAAAAATTTTAAAAATATAAAAATTTTAAATATATAAAAAAAGCTACAGAGCTGGAAAATTTTAACTTTTTTTGTATACGTATATAAGTAACTAAATAAAACGAATTTGTTTTTCTTTGTTAATTAAACATTCCTTAGTATTAAAATCAGAAAAAATCAAAAATAAGATTCCAGGGTTGGAAATTTTAATTTTTTTTTTGGTAAAAATTATGCTGGATGATCATACCGTGACAGCTTCCAGCGATTCCTTATAAATTTTTAGTGAATATATCGCTAAAGAACAGTCATAACTACACATTTAACTAAAGAACATATCCCATTTCCGTGACACTGTTCCTTTCTGCTGAACAAAACCGAAAAGTTCTTTGGGATTAAATAGTTTACAAAATATCGCGAATGTGCAATATTGGCAGTAGGAATTGAATTGAAACACTTAACAGTGTTGTAGTATTTTTACACCCAGAAAAAAGATTGGTTGGAAAATGGTTAGGCCAATAAAATATCATTTGCATAAACTATACTCCAGTTCACGCTATCAATTTTCAATTAATCCAAGAACAAATCATGTTCATTGCCATAAAGGCAGAATTGTAATAAAGATATGATTCTGAGCTACGGAAATTTTGACAGAGTATGTAGAGAGTTAAAAATTAAAGGGTATTCCAAAATGAACTACGAAAACTTTTAAAATGTCATGTAATATACTCGTACATACAATTGTATGTAGTATATAGACACTTGTAATTTGTAAAGTTAGTGTATTTTTATAGAGACTACAACAATAAACACTAAAATCAAAAAACAAAATTAAAGGGTATTCTATCAGTTAATGTAATTTTAACTATTTAATTTTGACAACTTGCTGTATCTTGGAAACCGTACGAGGCAATCTCTTGAAATTTTCAAAAACGATAAAACTAAAAAAATCCCAAAAGTATAAAATCACCAAACCAAAAAAAAAAAAAAAGCCAAAACCGAAAAAACGCCAAAAAAAATTGCCAGATTAAAAAAAAAATTATAAAACCAAAATAAAACGTCAAAAACCGAAAAAATCTCTATAATAAGTAAACATCGCCAAAGTTAAAAAAAAATCGCCAAAATGAAGAAACGCCAAAAACCGGAAAAAACCCAAAAACGAAAAATGACAAAAATATATACATACATATTATATAGGCTAAATCTCTTATAGTACATATACTTGCGTTTCTTATTCTTATTCTCTTTCATTATGCATTAAACACATTCACCACAGCAGGCTACACGAACACACGACTTCAAATGCCGCTAGCAGCATTTATCGCTTCGTAGCCGGCTACTTAATTATTTTGGAGGCGGCAGCAGCACCATCTGCAGCTGATATTCAAGTACAATACATAGTTCAGTATTGCCACTTTCATATATTTTGCATTTATAAAAATTTATTACTCTTTTAAAATGTACTTATTTCACGTAAAAGTACAAAAATGAATCAATTTATTGTTTACATAAATTTTTGGATATTGTTTCTGTTAAATAATATGAAATAATTGTACAAAATCATTCATTCAACATTTTGTATTATACTGGCAACAATGAATTTTCTCATTGTAGCCAAAGAAATAGAAATTAGTTTAATTGGACTACAACGACAAAATCAGCATAGACAAATAGACAACAACCTGCAGTCTAGTTGCGTTGCTGTCTTCAAAAGAATCATTCTCATATAAACATGTGTATTCTATCCTCGAGATTTGGTAGTCGGTAGCTTGCTGTGGTGAATGTGTTTAATGCCTTAAGTCGTCGATGAAACAGCGACGAATGCGCATGAGACGGATGCTTACATATTTTTTCAACAAACACATGTGTTTCGTTTCAAATTTGTGTTATGCGTTTGCTAGCATACAATGCCTTTTAGGTTATCAAAGATTTAAGGAAAAAGGGGAATATATCATTAAAATACATTATGATGCTTTTCATAAGCTGGGGTCACACGATTGGCACAATGTACCAATTTTCGTCGGTTCACTGCGATAGAGTCATAGTAATAAGCCAAAATGACATTATTACTTAATTGATTCTTGAATACGTCTATATGGCTTTATTAATAATGCAGTGTGGTGCAGTTATATAATTATATTTCAATTGGTTGAGAAATAAGCCAAATTTACTTTGTTACTTATAAATTTATTTCAGTGAGCCGACGACAATTTTGACCTTGTGCCATTCGTGTGACCCCAGCTATAATGATATTCTTAAGTTTAGTAGCAGGGAAAGAGAAAATTTTTAAATAAAAATATAAATATTTATTTGGAAAAAATAAAAAAAAAATACTTGCTGTGGACCATACCAAAATAGAGTTTGAAAAAGTTTTTTACAATTGACTGTTTGCTTAGAAAATGTTTTAGTTAGAATTAATATTTTAACTGTGTGGCTTTGTGTTTGGTGGGTGGCATTCACAGTGCCCACACGCAAAGAAAAAATATGGTTGAGGTAACCATAATCAGACAGCAACATACTATGATTGACTTATATGGTTGCAGTCAAATCATATTATTGTTAATGGAAAAGCAAACTTTAATAATATTATTATCTTAGTTAATAATAATATTATCTAAAAAAAAAACAATAAGCTTTGTTACACCTAATCTTAGCATTGTAAATATGACAACACTATTGTTAGATGTGACCAAAATATAATTGAGACTCACCATACCATGATCTAATATTGTATTAATGATGTTAAATACGACCACAGTATTATTTAATATAATAATACTATTTTGTTTTTTAATCATATATTTATTGTAGAAACAGCTATGCGTTAAATTCGAAATAAAAATAAACTAATATTCTATATTTGAGATTTGAACGAGCTAAGGTTCGTATTGCTTTTTAAGCCAAATTACATGTGATAATTATTAATGAACAAATAACACCAAAGTCTGTTGTAAATATTCTGACAACACATAGTTGAACGGAACAGCCAGCCGTTTTCGAAGGTCACTAAACCTTCATCATCAGAGTTCTTTTGTGTTTGGTCCACTGTGTGTGGTGTCAGTAGATATAGATTTCTGCTTTATATACATACTTAGTATTACAACAGACTTTGGTGTTATTTGTTCATTAATAATTATCACATGTAATTTGGCTTACAAAGCAATACGAACCTTAGCCCGTTCAAATCACAAATATAGAAACAAATGGAGTTCGAATAATAATAATTAAAATTAAATAAACTAATATTGTGGAAATAAAATGTATATATAGAAATATATACTTATACGACATACAGACATGTCTGTTTAAAGAGATGCACAAATGTTTATATATTTTTATTGGTCTACCCTTTTGTTTATACTTTATATATTTATTAATTTATTTAACACCACCCGTGCACTACCGACAACTTACAAACTGAAAAATACTGAACTGACAGATGTTTCTGAAAAAGATTCTTTTAGAAACTTAACATAGTATGGTTTCGGATAACATTATATTGTTATTTACATCATATTATTTTAATATAATAATACAAATTATGTTGTAGTCATAAATTTTTAACAAAACTGTATTGTTAAACTATTGCCATATCACACTTTTTTAAGGATGTGATAATGTAATTATTAAATGCAAACATTACTCTGTTTATCGTAACGAAATAAATGTTTAAAATAACAATAACTAGTTTTCAACGACCACACATTTGTTTCAGCGAACATAATATTGTTTTCTCAACCATTCTACCACCATATTTTTTCTTTGCGTGCACCAATGTTATAGTATTACACATCTAGTGGCCATACGGAACCGTTTGTGCGCGAGTCAAAGTCTCACTTTACTGAATTTATTTTTATTTTAATTGTATTAAGTTGTGTTTGTACAGAATATTTGATGAACTTTTTGCATGTACTTTCGACGCACTGATGGGAAATATTGGTTTTTCAATGTCGCACGTGACATCGAAATAAATAAATTAATAAATAACATTTATTTACAATCAGACAATTTTCTATGCACTCTTTTTTGCCCTAGTACCCTCACAACCATTTTAGAGGCCAACCGTCAACGGTTAATGCCTCTATTTAAGAACTTTTATCAAACTAAAACTTGCCAAAGAAATATCTAATTGAAAAGATGTGCTTTTGTAACTTTGCATTATAACATTTCGAAATGCGTTATTTACAAATGTATTATATGTAATATTGTTTTTAATTAGTTACATTTTGTGATTTCTCTGTGAAATATGATAAAACGAAATGTTTTCAAGAACTTTTCATTTTCTGATGACATTGGACTTTTCGATGGAAATGCCCACACACAAAAATATTTATCTTCATTGTACAGATTCGAGCATATGTAGGCAAAACATTTGCGCACATAAATTTATACAAGTACTCGTATTTGTTAAATCTTATAATATGCACGTGTGTAACAAACACAAACAACTTATCTGCGAAGCTCTTAATTATGCCGATAACAAACAATGTGTTCTCTAAGCCTCTGTTAAAGTAAGAAATCATGTAAAATTGTTTAACCTAAAGCACACACGTAGACAAATGAATTGGTAGCAACTTAAAAAACCAAAATAGATAACAATTGCCTTTAACCTGTTACAAAGTTTTTGCTTGTATATAAAATTTAATATCATTTATTTCTTCTTCTTTGGGTTTACCTAATTAATTGAATTTTCTTGTTTAAAAGATTGTCTTCTTTTTTTTAATTTAAAGCATATTAATTAATGACGACTTTAGACATTGAAAAAGAAAGGTTGTTAAAAGCGCATGTTTTTTTTCAAAAATTTTATACAACAACGTAATTGTATTGGCAGTAAGTCAAGGATTTGTCTTTATGAAATTCAGTTTTTTACTTTACTCTGGTCTACGAAATTTTTATACATCAAATGTTCTTTTCTTTATAAAGTTTTATTTAAAGAGACAGATTTAATTACACAAAAACAAAAAATGGTATCCTCTGAAAAGGATAAAATTATAATAAAAATCATTTCCTTGTTTACTGCTCCTGTTTAGGAACGTTAAGGTCTTAATACTTTCTCTTATCACCAATATAAAAAAAGGCTTCTAAGCTCATGAGAGTAACCAAAGATTGTGTTTAATAATTTATAATATTTTTTTCTTATTATCAAAGCTAGAAATTATTTCTTAAACATGCTTCTTCCATCAAGGTTGATAGCTAAAGTTTTCTTATTATTAGCAATTGTATAATTATTTTCATATTCAGTGTGCTGTTTGTTTTTGCTCTTTCAACGCTGGAGTGAGATTAGTCACTTTAACTTTTGAAATGAAAATTAAAAAAGTTTTACCCATGTTTTCTTTTTTCTCCCTTAAGGATTTTCAACTATCGAAGGCGAATGGAACTACACACTTTTTTTTAACTAAAGACATAGAAAATAATGCAGCAATAAATATTAGATTTAAACAAAGATCAAATAGAAAAATAAAAATATCAGTAAAAAAACTACACCCTTTTTGTGTAGCTCATGCGATATTAAGTAGAGCACAAATTCTAAATTACATGAGAATAATTTTCAAAATCAAGGATGCAAGTCAGTTGTACTTTTATGCAAGAACTATTTCTTAAAAAATCAGTTTCGCTTAAAAATATCCTTCTAACAGCAATAACTTACAACAAAAATATCTTTTAACAAAAAATACTTTTCAACAAAAAGTACCTTTTGAAAAAAGTACCTTTTAACAAAAAGTACCATTTAGCAAAAAGTACTTTTTGAAAAAAGTACCATTTAACAAAGTACATTTTAACAAAAAAAAAAAATTGTAAAAAAATTACCTTTTAACAAAAAGTACTTTTTAACAAAAATTATATCGATTAAAAAGTACCTTTTAACATAAAATAAGGCAAAATACACATATTTTAACAAAAATTACGTTTTTACAAAAAAGTACCCACTGAAAAAGTCAGCTTGTAACATAAAGTACCTTTTGGCAAAAAGTACCTTCAATAAAATTTAGCTGCTAACAAAAAGTACCTTTAACTAAAAAGTACCTTTACACAAAAGTAACATCAAAAAAATATTTTTTAACCAAAACTAACTTTTGACAAAAAGTACTTTTTAACAAAAAGTACCCTTGACCAAAAAGTACTCTTTAAGATAAGTAACTTTTAACAAAAAATATCTTTTAGCAAAAAATAATTCGAAAAAGTACCTTTTAGCATAAAGTACCTTTGCACCAAAAATATTTTTTTAACAAAAAGTACGTTTAACAAAAAGTTCCTACTGAAAAATTTAAGATTTAACATAAAGTACATTTGCAAAAAGTACCTTTTAATAAAATGTTGCTTTCGACAAAAAAGACCTCTGATCAAAGAATATCCTTTAGCATAAGTGGTTTAATATATTTTAACAACAAATACCTCTTGACAAAAAATACCTTTTAATAAAATTTTGCTTTTGATCAAAGAGTATCGTTTAGCATAAGTGACTTTAAAAATATCTTTTAAAAACAAGTAATTTTTGACAAAAAGTACCTTTTCAGCAAGTGTAGCTTTTAAATAAGTAACTTTTAAAAATATCTTTTGGCAAAAAGTACGTTTTGAGAAAAAGTATTTTCTGATAAAAAGTACTGTTTGACAAAATGTACCTTTTGACAAAAAGTATTTTTTAACAAAAAAAAAAGTACATTTTAACTAAAAGTACCTCAGACAAAAAGTACCTTTTACCAAAATTTAACTTTTGACAAAAGTACCTTAAAAAATATATTTTAACAACAAGTACATTTCGACAAAAAGTACCTTTTAAGCAAGTGTAGCTTTTAAATAAGTAACTTTAAAAAAATATATTTAAACAAAAAGTTCGTTTTGAGAAAAAAGTACCTTTTAGTAAAAAGTACCATTTAACAAAAGGTACATTTTATCAAAAATTTCCTCTTAACAAAATTAACTTTTAACAAAAAATATCTTTAAAAAAAATAGTATGTTTTATCAAAACGTACTTTTTAATAGAAAAAAATACATTTGACCAAAAAGTATCTTTTAACTGATGCAAGTTTTAACGCAAAAATATCTTTAAACCAAAAGTACTTTTCAACAAAAAGTTCCGTCTAAAATAGTTACTTTTTGACGTCAAGTATCTTTTGGCAAAAAGTACCTTTTAAAAAAATTGCTTTTTAACAAAAAATACTTTTGACCAAACCTTTTAACAAAAAGTACCTTTTAACAAAAATTACTTTTTAACAAAAAGTACATTTAACAAAAAGTACCTTTTAACAAAAACTTCCTTTTAACAAAAACTTCCTTTTAACAAAAACTTCCTTTTAACAAAAAGTACCTTTAAAAAAATACCTTTTAACAAAAAGTACCTTTTAACAAAAAGTACCTTTTAACAAAACGTCCCTATTTACAAAAAGTACCTTTTAACAAACAATTAATTTTAACAAATTTAGTACAAAGTACATTGTAAGAAATTTTTTAAAAACAATTAATTTTTAGAAAAAGTACATATATTTTTTAAATGCATATGTATAACTTATAAAAATGGTAATTCCCTGAAAATAAAGTACCTTTTAGCAAAAAGTACAGAGTACAGAGTATCGTTGACCTAAATACTTTTTTCAACAAGAAATAACTATAAACAAAAATAAATTAACAAAAAGTATCTTTTTCAAATTTAGGCATCTCTTTAAAAAAGTTTTTTTTAAAAATTAGCTTCTTTTAATATAACAGCTTGAAAATTAAAACCAAATTATTTTGTTTTAAATACAAGTTGTCCCTCGAACTTTCGCTGTCGACTTCGTGGACCAGATATTAATTTTTTCTACTTAAAAATATTGCCTCTTTGAAGATATAAGGCTTAAAAAAGTAACTTCTTTAAGAAAAGTACCTTTTTCAAAGAGTACGTTCTTGAAAAAGACTTTTTCAAAAAGAACATTTCTTGAAAAAAATATATTTTTTTAAAAAAGTACCTTTTAAAAAAATTTTATTATTTTAAAAAGTATCTTTTAAAAAAAATATATTATTTTAAAAAAGTACCTTTTAAAAAAATTCATTATTTTAAGAATGCACATTTTTAAAAATATTAGATTATTTTAAAAAAGTACATTTTCAAAAAATTCATTATTTTAAAAATGTACCTTTTAAAAAAATTTATTATTATAAAAAAGTACGTTCTGGAAACAAAATTACATTGTTTTGAAAAAGTGCTTAGACAAGTAATTTCTTTAAGAAAAGTGCCTTTTTCAAGGAGTACGTTCGTGAAAAAGTACCTTTTCCAAAAAGTAGTTTTCTTGAAAAAAGTTTTTTTATTATTTTACAACAGTACCTTTTAAAAAAATTCATTATTTTAAAAATGTACCTTTTAAAAAAATTTATTATTATAAAAAAGTACGTTCTGGAAACAAAATTACATTGTTTTGAAAAAGTGCCCTACATAAAAAAATTTGATTTATGTAAAAAGTACCCGCTTTAAAAACAAAACACCTTTTAACTAAAAGTACTTTTTAAAAATATTTATGTACCTTAAAAAATATCTTTTAGCAAAAAAAAATTTAAAAAAAAATCTTTAACCAAACAATACTTTTTAACAAAAAGTACTATTTAATAAAAAAGTACCTTTGAATGGTACATTTAACAAACAGTACTTTTTAAAAAAATGTTTTTAGCAAAGAGTGCTGCATGTGCAACAGTAATTACTTTGAATGCTTCTTCCTTTTTATTTGCATTGCCAAAAATATGAATCAGCTGTTAGATTTAATTTTGTTGAACGTAGCGAAAAGCCATATTGCACGTTTCGCTCTAATATACAATTCCATCTGGAAGACTCAATTTTTTATTAATCAGCCAGAAAATAAATAAAGTAGAGTTAAAAAAATTTATGTTGATTTGGTTTTATTTTGATTTTACCAAACCCAAATTGTTATTCCATGTGCCAAATATTCCCGCTTAAATGAAATCGTACAGCGAATGAACTTTATGTATGGAAAGCGCAAATATTATTTAAAATTTTCATCATGTATATCATGCTTCATTTTTCTTAAGTATGCATAATATGATATAAAATATCTATTGTAGAGAATTTTTTTATTGTTGCACAAAATTCCTTTTCAAAACATGTAATGAAAAATATTTATTGACAAAAGTTGGCTAAGCCAAGTTACTACTCCTTGGGAAATATTGTGGGATGAGCAGCCAGTTTATCTTAAAACTGCAAGTTAGTGTGAGGCTAATAGGTAAACTTTATAGACTAGAGAAATCTGTCATAAGCTTTTTAAAGTTACATAAAAGATACTCGTACACCCACTTGAAATTTCTCTTAAAGATCTACTGGGGAATGTTACAATAAACTACTTACACCCACACATAATACGAGTATATATGTACTGTGGTATAAAAAACTTCTTACACTTTTGCTTCTTCAACAAATGACAATTGTTATGGTTTCGTACTTTTAGATATTGCATTATGCTTGTATTGCAATTGTCATTTACACAAACTGTTTCAATGCATTTAGTGTATGTACTTGTATGAAACAAAATTTTTTCTTTTCTGTTTTTTTTTCTTTGCAATGTAAGTATTTCTAGTACTTTTCAGTAAATACGACGGCAGCTCAAAAAGTTCAGTTAAGTTAGATTAGGTTTAATTGTTAGCCAACTTAAGTATAAATCACTTGGGTCCTTCAGTAGGTCCCTTTGCAATGGCAAGTATTTTAATTATAAAATTTTTTTTTTGTTTTGCAAACTTATGAAACCTGTGTAAACCAATATAATCAAGACAGGTTTCATCTGCAAGTAGTCGTTGACCATCAATTGTACGTCTTAAGTCTCCGAAGTCAGGGTAGTAACAGAAGAGATGTTCGGTGATATTTTCCTATCCGTCATTCTGACAACTTTTTCAAAAGTTGTTATAAAGGTAGTAGAAGTCTTTGGTCGTATGCTCCGAATGACCAGTGGGCGGTAGTTACCAAGACTCGCGTTGTATTTTTATTTCTTTTGGAGCATATTTTTCTGATCTCACCACATATGGACTCTTTTTCTTATAAATTGCCGAAGTTTATGTGAGATTATCTTAGAGGGTAAAACGCTTCTTGAGTTCTGTTGGCTTTTAGCATGCTTAGGGTAACCAGTAAATATCTAGCTATCTCTTTCAAAAGCAACCGGCATTTTTGGAAAGTTTATGATTTGATGTACATATTTTGTAGTTATCTAAAGGCAGCTTTTCTATCAGCAAAACTGTGGTTATATGTACCGGATAGAAGTATAGAATGCATAGCTTTAGCCTGCCTAGGTTTAAAGGTGTAGAGTCGAAGCTGACGATAGAGGCTAAGTACCTGCGGGTTTACTAAGATAGTGAGTAATCGTGGGAAAAACACTCAGTAGAAACTTAAGGCAGGATTTAAAGCCTATTGGATGTGCATGACAAGAACGCGGATTTGCAACAAGAATTTTTGCAGGACACCTTAATTGGTGATACTCTGTAGGAATTTTTGGTTCAAATCGGCCATTCTTCAGCCGTCCACTCGAAAACTATCGCTTTCACTCTGTGGAGTACAGCTTCTTTAGATTACTTGCGGTACTATTAACACTAGATCCTGCACGCCTTCGTTAAGAGCAGCGCTCGCTTTTGAAGTTAACTCCATATCTAGGGATTTAAATATCACTACGACCAGAGCTCTGCGTCTCTTCTCTCCTACTCTAATACTTTGTATTCTTTCGCAACCAAACTATTTTTTAAGACTCGCATGGGTAAAATCTAGCTGTTACAGGTAACACAAAGAGAATAATACCCAAGTAAGCAAGACGTTCTTTCTATTCTCTTCTCTTCTCTTCTTTTCTCTTTTCTTCTCTTCTCTTCTCTTCTCTTCTCTTCTCTTCTCTTCTCTTCTCTTCTCTTCTCTTCTTTTCTTTTCTCTTCTCTTCTCTTCTCTTCTCCCCTCTTCTCTTCTCTTTTCTTTTCTTCTCTTCTGTTTCCTTCTTCTTTCCTCTCTTCTTTTCTTTTCTTATATTCTCTTCTCGTGTTTTTTTTCTCTGCTCTTCTCTTCTTTTTTCTTCTTTTCTCTTCTCTTCTCTTTTCTCCTCTTCTGTTTTTTCTGTTCTTCTCTTCTCTTTTCATCTCTTCTCTTCTCTTTTTTCTGTTCTTTTCTTCTCCTCTTTTCTCTTTCCTTATCTTCTCTTCCCTTCTCATATCCTTTCTTCCATATTCCTCTCGTTTCTACTCGATCATTATCTTCTCTTCTCCTCTCTTCTCTTCTTTTGTATTCTCCTTTCATCTTTTCTTTTTCCTTCTCTTCTTCTCTTCTCGTCTTTTCCTTTCTTTTCTCTTCTCTACTATACTCTTCTCTTCTCTTTACTTCTCATCGCTTTTGTTTACTTCTCTTTTCTTTTTTCCCCTTCTCTTTTGTTATCAGGGACTTATTAACCTATATAAAAAAAGTTTTTTATAAACTGCAAACGATTCGATTCGTCAACCCGTTTGGGTTTTTCCTGCTTTCTATCGTACTTCATTGTAGGAGTTATGTGAGGACAAGTTAAATTATTCAAAGTACCCCGAAGTCAAAAATGCGTAAAAGAATTGATCAAAGGAAAAATTCCTGAAGATAACCATGATTTTTTAAATAAATTTGCACAATTTTCGAGCGTTCTTCTACTCAAATTATCTAATATACTCGTATTTAACCAAACTGAGCACACATGATGAGAGAGTTGCAAGATTTGAGAGCAATATGTGAGGATACTGGAAACTTTTAGGCCCTTGTTGTGAGCAACTTTCGATCTTCGACTATAATTAATTAAATTACGTTCACTCGACTAAAACTGTCGCTATTGTGAATTTCACTTATTGTGAATATCTCTTTTTATGATTCTATTGTGAATAAGCTGAAGCTAAAAGTACCATAAGAAATAAAATTAAAACAAAAAGTGTGTGAATTTAGTGAAAAATTATAATAAAAACAAAATATAACTGCTACGGAAATATGAGTCGCTGATTTATCCAGAACTGACCACTTGAGGGATGTTTTTAGCCCTTGGAAATTGATTTTAATACATAAATGAATTTTTTTCGAAAGAGGTTTGAATTGTCTTACATTCAGAATTATAAAGAAAATCTTACGACTGTGCAGGAAAGGGTTTACGGAATTGTTGGGTTCTACCGACAGCTAGGCACCCAAGCTAAATCGATTCCAAATATTTTAAATTAGGATTAAGATTTTGTTTTCCAACTTATTACTGAAAATAAAAAAAATTTATTGATTTTCTCACCACAATACTACACCGAAAGCAAGATTCGAAGGCATATTGAAATGATTGGCTACATGAGGATCTGGGTACATCAAACAGTTAAAAAAAATAAAGTAATTGTGTATAACCATATCGATTCCATAGATATATACTAGGAAATGTTAGTTGACAAGGCAGATTATCAGATTATGTTAAGAAGGGGCGAGTGATTCGTCAAAAAGCCAAGCACTTATTGGTTCACTTTCGTAAAATTGTTTATATTTTTCACTATTTAAAGCATCCAAATTGCAAAAGAAATTTGTGATTTGCAGGATTTATTGAGAATTTTAATGCTGGAAAATGTCAACTGAAATTTTCTTGTGCAACCGTGAAGTCTAGTTGCTATCAGTGTTTTGTTTTTTTTTCTTCTACTTCAATTGCAAAAATGGGCCACACCCAACCATGTGGCAAATGTGATTGTGGTATTTGGTATATGTTACGTGTTACTTTTTTTCTGTTGCTAAATTTTACAATTTACCAATATTGCACGTTGTAAGCAGATGTCTGAAATAATTTTTTTGTTTCTTTTTATGTAATGGCGCATGTATTTTTCCACTTCTTTGAGCATTTCAGAGGAAAATCCAGCCAAAAAAAAAAAGATATAATATGCAATGATATGATATGATATATGGAAACAAATACAGGGTTTGCAAAAAAAAGAATCTTAAATTATAATTCCATGAATAATTTTAGTCAGGTTAAAATTAAAATCTTTTTTTATACAATCTGGTATTTTTATCTGAAGAAAAACTAAAGAAGTTAATTGTTCTGACAACACAAGCAGAATGGAATGACCGGCAATTTCCTGCTGCGCTTTACACATTTCATGGGCGTACGTGCGTTCTTCCAATAACTAACTTGAATATTTTTTTAATACAATGAATGAACTAAATTACGCGTATAATATATTTTGTGTGAATGAACATTTTTCTCTCGCCTCCTCGAACAGATTATTTGTAATTATATCCTGTCACATGCCTGTTTACAAGGTAGTCCATTTTTACTACCTGTACTTTTTAACTCCGAAAAAACCTATATTTCTTCAAAGGTTAAGAAAAATTTCAAGTTTGAAAAAATTTTTTGCAAGGATATAATTCTCCCACATATCCTTTATTTTAAAAATTTAATGCCAATAATAATCAAAATGTGAAGAAAACTTAAAAACTTAAAATTCTTCAAAGTTCACATAAATTTGAAGTTTGATAAAAAAATTGTCACAAGGATATATGTAACTACATAACTCCTATATATCGTTTATTTTAAAAACTCTAATATCAATAATTATCAGACTGCAAAGAAAACTTTAATTATTCCATTTAATACCAATAAAAATAATACTATTAAGAAAACTTATAATTCTTCTAAGTCAAGAAAAATTTTCAATTTTGAAAAAATCGCCGCAAGGATATAACTATCTCCCATATATCCTTTATTTTAAAAAATTAATACCAATAATGATTAGAGTGTTAGTAAAACTTATAATTATTCTAGGTTAAGAAAAATTTTCAGGTTGAAAACAATCGTTCCAAGAGGACATTACTGCCTTCCATATATCCTTATTTTAAAAAATTAATATAAATTTTGTTAAGACTGTGAGTGAAGAAAACTTATAATTCTTCTCAATTAAGAAAAATTTTCACTTTGAAAAATAAGTCATTGCAAGGATCTAATTGCCTCACATATATCCTTTATTTTAAAAATTTAATATCACCAATATGTAGACTGCGAAAAAAACTTTAAATTCTTCTCAGTTAAGAAACGTTTAAATTTTGAAAGAGATCGTTGCAAGGATATGACTATCTCCCATATATCCTTTATTTTAAAAAATTAATACCAATAATGATAAGACAGACTGTCAATAAAACTTATAATTATTCTAGGTTAAGAAAATTTTTCAAGTTGAAAGAAATCGTTCCAAGGACATGACTATCTTCCATATATCCTTTATTTTAAAAAAGTAATACCAATAATGATGAGACTGTTAATAAAACTTATAATTATTCTATTTTAAGAAAAATTTTCATTTTGAAAAGAATCGTTGCAAGTTTATACATACCTCCCATATGTCCTTTATTTTAAAATTCTAAAAACCATAAGGATAAGACTAAACAAGTAAGTTAAGTTAAGAAAAATTTTAAATTTGAAAGAGATCGTTGCAAGGATAGGACTATCTACATATCCTTTAATTTAAAAAATTAATATAAATAGTGATCAGACTGTGCATAAACCTTATAACTCTTTATCACGAAAAATCTTAAGTTTGAAAAAAATCGTTGAGAGGATATAAATACCTCTCATATATCTTTTTTTTTTTTTTAAATAATACAAATAGTGATCAAAATATTAATAAAACTTATAATTCTTTATAGGTTAAGAAAAATTTTTACTTCAATCAAAATCGTTGCAAGGATATGACTATCTCTCATAAAACCTTTATTTTACAATTCTAATAACGATTAGACTATAAAGAAAACTTATGGTTTTTTTAAAATTAGAAAATTCTCAAGTTTGGAAAAAAATTGCTGCAAGGATATGACTATCTCCCATATATCCTTTATTTTAAAAATCCAATATTAATAGCGATCAGGCTGTAAAAACTTATAGTTTCTTTAAGTTAAGAAAATTCTCAAGTTTGGAAAAAAAATCGCTGCAAGGATATAAATTCATTCTATATATCCTTTATTTTAAAAATTTAATATTAATAGCGATCAGACTGTAAAAAACTTATAGTTTTTTTAAGTCAAGAAAATTCTCAAGTTTGAAAAAAAATTGCTGCAAGGATATGACTATCTCCCATATATCCTTTATTTTAAAAATCCAATATTAATAGCGATCAGGCTGTAAAAATCTTATAGTTCCTTTAAGTTTAGAAAATTCTCAGTTTTGGAAAAAAATCGCTGCTAGGATATAATTTCCTTCTATATATATTTTATTTTAAAAATTTACTATCAATAATGATCAGACTATGAAGAGAATTTATAAAACTTTCAAGAGTAAAGTTCAGTTGATTGTTGTGTGAAATTAAAGTAAAGTCAGTGAGTCATTGTTGTTGTATAAACAGTGAGTGTCGGCAGAGTAAGCCGAGAGGTATTATAACTTCAACACCAGCGCAGCCAGCATTGTTAGACGTGTACACATATGTACACAACAGCGGAGTTAACGTTGTCGTATCCAATTGTGAATTACTTATGTAATTTATGTGTGCGAATTGAAGTTCTTGCTTTCATTAGTATAATCGTATTTAGTAAATAAAGTGTAATTATTAACCCTAATTTGTACAATGGGGTCCTTTGCGTTTTAAAGAGCAAAAACGTAACAATATTTACATTTTGTCTTACAGTAGATAGATTGCAAATAAATAAAGAATAAAAACAAATTCTTGTACTTGCCCGACAATCATGTACAATAATTTTAGGTGATGAAAAACTTTTTTACTTTACTATCCCTGACTCTTCCTCTCTTTCTCACCATCTCTCATCTGTGTTGTTATTTGCTTAATTTAAATGACTTTTTTATAATTTTCATATGCATGCTGTTCACGTTTATTGTCAATTTACATACATATAAAGCTATTGATGTTTAAAATAAGGATTATGGTAAATGTTATTATTAGTATTATATATTTGTATTTTTTTATACAATTGCATGTTTTATACGTAGTTATTATAGTGGGTCAGTCTCAAGTTGTCGCTACAAGAAGAGGGAAACGATGTTGCCCCAATACCAAATAATTACTATTTTCCCTATATCTTCAGAACAACAAAAGTGAGATAAAATAAATTTGATGTGGATAATTCTTAAAACAAACTGCATTCTTTATCTAAATCTTAGGGGTATAGGCTACCCTTTCTATACCCCCCTTTTGGGCAACCCACATACAAAGTAATTAAAAATTAATTAATAAACATGATGGAACATGACGGTGCTTAATCAATAAAATAAGCAAAAAGTCATGATTTTTTTTATTTAGGCACGCTCCTGATGAATTGCCTTCCATTGAACGAACTCGGATATAAATTATACAATTAACAAGCCTTAGAAATCACACACGCTATTCAAATACACCCACAATCACGCGTGACTCATGCGTGACTCACACGTGACCAATGCGTGACTCACACGTTACAAATCATAAAGTTTGCACATATCTAATAAAAGCACATAAGATAATGATAGAAACAACAGCAATAAATACGTTAGCAGAAGTCGTTAAACGCTTATGATTGGCAAATTCAATGCGTGAGGCCATTACTAATTTCTTCACGACTTCTGATTCGCACCAATGAGCAGCATAAATTTGTCTAAAATAACGATAGTTTTTTCCACCTTTCAAATAAAATTAAAATCTCTGCTTAATTTAGCCCGATTAATAACACTTAAGCTGAGAAAAATCCATTTATTTTTCTTGCATTTCCCATATAAACTTGAAAAATAAAAGTCTTTAAACAAATAATTTTTGTAGGAAAAAATTTAGGAAAACATTTCAATAAACACCAAAACTTGATGATTTCATGATTAGATTTATTACTTTTTTCAATTACTTGAGATAATCATGATTTAATTACACAAATTTTTTTTTAGCTTTTTTCTGCTTATTTTTTTAGTTTTCTCTCACAATGTTAAATTTTAGACCGTCATTACAAAAGCAGCGTTAACCTATTTGACATTTTTGTTATTGCCTAGTGATGTTAAATTATATGCGCTTTAAGCCAGTTTTTTCAGTTTTTACGGTACTTGAAATTTTTTTTTAATCAATTCATGAAATTACCGCCTTTTGCCCCAATGTGCGACATTCAGATTTGAATTATCTACATTTAGTATGGTTTTATTTGAAGACACGCAGCTCTACTCGCGTATCAATACGTGAGAAATTAAAAAAATTATTTTAACAGTTCAACTTACTTTTCTCATAAATTTTTTGTAATTAACTTTGTGGTAAAGAAATCATTTTGCAAATAAAAAACACCATCTTCCCTTATTACCATATTTTACATTTTTTTTTTAAGAATATTTCAGCTAAAATTTCTTTTAAAACTTGACAAATTACATCCAGTCAAGCCAACCAGCTTTTCTATGAAATATTTGTAAGAATTTTTAAATAAAAATAAGTTTCATATTTTTAATTAAAAACGGTAACTCAAACTGCTCTTATCTTTATCTTCCCAACAAAAGGTTAATTTTAGGCACATTAACACACACACACACACCAAACACACACACCAAACACACCAAACACCAAACTCACCAAACACACATACAAAAAATGTGTGGGAGATCTAAAAAAGAAATACGGTGTCTATTTTTGTTGCCCTTTTTTCTTTTGCTCTCTTATTTATGCACGAGGATGAGTATGTGTATTTTTATGGGGTTCATTAAGCGATAAGATGTTTTGTGACAAATATTTAATGTTTTAACAAAATGATTAAGGAAACGATTTTTTGTGAAACACCAAAAAAAGTTATTGTTGGAAATATTTGATGATTTTTAAAGAGATTGGTATAAAAGGAAAAGGCGGATGTAAGTATGTGAGTTGAAATATGTTATTTCTTTTATATGCATACAAATTAAAAAGGGATTACAGAAAAAAGTCGTTTTAAAAAATTAACATACTTTTTTGATAAGAATTCTTAATTGTTGCCTTCTTTGAAGCCTTTTAACATACAGAAAATAAAATTTAGACATTTTTAGATTTTTAATTGAACTATAGTAAATTTTTAATCAGAAATAATTTTTAGTCAGGCTTGAGTTCAGTAATTTCAATTCTTTTTATTGAATGAAATATTTTTTTTATTAATTAATGTGAGTTTCTAAAGAAGAGAAGAAAAATTAAATTAGACTTTTAAGCTGAGGGAAATACCGATATTTTTCTGTGCAGCAACGCACTTCATCAGCACCCTAGTCTATCTACTTGGGTAGAGATTGTTATTAACATCAGCTATTTAACGTAAATTCTAATGAAACGGAATGTGAGAAATGATTGTTGTGTACAATTATTGATTTACCTTTGGTAAATACATATTTAAGTATCACTATTTATTTCCCCTGTTTTTCCATTTTTTCATTTATCTATTTAGGTTTTTAGTTAGAAAATAAAATTTATTAGCAATCAAAATTTTGTAATTGAAAAGTTAATTGAAGTTACACCAGTAAACAAATTTAAGCTAAGTTTTTACACAATTAACATTTTAATTTAAAATATTTACTAAAAAAAATCATATTATTAAATTTTTTAAATGAAATAAATATTCCTCAAGTAATTCCCAGGGAGAATAAAGTCCTCCTATTTAAAGTATAGTCGGAATATTTCGAGATCAGTTAATTATATTGGAATAATTTTTTCAGGTGAAGTATAGGGTGTTTTTTTCAGAGGTATAGAACTTCGAATTGAAATAAAACACAAGAAAATCGTTTTAATGTCCATCAATTTGGCTTTATTGGAAGGATAATTTTATGCCATTAATGTTTAAATATGATTTCGGGCATGTGGCCGCCGCGGCTGGCTCAAATAAAGCTAATTCTACAGGTCCAATTTTCAACCACTTTTTCGAGCATATGGGGCCGTATGTTGGCAATAACGCCACGAATGTTGGCTTCCAAGTCCCCTAACGTTTCTGGTTTGTTGGCGTAGACGAGCGACTTCACATATCCCCAAAGAAAATAATCCAATGGTGTCAAATCACACGATCTTGGTGGCCAATTGACAGGTCCATTCCGCGAAATTATGCGCTCATCGAATGTTTCCTTCAATAAATCGATTGTGACGTGCGCTGTGTGGCATGTAGCGCCGTCTTGTTGGAACCACAACTCATCCACATTCATGCCATCCAATTCGGGAACAAAATAGTCGGTTAGTCGGCTCCAATTGCTGTGCACGGTGGCGAATCGATTCATTCGGGTCCTCTTCAACACTTTGCTCTACAGCGGCAATTGTTTCTTCGGTGCGCACTGTTCGACGTCTCTGCGGATGCGTATTATCACATAGAGTAAACTTAGTGCGAAAACGATCCATGGTTAACCGAATTAATTGCTCTGATGGACGATTAGGTCGGCCATAAAATGGACGGAGCTTGCGGTAAACTTCGCGAACTGAACCATTATTTTCGAAATAAATTTGCACGATTTGCAAGCGTTGTTCTTTTGTCAACCTGTTCATGATGAAATGGCAAACCAAACTAAATATTAATCACTTGACAGCTGACAAAATGGCCGCCAGTTAAAAAAGTGATGCCAACTTAAAGTTCTATACCTCAATAAAAAACACCCTTTAGAAAGACTCATATAGAAGTCAAAAATGCCAACATAAGAAAAGAAAATTATTTTAATATATATTTTTTATGGTACAAAACAATACTTTTCCAAAATTTTGACTTTTTTCAGAAAATTTTCGCGTATGTTCGCATTTATGAAAGGGCTGTCAAAAATTTAAGTTAAACATGTTGCAAACTATCCTAGCAATTAAATGCTATAGTTAAAACTTTCAAAATGGACCGTCACAACTTTTTATAAGCGCATAAGCACAAAAAATATTTTTAAAATTGGCAATTTTCGGACACTGCTGAATGTAGGGTGCATGCCCAAAATACAAAATAATTGGCTCTTAGCATATTCTGAATAGATTTTTTTTTGCGCTATGTGGTTTAAAAGTGTATGTGTTAAACAAAGTTTTTCACAAAATTTAAAATAATAACGATAATTTTTCTTAAAAAACATGCCTTTTTCAGGAAAATTTTAAAATTTTGAATTCTTTGCCTTTTCCCGATTTCACGACTGCAGATATTAATAAGTTTTTTACTTATTTTTATTTAAAATTTTATCGGAAATTCAATGCTGTCTTTTTTTTAATTTAAAATCCAACAATAGACTAAAAAGTTGTAGGTGAAATAGTCAAGGCAAAAAATAATTTTTTTTTTTTTTTTGTTAAAATTCAAATATCTTCGAATGTTGAGCTTAGATCAAAAAGCTTTATCCCATAAAAATCGGATAATTTTTCTAAAAGTTACAAGCCTCAGAATTTTTTTTGAGTCCCATGTTGTCAACTTAGGCCCACTGTAACTCCTGTCCAGCTTAAGCCAGACGGCTGCCAAGACATCTGTTATGAAGCCTAAGTTCTCCTCTACGGATGTTCGAAGTTTCATATAAATCCAATTAGTAATTAGTTTAGAAGTTCCACATTTATTACAATTTATTTTGCAAAAGTCCCCACTGTGCATTGCTAGATTGTGCCTGCGATTTAATATTCATTAATTATACTAGGACTGTTAAGTGCTTAACAGTGCGCTGTTAACTGCAAAATGGGCTCTGCTAAAATGCTTGGTTTTTGTCTCTGCTATTTAAATTTAAATTTATCTCAACACGCATATTTTTTATGTAATTTTTGCATTTAAATTTACAAATACTGGGCGAATTTCTTCATAAAAATTACAGTTTGGGAAAAAACTTTCAGGAGTTTGAAATAAGTTTATTCGATTAGCCAAAAAGTTTTCTTTTGCTCTAAGTAAAGTATTTTAAAAATATGCAATTAATTTTTTTTCAAGTATAGAAATAATTCTTGATTTACAAAAAAACAAAACATTCACACAATTTAAATGAAATATTCTAATGATTTTCGTTCGCTTAAGCGCTTGGAAAAAATTTATGACGTTGAAATTTTTTTAAATAAATAGTATTGGCTCAAGCCGAATATTCAAGTAATTTTCGATTTTAAATTTGGAAAAACCATTTCCCTATAAAAAAAAAATATTTTATTGTAATTTGTTGAGAAAGAAATTTTTCAATACAGATTTTATGATATATACCTTTAACTTTTTATTTAATCCATTGAACCAAGAATAAATATATGGCTCGTTTAAACGGACAAAATTTTTCCGTTTTTTTGCGAATCAATAAAATTTAAATTTAAAACAAAAAATATTCGATTAATCTAATCGAGTACTCGAATAATTTTGGATTAAAAATTTTCAAATATTTATTGTATTTTATGCTTTTTTGGACCGAATAAAATTTTTCAAAACCAAATAAGAAATATTCGATTGAAATCGGTCTATGATTCGAATAACACAAGAAGCTTAAATACACAGAAAGGCGTATAAATAGAACGCGAAATACGTCATACAGGAGTTTTTTTTTTACAAAAAAAGTCTTCTTATAAAATGTTTAATTACTCAGTCAATTTCTAGGAAATTTTTTAAAACAAACTTGCAAATTACTCTTAATCAATTATGTTTTATTGGTCTAATTCATAAAAAATATTTTAGGTTAACTACAGGTTTATTTGACAAATTTCCTATAGAAATATGTCAAATAAGTGCTTAATAAACCTGAATTATTTTTTATGAATAAGGCAGTATAAATAAAGTATGGTTCCAGTACAAAAATACTGCCTAAGAACGAGTCCAAAGTAGGAAAGTGTGGGAAAAAACCGAAAAAATTATATTTAGTGCAAAAATACAGACATATATCACTGAAACAATATATATATATATATATATGGTTCGAAAGGTTTTAGTCTCTTCTTTCTATATCCGTTTATAAATTTAAAATCGATTGATATTTAACTTATTTATATGTTGATAAGTGCGTCCGGGCACGAAAAACCGGTTTTTGACCGTAACTCAAGTTTTTGGAGGTGTTTGGAAAATTCCAAATAAAGATTGTTCTCAGACTCGATAATACCTACCAGAAAAATAGTATCACGTCCCAGATGTTTCGATTTCATCAAAATTTGTCACACAATGTAATTTTGCATTATAAATACTCGACTACGATCTTGCAGAACATCGACTAACTAAAGAACATTTATTTACTTATAAAAAAAAATATTTTGATATATCAAATTTCCATAGAAAATTAGAATGAGAATTAAAAAAATAAAATGATTTTCAAAAAAATTTTTTTTTTATAAATAAAAGACAAATTCAATTCCCACACAAAATGTTTCCTCGCCAAATAATTCAAAAAATACTGACGCAAGCATTAATTTTAATCGCCTTGAAGCTACTATTGAAAATCTGGTGCAAACTATAAACAATTTTACAACAAATATGACTTGCATGATGCAAGAAATGCTGCGAATGCAGAATACTCTGCTTCAAGCATTAATTAATAAGCCATGAACACGTTAACAATATGTTTCTGGAACGCAAACGGCATTCGCCAACATAAAAATGAACTTGAGCACTTCCTCATGGAAAAAAATATTGATGTAATGTTAGTATCTGAGACTCATTTGACATCGAGAAGTCTTTTTAAAATTTATGGCTACACTATATATGATACAAAGGACCCTAGAGGAAGGGCTTGCGGTGGATCAGCAATTCTAATAAAGTCAAGACTCAAGCACTATGTTCTTGATAACATTTGTGAAGAACACCTACAAGCAACAAATATTGGCATTGAAAGTTTTTGTACAAATTTTGTTATATCATCAATTTACTCCCCTCCCAGATTTTCAATCACTGAGAATCAATATGAGGATTTCTACAAATCTCTTGGACCTTGTTTTGTAGCAGCTGGCGACTACAATGCTAAGCATACGTTCTGGGGTTCGCGTCTTATTACCCCCAGAGGTCGAGCATTGTTCAACACTATTTCAAAAATGGGCTTGGATGTCATTTCGAGTGGGGAGCCCACTTATTGGCCTACTGACATACAAAAAATTCCGGATGTTATAGATTTTGGCGTCATAAAAAATATCTCTAGGGATTTAATTCAAGTTCAAGCTTCTATTGATCTTTCGTCCGATCACTCTCCGACGATCATTACAATTTGTAGTCCATTAAGAAGTAACTTACCTGACCCATATGTGAAGATGATCAATCGTGTTAATTGGCTGGGGTTCAAAAAATATCTCAGTAGTCATTGTACGGAAAACATTACGCTTAGAACATCCGATGATATTGAATCTAACATTGCCAATCTCAGCGAGAATATTAAACAGGCTGCTGAACATGCCATTATCTCCCATCCGCAGACTGGGTTTAATAAAATTTATTCTACAGACATTGAACGTCTCGTACGTGAAAAAAGAAGAGCTAGAAGGAAATGGCAACAGCACAGATCACCACAAAATAAAATCAGATTTAAAGAGTGCACTAGACGACTCCAAGAGTTGATTGCATCTGAAAAAACTGCATCTCTTAAAAATTATCTGGAAGGTCTTGATGTCACACCAGCGTCTAATTACTCTTTGTGGCGCGCTGCTAGAAAGCTTAAAACACCCGTTGAGTATAAGCCACCTCTACGCACATCTACCGGAAGTTGGGCAAGAAGCGATACTGAAAAAGGTAAAATATTTGCTGAGCACTTAAAATCCGTTTTTACGCCAAACATATGTACTGGTGTTGCTGATTTGCCGAATGTAGTCGCTCTACCCCCTCAACACATAAAGTTTAAGACGCGTGATTTACAAAAATTAATTGCCGAACTCAACTCGAAGAAAGCTCCGGGTATTGATGGAATTAGTAACCAGATGCTTATGAACTTGCCTCGTATTGCAATGAGAATCCTATTATTCATATTTAATGCCATTTTACGACTGGAGTATTATCCACACAGCTGGAAGCTTGCCAAGGTTAAAATGATTCCAAAGCCGGGCAAAGATCTAACCAAGGCTGAGTCATATAGGCCAATAAGTCTACTATCAACTATGTCAAAGCTTTTCGAAAAACTGCTCAAAACAAAATTGTCCCAAATTCTAATTAGTAGTGGGTGCATACCAGACCATCAATTTGGTTTTAGAAGTCAGCATAGCACCATTGAACAAACTCACAGACTGGTTCAATTTATAAGAAGAACTTTTGAGGAAAAAAAGTATTGCTCTGCGCTCTTTATTGACGTTTCCCAGGCATTTGATAAAGTGTGGCATGAAGGCCTAATTTTAAAATTGAAGACTTACTTACCAATAAACATTTTAAATCTTTTGGAAAGTTACATTATTTCCCGTAAGTTCACTGTTGTGGAAGGAGACTTTACGAGTAGGCCTGAAACTATTTCATCCGGTGTGCCACAGGGGAGCATACTGGGACCAGTTTTATATTTGATTTATACTTGTGATATGCCTGTGAGCAGTAGTATCCATACTTCCACATTTGCCGACGATACAGTCTGCCTTAGTATGCACGAAAACCCTGATGAGGCATCCCGCAAACTCCAGGAACACATTAGCCAGATGGAGCTTTGGTTAAACTTATGGAGAATTAAAGTCAATGAACAAAAGTGTGTCCATATAACGTTCACCCTAAGAAGAGATACTTGCTCCCCCATTCGGATTAACAATCAAGTTGTTCCTCAACATTCACATGTGAAATATCTTGGCATACACCTTGATCGACGACTTACATGGAAAAACCACATTGACTCTAAGTTAACTCAAATGAAACTTAAATTAACTCAGGTACATTGGCTGATTGGTAGAAATTCAACACTTAGCCTAGACTGCAAACTTTTAATATACAAGTCGCTTTTAAAGCCAATATGGTGTTACTGAATTCAACTATGGGGCACTGCTTCAGCTTCAAATGTAGAGAAAATTCAACGAAGGCAAAATAAAATTTTACGCATGATAACATCGGCTCCATGGTACATCAAAAATTCAAATATACATCGCGATTTGAATATGCCACTAGTGACTGAAGAAATTGTAAAATACGCAGGCAAATACCTAACAAAACTCGAGTCACATCCTAATCCGCTTGCTCGTAATATTTTGAACTTTACTGGACACATCCGCTTAAAAAAGAGAGATACACGGGCTCTAATATTCAACACTCTAGATGATGAAGCTGCTTGAAAACACCTTTTTCTTTTTGTTGCTTATCACTACTTATGTATTATTAATAACTATCACTAAGCTTATGTCCGACATTGGTCGGGCCTAATAATTTTTTTTTTTATAGATTCAAGATTTGAATACTTATTGTTAGTTCATATTTGAAGATACAATAAATAATAAACATGCATTTAAAAAAAAAAAAACATAAATAAAAGATTGTAATTTTGTTTAAAAAAACTGTAGTTGAATTTTTCTGAAATATTTGCATACTTTTTTATAAAAAATTTCCAAAACCTGTCATGACTTTCATTCGATTATCCAAAAAAGATTTAATTTATAAAGATTTTGTGAAAAATATTCGTTAATCGAAGATTTTCCTTGATAGAATAAATTTTTTTTTTATATAGAAAGATTAAATTTGATTATTTTTTGTGGTATATTCGTATGATTTTTGAAAGAGTTTGGACAAATATTTATTCGATTAATCGATTAAATAACTTGTATTTAAATTTATTCGATTACTTAAGGATTTTGATATTATTTTAAAAAAATATTCTTAAGCAATTACTACTATCGTATTAGTAAGAAATAATTTTTTTGGCTTACAAAACGTTAACAAAACAAATTTTGTGTGACAAATATTTATTCGATTAATCGAGAAATGTTTTTTTGTATTTTTTTTTCAAGTAAATAAAAAAATTTAATTTATATATTTTTTTAAGTATTTTATAAATATTCTTAAGCAATTACTTACAACACAAAATTTTGTATGACAAATTTTTTTCGATTAATCGAGATATGTTTTTTTTTTTTTGTATTTTTTCAAGTAAATAAGAACAAATTTAATTTATTCGATTACTTAAGGATTTTGATATTATCTTAAAGCATCTTATAAATATTCTTAAACGATTACTTTCGTATTAATTTAAAAAAAGAAAAATTTGGCTTACAGAAGGTTTACAAAACAAATTTTGTATGAAAGTTTGTTTTTTAAATGTCTTGCAAATGAAAATAATTTTTATCAATAAATTTTACATATGCTTGTTTACCTTGACTATGATATAAAATAAAATTAAGCGGCTCGGTCTTAGCAATACAGATTTATATACTATTATTTTACGCTTCCGTCCCAATGTGCAAAGTTTTTTTTTATAAAAAATATCATAATTAAGTTAGTTTTAACTATTATTGGTCGAACTTCATTTGTTTCTATATTTATGATTTGATTAGGCGCTAAAGTTATACGGGATTTACACAATGACTTTATCCCCTGCATTTTTCTTCAATTCTCTTTTGTGTTGCTACCCCTTTGATTGCCTTTGTACCCCGTTTGTCAATAAGCTCTAGAAAAGTCACAGTAAAAAGTCATAGTGTAAATCCCGTATTAGTAATTAGCAATCTGTAATCCAAATTATATGTGATAATTATTAATGAACAAATAACATTAAAGTTAATTATAAATATTCTCACAAACACATAGCAGAACGGAACAACATGCTATTTTCAAAGGCCGCTGCACCTTCATCATCAGAGTCCTTTTTAGGGTTCCGTACACCAAAGGTGAAAAGGAACCAAGAATGATAAAATAAAGATTACGCCTTGCGCATGATTTACCGTTTGATGACGTAGTAGTCCCCTCGCAAAGGTTACCAAGTCTGTATCACATGTGAAATTTATAATTTCTTGCAAAAAATGTATGTATTTTGTTGTAGTTGACAGCCCTGTGATTAATTTACTCAGAGAGATCTCCAAGAAAAAAATTACATGTTCTTGTTTAAAGGCTGCAAAACTAAGAAAAATACAAAACAAAATAAAAATGAAGAGATAAGAAAAAGAGCAAATATGAAATGTGAGTTTGTGTGCGTGTAATAGTTCTTCAGCTCAATTTTACTAGCCAATGAGAACACAGGCTGAGTGACGTCAGAATTCCATCATGCGCAGAAATATTTTTTTATTCTTGCGCGCTGGCGTAATCTTTATTTTATCATTCTTGAAAGGAACCCTATTGTTTTCGCTACGCTGTCCGTCTGTCCGTCACACGGTATTTTCTCAGGAACCGTACGAGCTACGGACCTAAAATTTGGACACAGTATGTAGAACCTTGGCCGCTACAGCAGCAAATACATGAGAGTTAAAAATTAAAGGGTGTTCCAAAACGAGCAACGAAAAATGTTAAAATCCCATGTAATATACATACAATTGTATGAACATATGAATATTGAAACTTGAAATTTGTAAAATTAATGTATTTTTATACAGACTACAACAATTAACCCTAAAATTTAAAAAAATTAAAATTAAAGGGTGGTCCATCAGTTAATGCAATTTTGACTATGTAATTTTGACAATTTGCTAATTATATCTTGGAAACCGTAAGAGGCAAACACTTCAAATTTTCAAAAACGGTAAAACTAAAAAAACCGAAAATTATAAAATCGCCATACCAAAAAAAAAAAATCGCCAAAAATTAAAAAAATATCGCCAAAACGAAAAAAATCGCCAAAATTAAAATAAAAAATTTAACACTAAAATAAATCGCCAAATTCGAAAAAATCGCCAAAATAAAAAAAAACGCTAAAATTAAAAAAAAACCAAATATCGGAAAAAATCGCCAAAACGTGAAAATGTCGCCAAAACTAAAAAAAAAATTAAATAAAAAAAAATCGCAAAAATGAAAAAAATCGCCAAAAATAAAAAAAATCACCAAAATGAAAAAACGCTAAAAACCGAAAAAAATCGCCAAAACGAGAAAAATCGCCAATATTAAAAAAAAAATTCTAGCACTAAAATAAATCGCCAAAATGAAAAAAACCCCAAAAATCGAAAAAAATCGCCAAAACGCGAAAATGTCGCCAAAACTAAATATAAATTTTAAATAAAAAAAATCGCAAAAATTAAAAAAATCGCCAAAAATAAAAAAAAATCGCCAAAATGAAAAAACGCCAAAAAACCGAAAAAATCGCCAAAGCAACAAAATAAAGTGTCAAAACTAAAAAAAGGGGCAAAACTTTAAAAAACCGCCAAAACCGAAAAAACGCAAAAACCGCCGGAAAAAACGCAAAAACCGAAAAGACCCCAAAAACGAAAAAAAAATGCCAAAACTATATATTATATAGGATGAAGTTTGTATTAAATTACATATCTAGTGTTCGTACGGAACCCTTCGTGCGCGAGTCAAAGTCGCACTTTACTGAATTTATTTTTGTTTAATCTACTGTCAGTTAATGTAGAGTTCTGCTCAGCTCAGTTTTTCAATGCGAATGAAATATGTGAATTATTTTAATTCATTGTATTACAATTTGATGAAAGCTCAATTTTACCATCTCTAAATTTACAACAGTCTTGCCATTGACGTTCGTTCTTTACTAATTATGCTTATGTTAGTTAATTTGCTTATTTTTATTCTACTTCAGACAAAAATTTTTAGTTTGTTACTATTAAGCATATTTTTTTTTTTAAATTTGGCACAAGCCCATAGCTATTAAGAACACACAAAAAATTTATTTAATGTTAATAAAAAGCCAATTTAGTACAAAGTACATGAATATCAAATAAAATTTATTTTGAATAACAGATAATTAAACTCATTTAATGCATATTAAAGAAATTTTTCCAATGTTTTAGAATGTAGGCTTATTGCTTGAAATATATTTAAGAACTTTTTAATGATAAAAGTTTTGCATATAAAGAGTTTGACTTTTTTCTTTCAATATCTAGAGAAGCCATTATACATTTTCTTAGTCATAAAGTCAAAGAGAAAGCAAACTATAATAAAAAAATAACCCATAAATTCAAATTTATTACGAAAAATTCAATGTATTGAAAAAATGGCTTTTACCTCAGCACATTTTAATATGTCACGTTTCTGTGTGTCATTTGAATTAATTTTTTTTGTTTTTTTTTTGGTGATTTGCTGCATGCACATTTAAACGTTTTTTTCTTTCTTTATTCTTTTCCTTTCAACCGCAGATACTTGTGTGCAGCTTTAGCTTATCATTCATGTTCTTTTAATTTTGGGTGTAGTTCCTTAGTGACCGAATTTATTTAAACAATTCAATGATTTAAAAATATATTTTTAAATTAAATTGCTTATGCTTAAAACCTTGGAGAGAGACACAGAAAGGGAGAGAGAAAGCTAAAATAAATGTTAACATAAAAATAACTTTGCTTCAGCAATAAACTAATTATTTGAAAATAGCGATTTTCATTTAACTTTAAGGGTAAAAAAATTTAATGCAATGTTCATGCAATTGAAAAAAGCTGTGGTTTTATTTTTTTAACAAAATTCTCATTCTATTTGATTTAATTTAATTTACAGTCAATGGTGTATTTATTACCCTTGTTTGAAATGAATTAACGCAATAGCACATTTGATATTAAACAAAAAGAGCAATAAGTCATGTAATGAATTATAAATTAACGGAATTTTAATTTAAATGCAATTTGCTGCCACTTGATGGTTTGTTAAAATCATTAAAAATTCACACAAAATGAAAGCAATTATATTCGCAGCATACATTTAGGCGCATCAGTGTTTTTATGTAAATTTTCATATTTAAATTAAGATTAAAATAGCAATTACACATCATTAATATAATTAAAAATTTACACCCTTATTTATACAATTTATTAAGGCTTTATAAAGGGTTTTTAACACAAATTTCCTCACAAAATTTTTTTTAAAAAGCATTTATAAAGCATAAATAAGTTTTATAAACAAGGCTGTTAAATATTGAGGATTTTCAATATTTTATAAAAGTACCTTTTATAAAAAAGTACCTTTTATAAAAAGTACCTTTTATAAAAAGTACCTTTTATAAAAAGTACCTTTTATAAAAAGTACCTTTTATAAAAGTACCTTTTATAAAGAGTACCTTTTATAAAAAGTACCTTTTATAAAAGTACCTTTTATAAAGAGTACCTTTTATAAAAAGTACCTTTTATAAAAAGTACCTTTTATAAAAAGTACCTTTTATAAAAAGTACCTTTTATAAAAAGTACCTTTTATAAAAAGTACCTTTTATAAAAAAGTAGCTTTTATAATAAGTACATTTTATAAAAAGTACATTTTATTAATAGTAACTTTTATAAAAAGTACATTTTATAAAAAGTACTTTTTATAAAAAAGTACCTTTTATTAATAGTACCTTTTATAAAAAGTACATTTTAAAAAAGTACCTCTTATAAAAAGTACATTTTATAAAAAGTACCTCTTATAAAAAGTACATTTTATAAAAAGTATATTTTATAAAAAGTACATTTTATAAAAAGTATATTTTATAAAAAGCACCTTTAACAAAAAGTACCCTTTACAAAAAGAAACCTTTTTAAAAACTACCTTACATAAAAAGTACGTTCTATAAAAAGTACCTTCTATAAAAAAATACCTTCTATAAAAAGTTCCTTCTATGAAAAGTACATTTTATTAAAAATATATTTTATAAAAAGTGCCTTTTACTAAAAGTACCCTTTGTAAAAAGTACCTTTTATAAAAAGTACCCTTTATAAAAAGTACCTTTTATAAAAAGCACCTCTCAAAAAAGTACCTTTCATAAAAAGTACCATTTATAAAAAGCACCTTTCATAAACAGTACCTTTAAAAAAAGTACCTTTTATAAAAAGTACCTTCTATAAAAAGTGCCTTTTATAAAAAGTACCTTTTATAAAAAGTAACTTTTATAAAAAGTGCCTGTTATAAAAAGTGTCTTTCATAAAAAGTACCTTCTATAAAAAGTACCTTCTATAAAAAGAATCTTTTAGAAAAAGTACCTTCTATAAAAAGTAGCTTTTATAAAAAAATACCTTTTATTAAAAGCAAGTTTTATAAAAAGTACCTTTTATAAAAAGTACCTTTCATAAAGAGTACCTTTTATAAAGGACCTTTTAAAAAAATTACGTTTTTAAAAAATACTTTTTACAGAGCATTTCTTTCATAAAAAGTATGTTTAGTAAAAAGTACCGTTCACAAAAAAGTATCTTTCTTTCGTCTGTTAGTTCTTAAAACACTTTTCCTTATGTTTAACACTTCCATTTTATAATTTTTTTTTTACTCTTCCACATTTTATGTAATTATTTTGCTTCGTTAATCTCTTTTTTCCCCTTAAATTTTGTTTGAGTGTTAAAATTATAAGTTTTTATTTATCGAGTATAAATGGGTTGTCTTGAATAAATACAACAGCACGTCTAGCTAGTTACTTTGCTACGATGGCAGAGAAAGCAAGCAGTATTTTTATTTAATCTCTAAAGCTTAAATAGATGATAAATGCTGCCATAACAGCATTGCGACACAAAATTAATTGCCTTTTTTCTTGTTACCTTGCTCTTAAAGTGGCATTAATGGATGTTTCATTATCGCTAGGAAGTCGTTGAGGAATGGTTATTTAAATATTTGAACGTGCAATCATTCAGACACATCCCGATGTAAATATTAAAATTATTTCAAAAATAACAACAACAAAATTATAAATATAAAGATTTATATTGAAAGATGAAAAAAAAATTTGGAAGATGTTGCATACTCTAAGTATGAATTTGAGCATCTTTTCAGGCGTTGCCCAGCCCATTTGTATGTGCAGTAATACAAAAAACTTTAATTCAGAGAAGCAGAAATCATACCCTGCTCGTGTTTTTAATAAGTTTAGTGTTAGTCCGCTTTGCTAGATTTTGCCGGCGAAATAATATTCATTAATTTTACTAGGACTGTTAAATGCTTTACAGTGCGCTGTTAACTGCAAAATGGGCTGGGGTTTTTGTCTCGGCTATTTAAATTTATCTTCACACAGATATTTTTTGTGCAATTTGTGCATTTAAATTAACAAATACTGGCTGAATTTCTTTGAAATAATTACAGTTTGCAAAAAAAACTTTCAAGAGTTTGAAATAAATTTATTCGATTAGACAAAAAGTTTGCTTTTGCACTAAATAAAGTATTTTAAAAATATATATTATTATTTTTTTTTTTTTTTTTTTTTTATATAGTAATAACTCTTGATAAAAAAAACATACACACAATTTAAATTAAATATTCCAATGATTTTCGCTTAAACGCTTGGAAAAAATTTATGACGTTGAAATTTTGGCGAATAGAGAAATTCGTTTAAATAAATACGATTGGCTTAAGCCGAATAAGTGGTTTGTATAATCGGAGAATATTTTTCCATTTTCTTTTTCAATAAATAACGTTTTTAAATTTAAAACAAAAATATTCGATTAATTTAATAGACTATTCGAATAATTTTTTATTACAAATTTAAAAAAAATTGTTGTATTTTATGTTTTTTTTTACCAAATAAAATTCAAAATAAGAAATATTCGATTAAAATCTGTCTAAGATTCGAAAAAAAACTTGTATGATTTCTTTTTCCTTTTTTCGAACGAATTAAAATTTCCGATTGAAAATAGGAAATACTCGATTAATTCAAACGATTACGATCTTGCAAAACATCGGCTAATTGAAGAATATTTATTTATTTACCAAAAAAAATATTTTGACATTTAAAATTTCCATAGAAAATTCTAAACGTTTTTGTATGAGAAATTAAAAAAATAAATAAAAAATTATTCCATCGGCAATACAAAAGATTTAAAAAACAATTTTTTTAAAACTAACGTTGCATTTTTTTTTTTTTTAATATTTGCACACTTTTTTATCAAAATTTTTAAATACATTTTATGACAAGGATTGTTTTTTAAATATTTGGCAAATCAGGGGTTTTTCTTGAATGAATAAAAAATTTTCAATGTAGAAAAGTTAAATTGTACTAATTTTTGTCGTATATTTGTATAATTTTTTAATGGGTTTGGGCAAATATTTTTTCGCTTAATCGGGAAATTATTTTTTGATAAGGATTTTTTAAAAATATTTGGTAAATCGAGGATTTTTCACAAACAAATTAAATACAGTACAACTTTGACAATCCGGACACATATAGTTTTAGGCTCGTTCGGATTAACGAGTTGTCCGGACTATAGCAGTTGAAAATATTAAAATAATCTAAGGCCCAATAATTGACTTCTCAATTATGTGTCATTTATCTTTAAGTGTCTCTTAAGTACCGAATTTATTTTTATACCCTTTACCAAAAAATGTTAAAAGGGTATACATATATAGGTTTGTCATTCCGTTTGTAATTTCTAGAATAGTAATAAGCTAGCCATAAAGTATATATATTCTGGATTCTTATGCATAGGGAAGACGAATAAGCGATATCCGTCTGTCCGTCTGTCTGTACGTGAAATCGCTCCCAGAAAAGCTAGAGACTTCGTTCTTGGACTGGTGGGTCAGAAATGGTCAAAATAAGATTGGTATTGAAAATCAGCAAAATCGAGCAGACGGTTTCAGAGCTGGGAGACTTAAACTTCATTTTGCCATACAAAATAACTACCGAAAACTGGTTTTTAATAATTTTTTATTAAATAAACTTATTTTATACTTCAGTATGAATAAAATTGGTATTTCTAACTAAAAAAAATTTAAAAAAAATTTAAAAATTAAAAAGACGTTTCCAGGGTTGGAAAACCTTAACTTTTATTGTTATGCAAAAGTAACTTACTAAAACAAATTTTTCCTTTTTTTTCTATAAACTAAACATATGTAAAGTTCTTAAAAGAAGCAGATTGATGTAAGAAATCAGAAAAACAAAAAGGATGATTCCAGGGTTGGAAAACCTACGATTTTTGTGATATATACAATTAACTACCGTAAACTAATTTTTTATTTATTTTTATTAAATGAACTTATTTTATACTTCACCACGAATAAAATTGGTATTTCAAATAAAACAAATTTAAAAATTTTAAAAGACATTTCCAGGGTTGGAAAACTTTAACTTTTTTTTCTTTTATTTTCTTTTTATTGTTTCTATAAATTAAACATATCTTATATTCTTCAAAGAAAGAGATTGGTGTAAGAAATCAGAAAATCAAAAAGGATGATTCCAGGGTTGGAAAACTGAAACTTTTTGTGCTATAAAAAATTAACTAACGAAAGTTAATTTTTATTTGTTTTTAATTAAATGAACTTATTTTATACTTTAGTACAAATAAAATTGGTATTTAAAATTAAAAATTAACCTTCTAAAATTAAAAAGATGTTTCCAGGGTTGGAAAACTTTAACTTTTTTTATACAAAAGTAACTTACTAAAGCAAATTTTCGCTTTTTCTCTATAAACTAAAGATATCTTATATTCTTAAAAGAAATAGATTGGTGTAAGAAATCAGAAAAATTAAAAAGGATGATTCCAGGGTTGGGAAACTTACTCTTTTTGTGATATAAAAAATTAACTACCGAAAGAAAACTAATTTTAATTTTTTTTAAATAAATAAAATTATTTTATACTTCAACACGAATAAAATTGGTATTTCAATTTAAAAAGTTTAAAACACGTTTCCAGGGTTGGAAAACATTACCCTTTTTTATAGAAAAGTAACTTACTAAAGCAAATTTTCCCTTTTTCTCTATAAATTAAAGATATCTTATATTCTTAAAAGAAAGAGATTAGTATAAGAAATCAGAAAAATCAACAAGTTTGATTTCAGGGTTGGAAACCCCACACTTTTTGTGATATAAAAAATTTGCTACCGAAAACTAATTATTATTTTTTTTTTTTTTTATAACATAAACTTATTTTATACTTCAGCACAGCGTGACCGTTTGACCGACTAAAGTGGCAATTTGCCACTTTTTCGACTGCGTTTCCCCTTTTTCGACTGCCTTGCCACTTTTTGAACCCTTTTATTTTATGTGAGTTATGTGAAAATACATTAAAAATAAAAAGTTTAGTGCAATTTTCTCGTTTTTTTTTAATTTTGCCCCTTTTTTTTGATAAATCCCCTATTTGGTGGCACTTTTTGAAAAATGTTATCGGTCACCCTGCTTCAGCACGAATGAATTTGGTATTTCAAAATAAAAAAAAATTAAAAAAATTAAAACGACAAGCCACTTACAAAACCCAGAAAGATTATTTTCTCATCGATAATCATCAAAAGGAAAAGAGTGGTTTGTTTTAAACACATACACAAATGTTCACCTTTTTTTAATGTCATAAATCGTTGATTTATGAACATGGAAATTTTCGGCAACCTGCCTAATAGTTTTTCCCTCACCAAGACATTGTAAAATATCACACTTCTAATGTAAGGTTAGTGTTTTATGTTTGCTTTTATTATTTAAAAACATGGCACTTCGAATGGAATTAAACAAACACGCTTGCGAAATAATGAACCGAAACTGACAGTGAAAAATGTAAACCAAAGTACGAATAACAAAACAAAATAAAAACTCCCGTTAACTCGCATGTTTTGCTTGGATTTTAGTTTTTGTTCTTGCATAAAAAAAATTTGTCCGGATTGTGGAGGTAAAAACTTTAAATTGTCCGAAATGTAGAAGCGTCCGAATTTTTGGAATGACCGGACTGGCGCATGTCCGGACTATCGAAGTTGTACTGTATTTTAATTTAAAAAAGTTACTGTTTTTTGTTATTTGTTGAACTTCTAATTTGTTTCAATGAAAATTTGGGATTGTTAGAACGTTAACAAATGTTAAAATCAGAAATATTTAATTTTATTAATTCTCGTAAAAAATCATACCCTGTCCCTCCCTCCCCTCACCCTTTATTCTTTTAAATGCAGATTTTTCAATATTTTAAATTTGATCAAATCCGATTTATCCCGTTAGCCGGTAAATAACTAAATGGCGGACAGACGAAGAGCAAATGCCGTACACACGTTAATACAGTTTTGTTTTGCTGTTAAATATGAATCGTTAAAAAATTCTTTTTGTCCATTGGAAGGCTTTATTCTACACTTTGTTGAAAGAATTTTAGAAATCAGACCGGTGGTAAGGGAGATCAGCACTTACAAAATTTACAAATTTTACCCTTTTATAATATTAAGTACAGATAGATATAGATAATGCCAACAACAAACACACACAAAATTACACTGACACTTGTGCATTTTCTGCTTTTATTCATACATAAATAAACTCATAAAACCATTAAAATCAAATGTTACAGTTTCAATAATGACAGTGTTAAATGTTGTGTGAAAATGCCTTAACATACTCACACATACACACACACGCATACACACACACACACACAAACACATGTCCAAATTTACTCTCCTTAATGTGTAACACCATAAGTAACGGTAAGAATAAGAGCGAGCTGAGAGTATGTTAATGTTTAACTTATGAATATTTACATTATATTCATATTTAACATGCATGCATGTGTATATATGTATGCATATGTATATATGTATGTATGTACGATTATGTACCCTGCAGAAAGTGCGAATAGTGAAAATGTACTGAGTTGCTTTTGACTTTGTCACCAGGGGCATTCGATTGCGAGCGAGTTTTTACTCGAATGTGCGAGTTTTTTAACTTTTGGGATTTTCGCATTCGGTTTCGAATAACACATATCGAAATTTCTAATGACAGCATTCGATAATGTGCATACATTCGAATGCAACCGTTCGTGTGCTCTATTCTCTAACTTTACACTAATTAAGTTATTAATTAAATTAAAATGAAAATAACATTTATGTATATTCGTTTCTTTTGTCTGCATATACGTGTGTATGTACGTACATACATATGTTTTTGCACACATACATATATACAAACATATGCTTTTGCTTACAATTTATTCAGTGTTGTGAAATGAATTTATATATTAATATATTTGCCTTTTTCCAACACTAAAACAAAAACTCGATTTGCTTGGTAGCGAGTGACATCATCGGAAAATTTTTGGCCATCGAAATTAATTTCTATTCGAATGCAATTCCGATCACGACTGCAGGAATTAGGCCCCAGTACTACTCTACAATTATTCCCCATACAATACTTTATGCTATAGACATTTAGCATGTGCTTGTCATTGAAAATCTACTAGTAACACTAAAACAACTGACTAGGTAGTGAATTCATAGTTCTTATGAGAACATGGAGACATACCAAGCAGACATTTACTGGTACATTTCTATACCTTACGTACATATGTACAAATTTATGTATATTGACAAGTTGTTGCAAAATCCACCAGAAATACACCACATCTGTTTTCTATATTTCTTTTATACTGACGAATAGAAGAGAAATTGTAGACAATGTAACTACTACTAGAATTTTAGTGTTGACATAGAGACACTTGGCCCCAGTCTGACTGCAGGGTAACACGTGTGTGTTTTATTATGAAATACATGAATGATGATGAATGATCTTTCTTATATGTATGTATGTATGTATGTATGTATGTATGTATGTATGTACTCGTGTGGATGTGTGGCTTTTGAAGGAGCTTTTCTTCGAAAACCACCAGCTTTTGGCAGATATGTATTAGAACCCTGCAAAAGACCACTTACAAGAACTTTTAAGACATGAGGGATTTTTTAAGTGCCTTACTACAGCGAAATCTTCTAAAACAAATGCTAAACAATACTGTTGGCAAGACATTTGTTTCATCTATTGCAGGTATAGGAGTAAAGAAGAAAATATTTCGTAACGGAAAAATTTGTGATGCTCGCTTCTTCATATGTTTGGGCGAGTCTACAAACGTCATTCATGTACACACGCACATACGTTGTATGTAAATGCTAGCATTTATTATTGGTTTAGTATAATACACGCTACGACAATACATTTAAATAAAAAAGTTCAGTGAAGTGCAGCACGAAGTTTTCCGCAGAGACACTAGATATGTAATTCAATATAAACTTTAGCATATATAATCAGCGTGACCGTTTGACCGACTAAAGTGGCAATTTGCCACGTTTTCGACTGCGTTTCCCCTTTTTCAATTGCCTTGACACTTTTTGACCCCCTTTATTTAGGGTGAGTTATATGAAAATACATTAAAAATAAAAAGTTTAGTGCAGTTTCCTCGTTTGTTTTTTTAATTTTGCCCCTTTTTTTGGTAAATACCCTATTTGGTGCCACTTTTTGAAAAATTTCATCGGTCACCCTGTATATAATATATAGTTTGGGCATTTTACTTTTGGTGTTTTTTCGGTTTTTGTCGTTTTTTTAAGTTTTAGCGTTTTTTTAGTCTTAGCATTTTTTATCGTTTATGCGATTCTTATCGGTTCTTGGCGTTTTTACAGTTTGGCGACTTTTTTTCATTTTGGCAATTTTTTTAATTTTGGCGATTTTTTATTTGATTTGGGCGATTTTGTAGTTTTGACACCTTTTTCGCAGTTTGGCGGTTTTTTTCGTTTTTGGCGTTTTTTTTTTCATTTTGGCGATTTTTTCGGTTTTGTCGATTTATTATTTTGTGTTAGATTTTTTTTTAATTTGGTGCTTTTTTGGTTTTGACGATTTTTTTTTTTTTGGTTTTTGGCGATTTTTTTCTGGTTTGACGATTTTATTATTTTGGGATTTTTTAATTTTACCTTTTTTGAAAATTTCAAGAGTTTGCCTCTTACGGTTTCCAAGATACAACAAATTGTCAAAATTACATAGTCTAAATTGCATTAACTGATAGAACACCCTTTAATTTAAGTTTTTTTTTAAGTTTAGTGTTTATTGTTGTAGTCTGTATAAAAATACACAAATTTTACACATTTCAAGTGTCAATATACATATCGTCAGCTAAAACGCAAACGGCCCTAACTAAATAAAAATCCAAAATCGATTCTGATGCATTACATCAAAATACACAACCACAAAAATATTTAGACTTGTCTGACCAATATGAGCGATTTTATTGACGAAAAACAAACGGCCCTATCTACAAAAGTGTTTATTTGATAAACACAAAAAGACTTAAGTGATCGTTTATATGGGCAAAAATAAAGAAATAAACATGCTATTTGAATTCGTTAGATTGATTAAAACTGCACGTAAAGAGCCGTTCCCTCTAAAAGTTCACCACTTGAATCACGACGATGTCCCTAAGCGGTATACATCTATAAGACCAGGTACAGTATGAAGTGCATATCTGTAAAATCAACTGAATTTAAAAACTACATTATTTTTAAGGAAACAAATCCGGGGATCCCACTGTCAATATGATGCGCGTTGCAATACGAACAAACAAAAACTATTTATTTTAAAACTAAAATCGATGACAATTATGCCCAGTTTCCACAAAGAACTGAAAACAAAATTAATACAGTTTTACTTCCGAAACTGCATAAAGAAAGATTGAGAATTTCGAAAAAGAAATAGCAGCACCTGCAGGATCTAAAGATTGTAATTTTTTCTATGATAGCATACCCTTTGAGAATTAATTCATATTTTTTAAATTCAGTCTTTTTTTGTTTAATTTTAATGAATTTACTTTTTGTGATGCAATGTTAAAATAAATTAATATATAATAAAAATATTTATAATTAAAATAAATGATAAAACTATTTTGCCTTAAAGTGTTGATAGGGCCTTTTATTTCAGAAAACTAAGGTACAAAAGGACCTAACTAACATAGCCATTCAAATATCACAAAATTTGATTTTATTCTGCCAGAAATCTATTTGTCACATCTTTTTTAATAATTCTGGTGAAAACCATGCTGATTGAAACTATGCTTTTGGTTTAAAACAGTATTTTGCTTCTCCTGTAAAATTTCAAAAATGTTAGATATGCCCTAGATAGGCGTTTTAGCTGACGATATGTACATACAATTGTACATACATTGGATTTTAACAGTTTTCGTTGCTCGTTTTAGAACACCATTTAATTTTTAACTCTCATATATTTGTTGTTGTAGCGGCCAAAGTTCAACACACTCTGTCATTTCATTTCAAGACTGTTTACGCAGGCCTCTAATGTGTATGCTTGAAATTATGCTTGCTTCCTTGGTTATTTTGTATGCAAAAGCTAATTGTTGTTGCCATTTTGTGGCTGATGAAAATTGTCGTTTTATGTTAATTCTCTCGATTTTGCTTCTGCTGCACCACAGCAAATGCTACGCTCTACTGCACTGTGCTGTTGTCGCGAACTCGTTGCAAAAGTTTTTTTTTACTTAGTGTTAAGGTATGTATGTATTTCAATTTTGTTTCAAGCCTCACTAGTAGTTTATTTATTTATTGTTAATAGTTTTATGAAGACACGAAGGATGGCAGCTGTCTGTTCTTCATTGTGTAAATTATTTGCACAAAATGTCATCAATAGTTATTTAATCGCAGAATAACAATTCATGAGCAATACATTATTTATTTTTTTTTCAATTTTCTTTAAACTAGTATTTTCATCAAAAAGCAACAGCTAAATGATTATAAAAAAAATGCTTGTAAAGCTTTTAAATCTACTCAAGAATTGTATTTAATACGATAATAAAAAAAAAATTATTAATTAAATTATATGGGAGAAATAAAGGAACTTGTTAATCAAATAAAAATGTAAAGTGTTGCCGTATATTTTTTTGATTGTAATTGACAATTGTAACACGACAACAATTCCTGATTAGTGTCCTATTTGTCTTATTGTAAAGATTCTTAGTTATTCTTCTTTGAACTATCTTCCTTGTTCAAATAATACTACAAGTCTTATTGTTGACAATATGTTTGTTATCTTAAGCGAGACTTAATAGCATAGACAGACGACAGCGTTAATTTGCATTAACTGTCTTAATGCAAATTAACTTGTGAATTATCTTTATCCGTAAATGCACTAAATGACAGTGAATTAATACTGAATTTAGCTATATGATAACACAGTTCTAATATGGTAACACCGTCAGCAATCAATCAAATGTTGGCAAATTGTTTTGGTTTTCAAAATTAAAATGCGATTCGGTCAGAACATATAAGTTATTTTAATTGTTTTTAGAAGAAGAACAAAGAAATATTAAAATCGAGACACATTTTTTCCATTTTAATATTTCCAAGGAAAATTATCGAAGTGTGTGGCACGAAAGGGATGTACAGATTTTGTTTACTTAATGCAAATACTGTCGTCTGTCAGGGTAAATTTTTAATTCACATTAGTGAGATTTTAATGCAAATTAACGCTGTCGTCTGTCTATGCTATAACGTTCCTTCAATTAATCTTTTTCTTATTTTAATTTTTTAAATACTCATTTATTCACATTAAACAAATTTATATTTTATAAAAAAAAACTCTTTTATAATGTTAATTTTATTTTTAAGAAAAAACTTTTTTATGTAAGGCCAAATCATACTCGTACATACAATAATTTACCCGGGTGGGTGGTCATGTTTGTGATTCTTCCACAAAAAACTCTCAGTAGCAACAGAAAAGTTTTGTTTTTCTCTTCATAATTGCATAATAATGGCCAAGGAACAAACAATAACAACAGCAACTAGAGTGTAGATGTACAAAACTGATTTTCGAAATATGTATGTGCGCACAAAAAAAAAAGAATTAAATTTGTGGAGCCATGGAGGAGACAGCACAAATTTATATTTAAATGAAATTTAAAAACTGCGTGAGTGCGTCGCCAAACAAAAAGTAATTAAATTGTCCTTTTCTTTAGCTGATGGTCCCAAAAAAAAAAAATAATAATAATAAAATTTAAAAAAAAATAGAAATAAAACACGGCAGTTACACCAAATTTTGAATTTTTAATTTAATTTTAAAATTGAAGATTAAATAAAAATTGAATGCAACAAATTCTACTTAAGGCTCTTTTTCCTTAAAAAAAATATTTTTAATTTATGAAAGGTTAATAAAACAGTTTTTCATAAGAAAATTGTGTTATAAACAATTTATAAAACATAATAATTTAATTAGTGTTTTTTATGGGAATTGTTACAATTTAAGTTTAAAATTTTTAAACGCACTAATAATCCCAAATTAATATTTTACTTATTAAGTAAAATATTTTTTTATTAAAAATACATTGAAATTAATTATTGAGGGGCTTAGCTGGATCCTATGCGCAACTCACTTTTAATAAAAAATATATTTTACTTAATAAGTAAAATATTAATTTGGGATTATTAGTGCGTTTAAAAATTTTAAACTTAAATTGTAACAATTCCCATAAAAACACTAATTATTAACTTGACTGCACCCGGTCAAAAAAATACTTGTGTGGCAACACTCTATACTTAAATAGCTGTTGTTGTTATTTACATTTGTTTTCTTTTACATACTCTTACGACTACAATTTGAAGCTGAAAAAAAGTCAGCCAATGTAGCAATGGTAAAGTAAGAAAATAAAAAACATGTTGATTATTGAGTTCTTGTTTCCAGCTAAACCCCTCAATAATCAATTTCAATGTATTTTTAATAAAAAAATATTTTACTTAATAAGTAAAATATTAATTTTGGATTATTAGTGCGTTTAAAAATTTCAAAATAATTTAATTTTTTTAACAATTCAATTAAGATTTAACAAAATGTATGTGAAATTTTAAATTTAGACTTTAAAGTTTATTTAAAATCTAAAATCTCTTAGTTTAAAGCTTTATTCTGAATTTTAATATTTAAACTCTTGAACTTCCAATTTAAGGCTTTTTTTATTAATTGTTTAAATGTTTAGTTTTAATTTTTATAATTAAAATTTCATATTTCAAGCTAAAATTTTTTTTTTGCACACTGTCCCACGATGACGACGGAAAACTTTCGATCGATTGGTTATATTGACAACAAAAACAAATTTTATGTGATAAAAATTAATGAAGAAATAACACCAAAATTAATTGTAAATATTCTGACAAACCCTTAGTAGAACGGAACAACTAGCTGTTTGCGAAGGCCACTACACCTTCACCATCAGCTTCATGATTTTAAATTTAAGAACTTAATTTCAATTTTTAAATTTTTAATTTTTAACGTTTATATTTATATACAATGAAATTTTAAATTTTATGGTTTATTTCACAAAAAAAAGTATTTGAAATCTTTATTAAAAAAAAAAAAAAAAAAAATAATAATAAATAAATAAAATACATTTGAAGTACATTTTAAATTTTAGTTATATTTGGGTATATCTTTAATCTTAAATTCTAAAATTTAAGTTTTAAAAATTTTAGATATTATGCTTTAAGTTTGAAATGTTAAAATTAAAATTTTAATTGCCCACTTTCAATTTTAGGCTTAAGCTTTAATTTTTCAACTTAAAACATATTTCAATGTTGAAATTTTACAAAAATTACAATATTTTATATTCCAGTTTTAATTTTAAATCTTTACCCCTATATTCACAAAACTTAAACTGATTTAGAAATGTATTTTATTTCAAATTATTCATACAAAATTTTACCAAAATGAATTTCAAATTTCAAATGTATTTTATTTAAATTTTTTCATAAAAAAATTTCATTAAAATGAATTTCAAATTCATTTTATTTTTTTATAAATGTGGGGGTTGATATTTAATTCTAAGACGTTAATTTCAGGTATCAAAAGCTTAATTTTTAATTTTTAATCTTAAAATTCTTGGTTTTAATTTTAAATTATATGGTTAAATTTTAAAATTTAAATTTTAAAAACTTATATTTTTTAATTTTAAAATTTTTATATTTAATTTTAAAATTTTAGTTTAAAATCTAAAATTTTAATTTTTAAATTTTAAAACTAAGGTTTTAAGTTCTAAATTTAAAATTTTAACTGTCCACTTTCGGTTTTAGGTTAGAACATTAATTTTTCAACTTGAAAAATATTTGAATTTTAAAATTTATCAGCCTTATTTATAAAACTTAAAAAGTCTTTATAAAGGTTTTTTAAAACAAATTTTTGTAAAATTTTTTTTAAAAAGCCTTTGTGAAGCCTTTTTAAGATTTATAAATAAGGCTGTAAAATTTAAATTTTTAATTACAAATTTTATATTCAAAATTTTAATATTTGGAAGCATGCGTTTTTTATCTCATATTTTGAACCTCAAATTTTAAATAAAAGATCTTAAGTTCAAATCTTAAATTTAAATTTTAAACTTACAGTTGTGTATATTAAAATTTAATTTAAGAAAATTTTATATGAAAAATGTTGGAATAAAATTAACAACAAAATAAAAGTAATTTTAAGTTTTATGAATATGGGGGTAAATTTTTATTTTTCACTAGCATCTTACCGGGAATTCGGTAACATCCAGAAAAACACTGAAATATTCCTATGAACTGTACTTATACCAAGTTAATAAAAACATAAAAAGTACCAAAAGTACAAATTTTCACCAATTTTACCCCCTAAAAAGTATCCTGTATTCTTTTATCTGTATTCTTTTATCCATCCGTCACAGACTGTTTTCTCGAGACCTGAAATTTTGGCAGAATATGCAGAACTTTGGCCGCTACAACAACAAATACATATGTATATGACAGTTAAAAATTAAAGGGTGTTCCAAAACGAGCAACGAAAAATGCTAAAATTCTATGTATACAGACATTTGAAATTTTTAAAGTTAGTGTATTTTTATACAGACTACAACAATTAACACCAAAATTAAAAAAAAAAATCTAAATTAAAGGGTGTTCTATCAGTTAATGTAATTTCGACTATGTAGTTTTGACAACTTGCTGTATCTTGGAAATCGTAAGTGGCAAACTCCTCAAAAACGGTAAAACTAAAAAAATTTCGAAAATTATAAAATCGCCAAACCAAACAAAAAATCGCCGAAAACCAAAAAAATCGCTAAAATTTTAAAAAAGCGCCAAACTAATAAATAATCTCAAAAACTAAAATAAATCGTTAAAACCGGAAAAATCGCTTAAATAAAAAAAACGCCAAAATGAAAAAAACGCCAAAACTGAAAAAAGCGCCAAATCGGAAATAGCGCCAAAACAAAAAAAGATCGCTAAAAACTCCAAAAACGAAAAAAATTCCAAAACTATGTACAGGGTGGCTCAGAATGAGCTATATGGTTTGAATTCTTTATAACTTTTTTAATTGTTATTCTTTTTTATTCTTTTTTCAGGATTTTGTGAAGAAAACTTGGGGAATTAACTATGAAGTATTACACGATCGAACAACGTACAAAAATAATTGAATTTTATTTTTCAAATCAACAGTCTATTGTGTTGACACAGCGTGCATATCGTCGTCATTTTAATGTGTGCATTGCACCAACAGTTTTCTTAGGGGATATTTGAAAGAAAGAGTGTACGTTAACAAACCAAGAACCATACTCCAACTAAAAACCAACATTCGAAATGAAATCATGATCATTACATAAGAAATTTTGCGAAAAGTTATGGAAAATATGAGATATATACTCTCTCTCTCTCGGTAGAAAGAGCACGTACGTGCGAAGCAGAAAATGGACATCAGTTACAGGATATCATTTTTCAAAGCTAATTGCAAAAAAATCCCCAATAATATAATAATCGCATAAATAAAAAAGTTATAAACCATTTAAACCATATAGCTCATTATGCGCCACCCTGTATTATATAGGCTGAAATTCGTATAGTATTACATATCTAGTGTCCGTACGGAACCCTTCGTGTGCGAGTCAAAGTCGCACTTTACTAAATTTATTTCTTTCATATTTTTCTTTTCCAGACAATAAATGGGAATCATTTATATAGAAATTTAAATCTTACGGCGGCCCGTCCCACGAAGTCACCAAAAATCGTTCGATCGAAAACTTGTATTGTAAATAACGTCAAATTTTCTAATGTTATTTTTGTTTGCAATGCACGTTGTAGATCGAACGATTTCTAGTGATATCGTGAGACAGGTCGTTAGTTTTATTTTAAATATTTGAAACTCCAAATTTGAAATTCAAAATTTTTATTTTCAAACAATACAGCCAGGTAAATTTGAGTAGAAAACTTATATGAAAATCACTGATTTTTACCAATTAATTTTCATAGAAATTTTCTAGACTAGTCGACTGCACTGGTTGTGGAAGCAGCTGGTAAATTTCAAATATATAAAAAATTTAAATTGTACATAAAACATCGGGGCCCAATACAATTAAATACTGGCGTACGCACAGCTAAAAATAAGGCTTCAAGGTTTATTGAGTCTCAAAGAAAAAAAACTCTGAAAGTGTGCTTAAAGTCTATTAAAGACTTGAGTGATGCTGATAAAGTTCCGACTGCTTCCCTTACCAAAACTATATTCTCTAGAATTATATGACAGCAATAATTTACTTAAAATAATAAAAACAAAACACAGTTGCATGTTTAATATAACTTTATAATTTCTTATAAAATCTACAACTTTTGCACTAATTTGCAATTCAATTAACAGCTTTTAAACACTAAACGCGATATAGCAACTTCAAACTTTTGCTTCAATTAAAACAGAATTCAATTCAATACACACGCTCGAATTTACACATGAAATGTAACCTAGTTAACCAAAGTTTGGAAGCGGAAGAAGAAGAAGAAGAAAACTTTAGCAATAACACACAAATCTCTCTAACTAGAGAAATGTTTTGAAGAGAATTAAAACTTTTCTAAAGCATTTTTGTTGTTTTGCTTAATTGATTTTTTTTTTGAGCTGAATGTTTGGTCAACTGTGTTGCGCCTTTAGCTTATTTTGAGGCGGGCGTATGAGTAATTTATGTTTGCAGTGAGTTGCTGCCTATTGAATTCGTTTAGACTGCCTGCCACGGTTTGCAATTATTTTTAATAAATATTTTAGGCACGCAGGCAAACACAAACTTTAAATGCAAATTACAAATACAAATTGATAGAATTGTTTATACGTTGCATGTATGAAATTATTGTGCATACAAGTGCAAATTTTCATAAGTGTTTGTTTGCTAACAATTTATAAATTTCCTTTGGTTAAATTTATTTTTTTTAAAGCCAAGACCTTGATTTTGGATTTTGTGTTTACAAAAATTTTGTTTGATATTGAAAAAGTTAAAGAGCTGCAGAATGAAAGCAAACGTGACATTATTACTTAATTTAGTTATTTATTATTGGGTAAGCAAGTTTCTTTTCTAAAATGTAATCAATAGCAGAGGAATGTTTAAATTCAAATTCAATAAATAAAGAAAATATTTAAGCAAAGTCTTCCTTTTATTGAAATGAAAAACACTAATGGAAAACGTATTTCTACTTTTGGTCCTTCGTAGCAATCTAAAAACCAATGAAGATAAGACTTAAATAAATTGAATATAAAAGAACGCTAACGAAATCTTTAGTAGCATTCATGCATACTGCCGTTGCCTGCTTTATGCTTATAAATAAAATACAAATAAAAATAAATAATAAAAAATATTGGGCTGACTTCAAAAATCAGCAGGCAGTAATAAAAGTTAAATCTAATTTTTTTAGTTAAATAATACATTTTTATATGTATTACAAAACTTTTGCACCATTACAAGAGTTAAGTTGCGTGTAAGGCGGTTGAGAAGAAGTACATATAATATAACAAAAAAAACTTTAATAGGCGTGTCCCCGCCCACTTATCTATCTTATCTAAGGCCGTGCCACTGTTAGAGCTGAAGATGAGTACCAAGTTTCCTAAGAATTGCGTGGCCCCGATTATTTTCTAAAAACAGTAAGTATTATGTAATTTCAAGGGTATAAAGTTTTTTGAGGTTTCGTGGGAATTTGTTGGCTATAAGTACATATAATATAACACAAAATTTTAATGGGCATGTCCCCGCCCACTTTTTTAAAAACAAAAAAATCACTTTTAGAGCTGGGGTTGTGTGCTAAATTTCGTAGCAATAAACCAGGTAGAAGCACGTACAATACAATACCAAATTTTAGTAGGTGTGGCCCCGCCCATTTTTTTTAAACACAATGCTATGTAATTGTAATGTTTCAAAGTGCTTGCAACTTTCGTGGAAATTGATTGAGTAGAAATGCATATAATATAACACAAAATTATAATGGGCGTGGCCCCGCCCACTTTCCAAAATAAAAGAGAGTGCCACTTTTAGAGCTCAGCTCGTAGAAATATTCTAAGTACAATAGAATAACAAATGTTAGTGGGCGTAGCCCCGCCCATTTTTTAAACGCAGTATTATGTTATTTTGAGGCTCCAAAATGTTTGCAGCTTTCGTTGGAATTGGTTGAGTCAAAGTGCATATAACACAGTACTCAATTTTAATAGGCGTAGCCCCGCCCACTTTTATAAATGAAAGATAGTGTCAACTTTAGAGTTCAGTATGTATGCCAAGTTTCCTAAAAATCGGCTTAGTAGATTCACAAGAAATATAAAACTAGATTTTAATGGGCGTAAATTCGCCCACGTTTCATAATACAAGATCTTGTCACTTTTAGGGCTTATGATCTGTGCCAAGTTTCGCAAAAATCCGCTTAGTAGATTCACAAGAAATATAAAATCAGACTTTAATGGGCGCGGCCCAGCCTACTTTTCTTAATACAAAATCATGACACTTTTAGGGCTGAACATGTCTGCCTAGTTTCGTAAGAAGCAGCTGAGTAGAAGCACGAGAATTCTAATATAAAATATTAAGGGGCGTAATTACGCCCACTTTTGCAAATAAAAGATCTCTTCCCTTTTAAGGCCCAGGATGTGTGCCAAGTTTTGTAAAAATCGGCTTAGTAGAAGCACGAGATATATAACAATAAATTTTAATGGGCGAGGCCACAACTACTCTGTGTGCCAGGTTTCTTAAGAATCGTTTAAGTAGCAGCACTTGAAATATATTATATGTTAGTAGGCGTTTCCTCGCCCACCTTGTTAAAACCGAGATTTTGTAGCCCAAGGTATGGGAAAAGTTTCCTAGCAATCAGTTAGTGGAGGTACAAAGAATCTCAACAAAGAAAATAAAATATTATGTCCCGGGTGATTCCGCAAAGAATATCCGCGATTGTTTTTGGCAATGGGGCCGCACGTAAGCTATATCCTCTCATGCAACAAAATTATGATAAAGTTATAAACCAACATACATACAACACTAGTTCTGCCAATAAAAAAAACCGACTTCAATGCAAAGATTTGATATAACATTTTCGAAACAAATTTATGGGATATAAAATTAGATTTTAATGGGCGTACCTCCACCCATTTTTTAAATGCTAGATTGTGTGCTTTTCAGAGCTCAGGATGCATCTTAAGTCTCGTTAAAAATCTGTAAAGTAGAACCATGTAAAATAAATTATTAAATTTTAATGGGCGTGACTACACCCATTTTTTAATGGAAGATTGCATTTATTTTTTGAGCTCAAGGTGTGTGGTAAGTTTCTTGAAAATCGGTTAAGTAGAACCACTTAAAATATAAGAATTAATTTTAAAGGGCGTATTTCTGCCCATTTTTGCAACTCTAAAACTATGTAATTGCAAGAACCAAAGGTGTTTGCTAGGTTTCGTAGCAATCAAATAAGTAGAATATCATAAAATCAAATAAAAAATTTGTAGGCGTGTCCCCGCTTAATTTATTTTTAACAATGTCACCAATGGTAAGCTATACCCTCTCAGGCAATAAAAGAATTTATACAATCGGTCTAATATGAACCGAGTTATGAAGTAACACTGCCAAAAAAAATTGAGACGAATTGATAACCTCCTCCTTTTTTTTAAGTCGGTTAAAAAATACAAAGGAGTTGACTACCCTCTTTTTGTTTTAAGTAGGCTAACAAATCTATAATAAGCATAATTGAACTATAATTGGAATACTGTAAAATCCTAGAAGCTGTCAACACAAAAAAGAGACCAAAAACGCCTATCTGGTAGGCAACGAAATTTTCATTCATTTAAAGGTTAATCCTTTAAACTACAAACAAAAGCAGCCCTAGAATAGTTGCGGGAAAAACTAACGAAAATCAAAACAATGTCATAAATTATATGTGTTCGCATGTGTGGAGCTTCATTTATTTATTTATTGTTATAGTTTTCTTTTTTTTGTTTTGTTTTTTGATAATAAAAATAAATTTCAACAGAATCATACATGTGCAGACAAGCTCATACTCTTGTATGAGTAAATCTACATATGTCAGATGTGTGCTTAAAATTTAAACGCCTTCTACAAAACATAAAACAGAAAGAACCAAAACTGATGATATTAAAAATTATTTCAGTGCGTAAATACGAATACGTGAATTCTTGCACAAGCATTTGAGTACACATGTACCAGGACAATATTTGTACTCGTATTTTGGAGTATGAAAAATATGTGAAAGGTTGCTTTTTCGGCCTTATTTATTTATTAAATTGTAAGCTATAAATATAGTCTGGCAAAACATTACACGCTATTATAGATATTGATTTTTAAAGCGAAGAAAGTATGTACTAAACAAAAAATTATAGCGAGCGTATGATGTTTCCATATGGCCCACTTCAAAAAGCCAACAAGTAACGACACAAGTAAAATAACAGAGAAACAAGGTATAAAAATAAAAATATGCATATGTATTTAAATAAATTTTCGAAAATATTTTTAACATGCAAATAACACTGCGCGTTCTATATTTATTTTATTAATATAGGATCAGTGAAATGTGGAGACCACAGTGCTGTAAAATATAGCAAAAAATAAAAAGATTCTGGCAGAGGAGATCAAAACAAAATATATGTATGTATTAGAGGCCTGAATAAATAGTCTTGAAATGTAAATTTGTCTTGTTTTTTAAATGTATTGTCGTGGCATGTATTATACTAAACCAATAATAAATGCAGTCATAGAATAAGCGAAGCAAGATGGATGCATTGGTGTTCGTTTATATAAGTGTTAACGAGCGATGTCGCGAAGACTTCTTGTTCATAACAAACAATCAAAAGAAGTAGTGTTGATGCGTATATGTATCTTATTTTGCATGTTGTACGTTTGAGCGTGTGCGTGTGTGTGTGTGTACGTGTGCGTGTGTGTGTGTGTGCGCGTGTGTGTGTGTGCGTGCGTGTGTGTGTGTGTGTGCGCGTGTGTGTGTGTGTGTGTGCGTGTGTGCGTGCGTGTGTGTGTGTGTGTGTGTGTGTGTGTGTGTGTGTGTGTGTGTGTGTGTGTGTGTGTGTGTGTGTGTGTGTGTGTGTGTGTGTGTGTGTGTGTGTGTGTGTGTGTGTGTGTGTGTGTGTGTAAGATGTAGATGGTGAGCTATTATGTGTTAAAGGGTGACTTTTTTTAAGCGAGCGCACATAACTAATGTCAATACATGTGTGTGCGTTTAAATATGCGCAGAAAATCAAAAGCTTATACGCAAAACGTGTGTGCGTATGTACATACATGACGTTTGTATACGCGCCCATTCGTAGAAAGAAGCAAGCATTACAAATTATTCCGTCAAGAAGTATTTTCTTTTTTACTCCTACACCTGCAATAACTGAAACAAATGTCTTGCCAACACTGTTGTTTAGCGTTTCTTTTAGAAGATTTCGATGTAGTAAAACATTTGAAAAATCCTTCATGTCTTAAAAGTTTTTGTAAGTGGTCTTGTGCAGGACTTTAGTATGTATATTACGAAGGATATTGTTACAAAATTATACGTGAACAAACCTAATACAAACGCTTTTTCCATGAAAACATTTGTAAGCAAGAAGAATTGTACACAAGCATAAAAAACATACAAGATGATGAACTAAACATTCAAAGCATAAGAACAAATATTATGTTATAAATTCTGGGGGCAAATCGCGGCACTCGTTATCGAACGAAATCACGAAATATTTCCATATAAACTCTATTGAAATATTTCGTAATTCGTTCGATAACGAGTGCCGTGATTCGCCCCCTGCTTTTTAAGAAATATTTAACCACACAAATATGTAAGCCGATGCAGGCGAAAGACGCAAACGACAATAACTATAATGTTTCAACAATAACGTTCTATTGTCAACGCGCATACACGGCCACACGTACAGTACGAATTTTGACACGAACTAATGTCGTGATCCAAAGCTGAAATTGGGAGGCTGTTGAATGTGCTGGAAATTTGTGGATGTTGCTAATATACTTCTGGAAGTTTTATGTTATAGTACGTTTACAACTGAGCAAAATCTAGTTCTTAGTCTTACAGAACAAAATCTACTTCACCACTAGATTTTGTCGAAATCTACTTAAAGTCTAGTAGCGAAAAGACGTAAGCTTTGGGTGGCCTTTGACTGAATCACTAGATGTGTATAACACTAATAATTTGGAAAAACTGTGTTTTTAGCATACTGTGTAGTTTTATTTTCCCATGATATAAAAATTAGAAAAAAATACCTTATGGAAATTCAAGCTTATGTTTTTTCGCAATGAAAATTTAAATACAAGAAAAACATTACAGAATTTTTTAAAAGTTGGACAAAATATAAATTTACAGTTTTCTAAATAAACTACATTCAGGGATTTTTTATCGATTTTCATTTGTCCCAAATTTAAAATATTTTTTTGAAGACTTTATTGCTTATAAATGAATAGAAATGGAATGAAATTGTTTCACAATAAAAAATAGTTTTTACACAAAAATCTTTTAAAAACAATGTTGGTACCCAACAGCTTTTTTTCCGTTTGGACAGAGTTTTTTACAGAAAAAACTTAAATTTTAGACAAAAATTTAGGCGAAATTTTAACATTAGACAAAATTTGTCACTGAAATCATTATACATTATCTCTCTTTATAATTTTTCTTGTCGCAAATTTTAAAATTCATACAGAATATTCTTCGTAAAATTATATGGAATATGCTTAATAAAAAATAATAAAAGTCTAAAATTTAGTTCAACATTTGCGACAAGTAAGTTTATCTAGAATTTTTACAATTTGAAGTTGTCCCAAAAAATTAAAATTTAAAATTTTTACAAAACATACTTAATAAAATTCATTCAATTTTCAATTGTTTAACCCCATTTATTGCCAGAATAAGTTTTACATAGGAATTATAAAAAGATTATCATTTGGGACAAGAATGTTTACGGCAAAACTTAACTAAAAAAAAGGAAAATAGAAATAAAAGTTTCCATTAAAATTATTGTCCCAAATTTCTAAGCTTTCCCTTGAAATTGTTTGACATTAACTACATTTCAGACAAGTAAATTTAGGTAAAATTTTTAGTTTTAGTTGTCCCAAAAATTTAATTTCACGTATTAAATATTTTAGGCCCACTTATTGGCAAAAAATAATTTTATATAGGAACTAGGAAAAGATTTTGAGATTTGGGACAAAACACGTTTTACATTTGGGACATTTTAACGGAAAAACTTGAAAAACTGAAAATTTTAAATTGAAATTAGTTTCTATTAAAATTACTGTCCCAAATTTCTTAACTTTTCATAGAAATTTTTGGATACTAGCTACATTTTGGACAAGAAAATTTAGCTAAGATTTGTAATATTAGAAGTTGTCCCAAAACTATAATTTTACGTTTTAATTTTTTTTAACCCACTTATTGGCAAAAACAGTTTTATATAGGAATTAGGACAGGATTTTAAGATTTGGGACCAAACACGGTTTTCATTTGGGACATTTTACTCAGCTATAACTGAAAGAAAATTTAAATAGAATTGACAGTGTCTATTAAACTTATTGTCCCAAATTTCTTAAGTTTCCCTAGAAATTTTTTGACTTGAACTACATTTCGGACAAGTAAATTTAGGCAGGATTTGTAATATTAGAGGTTGTCCCAAAATTATGATTTCTCGTGTTCAAATTTTTAAGCCCATTTATTGAAAAAAAAACAGTTTTATATAGAAATAAGGAAAAGATTTTCAGATTTGGGACAATTGCTTGTAAAATTTTATTAATATGATTTTAAAATTTCTACAAAAAATTTTTTAGGGGTTAGCAAATTTGCTAAAAGAAAAAGACACTGTACAGAATATTTTTAAATAAATGAAACAAATTGTCAATAGAAAATTGAAATTTTAGGAAAAATTTTTATATATTTTTTTTTTTAATTTTGCTCGAACAATTCATAGAAAAATAATTTAGACTTATCCATCAGTCAGAAGTTTGCTAGATATAAGCACACTTTTTTTAATAAAATACAAAATTTTCGCTTGGGAATTTATATTGAAAAAAGAAGTTTCCCAGTTTTTTAATAGTGTTTCAATACAAAATTTCCAAATAAAATTTTTTATTTAGTATTTTAGTAGTTACTAGCTGAGCCCGGCAAACGTTGTATTACCCTCAATTACTTCACACAGTGGTCACTTGTTTGGTCAGAAACAAAACAAAAACCTTCCGGGTATTGACCCGAACCTGTGTTAAAAATTTCGGCCCCACAGCTCTTATAGTTCCAAAGATCATGCGTTAGAAACAAACACACACTACGATTTTATATATACAGATATACAGTAAAACCCAAGTTTTAAAAGCTAGGAAAACAAACAATATTGTTAGTGCAAGATATTTAAAATAAAAATATTATGTATTTATTTCTTGTTAAAAATCCTTATGATGATTTTTTTTTAATTATGCAAGCAATTCTTACAATATAATAAACACTTTAAACATTTCATTTCAAATAATGTTCTATTGCATCATTATGTTGATTCGTCTTCTAAACAATAATTGCAATAAGAAAACAAATAGCTGAAGGACTCCCAATGATTGTGACAATATAAAGTCAAGCAATGTTGCAGTAAAATAATGAAAAAAGTAAACTAGAAAATTTACTAGAAGTACGATTAGAAGTGGAAGTAATAAAATGCTTATAAAAAATAATGTTTGTAGTTGCAGCTGCACTAGATCAAAATAATTTCTCTAGTTATTGCAATATTTTATACAACTTATTATTTTTTCACCTTCATAACTTTGCTGATTTCAATTTAGTTATTTTCCTTATTTATTATGAACATATTATACACCTAGACCACGTTTTACAATTAAAAAATAAAAATTTTACAAGAATGCCGACTGTTTCTGAAAAGAGACAGCGAAGATCAATCGCCGATTAACATTACATGGGATTATGGATAAAAATATATTCACAGCAAATGTCGTGATTTTATCTTGTCACGCGTAAGTCACGCGTGATTCACGTGATTCGTGATCAAATATTATAACTAATCACGCGTGAGTGCGTAAGCGTGATTGGAAAAAATTTACTCGTGCGTGATCGTGCGTGACTATTAAAATAAAGCTCACGCACGATCACGCACGAGTAAAAAATTCTCACGCTCTCACGAAATAACATTCCTGCATAGGTACATATGTAACTGTATTCAATCATTTGAAATAAACTATTTTATAATAATAAATGCATATATGTAAGTATAGTAATATATATGGTAGTATGAGCTTATAAACATAATGAATACCCCCAAACAAAATGTTTCGACTTTTTCTGAAGTCAGACTTGTCGTACCGAATTCGTTAAGACATTTTGATAGTTTCTCCGAACAATTTTTAGGGTTCCGTACACCAAACGTGAAAAGGAACCCTATTGTTTTCGCTACGCTGTCCGTCTGTCCGTCACACGGTATTTTCTCAGGAACCGTAAGAGCTACGGACCTGAAATTTGGACAGAGTATGTAGAACCTTGGCCGCTACAACAACAAATACATAATAATTAAAAATTAAAGGGTGTTCCAAAACGAGCAACGAAAAATGTTAAAATCCCATGTAATATACATACAATGGTATGTACATATGTATATTGAAACCTGAATTTTATAAAATTAGTGTATTTTCATACAGACTATAACAATTAACACTAAAATTTAAAAAAATTTAAATTAAAGGGTGGTCCATCAGTTAATGCAATTTTGACTATGTAATTTTGACAATTTGCTATATCTTGGAAACCGTAAGAGGCAAACACTTGAAATTTTCAAAACCGGTAAAACTAAAAAAACCGAAAATTATAAAATCGCCAAACCAAAAAAAATCGCCAAAAATTAAAAAAATCGCCAAAACGAAAAAAATCGCCAAGATTAAAAAAAATTTCTAACAACAAAATAAATCGCCAAATTCGAAAAAATCGCCAAAATGAAAACGCCAAAATGAGAAAAAACGCAAAAAATCGCCAAAACGCGCAAATGTCGCCAAAACTAAAAAAATTTTTATATAAATAAAAATCGCCAAAAATAAAAAAAACGCCAAAATGAAAAAACGACAAAAACCGAAAAAAGTCGCCAAACAAGAAAATAAAGTGTCAAAACTAAAATAAATTCAGTAAAGTGCGACTCTGACTCGCGCACGAAGGGTTCCGTACGAACACTAGATATGTAATTTAATACAAACTTCATCCTATATAATAAATAGTTTTGGCATTTTTTTTGTTTTTGTTTTTGGGGTCTTTTCGGTTTTTTTGCTTGGTGTTTTTTGCGTTTTTTCGGTTTTGGAGATTTTTCTAAGTTTTGGCTCTTTTTTTTAGTTTTGGCGACTTTTTCGGTTTTTTGGCGTTTTTTCATTTTGGCGATTTTTTTTTATTTTTGGCGATTTTTTTCATTTTTGCGATTTTTATTTATGTAAAAAATTTTTTTAGTTTTGGCGATTTTTTGCGTTTTTTTTTCATTTTGGCGTTTTTTTTCATTTTGGCGATTTTTTCGAATTTGGCGATTTATTTTAGTGTTGGAATTTTTTTTTTAATTTTGACGATTTTTTTTTAATTTTTCGCGATTTTTTTTGGTTAGGCGATTTTATAATTTTCGGTTTTTTTAGTCTTACCGTTTTTCAAAATTTCAAGTGTTTGCCTCTTACGGTTTCCAAGATCGAAATTACATAGTCAAAATTGCATTAACTGATGGACCACCCTTTAATTAAAATTTTTTTAAATTTTAGTGTTAATTGTTGTAGTCTGTATAAAAATACACTAATTTTACAAATTTCAAGTTTCAATATACATATGTTCATACAATTGTATGTATATTACATGGGATTTTAACATTTTTCGTTGCTCGTTATGGAACACCCTTTAATTTTTAATTCTCATGTATTTGTTGTTGTAGCGGCCAAGGTTCTACATACTCTGTCCAAATTTCAGGTCCGTAGCTCTTACGGTTCCTGAGAAAATACCGTGTGACGGACAGACGGACAGCGTAGCGAAAACAATAGGGTTCCTTTTCACCTTTGGTGTACGGAACCCTAAAAAGGATTGTAACAAATATTAACAAACGTGAGTATGTGCAAATTATTTCGACAATAGCAGCAACATAACGGTGAAGCGGTACTCTGCTATAAAAGCAAAAAGAAATCGTACCTGCATGCCGTTAGGAATTCGTACCGACTTATCGTAACGAATTCGTACCGACTTATCGTAACGAATTCGTACCGACATATCGTTACGAAGTCGTGTCAACCATTTCATACAAAAATTGTTACGATTTCGGTAATATTTCGGTGCCGAAATCGGAAGATTTTGTCGACCAATCGTTACGTATTCGGAGCATTTTGTTTTGTATACATATACCTTTGTAAGTATGTATGTATGTTTCTTAGATACCCTGTAGGAAGTATCAATTGAGAAACACTACTGATTCAACAGTGCCTTTGTCAACAATACTACTGACGAATTGTACCGCAGAAAATGTTTTTTGCTTTAGGGGCCGTCTATATATTACGTAACGCTGTAAGGGGGGAGGGGTGGGGTTCGAGTTTTGTTATGATTGGTTATGGTGGGGCTTCCCCCACCCACGCTTAGAAAATGTTACGTAACAGAAAATATTTTAGTAATTTGTATGTTTTCTCATTTAATATGCTTTTCTCATTTATTTGATTATCATTTATTTAATTGATCATACGCATTACCTTCACATTTATATTATGTACCCTCTAGTCAGCCTAGAACCATATGTCTCTATGTCAATACTCTTTCTCCAGCGACAATTGCACTAGTTAAAATGTCGAGAACTTTCCTTTTTTGCGCGAGTAGAAGTACGTTAGAGACAACTGTTCTAGTGTATATCTGGTAATATTGTCAATGAACGCGTCAATAGTTTGTTTTTCTTTTTTATTTATAATATTAAATAAATATATTTAGACGAGGGTCACTAAAATATACTAGTGAATCTTTGGTTCAAATATCTCCATATGGTCGTAAAAGACCTACCTTATCAATAGCGCTAAAGTCTACTGGTAGATTTTCAATGACAACCCTATGTTATGTGTCAATATGCGATTACATTGGCTGGGGTACATCTAGTCAGTAGCACTATTGACAATGTCACTAGAAAATCACTATAACTTTACTATTCGCACTTTCTGCAGGGTATGTATACATACATACATACATGTGCGGAATGTCAATTTATGATATACGAGAATTCGCATTCGAATATTTAAAATGATATCCGCGAATACGAATATTTAAAACGATATGAAATTAACTTTGCTTTATTTTAATTTACATTATAAATTTTACGAAAACACGAGCATACATATATACATCGACATGTACCTATTTTTCAACCCAAAGAACATGAAAATTATATTATACATATTAAAGGGCTGCGTAAATGGCTCTAAAAGCTTTGTATTCTATTTCACACTACTGCCAAGCAGGGTTGTCAGATTTTTTCCAACCTATTTCGCCAAATTGATTTTAAAAATCGCCAAAAGTCGCCAAAAATCAGTTTTATGTAGTTTTTCTTAGTAAATATTTGATAATAAATTTGTTTTTATATAACACTTTTTTAATATAAATTTATATAAAATGATCATATCAAAATTTATCAGAAAATCTCCAAAATTGGAAATAAAATCGCCAAAATTATTTTTTGTAAATTTTTGTCATCCAAATTCCAAAGTGTAAGAAAAATCATTAAAATCAAATTGTTTTAACTTCTTGCAGACGAGTTTTGGTAGGATTTACTTTTGAAACTACTCCTTCAACAAACAAATTTTCTTGAATTATACAAATTTTGGTGTTAAGCTTTGTTAAAAAATAGCCATAATAATCGCCAACAAGTTTATTTATCGCCAGGAAAATCGCCAACAAATTTATTTATCGCCAGAAAAATCGCCATGTCGCCAAACCAAAAATTTGGACGCCAAACAATTTGAAAAATCGCCACGTTTGGCGAGAAATCGCCATATCTGACAGCCCTGCTGCCAAGCAGTCTGTTTTAGTGCAAACATAAATAACAAAACAAAACTAACAAAACATGACTCTCACTAAAATCAATCACGCATCATTCGAATAGTTTTTCTCTGCAGTTTTGTTAGTGCTTGTGTTCTCAAAACAAGTAGAACATCAAAACGAAAAGCGAGAATGAAACAAAACAACACTAAATCATAGCAGAAACAACGAGTGCACTAGAACACGGGCACAAACATGCAAACTGTGTATGTTTATGTACATATGTATATATGTATACATATATTGAAAATAAAAATTAACAAAATTTTTATATATAAATGTACATAAGTATGTATGATATTATTTCATAGTAAATAAAACCTCTTTTCAGCTTTCATATTCCTAACGAAGCGCAATGTTTCTTTTATATGGCAAATTGTCTTTGCTATCAGAACATTCAAGCATGTTTTGAATGTTCTGTGTGAATTTTGATGTGCTATTTCATTTTTGTTTTGAAAGGCTTGGTTTTACTTCAACATTGTTCTATTGCAGTTTTGTTCTGTACTGCAGTATTCTTATCGTAAAGCAAAACACATCTCTTTTGAAAGTTTTGTTTTAAAATAATGACGCAATATACACACACATTTTGAAATTAATGAGAGTGCTTGTAAGCCTTTTTTTAAGGCTTGTGCCACGTTCTAATACATATACTTTTTTGTGAGCGTGCGTGATCGTGATAAGTTGTAAACCACTCGTGCGTGATTAAAAATATTTTATTCGTGAGGGTGCGTGATTGTGAAAATTTTCAAAATCATTCGTGTGTGAAAGTGCGTGAGTAAAATATTTTTCTGCGTGAGCGTGCGTGGCGTGAGTCAGAAAACACTCACGTGCACATCTCTAATATTTTCCCCTTATCCCTAATCTTACAATTGTGAATAATTCCCACAAAAAATACCCTTATCTATATTGAACACCATATATCAGGGTAATTTCTTCTCTTTACTCTTGATTTTGTTTATTTTATTTCTGCATGTAATTTCAATATTATTGTGCTTGCAATAAAACATTAAAGTTTATAATATGATAAAATTCCCCGCAATATCTTTTTATACAGACTGATTTGGTATACGTATATGTATTAAGTTTCATGGTGGTGGTGAAAAAATAATCTTTATGCGGCTGCAAGGAATTATTTACTGCTTACAGAATATTTAAAAAGAAAGTGTTACGGTTAAAAACATTTTATTTAAAAATAAAAATTTTTATATATTTTTTTTTTTCATTAAACATAAATTTTTTTAATTTTTTTAATAATTTTTAAGCTTTACAAATCTTTTCCAGTATTTTATAAATAATGAAAATTTAATGGGAACAAAAATTTCACTTCTTACTCATTATGAATATGATTAATTTAATATCGTAAATTTATTTTCCTTGAAATATTTCCTTATCGTTGCTATTCAAATCATCAACTTAAATTCTCTTTATCATGTTTATGGAAATTTTCTTTTTTTTACTTTATTTTTCAATACGGTCTTAACAAATACATCATGAATACTTTCATTCCAATTAAGTATTATAAATATTTGTTATGTGAACGATATCAGTAAGTAGTCTTCATCTTCTTATTTTTAAACATAATTTCCCCCACCCTAAATTTTCAAAAGAACAATCATTCCCTTAAGCAAAATATTTTGAAAATTGGTCCACAAATTACAAACACCCGTATTGCGTATGTCGAGTCGAATATTCGACTACGAAAATTTTGTATTTGATTAAGCAAGGCTTGTACAAGTTTTCTTTATTCTATGACAAAATTCTCGTAGACGAATGTTCAACGTGACGCACGCAATACAGGTGAAATATTGAAAACACGGCGGGTACTTTGCTTTCCCCTCCCCCCTTCCTCTTACAATTTCCAAAAAAAAATAGCTTTTCCATATGCAAAGTTAATTTTGAAAATTGATAGTTAAATTTTGGGGCGGGAGTTGGGCAAACACCCCTCCCCCACCACTTTTAGAAAAAAAAAGAAACTTTTTCATATGCAAAATAAAATTTTGAAAATTGCTGCACAAATGACAAAGTTATTTGGTAAGCAATTTTTCTTTAGCGGGCACTTTGCTTCCCAATCACCAATAATTTCCGAAAAAAAATTAAAAATAAAGAAAAAATAATGGACCTTTTCCTATTCAAAAAGAATTTAGAAAATTGGTCCAAGAACGACAAAGTAATTTAATAACCCATTTTTCGGGGCGGGCACAATTTTTCCCTCTCCCCATTTAAAAAAAAAAAGATTATTTAGAGTCAAAACTACATTTTCAAAATTTATTTAATGTAAGGAAATCTTCACTGTATGGAAATTTATTATGAGTAGATCAAAATACGAGTACAATGAGATTGCAACAAGAGAGCTGTGTTTTTTAAATCAATTCATTATAGAGAGGCCCTCATTCTATAGAAATTCACTATAGAGAAGTTCGACTGTAGATCGAAAAATTAGTGTCATTTTGTAATACCATGTAATAAAATGATTTAATTGTTTTAAGTATTATTTTATATCTTCTCCAAAATTAGAGAATTGTTTTAAAAATTTAGCAAGTCAAAAATATAGTTATTTTTTTAAACTTAAAGAAATCTATAAAAAAAAGCAGATAGAAACTTATTTATTTTTATTTTCTCAAAAAAAAACAAATATATATAAGATCAATCTAAATTTGTAAGAATTACAAGCTGGCTAGCTTCAACACCTTGTAGGCTCAAACCGAATCGTCCGTTTCGTTTTTTTTTCACAAAGATACAACGTTTTCATATTATTTATATTTTAATACAAATATTTATTTGAAATAATTTTTTTAAATTTACTAATTAGTTTGTGTGGTGCAGTAAATGCGTTGTTGCCAGATTTGTCGATTTATCGCCATAGTTTTAGCATATTTCTTTTCGTTTTTGGGTTTTTTTCGGTTTTGCAATTTCTCCTGTTTTGACGATTTATTTAGTGTTAGAATTTTTTTTTAATTTTATGCCTTTTTTGTTGTGGCGATTTTTTTTTTTTTTTGGTTTGTGGCGATTTTTTTGTTTTTGTATGGCAATTTTATAATTTTTGGATTTTTTAGTTTTAGCGCTTTTGAACATTTCAAGAGTTTCCAAGATACAGCAAATTCTCCAAATTACATAGACAAAATTACATTAACTGATAGAACACCCTTTAATTTTAATTTTAGTGTTTTTAGTTTGTATAAAAATGCACTAGCTTTACAAATTTCAAGTGTCTATATATAAATGTATGTATATTACATGAGATTTCAACATTTTTCGTTGCTCGTTTTGGAACACCCTTTAATTTTTAACTCTGACGCAAAAGTTCTACTCTGTCCAAATTTGAGGTCCGTAGCTCTTATGGTTCTCGAGAAAATAGCCTGTGACGAAATAATAGGGTTCCTTTTCACCTTAGGTGTACGGAACCCTAAAAATACAACAGCAACAACTTGCAGCGGTCTGTCTGATTTTTTTATACCAACACTAAAGATTCAGATTGGCATGATTTTTTTTAGCAATGTGTGTATTTATTCCCTTAACACGTAAATTGAGTGATAGGTGTATCATTTATTTGCATTATTTTTCTCATTTTGTTTGATTTTCCTGCTGTGCTAAACAACACAAGCTTGCATGTTTTCTTATTTGTTTTTAAATATTGTAGTCTATACTTTTATATTATTAAACAAACGCTACTCGAAATCGCTAACTCTGAGTTATGTTTAAAAGAAAATGAAATTAATTTTTAAAATTATTTTTCGTTTCCTTTCAGTACTCATTCATTCAATTCATTGTTAACTATCGTGATTGGTATGTGCTAGTACTTTGTTGATTTTCCATTTATTTCAATTGTTATATATATAAAACTGTAAGCATAATAGTTTAAGTTTAAGCATGGAGTACAAAATTTTTCATTTAACAAGCAACAACAATCAGCGTTGTCAACTTTGAAATTTCAAAACGCACCAAAATGGAGAAAAAAACGCGCCATTTACAAAAAAACGCACCAAGCTTAGAATTTCTTTTTTAAAATGTTTATTTAATTAATTTTACATAAAAAGTATAATATTATTTTTTTTTTGTGTTAAAAATTTAACACTTAAACAGGCTTTTACAGTTTAGGGTTAAAAAAATAAAACCTATAAAAACTTAACAAATTTGATTATATTCATTTTTATTATAAATAAATTCTGTAAAAAACTTTTTAAAGAGATTAACGATTAATATTAAGGATTCAAAACTAATGAAAGTACTAACCTTTTTTATTCAAATATTAAAAAAATAAAATTATCAGAAGTTTAATACATTTACTCATATTAATAACAAAAATTAAAAATTTTAAAAACCCCCGACTTTTTTCAGAAAAGATGTTATATCTTCTAAGCGGCTAGACCGATTTTCTTCCAGCATAGCTAAGAACCCTTTCGATCAAGTCATCTTTCAAACAGAAGAAACTAAATGCAACTCAGTCCAGCCGTTTGGCCTGTACGTGGACACGGACAGACACACAGATACACAGATACACAGATACACAGACACACACTACAAACAAAAATTAAAAATTTTAAAAACCCCCGACTTTTTTCAGAAAACGATTTTCTTCAAGCATAGCTAAGAACCCTTTCGATCAAGTCATCTTTCAAACAGAAGAAACTAAATGCAAATCAGTCCAGCCGTTTGGCCTGTACGTGGACACGGACAGACACACAGATACACAGATACACAGACACACACTACAAACTTATAATAACACTCCTTTTTTAGTCGGGGGCTAAAAATACAAAACTAAAAATAAACAGCCTTTTACAATATACCCAATAAGCACTCAAAAAATTAAGATTCAAGCACTTGAAATTGAACTGGAAACAAAGCTAAGTTCAAGCATTTTTTTAAGTAATTTTCAAGTTTGAAAATATTTTGAAAAAAAACATCAAACAACATACATATGTATATGTTCAAGCCTTGTCAAATACATAATTTATTTATTAATAAAATTCAAATTGTGAAAAATATCAAACATAAATAAAAAAGTGAATTTTAAACAACAAAAGGTGATTAACATCGTGAAAAGAACAGTGAAGGTAGATATGCAGAAAATTATTATTTAAAAACCAGTGAATTGCATTTTCCTTTCTATTTTAAAAGATTTGTTTTTGAAGCTTGAAATATACTTAAATTCAACTTTAATACAAGGCTGAATTGCAGTATAATTCAAGGTTTGAATTCAACTGTACTACAAGTGAATTGATCGAATTGAATTCAAGTTCCCTTTTCACTGGAGAATGCTATTGAATTAAAGTGTGAATCAAGTATAATTCAACCCTTGACAATTGATTGTGTGGCTTGAATAAAACTTGTTTTACAGTTGATTTCAACCAAAATTGCTTATTGGGAATCTACTAAATATCTCGACCAAAGAAATGTATGACTTATACAACTTTCATTATTAAGCGCACATACATATGTTTGCAAGATGATAAATTTTTGTACATTAATTTTATAAATTATGTTTAAAACTTTTTAAAAAGAGATCAAAAATCAATCATTTCAAATTAATAAAGCTAATATTTTCATCATTATTGTTATCATCGGGACATTAGACAGATTTCATTTCAAATTGTGATGTTTTATAAACATCATTGTTATTAATATGGTAGTTAACACTATCAGGAAGTTGGTAAGTTTCACAACAAGAATTTTCCGGTTTTAACCAATTGTTGTGTTAAATTTGCGTTGGTGCCACCAAAAATTAAAGAACGCACCGAAATCTTTAACAAAGCGCACCACGCACCAACTAAGGATTTTTTCGCACAAAAAATTTCAAAAAGCACCCAAAATTGTGCGAAACGCACCAAGTTGACAACGCTGACAACAATAATATAAATGTACAGAGACAGAGCACAGCAACAAATTGAAGAGAGAGAAAAATAACATTTGGTGAAGCAGGTCGTATGATTAATGTGGCAAGTCTATGTTTTCTAAATATTTAATATTAATCATACGCTTGGGTTAAATAAAATTTTGTTAATAATGGCGTCAATGGCAAATTGTTTTTTTTTCCAAGAAACTTTTAAAAAGGTAATAAATACAAAGCAACAACAAGCATTATTAAAAATTGTTTGTTATTTTATATTCTTTTTGAATATGTTCACTCATTCATTCCCTTTTTTGTAGAAATTTACATAATACATATAACAATAAAATTAAAACAAACTGAAAAGGACAAAAAAATCTGTAAATATTTTTATGAATTTTGGCCAGGCTAAAAGACGCCTGGGAGAATTTTTAAATAATGCCTTAACTTTAAAGGGAAAGGAAAAGTTAAATTTCGTGTAGCACGATATTTTTTTAAAGAATAAACGCTGGGTGTACCGATAAGAAGTTTAATTTTCAACAGCTGCCATGAGGCATGACTCAAGCTGTAACTACTTGATAGATGATAAGTAAAACTAAGCGTATAATACATAAATATGGAATGGGAAAAGCTTCAACAATACACAGTGGCGTAAAATTAAAAAAAAAAGTAAGAAGTCAAAAATAAATAAATAAATATTTGAAAGTTTCGATGAAACCACCTGTTTTACATAGAAGAAGTTTTAAAGTTTTTAGACATTACACTAAGAGGAGACAAGATTGCTCCCAAGAGCGTCAAAGTTGGAAGCTGAGGTTTTCGAACTCTTTCCGAACTTGTAACTTGAACTTTTAATCAGCGTTGAAAGACAAAGATAAAACATGCTTATAGTTTTTATTATCTTGTTGATCTTGGGCCATGAGTTTTTTTGCTCGTTCGAACAAAACTTCTTTATTATCTTATTTTATTAGGGTTCCTTACACCAAAGATGAAAATAAAGCCTATTGTTTTCGCTATGCTATCCGTCTGTACGCCTGTCCGCCACAGGCTGTTTTCTCGAGAATAGTACGAGCTACAGGCCACAAATGTGTGCGAGTCACAGTCGCACTTTACTAAATCAATTTTTATGTTTTTAAAAGCTGACTTTGCTCTAGGCAGCACTGCAATTTTTAACTTTCCAATTATAATATATATCTCGATCATCAGGGAACCTTTACCCAAAGCTTCTTAGAACAACTAGAGTTATTATATTATAAACTTTCATTTAAGCAAATGAGAAGCTCAATAACAAATAACAAAGTTGAAACAAGAACTCAATAATCAACATGTTTTTTATTTTCTTACTTTACTATTGCTACATTGGCTGATTTGTTTCAGCTTCAAATTGTAGTCGTAAGAGTATGTAAAAGAAAATAAATGTAAATAAAAACAACAGCTATTTAAGAATAGAGTGTTGCCACACAAGTATTTTTTTGACCGGGTGCAGTCAAGTTAATAATTAGTGTTTTTTATGGGAATTGTTACAATTTAAGTTTAAAATTTTTAAACGCACTAATAATTGCAAATTAATATTTTACTTCATAAGTAAAATATTAATTTGGGATTATTAGTGCGTTTAAAAATTTTAAACTTAAATTGTAACAATTCCCATAAAAACACTAATTATAATATATGTCTTTTGAGAATAGTCGAACATATTCTTTTAAAATATTCTTATTCTAATAAATAACAATTTCCAGGTTATTTAATGTTTCTTTCTTTCTCTAAACAAATGAAAGTTCATTTCACTACATTTGCGATTTAAATTTGTTGCCTTCAATTGAGTAACCTGCAATTAAATTTCTTATAACATCATTTTCTCAAGAAATCCCTCAAACTTTTTTTTTATTTACAGCAAAAATTTTATTTTTTAGTTGCTCTATTCAACCCAACAACTAATTAAAACTTAATAAATATAAGCAAAAAAAAAAGTAATAAGCACATGGAACAAAATATTTTGAGGCAGAGTATTAAGATTTTTTTTTTAATTTTCGATTTAAATGATGACAAAGTTTTCACACAAAATTCACATTTAACTTTAAAGTTTGGTTGGAATAACCAATTTTGATAAAACTTTTAAATTGTACATAAAACTTTATTTTTAAAAACTTTCTGCTGACTTTTTTAGAAAGAATATTAGTTTTGGGCCACCAACTTTAATTCAAATTCGAATTTCTTTTTAAAATTTAAAAAAGTAACTCCCGTTACAAAATATAACGATTTTAAAAAAAATTTGGAACAACTCTGCAAATGTTTGACATTTGGGACAAATTATTTTTATAGAAAAACTAAAACCTAGAAAATCTTTAAATAAAATTTGGATTTTAAGAAGAATTTTCAAACTTTTTAAGAATTTTAGTTTTGGGACAGCAAATTTTAATTCAAATTTGAATTTCAATTTTATATTTAACTTTAAGAAATCACGGGACAGCTGTGAAAGCTTTAATATTTAAGGACAAATACAAATACAAATACAGTTAATCGCAAATATTTTAACTTTGAAAAATTAAGTTTTTTATCAAACTTTATTTTAAAAAAAATTCTTAGAAAGAATATTAGTTTTGGGACACCAAATTTAATTCAAATTCGAATTTAGCTTTAAAATTTTAAAAAGTAAATCCCGGCACAAGAAATAAAGATATTAAAGAAAATTTAGTTTGGGACAACTCTAAGCATTTGTGAAATTTCGGACAAATTATTTTTATAGAAAAAAACTGAAAACTTTAAAAATCCTTAAATAAAATTTCAATGATGCATAAAATTGAGACATTTTTAGATTTAATTGAGCTGTAGTGAATTTTAATCAGAAATAATTTCTTATTCAGGCTTAAGTTCAGTAATTTCAATTCTCAACTTAAGCCCGAATAAGAAGTTGTATAAAATTTTTATTTTAAATCCATTTGAAGTCTTCTTTTAATCATTTTAGTTTTGGGACAATAACTTTTAATTAATACTCAAGTTTGACTTTTTATATTTAAATTCAAAATACCACGAAATAGCACTGCAAAAATATTACTTTTACGGCCAAATATATTATTTAGCAGAAAAAATTCAAACTTAGAAAAATTTTAAAATTTTTATAAGATTTAATTTAATGTTAGAAAGTTAGTTTTTTGGGACACCAACTTTAAACCAAATTAGAATTTAATTATAAAATATAAACGGCAGGTTATGGCCCAAAAAATCACAAAATTTTCAAAAACTTAGTTGGGACTGAAAATTTTTGACATTTGGGACAAATTTTTTTATAGAAAAAAACTCAAACCTATAAAAGCTTTAAGTAAACTTTCAATATTGCATAAAATTTTAATTTGAAAAACCATCTAAAGACTTATTTAAGAATTTTAGTTTTGGGATATCAACTTTACATAAATATTCAAGTTTGGATTTTATATTTAAATTAAAGAAATCCCGGTATTGTTTTGCAAACTTTTAAATTTGAGTCAAACTTTAACTTTCGTTTTTTTATAAAATTTTATTTTTGGAAAATTTAGAATTTAGTTCAAATTAGAATTTCAAAAGGCAAACTATTGCCTAAAAAATCATAAATTTCTCGAAAATTTATTTTGGGAAAACTCTGTAAAAATTTTTTACATTTCAGGCAAATTAGTTTTACGGCAAAAAATCATTTTTAAAATAATACTAAAGAAGCTTTGAAGTGTTGTCCTTAGAAACTTTCTACGGACTTTTTAAGAAGAATCTGAGTTTTGGGACATCAACTTTTAAGTCAAATTCAAATTTGGCTTTAATATTTCAGCCAAAGAAATGAAAATATGGTTCCAATATTCTCGAAAATTTTGTTTGGGACAACTACGCAAAATTTTTACATATGGGACAGGCATTAAAAACATTTTTTTTAATATCAACGAACTTATCAAATGTATGGAATTTGCTTTTCTATAGATATTTTTTGTCCCAAATTTCATATTATATTTAGTCCCAAATAACACTGTGCAAGTCTTATTTCTAAGCTGATTAGTTTCAGGGAGAGAGAGACGAGGGGAACAGCAACGTTTCTTTTCCCCTCGTCTTTCTCTCCTAATAAACTAATCAGCTTAGCAATAAGACTTGCATAGTGTAAATAGGGACTTAAGATTAAAGACAACGATTTGTATACAATAGAATACAAGAAATTAACAGGAAAATTCTAAAGAATATAAAGTAGTCCAACATTTGCGACAAAAAAAAATTGGGACAATTATTTGCAAAAATTGAAAATCTAAACAGCTTGATCAAAGAATTTTTACATAAAGTATTTAGAATTTTTCGTAAAAATTGCAAAATTTGGGACAATTGTTTGCAAAAGGTCATAAATAATTGTTGCCAAATTTGAGCACTAAATATTTTTAGGGATTTGTAAACTTTGCAAAGTAATATACGCAAACAATTTTTTAAGCTATTGAAATAAAAACTTTTCTATAGAAATTTAAGATTTTGGGACATAATAAACTAATTATCTAAAAAAGTTTTGTGAATTTTGCTCGAAGAGTTTTAAGAAGAAATGTTGATCGTATGCAACAAAATAGTTGCTTGTATTGTTAGCTCAATTTTACCATCTCTATATTTACAGCAGTCTTACCATTGTCGTTTTGTTCTTTTACTAATTATACACATGTTAGTTAATTTGCTTATTTCTTGCTCTACTTAAGACAAACTTTTTTGGTTTGTTACTATTAAGTATCTTTTTATTTAATTTTTGCCATTTTTGCAATTTTATTTTATATAGATAATTTTTTTACAGTGTTCGATAGCGAAAGCAAGTGATGGAATCGTAATCAATTTTGAAAAAAAAAACTTTTTTTAGTCGCGGTTTTGATTGCTGCCGGAGACTCTGGGTGCTTATGCAGACAAACCCAAGTAGCTTATCTCTTATTTTTTTTTAAATATATAAGGCCGTATTCAGAAAAAATAATTTAGGTTTCCTAAAGTTTTACGAAACAAATTTTGTAAGGAAATTTGTTTGGTAAACATTGAGTAAACATAAATTATTTTTTTCTGAATAAGGCCTTATATATTTAAAAAAAAATAAGAGATAAGCTACTTGGGTTTGTCTGCATAAGCACCCAGAGTCTCCGGCAGCAATCAAAACCGCGACTAAAAAAAGTTTTTTTTTTCAAAATTGATTACGATTCCATCACTTGCTTTCGCTATCGAACACTGTAAAAAAATTATCTATATAAAATAAAATTGCAAAAATGGCAAAAATTAAATAAAAAGATACTTAATAGTAACAAACCAAAAAAGTTTGTCTTAAGTAGAGCAAGAAATAAGCAAATTAACTAACATGTGTATAATTAGTAAAAGAACAAAACGACAATGGTAAGACTGCTGTAAATATAGAGATGGTAAAATTGAGCTAACAATACAAAAAAGCTTTCAGCAAATTGAAATACGATGAATCAAACAATTCACACATTCCATTTGCAATAATGCTGAGTACATAAAGCAGAAATCTACATCAACTGACACCACACACAGTGGACCAAACACAAAAGAACGCTGATGATGAAGGTTTAGTTAGTAGCCTTCGAAAACGGCTGGCTGTTGCGTTCAACTATGTGTTGTCAGAATATTTACAACTAACTTTGGTGTTATTTGTTCATTAATAATTATCACATGTAATTTGGCTTAAAAAGCGATACGAACTTTAGCCTGTTAAAATCATAAATGTAGTAAAATTGAGTTGATTCTTCAAGTTTAAAATATTAAAATTAGATTACAATTACATTTTGCATAATTTCATAGATTACAGCAATCTAAATATTGTCAAATATCAAAGCTGTAAATTTCCCAAGCTTCCCATCTATTAAATAAGAAACGCAAAACCAAATTCTTGAGATTGGCATATTTTCATGTTTATGTAGACGCTTACATTAGATTAAATGAAGATGGATTAGTGATTCACTGACGTGACACTCTTAAATATTTATACGCAAACAATTTAGTGAAATGCCTTTAACCATTAATTATATTCGTTTTATTACTTGTGTCTTAAGCAAGAAAAAAATTAACAACTTTTAAATTAAATACATACTTGAGTTATTTCTATTCATTGCGTTTTCTTATTACAAGCATTATACAATATTTTTAATAAGAAATTTGTTGAAATTTTATTTGAATAAAATTTCTTGAAATTTTATTTGAATAAAATGAAAAGTTAATTGCATTAATTAATATTATTGTAATTTTTCAATAATAAAAAAGAAGCATTTCTTTATTTGATATTAATTATTGCAGTGCCGCTAGATGACTTAACGCTAGGAAAACTATTTAATACAAAGCCACATTTAATTTAGACAAATTACCATGGAATAACGTTTCGTGCACTAATTTCAAAACGAAATGTATGACAAATTTCGCACATAATAAATCAATGCAATTCGCTTTTATTTACTTGTTTTGATTGCAAGATTTATTTTTAATTACAGGTAAATTGTATACAAGCACGCTTACATGTACACCCATATACACCTACACACACACACCCAAGCTTATTAATTTGTGTAGAGCAACATTGTTTATAAACATTTTTTTAATGCTCTCTGCGAGCACACAAAAAATTAAATTGCTTTGCTTTGCTCATTTTATAATAATAACTGTAATAACAAACTGCAGATTTTTCTGCAAACAAACTGTTGGACGTCGTTTTCAGCAGACTCTGCAAGTTCAGGTGTATCTTTTTTTTAAACAACTTGAAAAAAGGAGGAAGTTATCAATTCCTCTGTATTTTTGTATATGTACTACTCTATAGCTCCGTAATTTTTTTTACCATATTAAAAAATAATTTTTTTTTCTAAAAGAGCATAACCTCTCCATTCCATTCCTACTACAAAAAAAGTGGGCGGGATTGCGCCTATTAAATTTTTTCCTTTGATTTTATGTACTTGTACTTATCCGGTTTCTACGAAACCTCGTACAATCTCAAGCTCAAAAAATGGGCGGAGCCACGCCCAAAAAAACTAATATTACATTTTACATTATTTCACTTAACCAATTCATACGAAACATGAAACCCGCCCTGAGCTCTGAAAGTGACCCATCAGATTACCACGAAACTTGGCAATTACTTAGGGCTCTTGGCATGACATAATCTTGTGAAACTAAAATTTTATATTCCCTTATCGTAAACATTTTTTTGCCTCAAAATATTTCCTCTTTTCGCAAATTGCAATCGTGAATAATTTTTCCCTAGAAATGTTCTTTTTTTATTCCCATTTTATAGGGAATCTGTAAAAAAAAAAGAGTAAAATCCCATTTCAGAAAAATACAATTTCAGTATTTTCTGAATTTTTAAATTTTCCAAGCAACTTTTCCAATGTTTCTTTCCATAAAAACCTTTTTCAAGTTGTGCGCTTAGCAACAGACAACATTTCATTTTTATTTATATATAAGATTTATTATTTATTATTTATTAACTATTACTTATTATTTATTATTTACTATTTATTATTTATTATTTATTATTTATTATTTATTATTTATTATTTATTATTTATTATTTATTATTTATTAATTATTAATTATTACTTATTATTTATTATTTATTATTTATTATTTACTATTTACTATTTATTATTTATTATTTATTATTTATTATTTATTATTTATTATTTATTATTTATTATTTATTATTTATTATTTATTATTTATTATTTATTATTTATTATTTATTATTTATTATTTATTATTTATTATTTATTATTTATTATTTATTATTTATTATTTATTATTTATTATTTATTATTTATTATTTATTATTTATTATTTATTATTTATTATTTATTATTTATTATTTATTATTTATTAATTATTACTTATTATTTATTATTTATTATTTACTATTTATTATTTATTATTTACTATTTATTATTTATTAATTATTACTTATTATTTATTATTTACTATTTATTATTTATTATTTATTATTTATTATTTATTATTTATTACTTATTATTTATTATTTATTATTTACTATTTATTATTTATTATTTATTATTTATTAACTATTACTTATTATTTATTATTTATTATTTATTATTTATTATTTATTATTTATTATTTATTATTTATTATTTATTATTTATTATTTATTATTTATTATTTATTATATATTATTTATTATTTATTATTTATTATTTATTATTTATTATTTATTATTTATAATTTATTAATTATTATTTATTATTTATTATTTATTATTTATTATTTATTATTTATTATTTATTATTTATTATTTATTATTTATTATTTATTATTTATTATTTATTATTTATTATTTATTATTTATTAATTATTATTTATTATTTATTAATTATTGTTTATTATTTATTATTTATTATTTATTATTTATTATTTATTATTTATTATTTATTATTTATTATTTATTATTTATTATTTATTATTTATTATTTATTATTTATTATTTATTATTTATTATTTATTATTTATTATTTATTATTTATTATTTATTATTTATTATTTATTATTTATTATTTATTATTTATTATTTATTATTTATTATTTATTATTTATTATTTATTATTTATTATTTATTATTTATTATTTATTATTTATTATTTATTATTTATTATTTATTATTTATTATTTATTATTTATTATTTATTATTTATTATTTATTATTTATTATTTATTATTTATTATTTATTATTTATTATTTATTATTTATTATTTATTATTTATTATTTATTATTTATTATTTATTATTTATTATTTATTATTTATTATTTATTATTTATTATTTATTATTTATTATTTATTATTTATTATTTATTATTTATTATTTATTATTTATTATTTATTATTTATTATTTATTATTTATTATTTATTATTTATTATTTATTATTTATTATTTATTATTTATTATTTATTATTTATTATTTATTATTTATTATTTATTATTTATTATTTATTATTTATTATTTATTATTTATTATTTATTATTTATTATTTATTATTTATTATTTATTATTTATTATTTATTATTTATTATTTATTATTTATTATTTATTATTTATTATTTATTATTTATTATTTATTATTTATTATTTATTATTTATTATTTATTATTTATTATTTATTATTTATTATTTATTATTTATTATTTATTATTTATTATTTATTATTTATTATTTATTATTTATTATTTATTATTTATTATTTATTATTTATTATTTATTATTTATTATTTATTATTTATTATTTATTATTTATTATTTATTATTTATTATTTATTATTTATTATTTATTATTTATTATTTATTATTTATTATTTATTATTTATTATTTATTATTTATTATTTATTATTTATTATTTATTATTTATTATTTATTATTTATTATTTATTATTTATTATTTATTATTTATTATTTATTATTTATTATTTATTATTTATTATTTATTATTTATTATTTATTATTTATTATTTATTATTTATTATTTATTATTTATTATTTATTATTTATTATTTATTATTTATTATTTATTATTTATTATTTATTATTTATTATTTATTATTTATTATTTATTATTTATTATTTATTATTTATTATTTATTATTTATTATTTATTATTTATTATTTATTATTTATTATTTATTATTTATTATTTATTATTTATTATTTATTATTTATTATTTATTATTTATTATTTATTATTTATTATTTATTATTTATTATTTGTTATTTATTATTTATTATTTATTATTTATTATTTATTATTTATTATTTATTATTTATTATTTATTATTTATTATTTATTATTTATTATTTATTATTTATTATTTATTATTTATTATTTATTATTTATTATTTATTATTTATTATTTATTATTTATTATTTAGTATTTATTATTTATTATTTATTATTTATTATTTATTATTTATTATTTATTATTTATTATTTATTATTTATTATTTATTTTTTATTATTTATTATTTATTATTTATTATTTATTATTTATTATTTATTATTTATTATTTATTATTTATTATTTATTATTTATTATTTATTATTTATTATTTATTATTTATTATTTATTATTTATTATTTATTATTTATTATTTATTATTTATTATTTATTATTTATTATTTATTATTTATTATTTATTATTTATTATTTATTATTTATTATTTATTATTTATTATTTATTATTTATTATTTATTATTTATTATTTATTATTTATTATTTATTATTTATTATTTATTATTTATTATTTATTATTTATTATTTATTATTTATTATTTATTATTTATTATTTATTATTTATTATACCGATGAAAATTCCAAAAACTAACAAAGCGCCAAAACTAAAAAAAAACACTAAAACCCGAAGTAAAATGTACCGTGCACTTAATTTTTTTTTTAATGTCTAGATTAGGCAAGACATTCGATTACCTTTAGTATTACATATGTACATATATACATAAGTTCCTCGAACAATTTATTGATTTTATATACATTTTCTAAATGCGTTGAACGTTCGTAATGTGGAAACTACACTTTAATCTTATCTTAATATTTACGTAAAATAAATTGAACTTTATAAACTCCTTAAACAATCAGCAAAATTATAATATTATCTTAAAAAAAAAAGGTTCATAAAATTTTTATGTTCAAAAAATTGCTACGTTACTCTATATGTATGTGCATATCACACAAAATCTGTTATATTCTAAAAATTTTATATAGATATGTATGTATGTGTGTCTGCACAATGAAATATTTTACTACAGCTCTAATACATACTTTTAAATTTTGCAAAAAAAAATTAACTTTTAAACATACATACATGCATACATACATATGTATAAAATAATGTATGTTTAGATGTATTTATCTTTATTTGCGAACTCCCAAAGACCCCAACCAACACAAACAACAAGCCTCTAAAGAGCGCTAAGAATATAAATTTTTTTTTGGCAGCTAAAATATTCATCATTTCCAACAAACATCTCACACAATCGCCCTTTCAAATCATACCCAAGATACTTACTACATATATTATATGTATGTATAGTACATACAGTGAATCACGAATATTCGTATTCGTATTCGAATTGCCGAGTATTCGGCCATTTTTAATACGAATACGAAGCATTCGTATTCGTCAAATTCAGGCTAATACGAATATATTTCCAAAAAAATTAAATAAATAAATGCATAAATCCTAAAAAAGAATTTAAGTTAATGGATAAAAATACTATTTTTTACGAATCCCTTAAATTTTTTATAGAAATTTGTGCTTTGTATCATTTTCAAATATTATTTATTGACGATCATTAAAATTTTGGGTAGTTTTTATTAACTTTAAAGTACGCCAACAGGAGTATGAAGTTCTTTTTCATAACTATTTTTCAATATTTCATATTGCAGGCGTAACTAGAACCCTAATTTAATGTCTACACAGAAAGAAAAAATCCATACTAAATTCAAGTTTTTTTTTACTTACTTTTAGTACGAATCGTATTTGAAAATTTAAGTACGAATAGAACTAACATTTACTTAAATCAAGCCGAAAACGGGATTACTTTAGGAAACCAATACTGAAGTTTCTTAAATTGAGTATAAAGTGCTTAAATTATGTACAAAATTTTAAATCAAGTACAAAGTTCTTGAAGTGAGTAAAAAAAACTTATTTAAAGTACGATTGCGTGTACAAACTTTATACACATATGAAAAGAAAGAGAAAAATCCTTTTTACCAAAAAATTTCAAGTTCATTAGTATGCTTACGATAGAAATTCAATAAAATTAAAAAAATTAATTCAAAAATCAGTACATTAAAATAAAAATAATTTAATATTTGTAATTTTTAATGGATATTTGTTTTATTTAAGTGTGAGTAAGTGCGGTTTATTCTTAATACTCGTGTGCAAAAGTGTGGTTTTAAAAATATAATGGTAAAGAAAATAAAACTATAATGTTAAATGATAATTAATTTAATAAGACTATAAAATCAATATTAACTAAAAAAAAATAAAAAGTGAAAGCAATTGACGACTCCAAACTGCTCCAGCTTAATGAGGGCTTAAATGCGAAGCTGTTTCTGAATATCTAAAGAGTAAGTAATAAATATGGGGCTTTCTTATCGAGTGTGCGTCAGGAAAGCCAATCGATACAAAAATTTTTGGATACTCCCGCACATATCGAACATTTTTTATGCTAGTGCGTGTTGATATCTATTCATTCTCATACTTGCGTATACCCCTGCGCACTTTATTTCATACTTGTATGTATCGATGCGCATTGTTCGTTACATCCCGCATATCTACGCATATCTATCGACATGCCTATGACTTGCAACACATTCGATGTTTTTAAATATTTTTTGATAAGTGTTGCTAGAAATACTAGTTTCTAGTTGTTGAATTACTAATTATTTTAACACAAAATTCAATGAGTCTATTTTGCCCACACATACATTCTTCGCAGTCCTTATTAGATTTAACCCATATTAAACTTTTACGGGAGTAATTTGGAAGTGAATTTAAAGCCAAATTAGTGAAAGAATGACTTATCCATGGCACTCCTTACAATTTTAGCAATTTTTAAAATTTTGTAGCACTTGTTAGAAATTTTTAGCCAAATCTGGGCTTTTTACCATTTTACCGAATTTCAATCCATCATCTATCTAAGTGATGTTAGCGAATTTGAGCGAATTTTCGTCATTTTGACATTCTTTAGATCTTTTGGTATTTGTAAGTTATTTTAGGACTTGATTGCAATTTTGCAATTTATCGCGAATTTTCTCTATTATGATTGTTCCCACTGTTTGTTTTTTTTTTTGTGACAGTTTTAAAGATTTTTAATCAGTATCAGACTTTGATATGTTTTTTTTGCCAATTTTCAAAATCTGACATTCAAAAAAGACTTCTCAATTATTAAAAAATTCGCGAATTTTCGCAACTTTTTGTACATAAGATTATTTTTGATATATATGTATATTCGCATTTTTGCAAGTTTTCGCGATTTATGTGTTAGTTAGATTATATCTTGGTGCTTTTTTTGCGGTTTATATAATCAGCTTTATGGGAATTTGTTTCTATTATTTTAATCATTGCGAGTTTATGTAATTTTTGCAATATATAACTTTTTTAAAAGAAAGTTTGCCAAAAAAAAACCGCCACGAATTTACGCACTTTTGCATGAAATTGGTTGTATGAAAATTTTTTCATTTGTCAATAGGTGGCATGGAAAATGAAATTAGATTAAAAAAATGTAAAAAATGAGATTCATGCTAGGTAATTTTTTATATATTACTATCTTCTCTAGCGCTGCAGTTAGCAAATAGAAACAATTTTTTTTTTATTTACTTACATATTTGGTAACATTGTTCATATAGTCATACTCGTCATTACATGCTTGTGCGCACATGTATTGATACGAATATCTATAGCACTTTTGTTTGATCGAACCCGCACCTATCGATATGCGCACTTATTTGTGTTGATAGCTATAGATATCTATGCCTTGTTGTAAGCATGCTTGTACAGGGTGGGCCAAAAGAAACCAAGGGGTGTAAAAGTTTAATAACTTTTTTGTTTATTAACTTTTTTTTATTTTTTCTTTCAGATTATATAATATACAATATGGAATTTTTTTTACACTAAGTATGAAAAATGATGTCTCTTAAATGACCACCGTTTTCAGCTTCGCACTGATGGGCTCTTTTTAGAGCATTTTCCATAACATCTTTCAAAACTTGTGGCTGTAGCCTTCGAATTTCTCCAACACTGTTTGCCTTGAGTTCAAGGATTGTCTCTGGCTTGTTCACATACACTCGCTCCTTCAAAAAACCCCAAAGAAAATAGTCGGGTGCTGTCAAATCTGGCGATCGCGCTGGCCAAATAATTTCCGAATTTCGAGAAATTATTCGCTCTCCAAAAATTTGACTTAAAAGTGCCATTGTGTCTCGGGCAGTATGGGCAGTGGCTCCGTCCTGCTGAAACTACATACCAGGTCTGTTTTCAAGAGCAGGACGTAAAAAATTTTCTATCATAAACCGATACCGCTCTCCATTTACGGTTACAGCACTTCCATCTTCATTCTCGCAGAAGTAGGGCCCAATGACATTTTCAGATGTGATCCCACACCATACTGTACACCTGATGGGGTGCAATTGGCGTTGATGAATGGCTCTTGGATTTCGAGAGCCCCAGCCAAAGCCATTCAAATGAAAATGAGCTTCATCACTCATAATCAAATTTTCAATAAAGTTGATTTCATTTCTGGCCAACTCTTGAAATTTAACTGCAAAATTTAGACGTTGCCGATGATCTGCGGGTTTTAATTCTTGGACCAATTGCACCTTATATGGGTATAACTGTAAATCTTTTTTTAAAATGCGCCGTAGTGACGTACGATACATTTCTAGCTGAGCAGAACGCCTTCTGCCAGATGTTTCTGGTGCTTCGTTAACACTTTGCTGTACTCGTTCAATATTTTCCGCAGTGCGACTTAAACGTGGTCTACCGGTTCGAGGCAAATCTCTTACGCTGCCATGTTGGTGATGACGATTAACTAAGCAACGAATCATCGCTTCAGAGGGCGAAATTCTGACGTTAAAATGTCAACGATATGCTCTTTGCGTTAAAATAATTGATCTCTGGTTTAAATAATAAAATTCTATTGTTCTGGTTCTCTGTTCAGTTGTAAACCTCTCCATTATAAATTCTCCAAGTGTTGTCTATATAATCTGAAAGAAAAAATAAAAAAAAAATTAATAAACAAAAAAGTTATTAAACTTTTACACCCCTTGGTTTCTTTTGGCCCACCCTGTATATACGAATTAAAGGGTTGCATTTGTATACTCGTTTGTATAGCCAAAACAAATATACCATGGTATGTACCATACAATTGTAGTGTGAGCGATAGAACTAGTATAAGAGTTATTGTGTGTGCGTGCTTTTCCAAATTAAAATACAATTGAAAACAAATAACAATTGCTTATTGTATTGCTGCTGAGCAACTGTTTGATCTGTTTTTGCTCAAAAAATACATATTGTCATCAAATATATGAAAAAACCACTATTGAAACAAATACATGATGTGCAGATGTATGTGCGGACGTTCGTTATGTTATTTTGTGGCGCAGCCAAACTATAGAGAGAGAAAGAGACAATTTTGCTCTGAGAGTAATTACAAATGCATGTGTTTCATGTACATGTATCATTTACTTACATATGTATGTGCAATTTTGCTTCCATTCATTCATTCATCAGCCAATTACATTTTTTCTCAACACATCATAAGGCACTTATGGTAAAAGCAGTTTTATGTATCTTATTTGCCTTAGAAAAACAAAAAAAATAAATGTGTTGTTTTCATTTGCTCATTGCCAAACCATACAATAATTGCTTAAAAAATCAACATTAACAACTAGTAACAGAAAACGATAAATAACATATTTGTTCATACCAGAACCAAAAAACACGCAAAACTAGTGCAAACAGATGTATCTGTGCAACGCTATAATGCGAATGTGCTATCATACTCATTGTCGTTGGAGTATCGATATGTGTTGAGCATTCAAAAAGTAACTTTTTGGCTTTCCCTGGTGTGCGTGTTGTTTTTTACAATTCCCATTTCAATGTATACATATAAGTACATATGTATGTACATATGTATATTTTAATCTGTAGTTTTTTTATAGTTACACCATCAAATTATAGATAAAAAACATATTAAGTAAAAAATAGTAATAGGCACGAAAACTTCCTGCATATGCATGTCTCATGAGTTCTCATTGAAGAATTATTTTCTTATGCTCAACTCGCTGTAAGACCGAACTCAAAAATATGTTATCGCTCTAGGTGGCCAAGAACACCTAGCTTCTTAATGACATAGTTTTGCTTAGAGCACTGATGGGGTTGCACTTTTTGAGCGATGACGATTATAATTGTAATCAGCTTAGAAACGTGGGCTATAGTTGAGAGCAAAACAGATAATTCATTCATTGATGACAAAGAGGCAGTATTGTGCAGGCCAAGTGTCTATTATTATTTAGTAAAAAAGTATTCAAAAAACTGATATACAAATTTAAAATCTATATTTTTTTTGATGTGTAAACATCTATACGCTAGGGGGTAAAAATCTTTTGACTTTGATTTCTTTGCTGAGATTTCTTTGCTTTTCGTTCACAGCATTGTCAAATCGGTGTGAGCTATGTATGAGTGTAGTAGTGTTTGAAAGAAGCAATACCAAGCAGAGAAACAAGTCGACCGAAGCCGACGGTGCGGCGCCGCCGGTTATTTTTCTGTATATTTCCGTACACCAAAGGTGAAAATGAACCGTAAGAGCTACGGACTTGAAATTTGGACACAATGTGTAGACATTTGGCCACTACAACAACAAATACATGAGAGTTAAAAACTAAAGGGTGTTCCAAAACGAGCAACGAAAAATGTTAAAATCCCATGTAATATACATACAATTGTATGTACATATATACACTTGAAATTTTAAAAGTTAGTGTATTTTTATACAGACTACAACAATTAACACTAAATTTAAAAAATTTAAATCAATGGGTGTTCCATCAGTTAATGCAATTTTGAGCAAAACTCTTGAAATTTTCAAAAACGGTAAAACTAAAAAATCAATAAAATATAAAATCGCCAAATATAAAAAAATCGCAAAAAATAAAAAAAAATCGCCAAAACGAAAAAAAGCACCAAATTAAAAAAAATCTCTAGGACTAAAATAAATCGCGAAAACCCGGAAAAATCGCCAAAATTAAAAAAATCCTTAAACAAAAAAATCGCCAATATTAAAAAATCGCCAAAATGAAAAAAATCGCCTAAATAAAAAAAACCCCAAAAACAGAAAAAAATCGCCAAAATGAAAAAAACCCCAAAAAAACAGAAAAAAATCGCCAAAATGAAAAAATCGCCTAAATGAAAAAAATTGCGAAAATTAAAAAAAACCTAAAAAGAGAAAAAAAACGCCAAAACGAGAAAAAAGCGACAAAACTGAAAAAATCGTTTAAACTGAAAAAACTTAAAAAAGGAAGAAAGCTAAATCAAAAAAAAAAAATGATCAAAACCGAATGTGCGCGAGTCAAAGTCGCACTTTACTGAATTTATTTTAATTGCAATGCGTACACAACAACAAGAACAGCAACAACTAAACGATGAACAATAGGAATTAAAAATTAAAAAGTAAAAGTAAAGGCATTTACCATAGATGAGCACTGCAGTACCACTAAAGTTTCAGTAAAAACAATAACAAATGTTTAACAAGTAAATTTTTACTGATTACTAAAATTTTTCTCTACAATTTTTATAAATTGCCTAAATGATTTGTTATATGATGAGGTGCATTGAATTTTCAGTAATCAGTAATGCCCGTATTCATAATGAAATTCTACCAAGTGGCTAAATGTTTTTCATACAAAAGTTTCAAAATTTTAATGAAAAAACTTTGCCACTTGCTACAATTTTATTATGATTACGGCCCTACGATTTTACTGGTAATGCAAATTAAATTTCATTAGTAATTCAGTAAAAATTTACTGATTTTTTTTAGTAATCAGTAAATTTACTGCTTACTGCAATTTTGAATGCAGTACATATACATACATATACTGCAGTGTGCCCATTTACTAACCAAATAAGTTTGATAAAACAAACAAAAACCAACCAATTCATACGTATTTACAATATTGAAAGTTTTGATACTTTTAATTAATTAATTTAAAAAAAGATACTAAAAGCATAAGTACTTCCAACTTAAAAAAAAATGTTCATTACTAGATGTTTACACATCTCCTCTGTGATCGGACTCACATTGCTTTTTTTTATTTAGTAAAAAAGCATTCAAAAAACTGATATACAAATTTAAAATCTATATTTTTTTCAATAGAACAGACATCTTGGACTCATTTAGCATTCTTCCATCATAATTTTCTGCCAACACTGTTAGAGATAGATGTAATGGAGCGACGTAAAGGAAACAAGACCCGCTTTTGGTCTTTTGCATTAAATTTAATTGTTATTACCATAGAAATTCTTATCAATAATTAAAACAAATAAAAAATATTAATATGGACAATAAAAAGTTAATAAAAAGTTATATTAAATCTTTTTATTCAAAAAAATCAAGTTAGGATTTCTTAAAACAGGCGTTTTTGGCATATTTCAAGAACGGATTTGGGATTAAATAAACCCCATTTTTAGATTAATTCAATCCCAGATTTTCGTAAATCAATTTTGTTTTGGGAGTATTTCAAGTATGGATTCGCATTAAATCAAGTTAGAAATTCTTGAATCAAGCGTATTTTGAAATTAATTCAATCTGAGGTTAACTGATATCAATCTGGTTTTGGAATTATTTCAAGTACGGAATCAGGATTAAATATGGATAAAATTAACTATTTAGCACTTGAATAGTCCGTACTTAAATTAATCCTTTTGTACTTGATTTGAGTAAATCCGTACTTACTGTACTTATGACACCACTTTGAATTGATTTAAGTACGGATGGATTGATTTTTATTTTGAGTGTACAAATTTCACATGAAATATTCGTATTCGTATTCGCGAATATCGTTTCAAATATGCGTATTCGCATTCGTGTTCGCGAATATCAAAAATTGACATTCGTTACATCACTAGTATGTACATATATTATCGTATATACATACATACACACATATGTAAATAACTCAACAACAAACAAAAAGGTAGAAAAATTAAAATCTTCCCAACAGTTGTATTCAATTTGAATTTCAATGCTTCTTTCCATTTCTAATGTATGACGCCTTCAAAACAGAGTGCCTGCACCGACACGCTCAGCTGATTTCACTGAATATGTATGTGTGTACACTAGAGTTTTTCTTTTCCCGGACTTTTTCATTTCCCGGGAAAGCGGGAACGACTTTTCGGTTTCCCGGGAATTCCCGCACAGTGCAAAACAATACAAAATATTTTTTTAATTTAATTATTTCAACAAAAAAAAAATTATAGTTCATGATATCGTTTTATAAGCATATTAGTAAAAAAAATAATACCATTTCAGTTCTTTAAGTAATAGTAATGCATAAATACCAATATTATACGTAAATGCAAAAAAAAATACATACTAAAAAAATATTACAAAATATTTCTTTGGAAATAGGACTTTTAGTACAGAATAATCATTAATAGAATCGTTCTTGTTACCAAAGAAAATAATTAATTATTTTGTAATATTTCTTTTATTTCCTTGCTCATTTCTGTTTTTAATTTTATGAATTGTTGTAGAATTAAATTTTGAACGTCACGTTCCGCTTTTGACAAATAAAGGCCTCTTAGTATCAGAGCACAAGTGTGCCAGATGTAAACTCGGCCTTAACTGTTGTAAACTTTTAGCTATTGTGCTAGTTGTACCATTATTATTGCAACATCGCATTCATAAAGTGAATAACGACACTCATTTAGTTGCCATAATACTATAATTTTCACATATTTTGCGGGATTTCTTTCCCGGAAAATGTGTGGGATCCCGGGAAATTTTTCCCGGGAAATCCCGTTTGAAAAACACTAGTGTACACCTATGCACCGTTTTACGCAATAGATACGTTCCTTGTAAAGCGGATATGAAAATATTGCATGAAAAACTGTGTAAAACGAAGAAAGCCATAGTTATGCTCTTTTAATTATAATTTTATTTATTTAATTCACATTAACGTCGTATGGGCATTAACGTTGTATGCGTTGTCTAATCGTCTAATTATGCAATATTGTATTTTTATTGTTAATAGTTTTCATAAAAAAGTGTGTTTTACTTATACGATTGAATTTTATATGTTTTTCAAATGGCTCGCCCAAAACTAAATATGAAAAATCGCCCAAAATTTGGGCGATTTGATTTTTCATTTTGAAATTTTGGCCGATTTTTCACATGAAAAATGTTTCCATGAAAACTCACCCAAAATCAAAGCGCCCAAAACTAATAATTAAAAATCGCCCAAAAAAATTTTGATAAAACTTTTAAGTAATTTTTCATATGAAAAATCGCCCAACATTTTTCAAACATTTAAAAATTAAAATGAAAAATACACCCAAATACCATGAAAATTCTTAAGGCCGCCCAAAGGCCGGAAGTGCAAGAAAATGTCATTAAACAGAAAAACTTTGCAAAGCAGAAAATCTTTATTAGGCAGCGCTGTGTCGGGGAATGCCATGGTGCAGAAAATATTTAAGCCCGTCCGTAGGCCGACAGTGCACGAAAACGTTCTTAAGCAGGAAAACTTTTGGAAGCATAAAATCTTAATTAAGCTGCGCCGTGTCGGAAAACACCATGGTGTAGAAAATTCGGGAACGAACGAATATTATTTGCGCTTCTCTTTAACTTTTGTTTTTTCTTTTTAATATAAAAATGAAATTACCATAATTTTGAATTTAAGAAATTTATTATTCGACATATTGTCAGAAGTTTATTTTAATTTGAAATTTATTTGCTGGTGGTTCAGTGTTGTCTATATATTTCATTGTTGCTGTAACAAATCATCAGTAGACTTCAAAAATATTATTATTTGTGAATTCTCAAATAGTTCTTGAAAGTCTGTGCATAAGATAAGAGGTTTGTGACTATTCAAAATGTGTGGTTGAAGTCTACTGATGATTTGTTACAGCAACAATGAAATATATAGACAACGCTGAACCACCAGCAAATAAATTTCAAATTAAAATAATTTTGATTTTTTTTTTTGTTTTTTAATTTTGGGCGATATTTAATTTTTTTTTTTTTGACGATTTTTAATTTTTTTTTTGTGTGATTTTTCATTTTGAAATTTCGGGCGATTTTTCGGTCTTATTTTTAGACGATTTTTTATGGAACCTTTTCAAATAGTTGTATTGAGGCCAGGGCCGGGAATATTCTATATGTTAATGTTATATATACATATATGTATATATATCTTTAATTTATTTCCATTAAATTTTCAATATATTTTAATGGATAATTTTCGGTTCTCATGCTTCTGACTTTTAAAAATAAAATAACGATAAAACAATTTGCTGTTCACAAGCGTATAAACAAATATCGCTTTTTTCTAAACCATAAGAACAGCCATACGACTGAGCTTGTGAATTGAATAATTACACTGTGAAACAGTGAAAAAACACACGGTCTTGGCTGTATAGTTTCGATTCTACTACCAAAGAATTGTAAAATCACATACAAAGTTTAGCGATTTTGGTGATCAATTCTTATTATCCTACTCAAAGGATTTCGAAAATCAAAAAATCTCTTGAAAAATTGTGTCATTAGTTTTTGGACAACAGCTAATTCAAACTTGGTGATAGCGATAAACTATATATGTAGGGTGATCGATTATTTGACTTTTTCCAGAAACCGGTTTTCGAATAGTTCGAATATTTGAAATTATGAAAAACTCGGTTTCGTTTTTTACAATTCAGGAAAAACCGGTCAACCGGTTTTTTTAAGTAAGAAAATTATTATATAAAAGATTTGATTTTAAATTGCTTTATAAAAAAGGGTTAATAGTTCATGTAAATACTATAAAACAACACAGAAATTAAAGGTAAAACATAAAAATTAACTTCATATACTTATGTGTAGTACATAAATATTTATATATAATATACAGTTGAGGAATAAACTCTACATACAACCATCATTTTTAGAGTTTATGGAAACTTTGGAAGAAATTCAAAAAATTAGTTATGCCAATATTTAGGGTGCTAATAAATATGTTTATACAAAAAATAAAAAAATAATTATAACACCTACAGTAGCAAAAATATTCAAAATACATAGAAAAAAAGTCTACATACAGGCATAAAATACATGAAAAAATACGTGCAATATGTTTGATGTCGTCAACTTGTTTGAAAATTCTGTGATTTCTGGTACCAAGCCGTCAACAAATGGCATCCAAATATGGTCTAATATGTTATTGTTATTATAATTATTTTTGAATTTTTTGTTTTTTAAATAAACATATTTATTAGCACCCTAAATATTGACATAATTAATTTTTTGAATTTCTTCCCAAGTTTCCTCAAACCCCAAAAATTATGGGTGTATGTAGAGTTTATTCCTTAATGGTATATGTATATGTACATATGAATGTATGGACAAGGTGGATATCTACCTCTATATAAAATATGAAGCAAAATGGCAACAAAACTAAAAAACACTTTTTGCAACTGTATCTTGACATCCATCGCACACCATAAGGCCAATTGAATTCGCCTCTGCTATTACCTCATAAAATAAATTCTCTTAAATTTCATGTTTCAGTAAATGTTACCATGCTCTAAAAAAGCTTTTACAATAAAAAAATACTTACGAAAATCAGCAAAACATGCAAAATGTACAAATCGACTCAGCCGGTTTTTAAATTGTAAAAAAACCGGACTATTCGACATTCAAAAAATCAACATTTTGAAAAAACCGACAGCCGAATTTTGAAAAAACCGGATTTTAAGACCGGTTGAAAAACCGAATCGATCAACCTATATATATGGGAAATAATGTAGCTAAGAGTTCAGCGAATAACTTACAGAGTCTCCTAGTTTTCACCAAAGGTGAAAAGGAACTCTATTGATTTTGCTACGCTGTCCGTCACAGGCTATTTCCTCGAGAACCATAAGAGCTACGGATCTGAAATTTGGACCTGAAATTTAGAGAGAGTGTGTAAAACTTTGGCCGCTACAACAACAAATACATGGGAGTTAAAAATTAAAGTTGCTTCCAAAACAAAGTTAGTGTATTTTTACACAGACTACAACAATTAACACTAAAATTTAAAAAAAAATATAAATTAAAGGGTCTTCTATCAGTTAATATAATTTCCACAACTTGCTGTAGTTTGGAAACCGTAAGAGGCAAACTCTTGAAGTTTTCAAAAACGGTAAAACTAAAAATCCCAAAACTATAAAATCGCCAGACCGAAAAAAATCCCCAAAAACCGAAAAAAGTCGCCTAAACGAGAAAAAAGCGCCAAATTAAAAAAAAGCAATGTGAGTCCGATCACAGAGGAGATGTGTAAACATCTAGTAATGAAAAATTTTTTTTTAAGTTGGAAGTACTTATGCTTTTAGTATCTTTTTTTTAAATTAATTAATTAAAAGTATCAAAACTTTCAATATTGTAAATACATATGAATTTGTTGGTTTTTGTTTGTTTTATCAAACTTATTTGGTTAGTAAATGGGCACACTGCAGTATATGTCTATGTACTGCATTCAAAATTTCAGTAAGCAGTAAAGTTACTGATTACTAAAAAAAATTCAGTAAATTTTTACTGCTAATGAAATTTAATTTGCATTACCAGTAAAATCGTAGGGCCCGTAATCATAATAAAATTGTAGCAAGTGGCAAAGTTTTTTCATTAAAATTTTGAAACTTTTGTATGAAACACATTTAGCCACTTGGTAGAATTTCATTATGAATACGGGCATTACTGATTACTGAAAATTTAATCCACCTCATCATATAACAAATCATTTAGGCAATTTATAAAAATTGTAGAAAAAAATTTTAGTAATCAGTAAAAATTTACTTGTTAAACATTTTTTATTGTTTTTACTGAAACTTTAGTGGTACTGCAGTGCTCATCTATGGTAAATGCTTTTACTTTTACTTTTTAATTTTTAATTCCTGTTGCTCATCGTTTAGTTGTTGCTGTTCTTGTTGTTGTGTACGCATTGCAATTAAAATAAATTCAGTAAAGTGCGACTTTGACAAGCGCACATTCGGTTTTGATCATTATTTTTTTTGATTTAGCTTTCTTCCTTTTTTAAGTTTTTTCAGTTTAAACGATTTTTTTCAGTTTTATCGCTTTTTTCTCGTTTTGGCGTTTTTTCTCTTTTTGGGTTTTTTTAATTTTCGCAATTTTTTTCATTTTGGCGATTTTTTCATTTTGGCGATTTTTTTCTGTTTTTTGGGGTTTTTTTTCATTTTGGCGATTTTTTCTGTTTTTTGGGGTTTTTTTCATTTTGGCGATTTTTTCTCTTTTTGGGGTTTTTTATTTACGCGATTTTTTCATTTTGGCGATTTTTTCGGTTTTTCGCGATTTATTTTAGGTCTAGAGATTTTTTTTAATTTGGTGGTTTTTTCGTTTTGGCGATTTTTTTTTGTTTTTGGCGATTTTTTTATATTTGGCGATTTTATATTTTATTGATTTTTTAGTTTTACCGTTTTTGAAAATTTCTTACGGTTTCCAAGATACAGCAAGTTGTCAAAATTACAAAGTCAAAATTGCATTAACTTATGGAACACCCATTGATTTAAATTTTTTTAATTTAGTGTTAATTGTTGTAGTCTGTATAAAAATACACTAACTTTTAAAATTTGAAGTGTATATATGTACATACAATTGTATGTATATTACATGGGATGTTAACATTTTTCGTTGCTCGTTTTGGAACACCCTTTAGTTTTTAACTCTCATGTATTTGTTGTTGTAGTGGCCAAATGTCTACACATTATGTCCAAATTTCAAGTCCGTAGCTCTTACGGTTCATTTTCACCTTTGGTGTACGGAAATATACAGAAAAATAACCGGCGGCGCCGCACCGTCGGCTTCGGTGGACTTGTTTCTCTGCTTGGTATTGCTTCTTTCAAACATTAATACACTCATACGTAGCTCACACCGATTTGACAATGCTGTGAACGAAAAGCAAAGAAATCAAAGTCAAAAGATTTTTACCCCCTGGCGTATAGATGTTTACACATCAAAAAAAAAAAAACTAAAACTAAAATAAATCGCCAAGAACCGAATAAATCGCCAAATTGAAAAAAAAACTCCAAAAACCGAAAAACAAACGCCTAAACGAGAAAAAAAGCGCCAAGACTAAAAAAAAATCGTCTGAACCGAAAAAAACCAAAAAAAAACGTCAAAACTAAAAAAACGTCAAATTAAAAACGCTCAAACCCGAATAAAATTCCAAAAACGAAAAAAATTTCAAAACTACATATCGAGTCATAACCGCACAAAAAGCTTAAGTAACAAAAACAAAACTTTACAGGAGAAGGTTTTTTTTTAATTATCTGCGCTGTTATTTCAGTTAATTCATTGAATTTTGGTATTTAGGTGTTATTATGCCAAATATAAGTAACGCAACGAATTTTAAGTAAATATTACTATGATAACGGTATATTTTGTCCCTTAAGCTTTTTTTGCTGTCCCCCTGACAACCTAATGTGTATATCTTTGTGTTGGTTAAGCTAAAAAAAAATTTTTAAGAAGAAGTAAATATCAGTTTTTTACGCAATCTTGTCTCCAAATTGCTTAATTATTGGCTTCTTGATCGGCTCCATGTAGTGAATCTTCTACAGACTTACAAATTAAAGAGTTCGCTATTAAAGTTTTTGTGTATAGTTTTACTGATCGAAAGAATTTTCAAGTCCATATACTTTGTGAATAAATTTTTAATAAATTGCTACATACGTACCTAAACTGAACTAGCGACTATCTCAGTTTTTTTTGCCTAGATCGCGTAATCAAATTTAAATCATAATAAACTGTTTCAGAGTTATCAAAATAACCATATTTAAGACTTATGGATGATATTTCTTTTCAAGTTGGGAAAGATAGCCTTTAAAACAGTGGTAACTCACTTCAATACAATCATATTTTTTGGATTAGGTATAGAGTTGAATAATGGGCTTTATCGTGATTCGCGTATTTCGACTTCGACTAAAAAAATTTGGTTCTAGATTAAGAAATACTTTATTTATTTACTTTTATTTTTTTGTAGAAAGAATTCTAATGATATGTTCGTGGATTTACATAATATTTGTATACAAGTATATACGCAGATTTTTTTGCACGAAAATATGTTTTCCTCTATCGTCTATATATTAGAGCTGTGCCAAATCGTTCTTTTCAGTGACCGGTCACTTTCGTTCAATTAGCAAAAAATTGACCCGTTCGTTCAATCGTTCACTTTTGAACGACAGTGTGAAACAATGCTATTTTGTAAGAATAATAAAATCGGTTGTATATGCGAGAATTTAAATAATGCGAATGAATTAATTGAAGAATTTATTTAAAAAAAGTTGAATTATTTATTTAAAAAACTATATTTAAATTTATTTTATAAATAATTTCTTGTTCTTTCGACTAGAATATTGTACATTTTATTTTGGCTTAATATTTAGTTTAATATTAAGATTAAGAAAGGTACTTTTGTTTGGTTTTACTATTTATTTTTTCTTCCGATAATTAATAAAAGCATTGTAACTCTTTTATCGTTATTTATACAGGGTGGAGCAAAAATAACATCTTGGTGGTGATCAAGGATGGCTTGAGCGTATGTTAGACGCGATTGGCGGTCAGCAGCTAACAGCTGATGCACCGTCTGGACTTTGTACGGAAACATCTTCAAATCTTGTACCAAAATTCGCTGTAAAGACCGTTGACTGATACCCATTTGCGTGGCACGTCGTCTGGTCGATGTCGACGGCGCTTCCATGACATCCCTGGCTACAGCAGCAATATTCTCTGCAGAACGGCTACTCCGGGGTCTGCCACGCCTGGCAGCATCTCGTGTTGTGCCAGTCTCTTCGAGGCGAGCGGCTAAACGTCGCAGTGTTTCACCAGTAGGCGTTGGACGGCCAGGAAATCTGCGACGAAATTCACCACCGATTATTGGTCAAATAAATAGTCACCAATATTCCGCGTTCTGGAGCAGTGTAGCGTAAAATTGTTTATTAACGTGTATTTCGCATGTGTTTACTACACCAATGTCAAAACAGAACTGACATTAGGCGCCAATCGCAAAATTTATAGCATTTTCTGATAGGAGGATTACTTTTGCGCCACCTTGTATATCAAAAGCGCATCAATGTTTGAATGTTACTTCTCAAAGTTTAAGTTGAAATTTTGTTGTCAAAAATATTTTACCGGAAACAAAAAAAATATCTCAAGCACTACAAATTCATTTTAGATTGAGGTAATGAAATGTATGTATAAACATATATACAGTTAAGGTCTAACATCTTTACTTTGTAAAAACACTTTATAAAAAACACAAGTAAAAATACTTCTTGTGAAAAGACTATTAAATCAAATTATAAAAGTAATGATGGCAGTGCCACAGCGATGCTAAATAGAATTTAGTATACACGTACCTAAACCTTTTAAAACACACAACCTCAACTCAAACAAAACGACATAACATAAATAGCAACATGAACGAAAGCAAATTTGACATAAAAGACTTGAAACACAAACTGAATGAACGAAAACATCGAGCGGTACACTACTGATCCAAAAGTGTTCAGTAAAATCACCGGATCAGTTCGTTCAATTAAGTGATTCGTTCAATTTAACCCGTTCGTTCATGAGCTACACAGCTCTACTATATATATACACATATTACCTTATAAAATAATGAAAACGAATTATAATTATCGCTATCCAATTTTTAGCGAGAGCCGTTGAAAAAAGTCTGTCCGAAAAAACTTAGTTTCATCCCATTAAAAGAATATGATAGACTGTATTTAGGGGAAAATTATAAAGAAGAAAGATGTTGCGGTATTTGTTCTAAGCAAAAATGGTTATAAAAATTCTTTCGAAAATCGCCGCATTTAAAAGTTATGGTGCCAAAAGTGTTTAGAGTCAGGATAGGTTATATTTTAAGTGAAAAGTGCAATGCGCATGGCCGGCAGGTATGCGAAGTATCAGTGCAATTTTTAGACACATGTGATTTTTTATGGCCAGTCTATCAGAAACTGCCGGTGGAGCGTATAATATAAATACTTTGGGCAATTTGGGTGGTCTAATGTGTATTCAAGTTTTTTTAGATGTTGGTGTGTGTGCTATCAGAATAGGCTGTTCCATGTTGAAGTCGTCTCTAGTTAATTATTTTAAAAATAGATAAATATTAACAATGCAAAAAATGCGAAATAAATTATTCAACTATTGCTAATATCGAAAATAAAATATTTGAATCAAGTTGCTTGGTCGAAAAATTGCAATAGACCAAAAAATAAGTAAACTATTTTTCTTTTACAAAACAAATATGTATGTCTGTAACATTGTATGTCGGCCGATGTCGGTGAAGGGTATATAATATTCGAATAATCCGAATGTAGACTTCTTAGTTGCTTTATTTTCAAAAGGAAATTTTAGCTTAAGTAAGATGTTGCTGTTACAAAAAGTTTAAACAAAAAATAATTTGTACTTAAGCTTAAATTGTTTTTGCTATAAAATTGAAACGGTATATCCTATGGTTGTAAAATTTTGACATATAATGGCAATTATAACAAGTTAGTGATTTTTATAAAAAAAACGCATTTCGAAAATCATGTTGGTTAAGCTTATTTGGCGGTAATGGCTCGATATAGGCTCAAGTTCGCATGCTATTACATATCTAGTGTCCGTACGGAAAGCTTCGCACTTTAGAGAATTTATTTGCTAATAATATATCACGAAATCCACAGAAAAGTCAACAGCATGGCTAAAAATTAAAATTAAAAAAATGTGTTATTTTCATTGAACAGAATTTTTTTTCGTTTCCAATAAAAGATACAAATAAAGATAAAAAATCAATTTGGATTGAATTTTATTTATTAGCTTTTTCGAAACGAATGAGTACATATCACAAACGTACCGTGCAATTGTGCGTGACAGACTTAACATGTGCGTGGCGATGTTAAAATTTAAAAAAACAAACTATAATATATATAATTTTGTCAAATTTGTAATACTATTTATATAATCTAATATAGCTGCTTATAGCTGTAAAAAAAAATAAGAAAATTCTATCTCAAGTCGATTTGCACAAAATTTACAATATAAACTGACATCATAGTTTCAGAGTATAATTTTTGTAGCGCGTGCGTACGCAACATTTCGCTTTATATCAATGAAAATAAAAACTCGTTTCAAAAACACTTTACACATTTTAAAAACGGGTACAAAATTTAATAGTTAGAACCTAAATGTACTTACGTAAGAAAAACTTTCCTTAAAAAAAATCAGCTATAATTATACGCACGCCGTAACAGTGCGTGACATGGATTTCATGATATAGTAAAGTTGTACCAACCATAGAGCTGAACAAGTTTTGCGAACATATCAATAAAATCTGAACGTGTCTAGGCATACTTCTACTCGTAGCTCATACAGACCGCTTTTTATCTTTAAAATTGTCGTTTAAGTAAAAATAATTAAGTGCATGTAAATTTAAAATGCGCATTTATGTACACATTTTGTTTATGTTTGTTATTAATATTTTTTAACTTCAAACCAAAAACCATGTGATATCGAAGAAGTCTAAAGCGAGTATTGTGTAAAACAGGGATTAGGTGTATGTAGAGGGTGGGCCAAAAGAAACCAAAGGGTGTAAAAGTTTAATAACTTTTTTGTTTATTAATTTTTTTTATTTTTTCTTTCAGATTATATAGACAACACTTGGAGAATTTATAATGGAGAGGTTTACAACTGAACAGAGAACCAGAACAATAGAATTTTATTATTTAAACCAGAGATCAATTATTTTAACGCAAAGAGCATATCGTCGACATTTTAACGTCAGAATTTCGCCCTCTGAAGCGATGATTCGTTGCTTAGTTAATCGTCATCACCAACATCGCAGCGTAAGAGATTTGCCTCGAACCGGTAGACCACGTTTAAGTCGCACTGCGGAAAATATTGAACGAGTACAGCAAAGTGTTAACGGAGCACCAGAAACATCTGGCAGAAGGCGTTCTGCTCAGCTAGAAATGTCTCGTACGTCACTACGGCGCATTTTAAAAAAAGATTTACAGTTATACCCATATAAGGTGCAATTGGTCCAAGAATTAAAACCCGCAGATCATCGGCAACGTCTAAATTTTGCAGTTAAATTTCAAGAGTTGGCCAGAAATGACATCAACTTTATTGAAAATTTGATTATGAGTGATGAAGCTCATTTTCATTTGAATGGCTTTGGCTGGGGTTCTCGAAATCCAAGAGCCATTCATCAACGCCAATTGCACCCCATCAGGTGTACAGTATGGTGTGGGATCACATCTGAAAATGTCATTGGGCCCTACTTCTTCGAGAATGAAGATGGAAGTGCTGTAACCGTAAATGGAGAGCGGTATCGGTTTATGATAGAAAATTTTTTACGACCTGATATGTGGTTTCAGCAGGACGGAGCCACTGCCCATACTGCCCGAGACACAATGGCACTTTTAAGTCAAATTTTTGGAGAGCGAATAATTTCTCGAAATTCGGAAATTATTTGGCCAGCGCGATCGCCAGATTTGACAGCACCCGACTATTTTCTTTGGGGTTTTTTGAAGGAGCGAGTGTATGTGAACAAGCCAGAGACAATCCTTGAACTCAAGGCAAACATTGTTGCAGAAATTCGAACGCTACAGCCACAAGTTTTGAAAAATGCTCTAAAAAGAGCCCATCAGTGCGAAGCTGAAAACGGTGGTCATTTAAGAGACATCATTTTTCATACTTAGTGTAAAAAAATTTCCATTTTGTATATTATATAATCTGAAAGAAAAAATAAAAAAAAGTTAATAAACAAAAAAGTTATTAAACTTTTACACCCCTTGGTTTCTTTTGGCCCACCCTGTATGTACTTTGTATGCATAGTGGTGGGTTATTCATTTTTCGCGCCATTTTTACGGCTAAATAAGGCTAAATTTTTGCACTTGTGCTGTAAATGATGGATATATTGTATACAAAGGAGATGGAAGATGCTGCCCACAAACGGAAAATAATTTTATATAAAATGAAATATGTGGTAAAGCCAGTAAATTAATGCGGGTGGGGGGAGTTAAGGAAAAACTGAAAAAAAATCAGTATTTTTCTTGCTAAGAGAATCTACCATATTTTTATAAACTCTTTCGGTTTCAGTAGAATTTTAATTTCACACTAATAATTTTTTCTTGAAATTTTTTGCATTAAAAATTTTCTATTTACTACCAGAAGTGCGATAGAGAAAATTATACACTTTAAGGCCGTGATACACTATCATACAAAGTCGTGCGATCAACGAAAATATACAACCCTGGTGTGATGAATTGTAATTGTCTTTTGAAAATTTTCATAAACTTCATCATACCAGCGTTGTACTTTTTCGTAGATCGCACGACTTTGCATGAGAGTTAAGAACATTTTTGGCAATTTTTTTTTAAATCTTATTTATTTCTTTGTTACGGTCCAAACTTGCAATTCTTATTGCAGAATTTCTTGAATAGGTGGCAGAGTATTGAAATAGAAATATATAAATTTCGTATATCTCTCTAGCTCTTTTTCATTAAAAAATAAATAAAAAATTGCTTCAAGAAAATTGCAACTCTGGTCTGGGATTTACTATACGTTCATGCAATTAATTTCATAAAAGAAAGTCCTTGTGTAAAATCAGTATAATTTGAAATAAATTTAAATGAACCCTGGTCTTACATTCAAACACGTTCAAGTTTATTTCATCAATTTGAGTTTTCGTAGAGTATTATTTTCCTCTCTCTCTCTCCTAAAAACTTGACTAGTCAAACCTGACGTATGCGAACCGCGACTAGGCACAACCTCTCACAATTGTCTATTTTTAACTTCTATCAGAAAACTATAAGACAAGTATAATCTTAAAAATTAAGTAGTCAATACTGTCTGATTTTTTTTTCCTATACATACGAGTACAAGACACTACTCCAGCTGCAGATGCATGCATGTCCTTTATGCACTAGACAATACAAAAAATCATTTGTCATTAACAACATTATAGCCAGGCGCAAAACACCAATGTTATTATACAAGCAGTAGTGACCAAACCATTAGAACAAAATTATTTTCTATAATATTAAATTATCTTATTTCATTCCAAGGACTCTAAGTGCACTTGTGATGAATTTCTGTGTCTGGGATTAAATATTTCGTTTAGTCTTCTATATAACATATGCATTGGTTTCAGAGTCTTAAAAGACGGCAAATACAATTTGATTTCTATTGAGTCAGTTTTCGGGAATGAGGTAGGTCATAAATCATAGACCACAGATAATTAATATTGAGCACTTGGTACACGAGTGTTTCACAGATTTCTTAAAGATATCTATTGCAATAAATTTGAAAAACACAAAAATTGACAGGACAAAATGAGGCCATCAGCTCAAAAGTGGTATAATACAAAAAATTTTTTTGGTTACTGTTCTGGTGTTACATACATTATTTACATTACCAACTATCAATACAAAAGTAGCGTAAGCCACCTTTTTAGTGTTCAAAATAAATAATTAACAGGACAAAATGAGGCCATCATCTCAAAAGTGGTATAACCCACAATTTTTTTTTTTTTTTTGGTTACTGTTCTAGTGTTACATACATTATTTACATTACCAACTATCAATACAAAAGCAGCGTAAGCCACCTTTTTGGTGTTCAAAATGTGATGGAGCTGGAATAATCGTTTTTGCACAAAACATAATAATACAAATTATTAGAGCAATTAAATAATTTGGGGTTACAACACTTTTGCATTGATAGCAAAAATATTGCTTAATGTCTTTAGAATCAAAAATCTCAGCTCTATTAAAATATGCTTTAAGCTGCTAGTATTTTAATCATCACTGTTCTTCGACATACATATTAGAGAGCTGCGTAAACAGTCTTGAAATGTAAAAACGTCATGATTTTTAAATATATTCACGTCGCATGTATTATACTAAACCAATAATAAATGCTGTCGTACTATAAGCGAAGCACGATGGATGTATTGGTGTACGTGTATATCAGTGTTAACAAGCGATGTCGCAAGACAGCTTGTTTGTAACAAACACTCAAAAGAAGTACTGTTGATTAGTGTATGCTTGTTATTTTTCATATTGTACGTTTGAGTGTGTGTGTAATATGTAGATGACAAGCTACTATGTGATTAACCGCATACAACTAATGTTAATGCATGTGTGTGCCTTTGCATGTGCGCAGAAAAATAAAAGATCATACACACATACATGCATGACGTTTGTACACGCGTTCATGCGTAGAAAGAAGCAAATATCACAAATCCTTCCGCCACGAAGTGTTTTCTTCTTTACTCTTATACCTACAATACTCCAAAAAAATTCTTGCAAACAATGGGGCATACTCATAGTCAAAACAAAGTATACTTTAAGAATTTAAAACCAGTATTTTGTATGGTAATACTGGTTTTAAATACATAAAAGTATATGTGGCATCACTACGTGTTACCGACTACCATGCTGCAGTACCGATTACTAACTTTTTCAACAAATCTGATTGATCAACCATTTTTTCCTTTCTCTTTTCTTTACAACTTTTTTGCCGGCAACACGTAAATTTTTACATCCAGTATTTTGTTTTAAGTTCTAATATCAATTTTAATTAAAAAATAAAATGGTTATGAAGTAAAACCAAACAATAATTAACAGCAGTGTTTTTTCTATTTGTACGAACAAAAACCAACCTCATAACCAAATATACATTGTTTTGACTATGAGTATGCGCCAATGTTGTTAACGTTTGTCTTATAAGATTTCGCTGTAGTAAAGCATTTGAAAAATCCCTCATGTCTTGAAAGTTCTTCTAAGATGTCTTGTGCAGGAGACTAATACATATTTACTGCCACTGATAATTAAGCAATACAATGTACGACGCTTCAAGTTATTATTTGCCCATAAGTTTGCCAGTGGCCACAATACTTGGCGAATGCCATGTGGCTTATAACTTATTTTAATTTTATTATTATTTTTTTTATTATATTTTTTCTTTGTGCCACAAAAGTTGTAGACTGTGTGTGTGTATTGCACAATAGAGGGCAACAAATCTTAAGGATCTCTAACAATTGACCGAATGGTTGTGCCATAAGATTGTGTGTTTAATAGTTTGGGGCTTTAGTGGGTTGAGAGTGTGTAAGCGTGTTTGTGTTTGTGAATCTGTATGCTTTTTAGTATTATGCGTATAAATGGAAACACTTGTAGTGTATAAATACATAATATACATACATACATATATACATATCGTCTCAAAACCGCCAAAAAATCTTAAGCGACATAATTTTCGAATTTAATTTTTTCAAAAAAAAACCGATTATTTGCGATCTTAAATAATCGATTTGCATCAAAAAAAAACGAGATCCAAGAAATATGTTGGCTAAGCTTTTTTGGTGATTATGGTTCGATATGTATACCAGTGATGGGAAAGTTGGTACGATCGTACTTTTTTTGATACTATTTGACATGAAAAAGTACCGTAGTACTCCCCTAGCGCATTTGATACTCTCACGGTCTACTTAGAAATGCAGTCAGAAGACGCGCGTTTGCATATATTTTTGTCAAGAATTAAATTTCTTTTTCGACAAATGGCATGAAACTTTATTAATAAAGATATTTTAACAAATGATATTTTCTGCGGCACAGAAGTTGATCTATATATAAACAGAAATCATATCATGTTGAAACAACTGTTTTAAATAAGTTTAAAGAAAATTTCAGTTTTATATTAAATTCTGTCAAGTTCTAAAGTGGACTTTGACCATGAAATGTTAGTTTGGATTAATAAGATTTCCCCTGAAAATGTTTTATCTGGTAAAACCAACAGCATTATACCACTTTTAATTAAAATGTCTCCCAGCGAAAGGCTAAATTTTGAAAATATTAACAACCAATATAGATCATTGGCTAATATGGAAGAACTGAAACCATTAACAAAATAATATATGCAGTTTCTGGTCTAGAGTGTCTAAAACTAAAAACGCATTAGATGAATACATGATTCCTGATATATCGAAAGTAGCTTACGGAATTTTGTCTATACCTCACTTCTCTGCGAATGTCGAAAAGATTTTTTTATCAAAATCTCATGAAATCAAAACAAGGGAACAGACTTTATGTTCCGACAGTATCAAGTCTTGAGGCGGTGTCAGATACAACTTCAACGCTTTGCGTGACGTTTCTAACTTTGGGGAAAAAGCATGACGCAAAATGTGTATGACACAATGAAAACTTTGACAACACTCACTGTTTGTTTCACTATTCGGTTTTATGTATAAAACACAACACAATTCAATTACTCTGATGCCACGAACTCGTTTTTTATGTAAATTTACCGACATTTTAATAAAAATTCCATATTTACATGCGAGTTTGGTCAAACAAATTAAAAATAGTATACCAACTGATTGTCAAAGCATACAAAAAGTTGAGAGTTGCCTAAAGGCCATGTCAGATAAAACTTTTGCTTCGCGTTGCGTTGAAGATTCGCTTTGACATCTAAGATGAAATGTACATGCATGCAATTGAATTTTGGTTTGGTTATGGTTATGGCGTTATGGCTATGTCACGTCTAATTTAAGCTTTATCCAGGCCTAAAATTTATATAAGTCTAAAAACTCGTCTTGTTTTAACTTTAACATTTGTTCCTATGAAAATCAGTGATGAGAAATGTGGCGCAATTGTGCCATTTTTGACACTATTGGATGTTAGATGGCACAGGCACTTTTTTGTCCATTCGAGCCATAACCGCCAAAAAAAAAAAAAAAACTTTAAGCGGCATACATTAATTTTTTAACGAAAATCAATTATCTGCGACCGTAACTAAACGATTTTCATCAAAAAATTAAGCTCGAAAATTATGTTGCTTAAGCTCTTTGGCGGTTATGGCTCGTATTAATATGGAAACTTTTCTTATTCCAATAATAAGTAAACAGATCACAGGTATTTGTATTTCTTGTAAATACCCTATCGGAAATTTGGCTAGCTTTAAACTAACTTTAAGTTAACTATTTCTCAACTAGTACTGACTGACACTTGGATTACTTTGCAATGTAATCAACTGACTATTTTAATATTGCGATGTCCTAGGCGGTAGTCAATTGACTCACTCTGCACTACTTTAAGCTAACTTTAAGTTGACTTTTCTAAATCACCTGGTAGTCAGTAAATTAAAAAAAATTTCTGGGGCTCGAACATGTAACATCACACGTTGTGTACTCAACGCGCTACTACTCGGCTAAGCTGCCATCTAAAATAACAACAGCAAATTGTTAACATAAAACTGAAATGAGTTTTAAAGTAGCTGAGAATAAATTTGTTGGCTCTCACCAAATTCGATTACGTACTCAACTTAAGAATTAATTTTGGGTTTGTTCTGCATGAGTTTGCAGCTAGCTTTTAGTCAGTCTAAGAAAAGTTAACTATAAGTAAACTATTTTTGTAGTCAACCACACATTCTCCGACAGGGTAAGTACAAAGAATTAATAAATTATACATATACATACATATGTACATATATATGTGTATTGGTGTTTTTTGTATTATTTTAACATTTGCTGTTTTTTAAGTTGTGTATTATTGGTTTTGTGCCGATGATGCGGTATTGTGCCTGGTTGAAAAATTATGCCAAACACAATACCACTCTCTTTGCCTCTCTCACCAACAAACTGCCATGTTATGCCAACACAATTGCTCTCACGTGTGATAGCTGAATGATTATATGAATATAATTTTTTGCTAATCAAATTTAAATAAAAAATAATAATAGTTTTTGGTACTCTCGGGACCAAAAAAGTACTCAAAAAAATTTTTATTGATACCGAAATGCAAATCTCATTTCCCATCACCGATGTATACACATGTACTGGTATATAAAAATATGTATGTAAAAATATATGTATATACAGTATGTCAAGAATGAGTTTTCGCATTAAAGTAAAATAAAGTTCTTTATTTTCGCTACGCTGTCCGTCTGTGTGTCTGTCCATCACAGGATATTTTTTATCGAGAACCGTAAGAGCTACGTACCTGAAATTTTGACAGAGTATGTAGAACTACAACAAAAAATATATGACAGTTAAAAATTAAAGAGTGTTACAAAACGAGCAATGAAAAATTTTAAAATCCCATGTAATATACATTAGACCCCTACACAAGATCGCTTACAAGAACTTTTAAGACATGAGCACTGCTGCCAGAATTGACAATTTCTCTGCATTTTGACGATTTTCACCTCTCAAAATACACTAGTGACGATTTTAGGTCCAGAAATGACGATTTTTCTAAATTTAACACATTTGTAAACTTTTTTTAGTATTGCATTTCTAGAGTTGGTTTTTTGTTATGTTATGATTTTTTTGTGTTCAAAATGTTAAATTCTGATATTTATACATAAAATGTTTCTATAACAAAAATGCTAATTATTTTTTTTATAAATTATCTGCTTTAAAAATAAATATATATGTACGTATCAAGGCGAATTCATAACAGGTGACCTAAACAGTCCTGATGATTATCAGGTGTTCGAGACTGCTTAGACCCCAACTGTCAAAATCTCTTCTTTTATCTGATGTTTGTTTACATTTAAAGTAAAGAAAATTATATCGTTCTTTATGTTTAAAAAATATATTTTAAAGTAAAAAGGATTATAATGTATGAATACTTATAACAATAGAACCCAATTGGGTCTCCGAGTGGAGGTGCGGTATAGCACCACCCTTCCTAACCTATGCATTCTAAATTAACTCTTGCAAAATGGTTAAATCCATTAGTTTATTGATGATGATTTTTAAAAAATTGTATCGAATATAAAATATTTCTACCACATGTCTCACCAATGCATGATAGCCTTTACTTCAAACCCAATTTTTTTTCTTGGAATACGGCAGAGAATGTCATATATGCAAATTTCCTCGGTATTTCTCATATCAATAAATTTCAATATGTTGAAATATTTTCAATGCGCAAAGTTATTCTTGACAGACTGTATACATATTTATGTTAGGAGATATAACACTTCCCAGAAATTGGTTAGTTTTTGTTTAGTTGATTGTATTTATTCTTTATGTTTTCAAAATGTATCAAGGGAAATGATTTACAGCAAATAGAGTTAGTTCTCCTTTTCCTGGAGTCATGATATACACTGTTTGTTTAGATTTTTTTTTTGCTCAGTGGGGATTTTCGGAAAATTACTCGAAATAACAGTTCTCACTTTATATAAAAAATTAAAAGTTGTTTATGTATGTAATATGTAAAAGCTAAATAAAAACCATTCACTGCGCAATTATTTTCCAAAAGCAACTCGCACGTTGAACTTTCACTTTGAATAATAAATAATCCCTAAATTACTTCCTTCAGGAAACTTATGGTTCCTAAAACCTTAAAGAAGTTGATGGAATGTGGCAGGAATAAGCGAAAGTGATAAGGAAAAATATCCGTTTTATAAATAAAAATTTTTGGCATAAATATGCCAAAGTGGATTAGAAATTAAAGATTTTATTTCTTTGTTTCATTTAGTTAATTCGAGGAAGCCAAATTTAAGGAATAAACTACACCAAAAACAATGCAATTATTGTGTCAATCACTAGCAGAATGAATGGAACAATATGCTGTTTCAAAAAGGCCACAAACAACACTTTCATCATCAATGTTCCAGTCATGATACAATCTACAACAAATAAAACAACAGGGAGTTTTATTGCTCTTTTGTGATGACAACTGTTAAAAAAAAAACAAAGAGAAAACAAGAGACATGTACTTGCGTTTTCTCTGGACTTTGCAAAGCTTGTTTGTATTAGAACAGTTTTAATAAAAAGATTTTTTGTAATTAAAGAACAAATTTACCTCACTAATTTACAAGTCTTTCCATTATTATTTGTTCTTTACTAATCATATAATATAATATAAAATTTTTTTTTAATATTTAATTACAGTAGAATTCCCTTAATTTTTACCCCAGTAAATCGAAAATCTCAGTATTCCATAACAAACAGCTGGTCGGTTTTCCGAAGCTCCCAGAAAATCTAGAGACTATGGTCTTGTACTAAGATGTCAGAAGTGGTCCTAAATAGATTGATGAAAATATCAGCTGCAGAGCTGGAAAATTAAAACTTTTTTGGCATATAAAAGTAACTCCCATAATTTTTGCTCTTTTTTTGTTAATTAAAACTATTTAGGTAGAATTGGATTGGTATAGAAAATCTAAAAAATCATAAAGTTGGTATGTGCCAGGGTTTTAAAGTTTAACATTTCTTTTTTATATAAAGTAAACATATTTTATATTTAAGACTGAAATAGATTGATATTGAAAATTAAGTAAATCAAAAATACGCTTCTAGTAACAAACTCTTGGGCCCTTAAAATAAATCGTGTTAAGTCGCAATAATTCCATACGTTTGTTTCAGTCCAGTATTAATTCGTAATTTTTATTCGACTTCAAAAAAGGAGGTTATTAATTTATCTTAATTGTTTTTTAATAGTCAGTTAAACCTATTAGAAATCGTAATTGGCTGTTGATAAACTCTTATTATTCTTTAAGATTTATGTATAATTATAAATTTTAGTGATAAAATCTCTTCAATGACAAATTTGCATGTCTTAAATTTTATTGAAAACAAGAAAGGATTGAGGGCCAGTTTGAATTGAAATATTGGCAAAATATTTTTTTGCTTTCTTTAAATTTAACTAATCACTTTTTTCAACAACTCCTTACTTTCTGTTCTCGTTTTAAGAAATTTAGCACAAATTCACTAAAAAAATATCAACATATTAACGAATTTGTACCTTAAATTGGTCCACACAACTATCAGCTATGCGTTGATGAATTTCATTAACCTCCGCCTGAGTTAACGTACGTTCCATGTGGCGGTATACAATGCGAAAGCACACACTAGTTAAGCAATTTTTCGGATGTTTAAATTTATCCACTAAGCTTATCTGGAATTTGAAGCATATAAAAAGCCTAGTCTTTGGTTTATTACAAATCAAATTATTACCTGTTCTACAACATCTCCCGCTACCGACCTCACCAAATCATAAAAATCATTGGTCATAAATCCATTTCCTACATCTACACCTGTAGGCAACCAAAACGATAAATCGTTTTTACATTGTGGGTATTGGGAGACCGGTTTGTATTTCACCAATTTATTCAAATCTTTTTCACTAAATTGTGTTAAGAAGCCTGAATCGTTTGACCAGAATAAGCGTATGTCGGGTATATCGAATAGTATCATGGCCAAACGCTCCAAGCCCAAACCAAAAGCATAGCCAATTGAATTTTGTGCACCCGACTGCTGCAAAATTTCATGCCTCATTATGCCGCAGCCTAAAACTTCTAGCCAATTGTCTTTATAAAAAATTTCCAATTCCCAAGAAGGTTGCGTGAAGGGGAAGTATGTGTCTACCCAGCGATATTTAAGTTCTGAGCCAAACAAGTCTTGTGCCAATCCGACCAGAACTTGTTTTAATTCATACTCCATAAGCTTGACAGCTTCTAGGGTGTGGCAGGGTTGCTTTGACTGATCAATACATTTGGAAGACGAGTGGGTTACTTGAGCATTATTGCCGGTACTTTCGCTCCAATATTTTTCAAAAATTTCCAATTCTGGATTGCGCTCAAAAAGTTTACCTTTTGTCACCAAACGTACAGCATCTAATTGATGAAATACTGGATAGTGTGTGCTATCAATTTCATCTCTACGATACACTTCTCCTACCACGAGAAAGTTATCCAAGCCAGAAGATATCAGATCAACTTGATGCGCGGTAGTATGAGCCCTCAACAAATGCTGACTATTTATATAATAGCAATCGGATTTACTGCGGCTGACATGATCCAAGGGAATGAGCAAGTTATCAAAGTTTTGCTGCACACTGACCACTGGATTGAGTTTGTCATAGACTGAAAACAAAGGGTTTCCACGTGATGTTTTATAAGCCTGATAGAAATAATTAACAATACGCTGTCTTATTATCGACAAAGGATGATCCCTTTGCAAATGTTTATTCGCACCCATATACGATAAAATTTTAGGAGTAACATTGGTCCATTTGTCAATGGCATACAAACGACCATTTATTTCCAATTGGGGTGTTTGCGTTTCAGCAGCACTTGTTGCCAGTGATTTCTTTGAAGTTGATAGATAACGACATGGCATGGGCTTTGATCTCAGTTCAGTATAATTGTTTATTTTCAGTTTTCTTGCCCGACTCAATACTTTCCAAGTTATTAACATTATAATTAAATTTATTTTCAATGTTGTTACATATATGGCATTTTCCGCAGCTGTTTTTGTTTTTACAAAACAATAAACAGAACTTGGCATTACTCCTTACTGTACTTGCACTTGTGATGCCAGATGATGTGTAAGAGGGCTGCATTGAACATATCTCTCTGGCATCCTCCTTGTATATATGTATGCAATTTTTTAATTTTTTAATATTTTGTTTTATAAAAATATCGCATTAGATTTAATTTAAATTCATACTAATTTTAAAGCTTAATTAGTCATATATTTTTTAAGCAACTAGGTCAAAAATAGCTTGCAATGTTCATGTGGGCTGGCATCACTGTGTGTGTTATTTTTGGTGTAATTTCAAATAGACATATACAAAAGCCGAGAAAACTTAACATTTTGTAATAGAATATGCTAAACAGCTGTCTATTAAAATGTAAACGTCGTAAACAAAAATTCAGCACCGGCAGATTAATAAAAAATTTGCTGCTGTTGAAAATTTCTTTATTTTCTTGGAGTGGAAAATATAATTTAAACAAGCAAAATATATCAAGTAAGTAGCATATAAATCCCCTTGATTATCAATTATAATACTGATTAATATTTAAAAAAATATATAGTGCTTTTGCAATAAGTTGATGTGTGTCTCAAAAACTAACATTGGCATTAAACTTTAGTCACTAAAGTATGCAGATACTAATACTAAGAGGATGTTAGTAAGCACCAAAATTAGGGCAGAAATTGAGTAATAGCCGCATAATAGCGAATGATATCATATGCAAATGTATGTGTGTTGACGGTTTTTTTTATAAATAAATGTAATATGAAGAATGATTTTTGTTAATGTTTCAGTTTTTAATTACTTTATTGAAAGAAATGCTTGCTCAGACTTTTTTGTATAAAATTTGTATGGCACAGTTGTATGTAGGTTAGTTGATGTACTACTACACATGCATACGTATTATGTAGGTACTATGTTCGTGGTGGCTAGAGCACATGCGATTAACTGAAATCACATTTTCACCGACCTATTTCCTTTACGAAAAAAGAGGTATGTACTACGAAAGCAAGTTTTGAAATTACCTCAGAAATTTATATTTTATTAAATCGAATGTTTTTGAATTATTCCGAAAACCAGGTTGCCCCCTGGTTTTTTATTTTTATATTTAAGAAAATATAAATTTCTGAGGTAATTTCAAAACTTGCTTTCGTAGTACATACCTCTTTTTTCGTAAAGGAAATATGTCGGTGAAAATGTGATTTTAGTTAATTGCTTGTGCTCTAGCCACTACGAACATAGTACCTACATAATACGTTTGCGTCATACTATATGGATCGAAATTTTTTTAATTATTGCCACTTAAAATCAATTTAAATATTTTGAAACTCTATTCGATATCGAACTAACTCTTATCAGGGGATAAATTACGTCCCTTAATAGGAGTTAGGCGATAAGCGTATGTAAATGTTTTTTTTTCAAATTATGCAAGAAGTTTTAATAATGAAAATTTTTGTATTAAGTGTTAAACCTAACTAAAACATCCATTTGCTCAACTCTGAGAAGCGGAAGACTAACTCATTTGCTAGAGTGTACAAATTAACAAATTTTAGAGACTTAAGGATTTTGTTTTTAATATTTTTTTCGGGCTCTTTAAGTACACATCTCTGAAGTCACGAAATATTTTCCTTCAAAATTAGTTCGATCATACCTTAAAATTAAGGAAAACTCACTTTTCCTTACTAGTCTCTATGTAGGTAGTACAGTAATTTGCCTCCTGTAAAAAAAACTGTTAACGGGACTAGTCTGTTTTTGGTCGTCATCTACTCAATTATGAGCAATTGCATTTTTATTTGTGCGTTATTTTCACAATCATATCTGTAATTTAATTTCTTTTCTTTCAGCTGATTAGTCCTCACTTTAATCCGTGAAGTGGAGAAGTGGGGCAAGTGGTAATAATGTCGGAAAAGGTAACCAAATTGGCACTAGCTAGTCGTGTCATTGTGGTAGTTTTACAACTTTTAGCTAATACTGCTTTACCAGATCATAAGAATGACGTTTTTCGAGCGCCTATAGATGCTTCACAGAAACGCACATGGTTGGATAAATCAATTGATTTTACTTTGGGAGGCATGCGACACTGGGATAGTGAATATTTTCTACACATTGCCGAATATGGTTACACTTATGAAAACACTTTGGCATTTTATCCTCTCTACCCAGTCATAGTGCAGACAATGGCCAAAATGCTACATTATATAACAGAAGACTTTATGAGCATGAGATCATGCTGCCTGCTAGTTGCTGTGGCCATAAATATGTTGTTATTCTGTAAGGCTGCCAATATCTTGTACATACTGACTCTACGTATTTTTAATGACTTGAACAAAAGTTGGAATGCGGTCTTATTATTTTGTTTTAATCCAGCGTCGATATTTTTTTCGGCCGCCTATTCAGAGACTTTATTTTGTTTAATTTCCTTTTACATTATGCTCGAATGTTGTATGGAAATACGTTTTGTGCGCACAAGCTTAGCTATGGCCTTAAACATTGTGGCAAGATCTAACGGTTTGGTAAACTTTGGCTTTCCGCTGTACTTTTTATTGCGCAAATTGATCTTGAAACAAACGAATATTCTGGTCACCAGTTTCAAATTATTAACCTGCTTTTTGGTGGCTCTGATACCGTGGACATTTTTTAATTTCTTTGCTTTTCGCCAATATTGCTATACCGAAAAGCATGTAAACCACACGGAGCCGGTGCTAGCTTATGCCCACGAAAAGCAATTTGTGTTGGCTGGCCAGCGTTTTGAACAGCAGTCACCATGGTGTGATAATACTCTGCCTTTTCCCTACTCGTACATACAGTCCCACTACTGGCAAGTGGGTTTCTTAAAATACTACCAATTCAAACAGTTGCCCAATTTCTTGGTGGCCCTGCCCATTTTAATATTCTTGTGCTGGCACTGTTTCATATATTTAAGACATTTTATAGTGAATTTCATAACAAAATATCCCATGACCCAATTAATAAAGGAGTACAAAACTCTACCATTCGTAATACATTCTATGTTTTTGACTTTATTTTGTATATTTTTTGTTCACATACAAATCTCCACCAGATTGTTGTGCTCGGCCACGCCTACTTTGTATTGGTTTGCAGCTGATTACATGCCCAAATCGTTAGATAAATTGAAATTAAAATCCAAAGCCGGCATGATATTTGTTTGGTTTGGTTCGTATGTCATTTTGGGTGCCACAATGTTTAGTAATAATTTACCCTGGACTTGAAGTCATTTGATTAAAAATGGAGGCTGCTTTCTTTCTACATAACCAAATAAAATTTAATTTCAATAAATTTGGAAAAAAAAGACACAACACTAGTAATTTGAAAAAGAAATATTTTTTCAATTAAATTGTTGAATTTTGTGTAGTGTAGCAGAAAAGAACTAAAATTAAAAAATAAATAAAGACTGTTAATTGTTAATTTTGTTTTAAACAAAAATTAAATTAAATATCTCTTTAGCTAAAAATATTATAAATTCGCTTTATTAAACAAATAATGATTATTATTTATGTATGTATGAATAATTTCTTTATAAAATTATAAAAAAAATTTTTTAAATGTATAAAAAGAATCCAATAGTTTTGTAAATTTATGTAGCTTTATATGTATATCCTTTCCATCGATATAGTTCAGTTTTTTTATAAATTTTTTGTATAAATACTGTAAATTTCTAACGATTGTATTTTTAAATATATTAAAGAAAAATACACATAGAAAAAACACAAAATATTTGCTATAATAATTTCGAGCCCTATTTTGGATTTAATCGTAAGTGGCAAAAATTAGTTTTCAGGAGAAGGTTTTTTTTATAATATTCAAATATGTTGTAGATACTTAAGTTGTCGCTTACGATAAAATTTTACAGCCTGTATTTTAAAAGTTATCAACAATTTTGCCGTTTTGATAATTCTAAACTATGGGTAGGCCCATAAAAATTTTAATTTCAATAAAAAAAGTAAATTCTTTTACGATTAAATCGAAAATAGGGCTCGATTTTATTTTAAATTAATTATTTCGATGAGTTCTTCTCTATGAATTTTTGATATACACTTACAGCCATATTCATAAAAAAGTTTAGGTTTAAAATGCATATTAGTTAAAAAACATTTTAAGGCTAAAAAATCAGTATTTTAACTAAAAATCAATTAACTTGCTTTTTTAAACTTTTCGTTAGTTGATTTGAAATAAATCAAAATAATCTTTGCAAAAGACTGTAGGATTCGTCATAATAAATTCTAAATCTTATTGACAATTGGGATAATCTCTTTGAATTTGTTGAAGACTAATGCATAATTTTCGGCAACGGCAACATATCAAAACTTTTAAGTGCCTGGCTTAAATATGGCTGGCTTCCAAAATGTTTTCAATACAAAGTATACAGATGCAAAGTTGCCAAATATGTATAAGCAAGAGCATCAGCTTTGAAACCGAAGCGCTGGTTGCTTGTTTGGGGCGTTCTTAAGACTTGTCGAAGACATTTTGAAAACGTGTACATTGTCAACGTTTTGAACTATAAAACCTTACTCCCGGACAAAGCAATTGAGTTTTTGGAGCACACACAGCCTATCACTATGAATGTGATTATACAATGTAGTACCAGAAAGTGTCATACACATACATACATACATATGGACATTGTACAAGTTAATTCTTGGATTTTTGAACTAAAAATTTAAATAATAAAAAAAAAGAAAATAACTCACCCACTTAAATGCATTGAATTAAAGACTTAAGCAATGAAATTAACCCACCCATTTAACAGCATACTCATCGAGAAATTCTTATTTGAGCAATTTTCTAGGGCTGTCGAAACACTCAATTGCAGAACACACCGGCCAGCCAGACATTTTTATAAAGCATGCTCAAATATATTAACTATGCACATTCACACACATCACTCTCACTTACAGAACACTATAAAACTATAAAAACTCTGCTTTGACCTTTTCTTTATTATATACATAAGAAACTTTCTCCACTTGGGAGGATACTAAAGCTGCATAAGACAGCCAAACACTAGGCCTTGATATTTTCTTTCTTACATATGAAATTTTCTGCAATTGGAAATTAAACATGATTCTCTTCACACATATAATGATGGAACACAAAGAATCATGTATTCTTATATACTTTTCTTAATGGCATGGCTTAATACACTAGCCTTCTTTTCCTTATTAAACTTGCAAATTTTTGCACTTTGATATATAACATGAAAACCATTCAAAACGGTAGCGATTTATTTAGAACACAAACACATTATATATTTGTCATCACTTTCATGAACATCGCGTTAAATTTTATGCGAAACGCCGAGCTTAATCTTTTCTTTTATCAAATATGAACAAATTTTCACTAGGAAATGTATGACTTAACTGCGGTGTCGTTTTCGCGCTTTTAATTGAGGAAGCCAAATTACATAGCTGCATTTTCACTTTTTTTATTGTGAATTGTTTTTCTTATAAGTTTATGAGGATGCCACATCTAAGGAAAATTGCTATTATTATAAAAGGCGTTAATAGGAAACAGTGATTTGAAATTAGAATGTGTGCAAAGGGGCCCATAGACACATAACCTTTCGGATTTTTATTAGCTAGCTCAAAATAAAGGTGACTTTTCGCTAACTCATTTACAACTAGCTTCTGAACCAACTCATAAATGATATGTCAGCATAAAATTCATGTTTATGTTAACTGTTTGCCGTCTTTATTTTATATGGCGCAATAGCAAAGTGTTAAGTATGATGACTGACAAAGTGATCACGCTATTATACCAATTCTCGTCTCTAAATAAAATGACTAAAAATGTTAATCATTAGTTAGTTAAAAATAATGGTTAGCTAAAGAAAGACCTTTTTTCTTCGTTTTTGATGCGCCACAAACTAAGTTATAATGGGCCAACCATTAGTTAGTCAGTTCGAAATGAGCTAACTTGTGGTACTGACTCGCTTTGAGGACATTACGTTGAAAAACTGAATAGCGTTTAACATGTAAAATGAGTTATCTTTTGAGCCAGTTGTCACTCATTTCTGATTAACCATTAAGGGAACAATACACACATACTGCTCATGCTCATGCGAACTATGTTTGTGTGAATACATATCCATAAAATATTTAACTTTTTATTTACGACAGTTGCATAGTTTGTGAGACTTTTGAATGTTTTCCTGAAGACCTTTATTAATTTTAGCAAAAAGTGCAACTAAAGTATCAAAACTGAGTACAAAAATAAACTCCCAATAAGAAACAAGTGAACAATTTATTTTTGTTTTTAACCCCCGACTAAAAAAGGGGTGTTATAAGTTTGTAGTGTGTGTCTGTGTGTCTGTGTATCTTTGTGTCCGTCCGTGTCCACGTACAGACCAAATGGCTGAACCGATTTTGATTTAGTTTTTTTTTCTATTTGAAAGGCGACTTGATCGAGAGGATTCTTAGCCATGTTTTAAGAAAATCGGTCCAGCCGTTTAGAAGATATCGCATCTTCTCTAGATATATTTTTAAAATTTTTAATTTTTGTTATTATATAAACTAATCTGGATGTATTAAGTTGTCTGCTTAGGCTACTCATCAGCATTTTTTTAAACTAAATAACAAAAATTAAACATTTTAAAAAGCCCCAATAACTTCCAAATGGCTGGATCGATTTTTTTAAGTATAGGCTAGAAGATATTAGATCAAGTAACATTAAAAAAAAAACAACTTAAAATCGGTCTAGCCGTTTGGAAGCTACGTCGTTAAAGGCACATGTTCGATAGAAAACATATAGATTTGTTATCTTATAAGCGGAAGGACCGATTTTTTTTTCAAAAACAGCTAAGAACACTCGATTAAGTTACGTTTCAAACAGAAAAAACACTTCAAAACACAAAAAATCAAAATTGGTCCAGGTATTTGGTCTGTACGTGGACTTGTACAGACTTATAACCCACTTTTTTGGTCGAGGCTTAATAACTTTCATACGCTTATACAAATCCCTAAAAAATACATATTGAGAAGTACGTAATATACATATGATCCTACATATTTATGTACCACAAATGTACATATGTCACAATATGTATGCATGTGTAATTTTGAAAAATAAAAACAATATTTGGGTAAGAAGAATAGCATTTTTGCATTTCTAATAAATATGTAGCAAAATTAAATTTTCATCACATATGTATATACATGCATACTAATTTCAAATCATTGGGTGCATTCATAAGACGTAGCTGTTGCGCAACCGTTGAGTATTTGTCTTAGAAACGCACAGTTGAGTAATTCCGCTCCGCTCAACAGTTGATTAATTTTCCATTACAAAATTTTTTCGATACCTGTAGTCAACATGTTTGGCTCAGCATAAACAGCTGATCGAATAGAGCTTTGCCATTTATATGCTTTGTTAGGTGGCAGTAGCAAATATTTGTTAAATTTTATATTACAAACGCGATGAAGTAGCGAAATAAAGATATAAAATTAAATTATATCCATCAAGCCGTTTCTAAGACGTAGCTGTTGGGGCCAACAGTTGCTAGCATTTGCACAACTGTTGAGCTCAACAGCTACATCTTATGAATGTGCCCATTGTTTCCTATTAACGCCTTTTATACTAATAGCATTTTTCCTTAGACGTGGCATCCTCATGAACTTATAAGAAAAACAATTCACAATAACAAAAGCGAAAATGCAGCTATGTAATTTGGCTTCCTCAATTAAAAGCGCGAAAACGGCACATCAGTTAAGACATACATTTCCTAGTGAAAATTTGTTCATATTTGATAAAAGACAAGATTAAGTTCGGGGTTTCGCATAAAATTTAACGCGGTGTTCATGGAAGTGAAGACAAATTCGTGGTGCATTTGTGGTCTAAAAAATCCATATCGGTTTGAGTGGTTTTTATGTTAAATATCAAAGTGTAAAAATTTGCAATTTTAATAAGAAAAAGAAGGCTAGTGTATAAAGCCATGCCATTAAGAAAAGTGTATAAGAATACTTGATTCTTTGTGTTCCATCATTATATGTGTGAAGAGAATCATGTTTAATTTCCAATTGCAGAGAATTCCATATGTAAGAAAGAAAATATCAAGGCCTAGTGTTTGGCTGTCTTATACAGCTTTAGCATCCTCCCAAGTAGGGAGAATTTCTTATGTATATAATAAAGAAAAGGTCAAAGCAGAGTTTTTATAGTTTTATAGTGTTCTGTAAGTGAAAGTGATGTGTGTGAATGTGTATAATTAATATATTTGAGCATGCTCTATAAAAATGTGTAGCCGGCCGGTGTGTTCTGCAATTGAGTTTTTCGGCAGGCTTAAAAAATTGCTCAAATGAGAATTTTCCGATGAGTATGCTGTGAAATGGGTGAGTTAATTTCAGTTTTTTAAATCTATATTATAAATCTAAAACTTATACCGACCAGCCTCTTTCCAAACGCAGTTGTGTGGTAAATCTAGAAATGGAAATATAGGACATTGCAGTAATACATACATATTACCCCTTATTCCAGTTGTCGACATCCACATCACTTTAACACAATACCAAAAAATTGGGGCTTGTTTACTCGCTCTCCAGGACAATTTTTGTGCTACTGACAATTATTTCCGTTCAATAAGGTCTATAAAATAGTATAAACCTGCCAAAAGGAGTCAGTTGTTTTGGACAATGGGTCGATGTCTAAAACTGGAATAAGGGTGATTAAAATATTACCCCTTATTCCAGTTGTCGACATCGACGTCACTTTAACACAATACCTAAAAATTGGGCCTTGTTTGCTCGCTCCCGAGAACAATTTTATGCTACTGACAATCTACTTCTGTTCCCTAAGGTCTATAAAATAGCATAAGCCTGCCAAATGGAATCATTTATTTTCGACAACGGTACACAAGCCCTAATTTTTTGGTATTGTGTTGAAGTGACGTCGATGTCGACAACTGGAATAAGGGGTATTATGTGTCCACATTTATACAATTGGATACTAATTTATCACTTCACGATTTTGCATTGAAGTACTAGATGGGTTTTAGTAAATCAAACAGTAATATTCAATGAAACTGTTTGTATGTTATGTTGAAATCTGATTTTGAATACCACACGATGGTTTTTATGCACATATCGCACACGAAATCATAATCTGCCACAACTTAAAATGGGGTTTTCTCATAAATCAGTCCACTAAACAAATCTCTTTTGCAAAACAAGTCTTCTCGAACAATCACCCTTATTCCAGTTGTCAACATCGACGTCACATCAATACAATTCCAAAAAATTAGGGTTTGTCTAACCATTGTCGAAGACAACTGAGACTCATGCTATTTTCTACACCTTAGAGAACAGAAATATACTGTCAATAGCACAATGGTTTTCTCGCGACCGGGGAGACAAGGCCTCTTGTTGTGATTTAGTGAGCGATATGTATGGGATATTTAAGCAGTTCACATCACAGAATACACAGAAGTGAAGAGACAGGTAAAAAAAGCTCCAATCAGGTTTTTGTTAAAATTCGTGGAAAAAAGAGATAAGCATAGTGTATTTGATACTGTAGTGTATTACTGCTTACCAATTAACACAGCTAATAAAAATTTATTGCACTAGAAAGACGTAGCAAAACAAAAACGACGACAAAATTTGAGGGAAAACGAGACAAACAGAAAAATACCTGTATCTTCCGTCTCGTGACACTTCTGTGTGTTTTGTGCTCACATGTTTATATACATATAACATTTTTTATGTTTTAAAAGCTCTTCGTACTTTTATAAAATTAATGATTAAATGGAAGTTTTATCTTATATTACGTGATAAAACTGTAACTTACCTTTGTTAAGATAGTGAAAAAATACTGGCTTTATATATTTTTAATTAATATGTACATCAATTTTATTGTTCATTGTATAATATTTTTTAAGAATAGCATTATATATCGAGCCATAACCGCTAAAATAGCTTAAGAGACACATTTTTTGAACTTCGTTTTTTTTTTTTTTTTTTTTTTTTTGACAAAAATCGACTATTACGATCGCAAATAATCAATTTTGGTCAAAAACTGAAGTTTGAAATTATGTCGCTTAAACTATTTTAGCGGTTATGGCGCGATATGGTGACATCGTTTCATATATGTGATGAAAATTTAAAAAAAGGAAATTGTTTGTGATTTAGAAATACAAATGTACATTAAAATGTGATGTTAAAAGAAACCTATTGAATAGTATTATTTATGCCTACCTAGGACTTTGTATTTGTTGTTTTTATGATAAGTAAATCTGCTTTAACAATTAACATTCAATATAATGGCATAAAAACAAAGACTTCAAACATTTCAAAACAGTCCAGACTAGCCAATATTTCATATACTTTATCTAACTGACTTGTATTTTTTTTTTTTGCAAGTTGTTATATATCCCGTGGTACAAAGTTAAAAAAAGAATCATAAATTCAAATTGAGTAAATACATATTTGTAATTGAAAGATTGAGAGCCAATTTCACCAACTTATTTAAATATCAATTCATATTTATTTTCCATACAAAAATTAATGAAAATCAACATTTAAATGTGAATTGATATTTAAATAGAGTTGGTGAAATTGGCCCTGAATAAAGTAAAAAAATAATTAAAAAAAATTAATAAAGAAATAAAAATACGTATATAAATTCATTTAAACAGTGGGATAACTGGCAGCAGTAGCAATACCACATTGATTTTCTTGATTGCGGGCCATTTTAATGAAACCGTGCTCGCCCCAAGTGGTACCCCACGAATTCTTAACTATCCAATAGTCATTGCCATCTTTATCTGTACCATAACCCACTACCAAAACACCGTGATCCAAGTTTTGAGCATCACAGTCGGGTTCATTGTAAACACCCTCGCTATACAATTGGAAAGATTCGTGAGAAGCATCAATGGCCACGGAAACGGGACCCATAGTGGCTACAGCTTGCATCAGTTTGACTTCATCACCTTCGGGTATATCAACGAAGCCAGTATCGGTGGCACCCACAGCTTTCTTCTTAAAATGGCACGAATCATCGATGCCTTCATAAGGATATAGTTTTTCTGTATCAACACCACCATTTTCCTTAATATAACGGAATGCATTGTCCATTAAACCACCATTGCAACCATTATTGCCATACTTGGTGGAACAGTCGATCAAATTTTGTTCACTCAATGATACCAAAACTCCAGTCTTGCGGAAATGTTGGCCCTCCAAGGCACCAGTGGATGAGAAAGCCCAGCAAGAACCACAATGGCCTTGATCCTTAACATCTGTGACAGCGCCATGTTTACGCCAATCTACCGACTTGGGTACTGTAACGTGTGCGGGCTCAATATACGACATGCCAACTAAACCGGATTCCTCACTTGAAAGGAAAAAATTAAATGTTAGGTTCAATTGTCTTGTATGTATTTTATTTGTTCTAACTTACCGCATCACTTTGCGCAAAGTGTTATTGTAACCATTCATCATTTCTCTAAATTCACTCGGCAACATATCGGCATATTTGTTCAAGCCCAATTTGTAAGAGACCTTCTTTTGGGCATACAATTGGTTATGCTTGGCAATTTTATGGCGGTTTTCATGGAAAATTTTCATGCGGAAACGTTCTTCGTCGATGCCATAACTTTTGCCATGTTCTATCTGAAAACAATAAAATAAAATAAAAATTTATAAAGTTAATAATTTCTTGATTTGTATTTGCAAACGAAGTTTTTCATATACATATATATATGTATACATAATCAGGGCTATCATGAATAAAATTCCGCGTGAAATTTTTCCCTTTTTCAATTAGAATTTTTTGTTTTCCCTATCACTTAGCAATTGCTATTACATAGTTAGAATTGTTCCCAGGGAAAAATTTCGCGCGGAATATGTACAATATTATTGTAATTGCGGTCTTTCATCTCAAGATGAAGACTCCCTTTTCAGTATGTGAATTTTGACATTTCCTAAATAGAAAACTCATGCCAAAATATGTGCAAATCGGTATTCTGTCGCCTAGGGCCTGTTTAGCGATGTCTAAAGAAAACATTCTTTCGATAATTTGCATTGACAATTGTTTATTTGCAATTATTATAAGATAATAACGTACCATTTAAGAAATTTATTTATTTGTTTATTTATTTAAAAGTATTTTGTAAAAAAATTTACAAAAATACACAGACAAATTAACATTTAATTAAATTTCTTTTAATACTTTGGCCGATTTAAGAATATTTTTTATTTCTTTTATTGAGTTTATGTTGTTGCAGTTGAGGAAAGGAAAGAAAATGCTTTCAATTTGTATGCTATTGGGTAAAGTGAATAAAAAAGCATTTGCTTTTTACTTGAAAATTTGTTTTAAAACCTAAAATATTTATTTATTTATTTATTTAATTTAATTCAGTCTATGTACAGAAAGTCCTTTCAGACTACGATAAAAAGGTAAATTTTTCATAATAACTAATAATAACTTATATATATATAGTAAAATAGTAAAAGATCAACAAAAAATACAGAGAGCTAATTTATTAACGAATGAATATACATACAAAGTTATGAAATGATAGCAAAATTTCAAATAACAATATTATTTTATTACACTGAAAGTTATAGGAGGTATAAAAAATGGTACAACATGAAGCAAATCAGGACAGTCAATGTATCCGTAATATAATAATAATAATATTATACACCAAAAGGGCGGATTGGAGTTTTCTACGTCCTTCTAAAGTACGTAGGCCAATAAAAAGGCACTTAGATTCATAAGGAACAGAAATTAAATATGATAATGAGCGTGTAACAAATTTAAGAAAGATGCGCTGAAGTCTCTCGATACGAGAGATAAGATTTGAGACATGAGGATTCCATATAACGGCAGCATATTCCAACCATTGTTGCCATTTTGGCATTTTCACTGCCAGATCTGGCATTTTCATTAGTTGAAAAGCATTCAACTTTTAAAAAATTCTGCCAAATGCTTTTTAGCAGAATTTGCTTAAAATAAAAAATTGGAATTTGTTAATATTTTTTCAGTGTAGAGAGTAATTATATTCATAAATGTAAATTTGTTTACAATTATGTGTTTCCTACGTAATTTAGATACAACGAATACCTATGTATGTATTATATGTTATATATTGTATTTATATATTTTCAATTATCCGTAAGCGACAAAAATAAAAGTTTTCAGAAGACGGGTTTTTATAACTAGTATCCAAATATATTTTACCATACATAAATTGTCGCTTAAGATAAAATTTTACAGACTGCTTTTTAAAAGATATCAAATATTTCGACATTTTGATAATTTTAGACTATGGGTGGTACGCCATAGTTTTAACTTCAATTAAAAACTTTATTTTTTACAACATCTTGCTTACAATTAAACCGAAAATAGGTCTCGATATATATAAATACATACATACATATATTATTTGTATATATCGATGGTAAAATGTACAGAGTCGCTTTTGACTTTGTCACCAATACTACTCTCTAATTGTTCTCCATACAATACTTCGTGCTATAGACAATGTGTGCTTGTCAATGGAAATCCACTAAAAGAATTGGCCATGTACTGACTACGTAGTTCTTATAGCAACATTGAGACATACCAACAAGACTTTACTGGTACATATCTATACTTTATGTGCATACAAATTTATGTACATTGACAAGTTGTTGAAAAATTCACCAGAAATACACCACATCTGTTTCCTCTCTTTCCTTTACACTGATGAATATAAGAAAAACTGTAGACAATGTAACTACTAAAATTGTGACCATACATACGTATGTATTTACATACATACATACATACACATGTATGCATGTATATATGTATGTATGTGCTATAAAAACAGTTGTGAATACTAATAAGTTTGTATAAACATGAAATTCAAAGCTATTTCAATGAAATTTTTTAAAATTTAAATCTGGCATTATACATTTGTTTGGAAGAACATTTTAGCAGAATTTTTTTTTACAGATCTAGCATTCTCTCATCATCATTTTCTGGCAACACTGATTCCAACTTAGATCTACCGAAGGACGTATAAATGTATTTATGCGTGTACGGATTAGCAAATTTAGAGCAGTTTCTCTTCAGAAAACCAAGCATTTTATAAGCTTTGGGAAGTAATATATACTCAACATGAGCTGCAAACGACATAGAACTATCAAAAACAACACCTAAATCAAGTTTAGAATTCGAAGTGTTCAAATTAATGCCATTAATATTAAATATCAATACAATGGGATTCATGGATCTATGAAATGAAACATTTTAGACCGATTGTAAAAATTATTTTATGTCTAAGAAAGTATAGCTTCCCATTGGTACCATTATAAAAAAGTGGGCGTGGTAACGTCCACAAAGTTTTTTTTTCATTTAATTTTATATTATACTTATTTGATTGCTGCAAAACTTATACACACCTTTGGTTCTTTTTGAAAATTTAAAAAAATGGACTTCTAAGTAAGAAGTAAGTTTCTTTTGGCAGGAAGAATTATTTGGATTTTATTTCATTGGGAATTATTTAAGTTTTTCCCTGGCAGTTATTTCATTATGAAATAAGTCCCAATATTTGGCTTTATTTTATTTTCAACTTTAGAAGTAAATTCATTTTTTTTGGACTTATTTCATAAAATTTAGGCCGAACTTACACCCCTTTTGGACACGCAAAGTTTACTTTGCAAAGTCTTTATTCAGGTGGATGAAAGACAGAGAGATGAATAGTATCTCTTTCTGTCTTTCTCCAAGCTGAATAAGATTTTGCAAAGTAAACTTTCGTGTCTAAAAGGGGTGTTATTTCATCGGATATATTTGCTTTGTGTATTACTTTATTCAGCCATATGTTAGTTATATTTGCTTAATTCTTATACGCACGGACAGAAATTTGCTATATTTAATTATCAATGAATAAAATTAAAAAAAAAATATATACGAACAAGTTCTGAACATGCAACCAAAAACACAACCATGAATAAATCAGAAATTACTACATATCGCACATTTACTTCAATAGTGGCATAACTCAAAAAAACCAGTTTAGCAGAAAACGCGTTTTAAGTTTTCAATTTGCATACAACTCAATGGAGAAATGAAAAAAAATTCTTCTCTCAGGAGGTGATGGTACAAGCTATTTATATGAAATTTTTACACAAGATAAAATACGAAATGCCGCATCTTTCTGCATTATTAACTCAAAAAAATCATTTTTTGAGTTATGCCACTATTGAAGTAAATGTGCGATATGTACTCGTATGTATGCACATACATATCGGGTGTTTTTTTTAGAGGTATAGAACTTTGAATTGAAATAAAACCCAAGAAAATCGTTTCAATTTGGCTTTATTGGAAGGATAATTTTATGCCATTTATGTTTAAATATGATTTCGGGCATGTGGCCGCCGCGGCTGGCTCGAATAAAGCCAATTCTACAGGTCCAATTTTCAACCACTTTTTCGAGCATATGGGGCCGTATGTTGGCAATAACGCCACAAATGTTGGCTTCCAAGTCCCCTAACGTTTCTGGTTTGTTGGCGTAGACGAGCGACTTCACATATCCCCAAAGAAAATAATCCAATGGTGTCAAATCACACGATCTTGGTGGCCAATTGACAGGTCCATTCCGCGAAATTATGCGCTCATCGAATGTTTCCTTCAATAAATCGATTGTGACGTGCGCTGTGTGGCATGTAGCGCCGTCTTGTTGGAACCACAACTCATCCACATTCATGCCATCCAATTCGGGAACAAAATAGTCGGTTAGTCGGCTCCAATTGCTGTGCACGGTGGCGAATCGATTCATTCGGGTCCTCTTCAACACTTTGCTCTACAGCGGCAATTGTTTCTTCGGTGCGCACTGTTCGACGTCTCTACGGATGCGTATTATCACATAGAGTAAACGTAGTGCGAAAACGATCCATGGTTAACCGAATTAATTGCTCTGATGGACGATTATGTCGACCATAAAATGGACGGAGCTTGCGGTAAACTTCGCGAACTGAACCATTATTTTCGAAATAAATTTGCACGATTTGCAAGCGTTGTTCTTTTGTCAACCTGTTCATGATGAAATGGCAAACCAAACTAAATATTAATCACTTGACAGCTGACAAAATGGCCGCCAGTTAAAAAAGTGATGCCAACTTAAAGTTCTATACCTCAATAAAAAACACCCTTTACATATATGATTTGTTTAATTGCACATTATGCAAATGATAACACAGCAGCGGCGTATGAAGTTCGATACATTTGCAAACAAAATCAAGTAAATCACACACAGTAGAGTTCATTTATAACGAACTCCACTTGTAAGGAATTATATTTTAAAACGATCCCGCTTTTGATTTAAAAAATCACATGTGAGTTGAATTAACACGATTTCCAGAACAGGGGTCAAATCGTTACATCCGTGAATGTACAACTCGTCGGGTTTTCGGATTATGACATACGTGAACGTTTTGGAATCCCATTCAGTTTATACGATTGACGTATCATTTAATTTGTTTTCGTACGATTGCCGATACGATCACGTATGTAACGATTTGAAGCCAGGCCTGTATGTCAGTTTACATACAACGTTTAAAATAACATACAATAGAATAGTTATAAGAAAAAAAATATTTCCATAAAACTTAGTGTATTTAAATTTTAAACGAAGTTTTCATTATATCAATGACTGCGAGTATACTCATGACCAGGGAAACCAGAAATATGCTCTAAATAAGTGTTTTATGCGCATTCAATATGCACTAAAAACTTGAAAATATGCACTTAAAGATAACATAAATTGGCTATTTGTAAATGAAAACATATTTTTAATTCAACAATTCATCAATATTTGCATTAAAATAAGACAAAAATAAAATAAACCAAAAAAAAAGCAAACAAGAAAAAAATTAACAAAGAATAACTTCCATATTAAAGAAATAATTTGGATTTGAAGTGTACGTTAAAACAAAATTATCATACACATTTTGACTAAAGCAAATAATACAAATACATTTTTATTGTATACGACCGTAAAAATTTAACTTTAACTTCAAAAGAGATTACGATATTAGAATTAAAATTAAAACTTTGGAACTATATTTTTGATAAATAAGATAAGCTTTTTATTTGTAATTTTTATTGGAATAAACAATAAAATATTGACCTATATTTTCAATTAAAAATCGCTGCTTGTCACATCTTAATAAACTTTTATACTCTGACAATATCCCTTCAACGTAATCGGGGCAGAGTCCGACACAAATAGCAAAACCAAATTTTTATTGAAAAAATTACAAAAATGTATAATTTATATGTATAGATCTTTGAAAATGAGATTTAGTTGGCAAAAAAATAAATTGAACAACAGATAAATGGCTTGTAGCAATTAAAATAAAAAAAATTCTATACAGTATCAAAATATGCCCTAAAAGCGTCAAATATGCGCTCAAAACTCGAAAAATGCTAAAAAAAATGCGTGTAAGACTGAAATATGCAAAAACATGTTTTAAAGGGTAAAATATGCAAAAACATCCACTAACAAATTGATGCCAAAATTCATTAAAAGATCTGAAACATATAAATATCTTATCTCCTCATTAATACGTCACACAAGAAAAAACATGCAAATGCATATTTGCGGTTTCCCAGCTCATGACTCTATTCCACACACAGAAAAAACTAAATTTCATTTTCAGTAACCAAATTCGTTGAATCAGTAAATATTTTATTTGAATGCGGTCCTACAAATAATTTTGTAAATTCTGATAAAAATTTTGTAAAAATTTAAATTAATCATAGTTCGGTTGAGAGAAAATGTTATTTTAGTGTGTTGGTGTTTATCTTGCTTGTTGATAGGAACAACGTGCTGTTGTGCGGTTGTTGTTGTTCAGTTGTTGTTTATTTTGTTTGATCGTGTTGTATACATGTAAATGCCGAAATGTAGCCGACAAACGTCGTGGCTTGTTTCTTCTCTATACAGTGTTTTGGTACAAATTAATTTAGTGGAACAGTACAGAATATTTACTGAAACTAAGTTTGATTTCAAATATTTGTTTAAAAATTTTTTGGGAATAATTTTTTCTGTGCACACTGGTTATTTACAGCAAAGCAAAGAAGTTTATTTTCTGTTTAACTTGGCTCAAACTCAATAATTTGAGGTCAGAGCACTCTTGAAGTCTTTTGCAGTTTTTTTTTAATAATTTTAAAACAGGAAATGCTTGATCATAATGCAAGAAAAAAAGCTGACAGTTAAGTTTTCTTACATGTAGAAAATAAAGTTGCTGGTTTATTTGGGTATAAGAAGAGAAAATGATAACAGAATAAAATAAATGCTTATAAATAATAATTTTTTTTTGTTGGCAAGTAAACCAACTCATTTACGTACATATATAAATTTCCTAACAGTTCGTTTATGATTTGTAGCCTACAACAAAGTAAAAAGCATGACCCACTAAAGCTTATAAATTATTGAATTTTAGTATAAAATAGTAAGGGTTTTCATGAGAATGTTCAAAAGTCTCGCAAACTGTGCAATTGTGCATTTTTACACTCTCGTAAATAATATGTCAAAAATTGTATAGAAATTTATTTACACAAACCTTTTAACTTTGCCCAACAATTTTGTCGTAAACTCAAGCTGTGCAATTGTGCATTTATTCAACAGCAACTTTTTGATTTTTTGCTTCCTTGAGGCATTTTTAGATACACACACACACACACACTTTTTATTTTAAAAGAAATATACAAATATGTATTTAATTTAAAAACTGATTGAAATTTAAATTTTTATTTATATTTTATTAATTTTTTTTTTTGACATTTAATTCAAATTTATTAAACTGTTTGTGCAAAAGTTGAAAAGGGGCTTCATGAAACAAGTCTCGCATATTTGCCCAATTGCACAAATGGGAATTTTAAGAGTTCTCATGAAAACCCTTAGTATGTCAATGTTCCGTTTTCTTTTATGTATTTTACGAAAGCTGAATGCAAAATAATTTCTTTAAATATTTTATTACACATTCCCATAATTCACCATTAAAATGGTTTAGTCAATCTATCTTTATTTATCCCCATATTAAATTGATGTGTAATGTAATTTCAACATTCAAACTGTCAATTTATCTTAATTAATTTAATTGAAAATCTACCACGAAATGGTTTGAAATGCGACCGACCGCATTGTTTGCTTAAACCAGAACAAGAGTTCTTCGAAAATTTTTTCCTAAACTGCTCACATGGTGAATTTTGTGAGGCAATGTGTAGTTAAAATTAAAATAAAAAATTAACGATTTGTCATTGTCAAACGTTGTAGGGTGACAAAATTTTATTCGAATTAATTAGCAATCGCTTGTATCAAACGTAGTTGTGTTAATAGAATTGTTTATGTGTATGCATTAGGGCGTTTCACAAAAAAAAAAAAAAAATTTGCAACTCTTGAAGCGGAATATTAAAGCTTGTGATCTAAAAGAATTTCGAAATTTTTTTGAAAAAATGTTGAAAACTTTTCAAGTTATCGAGGTTTGAAATTTAGGAAAAATAATTTTTCACTTTTAAGACTATCAAAGTGGTCCTTAATGTAATAATTTTTCACACCAATAATTTTTTTGTAGTGGGATTGGATCTTTAAGAAGATAATTGTTTAGTTGTATGAACAAAAAGTACCAGAAAAAAATAATATAAAAATTTTTTCTCCATAACCTCATTTTTTTTGATAAAATCTATTTCAGCGAACCCATACCCATCTTCAAAAAATCCAAAATTTTTTTCGAAATTCTTTTACATCACAAGCCTTAATATTCCGCTTCAAGTGTTGCAAAAATCGCAAAAAACGCCTTTGGTGAAACGCCCTATTATGCATGCTTTAAAGGAAAACAACACCGACTTCAATGAAAAGATCTGACAGAAGTAAGTGTAATAGAAAATTAAATTTTAATGGGCGTGCATCCGCCCATTTTTTAAATGCAATATTGTGTGCTTTTCAGAGCTCAGGGTGCGTATTGAGTCTTGTTAAAATCGGTAAAGTAGAACCACTTAAAATAAAATATTAAATTTTAATGGGCGTGACTCCACCCATTTTTTAAAATGGAAGATTGTGTATATTTTAGAGTTAAAGGTGTGTGGTAAGTTTCGTAAAAATCGTCCAGCAAAAAATTTCAAAAAAGGTAATCGAGTTTGGAATTAAGCATTTTTGGTGGAAGCACTTCCCTACTGGATTACCAACTTAATGATTTTAACAAGGCGTGAGACTAAAACAATCGATTCTTGAGAAGTACTTAAATTTTTTTTTATTTGTCAACATTTCACGTAATCTATTTCGTCTAAAAAAATCATTCTCTTCATTTAGCAACTTGCACGTCATTTTTATAAATTTTAGGTAATGTGATTTGTAAGCGAGTAATGAAAATTGGCAATCAGAAAAGTAAGTCATTATATGGCAATAGATATTATATGGCAATAGAATCGCGTGAAATATTGTAATAAATTTTAATGGGCTTAAACCCGCCCATTTTTTTCAACTTTCCAATTGTGTAATTACAATAGTGTTGTAAAAAGCGGCTACTTTTGAATACTCAGTACTACTTGATACTTTTTCAATTGGGTACTCGATACTACTCAATACTTTATATACATATGTATGTATATGGGAAGTTGAAAATTATTATTTTATTGATAATTGAATATGGAAAAACAAAGATTAAATGCAAGTATATTTAAATTAATTTATAAGAAATTAAAATAACTATGTTTGAAGATTAGTTTTTGTACATAAATTTTTTTTAACGTACTCTTGAAACTTCTAGTGCATTAATCTCTTAAATTATCTTCTAAATATTTTTTAATAAACACTTTTTTCTCACAATTGATATATTATATATATATATATATATATATATATTATATTGTATTACCTGCCTTCCTTTCACTATTCTAAAGCGTCACTTTTTCTGTCCAATAGTATTTGTTAATGACTGAAGTAGTTTAATAACGCATTTTTAGTACTTTTTTTAGTGGCTGTTTTCGTATCAAAATAATTCCTAACAGAATTGGTATTTGTTACACTAACTCCATGAGGTTCCGAGTCATATTTATTTGTATCAAGCTCACGAGTTGTATAATTCTGATCCATTTTAAAGGAAGACTTTCGCTTAAATACTACAAAATGCAACCCTGAAAGTATTGAGTACTTACTTTTGTGTATTGAGTACCGGGAAAAACTCCCGGTACTCAGTACACAAATACTCAATACTTTTACAACACTAAATTACAAGAACCAAACATGATTCATAGGTTTCGCAGCAATCAAATGAGTAGAATATCATAAAATTAAATTAAAAAAACAATTCGCAGACTTTTTTACAATGGGACCAATGGGAAGCTATACCCTCTCAGACAAAAAAAAAAATTGCAATCGGTCTAAAATGTACCGAGTTATGAAGTAACTCAAAAAAAAAAATAAAATTGAGACGAATTGTTAACCTCCTCCTTTTTTTGAAGTCGGTTAAAAATATTTCCCCTTATCGTGGTTGGTGCATTTCGATTTCGACTTCGACTACGACGTTTTTGCAATAGATTAAAGAATACCGCAACCTATTTTCTTTAATCTAGGCGCAAATCGTCGTCGTCATCATGATAGGAGGACCTATTAACTATATTCATATCGGGAATAATCCACATAAGACAGTGATGAAATATTTTTTCATATGTTATTTAGCCTATACAACAAAAAGGTTTTGTACAAGTTTGGTTTTTACCTTTACAGCATATTTTAACTCTCACGACCATATTTTCTGTTTTTCTGAAGCTTGTTTTAAATTGTTTTAAGCCTATTTAGGAATTTTTTTACATATTAAAGAATAATATAGAAGTTACTGTAGAAGTATCACATCTTCATGTTGTATTATTATCATAATTACTCTGTAATTCGAAACGCAAGAAAATGTTTTCGAAGTTCGAAAGCATCTCTTTTTGGTTTTGAATTTTTTATAATTTGAATTGTACTGCTGGCTCGGGATTGTGAACTACAGTATGACTTATAAGATTTGTGAATATCGCTTTTATTGTAATAACGATTACAATATATTTTTTTTAATCTAAAAAAATTTTTAAATCTTGCATCATGATTTTATAAAAAAAAGTTAATGACTCATTTCTTAATTTATTCACAACCAATTACTGTTTTTTATTTTAATTTTATTTTATTTTCATATATTATTTTGTAATCAAAAATCAGGTTAATTACAGCTTTATGGACATTTTCACAAGTTACCTTTAGCTAAACGTAGGATTTTGTCTGCCCGATAAATATTTTTGCATTATTACGACTTAAATTTACTATTATTATCAATAATAATAATATTCAATAGATAAAAAATATTCCCCCAAATTGTGAATGGCGTCGTCGACGTCACATCAAGACGACAGTAAATATTGCCACTTGTCTATTCTTTATCGCAATTGCTTAATTCACAAAACCTCTTGTATCTTTGTATCGATTGTATTATCATATTAAATACTATGGTATTTAATAAAATGTATTTGTATTGTATAATTTATTGTTGGAAATTTTCATATAAAAATGTATTACACTTTTATTTCATGTGTTTTTAAAATGTTGTATTTAGAGAGGATCTCTTAGAGAATGTGTATGTAGCTTGTTCTTCTTTTATCGATTAAAAATACAAAATACATATATACATTAATTGTGTTCGCGTACGCAAGAGTTTTTATAAATTTTTTACTGAACTTTACTGCATTTTACTTAATTGCATTCGTTTACCCAAAATACAGTAAATGAGAACACAAATTGAGAGAGTAAACTGACAGTTCTTGACTGAGTATTTTGCAAATTTTTACTGCAGAAATTTTTCGGTGTAAAATTTAGTAAGATAAAAACATATGCTTCAAAATGTAAACAAACGAAAGTGTAAAAATTTTAGAAAAAGTTAAATAAAAACTGTGAAAGTCATTATGTTCGTTCATTTACTAAAAACTGTTACGAATTGGTAACAATTGTTACTGGAAAGTGTTCATTAACTCAAAATGTTTGCAAGGAGAGAGCGACAAAAGAGAGAAGAAAAAAATTTAGAGAAAAAAAATTATTACAAATCAGCGATGGCAAAGTTGGTACAATAGTACCTTTTTTGGTACTATTCAAACTCGGAAAGTACAATAGTACACCAATGACGAATTTAGTACAATTAAGGAATTTCCCCAGTTTCACTTCGCATTTCTTTTCAAACGATTCCATATGTCAATTTTCACTTTTGAACATGAAGCTCATATTCTTCTAACTTAGAAACAGTCTTGTGAAAGCAAAACGCAGCTAGAAAATCAAAAAATTTGAACATATCATTTTCCAAGTAATTTTTCTTCTGAATTCGGATACTAGATAGAGCACATGCTATTAACTTTTTTTATATTTTAAATTTCAACTTAAACAGGTGTAACCATGTGTTTTAACTTCCCAACTTATAAGCAAATTTGTGAAAACGATTCGGTAGCCAGAACAAAGTCGATTATTTTAATAAAAACAAATAAAAATAAGTAATTTTAACTAAGAAAAAACTTTTACTACAATTAAGGTAAGCAAAGTACAATTTTTGAAAATTGTTGGTACAATTTTAAAATTCTCAATGCCCTCCCTGTTACAAATTATTGCTAGTGAAAGGTTTACTTGCAAGAATTATCAAACCACCTGTTATTGGAAAATGGGTATTGTTAATAGCTTAGAATTAAAAAAATAATGCAAAATGCATACAAATAGTAAATAATACATGAAACTATGTAAAATATTTCATATTCAGGGCAATTATGAATAAAATTCCAAAAGAAATTTCTCCATTTTCCAATTAGAATTTTTTCCCCTATTACTTGCCATTAGTTGGAATTATTCTTCGAGAAAAATTTCTCGATTTTTGAAAATTTTGTGACTTAAAAAATTATCTAAAATACACTAGAAAAAGTAAAATTGTATCATGATTTCCATCCATGGTTCTGACATGAATAAAATTTTCTTGCAACTGTTTACAAGTAAAGGCCGGGGCACAATGAATCCGTCATACGTTAAAATTCGCCATTTTCAACGGACAGCTAAGTTGAAATACATGGTTTCTTATGAGGTTTGTTACATTCAGTACGTGTCCGTCAACGCAAAGTACAAAAACTGGTCAACTTTTAACTTTTCGCATACGTTGAGTTTTTTGACAGATATTGGTTGGTTTTTTTGGTATGTTCTGAATTAGGTTTTTGTGTTTTGTGACAGCAAAAATAAAATTAAACAAAAGAAATAAACGGAATAAATGAAAAAAATTGAATTTAAGAAATAAAATGGAGAATTAACCTATTGAAGCTGTTCAAATGCTTCCGTCAATAAAGTACTCATTGTGCCAACCTTCTCCGTGGTTGCGATAATGACAGTTGAAAAATGCGAAGTATAACGTATGACGGATTCATTGTGGCCCGGCCTTTAAGCAAGCGTTCATTTACTTTTATCATATTTGGGAGAGTAATTTTGTAAATTTCTGCCTTACTCTCTCTATCTCTATTTCTCTCTCGGTGCTAGTTTCTGCTGGGAAAGTAAATGAACAAACCTTATATCTATCTATACAAAATATATACATATTTGAAGCATATTAATTTAATGTTTATCTGATGATAACAAACAGTATGATTAGATTTAAAGAATACATTTTTTATTTGATTTTTCTTTTTCTTAGAGCAGATATAGTGTCAAAGTTCATAATTGAAATTGTCATAGTTCTACGAGTAATTGAAATTTAATGAGATGCCACTAAAAAAAAAAAACCTTCTCTCTATTAGAAAACAAAAACAAATTTCAATAAAATATTTAGTACCAGTAATTACAAACCAAGCGTAATTTCTATCTTTCATTCATTCAGTCATTATCGTCTACATGAGAATCAACAAATATAAGAAAACACAAGTCAAATGACTCAGTTTGGCAGTAGAAACCATGTGCTTAGAGTACAACTACTATTTACGATTGTATTGTAAGGAAAACAAACAAAAAAATATGTACATATGTATAAACATATATATATATATATATATATATATATATGTATATATGTATATATAAATATATTTTCTTTATCGATTTCCCTTAAACACAACACACTATTATAAGAAAAGAAGCATGAGCTGAAAGTTTATTTTATTTATCGAAAAAGAGTTTTAAATTAAAGTTTTTCTTGCAAGTCACATATCTATTTCGATTTAATTTGTAAAAATTGTTAGTATTATCATTTTTTTATAACACAATTCGAAAGCAAAATCTTTCAATTAGATTAGCTCCGTTGTATAGACTCTTCTTTAATGCCTATGGCCTATTGAAAGAATCTAGAAACTATTTTGAGTAATTCTATTTGAGTTAAATAATAAAGTCGTAAGTAATTTAGTTTCAAAATAAAAATGTTGTTTTTTTTGCCATTAACTGTATTTTAACTATTGTTCTCGCTTTGTTAAAATAATTAACATTTAATAAAAAAAAAAATATTTGTAAAAAAACACTTTTTTATTAAAAAAGAAAATAAAATATTTTGAAAGTGTACATTAGTGGTTTTTATCGTAAATAGTCTTACATAAATACATATAGTGAATACAAACTAATATCGTAGAGTTTTAAAAATCAATTTGGTAACTTTTTAAAGAAAAGATTAAAGGAAAACACACTTTAAGAATTCAAAACTTATACAAATTATAAACTTTATATTTTCAAAGATTTTACAGTGTACATGATGCGAAGGGTGGTATTGTTTTCAGGTCTCTATTTAGACAGAAATGCACTTGCATCTTCGACAGCAAAATAGTTAATAAACATACTTTTAACGCGCTGATTTATTTTTTTTTATAGAAAATTTCCACATCTTACTTGTTAGAAAGTTCGCTGGTATATTCGCTGTTTGAATTGTTTAATAATCAAAGTTCATGCAATTCTATGCCCGCCTCCTGATCTTCTGTGTTGGCTGGTCTAGGTGCTGCAAATAGAGGTTGACTGGTCGAAGGTAGTTCGTCTTGGACTTGAGCTTCATTGTATTCGTCGTAAATTTTTTTGCGTTTTTGATATATAATGTAAAAAATAATGCCATTTACTAGGAACAGTCCACCAACAATTATGCTTGGTATCACCACATCAACCATCATATCAAGTTCTTTATTTTCCATTGTGCGCGAGTTTATTTTTATGTGAAAACAACTTTGCCGTACAAAAACAAAATTATTATCAACTTTTTTTTATATTTTTTGTTTTATTTAATTTCGTATTTTGCTTATCATTTTGGTTGTTGTTGTCTTCTCTAAAAAAAGAACCAAGTAAAAAAATATATAAATCTGTTATAAATGAAAAAGTGACTTGCTCGAAATGTTGTGAAGCGAAATGAAACAACAAGCTGCTAAAATACAGCAAGACTCTAATACTACTGAGGGTTGAAATATACTGACTATTATCACAAACAAATACAGCATAAACACTCAAATGTAGGAAGAGCAGAAGCGTAAGAACAGCGTTACCGTTGTGCGACTAAAGTCGCATTTTGCACCTTTTTCAACTGCCTTGCCACTTTTTATGCCCCTTACTTTTAAATCCCCTTTTAGTATCATTTGCACTATTTTGTGCCCCTTTTGAGCCTTTTTGTTCAAAGTCAACTTTCGTTTTTATTTTGACGATAAATGTACGCAGATTCATACAGATTCTACCACATTAACCCTGCGTTTACACATGCAAGTGCCTTGCATGCAAGCTCTGTGTACGTATTATCAACGAAAATTTCTCACAAATGGCCGACTGTCTTGCAACTTGCATGTTTGCCTTTTAGTGCAGAGTTGTCCATAACATAAAAAATTTTAATTTTAAGGGAACCAGATAGTGTTGAACTTTATTCGTATTGTTTCAATGTTGTTTATGTCTAAAAAATTAATAAACTGCTCGATTTATGAATATTTAAGCAAAAAAATTATTAAATTAGCTTTTAAATGTATTTAAAATGAAAAACACTACACTGAAATCCAGTTAATTTGTGCTAAACTATTAATAGGGCAACACTGTTAGCTAACTTTCCATTTACTTGCTACAAGTTCAACAAGTCACTGTCTTGTAAAATTCCTTGGCAGTTGAGTTGGAAGTAGGCTGCAAGTGCCGAAAGTGTAGATGTGTTAGTAAAAGAGTTTGAGTGTATTGAGTTTTTCGAACTTGCACTTGCACGTGTAAACCCTAGGTAAAAAAAGGTTGTATTTCCTTTGTGTAAAACTTAATATAAAAATATACACCTTGGTCATAGCATTTTCATTTGTGTAAGGTTTTTTAATATACGAGTACAATTGCACACTCATACTTGATAATTCTAAAGCCTGGATCACACGATTGGCATAATGTACTAATTTTCGTCGGCTCACTGCAATTAAGTCATAACTTATGACTCCTAAGTAATAAGCCAAAATGACATTAATACTTAATTAATTCTTGAATAAGTCTACATGGCTTTATTACCAATGCAGTGTGGTGCAGCTATGTAATTATATTTCAATTAATTGAGAAATAAGGCATATTTGCCTTTTTACATATGAATTTATTAAAAGAATATAAATCATATAGAATGCGCATCTCATACAAGCTAAAATTTTCTATGACGGGTATTTCCAGTACTACCCGCCCAGCGTACACACTCTCATTTCTTTCTGCAGCGTATGCTACGCTCGCATTGATGAGAGCAGCGTTGCCGTTGTGACAATAAAGTATCACTTTTGACTCTTTTTCGTGCCAATGACACTTTTTATGACCATTTTTTCAATTTATTCCTTTGATCATTTTAATAGAATGTATGCCGTAGGGCAATCATATACACAGTTTAGCATATCAGGTATTAGGAAAAGAGCTGTTCGTCCAGTTGGCGATATTCGGCTCGATGATGTCGATCATTTTATTGTTTTGGTCGATAGAAAAGCCAATAAATAGTGAAAATATTGCAAAACATCTGACACCCAAATCCTTGATTCCAAATGCAAATTATTTCTCGGAGTATCACAATTAAAAAAATATGTATTTTAACTTACTTTCATCTTTAATCTTAATAAAACTTTTTACAAGTTAGTAAGCAAGTTTTTATAAAATGTTTATAAGTTAAAATAGGTTCAAATGAAGTAAATTTGGAAGCCAAAATTTGGTCCTTAAAGTATACATGTATGTATATAAATGATCAGCATCAAGAAAAGTAAAGTAAAATATATAGGTGGAAAAATTGAAGTTAATTCATTTTCTTTTTAACCCCCGATTAAAAAAAAGGGGTGTTATAAGTTTGTAGTGTGTGTCTGTGTATCTGTGTGTCTGTACTAGTACTCGTACAGACCAAACGGCTGGACCGATTTTGATTTTGTTTTTTCTGTTTGAAAGGTGACTTGATCGAGAAGGTTATTAGCTATGTTTTAATAAGCGGTCCAGCCGCTTAGAATATATCACGTCTTTTCTAGAAATATACGGGGGTTTTTAAAATTTTTGATTTTTGTTATTATAATTTTTCATTTATAAATGAAAAAAGTAAAAATAATTCAAATAATTAATTAATTAATTAACTACGAACATATTTCTATAATACCGGCTAGTAGAGTATTTACAAATACAGTTTTTAATTGCAAATAAGACGAGTATAAACCTATTATAGATAGCTACTAAATATAAAAAAATCATGATATCTAAAAAAGAGTGGTCAAGTTGCGGCATTTCATATCGAATGAAATTCCAATTGAAATTAAGTGCATATTTCGTTCGATATCGAGTGCCGTAATTTACCCAATTACTTAAGATTTATAAAAAAAATTAGAGACTGTAAAAACATAAATACATATATTTGACATGTTCATCTCACTTATTTACTTAAACACCAGCATAACTCAAAAAATTTACTTTGAGTAAAAACCATTTAAGGTTTTGTAGAAAATTTTAAAATTCGATTCTGAAAAGGATAATATAGTTATACTATTCTTTCAAGGCATTATGCATAGTTCTTAAATACATATTTTTTTTAACTGAACATCCTGTATTTCTTAATAAGTTCTTCACTTGGAATCTAATCTTTGACAAGTGTCTACTTTAAGTCTATTGGATAATTGTTTAGTAACGCTAATTTATGTTTATACTTAATGTTTTTTTGTAAATTATATTTTATAAAGATGAACAAATAATAAAAATAATTTGGAAACTTGTCATCCTTAAAACAAGCTTTATTTCAGCAACAGCAACTTTCCTCCGAAAATCGGTATTTTCGTGGTAAAACTCGGATATTTTTACATAGTTTTTTTTTTTTTGCAATTGGCTGCTGTTGAAAAAGTAGCAAAATGCGACTTAAGTCGCACAACGGCAACGCTTGTGATAAGAGCAAAGAATATAATGCTCTCAGTGTGTGTTTGCTTGCGCTTTCTTTATACTTTCCCTCCGCATCTGAAGCGTAAGCAAAAAATGTTAAATTTTTTAGCTCAGATGCGCATTCTATACAATTTATATTCTTTGATTTATTTCAGTGAGCCGGCGAAAATTGGTACATTGTGCCAATTGTGTGATCCAAGCTTAACTGCATTTTCGACATCTATTGTGAAAGCCAAATTTAATTACATATTTTTAAAAAGCTGTTCCGTAATTCGATCTATTTTAAATCGCACGATTTTAGAAAACTAAAACAGCCAAACACGTGTTTTTACCATAAAAAATACTTATTCTCGGAGGGAAGTGACTATTGTTAATGATAAGTTACAACTACTCGTTTAAGTCAATGGACAAATTGGCCAAATTAAACGCAAAAATATACCCAGATTCAGCAATTGTAAGGTCGGTGAGTTACACCTTATTTCATCTTTATAAACTCCCTTACAAAAAAAAAAAAAAAAAAAAAAAAAACAAAGCGTAAACTTAAATTAGCATTGCTAAAAAAACTTTTAAATAGACTGAAAGTAGACACTTGTCTGTCCATGCTGTCTGCCTTAAATTTTTTTCAAAACGATTTGAAAGAATGGATTGCAAGTGAAGAATTTATTAATAAATACAGATGTACAATTTCAAAAGAATTGATATTTAAGGTATTTAATAAGTATGCATTATGCATAAAAATAATACCATAAATATATTTTCCTCTTCAGAATCGAAATTTAAAATTTTTTTTATCAAAACTTTAAATGGTTAAGCAAATTTTTTGAATTATACTGGTTTTTAATCAAAAAAGTGATATGCCCCAAAATATGCCAAAAAATTTATTAATGTAGTTTTTAATTTTTTGTAAATCTTAAGAACTTGGGCAAATTACGGCATATTGCATCGAACGAAATTTCCATTTATTTTCTATTGGAATTTCGATTAATATCAAATGCCACATTTTGACTAGTGTTTTATGATTTTTTTTATGTTTAGTAGCTATGTACATATATTACGTTTATACTCGTCTTATTTGCAAATAAAAACTGTATTTGCAAATACTCAACTAGCCGGTATTATAGAAATATATTCACAGTCGTCAAATAAACAATTGTAAAATCAAAAATTTCTTTTTCTGTATACATACATCTCATACCCAGTAATCAGCAATTGTTCACGTGAGTTAGTAAAGGCTTCATTATTCTTTACTTTCTGTTGATGTTCTGTGCTGTGCCGTTCTGTTTCTAAATATTAATAGTTACATTTTATGTAATAACTTAATAATCAGAATTTTTACTTTATTTATGCTGTCACTTAGAATTGCTTCAAATTTTTTTGATTTTCACAGATTGAACCGTAACAGAACAGAACGAAATAGAAAAACTATCGACTTGTGTGAGATTTCTAAAGCAAAAAAGAGTCAGCTGCTTCGTAACAGAACAGAAAGTAAAACCTAATTCTGCCACAAGTTAGAATTTTTACTTGCAAATAAAACGTACGAATAAACTTATATGAGTTCTCATAAAATTAGATTTGTTTTTATTATTTGTTCTTAATAAAAATATGTTGATAAATATGTTTGTTTCTTTAATTTTCTTTGATTTTAAAGTTGCCCTTTTTTTCTTAGAAATCCCCTTTTTGTGCCACTTTTTTTTTGAAAATCCCCTTTTTGTGCACCTTTTTGAAATTTTTCAACGGTAACGCTGCGTAAAAACACTGAGAAGCAAGTAGAATATCAACAAAATATGTTTGTACAAATATGTACATATGTATGTATGCACATTGAATTGAGATGGTAAACTAATATACAAATATAATGTACTTTGGGTGATAAAATACTAAAAATTAGTACTTTAATGAGAATGATTTGAAATTTTTGGTACTTTCTTTTGGCTAAGCACCGTCTATATGCATTTCGTGCTCATGGAACTCGTCAGTAGACGTCAGCCCAAAAGATTTTGAAATTAGCTAAAAAAAAATTTTGTTTACCCAGTAAAAAATAAAATTAGTACTTCTATATAGTAAGATTCTTAATACATTATTGAGAATTACAGCATATAAACATAATAAGTTTAAAAGCCTGAAACAAAAATCTTTTTTATTATAATTTTGTTTTAATATTCAATATAAAAAATTTTCACTAAATCAAACTCTTTACAAATTTTTTTTTTGTATTATTTTATGCCCCTTTTGCTTAGATAAACCCGTTTCTACGGCCCAGTGAAATTCCACTAATCCTATCAGAAGCATCCAAATTTGATATTATAGTTTACTTAAGACGGATAGCAGGCAACTCAATAAGAGATGAACATGAATTATGTATAATACAATAAAGGCCCAGGTACAAAATCCATCATACGTTAAACTTCGCCTTTTTTAACTGACTTTAACGCATCGACGGACAAGGTTGGCACAATGACTACTTTATTGACGGAAGCATTTGAACAGCTTCAATAGGTTGGTTCTCCATTTTATTTATTAAATTAAATTTTTTAATTTATTTCGTTTATTTTGTTTTATTTTATTTTTGCTGCCACAAAGCACACGAACCTAAAACATAACATATCAAAAAAACCAATCAATATCTCCCAAAAACTACTCAACGTACGTAAAAAGTTAGGTTAGGTTGGTTTCGGCTATATATGTATTTCAATTTAGCTGTCAGTTGAAAAAGGCGAAGTTTAACGTACGACGAATTCTATGTGCACCGGTCTTTACTAATCTGTGGGTAAGAAACGGCTAAACTCTTGTCAGGGATATGGCTAAACTTAGTCAACTTGCAAATGACAGCTGCTCAAAATCAAAATTTTTGTACTGTCTAAAAAAAATCAAGATTTAACATTTACATTAGGTTTGTTCTTTTACTAAAAATTGTTACGAATTTGTAACAATTGTTACTGCAAAGTGTTCATTAACTTAAGAAAAGGTTTTCAAGAAAATTAAATTAAAAAAATGGTAAAAAGGTGGTGGAAAATAAAATAGATGCACAGTTGAATAAAGATGCTTGTTTTGTAAAGATTTTTGTTTGCGGTTTTCAAACTTATTATGTTTGTATATTGTGATTCTCAATATAGTATTAAGAGTCTTACTATAAACATACGGAGTTTGTTAACTGAATTCAAAACTTTTTTGGGTTGAAGTCTACTGACGAGTTCAACAAGCGGGAACGAAATGCATATAGACAATTGCTTAACCATAAAAACAATCCAATTTTTTGAAATTAAATAAAGACATTATGTCAAATAAATATACTTCAGTATTTCATGTATGAAAATTAAATTAATTAATTAATTAAAAATTGAGAGACAAAAAATTCCTACATATTATTACCAGTAAAATTTTTACTTCTGTCTTCTTTTCAAATTAATTATTTGAAAAATATCTGAAAAATTAAAATTCAAAAATGTGCATTTCTTTATTAAAAAAAAAAAAAAATACGTGAACTTATGTAAAAAGAAACCATATCTTCTTAAGGCCTGTCCCACGATGTCACCAGCAAACGTTCGATCGACAACTTATATTGCAAACAACAATAACATTAAAAAATTTGTTGTTTTCAATATACATACATTTGATTGAACGATTTCTGGTGACATCGGCGGACAGGCCGTTAGTTTATTGTTTTTCTTTCATTAAGCCACATAAATAAAATTTTATGTTCAATTCAGTCAGTCTTCATATTTTGTAGTTGCGTAAATTTTGAGTTCTACTCATGTTAATTTTTTTTGCTATAAAAGCAATCTAATTTGAGAAAAAGAATGTTGCAATTTTGGTTTAAATTTTTAGATTCTAATTTCTTGGGGATGTTGCAGCCTTTTTAATTAATGTCTTAAAGATTTTCTATTGCCAACTCTATTCAAATCTTAAATGCATTAATGAAATCATCTACTTTAAACTTTTGTGTGCTTTAATTTTGTATATTCTCTGAAGTTTCTTCGTCTTAAAAAAAATCTATAGCTTCGCTTTCAAAATTTTACATTTCCACACGAAGAGTAGAGAGAAAGAGAAAAATAAAGTTGCGATAATCGGTGGTTGCACAAGTCGAGCTCGTACTGCATTATCTTTACGAGTTATTATGGGCTGATTAGGCCCACCATTATTATGTCATGTTTTAGACTTGGCAGTTTTTCTTGAAGCAGTTATCTTTCATTCTCTTTTAAAACTGCTCGTTTGTTTACACTCAGACGGTTTCTTGTTCAATTTTCGTATTGTTCTAATGCTGCGAATGAAATAACAAAAGAGAGTTGAAGTAACTTTTCTGTACAAGCACGTCAGTATCCCTCTTCTTTCTTCTTTCCTCTCTCTCACATAAACTCAGACTTGCTTCAAGAAAAAATGCCGAATCTAAAACATGAGTATCTATGCAATTCCCATAGTTCATAGGTGGAACATAAGTCCTCGCATTTGTATGTTAATAACATGTAAATGCGACTACATTCTCTTTTCAAATTACATATTATACCCCCTGATGTTTTCCCTAAGCAGAAGCGAAATGCATCTAGACTAATGGTGTTTTCTTTTCTAAAAGAAAGGTGTAACATATATGTATGTTGAACTTCTTAACTTACTTTAGTTATTTATAACCTTTTTATAAAGAAAACCACGTTGCTTCTAGTAAGTACAAAAAGAGAGTGAGTTAAAGTTTATTAAACAGCAAACAGTGTTGCCATGTAGTATAAAAATATAATTTACAAAAAGTGTTGACAATAAGAGTGAATCAATATTTTATTCCAACAATATATGCTACATGTGATTTGGCAACATTTTTAAATGCTCACCTGATTTTTAAGAAGTGTTGCATATTTTACGTTTACAAAAGAATAATTTTCCAACAAGTTTCGGCATAAAGCAATCACGAACTAGAAAATGATTTATTTTTTTCATAGACAATAACAAAAACAGCTGTTAATATAATGCTGCACTCATGTCCCTTTAATGAAAATGAGTGTTGAACATGTAGCATTTTTCTAATTTTTAAGGGTAACATCATGGGAAAAGAACACGTTCAATTTTTAAAATAATACATACTTTTCAGAAAAGAACACAAAGAAATCTAAAAGGCAACATAAATACATAAAAGGCAAAATAAACGCCATAAATTAACCAACAAGAAAATATTCTTCATATTGGGCCTCATCGTGTTTGGCATATTTCGAATTCGACTAAGACATTTTGGTCCTAGTTTAAAGATAAATATATTGCGGTGGTCTTTAATCTAGTACAAAAACGTCGCAATGATTTAAAATACAATAATTTCGCATTAACAACTTACGTTATTATTCTTGAAAACAACAGAATTGATCTCGTAACTGAAGCACAAGGAGAGTGTAGCGTTTCACAAGAATTGTTTTACATATAGTAACGAGTTTTTTAAACCCAATATAACTTTAAAATGTAAAAAATTACACAAAATAGTAATACGAATTTTTTTTTTATTCGAAAATCAAATACATGACATTAACATTTGAAGCTGATTTCGGGCATATGGCCACGGCGGCTGTTATTGACGAAATGCATTCATATTTTGAGTTACTTTTTTCGAGCATTTCTGGCCGTATGACACGAATAGCATGAACAATGTTGGCCTCCAAGATATCAATTGTTATTGGTTTATCAAAAGTCCCACGTGAAGTCACTGGTTTACCACAGCAAATAATCAGGGGGTGTCAAATCGCAGGGCCTAGAAGGACGATTACAGGTCCATTTCTCGAAATCTTTTTATCGATACGATAAGGCCCATGATTTTTTAAGCCTACTTTGATTTTTGCATACACATTACAATTTAAACATTCGAGCAAAATTAAACTTTTATTTCTCCTCCATTTCAATCACACTCAATTCTCTCTTATTTATTCCATATTTTTTATTTCTTTTCGAAACCAGAAATGTTTCACTTTTTTTTCAAATATGTACTTTAATTTAGTACCCGTAACACTGCACTGATGTGTAATAAGCCACATTTTGCGAACACGTTTATTTGTTGTGTTATTAGTTTGAACAAATCCTGATTTTATTTTTCACATTATTTTTACATAAGACGAAAAATGGCAGTGAAAAAAGCAATACAAAAAAAAAATTAAGAATTCTCATACATAAAAAATAATGCAACGTAATCAGTCACACCTGCATTTATTAAATAAAGAGCTTAAATAAAATTTATTAAAAATGCCGGTCTCTTAGATAAATTATCTGTATGTATGTATTTACGTATGTACATGTACACGACCTTATATACAAGTTATTAACTCTTAAAAAATAAAACAGGTGCAACAATTCACTCTTTATATACATACATATGTATGTCTGTCTGTATGTATTTTAAAACAAACAAAATAAAAAGAGTAAAACTCGTATCTAGTTAATTGAGAAAAACTTTTTTTAAATACATATGTATGTATGTACATATGTAAGTTGCTTTTTCCTCCCGTTAAGAAAATTTAAAACTTAAAAATAACGTATGAAGATAATCAGGGCTATCTATCATGAATAATATTCCACGTGAAATTTCTCCCTTTTCCAATTAATTATAATTTTTTGTTTTCCCTATTACTTACTATTCGTTGGTATTGGAATTTTATTCCTGATAGCCCTGAATGTATCTTTTACAAAAGAATTAACGGATGTCCCACGATGTCACCAGCAAACGTTCAATCGACAACTTGTATTGCAAACAACAACAAATTTTCTAATCGTATTGTTGTTTGCAATGCAAGCTCGAGTGACGTTTGCTGGTGACATCGTGGGACAGGCCCTAATTTCATCAGAATTCACATTTAAGATTGTAGAGAACTGACATGAAATTTATAAAGCCTAAGTATAGGCTACACATTTTTCTTTTTATGTTAAAATTAGTTTATAACGTAGCAGATGTAGTACATATTAGAGGCCTGCGTAAATACGTTTTTTTAATGTATTCTCGTGGCATGTATTATACTAAACCAATAATAAATGCTGTCGTTTAATAAGCGAATCACGATGAATGTATTGATGTCCGTGTATATAAGTTTACAAGCGATGTCGCGATTCTTCTTGTTCGTAACAAACACTCAAAAGAAGTAGTATTGATGAGTGTAAACTTGTTCCCTGTCGGGATTTGAGCTAACTTAACAGTAACTAATAGGTAATCAGAGAAGAGTGACAACTGACTCAAAAGGTAACTCATTTTACATGTCAAACGCTATTCAGTTTTTTAAAACGTAATGTCCTCAAAACGAGTCAGTACTTACTCACGCTGCATAAGTTTCAAATAACCACAAGTTAGTTCATTTCGAGTTAGTTTTTGTCTGATAAAATACAAGTTAACTATTACTTAGCTACGAACTGACTTAGTTTGTGTCGCATCAAAAAAGAAGAAATAATATTTTTTTAAAAACGGGAATGGGTATCGAACCGTGATCCCTCTGTTTGTCAGCCATCATACTTAACACTTTGCTATTGCGCCATATAAAATAAAGACGGCATCAGCTTTGAGTTAGCTAAAAGTTAGCTCAAAACTTATCGAGGAGATGTTAGTTGTACAAAAACAACTCACTAATCTCAGCATCAGTTTTGAGTTAGCTTAAAGTTAGTTCAATACTTATCGGGAAAAAGACAGTTGCATAAAAAGCAACTGACTCACATCTGTATTATTTACGAATTAGTTCAGAAGCTATTTGTAAATGAGTTAGCAAAAAGTCACCCATATTTTGAACTAGCTAATAAAAATCCGACTGGGTTATTTTGCATATTGCACGTTTGAGTGTGTGTGTGTGTGAGATGTAAATGGTAAGCTACGAGTATTATCCCAGTGGGAATTTGAGTTAACTCAGAACTATTGAATTATCAGCCAAAAATTAGTCAGAGCTGGGTAAAAATTAACACTCATTCTGTATGTTAAGTGATCAGATTTGGCATTGAGTGGCCGGCATCAGCTTTGAGTTAGCTAAAAGTTAGCTCAAAACTTATCGAAGAAGTTAGTTGTACAAAAACAACTCACTAATCTCTGCATCAGTTTTGAGTTAACTTAAAGTTAGTTCAATACTTATTGGGAAGAAGACAGTTGTGCAAAAAAACAACTGACTCACATCTGTATCATTTATGAGTTAGTTCAGAAGCTAGTTGTAAATAAGTTATCAAAAAGACACCCATATTTTGAGCTAGCTAATAAAAATCCGACTGGAATGTGTTTAAGGGTGGTTTTTTAAAGCAAGCGCACACAACTAATGTCAAGGCATGTGTGCGTTTGTATGTGCGTAGAAAAATAAAAGATCACACACACTAGTGTCCTGCACAAGATATCTTATAAGAACTTTTAAGACATGAGGGATTTTTCAAATGTTTTACTACATCGAAATCTTCTAAAACAAACGTTAATAACACTGTTTGCAAGAAATTTGTTTCAGTATTGTAGGTATAGGAGTAAAGAAGAAAATACTTCGTGACGGAAGAATTTGTGATACTAGCTTCTTTCTACGCATAAGCGCGTGTACAAACGTCATGCATGTATGTGTGTATGATCTTTTATTTTTCTGCGCACATGCAAAGGCACACATATGCACTAACATTAGTTGTATGCGGTTAATCACATCCCTGCAGTCAGACTGGGGCCAAGTGTCTCTATGTCAACACTAAAATTCTAGTAGTAGTTACATTGTCTACAATTTCTCTTCTATTCGTCAGTATAAAAGAAATAGAGAAAACAGATGTGTATTTCTGGTGGATTTTGCAACAACTTGTCAATATACGTAAATTTGTATGTACGTAAGGTATAGAAATGTACCAGTAAATGTCTGGTTGGTATGTCTCCATGTTCCTATAAGAACTATGAATTCACTTCCTAGTCAATTGTTTTAGTGTTACTAGTAGATTTTCAATGACAAGCACATGCTAAATGTATATAGCATAAAGTATTGTATGGGGAATAATTGTAGAGTAGTACTGGTGACAAAGTCAAAAGCGACTCAGTACATTTTCACTATTCGCACTTTCTGCAGGGATAATAGCTTACCATCTACATATTACACACACACTCAAACGTACAATATGAAAAATAACAAGCATACACTAATCAACAGTACTTCTTTTGAGTGTTTGTTACGCTGTCTTGGCGACATCGCTTGTTACCACTGATATACACGTACACCAATACATCCATCGTGCTTCGCTTATCGGACGACAGCATTTATTATTGGTTTAGTATGATACATACGACGTGAATACATTTAAAAACCATGACGTACTTACATTTAAAGACTGTTTACGCAGGTCTCTAATACACACAACGTGTGTGCGTATGTATGTATGTACGTGCATGACGTTTGTATACGCGCCCATGCATATGAAGAAGCAAGCATCACAAATTCTTCCGTCACAAAGTATTTACTTCTTTACTCCTATACCTGCAATAAGTGAAACAAATGTCTTGTCGTTCGTTTAATGTAATAATGTCATAACTCAAAAAGTTCGTTTATTAAAAATTGCGAGTTACATGGTTAGGTCGACTTCGACTACGACTACATATTTGTAATAGATTAACGAAGACTTCAACAGTCATAGTCTATACCCCATAAGCCACGAAGTGCAGGCATTCTGGGAAGAAGTCATAAAAACACTTGACGTCGTAATTTAACTCTGGGTGGGAGAACACCTTTTCGCGTCGTCGTAGTTATTTTTTAAATGCGGCCAGGCGTTTTGTTGTTGTATTGCTTTCGAGAATTTTGCGGCTGTAGCATTGTTTAATGTTTTTTTCCACGATTAACCGTAATTAATTGCGGTTCTGTCTGGAATTCTTCATTGACATATGCAATCGTTTTGTTTGTTAAGTATATACTCATATGTATAACTGTTCGTGATTTGTGACATTTTGATGACCTGTTCAACCGCTTATATTGTAACTAGCATAACTACACTTTTTTATGGATTGTATGACACGTGAAGGATTTCGATGAAACATATAAATACTAGATACTGACTTTTTAAAATTTTGGAACAATAAACTGGTCGAGACCACATTGAATGCTCTATGAACTGGATAAATAAACTGATTTGGAACACGTAATTCTAATCTGACGATAGCATTTTGTTGAAGAACCTGGTGGAGACCAAATATAATACTCGGATGGTGGATAGTGTTTGTGTTGGGCATAATTGGCAATTTGTTGTAGAACCTGGTGGAGAACCATATATAACTCGAATTTGAAGAGAATTTTGACTGGTGGTGACCATTTAAACTCTAGGAGTGGACTCTAGGATTCTCTACTTCCCATGTGAAGGCGTGGGTCGAATGAGGCCTTGAGAAGAACCTGGCACTTTGCTCCTAGTAGCTAGCCATAAACTACGAAACCCCCCAAAAAAAAACACTTGACAAAAAAGTCTACCAACAGCCGTAAGTTGTGAGTTGCTATACGTAATAATGTTTTGGCAACTGGCAACGCAACTAGAGTCCGGTTGCCATCCATAATCGAACCATTAACTAAAAATATTCAAGCAAATAATCTAAAGAAATAGAATCCTATTTGCAATACATACATATGTATGTATATGTATAATTGCGTTCGGGTACTCAAGTTTTTAAAAATGTTTACTGAACTTTACTGCATTTTGCTAAATTGCAGTGAATGAGAACACAAATTGAGAGAGTAAAGTGACAGTTCTTGACTGAGTGTTTTGCAAATTTTTACTGCAGAAATTTGTTGTAGTAAAGTTTAGTAAGATAAAAACATATGATTCAAAATGTAAACAAATGAAAAGTAAGCAAACGGAAAAGTGTAATAATTTTAGAAAAAGTTAAATAAAAATTGTGAGTCATTAAATAATAATTAATTTATAAAGCATAATAATAATAATAGCTGTTTATATACATATTTTGTAATTTATTTTATCAATCCTTTAGTTTTGCATATTATTCTAATTACTCCGAGTTGTAAAACTGTAAATGATCTGGGGGTTATTATGTAATCCTAATAGAACGAAAATGTTTTCGAATTATAATGTTAATAACATACAAATTCGAACAGTTTCCGTTTCGAATCGAATTACATAATAACCCCCCTTGTTACATAGTATTGCATTTGCTTTTAAGGTAATCACTAACACTAACAAATAGTCATGCAATTTTCATTAATTTAACCAACAACAAATCAAGGAAATGAAGAAGAAACTACCCAGGCAGAAAAAGACAATCAGCACGACGTTGCTACGGTTGTCTCCGGGTACAACTAACATCAGTACAACATTCGTTTACCAAAATGTTAATGTACTCGTAACATTAAAATGATAACGCCCAATGACCGTCCTCCGACTCTTGTTTTCAATGTTGTCACAATACTCTAAATACAAATTTATAAGGTCGTCACAATGGAGATTTCCCAACTTAAGTAAAATTTTTGTATTTACGGTGTTGCAGCGGTAAATAATTATTGTAAACGGGGTATTTGGGGAACTAAATTCAAATGTTTGTATATATGGTGTTGTAGCGGTATAGAATTATTGTAACCGGGGTATTGGGAAACTAACGTCGAATTTTTGTATATACAGTGTTATAGTGCTATATGATTACTAAGAACGCGGTATTTGTAAACGTTAAGTCATATTTTTGTGTTTACAGTACTGTGGTGGTACAAAAATTTTGGAAGGGTCGTAATTTTGTATTTACAGTGTTGTGGTGGTACATGTTTTTTGGGCAAAGTCACAATTTCTGCCTGGGCAATTACAAATATTACAAAATTTATTCTTAGATTGTTCGTGTTACCAATAATTAAGAATGTTGAATAGTCAAAAGTTTATATAATTTTCAACACTATGTGGAGTTGGAACCAGCTTTCTTTAATCTTACTAATTTTTACTATTTTCCGTTCGCGCACTTTTTCGGCAACAGCTCTTTTTGAGAGTAAATTTTTAAATTTTTGCAGTAACTAATCATTTACTGCATTTTACTGCAAAAACAAAAAACCACACCTTGTGTATACCTATATTATATTTTCTTTATTTGATATCGTCCCTACCACGACAAACTATCCAATATGCAAAATTGGTTTTTTAGATTCGTTATATTGGTACCCTAATTTCTACGATATGCCTCGTTTCAAAATGCTGAAATTCTCACAGACGATAGATTTAGATAGATAGATAGATATTTTAAGCCTGGCACTTTTAGGAATACGCTGACTTTAAATTCATAATTGATGGATCTTCGCGCTCATCTGAAAAGTTCAAATTTGCATATTGGATAGTTTGACGTGGTGGAGACGATATAAGTATTTCAAACAGTTGTTAATGTTTGGTGCAATTGCCTTTAATTATAATATACATACATATGTATGTACATATAATGCAATGACTAGTTTTTAGTGAAGTTCAAGTTCGACTTTAATGAAGTCTTTATTAGGAATAAAAATGTTTTAAGTTAATGCACTAGTTTTTCAATTCTGTTGCCTTTTAAAAATTATATGATGATAATTTAAAGTACATACTCGTACATAAATACATACATATGTACATAATCAGTCCTAATAGCCTAAAGTTCATATTAAAATAAAACATTTTATATATTATTTTTATTCTTATCAGTTATGAGAACAATAAAAATGTCTTGTTTGAAATATGACGTCGTAGAATCTAGGTTAAAAGCATCACATGACAAAAGAAAAATGCTAAGCGTGACATTTAATCATTTAATACATTATTGGATCAATACACAAACAGATAGATAATACATAATGTTATTCTTTATAAACATGATTAATGTGTTTGGTTTCATAAAAGCAAATAACTTGTGACTGGTTCACAAGTGATAAGCCGCGCTCGTGATTGCTGTAATTTTCATTTAATTTTTTAACAATACATATTTTTGTTAATTATTGTACTTATCAAAAATTATTTGAGCTTGGAGCTCAAAAAAATAATATTATAATGCGGCGGAAAAAGACTATTCGAACTAATGTTAATCTTAAATATTCGCCCTTATTGTAGTTGTCAACCTCGACGTTACGTCAATACAATACAATAAATTGGGGCTTGTCTGTCTACACGCTCTCGAGAACAATTTTATGCTATTGACAGACTATTTTTGTCTCTAAGTTCTAGAAAATAGCATAAGCTTGACAAAAGCAGTCAGTTATTTTCGATAGCAGGTAGACGATAGCCCCCAATTGTTTGGTATTGTATTGATGTGACTTCGATGTTGACAACTGGAATAAGGGTATTATTTTACATTAATAAACATTTTACCTATTAAAAACTTGGAAGCCTCTTACATGCATGAGACCCACTGACACTGAGACATGGCATGTTTCTACATTAGAAGTAACTCAGAAAATTTTGTCATATGAGTACAAAAATTGACTTTGGGGTTCCATAAAACAAGTGTCAACTTTTTTTTGAGTAAAAACGTAATACTTTTTTATTTTGTTGTTTCTACATAGCAATTCCAATTTTAGTTAATGTCAAATACAGGCAATCAAAAATAAGTGCTTGTGTAGAAATTAAAAACCTTTTTATTCATTAAAGAAGACATTTAACGTCCACAAAATCATCTAATGGAACCATTATGGAAACTGTAAGCATAAATCTAAACATTTTTACATTATACACCATATATTTTCATCACAATTTTATTTTAAATTTTGTTCACATAAATTTGCTCAAGGAAAATAATAATAGGTTTGTTCAGGTACGTGAGACATTTTTACTGAGGTTTGCTGTTTTATACTTAAATTTCTTCGTTTTCATCAAATCGCAAGCTCTTACTGATTGCCAAAAAAAACTGCTTCAAATTTTCATGTTAATGGATTTTATTTTTAAGTAAATTCGTCGGGTATTTTATTGTATGCTGTAAATCATATTAAAACCCGAGTTTTATGTGTATAAAATATATTAAGTTTATATGTACATATGTATAATAAATTTTTCAACTTTTCGAATATATGGAAGGATATTAAGCTCTAAAGTTTCTCATATCCACAATTTTTAAGTTTACTAAACATTTTGCTACGAGTATATATTCACATATGTATTGTATATGTAAATTGCTGTCCTTTGAAGCATATTTTCAATTAAATTTTTTTATTCCTAATTGTTATCTTGAATCTAGATGATTTCAAAGAACGAATATTGGTAACATTTTAATTAAATGCTGCAAATTAGTAACCATCTAACGATATACGTATGCTTTTTAATAGACGAAAGACTTCTTTTTTATGTTTATTTAAGAAAATACAATAAGTTTAACTACTTTAAAGACATGAAGCACGAACGATTTTTGACTTGTTTCAATTTAATCTTATCTTTTATATTTTTTTAATTTATCCAAACATTCCTTATAGTTTTTCTAGCAAAAATACTCATTATTTATTCAGTTATTTGATTTAGCTTGAAGAGTAAATGAACTGACCTAATATTGCATTTTAAATATAAAGCAGCTGTTTTTTATTTTGTATGATTTTCTCCTAGGGCTGCCATTCAGTAATGTGTCTAGTATGAAAAAAAATTAACTCAAATACCAAATTATATACCATGGCAATAATGAATTTAAAATACAAAAATTGCTACCAAATATAACGTAAGCTAGACAAGTGTACTATAAAAACTCATTTTGTTATGTACTCGCCTGTGTACCGCTTGCTTGCCTCAGAGCTTACTTGTTATGTAGAAACAGGCCATTATTCTTTTCATTAATACTAGCTGAGCGCGGCAAACGTTGTCTTATCGTCAGCCCATTATTGGTTTGGACCATATGCCAAAAAGTCGGAATGGAGCAAAACGACAAAGAATATGGAGAAATAATTTTCGAACAAATATTATCTAGAAAAGTACTTTAACTTTTTTAATGTTAATTGTACAATAAGTTTGTTTTATTTGTTTTTTTTTAAGTTAAGGTACAAGAATTGAATTGAAATAATTTTTTTTTTAAATTGTTTATTACAAACTAATATTTTTAGCCATTTATTAGAATTTCGTTTAGGATTTATGCATTTATTTATTTATTTATTTTTTTTTCGAAAAATAGTCGTATTCGTATTCGCCAAATTCAGGCGAATTCTAAAAATGGCAGAATATTCGGCAATTCGAATACGAATATTCATGCATCACTAGTACGTACATACTACGGTATGTATTGAATCGGTTAACCGGTTAATTACTACCCGATTAACTGATCGGTTAATTAAAAATAGCCTTTAGCCGATTAACCGAAGTAACAAATTTTTAAATATTTTGTACTATATAACGTAGTTTTTGTGTGTTTAATTATTTGTTTCGTATCATATACCAAAGGTAAGTGTGTAGAAATTATTTTTCATACTAACAAAGAAGTATATTCAGTGATTCTAACTTAAGTCAAACTTGAAAATCTTTCGACGTGGCTATAAAAGGGTTTATTAAAGACTTGGCTACTCTAATTGAACTTATTTTAATAGTTTAAAGTACAAAAACGAAAACAAAGAAATTCTTCGCTAAGTCAGATGAGGACAGACCAATCAATACCTGATTAAGCATTTTTTCATGAAATTTCATGAATTTTGTTGCACGCAACCTTTTCTATTTGCTAATTGCAGCGCTGTTGAAGAGAATTTTATATAAAAAAGGACGTAGAATAATACCTGATTTACATTAAGCGTTTTTTCATGAAATTTCATGAATGTTGTTGCATGCAACTTTTTCTATTTGCTAATTGCAGCGCTATAAAAGAGAATTTTGTATAAAAAACGGCTTAGAATGAATCTCTGATGCATTTTTGACAACTTTTTTGATATAAGTTGCTCCTCCAGGCATCGTATTGACAAATAAAAAATTTTCATGCAACTAATTGCATGAAAAAAATGCTTAATGTAAATTAGGTATAAGTCTCTGGTGCATTTTTGGCATTTTTTTTGATATAAGATGTCTCTCCAAGCCTCCTACTGACAAATAAAAAAAATTTCATGCAACTAATTTCATGAAAAAAAAATGCTTAATATAAATTAGGTACAACAAAAAAAAATATTGATAGTAATATAAGAAATGTTCTAACAAAATTAAACGAAACAACTAGAAGTGTTATGAATTTAAAAAAATGTATAAAACAGGAATCTATTGGCATAATGAAGGATTTTATGTGTTTAGAGAAGTCCAGGAAAAGGACTGAGAAATTAGATATTCTGTATTATAGATTGCTTTCAATTTCCTCATCGTCTACAAGTGAAAGGATTTTTCAAGTCAAATTTTATCAAAACTAATTCCCTTAAATCCTTAACACTTAAACAAAATTATTTTTCTGAAAAATTGTCTTAGAAGATCTCTTAAAGTATTGAAGTATCTTCACATACTTATGTATATGTATATGATTTTTTTTTTTTGCTTGATTTAGTTTAAGAATTCTTATGTGTATTTTTTCGTTTTACTAATACACTCAAATTAATAAATAATTTATGCACTTTTACTTGTTCAAATTAGTTGATTTATGAAAAAAAATTATTAATCGGTTAACCGGTTAATACCGAAATGAACTGATTATTAACCGATTAAAGCAAAAACCCGATTAAATGAATACCCTAGTACACATATATCGTTACCTTAATATAGGAAGGCCCTAACTCATTATTTTGTTGAAATCGAAATTTTTGAATTTTTCAGTACATTAGATGTTTTTCTATCTTAATATACAAAAAAAAAACTCGATTTCATATAAATAGTGAGTTAGGGCCTTTCTATATTAAGGTAACGATATGTACTATATCGACGGCTCCATTCTAAAACATGCTAACTCAAAAAAATTAGTTTTGAGATAAATACCTTCAAAGTTTATTGATGATATCTCGGGAATGTTATTAGATAGAAACTTGAGACTTTTTGTAATCATATAATAATTGCAATATAATTGTTTGCTAAAAAAGTGACCTAAAATCACAAATTTATTACCTAGTGCTCTAAGTAAGGTTCTTTTTCACCTAAAATGGTCTTGTCGTTTAAGCGGTTTATGGAAGTGGTTTAAATATTGGGCCTCATCAAATAATTGTCCTAATTGCGGGTGTCGTATTTCGATCTTCGACTATGACGATTTTGTACCAGACTAAAGAATATTACAACATTTTTTCTTTAATCTAGTACAAAATCGTCGCATTCGTAGTCGAAATACGACACTTGTAATAAGGCGGAATATACAAATATTTTATTTACGCCTGTCCCACGATGTCGACAGAAATTTCCATCGATTACTTACGAGTGTCGTATTTCGACTTCGACTACGATGATTTTGTACTAGATTAAAGAAAATATGTTGCACTGTTCTTTAATCTAATACAAAATCATCGTTGTCGAAGATCGAAATTCGACACATGCAATTAAAAAATGTTTTCAATACAAGTTGTCGGTCGAACGTTTTCTGTCGTAATCGTGGGACAGGCCGTTAATTTATTTATAAATTGGCTATATATATATAGCACACTCAAAATATTTCACTTGTCAACTATTGAACTGAAACCATTTCTTCTTTTTTACAAAAAAAAAATAAAATATTCCTGATGATAACATTATGACATTTGACATTATTTTGTTCTTCGGTATGGTAATATTACTGAAAATCATCATAAAGAAACTTAGTTGAAACGCGCAACCAAAAATTGGCCGTTAATTAGCTTTACCATTATACAGACATAAATTATAAAATATATGATAAAACACTTCAATATTTATGAGTAATAACTTTAAACAAAGAATTTATTAAGCAGTAGTTAATCATTTCCAACAAGTGTTTTTAACAAAATATATGAATCACAAAGGAAAATAGGAGTAAAATAATTTTCGAAATGAAAGCAAAAAAAAAAAATCTGTAAGACCGCAATAAATAAAATAAATAATTGTTTACTTACCTTATACGTTTGCCATTCTTCGGCAGTAAGATCTTTTAATGTTATAGCCTGTGTCATGGCTAGAAGGGTCAATAGAAAAGCTAATACTGGACGCATTTTGTTTATAAACCCAAACTAATTGCTAACGGTTATAATAATTTTATAATTAAAAATGCTAAAAAGAAAATAGAAAAATGTTAGGATTAGTACACTTTGACAAAGTAAATATACATATACATATATGTGTATATAAATTAATATATATTTATTTAATAATATCCTTAACAAAAGGAAAGAAAGAAGTACATAATGAAAGGGCAAGATTTACGGTCTGTCCTACGATGTCACCAGAAATCGTTCGATCCACAACTTGTATTGCAAGCATTTAAAAATGATTTGCTGTAAATAATATAAGAAATTACTCGAAAATGAGTCAAAACTGTGTCTACTCTGTATTTCGAAATGAAAGAATGTTATGTTAATAACATACAAATTCGAAAGCATTTTCTTTCGTTTCGAATTACAGTGCAGACCTCCAGGGGGCGTCTACTCCTTAGCGCGATTAAAATAAGCATTTATGCGCTCGTTTCCCAGCCGAAAATGTTTGTACATTATGGAGAAAATGTACAGATATTTTCGATCAATTTTGATTCACTTTCGAGACAGTTTGTGGTACTACTTAAGCTACGGTCACACTTGTTAAACATTTGCCCAAAGTGAGAGTTATGGCGTTATAGCGAGTCACCTATAATCAAATACAGTGTTGCCCATTAGTTTGGTTCGAACGGCTGTTTTCTATGGCTATGGTTATGTCACGTCTGATTGAGCCTTTAAACTCTTAATATTTATTAGCTTTGCTTTTTAATATAACTCCCTTTTTAATAATACTCGTAACCAGGGCTGTCAGATGTGGCGATTTATCGCCAAACGTGGCGATTTATCGCCAAACGTGGCGATTTTTCAACTTGTTTGGCGTCCAAGTTTTTGGTTTGGCGACGTGGCGATTTTTCTGGCGATAAATAAATTTATTGGCGATTTTACTGGCGATAAATAAATTTGTTGGCGATTATTATGGCTATTTTTTAACAAAATTGAACTACAAAATTTTTTCAATTCAGGAAAATTAGTTTGTTGAAGAAGTAATTAGTTTCAAAAATAAATCCTAACAAAACTCGCCTGTAAAAAGTTAAATCAATTTGATTTTGATGATTTATCTTATATTAATTATAGACATTAATGCGTTTTAAATTTAGATGAGAAAAATTTATAAGAAATAATTTTTGGCGATTTTATTTCTAATTTTGGCGATTTTCTGGAAAATTTTGACACGAGAATTTTATAAAACTTTATATTAAATAAATGTTATATAAAAACAAATTTATTATCATATATTTATTAAGAAAAACAACGTAAAAATGATTTTTGGCGACTTTTGGCGGTTTTTGAAATCAATTTGGCGAAATAGTTTGAAAAAAATCTGACAACCCTGCTCGCAACAACAAATTATTGCTAAAACAGGTTAGTAATTAAATATTTAATAACATGCAATTCAAATGTATTTATATAAGAAAGAATTTCATCATTAATACAATACATATTTGGGTGCTCAATATTGATGTCAGTTTTAAAAATGTCTAATAATATTTATCTAAGGGTAATTTTCACAACTTGCCAGATAAATGGCTTTGCATTATAAAACCCACATTATTTTTTTACATTAAATATTATTATTAATTTCAAACTTTTAGTTTTTTTCGTTTTCACTTTTGGCAAAAAAAATCGTAATCTTTTCACTTGTTAACAGTCTTGTGAAAAGAATACGAGTTTTTTTTTGTTCAAAAGTGAAAACGAAAAAATCTAAAAGTTTTAAATCGTCCATTTAAAAATTGTTTCCATGTAAATTCGGATGCTAGAACACATACTATTAACTTTTATTTTCTAAATTTCAACTTAAGCACGTGTGGGCCTAGTTACGAATGTCCTATTTCGACTATGAAGACGATTTTGTACTAGATTAAAGAAAAAATGTTCCAATATTCTTTAGTCTAGTACAAAATCGTCGTAGTCGTAGTCGAAATACGACACTCATAATAAGGCCCATTATATCGTTCGTTAATCCGGGGTACCACTGTATCTTATAAATTGACGAAAGTAAACAAAAAAAAAAGCGATGTGATAGATACAGTTGATACAGCTGATAGTTACAGTTGAAATATTTAAGTACAACTAGGTATTATTGTTTTAGATATTTATTAATAAAAAGCATACATTTGTATGTCAGTAAATATTTATGTATGTAAATATGTATTTATTTAGCGATTGCCAGAAAAAAAATAGTTCAATATGTACATACATAGATATTTTGATCTCAATTGTATTCCTTCGTTTGCAGACATTTTCATCTTTATTTGACGCCTCCAATTTTTGAAGGGTGTTGTTTGTTTCTGCTCATATTAAATGTTATCGATATAACATTTTCAAACAACAATTATTATGAAATTCTAAACTGCAAACATATGTACATGCATACCTAATATATGTGTCTGTAATTCTAAGCATTTATCTCAAAAGTAGGAAAATCCAAACCGTAGCGTAGAAATACATACATATCGAGCCATTACCGCCAAATAAGCTTAACCAACATGATTTTCGAAATGCGTTTTTTATAAAAATCATTAACTTGTTATAATTGCCATTATATGTCAAAATTTTACAACCATAGGATATACCGTTTCAATTTTATAGCAAAACCAATTTAAGCTTAAGTACAAATTATTTTTTGTTTAAACTTTTTGTAACAGCAACATCTTACTTAAGCTAAAATTTCCTTTTGAAAATAAAGCAACTAAGAAGTCTACATTCGGATTATTCGAATATTATATACCCTTCACCGACATCGGCCGACATACAATGTTACAGACATACATATTTGTTTTGTAAAAGAAAAATAGTTTACTTATTTTTTGGTCTATTGCAATTTTTCGACCAAGCAACTTGATTCAAATATTTTATTTTCGATATTAGCAATAGTTGAATAATTTATTTCGCATTTTTTGCATTGTTAATATTTATCTATTTTTAAAATAATTAACTAGAGACGACTTCAACATGGAACAGCCTATTCTGATAGCTCACACACCAACATCTAAAAAAACTTGAATACACATTAGACCACCCAAATTGCCCAATGTATTTATATTATACGCTCCACCGGCAGTTTCTGATAGACTGGCCATAAAAAATCACATGTGTCTAAAAATTGCACTGATACTTCGCATACCTGCCGGCCATGCGCATTGCACTTTTCACTTAAAATATAACCTATCCTGACTATAAACACTTTTGGCACCATAACCATTTTTGTTTAGAACAAATACCGCAACATCTTTCTTCTACATAATTTTCCCCTAAATACAGCCTATCATAGTCTTTTATGGGATGAAACTAAGTTTTTTCGGACAGACTTTTTTCAACGGCTCTCGCTAAAAATTGGATAGCGATAATTCGTTTTCATTATTTTATAAGGTAATATGTGTATATATAGACGATAGAGGAAAACATATTTTCGTGCAAAAAAATCTGCGTATATACTTGTATACAAATATTATGTAAATCCACGAACATATCATTAGAATTCTTTCTACAAAAAAATAAAAGTAAATAAATAAAGTATTTCTTAATCTAGAACCAAATTTTTTTAGTCGAAGTCGAAATACGCGAATCACGATAAAGCCCATTATTCAACTCTATACCTAATCCAAAAAATATGATTGTATTGAAGTGAGTTACCACTGTTTTAAAGGCTATCTTTCCCAACTTGAAAAGAAATATCATCCATAAGTCTTAAATATGGTTATTTTGATAACTCTGAAACAGTTTATTATGATTTAAATTTGATTACGCGATCTAGGCAAAAAAAAATTGAGATAGTCGCTAGTTCAGTTTAGGTACGTATGTAGCAATTTATTAAAAATTTATTCACAAAGTATATGGACTTGAAAATTCTTTCGATCAGTAAAACTATACACAAAAACTTTAATAGCGAACTCTTTAATTTGTAAGTCTGTAGAAGATTCACTACATGGAGCCGATCAAGAAGCCAATAATTAAGCAATTTGGAGACAAGTTTGCGTAAAAAACTGATATTTACTTCTTCTTAAAAATTTTTTTTTAGCTTAACCAACACAAATATATACACATTAGGTTGTCAGGGGGACAGCAAAATAAGCTTAAGGGACAAAATATACCGTTATCATAGTAATATTTACTTAAAATTCGTTGCGTTACTTATATTTGGCATAATAACACCTAAATACCAAAATTCAATGAATTAACTGATATAACAGCGCAGATAATTAAAAAAAACGTTCTCCTGTAAAGTTTTGTTTTTGTTACTTAAGCTTTTTGTGCGGTTGTGACTCGATATGTACAATATTTATTTCAAGTACACAGGTGGTGTACATTAAGCTAAGTCTAGACGATATGTTGAATCAGCAAATGTATGCTTATGTTCATATGCTTTAAAATAACAACAAATCCTGCTGTCAGCATATATATGTATATGTTAGCCATCTACACAGTATGCTGAAAGTACCACATTTTTTAAAGTCAACATATGTCAGCAAATGATAATACAACATATGAGTTAGCATAAAATTTTTGTGTCTACATGATATGTTAAAATAAAATAAAATAAATTTTTACAATTCTTTTTCTTTTTTCAATTATCGCTTTCAGTGCAAAAAATTATATTTTTGGTTAATAAAAATTAGTGCAATTATACATGTATATAAATAAAAAATTCGCGAAATGACGGAAATTGGCAAAAAGCTACAACAGCAAGATGACAAAGTCTAATAATGTTTTAAACTCTTCAAAATTGTTAAAACTTCTAAAAAAAACCACGCGAAAAGCCGCCTTTATTGCAAACTTTGCAAAAAATTTGCAAAATTTTAAGCAAGTCATAATATGGATTGAAAACCGCTAAAACTGTAAGGAATGCAAAAAATTCGGAAAAAATCGCGAAAATTACATAAATTCGCAAAGAGTTACTAACAGCGGGATGATGACAAATTCCAATATTTCTTAAAAATCGGCAAAATTTTTAAGAGGCTGAAAGCATCCAAAAATTCGCTTTTATCTCGAACTACAAAAAGTCGCGAGAAGTTGCAAAATTTTAAACAAACCATAATGTTGATTAAAAATCGCCAAAACTGTAAGGAATACAAAAAATTCAATAAAAGTCGCAAAAATGGCGAAAATTTGCAAAAAGTTACTAACAGCGGGATGTTGACGAATTCCAATATTTTTTAAAAATCGGCAAAACTTTTAGGAGGCTGAAAGCATGCAAAAAGTCGATTTTATTGCGAAGTTTGCTGGAATAAGATTGATTGTCTTCTTCAGAATCGCCTGAATTTTTTTTTTATGAAATTTTAATTTCCCTTATTTTTTATTCACCCGAATTTACCATGAACATTTCTGCAGTATATTTTTCTAGTAATGTAGAATTTTTTGTGTTTTTTTTTGCTTTTATTTTACTATTTTTGTTATTTTAATATTTACGTTATTTTTATTTTAAAAATGGCAAATTAGGAAACACTGTTCATACCTGAGCAGAGTTAAAATATCAATTCTATATGCTATCAAATTTGCCGTATGCTGAAAAGCTTACATAGGCTTTTCAACAAATAACATATCTGACAGCATACATAGGAAATTTGTTACAAATATGCTAAAATCTTGAAAATACGTTTGTTGACAACGTTAACAAATGCCCTTCATATGTCGTTAAGCATACGTATGTTGAAAAAATTTAGTGTTACACGATATGTTGGCACTGGTAACAAATTTTTTATCATAAATATGCTGATTCAACATATCGTCTAGACTTAGCTTAACAATTATTTAATTGAATTAATTCAAATAATCAAAATGATATTTCAGTCAATAACTTTATAGAAACTAACGCAATTCTCTAGATTTTTTTTAAAGAAATAAGGTCCATATTCTTAGTCCTAATTTACACTAAGCAAGTCTTATTGCTAAGCTGATTAGTTTGACGGAGAGAGAGAGACGAGGGGAACATAAACGTCTCTTTTCCCCTCGTCTCTCTCTCCCAAGTCCTAATTTACACTATGAAAGTCTTATTGCTAATCTGATTAGTTTGTTAGGAGAGAGAGACGAGGGGACAAAAAACGTTTCTGTTCCCCTCGTCTCTCTCTCCTAACAAACTGATCAGCCTAGCAATAAGACTTGCACAGTGTAAATTAGGACAAATTAAACAGCTTAGCAATAAGACTTGCTTAGTGTAAATTAGGACTTAATAATAATCTCAAAAAATTAGATTTATGCAGGAATATTAATTTTGTTTTTTTTTTCTTCCAAATAGTAGATTTAGATTTTCTTTAGAAGTTATGAATGAAATAACTTATTTCTTATTATTAAATGAAGCCATTATGTGCAAAATCCTACAAGAAAAATTTAATTTATTACAAGGCAGTGAATTTTTAATTTGCTTATCTATGAATACGAGCTTGGCATACTATGTATATATATTTAAAAAGGCTTCATTCAGTCTTTATAAAAAAACTTAATCAATGTTGTTTTCTTTTCTAAGAATAAATATTACATTTATTGCACTTTTCAGTGAAAATTCGCAACAAAATGGTTTTTTGAAATAGAGAGTTTATTATAAACTATTGAATCACCCCTTATGAACGTAAATTTTTGCTTGAAACGAAGACTAAATTTCATTTTTCTTAATAAAAAGTTTAAAAATGTTTCACTTTTTCTAGAAGAGAAAACGTCATAAGGAATTTTACATTTTAGGTGACGACATGCACATTTCATTCAAGTTTTTGATACTCTCGCACATTTAGTCTCTTATCTGATAACAAAAGCGCTTATTAGTCAAACAACAAATAAGAGCCAGTGATTTTAAATACAGTTTTTGAAATATTCGGCAATGTTCTGAAAACCATTTCGTTTTGAAATCGCCAAAAATTTCAGAAACGTAAAACAGTGTTCTTTTTATCGCATAACTTAATGCATTTGAATAAGTGCATTTGCAATAAGTGAGCTGTCTAGTTGATTTTTTTCTTGAATATTGTCGGTTTCAAAACAAATGGTTTTCAGCACCTGGCCGATTATATCCGTAAAATATATACAGGGCTATCATGGATAAAATTCCGCGTGAAATTTCTCCCTTTTCCAATTAGAATTTTTTCAGGCCAATTATGAATAAAATTCCGATAGGAATATCTCCCTTTTCCAATTAGAATTTTTTGTTTTCCCTATTACTTTGCTATGAATTGGAATTGTTCCCAGGGAAAAATTTCGCGCGGAATTTTATTCATAATTGCCCTGTTTATTTTCCCTATTACTTACATTAGTTGGAATTGTTCCACGGGAAAAATTTCATGCGGAATTTTATTCATGATTGCCATGATAGAGGGCAATTATGAATAAAATTCCGCGCGAAATTTTTCCTTGGGAACAATTCCAATTGATAGCAAGTAATACCACCCAATTATGAATAAAATTCCGCAGGAAATATCTCCCTTTTCTTATTAGAATTTTTTGCTTTCCCTATTACTTGCTATTAATTGGAATTGTTCCCAGGGAAAAATATTCTGCAGAATTTTGAGGGCAATTATGAATAAAATTCCGCGAATTTTATTCATAATTGCCCTGTTTATTCATAATTGGGTGGATAGGGAAAACAAAAAATTCTAATTGGAAAAGGGAGATATATCTCGCGGAATTTTATTCATAATTGCCCTGATAAACACAATTCAATTTTAATATAGGATTAATCCTGGCAACTCTATGCTGTCTTAACGGGATCTATGGAAGAACGAACTAGCAAAAAAAAAAAAAAACAAAGCAATCTAATTTGTATGTACAGTGTATAGCATTGCACAGATACATCTGTTTTCACTAGTTTTGCGTGTTTTTTGGTTCTGGTATGAACAAATATGTTATTTATCATTAGTGTTTTTTATGGGAATTGTTACAATTTAAGTTTAAAATTTATAAACGCACTAATAATCCCAAATTAATAGTTTACTTATTAAGTAAAATATTTTTTTATTAAAAATACATTGAAATTGATTATTGAGGGGTTTAGCTGGATCCTATGCGCATTTCACTGTTGCTAATGCAGATCATCAGGGAACCTTTACCCAAAGCTTCTTAGAACAACTAGAGTTATTATATTATAAACTTTCATTTAAACAAATGAGAAGCTCAATAACAAATAACAAGTTGAAACAAGAACTCAATAATCAACATGTTTTTTATTTTCTTACTTTACTATTGCTGTATTTTTAATAAAAAAATATTTTACTAATAAGTAAACTATTAATTTGGGATTATTAGTGCGTTTATAAATTTTAAACTTATGTTATTTATCGTTTTCTGTTACTAGTTGTAAATGTTGATTTTTTAAGCAATTATTGTATGGTTGGCCAATGAGCAAATGAAAACAACATATTTATTTTTTTGTTTTTCTAAGGCAAATAAGATACATAAAACTGCTTTTACCATAAGGGCCTTATTATGTGTTGAGAAAAATATAATTGGCTGATGAATGAATGAATGAAAGCAAAATTGCACATACATATGTAAGTAAATGATACATGTACATGAAACACATGCATTTGTAATTACTCTCAGAGCAAAATTGTCTCTTTCTCTCTCTATACTTTGGCTGCACCACAAAATAACATAACGAACGTCCGCACATACATCTGCACATCATGTATTTGTTTCAATAGTGGTTTTTTCATATATTTGTATTAAAGGCGCATTTATTAGGTGGCAGCACTACACCAGGTGACTAATGTCATTATACCAATCTAAATGTCAAATTTGGATTGTGTAGGTATAAGCCTAAAAGCATGCTTTTGTTTGGGTATCCATAAACACCTATCCAATATTCAGTTTTGTATGGTGTTTGACATTTCCTATAATAAACATGCAATCTGACGATGCTACCCTGTTTTGAAAAGTAAGAAGGTAATTTATACCAACAAAGTACATGTGGTTGTTGCTGTTGTAATATTTGTTGTAGAATCGCGGGTACCTGATTGATGTGCCTTGTTTGTTTTACAATATGTATTTTTTGAGCAAAAACAGATCAAACAGTTGCCCAGCAGCAATATAATAAGCAATTGTTATTTGTTTTCAATTGTATTTTAATTTGGAAAAGCACGCACACACAATCACCCCTATTCTGCGCTTCGATTCGAATCGAAAGTTTCTCCGTTTGGCAACTTTGGTATTCTGCGTTCCGTTCTTCGATTTCTCTTTCGATTCTATGTATTCTGCATTTCGATCGTAACTACGTTTTTGTAAGTTGTTATTTTAGTGGCGGAGCGTTTTAAATTTTTGTTTATTTAGCTTTAAAAAGTGATTAATGCAAAAAATAATGCAAGTATTAAATGAAAGAAGGTTTAATTAATGAACTAAACAGTTTGTTTTGTTTTTCTGTACTGAAATGCGATTTTTATTTAGTTTATTACATGTAGAACAGTTGACATACCTATTTAATGGCAACGAAAAACGATTTTGTCTACGGATTTAATTAAATTTAAACAAATAAACTTTATTTTTGTGTTACAATTATGTGTAAAAAATTAAAATATCACCTCCGGCGCGACAGGATTCTTCAGACTGGAAAAGTTTGGCCACAAATACCTCTTGCTTATCCCGTTTTTTTTTAACCCTCTGTACTTAAATTTGCAAGAGTTTATTTAATGAAAATTTTCACAATATTTAATTATTATTTGTTTTAATTGTTAAATCACTGTTTTTTTGCACTAAATTTAACTTTTTGCTAAAAATTTTGCAAAATTGCTTAGTTTTACTGTTCCTATTTCACCCGTTTCAAAGCAAAGCAGCAGGTTTAAACATACTCTTCTCTTCTTCTTTTTCTTTCGATTCAGTTTTTTGGCAGAATACCTCTTTTCGATCCGTGCGTAACTGAATGCGGGAACGTAATCGAAACGCAGAATAGGGGTGAATAACTCTTATACCAGTGCTGTCGCTCACACTACAATTATATGGTACATACCATGGTATATTTGTTTTGGCTATACAAACGAGTACATATACAAATGCAACCCTTTAGTACAGTGTACATTGTACACACATATGTACATACCTACATACAAACACATGTACATTTAGCAATATGATTTTATAAAATCTATTGATAAACGCAATAAGTAAACAAAGAGAAATATGATAGTAATATTGCGAATTTATCAAATTACTTATAAACAATTAAATTAATATCACACTTTGTATAAACCATCTTTCATAGTTGGAGCAAATTTCTACAAATGCACTGTCATCATATTTATTATTTTTTTTCATAGTTTATTTCGCTAAGCCTCTTTGTAGTTTTTAAACAATGTGACGCAATAAAATTTTAATTTTAGAATCTTTATTATAAAAATTAATATAAAATGAAATTATCCACCAGCCCACTTACCAAATTGATGAGTACTTTAACGTCTCTCTTTTTGTTTTTCTTCAATATCAATGTATTTACAAAAATAAAAATAAAAAAATTCTTTATTTCCTTGAGATAACCAACTTGTATAAATCACTCACTATTTGTTAATAAATAAAGAAGTTCGGAATTCAATGCAGGAAACTTCGGTTTTTTGCATTTATTTATAATAAATATTCACAAGGTATTGATGACACTCCATGCAAATTTTCAATGACAGCGTTGCATACAAAAAGTAGTAGATAAATTTCATTATGATGGTTGTTGCTATTGTAAAATTAACGGAAATTTAAAATTCAAATATGTATCTAGTGTTTTATAAATTATTTATGTATATATCGTTAGCTTAAATAAAAGTTTATCTAGTTAAGAAAAACCTCAAATTGGAAGTTTATTATAATAAAGTGCACATAATATAACACATTCGTTAAAAAAAACTTCGTCATTATAACCGAAAATCAAATAAATAACCACTCCTATCACTTGAAAATTTGCATAAAATATTTACTTTCTCTTAGAAGATTTAGAGAATTGTAGTTACATGTTTTTTGTTTAATTTATATTACATAAGAGCCCGATTGATTTCGCGCCACTAAATCAAGTAATTTCCATTTTATACTGCACAGTGGGGACTTTTGCAAAATAAATGGTAATAAATGTGGGACTTCTAAGCTACTGATTACATATATATATATAAGACTTTGAAGATCCTTAGAGGAGTATTTAAGCTTTATAACACATGTCTTGACAGCCTTCTGGCTTAAGCTGGACAGAAGTTACAGTGGGCCAAAGTTTTCCACATAGGACTCAAAACAACTTCTTAGGCTTGTAACTTTTTGAAAAATTATTCGAATTGTATTATATAAAGCATTTTGAGCTAAGCTTACGATTCTTAAAAAATAATTTCCTAAGATGTGTTTCTTTTTTTGTCTGAGAGGTAAAGCCTCCAATTGGTCCTATTGTAAAAAAAGTGGGCGGCGATAAGCTCACAATTTTTTTTATTTGATTTTATTATACTCTACTTATTGGATTGCTGTGAAACCTAGCAAACACACTTGGTTCTTGTAATTATATATTAAAATTTATTATTATATATCACTTCGGTTCTACTTAACCGATTTTTACGAAACTTACCTTAACACCTCGAGCTCTAAAATAGACATAGTTCTCCATTTAAAGAAATGGGCGGAGTCATGCCCATTAAAATTTAATATATTATTATAAGTGGTTCTACTTAATCGATTTTTGCAAAACTTAACACACAGTCTGAGCTCTGAAAAACATACACTCTTGCTTTTAAAGAAATGGGCGGAAGCACTCCTATTAAAATTTAATTTTATATATCATTTTATATTTCTTTTCAACCAACAGATTTTTAAAGTTTTTTTTTGTGTGAGAGTTTACTTCCAGTTGGTCCCATACATTTTTTCGAAAATGTTCTATCAGACCTTTGCATTCAAGGCAGGCTTTTTTGTACAATTATGTATCTGTTTGTTTGTTAATTGAAATATGTATTTTATTTAAAACAAAAGTGTTTAATAGTTTGAATGTAAAGTAGAAGTAAGAAAATTATTAACGAGATATCTTCGCTTCAGAATTGGTTTAGCCTATACGCCACAATGTTGGAGTGGAGAAAAATGACAAGTAAGGTTTACATGAAGTTTTTTTCGATACCACTGCTTCCGACGATGTTTTGAAAAAAAATTAAATTTTTGTGAACTTTCATGAAGGAAGTTAGAAGTTAATATTATTTTATTTGAAAAGTAAAAATAACTTTTATGCCGCATACACCACTTTTCTTAATTTATTTTCAAAAAGTAGCTTCTTGTGCTTCATACGTATACTTTACTGCTGTGATTTGAGAATTTTGTTGTTTTGTTTATTTTTCTTGCTGTCTGGAGAAATAAGTCGATCGTTTAATGCCGACCAAGAAGTTGCAGCAGTAATAGTTTTATTTAATATAAAGAATGAATTTAAATAATTTCGGTTATACTCAAACATTCATAATTAAGGTTGATTTCTTTTATTTTATTTTATTGTTTAATAAGTTTATATTAAAACATTTAATCGGTGGCTGCGTTTCTGGGTGATGATATTTTTGCTTAACAGTCGCCTTTAAAATTTTCTTACGGCACCTTCTTTTTTATACTATTCATTTGCTATAGAAATGAAGCAAAACTATAATTAACTTTACTTGGCACGTTTTTGCATGAAGAATTCGACGCATACCCTAAACAGTGGCATGTACAGCAAAACAATACTTATTAAATATAAACATTGTAAATATAGAGGAAATATCTTAGAAACCATAATAAATTTCGTGAAACGCCTTTTTGATTCAGAAAGAGGATATTCAAAATATATATTTATTCCATAATTAACTGATTTTTTTAAAATGGTCGTAACCAATCAGGTGACTATTTTCGCCGTTTCAAATTTGAATATACGTTGGATGTCAACACATACATATTTTTCAGTATATTGTTTTGACATTAAAAGTATAATATTTCTCAAAGCGAACTGAGCCGAGTATAACTTGTATGAAAATGCTTTGAGGCACAACTAAATGAAGTTTGAAAACCAAGTTTTATTTTAATTTTTTTTAATTTGGATTAAAAATGTTTAACAAAAAGATCCTAAATTAATAAAAAGCGATGTATAATATCTGTTTAACTAAAACATTGCCTTATACAAGTGGATATAAGCCATATGTGGCAATAGCACATTGATTATGCTTATTACGTGCCATTTTTATATATCCCTTGTCGCCCCATTCGATACCCCAAGAATTTTTCACCAGCCAATAATCTTGATCATTTTCTGTGCCATAACCCACCACCAAAACAGCATGATTTACCATATGAGCACATTCGATATCATCGTAAACTCCTTCTTTGTAATTCACAAAATTTGAATTAACTTCTATGGCCACTGATACAGGCCCCTTTGTGGCTACAACCTCTAGCAAATGCTGCTCATCGCCTTGACGTATTCTCTGGTAGCCATTACAGGTGGCAGCAATATATTTAGATTGAAATCTACACTCAGCATCAACAGCTTCATAAGGATACTTAGATTCCGGATTAATGCCACCATTAATATTTATATAATCGAAGCACGGAATCATCCAACCCCCTGAACAGCCAAAGTTTTCCTTGACGCAATCGACTAAATTTTGTTCACTTAAAAGCACAGACTTATTGTGATTTAAAATATAATGGGCCTCTAAAGCACCAGTACTCGAAAATGCCCAACATGAGCCACAAGCTAATTGATTTTTTACAGGCGTAACAGCTCCTCTATCACGCCAATCCATTGCTAAGGGAAATCTCAAATTATTACTGACAGCTGCACGGAATTGTGGGATTTGAAGAAAGTTCTGTTTCTCTCTGCAAAAAAAAATTAACAAGTGTGTTAATAAATTCTTGCTGAATTTAAATAACGAATGTGTTATGTATTCTGGATGAAATCAAGACATTCAGGATTGTCATAGCATTGTTTTGATTTCACATGGAATACAAAACATATCCGCATATACGTATTTACATATATCTTACATTTCACTTATTTTCAGTCCCATATAATATGTTTCCATTTCTCTTAAATTCATATCGGCAAAAGCATTAACTTCCATTTTATATGTGGACAGTTTTTGCTCGAAATGTTTGTTGTGTCGAATTATTTTTTCTACATTATACTTAAAGTTTTGAAAACGTTTGCTAGTTTCATCTAAACTTCTATACTTTTTGATATATTTTTGATTGAAAGTTAACCACGCTTTTTCAATTTCCTTATCCGGCAAAACTGCCGCCAAGCAATAAGAAGTTAAAGCCAATATGATTATTAACTGCATTTTTTTTGTGATACTGTTAACATTTTCAATTAAACTTGAGTTTTTATACTTGAAGAGATTTTAAAAGTGATAAGGATTGTTACACCATTTATGGGCAATTACTTGTATTGTTTTTGATAAGAAATTTGTTTGTTAAGTAACAAAAGTGAAGCGGTTGCGTATACTTAGGACCTTTATTACTTTTTTATGTTTTTTTTTTGTAATAAAAGATACGAGAAGGTTTTTTGCAAAACACAGTATTGCAATCGTTACGAAAGAACTGAATTTTATGTCATAACATAACGAATCAGTGAGAAGAACTATATGTGACAGCGCATCGAATGAGACCGATCCCATGCCCCAAAAGTATTCCCTCCCAGAGATATGCGCGTTTTATGATGTGATGGTATACCAAAGATACACGTATTTAAATCATTAAAATGGCTCTCCTGAACAAAACCGGTTTTTACCCTTAGGTCCCTTTCTATTTTGCGCGTCACATATACATACATACACTAAGGGAAAAAACGTGCTGAAATCAAGATTTTATGCTCGAAATCAAATCATTTCATTTCATTTTATTAGTCTGTTAAATGCGAAAATTCTTGATTCAATAATACATTCTTAGTTTTTTTGTTTTAAGATATCATTCAAGATTGTAATCTTGAATAAAATCTTATTTTAAGATCGAATTAAAGAATTAAGATCATATTCTTAAAAATTTAAGAATATAATCCTTGCATTGACGAAGAACCACTGAAAGAAATCTTGTATTTGAATTTAGCTGTCAGTTTTCCATGTGACTCGGACTTACATTCATATTTGTTTGCATATTTATTGCATTGGGAATTATTTCATTTGTTTCCTGGCAGTTATTTCATTATCAAATAAGCTCCAATATTTGGGCATTATTTACTTTGCAGTCTTGGGAGTAATTTCGTTTTCTTGGGAGTTATTTCATTAAATTTTTAAGGAGCATTATTTAATTTTTTTATGTCATATTGCATTTCGAGTTATATGACTGAAAGTATTTGCCTTGGCCGTTATTCTATTTAGCCGGTTAAATTAGCTAAATTATATAAAAATTGGAAGAATATAAAAAAGTATTAATAAAGAAAGAAAAATTAGTTTTAGATAGTCAGTTTTATATGCAAAAAAAAATTAAATTTTCCAGCCCTGCAAAGTTCTCTTTGATTTTGCTGATTTTCAATATCAATCTTTTTACCATAAATTCTTGCACATCAGTCCAAGACGAATTCGCTGGCTTTTCTGCGTGCTTTGAAAAGTCGATTTCACGTTAACTCGATTACCCTATCCATAAGGACCCATTAGTCCTCTAAATTTAGAGACAAATAAGTTTTTAATTCAATTTCACATACTCTTATATTAACGAAAAAGTAGAGAAAATTATATAAGATTCGTACAGTGTTATAGTACAGGTTATAGTTTTCTTCCGAAAGTGAAAGCAGAAAATTTTGAGTTGGCTCTCTTTAGAGAAACTACCCAGCTAACCTTTTCAATCGCAGAAGAATCTATTGTGAACCGTATGCAGAGCATTTTCAATCTGGAGCTCATATTTTAATTATGGAAAATGGTGCTGCAAGAACTTTGAATTGCAAAGATATATGAAAATTAAAAGAATTAGATTATTTTAAAAGCTTTTGAAGTGCCTCCAATAATGTAATAAATATTTGATGTAAAATAATAATAATAATATAATTAATATATCTTTATTTATTGTAAAAATTAAAAACACACTTTGAACAAGAAACGAGATTCTAATTCAAGACTCAAATGAAAGCATCAGCGAAGAAATGAAGAAAAAAATAACAATCTATAACAGCTAATATGAAATTAAAAAAGAACAAACATATTTTACATAAATGTATCGTCGATTAAACATTGCAAGATTTATAAGAGAGAGCCAAACAGAAATGCTAAAATATCACTCTCCAAATAATCCGCGGAATATTCGTTTAGGAGTTCTTGGCTAGCTGGGTAATGCAACATGTATGTATGTATATACTTAATGGGGTCGCATAAAGTTATTTTGTAAATTGCACACAAAATGAAAAACCTATACATATCCTTACAAATTTAGCTTAAAGGTATACATATACAGGCACGACGACTCTGTCACTTTGTGCTTCACCCATGGCAACACTGTTTATCGACCTAGTTGCTTAACGGTAACAAATTTTCTTATTCTTTAACAGCTGAGCATGTAAAACGCAAATACAGAGTTGTTACACCAATTCCAAAATAAAACCCTCAAGAGTTGCAACAAAAAGCAGTTTTTTATTTCATAAAAATAAATTACATGAATCATGGCAGCTACACAGAAATTTTTAATAATATGATAAGAAAATTAACGAGCTTAAGGTTAAGTGATTTTTTTTCTACAAAAAACAATTTCATTCTTTTTTTGCTTGTATAATAAATATTACACTTCAGAAATGCATACTCGTATATCGTCACCTTAAATGCAAACGGACGTAGCTACACAAAAATTCGAATTCGAGTTTTTGATTGATTAGGGTTCATTTTATCAAACTACATGCTCACTCAAATATTTAGACCTCTGCGATCAAAAATGAGGACTTTATTTAAAAAAATGAAAATGGACGTAATTACGAATGCATCTATTTTTTATTGCAAAGAACGTAATTAACATAAAATCTTAAATATAGATAGAAAGGAAATGAATGGTTAAAAACACATAAATTACTTCTCTTAAAAAAAATAATTTCGAAGAATATTTTCAAGTACACTTTATTATTATTGATTTTGAAACGTTTTTTGTTTCTCCTGTAAAAAGTATAAATGTGTAATTACGTCCGTTTGCATTTAAGTTTACGATATACATATGCATAAGTATATAAATAAAAAGTAATAAAAACTTGGAAAAATTGTGAGTTATAAAATTTTAGTTATTTTTTATGTATGTATATAAAGCAAGGAAAATATTTTGCTTATTTTGTATTGAATTTATGCCCTTATTTAGCAACTCTGTTAAATAACGGCTTTTATTGATTAACGGAATGGGAGGAATATATAATATTTGCAAGAGCCATATTTTTTTTTGCCACTGCATATCGAGTGTTTGTTACGGTTTTGCTGTGTTGCGAGTTAACAGTAAGATACAGACGTCCTTGCTGGATTTTCTGACCCGTGCTTTAAGATTTAAACAAACATAAAACAAGAAATAACGGTGTTTAATGTTTGGCTGTTGTCATCGCATCAAATATATATACAAAATAGAAGAATTTTTAGAAAAGAATAAAAAAATCAACTTTTTACTTAAACATTGTCCGGGTACTACTAGGCAAGCTCTTACGTAAATATACACATGAAATAAAACTGAAAAAAATATATAATATTGTTCAAACATTTTTAAAACAACAACTAATACAAAACAAAATTTGAAATATAAAAAAAAATTAAAAATTATGCAAGAAAAATTGAGCTGAAAAAAGAACTTTGAAAAAAGAAAGAAAAAAATTATTGTAATAGGAAGAAAAGTGTTTTAATCAAAAATTTAAACATATAATTAACATACATTTAGTTTGTTAATTTTTAATAAAAAAAGTAAATAAATTGGTTGGTTAAATAAAATATTGCATTATGAAACAAAATGCAAGGAAATTTTTTTTTATTCATTTGACATTATAATTGAGCATGACTAATGATTACATAAGTTTTATTTTTTAATGCATTCAAAAGAAAAGTATATTGGTTTTATATTTTTTATCTATTTAATTTAACTTGTTTTAATTATTTCTTTTTTAACAAGGAAAAATATTAAAAGTTTGAAAATAATTTATACTTCCAACGTTTTATTTCAAGGAAATAAGTCCTTGGTGCCACAAAAGAAATAAAAAAGAACTTGCTTCTTTAAATTAACTTAAGTAGGTCAGTTATTGAATTTCCAATAATCACAACAACTCTCTAGGCGATAGATATACCTAGTGCATATAATTTTAACATTAAAATATGTATGTATGGCTTAAATAGTAGAATTAACAGGAAGAATATTAAAGTTGAAAATATGCAACTGTTCGCCATTTTTCCAAGAATAGAATAAGTGAAACAATTTTCTTCATAAAAAAAGACTTAATGGCTAAATAATTGCTACACACTCAATCAAAAGTATGCACAGGAAATTATATAAATATTTAATTTAAAACAGGATATTTGCAAAATCTAACAGAAGCAAGAACTACAAAAATACACACATACATACATACGTATACAATTCTGTACACTTATATGCTGCATACATACACACCTACACATGCTCTTACATAAAGAGTACAACAAAAACAAAACATGCAAGAATGCAACTGACAGAAGGAAGACGAAAAAAAACTGTTATATCAGTAGTAAATGCAACTGAAAACTTGAAAATGAAAAATCAATTTTCATGTCAGTTTAGTGGCTTTTTCTTTTATTTCAATTTTCATTTATTCCTGCTTAAAAATCGCCTGCAATACACCTCTTTTTTCCAATTATTACGAGTGGCTGTTAACGTTGCCATGTTAAGAAAAAAAAAATAGACATGCAAAACTTGACGCTCTCGTTCTGTCACTCTCTCACCGCCTCTTTTTCCTTTATCAGTTGCATAAAAGAGTATTATCTTCTTGTATAACAATGCTGCAAATAAATTCAATTAACTTTTAGTGTAAAGATTTTTAATATTTTGAGTGTGATAAAATTTGTTGGGAGAAAACAAAAGCAGGTCATTGCATCACATTTTCATTAATGGGGTCATATGAGGTCATTACTTAAAGTTGTACAAATCAATAAAACAACAAAATTCTATCTTCATATACATACATACATACGTAAATATGTATTTAACTCGTTTTTGGATAGAGCAAAAAACCAACAAAAATATATTCACGCTAAATCCATTAAAACACATGATGGGTATATAGCCACACGATGTGAAACCTTTAACCAAGTTAGAACTTTTGGTGTTTGCTTAATCAACACTAATTGTATTTCTTTTTTTTTTGAAATTTATTGTTTCAAACTTTTTGTATTTGCTAAAGGGACAACTAAAGAAGTGCACACAGCATTTTTTTTTTGTTGCAATTTTCAGCATTCTATTTTCTTCTGCCTTCTTCCTTTTGGAAAAGAAAATTAGTTTTATGCAACACATTTTATGCAGAAAAGCGATTTTCATTGAAAAATTACAAAAAAGGAAACTAGGTTTAGGTGTCAGTGCTTTTGATAGGATAGAAAGTAGAAATTATACACTAAACCAGAGTTTGCTAAAAACCGATAAAATGAAAAACCACGAATTCGGTTGAAAACTTACTTAAACCTACCGGTTTCGGTTTGAGGGTGGTGTTTGGCTAAAGTAACTAGCATGTTGACTAGAAAACTGTAGGTTCTGTGTTCAAGCCCGGCCTCCGACAGTCATTAAAAAAATAATAACAACTCTACGCATTTTTCTGATATTTATTAGTGTCCATTTGTATCAAGTGATGAAGTCATAGACACTGGTCCCTGAACTACACCGGCTGCAGCAGATACTAATCCTAATGTAACATCAGAGCGGCCTCCTTCGTTGTGTAGCAGAATCATCGGCGAAGTAAAATAACCGATAAAATGGCTACTAACTACAGCTTCAAAAAATTTAATACGCCTCATTTAACACCAGAGGCGCTGCAATACTGCATTATTAAAAAAAGTAGAAAAGCAAAGTTGTAAAATAATGAAGCTTTTCTCTGTATCTTGCTTCACAGCCCTTCTTCTCTACCACTATCCCTTTTCTAAAGAAGGTAGCAAACTAGTAATAGTAGCAAGCATCAATTGCCTGAGTGTTTTTTTTTTTGTACGTAAAGTGTCGCTTACGATAAAATTTTACAGCCCGTACCTTAAAAGTTATCAATAATTTTGGCTTTGACCCTGTAGGAATATTTTCGCGTAGCACTTATATTAACCCAGCTTGGAAGTTTCTTTTTGTGTAACGTTGCATTAACCTTGTCGAAAGCCATTTCCGTAACACTGCCGCCCACTAAAGCCTATTCATCCCTAATAGCCACATCATCACATTTTTTCTTTCTTCGTTTTTTATACGCTTTGTAGTTACGCTTTAGTTCTGGCTCTACCTCGTCTCTCAACTGGGACTTGTGTAACCATACGCTGGAGATTACTTCTTTGACATTTGCAGCAATTGGTACTGAATTTGCTTCGTGTTTCTACTACAGCTTGCCTTGCCTTACGCTGGAGATGACAACTTCTACCACATTTGTGGCCCTTGACTCTGATTCTACTTTGCCTCTCGACTAGAGCTAGCCTTACGATACACTGGAAATGACTACTCCTTCCACATTTTAGGGCCTTTGGCTCTGACTCTACCTTGTCCCTTGAATAGAGCTTGCCTTACCATTCCACATTTAGGGCCTTTGGCTCTGACCCTATTTTGTCCCTCGACTAGAGTTTGTCTTCTTCTTCCTGACTGCTTTTGTGCGGCGCACTTTGTATACTGTAGCAGTTTCTTTACCCTGAGCAAACGAGATCATTAGCACCGCTGTGTCACAAACCGCTTGACTTTCATCTAGGTCACCAACGTTCTTTGCTTTACTGGAAATTTCTAGCAAACTTAGCTCACATCCAACTTGTTGACACTGACCACTATTGATTAAATCTTTTACTGCTTTCAGTTTTTCGTCAAAGTTTTCTTCTGTGTCAGAAATGACGTCATCACCCTGCCCGAAGCCAGTATTCTTTTCTTCAGATTTACTAACTTGCATTTTTACACCTTCTGCCCGTTTGCTTACGGCTTCAGCAATTTATTAAAGTTTCGGATCTCTGCCTATAGATGTCTTCTGAATTTTCGCATCCATTCTATCTCATCCATTTGCCCTAGCAGTTTCTGATTGTTTGCCTCCATTGTTTGCTTTTATTTCCCTCATCATGGCAACAAACATTACCCTGATGTCTGTACTGTTTTTCGCCGCACGAGAACATACCTCTTTCTCCTCGAACTCATATGCCTCGATTTCAATGTTGCATCGCTGGAACTCTTGCATTAATCTCTCCTGTAGTTGTAGTTTGTCCCTCTCGTTTACGTTTAACCCTGTTAAACGTACCGCTTTTATTTGCAAATCCCACTTTTGACACCAAAAAAGAGTAAAAACGTAACAATATGTATTCTATTTTTGGCAAATGGAAGTCGGCAGCTTGCTGTGGTGAATGTGTTTAACGCTTTACAGTTCAAAATATAAGCCGCTGTGTTTACGTGAAGTTTAATTTTGATAGGACTAGCCACATATAAATGACTGAATTATTTGCAAAATCTTTTGATTTCGCGCCACTGTGCAATGATGTTGCCTTCACCCATAGCAGTGAGGGGCGCACGACTAGCACATAAGCGATCAATGGATATACATATGTGGCCTTCTCCGAGAAAAGGGACCTAGTGTGTCAAAAAACGGGTTTGTACTTAAGAGTGGATTCTGGTACCTAAAAGGGCGTAGAATAAGATGAAATGAGTTAGTTTTTTGATTTGATAACTAACCATACCCAATCGCATCTCCCACCTGAAGGTTTGTTCAAAGTGATAATGCGTTATGAAACTTTAAATGTGTTTTTCTCAAAAATTCATTTTCACACACCAGGTCCCTTTTCTCGGAGGAGGTCACATATGTATTTAAATATATGTATTTAATTTCAATGGTCACCTCTCTGTACTCAAGTAAGATTTAAGATACTTACTTATCACAACAAAGAAACATTTAATTTAAATTTTCTGGTAAATATATTTCGGCACTCATGATATTAATTAAAATTTTTTTACAGCCATATCTGTTTATATTCCATGTGGGATCCAAATATTTTCGTTACTAACGTATATAAAATCTTATAAAATTAAATATATTCGAATAAACGAATTATTTGATTGTTTTTTTTTCTTATTAGAAGCGGGTGTTTTTTTTTATAGAGATATAGAACTTTGAAAGAGAATAAAACAGAGATGCATTTTTTAAATTGATATGAAACTTAGTTTATTCGAAAGATAATCTTCTGGCATTATAATTTAAATATGACTTCCAGCATATGACCGCCACGGATGGTTTGAACGTAGTCTAATCTGGAGGTCTAATTTTCAATGAATTTTTTCCAACATTTGTGTCCGTATATCGGCAATAACGCGACGAATGTTGTCCTCCAAGTAGTCACATATCTCCACAGAAAATAGTCTAGTGGCGTTATATCGCACAATCTTGGAGATTAATTCACGGGTCCAAGACCTAAACTATGCGGTTACCAAACGTTTCCTTCAATTAATCAATTGTGGCACGATCTGTGTGCCATGGTGCGCCATCTTGTTGAAATCACTGTTGTTAAATTGATGAATGAAGAAGTCAGTAATAATAGCTCATTCCTGTGCACAATGGCGGTTAGAGTGATTCGGGTCATCGCTCTACAGCGCCAATGACTTCTTCTCTACGCACTGTACGACGTCCCTTTGAATGCGTATTATCATTTAGAGCAAACGTGATGCGAAAACATTCTATAGATAATCAAATTAATTGCTCTGATGGACGATTATGTTGACCATAAAATGGACGTAGGGCGCGATACGTATTACGATTTTCAAAATAAATTAGCACAATTTGGTTCATGTTGAAATGCCAAACCATACTAAACATAAATAACTTGACAGCTAACAAAATGGCCACCAATAAAAAAAAGTTTTGCTAACTTAAAGTTTTATGCCTCTATAAAAAAGCACTCTTTATATAGCAACTAGAGGCCTGCGTAAACAGTCTTGAAATACGTCTTGCTTTTTTTAAATGTATTCTTGTGGCATGTATTATACTTAACCAATAATAAATGCTGTCGTTTAATAAGCGAAGCTAGATGGATGCATTGTTTTTCGTTTATATGAGTGTTACCAAACAATGTCAGAAAGACTTCTTGCTCGTAACAAACAATCAAAAGAAGTAGTGTTGATGCCTGTATGCTTGTTATTTTGCATATTGTACGTTTGAGTGTGTGTGTAAGATTTAGATAGTAAGCTATTGTATTAGCGCCCATGCATATGAAGAAGCAAGCATCACAAATTTCTCCGTCACGAAATATTTTCTTCTTTACACCTTTACCTGCAATAACTGAAACAATGGTCTTGCCAATAGTGTTGTTTAGCGTTTGTTAAAGCATTTGCGAAATCTCTCATGTCTTAAAAGTTCTTGTAAGTGGTCTTTTGCTGGGGTATAGTAGAAACCCTCTCATGATTTTATATATTTTATATATTTTAAGTTCTGTTTTCCTTCAAAGAAAGTGCTAAAAGAAACCCACTTGTGAACATATTAAGGTTTTGAGTAGGTGAATGAGAGGCTTGTAGTTTAGTTTAGTTTAGTTTCGTTTCGTTTTATTTTTTGTGTACTCGTCGCATGCATTCCGCTTTTTATTAAGGCCTTAACTGCAAAGTGTAGTTAAAAAGCTAATATTTCAATCCAATTAAATTGTTCTTTCCACCAACAAATGTAACAGCAACAATAACACAATAACAGCAGCACCAGCAGCAGCAGCAACTAGCACCACATCAGCAGCAACAATAAGAAAACAAATTTTTGCTGACAATACAACTTCCAAACAACATACACACACATAAATAGAAACAAAGACAAAACATGAAAAGTACTCTTCGTATGCAAGTGCGAGTACTAGTTTTGCATTTACGAGTGTTCCTTATGCATTTTTATGTATGTATGTATGTGTGTGTGTGTGTGTGTGTTTTCCTTTGAATAGTTCAGCTTTTAATATTTCTTAAGACCATTCATTTTCTCTTCGTGCTTTATTTTTATTCTGGCATGATTTTGCGATTGCTTAAAAGAGTGTTTTGATGTGTGCATGTAATTAGGTCGTTTATAGCGTCATCATTGTATTGGGCTTAATAGCAAAATGTACAAAACAACAACAACAACAAATGAAAAACTAACACACAAACAAACACACACTCACACACACCACTACCACCAACAATGAAATAAAAAAATGTAACACTTGCACAAATAAAAGAAGAAGAAAAAAATGTAACAAAATGAAATGAGTAAAAAGCACTCACTACCAGTGTGCACACTTCTACCGATATTCGGTAGATTCTACCGAATATGTTTGTGAATTTAACAATCTACCAATTCTACCGAACAAGGCCTGAAATCTACCGAATATTGTTATTTAGTAATTTAAGTCGATATACCGATATACATATGTGTAAATTGCCTATTTTGCCACATAGCAGTGCGGCCGCAGAGCGGTCATTTTCTGTCATGAAAATCATTAAAACAGAACAAAGAAATCGGTCAATAACTGAAAGTATAAGTAACCTGATATTTGCCAAGGAATTGTGCCTTGGCGATGAAATATTTATTCCTACCATTGCTTTAATAATTTGTGCACAAAAGTTTAAATTCATAAATGGATCTTACATATAATCTTTGTAGTTACAACTGTTTGCCAAATAAAAGTTATTTTAGTGGCTTTATAAAACCTATGTGCAAAAACGGAATTCCTGTTATTTATGTATATTATTTTATATATGCATAGCATATCTATATAAAGGCTAAGGGCAAGTAACTGGGGATGACACTTTTTTATTGGAAATGCTGCAATGTTTATGGCAGTTTAATTTCCAATCACATGTGAAGTTTTAAAGGCGCTTTTGGAACCTGTTTAGTTTGGTACTCCTTGCAGTTACCCTTTATATATAAGTACATATATTTTTTTATTTTTTATGTTTCTTTGAATTGTTATTTTTTATGTTTCTCTGAATAAAAAAATTTTCTACTGAATTTCATTCAAATCTACCGATTTTTTTTTGTCGATTCTACCGAATTTAAAAAAAATTAAGTGTGCACACTGCTCACTAACCCCACCAACCATTCATTCTGTGGTACAAAATCAAAATGAATTGTACTCAATAGGTCGTGGACATGTATAACTGCAAATTTTTCCTTTTCTTTATGTAACTGTTAGAAACAGGGATAACCAAAATTGGGCGCAGTTTGTAAAACTTTTTGGTAAATACTTATTTAAAAATAATAGATTAAGTTGGGAATGGCTTTTTAAGGGGAAAAAATTAGTTTTCTCCAAAGATTGTCGAGGCAGACTATTCATTCTAGTCGTCAGCAGTTAAAAAATTCTCAAGACTCTTTCACAATACTTTTTAAAGGAATTAAAGAGTAGAAAGGAGAAAGGCTTAATTCCTTTATTCGATTAAGGATATTGTGTTCAAAATTACTGGAATGATAGGAACAAGTATTATTTGGCTATTTGGCCTCGTGGCAGACTATTTAGTCTAGTCGTCAGCAGGTAAAAAAGTCTCAAGACTCTTTCACGATACTTTGTAAAGGAATTATACATAAGAGAAAGACTTTAGTCGTATAAAGAAATTGAGTTCAAAATTATTGGAATGATAAGAAGGAACAAAAGTATTATTTGGCTGGTAAAGGAATTTTCAGTTTCATTAAATTTTTCGGATGAGTAAAAAACCGAGTTTATTTTCAAATAATCGTTTAAAATAGTTTTCATCACTGTTTGAATTAATGCAAAAAAAACCCGAAACGCTTTTTCGAGCAAAGAAATGCTAAATTTTAAATTACATGTAATGGATTAAATAACTTGAAAGAGCTTAAATTTGTTGGAAAATGAAATTAAGAAACTTGATTTTGCAAGGATATTCAGTGTTTAAAAAACTTGAGTCGAAGTAGCAAAAGTCGTAAAATTTTAACTGTTCGCTGCTTTGGCTTTTTCCGACTGTTTAAAATGAACTAAATGCCTTTGCTTGTGCTTGTGAAAATAATCAACAGTCGCAGTCGAAGCAGAAAACGAATTATGAACAATTGCGCAGCACTTTCAACAGTCGACGATTTTAAAAGTAAAAGTTTGAATTTGGTTTTCGCTAGTAAAAACATAAGCAGTCCGTTACTTTTCGAACTTCCCTCGTAGTTGTATGCAACACTGGTATCATCAAGTAGCAACTGTTAATAGACTACTCTCAAATTTTGAGCAAGTGTCGTCATTTACTTTGCGCTTAACAGCTGTTCAAGACATACAACCTCGAGTATTTTTCTAAAAATGGAAGAAGTGAGTTTCGTCGAGTGCTTATTAAAAAAAAACTGGATAAATAAAGGGTGGTTAAACTTTAAGGGCCGATGTTAATTTTGAATAAAACACAAATTATTTAGGAAATTATTGTCATTTCTTTTTATTATGACAATATGGTATAGTTCAATTATGTATGGAATAAAATATCGGCCAAATACCCGCCGCGACCTCTGCGGCACACCTCTATCCGATGGTCCAAATTTTCGATGACGCTGAGGCATAATTGAGGTTCTATGCCGTTAATGTGCAGAATTATCTTATACTTTAGCTCTTGAATTGTTGCTGGCTTATCGACGTACATACACCTTTTCTTTCAAATGAGCCCAAAGAAAGAAGTCCAACTTTTGTAACAAAACACATGATTTTGGCTGCCAATTGACATCGCCACCACGTGAGATAACACGGCCATTGCATTTGTCGCGCAAAAGAGCAATTGATTCGTTAGCTGTGTGGTAAGTGGCACGGTCCTGTTGAAATCACATATCGTCCACATCCATTACTTCCAATTCGCGCCATAAAAAGTTCGTTATCATCTCGCAGTAACTGCCTGACCTCTCTTAACTCTTAATTCAAATGTTGCATAACATAACAATATATTTTAATTTGTTCAAATGTAATCTACTAAATATCTCGAGCAAAGAAACATATGACTTAGAGCACTTCCATAATTAAGGGCACATATAAATTTTCATTTACAAATAAACCAATTTATCTTAGAGCATATACTTTTAGTGCTTATTTTCAAGTTTTTAGCTCATATTGCAAGCGCATAAAATACTTTTTTTAGAGCACATTTCTGGTTTCCCTGGTCATTAGTTAAATTAATTTTTGTTAATGTTAAGCTTCTTTCAAAAAATTAATATGAATAATTTTGATATTTAACAATTCTTCTGCCATTTATTTCGCATGAAATGTTTTTGAAGTATGTGCTATAAAATATAATTTTTATAAAGCTTTTTTGCTGTCATACTATTTCCAATTTTCCACCTGTTACGCAATTTTCATTGAATCGATAGAAAATATTGCAAAAAGAAAAGAACTCACAAATAAAATAGAAGAAAAAAATTGCCTGTGGGTATTTATTAAGCCTCTCCCAATGCAAATACAAATACGTAACACAATTAGAAGAAAATATAAAATACACTCCTTAGTTTAGTATTTTGGACACACAATACATACTCACATAATTATAATGCTATTATAATAAGATCAAGTAGAGACATTTATTTATGTACATATTTACAAATATACACTCTTATATTCATCTTCCCTCATAAAAAAAAAAATTAACACAAATCCCTTGAGATTCCCTTATTACGAATGAGTATACGATATGATGACTATTGGATTTGTCTAAATTTGGGTTAATCAAATTTCCTTTATAAGCTCTTTAAATACTAATCAATTGTGTTAAGTGCTCTCTGGTGTCATTTATTGTGTCTGTGTGTGTGTGTGTGTGTGTGTATGTAAAACACATTTTTTATGTTTCCGTTTCCCTTTTTTAGATATTGCTTGAAATAATAAGAAATATTGCATAGCCTTAGGAAATGAATTTTATGTTAATGTGGACAGCTTTTTAAATTCATTATTTAATTTTATATTTTATTTAACGCGTGTCAAAATTAATACGAATTCAAAAAAATTATTTGTTGGTTCGTGAAGCGTACCACCCAAAAAATTTTTTTGCCGAAATTTCTTGATTTTGTTACGAGTATAATTATACTTCTAGTAGATATGAATTAGACCACTTACAAGACCTTTTAGGATATAAGGGATTTTTCAAATACTTTACTACAGTGAAATCTTCTAAAACAAACGCTAAACAACACTGCTGGCAAGAAATTTGTTTCAGTTATTGCAGGTATAGGAGTAAAGAAGTAGGAAATTTCAAGTGATGAAGGCATAGTCACTGGTCACTGAATTATACCGACCTCAGCAGATGCTAATCCTAATGTAACATCAGAGCGCCCTCCCTAATCGGTATTGTGTAGCGGAATCATCAACCAGTTAAATTGTTACTAAACACAGCTTTAAAAATTTAATAAACCTCATTTAACACCAGAGACGCTGTAACACTGCATTATTAAAAAAACATGCAAAAAGCAGAGTTGTAAAAGAATGAAGCTTTCTTCTATCTCTTCTTTCATCACCTGTCTTCTCTATCACTATCCCTTTCCTAAAGAAGGTAACAAACTATTAATAGTAGCAAGCATCAATTGCCTGAGTGTTACTTCTACCAAAAAATATATTTTTTTGTACGTAAATTGTCCAAACTATGTGTAGGCACATAAAATTTTAACTTTAATAAAAAAGTATATTTTCGATTACACGTCGCTTATGGTAAAATCGAAAATAATGCTCGATATATACAGTGCCTGTAAAAATAATAGCACCGTTACAGTTCAAATATTTATTTTTCATTTAAAATTTTTAATATTCAATCCCTTTTATATTTGATTGCATTGTGCTGTAATGTAATAAGTATGCTCTCTGAGAATACTGTTTTGGTTGTCATATTGCGTGATTCTCTTTATATGAAAGAATTTTTCAGCGTTGTCAACTTTGAAATTTCAAATCGCACCAAAATGGAGAAAAAAAAACGCGCCATTTACAAAAACCGCACCAAGTAACACACAATGTATGATTAAGAGTTAACGTGAACTTTAACTGACAGTTCTTCATACAAAACTTGCCGTTAAAGTCCCTGTTAGCTTTTAATTGTATATTGTGAAAAGGGCCGTTAAACAGGCTTTTACAGTTCAGGTTAAAAAAACATATAAAAACTTTACAAATTTGTTTATATTCATTTCTATTATATAGATACAAATATTTTTTTAATTTCATAAATTCAGTAAAAAAACTTTTTAAAGAGATCAACGATTAAAAGTAAGGATTCAAAACTAATAAAAGTTAAGTATTTATCATTTTATTAAAAATATAACAATAAGAACAAACAGGCTTTTACAATATACATATGTACATAATTAGAAAACTTAATACAAAAAACTAAACAAATTTGTACATACATAGTATACATGTACTCGTAATTATGAAAGTGGTCTAAGTCATACGCATTTTCGACTCGATATAGTAAAATAAAGTTACATTAATCGAGACTAGTACAACTCTAAATTACACGGTTGCATAATAAAAAAATATTTTTGGATTTATTTATGTATTTATTTAAAAATAATTTCAATACCGACCTTGAAGTTAACAAACTTTAGGTTTTCTATTAATGTCTCTTTATTGACTAATTTGTAGCAAGATATATCTGATCTGCAAATATCCAATTTCTCCCCAATATACGATATAATCTGCTCCTCACTAACTGATGTCTTGAACGATAAAATGTGCACCCATTTTTTCCGCAACTTCGAGACTAAAATCCTCATTATTTCCATAAACAACGTTGGATCTCATATTTCCATCCAGTTTTTTGTAAATCAACGGTTCAATATCAATCGACTTACTATTATTTGGGCGGCTGTTTTCCGAGACCTGCATAGAAACAGCTATATGCGAAAAAACAGCTATATGCGAAAAATGCACATTGACATCACTAACATCAATAGCAACAATGTTTTCAGTTGTATTATAACAGGCATTACGTTGAGATACATTATTATTTGTTCATATGTAATCTACTAAATATATCGACCAAAGAAATATATGACTTATACAAATTTCATAATTAAGGGCCATTACACAGTTCATTTGTAAAAGATGATATATTTGTGTACATTAATTTTATAAATTCTGTCTAAAACTTTTTAAAAAGAGATCAAAAATCAATTATTTCAAATTAATAAAGCTAATATTTTCATCATTATTGTTATTGGTAATTAACACTATCAGGAAATTGGCAAGTTTCACAACAAGAATTTTCCGGTTTTAACCCATTGTAGTGTTGAATTTGCATTGGCGCCACCAAAAATTAAAAAACGCACCGAAATTAAAAAAAAAAGCGCACCACACACCAACTAAGGATTTTTTCACACAAAAAATTTCAAAAAGCTCCCAAAATGGTGCGAAACGCACCAAGTTGACAACGCTGGAATTTTTGGAGAAAACTAATAAATTAACGGTTAAAAAAAATGGCACCAATCATTGTTTTTTGCATAATTTGTTTAGTTTGTCGCGAAATCTATAGAAGATAAAGTATTTCTTAAAATACACAAAATTGATTTTTGAAATCTTCAGTTATGGGACGTGGAAAAAATTGCATAGAGGAAAAGAGAGATATTATTCACGTATTGTGAAATAGGACAATTACTTAATTGCTCCAATAAAATGATACGCAATGCAATCACTTATGTAAAAAAAAATTGAAAGACGTGGTAGAAAGCCAGCAATGTCCAATTTTTTGGTTAAGCGATTGATTCGCCAAAGTAAAAAAGACCCTTTAAGCCTGCCACAGAACTCAAAAAGGAGCTCCAGATAGAGGCATGCGTGGAAACAGTTCGCAATTGATTGCGGGAACATAATTTAAAAGCCAAGAAAAGTTCCGTTGTTGACTGCGAAGCATGTGAATAAACGAATTAAGTTTGCACAAGAGCACCTGAACTGGCCAGCTAGTAAATGGAGAAACATTTTGTGGACGGACGAAAGCAAAGTCGTAATGTATGGTGGAAAAGGCTCTCGCTCATTTGTAAGACGTCCTCCAAATGCAGAATATAATCCACGATTTACATGCAAGACTGTTAAACATTGAGGTTCAAGAGGTGTGAGCATGCTTTAAATATTTCGGTGTGGGACCAATACACTGGATAAAAACTACAATGGACCAACATTTTTTATGTTGAAATATTAGAAAATGTAATGCTTCCTTACGCCGAAGAAGAAATGCCATTGTTTTGGGTCTTCCAGCAAGACAACAACCCAAAACATATGAGCAGAAAGGCTCGGCAGAGGTTCATGGACAACAATATTAAAGTCATGGAGTGGCCTGCGCAGTCGCCAGACTTAAACAAAAAAAGGGTATGTGAAGCAAAATCTACTAATAACGAGCAACTTTGGGCCGTAGTTAAGGAGTCGTGGGATGGAATACCCAGAAAAAGGTGTGAAGACTTGGTTGACTCCATGCCGAAACGCTGCGCTGTCATTATTGCCAAAATATTGATGCCTTAACTTCACTTTGTATGTATATAGTTTATTTGAAATATAATTTCGTTTGGTATTACTTTTCACGAATAGCGATATTTTTTTTACCGTCGAAATTTTTACCTCTGAACGTAACTTGTAAGTTTTTCTAATAAAAGTCAATGAAATTAATACAAGTATTTTGTATACAGCATAAATACTAATTTAATTCTAAATATGAGCCGCGGGAATAGATCTTGAACTAAATTGAAGAAAAATTTATTCATATATACCAACAAAGAATGTAGTGCTATTTTTTTACTGCAGCTGTACATACAGATATTAATAAATAAGTAAAATATTAACTTTTCTTAGGTTTTTCTATGTTAAACGTTATTTCGAATGCCTTTTTAGAGGCCTCCGCAAATAGTCTTGAAATGTAAATACGTCTTGTTTTTTCTTTGATGTATTGTCGTAGCATGTATTATACTAAACTAGGGATGTAACGAATACCAGTTTAGCGAATGCGAATGCGAAAGCGAATAATGCATTTGAATTTTTGCGAAAGCGAATGCGAATGCGAAAGCGAATGCAAATACTTACAATACGGAAAAAAATCACATGAAATTAAATTTGTTTAAGAACATGAAGTTGTATTATATACATAGATGTACTACATATAGCATTTTATTTAAATTGAGTCTTGAATTGAGCAAATATTAAAATTTTTAAAACAAAAAAGTTTTATATATGAATTTATATTAAAATAAGTATAGATAATAAAAAATGCATTTACAAAATGTTAGGCAATTAACCCATTCGTACTTTGGTCCTAAATCATGGTACCCTGTTCAACATTTCATGTGAAATGCTCTTAAAATACATATTACGAAAAATTGGCATGAATTCATGAAAAATTTTTGGAGAAGTAGTACTTTGTTCATCTTGGGAAAAACATATGAAATATATCTTCAACATTTTAAGTTTTCATGCGAAATAGTATGCGTGGTACTTGTTTCGCATAGAATTTAAATAAACAACGGCTAGTTAAAATTGTTTACATTGAAAATTTTCTGTACGAAGTAATGAATGGTGCTCAAAATTTCTCAAAAGTTTGAACACATTAGTCTTAAGTCTTTTTCAAAAACTGATAAATATTTCTAAGCATAGCTGGATTTTGGTTTAGTATTCGCTTGAAATGTTCGCATACATTTTAGCGAATGCAAAAGCAAATGCAAATAGCAAAAGTAAGCGAATAATTTGCGAATGCGAAAGCGAATGCGAACATTCGTTACATCCCTATACTAAGCCAATAAAAAAAAATGATGTCGTTTAATAAGCGAAGCACGATGGATGTATAGATGTACGTGTATATGAGTGTTTACAAGCGATGACGCGAAGACTTCTTGTTCGTAACAAACATTCAAAAGAAGTAGTGTTGATGCGTGATGCTTGTTATTTTGCATATTGTACGTTTGAGTGTGTGTGTGTATGTGTGTGTGTGTAAGATGTAGATGGTAAGCTATTATGTGTTCAAGGGTGGTTTTTAAAGCAAGCGCATACAACTAATGTTAATGCGTGTGTGCGTTTGTATGTGGGTAGGAAGAAGAAAGCATCGCAAACTCTTCCGTGACAAACTATTTTCTTCTTTACGCCTATACCTGCAATAACTGAAACAAATGTCTTGCCAAAAGTGTTGTTTAGTCTTTGTTTTAGAAGATTTCGATTAATAATACATTTATTTTTCCTTTTTGATTATCACTACTTATGTATTTTTTTTATTATTTATAACTAAGTTTATGTCCGACACTGGTCGGGCCTAATAATTATATTTTAGATTTAAGATTTGAATACTTATTGTTAGTTCACATATGAAAATATAATAAATAAATACATGTGTTTAAAAAAAAAAGATTTCGCTGTAGTAAACCATTTGATAGGCCCAATTCATACAATGATTTAAAAATCTTGTTTTGTTTTTTTTTTCTCTTTAAAAGTTGCTTACAAAAACATTTTACATTCATACGATGTTTTTTTAAGGTTTCTAGTTTTTATTTATCAGTGTTGCCAGTAGATTTTTAAAAAATCCAAAATATTTAGATAAAAGTCTATGTAATTTAGAGCAAAAACAAATTTTGAAACGGTTTATGAGCGCAAAAATGTATTTTTAATATATTTATTTTTACATTTATGCACAAAAAATGCAACATGAGAATAAAAAATACCTACATTTTGTCAAAAATAAAATATTTTTTCGATATTCCCTATACTCATATATTAGTGACAAAAATACCTACAGGTAACACTGTTTTGTATTAAAAAAAAACTGTTGTCGCATTCAATGAAAAAATAAAATAAAGCAACATAAAAAAATATTAAAATATGTGTAAAGAGAATTTAAAAAAAATCGTAGAACGGAAAATGTATTTTTATTATATTGTAAAATTGGCCTGGAATGTTATTATACTGGACAAGTTTAAAAATGGGATATTCATAAGTTTAAGAATTATGTGAAATCCTATCTATCTATTATGTAGCTCGAAAAAAATATCTCTAACATTTGCAGGACACACATAATGTTAACAAATTATATAAAATTTTTTTCCTTAAATTAGTTATTTCTGCGTAATTTTTTTATTATTTTAAATTAACAAACATAAAATGTTGATAATTTTCAACAAAAAAAAATTAACTTGAACATTACTTACGTACATATATATTAGTATTATTCTTGTCTAACAAAACATGCTATATCCCGTAAATAATTACCTTTAATTCCTATAGATACAATTGATAAAGCGCGGTGGTATGTGTTGATGTAACATTTTGCACGTTACACAAAAAAATTCTCTGTTTAAGTTTTTCCGTTTAATAAGTCGAAAAAAGAAACGAACAAGATTTAATACATACATATAAAGAAAATAAATACATATTAAAACTATTAAATTGCGTGATTCGGTTATTGATTTTGAAAAGAAAAAATCTTATTCAACTGACAAAAAAAGAAAAACTAAACGAGTGATACGAGCGAATTGCATATAAAATAAAATTTTCTTTTTCAATCTCTGTTAAACGGGTTGGTGTTGGTGTATACATACATACATAAATACATATTTTGCTTACAAATATTGAGACTTTGATTAAGAAAAAATAAATAAACAAATACAAATATAAAAAAAAAACAAACAAACAGCAGCAGAAACAGTCAAAGCAAAAAAGCTTAACTAAACAGTTGACCATCATGCCACCATTTATGGAAAGAATATTACTTTTGGTTGCCGTATTGGCCTGCCTGCAAGGTGAGTAGTAGTGGTATTGAATTACACAGCTAAGTAAAACTTTTTCTTTAAATTAATTAAATGATAACTTTTAAACTAATTCGATTAATAGGAATGCCATTAAATTGTTTTATTACAACAACTTATTTACTTTGTTACCGTTTAGCAATTATTTGGCTTTTAATTTGAAAAATTCTATATAATTTAATTAAGAGCATTAAAAGTTTTATTTTTATTAGGATAGCTGTGTGTGTAGTAATATGCAACTGTTATACTATGAAACTGGACGAGGCAATTTGTTTAGGCTAGTGTTTTCTATTATCTGTCGAAATATCTGCGAAAGCAGTGAGACTATTATTTCTTAGGATAGAAGCTTAAGATTAGAGATGTGCACGTGAGTGTTTTCTGACTCACGCCACGCACGCTCACGCAGAAAAATATTTTACTCACACACTTTCACGCACGAATGATTTTGAAAATTTTCACGATCACGTACGCTCACGAATAAAATATTTTTAATCACGCACGAGTGATTTACAACTTATCACGATCACGCACGCTCACGAAAAAGTATATGTATAATATAATTTTCATGTTTTTTGGGTTGAAAAATAGGTTCTTACATATCGTCACCTAAAATCCAAAAGGCCGTAACAACCAAAAAATTCAAAATAGACTTTTTGATTGATTATGATGTGATTAACCAAAATACATATTTTCTTAAAATTTTACTCACATATGTTTAAAAATACCGATTTTATTCATTATTCAATTTGGCATCTAACATGCATGTAAATAGAATAAATTTATGAAGTTTTGTGCTTCTCCTGTAAAATAGTAAAAAGTATACTTACTGCCTTTTGGATTTTAGGTGACGATATACATATCTATGTATATATGTATGCTCGTGTTTTTGTAAAATTTACAATGTAAATTAAAATAAAGCAAAGTTAATTTAATATCGTTTTAAATATTCGTATTCGCGGATATCATTTTAAATATTCGAATTCGAATTCTCGTATATCAAAAATTGACATTCCGCACATGTATGTATGTATACATACATAATTCGACAAAATCTTCCGATTTCGGCAACGAAATATTACCGAAATCGTAACAATTTTTGTATGAAATGGTTGACACGACTTCGTAACGATATATCGGTACATTTGTTACGATAAGTCGGTACGAACTCGTAACGACATGTAGGTACGATTTCTTTTTGCTTTTTGTTATGTTGCTGCTATTGTCGAAATAATTTGCACATACTCACGTTTTTTTTAATATATCTTACAATCCTTTTTTTTTTATCAACATATACATACATATTTATTTAAAAAAATTTTCACAGACTTAGTTATGTAGTAAAAAATCAAAGTTTTACCCTCATTTCAAAATTTGAAATAAAATACATTTCAAATTCGTTTCCAATTTTATGAATATGGGGGTTAATGTTTAAAAAAAAATTGTTCAGAAATGTCTTAACGAATTCGGTACGTTTCAGATAAAGTCGAAACATTTTGTTTGGGGGTATTCATTGTGTTTGTAAGCTCATACTACCATACATATTACTATACATACATATATGCATTTATTATTATAAAATAACTTATTTCAAATTATTGAATACAGTTACATATGTACCTATGCAGGAATGTTATCTCGTGAGAGCGTGAGAATTCGTGCGTGATTATTAAAAAAAAAGCTCACGCACGATCACGCACGAGTAAATTTTTTTCAGTCACGCTCACGCACTCACGCGTGATTAGTTATAATATTTGATCACGAATCACGTGAATCACGCATGACTCACGCGTGACACGATAAAATCACGACATTTGCACATCTCTACTTAACATCCTATGAGAAAATTTTTTTTATATTACACATATGTATGTATGTGTATAAAAATATTGAAATATTTTCTGGGGAGAACTAAGCCCCGTTTCCACACCCGTTTCTCAACATCAATTTTTGGGTTGAAATAATTAGATATCATTTTATATATTTTTTATAGTATATTAAAATAAAATTGTCATCGATTGAAATAATGAATATACAAAAAAAAATCGAAAATCATGCCATTTACTATTTTTATGCACCCCCTTACCGATAAAGCAAAATCTCAATATGGTGCTTTAAGCACCAGATTTATATGGGATATTCCACGCCGAATCGGACGGTTTGAAAAAAATCTTTTGTTTTGCTGGAGAAAGCAAAATAAATAAGTATTTTTTGTGTTTCCCTCAAAAGAGCCTACGGGAAAAGCTACCTATCGTGAATATTTTTCCCTCGAAATTTTTCCTCTTCTCACTAAATTGCAATAGTGAATAGTTTTACCCCAGAAATGTTTTCCCTTTTTATCATGAATAATCATCCCTATCGTGAATACTTATACCCTCGAAATTTCCCTTTTCTCAATCTAGAATTACTTCCACGCGAAAAAACTCGCATGTTTCAAAAAATATGGTATCGCCGTTTCTTATTCCCGTGAGTTTTTCCCCTAAAACTATGTGTACTGTTTCACAAACGTTTTCTTTGGGAATAAAACAAAGAATCACAATGTAAGTAGTTTTCTTGATTCTTCATATTTTTCACTTGCATAAGTATGTACAATACTTCCGATATACACAGTGGATTTGATGTTTCTCTCAAATTTCGTCTGTATATTTTCTCAATAAAAGTAACATAAATCGGAGCAAAATGCTATTCATGTTGCCGAATAACAACAATTTATTAAGAAAATTTTAAAAATACACGTAAAAAGAAAAAAATTCTGTTCGCACGTTTTTGAGAAAATCGACTTAATCGCAAAATGTTCCACCGCCAAATAATTCAACGAATTCAAACTCAAGCTTTAACTTTAGTCGCCTTGAAGCTACTATTGAGAATCTGGTGCTAACTATAAACAACTTTACTACAAATATGACAAGTATGATGCAAGAAATGCAGCGAATGCAGAATACACTGCTTCAAGCATTAGTTAATAAACCATGAACACGTTAAAAATATGTTTCTGGAACGCTAACGGCATTCGCCAACATAAAAATGAACTTGAGCACTTCCTCATGGGAAAAAATATTGATATAATGTTGGTTTCTGAGACTCATTTGACCTCAAGAAGCTTATTTAAAATAAATGGTTACACTTTATATGATACAAAGGACCCGAGAGAGAGCATGTGGTGGATCAGCAATTCTGATTAAGTCAAGACTCAAGCACTATGTCCTTGACAACGTTAGTGAAGAATATTTGCAAGCAACGAATATTTTCGTAGAAAATTTTTGTGCGAATTTCGTGATATCATCAATTTACTCACCTCCCAGATTTTCAGTTAGCGAAGATCAGTATGAGAGGTTTTACAAATCGCTTGGATCTTGTTTCGTGGCAGCTGGTGACTACAATGCAAAACATACGTACTGGGGATCGCGTCTTGTTACACCTAGAGGTCGAGCCTTGTTCAATACAATTTCAAAAATGGGCATAGATGTCATTTCGAGTGGGGAGCCTACTTACTGGCCTACTGACGTAAGAAAAATTCCATATGTTATAGATTTTGCCGTCACGAAAAATATTCATAGGGACTTAATTCATGTAGAGGCCTCTCTAGATCTGTCCTCCGATCACTCTCCAACAATAGTTACAATTTTCAACCCACTAAAGAGTGAGTTAACTAACTTATATGTGAAGATGATTAATGGAATCAACTGGCTGGTATTCAAAAAATATCTTAGTAGTCACTGCGTAGAAAACATTCAGCTTAGATCATGCGATGATATTGAATTTAACATTGCCAATCTTAACGAAAATATTAAACAGGCTGCTGAACACGCCACTACCTCCTATCCGCAGACCGGCTTTAACAGAATTTATTCTACGGAAATTGAACGTCTTGTATGTGAAAAAAGGAGAGCTAGAAGAGAATGGCAACAACACAGATCACCCCTAAATAAAATCAGACTTAAAGAATGTACTAAACGACTCAAAGAGCTGCTATCGTCGGAAAAAACTGCACTACTGGAAAAGTATTTAGAAGGTCTTGATGTAACGTCCGCATCTAATTACTCTTTATGGAGCGCTACTAGAAATCTTAAACGACCCGTTGATCTTAAATCACCATTGCGTACTGCGACCGGAGGCTGGGCAAGAAGTGATAGTGAGAAAGGTAACTTATTTTCTGAGCATTTAAAATCTGTATTCACTCCCAATTCATGTACGGGTGCTGCTGATTTACCGAGTGTAGTTTCTCTACGCCCTCGTCCCTTAAGGTTTAAGATGCGTGAAGTACAAAAAGTAATTGCTGAACTCAACCCGAAGAAAGCTCCAGGTATTGATGGCATTAGTAACAAAATGCTCATGAACTTGCCTCATATTGCAATAAGAATCCTGCTATTTACTTTTAATGCTATTTTAAGAATGCAGTATTTTCCACATAACTGGAAACTGGCCAAGATCAAAATGATTCCAAAGGCGGGCAAAGATCTTACCAAGACTGAGTCATATAGGCCTATAAGCTTACTATCTACAATCTCAAAGCTTTTCGAAAAGCTGCTCATGACTAAATTGTCCAAAATTTTAACTGATAATGGGTGCACCCCGGACCATCAATTTGGCTTTAGAAGTCAGCACAGCACGATTGAACAAACGCATAGACTGGTCCAAGTTGTAAGAAGAACATTTGAAGAAAAGAAGTATTGTTCTGCTCTCTTTATTGATGTTTCTCAGGCATTTGATAAAGTATGGCACGAAGGCCTAGTTTTAAAATTGAAGACATATCTGCCAATAAACATTCAAAAGCTTTTGGAAAGTTATATTATTGATAGGAAGTTCACTGTTGTGGAAGGAGAGTTCACGAGTGTGCCCGAAACTATATCTTCTGGTGTGCCTCAGGGTAGTATTCTGGGTCCTGTCTTGTATTTAATATATACTTGTTATACGCCTGTGAGCAATAATATCCATATTTCTACTTTTGCCGATGATACAGCCTGTATGAGTGTGCACGAAAACCCTTATGAGGCATCCCGCAATCTCCAGGCACATTCAGCTGGAAATATGGTTGAACTTATGGAGAATTAAAGTCAATGAACAAAAGTGTGTCCATATAACGTTCACCCTAAGAAGAGATACTTGCTCTCCCATTCGAATCAACAATCAAAATATTCCTCAGCATTCCCAAGTGAAATACCTTGGTATACACCTTGATCGAAGACTTACATGGAAACATCATATTGACTCTAAGTTAACTCAGATGAAACTTAAGTTAACTCAAATATATTGGTTGATTGGCAGAAACTCAACACTCAGCCTAGACTGCAAACTTTTATTATACAAGTCGCTTTTGAAGCCAATATGGCGCTACGGAATTCAGTTATGGGGCACTGCTTCAGCTTCCAATGTCGAGAGAATCCAACGAAGGCAAAACAAAATTTTACGGTTAATAACATCGGCTCCATGGTACATCCAAAATTCTATTATACATCGTGATTTAAATATGCCACTAGTGACTGAAGAAATTGCAAAATACGCAGGCAAATATTTAACAAAACTCGAATCACATCCCAATCCGCTTGCTCGTAATATTTTGAACTTTACTGGACACATCCGCTTAAAAAAGAGGGACACAAGGGCTCTTATACCTAACACTCCAGATGGGACTACTTGAAAATACTTCCCCCCCCCTTTTTTTTTTTGATTATCACTACTAATGTATTATTTATAACTACCACTAAGTTTATGTCCGACACTGGTCGGTCCTAATAATTTTTTTTTATAGATTTAAGATTTGAATACTTTTTGTTAGTTCACATATGAAGATACAATAAATAAATACATGCATTACAAAAAAAAAAAATCGAAAATGGCCAAAAAAAACCGTGGATGAATTTTCCCAGGAGCACTGTTGGACTCCCATGACAAAACGTTATACATTCATAAAGTGGACACTTTGGTGAACAAAATGAGACATTCGTGCAAAAATTCTTTTTTTGGCCATTTTCGATTAAGTCGATTTTCTCAAAAACGTGCGAACAGAATTTTTGCACGGTTGTCTCATTTTGTTCACCAAATTGTCCACTTTTAGAATGTATAACGTTTTGGCGTGGGACTCCAACAGTGCTCCTGGGAAAATACATCCACGGTTTTTGTTTTGTTTCCCCCTTTTAATTCCTAAAATCGCTGCTAGATTTTTAAAAATACCCTGAAAATTTCCCCAATTTTTTCCCGGTTTTTAAATTCCCAAATTCGACGCTATTTCGTCGACGCTATCTTGGCACACGTCAATTTCCCATGAGGGAATAAAGAAATTATTCCAAGGAATTTATTCCCTTGAGATTCGCAATCAGCGTGACCGTTTGACCGACTAAAGTGGCAAATTGCCACTTTTTTAACTGCCTTGCCCCTTTTTCGACTGCCTTGCCACTTTTTGTCCCCCTTTTTTAGGGTGAGTTATATGAAAATACATTAAAAGTAAAAAGTTTAGTGTAGTTTCCTCGTTTTTTTTAATTTTGCCCCTTTTTTTTGATATATCCCCTATTTGGTGGCACTTTTTGAAAAATGTCATCGGTCACCCTGTTCGCAATAAGGGTGAATATTTTTCATGGGAATTTTTTTCACTTTTTCCTTGGTATTTATTTACTTTATTTTTGCAGGCGAATTTCTTCGCATTTTATATTAAAAGTTATAAATATTTATTTTTACGAAATTAGTAAGTAAAGTTAACAATTATAAACAATAATTCCCTGCAACACCTTTTTCATGGAGTGTGATTCTCTTCGGTTCACACGTAGTAAATTTCTAAATTAATTACTAAATAATTTTTCCCCACTGCTTCTAGAATATTTAAAATTAGAACTTTAAAGTTAAAAAAATTTCATTTGGAATATAAGATTTTTATATTTCTTATTATTAAACTTAAATTTGTCTGATTTTCAATTAATTTTTAAGCTTTACGAATCTTCTTCCCTTTTTTAAATTCACTGGGACTGAATTTAATAGGAGACTCACAATAGCATTTTTACCTTCGAGGGGAATGAAAATTTCACGGGAACAAAAATTCCACTTGTTGTTCACAATTTTCAAAAATCACTTTTTCCTAGTTTTTTTGTTCATAAATTTCTTAATAATGTGAAATTTTTGCTCTCAAATGTACTGAAAAAAACTAAACCAAATGCTTTTAATAAAGATTTTTCCATATTCCATATGAAAACGTTCAAAAGTTTCGCAAACTGTGCAATTATGCATTTTTAAATATGTAAAATGTAAATGTAAATGCAAATGTAAATATGTAAAATGTCAAAAATTTTATGGAAATTTAATTACACAGATCTAGTAAACTTGCCTAACAATTTTGACTCGTAAACTTAAGCTTTGCAACTGTGCATTTTATAGACAACATTTTCTTATAGGGCATTTACACCTGCACAAAATCTAGCAGATTTTAATAAAAATCTTTATGAAAATCTATACCATTTACATCAAGTTTTTTGACATTTATCAAGATTTTTTTATCCAAAACAAGACCCTATAACTGAAAATTTTTCAAAACTATAACCAAGTACCTGTAGTGTAGCCAATTCACACACCTTTTTAAGTAGATTGCAGCTGATTCACTCATCTTTTTATAAATATGTTGTAGAGGGTAGTAAGAAATAAATAAAAATATTAGATTTTGATTAGATTTCCTACAAATCTACTGACCAAATAGATTTGGTTTTGTATGGGAAATCTAGTAAAGAGAAGCCAGATTTTAACTCGAAATTCCGTAAGTACTAGATTTTGAGACAGTGTAAATGCACCATTAGACATTTTTTAACAAAATTTAAAATTTTTGTTAAATTAAATTTTTGACGTTCATTTAAAATTTCGATTAACTGTTTGCGCAAAAGTTGAAAAGAGGCTTAAAGTGGAAATTTTGAAGAGTTCTCATGGAAACCCTTTTTGTGTTTTTATAAATGAGGTATCCTTTGATTTGTCTGAAAAATTTTTAAACACTCAAATGCTCTTAAGTCCGGTTCGGTAATGGGCACTCTACATTTAATTTTTTTTGATTCTTGAAATTTTTAAAATATATATTCTATAATTCAAAAATCATATATGTGTACATGCATAATATGTATGTAAATATATACTAAAAAATATCACAAAATTGGGGAAATCGAAACAATTATTTTGCTCTAAAGCTAAGTATACAGGCCTACATAGATAATTTCTACTTTGTGGAAACCTAAAGTTTTAACATAACGTCATACTGTTTCTTAGAAGCCAAGCGGATTTCTAGCAATTGATTGCATTCCAAGTGGTGGCTGCAAAATGTGTATTTGAAATAAAAATCAAATTAAATTGCAAGTGTAGCTCTTTTGGATTTTTCTCAGATTTTCTGAGATTTTCTTTCTGTTAAATAACATTCAATAATTCTAAGCTATCATTCATTTTACATTTTGTATTATATTGGCAGCACTGTATTTGCTCATTGTCGCTCAACAAAAATGGAAATTGACCTAAGCTGCCTAAATCACGTTTATATGAAGTGTGACAATGCTGCGACACTTCCCCTGCGACTCGTGTTTGTCGGCTAGAAGTGAAGAGAAGCTTGCGGGCAGAGAAACAAGTCGACCAGCTCGAAGCCGACGGCGCGCTGCTGCCGGTTATTTTTCTGTATATCAAGCCGACGCCGATTGTATTGGCTCGTATCGGCTCAAAATTAGCCGAAATTTTATCTGCTCAAAAAGACAAATTTCCGAGAAAAAATTTTTAAAATCAATTTTCAGTTTCAACTTTTATTTTCTCTTTAAATTTTCATATGTTTATTTGTGCTTGTTTCTCTGCTTGCGGGTTAGTAAAAGTCGCACGTAATGGGAAATGAAGCGAAAATTTTAACTCTTCTCTTTTAAATATCTCTTTCTCTCATATCTTTGTTATGCTATGTAAGAGCAGTGCTGCCAGGTAGATCTATTTTTTATGATGTTGGGAAATTACTTATTAGTAAATAAACAGGTTATAGGATACAATATTTTTTAATTTTTTTTTTTTTTTTTTTTTAAGCAACGAACGAATTGTTTAAGACATACTTATTTATTTGATTTATCTATAATAAATATTTCATTTCTTTTAGTTACAAGCGCATTAATGTGTTACGACTGCAATAGTGAATACGATCGTCGCTGCGGTGATCCTTTCGATCCTTATTCAATAGGTGAAGTTAACTGCAGTAAACAGGAACCACGTGAGCATCTTAAGGATAAGTATAAGCCAATTTTGTGCCGTAAGACTGTACAAAGGGGTAAGATTGCATACAAAATCATTAAGATTTGTAAATGGTGAATACTATTAGTTCGTATTAAACAATTTTCTTCTCAATTTCCCATTTTTATATAGTTTATGGTAAAGAACGTATTGTTCGAGGCTGTGGTTATATACCCGATAATCGTTCCGATAACAACGATTGTTTAAAACGTTCGGGCACTCATGATGTCCAGGCTCTGTATTGTGCCTGCACCACTGATTTATGCAATCATGCTGCATCAACACTGAACAATAATAATAACTATTTAATTCATTTAATGCCCTACACAGTAGCTGTGCTATTCATTATGTTTTCATGTCAGCGTATCAATTTTCATTTAAAACAAAATTCATAAATATAAGAAATAGAAAACATAAATTACATAATAGTCAAATAAAGGAGAATTAATAATAATAAAAAAATCATCTTAAAAAATAATAATAAAACTGTAAACGAAACCAAAAAATAAGAAGAGCAGAAAATAAAGAATTATGGTATTGAACAGTTGCAGAGAAATGGAAAATTCAGCTAAATAATTAAAACCAAAGAAGATAAAAACATAAAAAACATTTACGCTTGACGACAAACCAAATGATATAATGATAAAAACTCTTAAAATTAAGAAACTGAACAATTGAAGGATTCTATTTACATACATGCAATAAAATAGAGGCAAACTTAATAAAAAATTAATAATTTCAAAATTTAGGTTTGAATCTTCAGAGTACATACATAATTGAATAGCTAAAAAAAAACAAAAAATTAGACTTTTTGTTTTCTTCATTTAAGTTTAAATATTTTCCAAGTCATACAATAGTAAAACTGCCTAAAGATTTATTTATGTATAAGTACATATTTTAACTATAAGAAGATTTAACAAATATTAAAGATAGAACAAGAAACTATTTGGCTTTGTTTTTTTTTAAATTTTGGGTTTTATTTTCTTTCAATTTTTTTTTGTTTACCAGGACCGAAAATAAAAGTGGTTGTAATATTGCAAACATTTTTTTTACATGCATATATTTTATTTTTCCAAGTTCTGAACATTATGGTGGACATTTGTTTTCTAAATTTATTTTTATTTATTGTAAATACACTTTAAAATAATTAACAAATTTAAAGGAATTTCTAAAATCTCCCTAAACCGGAAATGAAAACATTTACTTGATCTTCTTTACATGTGGTAACTCTGCTGCATAACACAAGCGAGTTTATACAGTGTGGCCGTTGTAGCTTTTTTTTAAATATTGTAAAACTGTGTTTTTTGTGATGTTTAACAAAAAGTGGACAAGTCATATATATTTAATTGTTTACAACAAATTTAAATAAAATTATATTTTCCAAACTTTCTCGAACGAAAGAAATTAAAATACAAAAATATGCAATAATACATTTCCTGTTTAGAGGTAAACAAAAATCTCTCTCTCTCTCTCTTGTATTCACATAACGGTACATTCTATATACTCTGCTCTTAATGGTTTTTAAGAGAGAATGAGAGCTTACATTTAATTACATATATACATATGTATGTATGCATATGTACATATAAAAAAAATGGCTTCAAATTTCTTATTTTCCATCGAATATAAATTTAATTTCTGAAAATTATTTCAACTCTTTCATTCTGCAAGAGAGTCATAACTCAAAAACTGCGTTCTTTTACTTAATATTACCGATTTAATCGACATATCGTTCCACAAAAATTGCATACAAATACTTATTTTACCAGTAAGTTGTTAGTGAATTCAAAACTCTAAACTCGTTTTGTAGAAAGCAATTTTTCTTTCAATACGACTTTCTGGTAGCAAAGGCCCGATATTATTTGCCAAGAACTTGCCCCTAAACTTTTATGAATCTGAATCGTGCTTAGAAACAAAATCCAAGAAAACTAAATATTAACAAGGAAAATTGAAATTTTTCTCAATATTTTGTATCATGAAAATAATAAAAATTTAAATTTTTTTCAAAACCGTTTAATATTTTTGAAATTCCATCAAATTTGTTATGTTGTTTTTTTTAATGAACTAAAATTGCTTGCTAAAAATCATTCAAACATCTGAAATATAAAAAAACATTAGCAAGTACATTCATTTTTACATTTGGTAGATTCAAACGTTAGTCTTAATTGTCATAGTGTCACAGTATTTGACAATTTGTATTTAAAAAAAAAAATCAAACCCAAAAACAAATATACTAAAATTATTTAAAACTTTATGACACTATAACACTTAAGACTAGCGTTTGAATCCCCCAACTATGTGTTTGGTTATAGATTGAAAGTTTTATATGGCTTTTCAGGTTATAAAAAAATTTTAAATTCAATTGCAATTCACATACTGTAAAAAGTTGAGGCTTAATTTTTAAATTCAGCGGTTTTTATTATAGATTATTTTGGAATTAAATTTAGTATTAATTCAGAAATAGTTTAAATGAAATGGAATAGATTTATTTTATTGAAGTTTAACTTTTGAATGTAAAATATTTTATTTTAAAGTTCTTAATACATAAAGAATTCAAACAATTAATTATTTTCAATCTCAAACCAAACAAGCTGTTCACTTGCAAATTTATTTTTCGCTTAAAATTTATTGGTACATAGAAATAAATGGCCATAACTTACTTACTTCATTTTCATATTCCCAATTCTTACTTTCAATAATAACTATTACCAGTTTCAAAACAAAGTTATTGCCATAGTTTTCTTAAGAATAAGAATTTTCGTGTAAATAATATAGAAATTTTTATGGTAAAAGAAATAGTTAAATTTAAATTGTCTGATTATAAACTGACAAAAAAAACAGTAAAAAGAATTTCGATACTCCAACCATAGTAAGCATTAAAAAATCATCTTTTAAAACATTGAATTAAAAAGAATAAAATTATAAAAAATAACGGCCTCAGGCATAAAAAAAATATTTTTGATTTGTAAAAGGATTTTCCATAAAAAATGTGTTATGTAAAGTTTTTATAAATCAAAAATATTTTTTTCATAAATAAGGCATCCATAGCATCATTCCAAAAAAATAATCTTATTCATCGAACTAATTTCTATAAAAATACGTATTTATAATAAAATAAAAATAATAACCTTTAAGCACACTATAAAAAAAAATCAATTTATAAAAGAAAATTCTTCCTATGATAACATTTAAAATATTTAAATGTCATAGAGTATTAGAGCGATCAAAAATCCATTGTTGTAATTAAAAATTTTGTTCATATTATTTTGTTTTTAATTATTTGATGATTTTAAACATTTTTGTGCATACACCAAAAACAGAAATACTAAAACCACTTCAATATTTATAAAAAAAGAAATCTTTAAACAAAAACAAATTATTGTAATAGTTAAAATATTTTTTGGATAAGATTTATAAGTGCAATTATAAGTAGTACTTTAAAAATTTTAATTTGGAAATTACCAAATGATTTTATTATTATATTTTAATTTCCCAAACAAGGCAAAAAACTGAACTTACACAGTATTTTGCAGAAGTTTGAAAAAAAACATTACATATTTTCTTAAAACCCGCCCATAATTTTAATAAGCAAATTGCCCAAGCAATTTATTAGCGCCCATTTCTTATAAGCAAAAAAATTTAGAAAAAAAATATTAGTATTCTTGGTTAATTATATCATAAGTTTATACATTATACATGCATATGTACGTAGTATCTAGAAAAAAAATTTCAGCATATTAAATTTTCCATGTCATGTTGTGTCAAATCGATTAAAAATCGTTTCAACTGTTTAAAATAAATTGCAATAAAAGCATATCTTTTTTAATGTCAAAAATAAATCATCCTTTAATATAATTCCAAACTTGCTCGAAGGCAAACAAAATAAAACAAAAAATTGTACACCATTTTTTTTGTCGCGAGCTATAATTTTTAAAGTTGTCTCTTAAAAGCATATCACTTATTCATTTTCCTGTTTATAGTTAAACAACACTTTCTCTTTCTCTTTTATATTAACATAACGGTTCATGGGATTTATTCTTATACATTTTTAGTCTGAGTCTGAGAGTTTACATGCAGCGTGACCGTTTGACCGACTAAAGTGGCAATTTGCCACTTTTTCGACTGCTTTTGCCCTTTTTCGACTGCCTTGCCACTTTTTGACCCGCTTTATTTAGGGTGAGTTATATGAAAATACATTAAAAATAAAAAGTTTAGTGCAGTTTTCTCGTATTTTTTTTTAATTTTGCCCCTTTTCTTTGATAAATCCCCTATTTGTTGCCACTTTTCGAAAAATGTCATCGGTCACCCTGTTTACATGTAAACAAATACGCATACATACATATACATACATACATACATATACATACACATGCGTACCATACGTATGTTTAATTGGAGGTTATTTTTGCAAAAGGTTGCCATCTTAGTTAGAAAAACATATGTATGTAGACTTCAAATAGTTTAACTATTTTCGTGTATAAATTTTGTTTAAGGTTTTAATTTAAAAATTGGAATTTATCATGCTTTCATGTTTAAATTATATTTGCTCACTTCATAGTCTATTGTGGGAGTCGTAAGTGGTACAAACATTGTTAATTATTTCTTTATAAACATTTGTTAAATTGTTATTGAAATTCTCAACAATTCATGTGCAACCTACGACTCCCAGAAACAACTTGCGAATTGAGCAGTTGTTTGTTAAAGGTATGTCTTGAAAGAAATTATATATAAAAGTAAAAAATTAGTAAAAATTTCAAGAAAATATAACAGAATAAACCAACTAATTTAATAATAACACATTATTTGAATTGTAGATAAAAATCTATTTAATTTTTAGTACCTACATAACAGATGATTATGTTATAAAAAAAACAAACTTACAAACACTAGCCGAAAGAAATCTCATATTAAATTACATACATATATTAAAATATAAGAAAAATAAATATTAATACAAGAAAAACAAATTTAAAGTTAATAAAAGTACTTAGTAAAATGAAATTAAAAATACAAAAGTTCTAAAATAATAAAAAAGCCACTAAAAACAAAAGTATAATACTACTTAATATGAAGAAACTTAAATTAGTTATTAATAAAATAATACAAAAAAAAATAAAAATAAAAAAGCAATTCATTTAAAATTAAACCAAAAAATTGTAACCGTGTTTGAAAAACATCATTATTTACGTGTAACTTAACACGCTTACATTTAACATATACTCCGCCCCTCCTTAAAAAAAACACACACACACACATTAAACATCTTTATATAAAAAAACGACAAATAAATAAGAAAAAAACAACATAACATTTAACGCATAAATGGACTAAAAATATATAAAAAATGCGTAAAAGCATATCATAAGAGCTTTGCTTAAAATCTTGACATAAAACCCCCATTATATGCAGTAATAAATAAAACAAAAAAACATAATACAAATCATTTACAAACAGCATTAGATCATTTAATAGAAGAAAAAAAATACCTTCCATGGTTCTAATACTTTTTTTTTCTAACAAATACCAATAATTACAAATCAAAACAAAACACCTTAAAAACACTGCTAAACAAATAATAAAATTATTTAAACATTTAAGTTTTTAAACAAACACCAACCACAAACCACAAAAAAAAGCTTTTCTTGTAACTTTTTATTAAGTTCATTTAATAAAAACCCACAATAAAACACTTCTTTTCGAGTAATCTGAGAACCAAACAAAAATAAAATGTTAACCAAAAGTTTGAAAAAAAGAAAACCCAACCAACAATAACAGTTATACATACTTACACACTTGTATTCAAAGAATAAAATAACAACCACAAAACAATTATACTTTAATTTCATTCCATTTTGTTTATGAATTAGTATTTAAGTCTGTAAAGCTCTGCTTGTAGAAGAAATCTATAAATGATTAATTAAAGGAATAATACTAAATAAAGGTTAAAACTTTCACAAAAACGACACACAAAACAAAACCCTTTATACTTTTTTATTCCATGGAGAAATGAGGATATGAACTTTTGCAGCAAGCAGCGTTGCCAAATATGTTTTACAATTAATTTCTTGGGAATACATGTGTTTCAAACTCAATGTATGCACATATTTTATATAATTTAATTTCTAAATTGCATTTGATGCTTTCAGGTATTAATACATATTTTTTTATCTTATGATAGGTATGTATGTATGTATATGTTTCATTAAAATATAAATATATAATAGAGTTGACTTTTTTTGAAAAAGTTTTTTTTTTCAATAACGGTCTGGCGCACGATGTCCGCAAAAAACTTTTGATCGACAACTTGTGTTCAAAACAACAATAAAATAAGAAAATTTTGTTTCTCTTTAAATATAACTAATCGATCGAATTTGTTCTGTCGACATCTTGAGACAGACCATTAGATTTTTATTCCAAAATTTCAAGTTACTGTTAAGTATACATACATGCACACACACATATAAATATATAAGGCAACGCTGGTTGCAAGAGGGACATATTCTGAGAGATTGAGGAAAAAAGTAAGTACCGTTACAACCAGGGTTGTCAGATATGTCGATTTCTCACCAAAAGTGGCGATTTTTTAACTTGTTGGCGTCTGAGTTTTTAATTCTGGCAATAAATAAATTTTTATGGCTATTTTTTTCAACAAAATTGAACTTCAAAGCTTATTTAATTTTTTAAAATTAGGTGTAGTTTCGAAAATAAATCTTACAAAAACTGTACCAGCATTCAGTAACTTTTATTACGGCATACAATGAAAATTTATAGACTTTACTATTCAGTAACATATTTTAACGATATTCGTTGTCATTTAAAGTAAAAAAGTGAAATAACAAGCTCAAATATATTTAGTTTTACTTTAATTATTATTTGTACTTTTCGCTTGGTATACGATGATTTTATAATAAATTTATATTAAAAAAGGTTTTATTTGTTTCCTTATTTTTTATAAAAATGTTTAATTATTTTATTATTCAATATTAATATATATCCCTGAAGAAGCGTCGAAATATTGGATAATAAAATAATTAAAATTTTTTATAAAAATATCGGATCTTAATTAAGCTCAATTAAAAAGGAAACAAACCGCACTGAACGATCAAATAAATACAAACTTTCAAGATATTAAAAAAAGTGTTATATAACATTAAATTTGTTGTCAAATATATATCAAAAAAATAAACATTAAATTGATTTTTGCGACTTTTGGCAGTTAACCCTGGTTACAACACAATGTGAAAATTGTCTTTCACTTTTTGCTTTATTTACAATATATACATATATGTGATTCGCTATTTATGGGGTAAAATTCTATATTTGCAATATTTTTATTTGGGAATAAGTTGAACGTATAAACGTAGTAAGGCAAGCCACAGACCTTAAGCAAGCCACAGACCTTGCGACCGTTGGTACAACATGAGCAGGTTGTGTATGAGATTGTAAAGTATGTGGGGTCGTTGTATGAAGTTGTGTCTCGGTTGTATGAAAGATTAAAAAGATTTGATTTTTTGGCAAGTTGTATAGACAGGTTGTATAATTTAGGAGTATGTTGTACAACTTCAGTTCATTTTGTTTTTATTTTCGTAGTGCCATAAAAAGAAACGTCACGCACGAATTCAAATGTGCGTTTAAAATGTCATGCAAATGTAATTTTTGTAGTCTTTTGGCTCACTTTCTTTTAGTGTTTTTGTTGGTTTTGTTGGAATACGTTTTTTTATATAAACCAATTTTTTTTTCTGCCCCTTTTTTACATTCTTCTTCTTCGTTTTGCACGAAAAAAATTATCGACTACAATATGCGCAGTAGTTCCCTATGTCATGTTTACTCAAAATTTTCTTTTTGTGAAATGAAGTTGTGCGCTAATGTTGCACACGTTGTTGTATAGTTTGTGTCCAAAACACACAACTTGATAAACCAACGTGTTGTACCAACGGTCGTAATGCAAGCCACAGACCTTGCGACCGTTGGTACAACATGAGCAAGTTGTGTATGAGATTGTACAGTGTGTATGATTGTCGTATGAAGTTGTATCTCGGTTGTATGAGAGATTAAAAAGATTTGATTTTTTGGTAAGTTATAAAGACAGGTTATAAAATTTAGGAGTATGTTGTACAACTTTATTTAATTATTTTTTATTTTAATAGTGGTCATTTTAAAAAAACGCCACTAACGAACTGTAATGCTCGTTTAAAATGGAGCATTCAACAGAAATGAGTTATTTTATTGAATTTTATAAAAGTTTGTGGACATGAATGGCTTTTCTTAATATGTTATCTTGCTTGTGTATATGTATACATCGAAAATCTTGACAAAAGGCCATTGAATACTTCATCTGTCATGTAATTTTTATAGTCATTTGTCTTACTTTCTTTTAGTGCTTTCAAAAGTTTGTTGTTAGAATATGTTTCTTTTTATATATAAACCACTCTTTTGACCAAATTCTTTTTTCTTTACGTTCTTCTTCTTCGTTTTGCACCACAAAAAATCGTCGACTAAAATATGCGCAATAGTACGTGATGTCATGTTTACTAAATTTTTTTTGTGAAATCTTTTGTGCGCAAAACACAGAACTTGTTAAACCTACGTGTTGTACCAATGGTCCCAAAGTCTGTAGCTTGCATAAGATTTTAGTAAATGAATCAGTGTTACCATATGTGAAGTTCTTAGACGTCTTGAAAAGACTAAAAGATTTCTTAACTAAAAATAAAATTTTTATAAATATGGTACTTGGTACTTTTAATATATTATTAATGTTTTTTTCACTAAACTATTGACATATTTTCTTATTTGCTTTGCAAATATCTCACACATACTCTGTACAGTAAATGTTTGTTAGTTCACTGGAAAGAAAATAAGTTTTAATCGAATTTGATTTCGATAAAATCATGGTGTATTAATATACTTTGAGTGAAATCACAAAAAAAAAATATTTTTAATAAAAAAAAAAAAAAGATTTTTTGGCCGACTTGAAGATTTTTGAAAAATAAATATGGCAACACTGAAATGAATATACCTTTATTTCCAAAATATAAATAAATGTGTATGTAAAAGCATGTCGATGACGTTCGTGGCGACATATTGCCTCAACTGCCGCCGCATTTTGTAACTCGCTAAAGCTTAAATTAGACGTGTCATAGCCATAACCAAACTGAAATTCAATTGGTTCCTATGGTAATGACTATAGTGTTATGGCGAGTCACTTATAATCAAATACAGTGTTGCCCGTAAGTTTGGTTCGAACAGCTGTTTTTTATGGTTATGGTTATGGCACGTCCGATTGAACCTTAAAGCTAAGATTTTCGGCTAAGAATAATATTTTCAAACGCGTGTTGTTAAATCAGGCAATGGCTTAAAAATTTAATACGCCACAATTTTAGTGTTTTATGTCATCGCCAAAAAGTTATAATTTTGTATTTCTTCAAAATTTTAGCGATCAAATTGTCGAGTTACAGAATACGGGGGCAGGTGTAATCTAACATTTCCTGTAGGGTTTAAAAATTATCACATTTCATATTCTTACAAAAATGATGAAAAAAAATTCTATTTGACAATTGAATAATGAACTTGAACCTGATAGTGAATTATTCATTGCTATTTTTCCTGTTTATTCTTTAATTATGTATTTAAAAAAAATATATACATACATACATATGTATGTACCTACGTATTATATATTAGACACAATTTTTTTACATATCCAAACATATGTAAATACTTCCAGCCGATACTTTTTAAAAGCAAATTGAACGCTACAAACTCCTTTATTTACAATGCATCAAGTAGTTTTCGTTTAAAATTTTGGTAACAAAATGTTTAATGAAAATTAACATTTTTTTTATGGCTTGAAGAAAAAAAAACAAATCTTTTCTCAGACATCGTGCAAGAGTCCAAATTTTACAGTTCTTTTTTCGCAAGTAGGTATGTACTTAATTCTAGGTTTCTTAAGAAAAAAAAACAAACAAAACTGTTACACAAATATTTGTTTAAATGATGTGTTTAAAAATACTTAATATGATAATACCAATAAATCACATGTTATAATAACGGTGTTATTAAAGTAGCCGGTGATAGCTAAAAGTGGTTATCTTTGGCTATGCTATATATCCACTGAAAAGTAAGGCCTAAATTTAAAACCTGGTTTTAACATTAAAGAAAACCAGGGGGCAAACTAGGGCACTCGTTATCGAACGAAATTGCGCAATAATTCAATAGAGTTTATATGGAAATATTTTAAAATTTCGAATCATATCGAATGCCGTAATTTACCCCCCAGGGATCGCAAAGAACGATTATTTTCCAAATTTAAACTAAAAAATATCAAACTAATAGAGAAGTGCTACGTGCACGAGGACTACACCAAGATACATTTTGTTACATGGACCTCCTTTAGATGTATTAATTTTTATTTGTTTAATTTTTATTAAAAAACTCAAATTTAACCATTATTTTTTATTTTTATTTATTGCTCAGAAATAGCTTTTATTTATTTCTCAGATAATAAGTTTTTGGTTTTTGATTTTTATTTTTTTTTTTTTTTTTTTTTTTTTTTGCTTAAAATAATGTAATTTGTACAAGCTGTCAACGAAAGCCCATCAAATATGAAACATCTAGCAACATGGCACAAACCTTCGTTTATAATTAAATTAGATATCCATGTAAAAATTTAACAAATGTAAAAAAAAAATCTTAAGTAAAGATCTTCCTAAAAGATTAAATATGTTTAACTGAAAATAAAAATATTTTTGGTTAATTTTTTAGCCAAAATTTGTTTTCAGTTTCCAACCCTGGAACGATAATTTTAATTTTTCTGGTTTTTAATACTACTTAGTTTCTTTCTAATATATAAAATATATTTGATTACCAAAGAAATAATTAGTTTAATTTAATTAGTTTTACATATCACAAAAAGTGTAAGTTTTCCAGGTCTAAAACTATGTTTTCTTATTTTTCTAATTTTTTATACCAAACTATTTTTTTTTCTAAAACTTGAAGTATATTTAATTTGTGAACAAAAAGAAAAAAATAATTTGACCTACTTACTTTTATATGCAAAAAAAAAAAATAAATTTTCCAACCCTGGAATCATCGTTTTAGATTTTTAGGGTTCCGTGCACCAAAGGTGAAAAGTACCCTACTGTTTTCGCTACGCCGTCCGTATGTACGAGAACTGTAAGAGCTACTGACCTGAAATTTCGACAGAATGTGTAGAACTTTAGGCGCTACAATAACAAATACATGAGAGCTAAAAATTAATGGGTATTCCAAAACGAGCAGCGAAAAATGTTAAAATCCCATACAAATTTGTAAAGTTAGTGTATTTTTATAGAGACTTCAACAATTAAATGGTGTTCTATCAGTTAATGTAATTTTGTCTGTGTAATTTTGACAACTTGCTGTATCTTGGAAACCTTAAAAGGCATAATCTTGAAACTTTCAAAAACTTGAAAACTAAAAAATCCCAAAATTACAAAATCGCCAAACCGAAAAAAACTCACCAAAAATTAAACAAAAATCGCCAAAACGAAAAAAATCGCAAAAATTAAAAAAAAAATTCTGACACTAAAATAAATCGCCAAATTTGAAAAAATAGCCAAAATGAAAAAAAAACGCAAAATGAAAAAAAAAAACGCCAAAAACCGAAAAAAATCGCCAAAACGTGAAAATGGCGCCAAAACTAAAAAATTATTTATATGAAAAAAAAATTAAGAAGATCGCCAAAATAAAAAAAAGCTCAAAAAAAACGCCAAAAACCAAAAAAATCGCCAAAAAAACCGAACAAAACTCGCCAAAACAAAAAAAAGCGATAAGTAAAAAAATTCTTAAACTAGAATAAATTGCCAAAAACCGGAATAATCGCTAAAATGAAAAAAATCGCCAAAATGAAAAAAATCGCCAAAATGAAAAAATCGCCAAAATGAAAAAAATCGCCAAAATGAAAAAAGACGGCAAAAACCGAAAAAAATAATTAAAACGCCATATTAAAAAACGCTCAAAACCCAAAAAATTCCGAAAACGAAAAAAATGTCAAAACTATATATTAAATAGACTAAACTTCGTATAGTATTATCTATATCTAGTGTCCGTACGGAACCCTTCGTGCGCGACTCAAAGTCGCACTTAAATGAATTTATTCTTATTCCTTGTACCAATCTTGTTTTTTTTAATATATAAAATATGTTAAGTGATTTAATAATGTTTTCACACTGAAAGTTAAATCTGGTTTTAACGTTAAAACCATAAACAGCTGATTTTGCTTTCACACTGCAAGTTTGTTAAATTCAGTTTTTAACTCACAGGCTGTCTAATAACTTTGCTCAAAATAAAATAAATCTCCTGCCGAAATGCGTATATTTGTTGTTGCATTTTTTCTGCTTTTTAATAATATACATGACATACTGTTCAACTGTTTTTGTTTATATGAAAAACTGAGATATTTCACAATGCGCTCTAAAATGGAAATTAGTTATATTTTGTTAATAAAATTTTTTTAAATTATGGAACTTCTTATACAGAATGAAGAAGTGCTTGGAAATATTGTTAATAATATGAAAATGCACAAATACATTCTAAGATAAACCTTTTTTATAGGCAGATGAATGTCAGTCATATTGTCTATTTTCACTTTCCAGAATTCAACACAAATATTCTCTTTGTTTTCCTTCCAAAAAAACTCTTTTTCCCATAATTTTTTGATTATTGTTGCTGCTGCATCGATTTTTAAGTTGAAAATCTTTCAAGCGCCATCTATTGTTATTCACTGGCATACACATTAACAGCTAATGTCGGTCATTTCAACTTGGCGGCACTGAATTTATCACAGCGAAAACAAGGTTGCATTTCTTAAAACCAACTTAAAACTAATTCAAAAATGGTTTTAATTTGGTTTTAACATAAACAATTTGTATGGTAAAACCAGGTTTTAACAGTTGGTTTTAACGTTAAAACCAACTTTTATTAAAACCATGTCAGTGTGAAAACACTATAAGAAAAAAGGAAATAAGGAAAAACTATTTTTATTTAGTTATATACTCTAATATAAAAAAAAATAATTTAAATTTCCAGCTCTGGAGCCGTGGTGTTTATATCTCTAATTTTCCATGCCAAACTTTTATTTCCAAAAGATAAAATAAATGTAATTTATAAAGAGTAGGAAAAAATAATTAGACCAAGTAACTTCTATGTTGTTTTGGGTGTTTTTTTTAAAGGTATAGAACTTTGAATTGAAATAAAACACAAGAAAATCGTTTTAATGTCCATCAATTTGGCTTTGTTGGAAGGATAATTTTATGCCATTAATGTTTAAATATGATTTCGGGCATGTGGCCGCTGCGGCTGGCTCGAATAAAGCCAATTCTACAGGTCCAATTTTCAACCACTTTTTCGAGCATATGGGGCCGTATGTTGGCAATAACGCCACGAATGTTGGCTTCCAAGTCCCCTAACGTTTCTGGTTTGTTGGCGTAGACGAGCGATTTCACATATCCCCAAAGAAAATAATCCAATGGTGTCAAATCTCACGATCTTGGTGGCCAATTGACAGGTCCATTCCGCGAAATTATGCGCTCATCGAATGTTTCCTTTAATAAACGGACGGAGCTTGCGGTAAACTTCGCGAACTAAACCATTATTTTCGAAATAAATTTGCACGATTTGCAAGCGTTGTTCTTTTGTCAACCTGTTCATGATGAAATGGCAAACCAAACTAAATATTAATCACTTGACAGCTGACAAAATGGCCGCCAGTTAAAAAAGTGATGCCAACTTAAAGTTCTATACCTCAATAAAAAACACCCATTATGACAAAAAGTGTAAGTTCCCCAAGCCTGGAATCATCCTTTTAGATTTTACTGATTTCTTCTAATAATAAAGTCTAGTTCTTTTAATAATGAAAGATATATTTAATTTATAGAGAAAAAGGAAAAATTAGTTTTAGTAGGGTACTTTTATATAACAAAAACAGCTAAGGTTTCCAACCCTGGAAACATCCTTTTGTTTTTATTTTATTTAAATTTTTTTTTTTTTTTTTTTAATACTAATTTTATTTGTACTGAAACATAAAATAAGTTTATTTAAAAAAAAAAATTAGTTATAGCTATTTACTTTTATATGGCAAAATGAAGTTGAGCTTTCCAGCTCTGAAGGTGTCTGCTCTACTTTACTGATTTTCAATGCCAATCTATTCCGGACCATTTCTGACACACCAGTTCAAGAGTGAAGGAAGTTTCTAGCTTTTCTGGGAGCTTTGGAAAATCGATTTCACGTACAGACAGAAGGACATCGCTTATTCGTCTTCCCTACGCATAAGGATCGAGAATATATATACTTTATGTGTCACATAGTAATATTGGGGAAATTACTCACGGAATGACAAACCTATTTTTGGTGAACGGTATAACATGGTTTTAAGTTGGTTTTACTAAAAATCATTCTGTAGGATAAAACCAGTTGGTTTTAAAGTCAAAACAAACATTTATTAAAATAATGTCAGTGTGAAAATACTAAATGTTCACTTAATCTGTTCTAGGCCACAGCCGCATAACATGTATTATGTACATGTACATTCTAAGATTAACTCACTTCTTTTAATAGCAAATTAGATGCACATTTTAACACATTTTTAAGTGGACATAGAAATGGTTTAGAATTTTTTTCTTCTTATTTTGTGGAAAAAATTTCTTGTTAAACAAATAAAAGATAATTTTTATTTTAAATAAAAGATAAGCCAATAAATACTATTAGAATAAACTGTTAGACATGGTAGAAAAAGTATAAAAATCTTGTCAGGTGCTAGAAGAAAAATCAGTTGATATTGTTAAGTACTTTGGATTACTGGGCGAAAAACAAAACAATGTCGAAAATTTCCTGGATTATATTTTTGACTGCAACAGGTATTTGTTTAGTGGATTTGGTGTTGGCCATCAATCATGTGCCGGCTCAGGAATGGGCAGAATACAAAGTGAGTGTGAATGAAGCTGATTTAAGAGGGAACATATCGTCGCTGTTTTCACTAAATGACCTAAGTGACATTTTTTTAAATATAAGTTAAGTCCAATTCGAGACCTTATGAGTCATAATACACCTGGGGTCAAATCGTTACATCCGTGAACGTACAACTCGTCACGTAAAAACACAATTTTCGGATTATGACATACGTGAACGTATTGAAATGCCATTCAGTTTATACGATTGACTTATCATTTAATTTGTTTTCGTGCGATTGCCGATAGAATAACGTATGTAACGATTTGAAGCCTGGTCTACAAATTTTATGACTGAAAGCACTACTGTAGTATCTATAAAAGTAAAAATATTTCAGATTTATCCATGAAAACCTGTTCTCCTGTAATATTTTAGAAATGATAATTAGTTAAAACAGCGACGATATAAGTTCTTGAGGAATTTGTTAAAAAAATAATAAAGGCCGTGATACACTATCATACACAGTCTTGAAATTTTTGAGAATATACAACCCTGGTACGGTGGAGTTTATTAAAAAGTTTCGAAAGACAATAACAATTCATCACATCATGATTGTATTTTTTCGTAGATCGAGCGATTGTGTAGGATAGTGAGTCATGAAATTAAGTATTTGATTTTTGTGCAAATAGTTGATTTCGAAATTGTGCCCTAACCGCCAAAAAAAAACTTAAGCGACATAATTTTCTGACTTCATTTTTTTAACACTTTCGTGCCACCATAACCACTAATAAAATCTTATACTAGGAACACAACTGGGACGAACGACGAATTTCGTCCACGTCGTTAAATTCGTCGATCAGCATTCGCTGCGTAAATTCGTCGTGTGAAGCACAATAACAACGAATTTGCTCAGAGAATTCAGGGGTTTAATCGTCTCTTTCCATAACAAGCTGATTCGATCACATTTTTTCAGTTTGAGATTATGGCATTCGATATCGAACAATGTAATAATATGGTATGATATCGAATACCATAATCTCAAACTGAAAAATGGTGATCGAATCAGCACGATATCGAATGCGACGATTAGACTCGTGCTCTTGGAATTGATAAAGTTTGGTTATTGTGTGTGCAAAGAGAGAGAGAGGGAGAGAAATTTGTCGGCGTACAAAATAGAAATAAACTTATCTCAGTGTTCGTCACGCAGTTGTGTTGTGTTCATTTTCATATTCACAAATGTGTTTTATTTCTGATGACGAAAGTTCGGAACGAAACATTCGTCGTTCGTCCCAGTAGTACTCCTAGCATTAAGCGATATAATTTTTAAACTAGATTTTTTTGATGAAAACCCATTGTTTATGTGCATTCGTAAATAATTGATTTTCATTAAAAAAAAATATGTAGCTTAAGCTCTTTTTGGCGGTTATGGTTCGATATAATATGTATGTATATACCATGAACTATTTTATACCATTAGACTTTAAGCTTACTTTTATTGCAATTGCCATTTTTAGACTAAGTACAATAAAGATTATACAAATTCGGCCACTACCGAAGCATATGCCCAATTTTATTATGCCTACAATAAGAATATGATCGATCGTCATAATAGATTGTACGAACGTGGCTACAGAACTTATAAACTGGCTGTAAATCAATTCACCGATATGCGTTTCATACACTTTAATGCTCTGTTTCCAGTAGCCGTTTCGAACGAACCGTCTGTCGACTCACCGCTGCCAACAGTGCTACCAGCTGCACCTTCCTACGATCCCATTACCGATTTAGGTTTTACATCAACTATTGCGAATCAGGGTGTGAAATGCAACAGTGGTTGGGCTTATAGTGCTGCCAAGGCTGTCGAATTATTCCAAGCTTTACAAGCAGGTAATATGAATCCTGCACCGCTATCGGCTCAAAATCTAATAGATTGCTCTGGTCGTGCAGCAGCCTGTACGAAACAAGTACCGTTGGCGGCCTTCAATTACTTGGCGCTTTATAAAAGGGATTTACTTTTAGAAAGTGAGTATAAAAACAATAATACGCTTAGCGAGCAGGGCATGTGCACGCCCAACGGTGAATTGGTAACAAATTTGGCTACTTACTCTCGTCTGAGAGACAATGACGATGAGTCCCTGAAAGCTTATGTATCGAACGGTTTTCCTGTTGTGGTCGAATTCAATCCCACCTCTTTTGAATTTATGCATTACTCGGAAGGCATTTTCCAACAACCCAATACTTATCGGGGATCACATTTCATGGTTGTCATTGGCTATGGTACAAACACAACGACCGGCATGGATTATTGGTTGTTACAAAACTCGTTCGGCACCACTTGGGGTGAAATGGGTCTGATGAGGTTGTATAGAACACCCCTGAAGAGCGTCACCAAAAATGCCATATTTCCCACTGAGTTAGCTTAAGTTTTGTATAAGTATCTAGTGTTAAAATTATTTATTGTATTTTATTTTTCGTTGCAATAATAAACAATAATTCGTTTTTTTTACTGAAACACGAAGATGATTAAACAAATTTCCGAAAATGGCAAGCGTGTTGAAAACCACCTTGCTCAACCGATTTATGCAGCTCTGTTCAACCGATTCTTATGAAATTTTGCAAGCACTTTTGAAAAATTAATTCAAAATCCAATAAAGATGTTTGTTTTCTAAGGATTTTTTGTTTTAGTCTATTAAACTTGCTTGTATTTATATATGATTCTCAATAACATATTAATAGTTTTTCTATAAATATACGAAGTTTTTTACATTATTTAAAAAAAGTTGTGTTCAAGTCTAGGGAAGGTTTCTTTAAGCAGGAACGGAATGCATATAGAAGGTGTTTAGTCAACCCTTGCGCTATATTGTATCCACATGGATACACCCAACTTTATAGGCGTCTGACAATCTCCATGTAAAAGAATTGATTTGGATATTGACTTATTATTATTTTTTAAGATCTTATGAATCATTTTCAATAAAAAAAACTTCGGATTTTTGCAAAACTGAGAAAAATATACATAGCATTTAAAAAAAAATATAATATAAAAATATTTTTTTTAAATAACATTCCTTTATTTTACAAATATTATATAGATGTGTATGTATATGTGACTATGTTTAAATAAATTTAGTAAAGTGCGACTTTGACTCGCGCACGAAGGGTTCCGTACGGACATCATATACATATGTAATACTATATGAACTTTAAACTATATAATATATACACATATGGCCATTAAAATAGGTACGACCTGTATAATGCATATTTTTAAATTTTTATGTAGTTTTTGCATTTTTTTCGTTTTTGGGATTTTTTATTTGGTATTGAGCGTTTATTTCTAATTTAACATTTTATCGGTGTTGAAAATTTTTTTAATTTTGGCGGTTTTTTTCGTTTTGGCGATTTTTCGGTTGTTTCAATTTTGGCGATTTTCCGGTTTTTGGCGATTTATTTTAGTTTTAGAGATTTTTTTAGTTTTGGGGATTTTTTCATTTTACGTTTTTTTTCATTTCGGCAATTTTTCGGTTTTTGGCGATTTATTTTAGTTTTAGAGATTTTTTTAATCTGGCGCTTTTTTCCTTTTTGCGATTTTTTTCGGTTTTATGCGATTTTTTTAATTTTGGCGATTTTTTCATTTTGACGATATGTTAATTTATGCAATTTTTCCGTTTTTGGCGATTTATTTTAGCTTTAGAGATTTGTTTCGGTTTTTCCTTTTGCAATTTTTTTCGGTTTTATGTGTTTTTTTCATTTTGGCGATTTTTTCGTTTTGGCGATTTTTTCATTTTGGCGTTTTTTTTAATTTCGAAAATTTTCCCGCTTTTGGCGATTTATTTTAATTTTAGAGATTTTTATTAGTTTGGCCCTTTTTCCGTTTCGGTTATTTTTTTCGGTTTTTTGCGTTTTTTTCATTTTGGCGATTTTTTCATTTTGGCGGTCTTTTCATTTTGGCGATTTTTCAGTTTTTGTCGATTTATTTTAGTTTTAGAGATTTTTTTAGTTTGACGCTTTTTCGTTTTGGCGATTATTTTTCGGTTTGGCGATTTTATAATTTTGGGATTTTTACTTTTAGCGTTTTTGAAAGCTTCAAGAGTTTGCCTCTTACGGTTTTCAAGATACAGCAAGTTGCCAAAATTACATAGTAAAAATTACATTAACTGATAGAACACGCTTTAATTATAACTTTTTTTTTTAATTTTAGTGTTATTGTTGTAGTCTGTATAAAAAGGCACCAGCCTTGCAAATTCCACGTGTGTATATATAATTGTATGTATATTATATAATTTTAAAATTTTTCGTTTTTCCTTTTGGAACAGCCTTTAATTTTTAACTGTCAATAGGGTTCTTTTTCGATTTTGGTGAAGGTGTTAGTTGTTCTCTTTAATTACTCAGCTACATCTCCTTTACAATATAAAAAAATGGCTTACTCCACTTTTTTTTACTACGTTTAGGCACGCACTATTTACAAATAAAAATATTCGCAAATAAATTAACTCACTGTTTATACGGCATAGCAAAAGTACAAAAACTTGGTAGCACTTCTATAGAAAAGTTACTTTTTTTAACAAAAAAAAAAATTGTGTAAATGTACAAAATATCAAATAATTATTTGTTTTAATTGCCATAATTTGCTTCTATTAATGTTTTTTGTGCAATATTAATCTATTTATTGTTTTCTTGTTATCAAACATTTGTAAGCGTGGCAACCTCAAGCATTTTATATGCAAATAGTGCGTTAATTGTGAATAGTTTTCCATATTAGTAAGTCGCAATAAAACAATAATATGGCAACTTTTATTTGCAAATAAGCCCTGCGTATAAACGTAGTATTTGATAGTTGCTAATGCAAAGAATGTATTTATCACCAAAACAGCGACCAAAAAAATGTGGGTTACACTACTTTTGCGCTAATGGCCACATTTATACTGCCTACTAATTTTTCAACTACTGTGGTGTGAAAATACCGCCCAACTCTAGTTAGAACCATGATACATAAAGGGTGTTTTTTATTGAGGTATAGAACTTTAAGTTGGCATCACTTTTTTAACTGGCGGCCATTTTGTCAGCTGTCAAGTGATTAATATTTAGTTTGGTTTGCCATTTTATCATAAACAGGTTGACAAAAGAACAACGCTTGCAAATCGTGCAAATTTATTTCGAAAATAATGGTTCAGTTCGCGAAGTTTACCGCAAGCTCCGTCCATTTTATGGTCGACATAATCGTCCATCAGAGCAATTAATTCGGTTAACCATGGATCGTTTTCGCACTACGTTTACTCTATGTGATAATACGCATCCGCAGAGACGTCGAACAGTGCGCACCGAAGAAACAATTGCCGCTGTAGAGCAAAGTGTTGAAGAGGACCCGAATGAATCGATTCGCCACCGTGCACAGCAATTGGAGCCGACTAACCGACTATTTTGTTCCCGAATTGGATGGCATGAATGTGGATGAGTTGTGGTTCCAACAAGACGGCGCTACATGCCACACAGCGCACGTCACAATCGATTTATTGAAGGAAACATTCGATGAGCGCATAATTTCGCGGAATGGACCTGTCAATTGGCCACCAAGATCGTGTGATTTGACACCATTGGATTATTTTCTTTGGGGATATGTGAAGTCGCTCGTCTACGCCAACAAACCAGAAACGTTAGGGGACTTGGAAGCCAACATTCGTGGCGTTATTGCCAACATACGGCCCCATATGCTCGAAAAAGTGGTTGAAAATTGGACCTGTAGAATTAGCTTTATTCGAGCCAGCCGCGGCGGCCACATGCCCGAAATCATATTTAAACATTAATGGCATAAATTTATCCTTCCAATAAAGCCAAATTGATGGACATTAAAACGATTTTCTTGTGTTTTATTTCAATTCGAAGTTCTATACCCCTCAAAAAACACCCTATATTTTGTTAAAAATTTGATTTTGTTGTTTTACACTAATTTTTGGGGATTTACTTGTCAATAAAAATATTTCTCAGACGCTCTAATTTAGGTTGGACTCTATGGCGCATATTCAGAAATTTTCACTAAGTGTTAACTTTTTTAAGTACCTATTGAAGTTATTTATAGTTGATTACTTTCAGCAATAAAAGTTTACACTTAATTATGGATAAAGCTGTAACTAAATGCCAACTAACTAATAAATTCTTTGTTGCTCTTTAAAATGCACAAAACAACAAATACTCTTTATTTTCTAGTATTTTTCTATATAATAAGCTTTCCTTTTTATCTTTAGTTCTTGCATTTATTTCTATTGCGTCCAAAAAAAAATATCCATATAAAGCAATAAAATAAATTAGAGATGTGTTTTTGGTCAACAAAAAATTACTTTTATAGATCTTGTAATTTTTTTTAAGGAAATCAAACTGTTTTTTAATAGATTCATAAGCTTTTTAATTAATTGCAGAATTTATCATTCAAAATATTATCGACATTTTATGCTCTCACATAACAATATGCAAGGTTGCATTTCGTTTACTACCTGAAAGCAGTTGCTGCACTAGTTATGAATTGTGAATAAGAGCTATAACTATCTATGAACTATATTTTAGTTTCTGTTTTATTAGTTTCGACTTTGGTTACGATTTCTGAATATGCGCCTATGTGTCTAAAAATAAATTTAAATTTAACTAGCAGAGACAAAACCAAAGATGTTTACAGAGCACATTTTGCAGTTAACAGCGGACTGTTAAGCAGTTAAGTGTCCTAGTAAAATAAAGGAATATTATTTCTGTGACGAAATCCAGGAACAGGAACTGATACCATACTCAACAATTAATGGAAAATATGGTCAGATATCTGATTAATGAAATTATATCACTTGGTTATGCAACAGATATATCAATGATACAGAAATTTAATTTTAAAAATGTCCTGTTTTGGTGGGAAAAAGGAGTGATTGTGGGAAATGGGAGAATAGTACATATATCCCATTATATAGAAATGTTGCTCCTACTAGGACTGTTAACTGCTTAACAGCCCGCTTTTGACTGCAAAATGGGCTCTGTAAACTTTTTTGGTTTTTGTCTCTGCTAGTTAAATTTAAATTTATCTTCACACACATTATCAACATAACTATTGGTTTATTTATTTTATTTATATTTATAAAGAAGAAAAATTATTATAATATGAAAGCTTAAAGAGTTTTTACTCAAACCAAAGTGCCCACAATCAAGCCTTTCTCCAAGCATACCTTGAGCACAAAACATTCTTCTCTTGTTTATTAATTTTATAATAGAAAGCCTAATAGATAAATAAAATTTACATAATAACGCAGACTCAATTCCATTTATAGTTTTAAGCTTGCAACAAAATAATAAAAATCAAAATGATTTCTACTGAAGAAATCATTCCGGTGAATCGAAAGCAAAAAACAAGTTTGTAACAGACTATCAAAATATTAAAAACAATTTTAAAAAAAGTTATATTTCACTAAAATGACATTCTGGTGATTTTTTAAGTGTTTTTTTCTACTCACAAAATATTTTCTAAATCATAAATTTAGCCACTAAAATTTTAATGTGAATGAAAAAAAATTATTTTGGCACTCCAGGGGAATATAAAAGGAATTACAAAAATTAAACAAAGTTTCAGTAGATTCAAAGATGTTCAGCGATTCACATCAATAGGAGAAAAAACTTCAATCATTTATATTGAAAAAAAAAATTAATAAATAATATTTGGGAAAACAAGTGCCCAGAGAGCAGCGCGTGTAAGAAATTGACTTTGATTACCATTGAAACGTTACAAGTTTGTAAAATTGTAAAAAGAAAAAAGAAAATAAACTAAGAGGTGGTGTGCTGTGTTGAATTAAAAATAAATATACATATTTATATTTATAACTACCAAAAAATTTATGATATAACAAAAACAGTAATTTACAAACGTTACATAATTATTAATGATGCACGAGTATTTCAGTCTGATGAAAATGAAAATAAATTAAAGTGAAAGACCCAAAAAAAAACTGATGCGTCTATTACTATTATATGGAAAAATATATCAATGAATATCACACGCTTATTTGGTGAAACAAAACAAGTCAACCCTTTAATCAATCAATCATCATTTAATAAATTTAATTAAAATCGCCTTAAGTTAAGCTGCGTAATAAAATCAATTTCAGTATGTCTTAATATCTTAATATGCTTTATTTTATATTAATGTTTTTTTTTTTAAATACAGTGAAACATTGCTATAACCAGCTCCATTGACCGAACGTAGTAAAGTGTAAGACATTTTTTATGAAAATCAATGTAACCCTGTCTTTATATTCAATATAAATAGTAGTAGTAGGCCGATATTATTCTGCACAAAATGGCGACGGGCCAATGAGGTTCTATCGGCCACCAAACATTTATCTTTTGCAGATATGTTTGGAGAATTTCTTAAGGACTTTGGTCAGCCAAAGTGGCCTCCAATTCTGAACAGGTTGCAAATTACGGCATTCGATATCCATCGAAATTTTTAAATATTTAATCAGGAATAATTTTTTAATCGGGCTTAAGTTCAGTATTTTCAATTCTTATTCAATGAATTATTTTTATTAATCAATGTGATTTTCTAAGGTTAGGTTAGATTAGGTTAGCAGGCTGCTAATAAGGAAGGGTGAAATTTAGAGTCCAGATCAATTGGGTCGAATACAATGATCCCTTTGTGCTACCTGTGAGTTGAAGAGAAGATATTTAGAGAGGGTGACAAGGAAGGGATAGTGACAGAGAAGATAGAGGAAAGTTTCATTCTTTTACAACTCTGCTTATTTGAACGCTTTTTTAATAATGCAGGGTTGCAGCGCCTTCTGGTGTCAAATGAGGTGTATTAAATTTTCTGATTCTGCTGCACAATACCGACGAAGGAGGGCGCTCTGATATTACATTAGGATTAGTATCTGCTGAAGTCGGTATAGTTTAGTGGCCAGTGCCTTATGTCTGTATCACTAGAATTTTTTCCACAGCAGCTGATACAAAGCACGCTAATGCACCGGCACACTGGGCTCGAACCCAGGACCTTCGGTTTTGCAGTCAGCGTACTAACTACTTCAGCCAACGCTACCCAAAAATTAATTTTTTTTTTTTTTGACAAAAAGTACATTTTGACAAAAAGTACATTTTGACAAAAAGTACATTTTGACAAAAAGTACATTTTGACAAAAAGTACGTTTTGAAAAAAATTACCTTTCGAAAAAATTACCTTTTGACAAAATGTCCCTTTAAAAAAAAATACCTTATTGAAAACAGTTACCTTTTGACAAAAACTACTTTTTGACAATAAGTGCCTTTTGACAAAAATTACATTTTGACAAAAAGTACCTTTTGATTATAAGCACCTTTTGACAATAAGCACCTTTTTACAAAAATTATTTTTTGATAATAAGTATCTTTTGACAAAAATTACTTATTAACAAAATGTACCTTTTGACTATAAGCACCTTTTGACAATAAGCACCTTAATACAATTATGAAAAACGCAAATGTTAAGGGTTTTAAAATCTGGATATTATAAAAGGGCATAAAAGACATAAATTTCAAAAAAATTTAGCTGCCCAAAATTTTCATGTCAAACAGGGCTCTGTTATCAGGTCAACATAGCTCTGTTAATGCAATTGGTTTGTGTCTTGGATTTAAATTTCGAAATTTATCTTCACACACGTGACAATAAGTACCTTATGAAAAAATTACTTTTGGTAAAAAAAAACAAATTTAAGCAAAATGTACTTTTAATATAAGGTACCTTTAAGCAAAAACTATCTGTTAGTAAAAACTATGTTTAAGCAATAAGCTCCGTATATAAAAAAGTAGTTGTTAAATTTTAATAAGAAGTACCTCTTATACGAGTACCTTTTAATAAAAAATACCTTTTTTTAGCAAAAAAAAAAGTGATTTTCTAAAGAAGAAAAGAAAAATTAAACTAGACTTTTAAGCAGGGGGAAATGCGCATTTTTCTTTGCAGTCGCGCACTTTATCACACTGAAAGAATTTTTTTCATAATTCCTATGAATTTCGACATTAATCCAATGAAAAAATTCATTAAAATGCAACCAACGTCATGCTTCGTTGGATTAATGAAAACAGTTTCGTTAAAATTATTTTAATGTCATCTATACAATGAAATAACTTCATCGAAACAACGAAATAATTTCATTAAAACGATGAAATAATTTGATTAAAACCACGAAATAGTTTCATTAACACAACGAAATAATTTCATTAAAATAACGAAATATATGTATGTATAAAAAGAACAATATGTTAAATCGTATGTGTAAATAAGCATACAAAGAGTATAAAAACAATCATACAGAACTAGATTTGATGTAAGCTTTTGGTTGACAACTGATGAAATACATTTACTTTATCATACTTTCATGACTACAATGAAATTTTCATTGGGACAACGAATACATTTCATAGCTATAATTAAATTCTAAATGGCTGTATATTTTATTTAGTTTTTTTAGGTTTAAAGCATTTAATATATACTTATATGTACATCCGGTGTGCTTCGCTACCCCCATCATGTTAACGAATGATGTAAATATTTTGTAAATAAACCAAAAACTCGGATTTTTTAATGCAACATTTCAAAAGTTTTAAAATTTTGGTATTGTATCATTATTAACATAGGTTTTTTGTAAATATCTTCGGAACTACATAACCGATTTAAGAGTTTGAAAAACATGACAACAGCTTTCAAAAAAAATTTAAAAAAAGCAAAAATAAAATAAATATATATATGGCATTGGTGGTGCAATATGAAAAATTCATTTCGCCACGCCCCTCCGCCCGCAGACCGAAAATCAAAAATCAGACTTCACATTATCACCCGCCTGAATATTCTGAAGATTCCCTGAAAATTTCATCAAAATCGGCCCAGCCGTTTTGGAGTCCATACGTTACATACATACACACATCCTCTTTTATATATATATACATAGATAGATCTCGAGCAACAACTGTAAATGTATCTTAAATATAATCCAAAAAATAAATCCAATGAAATATTGTTACGAAACTAGAATACCAACAAAGCAATTCCAATGAAATTCTTTCACAATATTCGTGAAATTTTCATTAGATTTGTGAAATTATCATTAGATTTGTGAAAAAAAAACTAATGAAATTGTTTCGTTGGATTTATGAAGCAAAATTCTTTCGGTGCAGCACCCATGTCTATTTATTGGAAACGATTATTGTGTATACAATTATTGATTTAAGTTAGTATATTCGCTATGAATTGTTAAAACAGTTGTCACATCTGAAAACAGATTAGTGTGGGAAATGGCCCACTGCGAGGGGTTTGGGGGGGGGTGGGGGGGAATTCTTAAATTCTAATTAACGGTCTGATTCAGTTCAATTCCTTTGACAATTAGGCGCTAAATGATGTTACACAAAACCACTTTTATTGATTGAATTATTTTCTCTCTGATGCATAAAATTTATATGAATGTATTAAGGTGCAGGAGGTAAATTTTAGGCCTAGTAAAAATTTATATAGCTATTTTGACTAAGTGGGCGTTATATCCTGTTATATACGAGGTCAGTTAAATAATTCTGTAACTTTCACAACATAATCTCCCTTAAATTGTAAAAACTTTAATTACATTCTAATTAAAGAACTAAGTACGTTACAGTTAAAAATAAAAGATTTATTAAAATTTTACAAAGTTATTTTTTCACGTCCTTTTTTCTTTCCTTCTCCTATAAAGTATCGACAATTCGAGTTACACCTTTCTTACATATGTTAATTTTTCCTTTATTTAAGATTTTTTAATACTTTCTTCTACTTTAATTCTTTAATTGCAAAATTGAATAAATATATATATATATATATATATATATATATATATATATATATATATATATATATATATATATATATATATATATATATATATTAGGGATGTAACGAATACCAGTTTAGAGAATGCGAATGAGAAAGCGAATAACACATTTTAATTTTTGCGAAAGCGAATGCGAATGCGAAAGCGAATGCAAATATTACAATACGTTAAAAATCACATGAAAATAAATTTATTTAAGAACATGAAGTTTTATTATATACATAGATGTACTACATATATCATTTTATTTAAATTTAGTTTTTAATTGAGAAAATATTTGTTAATTTATTAAAAATACAAATTCTTAAAACAGAAGGATACATGAAATTATATTAAAATAAATATACATAGATAATTAAAAATTTTGGACAATCAACCCATTCGTACTTTGGCCCTAAAGCGTGGTACCATGTTCAACATTTCATGTGAAATGCTGTCATATTGAGAAAAATTGGAATGAATTGTTCATAAAGAAATGTTTCATGGTCATCTTGAGAAAAACGTAAAAAATATATCTTCAACATTTTAAGCTTCATGCGACTAGTTAATATGGCTCGCATCTGGAATTTTTGTATGAAGTAATAAATGGTGTTCAACATTTTCCAAAACTTTGAACAGACTAGTCTTAAGTAGGAAATGGGTTCACGCAAATCAAACACTGCCTTTTATGTTTCAAAAGTTTAAAACAATTTCCAAACACCGCTGGATTTTGGTTTCATTTTTGTACTTATGAGAACTTATTTATAGAAAAGTTTTCCGCTAAAATTTTAAAACTTTGATTAGAATGCTTTACTTGTCAGTATATGTATCCTTTTCATGCTAGCTTATAAAAATTTTTCGAGTTTTTGACGTTTGTTAATCGCAAACTATTTTCTTAAAAGGAGTACAAAATTTTTTTGTCTTTAGTATTCGCTTGAAATATTCGCATATTTTAGCGAAAGCAAAAGCGAATTGCAAATATCAAAAGCAAGCGAATAATTTGCGAATGCGAATGCGAATGCGAACATTCGTTACATCCCTAATATATATATATATATATATATATATATATATATATATATAAATATATATAATATTTAATTTAATTTATTATAATAATAAAGGACTGAACAATGCTGCAAAAGTAGCTGTTTGAAATCTAGCGATTTTCAGCACTCGTTTCAGCTGCTCGTTGGTTGTTCAAATACCTGATTGTAAAAAAATGATTTACTGTTCTCCTAATTGAGTTGTTTTGCTAAAGATGCTAATTTAAAAAATCAAAGGCTTACTAACGTTTTAGTCACTGTTTACTAACAATTCGTTATACGTTGTTTCAAGGAGGAGGGAGTGCTAGTAGCCAAAAAAAATTGATGTCTCATAAATTAAAATGTTTTTTAAATATAAATAATTTTTATAACACATACTTACTTGCATACATACTCGTATGCACATATCGCTTATTTACTCGAAGAACGTCATAACTTAAAAAATTGAATTTTTAAGTTAATAACGTAGAATTAATCCTCATACCGTTCTTCATATTGTTTAAAAATTGCATACAACTATCTTGTTTACTCAACTCTTGAAAGAAAAAGAAAATTTTCTTTTCCCATTAAGTTGTGTGTAAATTGAAAACTTTAAAGTCGTTTTCGTGCAAACTAGTTTTTTTTGAGTTATGATTTTGTTTGAGTAAATGAGCAATATGTACTCGTACATATGTATGTAAATACTAAATTTATGTAAATATAAATATTTGTGGTTGTAGCTCAGTATCTTTCTTTAACCGTTTCCTAACTCGAAGACAATGAACTTGCATAAAGACATTGTCGTCTTACTATGCAAATGTTGATCCCCAATTCTTCAAATTTAAGCTCTATTATTTTCTATTAACTTTTTGATTTATTACAAGCAAGCTGGCGGGGAAGTAAGACAGTTTGGCTCAATCAAACTTCGTAGACGTTAATTTCCATTGAAAGAAAAGAAAAACAGCGTCTTACAAACATTTCCAACAAATGGATATATTCGTATTTATACGTTAAATATTTATGTACATACATACATACAAACATATTTATCATATTACCACAAAAGAAATATAAAACTAATGGTTTAACTAAGCTGAATATACACATCTAATTAAATTTGAGTTGGGCACTGCTCATGTGATATTCACGAATCATTCATAAACAAATTATTTTTTCAATCACTTAGGGGTAATAAATCAGTCAAAGTTTAAACGCTGGTTTAGTTAAACTAAACTCAAATTTATATGTGGTTGAAACGCAGCAGGAGTAAATCAGTGAACCATACCTTATGTGTAGTTTAAAAAATAATATTGTGGCAGCACTAGAATAAATGCCAAAAAGCAGCTGTTTTGCATCAGGCTATCAATTCTTTGTACAATCAAAAAGGTAAAAAATTTAAAAAAAATCCAATTAAATGTCGCCAAATTGTACTGAGAGAGGAATTATATTTATGCTTGGCGAAGTACAATAGTATAAAAGAATAATAGAGTGTAAGCAAACAGGTCGAACAAGATCTGAAGAAAAAGTACAGGCTTGGAAAAAAGTTGAGTGCTCTTTCAATGCAAAATATATGGCCTGTAATTAACAAAATCATATGGCCTGCATTGGTAGTTTAAACGCCCAATTTTATGCATTTACAACATACCACGCTTATACGCACGGCTTATTTGCAAATAAAACTGTAAATTGTTGACATATTATTGTTTTTATTACGACTTACTAATTCAGAAAACTATTCACGATTAACTCACTATTTGCAAATAAAATGCTTGAGGTTGTTGCCACACTCACAAATATTTGCTAATAAAAATCAATAAATTGATAAAATATTGCACAAAAAAATATTGATAGAAGAACATAATGACAATAAAAACAAATTATTATTTGTTATTTCATACATTTACAAAAATTTTTTTTTGCAAACATAAGTAACATTTCTATAGAAGTGCTACCAAGTTTTTATGCATTTAAAATGCCGTATAAACAGTGAATTAATTTATTTGCAAATAGTGCACGCATAAACGTAGTAACAGATGGTTTAAATACTGTATTGATTTATAGGTTTGCTGGTTTAAACACATTTTAAACCAAAAATAGAGATTAACTTGCACTGATTTATTAGCCCTTAAGCGTACATGAATGTGAGCCTAAAGAAGATCAGCGTGAGTGAACGTGCATGAATAAAATTTTTGCGAAACTGTTAATTAAAATATTCTGAAGCAGATTCTAACAAATTTTTAAGTCTTAATAACAGACAAATAAAATAATCTGATATTTAATATCGTCAGTATGAGTTTTTGAGATCGTAATAATTTTTTTTTATGCTCATATCGACGATCCCATTCCAAAACATGCCAAGTTGACATAACATGCTATGCTGGGAATAGTATTTCTGAATTCTACGTTTATTAACTTAGATTCTGTAATTGGATCATTTTTAAATGTTTTAAGTACACTTAGCATAATTTAGTTTGGAATTAAGTAGTCAATAATTTAAAATTTTCTCCAAAATAAAACATGCTAAGTGTACTTAGATGACCATTTTAGGTGAAAAAGAACCTTACTTAGAGGACTAGGTAATAGATGTGTGATTTTAAGTCACTTTTAACTATGATCTACGACAAATTTATAAAATTAAAATAAACTAAAAAAAATCTATTGCAATTATTATATGATTACAAAGTCTCAAGTTTCTATCTAATAACATTCCCGAGCTATCATCAATAAACTTTGAAGGCGTTTATCTCAAAACTAGCTTTTTGACTTAGCATGTTTTAGAATGGAGCCGATTATATGAACGTAAGCTAAAAGTTAATCACAATACCATCTCTAACTTACATAGAAAATTAACAAACATGTGTGAAATTTTTTAAAATATATGTAAATATTTTTGATTATTTGACACAAGTTATTACAATGAATAAGTTATGACATCATATTCGGCATTTCCATTCACGCGCGAAGCTGTAGAGTAATTAAAATGTTCTAAAAAAACCTCTTTGATGTTTTGCCTAAAGAATTATTTTTTATTATCGAAATCTAAATTTGTAAGAATACTTTACTTTAAATTTCTTATAGAAAATGGAAGGCAATACCGAAAATGGTTGATAACAAAAATCCGATAAAAGTCTAGAGGTCGCACAGTGCTTTGTTCCCATATAACGATGGGACAGAAATAGAAGAAGTTGACACGCCTACCGCCTATGTTCCAAAAAGCCAAAAATAAATTATAATTTGGTATATTTTTCAAAATAAAACTGTGTTAACTTATATTTTTTGTAACAATCTTATTAGCACCTTTTGGGTTAATTTTTACCGTAACTGTGAAAAGGACTTTTCGTCCTGTCAAGTGTTCTTTGAAGAAAATATGCAATAACTTTTAACAGAATTTCATGAAAGTTGAAATATTTGACAAATCTAATAGCACAGAAGTGTGCGCGTTTGGTTTTGACTAACTGTCACACATACTCACGGTGAGTATATACTATATACTCACTAAAGCGCGCGTGACTGACACAAAAATTTTCTATGAAAACATATTTATTCTTAAGTGATTACGCAAAACTAAGTTAAATTTATAAACTAAAAATATCTAAAATCTTTCAATAAATTTTGTTAGGCAGTATACAGGACCTTTTTTAAGTAAAATTTTTATTTCAAAATTTAATTTTTTGTTAATATATTTTATTTTTCAAATGATGGTCCTCCTTGAAGAAAAAAACGCATCTGAAGTTAGGTTAAATAATATAACTGCCAGTTTATGCAAGCCATGTAAAAATTTTCGTCTATCTATTTATATTGAAAATAAAAAACAAATTTGAGTGCTTTGTTCTTGTTTTCAATATAAATAGGCAGACGAGAATTTTCACATGGCTTCTATAAACTGGCAGTAAGTTTTTTATGCAATAAAAATCACTTTAAAAAAAATATGTTTTAAAACTGGTTGGTTATAGTGTATTATTTTTTATACTCTTAGCTATCAGAAAAACTAAATTTTAATCTTCTACTCAAAAGACTGAAGTAGTGTTGTAAAAAGCGGCTACTTTTGAATACTCAGTACTACTTGATACTTTTTCAATTGGGTACTCGATACTACTCAATACTTTATAAATGTATGTATATGGGAAGTTAAAAAATTATTATTTTATTTATAATGGAATATGGAAAAACAAAGATTAAATGCAAGCATATTTAAATTAATTTAAAACAAATGAAAATAAATATGTTTGAAGATTAGTTTTTCTACATAAATTTTTTTTAACGTACTCTTAAAACTTCTATTGCATTAATCTCTTAAATTATCTTCTAAATATTTTTTAATAAAAATTTTTTTCTCACAATTGATGTTATTACTTATACGGGATCTACACTATGACTTTTTACTGTGACTTTCCTAGAGTTTATAGACAAAAGGGCTACAAAGGTGATCAAAGCGGTAGCAACATGAAAGAGAATTCAAGAAAAATGCAGGGGAAAAAGTCATACTGTAAATCCCTTATAAGTCATTGTTGAAATGTAGAAATAAAATTTTACCGACATCGAAAGAATTTAAAATATTTTTCATGTTTGTGAGGACCTGACTTGCTGGTTATATTGTATCAAGTGCCTTCCTTCCACTATTCTAAAGGGTCACTTTTTCTCTCCAATAGTATTTGTTAATGACTGAAGTAGTTTAATAACGCATTTTTTAGTACTTTTTTAGTGGCTGTTTTCGTATCAAAATAATTCCTAACAGAATTGGTATTTGTTATAGTGGGTACTAGAGATGGGCGCGTGTCGTGTTATTTTTCGTGACACGAACACGCACGATTCAACACGTAGTGTTCGTGTCAGAAAACCTGATTTCGTGCGTGTTCGTTTCGTATCGTGTTCAGCAACATTGACACGAAAAACACGAAACAAAATAACGAAATAAACGAAATAGGACCCAGCTAAACCCCCCAATAATCAACTTCAATGTATTTTTAATAAAAAAAATATTTTACTTAATAAGTAAAATATTAATATGGGACTTAAGCTGTGCAATTGAGCATTTATCAAACAACAACTTATTGGTTTTTGTTGCTTCCTTGAGGCATTTTTAGATACACACACACACTTTTTATTTTTATAGAAATATACATATTTACATATTTAATATAAAAACTGCTTGAAATTTTATTTTTTTATTTTTATTATATTAATTTTTTTGACATTTCATTCAAATTTACTTAACTGTTTGCGCAAAAGAGGTTCATGAAACAAGTCTCGCAAGTTTGCCCAATTGCACAAATGGATGGCAATTTTAAGAGTTCTCATGAAAACTCTTACTGATTAAAAACTATTTTTTTGTTATTGTATTTGATTTCGTGCGTGTTGTGCAGTTTCGTGTTGGGACAAATTTTTGGCGTGCGTGTTTCGTACGTGTTGAATATCATGGTATTCGTGTTCGTGCGTGTCGTGTTGGAAAAATTCGACACGCGCCCATCTCTAGTGGGTACACACTTTGCAACGTGCTTACGCAACACGTTTATATTACATGTTGCATATTTTGATACAGACTATGCAACCTACAATGCAACCGCCAATGCAACCCATAAACATCAAAACATTTTGATATTTTCGAAACTTCGAATGCAACCATAAACAAGACCTGTCAGGTTGCATAAACACGTTGCTAAGTCTGTACCTACCATTAAGGGGTTTAGACACGGTCAAAATGCTTGCTGAGATTGGTTATAGTATGAGTGAAAATTTGTTGGTATGTGTGACACCAACGATGCTTGATGGAAAATCAAAAAATTTTGATTTTTGGCATGCTTGCTGTCAATTGTTATATATGTGTATGTGTTAAACCGTCAAGCACGAACAAATTATCATTATAATTATATTTTCATTGTGAACGGTTGCCCAAAACATCGGAATTAAAAGAAGAAAAACATAAATTTCACTGGTGAAGAAAAATGGAGAGTTATTTTGCTTTTCTCTTTTTTGTAAACAGTGCTGCCATTATTGCTATTGAATTTCTTTATTTAAAAATTTTTATATATTTTTTTCAACCAAACGAACAGCACAAAATCAACATAAAAATTAATGCTTGGTGGGGCATCAGGCATGGTAACATCAAGCCGACAAGCACACGTACACGAACTTGACATCGAGCATTTTGATCGTGTCCAAAGCCCTTTACACTAACTCCATGAGGTTCCGAGTCATATTTATTTGTATCAAGCTCACAGAGTTGTATAATTCTGATTGATCCATTTTAAAGGAAGACTTTCGCTTGAATACTACAAAATGCAACCCAGAAAGTATTGAGTATTTACTTTTGTGTGTTGAGTACCGGGAAAAACTCCCGGTATTGAGTACTCAGTACTCAAATACTCAATACTTTTACAACACTAGACTGAAGGTAATGCAATTGTTTGAATGAAACAGTCAAAACTAAGCTTTCTGCTTAGTAACACGGTGTTACAAAAAAACACTTTTTGTCAGAACTTGAAAAACGACCTAGTTGGACTTGTAGGCCTAGGTGAGGACATACAAAAACCGTTTTCAAAGATTTTGAAACACCCTCAAAAATTCGAGTTATTGTGAAAAAAAAACTGTTTTAGGGTGGGTCATAGTACTTTAGTACCTCTAGCTCACTCATGTTTTGACCAATTTTAAAATTTTAAACAGCTTTGGAAAGGCAAAGAATTAGGCTTTTAAAAAAAATTTATGCATTAATTGTATGTTTCAAGAAATTGGGTAAGTTTTTATCGGATAATTCGATTTTTTCGTAATTCGTAATTGCCTGTGCAAGCAGGCTTTTTTAGTTTATTGGTAAGAGGGCGTGAGAAGCTTGCGGTGTAGAACAAAAGGCACAAAATGAAAATTCGAGGGGATTTATGACGTTTCTCTGCCTTTTTCGTATTCTCTGCATTAAACGTGTATATAAATGCCACAAAGGCATGAATAAAAAAGGCTTAATGTAAATGTGTGTGACTTTTCGTAGGGGGTTCAAAAGAAAATTGTCAATACAAGGCAGGCTAAAAAGGCATAGTGTGAATAGCGACTTAGGATCGATTAATGTCTGTAAAAGTTATTAAACTTTTTCTAAAGTACAAATATTGCGATGGCAGGCTTTTTTTTGGCAAGCCACTTCACACAAATTACAGTCCTCTGCTTTATGGAATATTTGATGATGCCAAATCATTGAGAAATATAATGTTAATGAGGGACTTATAAACTCTTCAGACTCATTTTTTCATTCATTTATAAATTCATCTTTATTTACATCTTATACTTAGCATATAAATTTATAATTTCGAGATTTTATCTATAGATAATACAGCGAAGAATATTGATACTAGAAAAAACTTGATATTAATTTAATAATTTTAACATTAATTAAAGGAAAATAGGAAAAGCCTTAATATGAAAGAACTCTTCAGACTTAATTTTCTTAAATACACTGGAACAGCTTGTACAAGTAGTTTCGGGTTCATACCATTTCCTAGAACTATATAAGCAGTCAAAATCTGTTTTGAAGGGATCCTTTGCGTGGCTGCAAAACATAAAAAAAATATTATGCTTATCACACACTGCATGATGATTACAAAATCTACAAACTTACTTATTTTAATTAAAATAAATATTAATCTAGTTACAATTTTTTACTCTTTTCTAAAAACAATAACCTTCAACACATTGTGTTGGTACTCGTATTAAATTCGTTTATTTTATGTGTTTATCCAAATATATATATATATATATATTTTTTTTTTAATGCATGCATTTATTTATTGTATCTTCAAATATGAACTAACAATAAGTATTCAAATCTTAAATCTAGAATATAATTATTAGGCCCGACCACTGTCGGACATAAACTTAGTGATAGTTATAAATAATACATAAGTAGTGATAATCAAAAAGGGAAAAAAATTATTTTCAAGTAGTCCCATCTGGAGTGTTGAGTATAAGAGCCCTTGTGTCCCTCTTTTTTAGGCGGATGTGTCCAGTAAAGTTCAAAATATTACGAACAAGCGGATTAGGATGTGATTCGAGTTTTGTTAAATATTTGCCTGCGTATTTTGCAATTTCTTCAATCACTAGTGGCATATTAAAACCACGATGTATATTTGAATTTTTTATGTACCATGGAGCCGAAGTTATCATACGTAAAATTTTGTTTTGCCTTCGTTGGATTCTCCCGACATTGGAAGCTGAAGCAGTGCCCCATAGTTGAATTCCGTAGTACCATATAGGTTTCAAAAGTGACTTGTATATCAAAAGTTTGCAATCTAGACTGTGAGTTGAATTTCTACCAATCAGCCAATGTACCTGAGCTAATTTTAGTTTCATTTGTGTTAGTTTAGAATCAATGTGTTGTTTCCATGTAAGCCGTCGATCAAGGTGTATACCAAGGTATTTTACATGTGAATGTTGAGGAACAATTTGATTATTGATTCTAATGGGGGAACAAGAATCTTTTCGTAGAGTAAATGTTACCTGCTCACACTTCTGCTCATTTACTTTAATTCTCCATAACTTTAACCATAGTTCCAGTTGGGTAATATGTACCTGAAGATATCGGGATGCCTCGTGAGGGTTTTCGTGCATGCTAAAGAAGGCTGTATCATCGGCAAAAGTAGATGTATGGATTTTAGTGCTAACAGGCATATCACAAGTATAAATCAAATACAAAACTGGTCCCAGTATACTCCCCTGTGGCACACCGGCAGATATAGATTCGGGAACACTCATGAAGTCTCCTTCCACAACAATGAATTTCCGGGATAGAATATAACTTTCCAATCGCTTTAGAAAATTTATTGGTAGATATGTCTTCAATTTTAAAATTAGGCCTTCATGCCATACTTTATCAAATGCCTGAGAAACATCAATAAAGAGAGTAGAACAATACTTCTTTTCTTCAAATGTTCTTCTTATAACTTGAACCAATCTACGCGTTTGTTCAATGGTACTATGCTGACTTCTAAAACCAAATTGATGGTCCGGTATCCACCCACTATCAGTTAGAATTGGGGATAATTTTGTCATGAGCAGCTTTTCGAAAAGCTTTGATATTGTTGATAGTAAACTTATTGGCCTGTAAGACTCAGCTTTAGTAAGATCTTTGCCCGGCTTTGGAATCATTTTGACCTTGGCAAGCTTCCAGCTGTGTGGATAATACTCTAGTCGTAATATGGCATTAAAAATAAATAGTAAGATTATAGTTGCAGTGTGAGGCAGATTCATCAGCATCTTGTTACTAATACCATCAATACCTGGAGCTTTCTTAGGGTTGAGCTCAGCAATTAGTTTATGTACATCACGCATCTTAAACTTTAAGGGTCGAGGGGGAAGAGCAACTACACTCGGCAAACAGTGTGCACACTTCTACCGATATTCGGTAGATTCTACCGAATATGTTTGTGAGTTTAACAATCTACCAATTCTACCGAACAAGGCCTGAAATCTACCGAATATTGTTATTTAGTAATACCCCTTTTCCACACGGAAAGTTTACTTTGCAAAGTCTTAATTCAGCTGTGTAAAAGACAGAGGTAGTAGTACAGTCTCTTTTTTCTCTCAGCTGAATTAAGACTTTGCAAAGTAAACTTTCCGTATGGAAAAGGGGTATAATTTAAGCCGATATATGCGTAAATTGCCTAATTTGCCACATAGCAGTGCGGCAGCAGAGCGGTCATTTTCTGTCATGAAAATCATTAAAACAGAATAAAGAAATCGGTTAAAAACTGAAACTATAAGTAACCTAATATTTGCCAAAGAATTGTGCATTGGGGATGAAATATTTATTCCTACCATTGATTTAATAATTTTTGCACAAAAGCTTAAATTCATAAATGGATCTTACATATAATCTTTGTAGTTACAACTGTTTGCCAAATAAAAGTTATTTTAGTGGCTTTATAAAACCTATGTACAAAAACGGAATTCCTATTATTTATGTATATTATTTTATATATGCATAGCATATCTATATAAAGGCTAAGGGCAAATAACTGGGGATGACACTTTTTTTATTGGAAATGCTTCATTGTTTATGGCAGTTTAATTTCCAATCACATGTGAAGTTTTAAAGGCGCTTTTGGAACCTGTTTAGTTTGATACTCCTTGCACTTACCCTTTATATATAAGTATGTACATGTATTTTGTTATATTTTATATTTCTTTGAATTGTTATTTTTTATGTTTCTCTGAATAAAAAAAAAATTTTCTACCGAATTTCATTCAAATCTACCGATTTTTTTTTTGTCGATTCTACCGAATTTAAAAAAAAAATTAAGTGTGCACACTGTCGGCAAATCACCAACACCATCCAAATATATATAGCAGAAATTTAATTATAAAAACTTTCTAAACTTTTTAATAATTAAAAAAATAGGACAAAATAAACCCCATTCATCTGTACTATCTTCCAGTTTAATTTTTTCCAGTTTAGGACAAATTGACAATAAAAAAGAGTGTACTTATTTCTGCATCACCGAATATAATAACTTAACTTATTAAAAGCCTTATAGTACATAACGAGAAACTGGAAAAAGCGATGAAACTGAACATGGTCCCAACAAGTTTTGCCAGACAATTTTACATTAAAATTCAGGCTAGGATTTAATAGTGGGTTAAAACTACATCATATTCCGATTTCTAATGTCAAATAGTTTGAAACTCGTTAAGACATATAGTCAATTTTGCTACTTATGCTAACTGGCATGAAGGTTTTTGTTATGTATAATGCTTTAAGTATACAAAAAAAATAAAAATAACTGTAAGATACAAAAAAACAAAAAAATTTGCATAATTAAGTTGATGATTTTCGCAATGGGGGAGAAAATGTTAAAAAAGGGTGTTAATGAAAAGTTTAATAACTTTCACAATTTTTATCCGATTTGAATCGTTAAAACTACATTTTGCTAAAAACTAAATTTGCTTTATATACTAGTATAAATTTTTATAAGCTTTCATATCAAAATAAGCAATGAAAAGCTACGCAAATCAAAAAAGTTGATAAATTTTATTATTTTTTGAATATTCTTAACAAAAACAATACTCAAAATTTAAAAATATATCAAGATATACCCATCGTTGTAAAGCATAATCAGTTTTCTTTCTAAGAATATTAAAAATTTTTATATCTAACAAAAACTGACGTAGTTACAGTTCGATAAGTTGACGAACATCACCGAAAACGGTATTTTCAGAATAACTTCTGAATTTGAGGGTGTTTCTGAAATTTTTTGACACAATTTGTAATGTACTCAACAAGATCTACAGCTCACGCTAGGTCGTTTTCCAAGTTTTTTTTTCACTGTAACACGGTGTAATTAAGGCACAAAATTCACCGACTTTTACCCCCTCTGGTGGGGTCAATAAGAACTAAGAATTCAAAATTCTTTCAAAATGTTTTGAACTAGATTACTACCTATCGAACAGCATAACTTTTATTATAATGTAAGACATGCTAATTTATTGTATATTTGTCTATTGAACAAAACACTATGGGTCGTGGGTTCGATTCACATAAAAAGGATTCAATTTGCTGTCATATCATTCCGATATGTTAAATATGCAATTTATATAAAAGGGCGCACGATAAAAGGTCTTAGAAGCTTCACGAACAATAACTTTTTAGAAGAAAATTGTTCATATTGTTGTCAGATTTTTCGACTTGTCGTATGAGTGTAATTTAATAAAATTTCAACAGTAAGTAGCCACTTTTGCCATTTTTGCTTCAAGCCTCAACTTTTTGGGGGGTAGTTTGGTTTTTTTGTGTTATTTACTGGCTTAGGAAAGTCCGGAAAAGAAGAGTTTTGTCATCACAAATATAACAGAGTGGTACAAAATTGAATTAAATAGAAAAACCTGGGGAGTGATATGTTTTTTCTTGTAGGTCTTGTCGAGTTAAAGAAGAATTCAATAGGGAAATATGCCGGACACCTCCAAAATCTGGATTTACGGTTAAAAAACCGGTTTTTTACCTTTGCGCACTTATAAGCCTGTAACTTTGTTGATAATGATCCGATTTTCAATTTCTTACTAGATTTGGAAAGAAGAAACTGAGATCTTAAGAAAACTTAAGAAAATTGGGTGTTATTGTCCAGCAAACACAAATTTTGTAGATTTTTCAAAAAACTTTCAACTTTGGTGACGTTTTTATACAGGGTGGGCCAAAAGAAACCAAGGGGTGTAAAAGTTTAATAACTTTTTTGTTTATTAATTTTTTTTTATTTTTTCTTTCAGATTATATAGACAACACTTGGAGAATTTATAATGAACGAAAATAATAAATGAAAATCAGAAAATAAGAAATGAATAAATGAAATCAACTTTATTGAAAATTTGATTATGAGTGATGAAGCTCATTTTCATTTGAATGGCTTTGTTAATAAGCAGAACTGTAGGTTCTGGGGTTCTCAAAATCCAAGAGCCATTCATCAACGCCAATTGCACCCCATCAGGTGTACAGTATGGTGTGGGATCACATCTGAAAATGTCATTGTGCCCTACTTCTTCGAGAATGAAGATGGAAGTGCTGTAACCGTAAATGGAGAGCGGTATCGGTTTATGATAGAACATTTTTTACGTCCTGCTCTTGAAAACAGACCTGGTATGTGGTTTCAGCAGGACGGAGCCACTGTTCATACTGCCCGAGACACAATGGCACTTTTAAATCAAATTTTTGGAGAGCGAATAATTTCTCGAAATTCGGAAATTATTTGGCCAGCGCGATCGCCAGATTTGACAGCACCCGACTATTTTCTTTGGGGTTTTTTTGAAGGAGCGAGTGTATATGAACAAGCCAGAGACAATCCTTGAACTCAAGGCAAACATTGTTGCAGAAATTCGAACGCTACAGCCACAAGTTTTGAAAGATGTTATGGAAAATGCTCTAAAAAGAGCCCATCAGTGCGAAGCTGAAAACAGTGGTCATTTAAGAGACATCATTTTTCATACTTAGTGTAAAAAAAATTCCATTTTGTATATTATATAATCTGAAAGAAAAAATAAAAAAAGTTATTAAACTTTTACACCCCTTGGTTTCTTTTGGCCCACCCTATACATTATTTTATTAAAAAACTATAATACTATTGAATTTATTAAAAAAGTACATTTATTTACGATTACAATGCATATTTGGGGTTAAAAATAGATAAGCAATTGACTGAGTTATTTCACTTTTCATGTTGAACGAATTATAATTCGTGTTGCAAACGTACATTGCCGCAAAATAAGCTATCGTGCAAAGAACACAGCATGCGTGCCTCTTTTTTTACATATCGCGCCATAACCGCAAAAAAGCTTAAGCAACATATTTGTCAAGGTTTATTTTTTGATGATAATCTATTATTCACGGTCTTAGGTAATCGATTTTTGTTAAAAAAAAACAAAGTTCAAAAAATATGCCGCTTACGTTTTTTTCGGCGGTTGTGGCTCGATATATGATATTCAATTATTCGAATAAAAATATTAATTGGAAGATTCATAGGAATAAAAAATAAAATTTCTTATAATATTCGCAAATTTAGTTTTAGTTTTATTCGAATAAGTTTGAGTTTAACCGGTTCTGTTATTCGAATAATTTTTTTAGAGTTTACACATTCGACACACAGACATACCTCTTGTTGTATATATATGATATTTCATTTTTCGAATAAAAATATTAATTCTAAGATTCATACAGATAAAACATAAAATTTCTTATATTATTCGGAAATATATTTTTTGACTTACTTATTCGAACAGGCTTGAGTTAAACCATTGTTATTCGAATATTTTTTTTTTTTGAATTTACATATTCGACACACAGCCACACCTCTTTTTATACATGTATGATAATCCATTATACGAATAAATAAATAAAATTTTTCATAATATTTGAACATTTATTTTTAGTCTTATTCGAATAAATTTGAGTTTACCCAGTTTTATTATTCGAATAATTTATTTTACAATTTACACATTCGACACACAGACACACCTCTTTTTTCTTTTTTATATGATATTCCATTATTCGAATAAAAATATTAATTCTAAGATTCGTACGAATAAAAAATACAATTGCTTATAATATTCAAATATTCACTTTTAGTTTTATTCGAATAAGTTTGAGCAGAATAATTTTTGTTTACAATTTACTCATTCGCCTAAGTCAATTAAAAATAGTTATTCGATTGTTCGAATTTTTTTTCAACTTTTATTTGAATTATGGAAACCTTAATTAACACCTCTTCACAGGAAAATAAATATACATATTTTTCACTTAAAATTAAAAAAACCCATGACCAGAAAAACCATAAAAATGTTGAAATTTCCCACAACTCTTATTGTACCGACATTGCTATTACTGATCAACTTTATACCAACAACTACGGCCCAGCGCAACTTTATTAAACTGTGTGATGTAAAAGACTTTGATGATTATCTACAACAGACGGGCAAAGTCTATGAAAATGAGCAGGAGAAACAGTTTCGAGAGACCATATTTAGGAATACAAAAGCTGTGGTGGACATGGCCAACAAATATGCTGCTTTGGGCTTAAGTCCATTTAATATGGCTCTCAATTCTTTGGCAGATTTAACGAGCAAGGAATTGTCCAAGCTGTTGGGATCGAAAATTACCTTTTCGGGAGAGTAAGTAGTTAGTCCTTTTATAAATAAAGTTGAATTTTTAATGATAAAATTTCTTCCCAATTACAGAGAAATTACTTCCAAACACGTTAACTTTGTTACAGCCAAAAGCAACACCCAGAATCTGCCTGATCGTTTTGATTGGCGTGAATTGGGCGGTGTAACTCCGGCCGGCTTCCAAGGATTTGATTGTGGTGCTTGCTGGTCTTTTGCTACCATTGGTGCTCTGGAAGGACACTTGTTTCGACGTACTGGTCTTTTGGTTTCATTGTCCCAACAGAATTTAGTTGATTGTGCTCAGGACTATGGTGCCATGGGTTGTGATGGTGGCTTCCAGGAGTATGGTTTCGAATATATACGGGACCATGGCGTTTCAGCGAGTGCCAAGTATCCCTATACTGAAATGGAAAATGCCCAATGTGGTCGTAATGAAACGTATGATAAAGGTGTTTTTATACGGGACTATGCTCGCATTAAACCTGGTGATGAGGAGAAAATGAAGGAAGTTATTGCCACTTTGGGTCCACTGGCTTGTTCCATGAATGCCGGCGTTATAAGCTTTGAACAGTATAACGGTGGTATTTTTAATGATGATACTTGCAATCAGGGAGAAGTTAATCACTCTGTAGTGGTGGTCGGTTATGGTACAGAAAATGGGCGTGATTATTGGATTATAAAGAATTCATATTCGTCGAATTGGGGAGAAAATGGTTTCATGAAGTTGCCACGTAATGAGAATAGTTTTTGTGGTATTGCCAGTGAATGCAGTTTTCCAATATTGTAAAGGATTTTACTGCGTGCCAGTAGTTAAGAATATTTTAGTTTTTTAAATATATAATAAAAAAAAAGTAAAAAAGTATTTAAAAGCATAACAATAATAATAATTATACTAGCTGAGCCCGGCAAACGTTGTATTACCCTCAATTATGTAATATTTTTTTAACTACAAATTACTCCACACAGTGGTCACTTGTTAGGATAAAAACAAAACAAAAACCTTTTGGGTATTGATCCGAACCTGTGTTGAAAATTTCAGCCCACAGCTCTTATAGTTCCAGAGATCATGCGTTAGGAACAAACACACACTACGATTATATATATATATATATAGGTTATCAAAATGTTTTATATTGTTTAAATACAATTGTTTTTGTTTTTGCTTTGAAACAAAAATTTTAAAACATTATGACAATATGATATTTATGACTATTGTTTGAGTCCCCCAATTGTATAATTTTAAATTAGAGGGCTGCGTAAGCATTTTTGAAATGTAAATACGTCTTTTTTTAAATGTATTTTCATGGACTGTATTATACTAAACCAATAATAAATGATGTCGTATAATAAGCGAAACACGATGGATGTATTGATTTTCGTGTATATGAGTGTTTACAAGCGATGACGCGAAGACTTCTTTTTCGTAACAAACACTCAAAATACCACAAGAAGAAGTAGTGTATTCACCTTTGATGCGTGTATGCTTATTATTTTGCATATTGTGCGTTTCAGTGTGTGTGTAATAGGCTTGTGTCATTCATGAATGAAATACTTCAACTCAATGATTCTTTCAAGTGAAAGAATGAAATATTTCTATATTTTCTCTATATTTCTTGCATCCTTCTGCCTACTTTCATATTCCTATTTGATTTTGTATTTCTGTTTTTGAGCTGAAAGGACTCAAGACTATAGATTTGCCTTGAGAAAATGTAATTTCAAGTTTATATTAAAATATTTTTGTTTTTAAAATAAGAATTCACGTAAATTGAAAAATTTTCAAAAGGATATACATTGACAATTTATGCTGGAAAGTGTGTGACATTCAGAAAGATGAAAGAAAATAAAGAATTATTTCACCTTACCTTTCTGAAAGAGAATGAAAGATTCACAGAAATGAAAGTTTTTACCCAATACTACTATGTAAGATGTAGATGGTAAGCTATATATGTATATGTAGATGTTTAAGAGTACCCTCTCGTCAGCCTAGAACCATACGTCTCTATGTCAATACTCTTTCTCCAGCGACAATTGCACTAGTTAAAAATTCGAAAACTTTTCTTTTATACGCGAGTAGAGATACGTTAGAGACAACAGTTCTAGTATATTTCTGTTGATATTGTCAATGAACACGTCAATAGTTTGTTTTTCCTTTTTATTATGCTATGCAATAACAATATTTAAATATATGTAGACGAGCGTCACTAAAATGTGAACCTTTGGTTCAAATATCTCCATATGGTCATAAAAGAACTACCTTCTCAATATATGTGACAGCGCATAGAGAAAGAAAATCAATTTTCACTTTTTTTGACGTGGACAACATCTGAGCATTGAATGAGACCGATCCCATGCCCCAAAAGTGTACACCAAAGATACACGTATTTAAATCTTTAAAATGGCTCTCCTGAACAAAACCGGTTTTTACCCTTAGGCCCCTTTCTATTTTGCGCGTCACATATAGTACTAAAGTCTACTGACAGATTTTGAATGACAACCCCATGTTATTTGTCAATAGGCATTTGCATTGGCTAGGATACACCTAGTCAGTAGCACTATTGACAATGTCACTAAAAAATCACTATAAGTTTACTATTGACAACGAGACAGGATATATCGATATTGTAGACTAGAGCCCCTAAAATTTACTAGTGAATCTTTGGTACCAATGTCTCCATGTGGTCCCAAAAGAACTACTTAGTCAGTAGTGCTACAGTCTTGTGGTGGATTTTCAATGACAAGCTAATGTTAAATGTCAATAGATGATACCATTGGCTGGGGTACAAATGGTCAGTAGTACTACTGACAACGTCACTAGTAAATCACCACAATTTCACTATTCGCACTTTCTGCAGGGTAGTTTTTTAAAGCAAGTGCACAAAGCTAATGTCAATGCATGTGTGTGTTCCCTGCAGGAAACGTGGGGTTAAGTGTCCCCAAGTCACCACTTTTGTCGATTATTTTGGTTACTTTGTCAACGAAGCGTCTACATACTAATATCTTTTTTGATGCGTAGAAATAATTTTTTCAGATACACACAACTATGCTTCTTCTTAATGTTTTATTGATTTGTTGAATATAAAAGTGGCGTCAATCAAAATTTAAGTGTTTATAAAAATTAGTTTAAAGCGCAGTATTAACGGTCAAAAATGTATGACACAAGCATTATATACGTGTGCATGAAGAACTCAGCATACACGTGCATGCATTGCACGATAAATTAACAGCATCTTGTCACAAGCTAAATGTAAGGCAATTGTCAAACTACATACAAAAGCATACATACGTATAGAATTTGACAGTTCTTTGTATAACCCAATGCTTTGAGTAGTTTATCTTGCTATGTTTGTGTTGCATACATGCATGTGCAAAAATCAAAAAATTTAGATTTTGCATCAAGCATCGTCGGTGTGACTCATACAAACAAAATTTCACTAATATTATCATAACACAGGTCATGCATTTTGACCGTGAATAATGCGCTTAAGAAATCATATTATGGGCGACTTTTTGAGTTATGAGATTAAGATTACTTTATTTCTCTAAGGGCTAATAAATCAGTGCAAGTTAATCTCCATTTTTGGTTTAAAATGTGTTTAAACTAGCAAACCTATAAATCAATACAGTACGAGTATTTAAACCATCTGTAAACGCATAAAACTGGGCATTTAAACTACCAATACAGGCCATATGGTTTTGTTCCTTCTAGACCATATGTTTTGCATTGAAATAGCTTTCAACTTTTTCCAAGCCTTCACTTTTTCTTCACATCTTGTTCGACCTGTTTTCTTACACTCTAGTATTCTTTTATACTATTCTACTTTGCCAAGCATATACATAATTCCTTTCTTCGTACAATTTGGCGACATATAATTGAAATTTTCTTAACTTTTTGATTGTGCAAATAATTGATAGCCTGCTGCAAAACAGCTGTTTCTTACATTTATTCTAGTGCTGCCACAATATTGTTTCTTTAACTACACATAAAGTATGGTCCACTGATTTACTCCTGTTTAGTTCAAACTACAAATAAATTTGAGTTTAGCTTAACTAAACCAGCGTTTAAACTTTGACTGATTTATTAGGCCTAATTAGCTAATCCGAAAATTAAATTAATCTCACATTAATTGAGTATGATGTTTTTGAGTGGTAGTTTAAACTTCTTATTATGTGCAGTATTACCATACTGAGGAACAAAACAGTGGCAACATTTCCTATGCAAAAGTCATACATGTTATCAACACACTTTGATTTTTTGTGGGAAGAACAAGAAACTGCAAATAAAATATTGTATAATTATATATATAATAATTATATATATTTACACCAGGGAAAAGCTGCAACTTAAAACTAAGAACGCGTCACATTAATTCAAAAATTTTCAATATAATAGAAAATGTATATTGAATAAATTAATAAATTAAATTAATATTTTTCCATATTGAAATAAGAAATTTCAACATGACTATACTTTCGTTAATATTTCTTATTAATTCAATATGGTTTTTATTGATTTTAAGCTGTTTTTTCCCTGGGTGTAGGTATGTGTTTTTAAATCATATAATTTTTACAAAAATATAATTGACTACCCAAATATCACAAATGAAGATTAAGGTTAATTAATATTGAACTCAAAAAGTCGCTACTCATACAAATTATTTTTTTAATAAATTTTTGTAATACTCATATTTTCATTGAATCAATCAGAAGATTGGTGAACACTTCAAAATGCATTGTTGCTGAACCCGACCCTGCATTTCTTGTGCTAATATATATACAATGAAAAAAAAACTATATGAAAAACATATTTTTTAATTTGATATTTTTTGTTTTAATCTATATTATTTTTTTCATAACTTTTCAACCAAACATACATATACTACATATATTTGTATTTATGTATATTAAATTTTATTTATTTAATTATTTATTACATAATATAATCTTCATTACATAGTTACATTAACTTATTTAATCATATTTATAGGTTTTCAGTTTTATTTTTTGTAAGAATTTTTATTTAATTAATGTAATTCCACTAAAAAAACGCACACTTTTACTACTTAAATAGACAATTATATAAATATATGTATGTATTATTCATATGTATGCAATTTTTCTTGTATTTTTTTTTTGTAAATATTTTTTTTAAATATTATTTTATGTAACAATGCTTTTTTCTATATTTCAAGAAATAATGGATTTTTGTTTTAAGTATAAATATTAATAAACAGCAAATTATTTATGTGTGTATCTATAATTTAATTTTTTTTATCATATTCCGTAATTTTATGTAATTTGTTTTGGCATTTTAGTGGGATATTAGTTAAATTTCTCGGCAAACAAATATATATATGTATTACTAAAATGCTTATGCAATTTCTTATATTTTAAACAACTATGTTTGTGTGTAAGTAATGAGTGTTTTTGTTATACTTTTTTATAAAATCGTTGATTAATACTTTAATTAACATTATTTTTACTACACATATCTATATGTTTCAAATCAAGTACATAATACATATTATATAACCAAACTTAATTCTAAAAATAGGAACACAAAAATTTCAAAAAAAAAACAAACATACGTATAATTGGAATTTATTAAATATGTTCAAGAAACTAATTATCATTATTTCATCAACTTTTGCATCATGTGCATATATATAATTTTTGCTCAGTGTATTTTTTATAATGGAGAATAGTCAATTTTCAGTTATCAGTGATGCCACACTGTGCGTTATTTTGCTCCTTATCTGAGGAAGTTAGTGCACAAACATTTGTTTTTTTAACATCTAATAGCATCTAATCTTCAGTAGCTCGCAGTTTAACAAATAAAATAATGTAAATAAATCCTTACTAATATTATAAATTTGAAAGTAAATTTGTTTGTTTGTTTGCTACACTTTCACGCCCAAATTAACTTAACCGATTTTGAAAGTTCTTCCACCAATAGAAAGCTACATTACCAGCGACAAACATAGTCTATTTTTTTCCTTTTCGGTACCGGTTTTTTAAATTTGGTACGGATTTTCAAACTGCTAAACCCATTTTTAAAATTCGTTCACCAATGGTAAGCTACATTACCAGCGGCAAATGTAGCCTATTTTTACACGGTTCAGAACCGGGTTCTTATATGTAGTTCAGATTATTCCGAACAACACATTTAAACAGTTTTAAAACCGGTTTTTATTCTGCTTTCTATCGTTTTTTTAACATTATCAGAGAGTAACAAATAACAAAACATTCATAAATTTTAAGTATAGATTGCAAAATATCAGAACGCGAGCGGAGCCGCGGGTAAAAGCTAATACAGTGGAATCTCCCTTAATGGACACTTCCTATAGGCGGACACCCTCTTTAGACGGACACTTTTGACAGGTCCCGACAGCTCCACAAGAAAAGCATTGCGGACATATTTCAATGGTCCCTTCGGTGTCCGCTCAAGAGAGATTCCACTGTATATTATAATCGATCAAAGAAAATTAATTTGTATTAAAAACAAAACAAAATGTTCTGTTTTATTGTAGAACAAAATTCCTTTTTGTTGGTCTTCTATAAAGACGCAGTAAGTCCTTGTCCAGACTTGCAATAGTTGTTTGCAAATTTTTAAAAATTCTAATGCAATTGCATTAGTGTCTGCATTATAAAATTCTATTATTAACAATTCTATTTACTTTTTAATATATTTTGGGTTTTTCATACAACTGAAGAAACAAAATATAATGAAACATCAAATACAATAGCCCAATTCACAATCTTGTGCAAATGGTCTTGCATCGTTGCATGTGCAAAATTGTATAGTATATCATACTCACCACTTAACAATTCTTAGTGGTGAGTATCAATACACTATACACGTCTGGACGATCATGTCTTTGGTTAGTTACATAACAGAAAGAATAAAAAATAAAAGGCGGGCCACAAGAAATTACTACATGATCACCAGACAGTTATGGACTCATCTAAATAAGAAAAAAACAACTTGGTTGATTTCATGAAATAGGTAACAAATCTCGATTCGAGTGTTCGTGCTGATCGGACATTGTCTTATATGCAGGCATGCCATGCTTTAGTGGGTTTCTATTGAGCTCTGTGCCTTTGTTCTGTAACTTTGGCGCCAAGTTTTCCAGCGAAATTTTTTTTTTAATATTAAATTATATTCCCTGTTATGTTTCTTGTAACCTTATTTCAGTTTTGATATGAATCACCCTGTGGAGAATTGTTATGTTCACATTGTTACGGAAGTGTGCATGAACAATCATTATAATATTTTCTACAGGAACATCTATAAGAGTGAGTAAGTTTGTTGTCCAGTGTCCAGAGGAAAAGTTTTATATCGAAATGAAAATGTTTTTTGAACAAGATAAATATTATGATTTTGTTCATTTGTTGGAAGATAAAATATGATGTACTATCATAATTTTTGTATATTTTTAATAAGTATATAAATAAAAATATCTCAAGCTCAATCCATAAGCTGCTGGAATTTCAAAAACAAATAGCTTTATTGAAGCATACAGCTGAGAAAGGCAAATTAGAAAAGTTTTAGTCAGTCCCAAAAGACTGTTTTAAAACTATTAAAATAATTGTTTTTCAACATTTGATAACATTATTTCCCAAAATTAGGATGTAACGAATTTTTATTGGGTTCGTAATCCATTTCTCATAACTTATACTTCTGTATTAGACTTAACTTTGAATGTAGAGGAAGACCTTATTTTGCTTTCCAATAATCGAGATTTAATTTCAAAACATTAAGAAAAATCAATAAATTAATTTTGAATTAAGATTAGATGCGTTTATTTTATGATACCCGAAAAAAGCTTTAAACATATTCACCCTTATCGCGAATCGCAAGGAAATAAATTCTTGGGAATAATTTATTGCCATGAACAACAAATTGGCATCACCAATTGTTAGGGAATAAAATAAACATCTGTTGCGCGTCGAACATGCTATTGTGAATTGATGTAATTTTAATTTTACACATATTTTTATAATTTTCTTAATAAATTGTTATTATTCAATAAAATGAATAGCATTTTGCTCCGATTTATGATATTTTTATTGGAAAAAATAAAGAGACGAAATTTGGGAGATGCATCAAATCCGCTGTTTTTATCGGAAGTAACGTCCATATGTAAACAAAAAACATGAAGAATTGTTGGCAGTATATACTATAATATAAATATACATATGTATATATATTTATATACTATAAGATAAATAAATTCATTAATTTTCACCTTTTAAAAATATAATCAAAAATGTTTAAAAAACAACAGCGATACTACTTACATTGCATTTCTTTTTCAAAACGTTTATGAAAAACTACACATATTTTTTGGGAAAAAAAATCACGGGAATAAAAATCGACGATGATATATTTTTTCGAATATGCGAGTTTTTTCACGTGGAAATAAGTCACGATTGCAACTTCAGGGAAAAGGGAAATATTTCGAGGGAATAATTATTCACGATAGGGTGATTATTACAATTTTCCACAACTTATTTGTGTGAAATCGGATTTTCAGCATTAACCAACATTAAAACTAAAGAGAGATCAAGATTGTTCAAAGAAGAAAAGGATATAATAGTAGCATTGTCATTTTGACAACCAAAATTAAATGAAATTGTGTCAAAACATCAAGCTCAAATTTCTGATTAAAAGTATTCTTATTATTAACTTGTAATTAATCCCTAATAAACGTTTTTTTATCTTTGTGGTCCTTATTTAAAAAAAAATAATTTAAGGATCATTGGTCTAAGTGGTATCGCAATGCACCAAAAGGTTTTAACTGAGTCTGGGATTGTGGCTGCCACCATTACCTTACCTAGCTTATAGAACAGCAATAGAAATTATTTTTAACAAGTTGTGTGTATTTAGGTAATAATGTCCTGCACAAGACCATTTATAAGACCTTTCAAGACATGAGACATTTTTCAAATGATTTACTATACCGAAATATTCTAAAACAAACGCTAAACAACACTATTGGCAAGACAAACTACTTAAAGAAATGTCTTACCAACAGTGTTGCTTAGCGTTTGTTTTAGAATATTTCGCTGTAGTAAAGCATTTGAAAAATCTCTCATGTCTTGAAAGGTCTTATAAATGGTCTTGTGCAGAACTTTATTAGGCAATACCACGCAAAAACATTTTGAAAAAATTTAAAATGTCCGCTATACATAATAGAATTTTTAAAAAAAGTTGACAGCTTAATTTTTTTTAACTCAATAAAGTTTTCTATTTTCAAAATAATTTTAGAAAATCATAACATAAATTAAACACTCACTATAATTTTGTTCAGTGTGCTCATTATAAAGTTCTCCGTACGGAGAACAGCAAAAACTAGTGTTGCCATGTGTTAAAATGTTTTCTGTTTTTATGTTTCTGTTTTGCTTTTTAACCAAGCAGCATTGACATTTTCAAAACTTTTAACAGCTAAAATATTTCATAAATTAAATTGATTAACAAAAATTTGAAACTTTTAAATAAATTGTTTAACAAAAATTAGAATTTTTAAATTAATATTTACTTAACTAATAACGTGACAAATTATACTAGGATTTGTTAAATATTACAGAATATTTTAATTTTATGTATATAGTTTTTTTTTCTTTTAATTATAACCTGAGTTATCAATACAATAATGCTTAAGTTTTGCAACATTTATTTTTCAGAGGATGCAAACGGCAGTCATAAAGGGTATATTTTCAAAATGTTTTAAAAATTGTTGTCTAAAAGAAAATGTTAGTTTTTAAAATGCATATGTATATTGAAATAATTTAAAAATAATTACAATATGACCTTTATGACTAACGTTTGAATCCCTTAATTATATATTTTATAATACAATTATATAGTTAAAAATTTCTTTTGAAGTTTTTTATTTAATTGTTTTAACAATTATTTGTGTAGTACATAGTTAGCAACGTTTTATAAAAACCTTGTCGTTTATTTTTACTGCATGCATACAGACATATGTATGTATGTAGTCTTTGTATATTTTACAAATTTGAAGTTTTTGTTGTGTTTTAAATCCTTATTAAAATACAAAAGATTTTTTTAATTACATACATATATATCTTTTTATTATTATTATTAAATTCTCATCTAAAGCTGAAGCAGGTTTTTGGTTTTAAGTGTAAAATTTTTCTTGATCCAAACAAAGCTTTATTTTCTTAATTTTAGGTGTTTTAAACTTGTGTATGTATGTATGTATGTATGCATATAAAGGAAAATTTTAATTTTCCTTATGTAAAATATGTATGTTTTATTACAGTTTCATTATGAGATTTTCCTTTTATTTTAATGTCCTTTGTCTTTCTTTGCAATATGTTTTAGGTCGGTGTATATTTTGTATTGTTCGAGTTTACAAAGTTGTTGTTGTTGTTGTTGTTGTTGTTGTTGTTGTTGTTTTTGTTCTACCTTGAGCGCCATATTTAAATTTAGTTGCAAAAATAATAATACTTATGGATATCTTGGTTATATCAGCACAGTGATTTTATTAGCATTTCAAGTGTTATTTTGTTGTCCCAACTATTTGCTAGAACTTGGTAGTGTCTACTATATAAAAAAATATCTAATATGTGGGCTGTTGATATTCCATATTTGGTTGCTGTTCCATGCCTGCAAAAGTTTGAAATTAATTTTATATTAATAAATAACAAAAATTAAAAATTTAAAAAACCCCCGACTTTTTTCAGAAAAGATGTTATATCTTCTAAACGGCTGGACCGATTTTCTTCAAACATAGCTAAGAACCCTCTCGATCAAACAAAACAAACTAAATGAAAATCGGTCCGTTTGGCCTGTACGTGGACACGGACAGACACACAGATACACAGATACACAGACACACAGACACACACTACAAACTTATAACTTATAACCCCTTTCTTTAGTCGGGGGTTAAAAAGAAAAATGTTTAAGAAGCTCATATAGAAATACCAGTTTGTTGAGCTGTGAATGGTGAAGCACTGTATTGGTCGTTATCATTGTCCACGGAATAACTATTGTAGGCCTGTTGATGCACCACATTAGCTGGATCATTTTCAAAAGCTGAAGTAAACTCATCGCCAGCACCAATGAGGAAACGTTTGTAGGCTAAGAAAGCACATAAGATCTAAAAATAAAATATATTAAATATAATAAATAAAACTTTACTAAGATACATAATAATAATTTAGTTTGACTCCTTTTCCACAAGAAAAGTTTATTTATGCAAAGAGAAATAGGGAGAGAGATACAGAAAGACAGAAAGATGCCCTTCTCCCTGCTGAATTAAGATTTTGTGAAGTAAACTTTGCCTGTGGGAAAGAGGTCTTTCATTTCATATTAGTTTAAATATCGATTTCAAATTCAATGGGCGTAGACCCACCCATTTTTTTATAAAATAATGTGATATCATTGCAAGAAGCCAAGTTGTGTTCAAGGTTCACTGAAATATAAAATTAAAATTTAAGAGGCATGGCTTGGCCCACTTTACGAAATAAGAGATTGAGCCATTAAAAGACACCAAAGCTATTCGAATAAAATTTTTATTGCATTAAATTTTAAAGAGCATGGCCTTTTCACTTTTATAAATGCAAAATTTTTTGCTGGGTATAATAATAATAATTTTAAGGCGTGTTAACCCAACTACTTTTACAAGCACAAAAACGTATTATTTAAAGCAACCAAAGTGTCAACTTTCATTTCGTGAAATAAGCAAAAAAAAAATATTTTATTTTAATAGGCGTAGATCCGCCCATTTTTCGCAATTCGTGATTGTGTCACTAACAAAGCTCAAGATGTTTGAACATTTTCTTGGGAGTCTGTTGGATAAAATTATATGAAATATGATATTAAATTTTAGTGGCCCTATCCCCGATAACATTTTGTAATGGGACTTCGGACAAAATAAAAGTTTATTAAATCATTTTACAAAACACGGGGATATCAAGCAACTGTTATATAAAAGCAGATGGTAATGAAAATTTCCTTTTAGTAAGTCAGTTAATACCCATCCAGACTTTCAATTTTTGTTGCTGCAATTTTTTTAAATTCTTCTTTACCGGAAAAAATAACAATTCTCTCTAGTTCTTGTTATATTTCGAAAGAAATTTCAAAAAAAAAAAGAATTGGCCCCAGAATCCCCAATCTTCTCACCTCTCTCACCAATAAACTCAAGAATTGCAACCCTGGACGGGGTCTTAAAAATCGCCAAGAAACTTGAAATGGCAAGGCTGACTTGTTACCGTTCTAACCAAAAAACTGATATTGAGCATTTTAGAAATGCTAATGTAAATTTCAAATATTTTAAATAACTCTACACAGATAAAATATCTCCAATTAACGCGTTTAATTGCAAAAAAATACAAATACAGTGGAATCTCTCTTGAGCGGACACCGAAGGGACCATTGAAATATGTCCGCACAAGGGGACTGTCCGCTCAAGAGAAAGCAATGCTTTTCTTATGGAGCTGTCGGGACCTGTCAAAAGTGTCCGTCTAAAGCGGGTGCCCACCTATAGGAAGTGTCCGTTAAGGAAGATTCCACTGTAATCAATTAAAAATTTAATTGGGTCAATAAAACTTTTGCTTACAAATTTTATTGATTAAAAAACTGATAAAATAGAGTGGAAACTCTCTTGAGCGGACACCGAAGGGACCATTGAAATATGTCCGCACAAGGGGACTGTACGCTCAAGAGAAAGCAATGCTTTTCTTATGGAGCTGTCGGGACCTGTCAAAAGTGTCCGTCTTCAAGGGGGTGTCCGCCTATAGGAAGTGTCCGTTAAGGGAGATTCCACTGTATTTAATAGAGTCAGCTTAAAGTTTTGTTTAAAAATTTCAGTAATTAAAAAATTTTATTGACTCAATTAAATTTTTAATTGAATTTGCTTTTTTTTAATTAAAGTTGTTGATTGAAAAAATACTTTTTTCATTTGTACTATTTTTTTATTTATTTAAAATCGTGTATGGTATATCTGCACAGAAAAATTCTATTTTTGTAATTTTCAATTACAATACCTTTTTCTCTTCTTGTTGTTCTTTTTCAAGTCCAAAACGAGTATACCACAAAAAGATACTCAACAAAAATTACCCAGTGTGGATGGAGACTTTTCGATTTAAAGCCCGGTACGAAGATCTTAAGGAATTTCACGTTTTTAGGCTTACAACTATTTCTACACGGAAAAATAATCGTGTAGACTGTTGTGTAGAATTATAATTGCATACACACAAATTCATTTATTTTTTAATTTACAACACAAAAACACTAAAAATTAATTACAATTTACGAAAAAAAAGAAATGTCCAGAATTCCGTGACCAAACAATTGTATGGACATTAATTTTTGTTTCTGTTGATGAAAAAAGTCTCCACTTATAATAAAAATATCGCTGTAATAGACAATAAATTTCCAAAATTCCATTTGCTTTTCTTTTGGAAGTCCGTACTAGCAAACGGACATTTTTTAAAGAAATTTATCAACCTGAATTTCCATAAATTTTTTTCACAAAGTTCTTATGGGTACCTGAATTTTTTAAAGTTTCACAAAAAATTTTATTTAACTTACCCAAGTGAATATAGAAAACAATGAAAATACAATGGCTGCTTGCATATTGCTTGCACCAATGCCACCGGGTGGCATTTCGGCAGAACTCCACTGAGACCATATATAGATAAAGGCCACGAAATACATAAAAGCCCAAAATGCTATAAAAGAAAATGAAAATTAAAATAATTATAAAAAAAATACTAAAGACCCATAAATTTGAGAACGAAATTAACATGAGTGCAAAAAGCAAGGATTGAAGGTAAAAATTTTGTTTAGTGTAAAGGCACATTATGTACAAAGGTACATTATGTTATGTTATGAATCAGGATGCAAATTATAGCTTTCGATACGATTCGAAATTTAAAAATAATTCCATATAAACTCTATTGAAATATTTCGAAATTTCGTTCGAATTTGCCGCCAGATTGAGATTATGGCATTCGATATCAAACCATTTTATTACATTGTTCGATAGCGAATGCCATAATCTTAAACTGAAAAAACGTGATCGAATCAGCTTGTTATCGAAAGAATTCAACTTTAAGTGACAACAAAAAGTTTTCACAGATTTTTTAAAAGTTGATGTGAATAATAATAGCCCGGGAATTTTGTCCCTTTTCCCATTTCTCGTATTATGAATAATAAGTTCGCTGGGAAAAAATTACCGGGATAAAAGTAAGTGTACTAAATATAAGAGAGAAGTAAAATTTTTTGGGAGTTGTGTCTCACCAAATATTTTGAAGAGAGCTAATGAAAAACATTTAAAAATCAACAATAAGAACCGGAATTCAGCGTTGCCAGCTTAAGGGGTTTGTCCCCAAATTAGGGATTTTTTCCGCGATTGAGGATAAAAATTTCGTGTTGGGGGTCTGGGGATTTGTTGGAGATGATAACCAAATTTTAGGGAATTTTTTTATAACTGATGGTAACAAGAATGATTGTTGAGCTAAGAAATGTGCGTCTGGCAAGTCTAAAAATGTGTGCTATTATTCATAGTGAATGTTTGCTAATAAAGAAGTATCAAGGCAGATTAACCAATAATGAACACTACCAAAACAAAAATACGTAACAAAATGCAATATGACTTGTTCCCTTCTGTTTTGCAAGGGAAAGATTTTTAGTGAAAAAACTCAATTTCAACTGCGTTCATAATACCTACTTTTTTACCCGGGGAGTTTTTTTTATTCCCGCATTTGGTAAAAAGAGGGAAAAAACAAATTCATAAAAGGAGAAAAGGGAAAAGTGAGAAAACTAGTGCAGAATTTTTGTTTATGATTGGGCTGAATATGAATGTAAGTATTCAGTTTAAAATTTTATTTATTTTTTATCGATATTTCGCTTTAGCTTTGTGAAGCGATAGAAAATAAATAAAATTGCAAACTGATTACAAAAGACCTAAAGCTTAAATAAAACTTATATATAATTAATTAAAAAGGTCGAATAAATTGTTATAGTATTTAATGAATTTTATTGAATAAATATGTTATTTTAGTCATTATTTCGTAAATAAAATTAAAAAATTTTATTTTTTCACAAAAGAAAAATTTTACCCCCTGTTTGTGTAAGACGTTTCAGTTAGAAATCATGGCGTTTTTGTAATAGATTAAAGGAAACTTGAACAACTTTTCTTTAATCTATTACAGAAACGCAAAGATTTCTAATTCAAACGTCTTGCACAAACAGGGGGTTAATGAAAAAAACTCAATTTGGGGATTTTCGGTGATGATAAATCAAAATAGGGTATAAACTCTAGAAAAAAAACTGCCAACACTGCCGGACTTAATTTCATTGCTTCGTAGTTGTAGTTTAGAGTCCAACCTAATTTAGAGCGTCAAGCGTTGCGTTAGCAGCAGGGTACGTATTTTCAGTACATTTAAACATATAAAATATTATTTGAATGTACTGAAAATACGTACACTGCTGCTAACGCATCGTTTGACGCTCTGATTTGGGTTTGTCTCTTACTAGCAATCTCCACTAGCCATGAACTTGGTATGGGCATCATGTCGGACATCGCAAATGGCTAATGGAGACCGCTCATGTCCAACTTTCGTCCATGCTCTGACATCAATGCCCGAGCATATGTCTGAGCAAAAATGTTCGCCATGAGATTTGACGTCCGCAACCATTTGCAATAGAAAGATAAGAGACAGAAAAAAATTGGTAAATATTCCATCTCTATTGCACTACCGCAAAATACTTTGATATGCCTGAACATGGACATCGTACGTGTTCACCACAACAAGGAAGTTGATGAATTTTCACAGTTGCTCTGCCGGCGTCATGTCCATGTCATGTCCAAGTCGATGGCTAATGGAAACGTAGGGTTAGGAAAGTTTTCGATGAAAAGAAAACGTTATACAAGTGTAAAAATAATGAAATAATAATAAAAATGGAATAAGCTAGATTTCGAACAAGTGTAAATGTCCTATTGAAATCTTAATGATTTTTTGCACAAATTCAAATGTTTATATTTCAAAAAGAGAAGCATAAAGTCTATCTTGTATACGAAGAACTAGGATAACTTTCACTATAATATAATTTTATTTAAACATCCATAGAATACTACGAAAACTCCGATATTTATTTCACTTCTTCAAAATCGTTAATAAAACAAAAGATATTTTATTTTAATTTATACTCAAAATGGCAGTAATTTATAAATATATAAATTTTTACTCTACACAATCTTTACTTTGCCAAATTGTGTCTAATACTCTGTTATACATACCGGAAAATCCCATATCTGCCATAACGAAACGTTTTCGACTTTTCACCGACGACATGCGCTCGAATAAAAATTCACCCACTATGAAGGCCATCGATGCTAAAAAGCCAAACACGCCCACAGTATTTCCATATTTACAGGCCATATTGTCATCATTTAATATGCAAACTTCTTTGCCGTCCTCTTCGCGATAACCTTCTGATGATATGCAACCAAAGACAACAATGGAGAAAAGCTAAAACGAAATTAAAATTAGAACAATATAAGTAATTAACATTTTGTTATAATATTTTTAAGAGATTGTTGTGCGTTATATTCATATAGTAAACTAACACAAGGCTACATTTTATGAAAATTAATTTGTGTGCGTTATATTAAAATAAATAACTTATACTGGGTTACAATTTAAAAACAACTTATTTTTAGTTTTATAATCAAAACAAATATTGTCAGATAATTTGTATTTAATACAAATTTTTTAAAACCTTACACTCCGCATGGTGCAATTAAGCCACGCGACTGCATAAGGAATTGTTGTATAACATTAAAGCAACTATGGCCGTGTGTAAGGACCCAAGGAACGTCAAAAACACAATGATAATTGTCTCATAATCAAAACAAAAAGAAGTTTTTGACAAAGCAAATACAACAAAAAAAATTTCAGATGAAATAGGGCTAACACCCAGCTAGATACGCATTAACTCTCAGCTGCAGAATGAATTCGAACAAATTTTTGGACTTGATAATTCGGATTTCTTTAATTTTGTACAATACTGCAGCAACATCATTCAGCAAAAAAGAATATTTACATAAAACAAATGAGAATTAGCCTTGTAATATCACACTCGATGGAACTTATTAAAATTTATTTTCAAAAGTTGATTCGGAGTTTGGTTTTTTTTCGAAATTTAATATCTTACATTATGAAGCCAACAGCTTTCACAATGTGTGCATATTTATGTAAGAAAAAATAAATTCAAGCTTTCGCCCATTGTTTCGTTCTTTCGAAATTCGGATTAGAAATATTTAAAAAAAAAGGTGTAATCAGAATTTGGAATTTTACAAATTCGGAATTGAAACTTTTTTTAAGTTAATATTTATTGAAGGAACTATGTATACATTCGGAGTTTTTATGTTAGTCCGCATATTCGAAATTCGGAATTTTAATTGGGAATCAAAGACAATCTTTAACATTAAGTCAACACTTTTGGTGGTCCTAGTTCTCCCTTGATTGTAAAATCTGTGGAAGTAAACATGTAATGGTATGGTATGAGATTTTAAAAAAAATATTGAGATTCTGTGTAAAGTTGGCTAGGTAATAAAACCGTTAAGGACTTAGGAATATTTATTTAACGAAATGTGTATTCGGAGGTATGTATGTAGCTTGGTGTATTTTGTTCAAAAAGACAATCATACAATACTGCAGCAACATCAATCAGCAAATAAAAATATTTATATGACGAAAATCGGAAACTATCTCCTAATGTAACACTCTGTGGAATTTATTAAACTTTAATGTCAAATGTTGATTCGGAGTATAGTATTTTTAAAATTCAAAATCTTATATTATGTAGCCAACAGCATTCATAATTTGGGCATAGTTATATAAGAAAAATTAAATATAGATTTTCGCAAATTTTTTCGGTTTTTTTCGAAATTCGAAATGAACTCACTCTACTCTACTGACATAACGAATATTCATTTAAAAATTATGGGCCAGTTTGTCAATGTCAACAACATTCGACTTGTCGTACATTTACCCCCTGTTTGTGTAAGACGTTTGAGTTAGAAATCTTGGCATTTTTGTAATAGATTAAAGGAAACTCGTACAACTTTTCTTTAATCTATTACAGAAACGCCAAGATTTCTAACTCAAACGTCTTACACAAACAGGGGGTTACATTTATAATAAAAACTCATATTTTCGAAATTGGGAATTAATTTTAAAAAATAAAAAATAAATGTATATATATTTATTTAAGGAAATATGTATTCGGAGTTTTGTATGCTACTCGGCTTATTCCAAATACGGAGTTAATTTTTTTTAATCAATCAAAAACGATATTATAACAAATATGTCACTCAGGGAATTTATTAATATTTATGTTAAAATGTTTATTCGTGGCTTTGGATTTTCCAAATTCGGTATTAAATTTTTTTTTAATTAATCTCAAGCGTTTAGTAATATTTATTAAGAACAATCGAAACTTTCTTAAAATCAGTTTAAAAACATTGAATATTACATTCTTTGGAGTTATGGAAGAAATATACATATACATATGTATGTATATTAACAAAGTTTATTCGGAGTTGCATATATTCGAAATTCGGAGTTGCATACATTCGAAATTCGGAGTTGAGTTTCTATAGTACAAATCATCAAAGAAAATCGTGCAATATTAAGCCCACCTGCTTCAGACCTTTAAAATATTTATTTAAAGAAATGTGTATTCGTAGTTTTGTATGTAATTTCGTTTATTTGAAATAAGGCATTATTTTTGTGAAAAATTATTCAAACAGGATCTGGAATTGAATGCTTTAAAAAATAAATCATAATCTTACAATATTAATGCAACACTCTTCAGCATTAGGGAATATTTATTTAAGAAAATTTGGATTCGGAGTTTTGTATATAACTTCGTTTATTTGAAGTGCGGCATTATTTTTGTTTTTGTAAAGAAGAAATTTGGAATTTAACTTTTTGAAAAATAAATCACACTCTTACAATAATTATTTAATTCTCTGCAGCACTAGGGAAGGAATATTTATTTTTAAAAAATGTAGATTCGGACTTTAATAGGTAATTTCGTTTACCTTAATTAAAATGTTTTTAAACAAGTCAAAAACAAACTTGTTGTACCAAATCCTTCGCAAATTATTAAAAAAATGAATTTGTAGTTTCAAATTAAAAAAAAAATCAGAATATAACTTCTTGTAAAATAAATCAAAAACAATCTTGTGCGATTTAGTATTTAGGATAAAGTTTAAAGAATAGAGTTTTGAAATTTAAATTTTTGAGTGATATGTTTTATATAAAATTAATTTGGATTGTAAGTAATTTAGGAAAAGTTATTTAAAAAAATTCGTGTTCTGATTTTTTTTAATATTATTTTTAGAAAGTATTATATTCAAAAACTAACACTCATGAAAATAATTTTAATTTTATCATCACATATAAGAAAGTTCCAAAAATTTTACTATAATATATTTCTGTCGCATAGATAAATAAATGCATTACAAAATATTTAACGACAATTTTTCTTGCCTTAAAACATTTATAATGAAATTCGCCATAAAATGATGTTTGAGACATGTCTTGATTTGAATTGCACCAGACAGGACATGCACATGCTTGTAATAGCCACTAACAAAGCTTGCTGACGCCAACTTTATAAGCACCCTCATCCACACTTGTATAAATTTAAGATTTAAATATGATAAATCATAAAAAAATACATACTGATATAATACAAGGCCTTTAATATATTTTTCATAGTCAAAGTCTGCATTTAGCAACAATAGCTTTAAAACTTCAAAATATCATAACAAATAATGAGCACAACAATTTGCAGTTCACAAATCATTAATATTCATCATACGCATACATGAATATTTATTGTATTTTTTTTTTTCTAAAAGGAAAACAACAAAAATACATTGGAAACAAAAATGTCAGCACAAAATAAAACAAGAACTAGGACAAACGTTTTTGTGTGTGTGTGTGTTTATGTATGTAGATATGTGTGGACATAGTTTGTAGTTTGTAATTTTTTTAAAAAGATGAGATAATAAACTTTAACATACATACACAAAGATATGATATATGATTATAAAATTACAAAAGAGAAGAAAAGTAAAGACAAGTATACATATACACAAGTAAACTATAACTTATCTGTAGTTGAAATTTAATTTTCAAAAACAGACATTATTCGAAAAGTATTCAGAACTTTTGCGTAGGAAATTCTTTTAAATAAAAACAGTGGTTGCCAGATTCAAAAACTTTTCGAAACTAATAACCAGAGACAAGGACTTAATGCATTTTAAATAGATATTTTAGCAGTCCAAAATATGAGATGAAAAGTAATTGAATATGCACATATTTTTAAAGTTGTTTATTGAAACGAAAACACAGCCTTAGTTATATATTTGTTTTCCGTACACTTTTTAAAAATACTTTATAAATAGATATTAAAGTTTTTTTTATCATTTAAAAATTAACTGCTTCTTCCTTTATGCCGAAGTAAGAATACTGGGAAAGAAAACTAGTGATTCGAATTAGAGACCTGCGTAAACAGTCTTGAAATGTAAATGAGTCTTGTTTTTTAAATGTGTTGTTTTAGCAATAATTAATGATGTCGTTTAATAAGCGAAGCTAGATGGATGTATTGGTGTTCGTGTATATGAGTGTTAAAAAGGGATGTCACGAAGACTTCTTGCTCGTAATAAATACTCAAAAGAAGTAGTAAGTTAGTTAGGTAGAAGTAGTTATTTTGCATAAACTACGTTTGAGCGTGAGTGTAAGATGTAGATGGTAAGCTATTATGTGTTTAAGAGTCTAAACACAATGTTTGCGATGCGGTGCAATTTCTCGTTGCGGGAGAGAAAAATTAATCATAATACAACGGATGACGGCGACGGCAATACTTATCATTGTTTGTTTAAATTTTTATTAATTTTTTTGTGCATACATTTTTTCCTCTTTGTGTTAAATATTTTGTAATGGCAGTAACTAAAAACAAAAAATTATTAACATTTTATACATTTGCAGATATATTTGATATATTTTTTAAGCTTTTATATTTTATGACAAACATTCAAACTTCAAAATCATGTTTTTTGTTGTGAACACAGCCAATTATTCAAAAGCTATGGCAACATCAGAAAGAGAAAGAGAGTCAAAAATTGAGAGAATAAGAAAGTCCGCAATGAAAATAAAATAGATTTTAAATTTATGCCCTTCCGCACTGCGGGTTTTTACTTCAAAATCGTATGAAAACCCGCACCGCAATGAATTCTCGTTACATTGTGTTCAGACTCCAAGGGAGGTTTTTTAAATCAAGCCCAAAAAACTAATGTCAATGTGTGTGTTGCGTTTGCATGTACGCAGAAAAATAAAAGATCATACACACACCGTGTGTACATGACGTTTGTATATGCGCCCATGCGTAGAAAGAAGCATACATCACAAATTCTTCCATCACGAAGTATTTTCTTCTTTACTCCTATAGCTGCAATAACTAAAACAAATTTCTTGCAAACAGCTTTGTAAAACATTTGAAAAATTCCTTATGTACTAAAAGTTCTTGTAAGAGGTCTTGTGCAGGACTTTAGCTCGGATCTAATACATTTTCACTCCACTATATCGTCAGCTTTCTTTCACTTATGGTTACGCATGCCCTTTTTGTGTTTTACGTGTTTTTAAATTAAATTAAATTAAATGTTCAAACAGAATTGCGGCAGAAGCCCATTTTCCATACAAATTGACACAAAAAAGGAGCCCCAGAAAGCAGTCGAGAGATAAAATCTATTTTACTTTGACAGCATTTTTTCTTACTTAGGGGCCACACGTTCAATTTTTGCCTTTCAATTCCATTTAATTTACAAAATACTCACACTGTTTTTTACTAACACAATCAAACTTTTTAAATTGAAAACTAGATTGCTTTCAAATTCGCCTATCCATTTATATGGCAATTTAATTTGCAATTTGAGCAGCTGGTCACAGCACACATTGATTGAGCTACAAATTTGAGTTGTTTCTTCGTCAGTGGCATTTGAAAAATGAAATTGACTATCAAATTTGTGCCACAGCTATCAGTTGCAAGGAATTTTGAAGCACAGTATAGCCCAATTCACAATCTTGTGCAAATGGTCTTGCATCGTCGCATTTGCAAAATGGTGTAGTATATTAATACTCACCACTTAACAATTCTTAGTGGTGAGTACCAATATACTATACCATTTTGCAGATGCTACGATGCAAGGCCATTTGCACAAGATTATGAATTGGGCTTATGTGTGATGAAATTGAAAGCAATTTATTGAACGTATGTTGTCACATATGAAGTCGAAACCATATGTGACCTGTTTCGCCAAATTAATTTTTAAAAATCGCCAAAATCAGTTTCATGTAGTTTTTCGCAATATATATTTGATAATAAATTTGTTTTTATATAACACTTTTTTTAATATAGTTAAGCCTGACTAAAAATTATTTCTGATTAAAAATTCATTATAGTTCAATTAAAAATCTAAAAATGTCTCAATTCATCATGGGCACGTGACAAAAATATGTTCACTTGGCAATCACTGTTCAATTGGCAATCACTAATGTTCGAAAACCAAATAAACGGGAGAATGCAACAACAAAGTAACATAATATCCACTACTATAATACTTATATGTATGTACCGACGGTACATGGAATAAGTAAAAATAATTAATGTGATGATCGTAAAAGATAAGCAAGAATAGTTAAACATACGTAGGTAGAGTAATATAACTTCGTGCTAACCTAAATAGAAAAATGAAAAAATGGAAAAACAGGGGAAATAAATAGTGATACTTACATATGTATTTACCAAAGGTAAATCAATAATTGTACACAACAATCATTTCTCACATTCCGTTTCATTAAAATTTACGTTAAATAGCTGATGTTAATAACAATCTTTACCCAAGTAGATAGACTAGGGTGCTGATGAAGTGCGTTGCTGCACAGAAAAATATCGGTATTTGCCCCAGCTTAAAAGTCTAATTTAATTTTTGTTCTCTTCTTTAGAAACTCACATTAATCAATAAAATATTTCATTCAATAAAAGAATTGAAATTACTGAACTTAAGCCTGACTAAAAATTATTTCTGATTAAAAATTCACTATAGTTCAATTAAAAATCTAAAAATATAGTAAATGTTTATAAAATAACCGTATAAAAATTTTAGCAGAAAACCGCCAAAAGCAGAAATAAAATCACCAAAAATTATTTCTTGTAAATTTTTCACATCCAAATTCAAAACGCATTAATTACTTTCACTAATATAAGAAATATCATCAAAATCAAATTTTTTACAGCCAAACCTACGATATCGAACGTTGCCGTTCGCAATAATTTTTAACGACAAACAGCTGATTTGGGACCCACTAAACTTGTTCAGCACGACAAGTCGATCGACAATGAATGCGAACGATGACGTAACCATTTTCATACAAACTTGGTACCCACTATGGTACCCACCAAATTTTTAAACAAATTTACATATATGAAAATCAAAAATAAAAATGTTAACTTTTTTTGCGTTTATTTTATTTATTTAACTCACAAACATGCATTCTTGTCACATAATTCTTTTTGAATTACATACATACAAACATACATACATATGTATGTATGAATGTGTATACGTGCAATTTTTTTTTTTTTTTTTTTGCATGTATTTATTTATTGTATCTTCATATATGAACTAACAATAAGTATTCAAATCTTAAATCTATAAAAAAAATTATTAGGCCCGACCAGTGTCGGACATAAACTTAGTGGTAGTTATAAATAATACATTAGTAGTGATAATCAAAAAAAAAAAGGGGGGGGGGGGAAGTATTTTCAAGTAGTCCCATCTGGAGTGTTAGGTATAAGAGCCCTTGTGTCCCTCTTTTTTAAGCGGACGTGTCCAGTAAAGTTCAAAATATTACGAGCAAGCGGATTAGGATGTGATTCGAGTTTTGTTAAATATTTGCCTGCGTATTTTTCAATTTCTTCAGTCACTAGTGGCATATTTAAATCACGATGTATAATAGAATTTTGGATGTACCATGGAGCCGATGTTATTAACCGTAAAATTTTGTTTTGCCTTCGTTGGATTCTCTCGACATTGGAAGCTGAAGCAGTGCCCCATAACTGAATTCCGTAGCGCCATATTGGCTTCAAAAGCGACTTGTATAATAAAAGTTTGCAGTCTAGGCTGAGTGTTGAGTTTCTGCCAATCAACCAATATATTTGAGTCAACTTAAGTTTCATCTGAGTTAACTTAGAGTCAATATGATGTTTCCATGTAAGTCTTCGATCAAGGTGTATACCAAGGTATTTCACTTGGGAATGCTGAGGAATATTTTGATTGTTGATTCGAATGGGAGAGCAAGTATCTCTTCTTAGGGTGAACGTTATATGGACACACTTTTGTTCATTGACTTTAATTCTCCATAAGTTCAACCATATTTCCAGCTGAATGATATGTGCCTGGAGATTGCGGGATGCCTCATAAGGGTTTTCGTGCACACTCATACAGGCTGTATCATCGGCAAAAGTAGAAATATGGATATTATTGCTCACAGGCATATCACAAGTATATATTAAATACAAGACAGGACCCAGAATACTACCCTGAGGCACACCAGAAGATATAGTTTCGGGCACACTCGTGAACTCTCCTTCCACAACAGTGAACTTCCTATCAATAATATAACTTTCCAAAAGCTTTTGAATGTTTATTGGCAGATATGTCTTCAATTTTAAAACTAGGCCTTCGTGCCATACTTTATCAAACGCCTGAGAAACATCAATAAAGAGAGCAGAACAATACTGCTTTTCTTCAAATGTTCTTCTTACAACTTGGACCAGTCTATGCGTTTGTTCAATCATGCTGTGCTGACTTCTAAAGCCAAATTGATGGTCCGGGGTGCACCCATTATCAGTTAAAATTTTGGACAATTTAGTCATAAGCAGCTTTTCGAAAAGCTTTGAGATTGTAGATAGTAAGCTTATAGGCCTATATGACTCAGTCTTGGTAAGATCTTTGCCCGCCTTTGGAATCATTTTGATCTTGGCCAGTTTCCAGTTATGTGGAAAATACTGCATTCTTAAAATAGCATTAAAAGTAAATAGCAGGATTCTTATTGCAATATGAGGCAAGTTCATGAGCATTTTGTTACTAATGCCATCAATACCTGGAGCTTTCTTCGGGTTGAGTTCAGCAATTACTTTTTGTACTTCACGCATCTTAAACCTTAAGGGACGAGGGGGTAGAGAAACCTCACACGGTAAATCAGCAGCACCCGTACATGAATTGGGAGTGAATACAGATTTTAAGTGATCAGAAAATAAGTTACCTTTCTCACTATCACTTCTTGCCCAGCCTCCGGTCGCAGTACGCAATGGTGATTTAAGATCAACGGGTCGTTTAAGATTTCTAGTAGCGCTCCATAAAGAGTAATTAGATGCGGACGTTACATCAAGACCTTCTAAATACTTTTCCAGTAGTGCAGTTTTTTCCGACGATAGCAGCTCTTTGAGTCGTTTAGTACATTCTTTAAGTCTGATTTTATTTAGGGGTGATCTGTGTTGTTGCTGTTGTACGTGCAATTTATCTAACCAATTCTTCTAAAACACTCTCAATTAGGCACTTCAACAGATTGCTTGTCCCATTGGTGCTACTCCCGTCCATTCTTCATTACAATCCGCTTGCATTATTTTAGGAATATCTACACATTTCAACTGATACGTATATTTATTTTTATTTCACACACAAATTTTTGAAAATAACTTTTTAATTTTTTTGTATTGTCTTATGTTTATTATTGTTTTTATTTTTATTTGTAGAAACTTTAAGTAGCATAGAGTTGCATTTTTTATGGAATATTTTTCACACTTCAGCGCTTTTTAATTGTAAAGTAGCGTTTTATTTGTGAAATTTTTGATGTGGCAATATGCTAATTTGACAATGAGTAAATGTATTACGTTAACAACGTGGGTCGCTCAAACGAACTATAATGAGTGACTTGTCGTCAGTCGATCGAGTTGTCGATCGACATCGTGGGTTAGGCTGTTAATTTTCAGCAGACGAGTTTTGGTAGGATTTATTTTTTTAAGTTTTTTTACAAAAATTTTTAAGTTCAATTTTGTTGAAAAAAAAAATAACCGTAAAAGTCGCCAACAACTTTACTTATCGCCAGAAAAACCGCCATGTCGCCAATTAAATATTTGGACAGCAAACAAGTTGAAAAATCACCACTTTTGGAGATAAATCGCCATATCCGACAGCCTTGCCGTAGTATCTAAGTAATTTAAGTTGTGTACGCGTATTTAAGCTCTTGATTACATCAGTTCAACCCATAGTTTTAACTTAATATTTAAGTAAGCAATTAGCTAATTTTTACTTAAAACTAAATTGCTTTTAAATACGATTTCATTTTTTCAGTTATTAATTCAAGTTCTTATTAAATTACGTTGAAAGTACGGCAGCACTAAAAAAATTTCCAAATACGAGTATTATGGAAAACTTTCCAAAGAACAGCTGCTTAACATAAACAAAAAAAGTTAGGTTATCAATATATAGACAACTAAAATTGCATAAAAACACATTTTATGAAACCAAACGAACATCATAATGCATTTTCCTATTTATTTATGCCATGATATGAAACTATGTATTGTATATGTATATATTTATGAAATCGAAACGAAATTCTTTTTAACACGACCACATGATGTTCATGTGTATGTTTTCAATAAAAACACACTCACCCACATATAAAAACATGTGATACGCTCATAAAACTTAAGTAGCATTTAATTACACAAGGTTGGGCATTTAATTGTTATTTAAATATGCACTCAAAAACACAATATTTAAACAAAACTTAAAAGTAATTACAATTTGATTAACAACTTAAAAAATGGGCATTAGCGTTTGATTACTTATTAGGGAATGAGATTTCTTGAAACAAATAACATACTTATAGTTTAAAAAAAAAACAATAAAAGCAACGCAAACAGGTGTTTTAGTCAATCACTTATACTACTTATTTATTTATTCTTGAAGGTCAGTGATGGCCTTGGCAACTAATGAAATATTTATGATTTGACCCATTTAAGAAACAAACAAACAAAAAACACATACAAGCAATAGCAAATAAATAAATTCTTAATACAAGTTTAGAATATGTGCTTGAATAACGTTGGCATGACCTTGTGTGCTGCAGTTTTAGTTTTTTACTTTTTCGAAGGATATTAAAGGAGGGTTAGTAAATGTACATTTTTTTCTATTTCTATTTCTTTTTTTTTTTTTTTTTGATTCATCCTTTAGATGTGAATGTACACTGTACAGCTCGCCCTTAAGGTCACAGTGGCGCATACGTAATGTGTAAAATATAAAATAATATTAGTCATACGTTGAGAGATCGATAGTATATAGATAGAACTTTTGCTCGATTTACACGTTTAGATAAAGATTTCTAAATATGTATTTAGTAAACAATAATGAAAAACGCTGAGTTATCGAGGCAATTTACAAATGCATACATTTATAAAAAAAAAGCAAGCACATTAATAAACTATTTCCCATCTAGCATTTGGAAGATAGTTTTCTGAAAAATCACCTTGCTGAGTCTTTTTAGATCACTATTCGTGATCAAAAACTGATTAATCACTTACACGATCAAAAAAGGACCCAAAAAAGATTCGCGCTAATGGGCAAAAATAGTTCGATTTAAAATACAATAACAAATTGTATAGCAATCACAAATTAATCATCCAGATGTGTAAAATGTGACTATTATTTCCGTTTGTTATTATCATATTTCGCTTACCTGGAAGACTGAAAAATGCTTAATCAAAAACAAATCATGCAGGTGTTTTAAAAGTGATTATAATTATGTACTTTATGACCATATTTACGCAGATAGATGATTAAACACTAGTTGATATGTTATTTTTAAGTATAACGGGGCAATCTTTACGTATAATGTTAAAAACTTAATTTTTTTATTGATAAAAGTTAAATCGAATATGAAATTAAATGATGAAACAGAATAAGTCTGCAGCTTCAGGAAAATTCGATTTGAAATTAACAGAGCCCATAATAAAATCAATGGCAGTAACTTCAACTGCTCTCTGATTTACATATGTTATATATTCTTTCTGCTTATTTTTCTTTACAAAATGTATGAAATTTATTGAAAGTGTGGTAGCATAAGAAAAAACGCTATCAAAATAAAATAGATTGTCTCTGGACTGCACTCTGTAGCTTCCTTTTGGTGTCAATTTGTAAGGAAAATGTGTTTGTGCCGTAATTCTGTTTGACCATTAAACATAGGACTGATAAATGACTCAAATAACAGTCATAAATGACAATAAAAAAACTCATAAACTGACTGATAAATTTCTCAAATATGACTCGTAAGCGATTAGAAAAATGGCTGAAAGACAATTCGAAAAAGAGTAAAAATGAAGCGAAATAAGACTAATAAATGATCAGAAAACGATTCGAAAAATACCTTACGCTACATTTACACATGAAAGTACTTTCTTGAAATTTCTGTATACGTATTATGAATAAAAAATTTAATGAAATAAATGACTTTCATGAAAATTTCTTGTTAATTTTCATAGGAAAGTGAAAGATCATTTTAAAAATGTCGTCGAAAAGTAAAGTTGAAAAAAATTGTTTTTTTCACTTATTAATTAGAGTTACCCAGAACATCACCTACACAAATTTATGAGGCAATAAATTGGGAATAAATATTATTGTTAATATTGTAATAATATTATTGTTTTCAAAAGGCATGAAGTGTATATGAGATATCGTCCCTACCACGTCAAACTATCCAATATGCAAAATTAGTATTTTAGATTCGTTATCTTGGTACCCTAATTTTTACGATATGCCTTGTTTCAAAATGCTGAAATTCTCACCGACGATAGATAACTCAATAAGAAATTTTTTAAGCCTTTTAGGAACACGCTGACTTTAAATTTTGGCCTAATTTTGTAAAACGCAACGCCAGGCGTTGACTAATTTTATATGGAAAAAATCTAAATTACAAAAACAAAATACATATAAGATTTGTCAACTCTAAGCGTTGCGTTTTACAAAATTAGGCCCTTATAATTGATGGGTCTTCGCACTCTTCTTAAAAGTTAAAATTTGCATATTAGATAGTTTGACGTGGTAGGGACGATATTATAATTCTTTAAATATTTATACAAAATAAGGATAATTTATATAATCCTGTATATTTGTACAAATCTTTAAAGGGGGTAACACTGTTAACCTTTTTTTCATTTTACTTTCTGAAAACATCAAAAATTTACTTTCCTGAAAAAATCGTTGAAAGCTGACTGGAAATTAAAAACAATGTGAGTGTGTAGTGAAAAAATTTAATTGTATTGCTACTTTCTTGCAATTAGTTTCATATGTAAATGGTAGGTTAAATACTACTAGAAAAGGGGTCGAAGATGACTCTTAACTAATATAGAAAAAGACTCATAAATAATTTATCAAGAAGAATCGCGCGTAGTCACGTATGATTTATGATCAGAAAATGAGCGCATATTTTAGCTTTTTAATCGCGCAGAGGAGTCAAAAAAGACTCGAATTTGATTGAAAATTTCAAAAATTGCTGGCTGGGTTCTGGAGAACAAAATTTTTTTTTTTTCAAAATATATACATATTTGATTTGTATTAAAAAATGTTTTTAAATAAATAACAAAAATTTTAAATTTAAAAAAAACTCCAAAATTTCTAGAAAAGATGTGATATCTTCTAAGCGGCTGGACCGATTTTCTTTAAACATAGCTAAGAACCTTCTCGATCAAGTCAACATTTTGAAAAAATTTATTATCTACGCAAAAGTACTTTCGGACAAAAGAGGAAAATATATTTACTGTGTTTTGATAAATTTTTATAAAACATACACCCCGATGGCTTAATATAAAAAGTGCGTATCTTAATTTTTTTTCGAAATCACGTTTTTAGCGTTTTCTGGGAGACAACGTATAATTGCATCCCCCTTGAAGATCTTCCGTGCGCCACAGTTCAACATCAGGAACTTATGACAACTTGAAAAAAATTTCTGCATGTAAATGCTTTAGTTTTTCTTCAGTTTTTTTTTTTTTTTGCTTCTACTATAAAATATCGAAAATTCGAGTTCCGCCTTTCTTATATCAGGCCATCGATACATATCGCTCGTTTACTCAAAGAACCTTATAGCTCAAAAAATGCAATTTTTCAGTTCGTGATGCAAAATCAATCCTTCTTCATATTGTGTAAACATGTTAAACAAATAAATAAATAAATTGAAAACATTAACTCGTTTCCTCGTAAATTGATTTTTTGAGTTGTGACGTTGTTTGAGTGAATGAGCGATAAATATTTTTGACAACTCTATGGTCTTATCCATATTTATATATTTTTCAAACGTAAAATATGTTACTTTTTGTTAAAAAGTGCTTTTTAATAAAAATGTGCTTTTCGCTAAAAGGTAATTTTTCTCAAAATCTGCTTTTGCTTGAAAGGTATTTTTTAATAAAATGTAGTTATTTTAACAAGTACTTTTTCATATAAGGAGCTTAAACATAGTTTTTACTAACAGATACTTTTTGTAAAAAGTACTTTTTGTCAACACGTACTTTTTGCCAAAAGGCACTTTTCTAAAATGTACTTTTTTTAAACGGTACTTTTTGTCACAAAGTAATTTTTGTGAAAATGAACTTTTTGTCAAAAGGCACTTTTGGTCAAAAGCTAATTTTTGCCAAAAAGGTACTTTTTGTCAAAATGTACTTATTGCCAAAAGGTAATATTTATCAGAAGGTACTTCTTACGAATAAAAATGCCTTTTGCCAAAAAGTACTTTATATTAATATGTACTTTTCGACTATTAGGTACTTTTTATTGTTAGATACTTTTTGTTATTTTTTCTTAAAGAGTATTTTTTATTAAGATAAATCTTTGTTCAAAGTGGTTTCTCCTGAAATAGTACTTATTTATAAAAGATACCATTTAATAAGAAGGGTACTTTTTTTAAATTCATGTTTTTTTTAATGTTATTTTATTTTGCGAAGGGTAATTTTTATTATTATTATTATCATTGTCTTACATGATAAATTTTATAATAAGGTAGTTTTTCATAAGTTAACTTTGGCAAGGGGGTACTTTTTGCCATAACATATTTTTTTGCTAAAATTTTATGTTTTGTTAAAAAGTACTTTATTAAAACGATTTTTTTTAAGGATGAATATATTTATCAAGGATATTTTTTTAAAATATAATTTTTATTAAAACGTACTTTTCTAAAAAGTATTTACTCGTATTTTTAAGGTACATGTATTTTTTTTAAATCTATGTACTAAATATAAATATGAGTCCCTTTTCCCTCTGTCAAGGCATCACTGACTCCCGACATTCCTTTTTATATGGTTTTTTATTATCTGGAGAAGAATGATATGAAAGAAAAAATTTTAAAAAGTTACGCAGAGCATTACACTGTGTAACAAGAAAGCAATAGTTGAAGTTTCTGTTGTAAGTTTGAGTTTGTTCTACTGTAAAACGAAAACGACTCAATGGATTTGGATGAAATTCAGTAAACGGATAGCATATGTGTCAAATAAAAAAATATATGGTACTTTTTAGGGGGTACAACTGTAACATATCTGATCAAAGAAGATGACACTTCGACCGTTACGGAAATGTGGCTGACTTCTTCTTCTGGTTTAAGGCAGGCCGAAGCATTGATGTAGCCATATAATGGCATCCTGAACCTCAACAGGAATAATTATTTAAAATAAATTTATTTCTGATACATTTTTTTTGTGTTTGGCTGTTATTTCTTCAAATAAATTGTACGAATGTTACAGTTATGACAGTGTTATGCCTGTCATAACTGACATAATAAAATAATTTTTCTTATCAGGTAGGTTTTGATAAATATCCTTTTACATTATGACATTCGTTTTTCTAAAGGCGGAAATTTTAGTTCCATAAATGTTATTATTTTAAATAGCAATTAAAGTTAAAAAGCTTTTCATGACATTAGTATTATAAAAGCACAATATTACCTCATATAAAATTTGTACAAATGTACTTCCTTACATTCAGAAAGAAAGACGTCATAAAATTTGAAAAGGAACAATAATACATTTATAGATATTTATGTGTGTACTCGTACTTATTTACTTGCATTTACTTTAACATAAACAATAAACGTGATATAGGACAATACTTAAACTTTAGTAGTTAGATGGGGAAATAAAATGAGAATTTTTGTAAGAATGACAAACGTTTTAGTTTAAGTATGCTATATACATATATATATATATATATATATATATATATATATATATATATATATATATGTGTGTGTGTGTGTGTGTGTGTGTGTGTGTGTGTTTGTGTGTGTGTTTGTGTGTGTGTTTGTGTGTGTGTATTTGTGCAAATGGATGTGCTCGTGTCAACTCAGAGGGAAACCTCAGAAGACCTTCTTAATATAGACCTTATCAAAGGCCTGCGTAGGATTTTTTTATTCAATCACTATTATTATCCAATTACTAAAGAATGCCTTATAGAAGGACTCGTATGTAGGAGTACACATTACACATTCGCTTCTATGAGAAGGGAGAAGAGAAGGAGTAAAATTTTTTGTTTTGTTTTTTTTTAAGAAAGCAAAAGCAGAATCCATTATGCCCTAATTCAGTAAGAAGATTTAGGACGTTTTTGTTTGAAAATACTTTTAAGTTCTTGTGTTTGAATTCTCTAAATTATTTTCTTCAAAAATGGTTGTTGTCTTTCATTATGAAAAATAAAAATATTAAATTAAAGTATTATACAATAGTTCAAAAAATATATGAAAAAATATGTGTTGGAAATAATGTTTGGAACAAAATCATAAAGCAAATACACGAACCTTCTAGTACAGACAATAAATAATAATTGTTTTAAAGAATCACAACTGCGGCTTTTTTTTCGTTCATAGACAAGACGATACAATCGTCGAACAGAATTAGGGCATTAATTTGGAGACTAAGGGGGAAGGCCTACCCCGCAACGACAATGCGTGTAAAAAAGATATGAGCATGGAATAGAGCGAGCAGGCCATTTACATCCAAAATAAGGAATACAGAGTACTTCTAGATGCCATCCCTACTTCTTCTTTTTCCCGTTGGGAATGTATGAAGTGTGTATTAAGGAAAATAAAATATGTATGCAGTCCATTGTTGTTTGTTAGGAAATACTTAAAATGAATAACTGATCAATATGTCAAACTGTTTGTACATTTGTAAGACAAATCGTGTTGGTCTTATTAATGGATATACATACATACATACATACATACATACATACATATCTATATATTTGCATACATATACATACATATAAATTTATATATGTATTTTTTTTTAACTTGGAACTCGACACTTAACATACAAAAAAAAGACAATAAAGTTAAAAATGTCCGTTTCATTGGTTATGAAGTTGGGCTTATTAAGCACTGTATAATAAAAGTAATAAAATGCTATAGTAATATAATGGCTTTAAAATAAAGAGAATAAAGTACATTTTATGGACTTTTGAAGACGTGTTGTGCTGCCTCAAAACTTTTTCTCTTTAAAGCATCCATTATTAAAATAAGTGCTTTTCATCAAAATGTGCTGCTCTTTGAATAAGAATGAGTTGTAGAAAATAAAACTTTTATGTCATTTTGATTTAAGATGTGTCGTAAAAGGATAAAAATCCCATTTTATGATTTAAGCAAAGTAACACATACGCAAGAATGATAAAATAAAGATTACGCCAGCGCGCAAGAATAAAAATACATTTCTGCGCATGATGGAATTCTGACGTCACTCAGCCTGTGCTCTCATTGGGTAGTAAAATTCAACTGTAGAACTATTACACACAAACTCACATTTCATATTTGCTCCTTTTTCTTGTCTCTTTATTTTTATTTTGTTTTTTATTTTTCTTAGTTTTGCAGCTTTATGCATTAAACACATTCACCACAGCAAGCTACCGACTACCAAATGTCAAGGATGGAATACACATGTTTATATGAGAATAATTCTTTTGAAGACAGCAAGGCAACATGGCGACAGGTTGTTGTCAATGCTGATTTTGTCGTTGTAGTCCAATTAAACTAATTTCTATTTCTTTGGCTACAGTGAGAAAATTCAGTGTTGCCAGTATAATACAAAGTGTTGAATGAATGATTTTGTGAAATTATTTCATATTATTTAAAAGGAACAATATCCAAAAATTGATGTAAAGAATAAATTTGTTTTTCTACTTTTACGTGAAATAAGTAAATTTTAAAAGAGTAATTAATTTTTAAAATTCAAAATATATGAAAGTGGCAATACTGAACAATGTATTTGTACTTGAATATCAGGTGCAGATGGTGCTGCTTCCGTCTCCAAAATAATTAAGTAGCCGGCTACGAGGCGACAAATGCTGCTTGCGGCATTTGAAGTCGTGTGTTCTTGTAGCATGCCGTGGTGAATGTGTTTAATGCATTAAGCAACCACATTTAATTTTTTTCTTGGAGATCTCTTTGAGTAAATTAATCACAGGGCTGCCAACTACAACAAAATAAATAAATTTTTTGCAAGAAATTATAAATTTCACATATGATACAGGCTTGGTAACCTTTGCGAGGGGACTACTACGTCATCAAACGGTAAATCATGCACAAGGCGTAATCTTTATTTTATCATTCTTGCACATACGTACATAATTCCTTGAGAGCTGATGCACAACTTTTGATTTAAACAATTTTATAAAAAAAAATGTTTCTCGCATATAAACTGATTTGTAACACTTACATATGTCTATGCAATTAGTACATATTAGGTACATATGTATTTAAAAAGTAACTTATACCTTATTTACATTATGCATTTTATTATGAAATTTGGTGCACGGAACTCTTTCTACCCAGTGGGAAAAGGTAATGAATAGTAGAGGAGAAGGTAATGCACAGCATGTTTAATTTTTCATTCCAGAATTCATTATTGTTAACAGCAGAACATGTCCTAGGAAAGGAATGAATTATTTTAATACGTCCGAAGAATAAATTCTATAATTCATAACACTCGTCGCAAACGAAAAGTATACATTCTTATACTGCGTATGTGGTAATGCACGTGTTAATCAATGTGCAATTATTATATTTGATCTAATTACCCTCTCGTTTCTAAGGGAATGCATTGTCTTGTCTTGGAAAATAATACATTATATCTCCCATTATTTATGTAATTAATGCCTACTTTTCCAGCTGGGTATTTGCTAGCAGTTCTATCGAACGACAACGACAACAATGTTTCTTGCTCTTATGCATTAAACACATTCACCACAACAAGCTACCGACTACCAAATGCCAAGAATAGAATGCAGATGTTTATATGAGAGTGATTCCTTCGAAGACAGAAAGGCAACAGCGCGGCAGGTAGACAACAACCTGCTGATTTTGTCGCTGTAGTCCAATTAAACTAATTTCTATTTCTTTGGCTGCAATGAGAAAATTCAGTGTTGCCCGTACAATACAAAATGTTGAATGAATGATATCGCACAATTATTTCATATTATTTAACAGAAACAATATCCAAAAATTGATGTAAAGAATCAATTGATTCATTTTTATACTTTTACGTCATATAAGTACATTTCGAAAGAGTAATTTAATTTTTATAAATGTGAAATATTTGAAGGCGGCAATAGTGAACTATATATTTATACTTAAGTATGGGGTGCAGATGGTGCTGCTGCTGTCTCCAAAATAATTAAGTAGTTGGCTACGAGGCAACAAATGCTGCTAGCGGCATATGAAGTCGTGTGTTCGTGATGCTGGTGAATGTGCTTAATGCATTAAGGTAGAATTATTAAAATCGTATCGTGATGTTGCGTGTCAGCTGACAAAAACCATACGATATACAATGCATGTTACTAGTTATAAAATATGTGGTGGTAGCACTGCTGACGTAGGAATCTGCATAAAACAGTTTTTTCTGTAGCGAATGTCAAAAACGCCGTATTTAATGCCAGACAAAAAAAAATGTGCTATGCAAACTGTTACATTTTCTATAACTTGTGCACAAAGTTGAACGATACGGCAAGCTATAAAGTGGAATGATACGATTTTACTAATTCTACCTTTACTTTGCAAAGAGACAAAAACAAATTTAAAAGCTTCCAAAGCTGTTTACCTCAAATGCAAATATCAGAGCACTACTAATTTTCAAGAAAAATTTTATTTTTTTCAGTATAAAAATTTATTTTACAAACGTATAAAGGGATTTTACATAGGAAATATTTTTAAAGAATAATGTCTTGTGACCAAAATAGTGCGAAATTTAAAAAAAAAAATATATAAAATAGAAGATATAGAAGTGCAAAATGTCAGCCGAAATCAGGTCAAAAGTATTAATTTGGTAATATTGGTGCAGCCTGAATGGGCTATAATACTATTTTTAAATTATTTAAAAACGGCGTAATATTCGTTTTTATCTGTGTAAAAACTTAACAATTAACAAAAAGGCACTTTGTAGTTCAATTATTAAAATAGTATTAATTAATACTATTACTCAATAATAATCATCCATTCTTTGAATTAATTCGATTGGACAGATTCGATGCAAATAGTCTGTTTCTCTCTTTGGTATGAAAATTTCCTTTTACCATTTGCAGATAAATTTGAAATAGGTAATATCCTTGTAGTATACCTTGAAATATCGGAAAACATCAGTTCATTTACTTTATTTTTCACTTCTAATACCTTCCAGCAAAAGGTCGTTGTTGTCGTTTCTTAAGGAGATTATTCGAAGCTGGTTATTTATAGTTCAATATTTTTTTCGCTACAATTTTTTCATCTAATATTAAAGGAAACAATTTTCTATAGTGATAAATTGGTCATTGTACCAACTTTTCCATCCCTGTATCAGAGTATGTGTGTTTGGACGTGATAGTGTAAATTGAAAACATCAATCCCGTTTTTATGTCAAACTAGATTTTTTTTAGCTAAGCGATATTAAAATATTTATATTAATTTTAATATTAACCAAATGAGAATTATTCGAAGTTTGAAAGTCTTTTATTGAAGGTTTCCTGGAATGTGGAGGTATTAAAGGTGACTTATCAATTCTATGTGACACTTTTCTGCTAAAGCCAGAGAATTCAAATTTGGTTTACAAATACGTCTGGGTGAGTAGGCAGCCAAGAAAATTTTGGGCTCTTGTAATGGCATAATATTGCATTTTTTTAAAGTGGGCGAAACCACGCCCAAATTTTCATTTCATGTGCTTCTGGTTGAACTATTTCAAATTTTCAAATTTTTAACTTTTTGTTTTATGTATAGAATGTTTCAATAAGAGCTTTAAATTTTACATGTAAAAAAATGTGTATTTTTAAACAAAATCATCGGATATTTATTTAACTGTAAAGAAGAGGGAGGGTATGCCATTTATAATGAAAAACAATATCAGCCGAATATGCGCTACGGCTACGCTTACGGTAGCATATTCTTTTTATGAAATATTCCTTCACCAATTCGCACTTTTGTGGATGTTTGTTCTTCACGAATTCTACCTTTCAGATCTTGCCATAGACTTTATCTTTCAAGTAGCTCCAAGGAAAAGAGTGATATCCGTGGCAAATTGCAATCGCCTCTTCGAAAAATCACACTGTGAGTAAACTTTTCACGCAAAAGAGCGATTATATCGTTACCTGACCATGAATTTTTCAACATCCTTGTAGCAAATTTTAACAATTTAAATGAGTTGTTGAAGCGTATGTCATTCCACTTTTATGAATGGAATAGTTTTTAGTATCATCATTACATTCAAACAAACCAAGCTTGATATTTAGTTTAGTCAAAAAACAGTAGTCAGCTGACCAGGTGGAGCCATCTTATAGATGCGACTTGCCTTGTCGTCTTATTTTAACAATGTCAAGATTTCAGATATTTTGTAGACATTTAGTAATGGCAATAGATTTTAATATGCCTGTTATACAAACCAGGTCGTATAAAATCAGTATAATGCATAATAATATATGAAATATGTAATTCTCATTTGCTTCATATTAAATTTCTAATATATTTCAATTGGTTATTTTAATAGGTATTTTAACAATTCTCAAATTCGTGCCCATTAATGCTGTGTAAATATGTAATTAAAATGTCAGCAATTTAAATTTAAAACTTACATAAATATATATATATATGTATGTATGTATATAAAGGGTGTCCCAACAAGAACGCAAGATTTAAATTTGGCACCATTCGAAGTGTCATTGTTTTACATTTGAACAATTGTTATTGTTTGCTAGTATAAGGTACGAGGTTAGTAAAAATGGACCGCTACACGAATGAACAACACATTCTCATTGTGAAATTGTTTTACCAAAATGGTGAAAGTTTTGTGGCTACAGTTCGCAAATTTGCGATCAATTTGGGGTCACAATAATGCTCCAAAAGAGTCAACTGTAAAGACATTAATGGATAAATTTGTCTGTTAGTGATGTAAAGACAACAACGCGCCTTCGACCAGGTCGATCGACCGAAAATGTCTCAGCTGTACGTGATGATGTCGCTCAAACGCACGTCAAGCGCAAACAGTCAATCGTGAAATGATAATCAGTTTTTTCGTGCCCAGAATTGAAGAAATGAATGTGGAGGGCATGTGGTTTCAACAAGACGGTGCCACATGTCATACAGCCAGAGAAACAATTCAATTGCTACATCGGTCATTTCCCGGTCGTGTTATTTCGCGTTTTGGAGACCATAATTGGCCGCCTAGATCGTGCGACTTAACACCATTAGACTTTTTTCTTTGGGGTTTTTTGAAGTCGATGGTTTGCGCGAATAAGCCGTCGACGACTCAAGCCTTAAAAGAGGAAATTGGACGCTGCATTAATAAAATACCGCAGCATTTATGCAAAACGGCCATTGAAAATTTCATTAAAAGATCGCGTGTGTGCCAGCAAAGCCGCGGCGGCCATCTGCCCGATTTGTTGTTCCACACATAACCTCATTTTGCCTACTTTACGATATAACAAAGTTTCACGATTTTTTTTTTAAATATCTGTGTTTTATTTAAAATTTAAATGTTGCGTTCTTGTTGGGACACCCTTTATATTACAATTTCATTCAGAAATGGCATATGGATGGTTACTTAAATTTATACAAATTTTAATTGGCTTACAATAGAGTAAAATAATTAAAAATACTGTTACGAAAATAGCCGTCGACAGGTTTAAGCAGCATTACACAAAAATATTCCAACAGGGTTAATGTAAGTGCTACGCGAAAATATTCCTACAGGGTCAAAGCAAAGAATAGTCTGGAATAGTAGCCAACAACTAAATAAGCATGCCTAGCTTGATTAAACGTAAACAAGCAAAAGCAACAACAACAAAAAGCGTCTGCTTATTAAGAAGATTCACATATTTACACACATACATACATGCTAATTCAAACGAAAAGCAAAAGATAAACAACCACCGTATATTGCTTAGTTAATGATGTACACACGTATGCATATACACATGTATGTACATAGTTACCACATGAACTTAATTAGGCAGCATATAAGATGATAATGATCGTCTAGACATTGCTTGAAACTTCTAGTGGAATTTGTGTGAAATATAAAAAGAGGTGACGCATCCAATGAGTTAGTTAGTTGCAGTTGTAAGTCAGTCGCGAATAGTTATAGTTAGTGCTAATCAGAAAGTAGTGAAGTTAAGAACTCGTTAGTCAGTTGATAATTAAGTTGTGAATTAATAATAATCTGCGATACAGTGGTGAGTTGATAGTTAAGAGAAGTCTGCGCTTTACACAAGAGTTGGAGTAAAAGAGAAACTATAGGACAGTCTATAGTGACAGCAAAGTCTGTCGTGGAATTGAGATTATTGTGGAGTCTATCGTGTCGACTGGAGTAAAGGGAACAGCGCAGCGAATAGACGTGTGTAAGGGTGTAAATAAAGCCAGTGCGTCTTTATTGGTGTATCAACTGTAAGTGTCGGCAGAGTGAGTGCCGTGTGTGACGAGCAGCAGTCAAAGAGGTATTGGTGTATCAACTGTGAGTGACGGCAGAGTGAGTCTCGTAAGTGACGAGCAGCAGACAAAGAGGTGTCACGTGATTACTTGCGCAGCCAGCTAAGAGACGTGCGTAAACTACAGCGAGGAAGGCGTAGTGGTAACCAGTTGTGAATATCTGTGTGTAATTTATTAGTTTAAGTTGTATTAGTGTATTTAAGCTCTTGAGTAATTTAGTATAAGAGTATTTGTAAATAAAACTTGTATCATTCTTAACCCTAATTACTACACTCGGCTCTTGTATTCATTTGCAAATCTTCGGATCTACGGAAAATCGTTTTTATAGAGAGAAAAACGTAACAATACATTAATAAATTCTTAATGCACATACATACATACATATGTATGAGTATGTGCAAATTCTAGACCTTGAACGAAAATAAAAAGCAAAAGCAACTATAAAAATATTATGAAAAACATGGGTATTCCCTAGAAAAATCACGTTAAACTATGACAGCAATGCAAACAAAGCAACTGATGAAGAAGAAAAATTTTAAAAGCAAATAAAATCAATAGGAAAGCCTATGATTTGCTATTACAATAACACACACACACTCACACTTGCAATAACATTGAGGTATAGAATACAATCTACATAAATACGAGTATATAGAGTGATTTTTTAGCGCTGATGGTAGGATTAGTCAAATCGTATCGTCTTACTTTTGAAGTTGTCGTATCGTTTAAGTTTTGATGTAAGTTGGTAAAAACGTGAGTGTGTCAGCTGTTATTGAATTTCTCTTTGCGTTATACTTGTGTGTGTACATATGTATGTAAGCCAGAAGTTGACGTGTGTTACGTAAGAATCTGTTTTCTGTAGATTTTTATGCAACAATAATTTTTTATTTTATGTGCCAATAAATTTTCAATATACATCTTAAATGTTACTAGTTTTGTCAGCTGATACGCAACTGCCTGATACGACTTGATTAATTCCCATCCCAGTTATAGTAGTGGGGGTAGTAAGTTTTCTTTTTTTTGCCGGGGGGGGGGAGACCTCAGCAGCTTTGAACGATTAAATATACATACTTATATTTCGAAAATGCATCACTGCTGTCAGATCTGTTAGAACATTTTCGAAAAAAGTTTATGGGACCAAACAAAGAAAATTCTTAAATCTATTGGTTAACAAAAACCAAGATAAGAGGTTTTTGACTATTCAAAATGTGTGGTTGAAGTATACTGATGATTTGTTACAGCAACAATGAAATATATGAACCACCAGCAAATAAATTTCATAAAACCTTTATTTCATTTCTGAATTACTATTTTATGTTATTTTTCAGGCTTAAATAAGGTTTTGATGTGATGTTTATTTCAATTTTTTCCAGGCGAGGTTCGAAATTTTTTTTAAAGATTTTTCGATTAAATAAAGTTATAGATATATATATATATATATATATATATACATATATATATATATATGTATATGTATATAACTTACAAGATATTGAGTTACCATTTTTACATACATATGTCATACATAATAAAACCAATGTTACGAAAATGAACACAAAACAAAATAAAAAATAACGATTTATGTACATATTAGCAAATAAAATACTGGAAATGATTTAATTAAAAAAAAATAATTTAATTTTCTTCTTTGTACATTTCAGTTCAGTGTCGACGCGATTTTTGGACCAAATATTAACAAATAACTTCATAATTTTCTGTAGCAAGTGATACAGCTCATTCTCAATAATTTCTGGTAAGTGAGTATTTTTTCATCTCATGAAATATTTTTATTATTGCGAACGTGAAATTAATTTTAAAAAGATATTCAGCGTTATTCAACAGAAAATGTTTGATCGATTTTATTGTTATTTTCCATACAAGTTGTCGACCGAACTTTTTTTGTAAACATCATGGCACAGGCCGTACATTTGGCAAAACAAACTGCGTTCATCCATTATAAAAATCAAAGAAAAAGCCTTGTGCATATATGTGAGCCTTGGGCTACAAATCCCGAATTCTATTAGATATTATGCATAATTTGCTAATATTTTAGCATTATTATATCAAAAAATCATTAAAAATTTAATTATATCTATCAAACTTTTCAATTATATTTTTAAGCAAAAGATTAATCAAATTAATTAAATTTTTAATTAAACTTTTAATCAATTAAATTTGTAAATGAAAGTTTAATTGACTCAATTAAATTTTAAATTGACAGTTTATCCTTGCTCTGAACGAGCAGTGACTAGTTAACGCACCTATCAAGACTCGCATCACCTTCCTATTCATATCCAGTAGCAGTTTGGATCTTACTGCGTCAAATTTTGGTCACATGCACTTCGATACTCTGCAATCTTCCCTACTTCCCCATGAATGGTTGGTTCTGTAGTAATGAACTATGGGTCATTTTACCGATCTTTCACACACTTCCTCATCTAACGACGACCCTATTCTTGCCATCTCATCGGCAATTTCATTTCCCTCAACACTGTTGTGGCTGACACTATATTTGTCGATAAGCAAGTTGATGGCTCTCTTATAGCCACGAACTAATTTTAGCTTTTAGCGATGCCTGGCTGTCGACGTAGAAGACCCCCAGGGGAGTCTATTCTATAGACTACGGCTGTGGCAATCCCGGGGCCCCAGCTAGGGTAATGTAGTTTTTTCCGCTGACGGACCTTTGGCTCATTACCCGTAAAACTCATGTGTTACTACCCAATCTCTGAACATAAACAGAGCAAAGGATGTGCACATATTTATATAAGTAAAACAAATATTGTACGCCCGTTGTTTTCAGTTAGGTGCAGCGTCACCTAGAACTGCCCCTGAGTTCAAAAGACGATAGAGGTGAAGCCCTTGTGGTGGAACTTCGAGGTCTAACCAGAGGCTACTTCTGGTACCACGGGTGCCGGTTGCCCGACAGCTGGGCTGCTTAGAGATAAATGCATTGCGGTTGTCAAAATTTCTGTTCCAAAATGGCTTTTGTCCTGGATACGACCCCAGGACTCTTTCACTTTTTAGTGTCGGGTCTTAGTAGGCACAGAAATTTTGCTGGCGAGTTTGCGTTCTTCTCGCGTGAGTGATCCTCGCTGCTCTGAAGTTCTGAGTGCATGTAGCGTTCGTCAGTTTCCTTTGCTGAAATGCCGAGTTCGTCCTACCCCTCGGGGTTTACCCCACGGGGTTAAAGGGATGATTTTGGTAGGTGTGGAGTAGGCACTGGTTATTTGGCGACACAGGCATGCGTTCATTATGGATGAGTGGTTAGCTGTGCCGGCAATGGTTGAGGAATTTTCTTGGGGACCGCGCTAAGGTGTATACACAACACCTTAGCGTGGAAGCCGGAGAATTATCGTGGTGGTTGTGGTTGCTACCAAAATCGCTGGGAGAATAGTCTTGGCTTCCCAGTGTTAAATCAATGCTAGTGGTTGGTCTGACGCGGTCAGCCAGACACTATTCTAGGTGCTGTTGCCATTCAACAGAGCTTCTATGGGCACGAACATAACAGCAGAGTTTAGATAGCTCAAAGTACCTCAGCAAGGTACTTGAATATAGAACAGGGATAACTATATTGTTACGTTTTTCTATCTATAAAAACGCTTTTCCGTGGACCCGAAGATTTGCAAATGAATACAAGAGCCGAGTGTAGTAATTAGGGTTAAGAATGATACAAGTTTTATTTACAAATACACTTAAACTAAATTACTCAAAAGCATAAATACACTAATACAACTTAAACTAATAAATTACACACTAATATTCACAACTGGTTACCACTACGCCTTCCTCGCTGTAGTTTACGCACGTCTCTCAGCTGGCTGCGCAAGTATTCACGTGACGCCTCTTTGTCTGCTGCTCGTCACTTGCGAGACTTACTCTGCCGTCACTCACAGTTGATATACCAATACCTCTGTCTGCAGCTTGTCACACACGGCACTCACTCTGCCGACACTCACAGTTGATACACCAATAAAGACTCACTGGCTTTACTTACATACGTCTATTCGCTGCGCTGTTCCCTTTACTCCAGTCGACACGATAGACTCCACTCTAGTCTCAATTCCACGACAGACTTTGCTGTCACTATAGACTGTCCTATAGTTTCTCCTTTACTTCAACTCACGTGTAAAGCACAGACTGCTCTTTACTATCAACTCACCACTGTATCGCAGACTATTATTAATTCACAACTTAATTATCAACTGACTCGTTCACACGCAACTGACTAACTTATTCGCAACTGCAACTCGTTCACAACACAACTATAATTCATTCGCAACTAACTCGCAACTAACTAACTCATTGGATGCGTCACCTCTTTTTATATTTCACACAAACACCACCAGAAGTTTCAAGCAATGTCTAGACGATCATTATCATCTTATATGCTGCCTAATTAAGTTCATGTGGTAACTATCTACATACATGTGTTAGTGTTGTAAAAAGCGGCTACTTTTGAATACTCAGTACTGCTTGATACTTTTTCAATTGGGTACTCGATACTACTCAATACTTTATATATGTATGTACATGGGAAGTATATGGGAAGTTAAAAATTATTATTTATATTATTTTATAGATAATGCAATATGGAAAAACAAAGATTAAGTACATGTATATTTAAATTAATTTATAACAAATGAAAATAAATAAGTTCGAAGATTAGTTTTTGTACATAAACATTTTTTAACGTACTCTTACACTTCTAGTATATTAATCTCTTAAATTATCTTCTAAATATTTTTTAATAAACATTTTTTTCTCACAATTGATGTTATTACTTAGTCATTGTGTAAATGTAGAAATAACATTTTACCAACATTGAAAGAATTTAAAATATTTTGTTTGTTTGTGAGGACCTTGCTGGTTATATTGTATCACTTGCCTTCCTTCCACTATTCTAAAGGGTCACTTTTTCTGTCCAATAGTATTTGTTAATGACTGAAGTAGTTCAATAATGCGTTCTGTAGTGCTTTTTTAGTGGTTATTTTCGTATCAAAATAATTCCTAACAGAATTGGTATTTGTTACACTAACTCCATGAGGTTCAGAGTCATATTTGTTTGTATCAAACTCACATAGTTTTATAATTCTGATGTATTTTAAAGGAAGACTTTCGCTTGAATACTATAAAATGCAACCCTGAAAGTATTGAGTATTTACTTTTGTGTATTGAGTACCGGGAAAAATTCCTGGTATTGAGTACTCAGTACTGAAATACTCAATACTTTTACAACACTAACATGTGTATATGCATACGTGTGTACATCATTAACTAAGCAATACACGGTGGTTGTTTATATTTTGCTTTTCGTTTGAATTGGCATGTATGTTTGTGTGTACATATGTGAATCTTCTTAAAGCACCCCATACACGTTTCAATTCAATTGTGAATTGAGTCTTTCAATTGAATTGATTCTTGGCCACACACTTCATAAACTGAATTGAAAGATTTTCATTCAACTGTCAAATTTATATTTTTTTCACAATTACAAATTTAAAAATTTAAAACTTCTTTTGTATTCATTCATTAATTTATATATTTCTTATTTAAAATTCAATGAAATTAAATACAATTTTAAAAATACACAACTTTTTCTATACAAAATAAAGCTACAAACATAAATTTTGACAACTAATCAAGAGACTCGAGCACACACAGCACAATCGAATTGAAAGATTTACTAGTCAACATGAAAAATCAAAATTTTTTGATTTTTCTTCAACCAACTCGACAACTGCCAAACTAATCAATTGATAGAGCCATACACGCTTTGATTTGGACAACAACCGACTCAATTGAAAATTGAATTGAATCGTGTATGGGGCGCTTAATAAGCAGACGCTTTTTGTTGTTGCTTTTGCTTGTTTACGTTTAATGCTGCGCGTGCTTATTTAGTTGTTTGCTACTATTCTAGATTATTCGTTACATTGACCCTGTAGGAATATTTTCGCGTAACACTTACATTAACTCTGTTGGAATATTTTTGTGTAATGTTGCTTAACATTGTCGACGGCCATTTTCGTAACAATATTCAAAGATTGCAACCTATGTGCCTTATGGAGTGGGCCATAGGTTGATTCTAAAAGGGTGCATGGGGGCGTTGGTCTGGCGTCTAACCCACACCTGGTGCTTTGGCACACGTAAGATAAGGCCGTAACGGCAGGTACTTACGTAAAGCAATTGCACATCTTTCGACGTAGAAGGTTACCTTCTCACCTTCAGCTACATACCTGGCCACCACTTCCGTGGCCCTGAGGAAAAACGCTGAATTTATTCGTTAGTGTGGAAGAACTACGAATGTTCGTCTTTAAGATATAGACATTATAGTCCGTAAGCGCAGGGTTAAGGTTCTTTTCCTCACAAAACTTGTTTAAACGAGTCTAAGGAGACTTGTAATAGCCGTTCTCACCACAAAGTTCTCTATGAAAAGCAGGTGAATAATAACGTCCAAGTCAGCTTGAGGTGTCACCCCTTTTACACACGGAAAGTTTACTTTGCAAATACCCCTTTTAGACATGCAAATTTTACTTTGCAAAGTCTTGATTCAGCTGTGTGAAAGACAGAGGGAGGAATACTATCTCTTTGTGTCTCTCTCCCAGCTGAATTAAGACTTTGCAAAATAAACTTTCCGTGTGTAAAAGGGGTATAAGTTCCACTTCGTAAAGCAAAATATTTTTTATATTTATAATTTGAACAGGCTAAAGTTCGTATCGCTTTTTAAGCCAAATTACATGTGATAATTATTAATGAACAAATAACACCAAAGTTAGTTGTAAATATTCTGACAACAATAGTTGAACGGAACAGCCAGCCGTTTTCGAAGGCCACTAAACCTTCATCAGTAGAACAAAAAGAAGCAAATTAACTAACATGTGTATAATTAGTAAAAGAACAAACGACAAAGGTAAGACTGTTGTAAATATAGAGATGGTAAAATTGAGCTAACAATACAAAAAAGCTTTCAGCAAATTGAAATACGATGAATCAAACAATTCACATATTCCATTTGCAATAATGCTGAGTATATAAAGCAGAAATCTACATCTACTGACACCACACACAGTGGACCAAACACAAAAGAACGCTGATGATGAAGGTTTAGTGGCCTTCGAAAACGGCTGGCTGTTCCGTTCAACTATGTGTTGTCAGAATATTTACAACTAACTTTGGTGTTATTTGTTCATTAATAATTATCACATGTAATTTGGCTTAAAAAGCGATACGAACTTTAGTCTGTTCAAATTATAAATATAGAAACAAATGAAGTTCGAAAAATAATAATTAAATTAACTAAAATATTTTTTTCTCAATACGGCAGTAATTCTGCAATAAGATAAAGTTGCCTATTAGAACTGCAAGGCGCCGGTTTGCCCTTGGATAAATAAAAAAATTTAATTGGTATCAAAATAAATTACCCTATGAGTCATTTGTTTTGCTTTATGTAATGTATTTGTGTGAGTAACTCAGCGTGTGTAAATATATATATGTGCGTATGTATGTGCTTTTTATATACGTATGTATGTATGTATGTGTATTGTAGGCCATTGTGTAAAACAAGGTGTCAAGTTTACAGGAACAACATGCATACTCGTGTAATAAAGAAATATTCATACATATCGAGTCTTTCCTGCAAGAATGCCATAACTCAAAAAATTACATATTTTAGTTAATATTACACAATTATATACATATATATTCTTATATACATACTAGTAATGTAACGAGTCCCAATTTTTGATATTAGCGAATACGAATACGAATATTTGAAACGATTTTCGCTAATACGAATACGAATATTTAATGTGAAATTAATACACATTAAATTAGAATTCTATTTACGCCTGCAATATGAAATATTAAAAAAAAATTAATGGAAAAGAACTTCATACTCCTGTTGGCGTACTTTAAAGTTAATAAAAACTACCCAAAATTTTAATGATCGTCAGTAAATAATATTTGAAAATGATACAAAGCACAAATTTCTATAAAAAATTTAATGGATTCGTACAAACTAATATTTTTATCCATTTATTTAAATTTAGTTTAGGATTTATGCATTTATTTATTTATTTTTTTTTTAAATATTCGTATTCGCCTGAATTTGACGAATACGAATGCGAATACGAATATTTAAAAATGGCCGAATATTCGGCAATTCGAATACGAATATTCGTGCATCACTAATACATACATATATACTAGGGTGATAAACTCGGTTTTTCAACCAGTTTTAAAATCCGGTTTTTTCACAATACGGTTGTTGGTTTTTTCAAACTGTTTATTTTTCGAATGTCGAATAGTCCGGGTTTCTTATAATTTAAAAACCGGTTGAGTCGAATACTTTTCGATTTCTACATTTTGCAATAAAATTAGTTTTTACTATGTTAAAACTTAGACCAACGTATTCTGTTGATTTTCCTAAGTATTTTTTTTCAGTGTAAAAGCTCTAAGCGTTTTTTGAGCACGGTAAAATTTACTGAAATATTAAATCTAAGTCCCCGTCCATACTTGCAATTATTGTTGCTGCAATTTCTTAAAATTCTGCTTTGAAATTGCATTAGTGTCCACATTATGAAATGCTAATTTTGCAATTATGCATTAAAAAATTCTATTGCACCACAAATTTCCCTCAAGAACTAACAATTCTATTTAATTTTTGTTATTTATTTATTACATATTCTACAAAGTAAATTTAGTAGAATATGGTTGCACAAGTGTGGACGGAGTAACTATACCATATGCCCAAGATGTTATTAACAGAATTTTAAAAAGTTTTTGTGACTGACTATACACGACCTATGCCTTCATATAGGAAGAAACTTTTTTTGAAATTTTTGTTATATTTTCTGTTTTTCATACAACTGAAGAAATAAAATTATAAAAAACGTCAAATAAATCTAACAACTTGAAATTAATACGTACGAATTTCAAATCAAAAGAGAATTACCGAGCACATGAAACTGTGTACCCCTCCCCAATCTTTTCACCTCTCTCACCAATAATCTCAAGAATTGCTGCAACAAAAATTGCAAGTCTGGACAGGAACTAAGCGAACTTATTTTATGTGGTGATAGCAGAGGCGAATTAAATTGGCGTTATGGTGTGTAATGGATGTCAATCCAGTTGCCAAAAGTGTTTTTTAGTTTTGTTGACATTTTTCTTCATATTTTATATAGATGTAGATATCCACATTGTCCTTACATTCATATGTACATATGTATATACTATTAAGGAATAAACTCTACATACACCCATCATTTTTGGGGTTTGAGGAAACATGGGAAGAAATTCAAAAAATTAATTATGCCAATATTTAAGGTTCTAATAAATATGTTTATACAATAACAACTATAATGGCAAAAATATTCAAAATACATCGGAAAAAAGTCTACATACAGGCATAAAATGCATGAAAAAATACGTGCAAAATGTTTGAGGTCGTCAACTTGTTTGAAAATACTATGATTTACGGTACCAAGCCGTCAACAAATGGCATCCAAATATGGTCTAATACGTTCTTAAAAAAGCAGCAACCTCGAAAGAATCTAAAACATTTAAAATCACAGCTTTTGTATAATAATTTTCTTACTTAAAAACCGAAACCGGATTTTTCATAATTTCAAATATTCGAACTAATCGAAAACCGGTTTCTGTAAAAAGTCGAATAATCGATCACCCTAATACATACATATTTATTCCTGAAATTCCTATAAGGAACATAGGGCCAATAATATTAGAGAATTAAACGTCATATCTTTCTTTTTAACCGACAGCGTGACGCAAACAAGGATATTGTGTTATTAGCCTATGTACGTACATATGTATGTATGTGTGTTACTTTGCGGCACTATATAAATCGGATGCGTAGACCAATTTTGATGATTCTTACATCAAACTTTTTTTTGTCTTACGGCCATTATCACAATGAAAAATCAAAAGCTAACAGGGACTTTAACGGAAAAGTTTTGTATGAAGAACTTGCAGTTAATGTTCACGTTAACTCTCAATCATACATTTTGAAAAGAACCGTTAATCCTGCGAGACATGAAAGTAGTCAAAACTCAATATGGCGGGCAACAGACACCATTTTGTAAATACGAAAAAATAAAATGTCGGCGAACTATATCAAAATGGGTATCATTCGACAGGTATTTTAAAATCATCATTAGGTTTCTCTTATGATTTTCATTTCGAATGACCATTTAGGATATTTAACGGTTTTTTTTTTTTTTGTTTTTTTAATTACTACTTCCCACCAAACCAAAAGCTCCGAATTTAGAAAGAATTCGTAACGACTAGTCAGATTTCGGAACCGAAATATTACCGAAATCGTTACGATTTTTGTATGAAATGGTTGACAAGACTTCGTAACGATCTGTCGGTACGAATTTCACAGATTTTTACTTATGTATGTACTTAAAAATCAAAGTTTTAATGTTCTTAAAATTTTTATTAAACAATTGTTCAGAGAAACTGCCAACATGTCTTAACGAATTCGGTATGACAAGTCTGACTTCAGAAAAAGTCAAAACATTTTGTTTGGGGGGTTGTTATTATATAAACATTTTTTTTACAAATATCTTGTGTAGTAAATTAATAACTTTCAACTCGTTTTGTGCAAAACAAAATACTTTTGCGTTATGACGTTCTTGCAGCAAAGTAGCGTTATTATAAAAATACATAAAACTAAACATATTATAATAATAAAATATGTACTCATATAAAATGTTTATATCACATATCTAATTAAGTTCATAATTTAAATTAAAATAAATTAAGACTCTAACGTGAGAAAACCACAGATTGACAAAAAAAAATACAAATAATATAAAATACTAGTCTTTTTAAATCACACAGATTTTTCTCACTTTTACTATAAACTACAAGGACATAAGATGCAAAAAAATACATACATGTGTATGTATGTACATATGTATATGTATTTATGTATGTATTCATGTATTATATACATACATATAATCACTCTGTGACCCTCAAAACTTACCCAACACAAGGCTCGTATCACCACTTGTGGTTTCATGGCAAACGCCAGGGGATCAAAGGCACCACCTGCCTTGCCACCACCGTAAGCTCCACCAGCATTCATGCTTAATATTTGATTTAACATATCCATTTTTTAAGGTTGTTGTTTTTCTTTTGCTTTTTTAATCTTTTTTTTCTCAAATAAATATGTATTGATTTCAATTGATTTTATTTTAAATCAAACCAATTTATTTTTGTAAACCGTGATATGATTTATAAAAGCTTATTTTATATATTATTCTTTTACTTTTCTTATATTCATTTAAATTCTTAAGTTTTCATAAAATACACACTATGTACAAAATTTTGTCAAATTTTCTATGTGCTTGATTTTTATTTTATTTGCATTTCTGTTTTCTTCTCTCCAATCTCTTGTTTGCTGTTTACATGTACATATGTAAGTTTTTTCCTTTTCCTTAAGCTTGAGCTTAAATTCTTAGTAAAAAGTTTTCCTCTTGTATTTTGTATACACGCTTTAATTGTGTGTATACATACATGAGTGTGTGTGTATGTACACTCCTTCTAATTGAAAATTAGCAAGTGTGTGTGTGTGCATGTGTGTGTATACGATTCTCTTTTTGCTATAGTTGTTTTTGTCTTTTTCTTTCTGTCTACAAATTTCGTCGTACGGGGTGGCGTATACGTTTTGTTATTTTTCGTTTTATTAGAATTTTTTTATCACTTCAAAAGTGTTAATTATGTATTGATATTCTTTATTGTTTAAAACATTTAACAAAAATAGCTTCTTTAACTTTTAAATTGCATATTACTTGCAAATTTATTTATATCTAAGCAAATTTTTTTATCGCAGTTATGTAAATGCCTTGAGAAAGCATTCGTGCTATCACAACAAAATCTAAAACAAACTGAGCTGGCTCTTTTGTCCCACAAATATTTAGGAAAGCCAGATGTTGATTTGGTAATGAAAGCTTTTTGAAAGTCTTTTTAGACATACTATACTGATACACATATCCAAATACATATGTATATGACTAAAGTTTAAAAAGCTAAATGATTTTTTAAGGTAATATTTAAAGCTTACTTAAATTCAAACGGATATTTGAAAATGTTTAATATTTTCGAAACTTTCCTTAAAATGCTGATTTTTTTTTTATCCATTTGTATATGTCTAAAATAAACAGAAAGCCTTAATTCTAAATATTCCAAGGGAAATAATTACCACGGAATAAAGCTTTTTTCTAAAAATAAAACCCATCTCTCCAAAACAGATTGAGGTTAACATTATAGCCTTATTTATAAAAATTATTAAGGTTTAATAATTTAATTTAATAATTTAAGGCTAAATAAGTAAAATCTTGTATGGAAATCTGTTGAAAAACCCCTTTATAAAGCGTTCATACACACCATCAAGTTTGTTTTATCAAGTTTCATCAATTTGCGTTGTCGTAGAGTATTACGAATGACAAAACAAAATGAAAAAGCAAACTTGACTGGTAGGTAAAGTCTGTACCCCTCTACATTATCTTTTGTCCTAATTTATTTTCCCCTCATCTCTCTCTCTCCTAAAAAACTAATCAGCTTAGCAATAAGACTTGCATAGTGTAAATTAGGACTTTCCTCTCTCTCCTAAAAACTCAAAACTTGACGTTTCAGACCTGACGTGTTTCCATAGTGTGGACGAAGACTAAAGGCTCAGTTAGCCGACTGTAATGTAAAGTAACTGCAACAGTAAGAAACAGCTGATCGATTTTGTTATGTGAAAAGTAATGAAAATGGTTATAGAGATGTAATGTAACGTAACCTAATTTTCATATAAAAATGTCGATCAGCTGTTTTCTACGTTACAGTTACATTACATTACAGTCGGCGAACTGAGCCTTAAAGCCTACAGTACACGGCATGTAAAAAACCACATGCGCATGTAGTTTTGACGTAATTTTGACGTCATCACGATGCTACATTTGCTACATGCCGTGTACTAGCAACATATGTACATGTAGATATTAACATGCTTACAGATGAGCTGCCCCAGAAAATGTCTTCGATTCGGCTACATGTGCCAAATATGTATTTTGGAACAAAAATACTATAAAATTTTTACGGCATCTAGCCACTACTAGTAATTTTAAAAAATACAACGAGCATGCTGAAAATTCTCGTGACGTCATCGCCACATACGCATGTGGCTTTTTACATGCCGTGTACTGTAGGCTTAACTGAGAAAATTTTCCAAAACTACAACCAATCAACTGCAATGTAGCCAATTCACACACCTTTTTAAGCAGACCGTAGCTAATTCACTCATCTTTTTTATAAATTTGTTGTACAGGGTAGTAAAAAATCAATAAAATTATTAGTTTTTTTTTTAATAATAATTTGGGATTACTAGTGCGTTAATAAATGTTAAACTTAAATTGTAACAATTCCCAATAAAACACTAATTATTAACTAGACTGCACCTGTTTAAAAATACTTGTGTGGCAACACTCTATTCTTGTATAGCTGTTGTTTTTATTTACATTTATTTTCTTTACATACTTTTTACAACTACAATTCGAGCTGAAAAAAGTCAGCCAATGCACTATAGGAAATTTCACCCATTTTTTTTGGCCAAAAGTAAAAATTTGAATTTTTGCAAAGTTAATTGTTTTGCTTTAATATAATAAAAAATACAACAAAATATACATAGCTTTTTAAATTTTTCAAAAAACATTAGTTTTTGTTACTTAAACAGTTGTTTTGATTACGATTTCTAAACCAGGGGGCAAATTACGGCACTCGTTATCGAACGAAATTACGAAATATTTCCATATAAACTCGATTGAAATACTTCGTAATTTCGTTCGATAACGAGTGCCGTAATTTGCCCCCAGTTATCAGAAAACCTTGAAGTGCAGTGAATTTTGTGACATCTTCTAATAAAACTTTTCGTAACAAAAATTTATGTTTTTGAAAAATTAAAAAATGGGAAGTAATGCCGAAAGTAAGTACTTTTACATTCCATAGCAAAATGTTGGTAAACTCATCTATAAAGTCGAATAAATTGGAAAAATTAAAGGGAGCTTAAAATTAACTAATGGAATTATGAATTAGAATTTTATATAGACTTGCAAAAAAATGATAACACATGTTAGACATAATACCACAATAGTTCTCCAGAACTATCAATTATCTTCCAAATTTAATATATTTCATCTGCGAATTTATGCGTGCCAAATTCAGAATTATTCCATACATGGCTAGAGAAATACTACGAAATTGACAAAAGAGCGGCTATTTGCGTCCATTTCTTGTCATACATTTCTGAGAGTGATTGTTCCGAAAACTTTAAACAGTATTTAAAAAAGCATTCAAGATTATTTTGTTTAAATATGAATATAAAATGGCGTAATAGTCCTAGATATTTGCAAGTTTTTGAAAAACATCTTGCTGTTTGGCTTAAAGACAGTACATACTTCGATCAGAAAACGTGAAACGCAGTGTGCCTCCATTAAATCGAAACCAAGACGAGAGAACAAAACGACGAGTTGATGAAGATGAAAAAATAGGGAATGGTGGCATTTGCACCCATGTATATTAAATTTAGTTGACGGTTTGGAAAATAAAATTATTGAATAAAATCATTTTTAAACATGACTTTGTTTGTTACTTCATTAAATTGGTAAAATTAATTTCTACTGTTATATTCGAAAGGTTAGTGTACACTCAAAAATTTTTTAGAAAAAAAGCAGTTTAGAAATCAGATTATATATCAAAGATCTAAAAAAATCTTTGATGCGGGAAACTATAACCCGTAACCCCTTCTTAGAACTAATTATTTATTAATATTTTAGTTAAATTTACTTATCTTTTTTTCTGAGTGCATGAAAAACTTTTTCGGTAACTCCCTCTCTCTTAAGTGTTCACCAAAAGTCAAATCCAAAAAATCGTTCAAATCAGACCACCCGTTTGGCTGTAATTAATTTTGGGGGAAATTTCCTATAGTGCAATGTAGTAAATTAAAAAAATAAAAAACATGTTGATTGTTGAGTTCTTGTTTCAATTTTGTTATTTGTTGAGTTTCTCATATGTTTAAATTAAAGTTTATAACATAATAACTCTAGTTGTTCTAAGAAAATTTTGGGTAAAGGTTCCCTGATGATCTGCATTAGCAACAGTGAAATGCGCATATGATCCAGCTAAACCCCTCAATTTCAAAGTATTTTTAATAAAAAAAATATTTTACTTAATAAGTAAAATAATAATTTTTGATTATTAGTGCGATAATAAATGTTATACTTAAAAATATTACACTTTGATTAGATTTCCTACAAATCTACTGACAAAATGAATATGTTTTGTATGGGAAATCTAGTAAAAAGCAGCAAGACTTAGCTCATAATCTTGTAAGTACTAGATTTCGAGACAATGTAAATGACCTATTATAATCAAAAAAATTAAAATCAACTCACACGAGGAGATTACCATTCATACAACGACTTCTATAGAAGTTTTCGAAATGACGAGGAGGAGGTTCTCTCTCTCTCTCTCTCTGAGAAAATGGTAATTTCACTGCGCAGTCCGCTGCTGCAAGATTTGCAGCCTTGCCAAATTGCGACATTATACCGATTTTATCCGTTTGAGACTTTGATTCAGTACTGAACCGAACTGAGGAACTTAGAAGAAATCACTTCACTTCACGTTTAGGTTTCAGCTAACACAACGGGAAAAATTACGACCCAAATGGGATGGTTTTAACATAGTAACAGAAAAAGATTCGAGAAAAATTATTTACCCTTATTACAGTTGTCGACGTCGACGACACTTTAACACAATACCAAAAAATTTGGGCTTGTTCACTCGCTCTCAAAAACAATTTTGTGCTACTAATAATCTATTTCCGTTCTCTAAGATCTAGAAAATAGGATAAACCTGCCTACAGGAGTCAGTTGTTTTCGACAACGGATACACAAGCCCCAATTTTTGGGTATTGTGTTAAAGTGACGATCGATTTGAAATCGTACGATTTTAGCAAATTAACTCCCACAATAAAAATATATTTTTACAGCCTTATTTATAAAAATTATGAAGGCTTTATAAAAGTTTTTTAATACAAATTTTCATACAAAATTTTTCTTATTAAGCCATTATAAAGCCTTAATAAGTTTTATAAATAAGACCATTAGATTTTTTCAGTTTTTTATTATATAGATTCTCAAATATCGTGTATGATTTTAAATAAATCTGCAGGACCATTATTAATTTTTTGAAAACGAGAAAATTACTCGGATTTGGTTTACAGAACAGAGCCGAATACTATTTTTTTGCACTTTGTATTCCATATGGAAGCAAAAATGACAAAGGCACCTAACCAAAGATCCAGAGCATTACACCTGCAAGAGCTTCGTTCGAGAACTGCAATCCTAGAGTTTTTTATGGTAGCCACCAGTTAATCTTATTAAAAACAAGCCAAACAACAATGCCTGATCGCATTTAAAAAATAATTGCGCTGACGCGAGAGCTAGGGATCTACTCTGTAATTCGAAACGAAAGCATATACTTTCGAAATGTAAAATTAATAACATACAAGCTCGAAAGCAAATTCTTTCATTTCGAAATACAGAATGAATTACGATTGATATCGAGTTCTTATAGTAAAATCCGTTGTAAAATATTGTGGTGCCTCCGCATATTGGCATAACAACTGTTGGTATGTCCTTGAAATTAGTGAGCACTACATTTTTTTTTAAGACACAAAAGATTCCTCAGGTGTCGCAGTGCGAGTCTTTGGATCAGATCTAGTCTAACAGTCGGGGAATTAAAATGTGAGTTAGGAAAGGGATAGTGAAGAGAGCTTAACGAAGCTTAACGAGTTTTACAACTCTGCTTATAATATTTGCCGTACAAGTGCGTTCACTTTTGACATAAGGTTATATCTCGAAAACTGGAGAGAATAGAAAATTTTCAATTAAGAATTTTTTTTTTTTTTGGGTTTCGTAGTTTATGGCTAGCTACCAGGAACAAAGTGCCAGGTTCTTCAACAAATAGAAGTTTTCTCAAGGCCTCATTCGACCCACGCCTTCACATGGGAAGTAGAGAATCCTAGAGCCCACTCCTAGAGTTTAAATGGTCTCCACCAGTCAAAATTCTCTTCAAATTCGAGTTATATATGGTTCTCCACCAGGTTCTACAACAAATTGCCAATTATGCCCAACACAAACACTATCCACCATCCGAGTATTATATTTGGTCTCCACCAGGTTCTTCAACAAAATGCTATCGTCAGATTAGAATTACGTGTTCCAAATCAGTTTATGTATCCAGTTCATAGAGCATTCAATGTTGTCTCGACCAGTTTATTGTTCCAAAATTTTAAAAAGTCAGTATCTAGTATTTATATGTTTCATCGAAATCCTTCACGTGTCATACAATCCATAAAAAAGTGTAGTTATGCTAATTACAATATAAGCAAAATTCTCGAAAGCAAGAGAACAAAATGCCTGGCCGCATTTAAAAAATACCTACGACGAAGCGAAAAGGTGTTCTCCCACCCAGAGTTAAATTACGACTGTCAATTAAGAATTTTAAATCTGCATAACATATTTAATCAGTAATAGCTGAACGAAATGTATTGTAATCATGTGTTATTTATATACATAAATATGTATGTATGTATGTATGTTTATTGCAGTTGTTATATTTTTTATGCTTATATTATAAAAATAAGAATATTATAAAAATGAAAACTTGGTTTTCGCAATAATATTTATAAATGCACCTCCTGGTAGTGAAAAATAAAACCATAAATCATATTTTACAACACCAAAGTTGATGGAAAAACAATTTAGTTGTTGTTGAATTTAGCAGGACGTTTTTCCACAAAAGCAGTCATGCCTTCCTTGCGATCAGCCTTAAAAATTAAAAAACAAAAATTTATTTATCTCAAAAATCATAAAATTTTACTTAAACTTACCGTAGCGAAAGTAGCATGGAAGGTTCTTCTTTCGTATTTTAAACCTTCTTGCAAGGTAGTCTCATATGCAGTGTTGACAGACTCCTTGCACAATTGCACAATTAATTGCGAATGAGTACCAATCTTTTCGCCCAATTTAACAGCTTCAGTGACCAGTTGATCGGCTGGCACAACCTTGCTAACTAAACCCATCTTTTCAGCTTCAGCAGCATTGATCATATTGCCAGTCAAGCACATTTCCATGGCTTTGGATTTACCTACAACACGGGTCAAGCGCTGGGTGCCACCAGCTCCGGGAATTGTGCCCAAGGCAATTTCGGGTTGACCAAACTTGGCCTTATCACCGGCATAAATGATGTCGCACATCATGGCCAATTCGCAGCCACCACCCAGAGCGTAACCGTTAACTGCAGCAATAATTGGCTTTTGACACTTGGCAACACCGGTCCAGTCGCTCAAAAAATTGCCCATAATGCAATTTTCATAAGTGTTATTTTGCATTTCTTTGATATCGGCACCAGCGGCGAAAGCCTTCTCACTGCCAGTAATAACAATGGCGGCAATACTGTCGTCTTTTTCGTATTTATGCAAAATGGTGTTGATTTCGGCAATTAAGCCATTGCACAAGGCATTCAACGCCTTGGGACGGTTTAACGTGATAACAGCAACATTTTTCTTTTCCCCAGCCAATTCAGCCTTAATGAACTCCAAGTTTGAGGCTAAGCAAATTGTAAAAATAAAAGCATTAATAGTATACTAGATATACCAAACGGACGACACACTCGTCCGTATTCTAGAAACAAAATGTAAATAAGTTTATTAAGATTCAAAGAAAATGTATCTAAACTTCATAAAAGATTTATTAAAACACAGCCACACACATACTTACATACATATGCAACCATAATTAAATAATACGTGAAATTAAAAAACATAAACAAAATCCCTTCAACCAAGCTAATTCAATTTATTCAACTCTCTTCCTTCAAGTATTATGGCTTTCATACAACAACAAATAAGAGAAAAACCATTGTTAGATCAAGAGAAATACTACACACACACACTCATGTTTTGTTTCTTTTTTTACTTGTAAGCTAATAAATGCGTGTGTAATATGTGTGCATGTAGTAGTAGCAACTTTAAACGCTTATAGCTCCCAAAATACTAAACCGATTTCAATAAAATATAGATTCTGCACATCTGTACAAAAAATCCTTTAAAACCATATAAATCTTTTTAAAATCGGTGCAGTGGTACCAGCGTAAAAGGGATTACAAAAGACATGTTCGCCTATTAATTATATAGAATAGAAGATATGAAAAATATATGTATACATGTACATATCGTTACCATAATATAGAAAGGCCCTATCTCGTAATTTTTATGAAATCGAGTTTTTTGTATATTTCTACAAAAGAAAATCTAGTATCGAAAAATGCAAAAATTTCTAATTCAAAAAACTTATGAGTTAGGACCTTTCTATATTAAGGTAACGATATGTAAGTAAGAAGAAAGTGTGTTCGCCTTGAAAGTAAGTTTAAAAAAGGTTTCCTGACAACTTTTTCATAACAATTGCACATACAAAGTTATCAAGTTATATTTAAGTAGCTGAGCTGAGTTTAGAAAATGTATACTGTATAATGTAAAAAGCGCTACGAAAGGAGGAATGTGGGTGGGAGTATAAAAATTCCGAAAATAGCGTTACGTAATATGTGAATAGCCTCTTACTTATTTTATTTTTATTTATTTATTTAATTTTTATTTATTTATTTAATTTTTATTTATTTATTTAATTTTTATTTATTTATTTAACTTTAATTTTTTTTTTTTTGGTTTGGGGCTTTGATATGTCCGATTACGCGCTGAACACATGCATGAACGCCTAAATGGTAAACACTGGTACTTTTTAAGAAAACCAAAAAAAAAAGAACACAATTTTGAATGTACGCTCAAAAAAAGTTTTATAAAATCAAGAAGAAAGAAGTTGCATTTTAAAAACGAAACCTTTATGAAATAGAACTAAATTGGCGTTGTGATATTTTAAAAATGTTCATTCTTGTTTAAAAAATTAAAATTATCTTGAAATCAAGAAAAAAAAATTAACATTCGTGATATGTGACAGCGCATAGAGAAAGGGACCTAAGCGTAAAAAAATCAATTTCCACTTTTTTTTTTTTTTTGATGTGGACAACATCTGAGCATCGAATGAGATCGGTATTCAAAAGTGTTCCCTACCAGAAATATGCGCGTTTTATGATGTGATGGTACATCTTTAAAATGGCTCTCCTGAACAAAACCGGTTTTTATCGTTAGGTACTTTTCTATTTTGCGCGTCACATATCTAGTTGAATATACTCGTACTCAAATTAAAAGCTTATTTTTCTGACTTCTGAATGAAATATTCTTGAAGTAATAATGGCATAGTATGAATAATAAAAAGAATTTCATTTTAACTAAAAAATTTGTTTTAAAATCCAAGATATGTGTGTATGTATATTTTATTGCTTTTTTAAACAAATTTTTAAGTAAAAAAACAAATACTTTTTTTATTCTACTACCCATTGAGGCATTTTATTTTTAATTTAATTATTTTTATATTAAAAATTAAACGATTCGACTTAATAATAAATAAAGCGTTTTTAATAATGAATAATTTTGAAATTACCGATTGTTAGTTTAAAACTTAGGCTGAGTTTACATCTGGCATTTCTTGTGTGTCATTTGCCCAAAAAAACGTAACCAACTAATTACTAATGAAAAGTTGTTTGATCCAGACATGTATTTATTGATTTAAACAGTTTGCAATCATGCTGGATTCTATAAAATTGTCTATTAGTTACATATGTATGTACGAAACTATTTAACTTAATAAATACATGTCTGAATCTAAAAGTTTTTCTTTTTATTAAAAATACATTGAAATTGATTATTGAAGGGTTTAGCTGGATCATATGCGCATTTCACTGTTGCTAATGCAGATCATCAGGGAACCTTTACCCAAAGCTTCTTAGAACAACTAGAGTTATTATATTATAAACTTTCATTTAAACAAATGAGAAGCTCAATAACAAATAACAAAGTTGAAACAAGAACTCAATAATCAACATGTTTTTTATTTTCTTGCTTTACCATTGCTACATTGGCTGACTTTTTTCAGCTTCAAATTGTAGTCGTAAGAGTATTTAAAAGAAAATAAATGTAAATAACAACAACAGCTATTTAAGAATAGAGTGTTGCCACACAAGTATTTTTTTGACCGGGTGCAGTCAAGTTAATAATTAGTGTTTTTTTATGGGAATTGTTACAATTTAAGTTTAAAATTTTTAAACGCACTAATAATCCCAAATTAATATTTTACTTAAGTAAAATATTTTTTTATTAAAAATACATTGAAATTGATTATTGACATTTTACATACTCTTACGACTACAATTTGAAGCTGAAAAGTCAGCCAATGTAGCAATGGTAAAGTAAGAAAATAAAAAACATGTTGATTATTGAGTTCTTGTTTCAACTTTATTTGTTATTGAGCTTCTAATTTGTTTAAATGAAGTTTATAATATAATAACTCTAGTTGTTCTAAGAAGCTTAGGGTAAAGGTTCCCTGATGATCTGCATTAGCAACAGTGAAATGCGCATAGGATCCATCTAAGCCCCTCAATAATCAATTTCAATGTATTTTTTAATAAAAAAAATATTTTACTTAATAAGTAAAATATTAATTTGGGATTATTAGTGCGTTTAAAAATTTTAAACTTAAATTGTAACAATTCCCATAAAAAAAACTAAAAAAAAACACTAACTAAAAGTTTTTCATTAGTAATTAGTGGTTACACTTTTTTTACGCTTGTGTGGCACATGTCACACAGATGGAAACCCGGCCTTAGAAATGTTAATATGTAATTAATTTTTTTGTAATCAAAAGGCAAAATGTTACCTGGGGAAAATATAATTTTTCATTTTTTAAAAATTTAAATTTTTGATATAATAATAAAATATTTTTCTTTTTAAAATGATCATATATATACATTTTCTTTTTCACTATAATTTCAAAAATTATAATTTTAATTAGAAAATATTATTGTTACAATCTTTATTTTTTAACATCCTCATTTATAAAATTTAAGTTTTATAAATAAGGCTATAAATTTTTAACAAAACAAATTCATTTTTTCATTTTTTTAAAAACTGCTTCATTATAAAAATAATAATGCTATACCTATATTAACAGCCTTATTTATAAAAATTATTAAGGCTTTATAAAGGCTTAATAAGACAAATTTTGTATGAAAATTTCTTTTAAGAAACCTTTAAGGCTTTAAGCCTTAATAATTTGTATAAATTAGACAAACATTTTTATTTTAAAAATGATTTTAAAAATGCAGCATTATTAAAACAAAAACGCAAAATTCTTTTGTTAAGAAATGTTTTTTGGTTACACTCAGCAAAGAAAAATTCTAGGATCTGTGAATATACCGATTTTGTAATGCAATTTGTTCACCACGATGTATTAGGATTTTCAAACTTACATGAAATATAACGACAAATAGTTTTTGGACTCTACTGACAATTTTAGAATTTCGAGTTAATACACCCTTATTGATCGAGTGCGATATGTGTGTCTATATGTATGTACGTATGTATTTAAGAAATTTATTATTCGACATATTGTCAGAAGTTTATTTTAATTTGTAATAAATTCGCAAATAGTTCTTGAAAGTCTGTGCATAAGATAAGAGGTTTGTGACTACTCAAAATGTGTGGTTGAAGTCTACTGATGATTTGTTACAGCAACAATGAAATGCATATAGACAACGCTGAACCACCAGCAAATAAATTTCAAATTGTATGTAGGTATGTAAGTACATATGTATGCCTGTATTTATGTATACGTATTCAGTTTTCATTTGAACGCAGCATGTTCGTATGTATGTATGTATGCATATGTTTCTATGTGTATATTTGAAGAAATCAGACTTGAATTACGTAACATAAAATATTGACATGATATTTGTGCATTCTTCCAAGAAGTACGATTTCTTCTAAAATAATATCCTTATACCTATGCATTATTGGAACGCCGGGGTCAGTATTTAGTGACCATTAATGTATTTGGAGATATGTATAAATATTTACATATTTATTCATGAACTTACATATGTATGTTTGTATGTATATAATGTACGAAATTTGCATTTACATATGCCCATTTGGGCTAACACTTCTTTACATAGAATATAGAACATTTAAAAGAATGGTTCTTTATGTACTTACCAGCTGCACTATAGAAACGCGGAGCTAATTGTTGTTGTTTTATGGCACTTTGCAAGACTTGTTGGGCGCAGCCGGAGAATATTTTTGCAATTTGAGCCATGACTTCTATTATTTAAAAGGTAATTAAAACAAAATATTTATAGTAAATATAAACAGTGTCACTCCCCAAAGCAAAAAAAAACTACATATCTAAATAAGCACTTACCTTATGAACGTTGGAGAAGAAATGGTGAAATTTTTAATAATCTTTCCTAGAGTATAACGATCGAATGAATGAGAATGATAAGATTTATAACAAGGGTTAGCAGTGTTTTAGAATTTGGTGATTTATCAATATTATATAGGGGAAACACCATAAATTTGTTTATGGTTTATATCCACAAAAGTGCTTATATCCGAATTAGATATTGTGACGAAGGTACCGCTGCTCCCTAACTGATTTAACCACGTCCGAACTCCACATAACAAATAATTTTTGGTGATATTTTTACAATTTGGTGTTAAATACCTTTGGCATCTTTTTAGGCATGTCCAAGGCATGTGTGTAACAGTTTGGTGTGAATGTTTGCTTTAAAAGAAGCAGCAAGAAAACAATATTGCCACCACTTACAATTTATAATATTCCTTATACATATATATAAAATCTCTGGATATAAGGTTGGGGAAATTTACGGGCGTGAAATAATATATACACAAAGCAAGGAACATCAATCAAACCCGCATTTCTACAACAAATATTACAACAGCAATAACCACATGAACTTTGTTGGTATAAATTACCTTCTTACTTTTCAAAACAGGTTAGCATTGTCAGACTGCATGTTTCTTATAGGAAATGTCAAACACCATACAAAACAGAATATTCGAAAGGTGTTTATGTATACCCAAATAAAAGCATGCTTTTAGGCTTATACCTACATAATCCAAATTTGACATTTAGATTGGTATAATGACATTACTAGCGGTCTCCACTAGCCATGAACTTGGTATGGGCATCATGTCGGACATCGCAAATGGCTAATGGAGACCGCTCATGTCGAACTTCAATGCCCGAGCATATGTCTGAGCAAAAATGTTCGCCATGAGATTTGACGTCCGCAACCATTTGCAATAGAAAAAAAGAGACAGAACAAAATTGGTATATATTCCATCTCTATTGCACTACCGCAAAATACTTTGATATGCCTGAACATGGACATCGCACTTGTTCACCACAACAAGGAAGTTGATGAATTTTTCAGAGTTGCTCTGCCGGCGTCATGTCCAAGTCGATGCCTAGTGGAAACGTAGGGTTAGTCACCTGGTGTAGTGCTGCCACCTAATAAATGCGCCTTGACACAGAGCAAGTCCCAATTTTCACGAGGCAATTTTACTTGCGCAAGTCTTGAATTTGATGAACAAGGAAGTGAGGAGTGTAAAAACCAGCAGAATTGCCGTACAGACTTGCCTGTACATGGCAATTCTGTTTTTGCTATCATTCGCTCTATATTAAATTTGACAATTGTTAATTTGCTTCAAATAAAAAGAAATAAAATGGTCAACAAAACTTGCTGTATCTAAACGTTACAGCAAGTTTAATAGAAAATTTTATGACTTGCGCAAGTAAAATTGCCTCGTGAAAATTGGGACCAATTATCCTTGGTTCATTTATTAAACATTTTGCAAGTGAAACAAAAACATATGTATGTATGTTCAATCACTCTTTGGACGAAAGCGTATGAAACTATGGACCCAAACAAAATATAAGAATCTGGCCCTTAGTCTGATTTACATTTAAGCATTTTTTCATGAATTTTGTTGTAGGCAATTTTTTATATTTGTTAATTGCAGCGCTATAAAAGAAAATTTAATATAAAAAGGGCGTATAATGAATCTCGGATGTACTTTTGACAACTTTTTTGTAATGAATTCCACATCGATCGAAAAATCGCAAGTTGCGTACGCACAAGTACATACTAGGTATGGTTTTGTATGGTCCCTTAATCATGAAACTAATTAAAATTTTATTTTCTTATCTTTACATAAGTAGGGTTGGTTTAATATCGACCAAGACGGATGACGAGGGAACTTTTGTTCTCACCAGCCCCGCATCACGAGACAATCAGTACTCCATAGAGCCGACAGCCTGAGGGTCGAAAGCAACCGCTTTCCTATTAGCCTTTTTAGTACTATGAGCTATTTTGTCATTCGGCCACATTAAAGCAACCTCGTCGGAAGAATTCTCTCTTCACTTACCAAGGCAGGAAAACGGGACCTATCAGGAGCCAGTTCTCTTCGAATAGACAGCCATAAAACCTTACAATAATGGCATGTAGGAACCACCCCAAATACGAGAATTTTCAAACTTCAATACCTAGCACTCTTGTTGTGCCACTGAGTATTCAAAATTAACGACACAATTTTTTTGTTAAAATAAATTTTATTTTCAATTTCTTTCTTTATTATTCGCAGTACTAAAACGTTTAACATCTTAACGTTTTCTGTGCATGTGCAAACGGTTCTTGCGTTTCCAAGCAGCACGGCGAGAACCACCAATTGTTTGCGAGTATCTATAGCCTTTGCCAATACCACGTGAGCTCTTGCCGGCAGAGGTCAAACCACGAAGTTCACGATGTTTGTGAACATGCTTGCAGATCCAATTGATCTTTGGATCGCGACGGATGGCATTATGGTGGGTATCGATCAATATGACTTCAAAGTATTTGTAAGAAGCATCTTGGGCAACCCAGTATGAGTTCAATACGCGTAAACCTCCCAATCTGCGACCAACACGCTCCTAAAACAAAGAAAATGCAACATTAGCTTCCAGTTAGCAAAAAATTATTTGTTACAAAAGATATATACATAAGTAGCTATATAAAGCAATCAGACATCTAAGGAAGGATATATGGTGAACATAATTTATTCTCACACAAGGTTAAGTTAGCATCACATGATTAGTAGAACCATAATAGTAAAAATTATACAGTAAGGGTTTTACATATGTAAATAAAAAATCTTACCTCTGCAATAGATTGCAATCCACGGTATGGCTTCAATTCGTTAACACCATGACTCTTGGGTTTGCCATAGGTGCAACCCTTGGGTACGGGGCGTTTGCGACCACCACGACGTACCCGAATCCTATAGATGACAAAACCTTGCTTGGCTTTGTATCCCAAACGGCGAGCCTTGTCGGGACGAGTTGGCCTGGGCGAACGGTGCAATTTTGTCAATTGGCGGTACTGCCAGACGCGTATGCGAAGCAAGTAACGCATAACATCACTTTGCTTCTTTCTATACAATTCCTGCATATAACGGTAGGCACCCATGTTGAGATAGACCTAGTAACAAATTCAATTAAATGTTATTTGTTTTTAAATAACTGTCACATCATCGGTCTATCCGCGAATATAATTCATGAAGAATAGACATTTTGTGAGTTCTTTTTGTGTATATTGGAATCCTCTAAAATTAAAAGGTTATTAGTAAATTTTCCTTCACACACTATTACGAAAAGTTTTATAAACATGTAATTATCAGATTTGGCGTTATCAACAATTTAAATGCTTTTGGTGAAAGCTTCAGAATGGTGCACGGCCAGCATATATATCATCAAGTGTAAAATTATTCTCTATTCGCGTATTTCATTTATTTTTGCATTGCACTTAACAAAAACACCTACCTTCCACGAGTTGTTAATTCCAAAAGAAATAAACAGCGTAGGAAATCACTGAAGTAGGCTGCAGTTAAATTTCAATGTGTCAGAAAAACGAGAATGCCAGACTATAGAATCAAGATGATAGTGGTGGTATAATTACAAGGTTGGCAGTACTGTTTTGATTCAAACACCGAAATATATTTCGTGACATAACTGCAAAAAAGATAAAACTACATAATGCTAGTCCTGATTCACAAACATCAGGTTTAGCTGATCAGTTTTTGTTCAATTTTCTTTTGAACCTGCATTTACGTTCATACACACCGTCAAGTTTGTTTCATCAAGTCTCATCAATTTGTGTTGTAGTAGAGTATTACGAATGACAAAACAAAACGAAAAAGCAAACTTGACTGGTACGGTCAAGTCTGTACCCCTTTCCATTCTCTTTTCCTCTCTCTCCTAAAAATTCAAGACTTGACGACTCAGACCTGACGTGTGTGAATCAGGACCTAGTGTTTTATAAATTAACAAGAATCGATTATTATTACGATGGTAGATAGCTTGGTTGAACAATTTGATAACTAGCTGTGATCAGCTGCTCCAATCCTTGCATGTATATGTATGAATGTATTTATGTAAAACAAACATACTACATATGTACACCATTGCTCTGGATAATCATATTTTTCAAATACATATTGTCGGCTTGTTTCTGCTTTGATGCATGGAACATTTTTAAAAAAATTGCGTTATTGATTGATTATATATGAATAATGTGTCCTTTTTCCAAATTCGTTATTAGTTTTCCGATATATTGAATTTATCTGGTGATATAGATGTGGAAATTTGCTTCATTTCCACAATTGTTGAACATTGTAAAGTCTGTTTTACGGCAATCGGCCATTTTTGTGATATGTGGCACATTTCCCAAGTAAAAGTATTAATATTTTTATTCGCAGCTGTTACGATGCGTATCAAGGCATATTCTACTCAACGAATGTGAATCAAAGCAAAGTACAAAAATTTAATTATTGTGAATGAAATTAATTGATTTTTGGTTTTTATTAATACAACTTCTTTTATTAAGTAAATTCACCGTCTTTTATTTCTTCCTTTGTTTTTCCTCTAAAAGTCATGTTATATGAATAACACTGATATTTTCACTTTTTTATATACCTAAATATAAACAATAATGTAACCTACTTCAACAAAACTTGAAAGAATTGAACAATATTGTTGTTATGATTGTTGGATGCGTTGACAGAGATGTTTGTAATTTTTTCTTTAAGTCCTAATAACTTTTCAAGTTGGATGTAAAAAGTTTATCAACTTTAAGTTTGAATAAAAAACATATGTATCTATTACTTTTATTATTAAACAAAAAGTTCTATCGTGTATTTTTATAAAACTAATGAACTAAACATTCTTCATCGATTTTCTCAAAAACCCATTTTTGTCCCATACATCAAAGCAGAAACAAACCGACGATATGTTATAGTTGAACAAACGTTTGATATACCTCGAATATGAATTTAGATATTTATGTTCACTTATGTTTTGTTTGGTTTTATGAAAGAAGTGTGTGTTTATTCTCCATATATGCTAATTTATTGCAGATTTTTACATTTGAATTCATATACCAAGGTCTATTTATAATAATAATAGATAGATCTTGACATATCGTCGGTTTTTTCTGCTTTGATGTATGGGACAAAAATGTGTTTTCGAGAAAATCGATGAAGAATGTTTAGTTCATTAGTTTTATAAAAATACACGATAGAATTTTTTGTTTAATAATAAAAGTAATAGATACATATGTGTTTTATTCAAACTTAAAGTTGATAAACTTTTTACATCCAACTTGAAAAGTTATTAGGACTTAAAGAAAAAATGACAAACAACTTTGTCAACGCATCCACAATCATAACAAAAATATTGTTCGCTTTTAACAAGACTTGTTCAAATAGGTTACATTATTGTATATATTTGAGTAGATAAAAAAGTGAAAATATCAGCTTTATTCATATAACATGACTTTTAGAGGAAAAACAAAGGAAGAAATAAAAGACGGTGAATTTATTTAATAAAAGAAATTGTATTAATAATATGTAAAAATCAATTCATTTCATTCACAATAATTAAATTTTTGTACTTTGCTTTGTTTCACGTTCTTTGAGTAGAATATGCACTGATATGCATTGTAACAGCTGCGAATAAAAATGTTAATACTTTTACTTGGGAAATGTGCCACATATCACAAAAATGGCCGATTGCCGTAAAACAGACTTTACAATGTTCAACAATTGTGGAAATGACGCAAATTTCCACATCTATATCTCCAGATATATTGAAGATATCGGAAAACTGATAATGAATTTGGAAAGAGGACACATTATTTATATATAATCAATCAATAACTCTATTTTTTTTAAAGTCCCATACATCAAAGCAGAAACAAACCAACGATATACTAATGGTGTTTTCTTTTCTAAAAGAAAAGTGTAACATATATGCTACATGTGATTTGGCAACATTTTTAAATGCTCACCTGATTTTTAAGAAGTGTTGCATATTTTACGTTTACAAAAGAACAATTTTCCAACAAGTTTCGGCATAAAACAATCACGAACTAGAAAATGATTTATTTTTTTCATAGACAATAACAAAAACAGCTGTTAATATAATGCTGCACTCATGTCCCTTTAATGAAAATGAGTGTTGAACATGTAGCATTTTTCTCCCTTTTAAGGGTAACATCATGGGAAAAGAACGCGTTAAATTTTTAAAATAATACATACTTTTCAGAAAAGAACACAAAGAAATGTAAAAGGCAACATAAATGCAGCATATTGCTCACACTGCAGCCACACGTTTAATAAATTACTTTCAATTCCATCACACATATTGTGTGTCAAAATTCTTTGAAATTGATAGCTGTGAAACAAATTGCTAATCAATTTCATTTTTTAAATACCACCGACGAAGAAACAACTCAAATTTGTAGCTTCAATCAATGTGTGCTGTGACCAGCCGTTCAAATTGAAAACTAAATTGCCATATAAATGGATAGCTGAATTTGATATCAATCTAGTTTTCAATTCAAAAAGTTTGATTGTGTTAGTGAAAAAAGATTGAGTGTATTGAAAATTGAATGGAATTGAAAGTCAAAAATTGAACGTGTGGCTCCCAAGTCAGAAAAGAAAACGCCATAAATCGCGTGAGCGAATTCCATAGGATTGTTGTTATAGGATTTCTTATAACAACGCTCTTATAAAAAATCTTATAAGATTGAGATAACACTAATTTTAAGTCTACACGTAACATGATTCGCTCTGCGATTGAATTTGACGCTCTTATCTTACATATTATGTTAGGTGTAGACCGTATGTTATGTAGTAAAAGAAAATATTTTTTCATTGACTAAACAACGTGTGCCAAGATAGCGTCGACGAAATAACGTCGATTTTGGGAATTTAAAAACCGGGGAAAAATTGGGGAAATTTTCTGGTTATTTTTGAAAATATAACAGCAGGCTAGCATCGATTTTGGGAATTCAAGGGGGAACCGAAATAAAAACCGTGGATGAATTTTCCTAGGAGCACTGTTCAACTGTCATGCCAAAGGGTCATATATTCTTAAAGTGGACACTTTGGAGAATAAAATGAGACAACCGTACGAAAAATCGGTGGGGCCGTTTTCGAGAAAATCGGGAAAGTCCAAAATGGCAAAAAAAAACGTGGATGAATTTTCCCAGGAGCACTGTTCAACTGTCATGCCAAAGGCTTATATATTCTTAAAGTGGACACTTAAGAGAGGCCACGGTTTTTTTTGGCCATTTTGGACTTTCCCGATTTTCTCGAAAACGGCCTCACCGATTTTTCGCACGGTTGTCTCATTTTGTTCTCCTAAGTGTCGACTTTAAGAATATATGACTCTTTGGCATGACAGTTGAACAGTGCTCCTGGGAAAATTCATCCACGTTTTTTTTTTTGCCATTTTGGACTTTCCCGATTTTCTCGAAAACGGCCTCACCGATTTTTCGCACGGTTGTCTCATTTTGTTCTCCTAAGTGTCCACTTTAAGAATATATGACTCTTTGGCATGACAGTTGAACAGTGCTCCTGGGAAAATTCATCCACGGTTTTTATTTCGGTTCCCCTTGAATTCCCAAAATCGTTGCTAGCCTGCTGTTATATTTTCAAAAATACCCAGAAAATTTCCCCCATTTTTTCCCCGGTTTTTAAATTCCCAAAATCGCCGCCATTTCGTCGACGCTATCTTGGCCCACTTGACTAAACAATATGCCCATCTGCTAATACGTCCTTACACTACATATAGAATAAAATGTAAGCAAAACACAGCTGTATTGTATCCTTAAAAAGCTTTGTTTTTTTTCATAACATTGAGAGCGGAGATACTAGGACAACACGGTCATTATGTTATTTAAGCATTTAAAAATATTAACAAAAGAAGTTCACCTTTCGACTGCCATAAATCCATTGCAATGGCCACGTCATATGTCTGTTGTTGCCAAGTCCTTAAAATATACTCAACACGGCGAGCCGGCTGATGTTTTGCAATTGGTGGAAGAAAAATTGGATAAGCCACAAAACAATCAGGTGTTGGTAAAAATTTTAGCATCGCCTATAAACCCAGCTGACATTAATACAATACAAGGTGGGGATTATTGAGTGGAGTTTGTAACAAAATAAATTGTTTCTGTCTTATTTTAAGGAAAATATCCCATTAAACCCAAGTTTCCGGCTGTTGCTGGCAATGAGTGTGTTGCCGAAGTAGTAGAAGTCGGTGACAAAGTGAGAAATCTTTCAAAGGGCCAGCGTGTGGTACCTTATGTTGTTGGTATTGGCACTTGGACGACATACGCTGTATATCCCGAAGAGTTTCTTATGCCGGTATCAAGCAAAATAGGTCTTGCTGAAGCTGCCACTATAACAGTAAATCCATGTACGGCGTATCGCATGCTAAAAGATTTTGGTAAATTATCCACTGGTGATTGTGTGATACAAAATGGGGCAAATAGTGCTGTTGGACAAGCCGTTCATCAGCTCTGCAATGCTTGGGGCTATAAATCTGTGGGAGTAGTTAGAAATAGACCTGATATAGACCAACTTAAAAAATATTTGAAATCTTTGGGTGCTACAGAAGTATTGACGGAAGAAGAGATACGCACTACGACTTTGTTTAAAGAGTTAAAATTGCCTAGACCAAAATTAGCTTTCAATTGTGTTGGCGGCAAAAGTGCAACCGAGGTTTCGCGACATTTAGCTGACAGAGGAGTTATGGTCACGTATGGCGGTATGTCGCGTGAACCAGTTACTGTAGCAACTGCTGCTTTGATTTTTAAAGATATAGCTTTCCGTGGTTTCTGGATGACTAGATGGACTAAAGAGAATCCTCATTCACCGGAGCGTACCGATATGTTCAGAGAATTATGTGGACTAATGGAACAGCAAAAATTTGTAGCTCCAGTGCATGAGTTGGTCCCTCTTGAAAACTTCAAGGAAATCTCTGCGAACGCACTGAATTTTACAGGGTTTACTGGTAAAAAATATATACTCACAATGCCTAATTAAGCTGGCTGCAGTAAAAGTTTATTCGTATATATAATTTTTATCTCTGTAGGTATACGAAAGACCTAAAAACATATTTTTGGCTGTTAAAAATTTTAAAGACTTGTCCCACGATGTCGAGAAAACAACAATAGAATAAGAAAATTTGTTTTCTCTTCAGTAACAGAAATCGATCGAACGTTTTCTGTCAACATAGTGGAACAGGCCATAAAAGAGTAAATTAAATTTACATATTTATACTTATTGATATTCAAAACATTATTCTGCATAATTTTTCAAATAAAATTATAGATACATACTTATATTTAAGCTTAACTTAATTTTAACTATACACATAATTTTGTATTGTATTCAAGTTTATTTTCGCACATATTTCGTATCGTGAGATTTGATTCCGTATTCCGAGTACAAAATTGAGGTTTATGAAATTTTAAAGCATAATCTTAATTGTTCTATATTGTAGTTTTCTGCAATACTTAAGCAAATTTTAATGATTAGTAAATTTACAGATGTGTGATGAAATTCGAAAGATTTACAGAATAATGGTCGAGAGTATTCCAAGTTGGTGACTTTCAAAAATCAGGCCAACGGGTATTATACAAAATATATTAAAAAAAAAAATTAAAAATAATTCTTAAAAAAGTATTAAAATTAAAATAAATCATTTATCACATTTACTCCTGTCTTAAAATCGATTAACATCACGTCTGATAGTCCTCTAGTCCGCATCTGTGCACATATCGCTCATTTACTTCAATAGTGGCATAACTCAAAAAAACCAGTTTTGCAGAAAACGCGTTTAAGTTTTCAATTTGCATACAACTCAATGGAGAAATGAAAAAATAAACTTCTTTCAGGAGGTGATGGTACAAGCTATTTATATGAAATTTTTACACAAGATAAAATACGAAATGCCGCATCTTTCTGCATTATTAACTCAAAAAACTCATTTTTTGAGTTATGCCACTATTGAAGTAAATTAGCGATATGTACATACCTATTCATACATGGTTATACATAAATACATGTGAAAATAATCAAGGATACATGTGTAACTAATTATAAGGCTAATTTTCTTTGTTGAAAATTACTAAACGGCTGCATATTTAATCACCATCAGTAACAATGTTTAAATTCTTATAATATTGGCAAAATTTTGCATTTGCATAAGCATTTATAAAGGGAAAAAGTAGGCTTTTTAATATACCGTAGGAAATTCTTATCATAGACTCTCTCATACAATAATTTCTCCATCGGCAGCTGTTGTTTCAGGCACAGTATGTACTTTTAAATAGGTAGTTGAGCAAATTTTATTAATTTGTGTTTGAATTCAATTAGTGAATACGTTCATACTCATGCCAATTACTTTTACATCATACGTACAAGCATTATACCTATTATACTAACCTGTAACATGTAAAGTAACTTCTATTAAAGGAAACTCGTAAATTTAAGATCGGTTATCTTATTTTTATGTTTAAATAGTCGTTTTTATTTTTAAATATGTACTTCAATGGCTGGTTAGTAGATAAATATTACTTAACATTTAGTTGTTGTAACAAATTTTATTGAAATTGTTCTTGTTTGGAATTTGAATCTAGTCCAAATTTGGAAGTTTCGTTCAAAATACTCGGATCTTCACTAGGCGGCAGAGGATTTTGGAACTGTTCTGAAGAAATTCTTGTGAATAGAATGCCAACACCTTCTATTAATGCTAGCAATACACCACCGATAATAGCACTACCAGCCATAGCGGGAATTCCATTCCTTGCTGCTAATATACCGCCTGTTGTAAAACCACTTATTATTGAGTTCCAAGGGTCTTCTTTTTTGCGAAAATGGACGAGAGTGCAATCTATAGTACTAAACATACCACCCCAGACAGCAAAATTGCCAGCGATGACGGGAGACCTTACTTTAATTGCAGACATACTGCCAATTAGCCGTCTGTTTATTCCGGAAGGAGCATTTCGAAATCCCTTTATAGCTTGAAATACTCCACCACCAATACACCCCATAGCAAAAGCACCACCACAATCATCGACAATTCGATATGGACACGGCTCTCTGGCATATTCCTCCATTATATAATATATATTAGCAAAATAACTCGATTTAATTTCAACGATTGATAAGGTTTTAGAGCGCAAATTTAAAATAAAATTCACAGAAATAGTTTTGAACAAACTTAAAGTAATTTCATGCTGTTTTTGAGTGCTGCCGTAATTACATAAAATACATTGTACAGGGATGCCACATCTAACCATAAAAATCGATAAGGGTAGCACAAGCAATAATGGCAGCTTGAAAAACCGAATAATCGAATAAAAGCAGTTTGAATGTATAATCGAAACTTTTACAAAGAAAATAAAAATACATACATATATATATATATATATATTTTTATTATAATTATGTAGTATATATAAAATATATGTTATTTTATTTAAAGAAAAGTTTGAAGAAAGTATTAAAAAAAACAAATTAATCTCAAAGTAGATTTCAACACAAAAATTTTAATTTGCAAAATTTTGGATTTATTGAAGAGAAGTGAAAGATAATGACGGTGTAGTAATGCTTCTCTTGGGAAAGTATTTTTCTTCCCCGTTAATTTCTTTAATTTTTTTACCTTCATTGTGTATAGTTATTGAAAATTTATGTGTTAAAATATGAGATAAAATTTTAATAATAACACCAGAATGGTCCTTCTGCGCCCATGCCCAGATTAAAAGGTGAAAAAATACACCTGAACTTTGTTTTCCAATTTGCTATCAATATCTAACTAGGCATCGAAAATAAACGAAAAATTAAAACTTTGTTAAATAAAATAATTTTCAACATATCGAGCCTTACTTTCTATTTAATCGTAAGCACCAAAAATTTAATTTTTCAGAAGATTTTTTTTTAAATATTCAAATATCAAGCCTTATTTTCAATTTTATTGTAAGTGACAAAAATTAAATTTTTCATAAGGTTTTTTTTTTTATAATATTCAAATTTGTTTTACATTCGTAAATTGTCGCTTACGATAAAATTTTACAGCCCACTCTTTGGCCGAGATATTAAGTAAATTACATTTGAATAAATCAAAAAACATATTTATATTATGCAACATTTGAATTAAGAGTTTTACTAGTCTCGATTAATACAAATTTATTTAAGATTTATTAAATATTTATTGAAGATTTATTTTATATTTTGAAGCAAAAATGCATATGACTTAGACCACTTTCATAATAATGAGTACTTTTATGTTTTTGAATAAAAAAATTAAATATTAAAAAAAATCAATGCATTTTATTTAGACTAGCTCGCAACCCCCGAGAAAGATTGTGTTTATAAAAAAATTAATATGAGTAGAACTCAAATATACGCAACCCAATAAGCACTCAAAAAATTAAAATTCAAGCACTTAAAATTGAACTGGAAATAAAGTTGAGTTCAAGCATTTTTTTCAAGTAATTTTCAAGTTTGAAAATATTTTTAAATAAAAAATCAAACAACATACATACATATATGCTCAAACCTTGTCAAATACGTAATTTATTTATTATTAAGTCTGAAATTGTGGTGAATATATCAAAAACAAATAAATAAAAGCGAATTTGAAAAACAAAGGTGAGTAAAACGTGAAAACAATAGCGAAGGCAGATGTGCAGAAAATAATTATTAGAAAACAAAGGAATTGCATTTTGCTTTCCATTTTAAAAGCCTTGTTTTTGCGGCTTGAAATACACTTGAATTCAACTGCAATACAAGGTTGAATTACAGTATAATTCAAGGCTTGAATTAAACTATTACAACTAAATTTTTCGCATTGAGTTCAAGTTCCCATTTCACTGGAGAATGCTATTGAATTAAAGTGTGAATCAAGCTTAATTCAACCCTTGACAATTGATTGTGTGGCTTGAATAACACTTGTTTTACACTTGATTTCAAGCAAAATTGCTTATTGGGAAATGTTAAATTTGAAGGCTGGCTTTAAGTTTCAATTCATGTATAAAATATTCACCCTTATTCCAGTTGTCGATATCGACGTCACTTTAACACAATACCAAAAAAATTGCGGCTCGTTTACTCGCCCTCGAGACTAATTTTGTGCTAATCTACCCGTTGCGTTTTAAAAAATTAGGCCCTTAATTTTTTTTTTCAAAAAATATATATTTTTCACGGTTTTAAATACTGATGCCAAAATAAATAGTTTAGCCGGGTAAAACTCGTTTAATTTTAAACACTAACGTCTTGGTATTCTATTTGCTAGACTTCTGTAGTACAAGAAACCCTCAATATCCTTTGTAGTCATAGTACACTTATCCATACACACATCCACGTGCATGCATACGTGTTTAGCAACTACACCACCAAAACCATTCAGTATAATTGGCTAATACTTACAAGAAGAAAAAAATAACAACTAACTTTTAGACAATAATCAGTTAGTTTTCTTTTGTATTTCGAGTTTAACGGACGTGTTTTGCTCTAACTTGTCCCTCTCCAAAAGGATAGAAGAGAGTAACCAACCAGCTGACCGGAAATTAACGCTTTAAAATATGACTTCGTTTAGTAGCAATTTAAATCCTCGGGCAAATGTTTTCATTCTGGTTAATTTGGGCTGTGAAATGTTGTTTGTTATCGACCAACGTTTAAAGGCGCAACAAATTGCACTTGAGAAGTCAACACAGGGTATGGGAAAAAATTCAATAATAAATATAAAAACATCACAAACAGGTGCACATAGTACACATGTAATTAGTAACAAAAAATTAGTAACCGAGAAGTTTTACATATTGGTGGGATTGTGTTGGAGCAACTTTTTTTATTTTGTGCATGCTTGTGTTTAAATCAAGCTAAATCTATAAAATCCGTGTTTTTTGGCTCTTAATTCGAGATTATTTAATATGAATTTAAATGTAGTTTCAAATAAAAAGTTTTAAGTTGTTTGCCATGCAAATGCATATGTATGTATGTACATATGTTTATGTATGTATTTTTCTATGCATGTGTGCATATGCAGTGCCTTGACGACGTGAAATAACTTCAAATTGATTGTTTCACTCTGGTAATTAAACTCAAAATCATAAAATGAAACAAGTTTTAAGTACTAGATATGTACTGACATCCGAATATGATCTTATTCTTGGATTTAAACTTTATTGACTTAAGTTTTATTGATAAATATTTAAATTTTAATTGAGAAATTATTCCTAAATAAGAAATTATTGGTCATATGTACGTACATATGTATAAGAAAAAATTGACATGAAGCATAAATGATGAAATTGAATTATCAGCCATGTCACAGAGCTCAATTCCATTCGGAAACGGAATTCAATCCATATTTTGGTGCTTTAGAAAACGAAAAACGAAAAAAAAATTCGGAATGAAATCACTTTTAATTTCATGGTCGGAATTAACATTTTCTGCATGTTAAAGAAAAAAAAATAAAAAAATTTTTTTTTTCAATAAAGAATACTATTTTTCATTTATTTATGCAAGGCTGGATTACAATTATTTACTTTTTATTTCTTTATCAGCCATGTCACAGAGCTCACTTCCATTCGGAAACGGAATTCAATCCGTATTTTGGTGTTTTAGAAAACGAAAAACGAATAAGATTTTCGGAATGAAATCACTTTTAATTTCATGGATGGAATTAACATTTTCTGCATGTTAAAGTAAAAAAAAATATTTTAAACAATTTTTTTCATTTATTTATGCAAAGCTGGATTCAAGGCACATTTATTTCCAGGTAATATTAGGACTACAAGAACAATGAAAAAATACAACAATGAAAAAAACAACATGGCTTTTAGTTGATGCAAAATATCAAAAATAGAATTTGTTGTTAAATAATAATAATGAAAATTATTCACATAAATTTGAAAAAATTTCTTCACGGCAGCTACCACTAACAAAATTTCCAACATTTAGGCACTTTTCACAATTTTTTAATAGTTTTTTCATATTTTTAAATTTGTTTCAAAAGAATTTTTTTAATAAAATATATTTTTCACATTGAACATTTTTTTAAATTTTTTTTAATTTCTCATTCGTAAACAATTTTTGAAGCTTCGAATGAACTATAATTAAAAAAAAATAGCTCAGCTGCGTTTCCGCTACTACCTGGTGTATGTGCCTTGGCTGGATTACAATTATTTAGTTTTTATTTATTTATTATGTAAATTTCTCAAGTCATTACAAAAATAAAATCAACAAAACAAAATGTACGGAATTGGTTTCTTTGGTATTGCCATACCATTCTTGTATTTACTTTATCAAAATCTTCACATTGGCAGCACACAAAACGAAACAAAAATACAAGGCAGAACTAAAATGAGCATACAAAAAAATTTAAAACGCCTGAACATATGCCATATTATGATTTAATACAAAATTATATTGCCATACTTGTAACATAAAAACTGACAATTTTTTTCGGATTGATGAAAACGTTCGGAAACTGAAGCACCAAAATGAAATTCGAGCGGAATGGGTAATACGGAATCAAAACTATTCCGAACGGGATCTGTGACACGGCTGAAAAAATCAAACAATTGTTAACACTTTCAGCCGGTAGCCCCGGCAGCTAGCGCTCCTTAAACCTTTAGTCTTAGAATTATGTACATAATTTGTAAGACTAAGCGCCATTATTACAACTTAAAGTTAGTTAAAAGTAGGATTTTATCGTACGTATAAAAAGCTTTCCATTATTGCAAATTGGATTTAAGTTACCAGGTAGGATAAACTTGCCTGTAATTTATCGCTCACTTTAGGTTAAAGTAAAATTTTGCAAATGATAAAGTTTTAAGTTGTAATAATGGCCCTAAGTCAAATAAATAAGTAAATAAAATAATTAATAAAACTTTTGTTACTTATGTTACTTATAAGCAGGGCTCGAATTTCGATGAAAAGTTATATATTTTTATACATATTTTTTTTTGAAAATGAAAAGTTTTTTTTTTTCACATTTGAGTTACAGGTAACTTTTTTATTTCAAGTCTTTTTTTTTGGAATTTTTCCCCTTTGAACGCGTGTGTACATTATTGAGAATATTTTGAAAAATTCAAAATGTAGATTATTAGACTTGGATTGAACTCATTCAGTAGCTCGCTTTTGATATAAACTAATATAAATGATTTGATCATAGGTTTATGTCAAAAATGAGCTACTGAATGAGTTCGATCCAAATCTTTTTTTAATATTGCTGACTGCGAGACAATTGAAGAATAAAAAATAAATAAAATAATGGAGCGCAACCTGCATACATAAAAGGGAGCGAGACCATAATCCCTAAAAAAGAGTTATCGCTGATCAAAATTTTGAAAAACACTCGACGTTCCATTGATGGTGAAAATATTGTATCCTTTTTTCATTGAACATGAATCTTATTGGTTCACATGCCGTAAATTTTGTGGCTGTGGTATACTAAATTTTTTTTTGCACGGCGCCTAAAACAATTAAAAACACAACTTTACACTCTATAACATTTCATTTGAAACCCAAAATATGTGTATTTCTTATTATTAAACTTAATTTGTTTGATTTTCAATTAATTTTGAAGCTTTACAAGTCTTCTTCCCGTTTTTAACATTCACTACGCATTGATACCGCGAACAAACGTTCCCATGAAATTCACAATTGCAAATTTCCCTTCATGGGAACAAAAATTTCACATTTCATTCACGATAGGGGTGCAAATTTGAACACGGTACAGTTTTACATTAAAAATCACGCTAGGATTTAATAGCGGGTTAAGGCTGTGATACACTATCATACACAGTCGTTCGATCTGTCAAAAAAAAACGTGTGTGCTCAAAAAGTATGATAGTGTGGATTAAAATTTGACATGTGTGACAGATTTTTTGACAAGTCTGTCCGATTTCCAAAAGTTTATGAAAATTTTCATAAAATGATAATTTCATTAGATCAGAGATGCATTTTGTAAAGCAGTTGATAAGAAAACAGGAAATTCTGCTTCATTTATCTAAAGATAGAGAGATAAATTTTGAAAATTACATTTTGCGTTATTATTTCTTCAGAAATGCAAAATAATTAAACATAAAAATTATTTTGAATGTTTTTGCATCTTTTTTGTGGAATAGTGTGGCACCTATAAGAGATTTTGTTGCGATTTTGTTGGAGTGCGACAGAATTCAATCCGATTTTCCAGTGAATGAATCGTACGACTGTGTATGATAGTGTATCACGGCCTTTAAGACTACATTATGCGTTTATATTTAATGTCAAATTGTATGGCAAAACTCGTTAAGACCATGTTCCCTTTTGCCACTTATGCTAAAAAGTAAAGTGGAATTACAAGGTTTTTTATGACTAAAATAAATTTCTACTTTATTTTCTGCTAATTATCGGTAAATTAAAAATTTCGATTTCTTGGAAGAAATAAATATGTAGATGTTTCAGAATGACTTCCAATTATTTTTTACTGGGTTGTTATTCACAGCAAATTAATTTAAATAAACAAGTTTTAAAAGAATTTTTTGCGCCTTTCAGTAATTTTTCACTTAAGGTAATTTTTTAATTTTTTTTCGGAAAATTTCTGTTGTATTTTTTAGGTCATTAAAATCCGAGCCCTTCTTAGAAGCAAATGCCAGCACATGTGTTAGCAATACTGGAAAAAGTTTCCTGCAATAGACACGTTTAATTGAAAAAAAAAAAAAAAATCAATTAAAAATGTAATTGAGTAAACTAAACTTATGTTTAAAAATTTAATCAAAAGTTTATTAACTCAATAAAATTTTTAATTGATTTTTCTTTTTTTTTTACCAAACGTGCTTAAAAAATTCCTACAATTTTTTTTGTATGAAATAAATTTTTTCTTTAAAAAAATATGTATGTTTGTATGTATGTATATCTATTTAAAATAGCTTCTAACTTTTTCCCATCATAGTAATTCACGATGTCACAGCCGTTTTGTTAGAGCCGAAATTCATTGACTCCCTCATCGTGGGTTCAATCCAACCGAATGCTCAATTGTTAACCGAAGAACATTGTAAATTTATGCTCAAAGACATAGCTACTTGTTCGTTAATGCGTTTAGACGACATATCCATGGATAAACTGTGGAATTTAATGACAATGATTTACAAATGGCAACTGTTTCAAAGTAAACATCAATATCATCTTATGGATATAACTTTCAGACACCTACAGGCCATCAGCGATTTCTATCCGGATGAAAAACGCTCCATGTTGATAGATTTTACTAAAAATACTCTGCTTGACTTTTGGAATTCGTCTTCAGAAAATGAACAATATGCCATCTATGGAACGAATAAATCTTGGTTGGAATTATTTAATACGAAAATATCGTTACTAATAAGATTGGGATTTCAAGCATTGGATGGTACATTTTTTGAAAATGTCGATGCTACATATTATCAAGATTTTAAAGATTGTATAGGTGATAATATTTATGTTAAAAGTGCTGATATAGTGGAGCTTAAAGGACAACAAATAAATGAAAAGTCATTGGCGAGTACGACGGCCATGTGCGTCAATCAGTTGGCTGAAATGCTAAATGCTCCACAAACATCATGCTTAAAGCGGCCGGTTGCGACAACAGATGATTTTAAATCTACTAACGTTCAAGATTTTCAAAAGAAATTTGAACAAAATTTACAACAGTGCAACATATTATTCGGAGATTTAGATGTTAATAATGATGGAAATTATTGCAGAGCAACTTGTTCTTCAGACCAACAAACGGCCGGTTTTGTGCATCTTAATCCAATTCATAATAGAAGAATGATGGATATAGCCGCGACTCCAGCTGCAGCTTCATCAACAATTTGCGCTCAAGTAAATAATCAAGTGCCTTTAGTGAGATCTCAGATCCCAAGTACTGGCCTTAATAAGGATCTAATGGATTTATATAGCAAATTAAATTAATTTGTTTTTTTTTAGCTAAATTTAGATTTACGTATTTTATTTTACTTCCGCGGGTTTACTTTGTAATTTGGAACGAAGGAAATGCTTTCAAATTTGCGTGTTATTAACATACAAATTCGAAAGTATCCCAGTTTTGTTTTAATTTTCTTAGTTATTCTGTTTATTAGATCGGAGTTTGTGGGTTGGGTTCCTACAAGAGACTCTGTGAATGAGTCTTTGTAAGTAAATACTCGTATTAGACATGTGTCGAACTCATTCACTGGTTCTTTTTTGACACAAACCAATGATCAAACCCATGTAAATTAAATTAGACTTGTATCGAAATCTTTCTATAGCTTGTTTTTGACACAAACTTAAGATCAAATTAATCAAATTATACCTCTTTTAGACACGGAAAGTTTACTTTGCAAAGTCTTAATTCAGCTGGGAGAAAGACAGAAAGATATAGAATTCCGCCCTCTGTCTTTCACACAGCTGAATTAAGACTTTGCAAAGTAAACTTTGCGTGTCTAAAAGGGCATTATATCGGTTTTTGTCAAAAAAAACGACTTACTGAATGAGTTCGATCCAATCCTATTAAATATGTTTGATCATAGGTTTGTGTCAAAAATGAAGTAGTGAAACAAATAATTCGATCAAATTCTACTAGTAAATTCGTATGCTCAGTGAATTAAATTATACCACAATTTGCAATTCTATATGAAATAATTACTTAATAAAAAAAATGTTGAAAGAAGAAAATAAGTTTTTTTTTAATTGCGAAATAGCAAATAGCTGCAACAAGTATGATTAAGTCTTCTTGCTCACTAGTAGACTTGGGTCGAACTCGATTCCTAGTTAATTTTTCACACAAGACATTGATCTAAAACATTTAAATTGCATGGGTTTTAGACTTGGGTCGAACTCGTTCACTAGTTCATTTTTGCCACAAACCAATGATCAAACCCATTTAAATTACATTGGTTTGTGGCAAAGATGAACTAGTGAACGAGTTCGACCCAAGTCTAATGGGTTTGATCATAGGTTTGTGTTAGACTCTAGACTTGGGTCGAACTCGTTCACTAGTTCATTTCTGCCACAAACCAATGATCAAACCCATATAATTTAAATGGGTTTGATCAGTGGTTTGTAGCAAAAATGAACTAGTGAACGAGTTCGACCCAAGTCTATTAGACTCATTAGCTCTTTTTTGACACAAACCTAGACATAAATACTAGACTTGTGTTCAATAGTTCTTTTTGAACTAGTTCGTTCAGTCGGACACAAGTCCGATCAAAGACAATGTAAATTAAATGGGTTTGAAACAACCTTTGATTCAAACGCTTTCAAACTAGTTCAAAAAGAACTGTTGGCCACAAGCCTAGACATAAATAGACTTGGGTCGAACTCAGTCAGTCGATCGTTTTTGACACAAAACCATGTAATTTAAATGGGTTTGTGTCAAAAAAGACAGACTGAATAAGTTAGTCTAGACATAAACCTATAATCAAACCAATTTAAACTACATAAGACTTGTATCGAACTCATTCAGTAGATCATTTTTAATGCAAAACTATGATCAAACTAGAGTTGTGTCCAACAGCTCTTTTTGAACTAGTTCGTTCTGTTGGACACAAGTCCGGTCAAAAACATCCATACAAATTAAATGGGTTTGAAACAACTTTGGATTCGAACGCTCTTAAACTAGTTCAAAAAGAGCTGTTGGACACAACTCTAGATCAAACCCATTTAAATTACATGGGTTTAATCATTACCTCTATTTTACATCTGACTAGACTTGGGTCGAACTCATTCACTCTTTCATTTTTGCCACAAACCAGTGATCAAACCCATGTAATTTAAATGGGTTTGATCACTGGTTTGTGGCAAAAGTGAAAGAGTGAATGAGTTCGACCCAAGTCTACATCTGACTTTTCATCTACACCAATCATATGTAATTTGCTATGTTTGTCACAATCACTAATTTACAGATAACTTACAATCTTATACCCCTTTTCCACACGCAAAGTTTACTTTGCCAAGTCTTAGTTCAGCTGTGTGAAAGACAGCGGTAGTAGAAAAGTCTCTTTCTGTCTTTCTCCCAGCTGAATAAAGACTTTGCAAAGTAAACTTTGCGTGTGGAAAAGAGGTATTAGCTTTCAAACGTACATACATATTTAATTAAATCCGACACAACCTCATTCTTCTCTATATTTTTTGTGAGACACTCACTGTTGTTCAAGGCACATTATCTGCGGTCTCCACCTGACATAAAATGACTAACTTTAACATTAACTTCAAGTTAATGTTTAATGTAGACTGCTCAAGTTAATGCTTTTTTCAAGTTATAACATTATTGTTAGTGCATTTGTCTTAACAACTCAGTTATAACTTCAAGTTACAGCAAAATTTCATGTCAGGTGGAGACGTAGAGTTAAGTATAATAATAATATATTAATAAATTTAATGTGACTTGCTGTTTTTAAACAAAATCAAGTGACGTCAAATCAAAATAGAACGCGCTCTAATTCCTTATTTTGTCATGTGACATTGCCGCCTGACTTTTACAGATGCAGTGGGAAATTTAACGTGTAAGATGTAAAATGCAAGCCGTGTAAATGCTACTTTAGTACAACAATGGTGTGTCAGTTGTAAAGAAGCCGTTGGCTGACGAAGAGCTCTCGCGTCGTCGTAATTATTTTTTTAGTGCGATCAGTCTTTTTTGCACAAAAGTTAAATAGTTTTAATCCTTACGCGAATTTTTTAACGGTTACCTTTAGTGCAAAAGTTTTTTTTAGTATGTACGAGTAGGTTTTATATTGCTGGAGACCATAAAAAAACTGTGGGAGTGGATCTTGGAAACTCCTATTTCCTACACGATTGTATAGGTCGTTTGCAGTTCCCGAAGGAAGCTCCTGCAAGTGTGTGCGTGCCTTTGCCATTTTTTGTTCCATTGGGAACACAAAGTAAAAAAAAACAACAGTGCGCGTGGTGGCAAAAATATATGTAAGTACGTATTGTATGTATGTATAAAAAGAGAGGTTATGTCAGATTTAATTAAACGTACGTTTGAAAGCAAAAATTATAAAATTGTGACGCCAAAAATTATAAATGGCATACCAAATTACAAACATATAAGTGATGTGAAATGAAAAGTGGGATATAAAACGCAGCCCGTATGAAAGCAACTCTGACGCCATCAAAAATGATTTAGAGAAGTTGAAACTCAATAAAATCCCTTACAAGGTATGTAGGTATTTCTGGATTAAGAAATTATTGTACTTAAAATATTTATACATACATAAATACATATATGAACATATCGTTACCTTAATATAGAAAGGCCGTAACTCGTTTTTTTGGAATCGAGATTTTTGCATATTTCGATTAATTAGATGTTCTGCTATCGAATTATAAAAAAAACTCTATTTCAAAAAAATTATGAGTTAGGTCCTTTCTTTATTAAGGTCACTGAATGCGTGCAGTAGGGTGTTCACTTGAATAATGAATGTTCCTTATCGTGGTTTTCGACTAAGACTACGAAATTTTCCTCCTAGATTTAAAAATAAATATGGCGGCGTTCCTTACAAAAACGTGGTATGTAATCGCAATCGAAAGGAACAAATCGTGTTTAGGTACTCCAATCAAAAATAAATAAACATGCCATCCGATATGCAATATGAAATAAATAAATAAAAAATTCAAAAATAAGAAATAATTAATAAGTTTCCGAGTTATGGGCATCCAAAGTTCCAGTAGAAAATTGTGATTATACCTGTCATATATTTTCCATCCAATGCATTAAATATTGGTGTAATTTAAAATCGTTTAAGAAAGTTTTATTGCAATTTTTAAAAAACTCGTAAGACTAATTTCTCCTCCAACACGGCGCTGCTTACTAAAGATCGCTTCTTTAAACATTTTCTCCAACATGTTTTTTTTTTCCAAAATGGCTCTGCTTACTAAAGGTGCTATGTATCCGGCCTTCGGCTTGGCTTAAGGATTTGCTCCACCATGGTTTCTCCCAAAACGGCCCTGCTTAGCTAAGATTCTTTGTATAGGCTTTACATCTCTTATTTGATAGCAATATTAAATCATAAATTGCAGAACCAGTTACATACTTATATATGAAAACATTAGAATTATGAATCTAAAGATTTTCGTCGAAATACTGCAATAAGGTTCTCTACAATACGAGTAATACAAAATTGGTAATAAGTTCATGCCCTAACTGATTATTACTTTGAAATCGATATTTTTGTATTTTTCGATACATTAGATATTCTTCTATCGAAATATACAAAAAACTCGATTAAAAAAAAAATAATGCCTTTCCATATTAAGGTAACGATATGTGCCCTTAATTATGAAAGTGATCTAAGTCTTATGCATTTTTTACCTCGAAATATTAAATAAATCTTAAAAAAAAATTCAAAAAATATTGAATATCTAAATTAAAATGTTGCATAATATAAAAATATTTTTTTGATTTGTTCAAATGTAAACTTCTAAATATCTCTCGTGTTAAAACAAAAAATTTAAATGTTACACAAAACGTCATGAATGTATGAATGAAAAGTAATAACCACTAATTCTCCCCCAAGAAATAATAACATTTTCTGCTTTTATAAAAGTTTTTTTAGAAGAGTGAGTGATATATTTTGCTTAACTTTAAGTTTTGCTTCCTTTTTTCGATTTTTGTTATTTGTATACATAAGATAAATATGTAATTTTAGAAATTGTGTTTAGGTTTATCAAAACTTTCATCAAAATATGTATGTAACTAAACAATCGACATTATTTGTATATATATTCATGTATATATAATCCAATCATTTCTGACGCTGAAACTTTTTTTATTTTCATCTAAATATGGCATACAAAAAAATTTGTTTCGCGTTAATATAAGTCTGTTATTAGTTTGTGTTTACCTCAGCTTCAAATTCCTGGTTCTTTTTTACTTCCGTTTCGAAGTTTTCCTCCTCATTATCTGCTTCATGTTTGGGCTCGTCAGTTTTACTTCTATCGAAAAATTGGGGACTTTGATTCATTTTTGCTTTCAGGGGAACAGCGTCCACTAGGATATGTAGCGCCATTTTGAGACTTTCTTCGGCTTTGCTTATTTGATCACATGGATATGCATCACCATATTTGTTTAGGAATTCGCAGTATTTGCGATAATATTTTAAAGCAAAATCAAAATCATAGTGTATTAAACTATTGAAGTGTGTCTCTTTGTTGACATACAACGGAACAAACACTTTGGGCTTCAGATGATTTAATGTAGGAAAATCGTTCTCACAGGCTTCACACTTGCAAGTGAAACGGTATTGCATTGAAAGAATTTCAATACGTTCTGCCTTGGGAGTTATTACATAATGTTGGCTAAAACAATAAAAAAAAAAACTCAAAATGAAACACATACCAGGCCTTCCTCTTATTAGCACAAACTTACCCATAATTATCATACAATATGCCACCAGCTGGTATTTTGCGAAGCACAAACAGATAAGCTTTACAGCCCTTATAGATACGCACTGTATTGGGAGCACATGAATGGTTGAGCAGCGACAAAAATGCAAATGCTCCGGATGAGTGATTCGTATCGTCTTTAGTCTCATTTATTTGCTCCACCAAATCTATGCCATGCATATTGGTGGGCGAGGTCTGCAAGTGTCTAAATAGCAATTCAACGAAAAAGTTCTGCCCTTCTTCGCCACCCAGAAAATCTTTTAGTGGTGTATAGTTAACCATAAAATGCTTGAGTACAGCACAAACAACTGATCGCTGAAATAGGTCGGAAACCGAACGCAAATGCTGATTAGTGGCCATACCGTGTACAGCTCGATAGTGTTCTCGTGGTGTAAAATTTGCATAGTCCAAATCAAAAACCGAAAGATTTTGATTATCGGGATCGTCGCAAAATGCCATAAGTTCTTCAATAGTGGGAAACAGTTCTAAGGCTGTTAGACAAACCCGCAATGCAATGTTATGGATCTTATTGAAGAGTGTGTATAACAAATCGATGACAGGACATTCATATTTATGATAAGTATTGACAGCCGTTTCGCGACATTCTTCCGAGCAAAACATCACCGAACAGCAGCTTTCGCAGGGTATAAGTGTTAGAAAATTTTCTTTTCTACAGGTGGCACAGCGTATAAAACGCATTGGTGGCAGTAGGGTGGAACAAAAAGGTTCATCGGTGGCCACCAAATCGCCTACTTTTAAATCACGGTTAGTGCATATAAAACGTCCTTGTTCGGGCGTTTCGCGCATCTCCAAACATTCGGCTATATGAGGCACTTGGGGATGTGCTTCGAATTCCATTTGAAATTCATAAGGCTGTATATCGGGCGGTTGACTCGCTAATAGTTTATAACAATCTTTTTCTCGTTTATCCAATTTGTGCATTAATCTACTAGGATAGTTTGCCTTGCGGGCCAATTCTATATTGAGCAGACATTCGCGATAACGTTTCCATTCAAATAAAACTGCCGAACGATTTGCATAGCCAATGGATAAATTTTCCGAACCGGGTTCCGAAAAGCAAATACTTTTATTGTACAATTCCAGAGCCTTGAATATAATAAAAGAAACAATTTTAAATTTAGTATTTTTATTTCCATACATAAGTTCTATAAATAACAAAAATTAAAGGGCCTGATTTTATAAAACGCTGGATCGATTTTTTTTTTCAAACATAGCTAAGAATACTCTCGATTAAATCACCTTTCAAAAAGAAAAAAATAAAATCAAAATCGGTTCAGCCGTTTGGTTTGTACGTGGACTCGTGGACACAGCCACATACTACAAACTTATAACATCCCTTATTTTGAAATTTTTTTTTGGTGTTTTCCCCATCTGTCTATTGCCCTTTTTTTAGACACGGAAAGTTTACTTTGTAAAGTCTTAATTCAGCTGCAAGAAAAACAGAAAGAGATAGTATTAATCCTTCTGTCTTTTACACAGCTGAATAAGACTTAGCAAAGTAAACTTTTCTTGTCTAATAAGGGTATAAGTTTATTTATATCAAAATACAAGTGTAAAATAAGACAACCAATATAATTATTTAATAATTCTCGATGGGAGAACTTCTCATAAGCACAGGTTCGAGTCAATATTCGGTAGGTTTTTGTTTTGACCCAAACAACTTTTAAGTACATCGAAAAAACTAGTTAATTCGCTCATTATTGTAAAAACAAATGATGTGCCTTCCATAATATGGTTAAAATATGCTTACTAATACCCCTTTTAGATACGAAAAGTTTACTTTGCAAAGTCTCAATTCAGCTGAGTGAGAGACAGAGGGAGAAATACTTTCTTTTTCTGTCTTTCTCCCAGCTGAATTAAGACTTTGCAAAGTAAACTTTCCTTGTGTGAAAGGGGTGTAATTTAGAGGTCTGCAAAAAATATTTTATTTTGTTTTATTTTATTTTTATTTTTGTGATAGCATATTTTAGTCGATCAAAAAACAAATATTTTTCTTTGTCGGAAAAAATATGGGTTTTTTTATTTTTTTATTTTATTATGTCATTGACTATAATCGGTCCATACATAATGTTTCTATTGGATTAACAGTTTAAAAGTTATACATACATTACCATTTTTTTTATCGGAACTCCTCCGTACTAATATATTAAAAGTGACCATATCTCAAAAACTAGCCATAGGATATGAAAATCTTTACCAGATTCGTGTTCAGCATGCCAAATGCAATAAGATATGAGATAGATTTATAATAAATTACTAATTTTTTTAAAAAATATTGGAAATTTACATGGGAGTTAGCATTTATTTTCACCAAAAAAAATTATACTTTGAGGTAGCAGAATAAGAAAAATTGATATAAAACGAGAAAAAATAATTTTTTTGATTCAAAATTTATACTACAGATGAATATTGCATAGGGGAGCTATTTGCCATCGGAAACTCATTTTGACCAAATTTGAGTTGACGTATTTTGAATATAGACTCTCGATACACAACATGCATATAAGCACTAGTTTGTACTATTTAATGATATACAGATATAAAATATACAGTTGAGCCTCGATTATCCGGGGCGCACGGGACCGGGCCTAGCACGGATAATCGAAAAACACGGTTAATAGATGTTAAATAAAAATACAAAATAGTTCATATTATTATAAATAAAGCATGACATTTTAGTTTGTATTAAAACATGATATATAATTTTTCACGGATAATAGAGGTAAAATCACGGATAATGGAGGTCAAGAAACAAAGTGTCAGCATGCCGGTTAATAGACGTAACCGGTTGAGAGAGGCCCGGATAATCGAGGTTCAACTGTATATTTAAAAAATTTTATCAACTTAAGTTTTACGATTTAAAAAATTTACAATTTAAACCCAAAAATGTAGTAATAATCTCCGCTCAAATGTTGTCCTAGGTATATCAGAGGGTGGTAAGTTTCTTGGTAGGCAGTTCCATAAGCGAGCTGCACGTACAACGAATGATTTTTCATAAATTTTGTTATATATACCTACGAGGTATGAAAATCTAATAAACGATCGATATCATTTCAAAATAGGTAAATTAGTAGTTGAAATTTCAAATAGCCATCAAAAGATATGTTCACGATGTCTTTCTATTTAACACCTTCTATTCGAATAAATCTAAATTGCCTTCTTTAAAATTTTAAAACTATGTGTGTGGGCATATTTTTAAAAATTTACAGTCTTGAAAAAGAAAAACTTAACACACTTTTCTCTCTCATCCCATATAGATACATATTTATATATGTACGTGTATGTTTATGTACTACATCGTTATTACTCACCTGAAAATATTTTTTATTTTTCAATGAAAATTGTTCATTACCCAACATGCGATATTCGGAGCTACGTTTATTGCACTTGTCCTCGCGTAGTTTAACATTTAATAGAATCTTCTCGATGTATTTGAAATCGATCAGGGCATGTTCAACAAAATTCACTTTGGAGTGATTCTCTTTCAATTCATTAAATTTGCCCGATATTATACCAATTAGTTTCCAATCATTAAGTTTCTTAATTAAATCGTCACTAACATCATACACATCCATTGTGAAAGCAGCTGGTGCAGATTTTCTATTAAATCCCCTTTTGGTTTTATGGTTGTAGAAAACTAAAATTCACGTTCGGGTGGTACTTTAATGGCACTACGGCCGGTTGTTCTACAAAATTCCTTATATAATTAGTAAAAATTTGCTCTCTGTTAACGTTTGATTATAAACTTCTTTGTATAGAATTTTTGATGGCTGTGTGCAAAATAGATATGTACATATGTATGTAGTGAAATTCCTTTAGAAATTATTGCATGTGCATTCAGCTTATGTATTTCTTTTTTTTTATTGGTTCTCCTTGTATTGTTTTTTCTTTGGGTTACTTCTTTTTGCCGACCACCCGGTTGATTGTGTGCATTCATTCATGCACCGCCTGTTTTTTACTACACAGATTTCATGAAAATATTCTCGTGTTCTTTGCAAATAAAATAATTACGTTGAAATAAATAATTTAATTTCGCTTTAAAATTAATAAAACCCTTCGCGTTTGATAAAAATTTTATAAAAAAAAATCTGCAAAATATTGTAATATATTACTGTAGTAGTAGATGCTGTATTAGAAAAGCAAGCCGGATAAAAGGTTTTGAAGGCGTCAGCCGTGGCAACATATTTTTTATGTCGGCGGCAGCTAGCCGTATGCCGCTTAATTGAACGGCTTCCATCACAGGAGAGCTGCAGGGTTGTCAGATTTTTTCCGACCTATTTCGCCAAATTGATTTTAAAAATCGCCAAAAGTCGCCAAAAATTAGTTTTATGTAGTTTATCTTAGTAAATATTTGATAATAAATTTGTTTTGATATAACAGCTTTTTAATAGAAATTTTTATAAAATGATCGTGTCAAAGTTTATTATTAGAAAATCGCCAAAATTAGAAATAAAATCGCCAAAAATTAGTTCTTGTAAATTTTTCTCATCCAAATACAAAATTCATTAATAACTATAATTAATATAAGAAAAATTATCAAAATTAAATTGTTTTAACTTCTTGCAGACGAGTTTTGGTAGGATTTATTTTTGAAACTACTCCTTCCACAAACTAATTGTTCTGAATTAGAAAAAATTTGAAGTTCAATTTTGTTAAAAAAAATAGCCATAATAATTGCCAATATATTTATTTATCACCAGAAAAATCGCCATCACATTTATTTATCGCCAGAAAAATCGCCATGTCGCCAAACCAAAAATTTGGACGCCAAACAAGTTGAAAAATCGCTACGTTTGGTGAGAAATTGCCATATCTGACAGCCCTGGAGAGCTGCACATTTTCATTGAGGGTTTTCATGAGACCTCTTAAAATTGCCGTTTGTGCAATTGGGCAAATATGCGAGACTTGTTTCGCGAAGCCCCTTTTCAACTATTGCGCAAACAGTTAAGTCAATTTGAATGAAATGTCAAAAAAATTAATTTAATAAAAATAAAAAAATTAAATTTCAAGCAGTTTTTAAATTGAAAACATAAAATTGAAGTTGTTATTTACAAAATGCACAATTGCACAGCTTAAGTTTACAAGTAAAAATTGTTGGGCAAATTAAACAGGTTTGTGTAAATTAATTTCCATACAATTTTTGAAATTTTTTTTACGAGAGTGTAAAAACGCACAATTGCACAATTTGCCGGACTTTTGAACATTCTCATGAAAACCCTTCATATATATCGTTATTATGCTATATGGGCATTTCCACATTCACGTTAAAGTCTCAGTTAGCCGACTGTAATATAATGTAACTATAACGTAGAAAACAGCTGATCGATATTTGTATATGAAAAGTAGCTTACGTTACATTACATCTCTATAACCATTTTCATTACTTTTCACATAACAAAATCGATCCGCTGTTTCTTACTGTTGCAGTTACATTACATTAATTTTTAGAAATGTGAAACAGTTACATACAGAGCTATCATGAATAAAATTCGTGAAATTTTTCCCGGGGAACAATGTCAACTAATAGCAAGTAATAGGGAAAACAAAATATTCTAATTGGAAAAGCGAGAAATTTCAGGCGGAACTTTATTCATGATAGCCCTGATTGTAAGTGGATAACAAAAACATCACGCGTGTGCAAATTTTCAAAAAAAAAAAAAATATAATAAAAAATTTTAAGAATTAAAGTAATAAAAAAACGGTAATTATATTTAAAAAAAAACTTCGAATAGTTGTCCTTGAGTATTGAAATGTTTTTTTTTATTATTTTACAAAAAGAATCAAACGTGCTATTTAATTTGACTATTAAAAACTTAGATTAATTAATAAATGTCATACAATAAAAAAAATTAAGAACTATTTTTTTTAATGATATAAAGGGTTTGTACCTAATTGTGTTAAGAGTATTAGCCGAATTTTTTAAAAAACATGCTATTTAAATTGTCGCCACTGTATGTGCTGCCGGTCATTCAAGTATGTAGGAATCGGCGTTCTTTTTTAGAGAGCGTTGACTACAAGGCAATCTGAAAGTGACGCCGTCGAAAATGTTTCATTTGCCATGGCATGCTTTGACATTTGAACGCCATATTCAAGGCGTTTAAGGTGGCATTAAATTCACCAGCTGCTAGTGTATGAGTTTCATGACTAAAGGCTGGGTTAGCCGAACGTTGCTGTTGCTGTACCGCACCGTACCGTACTGTTAGCACGTTGGCACAGAATACACAGAAGTGAAGAAAGTGACAGGTAAAAAAAGCTCCAATCAGGTTTTTGTTAAAATTCATGGAAGAAAGAGAAAAGCATAGTGTATTTGATACTCTAGTGTATTACTACTTACCAATTAACACAGCTAATAAAAATGTATTGCACTAGAAAGACGTAGCAAAACAAAGCCGACGACAAAATTTGAGGGAAAACGAGACAAACTGAAAAATACCCGTATCTTCCGTCTCGTGACACTTATGTATGTTTTGTGACGTTGATGCACTTATAGAACATTTAAAAACGTGCGTATGCTTTACTTCGCTTTGTTGTTTTAATATTAAAAAGGAACAGCTGTTCACAAAACAGTGATGGGAAATAAAAAAGTTCAAATGGTGAATGTAGCGAAGAAAAAGTACCTAAAATATGTAAACGCTACTAAAACTGTATACTGTCTGTTATACATTTATAACAAATAAATATGTTCATACATACATACATATCGATGGACACAAGTACACCTCGTCACAAAAATTTATTGCAATATCGTAAAAATAACACTTTTAAAAGCAGTTTAACAAAGCAGTTGTGCTGTTTAATATTATGTTTTTATCTTCCCCTGTAAAATTACAATTATTTGAGTTAGGGCCTTTCTACTTGATAATGAAATAATGTTTACATGTGTGCATACACAATAGTGTCCTGCACAAGAGTATTTATAAGACTTTTCAAGACATGAGAGATTTTTTCCAATGCTTTACTACAGCGAAATATTCTAAAAGAATCGCTAAACAACACTGTTGGCAAGACAAACCACCGAAAAAAATTACTTGCCAACAGTGTTGCTTAGCGATTCTTTTAGAATATTTCGCTGTAGTAAAGCATTCGAAAAAATCTCTCATGTCTTGAAAATTCTTATAAATAGTCTTGTGCAGGACACTAATACACAATAAGAAGTTTTGATACCATTTAAATCCTTTAATAAATATCACATTTATATTATGCTCATACATATTTATGCATTTCTTTATTATATATATAAGTACATATACATACACATGCATGTATATATTTGTGTACATAAGTATGTATATATGTATGTACATTCCCAAATATTTATTTATATATTTATGTTTTTTCACACAGATATTATTAACAAAAGTACCAAAAAACAGAGCCAAAATACCCCTATTCCATTTAAATTACAATGGTACCATCACTGGCTTACAAAAGTCACTTAACAACGTTAGGAAATTCTATTTTATACAGGTTGAGACGTGCCGTCAACGTAGGGCTGCCAGTTTTGAAATCGTAGACATCAGTACACGAGAGAAAAAAATCAGTGCAATTGAAAAAAAATCAGTACATTAAATTTTTCAATATAAAAGGCTTTAACTAGGAATGTAACTAATACCAGTTTAGCGCATGCGAATGAGAATACTAAATTTTAATTAATATTACAATACGTTAAAAAATCACATGAAAATAAATTTATATAAGAACATGAAGTTGTAAATATTACATACATGGATGGATAGCATTTTATTTAAACTGAGTATTGCATTGAGCAAATATGTATTAATTTATTAAAAACATGAGTTCACAAAACAGAAAGATACATACATATGTTTGTATATGAAATTAATGAGTGACACTTGTTTCGCGTGGAATTTACTACAACAATGACTAGTTAATATTGTTTGCGATTCAAATTTGTTTGTACGAAGTAATGAATGGTGCTCAAAACATTTTTTAAAAGTTTTAACAGACTAGTCTTAAGTAGAAAATACTGCTGCCGAAAATACAATGCCTTTTCTTTTTCAAAAAATGAAATACATAGATATATTTCCAAACACCGCTGGACTTTAGTTTAATTTTGATGCTTATGAGAACTTTTTTATAGAAAAGCTTTCTGATAAAGTTCTGAATAATGCTTTACTTATAAGTCAGCTACGTCCAAGCCATGTGCACAATGTGCAAACTTTTATAAAGAGTTTTTTGTGCTTTCACATCGACGAGATGACAACTTTCTTAAATAAAATTACTTGCCGACTTAAAAATTGTTTGCAGTTCGTGCAAAAATGCAAACTATGCACAGATATTGAGCAGTTGCAAAGCATGTGCAACAGTTGATCACACATACGCAGAAAAAATTCGCATAACTTCTGCATAAATTTGCTGAATCTACGAACATACCCTATATGTATATTTTTCATGCTGGCTTAAAATAATTTTCGTGTTTTTGACGTTTGTTAATGGCAACTTTTTTCGTAAAAGAAGTACAAAATTTTCTTGTCTTAAATATTCGCATACATTTTAGCAAATGCAAATAGCAAAAATAAGCGAAAAATTTGCAAATGCGAACATTCGTTACATTCCTAGCTTTAACCATTCTTAAAACAAAACATGAATTCAATGTATACTTTGTACCAAGGCATATGTAATTAATAAAAATAATATTATCAAAAAAAATTTCGAAAAAGAAACTTTAAATTCATTATTTGCATGTATCAGAAATCACTTATAGCAAATCTTTCTTGCAAATTTAAATTAAAAAAATCTCAATAAAATTAACATTAAAATTAACTTAAACTAAAATTTATATGATCTCTGACAGTTTTGGCAGAATTTGCTTGAGCATTATATGGATACCACTTTGAAAATAAATTCGCCTTAAAGCGAACGTAAAGTAAAGATCACTGGTGATTCAAAGAAAATAAATAAACACTATGACAGGCTTTCTTGTACATTGATCATAATTAATATATAAAAATAGTACAAAAACAGTACATACATGAAAAAATCAGTACATTTGCGTACTGATTTGCTAGTTATGCATAAATCAGTACTTTAAACAAAAATCAGTACATGTACTGGCAAAATCAGTACGACTGGCAACCCTACGTCAACGTTACAGCAAATTTCGGTAAGCGTTTGCATTGTTTTCAATCAACAAAAACGATTAGCTGTTTCGTTAGCTTACGTGGACGTTCGGCTAATTCTACCTTAAAAATAAAAACTACCTAATAAAAGTTCATGTATACGTATGTTGTATGTAGAGAGGGAAATTCTATACACACGAAGTTTGTTTTAAAAAAATATTATAATAATATGCATATTACAATATATTTATATATAATTCCTTATTTACAATCTAAAATATACTAAGTAAATAATAACATTGTCAAATTCCACACAACAGCATAATTAACAAAAATATTTAGCGGTAAATACATATCGCTTATTTAAGGCCGGGGCACAATGAATCCGCCATGCGTTAAACTTCGCCTTTTTCAACTGACAGCTAAGTTGAAATAAATGGTTTGTTATGAGGTCTGTTACATTCAATACGTGTCCGTCAACGCAAAGTACAAAATTTGGCCAACTTTTAACTTTTTGTGTACGTTGAGTAGTTTGACAGATATTGGTTAATTTTTTTGGTATGTTCTGATTTAGATTTTTGTGTTTTGTGGTAGCAAAAATAAAATTAAACAAAAGAAATAAACGGAATGAATACAAAAAGTTTAACTTAATAAATAAAATGGAGAATCAACCTATTGAAGCTGTTCAAATGCTTCCGTCAATAAAGTACTCATTGTGCCAACCTTCTACGTCGTTGCGTTAAGTCAGTTGAAAAAGGCGAAGTTTAACGTATGACGGATTCATTGTGCCCCGGCCTTTACTCAAAGAACGTCACAGCGCAAAAAATGGAATTTTTGAATTCTTTATATTTTGTAAAAATTTCATACAAATATCTTGTTTACTCAACTCTTGAAAGCTAAGTAAAATTTTATTTCTCCATTAAATTGTGTGTGAATTGAAAACTTCGAACTCGTTGTCTGGCGGACTAGTTCTTTGAGTTATGACGTTCTTTGAGTAAATGAGCGATATATTAATAAAAACAATGGGGCATACTCATAGTCAAAACAAAGTATACTTTAAGAATTTAAAACCAGTATTTTGTATGGTAATACTGGTTTTAAATGCATAAAAGTATACGTTGTTTTGACTATGAGTATGCGCCAATATATCAAGAGCCTATATTCAAAATACGTCAACTCATAAAAGCTAACTTTTCAGTAGAGCGAAAAAAATCGTTAATTCGATCATTATTGTAAAACTAAATGACACGTCTTCCATAATATGTTTTAAATATATGGTTTATTAATTTATAGGTCTGCAAAAAATATTTTATTTTGCACTGGTTTGCGTATTTTTATGAGATAACATGTTTTAGTCGATCAAAAAACAAATATTTTCTAGAGTTAGCATATTTTGTCGGAAAAAATATATAATTTTGTTGAATACTTGATATATAAATTGAAAAGGTTTAAGAAAAAAACTTAAAATAGCATAAAAAATAACTTAAGTCGGACTGAAAGCCTCATCCATCTTGAGGTGGTCAACCTTAGCACTCTCTAACTTACTCCCTAGTGTAACAGGGTCACTTCAAATCATCAATTTCAAAAGCTTGTGTCATTGACTAGTTATAATCGGTCCATATATAATGTTTCTATTCGACAGTTTAAATACATATATTACAAATTTTTTTTATCGGAACTCCTCTGTACTAATATATTAAGTGACCATATCTCAAAAACTAGCCATTGGATATCAAAATCTTTACCAGATTCGTGTTCAGCATGCCAAATGCAATAAGATATGAGGTACATAGATTTATAATAAATTACTAATTTTTTAAAAATATTGGAAAATTACATGGGAGTTAGCATTTATTTTCACCAAAAAAAATTATACTTGGAGATAGCAGAATAAGAAAAATTGATATAGAACGGAGAAAAAAAATAATATTTTTGGTTCGTAATTTATACTACAGGTGAATATTGCATAGGGGAACAATTTGCCATCGGAAACTAATTTTGAGCAAATTGAGTTGACGTATTTTGAATATAGGGTCTCGATATGTAGTAAATTAATATCTTAAAGGCAGGTACACAATATGTCACTTTATTTATATTGGAATCAAAATAATTTCTGTGGCACAGAGGAACAAGTTCTTGAGTCGAACATTAGAAAATTTGTTGTTGTTTTCAATATAAGTATTCGATCGAATGATTTCTGGTGACATCGTGGGACAGGCCGTAAGACTTTTTTCTTCATGGCTTTTTGACAATTACATATATGCTGTTTTACCCCACAGGCTTCTCAACAACTTTCACCAAAATATAAAAAACCCTGCCTGCACAGGCAAGCGGAAAAGGCACAGTGTAAATTGCGTCTAATTACCAATTAACGGTGGTGCGTATCTTGGCTAAAAGTAAATATACAACTCTTAATATTCTTTTGCTGTTATGGATTATACAACACTTTTCTTAGTACACTGACTTAGTTATGAACACAACATATAAAATTGTAAAATAGTTCCCTCATTTCCTAATAGAGGGAACTTGTATTGAAATTTTTAATAATTACACAATTTTACCACACAAAATCGTATTGTACTCTAAAACAAAAAAAAAAAAAAACCATTAAGAAATTTCTTGTTTGAAACTTTTCCTTTTTAATAGGGGATAAAATAGCGACAGAAAAAATGGTTTACAAGAATATTTGAAATATCTAAATTTACTTATTGCCAGGGAAAGCGCAAATATGCAATTGCATGTTTTTTCTTGTGTGACGTATTAATGCGGAGATAAAGGCAGGGGCACAATAAATCCGTCATACGTTAAACTTCGCCTTTTTCAACTTACATTAACGCAACGACGGAGAAGGTTGGCACAAAAAGTACTTTATTGACGGAAGTATTTAAACAGCTTTAATAGTCCGATTCTCCGTTTTATTCATTAAATTCAACGTTTTTTATTTATTTCGTTTATTTCTTTGTTTAATTTTATTTTTATACAAAAACAAAACATAACCAATATCTGTGAAACTATTCAACCTATGTAAAAAAATAAAAGTTGAAAAATTTTTGTACTTTGCGTTGACGGACACGTACTGAATGTAACAGCCCTCATAAGAAACCATGTATTTCAACTTAGCTGTCAGTTGAAAAAGGCGAAATTTAACGTACGGATTCATTGTGCCCCGGCCTTAACAAATGCTGTCAAATACAAATTATATTAATTTTTTTCAACAAAAAAGTAGAAAACAAAAGTTTTAACTACATAAAATGAATAAAAGTTCATTTTAAACTTAGAAAAGGATAAAATTATTGATAATTTAAGTATTTATGTGAATAAAAAGCAAATATATTTGAATATACGTGTTCACCACCTCCAGATACATTGTTGAACACAAGCAATTTGACGTCATCATTCTGCCGGCGTTATTCCTTGTAGTAAGACACATCAAATTGCTCGTGTGGTCGTAGTGTTAACGCCAAAATTTTTATTTATACAAACTTTTTTTTTCATTTTGAAATTTATATGGAAAAAATATTTTTTGAAACGAATTTTCGTTATAAATTTAAAACGTTTAGAAACGATTTTTTTTTTACAAAATCTGCCTATTAATAATAATTTCTTTCAATAATTTGTGGTCAAAGTCAATTTGGCTATCGCCTTATAAATTTTAATGAGAAGTTTTAGTAGAAAAAATTAAAAATAGGGAAGTTTTTGCAGAAATGGTTCGTAAAAATTTTTTTTACATTCAAGTTAAAATTACAAAAATACTTAAATTTTCGATATTTTGTATTATTGTCATAAAATATTGTTACGTAAAAATATTCCTACAGGGTTAAAGCAAAGAACTATTTGGAAGTATTTAACTAAAGCACTAAACGTACACACATATTTACGTGCAAACACTATAGGAACAACAATAATTGTGTACATAGCTACAGACATACACACATACAAATAAAAATGCGAGCACTTATGGTAACCACCCTGTACTACCAGTAGCACACCGCATTGCCAACATAAGAGTCGTTACTTTGAAATTCAAAAATAACGGCCAATCGAATTATCTACAAACGCCTAGAAGCAGCAACATGAATTTTCCCGATTGTGCTAGAGGACTGTTTGAACATCTGGCTACCAATAGTAAATGACAATACAGATGGCAACATGCACAGATGCCATTACTAAGTACAGAAATGTTATTACGCCACTTATTGGACGAACATTCGAGAACCGGTTCCTGTACTATAAAAAGTGGCAGCATGTGCAAGAACAGGGCAGTACTAATCAGAAAGTAGTTGAGTTGATATCGTTGAGTCAGTGCTAATCAGGGGGCAAATTACGGCACTCGTTATCGAACGAAATTACGAAATATTTCCATATAAACTCTATTGAAATACTTCGTAATTTCGTTCGATAACGAGTGCCGTAATTTGCACCCAGAAATTAGTCGAGCCAGCTTCGTTCAAAGTGGATAATAACGATAAGAAGTAATTAAGTAAAGACAAGTTGTAATTTGCTTCGTTAAGAATAAAAGGAAAAACAGTAGCAAATAAAAATTGTGTGTTATTTATTTTTATTTTTGAGCAATCAAAAGAACTCACAGGTTTAATAAAATTTAAACGTAACAATATGTAATAAGCAAGGAAATCAGAAATTCATACGGTCCACACGCTAATATCTTGTGTCGGCAATCGAATTTGACAGTTGCCATGGCAATAATTGCCAAGATTATTGCTCGTGTGATCGGCATGTAAACTAAAAATTAAATTCTTTCTAAGATGTTGCGATTGTTGTTTAATATTGTATTTTCCGTTTATAATACAAGAAGCGCATGATCATATCTTGTAACAAAAGGAAACAAGAACAGCAACATTAAAAAGTTTGACCTTTAAGACTATAACAGGATGTTTACATATTTTTCATAAGCTATAGCGTTTAAAGTGCATACTCCCTCTGTGTGTATGTGTGTGCGTGTGGTCAACAACAATTTTTTTTAACCCAGCAAACGTATGGGTTTGATTTGAAAACGAAAACATACCCAGCAAAAAATTTCAAAAAAGGTAATCGAGTTAGGAATTAAGCATTTTTGGTGGAAGCTGTTCCTTGCTGGATTACCAACTTAATGATTTTAACAAGGCGTGAGACTAGAATAATCGATTCTTGAGAAGTATTTATATCGTTTATTGTAGGAATTAATTATTTTTTCGTTGTGGGAAATAGTTATTTTTTTTCTTGATGGAACTACTTATTTTAGTCGAAAAAAATATTTTTTTTTAATATAGCGATGATTGAGTAAATAGAAGATCTTGTTTAAAAATTTAGTTTGATTAACTAAATAAATAATATCTTTTTAAGAAAAATATAAATTAATAAAAAAAACTGTTGTTTTACTACGAAATACACCATTTTGTAAAATTTCTTTTATAAACTCAATTGAAGTGGGTTGTGGGTTATATTTTATTCGTATCCGTGCCTGTATTGTTACTTATTGCTTTGATTGATGGACTTTTATTAAAATCGAAAATGAAAAAATTATTTGGAACTACTTATATTTAAATAAAAATTTTCCAAAATGTAAGTGCTTATTTTTTACACCCTGTTTGTGTAAGACGTTTGAGTTAAAAATCTTGGCATTTCTGTAATAGATTAAACAAAAATTTGTTCAAATTTCCTTTTTTTGTTTTATTTATTTAAATAAGTTTTTGTTTGTTTTATTAAACTTATTTGGTTAGTAAATGGACACACTGCAGTATATGTATATGTACTGCATTCAAAATTGCAGTAAGCAGTAAATTTACTGATTACTAGAAAAATTCAGTAAATTTTTACTGCTAATGAAATTTAATTTGCATTACCAGTAAAATCGTAGGGCCGTAATCATAATAAAATTGTAGCAAGTGGCAAAGTTTTTTCATTCAAATTTTGAAACTTTTGTATGAAAAACATTTAGCCACTTGGTAGAATTTCATTATGAATACAGGCATTACTGATTACTGAAAATTCAATGCACCTTATCATATAACAAATCATTTAGGAAATTTATAAAAATTGTAGAAAACAATTTTAGTAATCAGTAAAAATTTACTTGTTAAACATTATTTATTGCTTTTACTGAAACTTTAGTGGTACTGCAGTGCTCATCTATGGTAAATGCCTTTACTTTTAATTTTTAATTCCTGTTGTTCATCGTTTAGTTGTTGCTGTTCTTGTTGTTGTGTACGCATTGCAATTAAAATAAATTCAGTAAAGTGCGACTTTGACTCGCGCACATTCGATTTTGAGCATTTTTTTGATTTAGCTTTCTTCATTTCTTAAGTTTTTTCAGTTAAAACGATTTTTTCAGTTTTATCGCTTTTTTTCTCGTTTTGCGTTTTTTTTTCTCTTTTTGGGTTTTTTTAACTTTCGCAATTTTTTTTTTAATTTTGGCGATTTTTTAATTTTGGCGATTTTTTTATGTTTTTAGTGGTTTTTTTTCATTTTGGCGATTTTTTTCTGTTTTTGGGGTTTTTTTATTTAGGCGATTTTTTCATTTTGGCGATTTTTTCATATCGGCGATTTTTTTGCTTAAGAATTTTTTTCATTTTGGCGATTTTTCCGGTTTTTCGCGATTTATTTTAGTCCTTTTTTGGCGATTTTTTTATATTTGGCGATTTTAAATTTTTTAGATTTTTTTTGTTTTGCTCTTACGGTTTCCAAGATACAGCAAGTTGTCAAAATTACAAAGTCAAAATTGCATTAACTGATGGAAGACCCAATGATTTAAATTTTTTAAATTTAGTGTTAATTGTTGTAGTCTGTATAAAAATACACTAACTTTTAAAATTTCAAGTGTATATATGTACATACAATTGTATGTATATTACACGGGATTTTAACATTTTTCGTTGCTCGTTTTGGAACACCGTTTAGTTTTTAACTCTCATGTATTTGTTGTTGTAGTGACCAAATGTCTACACATTGTGTCCAAATTTCAAGTCCATAGCTCTTAGGGTTCATTTTCACCTTTGGTGTACGGAAATATACAGAAAAATAACCGGCGGCGGCGCACCGTCGGCTTCGAGCCGGTCGACTTGTTTCTCTGCTTGGTATTGCTCAAGGCACATCAATCAGGTACCCGCGATTCTACAACAAATATTACAACAGTATCAACCACATGTACTTTGTTGGTATAAATTACCTTCTTACTTTTCAAAACAGGGTAGCATCGTCAGATTGCATCTTTCTTATAGAAAATGTCAAACACCATACAAAACTGAATATTCGATATGTGTTTATGGATACCCATTTAAGAGCATTCTTATAGGCTTATACCTACACAATCCAAATTTTACATTTGGATTGGTATAGTGACATTAGTCAACTGGTGTAGTGCTGCCACCTAATAAATGCGCCTTGGTATTGCTTCTTTCAAACACTAACCCCCAGTTTTTAACTTAAAAATTAAGTACGTAATTAGCAAATTTTTATTTAAAATTAAATTGTAATTAAATACGATTTCATTTTTTCAGTGGTTATTTAAAGTTCTTATTAAATTACGTTGAAAGTACGGTAGCACTGCAAAATTTCACAGTATTATTGAAAGCTTTTCAAACAGCAGCTATTTAATGTAAACAAAAAAGTTAGGTTATCAACATGTAGAAAATTAAATTGCATAAAAACTCATCTTATGAGACCAAAAGAACATCATAATGACTTTTTATATTACTTTATTCCATGATATGAAACTTTGTACTGTATATGTTATATATTTATGAAATTTAAACGAAATTCTTTTTAATACGACCGCATGATGCTCATGTGCATGTTTTCAGTAAACACACACACGCATAAAAACATATGGTACAATCATAAAACTTAAGTAGTGTTTAATTTCGCAAGGTTGGGCATTTAATTATTATTTAAATAAGCACTCAAAAACACAATTTCGTATTTAATTAGAACTTAAAAATAATTACGGTTTGATTATCAACTGAAAAAATGGGCATAATACACTCATACATAGCTCACACCGATTTGACAATGCAAAGAAATCTCAGCAAAGAAATCAAAGTCAAAAGATTTTTACCCCCTAGCGTATAATGTTTACACATCAAAAAGAAACGATTATAAATGTTATTTTAATTTTTAGTTAATATATAACTTAATAATTCATTAGTATAAAGTTAGAGGTTAGACCACTTGGTTGACCAGAAGCAGTTAATTTGTTAGTTAGTTACTCCCAGAGTTGGTTGATTTTTTATTTTCCCTGACAACTGTGAAGCAAAACATTTTTCGGAAAACCAGTTTGTTTTGTTATATTTAAAGCCAACTAGAATTTCTTTATATTTGTAAGTTTTTATACATACGTGTGTACATATGTATGTACATACTAGAAGCCTGCGTAAACAGTCGTAAAATGTAAATACGTCTTGTTTTTTTAAATTTATTCTCGTGGCATGTATTATACTAAACCAATAATAAATGCTGTCGTTTAATAAGCGAAGCCCGGTGGATGTATTGATTGATCTTCGTGTATATGAGTGTTTTCAAGCGATGTCGCGAATACTATGCAAGTCTTATTGCTAAGCTGATTAGTTTGTTAGGAGAAAGAGAGAAGAGGGGAAAAACTTTTCTGTTCTCCTCGTCTCTCTCTCCATCAAAGTAATCAGCTTAGCAATAAGACTTGCAAAGTGTAAATCAGGACTTACAAACACTCAAAAGAAGTAGTGTTGATGTGTGTATGCTTGTTATTTGGCATATTGTACGTTTGAGTGTGTGTGTGTGAGATGCATTGTCTACAATTTCTCTTCTACTCGTCAGTATAAAAGAAATAGAGAAAACAGATGTGGTGTATTTCTGGTGGATTTTGCAACAACTTGTCAATATATATACATTTTTATATACTTACTGCCTTATTCATAAAAAATATTTCAGGTTTATTAAGCGCTCATTTGACATATTTCTATGGGAAATTTGTCAAATAAACCTCTAATAAGCCTGAAATATTTTTTATGAATTAGACCGTTAAGGTATAGAAATGTACCAGTAAATGTCTGGTTGGTATGTTTCCTATAAGAACTGTGAATTCACTACCTAGTCAATTGTTTTAGTGTTACTAAATAGTAGACTCAGTACATTTTATTATGTACTATTATGTGTTTAAGGGTAGTTTTTTTAAGCAAGCGCACACAACTAATGTAAATGCACGTGTGCGCTTGTATGTGCGTAGAAAAATAAAAGATTATACACACAACGTGTGTATGTGTATTTGTACATGCATGACGAAGAACCAAGCCATGATACAATTATACAGGTAACCGCGAAACGCCAGCTGTTTTGCTTGTTTCGTGGTGCCATCTGCCAAATGTTGTTTATGTTTTACAAACACACACATACTATTAGGCAACCACATTGCATATTTTATTAGAAATGAGCAAATTTTACGCTGAGATTTTACGTGTTTTAAATATTTAATCTGTGTTTTAAATTGTTTTGTGAAAAAGTTTAATATTCATAAATTAGTGATATATATATTTGCGAACAAAATTGCTTATTTTATCAAAAAAATAAACTTAAAATGAAAAAGTGTTGTGTCTGCCAAAAAAAACAAATACCTGGAAATGGAGCCTTTTTTGCTGTTCCAAAAGGTGACCGCAGGACGAAGTGGAGCCAAATATGTGAATTGAGCTTTATATTAATATTGGAATGCATGCACAATAATATTTTATTAATTTTCTTCTCAATAGAAAATACAAATGTGCTTTGCTGTTTGTTTATCTTTCATTTCAATTACTTGCTCTATGACATTTGGCACCATAAACTAGCAACAAAAAGCCCTGTTGTTTTATTTGCTGTAAATTTGTTGTCGATTCGCGGTTACCTGTATAATTGTATCATGAACCAAGCATCACAAATTCTTTCTTCATGAAGTGGTTTCTTATTAACTTCTATACCTGCAATAATTGAAACAAAAGTCTTGCCAACAGTATTGTTTAGCGTTTGTTTTAGAAGATTTCGCTGTAGTAAAGCATTTGAAAAATCCCTCATGTCTGAAGAATTCTTGTAAGTGGTCTTTTGCAGGGTTATAGTAATTACATACATAATCGGGTATGTTCTGTATTCCACGTGAAATTAAAAGTTGTGGAATTGCTATAGAATTGTTGTTTTAAATACATATTTCCAACAACATTTCTATGGCAATTCCACACATTTTCATTTCGCGTGGAATACAGAACATACCCGAATATGTATGTAGAATCTTAAGTTTACCAAGTCATTTTTAACTACGATCTACAACAAATTTATAAAGTTCAAATAAACTTAAAATATTATATTGAAATTATTATATGATTAAAAAAAGTCTCAAGTTTCTATCTCATAACATTCCCGAGATATCATCAATAAACTTTGAAGGTGTTTATCTCAAAACTGGCTTTTTTTGACTTGATTGTTTTAGAATGGAGCCGTCAATATATACATACATTCATATATAAATAATTAAGTAAAATATTGAACGAACATTTTGTTTTTGTGTAAGAACACGAATGTATGCATTCGAAACCGAAGGAGAAAATCCCAAGTGTTAAAAAACTCTCACTTTCGAGTAATTACTCGCTCATAATCGCATGCCTGTATTATGGCCCCAGCTGTTGAGCTGTTGCAATGTTGCAAACGATGTTGTCGTTTATCGTATTAAGTGTATTGACTCTTTGTCATACTTATAGATATAGATAGATATATGGATATTTAATCGGACAAAAAAAAAATATACCCAACCTTAAGTTGTGTAGAAATATACAAAAAAATTACTTGGAATCGCCTTGTAATAATAATTCATATTCGAAGGTGTACGCACTTTGTTTTTTTTTTTTGCTTGTAAGGTCGTACACTCTAATGTATGTATCTACGTAGATATATTTAACTTCCTCATGTTTATAAAGTTTTCAAATTAAATGACTTAAAAAAAAACAGAAAAACAAATTGAAGAATTCACACTGAAAATGAGAATCATTTACATATACTCGTACGTGTGTCGTTATCTTCCGCCTGTCTCATTGTTGTACATAAATTTTCAGTATTAATGGAAAATACTAAGAAAAAAAAAATAATATTAATTCCTCTTCATACAGGCAGGGATAATATCTTTTTAAGTATTTTTTTTTCATACATGAGTGTGAGTAAATGAAATTTCATGCAACAAGTGAAAAATAATTAAGAAATCTGTGTCAATGAGGGAAAAGTGCTAAAGTCTTATTTTAGTGTTTTGTAGTAGATAGGGCTGCCAGTTTTTAAATCGTAGAAATCAGTACATGAGAGAAAAAAATCAGTACAATTGAAAAAAAAAAATCAGTACATTAATTTTTTCAATATAAAAAGCTTTAACTAGGGATGTGACTAATACCAGTTTAGCGCATGCGAATGCAAATACTACATTTCAATTTTTGCGAAAGCGAATGCAAATATTAGAATACGTTAAAAAATCACATGAAAATAAATATATATAAGAACATGAAGTTGTATTACATACATACATGGATGTACTATATAGCATTTTATTTAAACTGAGTCTTGCATTGAGCAAATATGTATTAATTTATTAAAAACATGAATTCATAAAATAAATTTATTAAAAACATGAATTCACAGAAAGATTCATACATATGTTTGTATGTATATGAAATTAATGAGTGACACTTGTTTCGCGTGGAATTTACTACAACAATGACTAGTTATTATTGTTTGCGATTCAAATTTGTTTGTACGAAGTAATGAATGGTGCTCAAAACATTTTTTAAAAGTTTTAACAAACTAGTCTTAAGTAGAAAATACTGCTGCCGAAAATACAATGCCTTTTCTTTTTCAAAAAATGAAATAGGTATATTTCGAAACACCGCTGGACTTTAGTTTAATTTTGATGCTTATGAGAACTTTTTTATAGAAAAGCTTTCTGATAAAGCTTTGAAGAATGCCTTACTTATAAGTCAGCTACGTCCAAGCCATAAACACAATGTGAAAACTTTTATAAGGAGTTTTTTGTGCTTTCACATCGACAAGATGACAACTTTCTTAAATAAAATTACTTGCCGGGTTAAAAATTGTTTGCAGTTCGTTCAAAAATGCCAACTATGCACAGATATTGAGCAGTTGCAAAGCATGTGCAACAGTTGATCACGCATACGCAGAAAAAAATTCGCAGAACTTCTGCATAAATTTGCTGAATCTACGAACGTACCCTATATTTATCTTTTTCATGCTGGCTTAAAATAATTTTCTTGTTTTTGACGTTTGTTAATGGCAAACTTTTTTCGTAAAAGAAGTACAAATTTTTTTTGTCTTAAATATTCGCATACATTTTAGCAAATGCAAATAGCAAAAATAAGCGAAAAATTTGCAAATGCGAACATTCGTTACATTCCTAGCTTTAACCATTCTTAAAACAAAACATGAATTCAATGTATACTTTGTACCAAGGCATATGTAATTAATAAAAATAATATTATCAAAAAAAATTTCGAAAAAGAAACTTTAAATTCATTATTTGCATGTATCAGAAATCACTTATAGCAAATCTTTCTTGCAAATTTAAATTAAAAAAATCTCAATAAAATTAACATTAACATTAACTTAAACTAAAATTTATATGATCTCTGACAGTTTTGGCAGAATTTGCTTGAGCATTATATGGATACCACTTTGAAAATAAATTCGCCTTAAAGCGAACGTAAAGTAAAGATCACTGGTGATTCAAAGAAAATAAATAAACACTATGACAGGCTTTCTTGTACATTGATCATAATTAATATATAAAAACAGTACATACATGAAAAAATCAGTACATTTGCGTACTGATTTGATAGTTATGCATAAATCAGTACTTTAAACAAAAATCAGTACATGTACTGGCAAAATCAGTACGACTGGAAACCCTAGTAGTAGAGCACTTTTACATTTTTAAGTCGATTTTCAGAAATTTATTTCTTTTGTAGTTAAATTGGGAAATATGATGCATACTATGTACGTTATTCTTGATTTATAATGAATTTTAATTAGGACTTATTTCTGATGAAGTGCGTGGCTGCACAATACGCCCACAAATTTTTTCTTTCATCTTATGATACTTTAATTTTTTATTTTTAAGTAGGACTAGCACTCAGGGTATAACCCCTAATCATGCAATGCATTGTGCTAGAACTATGAAAATAGGCTATGGAGAGGAGGATAGAGGGAGTGGTGTCTGTGGACATATGATTTAAACTTTCCCACTTTGAAGGTGACAGGAAAGACTTCCGCAGGTAGTTTATTCCGCATACGAACAGTATGGCTAAAAAAGGAATCCTCTCTGTAATGCGTAGTGCGATTTATTGGCCAATCGATTACAAAGGGATGTGCCCTGAATGAAGCACGTGTTGTGCGTAAAAATATCCGGGTTTCAGCAACAAGTTCCCTAATTTTATTAGAACACATTCCATTGTAGTAACGATAGAACACGGAAATGCACCCCACATTGCGTCGATGCTCCAATGAGTCAATAGAGTTGGATACCCTACTGTCACCGATGAGCTTCTTCGCCCTCTCCTGTACGTGGTCGAGCAACCACCGGCCCATACATGAGAGTTGTATTCTGATTGCATCAAAACTCAGCAAACACATTAAGCTCTCGTGGCCTAAGTTGAAAAAAGTGGGCCAGACACAATCTTGCATTCAAAAAAGGGCCGGGTCTAGCCCAGTAAAATTGAATATTGTACATCACGTGCTTGTACTTAATTGATTTTTAAGAAACTTAACACACATGTTGCGCTCTAAAAAAGACACAGCCTTGCGTTCAACAAAGCGGGAGGTGTCACGCCCATTACATTTAATGTGCTTTTATATGAATGATTTTTATGAAATTTAATACACACGTTGAGCTCTCAAAAATACATAATATTGCATTGCGGAGTCACGCATATCGTGCCATAACCGCTAAAATAGCTCAAGCGACATAATTTTCAAACTTCAGTTTTTGTCCAAAATCGATCATTTGCGATCGTAAATAGTAGATTTTCGTCAAAAAAGCGAAGTCCAAAATATGTGTCGCTTAAGCTATTTTAGCGGTTATTGCTCGATATAATCATATAAATTTGTGCTTGAAGAAGTGGGCGAGGCCATGCCCATTAAAGACCTGGTGGATTTTTATGAAACTTGGCACACCCCTTGAGTTCTTGGAAATGTAGGCGGACACTTATATTTTCCAAATTGGGAGTAACCACGCCCCTAAAAATATAAAATTGACACTAAAAATTAAAAAATGGAACTTAAAAAAAATTATTCCGACTTCAAAAAAAGGCACTAAAAAGTTAAAACTAATTTAAATTCAGTTAAATAAAACATTAGGTCTGTTCATTTACTTTCCCAGCAGAAACTAGCAATGAGTAACCTACCATTTACACATGAAACTAATTGCAAGAAACTAGCAATAAAATCATATTTTTTCACTACCACACTCACATTGTTTTTAATTTTCAGTCAGCTTTCAACGATTTTTTTCAAGAAAGTAAATTTTTGTTGTTTTCAGAAAGTAAAATGAAAAAAAGGTTAACAGAGTTACCCCCTTTAAAGTTTTGTACAAATATACAGGATTGTGGTAAATATATATTATAAATTATCCTTATTTTGTATAAATATTTAAAGAATTATAATATCTTACGTTCAAATGTACAGGAAGAAGACAATTCATGCATTTTGAAAACAATAATATTATTACAATATTAACACCAATACTTATTCCCCCAATTTATTGCCTTATGAATTTGTGTAGGTGACATTTTTGGTAACTCTAATTAAGAAGTGAACAAAACAATTTTATTCAACTTTATTTTTCGCCAACATTTTTAAAATGAACTTTCACTTTCCTATGAAAGTTAATAAGAAATTTTCATGAAAGTCATTTATTTCATTAAAATTTTTATTCATAATACGTATACAGAAATTTCAAGAAAGTGCTTTCATGTGTAAATGTAGCGTAAGTAAAGCAGTAATTTAAAAAATACTGTCCCATGATACGAAAAAATAAATGAACGCTTTACTTGTAACAACTTTCAAGAAAATTTTATTCATATCAGAACCATAGATGGGAATCATGATACAATTGTACTTCTTCTAATGTATTTTGTTTGATAATGTTTTAAATTGTAATTTTTTTTTTAAATTGAATTTAATATGAAATACTCTATAAGACATTTACATATGCACAAAATCTAGCATATTTTAATTAAAATCTTTATGAAAGTCTATACCGTTTACACCATATTTTTTGACAGTTATCAAGATATTTTAATCCAAAAGAAATCCCACTAACCAAAAAATTTCCAAAACTGCAACCAAACAACAGCAATGTAGCCAATTCACACACCTTTTTAAGCAGACCGTAGCTAATTCAATCACCTTTTATATAAATATGTTGTACAGGGCAGTAAAAATAAAATAAAAATATTAGATTTTGAGTAGATTGCCTACAAATCTACTCACAAACTAGATTTTGTTTTGTATAGGAAATCAAGTAGTTAGAAAGCAGTTAGATTTAGCTCAAAATCTCGTATGTACTAGATTTCGATATAATGTAAATGCATTATTACACAATTTCATGTATTATTTTTATGCATTTTTCATTATTTTTTTAATTCTATTCAATTAACAAATACAAAAAACCCATTTCCATCTCTGATCAGATATGATAAGCAAACAAAATTTATTGACAATTAATTTGAATTTATGTGGCTTAATGAAAGAAAAACAATAAATTAAGAAAATATGCTTTCATTAATCCCCGACTAAAAAAAGGGGTGTAATAAGTTTGTAGCAGTGATGCCAACTTTTTTGGCTCTAAAAGCACATTAAAATTTGAAAAAAGCACAAAAAGCGTAATTTCGAGATCTAAAAAGCGTAAAAACGCACTAACGTAAAAAAGGAGTGAAGATCCAAACGAGTGAAGTTTAATAATATTTAATATTTTCGAAGGAATTCTCTGTTTAATGAAATATATCAGACTAAAAATTTATTCTTTACACTGAAAAAATAAATATACCAAGTTCTTATTAAAGTAATTTTAAGAAATTTCTTGAAAGCACTTCTTAGTGCTTTTTCTTAGTTTGGCACTAACGCTCAAAATTTGGCGTTTTGAGTATTCAAAAAGCACTAAAAATAGTGCCAAAAGCACCAAGTTGGCATCGCTGGTTTGTAGTGTATATCTGTGTATCTGTGTGTCTGTCCGTGTCCACGTACAGGCCAAACGGCTGGACCGATTTTCATTTAGTTTTTTCTGTTTGAAAGATGACTTGATCGAGAGGGTGTTTGAAGAAAATCGGTCCAGCCGTTTAGAAGATATAGCATCTTTTCTGAAAAAAGTCGGGGGTTTTTTAAATTTTTAATTTTTGTTAATGTGTAAGTAAATTAAAAAAAAAATTGTTTTACAATTTTTTTTTTGAGAATTTAAAATTGATGTTACGTCAGCTCAATTTTCATTAAGAACTTTAAATAGCATTACAACGACTCAAGTTTCACATTTTTTAAAATATTTTCTTGCGCTATATTTTATTTACAAATAAAATTTGTTTCGTGTTTGTGTGTATCTTTTCCTTTACTCGTGTAGTTAAATATTTGTACGTGCAACAGGAGCTTCATGTTGCTGCTTATACTCGTAATAACGATGATGATGACGATGATAATGTTGATAATTAGTTTTTTCCACTTTTTGCTATTTTATTTGCAAAACGCTTTTTGCCTTGGTGACCTACAAGCTTATTCCCAAGTTTTGTGGCTGTTAATGTTAACGTTTGCTGCTGCTGCAACTTTAATATGAAAACATTTGTTGCAATAATTTTTCATAGTTAACAGCAGCAAAAAGTATTTTAATGAAAATAGATAGTAAAAATGTAAAGGAAAGTAAAAAGTGGAAAACTAAAGTAAAATGAAAGCTGATAATTTGAACAAAGAATTTTTTTTTTTACCAACAAAGAAAGGTCAACTATATAAAGTAGGATGAAGGTTTTATATGTACATAGAAAAATTTCCTATTAAAATCTACGAAAACAAGGTTGTGCTTTCTATGTGTTTCATGTTAATTCAATATGATTTAGAGTAATCTTCCAAGAATATTTTTTTCCCTTTTGGAAATTATTTTATTTCATGTTGATTGAACATGCCAGTAGTGTTAAATTAAAATAAATAATCATGTTGAAACAAAGTTATTTCAAGTTGAATCAACGGGAATTTAATAGGGAAATAATACGAAGAACTAGGTAGAATCAAAGTTATTTCAGGTTAAAACAATACGAAGAATTTAAATTTGTGTGGTAATTTTTTTCTATTAGTTATTTTACATACTTGATTATGTGTATTGGCACAGGCATGAGGAATATGTTTGTATGTTGTATGTATAACTAGGCTTCCCCAGCCAATATCATCGATGCCAGGACATGTCCTCCTACCACACATCATTAATTTTGAAAACTGAATTTTGCCCTTAATTGTAATCAGAAATTAGTAAAAACATATAACCACTTCCAAAATTATGTATCTAGGCTCTTTAAAAAATTTAACTCGAACAAGTGCAGGGGCATATCGCTCATTTACTTTAATAGTGTCATAACTCAAAAAATATGTATTTTTTAAGTTAATTATGCAAAATAATTCCCCATTTCGTATTTTATATTGTGTGAGAGTTTCATACAAATAGCTTGTACTACCTCCTGAGAAGAGAAGAATATTTTTCATATGAAGAGTTTTTTTTTTTGTTATGAGTCTATTGAAGTAAATAAACGATATGATATATCGTCTGATTATTCTAAATTCTCAATACTTAATTTAAGACTTAACTATAATGTAGGTGAACTACAAGTTTGTAACTATTTTTGACTTTGTGCCATAGAGGTGTCTTGGCATATATCGTTTTAATCAGCGTAAGGACATCAGTACTATTTACCCTTTATGTTTAATTAAAAAAATGAATATTAACAGACATTATGGTGAGAATACAGTGAGAATATAGAAAAATATCGATTATTAAATCCTAAATTATAAAAATTTCATCTATCCCTTTCAGACCCTGATGCATCGATTGTGCGGGTGAGTTTCGGCCTCAATATTTTCGTCTCTATTTCACAATGTCAGATAGGCTGGCATGTATCGATTGCTCTGATTGTTCTTTGTATTTGTTTCTCACATTGTTCTGCTGTTTTAATTACCGTTACTTGACTTATTGCAAAATTCTTGTACCACATTTCAATTTTGCCAAAATGAGCTGCAGAAGAAAGTTATGGTTTGAATTACAAAAGTACTTATCGTTCACAAATAGTGAAAAAAAATATATATAAATTTTAATGTTTCGAGCCAATGGAAGTGATTTGATGCAATAAAAATACGCTTTAGCTAAAAATTTTTACCAAATGCATCAATTACGCATGACCTGAAAATCCTTGAAGGACATAAAAACGGTAAAAACTAATCATTGATTATATTTTCATATGATGTCGAGACCATATATTTCAAATATTATGAAAAAATTCCGAGTAGTTTAGCCTCAGGTCTGAAAGGGCTATGCAAGGATATGCCTGCTTTCCATGCATCCTTAAATTAAAAAAAAATATATTAATCAGGAATAGTTTCTCAATCGGTCTTAAGTTCAGTATTCTCAATTCTTATTGAACAAAATTTTTTATTAATTAATGTGATTTTCAAAAGAAGAGAATAAAAATTAAACTAGACTTTCTATGCCCGTTATTTCTAGCCATAGATATCTGTTAGTGTACAGATATCTGTTGTGTAAGTTAAATTTTATAAGGCAAACTCGTAGGGCATTAGCTGAGCAAAATACCGGCATTTTTCCGTGCAGCCACGCACTTCATCAGCACCCATGGTCTATCTGAACTCTTAACTAAATTATTGCCATATATAGTTTAGCTCTATCGCCAAGTCTGAATTAGCTGTTGGCCAAAAACTGAAGACACCATTTTCTGATTTTCGAAATCTTTGGAGACCCCATAAAAAATGGGTCACCAAAATCGCCAAACTGAGTAAAGGGTTTTACTACTATCGGATCTATAATGTCAACACCGTGTGGATTTTGCACTCTTGCATAGTGCAATTATATTTAAAAAAATAAAACGAGAAGTTTTCTTAAAAATTTCATTTGAATCAGAGCAAGGATATTCCTAATTGCCAGATGTACTTAAGTTAATCCATTAATTTATTTTTTAATGGATTTTAATCTAGAGGTCAGTAATTTTAAGGTTTTTTTATTTCTGCTCCACCATTTCAAATATTTCAAATATTTACTTTAAACACTGAAATACTGTCAAAATTACCAGTTGCTTCTAAAGAATTATCTGCCATTTTAACTGGCTTTAATTTTATATTAAAAATATATAATTTAATGCCATTCAAATGTCATGCCCGTTTCTAGCACTTTTAAGGGATTTATAAATTCCTCAGAGACAAAATGTTTTCTATCAGGAAACTTAATAGCGCGTTATAGATTTTGTTATTTACTTGAAAACTGCAAGAAAGAAGGAACTTTGTATGCTCTTAATGCTTGATATTATTAAAGGATTTTTACTTTAAAGCTCTGCTATAGCAGCAGTAATTTTTATATTTTTTCAAATTAATATTTTTTTTCTTATAAAATATTTTTTATATATTTGCCTTTTCTTCGTTTATTTTTTCTTACAATTTGATGGAAATTTTCCCCAGAGTCTTTAGGTAAAGAAATATGTTAAGCCAGATAAATACAGGCATACATACGCAAATATCTTTATGTATGTGTGTATGTATGTATGTATGCATTCATGGCATTCGCTAACGCCATCTTAAGCAAATTAAATTAAAAACGGTATAAACCTACACAGCCGTGCACACACACACACACACACACACTCCCAGCCATACACAGTGCATTTGAGTGAAATAAGAAAACGTGAGAGAGGTAGATATGTATGTATGTATGTATGTATGTATGTTAAATCTGCTAACAAAAATAAATGTTGCATACTTTAAGGCACAATATTTACAGAAATATATTTTTAACTATACTGTGTTTACACTCAGGAAGAGCATAAACAAATTTTAATTAAAAATTATTTATGTATAAGAGAAAGGTCAATCATAATTGTTTGCATTAATCTTAGGGTTTGCTTTATACATTTTTATGTATTTAAAATATGTTTTAAAAAGTCTGCAAAGATTAAATATTTTAAAACCATTATATTGTACATAAGTTTAATTGTTTAATTTATGGATCACTGAATTGCAAAAAATTTTAAACTTAATATTTTATTTTTGCCTTATGAATATGCTCTCCTTAACATTAAACTATCCTATAAAATTTATGTACAAATATGTAAAATGTTTTCGGCATATTTAACATGTTAGTTTAATCATTTATAGCATTTGCAATTTTATGGCTACAAGAACAAAGACAAGAAAAATTACACATTAAGTTATATAAATGGCTATTAAATAAAGATCTACTGCAAGTGCAGGCAAATTACTTGCCTGAAATGCAAAATAAAATTTCGAATATGTTGAGAGTTGAAAAAGAAACAGCACCAGACAACACAGCATTGTGACTTCAAACAAATGCCAATAAATGAGTGAGTGTAATAAAGCATGAAAATGTATTAAATATGTTATTGCCCGGAAAATATTTTATCTACATACACACATACACATATATATAAAATATGTTACAGTCAATGAAGAATAAATAGTACATACGCATAAATGTAAAAATTTTTATTTAAAGCAAACGATTCAGAAAAAAAGCTACAATTTGTTAAAAGGATATAAAAATACTCGTAGATCATAAACTTTAAGGGAAATTTCTTACTTAAAACGAAGTAATCAGTTTTAAGAGCACTTTATATCTAAATGTAGGATATTTAAAGTATGCCATAAAAATATGTGCCCTTGATGTGTGTTACATTATGGCCCACCATAACATTGAACGTACATGTGAAATATTTTTGGTAAATATCAAAAGTTAAAGCAATAACTTATGCGCCCACAATGTAGATAAAATATTATAAATGACTTTTTAAACAACAAATTATTGTTTCGCGCAAAAGTAAATATTCTCACGTATCTATGAGAATAATTTGAAAAAATTTGAGCATTGAAAACATTTAGAATTTCCCTCTGTTGCTTTAAAACTCACTATTATTTTTGGTTATAAAGATTATTCAATTTTTTTATAACATATAATAAAAAAAATATAAATTTTTTTAGTACCGGCTTTCAATTTAATTTTATGACCTTTTAAAATATCTACAGAGTTTTACATAATTATTATTCAGGCTACATGTTGCTCATTTACTCAAACAATGACATAACTGAAAAACATGGAATTTTTGACTTATTGATGCCTGATTAATTCTCATATCGTTCTTCATATTGTGTAAAGATTTCATACAAATATTTTGTTTATTCAACTCTTAAGATAAATGTAAAATTTTCTTTTTCCATTGAGTTGTATGGAAATTGAAACTTAAAACTTGTTTTCTGGCAAACTTTTTTTTTTTTTTGAGTTATGCCATTGCTTGAGTGAATGAGCATTGTGTTAAAAATGTTAAGCATTTAATGAGGAAGTGAAAGTTTATGACAACTTCGTGCATTATGTAAATACACTCGTAACCGCAATACTTTCTTAATGCTTAGGATTATTTAACTTTAATACAATAGCAGGTACTTTTTTATCACTCTTTTATCTAGTTTTATCTGACTATTGCATCCAACACAGCACTTCAAATGACGCTAGCTGAGTTTGTCATCCTGTAGCAAGCGAAGTGATGATAGAATATAGCCTAGGGTTAGCCAAAAACCGTTGTAATTAAAAAACCTCAGTTTCCGGTTTTAAACTATCAAAACCGGTCGGTTTCGGTTCGGTTTCGGTTTTAAAAATATGCATGTATATACATAAATACTCAAGAAAAATTTTCAAAAAAGGTAATCGAGTTTGGAATTAAGCATTTTTGGTGGAAGCACTTCCCTACTGGATTACCAACTTAATGATTTTAACAAGGCGTGAGACTAAAATAATCGATTCTTGAGAAGTACTTAAATTTTTTTTATTTGCCAACATTTCACGTAATCTATTTCGTCTAAAAAAAATCATTCTCTTCATTTAGCAACTTGCACGTCATTTTTTTTTTAAATTTTGGGTAATGTGATTTGTAAGCGAGTAATGAAAGTTGGCAATCAGAAAAGTAAGTCATTATATGGCAAGTAGTTCTAATGGTAATGTGTAATTTTTTGCTGCGTATGTATGTATGCTGAAAAGATAAATGATGACTTAAAAACTAATCACCCCTATCGCGAAAAACAAGTGGAATTTTTCTTCACGTGAAATTTTCATTACCCTCGAAAGGAAAAATGCTATCTTGAATGTCACGCAAAATTTTTTCCCCGTTATTGGTCCACGTAAATGTAAAAAAGGGAAAGATATATTTAAAGCTTAAAAATTAATTGAAAATCGGACAAATTTAAGTTTAATAAAAAATTCACACAAATTTTAAGTTATAAATTAAATTTATTTAACTTTAAACTTGTACTCACGGAGGTGCTTCAGTTGATTTAGCTATTTTTTTCATTAAGTATAGCTTCGTGGTGCACCGCCATGAAATTTACTGTCTCTGAACCAAACAGATTCATACTCTAGAAAAAAATGTGTTGTAGGGAATTATTGTTAACAATCGTAAGCTTTACTTACTAATTTTGTCCTAAAAATAAATAATTTTAACTTTTAATATGTAATTCGAGGAAAAATATCGAAATTATTCGATGTAATAATTCAGTTCGCCTACAAAAATAAAGTGAACAAAATCAAAGGAAAAGTGAAAAAATTAATTTTTTTCATTCTGTGAAAAATTTTTCGAGGAAAAAAATTGTTACTATGGGGGTGATAAAGTTTCCCTGTTTTGTATTCAGGTACTTACATATATTAGAAAAAGTACATTTGGTAGTGACTATGTATGTATATATAAAGTATAAGAATAAAAAATTTATATTACCGGAATTCTAAGTGATAGTGGGTGGATACCGGACCATCAATTTGGTTTTAGAAGTCAGCATAGTACCATTGAACAAACGCATAGATTGGTTCAAGTTATAAGAAGAACATTTGAAGAAAAGAAGTAATGTTCTACTCTCTTTATTGATGTTTCTCAGGCATTTGATAAAGTATGGCATGAAGGCCTAATTTTAAAATTGAAGACATATCTACCAATAAATTTTCTAAAGCTATTGGAAAGTTATATTCTATCCCGGAAATTCATTGTTGTGGAAGGAGACTTCATGAGTGTTCCCGAGTCTATATCTGCCGGTGTGCCACAGGGGAGTATATTGGGACCAGTTTTGTATTTGATTTATACTTGTGATATGCCTGTTAGCACTAAAATCCATACATCTACTTTTGCCGATGATACAGCCTTCTTTAGCATGCACGAAAACCCTCACGAGGCATTCCGATATCTTCAGGAACATATTACCCAACTGGAACTATGGTTAAAGTTATGGAGAATTAAAGTAAATGAGCAGAAGTGTGCGCAGGTAACATTTACTCTACGAAAAGATACTTGTTCCCCCATTATAATCAATAATCAAATTGTTCCTCAACATTCACATGTAAAATACCTTGGTATACACCTTGATCGATGGCTTACATGGAAACAACACATTGATTCTAAACTAACACAAATGAAACTAAAATTAGCTCAGGTACATTGGTTGATTGGTAGAAATTCAACTCTCAGTCTAGATTGCAAACTTTTGATATACAAGTCACTTTTGAAACCTATATGGTGCTACGGAATTCAACTATGGGGCACTGCTTCAGCTTCCAATGTCGAGAGAATCCAACGAAGGCAAAACAAAATTTTACGTATGATAACTTCGGCTCCATGGTACATCAAAAATTCAAATATACATCGTGATTTGAATATGCCACTAATGATTGAAGAAATTTCAAAATACGCAGGCAAATATTTAACAAAACTCGAATCACATCCTAATCCGCTTGCTCGTAACATTTTGAACTTTACTGGACACATCCGCCTAAAAAAGAGGGACACAAGGGCTCTTATACTCAACACTCCAGATGGGACTACTTGAAAATAATTTTTTTTTCCTTTTTGATTATCACTACTTATGTATTATTTATAACTGTCACTAATTTTATGTCCGACAGTGGTCGGGCCTAATAATTATATTCTAGATTTAAGATTTGAATACTTATTGTTAGTTCTTATTTGAAGATACAATAAATAAATACATGCATTAAAAAAAAAAAATTATCCAAGTAATAAAATTTCAAAAACGTTAAAGCGTTAAATGTAGAGTCGATTAAACGAAATCTTATTTTTGTGCAGAAGTTACCAGCGACAGAAAACACTCTTTCGCTTTCAGTTGAAGAGGGTTTTATTGTGTTATTGCCTTGTGAAGCAATAATATGTTGGTTGTCTATTTGTTAATTTTTTTATAAATTAATAATCAGCATGGACAACAACCTGCCGCCTATGGTCAAAATAATTGTTCTCAGATAAACGTTTGTAATCTAGTTTTAACATATTAAATATTAAATATTAACATAGCTTGCTGTGGCGAATAAATAAAATGGTACTTTTTATTAAAACGTACATTTTAACTTTGCACTATCAACAGTAGTAATTCAAAAGTAAAAATAAACCCGACTGCGACCAACTTTTAACAGTTAAATACATAATTAAATGGTCATTCGAAATGAAAAATAATAAGAGAAACCAAATGATGATTTTAAAATACCTGTCGGATGATACCCATTTTGATGTAGTTCGCCGACTTTTTATTTTTTTCGTATTCACAAAATGGCGTCTGTTGGCCGCCATATTGAATTTTGACTACTGTCATGTCTTAGTTGATTAAACCTGCGGTCACACGATTGGTACGATGTGTGACCCCAGCTTAAGACAAATCGATTGATATAAGAATCATCAAAATTTGCTGGGTTTTGTATTAGTTTCTAAGCCTACTAGGCTTATTTTTCTTTTGTGATTTTCAAAAATATTATTATTTTTGATATATAATAGTTTTTTTGAAAGTCTTTGTGTAACTGGAGTCTACTGATGATTTGTAACAGCAACAATGAAATGCATACAAACAACGCTGAACCACCAGCAAATAAATTTCAAAATAAAATAAACTTCTGACAGTATTTCGAATAATAAATTTCATAAATTTTTTAAAAATTTATTGATTTTAAAAAGATACTTTCTACAAAATGTAATTTTTACAAAAAAAATTTTACAAAAAAAATATTAAAAGGTAATTTTTATAAAGAATCTAATTTTTATATCAGTGGCACTTATAAAAATAGATTCTTATAAAAGTACTTTTAATTAAAATCCACTTAAAAAAATAGTTTTTTTTGTAAATGGTACTATTTCTAAGAAGGACACTTTTTGTAACACCAGCTACTGTTTTGAGAATAAAAAACTTTTTCCAAAAAAAAAAACATGTCTGTTACAGGCAAGATACTTTTAATAAAATAAATACTTTTTAAAAATGTACTTTCAACAAAAAATGAACTTTTGAGAAAAAAGAATTTATTAAATAAAATATTTTTTTTTTTAGACAAAAGGAGCTTTTTAAAGAGAGCACACTTTTAAGAGAAAATCTAATTTTTGTGTATAAAGGTAGAATTAGTAAAATCGTATCGTGATGTTGCGTGTCAGCTGACAAAAATCGTACCATATACAATGCATGTTACTAGTTATAAAATACGTGGTGGTAGCACTGCTGACGTAGGAATCTGTAGCGAATGTCAAAAACGCCGCATTTAATGCCAGACAAAAAAATGTGCTGAGCAAACTGTTACATTTTCTATAACTTGTGCACAAAGTTGAACGATACGGCAAGCTGTAAAGTAGAATCATACGATTTTACTAATTCTACCTTAAGAGTCTAAACACAATGTTTGCGGTGCGATGCGATTTCTCGTTGCAGGAGAGAAAAATAAACATAATACAACGGAAGACGGCGACGGCAATACTTGTCATTGCTTGTTTAAATTTTTATTAATTTTTATGTGCATACATTTTTATAAAAAATTTACGCTTTCTGTTAAATATTTTATAATGGCAGTAACTAAAAACAAAAAATTATTAAAATTTTATACATTCGCAGATATATTTGATACATTTTTTAAGCTTTTATATTTTATGAGAAACATTTTTGAACTTCAAAATCATGTTTTTTGTTGTGAACAACTCCAATTATTCAAAAACTATGGCAACATCAGAAAGAGAAAGAGAGTCAAAAATTGCGAGAATAAGAAAGTCCGCAATGAAAATAAAATAGATTTTATATATATGCCGTTCCGCACTGCGGGTTTTTACTTCAAAATCGTATGAAAAACCGCACCGCAATGAATTCTCGTTACATTGTGTTCAGACTCTAAGGTATTCATTGCAAAAAATTTTATTTTTTGTAGAGAAACGAAAAAATCATTTCTATTACTTAACTTTTTGCAAAAAACATTTACTTTTTATATAAAAATTTTGTTCCTTTTAAAATGTTCTTTTATAATTCTTTTTATAATACAAAAGGAATAAAGAAGTACTTTTTAAGAAATACCACACTTACCATAACAAAAGCTTTAATCTGTCATATAAAAATTACTTTCTTATGTGTATAAAAAATATAAAAAGTACTTTTTACGATTAAGTTATAAAGAAGTACTTTTTATGAAAAAGTTATAATAGAATACTTTTTATGAAAAGTATAAAAAAGTACTTTTGATGGAAAAATTAAAAAAATTATTGTTAATTTAATTATTATTTTTCGAACTTCATTTGTTTCTATATTTATGATTTGAACAGGCTAAGGTTTAGTGGCCTTCGAAAACGGCTAGCTGTTCTGTTCAACTATGTGTTGTCAGAATATTTACAACTAACTTTAGTGTTATTTGTTCATTAATAATTATCAATTTATTAATTTGGTTTAAAAAGCGATACGAACTTTAGCCTGTTCAAATCATAAATTTAAAAAAATTATTTTTTATGAGAAATTAAAAAATTGTACTATTAATGAAAAAATTTTAAAAAGTACTTTTTGTGAAAAACTAATAAAAAAGTACTTTTTACGATTAAGTTATAAAGAAGTACTTTTTATGAAAAAGTTATAATAGAATACTTTTTATGAAAAGTAAAAAAAGTACTTTTGATGGAAAAATTAAAAAAATTATTGTTAATTTAATTATTATTTTTCGAACTTCATTTGTTTCTATATTTATGATTTGAACAGGCTAAGGTTTAGTGGCCTTCTGTTCAACTATGTGTTGTCAGCATATTTACAACTAACTTTAGTGTTATTTGTTCATTAATAATTATCAATTTATTAATTTGGTTTAAAAAGCGATGCGAACTTTAGCCTGTTCAAATCATAAATTTAAAAAAATTATTTTTTATGAGAAATTAAAAAATTGTACTATTAATGAAAAAATTTTAAAAAGTACTTTTTGTGTAAAACTAATAAAAAAGTACTTTTTATGAAAAATAAAAAAAAGAAGTTTTTATGAAAAATTAAAAAAAGTACTTTTAATGACAGATGAAAAACAGTACTTTTAATGAAAAAGTTATAAAAAGTACTTTTTATCAAAAATTATCTTATTACTTATGAAAACACTACTTTTTATGAAAAATTAAAAAAACTTCTTTTTGGGACAAATTAATAAATAATACTTTTAATCAAAAAGTTATAAGAAAGTACTTTTTATGAAAAATAAAAAAAATACTTTTTGTGACAAATTAAAAAACAGTATGAATGAATTAATGAATTAATGAATTAAAGAAATACTTTTCATGAAAAAATACTTTTTTTAATAAAATATCACACTTTTTACTCACAATTAGGAGGAAAATTACTTTTTTATATGAAGAACACATTTTATTATGAAAGTTCCTTTCATACAACAAAAAAATTTCTATCATTTACAAATATGACAAAGTTACAAAATGTATGAAAAATTCCTGCTATAGCTGCCTTCCTTTTTTGTACTTTATTAATATTTTAATGCTTCGAATGTGTAAAAGATGAATGTGTTAATTGCTTAAATGAATGCATCATATAAAGGTACCAACAGACGACATATTTTTCACATTGTATGTGCCAAAATTTACATATGTAAACGAAAACATGTCGTGTGTTACCTTTAAAAGATTGCTTGTGTAAAAAACATGACAAAAAACATAAGACATTATTTGAAATAGAGCGTGCTCTATTTTCTTATGTTAAACACTCGTACAGCTCCAAATGTCTATGTCATGCGAACAAATTCGTCGGCGGCTGATTATGTGCACTATCATTAGCCGTCTGAATGAAGTATTTTGCAAGACGAATAAATGATATATTTTTTTTTAATTTAACGTTGTCGTTTTATTAAAATAAGTCCAAAAATTTATAGATTTTTAGATACAACCTCAACGTCTTGTTTAAAAAAGAAAAAAATTAAAAAAGCACATTTACGTCGCCAGTACTACAGCGACGGAACCAAAAATATTTCGACGGCTGCAAGCCATTTATAAAACAAACAACGTGGATATTTATGTACTGAAAAAGAAGAAGTGATACTACATGTACGTTTGTGACCAAAAATTATAAACCTTATGTAAATTAACCAATATTGACAAACATAAAGAAAAACATACGAGTCAAAAACTTAAAAAGCACATGTAAAAAACATGTCGTCTGTTGGTACCTTAAGTTGTGTTAATTTTTCCACTGTCCTCAGAGATTTAAGCAATTAAAAGCATTTAACGAGAAATTAATTCATTGTTTTTTTTTTTGTGTGTGTATTATTTATTATTGCTTGTATTTGCTATTATTTTTTATATTAAATATGTATTTTATGTAACACTGTCACATCTCTAGGGAAACAATTGTAAGCTGCTGCTTTTGTTTTTGCTATCTGCCCCCTTTTTCATATTTAATAGCAACAATTGTGTGTATGTATGTATGTGTGTATGTATGTATGGATGTGTGTACACAAACAGGATACATGCGATTGTAGCAGACAGTCTGTGTTCTATTTGTTCAACAGCGGATGTGGTATTTTAAATGAAACGGAAGATCAAACATACATACATATGTTAAAATGTATGTAAGTGTGTCTATGTTTTTGCATTTATGTACCCATCTAGCATTTGCAAGATAGTTTTCTGAAAAATCACCTTGCTGAGTCTTTTTAGATCACTATTCGTGATCAAAAACTGATTAATCACTTACACGATCAAAAAAGGACTCGAAAAAGATTCGCGCTAATGGGTAAAAATAGTTCCATTTAAAATACAATAACAAATTGTATAGCAATCACAAATTAATCATCCAGATGTGTAAAATGTGACTATTATTTACTTTTGTTATTATCATATTTCGCTTACCTGGAAGACTGAAAAATGCTTAATCAAAAACAAATCATGCAAGTTTTTTAAAAGTGATTATAATTATGTATTTTATGATCATATTTTAAGCAGATAGATGATTAAACACTACTTGATATGTTATTTCTAAGTATAACGGCGCAATCTTTACGTATAATGTCAAAAACTTATTTTTTTTTTATTTATAAAAGTTAAATCGAATATGAAATTAAATGATGAAACAGAATAAGTCTGCAGCTTCAGGAAAAATCGATTTCAAATTAACAGAGCCCATAATAAAATCAACGGCAGTAACTCCAACTGCTCTCTGATTTATGTTATATTTTCTTTCTGCTTATTTTTCTTTACAAAATGTATGAAATTTATTGAAAGTGTGGTAGCATAAGAAAAAACGCTGACAAAATAAAATAGATTCTGTCTCTGGACTGCTTTCTGTAACTTCCTTTTGGTGTCTGTCAATTTGTATGGAAAATGTATTTGTGCCGTAAATCTGTTTGACCATTAAACGTAGGACTCAGAAAGCTGACTAAAAAAATACTCGAAGAAAAGTCAAATACGATTAGAAACGCGACTGATAGATGATTCAAATAACAGTCATAAATGACAATAAAAGGACTCATAAGCTGACTGATAAATTTCTCAAATATGACTCGTAAGCGATTAGAAACAGACTGAAAGACAATTCGAAAAAGAGTAAAAAATGAAGCGAAATAAGACTAATAAATGATCAGAAAACGATTCGAAAAAGATCTTAAATACTACTAGAAAAGGGGTCGAAAATGACTCTAAACTAATATAGAAAAAGACTCATAAATGATTTATCAAGAAGAGTCGCGGGTAGTCACGTTTTTCTACCGACAAAAGTATAATTTATGATCAGAAAATGAGCGCATATTCTAGCTTTTTAATCGCGCAGAGGAGTCAAAAAAGACTCGAATTTGATTGAAAATTTCAAAAATTGCTGGCTGGGTATGTACGTATGTATGTGTACACACATATTAACACACCAACATTTATTAATATGTGTTCGAGAATAGCAAAAACAAAAAAAAAAACTAAAATGACAATCCTAGGAAATTTTTTGTCAAGCTTTTCAGTGGAATTTTTTCTCGTCTGTTGTTTTTTTCTTGGCCGAGTATTTGTTTTATTTCATTTCATTAAGTGCATTGAATTGAAATGAACAATTTAAAATGAAAACAAAAAAGGTAATTGAAAAAAAAGAGAGCAATGCATAGAAATACATTGGCAACAACTGTTTGTTAAATTGATATTGACATATTGAGTCAGTATACAATACTCGGTATTTACATGTTTCCTGTTCTGAGGTCCTTTGGGATTGAATGGTGCTAGTAGCTGTAGCGCGTAAAAACCCTGGGAAAAGAGAGAGAGAAAAAAAGTACTAAATTAAAAGTTTGCTTAGAGCTTAATTTTTTCTTCTGCCAATTTCGCATTTGTCTTTTGAAGGTTTCTCTCATACATATGAAATTAGTAATTGCTTGAAATAAAACTAATTGAGTAAAAGGGGTTTTGACAAGTATAAAAATTAAAAAATAAAGCAAAATGATAATAGTTTTTAAATAACTTCAGGATTATGTGTTTTAGGTGTGGTTTAATTTGAATACATTAGCAGGAATTAATGGCTCGATTATGGATGGCAACCGAACTTTGATTGCGTTGCTAGTTGCCGAAACGGTATTACGGATGGCAACTGGCAACTAACAGCTGGTAATTTCAGTTCCCATATTGGCAACCACAAATTTGTAGTTGCTGCATAGTTTAAAAGCAAAAAAATTGAAAAATTAAACAGTAATTGCAATATTATTTTTATTTAAAGCATATTTAAGGAAAATATGCTTTACAGCTAAAACAGAGAGTGTTCAAACTTATTTTAGGAAACAACATTTACTCACAGTACTTTTGTACTTCCTTCTATTCACCAATATTTAATTCCACTTAACTAATAATTTTTATGATCAGTAATGTTTTTAAGCACTTTTACTCAATAACTTTCTTCTTAGCACTTGTATTTCTTATATTTTAAATATTTGCTTATAGTTATTATTTTCAGTTGCCAATCTGTCATAATCGTATTTTCGATAACTTTTTGGCAACTGGGGGAAGTTGCCATACATAATGCAAATTTTATGTTCAGTTGCGTTGCTAGTTAACTCGGCAACTGAAGTTCGGTTGCCATCCATAATCGAGCCATAAATTATAATTGTGGCTGCATAATAATTGCGTTAATAAATAGTGACACTTTGTGTCTTTGGCAGATTAAATAATCGGTAGAAAATTACTTTTTTTTTTTAAAGGAGAAATGACATTCGTAGTGGGCGATTTTTTAAAAGCTTTCGGATGTGATTTAAAAAAAGCACATCCAATTTAAAGTATGCAATCTTTATTTGAGTCCATAGAACCATCTATTTAATTCAATGTTTAAGGATGATTTCATGTAAATGTTGGCCGTGGCTCCAATTTTCTTAATTCTTCAATATTAGTTCCAGTTCGTCAAACGTTGCGGTTTTGCCCCTATAGACACGATGCTTAACATAGCTTCACAGAGAATAGCCTAATAGTCTGATCTGCAATACCCGGTAGGTTCTCGATTTGCTTTTAACCGAACAAGTGGCCGCATGATGGAGTAATTTGGAGTTAAAAAAAATTAATTATTGAGGATACAACAACGTTTGCCGGGCTCAGCTAGTATCATTATAATATAAAATAATATAATACACTTTAGAAGTGACTGGTAACTATTCTATACCTTGATAAGGACTTCTAAAATTGTTTTCAAATGGCCCCTTTAAACAAAGTAAATAATTTTTATAAAAATAAGAAAAAACAAAACGCTTAGAATTATATAATAATTCACTTCTTAACCTCCTATAAACTGTCGACAGAAATGTTTTATTATTCACTGTGCGCTCATTTTTAATATCAGGATAGTTTCTTCGTTATTAAAATCTCAATTGATGAAATTTCACTGTGGCAAAAGAAATCATGTCATGAATGATTGTGTTAACAATTTTTTCCTTATTGTCTTAAGCCTGGTACCCTGTTCACAATTTCGTGCGAAATGCTGTCAAACTACTTATAAAAGTATTTGGTACGAAATATTTGCGAAATAAATTCGCAAAAGTAGTACTCAGTTCTTGTTGTGAAAAACACGTAAAATCATGCCTTTCCATGCAAAATTAGTCTGGCATCATTTTAGTTTAGCTACGAAACAACATGAGCAGTGCTTTTTTCGGACTGAATTTTAACAATGTTGCATACTTTCAAGCAATAAAAGCGAGAAATTTATAAAAAACCGCGAGTTTGGCTACATTTAGTACATGTCAAATTTTTCTCGCGAAATAATCAATGGTGCTGAAAATTTTTCACAACTTTGAACACAGTACCAAGCTTTAAGCTTAAAAATATACCGAAATTTTGTATAAGCTAAGCGGTTAATGTTATTATATATCTTCTTGACAAATTAAATAATCATTAAGGGTCGTATTCAAAAAAAAACTAATAAAAGTTTTGAAAAGCAATGTTAAGTAAAGTTGTATTAAAAAAAATATTATATCAAAATTCTAAAGTAGGCACCTACCTTTTTTAAGGCTACTTTAAGTTGATATTTCCAAAATGTGTATTTTGTAGCTCAAATATTTTTGTTAATATAGCACATATTGATTCATGTTACATCTGAAAATGAAACTAGAAGTGCTAGCTCTTATTTTAAATTTATTATTTTCGTCATGTGATGGAAAACATCACTAAATTATCCAACTGATAATCCATAAAAAAATCCATAAAAAAATACTAAAATAAATTCAATGCGCTGATTTACACGGGCATAATTGTGCTGGCATAACATGCCAGTTTTTAGGTGAGAGAGGCAAAGAGAGTGGTTTTGCGGTTGGCATAACTTTTCAACCAGCTACTACCCCGCATTAGCAGCATAACACCAATACACACACAAATTAAAAAACAGCAAGTGTTAAATGAATACGAAAAACACTAACACACACAAAGCTGTGTGTACGTATACATTTTGTGCCAGATGAATTAGTCTCGTGTAATTTGGAAAAGAACAAAAATTGTGCGGCTTAAAAATTGTTCTCGTCTAAACTACCTCAATTATACAAAAATGTTTTAGTGATGTACATTCAAACAAAACGAATCGAAAAAAGCTGGATATTCAAATACTCATTTCGTTCGAATAAAATAAATTGAGATAATTTTTCTATGTTCATCATATTTTTTTACTTTTACTTCATAAAAAATGTTTATCTGTTTTGCTTCCATGTCAGAAGCTTATATTTTATAAATTAGGTTGCTTAACTTCAAGATAATAAAAATGTATTTAATAAACTAAAAAATTAGTTGAATACTCGAATGAAATTGTATTCGATGTTGTACATCATAAGCTGTGAAATGGTTGTTGAACATGGTGGTGTTACCAGTATTTATTATTAAATCATAAAATAATTAAAGTTGTCTTTTGAATACAATTTCTTAACAAAGCAATGTTAGCCTTAAAGTGCTTGGTAGCTACTATGAACTTTAAAGCTCAAGTAAAATATTTTTTTGAATAAGGCCGTAAGACTTAGGGCCGGTTTCACGATGCCGACAGCGTTTGACTTAGCGCACACTTAAATTCAAAACAAAACCAAATTCTAAAATTTTGTTATGGCCTGTCCCACGTTGTTGACATCGTGGGACAGGCTCTTAAGGCTCCGTTACCCGACTGTAGAAGTCGCAGATGTAAGGTAAATGTAAATGTAATGTAAATGTAAACGTTTGAGCGCTTATAGAATACTTAAAAACGTGTCATGTGTTTTCGACACAAAAAAAACTTCTTTGTGCACAAACACATACAGGGTGGGACAAAAGAAACCAAGGGGTGTAAAAGTTTAATAACTTTTTTGTTTATTAACTTTTTTTTATTTTTTCTTTCAGATTATATAATATACAAAATTACACTAAGTATGAAAAATGATGTCTCTTAAATGACTACCGCTTTTAGCTTCGCACTGATGGGCTCTTTTTAGAGCATTTTCCATAACATCTTTCAAAACTTGTGGCTGTAGCGTTCGAATTTCTGCAACAATGTTTGCCTTGAGTTCAAGGATTGTCTCTGGCTTGTTCACATACACTCGCTCCTTCAAAACACCCCAAAGAAAATAGTCGGGTGCTGTCAAATCTGGCGATCGCGCTGGCCAAATAATTTCCGAATTTCGAGAAATTATTCGCTCTCCAAAAATTTGACTTAAAAGTGCCATTGTGTCTCGGGCAGTATGGGCAGTGGCTCCGTCCTGCTGAAACCACATACCAGGTCTGTTTTCAAGAGCAGGACGTAAAAAATTTTCTATCATAAACCGATACCGCTCTCCATTTACGGTTACAGCACTTCCATCTTCATTCTCGAAGAAGTAGGGCCCAATGACATTTTCAGATGTGATCCACACCATACTGTACACCTGATGGGGTGCAATTGGCGTTGATGAATGGCTCTTGGATTTTGAGAACCCCAGAACCTACAGTTCTGCTTATTAACAAAGCCATTCAAATGAAAATGAGCTTCATCACTCATAATCAAATTTTCAATAAAGTTGATTTCATTTCTGGCCAACTCTTGAAATTTAACTGCAAAATTTAGATGTTGCCGATGATCTGCGGGCTTTAATTCTTGGACCAATTGCACCTTATATGGGTATAACTGTAAATCTTTTTTTAAAATGCGCCGTAGTGACGTACGAGACATTTCTAGCTGAGCAGAACGCCTTCTGCCAGATGTTTCTGGTGCTTCGTTAACACTTTGCTGTACTCGTTCAATATTTTCAGCAGTGCGACTTAAACGCGGTTTACCGGTTCGAGGCAAATCTCTTACGCTGCCATGTTGGTGATGACGATTAACTAAGCAACGAATCATCGCTTCAGAGGGCGAAATTCTGACGTTAAAATGTCGACGATATGCTCTCTGCGTTAAAATAATTGATCTCTGGTTTAAATAATAAAATTCTATTGTTCTGGTTCTCTGTTCAGTTGTGAACCTCTCCATTATAAATTCTCCAAGTGTTGTCTATATAATCTGAAAGAAAAAATAAAAAAAATTAATAAACAAAAAAGTTATTAAACTTTTACACCCCTTGGTTTCTTTTGGCCCACCCTGTACATACTAATTGCATTGTGCCCAGCAAACACGCATTTTTGATTTTAAATTGCGAGTTATTTGAAGTCAAACGCGAAAGTTCATATAAAGGGTGTTTTTTATTGAGGTATAGAACTTTAAGTTGGCATCACTTTTTTAACTGGCGGCCATTTTGTCAGCTGTCAAGTGATTAATATTTAGTTTGGTTTGCCATTTCATCATAAACAGGTTGACAAAAGAACAACGCTTGCAAATCGTGCAAATTTATTTCGAAAATAATGGTTCAGTTCGCGAAGTTTACCGCAAGCTCCGTCCATTTTATGGTCGACATAATCGTCCATCAGAGCAATTAATTCGGTTAACCATGGATCGTTTTCGCACTACGTTTACTCTATGTGATAATACGCATCCGCAGAGACGTCGAACAGTGCGCACCGAAGAAACAATTGCCGCTGTAGAGCAAAGTGTTGAAGAGGACCCGAATGAATCGATTCGCCACCGTGCACAGCAATTGGAGCCGACTAACCGACTATTTTGTTCCCGAATTTGATGGCATGAATGTGGATGAGTTGTGGTTCCAACAAGACGGCGCTACATGCCACACAGCGCACGTCAGAATCGATTTATTGAAGGAAACATTCGATGAGCGCATAATTTCGCGGAATGGACCTGTCAATTGGCCACCAAGATAGTGTGATTTGACACCATTGGATTATTTTCTTTGGGGATATGTGAAGTCGCTCGTCTACGCCAACTAACCAGAAACGTTAGGGGACTTGGAAGCCAACCTTCGTGGCGTTATTGCCAACATACGGCCCCATATGCTCGAAAAAGTGGTTGAAAATTGGACCTGTAGAATTGGCTTTATTCGAGCCAGCCGCGGCGGCCACATGCCCGAAATCATATTTAAACATTAATGGCATAAAATTATGCTTCCAATAAAGCCAAATTGATGGACATTAAAACGATTTTCTTGTGTTTTATTTCAATTCGAAGTTCTATACCTCTGAAAAAACACCCTATACATATGTATAATATTTAAATTCATGAAATTCATTTTGATTGAAATTTACATACATATGTATACGGAAATACACACGAGTATGTATGTATGTATGTATTAGAACTTATAATATATAAAATAGTAATCTTTTAGTTAATTCAAGATTTTTTTAATAGTTTCGCTGAAATTATTTTGATTTACTTTCTTTTGATGACAAGATTTAGCCTGTTGGAAAAAACTAATTGAGTTTTTGAAATAACACCTTTTAGAACGAAAATGAGCCTAGAGGTTTTGAAAATTATTATTATTATTTTATTTAAATGAACTAAATTATAATAATTTTAATAGCAGCTGTAACGCTCAACCGTAATATTTGTCATTGTATATTACCAGAACAGATTTTGAGCAACTTCATCGGAAAGACGAAGTATTTAGCTCTTTAATTTCCAAGAAAGTGTATGCTTGAACTAGCACATCAATAAAATCTTTACTTTCTCGTTTTATCCTTTTCTTATTAATGTTCGTACCTACTCATAATAATTTAGTTTTATTTACAAACAATATACATATGTATATTTTTTTTAGCAAAAATACATACATATGTACATATACAGGACTTTTTGTTTGTTGGGTGTTTATCAGTATAAAAAAATCAAATGGAAAACAGCTGTTCGAAACAATGATGAGAGTTCAACATCTTCGCATTATTTTTGATTGCATGGAAAAAGTACCAAAATTATTTAAATGGTATCAAATCATTATTTTATACTTGCAAACATTGTAATGACTTTGACATTTAGTGAAATTACAATTTAATCTTCATACCGGTATATATATATTTACATTACAACGTATTATAATTATAAAAAATATTTATATTTTTAATCAGAAATAATTTTTAGTCAGGCTCAAGTTCAGTACTTTCAATTCTTTGTTGAATGAAATATTCATATTTAATAAAAATTTTTCTTCTCTTCTTTAGAAACTCACATTAATTAGTAAAAATATTTCATTCAATAAAGAATTAAAGGTACTGAACTTGAGCCTGACTAAAAATTATTTCTGATTAAAAATGCACTATAGTTCAATTAAAATCTAAAAATGTCTCACTGAAATATTTATATTTTTATTATCATTATAATTATTATGATTAAACGTACCTATTTTTATTTTTATTGTTATTATTTTTAAATAAAAATAGTTTTTTGTACGCTTGAATGTATGTTTGTACGCACATATGTATGTATATTTTACAAATTCATGTATATTAACAAAACATAAACACATACGATTGGCTAACTCTGGTTAGATTTTATAAAAAAAACTTTTTTAGAAAACTAAATTTATTAAATATGCCATGTACGTATACAAATTAACCACTCAAAAGCTTAAATTATTAAAAGAAACAAAAGTACCAAATCAGGGCTATTGTGCCACACTCTCATTCAATATACATACTATAGCATTGCACAGATACATCTGTTTGCACTAGTTTTGCCTGGTTTTTGGTTCTGGTATGAACAAATATGTTATTTATCGTTTTCTGTTACTAGTTGTAAATGTTAATTTTTTAAGCAATTATTGTATGGTTGGGCAATGAGCAATTGAAAACAACACATTTATTTTTTTTTGGTTTTTCTAAGGCAAATAAGATACATAAAACTGCTTTTACCATAAGTGCCTTATGATGTGTTGAGCAAAAATGTAATTGGCTGATGAATGAATGAATGGAAACAAAATTGCACATACATATGTAAGTAAATGATACATGTACATGAAACACATGCATTTGTAATTACTCTCAGAGCAAAATTGTCTCTTTCTCTCTCTATACTTTGGCTGCGCCAAAAAATAACATCACGAACGTCCGCACATACATCTGCACATCATGTATTTGTTTCAATAGTGGTTTTTTCATATATTTGTATTACAATATGTATTTTTTGAGCAAAAACAGATCAAACAGTTGCTCAGCAGCAATAAAATAAGCAATTGTTATTTGTTTTCAATTGTATTTTAATTTGGAAAAGCACGTACACACAATAACTCTTATACTAGTTCTGTCGCTCACACTACAATTATATGGTACATACCATGGTATATTTGTTTTGGCTATACAAACGAGTATACAAATGCAACCCTTTAATACATACATCCCATCACTGTCTACAAATGTCACGTAACGTCGTCATGAAATTCTATTTTCTGCAGGTTCAGACATTACATTTACGTGCCATTTCAGTCAGGTAAGCGTTTGCATAGATTTTCATGCAACATTTTCGATCAGCTGACACATTTACATTTACAGTTCTACATTTACAGTCGGGTAATTCTGCCTTTAATATTATGTTTCGACTATACTTGCTTCGCTCTCTATTCATGCTTCAGACCCCAACACGGCTGCCAGATTTGACGATTTATCGTCATTTTGACGATTTTTGGTGCCGAAAATAGCAAAGTGACGATTTGACGATTTTTTCCTTAAAATTGACGATTTTTTAAAAGTTAAAATTTGCATTTTTTTTATGAAGAATCGACTATTACAATTAATGTATTACTTACCTACTAAAAGATTTTGGTGGTAATTTTGCCCACTCTTTATTTTATATTGGTATCTGGGTAAATTGATATTCTCAAAACACATAAATGTAAAAAAATGCCAAGTTCCTATCAAAAATTTTTGACCTCAAAAGTACTGAGACCAAAACTTGACAATATTTTTCATAATTTTATAAGAGGTTAAAATAGGACAATTGTTTCAATTTCCCAATAAACGTTAAAAAAATTCATTTTGATTTTACTGATTTTTCTGACGATTTTTCGAGTATAAAATGACGATTATTTCATAGTTTATCGGGTTTTCGACGATTTTTCGATAATTTTATCTGGCAGCTCTGCAACCCAACTTGCTTCGCCATACCAAATCATGAGAGCGAATTAAGGAGATTCAATATTAAACTACTTGCGAAGCACATAAAATTGGTATCTTCTCTAACTTTTATCGCAGTTTATCCCCAGTTTAGCTGAACTAGCTATCAAAACAAAATACGTATATGTGAGTTTAATATAAATAAGTTTAATTAAGTTATGAATAGTATAAAAAGGAAAAAAAAATAAAAAAAAAATATAGGGATTCCATGACCCCCTTATGCAAAAAATAACGATTACTTGAAGTGAAAGAAAAAACCGGTTTTTGTATGGCAATTTTGTTTCAACGTACACTTCAAGTAAAACGTTATATTTTTAGTCGTAATTAATGTTTGTCCTTTCTCCTCTAAAGCAAAAATAAGTATAGTGGGTTGTGATCATCCATGATTAGCCCAGTTTTGTTACACCAAAAATAAAAATAATATATCTTAGATGCTTGTTGGAAACATTCTCCTTAAAACTCTCCCTATAGTGATTCTAGTGGTGGAGAATAATTTACCTAGGATCCCAAAAAAATTTATGTCTGTATATTTTTTTCTATAGAAGAAACTGTGAAAATTTTTTTCTATGTAAAGAAAAAAGTGCTTGAGAAAAGTGCTTTGCTATAAAAAATGATGTAAAAATTGTTTTTCTATAAAAGAACTGAATGTATACTTTTTTCTATAGAAAAAGTGTCTATTTTTTCTACAGAAAAGTGTGCTAAACTTTTTTCTATAGAAAGAGTTGTGTGAACATGGTTTGTCTATACAAAAAGTAATATTAAATTTTTTTTATTGAAGAAAGCGTGTAGAATTTTTTTCCATAAAAATGTGTGTGGTTATTGTTTTTCTATAGAAAAAATTATGTGAACATTTTTTTCTACAGAAAAGAGTGTGTGAATTTTTTTTATAGAAAAGTGTGTGAACATGTTTTTTCTATAGAAAAAAGTGTGCGATTATATGTATATTTTCTATAGTAGAAAGTGTGTGAAAATTTTTTGTAGAGAAAAAAGAGTGTGAACATTTTTTTCTACAGAAAAGAGTATGTGAATATTATTTTTCTATAGATGGAAGTGTGTAATTTTTTTCTTTAGAATTTTTTTTATATAGAAAAAGTGTGTGGACTCATAAAAATTATTTTCTATAGAAAAAAGTGTGTGAACATTATTTTTCTATAAAAAACGACTTTTAGCATTATTTTTCTATAGAAAAAAGAGTTCAACATTTTGGTATATAGAAAAAAGTATGTGAATTTTTTTCTATAGTAACGAGCGCAGATTTTTTTATATAAATTTTTTTGTATAGAAAAACGTGTGTTAACATATTTTTTTAATAGAAAAATGTGTCAACATTATTTTTCTATAGAAGGAAGTTTGTCAAAATTTTTTTTCTTTAGAAAAAAGTGCTTTTTTTATATGGAGAAAAAAAATGTGAATTTTTTTTCTATAGAAAAAAGTGTGTGAATAAAGGTCTTGGAAACTTTTTTATACAGAAAAAAGTGTGTGAACATGTAAAAATTTTCTTTCTCTAGAAAAAAAAGTGTGAAAATTTTATTTGTTGTAAAGTGTGATTTTTTTTTGTATAGAGAAAAGAGTGTTAGCATTTTTTTATAGAAAAAATTATATAAACATTATTTTTCTATAGAAGGAAGTGTGTAATTTTTTTCTATAGAAGAAAGTGTGAACATTTTCTTTTTTTAATTATAAAAAAAGTGTGCGAAGAATTTTTCAACAGAAAAAAATATGTGAAGATTTCTTCTAGACAAGAAAGTGCGGACATTTAAAAAAAATGTGTAGACATATTTTGTTCAATAGAAAAAATTGTGTGAACATATTTTTTTCTAGGAATAAGTTGTGTGAACATATTTTTTCTATAGAAACAATTCTATGAATTTTTATAAAAGTGTACGTCGAGTTTTTTTTAAGGAAAAAAAGAATCTAAAGGTTTTTTTTTATAGAAAAAGTTGTGTGGAAACTTTTTTCTGTAGAAAAATTTGTGTGAAATTTTTTTCTTTCAAATATAAAGCATGTTTTAATTTTTATATTTTTCTCTAAAAAAAAGTCTGATTAGATTTTTCCATGAAATAAAAGAATTTATTAAAAAAAGCAAAATTTATTTTATTTCAATCTAATTTTTAAAAAGTTCTTACTCAAAACTAAAACTTTTGCGCGCTTAAACGTGTTTTGGTTTGTATCATTAGTGCATGTAATTTTTGTTTTATTGCTCACTTGTTCCCTTCCCGTGGTGATTTTCTTTATGCTTTGATTAACTTATGCGAAAATCTTTTCCTTCACAGTTTGTCACAGCATGCCCTCGTTTGCCACCGCCATGTACCAAGCGCCAAAATACTTCGTTTATAGATAAAATCATACAAAGTTTAACTTGATTAGTTTGGTGACATTAACGTAATAAATATAATTAACAACAAAATACAAACACTAACAATAAAAACAAATATAGAAGGAAACTATTTTTCCGTATAGAGTAAAACTTAACGGAACTTTAATAGTAAAAAAAACAGTGGAACTGATGTCAATGAAGTAAATTAGAGGCGAAAGCGTGAAATAAATGTAAACGAGGGTGATATCTTTAAAAACTTCTCTCGGAAAATGAGAATATATAAAGGAATTATTTAAATACATGGAAAGTTAGCAAAATTTTCCTTTCGTGACTACGAGTGAGCAAAAAACTTTAAATGCTTCATTTGTTACCAATGACTGAGCTTAAAATATTATTAGCAAGCATTCTTCGGCGTAACCAAAATTTAGTTTGTTTTTCTTTTTCTAAATTGTCCATTACAGTTGGAAGTAAAAAAAAATGTTGTATACAAATCATAACTTTTTACTTAAAATATTTGCATTAAGAGATAAACAAACAGTGCAAGAAATAAGTACACACACACTCTGAAATGCACATGCGACAACACACACACACATATACACACAAGCATACATGTAAAACAAAAGTGAGAATGAAGATGCAATTGCTTAATCTTCATCTCTCACCCAGGCACACACACACACACACACGCACATACTTACATGTCATGTAGTCAAAGCGTGAATTTAAGAAAAAAAAAAAAAAAGAATAATAAAAATAAGGCAAAGAAAAAGAAAAGCTAAATACTCGTAAACTTGCAGAAAAAAACACTGACATAAATAAAGTTAAAAGACTAGAAAAATCCTTGCACTCCACAAGCAGTGCACAGTGGGAACAATCGTCAAAAAATTGTACGATAATTAGTTTGTATTTTTTCAATTATTTAAATCTTTTTTGTAATCAAAATTACACTTATTTAATTAAAAATAAAATTTCGACTTAATCAAATGATTTCTTAAAGGAAATAAAATTTCTTGATTATAAATATCGTAAGAGGATAACTTAAATTTATTCGAATTATTAGTTAGAATAATAAATAAAAAAATTAAAAATCTTAAGAATAATTAAGTCAAAAGAAAAAAATATTTCTTCGAATAATCGAATAAATATGCAATTTTATTCGGTTATGTGCGTATGTACAGAACAATAAATTTCAATGCAAGTAATGGAGCTTTAGGCGTTAGAACAAATCTGATAAAAACCCTTTTTAATATCTTCGCTTCTCAAAAGTCTTGAGAGAAAATTATTCGAATAATCGAATGTATGTATTTTCAAAATATATTCCATTATTACCTTAAAAAAACTAAAACAAAATTATTTGAACAACGACGATAAATAATTAAGAACTATATTTTATTCGAACAATGCAAACACACGAGTACATTAGGTTATGCGTTTTAGTAACGAGTAACCACTTGTAGGATTTTAAAATAATTTTTTTATAATTCTTATTTCTTTTCAAAAATCTTGTAAAAAAATTATTCGAATAATACAAGATATTTTCAAAATGTATGCGATTAGTACTTTTAAAAATAAATAAAAAGTAGCGATGAAGTAGCGACGATAAAATATAAAAAATTGTATATTATTCGAATAGTCGAATACATATGACATTTTTAATGAATTGTATTTTTTTTGCGAATAATTTAGCTGCTTTAAAGCATTCTACTAAATATGTAAGAAAATCGTTATAAAATTTTTTATTTTTTTGAAAATATATTCGATTAGTGTTTCAAAAAATTACTAAAAGTCATGAAGTCAAAAATTAAAAATGATATATTCGAAAAATCGAATGAATTTCCAGTTTTATTCGGTTGTACCCGTAAGTACAGAACAAGAAATTTAAGGCGATTAATTGAGCCTTAGGCGTTTGAACAAATCTGATAAAAACCCTTTTTAATATCTTCGCTTCTCAAAAGTCTTGCGAGAAAATTATTCGAATAATCGAATATGTATATGTATTTTCAAAATCAATTCCATTATTACCTTAAAAAAATAAAACAAAATTGAACAACGATGATAAATAATTCAGAACTATATCTTATTCGAACAGAACAAATACACGAGTACATTCGGTTATGCGATTGTAGATATTAATTTTTTTTTTATAGTTTTTTTTCTTTCCAAATATCTTGTAAAAAAGTTTTTCAAATAAAACAAAATATTTTCAAAATGTATGGGGTTATTACTTTTAAAAATAAATAAAAATATATATTGAAGTAGCGATGATAAAATATCAAAAATTATATATTATTCTAACAGTCGAATACATATAACATTTTTAACGAATAATATTTTTTGCGAATAATTTAGCTGCTTTAAAGCATTCTACTAAATATGTACGAACATCGTTACAATATTTATTTTTAACAGTCTTCTTAGGAAATTATTCGATTAATAGAATAATTTTTAAAATTTTATTCGAGCGATGTTTCGAAAAATTAAAGAAAAAAATTATGGAGTGAAAAGTTAAAAAACAATATATGCGAAAGATCGAATAAATTTACAAGAAATTTAAGAACCGTAATACGAATAGTCGCAAAAATAACTGGATGATGTAAATTTTTTTTTGTTTTCAAAAATCTTGTAAAAAATTATTCGAATAATCTAATTATTTCCAAAATGTATGCGATTATTACTTTTAATAACAAATAAAAAAATATGTTGGAAAAACGATCATAAAATACAAAAAAAAAAATTATTTTATTCGAATAGTCGAATACATTCGAAAAATTTAAACATATATTTTTTTAAAATATTTTACTAAATATCTAACAAAATCGTTGTACATAGTATTTTTTATTTTCAAGTGTCTTGTTAGAAAATTATTCGATTAATCGAATAGTCCTAGAAATTTATTTGTTGTTATGAACAATATACATGCAAAAAAATTATGTAGTGAAAAAAAAATTATTCGTAAAAACGATTAAATTTTAAATCTTATACGTTTATTCGATTGAATAACGACTTTAAAATTTTTTATGCAATTAATGAACCTCAAGTCGTTTGATTAAATTTGTCGAAAGCCTGGTAGAAAATGTTTTCAAACATCTTGTAAGAAAGTTTTTCGAGTAATAAAAAATAATTTAAAAATTTATTCTACTATAATTATTAATAAGAAATAAAAAATATATTGGAATAACGATGATAGAACATTAACAATTATTCGACTAGTCGAGTACATTTGAAATTTTTAGCAAACAATTTTCTTGTGATTAATCTAGCTGGAAAGCATTTTACTAAATCTGAAGGAAGATCGTTATATTTTATTTACTTGTTAGAAAGTTATTCGATTAATCAAATAATCCTAGAAATTTATTCGTTTTTTGTTATGAATAATGCATAAAAAAATTACCAAAAAAAAGTTATGGGGTGAAAAAAATTATTCGTACAAACGAATAAATTTTGAGTTTTATATGCTTATTCGATTGAATAACGAATTTACAATTTTTTATGCAATTAATAGAGCTTAAGTCGTTTGATTAAATTTGTCGAAAGTCGGCTATAAAATATTTTCAAAAACCTCATCAAAAATTTCTTCGAATAACCGAAAATATTTTAAAGTTTCATTCGATTATTGCTTTTAGTAACAAATAAAAAAATTTATTTCAATAACGATGAAAATATATATTCTTCGAAAGCATAATCAAATAAAAAAAATCGAATAATTGTAAGATTATTCCATTAACCGAATATTTTATTTTACAAATAATCGAGCTTTAAAGTATTCCTCAATCAAATCTGTCCAAAAATCGTTTCTTTTTTAATTTTCAAGACTGTCGTTAAAAAATTAAACGATTAATCGATTTTATAAAAAATTCAATAAAAAAGAATAGAGTGAAAATAAAAAAAAAATATTCGAATAATAGAATAAATTTGAAATGTTAATCGAATAATCGAATAAATTTAAAATGTTTTTTTAAATAATTGAATAAATTTGAAATGTTATTCGAATAAACGAATAAATTTTAAAATTGAAATTTTAAATTTTTTATTGGATTACATATTTTATTTAAGGCTTCATTCATTAAACCTATAGAAGTGCAATTGACATCTTAATTTTTTTTAAGTTTTTCAAAAATTATTCGAATAATTTTATATATGTTATAATTTTAACATCTATTCGATTATTACATTAAATATAGCATTTATTAAAACTTTGTACGAACTGTTTAGCCAAAATTTAATAAATTTTATTTTATTCGAATAATCGTTTGAATATCAAGTTTTATCCGATTAAGCGTTCAATTACAAAATTGGTTCGTTTTTCAGTTGGAATAATGAATATAAAAATTGAGTCGAATAATAAGACGTTAGGGAGTTTAACTTGAGAGATTTTTCAAAACTATTGTTAAAGCTTATTCGAATGTTTGAGAGAAATTTAATGATTTTTTTTAAGGCGAATTAAAAAAATTTAATTTATAAAATTTTTTTACCCAATTTTTTTTCATTTATCATTTATTTTATTTTTTTTATCAGTTGAAAGATGCGTAAATTATCTCGTTATGATTCGTATCATGAATAGGATTATTTGAAAAGAAAAAAATTTAAGCAATTGGCAACACTGTTTACTACCAACCAAAAACAAAAAAAAAAAAAGAGACGCACATGTGTACAAACAAATAAGCAAAAGTTAGTGACGCCTTTGGTGACGAAATTGTTTTTGATAAAATCGCAAAATATTGAAGTAACTTCTTTAAGACAAAGTTTGTTTCAAAGATAAATGTGTCAGTGGATTTTCATTAAGCTGTTGAGGGCAGTTCAATAAGGTCTTACAATATTATACCGGAAGCAAAAATTTAAATAAAATTAAATTTAATAAAGAAAACTTACAAATTGGCTTTACTTGAGATACCTACTTTTGAGGAAATAAATATCCTTAAAAAAATTATTGACTTGGCCTCGTATAAATTTTCTAAAAAAAAAACAAATCAACTCATGCACGTAATAATCTGACCAAGAGTACATAGTGATAAAAAAATATATATGTATGTATTTGTGTTAGTGTTACCGTGTGAGTGCGTGTGGAAATAGTTTAATATTTTTGTGTGTGTGTGTGCTTGTGTGCAGAGAAGAAAACTTTCCAAATGTGTGCACGTTCATATTTTTCTGAATGAAATGACACAAGTTTAAATTTCCTGCTTTTTTGTAAAGGAAATCTCTGCTGTTATTTTTTTTTTCTCAAGGAAAGGAAACTCCAACACTAAGACAATGAGTGTTGGAGTTGTTGTTGTATTTTTAACACTACCTCAATTGTTGTTGTACTATTAACACAACACATTGGATGCTTGTATATTTATGGTTATGCATGCAAAGAGGCCAACATTATATTGATAAAGGACCTAACTACAAATATGGATTTTTTCAAAAGAAGGAATATGTATACGTACACATATGTATATATGTATGTAGTTATGTCTTATGATAATAATGAAAATGATGAAAATAATGAAAAAAGTAGTAGCACACTAGTCCATATGTAATTTACATTATGATAAAAATGTGCTAATTGGAGCGGTTAAGAGGAGAGTGTTATGAAAAAAGGCGTAGCTTGAATCATTTTTGTTTTGATCTGACTCCTATTAGCAAAAACACAAAAAAAGTTTAAACCAAATAATTTAATAACAAAATTCAATATGTAAATTTAGTCTTATTTAAATGAACGTTTTATTTAAATGGAAAATTTTTACTTTAAATCCTTTTTCACTTATGCTTACACATGAGCTATGTTGACTTCGTGTGATATCTGTTACTAACGCTGCAAAGAAAATCTAAAAAAAAATTCTGACTTATTTTTCTTTTTAATCTAAATTCTTGTATGAATTTTACTTTTGCTTTATGACTTAAAAATAGAAAAAAACCTAACTTTTTCATATTTTTTAACCATGTTTTCTTCTTTAATACACGCACAACTTCGGCATGTCTTAAAGTTTCTTTTTTTTCTTTCTTTTTTTGAGGGAAAACATTTAATGAAAATTTATATGTATATCATGAATTTTACAGTGCTTTTTGTTATCTTTCTAGTGTAATTGAAAAAAAGTAGAACGTGGGTTTAAAGGAATTATAGCATAAACAATTTTTTTCTTTCGTTTGTGTAAGTGTATTTGCAGGATTTCAAGTAAAGAAATTTGGAACAAACAAATAAGTTATGCATACATACATTAAAAAATAGCTCTAAAATGTATGAGAAGTTCTTAAATAAGAATTAAAAATTAAAAAGCCACAATGGGGAATTCGATCTTTAGCAAAATATTTTCTATTCAAATGCAAAATATTACACAATATACTTTATAAATTCATGAAAAAAAATCTATATACAATATTATTTTGCGTGTCAATTTTTAAACATATTTAAATGTTTTTTTTTCTTTCTTAAATTCATTTACTTGCGCCTTAAAGTAGGCAAATTTTTCTGGCAAGAAATTCTATATGCGTACACACACTGTGAAACATTTGCTTAGAAACTTTCGTGTTTAAAGTCCAGTACGGAGTTCTTACGGAATTTCCACGTTTGCAAATTTACATTTATTTCTACATGGAAAAATAATCATATAATCTTTTGTGTAGAATTATATTTGCATACACAAAAATTCATTTATTTTTGAGTTTACAACACACAAAAACACTAAAAACTAATTACAATTTGATGAAAGTTAAAAATGTCAAAAATTCCGTGGCCAAAAAATTTTACGAACATTAATTTTCGTTTTAGTTGACTGAAAAAGTCTCCACTTATATTTAGAACATCCCTAATATAGGCAATAAATTTAAAAAATTCCGTGTAGTTTTCTTTTGAAACTCCGTACTAGCAAATGGAAATTCCTTTATCAAATTTCAAATCAACCTGAATTTCCGTAATTTTTTTACATACAGTTTGTATGAGAACCTGAAATTTCGTAAGAACTCCTTACCAGGTTTTATAAAGGAGTAAATTAGTATCGAAAATCACAAAAAACCAACACGAAGATTCCAGGGCTGCAAAGCTTAAAAATATCTTGGTACATAAAAGCAAATAACTAAAAGTATTTTTTGTTTGTTTTTCATTAAAACTATTTTATATTCTAGAAGGACTTTTTTTGGCATTTAAAATCAAAAAAATAAATATTTCAGAGTTTGAAAATTTAAATGTTTTGGTATGCAAAAGTAACTAACTAAAGGTAAATTTTGCTTTATTAATTGAAAAGAAATTTGGTATTTGAAAAAATCAAAAAATCCAGGATTTGGAAAATTTAATCTTTATTTTGTATACTGCAAAAATATTTTTTTCCGTTATTTTTTATTTTTTGATTTCTTATATTCTCTCTCCCCAAATCGGTTCAGTTTTATATAAAAAAAAATACAAAAAATGTCATAGCGATAAGTTGTGTTTTTTTGGGGGGTGTGTCGTCCGCCCCTCAAAGTTGGCATTCAATCCCATTAATTCGATGTTTGAAAATTTCAATATTTAAAATTAAAAGTTTCCAAAAATTTAATTAAAATAGAATGAGTTTTAATCAGGAATAATTATCTTAATAGGGCTTAATTTCGGTATATTTCACATAGTTAAAATGAAATATTTTTATTAATTTATGTAATATTTTAAAGAAGTTAAGAAAAATTAAATTACAATTTTAACCACGTACTTCATCAGCACCCATGTCTCCCTTTCTCTCTCTCTCTTTTTGTGCAAATAATTTTCTTAACATTAGCTATTTAACATAAGGTTTTCAATGAAATGGAATACGAGAATTGATAGAAATACTCATTTTCTGTTTTTGCATATTTTCATTGACTCGTTTCAATCTCTGCCCAAGTAGATAGAAATAGGTGCTGATTTCCACCAGCTAAAGTCTAGCTTAACTTTGCTTTTCTTCTTTAAAAAAAATCAAAATATATATCATTCTATAAAAATTGAAAAAAAAAATGAACTTACGTCCGATTAAAAACATTATTCCCGATTAATTTTCAAAAAATTTAAAAATCTTAGGAAATTTCTGTATGAAAAAAGTCAAAAATCGCCCTTGTGAATACACTGAATGAGCCTAATACATTGTTGTAATAGGGTGTAAAAAGATCTTCGCATTATTGCCTTAGGGCACATCGGTTTTATAGTTTCAAAGTCTATTACAAACATAGGGAAGTAGAAACAATTTTTTTGTTTCATATACATATATCTCCCATTTAATTTTTCTATATGGAAAGTGTGCTATGTATAGCCTTTTCAATTTTTCTATATGAAAAGTGTTTAAATCAAGTCCATTTAATTTTTCTACCTTAAAAGTGTGCTGCGTATAGCCCATTTAATTTTTCTATGTGAAAGTTGCGGTGTGCGTAGTCCATTTAATTTTGATATGTGAAAGTGTGCTCTGTATAGTCCAATTAGTTTTCTTTATGAAAGTGTGCAGTGTATAGCCCATTTTATTTTTCTATGCGAATAGAGTGCTGTAGATAGCCTGTTTCTACATTAAAAGTGTGGTGTGTATAGCCCATTTAATTTTTCTACATTTAAAAAGTGTTGTATATATCCCATTCAATTTTTTTACATTAAAAGTGTGGTGTATATAGCTCATTTAATTTTTCTATATGAAAGTGTGCTGTGTATAGCCCATCAAATATTTATATACGAACAGTGTGCTGTATATAGCCCGTTGAATTCTTCTGTATCAAAAGTGTTTGTGTATAGCCCGTTTAATTTTCCTATATGAAAAGTGTGCTGTGTAACACACATTTAATTTCCTATATAAAAAGTGTGCTGTGTATCGCACATATAATTTTTCGATATGAAAATTGTACTGCGGCTATTCACAAAAAAAAAAAAAAATTATTTGGAAAAAAATTAAAGTTTGAAATGTATTTTATAATTGTGAATCGACTTCAGAAAAAAGGAGGAGTTATCTATTCGACCGTATTTTTTTTAACATTGTTACTTCATAAATCGGTTTAATTTTAACCGATTGTAAAAATTCTTTTTCGTCTGAGAGTGTATAGCTTCCAATTGGTCCCATTTGAAAGAAAAGTGGGCGGGGATACGCCCATAATTTTGTTTGCTTGATTTTATGATATTCTATTTATTGGATTGCTTGCGAAACCTAGCAAACACCTTTGGTTCTTAAATTAACAATTCCCCAGCAAAAAATTACACATTACCATTAGAACTGCTTGCCATATAATGACTTACTTTTCTGATTGCCAAATTTCATTACTCGCTTACAAATCACATTGCCTAAAATTTAAAAAAATTATGTACAAGTTGCTAAATGAAGAGAATGATTTTTTTAGATTAAATAGATTACGTGAACAAGTTTCCAAATAAAATAAGTAAGTACTTCTCAAGAATCGATTATTTTAGTCTCACGCCTTGTTAAAATCATTAAGTTGGTAATCCAGTAGGGAAGTGCTTCCACCAAAAATGCTTAATTCCAAACTCGATTACCTTTTTTGAAATTTTTTGCTGGGTCGTTAGTATGTTTCAAGTGGTTTTGCTTAACATATTTTTACGAAACACACCTTCAGCTCCAAAAAGAAAATGGGCAAAGTTACTCCCATTAAAATTTAATATACTATTTTAAGTGGTTCCACTTTACCGATTTTTTTATAAAACTTAACACACACCCTGAGCTCTAAAAACACACAATCTTGCATTTAAAATAAATGGGCAGAGGCACGCTTATTAAAATTTAATTTTATATTTCACATACTTCTTCTTAAAGAGTTTACTTCCAGTTTGATCACATAAATTTTTTTTGAAAATGTTTTATCAGATTTTATCATTGAAGTCGGCTTTTTGGCAGAATTATTGGAGAAAATTTTTTCTAAAATTTCATTTCAAACACAAGTTATTTTTTCTGAAAATGAATCAGATTAATTCAAAAAATTTGTTTAAAGTGCTCTCAAAGTTAAATTGTGCTCCCTTAAAGTAGGCTGCAGTATTAGAACAAAATATTGAATGATGCAGTTCTTCTCAGTGCTGCCAACATTTAAATTTCAGAAAAACTTTGATATTGCTAAAAAAAAGCCACGTGCCTTGTTAGATTAAAATCTATTTGAATTGATAGTTTTCATTTATTAAATCTCAAATCATGTAATTAGACCTTTTATGGCAAAAATAACAAAACCATAAAACGCAACCTAAAATTTTTATTCTAATCTTTACTTTTTCTTCTTCTCATATCTGACATATCTACATAAGAAAGAAGTAATAAAAAGATAAGATTAAAACATAAAATATTGATGGTATATAATAAAGAAAATCACATTGAAAAATATAGAAAAGAAAATGAAAAATAAGCAAATAAACGTGCTTCGATGGTATTAAATATAATAAATTTTTATTTCGAAGAAAATCCAATGCCATTAAACAAAACAGTAAATATTCAATATTAAAATAAATATTTCGCAGAAAATCCAATATTATTAAAAAAAAATACATTAAACAAAATTTTGAAAATATTATAAGTCTTTTCTCCCTATTGCTATTATATTTTGGCCATAATACTATACTGTAATCCTTAGCAAATAAGTTCAAGACGCACACAGCTTGTTCATCTTCCCTGTTCATAAGCAGCCAGAATATACCTATCGTTAGCTAAAATGCCAAAAGGCATAACTAACAAAAATATATTATTACAGGAAAAGCAAAAAACTAAACAAACTTGTAGTTAAGTCCGCTTGCTGTTCGCTAATAACAGTGAGATTGTTGATCGCAGATCTGTAAAGTTTGATCAAGACATATCCCCATATTCACAAAAATATAATATGAATTTGAAATTCATTTTAGGAAAATTTTGTATGGAAAATTTTAAATTAAATACATTTCAAATTCGTTTCAAATTTTATGAATATGGGGGATATAGTTTAATGGCATTCATAATAATCAATCAAAAACACAATTTTGAATTTTTTGTTAGTTACACCATTTTGCATTTTAGCTAACGATATATACTTTATGGGTTGCATTATAATGACAAACCTATGCATAATATACTCTTTACCATTTTTGGTGAATAATATAAAAATAAGCATCTGTACTTAAAATGGTGTGTGAATTAGCTTTATTGCAGTTGCTGGGTTGTAGTTTAGGAAAAAATATCCCTCAATGGTTTTTGTTTTGGATACGAAATGTTTGTGTAAGCGGGGTGCATTTTAATAAAGTTTTCAATGGAAATCTATTAGATTTCTTGCATATTTAAATTTCCTATAAGAGATTTGTTCAGTAATTTTGCCTATGAAAAGCAAAAAAACATTTCTATATTTATGATTTGAACAGGCTTTGGTGTTATTTGTTCATTAATAATTATCACATATAATTTGGCTTAAAAAGCGATACGAACTTTAGCCTGCTCAAATCATAAATATAGAAACAAATGAAGTTCGAAAAATAATAATTAAATTAACTAAATTAAAAGTCATTGGCTTGTGACAAATAATTAAATAAATATACTTAATAGTGACAAACCAAAAAAGTTTGTCTTAAGTAGAACAAAAATAAGCAAATTAACTAACATGTATATAATTAGTAAAGAACAAACGACAATGGTAAGACTGTTGTAAACTTAGAAATGGTAATGTGAGCTTTCATTACAAAACATCTTTCAGCAAAATTGAAATACGATGAAACAAAAACAATTCACTCATTCCATTTGCAAAAAAGTTTCGTATATAAAGCAGAAAATCTACATCAACTGACAGCACACACAGTGGACCAAACACAGAAGAACGCTGATGATGAAGGTCTAGTAGCCTTCGAAAACGGCTAGCTATTCCGTTCAACTATGTGTTGTCAGAATATTTACAACTAACTTTGGTGTTATTTGTTCATTAATAATTATCTCATATAATTTGGCTTAAAAAGCGATACGAACTTTAGCCTGTTCAAATCATAAATATAGAAACAAATGAAGTTCGAAAAATAATAATTAACTGCCTCTTACAATATGTCGAAAGAAAACCTCTGCGAAAGAAAACTAGTCGCTCGAACTTTAATAAATTTTCATTCCACTATGTCGTCAGCGTTCTTTCGCTTATGATTACGTTTGTCAATTTTTTGTTTAACGTCTTTATAAATCAAAGTAGTGCCAATTTGTAAGTTTCAAGTACTTCTAGCGATTTTTTTAAATTTACTAACATTTACATGAAAATAAATGCAACCATATTGAACAATGAAAAAGAATTCAATCACAGAAAATATTATTCCCAAAAAATTTTTAAACATATATTTGTTTGAAATCAAATTTAGTTTCAGTAAATATTCTGTACTGTTCCACTAAATTAATTTGTACCAAAAAACTGTGTAGAGAAGAAACAGGCCACGACGTTTGTCGGCTACTTTTCGGCATTTACATGTATACAACACGATCAATCAAAATAAACAACAACAACCGCACAACAGCACGTTGTTCCTATCAACAAGCAAGATAAACACAAACACACTGAAATAACATTTTCTCTCAGCCGAACTCTGATTAATTTAAATTTTTACAAAATTTTTATCAGAATTTACAAAATTATTTCTAGGACCGCATTCAAATAAAATATTTACTGATTCAACGAATTTGGTTACTGAAAATGAAATTTAGTTTTTTCTGTCATAAAATAGTCGCACAGCAACAGCATGTTATTACTGTTTTGCTTTGAAACTACATTCGTTATGTTAGAAATGTGCTAGTATAGGGTGTTTTTTTAAGAGGTATAGAACTTTGAATTGAAATAAAACACAAGAAAATCGTCTTAATGTCCATCAATTTGGCTTTATTGGAAGGATAATTTTATGCCATTAATGTTTAAATATGATTTCGGGCATGTGGCCGCCGCGGCTGGCTCGAATAAAGCCAATTCTACAGGTCCAATTTTCAACCACTTTTTCGAGCATATGGGGCCGTATGTTGGCAATAACGCCACGAATGTTGGCTTCCAAGTCCCCTAACGTTTCTGGTTTGTTGGCGTAGACGAGCGACTTCACATATCCCCAAAGAAAATAATCCAATGGTGTCAAATCACACGATCTTGGTGGCCAATTGACAGGTCCATTCCGCGAAATTATGCGCTCATCGAATGTTTCCTTCAATAAATCGATTGTGACGTGCGCTGTGTGGCATGTAGCGCCGTCTTGTTGGAACCACAACTCATCCACATTCATGCCATCCAACAAAATAGTCGGTTAGTCGGCTCCAATTGCTGTGCACGGTGGCGAATCGATTCATTCGGGTCCTCTTCAACATTTTGCTCTACAGCGGCAATTGTTTCTTCGGTGCGCACTGTTCGACGTCTCTGCGGATGCGTATTATCACATAGAGTAAACGTAGTGCGAAAACGATCCATGGTTAACCGAATTAATTGCTCTGATGGACGATTATGTCGACCATAAAATGGACGGAGCTTGCGGTAAACTTCGCGAACTGAACCATTATTTTCGAAATAAATTTGCACGATTTGCAAGCGTTGTTCTTTTGTCAACCTGTTCATGATGAAATGGCAAACCAAACTAAATATTAATCACTTGACAGCTGACAAAATGGCCGCCAGTTAAAAAAGTGATGCCAACTTAAAGATCTATACCTCAATAAAAAACACCCTTTACTTTGCACAATGAATATAAAACAATAATTAAAACAAAAATGCCAAATAACATTTTGATGAATATTTTATGAGTTTTTTCCTAAAAATAAAAAATAAATTCAAGTAAAAAAAAAAATAATAAAATGATAACATTAATTTCATAAATCAAATAAATGTTGCTAGTCGAAAGCAAAATAGCAAGTGCTTGATTTTGACATGGTGTTCGCTTTGTTGACAATTTATTCGAATTAGTGGTATCAAAATTTATGCGGAAACACGTCTTCTTGCGACCTGCCGTTCGAGTCAAAATTCGCACAGAGGTAAGATAAAGAAATGAAAATCAGTTTTCTTTCGCTTAGAATGCGCACGAAGACGTTCTTTCGAAATAGTGGAAGAGGCAGTAAATTAACTAAAAAAAACAATTTTATTAATTTTGAAGGCACGGTCACACTTGTCAAATATTTGCCTAAAAAAGTGTAACCAACAAACACAAAAGAAAAAGATTTTGATCCAAACACTTACTGCCTGTTCAACGATATCGCAAGAAAATCGAAGCGATCGAAAGCCAGTCACTCGAAATCGAGTCAATTTGGATTCAACGATGTCGGCAGTACTCGTTCGCATGTATTTACGTTTATCAGTTTATGTTTCTTAAGTGGTAATGAATTAAAACATTGCCAGATAGGAATTTTCATTACACAGAAAAAACTAAATTTCGTTTTCAGTAACCAAATTCATTGAATCAGTAATTTTTTTGTGTGAATGCGGACCTACAAAGAAATTTGTAGATTCTGATAACAATTTTGTAAAAATTTAACTGAAAAAAAATTTTATTTTTAGTTTACTTATTATGGGATTAGAGAAAAAAGTTAACTGAAACTCAAAATATTTTCAGTCAAATTTATTAATAGAAACAGAAAAACATTTTTGCAGATTTTTTTTTGTATTATTCAGCAAATTTTTTTTTATAATTTACAAACACATTCACTAAAATTTTTCGTATTATCAGAAAATAAATTAACTGAATCAATAACAATTCTTAAAATTTTTTTTTACATTAGTAAAAGTTTTATCTAAAATAAATAACTGAACTCAAATGAAAGGTTCAACTATTTTTTTTACTTTCAAAAATTGGCTTGTTTTTATGGTTAAGCATTTCGTTCCCGCTTTTGGAACTCGTCAGTAGACTTCAACCCAAAAATTGTTTGAATTTAGCTAACAAACTCCGTATGTTTATAGCAAGACTCTTAATACTATATTGAGAATCACAATATAGATACAAACTAGAGATGTGCAAATGTCATGATTTTAGCGTGTCACGCGTGAGTCACGCGTGATTCACGTGATTCGTGATCAAATATTATAACTAATCACGCGTGAGTGCGTGAGCGTGATTGAAAAAAATTTATTCATGCGGGATCGTGCGTGAGCTTATTTTAATAATCACGCACGAATCCTCACGCTCTCACGAGATAAAATTCCTGCATAGGTACATATGTAACTGTATGCAATCATTTGAAATAAATTATTTTATAATAATAAATGCATATTGTATGTATGTATAGTAATATGTATGGTAGTATGAGCTTATAAACATAATGAATACCCCCAAACAAAATGTTTCGTCTTTTTCTGAAGTCAGACTTGTACCGAATTCGTTAAGACATTTCGATAGTTTCTCTGAACAATTTTTTTTTAAACATTAAAACTTTGATTTTTGAGTACATAAGTAAAAGTATGTGAACATTTTTTTAAATAAATATGTATATGTTGATAAAAAAAGGATTGTAACAAATATTAAAAAACGTGAGTATGTGCAAATTATTTCGACAATAGCAGCAACATAACGGTGAAGCGGTACTCTGCTATAAAAGTAAAGAGAAATCGTACCTATATGTCGTTACGAATTCGTACCGACTTATCGTAGCGAATTCCTACCGACATATCGTTACAAAGTCGTGGCAACCATTTCATACAAAAATTGTTACGATTTCGGTAATATTTCGGTGCCGAAATCGGAAGATTTTGTCGACCAATCGTTACGAATACGTAGCATTTTGTTTTGTATACATACATCTTTGTAAGTTTGTATGTATGTTTCTTAGATACCCCGTAGGAAGTATCAATTGAGAAACACTACTGATTCAACAGTGACTTTGTCAACAATACTACTGACGAATTGTACCGCAGAAAATGTTTTTTGCTTTAGGGGCCGTCCATATATTACGTAACGCTGTAGGGGGGAGGGGTGGGGTTCGAGTTTTGTTATGATTTGTTATGGTGGGGGTGGGGGGAGTCTTGGAAAATGTTACGTAACAGAAAAATTTTATTAATTTGTATGTTTTCTCATTTAATATGCTTTTCTCATTTATTTGATTATCATTTATTTAATTGATCATACGTCTTACCTTCACATTTATATTATGTATGTATACATACATTGATCTGCGAAATGTCAATTTTTGATATACGAGAACTCGAATTCGAATATTTAAAATGATATCTGCGAATACGGATATTTAAAACGATATGAAATTAACTTTGCTTTTTTTTAATTTACATTATAAATTTTACAAAAACACGAGCATACATATATACATAGATATGTACCTATTTTTCAACCCAAAAAACATGAAAATTATATTATACATATACTTTTTGGTGAGCGTGCTTGATCGTGATAAGTTGTAAACAACTCGTGCGTGATTAAAAATATTTTATTCGTGAGCGTGCGTGATCGTGAAAATGTTCAAAATCATTCGTGCGTGAAAGTGCGTGAGTAAAATATTTTTCTACGTGAGCGTGCGTGTCGTGAGTCAAAAACACTCACGTGCACATCTCTAATACAAACATAACAAGTTTGAAAACCGCAAATAAAAATCTTAAAAAAAAATAAATTGTTAAAAAAAATCAGACAAATTTTTTTAAAGTATATAAAAATAAATTTAACTGAAAAAAACAAATTTAAATAAAAAAAAAAAATAAATAAATCTAAAAATTTTTTTTACAAATTTTACTTTATATAGATAATTTTCATTCCATACAGTTTTTTTTTCCTTAAATAAAATAAAATTGAAACAAATAATTTATTGGAACAGTAAAAAATATTTACTGAAACTAAATTATATTTCAAAACACACGTTTGTTTGAAAATTTTTTGGGAATAATTTTTTCTTTGTATATTTAGTCGATTTCCTTAAAATTTTAAAATAATAAATATTGAACAATGAAAAAACATTCAACAAAATAGTCGCACTACAACACCTAGTTATCATTGGTTTGCTTTACAACTAAATTCGTTGTATGTTGAAATGTGCGAGTACTTTGTAAAATGAATATAATGCAATAATCAAAACAAAATTGTTCAAAAATATTTTAATTCATATTATATGCCTATCGTGCAAATATAGAAAAAAGTATTTAAAAAATTTAAATCAAAAAAATAATAAACTGATAAAATAATCTTTCTGCCAACTTTAATGGCTTCTTGGGAGATAAATTGTAACAGTCGTAAGCAAAATAGCAAGTGAGTGGTTCTGACATGTGAGTTCGTATTGTTCATAGTCTTGTCGATGTAGCTGAACTGTTTTTTATATGAAAACACCAACGTTTTCTTTCGAGTTCCCATTTGAATAAATGTTCCATGGTGTAATTATACAGGTGCCTGCGTAAGGATTTGTTAAACAAAAATACGGCAACCATAGCAGTGTAAAGAACCGAAGAATGTCAAAAGCACAAAAATAATTGTACTAAAACCAAAACAAAATCGAAGTTTTTGACATTCTTCAGCTACAAAGCACATAGAGCAAAAAATTATCAGCTGAAGTAGCGCTGCCACCTAGTTAGATACACCTTGAAATGTTCGTTGTTGATGATCCCAAATCATCGACATCGTTGAACAGGCTGCAACAATTTTCAACACAACTAATGGACAATGTTTGTGAAAGATTTTTCATTAACATTTAGTTGTTACGCTTTTTTTTTTGAGCAAATGTTTGACAAGTGTGACCTTGAGTTGTGACTGTATTGTATTTCATTTAATTGTTTAACCTGTTGAGTTGTTTTTTTGTAAATTTAGGAAGTCTTTTTTCACTTTCTTAAAGAAAATATATATCGTTACCTTGATATAGAAGAGCCCTAACTCATTATTTTTTTTTTTTTTTGAAATTGAGATATTTGAATTTTTCGATACATTAGATGTTCTTCTAGCTAAATATACAAAAAACTCGATTCCAAAAAATAATGAGTTGGGGCCTTTCTATATGTGCAATATAATCATTTCAAACCATTTCAAAAGTTAATATAAATATTTACTCAACCTTGGTATTAACCGAGCTAAATAAATAAGAAAAAGGAGAAACTTCTGCTCTTAACGGTCTATATTTAACACAAACATAATTTAAGTCAGCTAAAAGTACTACTACAACCCAAGCAAATGTAAAAAATAAAAATAAATAGAAAATATTACACTTATTATTTGTTCGTGTTGTTTTTTTCAAGCGAAAATGAAGCGACAAAGTCATAAAATATAAAACTTTGCTGCTTAAGATTTACTGTAAACGAGTATATCCTTCAAATAAATTTCATCTTGTGTACACTTTTTTTTATATTCTTCTTCACACATTTTATTACGGCAGCGAGAAGCGAAACAAAAAGTTGCTAGTATTTGTGTAAATCTGAAAGTTATTTATCAAAACTTGTGACTGACAAGGTTGTGCAGTAAAATTCAGAAAATTGTAAAAAAAATAATAATAATAAGTGTGGGAGACCAAACGCAAATACTGAGATCGCAAAAAATCTGAAATTAAAGTAATATAAAAAAATATGATGAAAAAAACGCTTAATTTGTTATTTTAAAAGAGGTTTCAATGTCTGTCTGTGTTAGTTAAAAACGAATTAAAACACGAAAGTTTGAGATTATTTCAGAACGCCTGCAGGTGGCGCTATGTTAGGGTAAACAAAATTCACATTCGCTCCTGGAGCGAAATATTTTGAAAACAGATTCAAGCTTTAGCTGACGACTTGAGTGAATTTTCTTCTTTTTAACAGTAAATATCCCTCTTTTTTTACACCTCTCGAGTCCATAAAACTCACGCTCTAACTGACTATTTCAAACTTAAAAAAAGCACTAGGCAAAAGCTCACTAAGTTTTACCCCTTTTAGACAAGGAAAGTTTACTTTGCAACATCTTAATTCAGGTGTCTGAAAGACAGAAGAAGGAATACTATCTGTTTCTGTCTTTCTCCTAGCTGAAAGACATTGCAAAGTAAACTTTCCTTGTCTAAAAGGGGTAAAACTTAGTGAGCTTTTGCCTTGTGCTTTTTTTAAGTTTGAAATAGTCAGTTAGAGCGTGAGTTTTATGGACTCGGGAGGCGTAAAATCCGCACAAAGTTTAAGAGACCTGGGGTCTAATCGTCGCTTTCGATAATGAGTTGATTCGATCACGTTTTTACAGTTTTAGATTATAACACTCGATATCGATTTCATTTTATTACTTTGTTCGATAGCGAATGCCATAATCTCAAACTGAAAAACGTAATCGAATCAGCTCGTTATCAAAAGCGACGATTAGAACGCTGATCTTTCGTGCTTAGCGTGCCCTTGTGTCTAAGTCGTAGCAATGCTAGCCTCCCAGTCTAAAGACCGTGGGTTCGATTCCCACCATAGACCCTGGGTGTTTTCCTTGGACAATCTAATCGCTTCGCGAATTGTGTTAGTTACAAAATTTTTTTTTTTTGAGTGAATAAATAAATTAATAATTTAAATCTCAGAGAAAATTTTTCATTATTAATTTATTAAGGCTCAGTGCAAAAGCTGATTAAAGCACAAATTCTTTACTTTAATGAAGACAAAACAAATATATTAAAATGCCTGCCCTTAAGTAGTGATGCTTTCATGCACAAGCAGTTACTTGTATTGTTGTTATAAGTTTTATTCTTTTATTTTTTTGTTGGGAAACTTTCTTTAAAGAATATTAGTTTTTTTTAGTTTTTCCATAAAATCTTAATATAGTTAACTCAATAGAAGTGACATTTGAATGGCGCCATTTTTCATAAGAACGATAATAAAAATTTAAAAGCGGAAAAGTTTATTTAACAAAAAACTCAAGTTCCTTTAAAAAAAAAAATTCAATTATTTTTTTTTTTACTGTAACAAGTAACAGAGAGTCCAAGTAAAATAATATTAATACAATCGTTATTATTATGTCTGTATATATTTTTGCGCTAAAAATTAAAAATTTATTTAAATTTCGAATATCTATTTAGTTTGCTTATTATTTCCGGCTTTCTTAAATCAGTTGACGACGAAAGTAAAAGCAGGCAAAAAAAAAAACAAAATACACTTGGCTTGAAATTTTTAAAGAATTTTGCATTTTTTAACATTCCTTGTATAAGACATTTAGTGCCACAAAAAAAAAAAAACCTATTAGACCATCTTGCTGGTTCTTTTAAGAGCTTATACAATTTTATACCACACAGAATGCTCTGAATGAAGTTCATTTTCAAAGCCTAAATGGTCTTGTCTTATTTCATTACTCTGAGCTTCTCATTCCTAATTTTCTTTATTATTCTATGTTTTACTTACGACACCGCACAGTGGTTTGGCTGCATACAAATTTTGTGCAAAAACTATAAAGATTGGTCCTAAATCTTTGAAAGTTTTAGCTCAGTATTATATTAACTAAATTAGGAAGATAAGGTTAAAAACACATTTAATATGAAAATCTGTCTTATAGACCTTTTATAAACTGAAAATATTTTTTGTGCATAAATTATAAAATTGTTATGAATTAAAAAAAAATTCGTAAGAAAAATAGCCATGTCCTTATGCAAATAAAACCTAGTTTGCTTATTAGCTTAAAAGTACAGTTTTTTTTTTATAATTTCAGTCTAAGGTAAACATGTTAATAAAATGAGGTAGTCATGTCCTTAAGCCTAATTTAACAAATTATAAAAATATTTATATATTTTTAGTGCAATCTAGCTATAAATGCAGATAAAATATAGTTTTTCCGAAAAAGGATATACGGCAGGTGGTCATGTTCTTGTGCAGAATTTAACAAAATTTTCAACAAAGTTAATAAAGCTCATAATTTTAGATGCGATTGTAAATTTTTAATTATAAATGCTGTTAAAATTTAGTTTTTGTGAAAAAGGATAGCCATGTCCTTGCACCGGATAAAATAAAATTTGTAACAAATCTAAACCTCAAAATGTTGGAAATTGTTTTTTATTTATTAGTGAATTATAATCATAAGTTTATCTAAGTTCTATTTAGTTATAGTGAAAAAGGATATATAGGAGGTAGTCATGTCCTTGTGCTAAATTTAACAAAATTTACAGCAGAGCTAAGACGCATAATTTTAGAAATATTTGTAGATTTTTAGGGCATTTTAATTATAAATACAGCTCAAATTTAGTTTAAAGGAAAAAAATGATGTATGGGAGGTCGTCAAGTCCTTGCACAGAATGAAACGAAATTTTAACCGGAGATAAAAGGCGTAGTTTTAAAAATATTTATAGATTTTAAGTGCATTCTAATTATAAATTTATCAAAAATTAAGTTTTTGAGAAAAAGGATATATGGGAGTTAATCATATCCTTGTGCCAAATGTAACAAAATTTACAGCAAAGCTTAAATGCATAATTTTAGAAATATTTATAAAATATTAGTGCATTCTAACTATAAATGCAGCTAAAATTTAGTTTTTCCGAAAAAGGACATATAGGAGGCCGTCTTTTCCTTGCACAGAATGAAACAAATTTTTAACCGGAGATAAGACACATAATTCTCGAAATATTTATAAATTTTTAGTGCATTTTAATCATAAATGCAGCTGAAATTTAGTTTAAAAAGAAAAAGGATATATGGGTAGCTCCCATTTCCTTAAGCCGAATTTAACAAAATTTACAACAAAATTAAAACTCGTAATTTTAGAAATATTTATAAAATTTTAGTGCTTTCTAACTATAAATGCAGTTAAAATTTAGTTTTTGAGAAAAAGGATGTATGGGGATATTCATGTCCTTGTGCCGAATATAACAAAATTTACAGTAGAGTTAGGCCGCATAATATGAGAAATATTTATAGTTTCATAGTGCATTTTAATTATAAATATAGCTTAAATTTAGTTTTAGGGAAAAAAGGATATATGGGAGGCAGTCAAATTCTTGCACAGAAGCAAACATTTTTTTCACCAGAGATAAGTAGCATAGTTTTAGAAATATTTATAAATTTTTAGTGCATTCTAATTATAAATGCATCTCAAATTTAGTTTTAGAAAAAAAAGGATTATGGGAGGTAGTCAAATCCTTGTACACAATGAAATTTTTTTTTCACCGGAGACAAGCCACACAGTTTTAGAAATATTTATAAAATATTAGTGCATTCTAACTATGAATGCAGCTAAAATATAGTTTTTTCGAAAAAGGATATATGGTAGGTTATCAAGTCCTTGCACAGAATGAAACAAAATTTTCACTGGAGATAGGACGCATAATTTAAGAAATATTTATAAATTTTTAGTGCATTTTAATCATAAATGCAGCTGAAATTTAGTTTTTAAGAAAAAGGATATATGGGAGATAGTCTGATCCTGGCACCGTACAATACATAGTTTGCTAAATCTCTAAAATTTTATATTTTAGAGGCAAATAGCAATGTTTAATAGATTCTAATAGCAACTGTACTGAAGTGCAGGATGGTGGGGAGGTATTCATGTTCTAGTGCCGAGTTTTCTCAAACTTAAAATTTTTCTTAAAAATTAAGTATATGAAAACTAGTATATGAAATCTTATCTTTCTACAATAACTACTCTAGTTTTGCCGATTCACTATACGGGGACAAGGCACGGTGCGCCGCAGCTTTTTGTATGTTTTTTTTTTTTTTTTGATAAATTTTTTTGGGAAAAAATTAGTATGGGTAGTGGAGCTTTTACCATTTTCTCTTCATCATTGTCTTTTTCGATTATTTATTTTATATATTTTTTTCATCATGCTGTGCCCTGGGGCTTTTATGATTTTAATTAATGTTTGCTAACAAAGTTCTTTGTAGCAAAATTGTTTGCTTTCTTGTATAATGCGCCGTAACTTGCAAATTTAATTATCGTTTCTAAGAAAATTGTTTATTTAAACCAAAATTTTTGCTTATGTGCTACTAAGACTGTTTCTCTTTTTTCTCTGTTTTGTTTTTATAACATAATATCATATAGTTCAAGCTACAATGTGTTCTGAGATTTTTTATAATTTTCACCTGGCAAAAATTTTAATAGTTAATTAAATACTTTGTCAAACTAGAGAAAACAATTTAAAAGTGTAGTGGAAATTTAATGCTCATAGAAGCTGTAATAACTTCGAGTTGACAATAATTTAAGTTATTATAAGTAAAAGCTTTTATTGAAACCCTGTAGGATATGTTTTAAGGGAAATAAATTGAAAAATCAAAGACATCTTTGTATGTAAACTTCGGTGCAGCATGAGAATAGTACTGTAACTTACTATAATAATAGTAATGTTAATTAGCAATAAGAATCCTCCTGGAAATTTTTCAAGAATAATGAGAAAAAGCAAGTTCTTATAAAATGTTTTGTAGGCCTTTAATAAATTTTTTTAATAATTAATTAGAAAAAAATTAAAAAAACGGGAAAACAGAAAATGAATAGTGATACTTACAAATGTATTTATCAAAGGTAAATCAATAATTGTATACACAATATAACTAACCACTTCTCATATTCCATTTAATTTAAAAATTCATGTTAAATAGCTGATGTTAATAATAATCTCTACTAGCCATGGGCGCGTGTGGAATTTTTCCAGCACGACACGACACGAATACCAAGACGCTCAACACTTACGAAATAAAGGGCTGCGTAAATCGTCCTAAAAGTTTTGTATTCTAGTTCACACTACTGCCAAGCAGTCTGTTTTAGTGCACTAACAAAACATGACTCTCACTAAAATCAATCAAGCATCATTCGAATAGTTTTTCTCTGCAGTTTTGTTAGTGCTTGTGTTCTCAAAACAAGTAGAACATCAAAACGAAAAGCGAGAATGAAACAAAAGAACAGTAAATCATAGCAGAAATATCGAGTGCACTAGAACACGAGCACAAACATGCAAGCTATGTATGTATGTATAGGTACATATATACATATGTATGCATATGTATATTAAAAATAAGAATTAACAAATTATTATATATAAATGTACATAAGTATGCATGATATTATTTCATAGTAAATAAAAACTCTTTTCAGATTTCATATTCCTAACGAAGCGCAATGTTTCTTTTATATGGAAAATTATCTTTGCTATCAAAACATTCAAACATGTTTTGAATGTTCTGTGTGAATGTTGATGTTCTATTTCATTTTTGTTTTGAAAGGCTTGGTTTTACTTCAACATTGTTCTGTTGCAGTTTTGTTCTGTACTGCAGTATTCTTATCGTAAAGCAAAACACATCTCTTTTGAAAGTTTTGTTTTAAAATAACGGAGCAATATACACACACATTTTGAAATTAATGAGAGTGCTTGTAAGCCTTATTTTTAGAGCTTGTGCCACGCTCTAGTACGAAACATGCATGCGAAAAATTTCGCCAACACGATACTGCACAACATGCACGAAATATTATTGGTATGGTATTGAAGATCAGAAAACTTAATTGATTTTTATCATATTTGTTGATATTGGTATTGTATGTTTGATGATATGTACAAAACATAAAATTTTTTCTCTACTGGAAATTCATTCATATATATTTTACATCTAAAATCGTTTTGTATTTTTTGTGTCAATTTTGCTCAATACGAAACAACCTGAACAGATACAAAATCACATTATTTGTCACGAACATTTTGTGTTGAGTCGTGCGAAGTTGGTGTCACGAAAAAAAAAACACGACACGCTCACATCTCTAAACTCTACCCAAGTAGATAGACAATGGGTGCTGTTGAAGTCTAGTTTAATATTTCTTCTATTCTTTAGAAACTCACAATAATTAATAAAAATATTTCTTTCAATAGGAGGAATTGAAAATAATGAACTTGAGACCGAACAAGAAATTATTGATAATTAAAATAAATTATTTTATATATTAAGTTCAACTTTTTTTAAAGCTGCTCAAATTGTCTTTAGAAAACTTTGGTGTGAAACAAAAACTCATATTTGTTGATACTCTGGCAGCAATGGAAAAAATAAGCTGTAACTTTATTTGTACTTTATTATTGTATATATTATATTTTTATATTAGTTAGGCAATATTTCATAAATAATTCAGTCACAGCTACATATTTATAAATATATATTAATATCAAATATAATATTGTCAAATTATGGCTTAAATTATGCTTCCACTCCCGCATAAATCCAATACAATGTTCCAAACGATAAAACTAATTTGACAAATGATTTGTGAAATTTTCGCCAAAGTACTTTATTTACACAAATACTTATTTTTGATTTACAATTACTATATTCTACATATTGTCAATTCAATTACACAAATAAATTGTAACACAGAAACGAACACAAAAAAATATATGAGAAGAAAAAAAAAATAAACAAGAATTTGTGTTGGTGTTAGAAAGAATCCACTGCAAATGAAAAACTATACAAAAGCCTACAATAATGAATTGTGCTACAGCAGCTACCCTGCAGTCAGACTGGGGCCAAGTGTCTCTATGTCAACACTAAAACTCTAGTAGTAGTTACATTATCTACAATTTCTCTTCTATTCGTCAGTATAAAAGAAATAGAGAAAACAGATGTGGTGTATTTCTGGTGGATTTTGCAACAACTTGTCACTATACATAAATTTGTATGTACATAAGGTATAGAAATGTACCAGTAAATGTCTGGTTGGTATGTCTCCATGTTCCCATAAGAACTATGAATTCACTACCTAGTCAATTGTTTTATTGTTACTAGTAGATTTTCAATGACAAGCACATGCTAAATGTCTATATCACAAAGTATTATATGGGGAATAATTGTAGAGTAGTACGGGTAACAAAGTCCAAAGCGACTCAGTACATTTTCACCATCGGCATTTCCTTCAGGGTACATATACACAACTACAAATACACACGTATGTATGTTTTGTGTGTACGCATACATTACATGTACTGTGTACATTTCCATTCATTCAATTCATAAAATAATATTTTTACTCCATTACGAAGGAGTAAAAAACTACAAAATTCGCATTTTTACTACTTGAGTCATCTTGCTAGTGTAAAGTCAGCCAAACAACATGTGACTAAAGTCCTCCTACTACCAACATTTGTTTTCCTATTTTTTCTTTCTTTTAAACCTCAAATGTGTAGAAGAAAGCCAATACAACTTAGAGAGGAAAGTATAAAATAAAAGTTAAAAAAAAATCACAGTAGCGTAAAATCCATTAAGAAAATTCTAGTTTTTGTTTGTCATTTTTATTTCATTCCATAATGAAACAACAACCAAACACCCACGTTTCACAATCTCAAATTGTTATTTCTTTATATGCGCCACAAATATCCTCAAACGATTTTATTATTGGAACACACACACACACACACACACACACACACACACACACACACACACACACACACACATACATACACATACATACACACACACACACACACACACACACACACACACACACACACACACACACACACACACACACACACACACACACACACACACACACACACACACACAGTTGCACACAATCTAATCGAAGCCGAGCAATAGTAAAATAATAAGGAATAGAGAGATGTTCTTTTATTTATATTATTCATGGAGCTGGTCTAAGGCCAACAATTGTGCCACCACGCTCTGCTATAAAACATTTATTTCTTTTTGTCTTGCAAATGTCGTGTGTGTACTGAAACAACAGAAATAAAATTGAAACAACAACTAGAGATGTTTTAAAATAGTTACTAACAAATGCACATAAGCGTACACACATTCATACACACATACATACACACGTACAAGCCAAAATAGCAATTTCATTTTATAGTTTTCAACACACTTATTCTTTAGCATACGAGTGTTAACAAAACTAGAAAAAGAAAGATGAGACCGATTTTTCCAAGTGTTGGAAAGATTTTTGTCTTTAGTAGTGTTGTCATTCGAACAAAAATTATTCGAATATTCGAACAACTTTTTATCATTTTTGTTCGAACGAACAAAAATATTCGATTTAGAATAAAAAATTATTCGAATCATTTTTGTCGAATATTTGAAATATTCGAACAATTTCCTTAACTACTTTGGGCCTGTGACAAACGGTATCAAAGTACTAGTGTAAGTAAATTTTTGACACTTCTGAGGTGAATAAAATTTCACTAGCCCTGGGGGCTAGTAGAAATTTTGACACAACAGGAAAATTTTTGACATGCTGCAATAAAAAGCATGGTATCATAAAATTTAAATCCACCGTCGTCGCTTCGAGCCGTCGCCCAATACAAAGATTTTAACGTCTTTTAAGTTTAATTAGACTGTGAAAAAATCATTGTTTATTTTAATTTGCGAAAAATGTTGCATCATATATATAATATTATATAATTTATTGCTACAAGAATATTGTTTTATATAAGAATGTCCTCTTAAAAATTTCTTGGTAGCCGGCGGCTTGTAGTTAGGCGAAGCAAAACCGCCACCGCGGAAATTGTTTCATCAGCTTCTTTCTATACTCAAGCGAATTTGTCAAAATTTTACATTGTCAAAAAAGATATCATTTGGCACAGCATAAAAATGAAATTTTTTCCCCACAGGCAAATATTTTTTTACCATAGTACTTTTCTACCGTTTGACGCACGCCCTTTATATAAAAAGTATTTTACATTTCATTACTTTTTAATTTGTTAACAATATGATATTAAGTAATCAAATTACTCCAAATTATAAATACTTGTGTAAGCTTGTTTGTATGTACACATATAAACATACATATGTTCGCTAAACTCATCTTTTTTCTTTCTGGGAAAAGGTAATGCTTCTTTCATGGAATTAGAAGGTATCTTATAGTTTCTGATAAAGAGATTACAAAAAAAACTGATTTTCTCTAATAAAAAGCCTTATAAATCGAATTATTGAACGACATAAAAAAGCATTAAATACCAACTTTTTAAAATACGTCATAAAAAGAGAAAAATAATTTATAAGTTTGTAGTGCTTGTCTGTGTATCTGTTTGTTTTTACGAGTCCACGTGACTTGATCGAAAGTGTTCTTAGCTATGTTTGAAGAAAATCGGTCCAGCCGCTTAGAAAGTATCACTTCGTTTTTAGATATATTCTGTTAGATCTGCGTGTCTTTGACGCCGTAGCTCCCGAACGGCTTGACCGATTTTAATTTGCTTTGTACTCGTTTGAAAGGTGGCATGATCGTATCTTCTAATTTATACTTGAAGAAAATCGGTGTAGTCGATTGGAAGTTATCTTAAATTTTCTATATATTAATTTACTCTCTTCTTTTTTGCGATTCTGCTACTTCAATAGCACTAGTGGAACACAGAGTTCTTAACTTATACTACAGCGTCAACTGCGGCAAAGGTTCTTAAAATTTTTAAGTTTTGTTATTAATATTTTTAAATGTCTTATTGAAATCATATGTTTTTCTTGTGATGAATAATTTTTCGTTTGTTAATAAAAAAAATTAAACTAATACACATACGTGTCGGTTTTTGCAAACTTTTTTAAGATTATTCGAATATATTTTTTTATTCTTTGTTCGTTCGAATATTCGAACAAAAGTTCAAAATTATTCGTCTTTTCGAAGAAGAAAAAAATCACGAAATTTTATTCGAACAAATATAAAAGACGAATAATTAACAACACTAGTCTTTAGTATATAACAAATAGGGAAATATAAATGCTGCAACTGAATAGCACAATTCACAATCTTGTGTAAATTATCTTGCATTGTAGTATGTGCAAAATTGTATAGTATATTGATACTCACCGCTAAGAATTGTTAAGTGGTGAGTATCAATATACCATACCAGGGTTGTCAGATTTTTTCCGAACTATTTCGCCAAATTGATTTTAAAAATCTCCAAAAGTCGCCAAAAATCAGTTTTATGTAGTTTTTCTTAGTAAATATTTGATCATTAATTTGATTTCATATAACACTTTTGTTATATTAATTTTTATAAAATAATCGTATCAAAATTTATCAGAAAATCGCCAAAATTAGAAATAAAATCGCCAAAAACTATTTCTTGTAAATTTTTCTCAGTCAAATTAAATGACTTTAAGTAATATAAGAAAAATCATCAAAATCAAATTGTCTTAACTTCTTGCAGACGAGTTTTGGTAGGATTTATTTTTGAAACTACTTCTTCAACAAACTAATTTTCCTGAATTAGAAAAATTTTTAAGTTCAATTTTGTTTAAAAAAATTGCCATAATAATCGCCAATAAATTTATTTATCGCCATGTCGCCAAACCAAAAATTTGGACGCCAAACAAGTTGAAAAATCGCCACGTTTGGCGAGAAATCGCCATATCTGACAGCCCTGTACTATACCATTTTTGCACAAGATTGTGAATTGGGCTAATATTTTTGTACGAACTTTGTATAATCCAAGCAAAAGTAATTCTTATACGAAGACAAGATTCTATGGAAGGCTTATTTTCCCATATACTCGCATTATTCATATATAAGCTTGCAGTGCATATTTTAGCATATAAAGCATTTTAAAATATTCCTAGCATTTAATTAGCATATTTTGACTATGAATGAATGGGTTTATTTAATTCTTACATTGCATTACTATTTGATCGCATATTGCTGCAAGGGTTACAGATTTGTCCATATTTTACTCATATTCTTGAATTTGCATCATGCACTTTTTCATTATATGAATCATAACTTATTTTGAGCTTGAACTAGTTAATTTTAGTGTTTATTTTACAGTGTATTTTTGCTTTGACCAGATATTGCTTAACATTTTTTTTTGGCATATTCGAACTTTTAATATTTATTTTTTTTCCATATTTTTAGCACTTAGAGTTATATAAGCATACTTTAGCATTAATAGCATTTGTAGTTATTTTAGCATACCTTAGGATTTGTAGTTATTTTTAGCATACTTTAGCATTTATAGTTATTTTAGCATACTTTAGCATTTATATCAGTTACAGTTCTTTTAGCATACTTTAGCACTTTAAGTATTTATAGTTATTTTAGCACACTTTAACATTTATAGCATTTATAGCTATTTTAGCATACTTAAGAATTTAAAGCGTTTATAGTTATTTTAGCATACTTTAGGATTTGTAGTTATTTTTAGCATACTTTAGCATTTATAGTTATTTTATCATACTTTAGCATTTGTAGTTAGTTTTAGCATTTTTTAGCATTTATAGTTATTTTAGCATACTTTAGCATTTATATTACTTACAGTTCTTTTAGCATACTTTAGCACTTTGAGTATTTATAGTTGTTTTAGCATACTTTAGCATTTATAGCATTTATAGTTATTTTAGCATACTTTAGCATTAATAGCATTTATAGTTATTTTAGCATACTTTAGGATTTGTAGTTATTTTTAGCATACCTTTGCTTTCATAGTTATTTGAGCATACTTTAGCATTTGTAGTTAATTTTAGCATACTTTAGCATTTATAGTTATTTTAGTATACCTTAGCATTTATATTACTTACAGTTCTTTTAGCATACTTTAGCACTTAAAGTATTTATAGTTATTTTAGCATAATTAAGAATTTATAGCGCTTAGAATTATTTTAGCATACTTTAGCATTTATAGCATTTATAGTTATTTTAGCATACCTTAGCATTAATAGCATTTATTGTTATTTTAGCATACTTTAGGATTTGTAGTTATTTTTAGCATACCTTAGCTTTCATAGTTATTTAAGCATACTTTAGCATTTATATTACTTACAGTTCTTTTAGCATACTTTAGCACTTTAAGTATTTATAGTTGTTTTAGCATACTTTAGCATTTATAGCATTTATAGTTATTTTAGCATACTTTAGCATTAATAGCATTTATAGTTATTTTAGCATACTTTAGGATTTGTAGTTATTTTTAGCATACCTTTGCTTTCATAGTTATTTAAGCATACTTTAGCATTTGTAGTTAATTTTAGCATACTTTAGCATTTATAGTTATTTTAGTATACCTTAGCATTTATATTACTTACAGTTCTTTTAGCATACTTTAGCACTTAAAGTATTTATAGTTATTTTAGCATAATTAAGAATTTATAGCGCTTAGAATTATTTTAGCATACTTTAGCATTTATAGCATTTATAGTTATTTTAGCATACCTTAGCATTAATAGCATTTATTGTTATTTTAGCATACTTTAGGATTTGTAGTTATTTTTAGCATACCTTAGCTTTCATAGTTATTTAAGCATACTTTAGCATTTGTGGTTATTTTTAGCATACTTTAGCTTTTATAATTATTTTAGCATACTTTAGTATTTATAACATTTAAAATTGTATTAGCATACATTAGCATTTATAGCATTTGGAGATATTTTAGCATACTTTAGCTTTTAACCTTTTTCTGTGTTTTAATATTTGGGGAATATTAAAGCTATTATTCAGAAAAAATTTATTTATATCTAAAAAACAAATTTAACAAATTTCCATGCAAAATTTGTTTTGTAAACTTTTTGTAAACCAAAATAGTTTTTTTTTTTGTTTTGAATACGACAGTAAAGCTTCGACCAAATAATTTGCATATACTCGTATTTACATATTGCTTCAATTTCGTCATAACTGAAAATAAATTCAGTAAAGTACGACTTTGAATCGCACGCGAAGGCACTACACTACGGACACTACATGTGTAATACTATACGAGCCTTATGGCCTGTTTCACAATAACGAAGCGAAATTTTCGACTTACAATTTATATTGAAAACAAAAACAAATTTTCATATTTTATTGTTGTTTTCAGTATAAATTTTCAGTCGAAAGTTTTGTTTCAGTTTTCTTTCGTTATTGTGAAATAGGCCATTACCCTATATAATCGAATATCATACCTCATGTAGACATTTTTTTTTAATCTTAAGCACTCTGCAAACTTTTGTTATTGAACTTTGGAATTTTTTTTTATTTTGGTGCTTTTTCTTTGTTTTTGGTTTTTTTGTTTTTGAAATTTTTTCTGTTTTAAGCGTTTTTTAATTTTGGTGTTTTATTTCGTTTTGGCGATGTGCTCGTTTTTTGGCAATTTTTTTAGTTACTGCACTTTTTGCTAGTTTTATTGCTTGTTTTTTTTTGGGATTTTTTTTCTTTTTTAGACAGTTTTTTTTTGGTTTTTGGCGATTTATTGTAGTTTAAGTGATTTTTTTAGTTTTGGGGATTTTTTCAGTTTTTTGGCGATTTTTATCGTTTTGGCGTTTTTTGTTTACGGATTTTTTCATTTTAGCGTTTATGTAAATTAAAACAGTTTACCTCCTACGGTTTTCAATATACAGCAAGTTGTCAAAATTACATCAACTGATATAATACCCTTTAATTTTGATTTTAATTTTTAGTCTTAATCGTTGTAGCCTGTATAAAATTACACGAACTTTGCAAATTTCAAGTGTCTATATAAAAGTTCATGTATATTACATTAAGATTTCAAAATTTTTCCTTGCTCACCTTACAACACCCTTTAATTTTTAACTCTCGAATATTGGTAAATATGTGGGTATTAAAATTAATTTTGAGCCACAGTTTAATCAAGTGCTCTTCTTCGATGATGGATGATAATAAAAAAATTAAGTGTTTACAGTATCTTTCAACACTTTTGTTTGATAAGATAAGCATGTTTTTAATAATGGCATTTCAAGTGAATAACATATCTAGGAGTTACCAAGTAGTATACATTTTTTATATTATTTTTAAGCATAATTTAGCATTGACTCCATATTTTTGCAAGATTTAGATGTATTTTTTTCAATCGCATTCTTTTAATATTCTACTTGTACATTTTAGCAATTGTAACATAATTATATATTGGCATATTTTGCAAGAATGCAAGCATCCTTTTGTTTTTGCAGATTTGCAGTACCAATCCTTTTCTTTCTATGAAACAAAAAAAAATATAAATATGATAAATTAATAATGTTAGTTACTTTTTGTATACAAAATAAAGTTTAAAATTTCCCAACCCTGGAACCGATTTTCAACTTACCTCCTTTGCAAAATAGGTTTAATTAACAAAAAAAAAAAATATTTTGAGTTGTAGCTCAAATATCCAACCCTGGAACCGGCTGTTTGCTTTTGCTTATTTCAAATACCGAATTTCATTTTTAATTGATAAAGAAAAAAAAATAGCTTCAGTTAGATACTTTTCCATATCGAAAAAATTTTAAAGTTTTCAGCGCCGCATGCATCTTTTTACTTTTGCTTTTTATATACAAAATAAAATTTGATTTTTCCAACCCTGAAACCGTGTTTTTTTAATTATTCTGATTATCAATTTTTCAAATTACTTCTTTATAAAATATAAAATTTATTTAATAAATAAAGAAATTTTTTTTTCAGTTAGTTACTTTCTATAAAAATTTAAAATTTTCCAGCCCTGCAACCATTTTTTAGCTTTTGCTGATCTTCAATACTATTCTATTTCTTTCCAAAATATTTAAGATTTTATATTAATAGAGTTAGTTACTTTTGTATAAAAAACAAAGTTTCAATTTTCCAACCCTGAAACAATATTTTTTGATTTTTAATACCAATTTACTGCTTTATAAAATATGTTTAATTAATAACGAAAAAAAAAAAATAAAATAAAATAGGTTGAGTTTCCACCCCTGGAACTATGATTTTGATAGTTGTGATTTACAATACCAATAAATTACCTTATAAAATATATTTAATAATATATGTAATAATGTAAATAAATAAGATTAAATTTTCCAACCGTGCAACCATCTTTTTGCTTTTAGTTATTTCAAATACTATATTACTTTTTAATTAATAAAGAAAAAAATAGTTTTAGTTAGTTACTTTTTTATACAACAAAAAGTTTCAAATTTCAAACCCTGGAATAGTATTTTTGGTTTCCAATACCAAAAAAATTCTTCCTTCAATATAAAATAGTTGTAATTAAAAAAAATAATTTTAGTTATTTACTTTTATGTACCAAAATACTTAAAAAAATATTTTTAGTTAGTTATTTTTGTACCACAAAAAGTTAAAATTTTCCAACCCTGGAATTATGTTTTTTTGTTTCCAAGACAACAAAAGTTCTTCCTAGAATATAAAATAGTTTTAATTAACAAAAAAAAAAAAAAAAAAAAAAAAAAAAAAAAAAAATTTAGGTATTTACTTTTATGTACCAAAAAATTTTTAAATTTTCTAGCCCTGGAACTGTCTTTTTGATTTTATTGATTTCCAATACCAATATATTCAAGTCCAATTCTGACACATCATTTCAAAACCGCACCTTTGGCACCTTTGGAAAACCATTTTCACATTTTTGGTGAATGGTATAAAAATGTCCTTTTTATCTTAACTCCTCTATATAAGTAATTGAATTTTTGCCTGTACAAATTTTTTTTACATAAGATATTCAGATTTTCAATATTTTCCTTTTAAATTTCACCGGAAAAATATTCGCAACACAAATCAATTTTGATTGTCAAAACTTTTCTAATACTAAAAAATGTAGTTGGTCTCATTTAACTATTGATATCCTTTGCCAGGGAAGCTGTGGTCGATGCACATTTCCTTGTTCGCTATTGTTTTTGCTGAATTTCTTTGAGTCAGCTAAATATTTTCTTAACTTTCGTGTTGTTGCTGTTGCTTTACAACTACATACTGTGTATCATCGAATTTTTCGCCATTTAACGGTTGAAAGTTAAAAACGAAAATAAAAAATTGTAATAAATGTTTGTCGGTGTTGGAGAGTTGTGTACGTACAGTGGCTTATAAGTTAAACGTATAGGAAGCACAACATCAACAACTTTAATAATAGAAATAAAGTTAGTGTAGTCACATTTTAAAAATTATACAACCCACGCATACGTCATAATTTTTACAACACACAAAAAGGCACAACACCACAACATAATCATGCAGAATTGTAAAATTGTTTGTTTTGCATTTTCTTAGGCAACTGTTGTTTCAGTTTAGAATTTATGCTTGTTGTTTTTGTTGTTGTTTGTATTAGTTTTTCTTGTCCTTTTTTTTAGGTACAAATTCAGATTTTCCCGAAGGTGTTCGTTGGCGGCAATAGTTCTACTACAACAATTTCATTGAATGACTTTTGTGATTAAATGTTGCATACTTTTTGGTGTTTATTTCATGTTTATGTTTTATATTTATTTATTTGTAGTGGCATGAACTAACTGTTTCCTCTCTTTGTTGACTTGCGTGGGAGACATTAAAGCCAATGACTGTTTGCAAGTTATTTTAAACGATTTGAAAAGGTGAGGGTGGTATTTTTATTTTCAGTTTATTGGCTTGTTCCGCTAATATGTATAATGAGTTAAATTTAATTAATTAGTTAATGTCAAAGGAAAGCTGATTTAACGTCAAAGCAAAAAAGTTAGAGCAAATGTTTGGCTTGTTTAATGCTTAATTATAAGATACGCTGAAAATTTTTCAATTATAACGTTAAATAATTGCTTATTAATTTATATAATTATATATGAAAAACGATCAACAACTTTTTGTGCTGGGTTAAATTAAAAAAAATCTAAAGTAACTTTTTTCAGCAGAATTTAAAAATATTATGTGTTTATTACTTCTTTAAAACTTATAATGATACTAAGAGATTAATTAGCCAGATTGATATTTAATTTTATTACATTTTTATAGGATAGGTATTAAGTCACAGAGTCCTGTAGCTTGTTATAATAAGTATATATGCCATTCAGCTGAGCAAAAGCTTATTCAGCTACATAGAAATCGGAGTTACTGTGATAAAATTGGTTATGGTAGCCAATTTATTTTAGCTTAGTTTATTTTAATTGCTTGCATATACTATTCTTTAGCTTAAGTAGGAACTTATAAATATAGAGGCAAAATTTCATTACTGAATTGGATTTAGCAATTACTCAGGTAATTTTCACTTGAAAAAAAATATTAAACAAGTTTTCTCAGCCTCTAAAAAAATTCATTTGCCGATTAATTATGTGGATTTAAAGCAAAATTTTCTTCAGTTGTATTCCTTAGCTTGTATCCATACTGAATTTTTGTAGTATAAATATTCCTTCACAGGGGCCTCTAGCTTTTAGTATTAAACATATATGCTATTCAGCTGAGCAAAAGGTTATTCAGCTAAATTTATACGCTATATATTGCTTTATAGGATTCTGTAGCTTATACAATTAAGTATCTATGCTATTCAGCTGAGAAAAAGGCAATTCAGCTGCTTGTATATTTAAAACCTTGCTGGTTATTCTATTCCTTCTGGAATAGAATTGATTAAAGTATACCCCTACAATATAATTCAGCTTAATAAATTTTATGTTCTTGAATATACCAGTGTTTTAATTAATTAGGAAATTATAAATTTAGGGGCAAAATTGCTTAGCTGAATTAGCTATAGCGTAGCTGAATTTGGGTTACCATGTACAAAGATATTTTTAATTTTGAAAAAATATTAAACAAAAATATATTCGTACTATTCAGTCCAATATATAAAATATTCACTCGCGTACACCAATGGCCTTAATTTTAAACCGTTAATTTATAAAAGCTTCGAATTTCTTTTTATAACATTCAGCAAGTGAGATGTTTTAAAGCTCTAGCTAAAAAATTTTGGAAGTATGTGAAAAAAACTAAATATTTTTTTGCTAATTCAGCAAAATTTTTTTCAGCTGAATTTTTTCACTTATATCTAAACTGAATTTTTATAGCATAAATATTTCTTTAAAAAACTCTGGAAGTAGTACGTGAAAAAATTAAATTCTGTTAGTAATTCAGCAAAATTTTCTTCAGCTGGACTACTTAACTGAATTTATATAGCATAAATATTGCGTTAAAAAATCTGGAAGTGGTACATGAAAAAAATACATTTTTTAATAATTCAGCAAAATTTTCTCCAGCTGAATTTCTTAACTTATACCTAAACTGAAATTTTATAGTATAAATATTGCGTTACAGAGGCTTATAGCTTATAGTATTAAGCATATATATTATTCAGCTGAGTAAAAGTTTATTCAGCTACTTGGCGTTTCTGGAATAGAATTTTAGTTTAATACATTTGATGTGGTTGCATATACCATTGTTTGCCTTAATTAGGAAATCATAAATCTAGTGGCAAAATTGATTTGCTGAATTAGCTAAAACGCAGCTGAATTTGGTTTACCATGCCCAAAGATAAATTTTATTTGGAAGATATGCTAAAAAAATAAATTCAGCTAAGAAATATGTCTAATTCCCTGGTTAATTATATGAAATTATAAGAAATATTCACTTAATTAGTCATGCTCGTTTGCACCAATGGTTTTAATATGAAACAGTCTTAAGATTCAAATGCATTTTCTATTGTCCAGCAAGGCAAATATTTTGAATTAGTTAAAAACCATGTTTACGCAAGCCTTGAGCTTTGAAATGCTAAATTTATCCCAGAATAAAAAATTATTGTACATTTTTGAACATTTATTTACTTGTTTAGCAAAGCAGGAAGTGTACGTAATTATATTACATATGCAAGTATAGTCAGTCGGTGGCCAATGGAACTATTCCCTAAATTTACATTTATTTCTTTTGTTATTCTGTCTTTTTTTTTTTTTTGGTAACGAAAACATTTAATCGCCCACATAATCAATATACAATATACCAATCAAAAAACAAAAAAGACAAAAAAAAAACAGTATTCTTATTCTTTGTCACACAAAAATCACAATTTTACTATCCCATTCTTAGGCGATATGTGTTTGTAGTGAAAGAAAACTTTATGTACGAATTATTTTACAACTTTACCACTTACAAACTCATTGAAGATTTGCTAAAGGATAGCAAAGAACAATGTAAGGAAAATACCGATATGTCTGCTTAAATACATAAGCAGCAACAAGGGATTTTTTTTATTTTCATTCTGACACAAATGACACCAACACTAAGTGGGAGGATGTCGTGTGATATTTATGATTGCAAAACAAGATGGTTTAAATTGCTATTACAACATTTCTTACGCATTGATATATGTATATCTGTACATTTGGTAAATATAGCAAGTACATTTATGTAATAAAAAGGGGGAAGGTTGCAATAAAAATTTCAGAAAATTTTAAATTTGCTGTTGTAATACACAAGTTAAAATAAATTTAATTGATTACCTTTTTCCAAAAAAGTTTGACTAAATATTATAATCTATTAAGAAAATATAATATAATAATATAATTATTGTATTCAGCTGGCTGAAATGGCATTCAGCTAAACATATGTATAGCTTTCCTATCAGCCATTGCTATATTATAGATTTTTTTTTTTAAATTTGAGATCTCACACTGAATGTAATAAAATCTTATTTGACATACCTTTTCAGTACTTTGGCAAATATTATTTTAGCTAAATATATTCTTGGATCAGCTGAATTGAAAAATAACAACGATTCTTATTACATTTATTTGATAAGCAATGAAAATAAATATTTTTTTTGCGAAAAAGTTCAAGTATTTGGTTTTAAGTTTGACTAAAATATTATAATCTACTAAGTAAATATATTATAAGAATATAATTATTGTATTCAGCTGAACATATGTATAGCTTTCTTATTATACATTATTATATTATATTTTTTAGATTTGTGATCTCACAGTTGAATGTTACAAATGTTAATTGACATACTTTCTGAGTACTTTGGCTAATATTTTTTAGCTGAATATATTTTTAGCCCAGCTGAATTAAAAAATCGTATAATGGTTCTTAGTATATTAAATTGATAAACTTTTATGCAATCAAAATTAATCACCCCTATCGCGAACAGTTTTTCCCTCGGAATATTTTCCCTTTTTCCCAAATTGCAATCGTGAATAATTTTTCCCCTGAAATGTGTTCCCTTTCTTGATTCCCCTTATCGGGAATAATATTTTTCACATGGATTTTTTCACTTTTCCCTTCGTTTTGTTCACTGTATTTTTTCAGGCGAACTGAATTAATACACTGCGCAATTTCAATATTATACTTGCAATTATATATTAAAACTTATAAATAATCATTTTTGGTTCAAGATCAATAAATAATGTCCACGATTAATAACAATAATTCTTTGGAACACCTTTCTTCACTGAACATGAATCTCATTGGTTCATCTCATTGCCGTAAATTGTTTGGCTGTGGTATACTCAAGAATCTTTTGTACGGCTCCTAAAACATTTAGAAACACAACTCTACACTCCGCAAAATTTCATTTGAAACCCAAAATATGTGTATTTCTTGTTATTAAACTTAATTTGTTTGATTTTGAATTAATTTTGAAGCTTTACAAGTCTTCTTCCCATTTTTTACATTCACTGTGCATTGATAGCGGGAACAAACGTTCCCATGAAATTCACGATAGCAAATTTCCCTTCATGGGGAATGAAAATTTCCAGGGGAACAAAAATTTCACATTTTATTCACGATAGGGGTGAATATGTTTTGCGAAGAAATTTAAATATTTGGTTATCAGCTTAACTAAAATGTTTTAATATATTAATCAAATGTAATATATGAACATAGTTATTGTATTCAGCTGTACGAAATGATATTCAGCTAAGTATATGTGTAGCTCTCCTATAAATTTGTTGCATTTTTAAATTTGAAAACTAACTGCTGAATGTAATAAAATGTTAATTGATATAATATCTGAGTACTTTGGCTAATATTTTTTTAGCTGAATATATTTTTTGTTCAGCTGAATTGAAAGGTAATATACTGGTTCTTGTTATATTTAGGCATTTAAGGATTAAATATTATAAAATTGAGTTTGAAAGCATTCCAAGCACTAAAATTTTTTTTTAACTTTTTACTTAATCATGTGATGACAATTCTTAGTAAAAAGAAAATCATTTTTTTGATTTTTCTGCTGAATTATTTTAAATTTTAATAAAAAAAAGATATTTATTGACAACTTCATATTGCAGTTAGCTGAATGATTTAGCTCAGCTGAATATTACTGAAGTGAAGTGATTACTTTTCTTATCAAGAGAAAAAAATTCAAAAATCTCAAGCTGGATAAAAAATGTAATAAAATATATTATAAATGGTTTATTTCAACTTAGTTTCGATTTAATTCATCTACTTTAAATTGCTAAAGTTACAGTTTGGAATTAACTAAGCTTAAAATAATTTGCTGAATTGATTTTCAGCTAGCTGAATTAACATGTTAAAAATTAAAGTTTAATGCTATAAATTTTAAAAATTTGAATTAATTCAGCTTGTATATATGTATGTGTTGCGTTAAAAATATTTAAAATTTTGGTATTCATATTAAAGACGTGGAAAATTATTTCAGCTAAGCTTACATTTAATTCAGCTAATATACATTGCTAAAATTACACTTTTTACCTTAGAATTAGCTGAATTAAAAAGAAATAAAATATATTATAAAAGGTTTATTTATTTTTTATAGCTAAAATTACACTTTGAAATTAGCTTAATTTAAAAAAAATTAGCTGAATTGATTTTAAGCCAGCTGAATTGTCATTTAAAAAAGTTTACATTTAATATTTTAAATTTTAAGGCTAGAGAAAAATTCAAATCTTGTATAATTGTCAATAACTTAATATTAACTCAATTTATATGTCTCTGAAGAGTTAAAAAATATTTAAAATTTTTGTATTCATATTAAAAGACTTGGAAAATTACATCAGCTTAGCTTATACTTAATTCAGCTATTATGAGTTGCTGAAATTGTATTTTTTTTTTTATTTTAAAGAGTTATTTAAATATGTTATTTAGATATTCAATTTCATTCATTTATATATTTTTATAGCTGAATTTAATTTTTTTTTATAAATTACTAATGGCGTTTTCTTTTCTGTAAGAAAGTGTAAAATTTTTTAACTTTTTACTAAAAAAATATAATTTATTGTTCACTTAAAGAAAAAATTTAAGCTCGCAAGGGATCATACAATAATTTCTAATAAAATGTATATTTCAGAAAATCATTTTATTGCGAATTTTCATTGAAAAATGTAATAAGTGTAACATTTTTTTTTTCATAAAAGGAAATGCCATAAGTTTTTTTTTGCTTAGAATGTTTTTAATTTAGCTGAATTAGTGATAAGATCTGCTGGATTAGCAAATAAGTAGCTGAATTAGTTAACTAGCAGCTGAATATAATTAAGCACGTTGAAGACATAAAAAAGTTTTAATATATAAATTTTCTTGAGCTAAAAAATTATATGCAGTATATTTTGAAAATTGTTTCTGTACGAAAGATCACTTAAGTTATACTTGTATTTTAATTTAGAAATACAAGTACTATGGTAAAAAGATATTTGCCTGTGTGTAAAAAAATTTCATTTTTCTGCTGTGCCAAATGATATCTTTAATGTAAAATTTTGACAAATTCGCTTGAGCATAGAAAGAAGCTGATGAAACAATTGCTGCGGCGGCGGTTTTGCTTCGCCTGACTACAAAACGCCGGTTACCAAATAAATTTTTAAGCGGACATTTTTATATAAAAACATATTCTTGTAGCAATAATTTATATAATATTATATATACGATGCAACATTTTTCGCAAATTAAAATAAACAATGAGTTTTTCACAGTCTAATTAAACTTAAAAGACGGCTCGAAGCGACGGCGGTGGATTTATATTTTGTGATACCATGCTTTTTATTGCAGCTTGTCAAAAATTTACCTGTTGTGTCAAAATTTCTACTAAGGCTAGGCCTAGGGCTAGGGCTACAGGGCTAGTGAAATTTTTTTCACCTCAGAAGTGTCAAAAATTTACTTACACTAGTACTTTGCTGCCGTTTGGCACAGGCCCAAAGAAATAAAAATAATGATAAATTAATATTTTAAATTAGGTTTTTCTTAAAAAATTTTAATTTTTTTATTTAGTTTACAACGAGTTTAATTTCGCTGAATTAGTTGTAAGCCCTGCTGAATTAGCAAACAAGAAGCTGAATATGATTTAAGCACGTTGAAGACAACTGAAAGAATTTATATTTACATTTGAAAAGATCACTTGAGTTATACTTGTATTTAAGTTTAAAAATCATTTAAGACTATTTACCATATCTAAATAAGATTATGAATTACAATACATTTAAAAATTTAAAATAAAATAAAGCTAACTCAGTTTTAATTTTTTTTTTTTTGATGAGTTTTCGTAATTTATCTGACAATCCTCGTATAAATTTCTATAATTGTTACTGGCATGACCTCTAAAATTTTAATACAATAGACCAAATATGTGGCTTTTGGTACAAGAAAGGAAATCACAGAAGTTCCATTATTAAAATAACCAAAGAGATTTAGCAGATTGGACTTGTCATTGTATTTGTTTCTGTTATTTCCAGCAGTAGGTTGTACGATTAAATAATATTTTATTTTAGTTGCATTAAGTTGTTAGTAATTTGTTGCTGGTGACAAGGTAATTTTTTCATATCATTCATTGAGCAGCTGAATAAACTTTTACACTACTACCGTCTGCCAAAAATGATGACGATATCTTATGAAGCAGTGATGAAGTTGTCGCCTTAATTTTAGGCAAAAAAACTATGACGTTATGTGTAATTTTTTTTTGTGATGAAACTATAAAACTTGTGTTCATTCATATTTTTCTTATAATTTGGTTACCATTTCCAAAAAAAAAAAAAATTTATATACATTGTATAGATAAATGTTTCTGAGTGGGTTGCTTTATTTATATATTTTTAGTTTTAATTTCTCTCCTTATAACATTTATAGCGTGTAAAGACATTCTTATACTATATTTAATTGAACTTTATGAATAAAACTATGCCAACAATGAGACTACTACAAGTACTGTTTAGTACACGTAATTCACAATATCGAACAAATTTGCAAGATAGTTAAGTGGAAAAAAGAATTCTTGCGCATGATGTCATCGATGCGGTGCGTAAATATAATTTCAGTTTGTATTTATATATATTTTTTTAAGTTTATAGCTAATGGCAAAACCATAAAATTATATGGGAAAAAAATTTTTGTACGAAAATTTACATCAAAATACATTGACGTATAATTTTCATTTGATGCAATAACTGTGTGAGTATGAGTCACATGTTTTGTTCATAGAAAAATATTAATTAAGCTGAGGCAGTATAGCAAATGTTTTTAATAGAAATAGATTTTGATTCTATTTTTATTATGTAGAGCATTATAAGAGTAATTGAGAGGTTATTTTTTTTGAATTTGTCATTTTACACAATTTAGTAAATAGTACCGATGACGTATACGCAATATTTAATATTAATGAACAAATATTACTTATACGCTAACAGCTGTAGAAGAAAAGAAGGTTAACATTTACCTTTAGGGCGGCTTTTTGAGTTCAAGATTAGAGATTAAATTAACCTTAATCTTCATTTGTGATTTTTGGGTAGTCGATTATATGGTTTAGTTGCTAGTTTAAGCGGGCAATCGTGGTGGTTTAATCATACATTAACATTGACAACATACACTTGTGAAACTTATAACTTTTTGTAAAAATTATATTATAAAATAATTTAAAAACACATAAATAAATATATATATTTTATATTATTTATCTATTTCCTTTAACACGCGCAATATTTTAGTTGTAAATAATAAAACATGGCAGTTTCTACTTCTTTCCACAAAAAATCAAAGTGTGTTGATAACATGTATGACTTTTATACAGAAAATGTTGCCACTATTTTGTTCCTCAGTATGGTAATACTACAAATAATAAGAAGTTTAAACTACCACTCAAAAATATCAAACTAATTAATTTGAGATTAAGTTAATTTTCGGATTAGCTAATTATAAAAATAAACTAATCTTAATCTCGTACCCAAAAAGTCGCCCTTAGAGTTTAAAGAAAGGTTAAAGACATTAACTTCTTTCTGCCTGTACATAGTTAATAAGATGTTAAGAGTGCAGAGGGGTATGATAAGAAAGTTTGCTCGTATGCTCATATGTACTATAAACCACCTGCAAGAAACTAAACTATATACGAATATTTCTCTAGTGTTACCATCAACATAACACTGTGCAACAGTGAAACATCCACACGGTCTTGACGGTATAGGTACGATAGTAATACCAAAGGATAACAAAACCCTATGCTCAGTTGGGCAATTTCGGTGATAAATTTTTTATGGGCCTCCAAAGATTTCGTAAGTCAGTGCAGTGCGCCCTTAAAAAATGGTGTCATCAGTATTTGGCTTACAGCTTATTTAGAGTTGCTGATAGCGCTTAACTATATGTATATGACAATCAGGGTTTCCCTAAAACCGTGCAAATTAAAAAACCGCGGTTTCCGTTTTTAAGCTATTGAAACCGGTCGGTTTCGGTTCGGTATCGGTTTTAAGAATATGGATGTATATAAATAGGTATGTATGCTGTAAAGACAAATGATGATTTAAAAATAATCATCCCTGTCGTCAGAAACAAATGGAATTTTTTTTTCATGTGAAATTTTCGTTCCCCTCGAAGAGAAAAATGCCGATAATTCGTAATCGCAAGGGACCAGCCATTTCTTACGAATTATAGGGGTTTTCGATTTAGCGGGGCTTCGGTTTAACGGGGTTAAAATAAAATAAATACGAATTAACGGGGTTTTTCCGTTTATTTACTAAAACGATAAAAAAGCATAAAAAATTAAAAAATTTTTTGTTTGTTTTTGTAACAATGTGAGCACACACACACACAATCAAAAGCAAAAGCAAAAGATCATTATTTCCATGTTTCTGTTGTTTTATTACGAATTATAAGTGGTAGTTAGCAAACAATTACGATTTGTAAGAGGTAAAGAAGATTTTATTTGAAAAAAACACGATTTAGCGAGGGGACCAAAATGTATGGAAATTTTACGAATTAACGAGATTTTTTCAAGGGACCGACAATTTATTACGAGTTATCGGGAATTACGATTTGTCGGGGCACGAATTATCGGGATTTGACTGTATCTTAAATATTCAGTGGAATTTTTTCCCCGCTATCACTCCACGTGAATGTAAGAAGGGAAGAATTTTTGTAAAGCTTAAAAATTGGTTGAGAATCGGACAAATTTAAGTTAAATAAAAAAATCACACAAATTTTAGGTTATAAATTAAATTTATTTAACTTTAAAGTTGTACTCATGGAGGCGCTTCTTTTGATTTAGCTATATTTTCATTAAGTATACTACCGTGATTCACCACCATGAAATTTACTCTTTGTGAACCAAAGAGATCCATGTGTTGTAATTAGAAGAAAAATATCGAAATTATTCGATGTAATAGTTCACTTCGATTACAAAAATAAAGTGAACAAAACCAAGGGAAAAGTGAAAAAATTCACGTGAAAAATATTCTGCCTTATCGTGGTTGGTGTATTTCAAATACGACTTCGACTGTTTGGTAATAGATTAAAGAAGACTTCAACAGTTTTCTTTAATCTATTACCAAACTGTCGTACTCGTATTTGAAATACGCCAACCACGATAAGGCAGATTATTCATGATAAGGGAACCAAAAAAGGGAAAATATTTCTGGGAAAAATTTTCGAGGGAAAAAATTGTTACTATAGGGGAGACAAAGTTTCTCTGATTTGTATTCAATTTAGGTACTTATATTAGAAAAGGAACATTTAGTATTGAGTATGTGTATATAAAGCTTAAGAATAAAAAAATTATATTTAATTATCCAAGTAATAAAATTTCAGAAACGTTAAAGCGTTCAATATAGAGTCGTTTAAACAAAATCTTATTTTTGTGCACAAGTTACCAGCGACAGAAAACCCTCTTCCGGTTTTAGTTGTATAGGGCTTTATTGTGCAATAATATGTTGGTTGTTTTGTTGTTCGTTTTTTTATAAAGTACAAATTCTTGTCGTAGAACGGTAAAATTATCGTCTTTTTGCTTTACATCTGCTAGAGCTTTTTTGATAAGAGATTATAATTCTTCTTGTTATCATTTTTTTTTAAATTTTACAATTTTCTTACCTTTCCTTGTTACAGAATGCTTAGTAATGTATAAAAGTCTTCAATGTAAAGTACATTTGCTAAATTCATAACAAGATAATAATGTTAAAGTAAAACTAAAAAACCGACAGCTTTTTTGTCGGTTTCGGTTTCGGTTTTTATGGGTTGAAACCCGCGGTTTCGGTTTCGCTTAAAACCGAACGGCAATCCCTAATGACAATAATGTAGCCAATAATATACTTAATAAATCTTGTTAACATCTTATGCCAAGAAAATAATTTCTTAGTGCACTTTTTTCTTGCAAAAATTAAGAAAAATAAATCTTTTTTAGGGTTCCGTACACCAAAGGTGAAAAGGAACCCTATTATATATTTTCGCTACGCTGTCCGTCTGTCCGTCACACGGTATTTTCTCAGGAACCGTAAGAGCTACGGACCTGAAATTTGGACACAGTATGTAGAACCTTGGCCGCTAGAACAACATGAGAATTAAAAATGAAACGGTGTTCCAAAACGAGCAACGAAAAATGTTAAAATCCCATGTAATATACATACAATTGTATGAGCATATGTAGTTATATTGAAACTTGAAATTTGTAAAATTAGTGTATTTTTATACATACTACAACAATTTACATTAAAATTTAAAAAAAATTAAAATTAAAGGGTGGTCCATCAGTTAATGCAATTTTGACTATGTAATTTTGGCAATTTGCTATATCTTGGAAACCCTTAGAGGCAAACACTTGAAATTTTCAAAAACGGTGAAACTAAAAAAACCGAAAATTATAAAATCGCCAAACCACAAAAAAAAATCGCCAAAACTTAAAAAAAAATCGCCAAAACGAAAAAAATCGCCAAAATTAAAAAAAAAATTTCTAACACTAAAATAAATCGCCAAATTCGAAAAAATCGCCAAAAAGAAACGCCAGAATGAAAAAAAAACGCCAAAAATCTAAAAAAATCGCCAAAACGCGAAAATGTCGCCAAAACTAAAAAAAATTTTTAAATAAAAAAAAATCGCAAAAAATAAAAAAAATCACCAAAATGAAAAAATGCCAAAAACCAAAAAAAAAAAATTGCCAAAACAAGAAAATAAAGTGTCAAAACTAAAAAAAGAGCCAAAACTTAAAAAAATCGCCAAAACCGAAAAAACGTAAAAACCGCCGAAAAAAAACGCAAAAACCGAAAAGACCCCAAAAACGAAAAAAATGCCAAAACTATATAGTATATAGGATGAAGTTTGTATTAAATTACATATCTAGTGTTCGTACGGAACCCTTCGTGCGCGAGTCAGAGTCGCACTTTACTGAATTTATTTACTTTTTTTCAGAATAACTAACAGGGACTCCTAATTTTTTTGCGAAGAACATTTGCAAAGGCGTAGCTACGGTAATATTTAATAACAAATAATACAATCTGAACGGGTCTAGGCACCTTAATAGCTCATATAGAACACTTTTTACCTCAAAAATTTTCGTGTTTCATAATTTTTCGACGGTATTTTTTTGTTTTTTGTTTTTTTTTGAAAATCTTATAGTAAAATTTGGACTTCTCTATTGAGTTTTGGTATTACTTTGTATAAAAAAATAAATTTTTCCCACAATGTTTTGTAAAAAAAGGAGGCAAGAACGTTTTTTTGTTCTATTTTGTAGCATAATTTACACTAAAGATATTTCGTAAGACAACAACAAAACTGGGAAAAAGTAAATACTCAAATTTGCAGCACAGGAAGTGCAGCAATAACAAAGAAAGTAAAAAAAATAATATAGTATAACCACAAAAAAAAACAAAAATTTTTAAGCTAGAAAGTGGGCTTAATGAGGTATTTATGGTACTTAGACACGTTTAGATTATATTAATTTATTCACAAGAGTTTTTCAACTTTGCTGTAGCTACAAGTTTGCCAAATATACCTGTAAGTTCTGTTGAAAAAAATATTTTTTCTTATTTTTGTAAAAAAAAGTGCACGAAGAAATTATTTTTTTTTTTGACATAAAATGTTGCGTGGACCCTTAGGTACATTATTGCCATATATTGTTTAGAGCCATTTCCTTAGGGCGCACTGATTTTAAAAATTTCTGGAGACCCATAAAAGAAATTGACCAAACAGAGTACAGCGTTTTACTATTATTTAATAGTAAGATTGAACCTATACTGTCCAGTCCGTGTGTTTATCCAAAAGTCTTTAATTTTTTAATTTGTATAGTGTTATAAAACATATAATAATATTATAATTTTGTTAAAAGAAAACTCTTTGTTTGCTATAACGACAACTTAAATTGTTATATTAATTTAATATAAGTTTGAATTTAAATTAAAAATAAATTCAGCGAAGTGCGAGTTTGACCCGCGCACGAAGGGTTTCGTACTGACACTAGATATGTAATTCAATACAAACTTTAGTCAATATAAAATATAGTTTTGGCATTTTTTTTCGTTTGTTGGGTTTTTTCGGTTTTGAGCGTTTTTTTTTTAGTTTTGGCGTTTTTTCGGTTTTCGGCGATTTTGTTTAAGTTTTGGCGTTTTTTTTCTTAGATTTGACACTTTTTTTTCTCGTTTTGGCAATTTTTTTTTTGGTTTTGGCATTGCTTCATTTTGGCGGTTTTTTTTAATTTTGTCGATTTTTCTTAATTTCGGCGATTTTTTTCATATAGGGATTTTTTTTGTTTTGGCGCCTTTTTCTGGTTTTGGCGATTTTTTCGGTTTTTAGCGCTTTTTTCATTTTGGCGATTTTTTTCATTTGGGCGATTTTTTCGAATTTGGCGATTTATTTTAGTTTTAGATCTTTTTTTAATTTTGGCGATTTTTTTCGTTTTGGCGTTTTTTAAAATTTTCGGCGTTTTTTTTTTTTTTTTGGTTTGGCGATTTTATAATTTTGGGATTTTTTAGTTTAAACGTTTTTGAAAATATCAAGAGTTTGTTTCTTACGGTTTCCAAAATACAGCAAGTTTTCAAAATTACATAGTCGAAATTGCATTAACTTATAGAACACCCTTTAATTTAATATTTTTTTTTAAATTTTAGTATTAATTGTTATAAAAATACACTAACTTTACAAATTTCAAGTTTTTTAATATTTTTCGTCACTCGTTTTGGAACACCCTTTAATTTTTAACTCTCATGTATTTATTGTTGTAGCGGCTAACGTTTTATATATTCTGTCCAAATTTCAGGTCCGTAGCTTTTACGGTTCCTGCGAAAATAGCGTGTGACGGACAGACGGACAGCGTAGCGAATTTCACCTTTGGTGTACAGAACCCTAGTTAATAATTTCATTGGTTGTTTGAATTTTTGTGATATTTTTTTCTGTTCAAGCGGCAGTGGAAAACAGACAAGTTGTCAAAGGACTTATGGTAAAAGAAAGTTGCTTTCTCAGGCATTACATAATTTTTATGATAAATAAATATTGTGCAAATTGCAAATTCATTAGTAAACTTTAATAATTCTTTTTCATCTCTTCACCTGTGGTCAAGGCTTATACAAACAATAAAAATCCGACATCTGCCTATGAAATGCATTTTAACATTTATCAGCAAATATTTACATACATATTTGTGTACATACATACATGCATACATGCATATGTTATTCAAACAAAATTTATTTATAAATAAATTTAAAAGGAAATAAAAATATATACTATTTCAAACAAAGAAAAAAAACTTGATAATCAAGCAGGCATTTAAAAAGAAAGTTGACTCAATTGTTGGTCTATAAAATGTCAACAATGCACACTCATATATACACACACACACACACACACACACACACAACAATGAAAACTATACATACGTTGCCATAGTTAATGTTAGAAAAAGCAGCTGTGCATCGTTACAGTTATAAAAACAAAATACAATATACATATTCATCTGCTGTTATGTGAGAAGCAGCAAAACAAAGAGTTTAATACACAATGAGAGAGAGAGAGAGAGATATAGTGAGTAGGAAGATAGGATAACAAAACGTTTATAAAATAACAAGAAATTTTATTTTAATTAAAATATCATTTTATTTTAAATTCTATTGCATGGCAGTAAAAACAGGCTTTTTATCTACATGTGTGTACATACAATACTTGTGCACTTTGCCTTGACTTTTGTTTTGTTATTTGTTTATTTTAACATTTTGAGTAGGAAACGGAAACTTTACTGTGACATGCTGCACAAATTTTATTTGGAGAAAAGCATTTAAAAATTATTGCCATACATGCGGACTTTATATCTTTTATTTATTTTTTGTTATTTTTTTTTTTTGTTATGAAGAATTTAAGTGTTAATTTTGTTCTTCTTTTTTCAAAGCAGGAAATAGTTTTCAGAAAAGTTTGCTTCCTTTATACTTGCATGTATATGCATACAAGTGTCGTGGGCAAGTATAATTTTGTGTAAAAAAACACATATTTAAGATTAAAGATTTCAAAGAAAACGTACTAATGGACGTGCATGTTTAACTTTACGATTATTTCGTGCAAATATTATTTAATTTTTTTTGTGTTGCTAAAAAACAAATTTTTAAGTGTTTTATTTCTAAAGTTTTCTGTTTATTGAATACTAGTTTCCTAACTTTAATACTATAAAATAATTCTGTCTTTTATATTTATATAAAGACATTAAAAATAAAGTTTTGCACATTAACTTATTTTTATTAACATAACTTTAAGCTCAAAAATTATCTAATATTAAGTTGAATGGTTTAATAAACATTTAATTAACGAACCAAAACTTCTATTTCCACTCTTTCGTAATATACTAGATATATTTTCGATTGTGCTGTCATAGCCAACAACTTTTATTAACTTTTAGTGATTGTTTTCTTAAATTTCTGTTATTGTTACTATTCCCTAGGGGAAAGTTTGTATTTAGGAAATGTTTGTTTGTGAGTGTGTACGTTTCGCAACTTACTTGAAAATCTTTAGCATTCAAACATATTTGTTTTCAGAAATTGGCTAAAAGAAAAATTTTAAATAAAAGAAGAATAAAAAAATGTTGAAATAAAACTAAGTTTTCTAAATAATATGTTGTTTTGTGATTTGGTTGCTAAAAAAAATTTAGATTAAAAGTAAAGTTAAATAATGTGTTTACTACAGTTTCTGTGCAATTGTGAACAATATTTTACTGCTTGATGGAAAATATTACTGCAAGCTCAGTAACTGTAACTGAGAGAAAGTTATGAGGGAAAAATAAACATTTGTATTATATTTGTTATGTGCTTTAAAGTAATGCTGGCTTACAATGGCTAGAGTAGGGGAGTTCGGGTATTAAAAAAATTATAATGAAGTAAATCAAGAAATATGCAAATATATTTAAAAGTAAAAAAAAAGTTTTTTATAATTTCGCTCTCTCTCTCTCTCTTACTTTCTTTGTAAGACGAGAATATTGTTAATGAACTAAATATGTGTAGTTTTGTGACAAAAAAATAAGCGCCCATCTTTTATATGTTTAAAAATATATTGATATATAATAATAAATAATAAAATTATTCAGTGATATTTTCTTCAAAATTACCAATTGCACTATGAAACAAATAATTTTTTTTTACGGTCCTCCAAAGGTTTCGAAAGCTAGTACACCCTCAAAAAATGGTTTCTTCAGTTTTTGGGCAACAGCTTGTTCAGACTTGGTGATGGCTCTAAATTATATATGACAATAATATAGTTAAGAGTCTACCAAACAAATCTTGTTCACATCTTATGCCAAATAAATAATTTTTTTGTGCACTTTTTTTTGCAACAATTTAGAATTTTTTTTTCACATTTTTTCAGAATAACTTGAAAGGTCTGCTAAATTTGTGCTGACGATATTTGGCGAAAATGTAGGTACGGTAAAGCTGGAGAGATTTTATGAGTTTGTCAATATAATCTTAACGTGACTAAGCATATTAAATACTTCACTAAGCCCACTTTATAGCTTAAAATTTTTTGTTTTTTTACTAGTTACATTATTTTTTTTTTTGATTTTTTTATACTTTCTTTGTAATTGTTGCATTTATTGTGTTGCAAATTTTAGTATTTACTATTTTAAGGTTTTGTTGTTCCTTTACCAAATATTCAGGGCTATCATGAATAAAATTCCACGTAAAATTTTTCACGGGGCACAATTCCAACTAATAGCAAGTAATAGGGAAAACAAAATATTCTAATTGGAAAAGGGAGAAATTTCACGTCGAATTTTATTCATGAAAAAAAAAAAATTATTTCCTTTTTTTTTAGAAAAAATTGCTGGGAAAAATTTACTTTTTTGCAGAAAGTGTTCCTGAAACTCAAGAGAGAAGTGTGAATTTGATAATATGATTTTCAAAAAAAAACAATTTTTTTCCATCGAAAAATTGTGAATAAATTGAGTGAAGTGCGACTTTGACCCGCTCACGCAGGTTTCTACATTACAAATAACTCAAAAATTTTGTTCATATGAGTACAAAATTTGGCTTTGGGGTTTCATAAAACAAGTGTCAACTTTTTCTGAGTAAAATACGTAATATTTTTTTATTTTGTTGTTTCTACATAACAATTTCAATTGTATCTAATGTCAAGTATAGGCAATCAAAAATTAATACTTGTGTGGAAATTAAAATATGTTTTTATTCATTAAAGAAGAAATCTAATGTGCACACAATCGTCTAATTGAACCATTATGGAACCTGTAAGCATAAATCCAAACATTATTACATTATATCCCATATTTGTATGTATTTTCATAAAAATTTTATTTTCAATTTTGTTCACATAAATTTGTTCAAGGAAAGTAATAATAGGTTTGTTCGATTACCTGAAACTTGTTACTGAGCTTCGCTGTATTATATTGAATTTCGTTCGTTTGTAATTTGAGACTGAGTAATTGCAAGCTTTTACTGAATAAATGGTTGCCGAAAATAGCGGTTGCACTTTTCTTTTTTGTGAATTTTATTTCTAAGTAAATTTTTCAATCATTTTCTTGTATGATGTGTAGCATATTTAAAAAAAGAAGAATATACATCAGTTTTATGTATATGAAATATATTTTTTATATATCTAATACATTTTCCCACATTTAAAATATATTGAAAGATATTAACCTCCTAACCATGATAAGTCATATTATTTTGATCATATATAAACTCTTGTGTTTTGTAAAGTTTTTTATTGGATCTAGCTGTATTCAAAGCAAGAAAATTGGGAGTATTTCCATTAAATGCAGCAAATTAGTAACCATATGATGATATATGTATGTACATATCGTATATGATGGATGAAATCCATTCATGAAGCATGAAAGCTTTTTGACTTGTTTCAGCAAAATCTTAATGCTTTTATAATTGTGAAAAAAATCATAACATATCGTAAATGAAAAAAAGTATTTCGATGTTATTAATTAAGAATCTATGATGCAGCCTTTTTAATATATCCAAACATTCTTTAATGCTTAATAGCAAAAATACTCAGAATTTATTCAGTTACTCGATTTTGCTTGAAAAATAAACGAACTGATCTAATATTGCATTGTAATTTAAAAGCAGCTGTTTTTTATTTTATTCGATTTTCTCCTAGGGCTGCCATTAAGTAATACTTCTAGTATGGAAAAAAATTAACTCAAATACCAAATTGTATACCATGGCAATAATGAAATTAAATATACAAAAAGTGATACCAAATACAACGTAAGCTAGACGAGTGTACTACAAAAACTCATTTTGTTACGTACTCGCCTGTGTACTGCTTGCTTGCCTGAGAGCTTACTTGGTATGTAGAAACAGGCCATTAGCCTATATAATAAATTGTTTTGGTTTTTTTTTCGTTTTTGGGTTTTTTTTTGGCTTTGAGCGTTTTTTAGTTTTTTAGTTTTTTCGGTTTTTTCGCTTTTTTTAGTTTTTGCACTTTTTTCCCCGTTTTGTCGATTTTTTCGGTTTTTGATGTTTTTTTATTTTGACGATTTTTTCATTTTGGCAATTTTTTTTTAATTTTGGCGTTTTTTTTATATATAGGCCAGTTTTTAGTTTTGGTGTTTTTTTTTCGCGTTCTGAGCATTTTTTCCGGTTTTTGGGGTTTTTTCAACTGACGATTTTTTTCATATTGGCGATTTTTATTTTGGCGATTTTTTTTCCATTTAGCAATTTTTTTAGTTTTGTCGCCTTTTTCGCGTTTTGGCGATATTTTTCGGTTTTTGGTATGTATTTTTTCATTTTGGCGATTTTTTAGATTTGGCACCTTTTTAGCGTTTTGGCAATTTTTTTTCGGTTTTTGGCGTTTTTTTTTCATTTTGGCGATTTTTTCATTTTGTCGATTTTTTCGGTTTTGCCGATTTATTTTTGGCCTGTTCATAGAAGACAAGTTAATCAAAATATTTGTTGAAATGAGTTCAGAAGTTTGTTTAGAGTTTTTACAATACATGTGTCAGCTTGAATTGAGTAAAAACGTAAGAACTGACGTTTATTTATAAATTTTTTTGATTTTTATAACACATTTACAAATGTCATTAATGTAAAAAGCACACAATCAAAAAAAGCTGTTCGTGTTCCAATTTTATCGTTATATTTATTAAAAAAATATAAAAACATGAATATAAACACCAAAAAATAGTAAGTATTTACAAATATTTTTAGATTTCGGACAAAATTTAGCTAATACAAATAATTGTATTTATAGTCTAAAAAAACGAGTTATGTGCAGTTTGAAAAATTGGCAGATTTAATGGCAGAATTTCCACAACTTGCAACCGGTAGCCCTTCATTTGGATCCAACAAGCTTGCTGTGGAACAAAAATGGGACAGCGTTGCTGAAAAGCTGAATTCTTCCGGGCCTCCTATGAGAAATGGACAGGAGTGGAAAAAGGTTCGTTTTTTACAGTCTTTTATAAAATATTAATGTATTTTAAAATAGATATGGCATGACCTAAAGTGTCGACTTAAAAGGAAGATAAGCGACAACAGCAAAAACATCCATGGTACAGTAGGCGAGCCATGTTTAGTCAACAATCTGACAGAGTTGGAATTGCATATTGATAGAATATGCCACCTGTCATCAGCAGCAGCACCAAGTGGTAAGGTTTTGGGTTTATCATCTGCCGGGAAACCTTTTGAGGTCACACCACCTAGAAATAATTCTAAAGTCGCTGTTGTTACTCCAACAACATCAAAGGAAATCACGCAAAAAACGCAACACGAACATCTTACAGACATACTTACACCAAACATTTCAAATATTATTACACTTGATAATTCACCACCAAAAACAATACCACATACATATCAAACATTAAAACAAATGATACCATCATTAACACCAAAACAACAGAGCAAATCAACAGGACCATTTCAAAACAGGAAAAGAAAACATATTGAAAGCAACACGGACAAACAGAAACTATTACGGCAACAAACAGACATACAACACAGCACACTGGACATTATGAAAAGGCAGATGTGCAATCGCTTTACGTGAGTACCTGCCATTACGGCCTAATCTCACGTGTGCCAAAGCACCGGGTGTGGGTTAGACGCCAGACCAACGCCCCCATGCACCCTTTTAGAATGAACCTATGGCCCATTCCATAAGGCACATAGGTTGCAATCTTTGAATATAGTTATCCCTGTATTATATTCAATTACCTTGCTGAGGTAATTTGAGCTATCTAAACTCTGCTGCTATGTCCGTGCCCATAGCAGCTTCTGTTGAATGGCAACAGCACCTAGAACAGTGTCTGGCTGACCGCGTCACACCAACCACTAGCATTGATTTAACACTGGGAAGCCAAGACTATTCTCCCAGCGATGTTTGGTAGCAAACCACAGCCACCACGATAATTCTCCGGCTTCCACGCTTAGGTGGTGTGTATACACCTAAGCGAGGTCCCCAAGAAAATTCCTCAACCATTGCCGGCACAGCTAACCACTCATCCATAAAGAACGCATGCCTGTGTCGCCAAATAACCAGTGCCTACTCCACACTTACCAAAATCATCCCTTTAACCCCTTAGGGGTCTACCCCTTAGGGGTCTACCCCTTTGGGGTAGGACGAACTCGGCATTTTAGCAAAGGAAACTGACGACCGCTACATGCACTCAAAACTTCAGAGCAGCGAGGACCACTTACGCGAGAAAAATGCAAGCTCGCCACCAAGATCCTGTGCCTACTACAATCGATCATGCTTGATAAACGCCCTTAACCCAGAGGGTGTGACGCACAACTATTTTAGCACAGAATCTTGACAACCGCAATGCATTTATCTCTAAGCAGCCCAGCTGTCGGGCAACCGGCACCCGTGGTACCAGAAGTAGCCTCTGGTTAGACCTCGAAGTTCCACCACAAGGGCTTCACCTCTATCGTCTTTTGAACTCAGGGGCAATTCTAGGTGACGCTGCACCTAGCTGACAACAACGGGCGTACAATATTTGTTTTCCTTTTATAAATATGTGCACATCCGTTACTCTGTTTATATTCAGAGATTGAACACATAAGTTTTACGGGTAATGAGCCAAAGGTCCGCCAGCGGAAAAAGCTACATTACCCTAGCTGGGGCCCCGGGATTGCCACACCCGTAGTCTACAGAATTAATCCATACACTCCCCTGGGGGTATTATGAAAAGGCAATTGGAAGTATACATACAAAATGCAGAGACGGCAAAAATACAGGCAGAAGCTGCAAAAATTCAGGTAGAAGCTTCGAAAATACAAGCCGAAGCATCAAGTGAACAAGCTGTAGCCTTGAGAGAAATAGCGAACTCGTCAAAAGTTATGGCTTAAGCTTTGGTTGACATTATGAAGCATCTTAAAGATGATGATTAGTGCCAATTCCTTACTTTATAAAACTCTACTTTACATATAAAACCTCAAAATGAATTAAACTTTTCTTTTGATTTCTAATAGATTGTATTTAAATATGTATGTATACATATACATACATATTACTTTTTAGATTTACATATCATAGTTTTAAGTCTTGAAATACAATTTCATTTATGTTTGTTTTCCCACATAGTTTTTGTTTTTTATTTTATTTTTAAGTTACATATCGTCACCTAAAATGCAAAAATATTTTAGAGGTTTTAATATTAAAATACATATCGAGAATTACATTAATACTATAATAGCCTTTGCGGTTATAATATCAGTGATTAATTTCACTTCCTGGGGCTTTTATTCGCACATGTGTGCCATCTACACAACCTACCACGCCTGGTATGCCAGCAGTCCTATCAAAATGTTCTTTCGTTTCGTTTTCTTCTTCCTGGCTTTTATCTAGCCTTATCCATTTTGGTGACAAGTGTGTCTCAAATATGCTTAGCAATTCGCTTATTATATTACATACCATAGACTTGCTCATTGAGGAGATGCAGGTGCTTCCAATGGACGATTGATAAGCATCTGTTGCTAAGAACGACAAAAAGGTCGCTAGTTTTGTTGGCGCTGAAATGTGTGTATTTCGGTATACATTTTTTAGCCAAGGGTATATATCAGCCAGAAGCATTGAAAAAATTTCTTTGTTTATGAGAAATGCGGCGGTAAAGCTAAACAGAAAAAATTTCAAAGTTTTTTACATACACATTTTGTTTTATAAACTTACAGCTCCTCCGGCAAATCAAACACATTTAGGGTATCACGAACATTCCTGCGACATAAACGTGAATCACTAACACCACTTTCACTTGAATCATTTGAATCACTTATGTAGATAATTTGCCACTGATGGAAACATTATTCGTTAAATTTTTAACAATTTTATTTGCAAACCAAATATGTATTTAATTTTTCAAACAACAATATTTTTTATTATATTGTCAAAGAATAACTCATTTTTTGTATATTTAAGGGTTGTCAATATTTTTTTAAAAGGTTATTTTTTATTTTGTAAGGAAAAATTTTTAAAAATTTTGAATTTACATATAGTGGCAACAATGAAAAATAACACAAATACAACTGTAACGTAAGAAGCCAAGAGCTAGACGAGCCGTCTAAAAAAAACTCATTTTCTTACGTACTCGTCTGGGTAGCGCTCGCTTGTCCCAAAATCACATGTCTTCTAAAAATAGGCCATTTAATATTAGAATTTTTTTTAATTTGGTGCTCTTTTTCGTTTTAGCGATTTGGTTTTTGTTTTTGGCGATTTTTTTTTTGGTTTGGCGATTTTTCGGATTTTTTAGTTTTGCCATTTTTGAAAATTTCACGAGTTTGTCTCTTACGGTTTCCAAGATATAGCAAGTTGTCAAAATTACACAGTAAAAATTGCATTAACTGATAGAACACCCTTTAATTTAAATTTTTTAAAATTTGAGTGTTAATTGTTCTAGTCTATATAAAAATACACTAATTTTACAAATTTCAAGTGTCAATAGTTATAATTACATATGTACATACAATTGTATGTATATTACATGGGATTTTAACATATTTCGTTGCCCGTTTTGGAACACCCTTTAATTTTTAACTCTCATGTATTTGTTGTTCTAGCGGCCAAGCTTCTACATACTCTGTCCAAATTTCAGGCTAGTAGCTCTTACGGTTCTTACTCGGACAGACGGACAGCGCAGCGAAAACAATAGGGTATGATGTAAAAAGTGTTCTATATGAGCTATTAGGGTGTCTAGAATCGTTCAGATTTCTAGATTTTTGCAAGAAAAAAGTGCATTAAGAAATTATTTTTTTTGGCAAAAGTTGTTATAACAAGATTGGTATGGTAGACTCTCAGCTATATTATTGCCATGTATAATTTAAAGCTTTCACCAAGTCTGAATAAGCTGTTGGCCAAAAACTGATGACAACATTATTTGAGGGCATATTGACTTTCGAAATTTTTGGAAGCCTATAAGAAAATTGGCCAGCAAAATCGCCAAACTGGTTATAGGGTTTTACTGCCCTTTGGTAGTACTATGAAGCCTATTATGGCATTATCATGTAGATTTTTCACTGTTGCACATTGTATTTATTGAGAGGTTAGCTGGAAAATTTAGCAAACTTAATGAAAACATTTGTAGCTCGTGCAGCACAACAGCTTTCTTAATATTTTGAATTTCCTTACGTTACTAATATTATGACGTATTCTTCAATGACGTTTCCAAGAGTGACGTGTGTAATGTTTTTTTGTGGTGTCATACCTAGTCAAATTTCCCTATATAAAGGGTGTGTTTGAAGTTCAAAAACCTGCTACTCCGCATATTGTAGCAGCTTACTTACGTATGTTTTTTATTTTATATTATTATTATTATTATTATTAATCAAATCAAATAAAAAATCCTTAACTTGTTATAATCACACAGAATAATCGTAATATTGAAAAAGTTAAGAAATTTTATTTACCAAAAATATTGTATAATAATATGTATTACGAAAATTCATAATGCTGACGAAATTTTTATTTCTTATGCAGATTATTTCACAAAATTATTTGTAAAATGTACGAAAAAAATCATTATTTCTTGCAGCATTTTTCGTACGTGTTCTAACCACAATATATTGTCAGAAAATATTTTTTTTTGTTTTTTGAATATTGTGACATAAAAATTTTCTCTTTTATAACATTTTTTTTTCTTATTATTAATGTGTATATTGAAATATACCGACTGCTGAAATATCGCTGCTCAGTTAAGGTATTACAATTCAATATGTGTATCATAGTTAGAATTGTAAGTGTGTTACACTCGAACAGTGAGCAACAAGCAGCGGGCATACATTCATATTTATGTGTAAAAATTTCTGTGAAAAATCAATCACAAAAAGAACAAATTAAATATTTGAGTAATTATTAATTAACCATATACATATGTAAGTAAGTTATTTTTTTTATTTATATGTTAAAGCGTAAGTAAAATTTTACGCCGTACTGTGGTATATTTTGTAAAATTTTTCTTTCTGTCTGACTGAGTTGCTTTTACCGCAATAGGCTTATGCCATTCATATTTTTCTTATATATATTATGTGCCTACATATGTCTATCTTTTTTTATATCCATCGATAAATTTTTCTTTTTATTGTACTCAAAATTAGGAAAAAGTGTACATACATACATATACATATGTACATATAAAATGCTTAAATGCCATAATCATAAAATAGCAAATACCAGCACATAGATATATACATTTATACATACATATTCAGATTTAACAATAATAAAATATGTCATCGCCATTCATGCTTATTTTTCATTCTCATCATCTGCTGTTTTACACATGCATACATACATTTGTACATACATACATACAAACATACATATACATATGTTTACATCGATTGTATACTAACTCACCAACCTTATAAAATGCTCTCGAAATATGTAAAAACAAAAACAAAAACAACAGAATTAATTTCTATGCTATGTTATTTTAAACAAAATCCTCTACACACCCACAAACACACACAGTTACACACAATTGCATACACAGTTGTAAATGCACTCACTTACATTTGGTAATCATAACTACAGACACTGAGTGAGCATGTATGTATGTATCACAATAAAGTAACTGTTAACAGGTGTTGTTTTCAATTGTCATTACTAGGGCGACAAATTTCATGCACTATAAAATTAAAAATATGCGCATATAATATGCACCATAGAAGTCAAAATATGCACCAAAATAATGAAAATATGCGCAAATAAAAATATGCAACAAAAAACAATTAATTTTTTACTAGATTTATTAAAACATAACAAAATAACATAACATAACAAAAAATAAAATCCAGTCTACACAATCAAATAAAAAATTAAAATATAAAAATAAAATCAGTTCATAGAATCTGTACATTTAAACGAGTAGTATTAACATAAATTTTTTTTGTATAAATAAATAAATTTTTTTAAATTTTCAAATGTAAAGTGCCTGTTGGGGCGCAGAAATTTTTTGTACATCGAAAATGTTCGATCGTTCGTTTTTTTAAAATGCGTTTTCTTGTGTTTAAAAAGTTGGCTACATAAATTTTCACCGGCATTGCCGCATCAGCTGGTATAATGAATAACATTTAAATATGTACATATGTATGTATGTACATAGTATGGACGTTGTATCTTGTATTAAATGGCGGTTATTTCAGAAATGATATTAAAGTATTCAGTGCAAGTTTGAGAAAATGGAGGATTTTTTTTTTTGATATTGTTATAGCTGTGAAAAACTTGGAACATATGCAAATAAATATGCACTTATTACAAAAATATGCACAGAACTTAGATTTTTGCTAAAATATGCAAAATATGCAAAAACAAATTCATGCCATTTTACAGGAAATCTTATGAAACGCAAAGAAAATTGTTCAGAATAGCTTTTAAGGTGTCGACAATAAATATGCATTTGCATTGAAATTGTCGCCCTAGTCATTACAATAACCAGCCACGAGTGCAACATATTGCATATTGTTAAAAGAGAATTATTAAAATTGATAAACAATGGAAATGACAGTTTTGCAAATGTTGATTTAATATTTAAAAATTAAAAAATAAAATAAAACGAGAAATTTAATTTGAATTTAGTTTTAATTATTTTTTTTATAGAATTTTTTGATAGCATTTATATATAAATTTTTTTAATTCACAAACCTCTAGATAAGTTATATCGATTGTCTTGTTACGATATATTACAAGATAATAGTGTAAATTTGTAGCTCATATTTCTTATTAGAAAATATTATAATATAATTTTATATATTTTATAAAGTCTGTTCATTTACTACAAATTTTTACGAATTTGTAACAATTGTTACTGGAAAGTGTTCATTAACGCAAAAAGTTTTCAAGGAGAGAGCGTCAAAAGAGAGGAAAAAAATTCGTTGTTTGAGTAAATCAGCGATATGTCTCTGATAGCTAATAATTTCATATCAAGTTACTAAATGGTTTAAATACACAAGACTTTGAACACACTTTGAATTATCTATACAAATGCAGTGCCATTAAATAATATTGTTCTACCAACGGCTAAATATTCAAAAAAAAGTTCTGAAATCTCACTCAAAAAGTCTTGCTTATATACGAATAAAGTACTGCGGTTGTTTTGTACGAGTATTTGTATGTATATTTGGCATGCACAGAATACAAAATAAATACGTATACTATATGTACATTGTACATTAAGATTACTTTTGTGTTCATCACCTAAATATTTACTTTTTTATGTTGTTAAATTTTTTCTTGTAAAACTTTCGGTAACCAACTGTATGAAACTTTTGACACGTGTCTACATTTAAATAATTATTATCTAAGCTATAAGTTGATGATTGCGTGATTGTTGCTAAAACTTTAGATGGTTAATAAAAAAACTACATATTACATAAAGCAGCTGTATGACTAATGCACACCAATATATTACATATGTACCACGTTTATGCGTGCTCTATTTGCAAATAAACTAACTCACTGTTTATACCGCATAACAAAATTACAAAAACTTGTTAGAACTTCTATAGAGAACTTGCTTTTATTGACAAAAAAAAAAAAAAAAAAAAAAAAAAAAAAAAAAAAAAAAAAATTGTGTAAAGATACAAAATATTAAATAATTATTTGTTTTAATTGTCATTATTTGCTTCTATCAATGTTTTTTGTGCAATATTTATCCATTTATTTTTTTTCTTATCAAGCATTTGTTAGCGTGGCAAACTCAAGCATTTTATTTGCTAATAGTGCGTTAGTCACGAAATGTTTTTGTGAGTTAGCTATTCGCAAATAAAAAATTAATTCGCATTTTATGCGGCAAAATTCTCTATTTGAAATGTTTTTATTTGCGAATAAGTTATCCGTATAAACGTAGTAAGAGACCGATATATATATTACATGCCTTCAGGACTGCCAGTAGTGGGGATTTTGTCACAAACGTAAGCATTTTACATGTGTGTTATGGCCAAAAAATGTCATTAAAGGAGAGGGCATCTTGCTGGGAATATTTTAAAAGATTGCACTATAGATCAAATCACCCCTTTTTTCTGTGTTAAATTAAAAACGCCTACCAAATCGTTGTATTCAAACCAAATTCTGAAAGAAGTTTAAAATGACAATAACTATTAAAAAATTAATTTAACACATTAACGACCAACCTATTAATAACAACAATACATACATATAGGCATTAATTAATTTGATTTTTATCAAACCTTAAGTAAATAAATTAAATCTAGTCCATTTAGTAAATTTAAATGAAAAAAAAAATCCTCTTCATTTTCATTAAACACTTGTTTTTATACAGAGACTAGCTGACCCAGCATATGTTGTTTTGCCACATAAATTATTTTTGGGTAGTTTGTAGGGTAGAAAATAATTACTTACTCATTGTAAGTATGTGAGGATGTGGTATATGAACTATGACGGAATACAAAAATAATAAAACATATTAATAATAAATTTATTATAATTTACATTTATATTAATTGTTTTAAAATTAAATCATGCCAAATTTTAAGATTCTTGCTATTATAGCTTCCAAGATATAAAATTACTATTAATTACTTTGTATGGTGGCAACCCCTACCCCAGTCCTATTCTACTCATATCCTGAATTACCTCGCAGCTTGCTCTCAAAATAATCCATGCCAAATTTGAACACTCTGGCTTTTATTTCAAGATATAAGGTTATTGTTAAATACTTTGTGTGGCGGGAGCCCCTTCCCCTGGTCATATTCCACCAATATTTTAAATTGCTTTGCACCACGCTCTCAAAAGAGTGCATACAAAATTTGAATATTCTGATTTCTATAGTTTTCTAGATATAAGCTATTTCATTCGTATTAGCGTGTCATAGCCCATTTAGGGGTATGAAAAATTAATTAGGACTTGTTCTCAGACCAACCGAATACACGTACAAAATTTCACAAAAATCGGTGCAGCTGTTTCGGGGGAGTTCAATTGCAAGCGCCGTGACACGAGAATTTTTATAAAAAATTAATACAAAATATGTTTAGTAAAGAAATATGTATGAATATAGTAGTTATTAAAAAATGTTATGATATTTTAAATAAAAATCCCACAAGGGGATTTTTTTGGAGTTTGTTTGGGAGATAGCGAGAAAAATTACCAACCATGCCAACTCTGCATACCTCTCACACATGATTTAAACATGAATGAGCAGCGTTGTCAACTTTTAAATTTCAAAAAGCACTTAAACCAGGAAAAAAAACGCGTAATTTAAGTAAAATAGCACTAAATTAAAATTTTTTGTTTCAAAACAAAATTTTGTATATAAAAAATATAGAAATCGTTTGACCTTGCATTTTATCCCTAAAACTTCAAATTTGAAGCATCCGATACATATTTTGATTTTATGAGAATCAATTAATTCTAAAATCAATATGGCGAAACCTTTTTAAGTTATTATCAGGGACAGGGGTTTCATGCAAATGCATGTTTTTTTCCTTAACTCTGATAATGGCTAGAACGAAATATCTTTATGAAACAATGAATTTGCGTAAAAATGGCATCGATTTGTTAGTGCATATTTTTGCATATTTTGCTGAAAATTCATATTTTTGCATAATTTAGTCATAATTGCATATTTTTGCCTCATATTTTGATAAAAAGGCTGATTTTGTGTCATATAAATATTCTCAAAAATTCAAATTTCAAAAAATATTGCAAAACTGTTTTTGGCAACTGTATTCGCTTGCATTGTTTAGAATTGTGGAACGATGGTACAGGCATAACAAATTTAATGGAAATTGTAATTTTGATAATTTCAAATTGTCTGCTATTAAAGACGAAAGTATTGAAACAATTATGCTGAAATTTGATATTGTTTTTAAAAATTACCAAATCTAATAGTTAGTATTCAATTCATTTTAATGGTTGAGTTAAATAAATATACAACATTATATAAAAATAGTCATTTAAATTCGAGCCGATTACATTCACAGACGTTACAAGGCCTTTTTCAATGCTCAAAGCTTTCTAAGAACAAATTGATTGGACTTCACATTCGATAATACATATCGTCACCTAAAATCCAAAAAGCCGTAACAATCAAAAAACTCAAAATACACGTTTTGATTGATTATGATGTGAGAAACCAAAATACAACTTTTCCTAAAATTTTACCGATATATATTCAAAAATACCGATTTTATTCATTATTCAATTTGGCACCTAACAAATAAATAGTCTAAAATTTATTTTGTTTTTTGCTTCTCCTGTATAAAAGTAAAAGTGTACTCACGGCTTTTTGGATTTTAGGTGACGATATGTATGAATAATAAAAAAATTTTAATGAAAATAAATAACAACACTTTTTTTTCTATTTACGTATCGCTCCTTTACTGTAATATAAACATACATATCTCGAAAATGCGAGTTTGGAGTTAATAATGCAGAAAAAATCATTATACCATATTTAATCTTGTGTAAAGATTCAATATAAAAGGCTTGTACACGCACCTCTTGAGAAAAGAAAATATTTTTATATTTTTTTTTAGTGATATGTAGATTGAAAACTTTACTTTTGAATCATTTTTTAAAGATATGTGCATATTTTATTGTTTTTAGTGTATATTTTGCGTTTTTGATGTCATATTTTAGGCGCTTAAAATACCTTTTTTAAATGCATGAAGTCCTTGTCCCTGGTTATTATAAAAAATTTAATTTTTTTCGTCAACGAAGAAACAAATCACCTGAAATTAGTCAAATTAGCAGCAATTGGCAAGTCTTTTTGGCTTGCTGATTAGATTTTGAATTCGATGGAAGTAGTAGTTAATTTTTTTTTTAAAATCAAGACTCAAAATTTTATCCTTATTAAACAATGCTGTGGAAACATTCTTTCACAGCAAACGCAATATTAATAACAAAGTTACAAAATTAAAAAAAAAGTAATTTACAATAACCAAGTTATATAAACTTAAATTATATGTACTATTATTTTAGAAAAAAGGAACGAAGTAGGTTATTAATATGTAACATAAAACACCAGCTCTATTAGCAACACAATTTTCTCGTTTCAGACCGCTTTTATATAAAGCCAAGTGTAAGCACAACTTTTTACGTATTTTGGACTTAAATAAAGTAATAAAGGTAAAAACATGATCAACTTCTGCGTTTAAACATTAAAGTTTGATGGGAATGCAATTTCGATAATGCCCCAAACGAGTTTATATCAAATGAATCATTATAAGACTTTATTTCTGCCCAAAACTCGATAGCGAACTCAAAGTTTCTCCATTGCATTAAGTGAATTATTCTCTATTTAATAGCCCAATTCACAATCTTGTGCAAATGGTCTAGCATCCTTGCATGTGCAAAACGGTATAGTATATTGATGCTCACCACTAAGAATTGTTAAGTGGTGAGTATCAATATACTTTACCATTTTGCACATGCAACGATGCAAGACCATTTGCACAAGATTGTGAATTGGGCTAATGTATATACTAGAAAATATTTCACTATTAGACTACACTTGCATTATGTTTTCTTTGTCGTGTGGCAAAACACTGTTTCCATAAATTGCGCTTAAAATGTGAAAGTTTGAGAATAAAATGCACGTATTTCTTCAACCAAGTTTTTTACAATGTTATTAGAATTTTTTTAAATGTTCCATTTAACTTCAGTGCTTATGTTTTTTAAATGTTAGACTTCCCCAAAAAAAAATATATATATTATATAAGGAAAATTCTTTTTGAATTTTGGGTTTAGTGCCACCGGCAAGAAATAAAAAGCACCAAAAATTAGTTTAAAAAAGCACCGAGCACTAACTTCAAAATTGTTCGCCTCGAAAATTTCAAAAAGCAATAAAAACGGTGCAAAAAGCACCGAGTTGACAACGCTGTGAATGAGTGATTATTGCAGGAGAGTTAAGAAACATGTATGCATAACAGTTAGTTTGTGTGTGTGTGTGTGTGTGTGCATTGTATAATTTACCTCAATAATGTATGCTTGCTTTTGACTCACTTTTTTTGAGTTGTTGAGCCCATTGTTGACGTTCACTTAATTTTTGGATTGTATTAATATCATCTCTGCTTTTTCCAGTTGAAATAACAACCGTTAATTTGTTTTATTAGCATTATATTTTCTAATGTAGGCAAAATAATTTTTTATCTTTATTTTTTGTAAATACACTTTTTATGCCAAAATTAATTTCAGCCAAAGTTCAGCCATAATTTGGTATATACATACGTATTTTTCATGAGCACGCACAGCAAGTGGGTTTTTTGATTTTTGTAAAATTGGAAATTTTAAGGGTTGCCACAACACATACATGGGCACACTGCAGTAAAATGAAAATTCAATTAAAAATGAGTTTTTACTGATTACTGAAAAAATTTCAGTATCCAGTAAAAATTTACTGTTTACTGAAATTCTTTTCAGCAATCAGTAAAAATTTACTGCTTACTGGAACTTGTAATGCAGTAAATATATACTGCAGTATGCCCATGTATGAGTATAGGGAAAAAGAGAGCAGTAAAACTTTAAACATTTTTTTTTTGGCAAATTGTGAAACAAGTTGTGAAAAAATTTCTAATGTTACTGATTTAAATTTATTTAAAAAAAAGAACCCAAAGAAATATAGAACAAATCAAAGTTTGGTGGCTTACAGGCAGCCACACGTATATATACACACGCATAACAAATTTCTTATTATTACTTACAACTACACACAAACTTTATTACTTGTGTAGTTAACAGGCTAAGATATATATATTTTTTTTATGCAGCTCAAACCTCAAACTGCTGTAAAATTTCTGTCTAATTTTCCTATTTTCAGTGCAATTTTACAAATACAATAATCTTGATTTACTTTCAATAACAAAAAATGAAGCAAAGTAAAAAAATAAATTAAAATTATTTCTACATTAGATAAATCTAATTTAGCATTTCAACAATAATATTTATGCTTTTTTTTCTTTTGCCACATCATACTTGTCTTCGAGAAATTCTGTATGCAAAAATAAAGGGGGAAGGAAGGCCGAAAGGTTGATGTCATCTAGTTGAGCGAAAATTCTAAAAAATTTAAATATTTGAGGTATTTAAATGGTAGTCATAAATTAATATGTTTTAAAATAATAACACGAAAAAATATAACTGCTGTGAGCAACCTCTCATAATTTACAATTATAAACATTGTACCTAGTTGTATTTTCGCTTTAGCACTTTTGTATGTACATTGATTATTCTCTCTCTCAAATTTCTACGAGTAGTTATGACAAAACAATGAACATAGCTTAGAAAGTCTTATTATTTTATGACTCTTTTGTTTGATCCACAACAACATTTTTTTTTAAACTATGTAAAAGTATTAAGACATTATGACACTTAAGACACTTAAGACTACCGTTTGAATACCCTAATTAAGTACAAGCAGTGCCTCGTTTCTGTAAGGAATGTGAGAACTTTTCGAGTCGAGAAAATTGTTATCATCCTGTGAAACACAGGGTGAGTAAGAAAAAAACTGTATTTTTTGATATTTTTTGTAAGTTTGTATAAGTTTTTATGTGATAAACCCTGTGTAAAATAGGACAGTCAATATAATTATTTAATTTATCTCGATGCGAGAACTTCTCACAAGTTACAGAAATGGGGTACAGCTTACATAAAACACAATATAAGAGCATGGTCTGTATAGAAAGTGTATCAAGTCCATTTTGACTGAAGAGATTATAATAATCCTAGACGAGCTTAAAAAATAAATTTGCTTCATTTCTAAAAAAAATCAACGTTCTTTCGAGCACCTTCCCTCTCCTTATGACATTTTATCCATAAAACTAAGACTCCCAGATTTTCTTACAGTTCTCTTGGATTTCAGCCAGTTGATTTTACACAATAACACTATTTATTTTCTGATGACACTGTTACCAACTGGAGAGGAATATAAAAATAAACAAAACCCCAAGAAATGTTTTGAGATTGTAAAAAGAAAAAGAAAAAAAAAATAAAATAAAAGAATAAACATAGATAATGCTCATTTACTGCAACAATATAATAAGTCAAAAAAACTAATTTGACACCAAAAAAGCTTATAAAGTTTTCAATTTACACACCAGTTAAGGGTAAAATAAAATTTTGTATTTCTTTTTAGTGTTGAGCATACAAGATATTTATATGAAACGATGTGACTATGAGGTCGTCATTGTCAAATCAAAAATTGCATATTTTTGAGTTATGCTATTATTGTAGTAAATGAAAGACATGTTTGTTTTTGCATTTCGTTATTTTCTTATATTCATCTAGCAGGACTAAGACCACAAGCTCAGCTACAATATACGAATACTTATACACCAACCAAGTGCAAGTAAATGTATTTGTGGTGATTTGCCAACAGGATGGAGGAAGCATAGTAGAGAGGTGAATTTAGCATAAAACTAAAATCGTGTTAGAGCAACGTTACTTAAGGAAATTTTCAGAAAAAACACTAATACAACTGCGTGGTTGTGGTTACACACAAAATCACACAAACACACATACACACCGCATGCATGACACTCATGCAATTGCGTTGTACGTTGACAACAGACGAAATTTAAAACGCCGTTTAGTAGGATGCCAAAGTTAAAAGAAAACCTTTAACAACCGCATCGTTGTTATTTTTAAGTAGTTTACGACATGATGCGTTTGAACTTCCTCTTATTGGCGTGGTGTGCATGTTGTTGCTATTTTAAGACTAGGTTGTTAAAAAATGCAAAAATGTTTGCTGAAATGTTGCCAAAAAAGAAACATACATATACATATATACACATAGTAACTTGCCATTATACAAATTACAAATTACCATACAACAACAACCTTGCGTTTAATTTTACAAGTTGCTGTGCCACATACTGGTCGTGGGATTTAAGTATTGCTAAAAAACTCTACAACAACTATCAACAAAAACAAAAATTCATAAAAGATCTAAGAATATGCGTTGGCGAAAAGGTAGCTCAGCTACAACTCTTGCCAGATTTTTGATATTATGCATTTAAGTTCTTGCAGTCATACAGTGGTGGCCCAGTGCCCTGTTACCATATGACCTATGGGCAAAATTAAATGATTTCTCGTATAGAAAATTTGTTAGTATAACATTTCACATGAAAGGGCGCAAGTTAATACGATCAATATCTTCGAAAAAAAAACAATAATAAGTTCCAAATAATCAATACGGCAAGAAATCTCATACATAGAGTCTTGGATATTAGTGACGAACAATTTCACCCACGTAACATACAAAAAGTCACTAAAATATTAATAGATAATAGTTTCCCTTTATATTTAATAAAAACTCTTATAAATTCCCACAAACACTCACAAAACAATAGAAATGGTAACCCTAATGATAATAAACAGTACTACAGCGTCAAATACATACCAGGCTTAACTGATAATAGAAACATAAAATATACAATAAACAACAACAACACTGCCTTAGCATATAAAGCTAATAAAACATTGAGTACCATTTTCGCTAACTCAAAAACACCAGTTGACAAACTACAGTAAAATAATGTCGTGTATGAAATACCATGTAAAGGAGATAATGCCAAACAGCTGTGATCTTGTCTATATTGGCACAACAAAAAGAAATTTAGCAACTAGAATGAAAGAGCATAAAGCAGACATAAATAAAAACAAAGAAAGCACGGCATTATCTAAACATATAATAGAAACTAATCACCCTGTCGGAGAATGTGTGGTTGACTACAAAAATAGTTAATTTATAGTTAACTTACTTACTTACTTAACAAAATTAATTCTAAAGTTGAGTACGTAATCGAATTTGGTGAGAGCCAACAAATTTATTCTCAGCTACTTTAAAACTCATTTCAGTTTTATATTAACATTTTGCTGTTGTTATTTTATATGGCAGCTTAGCCGAGTGGTAGCGCATTGAGTACACAACGTGTGATGTTACATGTTCGAGCTCCAGAAATTTTTTTTTAATTTACTGACTACCAAGTAATTTAAAAAAGTCAACTTTAAGTTAGCTTAAAGTAGTGCATAGTGAGACAATTGACTACCGCCTAGGACATCGCAATGTTAAAATAGTCAGTTGATTACATTGCAAAGTAATCCAAGTGTAGTCAGTACTAGTTGCGAAATAGTTAGCTTAAAGTTAGTTTAAAGTTAGCCAAATTTCCGATAGAGCATGCACCTGATTTCGACAATATTAAAATTCTAAATGTAGAAAACAATACAAGAAAACGTTACACAACAGAAAGCTTAAGAATACAACAGAAAATAATGAAAACAATGAACAAAAAAGAAGATACTGACAATTTAAGCGCCATTTACAGTGTGATAATAAGGAACAGCTAAAGCCATCTTTATTAATATTGTAATTTTTAGTTCAAGTAAACTTGTATATTTTTTATTTTTGATGTTTTAATAACAACACAACTCGATTGTTAGTAAGTTTATCTTATTATGTACATTATTTTCTATACACTTTTGATGTTAATTTTAAAATTTTAATAAAACAGACAGAATCCCCTGAAGAAGTGAACATAAAATTCACGAAACGTCGGGAAAAATATGTAATAAAAATTTAGTTTTTATTGACATAAGGCAATATAGGCCTCACCATCTAAATAATTAAAAGGAATTCAATTCACAACAAATTTAATTTGACCAAAAATAAAAAAACAACAATAACAATTTTAGCCAAAATTAAGCACAAAAAGCACTAAATATTAGCTGCAATAACTAAAACTATAATAGAAACACCGCAAGTGCATGTCTGGCGAACCAGTCTAAGAATATTTTATATTTTCTAAATGTCCTTAAAATTAAAAAAAAAGAAATACGAACTTACAACTTAGATTCTGCTTACAATTAATAATTACCCATAAAATTTTAGTAATAAAAATAACTCCCATACATCCTTAATATTAAAAATTAAATTTCGTACTAGATTATAATAAAAACTATGCCACAACTTTTGTCTTTTTCCGCCATGAAGTTTAGTGATAAATTTTATTCAAAATAATGCAAGGATATATGCACCTCTCATATATCCTTTATTTCAAAATGAGGATTTTGCAGGAATTATAGCTGTAACTATCTGTAAAATAATTTAAATAAACTGCCATACAATTTTTATTCAGATTGGCTGTAGAGGATTAAAATTTTACATGCAATTATAATTAAAATTTAAAATTATGTATACAACTACACAATCGAATTTTACGATGAATTTTAGTTTAATAGATGCGAGGATATGACCACCTCCCATTTATCCTTCACATTAAAAATGTACTAAATTATAATAAAAACTGTGACACAATTTGAGCCTTTTTCTACCATCAAGTTTTATGATAAATTTTATTAAAAATAATGCCAGGATATATGCATCTCTCATATATCCTTTATTTCAAAATGAGTACTTGGAAAGAATTATAGCTGTAACTATTTGTAAAATGTTTTAAAAAAGCTACCATATAAAATTTATTTAATTGGCTCAAGGACATGCATACCTCCTATATATCCTTTATCAGAGAACTAAAATTTTACCTGCAATTACAACAATAATTCAAGGAAAATTTTACATTATGTAAAAAACTAAACAATCGAATTGTACGATGAATTTTAAATTAATAGATGCAAGGATACTACCACTTCCCATAGATTCTTAATTTCATATATAAATTAATAACATGAATTTTTATCAGAATGCGCCGAAATTTTTTTAAGCATTTATAAAATTAAGTAATGAAGCTTGCAAAAAAAAATTTAAAATAATGCAAGGATATACAGATCTCTCTTATATCTTATAACTACCCGTCAAATCGTAGGAATACAGCTAGCTCCCATACATCTTTCATTTTAAAAATTATATTTCGACCCAGATTATAATAAAAACTATGCCACAACTTGTGCCTTTTTCTAATATCAAGTTTTGTGATAAATTTTATTGAAAATAATGCAAGGATATATGAACCCCTCATATATCCTTTATTTTAAAATAAGGATTTGGCAAGAATTATAGCTGTAACTATTTGTAAAATGTTTTAAAAAAGCTACCATATAAAATTTATTCAGATTAGCTCAAGAACATTCAATTCCTGTATAGCCTTTATAAGAAAGCTGTAAATTTAAATTTAATTGTAATCAAAATTCAGCGAAAATTTTACATTATGTACTATTCAAATACACAGTCGAATTGCATGATGAATTTTAAGTAAATATATGCAAGGATATGACTACCTCCCATATATCCTTAATTTCATATATGAAATAATAACCTGAATTTTGATCATAATGCAGCGATAATTTTAGGACATGCATACCTCTCATATATCCTTAATGTGAGACATTAAATTTAAGCTACAGCTTTGCATGTTAAATTATGTGGTAAAACTACCTGCTTGATTTCAGTTTAATTTATGCAAGGATGTGACCACTTCCTAAGTCCCTATTTACACTATGCAAGTTTTATTGCTAAGCTGATTATTTTATTAGGAGAGAGAGAGACGGCGGTAAAAGAAACGTTGCTGTTCCCCTCTCTCTCTCTCTCCCTGAAACTAATCAGCTTAGCAATAAGACTTGCACAGTGTGATTTGGGACTAAATATCCGTAAACTGAAAAAATTGTATATCTGTTTGAACCAGCCACTAGTGAAAGCATGCATCTAACTGGCTATTTGAAGCAAGAATTAAGCTTTGTGATATATTTCACTTAAAATTTAGGCAGAGCTCCCATATTAGGGTGATCGACTCGGGTTTTCAACCGGTTTTAAAACCCGGTTTTTTCACAATACGGTTGTCGGTTTTTTCAAAATGTTGATTTTTCGAATGTTGAATAGTCCGGGTTTTTTACAATTTTAAAACCGGCTGAGTCGAATACTTTTCGATTTGTACATTTTGCAATAAAATTAGTTTTTACTGTGTTAAAACTTAGACCAAACAGTTCTGTTGATTTTCCGTAAGTATTTTTTTTCTGGTGTAAAACTCTAAGCATTTTTTTAGCATGGCAACATTTACTGAAACATGAAATTCAAGGAAAATCATTTCATGAGGTGATAGCAGAAGTGAATTAAATTGGCTTTATGGTGTGCAATGGATGTCAAAATCCAGTTGCCAAAAGTGTGTTTTAGTTTTGTTGACATTTTGCTTCATATTTTATATGGAGGTAGATATCCACCTTGTCCATACATTCATATCTACATACCATTAAGGAATAAACCCTACATACACCCATCATTTTTGGGGCTTGAGACAACTTGGGAAGAAATTCAAAAAATTAATTATGCCAGTATTGAAGGTGTTAATAAATATGTTTATACAAAAAAAAATAATTATAATAACAACTACAATAACAAAAATATTTAAAATACATAGGAAAAAAGTCTACATACAGGCATAAAATATATGAAAAATACGTGAAAAATGTTTGAGGTCAACTTGTTTGAAAATTCTGTGATTTCCGGTACCAAGCCGTCAACAAATGGCATCCAAATATGGTCTAATATGTTCTTAAAAAAGCGACATTTGATATTAAACTCGAAAGAATCTAAAACATTTACCGCAAATAAAGCTATCGAATTTGAGTTCACGTCGTGTAATAATTACTTGATTGCATGGTTAAGGTTAGAAGAGCAATGTAGTCATTTGTAGTAAATGTTTAGATTCTTTCAGATTTATTGCCAACTGTTGTATATTAGAGACCTGCGTAAACAGTCTTTAAATGTAAATACGTCATGATTTTTAAATGTATTCACGTCGCATGTATTATACTAAACCAATAATAAATGCTGTCGTACTATAAGCGAGGCACGATGGATGTATTGGTGTACGTGTATATCAGTGTTAATAAGCGATGTCGCAAGACAGCTTGTTTGTAACAAACACTCAAAAGAAGTACTGTTGATTAGTGTATGCTTGTTATTTTTCATATTGTACGTTTGAGTATGTGTGTAATATGTAGATGGTAAGCTATTATGTGGTTAACCGCATACAACTAATGTTAATGCATGTGTGTGGGCTTTTGCAAGTGCGCAGAAAAATAAAAAAATCGTACACACATACATGCATGACGTTTGCACACGTGCTCATGCGTAGAAAGAAGCAAGTATTACAAATTCTTCCGTCACGAAGTGTTTTCTTCTTTGCTCTTATACCTACAATACTCAAAGAAATTTCTTGCAAACAATGTTGTTAACGTTTGTTTTATAAGATTTCGCTGTAGTAAAGCATTTAAAAAATCCCTCATGTCTTGAAAGTTCTTATAAGATATCTTGTGCAGGAGACTATTGTATATATGTACATGAACGGTTAACTCTTTTTTTTTAATAAAGCAATTTGAAGTCCAAACTTTTGTACAATAATTTTCTTATTTAGAAAAATCGGTTGACCGGTTTTTCCTGAATTGTAAAAACCGAGACCGGGTTTTTTATAATTTCAAATATTCGAACTATTCGAAAACCGGTTTCTCCAAAAAATCGAATAATCGATCACCCTATCCCATATATCCTTAATTCAAAAAAAATTTCATTTTAACTTAAAAAAAATGTGTAAACTTTGCTGTTAAGTTTCTTGGTAAGTTTTATTTACTTTACTGCAAGTTTATGCCTTTCTCTGATATATCCTTAATATTATGAATAAAATTCTGAATTTTATTGGAGTCAGTATGCAAAATATTTATCAAATCTTAGTAGGTTCAAGCATTTGCTTACTTAGTTGCGCTTTCTTAGTTGCGCATTCACTTTAAGCACATGCTTACCTTTTATACATATATACCTGATTTTAAAAGTAATGTTTGGAATATAATTAAGAGTGAAAAACTTAACGAAATTGTATAACTATATCTAAAATGGTATAAGAAAACGTTATGGTAGCTGCAAGGACCTAACACATTTTTTGAAAGCAAAAAACTTATGAAAATAATGATCAGAATGCAGTTAAACCATATAACAATTCGCGCAATTTTGCACACCAGGTCATGGAAAAATTTCATTTCAATCGATGCAAGGATACGCTGGCCCCTCATATATCCTTTTTTTGTAGAATATTATTTTTGCTGTATTCAGCGAAAATCGTTAACTAAGTTTCCTCTTGTTGATTATTGCTCTTTGTCTTAGTTTCAATTTAATGTTTTTTTTATTTTGCTTCTAAAGCAGACACGTAAGTCTAGTTTCTTTTTTTTTCATCAATTTCAAAAGTCGTTAAAATCTTGACAGTATGCGCTAACTGGTTTAGGGCATTTGTGTGTGAAAGTGTGTTTTTTTATTCTTTGCATTCTTTTGCTACATTTACTCCATGTAGCAAGTGAAAAGCTTGCAGTTGTGTTCTAATTTGTTTCTATTGTGTTACTTATTTTATGCTTTTCTGACTCTATTTATATTTACTGCGTAATTGTAGTTTGTTCTTCCCCTGTTTTAGTAAATAATTTAATAAATTCGTTTGCAGTGTTCCTTTTGGTGGTCACTGCATAAAGTCTCAGTTGCTGTTTCCTTCCGTTAACTTGTTTACTGTGCTGGTGACTTAATTTTTGCACATTTGTTGAGGATTTTTTTTTTTTTTTTTGATATATGTTTCCTGAATTTTACTTTGTAGCAAAAGAGGAGTTGGATAGTTTAAAATTTAATTAGAATAATAAAGGGTTGCTGGTTGTTAAGTTTAAATATAAAGCGAATTGTTTTTTTTTCTACTTTTACTTCAATTTTTTTTTTTTAAAGCCCGCTAGAACTTATGAAAGTGTTAACTGTTTAAAGAATTGTCATACTGGGCTCACTTTTTGAGATTTATGATTAGCTTAAGCAACTCTACCAAATTATGCAGATTTACTTTGACTATCAGTCATCAATTTGCTTAACTTAAAGACGATTTCATGTGTTCAGCAATGAGGTATATTTTTGACTTAAAGGGTTTGCTAATAAACAAAATTTTCTTTTATGAAGTGAAAACAAAACAAAATAGGCCGTGCAGACTCCAGTCCATACAAAAAAATATAGCGTTTGATATGGCCTACACGCAGGTGGCATCAGTGGACTTTATAATTCTTAAAAGATGTTACGTTAAATTAAGATCGTTATCGCAAAATGATCAATGGTCCGGAGGAAATGTGGTTTCAACAAGAAATGGCGCTACGTGCCATACAACGCACAGTGGGACGAAAAGCCTTTTTCTTGGAAATCATTTTATATCCCCACAACTGCTATAGTAAGGGTCACTAAATTTTATATAGATCGCTCTTAGAGCAAACTGCATGTTTCAACAAAATCTTGGTGGTATAGGAGAGAGAAATGAGTACCCCCTCCACCCATACAAATAAATTATTATTTTTGCTATATCTTCAGAACTATAAAAGCGAAGCAAATAAGGTTAGTGCATTTTTATGCAGACTACAATAATTTACACTGAAAGTTTAACAATCAAAATTAGTGGGTATTCCATCAGTTAATGTAACTTTGACAATATGCTGTATCTTGGAAAATCGACAAAACCCGAAAAAATCGTCAAAACTAAAAAAATAGCTTAAACTAAAAAAATCGCCAAAACTAAGAAAAATCGCTAAAACTAAAATAACGCTAAAACTGATAAGAAAAATCGCCAAATTTAAGAAAAAACGCTAGAACTGAAATAAATCGCCAAAAGGCAAAAAAATCGTCAAAACTAAGAAAAATCACTAAAACTAAGAAAAAACGCCAAAACTAAAAAAATTGCCAAAAACCGAAAAAATTGCCAAAAACCGAAAAAATCGCCAAAACTAAAAAAATGCTAAAACTAAAATAAATCGCCAAAAATTAAAAAGAAAATCACTAAAAAAAATCGCCAAAACCCAAAACAAATCGCCAAAAACCGAAAAAATCTTCAAAACTAAAAAAATAGCTTAAACTAAAATAAGTCGCCAAAAGGCGAAAGAATCACATAAGACAAAAAAAAAATTTACTAAGAAAAGTCGCTAAAACTATATTAACGCTAAAACTGATAAGAAAAATCGCCAAAGCGCTAGAACTGCAATAAGAGACGAAAAAATTGCCAAAATCTGAAAAAATCGTCAAAACTAAAAACGTTGTTAAAACTAAAATAAATGGCCAAAAGGTGAACAAATCGCAAGAGACAGAAAAAAATTGCCAAAACTAAGAAAAATTGCCAAAACTATGAAAAATCAATAAAACTTAGAAAAAGCGCCAAAACTAAAAAAATTGCCAAAAACCGAAAAAATTGCCAAGAACCGAAAAAATTGCCCAAAACTAAGAAAAATCGCTAAAACTAAAATAACGCTAAAACTATAAGAAAAGATAAGAAATATCGGCAAATTTAAGAAAAAACGCTAGAACTGAAATAAATCGCCAAAAGGCAAAAAAATCGTCAAAACTGAAAACATCTTTAAAACTAAAATAAATGGCCATAAGGCGAACAAATCGCAAGAGACAGAAAAAAATCGCCAAAACTAAGAAAAATCCCTAAAACTAAGAAAAAGCGCCAAAACTAAAAAAATAGCCGAAAACCGAAAAAACTGCAAAAAAAAACTAAAAAAATGCTAAAAATAAAATAAATCGTCAAAAATAAAAAAAATCACCAAAAACCCAAAAAAAAAGCCAAAAACCGAAAAAAAATCGTCAAAATTAAAAAATAGCTTGAACTAAAATAAATCGCCAAAAGGCGAAAAAATCGCATGAGACAAAAAAAAATTGCCAAAACTAAGAGAAATCGCCAAAACTAAAAAACGCCAAAACTAAGAAAAACTCCCAAAAATAAAAAAACCGAAAAAAATCGTCAAAACGGAAAAAGCGCGAAAGCTAAAAAATATCGCTAGAACTGAAATAAGTCGCCAAAAAGCTAAGAAATCGTAAGAGACAAAAAAATCGTCAAAACAAAGAGAAAGCACACAGAAAAAATTATTCCCAAAAATTTTTCAAACTAACGTTGTGTTTTGAAATATAATTTAGTTTCAGTAAATATTTTTTACTGTTCCAGTAAATTATTTGTTCCAATTTTATTTTATGTAAAAAAAAACTGTATAGAATGAAAATTATCTACATAAAGCAAAATTTGTAAAAAAATTTTCAGATTTATTTTTTTATATTTAAATTAGTTATTTTCAGTTAAATTTATTTTTATATACTGTAAAAAATTTGTCTGATTTTTTTTATTTTTTCAGTTAAATTTATTTTTATATACTTTAAAAAAATTTGTCTAATTTTTTTTTAATTTTTTCTACAAATTATTTTATAGATATAAAAAACATTTTATTTTTTTTTAAAGATTTTTGTTTGCGGTTTTCAAACTTATTATGTTTGTATATTGTGATTCTCAATATAGTATTAAGAGTCTTACTAAATATAAACATACGGACTTTGTTAGCTAACTTCAAAAATTTTTTGGGTTGAAGTCTACTGACGAGATCCAAAAGCGGGAACGAAATGCTTAACCATAAAAACAAGCCAATTTTCGAAAGTAAAAAAAATAGTTGAACCTTTTATTTGATTCAGTTATTTTTTTTCAGATAAAACTTTTAGTAATTTAAAATAAAAAAATTTTTAAGAATTGTTATTGATTCAGTTAATTTATTTTCTGATAATACGAAAATTTTTTGTGAATGTATTTGTAAATTATAAAAAAAAATTGCTGAATAATACAGAAAAAATCTGCAAAAATGTTTTTCTGTTCCTATTAATAAATTTGACTGAAAATATTTTGAGTTTCAGTTAACTTTTTTCTCTAATGCCATTATAAGTTAACTAAAAATAATTTTTTTTTCAGTTAAATTTTTACAAAATTATTATCAGAATCTACAAATTTCTTTGCAGGTCCGCATTCACACAAAAAATTTACTGATTCAATGAATTTGGTTAATGAAAACGAAATTTAGTTTTTTCTGTGCACCGAAAATCGATAGAAAGTTACAGTTTAATTAAAAAACTTTTTAGAGCTTTAGGTTTGCTTTTAAAGGGTGTCCCAAAAAGAACGCAAGATTTAAATTTGGCGCCATTCGAAGTGTCATTGTTTGACATTTGAAGAATTGTTATTGTTTGCTAGTAGAAGGTAAGAGGTTAGTAAAAATGGAGCGCTACACTAATGAACAACGCATTCTCATTGTGAAATTGTTTTACCAAAATGGTGAAAGTTTTGCGGCTACAGTTCGCAAATTTGCGATCAATTTGGGGTCACAATAATGCTCCAAAAGAGTCAACTGTAAAGACATTAATGGATAAATTTGCCGAAACTGGGTCTGTTAGTGATGTAAAGACAACAACGCGCCTTCGACCAGGTCGATCGACCGAAAATGTCGCAACTGTACGTGATGATGTCGCTCAAACGCAGGTCAAGCGCAAACAGTCAATGGTGTTCGGTATCGTGAAATGATAACCAGTTTTTTCGTGCCTAGAATTGAAGAAATGAATGTGGAGGGCATGTGGTTTCAACAAGACGGTGCCACATGTCATACAGCCAGAGAAACAATTCAATTGCTACATCAGTCATTTCCCGGTCGTGTTGTTTCGCATTTTGGAGACCAGAATTGGCCGCCTAGATCGTGCAATTTAACACAATTAGACTTTTTTCTTTGGGGTTTTTTGAAGTCGATGGTTTGCGCGAATAAGCCGACGACGACTCAAGCCTTAAAAGACGAAGTTGGACGCTGCATTAATAAAATACCGCATTTCATTAAAATCTCGCGTGTGTGCCAGCAAAGCCGCGGCGGCCATCTGCCCGATTTGTTGTTCCACACATAACCTCATTTTGTCTACTTTACGATATAATAAAGTTTCACAATTTTTTTTTTTAAATATCTGTGTTTCATTTAATATTTAAATCTTGCGTTCTTGTTGGGACACCCTTTATTTGTATTTTATCAGATCGATATTTCGTTAACCGAAGTTTAATTAAATACCCTGCAGGAAATTTAACCGACACAATACTAATCACGTGACCGGTCCACAAGTGATAGAGACTATTCCGAGTTCTAACACTTCATTTGAAGCGGACCAGTCACTTTTACATGGGAATGGCCTATGATGGGGTTAATTGATACTTTTTATGCACCTTGTGACTTGTCACTGAACTATCCCATTGGAACCTATTTGGTGTAGAATAATGTAAATTATTTAAAAATGTAATTCCGACAATTTAACTGTAACAATGAAAACTTATAATTATATATAATTATATAACCGACAACCTCGCACATGACAGGCTTGCGTACTACCCTCTCAACCACAGGGACACTCATATTTCAAAAGTATAAATGCCAGTTAAGCTTAGGTTAATATCTCATTATAGTTACGGGATTGGTTCCAGAGTCACATTGGAAGGAGCAATTAATATTATATTTACACTATTTGATAGGTCCATGTATTCAACCACATCGATCATGTTCAGTGCCGTTTACTACAATATTGCACCGAGTACAAATTAAATCGCTTCAAGATCAAGACGATACATCACGAAAATGGTGAATATGTAATCACTTACAGGATATGACTTTTTTTCAATATACACTTCTCCGTACTTTTGGTAATACTCCCATTTTCTCAAGTCATAGGACGAATACGTTTGGATCAATTGTCACCAAATTTTCTGCAGGGTATATAAAAAAGGTCGAAAAATTAGGTAAAAGAAAGTTTAAAGAGTAGCTAAATTAAAAAAAAAATATTCTACATCAGGTAAGATAATTGATTATATAGGCTAAACTTATTACAGGATTACATATCGTTGATTTGGAGTAAAAAGGCTCTAAATCAGATAATTGTAACTTTTTAGGAGAAGGTAAAAACATAATGGAAACTTTAATATTCGATATGAAACTTTTATTAAATTGATATATTTTATTTTTGCAATAAATTGTTGTGAGAATGTGTATTTGTGGGAAATGTATGGGAATCGTAAAAAATACAAGTTAGGGCCTTTCTACATACTTCTACCATCGATATGAAGTGTCTGTAGGGAAGACCTTGTGTGCGAGTCAAAGTCGCCTTTTAATGAATTTATTTTTTTTTATCTTTCGAATAAAAAAATTGTTTGGATTAAATTTAAATTTATATATATTATTTTTTACTATTTAAATTTTAAATCAGATCTATAAAAAAACACACCTTAATGATATTTTTATCCCAGAAAATTACTTTTCCCGTAATAAATGTAGGCGGTCTTAATGCATGTACAAGCAAGCTCTTGTCATAGGGACACACTTGTCTGCTTTTTAGCTGCCAACATCATTTTAATACGTATAACTAACTATTCTCGAAATGTTGTGGCGAATGTAGAAAATTATAAATAAAATACATACATTGTTGTGTTAAACACATCTTATTTATGGAGAACAGAATAACATTTCTATTTATACATATGCTGCTACTAACCTATTTACATTCACATTACTTTGCCTAATCATTGATCCTTATAAAAACAGCAAGTCCCAATTTCTTGTGTTTTTTTTTCATATATTTTGTCAGAAATAATTTACACCCTTATTTTTTTTTTTCAATTTCATGCTAGCCTAAATATGTGCATATGTGACGCGCAAAATAGAAAGGGACCTAAGGGTGAAAACCGGTTTTGTTCAGGAGAGCCATTTTTAAAGATTTAAATACGTGTATCTTTGGTGTACCATCACATTATAAAACGCGCATATCTCTGGGAGGGAACACTTTTAGGGCATTGGATCGGTCTTATTGGATGCTCAGATGTTGTCCACATCAAATCAAACAAAAAAAAAAAAAAAAGTGAAAATTGATTTTTTTACCCTTAGGTCCCTTTCTCTATGCGCTGTCACATATGTATATGCTATTAATGTCGTATTTCAACAAATTATATTTGTAAACATTTATAAATAGAAAGCTAACGCATAACTGTTCATTTATTTCCTGGAATATAATTATAAACAACTTAAACAAACGCCATTGACATCAGAAATGTTGACATTTGTTATTGATTGTCATACAAAAAAAGAGAAAGAGAAAGAGAAAAAAATTATAAAACAAGCATATAATAAATATGTAGCATAAAAACAGGATGAAGCAGCAAGTTTATACCAGCAAACTCTTTAAGAAGACACAGCACGAGCACAACCTTTGATTAATAGATAATAAAATAAGCAACAAATAAAAAATAATACGGTCGTCAGAAGCCAAACAATAATATTATAAGTTTTTGAAGAACTGACGTAAATTTTATTATTAATATCATTAAATTAACTAATAATCGTATACGAGTACAAGCACTAACACTCAAATGACAAATTTTCATATGCACGACAAAACATGCAATGAAACATTATGGTTAAATTCTGGTAAAAGGCTGACACTAAATTAACTCAACCAACAGTACTTACTTAGACAGGCTAAAATAATTCAATAGGATGGTTTGGTGTAATAACAAAATAGCTTTAAAAATAGTTAAAATAAATTTAGTTGTAAAAATAGTAGAATATTAATATTGTTATTTTTATTGGTTGGCAACAAAAAGAATTATTTCTTTCTTGGTTAATGATTCGTTTAGCCAGCTTGATTTGGCTTAAGCCAAATTACGTGTGACAATTTTTAAGGAGAAAATTTCACTACAAACAATTTCAAATTATTATGAAAAATACTAGCAGAACGGAACAACACGCTGCTCTTGAAGGCTGCCACACCTTTATCATTAGTTTTCTGCACTGGCGTAGCCAGAAATCTTTTCTAGGGAGGCATTATGACTGTTGATTTTCATTAGTAAGATAAAAATTTGTAATTACTTGCAATTTGTTATAATTCTAGTAGGCAACAAATTCTTGGGGGGGGGGGGAGGGCAATGCAACCTTCAGAATGGCCTTTCTACGCCTATGATATTCTTGCATTTGGTTTGGTAAACTTCAACTCTAGATACATATTTTTCAATGCAAATGAGCTATTTTGATTCATCGAACTCAAATTTGTTGAAAGCTTTTTATGTAGTGAAAGCTCAAATTTTAACATTACTAATTAGATTCCATTATATCGTGCCATAACCGGCAAAAAAGCTTAAGCGACATAATTTTCGAACTTGATGTTTTGAACAAAATCAATCATTTGCGATCGTAAATAATAGATTTTTGTCAAAAAAAAAAAAAAAAAAAAAAATTTAACCCAAAAATATGTGTCGATTAAGCTTTTTTGGCGGTTATGTCTCGATATGTATTCTGGTTGTATGCTTTTCACTCATAATCGCGTATGTCAATTTTTGTAGATTTTGAAATTATTTTAGCAAATAATCTTAAGCGTGCTCGAAATCGAACATAGATTATGGGAATAAAATATTAATTCAATATTTTAGCTTGAGGGAAGAATAACAGCGTATGTCCATTTTTACCTCAATTTTAATTAAATTAAAAACAAATTACTTTATTGTAAGTAAATTCCACACAGATTTTATATATTTCCGAATGTTAGAGTAAAATAATACTTTAATATTTAAGTTCTTGGACATAATGGCGTAAGTGCATTTTTCTAGGCTTTGACTAAATAAAGCGAAATTATTTTATCAAACAGTATTAAACATGCTTGAAAACGAGTACGGATCGTGGAAATGAAATATTATATTAACATTTTAGGTTCAGGGTATAACAGCGTATGTGAAATTTTTTTTCTCAATTAAAGTTTAGTTAAAAAAACAAATTGCTTTATTGTAAGCATATTTTAAACAGATTTAATTGATTTCTCAAAGTAAGCTTTATACATCAAAACTGGAATGATGCAAAAAATTATATAAATTTTTTTAAACAATAACAGCGTATGTGCATTTGAAGCAATTTTGAAATATTGAAAGCAAATTGCTCCATCATAGAATTTTTTGGACATGAATCGTACAAACTTAGGAATAATGCAATCTCATATATAATTTTATAGCAATAACAACGTATGTGCAGTTTTGCTTATGTCAAACTATGACGGTTTAATTTTTTAACTAAAAACACTCTAGACGCAATTCCAACAAACTTGGGTATGCTAAATGTATGAAAATGTATTTTTTTTGTTTATACTCATAACAGCGTATGTGCATCTTAGCCAATTTCTAATTATTGATAGCAAATTGCTTTATAATAGATTTTTTTTACATAAATCCGACAAACCTAAGAATAATGGAATTAAAAATATCATTTTATAGCAATAACAACATATGTGCAGTTTGCTTATTTCAAACTATGACAGTTAAATTTTTTTAATTAAAAACACTCTAGAAGCAATTGGAACTAACTTGAGCATGCTTAAATTAAAAAAAATTGTTTTTATTTTGACTTATAGCCATAACAGCATATATGAATTTTATTTACATTAATTTGTTGATGAAAAATTTCTTTATAAAAATACTTTTTTGCATAAACTAAATCGATTTTGAAACAAATGAAGCGCGATTTTTTGTTACTACAATAACAGCGTATATACACTTTTGGCTTTTGCGAGCTTCTGAAGTATAAAATTTTAATTTTAAGCACTTGAAACATGATTTTAACTTTTTTTTTGGTGGCTTAAAATAAAAATTTAATTGTTTATTTTGCCTTAAGTACATAACAGCGTATTTGCTATATGCTAACGCTGAGTTGAATTCCAAGTTATCTTTATTTTATTTGTTTAAATATTTTTTGTATCTCCTATAACGGTGGCTATATGTAATAATCGCTTAAGTCGACATAAGAAACTTTAGCTTTATTATGCTTTATTGTATCTCAGTTGAAATACGCAAAATAAAGCATCACATGTAAGTAGAAGCATGCGTTAGAACTTTTTAGTATCTTAAGCTATGTACAGACGGTTGTCAGATCTTACAATATTGCCAGTAAAAGGTGCTAAAAATTTCTTACAACCGTGTGAACTGGCAATTTTTGTCAGACGACGTTGCCAGAAAAAGCTTTGTCAGTCCATTGCAAGACTAGCAACTGACAACATATTGTCAGACATCTTACAATCGTGTGAACACATTGTAAAATTATTGCCAGATATTTGTCAGACATTTTAATATTGTCAGATGTGTGAAGTTCATGCATCTGACAATGGCGTCATTGTAAGATAATTCTTTCTATGGGCAACACTGCACACGCTTGCTTTTAAAGAAAAAGCAAGGCACATTTACTACAGGTAGATGCATTAGGAAAAACTCTGTGGCAACTCTGTGCTTCTCACATAGTTTTACAAAGTAATTGTCAAAAATTTGTATGCACCAAACAAGGCACAAAAGTAATTGTCAAACGAATTCTTCGTTATAAACTTGTAAGCAAAAAATCAGCGGATGAGCAATATGCCTGTTACGTGTACCTGTTTGATATGCCTTGACAAAAAGTTTATAATAAAATATATGCAGACAAAATCATTGCAATTGCTTCTTTATGGTCCATAATAATTTATACTTTCACTTTTTACATTTAACACAAACACAAACGATATATATTTAACAATTTCCAACAAATGGTTTAAGTCTGGCAACGCATAACAACAGATCGAACAATTTGTGCATATGACAACCGTGTGAACTGACAATTTTTCTACTCGATTTTGTCAGATAAATTTATTGTCATACAGCCGTCCAGCAATAAATTGTAAAATTTTCTGACATCCGTGTGAACTGACAAGAAATATTGTGCTGTCAATTTTCGATTGCCAGTACATTGTCTGACAATCGTCTGTACATAGCTTTAGCGGTATTGTCAAAACTTGAAAAAACTCTGTTTTGCTTTAGTCAAGATATGCGTCTATTTCATATTGCCACAGGCCTATTTTGGATTTAATGGTAAGGGACAAAAATTAAAGTATTCAGAAGAGGGTGTTTTTTTTATAATATTCATGTTTTATGTTGTACATAGCCTACGATAAAATTTTACTGCCGTATTTTAACAATTTTGCAATTTTGATAATTCTAAATTCTAATTTTTTACTTTATGTCGTCTACGATTAAATTGAAAATAGTTCGATATTTATTTCCAAAAAGTGAAAAATTTGCTTATTTCTATTTTAGCAAAAGCAAATTTTTTGCACAAAAATTAATATTAATTTCTACTGAAATGATTTATTTGTGGAACGAAAAAATTCACCAGAAAGAAACTGCTTTCAAAACCGAAATTTATTATATAAATTTATTAAAGTTTCCAGCAAAAATACACACAAGAAAACAGTGGAGCTTAAAGCAGAAATGCATTCTTGCTATTTCATTTATGATGAAAGCTTTATATTTAATTGGAAAAAGCCAAATTAAACTTTTTTTGAAATTAGTACAAAAACGCACACACGACCTTATACACCCACGCATATTCATGAAGTAATTTAAAATATAGACTACATAAATTAAAAAGGATTTTATAAAATGAAAAATCTACAAGAGTTGACATTTTTTTTTAAATTTATAAATATTTGCATAAAATTTGCATAAACTTTTTTTTAGTCAAAAATATATTTTTTGTTGTGAAAATAATCAATTGGAAAAAGCCTAAGGTTATTTGTGCAAAATAATTGAGAAAATAGCTGAAAGGAAAGAAAATAGAGAAATGGACTTTTAGGCAAATATTTTTTCAAACGTGTTTGTGTTTTTAAGCAGTGTTAAGTTAATTTATATATAAAAGAGAAATTTTATTATGCAATTAAGACAAAATGGTATGTGGTGAGTGCAATCAAAAATTTTGGAAATTTCATTTTAATATATAGAGAGACTGAGAGGTAAAACAAGTATAACAAACATTCCACTTAGTTTTTTAGAGTTCCGTACACGAAAGGTGAAAAGGAACAACATTGTTTTCACTACGAAGTTCATCTATGCACCACAGGCGATTTTTTCGAGAACCGTAAAAGCTACGAACCTGAAATCTTAACAGAATATGTAGAACAACAAATATGTGACAGTACAAAATTAATGGGGGTTCCAAACCCGGCAATGAAAAATTTCGATATCTTAATATAATATAATACATACAATTATATATAGACACTTGAAATTTGCAAAGTTAGTGTATTTTTATACAGACTCAAATAAACATTTAACACTGAAATTTAAAATAAATAAAAATTAAAGGGTATTTATTCTATTAGTTAATGTAATTTTTACTATGTGATTTTCACAACTTGCTGTATCTTGGAAACCGTAAGAGGCGAACTCTTGAAATTTTCACAAACATCTAACACCAAAAAATTCCAAAACAAAAAACCCACAAAACGAAAAAAAAAATCGCAAAAAAGAAAAGTAAACGCCAAAACTGAATAAATTCAGTGAAGTGGGACTTTGAACCCGCGCACGAAGGTTCCGTACGGACACTAGATCCGTAATTCAATACGAACTTTAGCCTATATAAAATACAGTTTTGGCATTTTTTTCGGTTTTGAGCGTTTTTTTTAAGTTTTGGCGTTTTTTCGGATTTGGCGATTTTTTAAAAGTTTTGGCACTTTTTTAGTTTTGACACTTTTTTCTCGTTTTGGAGATTTTTTTTCGGTTTTTGGGGATTTTTCATTTTTGGCGATTTTTTTTATTATTTTGTCGATTTTTTTCATTTTGGCAATTTTTTTCATTTTGGTGATTTTTTTTTCATATAGAAAAAAAATTTCTAAGACTAAAACACATCGCCAAATTCGAAAATATCGCTCAAAAAATCGCCAAAATGAAAAACAAAAACGCTAAAAATCTAATAAATCGCCAAAACGAAAAAGACGTCAATGCTGAAAAAATCCCAACAACGAAAAAATCGCCAAAACTAAAATAATCATTAAAATTAAAATTAAAATTAAAATTTTAAAAAATACTTACAATAAAAAATCTCGAAACAAAAAAATCGCCAAAAGAGGAAAAAAGCGCCAAAGCCAAAAAAGTCGCTAAAAACTAAAAAAATCGCCAAAACGAGAAAAACAAACAACAAAAGCTGAAAAAATCCCAAAAACGCCAAAACTGAAAAAAACGCTAAAACTTAAATTTAAATTTTCAAAAAGACAAAAATAAAAATCTCAAAATAAAAAAATCACCAAAAGGAAAAAATCGCCAAAAGGAAAAAATCGCCAAAAACCAAAAAAAAAAATTGCCAATAGGAAAAAAGCGCCAAAACGAAAAAAATCGCTAAAAACTAAAATGAATCGCCAAAAATCGAAAAAAATCACCAAAAACGAAAAAACGTCAAAATCAAGAAAAAGCACCAACACTAAAAAAAAAAATCGCTAAGAACCGAAAATTTTTATTAAAGAAATGTAATTTCTGTGATTATATAGGCTAAAGTTCGTATAGTATTACATATGCATGTATTTTCCCTATGGAACATTTCGTATGCCAGTCAAAGTCCCACTTTACCGAATTTATTTAAAATTAGATTTTCTCTATATGTTGCTTAAGCTTTTTGCAAATTTATTGTCTCCTAAGATTATCTAAAATATTTTGCAAAAAATCAATGAGTTTCTTTTTTTCAAATATAAATGTGTCTCATGCTTAAAGTGTCAAAATAAATCATGTTACACCAGCCTTTCTATACATACAATAAGCTATTGAAATCATATGCAATTTATTGTAAGGAAACGTTTGAAAGCCTTAAATGAATTTCATTCAAAGGGTGTTTCAAGAACTGCCGGCTTTGGTAAAAGTAAGAGGGATTATTGTTGTGTTAGCTATTATTAATTATTTATGTGACTCTTTTAGTTATTTATTATTATTATTTTTTAGCTAAATTTATTCATTAGCTACTCGTATCTTGAAAAGTAATTCTCAAAATTAACTCAATTTTTGGTAATTCATGAATGGCTTTCCAAACCTTAATTTATTTTCCATTGATTTTTGCTCTTAGCGTCTGCTTGTTAATGTGATTATTTTAATGAATGTACAGAATTCATTATTCATGTGAGCTACTCATTTTCAGTAATAAATATTAAATTCTTATAAATAAATCATTACTGCGTTCTTAGTTGTTGATTAATGTGCCTTATTTGTAGAGTTCAATAACGAGAAATAATTATGGCTGCCAATTAGGACTAAGAACAATATACATCAATACATCATCACTTGCTTTGTCGCATGTTGTTTCACAAGGAATATATATATATATATATATTTTTAATTATTATATAATAAGTATTGTTTTTACATTTAACGGCAGGCCCTCATCTCCCCAACCATTTTGATATCTTCCTGTAGAACGTCCTTTAAAGAAAAGAGGAATTTTCTGCAGCATTAGCAATGATTTCACACCTCCATAATTCTAGAGATAACAACAATGGTCTTAGAGCTAAATTCCACAAGAGTGGTGAAGGAACTCTTCCCTGTGGTTTATCCCTATTAACAAAGCGGGGCAGTTTTTTTTAGGAGAAGTAACACTCAGTTAATGAATGCCTACTACTATTACTAGGTGTTGTCTTCTTAAGGAAAGGGATAGTGTTAGAGAAGACAGATGGTGAAGGGAGAAAAAGAGGAAAGAGTCATTCTTTTATAAGTCTGCTTTTTGCACAATTTCCAATAATGCAGTGTTGCAGCGCCTCTGGTGTTAAATGAGCCGCATTAAAGTTTTGCAAAAACTGTGCTTAGTAGCCATTTTATTGGTTATTTTACTTCGCCGATGATTCTGCTACACAAAGCTGACGAAGAAGGGCACTCTGATGCTACATTGGGATTATTATCTGCTTAAGTCGATATAGTTCAGTGACCAGTGACTATGCTGCCTTCATTACTTGAACTTTTCTACAACAACTGATACAAAGCGACACTAATGCACATCAGGAAAATGAGTGGTGTTGTTATTCAATGACTGTTGGATATCGGGCTCGAACACACGACCTTCAGTTTTGTAGTCAACGTGCTAACTAATTCTGCTTCGAAGCTAGAACTAAGGTTATCTTGTGGTAAAGGAATATATTTTAAATCCCTTGCATAATCCTACAATTATGTTAAATTCGTTAAGGCACCAGTTATCACATCTATAGAAATGCTATTAAAAGCCTCTCGATATCTAAGAAGGCCACAAAGGTGTATTCACCCAAAAATAATGATTTCTTTATAGTATTAAAGAGCTCATGAGGAGCCAATTCGGCAGACTTTCCCCTCTGAAGATGCCCCTGTTGGGTGAGTGGTAGTGATGCTAGCATCTCAGTCCAAGAGGTCGTGGGCTCGATTCCCGCCATAGACCCTGAGTGTTTTCTGTAGACATTCTAATCGCTTCGCGGGTTGTGTTTGTTCAATAAATAAAAAATACAATATTTTACATTTAGTTTATTTATGTTGATGCGTAGTAAGTAACTTACCATTGCTGGTCTTATTAGTCTAAAGTCTTTCGGTGAAAAATGAGAGCTTTTGCCAGCCTTTGAAAAAATAGGACATTTTCGTTTTCCTCCACTTATTAGGGATATGACTCAGTAGCCTAAAACTTATAAGATTCGATACTTCCTGTGCTGTGGCCGGTGTGATACCGTCGGCTGCTGGAGGTTTAAAGGGCTTGGAAGCTTTTCAATGCACAGATTAAGGACTGCATATTCACAATGTCAGATATATTTTCCGTATGCATTAATTATTGATACTTTTTCCAAAACTCAGACTGCAAATTACGCGAGAAGTGAATGTTTATAAAATCTAATCATACTGTTATACAAACAAACTTTTAATTGAATTTTATTTCATTTACTGTAAGGACATATCTCTCTCAAAGATATTTTTAATTAAAAAATTTTATAATGCATTTACATTATCTCGAAATCTGGTACTTACGAGATTTTTAGCTAGATCTAATTGCTTTTTACTTGATTTCCAATACAAGTAAAATTTAGTTTGTGAGTAGATTTGTAGGCAATGTACTCAAAATCTAATATTTTTATTTTATTTTTACTACCCTGTACAACATATTTATATAAAAGATGATTGAATTAGCTACGGTCTACTTAAAAAGGTGTGTGAATTTGCTACGTTGTAGTTGTTGGGTTGTAGTTTTGGAAATTTTTTGGTTAGTCGGGTATTTACATTATCTCGAAATCTAGTACTTACGAGATTTCAAGCTAAATCTGTCTGCTTTGTACTAGATTTCCCATATAAAATGTAGAGTAGATTTGTAGGAAATCTACACAAAATCTAATATTTTTATATTATACTAGCTACACCCGATGGGCTTCGCTATCCCCATCGTGTTATCGAATGATGTAAATATTTTGTAAATAAACCGAAAACTCAGATTTTTCAATGCAACATTTCGAAAGTTTTAAAATTTTGATATTGAATCATTATTAACATATGTTTTTTTTTGTAAATATCTTCGGAACTACATAGCCAATTTAAGAGTTTGATATCTCGTTTTGAAAAACATGACAACAGCTTTCAAAAAATATAAAAGAAAATAAAAAAATAATAAATATATAAAGGGTCCGTCAGATAACTTTTTTTTTGAAAATGCTATAAAAAAAACTACTGAAGCTTCGGCTGTGTGGCAGATAGCGCCGTCCTGTTGAAACCAAATGTTGCCAATATCCTCCTTCAATTTTTGTGAACAAAAATTCGTTCAACATAGCCCGATAACGATCGCCATTGACTGTAACGGCCACTCCTTGCTAATTTTCGAAAAAAAATGGCCCAATTATGACTCTGGACCAAAATCCGCACCAAACAGTGGACTCATTTTAGGTGCGTCGGCTTTTCAATATATGCGTGCGGGTTTTCTGTGCCCCAAATGCGACAATTTTGCTTGTTTACGTACCCGCCAAGATCAAAATGAGCTTCATCTGAAAAGATGATTTTTTTTTTGGCAAAATCGGCATCTTCTGTAAGTCGATCGCAGGCCCACTTAGCGAAGCGAAAACGCATTGGATGGTCAGTTGGCTCGTTCAGCGGAAGGATAAAACTAATTATCTGTCAAATCAGACATGAGCTAAGTGATATCATTCACGAAATAAGCACTAGTTGAAAAAAAAATGTTAGATGGCGGATCCTTTATATATGGCATTGGTGGTGCAGTATCAAAAATGGATTTTTGCCACGCCCATCCGCCCGCAGACCGAAAATAAAAAGTCAGACTTCACAGTGTCACCCGCCTGAATATTCTAAAGATTCCCTGAAAATTTCATTAAAATCGGCCCAGCCGTTTTGGAGTCCATACGTTACATACATACATACATACATACGTCCTCTTTTATATTGTTACGAAAATAGCCGTCGACAGGTTTAAGCAGCATTACACAAAAATATTCCAACAGGGTTAATGTAAGAGCTACGCGAAAATATTCCTACAGGGTCAAAGCAAAGAATAGTCTAGAATACTAGCCAACAACTAAATAAGCATGCCTAGCTTGATTAAACGTAAACAAGCAAAAGCAACAACAACAAAAATCGTCTGCTTATTAAGAAGATTCACATATTTACACACATACATACATGCTAATTCAAACGAAAAGCAAAAGATAAACAACCACCGTGTATTGCTTAGTTAATGATGTACACACGTATGCATATACACATGTATGTACATAGTTACCACATGAACTTAATTAGGCAGCATATAAGATGATAATGATCGTCTAACATTGCTTGAAACTTCTAGTGGAATTTGTGTGTAATATAAAAAGAGGTGACGCATCCAATGAGTTAGTTAGTTGCAGATGTGAGTCAGTTACGAACAAGTCAGTCGCGAACAAGTCAGTCATTTGCAAGTAAACAAGTCAGTTGATAATTAAGTTGTGAATTAATAATAGTCTGTCGTAGAATTGAGATTATTGTGGAGTCTATCGTGTCGACTGGAGTAAAGGGAACAGCGTAGCGAATAGACGTGTATTATAAGGGTGTAAGTAAAGCCAGTGAGTCTTTATTGGTGTATCAACTGTGAGTGTTGGCAGAGTGAGTGCCGTGTGTGACAAGCAGCAGACAAAGAGGTATTGGTGTATCAACTCTGAGTGACGGCAGAGAGAGTCTCGTAAGTGACGGCAGCAGACAAGAGACGTGTGTAAACTACAGCGAGGAAGGCGTAGTGGTAACCAGTTGTGAATATTTGTGTGTAATTTATTAGTTTAAGTTGTATTAGTGTATTTGAGCTCTTGAGTAATTTAGTATAAGTGTATTTGTAAATAAAACTTGTATCATTCTTAACCATAATTACTACACTCGGCTCTTGTACTCATTTGCAAATCTTCGGATCTACGGAAAAGCGTTTTTATAGAGAGAAAAACGTAACATTTGGTGGCAGAAGTGGGATTGCAAAATTAAAAGAAAAATAATAAATTAATTAAATGTTACGTTTAAATTTTATTAAACGTGTGAATTCTTTTGATTGCTCAAAAACTACTGCTACTGTTTTTCCTTTTATTCTTAACGAAGCAAATTACAACTTGTCTTTACTTAACTACTTCTTATTGTTATTATCCACTTTCAACGAGGTCTTAACTTGACTACTTTCTGATTAGCACTGCCCTATTCTCGCACATGCTGCCACTTTTTATAGTACATGAATCGGTTCTCGAATGTTCGCCCCATAGGTGGCGTAATAACATGTCTGTACTTAGTAATGGCATCTATGAATGATGACATCTGTATTGTCATTTACTATTGGTAGCCAGATGTTCAAACAGTCCTCTAGCACAATCGGGAAAATTCATGTTGCTGCTTCAAGGCGTTTGTAGATAATTCGATTGGTCGTTATTTTTGAATTTCAAAGTAACGACTCTTATGTTGGCAATGCAGTTTGCTACTGGTAGTACATGGTGGTTACCATAAGTGCTCGCATTGTTGTGCGTATGTGTGTATGTCTGTAGCTATGCACACAATTATTATTGTTGCTATAGTATTTGCACGTAAATATGTGTGTACGCTTAGTGCTTTAGTTAAATACTTCCAGATAGTTCTTTGCTTTAACCCTGTAGGAATATTTTTACGTAACAATATATATAGATTTACTACTCTGTGCAGCATATTTATTTGAAAGATGATTGAATTAGCTACGGCTTCAAAAGGTGTGTCAATTGGCTATATTGCAGTTGTTTGGCTGTAGTTTTGGAAATTTTTCAGTTAATGGGTTTTGTTTTGGATAAAAAAAGTCGTGATATATGGCAAAAACTTGGTTTAAACGGTATAGATTTTCATAAAGATTCTAATGAAAATCTAATACATTTTGTGCAGGTGTAAATGTCCTATTAATGTTTTCCAACAAAATATATTTTTTATTAAAAAACGGTGGATAGTACACTAATATTATTTGAGCAAAATTACAAGCAAAATCTAAAAGATTTTCTATATAAAACAAAATCTACTTCGTCACTAGATTTTTTAAAAGCCTTCTAAAAATCTAGAAGAAGTTAGCAATACAACTATGATTTAATTTTTAAAACTTGTACTAAAAAGTCATCCTGTGTACTTAAAAAGATGTGTGAATTGGCTATATTGCAGTTGTTTGGCTGTAGTTTTGGAAAATTTTCACATAATGGGTTTTGTTTTGAATAAAAAATCTTGATAAATGCAAAAAAAAAAACTTGATGTAAACGGTATAGATTTTCATAAAGATTTTAATTGAAATCTGCTAAATTTTGTGCAGGTGTAAATAAATGGAAAGTTAAAAAAGAGTTCCAAAATAATTCGAAAATCATATATTGGATGGATATTAATGCAGTAATTTTGTTCGACCATTATCTCATCTTGTCTATGGACGGAAAAGAGCCGCAGTTATGATTGTTTAACAGTGCATTATATCTAAACGGAATCTAGTACTAATGAGATTGAAGGCAAAACTTATACCTAATTTACATTAAGCATTTTTTTCGTGAAATTAGTTGCATGAAAAATTTTTATTTGTCAATAGGAGGCCTGGAGAAGCTGCTCATACCAAAAACGTTGCCAAAATGCACCAGAGATTCATTATACGCCCTTTTCTATATAACATTCTCTTCTATAGCGCTGCAATTAGCAAATAGAAAAAGATGCGTGCAACAAAATTCATGAAATTTCCTGAAAAAATGCTTAATGTAAATTAGGTATTAGTAGATTTTGAATAGATTTCCCATACAAAACAAAATCTACTTCGTCCCTAGAATTTGTCGAAAACTACTTAAAATGTGGCAGAACTAAAGGTACCAACAGACGACATGTTTTTTACATGTGTTTTTAAGTTTTCGACTCGTATGTTTTTCTTTATGCTTGTCAATATTGGTTAATTTACATAAGGTTTATAATTTTTGGTCACAAACGTACATGTAGTATCACTTCTTCTTTTTTAGTACATAAATATCCACGTAGTTTGTTTTATAAATGGCTTGCAGCCGTCGAAATATTTTTGGTTCCGTCGCTGTAGTATTGGCGACGCAAATTTGCTTTTTTAATTTTTTCTTTTTTAAACAAGACGTTGAGGTTGTATCTAAAAATCTATAAATTTTTGGACTTATTTTAATAAAACGACAACGTTAAATTTAAAAAAAAAATATATATAATTAATTTGTCTTGCAAAATACTTCATTCAGACGGCTACTGATAGTGCACATAATCAACCGCCGACGAATTTGTTCGCATGACATAGACATTTGGAGCTGTACGAGTGTTTAACATAAGAAAATAGAGCACGCTCTATTTCAAATAATGTCTTATGTTTTTTGTCATGTTTTTTACACAAGCAATGTTTTAAAGGTAACACAGGACATGTTTTCGTTTACATATGTAAATTCTGGCACATACAACGTGAAAAACATGTCGTCTGTTGGTACGTTTAGTGATGCAAATATGGTTTTTTTCTTAAAAATTGTAATTAAAAACAAGCAGCTATACTTTTAAAGGCGTGTGGATAAGCTATATTGTAGTTGTTGGTTTTAGTTTGGGAAAACTTTTAGTTAATGGTTTTATATTTTGGGTGTCTTGATAACTATCAAAAAAAAAAAAAAAAAAATAAAACTTGTTGCAAACGGAATAAATTTTGATAAGGATTTTGATTGAAAATTACTAAATTTAAATCATTTTTTGTGTTTTAAAACATAACGAAAACAATTTTATTTTTCATTATCAAGGACAACAACCATTTTTGAAGAAAATGATTTATGGCATTTAAAAGGAAGAGGGAGAGAGAGAGAGAGAGAGAGATTTTAAAACCAGTATTTTATATGGCAATACTGGCGTACTTTTTGTTTTTACTATGAATATGCACAAAACACTCGAGAATAGTTTGAAATAAAAACCTTTAAAACCTTTTTAGAAAGATTAGGACGCTTTGAGCCTTAAACAAATTTCAAACACCTATTTCTACATTTGTTCAACCTTTCTCATGATATATTTATAGAAACTCAAGGACTTAATTTCCTGACTTTATTCTAGCACTTGGAAAATATTAACAAAAGCATATTGTTTGATTTTAATCCAAAAAAAGAAAGTATCACATTCATCTGAATATTTTTTTTCCAAAAAATTTAGAAAAATACTTGAAAAAAAATTGCTTGAACTAAAAATTTAATCTTTACGAACAAATTCATTTCATATTTTATGTATATTTTTTCTTCAAAGAAAAATCTTTTTCTTACTGTTTACACAACGACTGCTATGTACGACTAGCATGCATTTTTAATTTGATTGTTATGTTCTTTAGTGATTAATGTGAGAGCAATCAGTGAAATATATCTTACTTTGACAGTAACATCACCTGGCCTTTTTGTTCTTTCCAGCAAAGCAGGCTGGAAAAGAAATTTTGCCTGTCACACACATTTGAGTGACAAGCGTACATATATGTATAAGCCCACACTTCTTCAAGCAGTTAAATATATCAATTTCAATTGTAATATATGTGCTAAGGATAACAGGTATTTTTAGCAATTCTTTACAGGGTAATAACGAAGAAGCATATCTAAAGCACAAAACATAAATTTACTGGCAAAAAATATTTGAAAATTTACATACAAATAAGTTTTCTGGAATTTTTAGTTAAAAATTTAATGAATTTGTCATAAAATTATTTCTTTATGTCGAAACTGCTTTAGGAATAAAGATGAATTATTAATTAAAAATATTTCTAAGAAATTTTTTTTTTTAAAGAATTTTCATTAGAACGAATATTTAAGATTATTTAACTTAAAAGCAGCTGCGTTAAAACATACATACTCTGATATTGGTATTTAAGGTAAATAACTTTGAAAGCAATTTTTTTATTTTGTATTATTTTTTTTAAATTGAAGTAACACTGAGGCAATGAATGCCTACTACTATTACTATGTGTTACATTCTCTAGGAAAGGGATAGTGATAGAGAGGAAATAAACCACAGTTGCTTAACTAAGTTCTATTAGATTTTAAATTTCAATAAAATCTAGGGGCAAAGTAGATTTTGTTTTGTATCGGAAATCTACTCGAAATCTACATAAATTTGCTCGAAATCTTGCAACTACTATATTTTGCTCAGATGTAAACGCACTTTTACTGATTCAGTGACTTATGCCACTCGAAAATAAAATTAAATTTCATATTTCTCTTGCATACTTTTAGGGCTGACAACTGGATACATATGTACGTTCTTTTAGGAATGAATGTTGAAAAAAAATATTTAACTGACACCTTAGGTTGTTAAGGAGCAAATGTAGCGGAAATTTTTTTTGTAACAGTGATGGAAGTTTTAGAAAAAAAGCCAAAAAGTTGCGTAGCATTTTATCTAAAAGTATGACAGAAGCTAACATTTACCTCTGGCAAATAATTTGTAGGAAAAGGCAAAGATTTATCGTGTTCATTTTGCAAAACTTTGCTTTTTAATTCTTGGTCTTTTGCATGTTTTTAATGATTTTATCAAAAAAATTTCATTACTTAGGGGCTGTCCATATATTATGTTTTCCCCGATTTTTTACCCCCTCCCCCCTAGTAACAGATCGTAACAAAACTATGAACCCCCCAGTATTAACCTTACGGTCGCTTTCCCTACTTTCTATAAGTGAAGTCGACGTGTATTTCAGAGAGCTTAAAGATGACCTAAAATGTGCGCAAAACAAAAAAAAAATATATCTTGCATCAATAAAGGTTGCCATGGTGAATCATATTTCATTTTCTAAGAGAGAACATTTTTAACCCGCTTTAAACATACAAATTGTTGGGATATCAAATGAGTCAAAATGATGTCAATTACGAAAGATATGCAAATTTTCTTTTCTTAATTTTTATCCCTTCTACAACATTACATTTTCAATAGATATTTGCCCATTAAAAAATATACCTTAAAAATACATTACACAATCTAGTTCTTCACTGTTGTTTTCATAATATTTTTTTTAAGTTTTGTTGCATAAAAATTAAAATAATATCCTTATAAAAATATGTCTATGTATGCACGTTTCCATTAACACATCTCTCAAAACTTAAACATTGTAGCCTCAAGTTGACCAACAGAAATGTTAAAACTTAATAATTTGATATTGTCGTGTGCATATATGGAAGAATATATTTTTTGAAAGGACACTTTTTTGTCCATGAGAGTTGCAAGAAACCTTTTCCTAAACTTCTGCAAATACCATTTCCTTCTATGTAATTGGTGGATTTAATGTTAATATATCTATGTTGCAGTTTAATATGGAAAGAAGTTTTTATGTATATACATACATATGTATATTAAGAATATTTAAAAATGTAAGTGGATAAAGAAAGATGAGGAATTCAGAACCATGTATGTTCAGTTTGACTACAATTTATTTAATTTATTATAAAAACTTTGTATAATTTTCAAATGTTATTTCAATTTTTGGACAGTTTTCATAAACTTTAATTTACGCGGGCAGAATTATGAAGTTCTTTTGCATATACATTTTTTTTATTTAATTTTGCAGAATAAATTAAATGTCCATAAATTTCACATACAATAGATATTTGTATTCGCGAATATCCTTTTAAATATTCGTATTAGCGGATATCGTTTTAAATATTCGAATTCGAATTCGCGAATATCAAAAGTTGACATTCGGCAGATGTATGTAGTATACATACTCGTACATAATATATGTAGGCAACACGTATGATCAATTAAATAAATAAATGAGAAAAACATACTTATTTTTGTACAAAATTAGTAATTTTTTCTGTTACGTAACATTTTCAAAGACCCCCTCCTTCATTTGAAACGCAATCTTTGTATTTTTTTTTTACCATAAAACATAAATTTGTCTGATTTTTAATTAATTTTTAAGCTTCATAAATCTTCTTCCCATTTTTCACATTCACTACGCATTGATAAGGGGTAACAAATGTTCCATGAAATTGGGGATAGTAAATTTCCCTTAATGGGGAATGAAAATTTCACATTTTATTCACCATAGAGGTGTATATTTCTAAACTAGGTCAGGCTATGCCATTTAAAATATTTAATATGATTTTAACAGCCCAATTATAAATTGTCCTAGGAAATTTTTTCTTTCCTTACTCATTTGTCCCCGGGACGAAAAATCCTACTATTCTAAAAAGCCGGGGGGTAAGCAATTACGGGAGAAAGAATAAATCTTTTTAATGTTTACATAATAAAAATTAAATAAATAAATTGATACAAATTGCTGGTGGTTCAGCGTTGTCTATATATTTCATTGTTGCTGTAACAAATCATCAGTAGACTTCAACCACACATTTTGAATAGTCACAAACCTCTTATCTTATGCACAGACTTTCAAGAACTATTTGAGAATTCACAAATAATAATATTTTTGAAAATCACAAAAGAAAAATAAGCGTAGTAGGCTTAGAAGCTAATACAAAAAACCCAGCAAATAATTTATATTCGATCCGAATCTATCCCATTTTTCTACACCTTTATACAATTAGAAATCCATTGGATAACAATAAAAGTAATCATAAGGCAAAATGAAAAATAAAATCTAAATTTATCATTTAAGAAACCCACCATTTGACAACACTGAACCACCAGCAAATAAATTTCAAATCGAAATAAACTTCTGACAATATGTCGAATGATTGGTTTCTTAAATTATGTGTAATATTATTACACATGCTGATGTACATATTACTATCATTTTGACCTGTACTATTCAATAAATTGCACAATATTTAAAAAAAAATGTCCAATTTAATTAATTTAATTATTATTTTTCGAACTTCATTTGTTTCTATATTTATGATTTGAACAGGCTAAAGTTCGTATCGTTTTTTAAGCCAAATTACATGTGATAATTATTAATGAATAAATAACACCAAAGTTAGTTGTAAATATTCTGACAACACATAGTTGAACGGAACAGCTAGCCGTTGTCCAATTTTGCTGACCGTGAAAAAGTAAACAATATTGAACAATGTTGCCACCACATTATACAATTGTCTTGATTGTACAACAAAAATCAAAATGCTTTTGATATTCGCCAATATATTGTGCCACCTTCGAATATGGCATACACATTGGCGATATTATTGTACAATACGAAAAATTTCACAATTGTTTTGCAAGCTAAAGCTATGTACAGACGATTGTCAGATCTTACAATATTGTCAGATCTGGCAATGTGCTGACAATGTACTGGCAATCGAAAATTGCCAGCACAATATTTCTTGTCAGTTCACACGGATGTCAGAAAATCTTACAATTTATTGCTGGACGGTTGTATGACAATAAATTCATCTGACAAAATCGTCAGTAGAAAAATTGTCAGTTCACACGGTTGTCATATGCACAAATTGTTCGATCTGTTGTTATGCGTTGCCAGACTTAAACCATTTGTTGGCCATTGTTAAATATTTATCGTTTGTGATTGTGTTAAATGTAAAAAGTGAAAGTATAAATTATTATGGACCATAAAGAAGCAATTGCAATGATTTTGTCTGCATATATTTTATTATAAACTTTTTCTTTAAAATCAAGCGTGTACAGTGTTGCCCATAGAAAGAATTATCTTACAATGACGCCATTGTCAGATGCATGAACTTCGCACATCTGACAATATTAAAATGTCTGACAAATATCTGGCAATAATTTTACAATGTGTTCACACGATTGTAAGATGTCTGACAATATGTTGTCAGTTGCTAGTCTTGCAATGGACTGACAATGCTTTTTCTGGCAACGTCGTCTGACAAAAATTGCCAGTTCACACGGTTGTAAGAAATTTTTAGCACATTTTACTGGCAATATTGTAAGATCTGACAACCGTCTGTACATAGCTGAACACTTCACAAGATTGGAGAATATTTTTATGCTGAGTAAGTTGAGCTAAAATTGAACCAGGGAGTTTATTATGTAATACGATTCGAAACGGAAACTGTTCGAATTTGTATGTTATTAACATTAAAATTCGAACACATTTCCGTTCGATTCGGATTACATAATAACCACCCAGTTGCAGATACGAATGGATTAGATTCCCATTGATTGTGTGCCTAAACGAAATTTTAAATATTATTATATTGTTAAAGCTTATCCTGTTATCGGTATTTACATTTCAAGACTGTTTACGCGGGTCTCTATTAGGTAAGTTTAGCGGTAATTTTCGTAACATTATTCTCTTACTTAACTTAAAATGAAAGTAAATATATATGTAGGTATAAGTTCTTAGATCCTCTTTTTGAAGTCGGCTTAATTTTTTATTTGGCAAGCTTTTATTTTTTAACAAAAAAAAAGGACTTTTACTTAAAGATGGAGGAGCTTTGTGTCATCTCAAACATTTTATGTAACAATTACTTAAAAAAAAGCTGGAACAAGTATTCTAAATACAATTAGTCCTCTGCAAATGCTAATAATTAAATTATAATTTTTATTTCGAGAAATATATAAAATTTCTTTTTAAAAAATGCTGAATAATTTCCTCATTCCTTAACTATTTTAATTGATTTGCTTAACTCATAAAAATATTAAGCAAATAATTTCATTTCTGCTAACTGTGCCACAAAATAAGACTTATTTAACTTGGAAGTAAGCACATTTCAAATTTAACTAATAAAAATACCTTTTTGCAAAGGAAATAGTAAAGTTTTCACTTATAATTCTTTTTGCTGCCATAAAATTTTCATCACAAAACAAATGCTAAGAATTTGATTTCCGCTTACCAACCGTAAATAACAATAAAACAACAAATAAAGGAAATAAAATCAAGAAATAAGCACACACAGAAAAAACCCAAACAAAAATAATTGTATAACGGACCGCTGCACTTACACACGCACACACCCACACCCACACTCACACTCACACCCACACCCACACCCACACCCATGCGCACACCAACACTACCCCTGCCGCTATTGCTCTCACGCAAACATGCTTAAATAGAAAAACTTGTTAATGGAAATGATGGTTTCATTTTACCGTGTAATGCAAAAAAAAACCTTTCCATTTATTTAAAAAAAACAAACTTTTTGTAGTAAAACAGAGACAATGTATTAGATAAAGCACGGAACAGTTAAGGTTATCGGTTTACGATTTTAATGGAAAATAACATCAGTGACACTAGCAGCAACCATAAACCCATTTAATACTTTTATTGCTAACAAATAAAATTTTCTAACAAATATTAACAAGTTTTTCCAGTCGATGGTTGGCTAAATAAAGCAGTAAAACAGATACAATTTTAAGTTTGTCCACCCGGTAAAGGAATTAAATGACGATCTAAAGGTTTTTTCTTTAATATGGCATGAAAGTCTGTTTTAAAAAATAAATATTTTCTTTTACATATTTAATATAGACATATTTTTGTAGACATATTTTGGAATATATATTTTTACAATGATCTGGGCATCACTGTTTTCATTGGGTTGAGCATGACATTTGGACAGCTTTTTCCTTTCTCATAGTTTACACTATACAAGTCTTATTGCTTAGCTTATTAGTTTGTTAGGAGAGAGAGAGATATAGAGAGAGATAGAGAGAGATAGAGAGAGATAGAGAGAGATAGAGAGAGATAGAGAGAGATAGAGAGAAATAGAGAGAGAGAGATAGAGAGAGATAGAGATAGAGATAGAGAGAGATAGAGAGAGACGAGGGGAAAAGAAACGTTTCTGTTCCCTCTTCCTCAAACTAATCAGCTTAGCAATAAGACTTGCATTGTGTAAACTAGGACTTTTTAACCGACTTCCAAAAAAGGAGGAGTTTATCAATTCGTCTGTATTTTTTTGACATTGTTAATTCATAATTCGGTACATTTTCGATCGACTTTGTCTGAAAGGGTATAGCTTCCAAATGGTATTATTGTGAAAAAAGTGGGCGGAAATGCGCCCACATCTAATTTTAATTGATTTTATGACATTATACTAATTTGATCGGTGCGAAAACTAGCAACCACCTCAGCTTCTTGTGATTATACAATTTTAAAGTTGAAAAAAATGGGCGGGGCTACGCCCATTCAAATTTATTATAATATTTCGCGTGGTTGTAGTTAACCGATTTTTGCTAAACTTACCACGCACCATGAACTCTAAAATAATCAGAATTTTCCGTTTAGAAAAATGGGCGGAGTAACGCCCACTAAAATTTAATATTTTATTTTAAGTGGCTCTACCTTACCAATTTTTACAAAGCTTAATACACACTTTGAGCTTTGAAAAGCACACAATGTTTCATTAAAAAAATGAGCACGCCCATTAAAATCTAGTTTTGTATATCACGTACTTCTTCTTAACCAACATTTTTTTAAACTTTCCAGGTTGGTCTTATAATTTTTTTTTTCGAAAATGTTCAATCAGATCTTTACATTGAAGTCGTTTTTTTTGGCAGATTTATCTTTCTAAATCTTAAAATATATAAATTCAAAAACACGTTTATTTGTTAGGGGTGAACTCCTCAATGCCCCAACAGATGTTCGCCGTCCACCCCACAAAATATTTGTAAAAGACCGGCGCGTGTTTTTATATATATTCTACCCCGGTAAATGCTACGCCCCTTTCAGAAATAGTGATTTTAATAATAATATATAAAATCGTAGTGTGTGTTTGTTCGTAACGCATGATCTCTGGAACTATAATAGCTGTGGGGCCGAAATTTTTAACACAGGTTCGGGTCAATACCCGGAAGGTTTTTGTTTTGTTTCGTACCAAACAAGTGACCACGGTGTGAAGTAATTTGTAGTTAAAAAAATATAACATAATTGGGATAATACAACGTTTGCCGGGCTCAGCTAGTGTATATATATAACTTCATGAATATTAATAAAAGTGAAATGTCATTAAAAATTTTCTTAACTGAGCACGGTATATTTTGAACGTTTAACAATACCGTATTATATAATTTTTTTTAAGTTAAATATTTTTATCGCACTTTTTCCTAAAACTTAGTTTACTATCTATTTCAGTAGAATATTAGTTGTTTCTTAAAAATACATCGAGATTGATCGTTGGTGGCAAAAAAAGAAACACCAATGGAAATGGTGTATTTCAAGTAAATTATCACTAGAAAAATTTTTTTTGTTTGCGTTACTTTAAATCTTGTAAAAAGATATATATGTACATACATATATATATAACATAATAATATTGCAGACATTTAAATATCTTTCGGATGTCTTGGAAATGGTGTAGCGTCTAAAATTTAATTTAAAAAACTATGTTGTTTCAATTTTACCTCTATTTATTGGAAACATCTTATAATTGTTTTAACTTAGTTACCATGTGAGTCATTTGTGAGAATATTGGAAATTGTGTTCAATTGTCTAAAAGCTGCCTAAGAATAATTTTTATTTTAATTTTAATATAACACAAAAACTATAAAATGGTTTTTTTTAAATTTATTGTTGCGTGAGCAGTTCATTGTTGTCATGGAAATGGTGTATTATTATTTGATAGCTGCCTAAAAAGCGTTTATAACCTTATTTGAATTAAAAAAAGGACAAATGTAGTTTTAACAATAATTTCACTTATACGAATGTATCGTGCCATAACCGCCAAAAAAGCTTAAGCGACATAACCTTCGAACTTGTTTTTTTTTTACCAAAATCGATCATTTGCGATCGTAAATAATCGATTTTCAAAAAAAAACGAAACCCAAAACATGTGTCGGTTAAGGTAATTTGGCGGTTATGGCTCGGTATGTAAATACATATTGTTACGTAAAAATATTCCTACAGGGTTAAAGCAAAGAACTATCTGGAAGTATTTAACTAAAGCAGTAAACGTACACATATATTTACGTGCAAATACTATAGCAACAACAATAATTGTATACATAGCTACAGACACACACACATACAAATAAAAGTGCGAGCACTGTACTACCAGTAGCAAACCGCATTGCCAACATAAGAGTCGTTACTTTGAAATTCAAAAATAACGACCAATCGAATTATCTACAAACGCCTTGAAGCAGCAACATGAATTTTCCCGATTGTGCTAGAGGACTGTTTGAACATCTGGCTACCAATAGTAAATGACAATACAGATGTCATCATTCATAGATGCCATTACTAAGTACAGACATGTTATTACGCCACCTATGGGGCGAACATTCGAGAACCGATTCATGTACTATAAAAAGTGGCAGCATTTGCGAGAGGAGAGCAGTACTAATCAGAAAGTAGTCAAGTTGATATCGTTGAGCAGTACTAATCAGAAAGTAGTCAAGTTGATATCGTTGAATCAGTACTAATCAGAAAGTAGTCAAGTTGATATCGTTGAGGCAGTACTAATCAGAAAGTAGTCAAGTTAAGACCTCGTTGAAAGTGGATAATAACGATAAGAAGTAGTTAAGTAAAGATAAGTTGTAATTTGCTTCGTAAAGAATAAAAGGAAATACAGTAGCAAATAAAAATTGTGTATTATTTATTTTTATTTTTCAGCAATCAAAAGAACTCACACGTTTAATAAAATTTAAACGTAACAATATGTTACGTGTGGCGGAAATGGTGTAATTGTTGTCCATTGGGTAATTTAATATATGCTTTGGTTTGATTTCGTTGAAAACTATACAAAATCCACAAGCATACATATTTCGAGGGGAATGCGCGAACATGATGGAAATGGTGTAGTTTTACAATAAAGGCGTTATGAAAAGACTTTGTACTCCTAATTATGATTTCGTACAATTAAACAAATTAGGTAATTAACTGGACTTAGATATATGTACGTAATTCGTTGATATGATGGAAATGGTGTGGTTTTACATAAGAACTATTTAAAAAATTTAATATTCAGTTCTGATTTAGTGCAACTAAAAAACCTTCATATTTTTAATTTTTTTTTATATAATTATATGCTTCACAAGGAATGCGTGGACATGCTGGAAATGGTGTAGTTAAATTTTTATTTTTATTAAATTATAATTAAATTCAATATATTAAATTGTAAATAATTCAATTAAAGAAAAACTTATATGTTTACATACATAAATGTTTTGTGATTATTTTGTACATAATCCGTATATAAAATAAAAATGGTGTAGTTACACAAAAGCGCAAAAGAAAAACAATTTTTATACTCTATTATTGTTTAACAAATGAAAAATATGTAATTAAATGGACTTACGAGTACATATATGTAGCCATTTCGTGAGTAATTCTTTAGTGTTATGGAAATGGTGTATTACTGTCCAATATATATATATATATATAGCTTAATTCTAATGAGTTTTAATCTTGTGAAATAAATTTACATAGATAACTGAGTTCGCTGATGTTTTGTGATTTTTGTGAGCAGCCTGTAGGTATAATGGAAATGGTGTAAGTATTAATTTCTGCCAGGTGCTTAAGGCAAACTCTTAATTTCATTTAAATAAGTTTAATTTATTATTAATTTTTTTAAATTAAAATTACAATTTTTTGTGGAAACGGTGTATTCTTTTTTTAAAGGCTAAGATACCATTTTAGCTCATTTTTTACTTTTCAGTTAAAATATATTATAAGCGGTGCTACTTGTTAGTTTGTTTTGAGTAGTTCGTCAGCATAATGGAAATGCTGTAATTTTATAATTGTTGTTCCAAAAGCATTTGTAATCCAAGTCCATTTTGTAGTTGAAAAAAAATATGCAATTCATTTGTTTAATTAGTCACGTGAGTGTCATGGAAATGGTGTACATATTAATATTTATAACAAAAAAAGTGAATTAAAAAATCAATTTTAAAATTTTCTTGCTAAACACTTGCAAAAAAATTCTATGCTTAATTTGAATTATTTGCTCGTGAGTATCATGGAAATGGTGTATAATTGATAAAAAAACTTTTTCCTTATATGCACAAAATTTTATTTTTATATTAATTCAAATTAATTTCATATGCAAATAGGGTAATTGGCTTTTGCTTAAATGAGCCTCGTTATAGTGAGGGAAATGGTGTATGATTGTCTGATTAATTATAAAAGCTTTTTCAATTGAATTGAATGTTAATTAAATTTTTATTAAAAATTAAAAATAATATATTGGTTTCGTAACCAGTTCGTAAGCGTTTTGGAAATGGTGTACTTTAGACTAATTTTTATTTTATCTAAAAAAATTAAATAAAAAATTGCTTAGTGATCATCATAGAAATGGTGTATTACTGCTGACAAGCTGATTAAATAAAGTTTAATGAACTTAACACATTATGAATATGTGTTTTTATTTACGTGAGTGTAGATAAATTCTAAGTTTAAAAACCTCGACACAAACCATATACGTTAACAGAGCTATGTTAAGCTGATAACATAGTTCTGTTAGACATAAAAGTCTTGGAGATGTATACATACTCCAAGTAGAGTTCTAACTATATTTTTCAACGAAATGGAATAAAGAAAATCTATTTTTTTTCTATTAAAACAAACCAAAAAATATATAAAAGAAGTTTCAAGCAACTTTAATTTTATTCTTTGAAAAACTTCGATTTTTTAAGAAAATTTTTAAATTTCGAAAGGACAGTGAAATTTATGTCGCTTATGTCCTTTTATGGAACTCAAAATATTATAATTATAACTATTTGACTAAGTTATAGATAGATATCGCTCATTTACCTCAATAACATCATAACTCAAAAACTTTAATTCTTCAGTTACTAAATTATAAGGAATCCTTATATCATTGTTCATATTATTTAAAAATTTCATACATATATGTATGTATGAGAGAGAAAATAAAATCTTTCATTAGATTGAAATGTTTAATTAAACTCATTTTCCGTAAAACTGAAATTTTTCGAACTATGATGTTTTTGTAAGTAATGGGGACTTGAGTCAAATTATGATTACATGAGTGTGCTAATAGCATTGTTAGCAAAGAATCTTTATATAGTGGAGAGTAACAGAAAATGTCTCACTGTGTCGTCTCTAGCATTAAGACTTAAAACATAAAAACTCATACATTAAACTAATGAGATTTTTATGGTAGAAAGAAAAGTTATAAGTTTTAAATAAATACAAAATGTATGTGCATTTCTCGAATTTTATCTACTTTTGTTTGAAACTTCAAATAGAATTAGAGCAGTTATTTTTTTTTTAATGAACAAAAAATAACTCTTATTGTTTGACATATCAATTTACAGGTAGACATTAGTGTCCTGCACAAGACTATTTATAAGACCTTTCAAGACATGAGAGATTTTTTCAAATGCTTTACTACAGCGAAATATTCTAAAAGAATCGCTAAGCAACACTGTTGGCAAGTAATTTTTTTCGGTGGTTTGTCTTGCCAACACTGTTGTTTACCGATTCTTTTAGAATATTTCGCTGTAGTAAAGCATTGGAAAAAATCTCTCATGTCTTGAAAAGTCTTATAAATATTCTTGTGCAGGACACTAGTAGACATTTCGTCAGCCCTACAAAATGTAACAGAATTACTCACTTTCAAATAATCCCAAACAATTTTACATACACATACACACAAACACTCATAACACTTCATTGATTTTAAAACTCCCACACGCATAGCCTAATTATGCCAAGAGGGCATAAGTTCAAAAAGTTTGAGTGGTGGGTGAACGAAGGGATGGTTGGGGGGAGGGGGAAGGGTGTGTGTTTTAAATTGGTTGCTGTAGCCTGAGAAGTGAGGCAGATTGTTAAGGAGGGAGAAGAACGAGTTAATGGTTGATTGCTTAGATTTTCTGTCATATACAGACATAAATGAAACAATTGAAAATCCAATTAACATTTCAGCATTGGATTAACTAGTGATTAGCTAATATGTAAACGTGAGTTATTAGGGTAGTTAAATACAAGTAGGAGGGGAAAACCATAAATTTTCATGGACAATAAAAAAATCGTTAAAATATAAACAAACAGGATATAACATACATATATAACATTTTTTATGCCAATTTTCATATATACGATTTATCGTTATTAAACCTGAAACCTACACCACCCTGTCGGAGAATGTGTGGTTGACTGCAAAAATACTTAACTTATAGTTAACTTTTCTTACACTGACTTAAAGCTAACTGAAATGTCATCCAGAACAAAACCAAAATTAATTCTTAAGTTGAGTATGTAATCGAATTTAATGAGTGCCAACAAATTTATTCATTTCACATACACAGCGTGGGATGATATATGTTCGAAACCCAGAATGTTTTCTTTAATTTACTGACTACCAGGTGACTTAAAAAATCAAATTTAGTGGAAAAGTAATGCAGATGACTACGGCCATCGCAATGTTAAAACATTCAGTTGCCTACATTAAAAGTAATACAAGTGTCAGTCAGTACTAGTTGCGAAATAGTTAGCTTAAAGTTAGTTTAAGGTTAACGTAATTTTCGACTGTGTAGTGACAATCAATTAACGATTAAATTGATGGTCGATCCTTCGCACCGACTGCTATTGATTTATGACATCCAAATACAGGTACATGCACAAGCCCAGCCTGTCACTGTATACATTGCAGATAATTGTCAAACTTTTTTTACAAGCTACAAAAATGTTAGTGTATGTGTGTGAATAAAATGATTACAGTGTTGCCCATGAATTTATACATGGCTGTGTCTCCAATTAAACATTGAAGAAAATTACACTACACATCTTTTGTGTAGGTTAAAATTAAAACAAAAATAAATAAAAATAAAACCCAAAGTAGAATTACACACAGATTATACAAGAATTTAATTACATGGCCTACACATGTGAGTAGAAATTACACACTGTCTAACTACACACAGATTGGCAACACTGAATAACTATAATCATGCAGGAATGCCGCGTCTGCAATTGTACTTTAGTTACCCTGTAATTGTTATTTTTAAAAACAAAAGGCATCTGTTTCTGACAATTATTCGTTTGTTTATACCAACAAAATACATGTGTTTTTTTGTGTTGCATTTTTGTTGTAGTCGTGCATGTACCTAGTATAATTGTATCATGACGGCATTGTTTTCCTAAGTGCTAAAAATTTCAACAGCTATTGGAGAACAATCAGCGAATCAAACATGTCACAGTCAGCGTTCCTACGACCAAAAAAATTTTGTAACCACAATCAAAAAAAAAAAAAAAATTAACCAAATGCAGAAAAAAGTAACCAAAATTTTTATGTATTTAAAATACTGTTTTATTTGTACTTCAGTTGAAAAATATACATACATATATAGGGTGTTTTTTTAAGAGGTATAGAACTTTGAATTGAAATAAAACACAAGAAAATCGTTTTAATGTCCATCAATTTGGCTTTATTGGAAGGATAATTTTATGCCATTAATGTTTAAATATGATTTCGGGCATGTGGCCGCCGCGGCTGGCTCGAATAAAGCCAATTCTACAGGTCCAATTTTCAACCACTTTTTCGAGCATATGGGGCCGTATGTTGGCAATAACGCCACGAATGTTGGCTTCCAAGTCCCCTAACGTTTCTGGTTTGTTGGCGTAGACGAGCGACTTCACATATCCCCAAAGAAAATAATCCAATGGTGTCAAATCACACGATCTTGGTGGCCAATTGACAGGTCCATTCCGCGAAATTATGCGCTCATCGAATGTTTCCTTCAATAAATCGATTGTGACGTGCGCTGTGTGGCATGTAGCGCCGTCTTGTTGGAACCACAACTCATCCACATTCATGCCATCCAATTCGGGAACAAAATAGTCGGTTAGTCCGCTCCAATTGCTGTGCACGGTGGCGAATCGATTCATTCGGGTCCTCTTCAACACTTTGCTCTACAGCGGCAATTGTTTCTTCGGTGCGCACTGTTCGACGTCTCTGCGGATGCGTATTATCACATAGAGTAAACGTAGTGCGAAAACGATCCATGGTTAACCGAATTAATTGCTCTGATGGACGATTATGTCGACCATAAAATGGACGGAGCTTGCGGTAAACTTCGCGAACTGAACCATTATTTTCGAAATAAATTTGCACGATTTGCAAGCGTTGTTCTTTTGTCAACCTGTTCATGATGAAATGGCAAACCAAACTAAATATTAATCACTTGACAGCTGACAAAATGGCCGCCAGTTAAAAAAGTGATGCCAACTTAAAGTTCTATACCTCAATAAAAAACACCCTTTATTAACATATGAAATGGTATAATATAAATGGACCATTACATTTAAATTTGTACTTCACGTATGTATGTATGTATGTATGTATGTATATATAGTTTATTAACTTAATGTAGTTAATAACACATGTGATATTTTTTTGCTTGAATTATTGAATTTGCTAAATATTGTAAAATAGATTGCAAATAAAAGTGGAACAAAAAAACAAGTTTTAAAGTATATCTTATTATAATTAACAATCAATAAAATCAATTTTGTAAAAAAAATACTTCAGGTAAATTATTAGAAATTTCAAAAATTGGCTTGTTTTTATGGCTAAGCAATTGTCTATATGCATTTTGTTCCCGCTTGTAGAACTCGTCAGTAGACTTCAACCCAAAAAAATTTTTGAATTTAGTTAACAAACTCCGTATGTTTATTTATAGTAAGACTCTTAATACTATATTGAGAATCACAATATACAAACATAATAAGTTTAAAAACCTCAAACAAAAACCTTTACAAAACAAGCATCTTTATTCAACTGTGCATCTATTTTATTTATTAGAAATTCCAAACCAAAATATTTTTAGTAACAACAAAGAATATGTATTTTAATGACATTCATTATCAAAACACAAGACTGTATAGATAAAGTAATAAGCAGCAGCCGAACTGTGTGGCAGTGACATTAAATTTTACATTAAATTAATTAAATCATAAAAACAGTTTTCGTTCAATCCATTTGTATGTTTTGAAACCGCATCCCAAAATTCAACTATGTCCATATCATCACTTACTTCTAATTTAGAAATTTTGCCAGCGGCGGGTGTTAGCCGACTCACAGATCGGTCGGCTTCGTTCTCTGCTTGTTACTCTCTCAAATAAAAAAATTCGCTTTCAACTTTTTACATAGTGTTTGACGTTTAAAGATTTTGCAACCATGAATGCATCTGATTTTTGAAACCAGGCTTGTTATGTTCAGAGACAGACATGTATTTTTTTAAAAGCTATGTTGATTATCCAGTGTTGTCTTTACAACGTAGTAAAAACGCTTAAATTGTGATCTTTTATCAAGATAATTAGTTATGTTAAAATTTAACATACCACATATGTACATATAGGCATAAAAATGGTTATTTTTGTGTTGAAAAAAAGTAACCAAAATGGAAAAAAAAGTACACAAGTACACATTGGAAAAAAAGTAACCAATTTTGGTTACAAGTAACCAAAACGGCAACCCTGGTCACAGTAGGTGTGTTTGTGTGTGTGTTCCTATCATTCATACGCCTAAATCAATGCTGCTGTCCATTTCACCAAACAATTGTTTACAAACTACATCTCATTTCATTTAATGCTCTTTAATTTCGTTGTACATGAGACATCAACGAATGAACATGCTTAGCGGTTGTATTGATATTTTTTCAAATACACTGCGTAAAATAAATTATAGAATTTATAAAATACTTTTAGTTATACAATACCTTTGGTGATGTTCAATGTTTTTTTATGTTATTAAACATAGAAAAGTCATAATAAAATTTTGTTTAGGGGCATTATTATTCTTTTCATAGAAACATGAGTATGTATAATGATGAAGAAAAATTGAGTCGATGGTCTGAATGTAAGAAAATAATGAAAGCAGATTAGATTTGAATTCAAAAAGAAAGAAATTTCAAGCATAATAATTTTAGCTATTGTCAGGTAAATTAGACAGTTTACCAATGGAGTGTTTATTAAGGAATTTTCAATTAAAATCTTTGTGCTTACTTTTTCATATCACTGTACTTCGAATTCTATCATCAATGCAGCTGAAAAACAATTTTGGGCTTCACTGGTATAAATCAGTGACGGGCGTTTCTTTGCACAATTGAACTAATAACATTCACACGTATGATTATTCTCTTTCATTTAGTCGTCTATGAGACAGAGACGAATAGACATGAGGCGGATGCTTACATATATTTTTTATATATTTTTTTCAAGAATATTTGTCCAGCAGACACACATGTTTCATTTAAAATTGATGATGGTGTAAGAAAAATATTTTAAGAATATGTCGAATAATTATTCGACATATTCTGCTTTGTCTATATGCGTTTTATTGTTGCTGTAACAAATCATCAGTAGACTTCAACCATACATTTTGAATAGTCGCAAACCTCTTATCTTATGCACAGACTTTCAAGAACTATTTAAGAATTCACAAATAATAATATTTTTGAAAATCACAAAAGAAAAATAAGCGTAGTAGGCTTATAAACATACAAAACCCAGCAAATAATTTATAAAGGTGTAGAAAAATAAAATAGATTCATATTGAATATAAAATATTTGCTGTTTTTTTGTATTAGTTTCTATGCCTACTACGCTTATTTTTCTTTTATTATTTGCATAGTTTGAAAAGAAATGCTGAGTGAAACTGGGGAGATTCTTTAAATGTACTAAATTACTCATTGGTGTAGTATTGTACTCTCCGAGTTTAAATAGTACCAAAAAAAGTAAAATTGTACCAACTTTGCCATCCCTGGTCTAAATTAAAGTCAGCAGAATTTAATTTATTTGCACTCACTCTCTCTTTCTCTCTCTGTCTTGTACACAAGCTATTTATTTAAATTCTTTATTACCTTTCCGATTGTTAAGTTTTAATTGTTACTTGTTTTTCTATTTTCTCTTTCGACTTCAACTGTAACGTTTAATTTTTGACCAGCGAATGGTGTTAATTTTCGTTTTATTTGTATGATAACTGAGAGCTAAACGATAAAAGGCAGACGAAAGAAAAACAATTTTTTGACTTTTATTTACCTCAGTTTGTTAAAAAAAAAAAAACAAAAACCGTCAATGCTACAAAATAATAGTATGCTTTGATTTAAATTAATGATATGTGTAAGTGATTGCATTAGCAAGAGTTCATGCAAGTTGAATCACCTTAAATTTATTATTAAGTCCTTAAATTTAAACGAATAAAGGAACTTAATTTTTTCTCACTCTTTTGGTTTCGATTAGGCTAAAGTTTGTATCGAAAGTCAAATGAAATGTGATAGTTTTTGAAAAGTAAATTGCAGTGAAAACAATTGTGAACATTCTCACATTCGATTCTCAATTCCCCATTCTATATCTTTCGAGATCCAAGTGAGCTTAACATTGTTCGAATGCGGCAAATTTTCTTCCGAGCCCTTGACCAGTTCTTAAGTTATGTATACATATAAAAACGTGCAAACACACACACACACACACACACACACACACACACACACACACACACACACACACACACACACACACACACACACACACACACACACGCGCGCGCGGACATATGCACACGCGCTACCCGTAGGGTAGCGGGTTAGAATTCTATCTCAGTGGTTCCTTGCTGGTCGTAAGAGGCGACTAAATGGGAAAGCCGATATTGAGGTTGTCGATGAAAAATTTGGCATATACCCAGTGGCAACGAAGTTTCAAAGTGGGTGCTGTTTATCGTAAGATGCGTTTAAATAGGAAAGCGTTCCTCACTATCAAGCTGCATGACGGAAGTTATTGAGCGATAGAAAATAAAAATTTTACAGCTGAACTTAAACCACTATGAAACCGTACAAAAGCTCCTCAGACAGGCGGTGTGAGAGCTTAAATTAAACCTGGCTTTACTAACCGAACACTATAGAGCTCTTCAGAAACAGGTCTGGGGTGAAGTTGGCTGAAATAGTTAGCACGTTGACTACCAAACCGAAGGTCTTGCGGTTGAGCCTCATATCCAACAGTCATTAAATAACAAGACTGATGTGCATTAGTGTCCCTTTGTATCAGTTTTTTTAGGAAAGTTCAAGTGATAAAGGCGTAGACATAGATCACTTAAGTAGTTCTGCTTCAGCGGATAGTTATCCTAATGTAACATCAGAGCAACCTCCTCCTTCGTCGGTATTGTATTGTAGCAGAATCATCGGCAAAGTAAAACAACCAATAAAATGACTACTAAATACAGCTTAGAAAATTGAATACGCCTTATTGACACCAGAGGCGCTGCAATACCTTATTATTAAACGTAAACTGTCCTCTTTCTATTTTTTCACCACCTGTCTTCTCTATAACTATCCCCTTCTTAAAATAAGGTAACACCTAATAATGGTAGTAGATATTCATTGCCTGAGTGTTAATTCTCTTAAAAAAAAATGAAGCAAATGCAACAAGATATCAATATGGCCAATTATGACAACAGAAGAGAAGGCTATGTCAAATTTATTGTTAATGGAGTATATTTCTACAGTTGCTACTTTCTCTCTAGCCAATCGATTGCAGAGTTTTAACGCAGATTAGGTGGGTTCGTAAATGAGGACCCTTCGTGATTGCTGGAGACTTCAATGCATGGGCAGTTGAATGGGACTCAGTCTGCATTGACCCAAGAAGAAAATATCTACTTGAGGCCTTTGTAACACTATAATTGGTCCTACTGAACTTCGGACAAAAGAATACATTTTCAAGAAACGAAAGAAGCTCTCAGATTGACTTAACTTTCATCAGCGATGCACTGGCTACTTCAACTAATTGCAATGCAACTACCAATCTTTTAATTTCGTTATCCATGAACGTTTGACAATAACGAATATCGTGGCCGCCTCTCCTAATCCCCTATGAGAGATTCCATTTTCGGTGGAGAAACCCTTGTCTTCGCAATGTGAGACATTAGGTTAGCCGGTAATGCGAAAGACAAGGCAAGAAAACTTATGAGCTGTGTCACAGAGGCCAGAAATATCATCTGCCTGTCAGAAAACAAGTTTATTGGTGGAATACAGATATGTTCGAACTAAGACGAAAGTGTAATCGTGCCAGGCGGGTATGTCAAAGGGCCAATGGCTGTGACAACTTTACTGACCTGCAAGAGAAAGATAGAGAGAGAGAGAGGGGTTAAAGAGCAATCTGATAAAGGCCATTGCGCCTTTAAAAATGCTTTAAGGAGATGTGTGTCGAAGTTGAAAGAAACCTTTAGGGCACAGTATAATAAGGTGGTGCTGAAGCAACTGAACAGCTTTCGCCTACCAAGCTGAAACTAATAGTCGAAAAGCTTTTCCCTCAGAGGACTGAAATTATTTATTCCGTGCAAGACAGTGAGCCCCATGATGTAATATCAGAGGTCAGCCGGCAGTAAGTTTAAGAAGTCTATAAGGAGATGAAATTGAAGAAAGCACAGTGAGTTGATGAAATTCCAAACATTGCACTTACAATGGCTATTTAAAGCAATTCTGAAGTCTTTGCTGCCTGCATTAAGGTAAGGACATTTCCCAAGATATGGAAAAGCCAAAGAGTGGTCCTGGTAACGAGCAGGACGCATTGGGATATCACCCGCTGTGTATGATGCATACAAACGGTGAACTACTAGAAAATATAATTTACAAAAGACTGGAAATGGTAGGGAAGGAAGAAGGCATGCTCTGTGGTAAACGCCATTAAAGAAGATAAAGGTGACTGGAAACGGCATTGGATGGAGAAGGTTTGTGGGTTCGCTAATTTAGTTGCCGCAAAGCATGTTCTACGGTTAAGACGCCATTAAAGGAGATAAGGGTGATAGAATTCTGCGTCGTCATCACTCTGGATGTCAATAACGCATTCGCAAACTGGGAAATCATACTTCCTGAATTCAGCGGGAAGCGCGTACCCAGATACCTCGTGGAGCTTATTATAGACTACGTCAAGAACAGAGTGCTTTTATAAGATACAGATGAAGGAAGAAAGTCCGAAGGGAAAAACGATGTTGCTAATGGAAGTAGTCAAATCAAATGACCGATGTGCAAACCCCTATATAGGCTGATGCTATGGGAATAGATGCAGCCTATATAAGGAGTGCTCTCAGGGTTGCTTTTGCCTTCCGCACAGTGTCGATAGATGCAGAATCCAGATGTTCATTGTGGGAATGATGCCACTGCAGCTGGTTGCGGATATGGAAAAGGAGAATGGTTAGAATGGTTGATACACAATGATGGCAACACGATTGGACCACTTCTACAAAATGAAGATATATCAATAAAGTCATCCATAACGAATTGGGTAGAAAGGAAGCACGGACAGCTCAACTTTCACCTAACTCAGTTTTTAACCCGACACTGATGCTACAGAGCATACCTTTTCTGGACAAGGTATGGACAACACAGGTATGAACCCAAAATGCATAGATGCAAGGGACAGTGCGGAGCGTGTGTTCTTTGATTGTACGCGATACGACATTCAGAGAATCTCTCTAGAAAGAGCCATCCGGTCGCACATCACACCCAACAACCTTACTGACCTGATGCTATCATCAATTGAGACCTGGAGTTATGTGTGTGTCTTCATTTATATATTTTTTTTGCAATTAATTTAATATATGTACATATATAACAACCGTGGTAAATGAAACAAAATATAACGTTTTTTCCTGTTTTACAATTTTATGATATTGAAAAAGTTTGATATCTTTGTATAAATCTTTTTGTTTGACTGGTATCCGCGAAGTTTTTAATTAACAACTCAAGAAAATCAAAGAGATACTGAATGTATTCCATTACAAAACAATTCAAACACTCTTCTTTCACCTGTGGCACAATAATATCTCATTTAAATAATTTCCAAAATAAAAAAAGTCTTTAAGTCACTCGCTGTGCTTTGCAACTGTTGCTTAATGGCGTACGTTGTTTGTATAGCAAAAAAAAAAAAAAAAAAAAAATATATATATTTATATAATAAAATGTAAAACTTATACAATAAATCGTTCTACTGTCTAAATGGCTTATAAGTAATTCCCAAGGAAATTTCCATATTTCATTCTTAAAACAACAACTATACACAAATACCAGCAGCAAGATATCTTTTTACTTTTGCCATTTAAATATTTAATATTCTTTTAAAGCAACTCCACGTGTAGTTTAAGTACAAAATATCACTATTAGCCTTAACATTCTGTAAGAATATTTAAGGATTTGCGGTATGTGTTTTTTTATATCCGTGAAAATCTTCCGGCAAGAAAAATGCAATGAAAAAAAAATGAAATATACACCAAACGAATCCTTGAATTGGCTGTTTCCTTGCACACTTCATCGCTGCTATTATTTGCGGTGTAAATAAAATAAAAATATCATAAACATTTTGATTTTATGAGCTAAATACATAAATGAAAATTTTTTCGCTCTTCTCATTCCAAACAATGCAGATTTTTTTTACTACAAAAAGTATTTATAAAGTTTTGGGCCTGTACCACGATGTCGACAACGTTCGACTTGTCGCACAATTACATTGGAAACATCAACAAAATTTAAAAATTTATTTTTGTTTTAAATGTAAGTGTGCAACAAGTCGAATGCTGTCGACATCGTGGGGCAGGCTCTTTATACGAATAAAACTATTCACTTTGTCTTTAATCGATTAATATTACTTCAATAACTTTAATTACATAAAAAATACGTTTAGGTGTAATATAAGAAAAAAACTTGTAATTTTATTAAAAAAAATTATTTAGTATCAAAAAAACTAGAGCATTAGAACATTATGGGTCTTATGCAAAAAAACTTAATAAAGCTTTGCCAAGCAATGTTAAGTAAAGTTGTATTCTAAAAAAATTATTGTATAAAAATTCTAAAGTAGGCACCCACGTTTGTTAAGACTACTTTAAGTTGATATTTCCAAAATGTGTATTTTCTACCTCAAATATTTTTACTAATATAGCACATACTGATTCATGTTACATCTGAAAATGAAGCTAGAAGTGCCTGGTCTTATCTTAAATTTATTATTTCTGTCATGTAATTGGAAACATCACCAAATTATCCAACTGCTTCAAAATACATAGCAAAATCCATAAAAAAATATTAAAATAAATAAAATTATACAAGAATGTTTTAGTGATGTACATACAATCAAAACAAATCGAAAAAAGCTGGATATTCAAATACTCGTTTCATTCGAATAAAACAAATTGTGATAGTTTTTCACATTTTTTTACTTTTACTTCATTGTTGTGTTTATCTGTTTTCCTATTAATTCAGAAGCTCATATTTTTTAAATTAGGTTGCTTTACTTCAAGATAATAAAAATTTATTTAATAAAATAAAAAAAATATTTGAATACCCGAATGAAATTGTATTCAATTTTGTACATCATAAGCTGTGAAGTGGTTGTTGAACACGGTGGTGTTACCAGTATTTATTATTAAATCACAAAATATTTAAAGTTGTCTTTTGCATATGATTTTTTAACAAAGCTATGTTAGCCTTAAAGTGCTTATCAACTACTATGAACTTTAAAGCTAAAGTAAAATATTTTTTTGCATAAGGGGGTATATCTTTAAAAACATATAATTATACAATTTTAATCGAATAAAACTATTCGAATAATTTTAATTTGATTATTTTTTCCATTAATTTAATTTGGATTACTTGCACTCAGAACATAAACTACATTTATTGTCGAATAATTATTATTCAGATTTGGCAGAATTTTATTCGAATAAAATTGTTCGACTAATTTTTATTCGAACAGCTGAATTTAAAAGATTAAAAAAAAACATTCATATGCATACGATAAAAATAATTTTCATTAGCTTAAAGTGGAATATATTAAAAGTCAATATTTGCAATATAAATTTAAAAAATTTACATATTTGTTTACTTCTTTGACACGCGTTAAATAAAAAAATGAAATATTAAAATAAATATTTACAATATTGAAATATTAGCATAAGTCCTAATTTACACTATGCAAGTCTTATTGCTAAGCTGATAAGTTTGTGGGAGAGAGAGAAATAGAGACGAGGGGAACAGAAACTTTTATTTTCCCCTCGTCTCAATCTTCAAACAAACTAATCAGCTTAGTATTAAGACTTGCATAGTGTAAACTAGGACTAAATGTCTTTTTAAAAATATAGTTATAAGATTTTATTCGAATAAAATTATTTTTATTTATAATTTTTATCTTTTTCGAATTATACTTTCGAATAAATTTATTTGAATAACTTTATTCGAATAATGTGTTTCAATAATATTTTTTCAAATAATATATTGAAAATCAAATCCCTTAAGAGAATGGCATTTGTTTTCTATTTATACTATATTTAAGCAGAATTATTACCATTAATTCGAATTATTAAAACGAATCAATAAATTCGAATAATATTTTGAATTTCTATATAACTAATCCTTGACGGGTATCGTATTTATTAGAGCCATAGTATTTAAATAATATATTAAAGTAAAAATATTAGAATAATATACAATATGAACTACTGTAGTTCTTGTCTTGAAATATTCGAATAATTTTTTTTTTCGAGTAATATATGAAACTATGTTTATTCTAATAATTTTATTCAAATAATTTTATAAGAATAATATATTCGAATAACTTTATTCGAATAATGTATTCGAACAATGCTTTTTTTAAAATTTAAATTAAAATTAAAATTTAAATTTGTTATATTCGAATAATATACTTATTACCATTTATTTAAATTATTAAATCCAATCAATAAATTAGACAATTTTTTTTAACAATTTAGCTCGTTTGACGTTTTATATGATTAATTTTTATTTGATTAAAATTTTATTTTAATAAAAGTATTAGAATAATATATTTGAAATATTTTTGTTCTTGGAATAATTTTATTCGAATAAAATATACGAATATTGTTTCGAGTACTATTTTCGAATAACTTTATTCGAATGTTTGTATTCGAAAAATATTACCGAATAATTTTATTCGATTATTATATAAGAATATTTGTTTTAAAAATAAATGTATAGTATATATATATATATATATATATATATATATATATATATATATATATATATATATATATATATATATATATATATATATATATATATGAATAAAGGTATTTAATTTAGTATTAAATTTAAATATTTCAATAATTTTATTCGAATATTATATGTATATGAATTATGTTCGAATAATGTATTTGATTTATATTCTTCAAATCATTTTTATACGAATAGTAATTTAAACTAATATTCTATACAGTTTATTTGAACTCCTTATTAAATTATTCAATTCATATATTCGAATAATATTAATAAATTAATGTGTGCACTAGTTTTAACTAATTTTGTTTCAAAGCTTTGAAAAGATCATAAAAATTTAGAGCTTTTCAGAGATTTTTTTCAGTGGTTATGCGATTTATTTTAATTGAATAATTTTTCTGTAGAATATTATTTATGGAGATTATTGTACTCAGAAGTCTCATACTAAAAAAAAAACAGATTAATTCGATTAATTTTGAAGATTTGCTTGTAAAAATTTTATTCGAATAATATTCTAGCAACGGAAATATTATAGTGGCAGTAGTAAGATGCTTAAAAAGCTGTAAAAGTGAAATTATACCCTACACCTCTAGCGTTCTATCGAGCTAGAAGAATAGCCTAAAAACTAAAATCTAATTTAATGTACTTGCAAAGAGTTAAAACATTATCTTGGCACGTGCAGGGTACTTGGGAATCGGGGCAGCTGAGGTTATAAAAGAAATGCGACACTTTATCAAGTGTATACACAAAACATTTTTCTTTTGCTTAACTATGATGCATAAAATAACAGATTTAAAGTATCTATGTATATTAAGTTTATTTTTATTCGAATTTCAACTTAAAATATATATAGGGGGAAAAACAAAAATAATATTGTAGTTTACACTAACTCTATGTATATTCGTCCTTTTGCAGCAAACTGAGGAAATATGTACATAAAAGCTCTGGTAACTGGCATTTTATGGTAAATGCATGCAAAACTGAAACTAAAACTTTAACTCTAAAGCTGTGAAATACATTTATCTTTTTATATATATGTATGTGTGTGCATATATTGTAATAAGACAGCTATATATGTACCTCCTCGTACACTTACACCACTACAGTTTTAGTTTTATACATACATAAATAAATATAACTGCCTCACTGACTAGAGTCGGTACAAAAAACGGTAACAAGTTATTTTAACAAAGAAGACCAGAGCAAGATGATGGTGGAGAGTGTATAATGGCTGGCATAAGTTAGCTGTTGGCAATAAACAGTTAGCCTTGTCATTTCCAAGGACATTTAAGTACATATAATAAGAAAGCAAAAATTATCAATTTAGCATGAAATAAATAGAGAAAGTGTTTTAAAATAATAAAAAAAAGCATTAAGAGCTATTAAAGAATATAGTTTAGAGAGATATTGAATAGAAAGTTAAGGCATTAAGTTTTTAACAGTTAAAAGAAAAAAACTATGGATTAAAAAAAAAAAAAAAAAAATATATAAAAATATGTAAAAAGTGCTTAATTCATATTTTACTGTTTTGCAGCAGAACACTTTTAAGCGTTTAAGTGGATTTTTAGAAATTTATTTCGTTTATTTTTTTTTTGTAAGCAAACATCGTTCTACACACCATTAGTAATACATTTAAATTTAAATATACCAAACTAAAACCTAAATTAAGCTATTATTCTAAATAAGTTTAAAAGTATAAATAAATTTAGTAAAGTATGTAGTACTGTACGAACTTTAGCCTATATGTATAACATCCCAGCAAAAAATTTCAAAAAAGGTAATCGAGTTTGGAATTAAGCATTTTTGGTGGAAGCTGTTCCTTACTGGAATACCAACTTAATGATTTTAACAAGGCATGAAACTAGAATAATCGATTCTTGACAAGTAGTTATATTGTTTATTGTAGGAATTAATTATTTTTTTTCGTTGTGGGAAATAATTATTATTTTTTTCTTGATGGAACTACTTTTTTTAGTCGAAAAAAATTGCTTATTTTAAATATGCCATTGATTGAGTAAATAGAAGATCTTGTTTAAAAATTTAGTTTGATGAAATAAATAATATCTTTTTAAGAAAAATATAAATTAATTAAAAAAAAACTGTTGTTCTACTACGAAATACACCATTTTGTAAAATTTCTTTTATAAAGTCAATAGAGGTAATTGGTATTGTTAATTATAAATACTATATTTAGAAAATGTTCAATTGCTTTGATTGATAAACTTTTATTAAAACCGAAAATGAAAAAAAAATTATTTGGAACTACTTACATATATTTAAATAATAATTTTCCAAATGTGAGTACTTATTTTTTAGTTTAAAATAAATAAGTAGACAATTTAGAAATATATATAATTTATTTAAAATAACTACATATTTTGGCAATATTTTCACGTCATCTTTCAAAACCCAAAGCATATGTTCAACGTTTGCTTCCTATTTTTAAAATTTTACGCAATGTGATTTTTAAGCGAGTACTTCAATTTGGTAATCAAAAAAGTAAGTCATTATATGGCAAGTAGTTCAGATGGTAATGTGTAATTTTTTGCTGGGATATGGCTTTGGCGTTTTTTATTTGTTTTTGTGATTGTTTCTGTTTTAAGCGTTTTTTTAATATACCGTTTTTTAGTTTTGGCGTTTTTAGGTTTTGGCGATTTTTTTAGTTTTGTCGCTTTTTTCTAGTTTTGGCAATTTTTTTAATTTTGGCTATTTTCTTCATTTTGGCGATTTTTATATTTCGGCGATTTTTTTATTTTGGCGATTTTTTTCATTTTGGCGATTTTTAGATTTTTTTTTTAATTTAGTTTTTGCATTTTTTTGTGTTAGACGATTTTTTTCGGTTTGACGATTTTATAATTTTTGGATTTTTTAGTTTTACAGTTTTTGAAAATTTAAAGAATAAGAGGTTTACGATCCCCAAGATACAGCAAGTTTTCGAAACTACATAGTCAAAATTACATTAACTGATAGAACACCCTTTAATTTTAATATTTTTAAATATTAGTGTTAATTATTGTAGTGTGTATAAAAAAAACTAACTTTACAAATTTCTCATACAAATATTATGTACAGTACAACTTCGATAGTTCGGACATGCGCCAGTCCGGTCACTCCAATAATTCGGACGGTTCTACATTTCGGATAATTTAAAGTTTTTACCTCCACAATCCAGACAAATTTTTTTTATGTAAGAACAAAAACTAAAATCCAAGCAAAACATGCGAGTTAACGGGAGTTTTTGTTTTATTTTGTTATTCGTACTTTGGTTTACATTTTTCACTGTTATTGCTTCAGTTTCAGTTCATTATTTCGCAAGCGTGTTTGTTTAATTCCATTCGAAGTGCTATGTTTTAAAATAATAAACGCAAACATAAAACACTAACCTTACATTAGAAGTGTGATATTTTACAATGTCTTGATGAGGGAAAAACTATTAGGCAGGTTGCCGAAAATTTCCATGTTCCTAAATCAACGATTTATGACATTAAAAAAAGTAGTAATGGATGCAAAAACAAAGATCTCCAATGCAGATGGAAAGAAAGCATTTCCAATTTGCAATCAGTGGGCTGAGGAGAATAAGAGAGACTAAAGCAAAAGGCACAAATCAACAAAGTTAGTCAGCACAAAATAACTTCGTTTTTTAATATATCATAGTATGTATGTATATATGTACATATACATATATGTATTTAATTCACTTAGATTATTTTAATATTTTCAACTACTATTATAGTCCGGACAACTCGTTAATCCGAACGAGCCTAAAACTATATGTGTCCGGATTGTCGAAGTTGTACTGTATCTTACATCGGATTTTAACATTTTTTTTTGCTCGTTTGCTCTCATGTATTTGTTGTTTTAGCGGCCAAGGTTCTACACACTCTTTCCAAATTTCTCTTTGCTCTTGCGGTTCTCAACAAAATAGTCTGTGACAGGCAGACAGACAGACGGATAGACGCATAGACGGACCGCGTAGCGAAAACAATAGGGTTCCTTTTCACCTTTGGTGCATGAAACCCTAAAAAGGTAATTCGCAAGTTATAGTGCTATAACTTCCTGAAAAATCCCACAAATAATTGATACTTTCAAATATGCAGATTACAGAAGTACCATTGAAACAAAATCAGCTTATCTCGACTTAATCACTTTTTCCTTTTTTTGCCGCCGAAATAATAATAATAAATAAATTCTGAAATATTTAAAGCCTTAAAATCAACTTTTTTCTGTCAGCAATTGTCTTGCACATTTTATTAATCCCTTTTCCCTGACATGCCCAACAGTCCGTAAAAGCACATTTTGGCTTTTGTATTTTAATCAGTGTTGTTGAACTATGTATATTTTGTGTGTGTTAAATAAAGTAAATGACAATAAACTTACAATTGGGATTACAAAACCATTCACAGCAGGATTCATTCTGTAATCAACTGCTTAAGCATGTTCGAATGTTTGTAAATTGTACGTACAAATCTGTGCAATCGTAATAATGAAACCCACACACGCAATGACTGCCACTATTAACTGAACATCGATTGGTTAATAAACTACAAAATCCACAAAGAAGAAACTCCATAAAATTTTTCTTACGCACTTATTAACAAGGATTTGTTTTGTATTTAAGTTTTTTTTTTTTTAATACTGCTAAAAATCCCACACAAAAAAGCAACATTTTATGAAAATAAATTCATATGAAACGATTCATTTAGAAGTTATAAATGCAAAAAAAAAACATCTAATGCTGCCTAATCAAGTGTCTATGAAAAGATATGAAAGCACAAAACAAAAAGAAAATTTGATACGAATATTGAAAATGAGAAAAATAAAATAATAAAATAAAAAAAATAAAAATGATAAAAAATAAAGGGGCCTTATCATACACAATAAAATAGCTACTAGAGGCCTGCGTAAACAGTCTTGAAATATAATAACGTCATGATTTTTAAATGTATTCTCGTGGAATGTACTATCCTCACAAAAACATAAATGTGAAAAACGGCCAAGTTCCTATCCAAAATTTCGGCCATTAAAAGTTGTGAGATATAAATTTTGACCAAGTTCTTCTTTGCCACAATACCTAACACAAAAATATATTATGTATGATATAAATTTGTAATCGTAAGGGTGTCATATAATTTCTAGATAATCTACCATCTTGACAACATTTTTATCAATATAAAGAAATAAACATTTATACATTATTCGCTCCTTTTTTAGAAAGGAAAAAATATTGCCAAGTTAGCAGATTATCTAGAAATTATATGACACCCTTACGATTACAAATTTATATCATACATAATATATTTTTGTGTTAGGTATTGTGGCAAAGAAGAACTTGGTCAAAATTTATATCTCACAACTTTTAATGGCCGAAATTTTGGATACGAACTTGGCCGTTTTTCACATTTATATTTTTGTGAGGATCTGATTATTTTTTGAAAAGATTTCTATAATAACACTTTTTAAACTTAAAATTTCTAGTGTATTTTTTTTCTAATCATGATCAATGCGCCAGTTGAAAATGGCAGAGTTACATAAAATAATGGGTAAGAGTGTGATGGGTGTTGAATTGTTGACCTTAAAATTGCACTATTGTGTCATTACAACGGGTCGCCAGTGTGTATGCAATTTGGTAAGAGGCGACTGGAAGAAACATGTAAAATACAGCGTAAATTTTACTGGGCATGACCCCGCCTATTTTCTCAATATATTTACATGTTAAATAAAGTCTGCTTAGACGAAGTACATAAATCAAAAGGATATGCCCAATGTGTATGCAAAGTTTCAATAGGGTAGCTGGTGCTTTTAATTTTCGAATTGAGTAAATCAATTACTATTTGTGTACATAATGTCAGCTCTCTAAAGTATAATATTACGTAAAATTTTCATGAGCCTGGCCCCGCTGACTTTTATATCTGCTAGTGCTTATGGTTCATGCAAAGTTTGGTATTAAAAAGTTAATAAGAAATACCTGAGTATTAAATTAAAAATTGCTAAGCCGAAGTACCTGAATGAAAAAGCTACTTTTCAAAATAGGGAATTTTTATTTTCCAGGAGTGTAATGTGTATGAAAAGTTTTAATAAAATGTATGTTAATTTTGAATTTGAAGTGCTTGTTTCCGCCCTCTGATAGCAACTTCTGGGTTTTCAGATTTTTCTTAGTGATCTCTTATCTAGATTTATTTGTGTATCAAATTTAAGATCGCTAGTGCTAATTGGAGTTTTAACGTCGTGGCCCCGCATACTGTGCAAAACTTTTTGGTTTTAAGATTTTCCCATTGGCTTACGCAGCTACACTTACTAGTGTATAAAATGTCAGCTCTCTAGCGCGAATTATATCTTTAGATTTTATGTATATTAAGTATTTAGTTCAAAACAATATTAGCGTGGCCTCTTCCATTCTGGTAAAATTTTTTGGGTTTTCAAATTTTTCTAGTTTGTTTCTCACTTAGACCTATTTGTATGTCAAATTTCAGCTCCTTAGCGCAACTTTTAATTTTTAAGTTTTATGGGCGCAGCCCCACCCCCTCTAACTAAAATTTTCGGGTTTTAAGGTTTTTCTAGTTGGTTTCTCACCTAGACCTAGCTGTATATAAAATTCCAGCTCCTTAGCGCAACTTTTAATTTTAAATTTTTATGGGCGTAACGCCGCCCACTTTTCCAAAGTCAAAATTTTTTGGATAAGTGCTTATTATTCGTGTCTAGTTTCGTTACAAATGGATAATAATAGCTATATAAGTAGCATATCTAAATATGCTGAGCCGCAGTTCATTAAAATGAGGTTTAAATTGTATGGGCGTGTCAACGCCCACTTTTTTAATGAAAAATGTATAGCCTTGCATTACCGCAGTATATATGCCGAATTTCAATAAAATAGCTTCCATGAAGCGCCTTAGATTAGCATTTTTAATTCTGACCTTTATGGGCGTAGCCCCGCCGTCCTGGCTAAAATTTCCGGATTTTCAGATTTTTTTATTTTATTTCTCACCTAGATCTAGCTCTGTATCGAATTTCAGCTCAATAGTACAAATTTTAATTTTTATGGGCGTAGCCCCGCCCTCCTGGTTAAAACTTTATGGCCTTCAGATTTTTCTGGTACATTGCTCACCTAGATCTTCTCGTGTACCAAATTTTAGCTCTCTAGCTATAGCGGAAGTGCTTCATCAATTTGATGAGTGCGTCAGTGGTCAGTGGTCAGTGAGTATGTCTTAAAATATGCACTTTTTGCACCTCTATATCTCCGGCAGCTTTCATTGTAAAACTTTAAAACTTCGCATGTGAGGTAATATGAATTTATTCTAATTATGGTTTAAATATCATAATTTTATGGTCGCGGGGGACAAAGTTATGAGGGGGGTAAAAACAGCTCGAATGGCTTCGTGTAAATATACACACTGCGTGCATTGGCCAGAACTTGGCCTGGCGCACTACCGTGCGCCTAGATAATAAACCAATAAAAAATGTTTTCGTTTAATAAGCAAAGCATGATGGATATATTGATGTGCGAGTATTTTTAAACTATGTCGCGAAGACTTCTTATTCGTAAAAAAAACAATCAGAAGAAGTAGTGTTGATGCGTGTATGCTTGTTATTTTGCATATTACACGTTTGAGTGTGTGTGTGAGTAAGATGAAGATGGTAAGCTATTATGTGTTTATGGGTGGTTTTTTTTTTAAAGAAAGTGAAGACAACTAATGTCATTGCATGTATGCGTTTGTATGTGGGCAGAAAAATAAAAGATCATACTCACAACGTGTGTTTGTATGTACATGCATGATAGACTTGGGTCGAACTCGTTCACTAGTTCATTTTTGCCACAAACCAATGATCAAACCTATGTAATTTAAATGGGTTTGATCATTGGTTTGTGGCAAAAATGAACTAGTGAACGAGTTCGACCCAAGTCTAATGCATGATGTTTGTATACGCGCCCATGCGTATGAAGACGCAAGCATCACAAATTTTTTAGTCACGAAGTATATTCCTCTTTATTTCTATACCCGCAATTACTGAAACAAATATGTTGCCAACAGTGTTGTTTAACGTTTGTTTTAGAAGATTTCACTGTAGTAAAGCATTAGAAAAATCTTTCATGTCTTAAAAGTTTGTGTAAGTCATCTTTTGCAGGGGTATAAAAGCTAAAACAATTTATTTTCAAGGTTAAAAAACAATGAAAATATAAATAGAAATGAAAAGAAAAAAAAAGAAATAAAATTATGCACTTAAATCTATTCGATTGCTGGTGTGGAATATAAATTAGTGCTATGCTTTGTGCGACTATGAGATTATTAATTGAAGTTTTTTTTTTATCAAAGAAGACTATATATAAATCGTAGATAGACTTTGCAAGACAAAACACAGCAAAGATAAGCTTAAGGAATATAATAGACTACATATCTAATATTGAAATTGAAATATACTTGAATTCAATTGTAATAAGACAAGGCTGAATTGCAGTATAATTTAGGCTATCAGCGCAGAAGTGGTGTAACCCACATTCGATTTGTGGTTGCTGTTCTGGTGATAAATACACAATTTACGTTACCAAATAAAATTAAAGTAAACCGCATTTTGGTATTCTAAGGAAAATGGACATGACATGGTTTTAATAAAAGTTGATTTTAACGTTAAAACCAACTGTTAAAATCTGGGGGTTATTATGTAATTCGATTCGAAAAGGAAACTGTTCGAATTTGTATGTTATTAACATTACATTCGAACACATTTCCGTTTCGAATCGAATTACATAATAACCCCCCTGGTTTTACCATACAAATTGTTTTTGCTAAAACCAAATTAAAACCATTTTTGAATTGGTTTTAAGTTGGTTTTATGAAATGCAACCTTGTTTTCGCTGTGATAAATTCAGTGCTGCCAAGTTGAAATGACCGACAGCAGCTGGTAATGGTATGCCAGTGAATAACAATAGATGGCGCCTGAAAAATTTTCAACTTAAAAATTAATGCAGCAGCAACAATAATAAAAAAATTATGAATAAAAAGAGTTTTTTGGAAGGAAAACAACGAAAATATTTTAAATTCAACTGTGGAAAGTGAAAATAGACAATATGACTAACATTCATCTGCCTATAAAAAACGTCTATCTTATAATCTATTTGTGCATTTTTATATTATTAACAATATTTCCAAGCACTTCTTCATTCTGTATAAGAAGTTCCATAATTTAAAAAAATTTTATATACAAAATATAAAATAATTTCCATTTTAGAGGGCATTGTGAAATATCTCAGTTTTTCATACAAACAAAAACAGTTGAACAGTATGTCCAACAAGTGTTATTAAAAAGCAGAAAAATGCCACAACAAATACACGCATTTCGGCAGGAGATTTATTTTATTTTGAGCAAAGTTATTAGACAGCCTGTGAGTTAAAAACTGAATTTAACAAACTTGCAGTGTGAAAGCAAAATCAGCTGTTTATGGTTTTAACGTTAAAACCAGGTTTTAACTTTCAGTGTGAAAACACTATAATATTGCAAAGTAATAAAGCAATTAAATAATTAAAAAGAGCAGTTGTTAAAAAAACTGAATGTGGGTAATACCACTTCTGCGCTGGTGGCCTTAATCCAAGGCTTGAATTGAACTGTAATACAACTGAAATGTTCGAATTCAATTCAAGTTCCCTTTTCACTGGAGAATGCTATTGACTTAAAGTGCAAAACAAGCATAATTCAACCCTTGACAATGGATTGTGTTGTGTGACTTGAATAACAATTGTTTTACACTTGATTTCATGCAAAATTACTTATTAGGTTGTGATGCAAATCATTTTCATATTAGTACTGATTCTAAAAATTGAATATAATATATAATAATATTAAAACATAAATCTTTTTTGAAACATCTACAGGCAATCAGAAATAATTACACAATTGCATATACAGTAAGGAACAAAATTGTTCACAAAATAGTAGTTTTTAAGAATATATTTTCATAGGTATTAATTTATTTGAATATTATATACTTTTAATTTGAAATTTATTTGCTGGTGGTTCAGCGTTGTCTATATATTTCATTGTTGCTGTAACAAATCATCAGTAGACTTCAACCACACATTTTGAATAGTCACAAACCTCTTATCTTATGCACAGACTATAGACAACGCTGAACCACCAGCAAATAAATTTCAAATTAAAATAAACTTCTGACAATATGTCGAATAATAAATTTCTTAAATATTATATACTTTTTGTAATTCATAGGCAATGATATGATAGAAAACACTTTAACTTAAAAATATTGGCGCATATTCACAAATCGTAACTAAAGTCGAAATTAATTAAACAGATACTAAAAAATAGTTAACAGATAGTTACAGGTTCTATTCACAAATCTAAACTAACGAAGTAACGGCTCCCAGCTGATAAAAGAAATGCAACCATGTACATTGGCTTTTTAATGTATAAGTTAGTTAACATTTAGTTACCACTTCACTCGTAATTAAGTCTAAACTTTCGTAGCCGTTTGTGAATAACTTAAATAGGTATTTAAAAAGTTAGCACCTAGTAATGATTTCTGAATATGCGCCATTTTATTTCATAAAAAATTAAAAAAAAAATATTTTTTAGATTGTATGTGTGAACAATTATGCAAATTTAGCTATTAATACTTTGTATGTCCACCACGAGCGGCTTTAACAGCGTTTATTCTTCTGGGCATACTTTCTACAAGTTTTGTAAGAACTGTTTTATCAGTATCTTCCCATTTTTCAATGGCGCGATCTCAAAGCTCATCCAAAGTATAAGGCGGTTCTTTTTTAAAAAATATTTTCCTCTTTAATATTGACCACAGCTGTGCAATCGGATTCAAATCAGGCGATTGAGGAGGCCAATCTAAAGTCTTAATCCCATTACTAACAAGTCACTCCTTAGTAATTTAAGCCATATATTGGTATCGTTATCTTGCATAAAGATGTCGCTCTGACCAGGCTCCAAACCAAATATGTCTAGACTTGGGAGAAATGAATCTTCCAGAATGGTTATGTAGTCAGTAGCACTAATTTTACCTTTTATTCGTCGAAGAAATCAAAGCTCATTACCACGAAAACAACCCCAAGCCATCAGTGAATCACCTCCAAATTTTAATGTGCTGCATATGATGCGCTCTTTAACACCAACGCTTTAATCTACCCATGTCCACTGCCGTCCGTATGATCCCATTCAGTATGTCTCACGAGTCTTTGAAAATTGCTCTTAATTTTTTGCCCAACAAATTTACAAAAAACGGCTCATAGTGCGCCATCTTGTATGCATCTCTTTTTGTTGCTAAAGTTTGCTTGTGTATGAAAAAGATATGGAGAGAGAGAGAGAGAGAGAAAAAGCAATATATACCATTTGTATACCTGTCTTTTTCTTTCTTATTACATAATTAAAATTTGAGCAAAAAAAATATTTTATTTAACTGAATCTAAATTTTTTTAAGTCGTTTAAATTTTTAGTGCCAGTTTTATATTTTCAGGGGTGTGGTCACGCCCATTTTTGTTATTGTTACTATCTGCCCACTTTTGTAACTTTCAGAGCTCAAGGTATATAGGAGCTAAGTTTCGTAACAATCGGTCAAATAGAAGTACATAAAACATATAACTAAGGCTTAATGTGCTGTGCCCCGCCCAAAATTATATAATTGTAAGAAACGAAACTTTTTGCCAAGTTTTGGTGCGAATGGGATACGTATAACTACATATTATTTAATACTGACCTCTCGTGGGCGTGTTCTCGCCTACTATATTGAATTAAAAATTCTAATTATTTATACTATTCGAATATCTTATACTATTCGAATATCTTATATTCGAATAATATATTAAATAGACTTATATATTGCAATTTATTAGAATTTTTATCTCCAATCTATAAATTCGAATAATATTTTTGAACAATTTTATTCGTTAGAGCTTCAACACGATTAATCTTTAGGCTGTATTAAAGCAATAGTAATCGAATAATATATTAAAGTAATTGTAGTGGAAAAATACATATAGTTGAACAATTGAATAATTATATTTCAGTGATATATTCGAATATTTTTAATCGAATAACATATACAAATAATTTTTTTACGCATAATATATATATTAGAATAATTTTATTCGAATAATATATTCGAATAAATTTGTTTGATTAATGTATTCGATAATATATATCTTCAAATAATAAATTAAAGCAGAATTACATGTAACGATTAATATTTTTGAACAATTATTCGTTTGAGTTTCTTTGCGATTAATCTTTAGGCTGTATTAGAGCAATATTATTCGAATATTATAACCGTATCACAATAATTGTAATGGAATAATAGTTATATTTGATTAATTGAATAAATATTTTTCAGTAATATATTTGAATAACTTTAATCGAACAATATATTCAAATAATCTTTTTTTCGCATAATATATTAGAATAATTTTTTTTTTTGAAGACTGCGAAAATAGCGTTCCATAATATCTGAATGGCCCGTAGACGAATATTGAGCTCCTCCGGGGAATATTTGCATGTGAAAAATTTTAGTCCTTGGCATTTCGATTAATTTTAATCGAATAACGTATGAAAATAATTTTGTTTGAATAATATTACTCCCCGCCCACGTCAAATTTAAATTTAAATTTTAATGGGCATGGCTCCGCCCCCTTTTTTCAACTTCAACATTGAGTCCTTACGAGAGCTCGAGGCTTGTGTGCTAAGTTTTGCAGCAATCGGATGAGTAAAATATCATAAAATCTAAAATTAGTGGGCGTGTTTCAGCCCACTTTTTTGAAAATGGGATTATATGGAAGCTGTATTCTCTCAAGCAAAAAAAAAAAAAAAAGATTTTTTAAATGCTGAACTAACAAACATAAAAATATACAGACCCTTTTTTGAAGTCGGTTAAATAGAGAAGATTTACTTATTTATATATTCCACATGTAAAATTTTCTGAATATAACGTATCGTTCACACGGATTTTAATTTCGTATCATCAATTCCATTATAATTAAAAACTTGCATATTTCCACTTTTTCCGAGAGACAAATCTTTGTGAATAATTTTCTTTTAATAAATTGTCAAAATATTTCGCAATCGTATGATGTTTTTTGAAATAAACTGTTCACATGTCGTTCGGAAATTTCCATGTGGAATTTTATTTATGACAAGCCTGATTATTTATATTTATAGCATATTTTACAAAAAATAAATAAATGAATAAAACCTTAAATTACAACAGCAAACGTAGCAAAATCTATAAACCAATAAAATTGATTTTGCCTAAAAAAATAATTTTACTTAAAAAAAAAACTCTTGCCATCTCATTCTGTTCAATTTGGTTGCCTCCATCCAGTAAATGATTTTTGTCTAACACGCTAGTGTATTTGATTTTCATGTATTATTAATGTTTTGATGCATTTTTGTTTCGTTTTTTTTTCATTAATGCCTCAAAAAAAAAGCCTAAAAATAAATTACTAAAAATAAAACTCAAGTAAAATTAGATAACGAATTGCGACAAATGAATTGTCAGTAATAAGTAACAAGTACAAATATTTTTAATAATATAAAGGACAAATCGCTTTTATGCGCTCGTGTGGAGATGTCTGACTCTACAATCGCAGTAGATATTATATAAAAAATACAAAAAGGAAATCAATAGGTTAAAAATAAGTCTACAATATAATTATAGAAATTATAATTGATTGCAGCCTTTGTAATTGCTGAAAATAGTTTGTTGTCTGTGATACTGAGTAAACTTTAAGTTCGGAATTCAAGCAAACTAAAAATTAAATAAAGAATATGCAAAAAAAGTAATATTTATGTCGAAATTGTAAGATGATTACGACCTATATTAATTAATCTGGATCCTTTATAGCTCTAGTTTAAAATTGTTGTAGTTATTAGTTTTTTAATAATAATTTATCAATATTTTTTGATTTTATATTGGAAAATTTACATTTGGGCATTTCTATGATGTCGAACGTGACTGTGGTACATTTTTAAAAATAAGCGTAATTTATAGCTCTACATTAGCCCAACAATTTGTGCTAAAATTGATCAGTTTTTCATTTTAAAGGTAAGTACAAGAACACAATACATTCGCATGCGACAAAAACAGATTTTTTTTGCGGCCAAGGATTAAAACTCTGATTTAAGCAAAACCTTAAGTAATATTTTAATTTGACTAATTTAAGAACGCACTAATGCCTCTTAAAATTTGTTTTGATTTTACCCAAAAATTATTAAAATAATTTTTAAAACTTTATCTCGCACGCGACATTCTATTCCATGATGATATTTATATTGTTTCTGTTGGTCTTTCTGCAAAATTATAAATTAACAAGATTGGTGGAAATGTTTTCTAACTAACTGGAGTATGCAACGTATTTATTTTAGCGGAGTGAATAAAAAATTTGTAGTGTGAGTAAAATAGTAAGCTTGAACTTGAAATAAAATCAGTATCACGAACACTTACACATAGTTTTTTTTTTGAAATCAGCGCAGTGCATGATAAATTTTTGAAAGTAAAACTTTAAATGCTTTTAATTCTTTTTTCATGCCTTTTAGTAAAGTCTTCTCTATTCTTTTTTACAGTTGCTTAAATCCTGTCCTTGCTTCGCATTTCGAATTTCTGCGAGCTTTTTTTTTTTGATTTTGTATGCAGCCATTCCACTTTTTTCTTCAATCATTTAGTTCTTTTTCCTTCAGCCAATCCTAGTGTTTCCTAGCATTCCGCATTTGTTCTTTGGTTTCGAATTTATGATTTTATAATAATAATAGTTGAGCCCCACAAACGTTGTGTTTACCCTCAATAACTTTTTGATGTGTAAACATCTAAACGCTAGGGGGTAAAAATCTTTTGACTTTGATTTCTTTGCTGAGATTTCTTTGCTGAGATTTCTTTGCATTGTCAAATCGGTGTGAGCTATGTATGAGTGTATTAGTGTTTGAAAGAAGCAATGCCAATCAGAGAAACAAGTCGACCGGCTAGAAGCCGACGGTGCGCCGCCGCCGGTTATTTTTCTGTATATTTACGTACACCAAAGGTGAAAATGAACCGTAAGAGCTACGGACTTGAAATTTGGACACAATGTGTAGACATTTGGCCACTACAACAACAAATACATGAGAGTTAAAAACTAAAGGGTGTTCCAAAATGAGCAACGAAAAATTTTAAAATCCCATGTAATATACATACAATTGTACGTACATATATATATATACACTTGAAATTTGTAAAGTTAGTGTATTTTTATACAGACTACAACAATTAACACTAAATTTAAAAAATTTAAATCAATGGGTGTTCCATCAGTTAATGCAATTTTGACTTTGTAATTTTGACAACTTGCTGTATATTGGAAACCGTAAGAGCAAAACTCTTGCAATTTTCAAAAACGTTAAAACTAAAAAATCCAAAAAATATAAAATCGCAAAATATAAAAAAATCGCCAAAGACAAAAAAATTCGCCAAAACGAAAAAAAGCACCAAATTAAAAAAATCTCTAGGACTAAAATAAATCGCAAAAAACCGGAAAAATCGCCAAAATGAAAAAAATTCTTAAACAAAAAAATCGCCAATATCAAAAAATCGCCTAAATAAAAACACCCCAAAAACACAAAAAAAATTGCCAAAATGAAAAAAACCACAAAAAACAGAATAAAATCGCCAAAATGAAAAAAAAACGCCAAAACGAGAAAGAAGCGATGAAACTGAAAAAAATCGTTTAAACTGAAAAAAAACTTAAAAAATTAAGAAAGCTAAATCAAAAATAAAAACTGATCAAAACCGAATGTGCGCGATTCAAAGTCGCACTTTACTGAATTTATTTTAATTAAAATGCGTACACAACAACAAGAACAGCAACAACTAAACGATAAACAACAGAAATTAAAAATTAAAAAGAAACGGTAAAGGCATTTACCATAGATGAGTACTGCAGTACCCCTAAAGTTTCAGTAAAAACAATAAAAAATGTTTAACAAGTAAATTTGTACTGATTACTAAAATTTTTTTCTACAATTTTTATAAATTGCATAAAAGATTTGTTATATGATGAGATGCATTGAATTTTCAGTAATCAGTAATGCCCGTATTCATAATGAAATTCTACCAAGTGGCTAAATGTTTTTCATACAAAAGTTTCAAAATTTGAATGAAAAAACTTTGCCACTTGCTACAATTTTATTATGATTACGGCCCTACGATTTTACTGGTAATGCAAATTAAATTTCATTAGCAGTAAAAATTTACTGAATTTTTTTAGTAATCAGTAAATTTACTGCTTACTGCAATTTTGAATGCAGTATATATACATACATATACTGCAGTGTGCCCATTTACTAACCAAATAAGTATAATAAAACAAACAAAAACCAACAAATTCATATGTATTTACAATATTGAAAGTTTTGATACTTTTAATTAATTAATTTAAAAAAAAAAATACTAAAAGCATAAGTACTTCCAACTTAAAAAAAAAATTTTCATTACTAGATGTTTACACATCTCCTCTGTGATCGGACTCACATTGCTTATTTTATTAAAGTTTCGAATTTATATCCAAAATATGGATTCGGTATTAAATATTCTTCAAAGAAAGTTTCATTGTTTCCTAAAATAATATCTCTGAGCTTTTCTTTAATATATATTTTTCCAGCTATTACTTTTACAAGAAAGAAGATATCATCTAAAATTTTTAATGCATCATTTTTTTTTTTGCTTGTAACGCCTTATTAGTTGATTGTGTCTCTTTTAAAACATTTTTAAGAAAAATTGCGAGTAAAAATAGGTTTTCATCTTTCATCTTACAAATCGTGCAGTATTTGAGCTGTATAGCATTTTTCACTACATTTAACTATCCCAAAATGTTTTTTAAGTTCCAACTACTTTTCACAAATTCGTTTAATATTTACTTCTATGGACATTCACCGAGTAGGACAAGTACCAGGAATTTTAAGAGGGTCTTTCTTATTATTTATGGCTTTGTAAATATTTTTATACAGATGCTGCCGCTTTGCCGATTTTGAAAACCATGAATGTGTTTCATTGCAAATATATTCCAAATTAGAAGGAAATGTTTTAGTAACCGCATTTGTTACTGCGAGCTGTAAAGAATGACATGCGCACGGTACAAGTGTTAAATACTTTATACTTTTCAAGTCCTGTAGCCTTTTGTGGACACTATTGTATATTCCCACCATAACTGGGGCATTATCAGTTCCCAAACCGTACAAGTTTTCAATAGATATATTAAAATTATTTACACCGTTTTAATTACGTCGACAATACCTTGCGCTGTGCTGTCATAGCACTCCTCCATTGCTAAAAAAAGTTGTTATTATATCTTTTCGTTTGATACATTTTGTTCTTTCTGATGTCAATTCTGTTGAAACAGGTTCATTTTTATGATTTTCTTTTTCGCAATTGATAAGATGGTCTACTGGATTAATAGACAAATGGCACGCAATATACAAAGCCATTCTGGCTTCACACTTTCGTGCAAAATTTTTGAAGTAATCCTTTAAAGGGATTTGAATTGATTTTATGTTTTTTGCACGAAGCATGTGCCTTTAACACTGAAAGTTTGGATTGGATTTCTTGACAGTAATATTTACATTTCACATTTAACTTGTCAGTTTCGTTAATTAATATCCACTCTTTGAATAATGGATTGTGCAACCAATTCTGCCCAGTTTTTTGTAAGTACACCTTTCTGTAAGAATTGATACAAAAAAAAAGCATGTATTATAATATTTTAATGCACTACACGCAAAGAAAAAATATGGTTGAGGTAACCATAATCAAACAGCAACATACTATGATTGAATTATATGGTTGCAGTCAAATCATATTATTGTTAATAGAAAAGCAATAATGAGTTAATAATAATATTATCTGAGTTAATAATAATATTATCTACAAAAACATTAAAGTTTGTTACAACTAATCTTAGTATTGTAATTATGACAACAGTATTGTTAGATGTGACTAAAATATAATTGAGACTCACCATACACAGACAAAAAATGATTTGTAAATACAATTAATTTTTTTGTGATATCAATTGAATAATTAATTGATTTTGAACCTGCAACGATTTTTGTAAATACAATTAACGAAATTGTAAGTTAAAGGAAAATCTGAAAAATATTTTCAATTAAATATATCAACAAATAGTTTGTTGAAATTTATTTATTTTTTTAACATTTATTTTTGTTAGATTTCAAACTTATTTCAATTAAAGTTATTGTTATATTAACAATGTGAATTATAGAATTTTCGTATCATAATTATGATATTAACAATGCTTTTTATACACAAAACTGCGAAAAACACTAAATATCTTTGAACGGAGTTGAACCGGCAACTTCAGGACTAATAAACTGACTCACTTACCTCTCAGCTAAAGAGCAACACTTCATTGAATACGCAAGTGATGAATACACAAAAAACAAAATTTCTTGTTTCTTCTAATTACATGAGCGCATTCCGTTATGGTATTTATAATTTAACAAATAATTTTGTTGAGTAGTTTAATTGACTACAAAAATTTAAATTTGTTATATCAACAACGATCATTGTTAATTTTTAAATTAAATATTAACAATTTGTTTTGTTGGTTGCATTTCGATGATATTTTTTTCTGTGTACCATGATCTAATATTATATTAATATTGCTAAATACGACCACAGTATTATTTAATATAATAATACTATTTTGTTTTTAATCATATATTTATTGTAGAAACAGCTGTACATTAAATTCGAAATAAAAATAAATTAATCAAATCATAAATAAATTAATATTGTTGAAATAAAATGTATATGTGACAGCGCATAGAGAAAAGGGACCTAAGGGTAAAAAAAATCAATTTTCACTTTTTTTTTGATGTGGACAACATCTGATGTGATGGTACACCAAAGATACACGCAGCGATGCCAATTTAGCGGCGCGTTTCGCGCTAGATTTAGCGCGTTTTAACTGTGCCAAGCGCACTTTTTTTCATCTTAACGCGTTTAATAAAAATCGCTAAATTAGCGCGTTTCGAACAAAGTCAGTAATATCATTTCAGTTCAATATTTTTTAACTTTTTTTTTTGTATAACTTTAACAATTTTCTAATATCCAAAACTCTAATAAAATTTTTTAAATTACTTAATGATTAAGCTGTCGCAAACAAAATTCCTTTGAACTTGGTTAGAATTAAAAATGTAAATAACTTATAAAACATCTACTATAGCTGAAATACAAAAGCATTTGAATCGTTTTTTGCTTGTTGGAAAAATGGCAAAATGTAAATTTTTTACAACAAACACAGAAAAAAAAGTTCCACCTAAAGTTCAACTTTTGGTGAATTTTTTTCCCTGTGTTTGTTGTAAAAAATTACTTTTTTCTATTTTTCCAACAAGAAAAAACCTGATGTGAATACCTTTATTAATTGAAAAATATATAAAAATCCTTGTTTTTCACAAACATACACATCTATTTGAAGCACAATGAGATTGACGTTAAAAAATAACTATTGTTGTCTTTTTCTTTTCTTATAACAAAGACGCTAAAAACTGTATGCAAACAAAGATGCAAAAAATTGTAGTTTAATAATTTTGTATATACTAAAAGTAATTTTTGTGCATGTATGAATTTAGTAACAAATTGTAATTAAAAAAAAAGCAATGTGAGTCCGATCACAGAGGAGATGTGTAAACATCTAGTAATGAATTTTTTTTTTTAAGTTGGAAGAACTTATGCTTTTAGTATCTTTTTTTAAATTAATTAATTAAAAGTATCAAAACTTTCAATATTGTAAATACATATGAATTTGTTGGTTTTTGTTTGTTTTATTAAACTTATTTGGTTAGTAAATGGGCACACTGCAGTATATGTATATGTACTGCATTCAAAATTGCAGTAAGCAGTAAATTTACTGATTACTAAAAAAATTCAATAAATTTTTACTGCTAATGAAATTTAATTTGCATTACCAGTAAAATCGTAGGGCCGTAATCATAATAAAATTGTAGCAAGTGGCAAAGTTTTTTCATTCAAATTTTGAAACTTTTGTATGAAAAACATTTAGCCACTTGGTAGAATTTCATTATGAATACGGGCATTACTGATTACTGAAAATTCAATGCACCTCATCATATAACAAATCATTTAGGAAATTTATAAAAATTGTAGAAAAAAATTTTAGTAATCAGTAAAAATTTACTTGTTAAACATTTTTTATTGTTTTTACTGAAACTTTAGTGGTACTGCAGTGCTCATCTATTATAAATGCCTTTACTTTTACTTTTTAATTTTTAATTCCTGTTGTTCATCGTTTAGTTGTTGCTGTTCTTGTTGTTGTGTACGCATTGCAATTAAAATAAATTCAGTAAAGTGCGACTTTGACTCGCGCACATTCAGTTTTGATCATTTTTTTTTTTTTTGATTTAGCTTTCTTCCTTTTTTAAGTGTTTTCAGTTTAAACGATTTTTTTCAGCTTTTTTCTAGTTTTGGCGTTTTTTTTTCTCTTTTTGGGTTTTTAATTTTTCTCAATTTATTCATTTTGGCGATTTTTTCCTTTTGGCGATTTTTGTCTGTTTTTTGGGGTTTTTTAATTTTGGCGATTTTTTTCTCTTTTTAGGGTTTTTTTATTTAGGCGATTTTTTCATTTTGGCGATTTTTTCATATTGGCGATTTCTTTGTTTGAATGTTTTTTCATTTTTGGCGATTTTTCCGGTTTTTCGCGATTTATTTTAGTCCTAGAAATTTTTTTTAATTTGGTGCTCTTTTCGTTTTGGCGATTTTTTTTTGTTTTTGGCGATTTGTTTAGATTTGGCGATTTTATATTTTTTTTGATATTTTTAGTTTTACCGTTTTTGAAAATTTCAAGAGTTTTGCTCTTACGGTTTCCAAGATACAGCAAGTTGTCAAAATTACAAAGTCAAAATTGCATTAACTGAGGGAACACCCATTGATTTAAATTTTTTAAATTTAGTGTTAATTGTTGTAGTCTGTATAAAAATACACTAACTTTTAAAGTTTCAAGTGTATATATCATAGCTGTAACAAGTGAATGGAATGAAAAATAAAAATATTTTTATTGCAGTTATAGTTTTTAACCCCCGATTAAAAAAGGGGTGTTATAAGTTTGTAGTGTGTGTCTGTGTATCTGTGTATCTGTGCGTCTGTCTGTGCCTGTCTATGTCTGTCTGTGTCCGCGTACAGGCCAAACGGCTTGACCAATTTTCATTCAGTTTTTTCTGTTTGAAAGATGACTTGATCGAGAGGTTTCTTAGCTATGTTTGATGAAAATCGGTCCAGCCGTTTAGAAGATATAACATCTTTTCTGAAAAATGTCGGGGGTTTTTAAAATTTTTAATTTTTGTTATTAGATTATTAAATCAATTTACAATATTCGAAATACAATTTTGTTCGTATTTTTAAAACAAAAGAAACTTTATTGAATTTAAATATTCAAAATTTGAACTGAATGCAAATTGGAAATGCTTTCTTTGCATATGCATTAGAGATCTTTGTTTTTGCATCCATTACTACTTTTTTTAATGTCAAATCGTTGATTTAGGAACATGGAAATTTTCGGCAACATGCCGCATAGTTTTTCCCTCATCAAGACATTGTAAAATATCACACTTCTAATGTGTAAGGTTAGTGTTTTATGTTTGCGTTTATTATTTTAAAACGTGGCACTTCGAATTGAATTAAACAAACACGCTTGCGAAATAATGAACCGAAACTGAAGCAATAACAGTGAAAAATGTAAATCAAAGTACGAATAACAAAACAAAACAAAAATTCCCGTTAACTCGCATGTTTTGCTTGGATTTAAGTTTTTGTTCTTGCATAAAAAAAAATTTGTCCGGATTGTGGAGATAAAAACTTTAAATTGTCCGAAATGTAGAAGCGTCCGAATTATTGGAGTGACCGGACTATCGAAGTTGTACTGTATTTTAAAATACTTAAACATTTTTCTTATGTGAATCTTTTTATTTAAATCTTACGCTACAGATGTCGTGCGTGACCAACCCCGATCAGAAATCTTGATATTTGTCAGCAATTTTTTTTTTCTTAAATTGTATTAAATATCTCTGTTTGTATTGTATCAATATCTCTGCATATACTTTCGATGTACTGATAAAAAATGTTATTTTGTAAATGTTGCACGTGACATCGAAACATCAAAAAGTTACATTTACTTGCAAAGGCATAGTTTCTAAAGTATCTTTTTTTGACTCCTTGTATTTTCAGGAAAAACTAAGAGAGTTAAAGTTAAAGGATAAGGCCTCTCTTTAGGAACGTTTATTAAAACAAAACATGCAAAAGAAATATCCAAATGAAAAAAGTTGCGCTTTTATGACGTTACATTCGAATGTCTCGAAATAGCTTATGTATAAATATTTTTTTTTTAATTTAAATTAAATTAAATTTAATTAAATTTTTTTCTCTCTCTATGAAATCATGAACAGTTTTCAAGATATTTTAATTTTTTTTGGTGCCGGTGGTAGTTTTTTGTGGAAATGGCCACATACAAAAAAAAAATATTTTTTAGATTAATCGGATAATTTGGTTGATAAGCATACAAGAAAACACTGAAGATGGCTCATAGCCAAAAGCGGTATGTTGATCAATCAAATTTGACAAGGAATGACGGAAAATTTTAACAAATTAAGCTAAACATTGTCGTAAGAAAAATACATCACCTAATCGAATAATCTTTATTCGATTAGATGATGTTCATGTTTTTGCTTATCGGCTTTAAACTTAAAGTTTCATTTCGATAAATAACTATCTGCATATTTTGCACTCAGACCCACTGTGCACGATGGTGTACTATAAAATATATTTTATTTAGCAATATTTTTTATCTTTCCTCCCTCTATCAACGAAATTGAAAGTTTCAATTCAATTTATTTAAATACTTCATTTACTTAATTTTTAGATTTCATTAAATTGCTGGCCCTTGACTCACGTACGCTCATTAATAACATTTTAGTAAAATATATTTAAATTTATCAAGTAGGCAATATTAGCAGAAAAAAAGATTTATTTCTTAAGAAATAAACAACTCTCATACTGATAAACTTTTCTCTTCTGCAGGATATTATTTTTCATGAAAATTAATAGAATGAATTGATAAATATTTTCTCTTCAAACCTTGGATTTTTCAACCAGCAAGAAAAGTTTAGTTTTTAAATTACAGATTACTATTATTTTTTAAATTATGTTAATCATTTCCACTCTACCAGCGGCACTTTCATTATAAGTCTTCAGGTTTTTAGCGATACTCCAGCTAGTTTTGGCTAGTTTTGCATTAGCATATCTTTCCTTTCTTCCTGATTGATTGGTCATGTCACATGTTTAACGTGGCATAAAATTAAACGGCGGTAAATGGTTAGTTAATCAAGCGCAAGTTAAAGAGTTGTAGCAAAATGTAAAGTTAAGAAATATTGCTATTGCCCTGCATGTCCTTGAGATAGCTTTCGAATTAAAAATGATGTATTGATGAAATTGTTTTTTGTGTTTGTAGAATTTAACTAGGTAGACTTTCGTAAGGAATTCCTTATTAAAATTGTCATGCCACAATAATGAAAAAAGTTATCATGCTGGTTTTTTTTTTAAAGAACTACCGGGTAATGATGCAAATAATTCTAATGCAGCAACTCACACACAAATGCGCGCTAAAAAATATGCACACCTACACTATGGCAGCTATCCTTGAATTTAAAAATGAGTAACAACTGCTGTCTAAAGGAAAGAAAAATTATATCTTAGAAATTTTGTGTATGAGTGCGCGCGCGTGTGTATGTGTGTGCGTTTTATAATTTAAGCACGTCCAAAACACATGACCAGTTAAAATGTCTATTAAAACTAGCTGACTTTGAAGCTTAATAAATTTAGATGATTTTGAGTTAAACAACTCAATTTATTTTATTAATAGTACATGATTTTGCACAAATATCAAACAATTTAGTGGTTATTAGAAGGTAGAAAATACTTGTGCGAAGTCTGCAATGACCTTGAAGCCACATAAAAGCGTATTATTTATATACGACAGTAATTGTTTTTTTTTTAATATTTTTTAATTAACAACAACAATTATTTTGTAATTGAAGAAATAAAACATCAACATACTTAAGTTCTTAAAAAAGAAAAACTTTCACATAAGGAAAGTCTGCAAGTTCTGGAAATTTTGGCTGTTAATTAGGACGTCCTATAACAAACTCCCTACTTTTGGATTCACCTTACCCTGTTGATTATACCACAGACCATTTTCCAAAATATTAAGTCCTTCAACAACAGCGCTGCCTGCTTAAAATATATAGAATAATTCCCAATATTTTTTTAATCAGGCCCACTGTGCACAGTTTGCTTGTTAAGTGAAACTTTTTTGTTTATTTATTATATTTTCGGATATACAAATTTATTCGAATATTTTTTATATTAAAAAAACTTTTTTCATTTTGTTATTCGAGTACTTATTCGAATATTTATTTATTTTTATTCGAATAAACGGATAACTAATTTTTTTAAACTTTTACTAGCGCTCTTAACTAAAATAAATGGCCAGCCAAGTGCATATATATTCGAAGAGTTTTATTTAATTTTTTTATATATAAAATGGTTCATTCGAATAATCGAATAAAACTAAATATAAACTCAAGTATTTGTACTGTTTTTTTAACTACCATTATTAAACTGAAAACTTTTGAAATACTTGCATAGTTGCTTTTTTATTTTATTTAAATAGTTTCTTGAAAAACTTTCCACAATTATTTTTCATAAAAGTAATCGAGTAAAACTAAAAATTTATTCAATTATTTAAAAAAAAAATAATTTTTCAGTTTTTATTCGTATAATTTTTATCTCAAACAACTGACTTGTGTAGTTTTCTCCTTATTCATGGGACAAATAATAAAATTGAATTACCTTACTGCTTACTCGTTCTTTTTTTTAAAGTAATCGAGTAAAACTAAAAAAATATTCGACTATTGAAGTAAAGAAGTTTTTTCTTAACACATTTAATCTTAAGTAACTTACACATTAGCCTGGTTTCCATCTAATATCGAACCAATAATCGAATGAATTAAACAAATTTATTCGATTGCACTAGTATATTTTTTTTTAAATATCCCAAGCTGGATTTTTTATTATTCGAGTAGAAAATGTATCGCATAGAGCTTGGAAGAAAATTATATGCAAAGATTTTTAAATTTAAAAGCGAATAAAAATTTTTATTCGGAATCAAATAAAAGTTCAAAAGTAATTGTTTATTCTATATTCATTCGAATAAACAAATAAAATTAAAACTTTACTGATATATATTTAAATTTATTTGAACTACTCTGTAGAGAGAACGAATCTAATGCCTGATTAAAATTAAAAACTAGGTTCATTTTATTCGAATAAATTTATACTAGAACTTTAATCTCTTACTTGATAAAATGTTTTTCTTATTATTTTTCCAATAATTATGCATTAAAGAATTTTAAATACATCTTTTTAATTGGTATTACTTCCAATAATCGAATAAGATGTAAAATATTTTTTTATTATATTTTATTTCTATTTGAATAATACAGAGCTTAAAAATTAACAATCTTATAGTTTATATATTTTCTTATCAAATTAAATAAAAAAAATATATTCGATTACTCAAGCAACCTGTAATATGTTATCGATTATCTGAATTAACTTTTTTTCCAATTGGAAAAAATAATCGATTAAACTTTACCTCTTACTCGGTTACTCGACGGAATATCCAACAAAAGATAAACATGCAAACATTTACTTCAGCTTTGAGATCTTTGGAAAAAAAATTAAAAATAATATTTACTCGGGCCATCGAATAATTTTGTTGTTTTATTCGATTTTTCGAAATATAAGCGATTAAAAATCCCTACCACTGTTATTTACTTAAGCTCAAAAGGCTTTGAACAGAAATTGAAAAAAAAAATAAAAATTATTCGGGTAATCGAGTGCATATAACATAATACTCAAGTAATCGAATAACTTGTCTTCCAATAAGAAATAACTAACAGTTTTAAGAATTTTATTTACCTTACAACTACTGTTCATTGACAATCGTAATGCTTTTATATATAGTTTAATTTTTTTATATTCAAATAAAAAAAATTATACGTTTATTCGAGTAACATGTAAAATGACGATTATCGGAATAATTTTTTTAATTCTTATTCGAATAATAAGGATTTTTATAAATTATATTCCTATAACAAAAAATGTTCTATATTTATTCGAATAATCAAATAAAGTTAAAAGCTTAGGCCATTATTTGAATAAAAAAATTTTAAATTTAAGATTTATTCCTTCACTTGATTATTTTCTATTTTTGTAATAATTCCGTGTTAAAAAATTGTTTTAAAAAATTTTAATCATTCCAATAAGCGAATAACATGTTAACTGTAATCGATTAAAAAATTAAAAACTTTTTTTATACTATTTGAACAAATGGAAACTTAGTTGGCATTAAAATATAAACTTTAGTATCATTTATATATCTTATAAGCGAATAGCACAAAATAACATTTATTCAGTTATTCGAGTATTATGTAATATGTAATCGATTATCCGAATAAAAAAGTTTTTCCAATTTTTAGTTGAAACATTCTAAGCTTCAGTAAATAACAGTCTTTAGATTTTTAAATCTTTTTTATTTCGAATAATCGAATAAAACAAAAACTTATTCGTTAGCCCGAGTAAATTTTTTTAAACTCAAATTGTAACAATTCCCATAAAAAAAGTTTAAATATTTTTTTATTTTTATTTTTTCCAAAGAACCTAAAGCCGAAGTAAACGTTTGCATTCTTATTTTTGTTCGTTATTCCTTCGAGTAACCGACTAACAGGCTAGACTAAAACGAATATTCTCGCGTATATATCTTTATTTTATTTTTATTTTTTGAACTTTATTAGAAATGATCGATTGAACTAATACGTTATTCATTTATGTCATTAAATAAATATTAAGCCTTAGTAAATTAATCGATTAAATGATTGTTCAAATTTTTTATTTATAATCGACTGACATATCTTATATAATTGATTATCCGAATAAATTATTTTCAAATTTGTTTTCATTTCAGGCTTTTACTGTTTCTTATGTCGTTAATTTGGCGAATAATCGTTGATAAGTAAAAATTTATTCGATTACTCGAATAATTTTTTCTTCTAAGAATTTAATTTAATTAACAGCCTGGCCCACGATGTCGACAAGAAAATGTCGATCGACAAGTTGTATTGAAAGCAACAATAAAATAAGAAAATTTGTTTTTGTGTTCAATGTAAGTAAGCGATAGAAAGTTTCTTGTCGACATAGTGGGCCAGGCCGTAAATTTTTTTTTTTATTGATTATTAAATAATTTATCCAGATTTGAATTAATTTAGTTTCTTACATACATATTCATAAAAGTTTTTGTCATCAACTGCACTGTGGGGCATAGTGAATGCCATATCCCTTAAAAATAAATCTGCTGAAATCATTTGACTCCGCTTTACTGGAAATAACCCAAAACCTAACTTTTTTTGTCAGTTATCCGATTTTTTCTCTAAAACGTAGTTCGGATTAGTAAAATTTGTTACAGTTAACAATATAATATAAATATAATTGGCAATATAATAGAAAAATACAATAAAGTACGTAAGAGCGAAAAGGACAAATACATTTTGCCATTTAATTTTTTAACGCACAAAACATGCATATTGTTTTTTTTTTCAATATAGCGAAGTAACGGCCTGTCCCACGATGTCACCAGAAATCGTTCCATCGAACACTTATATTGAAAACAACAAAGAAATTTCTAATGTTGTTGATGTTTGCAATACAACTTGGCGATCGAACGATTTCTGGTGACATCATGGGACAGGCTGTAAGTTTCATACAAAACGTAGTTGTGGGCTTACTTTTGGTTTTCAGTCATACGATATTTTCAGTAAAGCGATGTTTCACTAAAGCGAAGTGAATAAGACTAGCTGCGTTTAAAATCAGTGCGAAGATTTGCATAGCTTTCAGTAAGCCGATTTTTTTTCAGTAAAGCGTGTTGCGCTAAAGTGGATTCGACTGTAAATCTTTGAATTACTACCTATCCTCTGATGTGTAGAAAGTAGTCCAAAAGTGGCAAAAGTGTAAAATTTTGTTGTAGAGCGGTCCCAATGTCTGGCATTTAATAAATTGAGACAATCTAAATTTATTTTTGCTGCTAAAATCTTAATTCAATTACAACAATAACAAAGTTCTCATACTGAGTATAAGAAAAAATAAAAAATAAAACATTAAGACAGCAAAACCTTCCTTATCATTTGCCAAAACAAATCATTAAGTATTTGTTAAGGTAAAAATAACTAACAAGGACTTTAATTTGAGCTTTAAGTACTTCTACATCAAAAACATTTATTCATTTTATTTTATCTTTTAATTTACGTGCGTATGTATTTAATATTGTCACTGACATTGCAAGTTTATTATTTATTAAATTCTTTCTTTTTTTTCTCTTCAATAATAAATATCATTTTGTTTGGCAAAGCAAAGCTGAAAAATGTAAGTCCAGTCAAGACAGATAAAAAGCAACAAATCCGCAGGTTAATTCTGCTGTTGACAATTTTGATGCTAAGGAATTTTTGTATAAAAATATTTTTATTGTTTGAGGGGACTTAAGACATTTCATAAAGCAAATAGAAAAAAAGCAAAAAAAAAAAAAAATAGGACAAAACTTTCAGTATTCACAATGGGCCGGAATAATAAAAATGTTAAATAGAAAAATTATAAATAAAAAATAAGTAAAATTGGGTTCTGTATAAATGAGCTTATACAAGAGTTCTACACTTGCTCTGACTTTTAAGCTGTCTTGGGTCGATACTGTTGCATAAATACTGATACTGTTGCATAAATGAGTGTTGAGTTTTCTTAAATCACTAGTCAAGACTTATTAATGTAAAGTAGTGTTAAACTACATGATCTAAGGATTTTAAGCTCGAAGATATGACAACTGTTATGTTTTTTTATTCTACATGCGATTAATGGAATAGAATGTGTAATCACAAAAATAAATTTTTTCCCAATTTATATTACAAAAAATTAATTGCATTTACATGCCAACACTAGCCAACATTAGCATTCGTATATTTTTAAAAGTATACACGATTATTCGAACAAAAAAATTTTTTTTAATTTAATTCAAATTATTTTGAACTGAAATAATTAACAGCTCTAATGTAAAGGGTGTCCCAACAAGAACGCAAGATTTAAATTTTAAATAAAACACAGATATTAAAAAAAACTCGTGAAACTTTATGATATCGTAAAGTAGACAAAATAATATGTGTGGAACAACAAATCGGGCAGATAGCCGCCGCGGCTTTGCTGGCACACACGCGATCTTTTAATGAAATTTTCAATGGCCGTTTTGCATAAATGCTGCGGTATTTTATTAATGCAGCGTCCAATTTCCTCTTTTAAGGCTTGAGTCGTCGTCGGCTTATTCGCGTAAACCATCGACTTCAAAAAACCCCAAAGAAAAAAGTCTAATGGTGTTAAATCGCGAAACAACACGACGGGGAAATGACTGATGTAGCAATTGAATTGTTTCTCTGGCTGTATGACATGTGGCGCCGTCTTGTTGAAACCACATGCCCTCCACATTCATTTCTTCAATTCTAGGCAGGAAAAAACTGGTTATCATTTCACGATACCGAACACCATTGACTATTTGCGCTTGACCTGCGTTTGAGCGACATCATCACGTACAGCTGCGACATTTTCGGTCGATCGACCTGGTCGAAGGCGCATTGTTGTCTTTACATCACTAACAGATCCAGTTTCGGCAAAGTTATTCATTAATCTCTTTACAGTTGACTCTTTTGGAGCATTATTGTGACCCCAAATTGATCGCAAATTTGCGAACTGTAGCCGCAAAACTTTCACCATTTTGGTAAAACAATTTCACAATGAGAATGCGTTGTTCATTAGTGTAGTGCTCCATTTTTACTAACCTCTTACCTTCTACTAGCAAACAATAACAATTGTTCAAATGTCAAACAATGACACTTCGAATGGCGCCAAATTTAAATCTTGCGTTCTCTTTGGGACACCCTTTATTATAACATAAAACTTGCAGAGCTAATTTATTTTTATTTATAATCAAATAAATTTTAAACTTGAATAACTACTCGTCCGTTCGTCTTTTTATTTTTCATCTGAGGCGTAAATCATTCGAATAAACGAATAACTACGTTTTTCCGACCTCTATTCGACAATTCTAATTGACAAATCTTTTAATATGTTAGCGCATGTATTTGTAAAAAAAAACTAAGTTATTATGCTGATATGGGAAAAAAATTTTTTACTCGTTGATCTGGTAGTTAGTCGAATAAAATTTTACATTTATTCGATTTATTGAATGCACTTTTTTTTTGGCTAGTAATTCGTAAATTCGTAATTCGTTCTTGCAGATCTGGCAAATAACCTTAAACTTTTTTTAATTAATCGAATAAAAATTTAATCGTTAATTTTCTTCTCAAAATATCGAAAAAAAAATTTGATAAATAATTAATTTTTAGTTTAATACATTTTTTTTGTAATATTTTCTTTATTGTTCTTGCGGTTAAGAGAATAAAACGTAAAATATATTCGTTTATTTGAATAATTTCTTTTAAGTTTTTACGAAAGTATTTTACGAAATTTTAAGATTTGGAATAATTTACGATTTGAATAACTTAAAAATCGAATATATTTTCATTATTTTTCAAAAATTCAAGAGAAGGCATAATTAACAATTAAACTGTTTTTATTCGTAGATGTTGTAATGAAAGTTAAATCGATTAATCGAATAAAATTTAATAAATAGTTAATTTTTAATTTAAGAGTAAGGGACGATTAATTGAACAAACTTTTTCTGTAATGCGTTCTTTATTTTTTTTTTGCGGGTGAGAGAATAAAACTGAGAATTTATTCGATTATTCGAATAATTTTTTTAAAGTTGCTTTTTTCCAAATTTTAAGAGATGAAATAATTCTCAATTAAAATACTTTTATACTATTAATTGTATATATTTTGGTTTTTTTTTCAAAAATTCAAGAGCAGACGTAATTAACGATTCTAGCATTTTTATTCGTTCTTCGATGTTGCAATAACAAACATTTAATTTGTGAAGTGAAAAAGTTTTTTTCGTGAGAGAATGAAACTAAAAACATTCGTTTATTTATATATTTTTTCAAGTTGGTTTTACGAAATTATAAGAATTAATTTACGATTTTAATAATTTTATACGATCAATCGTATATTTTTTTTTTGCTTGTCTTTAAATTGAAGAGCAGATATAATTAATGATTCTAGCATTTTTATTTATTGTTCGATGTTGTAGTAACAAATTAATCGATTAATCGAATAAAATTTTATATGTAATTTATTTTTAATTTAAGAGCTGGGGCGATTAATTGAATAAACTTTCTTTGTATTTTTTAATTTTTCTTGCGGTTAAGAGAACAATAGATACAGATACAATTTAATCGATTAATCGAATAAAAACTGCTTTCTTTAATGGACAAGCTTTGTATATTTCATTCGATACTTTTAATTTTAATCGAGCAAATATTTGTTTCAATCTTTATTGGAACAATTTTGAGTTTGTATAATTAAATAAATAAAAAAATTTTGCTACATAGAAAAATTTTAATCATAATTTTTCATAGAAAATTCACTATAATCGTCAGTTTTAAAGTTCAATTGCAGTCGTTTTTGATTAAAATATTGAAAAATGTTAGAGAAAAACTTCCAACAATTAAACTCAATTTTTTTTAATCAAATTTAGCAATTTTTCTCTCTCATAACTTAAGATAACTTAAAAATTTCTTTTATATATTATCAATAATCTTATAAGAAATAATTACAATTTTTTTTTTTAAATTTTGACAATGCCAGTATATATGGAGATATTTACGAAAGTGGGAACAAAGTCGGAGAAAAAATCAAAATTTTAAGATTCAAAATTAAGTGATTTTTTTTTATTTAAAATTTTTGCAGCAAGATTAATTTCATTAAAATCTAATAATATTTTTAAGAACTATGAAGCCAACGAGGTTCTTCATGCTCGAGATAGTCAACTTTGGCACCCTCTAGCTCACCGTGTATTTAAACAGTGTGGCCTAAACTTTAACAATCGTAAAGCCCAGGTCGTCTTCTGTGATTTTTATGTACATTATTTTATCAAATAGCAAGTTTCCGTAATTCGAAACGAAAGGAAATATGTTCGAATTTGCATATTATATGTCTTGAAATTATAAACTAATTTCTTTCGTTTCGAAATACAAATTATACGCCCAGAGCCCTATTCCACAAAACAACTTATGAACATTTCACTTTGCACTTATAAAATTTTTCGGCAATTTGCAAAACTTTTCGTTCCTCAGAACTGTAAAATTTGATAATTGATAAGTTGAAATTGGTAAGTGTAGTTTGCAAAGCCTTTGCAGTTTTTATGCTCTCTTTGCGATTGCTGTTCCACGTAAGTTCTCTCTTGCAAAGTGCAAAGTTAATATTGAAAAGTGTAATTTGCAAAGACTTTGCAAAAAATTATGCTTTTTCGTTCCACAATAACTGTAAATTCTAATTTTGCAAAGCAAATTTTGATAAGTTTGTCAAAAATTTGCAAGGTAAACGATCTCTTAACGAAATTAAATTTGTGAATAAATCTTCGATTATTTTCAAACATAATATTCATAACAAGTTTACATTCATATGTATATATGTAACGGGTGTTTTTTTAGAGGTATAGAACTTCGAATTGAAATAAAACACAAGAAAATCGTTTCAATGTCCATCAATTTGGCTTTATTGGAAGGATAATTTTATGCCATTAATGTTTAAATATGATTTCGGGCATGTGGCCGCCGCGGCTGGCTCGAATAAAGCCAATTCTACAGGTCCAATTTTCAACCACTTTTTCGAGCATATGGGGCCGTATGTTGGCAATAACGCCACGAATGTTGGCTTCCAAGTCCCCTAACGTTTCTGGTTTGTTGGCGTAGACGAGCGACTTCACATATCCCCAAAGAAAATAATCCAATGGTGTCAAATCACACTGTCTTGGTGGCCAATTGACAGGTCCATTCCGCGAAATTATGCGCTCATCGAATGTTTCCTTCAATAAATCGATTGTGACGTGCGCTGTGTGGCATGTAGCGCCGTCTTGTTGGAACCACAACTCATCCACATTCATGCCATCCAATTCGGGAACAAAATAGTCGGTTATCATGGCTCTATACCGGTCTCCATTAACGGTAACTGACTCTCCAGCATTATTTCGGAAGAAGTATGGCCCAATGACTCCACCAGCCCATAGAGCACACCAAACAGTCAGTTTTTGTGGATGTAATGGCGTCTCAAGGGTCTCATGTGGATTCTCTTCACTCCAAATGCGGCAATTTTGCTTGTTGACGTAGCCATTCAACCAAAAATGAGCCTCATCACTGAACAAAATTTTGCGATGAAAATCAGCATCGAGATCAATCTCATTTTCGGCCCATACACCAAAATCACGACGCATTGCATGGTCTCGCGGCTTTAATTCTTGCACAAGCTGGATCTTGTAAGGTCGCAAGCCAAGATCTTTGCGCAAAATCTTCCATAAAGTTGATGGACAAAGCTCCAATTGCTGTGCACGGTGGCGAATCGATTCATTCGGGTCCTCTTCAACACTTTGCTCTACAGCGGCAATTGTTTCTTCGGTGCGCACTGTTCGACGTCTCTGCGGATGCGTATTATCACATAGAGTAAACGTAGTGCGAAAACGATCCATGGTTAACCGAATTAATTGCTCTGATGGACGATTATGTCGACCATAAAATGGACGGAGCTTGCGGTATACTTCGCGAACTGAACCATTATTTTCGAAATAAATTTACACGATTTGCAAGCATTGTTCTTTTGTCAACCTGTTCATGATGAAATGGCAAACCAAACTAAATATTAATCACTTGACAGCTGACAAAATGGCCGCTAGTTAAAAAAGTGATGCCAACTTAAAGTTCTATACCCCAATAAAAAACACGCATTATATAGATATGCAAAACAGGAAAAATATTTGAGGTTTAAATTGTATTATTATGTTAAATTATATTTTTATAAACTTGTTTTAGGCGTTCCTATATAGTCTATTAAAGATAGCAAAATAATTTTAGAATAAGACATTGAAAACGTTACGTTCAAAATTGGGATTGGGATTTTTCAAAACATCTTCACAAGCAGCCTTTTGATCTATTTTATTAACCCCCGACCAAAAAAGGGGTGTTATAAGTTTGTAGTCTGTGTGTCTGTGTATCTGTGTGTCTGTACAAGTACAGACCAAACGGCTGGACCGATTTCGATTTTTTCTGTTTGAAAGGTAACTTGATCGAGAGTGTTCTTAGCTATGTTTGAAAAAAATCGGTCCAGCCGCTTAGAAGATATCACATCTTTTCTGTATATAACGGGGATTTTTTAAATTTTTAATTTTTGTTATTAATTTTCAAAATGAAATAACAACTTTAATATGTTCTATCTACCATATTCAAAAAATTTAAAATAAGTTTGAAAAATGGTTTCTTTTAAGTTTTTCATACAAAGTTTTCTTAAAATAGATTTCAATCAAATACATCTTATTTTCCATGAATATGGATGCATATATTTACAATAATTTTATAAAAAATAATTACTTTATTGTTTTGAAAACTAGCAAATAGAATATTTTTTTAATCACATGAAACACTGCAAGTTTTTTTAATTTTTATTTTGCGTCAAAAAATGAAAAGTTATAAGACAGAAATGCAAAGATGGTTAATAGTTTTCAGGAACACTTTGCACACTCACTTTGCAGGAGAACGCAAATACTGTACAAAGAGTGCAAGGAATTTACAAAGAGAGCAAAGTCTTTGCTTAGTGCAAAGTGAAATTTGCAAAGAATATTGTGGAACAGAAACACTTATCACTTTGCGAAAAAATGCAATTTGATAAGTACAAAGTGAAAAGTTGATAAGTTTTTTGTGGAATAGGGCCCATATTTATTACCTTTTTTTTTAATTGGAACCACTGTGCATTTAAAAAAAAATTAAAATGTAAAAAAATTAAGTCTGTGCTTGCACCAATCATTTTTGTTTAATATAAGACCTTTTTTTTGCATAAAAATAAATCCCTGTTTTACCTCAAAATACCGGATGAAATACATTAACCCAAAAAATTTTATATTTTTTATACATCTTCAAGTTATTAGCCCTGCAGCCACAGACAAAAATTTGGTAAAAATAATATAAAAACAACATTTGAGGTCATTACAGATTTGACTCTGTCTCAGAACTTTGAAATCTTTGCTAAACAAAAAAAAAAAAAAAAATAAAAAATAAAATCACAAACAGCCCAAAAACCAAAAAAAAAACAAAGAAACACTTTTTAATATAATTTTATTTTTGTATAGAAAACAAAACAAAAAAAATTATAAACAACAATTCCAAATGAAAGTTATTACTGGCAATTAATTTTCATTTTTTTTTTTTTTTTTTGAACTAATTGTATGTGTGTGTGTTTCTTAACATTGTGTCTGGCTGTGTCCTTTTTGTGTTTTTTCTTCAGTTAAGGTCTTTTATATGTACGTTAACAGAGGGTGCAAACATAACAACGATTTTGTCTAAATACCTTAGAGTGAGGGTTTTCTTTTGTTAAACTTCTATAAATATTTGTTATAATGACTATTATTATAAAGCAATTTGTATTCGAATTATAACTGGATATTTATTTAAATATCCTAAGCACTGAATTCAATGTCATGTAAAAAACAGATATCTCACTTTGCCCGAAATTCAGTTTTACTTTATACAATTTAGAAGCTATTTAATGTAAAAAAAAAAATATGAAAACAACTTTAATCTTTAGCTTTATACAATTTATAAACAGTAATTTCCGCTTAATTGATTTTGCAAAATTTTTTTTTTAATATTTGACGCAAATATATAAAATATGATTTATTAACTCATTTTGCTTTTGAATGCCTTTCAAATTATTTAAGAGTGTATATTAACTAAACGGAGATCAATTAAGTGGAAACTACTGTACATGTCTACATCATGTAAATATTATACAATATTTTAATGTTAGCAATAGTATTTGAAATTTTTAGCTGTTTTCTTTGATAAAATACCTTACAACTAAAAAAAAAATTATAATAATAAGGAAGTTCTTAAAAGGACTTGAGACCTTATTTTGTAAAACGCAACTCCTAGCGTTAACAAATTTCGTATGTGTTTTGTTTTTGCAATTCACATTTTGTGAAAGCTTAGTAAAGCGTTTTACAAAATAGACCTTAAATTAGATGGATCATAAAAGCATCTAGGTGTATTGGGGCTTTAAAAATGTCTGTTCGGGTAGTTTTTAAAGAGGCTTGAATTTGTCACCCTTTGCGGTGAATTGACATCAAAAACTATGTAACCTTTGCTTTGGTGGTGCAGGCTCTTTTTAATCTTCTATCCATGTGCCTGGTTTTATCCTTTTTTCATCATTAAAAAAGGGCGCAAATGGGTACCCTCAATTAAATTTCAATCCAAACCAATTAATCAAAATTGTAAATGTGTTTAATTTATTTTGTACTTGTTCACACATACTCTGATATTTACTTAAAAGCTGTAAAATATTTTCTTGTTTCTTTGCAAAGTAAGATGAAGCATTATTGTCGCCGAGATCTGGGGGCAAATTACGGCACTCGTTATCGAACGAAATTACGAAATATTTCCATATAAACTCTATTGAAATACTTCGTAATTTCGTTCGATAACGAGTGCCGTAATTTGCCCCCTGATTGGCTGTTGTGCTCTCGTCGGTGTGAAAGCACAAAAGCATTTTTGCAAAAGTTTGCACAAGTTGTGCATATGACTTGGACTTAGCTGGTATATATAGAGTGCGTTCGAAAGTTTTTTGTAAAATTTTACGAATAAAACTTTTACGAAATATTTTAAAACTCTAACTCTTACCGCTAAAGGACTTTTTTTCTTTGTAGAAAGGGATCAAATAAAAAGTATTTAATTTATTTATTTGTAACTAGTTTATATCGTAAACTATTTAAAAGCCCTTTACAAAAAATTGTAAAGCTACATATATATAGGTTTGTCTTTCCGTGTATAATTCCCACAATATTCTGTGTCCTTATGAATAGTGAAGTCGATTAAGCGATGTCCGCCTGTCCGTCCGTGAGTACGTGAAATCGGTTTTCCGAAGCTGCCACAAAAGCTAGAGCCAGCACTTAAAATGATGTGCCGGAATCCGGCTCAAGTAAATTCGTGTTAAAAATAAGCAAAAATCAAAAGATGACTTCAGGGGTGGGAAATTTAAATTAATTTTGGTATATAAAAGTAAATATCGTTACCTTAATAAAAAATAATAAAGGCCCTAACTCATTATTCTTTAAAATCGAAATTTTTGCATTTTTCTATACATTAGATGTTCTTGTTTTTTAACATAACAAACACAAACACAACTCGCAAGGCAAAATATAAAAAAACTGAATTTCAAAAAAAAAAAATTAAAATAAAAATAAAAAAAAAACGATATGTAACTATAACAAATTTTATTTTCTTTATTAAAGAAACATAATTTGTATTTTAAAAAGAAATAAATTGCTATTGACAATGATAAAAACTTGATATGTGTATATATATTATTCCAAGGCTGGGAAATTTAATTTTTTATTGTTATAGAGCAGTAATTAGTTAAAACAATTTGTTTAATTGATTAATTGAACGTATTTTAGGAAGAAAAATGTTTGTGACTATTCAAAATGTGTGGTTGAAGTCTACTGATGATTTGTTACAGCAACAATGAAATGCATATAGACAAATTAACGACAGCATTTATTATTACTTTAGTATAATACATGCTACGAGAATACATTTAAAAAACAAGACGTATTTACATTTCAAGACTGCTTACGCATACCTCTAGTACATTACTTCTCCCATTATATATGAAACTAAAGACCATTTTTCCCGCTGGAATACCTTGAGCCCGGGCTGACGAACAAAATTATCAAAAATTCGTCACTCCAGTACCAGCCCAATATACTACTCTACCTTGTTAAAATTGTTTATCAATTATGTGACGAAATCTTTTATAAGCCATAAAATAAACTTGTTGTTTATCATACCATCTGTTTTTGACTGGAATGTAAATTTGAGTTGTTACAAACAAATTGTTATCAAATTTTATATTTGTCTTATATATTAATTTATGGAACTCACTCTAGTGTTATTTAGAATTTTTTGTTGTTTTAAATAAATATATTTCAAAATGAAATTCAGTTTTTCTTTTTCTTTTTTCTTATATAATCTCGCTGAATCATGGGATAAGATATTTAAAAATTCCGCATCTGTTTATAATTATTTAAGGTCCTTCGAGCCTTAAGTTGTCGTGAATGATAGTTCTAACGCCACTTTAACTCCAATAACAGTGCCACAGCTGCTGTGATTGGCCCTACAGAAATCGCAACAGCTAAATATGAATATGACCTGATCTTTTTTAGTAAAATTTCATGCAGTGTGAATTTTGTTTTGCTTGTATTATCCCTGAAATATGCAACAAAATAGCAAATAAATTCAATTTAATTTAATTTTAAGTAACTCAAATCTTAAAGAATTTGTATAATATATCTACTCTTAGCAAACTCTTGTTTTTAATACCTTGAACTATTTTTAAAAGTAGTTCAAACCATATTGAGAATATATATATATATATATATATATGGTGTAAACATGTTTATGCATGCATGTATGAGTATAAGGATATTGTAATGTATGGCGATGACATATTTCCTTTTGTTTTTAGAACTGTCTTTATTTCAAAGACTATGGACGCATTATCAAATAGTATAAAAAAAATAAAATACAAATAACTATAGTCACTGTAATATAAACATATGTAAGCGTATTAGTTAGAGGTTAACGGGACTGCTAAAAAGAAAGGTCCTTGGAGAAGAAGGCCTTTTGTCAACTATTACCTGATTTACATTAAGCATTTTTTCATAAAATTTCATGAATTTTGTTGCATGCAACTTTTTCTATTTGCTAATTGCAGCGCAATGGAAGATAATTTTATATAAAAAAGAGCGTATAATGAATCTTTGATGCATTTTTGAAAACTTTTTTGATATAAGTTGACCCTCCAGGCCTCCTATTGAAAAATAAAAAATTTTCATGCAACTAATTTCATGAAAAAAATGCTTAATGTAAATTAGGTATATGATATATCTTGATGATATTAAATATTTCAGTAACCAGACTTCTAACTGATGCCAATGGGAGTAAAAAAAATCTTGAAATATAATGCCTGAACTGGTTATTAGCGAGATTACTTTCTGAAATTACTTAGTTGTTGCGCTCTAGGCCCGCCCTGTTCAAGAACGAAACCTTCTTGTTAAAACGCTGATATTTATTTTTGTGATACTTTTTCAATCTGCTGCTATTGAAAACGGATGCCTGGAGTGATCTAACCAAACATTAAAAATATTTACATATATCTTTGTTCTCGTGCTAAAAAGTTTAGCAAAGAATCGTGGGGCGGGAAGCTCCCCATAAAATATTTATTATAGCTTTAGCAGAGATTTACTCGTATTAAATCAAAAAATTTTAAGGCCCCGTATTCAGAAGAAAATCAGCATCCTTATGAAGTGAGTACGCTGTTGGCCCTTTAGTCAGTTTGTACCCACTTGTAATCCGTCTGTCCGCCCAACCGTTCCCTGACCAAATGCTAAAAAGAACACTTTGTTTGTTTGTTAGGATTAACGGTTAAGCCGATTATCATAATATTTAACACATATGATGGAGCTGCATCTATAAGATTACATAACGTTACCTTAGAAAGGCCCTAACTTATTTTTTTTTTTTAATCGAGTTTTTTGTATATTTCGATGGAAGAACCCTAATGTATCAAATAATGCCAAAATTTCGTTAAAAAAAAAATTATTTTTTGGTACCTTTCTATATTAAGGTAACGATAAGCTATACGATAAGCAATATCTTTCCTCCGAAACTATCCAGCCAATTTTTACTGACTTTATATTTTAATAGACTAGGATAAATCGGGGCCAAGGGGGTTTTCATGAAATTCAAAATATAGATAGATCTGCGTCTAACAGATCACATAGGCTATGTGTATAAAAAAAGTAGGACCAAGAGATAGGAGCAAGTTTTGCCTCTTACAAAGTATTCAAGCGATATTTACGAATTTTACAACATATATATATATATAGACAAAAAAAAAAAAAAAGAAAGTTTCTTCTTATATGAAGGCATAGGTCGTGTATAGTCAGTCACAAAAACTTTTTAAAATTCTGTTAATAACATCTTGGACATATGGTCTAGTTACTCCGTCCATACTTGTGCAACGATATTCTACTAAATTTACTTTGTAGAATATGCCATAAATAAATAAATAAAATATATGTATATATAGAACTGCTTCTAAAAGAATATATAATCTACATGTACAATAAATACCCAGCAAAAATTACAGCTTCCCAGAAGCGTTTTTGTTACAGAATCACTTGCTGTTGCGCATGAATAAGGCATTTTTTTTTTTTTTTGTTCAAGATGAGCCAGCTAGAAGCAAGACATTCAGCTTCCAAAAGCCATAAATATTTTGCTTACTAAAGTGCTTTATAGAGGTAAAAGTTAGATGCAAAATTTTCTAGTTTGCAAAATTTTCTGTGGTAATTTTCTACTTTATTACAGAGTCCGCTTTACGTTAGTGCTTTTCAGAAGCATTTTTCGAAGCTTTTGTTATCAAGTAAGCAATGCATTGCTTTCCTCATTTGTGCTTCCAAATCAGGACCAAGACGATACTGTAGAGTGACTTTTGCTTCTCTGAAACTTAAAGCAGTGATATATGTATATATGGGTCTAAAAGGACAGGATTTGTGCGCTTTAAAAACGCTTTTCTCTGCCCCCGAAAATTTCCAAATGATTAAAAGATCCCGGTGTACTAATAAGGGTTAAGAATAAAGCTTTATTTACTACATAAACTCATACGAATCAAATCAAGAGCTATTGCATATACACGTCTCATAAAACTGGCTGCGCTGGTCTTGAAGCAATACTCCTTGTCTACTGTTCTATACACAAGATTCAATCTGCCGACGCTCACAGTTTGTACAATAATAATACTTCTACACACTTTTGCGCAAGCATGAACTGCTTCCCACTGAGATTTAGGGCCCGGCCCACGATGTCGACAAGAAATTATCTCTGTGAACTCTGCCGTAGACTTATTTCACTATGGAACATTTTTGGGATTATTGTCTGGGGGATGAGAAATTCCAAGTCAGGGTGATGGTACTAGGTCAGTATAGTAAAACCCTCAAAGGGTTTGGTGTTCGTATGTGTCAGTTTTTTTTATGACCTTTTAAATTTTTTCCTTATCTTGATGTTTTTTCGCTTAGTTGTAACATTTTGGCAAAAACGTAGTTTAACATAACTCGAGAACCACTTGTCCGATTTTGATGAAACAAACTCAAAAAAACGTTGATGAAACAAACTCAGATAACGTTTTTCTTTATAATCAACAGTTTTGCCGGTAAAAATAAATTTGTGGAGGCAAAAAAATATTTTTTTGCCTAAAAATTAATTTTTTTTTTAAATTCATAAAAAATCCAAAACGGAAAAAAGGATCAAGTGTTATTAATTTCGTGTAAAGTCACATAACCTATAAACAAAATGCGACATAGATCATAGAAATCGATTAACGCGTTCTGCTTTTATTTACAATTAAGTGAAGGTATCCCATTTTGACAAGAATATTGATATTTGTGTTTATTCAAAAAAGTGTCACTTAACGCCTTTTTTTTATAAATTTTCCCCAATAACTCCAGACTTCTGGCCATAAACTACTAAAAAAATTAAGTAAACATTTTTATAATTTTTATTTATTTTAATAAATATTGCCTAGACTTTTTCGATGGTGGTTGTTCGGGACTAGTGGCATCGCATTCATCGCTATCATCAGTTTCTGAACCACACATAATGTCAATGTGTGACTCCACTGTTGGCCCTTCTGCATCTCCTGAAAATTCTTTATCATCAAGATCGTCCTTATCTTGCCACACAAGCTTACTCCACCAGAAAATTTCCGCAATTATTGCACTCGGCGACTTTTTGCCTCTATATCTTTAAGTTTTTGTTTTATTAAAATGAGTTTGAAAAAATAAAAAATCAGTATTACCTCATTTCAAATGGCATAGCAACTTGATGATAGCGTTCACCTTGTTCATCAGATTCGGTAGCCAATTGTTTGCTGAAGTAGTCCAGATGATGATGTAAATAATGGATTTTCAAGGACATGTGGACACCAATTTCCGAGAATGCTCTTAACATCCTTGCGACAGAAACATCGTAGTTGTTAGAACGATGCTTTCCCAACAAGCCTTCTATTACTTCTTTGATTGCCTGCCATGCATTCAATTCAGCGTCAATCAAAATATTGTTGAATGCGTCACTTTTAATCAGCTTTCGTATATCTGGACCATTTAGTACGCCTGATTGGAAAAAATTAATTTGTTAAGATGGAAAATCATGGGAAATGAATGTGATATTATAACTTACCTTCTTTAATTTTACTTTCGCTGAGTCTCGGGTAAATTAGTTTCAAACACAAGAAAACTTCATCTCTTTTGGCGACAGTTTTGATAAAATTCTTAACAATTCCAAGTTTAATATGCAGTGGAGGCAGCAATATCTTCTCCTTCGGCACTAGAGGCTCACGAATAATATTGGCCGTTTGTAACCTGCTGTGCTCTCTGACTTTCCATCCGTAGCATGCATATTGGTCACCGGAAAATCGTGTGTCCCAATCGCACAAAAAGCACATATATTTTATATAGCCGCTTTGAAGACCGCAAAGCATTGCTACAACTTTTAAATCGCAGCATATGCGCCACATATGTTTGGCGTAGTTAACAATTTTTAAAATATTTTCCAGTGCATCATATGTTTCTTTCGTTTCTGTACTATAGGCGATTGGAACTGAAGGTTTTTTATTGGTCTTATGCAGTAAAACCGCCTTCAAGCTGAGTTTTGAACTGTCAATAAATAATCTCCAGTCATCTGCTTCATATTTTATTTCCATTGCGTCCATCAATTTTCCTACATCCGGGCAATATGCAGAAGTTTTTTCATCATTCACAAGGAATAAACTTTGGAGTGTTGCCTGACGACTTCGATAAGCTGTGACTTTCACACCGGGTGCCAACAAATTGTTTGATTTCAAAATGGAAGCCAGCTCTTCCGATTTATGCTGTGTTAATTCCAACTTGGCAACAATTGAATCAAGCTTATTTTGATTTATTAAAATTGGCACATTGGATACTGATGGCTCATATGGGGGATCATCACGTGCATGATATGTCGGAGCAGTCGTAGAAGAGAAAATATCTGGGCTAGAAGCTTTTGGCACAGGAATGTGGTCCGAATGAGGCAATGGTGTTGCGGCACTTGCAACACCAACGTAATTATACGATTTTCTTATCCTTTTTGCGGCTCCTTTATTCGCACATGCATAGCAATTCAATGGATTGTGACCTTCGCCAGGATTAGTCCAAGTCATTGGGATACCGAATGGCATACTTTCACGTCTTCTATTTTTCCAATCCATTAGACGGTTGTAGCAGCTTTTACACACTATATTTGGTACCCAATTTTCGTTCACTATAACATTTTGTTTGAAGTACATCTCGTATGTTTGAACAAAATCAGTACTGAAATTTCCACTTTTTTTATGTGTTGAGACATATTGACCACAGCAGTAGCAAAAGCTATTTATATCTGGCTTGCACAGTTCCATATTCTGTTCTCTTTTGTTCACTTTTAAAAAACTGGAGAAAAATCACTTTTACTGTTCGCGTTCGTCGGCACTTGTTGAATGACAAAAATCACAGAACCAGTGTGAGAAAGAGAAAATGTATAATGACAATGCATGTTTTATGTGAACATTACAGAACCAGTGTTGCCACATCAATATTTCTCTTATAGTACAGCAGAAAAATATGAGAGAGTTCGGCTTGTGAGTGTCAATGTTTTCTCCAAATAATGTTGTGCATATCTGGAGTAAATTTTTGAAATTCATACATTTACCTAATTGTGAATAAATGAGAAACGCGTGCATCGATTTTCATGATCTATCCTGCTATCTATCTGCTCACGAGTTATGTGACTTTACGCGAAAGTAATTAGTTTTGGCACTTTTTTCCATTTTGGATTTTTTATGAATTTTAAAAACAAAAATATTTAAATTTTTAGGCAAAAAATACTTCTTTCCCTTCATACATTCATTTTTAACTTCGAAAGTGTTGCACATATAGGAAAACGGTATAGAAACAGATAAGAGAAATTGTAATTCTAAATTTTTTTGAGTTTGTTTCATCAAAATCGGACAAGTGGTTCTCGAGTTATGTTAAACTACGTTTTTGCCAAAATGTTACAACTAAGCGAAAAAACATCAAGATAAGGAAAAAATTTAAAAGGTCATAAAAAAAAACTGACACATACGAACGCCAAACCCTTTGAGGGTTTTACTATACTGACCTAGTACCATTACCCTGACTTGGAATTTCTCACCCGCCAGATTGGCTGTTGTACTGTATTTCGGGTTCTTACGCCGGCGTACGACTAATTTTTTTCGTTTTTATTTTCCGTCTTACGACGACTTTTCAAGGCGAATTTCTAGCGTCCAATTCATCGTGTTGGACGAAATTCGTCATTCGTTTTACATGTATTCCTAGCATAAGGCAATTGCACAGGCCTCTTTAAACATTCTTTTCACTGCCAGCAAATTCTTTCTTCTGTTCTTTAATCATGTGAAAAAGCATGTACATATAATCGGTTTTATTTTACTATTAAAAGAAACAGAATATAATGTAATGTAATGTCTGTTTCTCATAAAATAAATTCTCCCTGTTTAAGTGTTACATTAAATATTAAATAATTTCTTAGCAGTTGCATTATTAATGTAATGCTGGTGGGGTTATAAGAATTTTATAAAAAAGTTGTCCTTTTTTTTGTTTAAAAAATAAAATGTAAAACAAGGGACATAATGACATCATCACCCATACATGCAATCATCATATAATCTTCAGCTGATTCTGCTGCAGGGTATGAATGGATATTAGAAAAAAAATGACAGCGCTGAACTGACTGACATTCGAATGAGTTGAGTAATTTCATAATAATATATTATGATTTTTTTTTGAAATGAAATAATTTTGATGATCAAGCGTCTGGCAGTAGCACATTTTGTATTTTTATATAGACTCCTGTCAATCGATATATGCAAGATGTGTACTTTTAACCTAAAGCCATAACTATGGGGTAAGTTATGGCAAATAACAGCGTGATAGTGGAAAATTTCTAAAAATTTAGCGTTCAGTTTTAATGTTGGAAAATAAAAGCAGTGAAAGTTTGGCTTTGGGAATTTTTTTTTTTTGGCACAAGATAATCAGCAAGTCATTGCGCTGTAACTTCTCGCAAAATAGCTCAAACTAATTGAGATTTTGTGTAGCAGCTCTTTTGAATATGAAGATTGCAGAAACGGTATTAACTCAAAATTAGCTTATCTCGACTTAAGTACTTTTTAAATTTGGCCAGATATGTATATGTATTTGTATATACATATAAAGGGTCCGCCAGATAACTTTTTTTTTTTTTTTTTTTTTGAAAATGCTATAAAAAAACTACTGAAGCTTCGGCTGTGTGGCACGTAGCGCCGTCCTGTTGAAAACAAATGTTGCCAATATCCTCCTCTTCAATTTTCGTAAACAAAAATAAAAAGGATAAAACTAATTATCTGTCAAATCAGACATGAGCTAAGTGTTATCATTCACGAAATAAGCACTAGTTGGAAAAACAACGTTAGATGGCGGACCCTTTATTATGTTCTGTGGTTCCTAGTTGATATTAAGGTCCACAAGGAACTCTTTCTACTTGGTTCAGTATAATAAGGGGAGTTGTATTTGCAGCTGAGATCACTTCTTATAACTTCATTGATGGCGCCAAGTATGTGATAGTCTGCCAATTCTTGGAATATCACGCTGAGAGTTCCATTCAATGGCACCTATAGCAATGGCTGCCTTCTAAAACGTCAAATGCTTTCTCTTCAAACAAAGAGTAGTGTTTCATGATGCCGCCGTGCAAAGCATTGATAATGTACACGCCATCGACAAGTATTAAGAATGCCGTAAGCAAATCACCAGCTCATTTGTTTCAAAGTTTGTTTGTTTCTCAAACTGAAAAACGTGATCGAATCAGCTCGTTATAGAAAGCGACGATTAGACCTCTGGTATGGTTGGCAAATTGCTGCATTCGATATCGAATGAAATTTGGAAGCATTTCGATTTTAACTCTGTTGGGATATTAATAGAGGAGCTTCCAAAGTTTGGTTCAAAAATATCATTTCCATCGGTCCTGCCATTTGGCAAAAAAAAATTCATAAAATTTCCCATAGCGCATTATCATAAATAACGCGACATCTTACAGCACAACACAGGGCTTTTTTTTAATTTAATAGTTTTTAGGGGGCACACATTCGCAGACAAACGGCTATAAATTTCATTTTTTTTTTCAGGCTGTCGAAAGCTTTTTTGAAGTCCAAAATGATCATTTTGATTAACATTCTACGAACTCTTCTGTTCTTATACACTCAAAAAAGTTTTACATTAACTGTTTGTAGTTGTTTCAGAAGTATACCGTAAACTCAAACTCAAATGAAAATGCAGTTGTCCTACGAAAAAATTATATTTTAACTTTTTATGTATGTTGTTAAAAGAAAAAACAACTGCAAAATTAAAAATGATTTTTCGTGCAGTCGAAATGTTCAGTTATTTCCAATTGTAAATAAATACTTCTAAAATATCTAACTTATAAATAAGTTTAATTTTTTTTTTAAATAAAATAAATTATTTTTTGTTTATTTTTACATATTGTGCTAGTTAAAAAATTAACATCAAAAAATAATTGAAAAACTCTCTTGATTCAAATGAAATGTAAGCGAAAGGGTTTGTTGTTGTTTCAAATGATTTTTCATTTACACATTTCTCCTAATAATTTACCTACATAATATTTTGAGTGTTGGTATTCTATTGATTTGATCATGATACGACTTTTATGGGCAGAATCCAGCCTGTTTATATCTGACATCATTCATTACAGCATTTGAAATTCTTTTATTGATAATAAGCGCCTTGTCAGCCTTAAGGATAGTGATACATCTCCAGCTCTTACCATCACAGAAAAATATATCATCGAATTGTAACCAACAAAACAAATTGTTAATATTTAATTTAAAAATTAACAACGATCATTGTTGACATAACAAATTTTAATTTTTGTAGTCAATTAAATTACTTAACTAAATTATTTGTTAAATTATATCATAACGGAATGCGCACATGTAGAAGAAACAAGAAATCATATTTTGTGTGTATTCATTATTAGCGTATCTAATAAAGTGTTGCTCTCTAGCTGAGAGGTAAGTAAGTTGGTTTATTAGTTTTGCGGTTGCCGGTTCAACTCCGCCCAAAGACATTTAGTGTTTTTCGCAGACAAGCAAAAAATCGTTTCGAGGATTGTCATTGTGTATAAGAAACATTGTTAATATAACAATTATGATAATCACAATTTGCACAAAAACTCAACAATTTGCATTGTTAATATAACAATAACTTAAATTGAAATCTAACAAAAATTAATGTTGAAAAAATAAATAAATTTCAACAAAATATTTGCTGATAAATTTAATTGAAAATATTTTTCAGATTTTCCTTTAACTTACAATTTCGTTAATTGTATTTACAAAAATCGTTGTAGGTTCAAAATCAATTAATTATTTAATTGATATAACAAAAAAATTAATTGTATTTACAAATCATTTTTTTCTGTGATCGATTAGGTCACTTTATTTTAGAATATTTATAATCATATTTTCTGTAAGCTGCAAGTCGCATTTAGAGATGAGCTAAAAGTTTTTCGATTAGAAGTAGCATCACATTGGCTGTAATTTTGCAATCAATTTTTACCAGCACGGGTTATAGCACTAAATATATAATTCAAAATAAAGCGGTTTGGACTTACGTATTTGTTATAAAACTAGCCATGTAATGGCGATATAAATACAATAGACTTTCAGCTCAACTAAATGAAGAGCAACTTGAAGCAAAAGCAAAAGAAAACACTGTGACACAAAAGTTGAGAAAAAAATTATTCAGGGATTCTTACATATGTACCAATTCTATTTTGTTGGAGTCCATGGATGACGAAAATACCGTTGTTTTTTTTAGGTGACTTCATAAAGTGATTTTATAACGGTAAATGTAGTGAAAGACGGGGTTTCTTAGATTTTCAGTTTTAAGCAGTTGTAACTTCTTTGTTTCCCAACGGATTTATTTTAACTTTTCGTTAAATAATATTATTTTTCAACCAAGATATAGTTTTTGTAAATCGACTAACAAATGGCTAAGTTACAGTCGTTGAAGTGTACAAAAAACCCATCAAAAAAGAATTCTTTTGTTTTCATGAGGCTATAAGTTGCTTATGAGTTACCAAACGCTATAGATATTTATGATTACAAAAAAAGAAAACTAAATTAGCTTTCCAAAATGGGTAATAACGGTAAAATCGGATTAAAAATACAAGACCTATGCAAATTTATGTGCTTTAACTTTTTGGTTTTTTATTTAGAAATAACTTGTATTTCTTTGCTTTTTATAGTCTTCGCTGTCAGTATTCCGCTTTAAAGACCAGTAGTAATTAGTTAGAAAGCATACTGATTTTATTTTTTCCTAAATAACGCTGTTCAATTTTAATTATTTCCTGGTGAAATCGTTCACCTTGTTCATCACTCATCTGTCCTAAATTTGCTGGAAATCTTTCCAAGTGAGCATGCAGATAGTGTAGTTTTATTGACATTTTGCAACCCATCGCATGGTAGGCAGACAGCATATTGTTTACTATTTGCTCATAATTTTCACTTTTTGTGTTTCCAAGGAAATTTTCACACACTGAAACGAAGCTATTCCATGCATTTTTTTTCTGCAAGTGTCATTTGTTGCATGAAATTTTCATCTGTTACTAATTTCCGTATTTGCGGTCCAATAAAGATACCTGTTGATTATAAGTTTGTTTTTATTGTGCATGCGCTCATAATATATTTTTTACCTTCATTTAATTTTCCACTCGTTATTCGTGGAAAAACCTGTTCAAGATATTTGAATGTGGGTCCATTTTATTCAAGTGCTTTCACGAATTGCTTTATCAAGCCCAATTTTATGTGCAGCGGAGGTAAAGTAATATCTATTGGATTGACTAATGGAATATTTACGTGGCTGTACGTGGTTTCCAATCTCTCTGTATGTAATGTTTGAAGGAGTTTCGGCTATCCCATTCACAAAAATAGCAGGGATACTTTTTGTTACCACCTTGCATTCCATTCAAAATTGATAGTACCTTCAAATCTGCTACAATCAGCCACTTGTGTGCATTGTAATCTATGATATTAAGTATTAGAGCCATACTATCATATGATTCCTTGATGTTAGTAGCGTAAGCCAACGGCACTGAAGGAAGTGGTCCACCATTATGCAAATGCACTGCTTTTAAACCTTAAAACAGAAGATAAACATACATATATTAATAAAATATAAGATTAAAATAACTTTTTATATTACTTTTTGTTGAACCATCAATAAATAATCGCCATTCTTGTGGGACATGATTATATCCCAATTGTTCAAACAATTTATTTACATCATTGCAGTAAGCCAAATCACTATTTTCAGTGCTTTCGTTGAATAGTGATCCAAACAAACTGGTTTCCTTGGTCCTCCGAAATGTAATGTTTACATTTTTTTGCAAACAGTTCCACTGTTTTAATCTGGAACCTAGGAGCTCGGTCTGTCTTTTCGACAATTCTAAGTCGCGAACAAGGTCATGAAATTCCGCTTGGGAAACAAGATGTTTTTTATTCAATTCTCCTTCAGGTGGGACATATTCTGATGCGGGGCTCATAGCTTGGCTTGAAGATGGTTCAAACTCAGATGAATCTGGTGATATTTCTTTAACAGATTTTGGAACAGCGTCGTTTTTCTTACGCATTACAGCCTTAATAACACTATCAACATTTGCGTATTTAATATGTTGTCTTATTTTGAAATGACATCCTTTCGTTTTTGATAAACAGAAATAGCAATTACTTTCTCGATAAACGGCAATGCAAAAGAACCACGTGGATCATTTTTCCATGATCTTAGTGTTGCGTAACACGATGAACAACAAACTGATGGTATATAGTTACCATTTCCCCCGTTCTAAGCAACGACTAAAATATTCTTTATATAGGGGAATAATATGTTTTTTTACCGACACATCTATTTTATGTCGTTTATCCACAAACAATCCACATATAAAACAAACATTGTGGCTTTATCACACATTGTTATTGAATATATTGAAATCACTCGGACGCTTACTGTTCACTTGCAGAAATTAAATTGTGCCAGCCTTGCAACCGTAGCCCTTTATATTGCAGCATAATACAATAATGCAGGTAACCGCGAAGCGCCCGCTTTTTTTTCGTGATGTGATCTGCCAAATGATGCTTATGTTTTACCAACACACGCGCACATTCTCTGAAAAGCCAACAGAAAACGCAAGTACATGTATATTGTTTTTTCTTGGTTGTCTCTGTTGTCAATCACAAAACAGCAATAAAAATCACTGTTGTTCTATTTGTTGTACATTTGTTGTAGATTCGCGGCTACCTGCATTATTGTACCATGATACTGCAGTATAGAAGCGCAATAAAAAAAGAAACGAAAAAAAACGGAATACTGACAGCGAAGATTATAAAAAGCAAAGAAATACAAGTTATTTCTAAATAAAAAACCAAAAAGTTAAAGCACAAAAATTTGCATAGGTCTTGTATTTTTAATCCGATTTTACCGTTATTACCCATTTTGGAAAGCTAATTTAGTTTCCTTTTTTTGTAATCATAAATATCTATAGCGTTTGGTAACTCATAAGCAACTTATAGCCTCATGAAAACAAAAGAATTCTTTTTTGATGGGTTTTTTGTACACTTCAACGACTGTGACTTAGTAATTTGTTAGTCGATTTACAAAAACTATATCTTGGTTGAAAGATAATATTTGGTCCTTTTAACCATTGAAAAGCTAAAATAAATCCGTTGGGAAACAAAGAAGTTACAACTGCTTAAAACTGAAAATCTAAGAAACCCCGTCTTTCACTACATTTACCGTTATAAAATCACTTTATGAAGTGACCAAAAAAAACCAACGGCATTTTCGTCATCCATGGACTCCAACAAAATAGAATTGGTACATAAGAATCCCTGAATATTTTTTGTGTATCACAGTGAAATCCACGACTTTACATCAAAACTAATAACTAGTGTCACGAGCAAAATATTCCAAAAAAATCAATTATTCAGTAAAGTGCGACTCTGACTCGCGCACGAAGGTTTCCGTACGAACACTAGATATGTAATTTAATACAAACTTCAGCCTATATAATATATAGTTTTGACATTTTTTTTTGGATTTTGGCGTTTTTTCAATTTGGCGATTTTTTTCATTTTGGCAAATTTTTTCATATTGGCGTTTTTTTTTCATTTGGGTGATTTTTTAGTTTGGGCGCCTTTTTCGCGTTTTGGCGATTTTTTTCGGTTTTTGGCGTTTTTACAATTTGGCGATTTTTTTTCATTTCGGCGATTTTTTCATTTTGTCGATTTTTTCGTTTTTGCCGATTTACTTTAGTGTTAGAATTTCTTTTAATTTTGGCGAGTTTTTTTGTTTTGGCGATTTTTTTTTAATTTTTGACGATTTTTTTTTGGTTTGGCGATTTTATAATTATCGGATTTTTTAGTTTTACCGTTTTTGAAAATTTCAAGTGTTTGCCTCTTACGGTTTCCAAGATATAGCAAGTTGTCAAAATTACATAGTCAAAATTGCATTAACTGTAAGAACACCCTTTAATTTAAATGTTGTAAATTTTAGTGTTAATTGTTGTAGTCTGTATAAAAATACACTAATTTTACAAATTACAAGTTTCAATATACATATGTAAATACAATTGTATGTATATTACATGGGATTTTAATATTTTTCGTTGCTCGTTTTGGAACACCCTTTAATTTTTAATTCTCATATATTTGTTGTTGTGGCGGCCAAGGTTCTACATACTCTGTCCAAATTTCAGGTCTGTAGCTCTTACGGGTCCTGAGAAAATACCATGTACCGGACAGACGGACAGACGGACAGCGTAGTGAAAACAATAGGGTTCCTTTTCACCTTTGGTGTACGGAACCCTAAAAATAATAAAACTTTTAGAAAAACATTGCATATTTGGAAAGGATTGAAATAAACAGTGCAAACTCTGTCAATTTTAACCCCTCTCAACAGAAGTTAACAATAACAATCACTTACATATGTACCCAGCAAAAAATTTCAAAAAAGGTAATCGAGTTTGGAATTAAGAATTTTTGGTGGAAGCACTTCCCTACTGGATTACCAACTTAATGATTTTAACAAGGCGTGAGACTAAAATAATCGATTCTTGAGAAGTACTAAAATTTTTTTTATTTGTCAACATTTCACGTAATCTATTTCGTCTAAAAAAATCATACTCTTCATTTAGCAACTTGCACGTCATTTTTTTAAATTTTAAGTAATGTGATTTGTAAGCGAGTAATGAAAATTGGCAATCAGAAAAGTAACTCATTATATGGCAAGTAGTTCTAATGGTAATGTGTAATTTTTTGCTGGGTATTTAGGCAACTGTTATATATAATTATCAGCTGCAATGTCAACTGGTGTCAATGCCAACATAATCATCGCTAATTGTCTTTCTGGTATTAGTTACCACAACAGACGTACACACGTTTAAAAGAATCGGAATAAAGCAACCATGATATTTCTATTTCTTCCACAAACATTTGTGAAACAAATTGCCTTATCCTTAGTTGATCCTTTGCAAAATAACCTTCAGTGGTTTAATAGTTAATTATAAGAGCCATAATCAACATCTACATTGAAACGAACGAGACACACACACACAGTCGCAAACAAAATTGAGCAGCCAGTTTTCTTTGAAAAAGTAGAAAGAGGAGATAAATAAAATTGAGCAGCTAGTTTTCTTTGCAAAAGGAGAAAGAGGAGATTAATGTTAAAGAATGTAAAGATATATTGCTATTTCCAAATATTGTGTTTATTATAAGTTTTTCTTTGTTTCTGGAAATATATGTACATATATGCCATTATATGTTGCACAGTGGTCTTAACTAAAGCATTTTCGGGTTGTCTTGCAGCATTTTCAAGGCAAGAAATTGTGCGATTGGTGGAAAAATTTAAAGTTTTTGGACAAATTAGTGATATGATGTAACGATTCCTCAATCTATTATAATTTTATATGAACGGGGCTACCTAATAAATCTCGGCCGTGCTCATTGTTGCGGGTTTATATTGCATTCCATAATGATGTGTTTTAAGGTCTATATCGAATCTGTTACAAAAGTTTACTTTAGGTAGCTGAAAAAAAAATAATGTTTTCTATGGATATTAAGAAATCGTTGATGATTGCAGTGAAGCTTAAGGTCTTATGTACTGCACTGATCCTATCCCTCACGCCATGCTGACTAAAGCGAAAATGTGTACTGTCAGCACAAATAACAAAAAAAATAAATAAATAAAAATTTACCGCATGCTATAAACTTTACCTTTCACAATAATCATTAATAAATTTAATAACGCATGTTCTGTAACATTATAATATTGTTACGTTTTTCTCTCTATAAAAACGCCTTTCCGTAGATCCGAAGATTTGCAAATGAATACAAGAGCCGAGTGTAGTAATTAGGGTTAAGAATGAAACAAGTTTTATTTACAAATACTCTTATACTAAACTACTCAAGAGCTTAAATACACTAATACAACTTAAACTAATAAATTACACACAGATATTCACAACTGGTTACCACTACGCCTTCCTCGCTGTAGTTTACGCACGTCTCTTAGCTAGCTGCGCAAGTAATCACGTGACACCTCTTTGTCTGCTGCTCGTCGCTTACGAGACTCACTCTGCCGTCACTTACAGTTGATACACCAATAAAGATTCACTGGCTTTACTTACACCCTTATACACGTCTATTCGCTGCGCTGTTCCTTTACTCTAGTCGACACGATAGACTCCACAATAATCTCAATTCCACGACAGACTTTGCTGTCACTATAGACTGTCCTATAGTTTCTCTTTTACTCCAACTATTGTGTAAAGCAGAAAATGCTCTTAACTATCAACTCACCACTCTATCGCAGATTATTATTAATTCACAACTTAATTATCAACTGACTAACGAGTTCTTAACTTCACTACTTTCTGATTAGCACTAACTATAACTGTTCGCGACTGACTTACAACTGCAACTAACTAACTCATTGGATGCGTCACCTCTTTTTATATTTCACACAAATTCCACTAGAAGTTTCAAGCAATGTCTAGACGATCATTATCATCTTATATGCTGCCTAATTAAGTTCATGTGGTAACTATGTACATACATGTGTATATGCATACGTGTGTACATCATTACCAAAGCAATACACGGTGGTTGTTTATCTTTTGCTTTTCGTTTGAATTAGCATGTATGTATGTGTGTAAATATGTGAATCTTCTTAATAAGCAGACGCTTTTTGTTGTTGTTGCTTTTGCTTGTTTACGTTTAATCCGGCTAGGCATGCTTATTTAGTTATTGGCTACTATTCTAGACTATTCTTTGCTTTGACCCTGTAGGAATATTTTCGCGTAGCATTTACATTAACCCTGTTGGAATATTTTTGTGTAATGCTGCTTAACATTGTTGACGGCTATTTTCGTAACAATATGGAAATGAAGTTTATTGTTTAGTAAATTTAAGGAAAAATATTTAATAATAATTAGATTAACAACATCAGTAAATTACATTATCTATAAACTCATAACATTATCTATAAACTTATATCAATATTAGTGATTATAAATTTGTAAGCTTTCGCATTTTGTAAGCTTTCTAATAATTATTTTATTTTAAAATTAAGTTTTGATGATTCAGTGAATCAATATGTATGTATGAATTAATCTGTATGTCAGCAAGTCAACTGCAGTATTGTATAAAGTACAGCAAAGTTAACATCGTGCTATTCTAACAGCGAATAATTTAACATTGTGGGTTTGAAAAGCCTCTAAATATCTTTGTTGAGTAAATAAAGTATCTGATTTCTATAAAATTATGAAATATGAAATAAAACTTTTTATTGAATTAGAAATATTCGAACTTAGAAAAGTAAAATTTTTAAAAGGTGGGATCGTAACATTATGTTCACAGAAAAAATTATGATAAATTTTTGTTTTAACAAACAGAGGGCAAACTGTGGCATTCGATAACGAGTAGTCTCTTGTATCGATTAAAATTTCGACATATCATATCGAAATTTTAAGAAGTCTGAACAGTTTCGTTTGCATTGGATGTTGAACCGAGTAGACAATTTGTATTACACTAAAGAAAAGCTAGTGCAACAACTGATTCCGAACACCGGAATAGGTTTTTTTTTTTGCAGAACAAACATAATAAAAGAGAATCATAAATTTCACTTCTTATTTTGCTTTATTTCCAATATAAAATTTTATTACTATTTTACTACTAAAATATACAATTATAGTTTAATTTTACTATTTAAGCTTCTTATATTTACAAACTTGAATTTTTATGTATATATATATGTTCATATCGGCCTATCGTACTGTGTATACGATGGCCTCTTACCTATCTATGTCTTTGATTACTCGATGTCGAATGCTATGATCCAAATTTATGATACTTTTCATTCAATATCGAGTGCAATGGTGCGAAATTGTAATTTTTTTCATAAATTTTGAACGATAACGTATGTGGCGATTAGACTCCAGGTTTTTGAAATGATGAATTTAAAGTAAATTAGTTTAATAAAGAAAATGTATGTTGTATTGCATTCTACTTAATTTTTTTTTGTTTTTTACTCTTGCAAATTCTGTAGTGTGTCCTTTTTCATTAAAAATATCATTTAATTTTTCGAACTTATTAATTCAGTCCAAAATAATGTTTTTCTAACTCGTATGTATGTATATAATTATATGTTAAATTCAGCCAAGAGAGATGACAAAGATTAGTTACAAAACCATACAAGTTTAAAACAAAAATACTGTGTAATAATAAGTAATAAAGGCCACTGTTATTTCAGAGATTAGGTTGGCATGCTACTGAGAAGAGAAAACAAGTTTTCAAATCACTTGGGACCAAATAACAGTACTCCTGGTGTTACCTGCGGGTAGAAAGGTTTGGTGCAAGTACAGATCTTAAAATTACATATAGATAGAGAAAAGAATAGAAGGTTAATTAATTTTTTCGTTTTTGATGTGTAAACATCGATACGCTAGGGGGTAAAAATCTTTTTGACAATACAATCACAAATTTTGAGTAATATCAAAACGGTGTGAGCTATGTATGATTGTATTAGTGTAATCATATGAACAAGAAGTACAAAGAAACTTAATATCTGCATGGAAATAACTCATCCGAATTTTAAAGCATACCTTCAGGAGTTAATTTTAATAGAGATTGCTTGTGAAGTGTAATAGTGTTGCCAGTGGGGATAATTTTGTTAAAGAGTTGAAAAATATAAAATAAATAAAATATATATAAACTTTTAAATAAAAGAGCGTTTTAAATGTCAAATATTTGTTTAAAAGATACGTACCAGTCTTTACGCTAGGGGGTAGAAATCTTTTTGACAATACAATCACAAATTTTGAGTAATATCAAGTCGGTGTGAGCTATGTATTATTGGATTAGTGTAATCATACGAACAAGAAGTACAAAGAAACTTATTAGCTGCATGAAAATAACTCATCCGAATTTTAAAGCATACCTTCAGGAGTTAATTTTAATAGAGATTGCTTGTGAAGTGTAATAGTGTTGCCAGTGGGGATAATTTTGTTAAAGAGTTGAAAAATATAAAATAAATAAAATATATATAAACTTTTAAATAAAAGAGCGTTTTAAATGTCAAATATTTGTTTAAAAGATACGTACCAGTCTTTATAAAGAATTTATAATATTATATTATAATATATCTTCATTACGTACTGTTGCCTTACACCGATGCTGGAGCACGACAATTGGGTATCAATCTCCATCTCATGCCAATTATTATGGGTGAAGATTTTAATACAAATTTTGCAAACCCACAGTCGCAAGCTTTATCAAAATTTTTATTTGACGTTTTCCACTTGCATATGAGCAATTCTCCACAAACCCCCATAACTAATAATTCCACTACTATAGATCACGGATGGAAATCATGGTACAATTGTACTTTTTATGGTACATTTTTGACCTTGTTTGTACCGTGGTACTACCACGAGTTATTTGGTACAATTTAAAAATGTCAATGTTTCACTATATGGTAACATTAATTTTGCTTATGTTCTCTTTAATTTTTTTGTGTGTGTTTTATTTTAATCTCTAATATCCCTGCAGGAAATTGAACTGACAAAATACTAGTCACGTGACCGGTCCGCAAGTGATAGGGACTAGTCCGAGTTCTAACACTTCCTATGAAGGGGACCAGTCACTTTTACATGGGGATGGCCTAGGATGGGGTTAATTTATAATTTTTATGCACCTTGTGACTTGTCACTGAACTATCCCATAGGGACCTATTCGGTGTAGAATAATATAAATTATATGTAAATGTCATTCCGACATTTAACTGTAACAATGAAAACTTATTAAATTTTCTTATTGTTACAATGCAATTATAATTTATTTTTAAGCAGAAAATTTTTTGAGATTCGAACCGAAAAACTCGCGCATGACAGGCTTTCACACTTTCCTCTAAACCACAGGGCTACTCATGTTTATAAAGTATAAATACCACTTAAGCTTGTGTTAATATCTCAGTATAATTACGCGACTGGTTCCAGAGTCACATTGGAGGGAGCAATTAACATTATATTTGCACTATTTGATAGGTCCATGTATTCAAACACATCGAACATGTTCAGTGCCGTTTCCTAAAATACTAGACCGAGATCCAATTAAATTGATTCATGATCAAGACGATAAAAATGGTGGATATGTAACCATGTACACGATATGTCTTTTTTCAGTATACACTTCTCCGCGCTTTTGATAACACTCGCATTTTCTCAAGTCATAGGACGGGTACGTTTGGATTAATTGTCATCAAATTTTCTGCAGGTATAATAGTCGAATCTACGAATGTACCTTTATGAATGTAATATTTATAATTTTTTTATGTTATTATTTATTGTATACTGAACTTTTTTACACACTTTTTTAAGTTTCTGTTTTTTATTGTACACTTCTGAATTTTTATACACATTTTTTTACGTTGCTGTTTTTATTAATAAATATTTAAAAAAAATGGTACCGTCATGGTCTAAAAAGTACATTTTGTTTTCATACTTGATACAAAATCCAAGAAGTCAAAAAATTTATATATCGAGCCATTACCGCCAAAATAATGTATCCCACACCATAATCGATTTTGGTTTTTTTATCGAGATCGATAGTTTAACATCATTTGCATCATCTGTCAAAATTTCATGGCTGTAGATTAAACCGTTATGATTTTATAACAAAAACAATTTTAATGTAAATGCATATGGTGAGTTGTTTACATTTTCTTTGAACGCTTGTGTGGGATACAATTAAATTCTCTTTTAAAATAAATGAAACACAGTGAAAAAAATAAAAAAAACACAATTTTTTGAGACTTTAATTAAAGATAAAGATAAAGATTTGTATTTTTGGAAGCTTTAGAACAATATGTCGAAGGTATCCCATGATTTTTTTTTTTTTTGCAAAATACGTTTTTGTTTTCAATTATTGGATATTTTTACAGCTCTCCCTGGTACCGTATAGCGATTCAGATGAATCTTTCGTTGATTTAAATAGTTTGGAAAGTTTAAAAGAAGTCGAGGAGGAAACGTGTGTTGGGAAAAGGGGCTACAGGAAGCAAAAGAGAATACCTAAAAGGCTGCAAAAAGTTAAGAAAAAAAAATACGAGTGTTTTGCCCAACCCGTGCTTAAAGAAAAAATGTCCAAATTCGTGTCATGATAAAATTTGTGAAGATGAAAGGGTAAGAATAAATGAACATTTTTGGGGAATAGGCAACAAAATTAGACAGAAAGATTGGCTGTCTTCTTGTGTTAAACAAGTCGATATTAAAAGGCGATATGGAGAAAGTGACAGAAAAAAGTGCAGCTTTAATTATTTTATCAATATCAATAATACCATTTTTAAAGTTTGTCAAAAGTTTTTATTCAAAACGTTGAACATTTCACAAACGATTTTAATATCCGTAATAAAAAATACAAGTTCATATAAAACTTGCCTTGAAAATATAAAAAAGCCAACTGCGCACAACAAATCTGATGAAGCAAGCATATCGCTAGTAAAATCCTTTATAGAACAATTACCAGTGGTTCCTTCACATTATTGCCGGAATAAAAGTAAAAAATTATATCTACCTCAAGAATTTCGAAACATAAAAACTGTATATCAGCATTATGTAGAACATTTGAAAACTATTAATAAAGTAAATAGTCAGTTATCGTTAAGAGTATTCCGTAATATTATTAGAAAGAGTTTCAATTTAGGCTTCCATTTACCTAAAAAAGATAAATGTATCTTATGCGTGAATTACAATAATTTAGACACAGAATCCAAAAAGCAATTGGATTCATCAGAAGAGTATCAAATGCATCTAAAGGACAAAGAGAAATCTAAGCAAATATTTTTGGAGGACCAAAAGCTATGCAAAGAGAATCCGGCTTATTTATGTACAAGTTTATACTTGCAAAAAGTCTTAAATACTCCCTATGCAATAAGTGTAACTTTGTTCTATTCTAGAAAATATTCATTCTACAATGAAAGTTTTTATGAGAGTGGTACAAGAGATGGGTTTTGTTTTTTATGGGGAGAAAAGGATGGTAAACGAGGGTGTAATGAAATTTGCACAACTGTTTTGCAATACCTTAAATTAGTCGATGAAAGAAAAACCCAGTCTATAGTCCATCTTTATTGTGATAGCTGCGCAGGACAGAACAAGAACAGAGCTATGCCTGCGACATTAACCTATTTTGTTGAAAATTCTAATTTTGTGACTAATATAAAAATCACATACTTGTTGCCTGGACACACCATGATGCCTGTTGATGCGATACATAGTACAATTGAATCATTTATTCGGAATAGAACTATTTGGGCTCCAAGTGAGTGGTACACCATAATATCAAATGCAAGAACTAACCCAAGAAAATATAATTGTATTGAATTAACTAACAGTGATTTTAAAGACTGGAAGACATTTTCACAGGCGTTATTTCCAAATTCAGTGAAAATTCAATTTATAAAATTACGCTCTGTTAATTGGACAAAAATATTTCAAATATTACTCTTAAATATGGCTACTTTGATGAATCTGAAACCATAAATTATTATCTAAATTCAATTCCACGATCCAGACGAAACTCCGAAATAGTTTCTAAGGGACCTACTCAATTATATGATGATATATTAAACATTTCTTCTGCTAAATATAAGGATTTGAAAACGCTTTGCGATAGAAAAACTATACCCGTAAAATTCCAACACGAGTATTTAAATTTAAAATGGGATGGATCTGTTAAAGATTTGCTACTTGAAACCGACCAGGAAGATAGTATTTAGCGTTCTTTATATATTTTTATCTATCGTTATTCAAGTTCACAAGATTTTAATATGAATAACATTACTTTGTTAATACAAAACCTTAAATATATGAATTACATTACTTTATTTTTGTTTTATCCAATATACTATGAAATGTATACATTTATTTTTTTTTTAATGAAATTTAATTTAATTTTAATGAGTAAGTAAAAAAATTAAATAAAAAAAAAACGGGAAGTCACTTCCTTAAAATAAATTTTTGTGTAACGCACACACTTTTTTAATAATAGGTTGCCAGAAGGAAAGCAAAAAAAATGTATCCCACAAAAACAACCGTTATGATGCAATTATCTATTTAAAATTATTAAAATTAAATGTATTACACAAAAAAATATTTACATTATAAATTTTAAAATAATGGCTTTATTCAAACTGATTTCATTTTAAAAAAAACCTTCCTCTGTAAAATTTCGAGTTTGTGGGATACATTTTTTCGGCGGTTATGGCTCGATATCTTATTTTAGTTACCATAAGCCAATATTAATTATTTGTACTTAAGGCATTTACCATAGATGGGCACTTGGCAGTACTACTAAAATTTCAGTAAAAATAATATTTTAACCAGTAAATTTTTTCTGCAATTTTTATAAAGTGCCTAAATGATTTATTATATGATGAGTTGCATTGAATTTTCAGTAATCAGTAATGCTTGTATTCATTCATTCTAACAAGTGGCTAAATTTTTTTCATACAAAAATTTAAGAATTTGAATGAAAAAAAATTTTGCCACTTGCTACAATTTTATTATGAATACGATTTTACTGGTAATGCAAATTAAATTTCATTATCAGTAAAAATTTACTGAATTTTTTCAGTAATCAGTAAATTTACTGCTTACTGCAATTTTTAATGCAGTACATATACATATACTGCAGTGTGCCCATTTACTAACTAACTAAAAAACCAGCAAATTCCTATGTATTTACAATATTGAAAGTCTTGACACTTTTAATTGATTAATTTAAAAAATATACCAAAAGCAAAAATACTTCCAACTTTAAAAAATTTTTCATTACTAGATGTTTACACATCTCCCCTGTGATCGGACTCACATTGCTTTTTTTTACAACTCTGCTATTGTAGGCTTTGTTTATGTTTATAGCATCCTATTGCAGCACTTCTGGTGTTAAGTAGTCGTATTAAATTAAGCTTTGTAGCCATAATACTTAATAATAATACTCTATGAAGTTAGTATGGCTGGGTCTTTCCAGGGTTTGAACCCTAGCTCTCGAACAATTTCATTTTCTTCTGACTATTTCATCCAACAGCACCCTTCCCCACTGATATTTAATAATATGTTAAAAAAATATCTTTATTGTAAACCACTGTGCACTCATATTCCAATGTTACTGTCTTCAGGAGCTTCAGGTTTTAATCGCTGGAGCGTTTCTTAACATACAATTCTATTTCAAACGATGTTTAGTGGAAGAAACACGAAAAATTAAAAGGCAAAAACAATAAAATATAAACTTACACGCACACTCTTTAACATGTACACAAATACACAACCATACATATCTACATACATCTAAGGCAATATTAATATATAACTTATTTGTGTATGTGTGTATGTGTGTGTTTGTGTGTATTTTTCAGTGATTTTTATTTTATATCTCTAATGCTTACGTCACATGCATGTGGTGCGTAGGCGTCATTCTTGCGGCGCACCCACTGACCAGGGTAACGTTTCCAATACAAATCTAACAAAGAGTTTAATAAGCTTATTTGAACTGTGTGTTAATTTCTCTACTAAAAGTGTTACTTAAGAGCAAAAATAAAATTCCCCTACACAAATTTTGTATGCTCTCAGCGCAAGCTTGGTTCAGGTTATATTGCTGTTGCTGTTGTTGTTGTTGTTGTTGTTGCTGGTGGGTTATTGTTTTGTAGTGAAAATTCCGTTACATAAATGTTTTTGGGTGAAACGTGTTTTCAACTTGTGGTAGGACCTGTATAAATATTTCTACCCGTAATAATTTTCTTCTCTAGTGAGTTTTGTCGAAAACTCTCTTGCACATTTTGTTTTATTTTTTTTCGTTGCTGTTTTCTGTCTCGCTAGCTGGGTATTTATTGTTTTGGAATTTTAGCCAAGACAGCTGTTTTGCAGGCGCATACATATGTTACCGGCTTTTTTGACTGCGAAGATATACATATATGTGTGAGTGTGTGCGTGAGTGTGTGTGTGTGGCTGTGCGTATGTCTGTATCACTGTTGCCATTTTAGCATATTCTTTCGTATTTTCTGGCAACACTGGTATATAATATTAGCTAAATTCACAATCTTGTGCAAATGGTTTTGCATAGTATATGGATACTCACCACTAAACAATTCTTAGTGGTGAGTATCAATAACAATAAAATTTTGCACATGCTACGATGCTCGACCATTTGCATAAGATTGTGAATTGGGCTATTGTTTTTATTAAGACTAGGACTCATTATCCTGCACATTCGTAACATTTTTGAGAAAATGCCAAACTGGTATGACAACAAGAACTCTACATCAGGATTGTATATTTTCAAAAGTCATACGATTGATAAGGAAGCGATTAAAATGGAATATTTACTCTGCGTGTAAAATGTTTAGTTAATAAAAGTTGTATTGGTTTCTTTTATAAAAAGTAAATAAATTATTTGTTTAATTTGCTTCAAGTTGGCAAAGCACGTGTTCTACATTTGTTTAGGATTTGAAGAGGGGTTGGTAAACCTGGAAAACATTTTACAAAAATTCCATTTAGCTTAATAAAAATCTAATTTATACATTTCAAGTTTTCTGGCTCAAATTTTGCTTTTATACTGAAAAAAAAATTACAAAAAAACTTGATATGTGTGAACCAGGTCAAACTGAAGGAAAGTGTACTGGGCTTAGGTTGGTAAATAGCTGCAGAGGTAGAATAACCATTCAACTCGCTTGGTAATGATCCCTTGTGATAGTGATTATGTATGAAGGCTATCGCTTAAACTTCAGTTATTGAAGAGCAACTGCGTTTTTATAGAGTTAAAGATAGAGTTTTCAGAAGGCTATTAAGAGAACACAGCAATTTATTTCGCAATTTTATGTAAAAATTTTACATGAAATTGAGAATTATTATTCTTTTATTCTAGTCTATTCTATTTTCCCGAGTGTTATTAGTTTTATCTCCTCTTAAACTCCTGCTTAACTTTATAAAATCTGACCCTTCTCCAATCTTTTTTTCACTTAGCTCATTTCTCTTCACTTTTAAGACTTCACAAATATTCTTCTCTGTACTTCTGCACAAAAAGCAAACTATTTTACCCCTTAAATTTTGCAGATGTCAAACACCTACGCAATGAAAAGTGTTCTGTTCTGTTTAATATTGTGCTGGTTTTCTATTTCATTTTGTTATTTTTATTTGGAACTCAACCAAGACACACGACAACAAAAGAGAATGGCAGAAAAAAATTAAATTAAAAAAAAATTGCTTGAAAATGTGGACAAAGTCCTAAAGCAAATGGAGCTAATACTCATACATTTAACTTAGTCAATGAGACCAAAAGTTATACTACACTTACATACACACAATCACATCTATATTATCCTCTAAAGCTACTCGGTACACATACATACATACATGCTGCTAAGAGCTGAATTCACATAGAGGTAAAATTTTCTTACTCCTGTATTTGGCGCTGCTGACGCCACTACAACTTTTTGTTGCCACTACAAATTTTGTTGATGTTGTTGTTTCTGCATGTTTTTTTCTTTTATTATTTCTTATATATTTTTTGGATTGTTCTTTATGAGGAGTATAAGATAAACAACAGCCGTTGTAGTGTAGCAGTACCAGCCTGCAGCATCCTTCACATCCCCCTCATAATTGCAAAAGTGTTACTATGTCGTCATAGAGTCTCTGTCTTTATAATGAAACATGTTGTTTCTGTTTGTTTTTGGCAAACAAGTAAGGAAGCTAAGTAAGAGGTGAACGCATGGAACTGAGAAATAGCCCTGAACAAGGCAAGAGACGAGTTTATGGCGAACAACAAAATTGTAGCGAAAAAAGAAAAACAATTTTTGGTGGCACTTTTGTAGTTATTTTTCATTGACGTTGAAAAAATGTTGTTTTACAAATTTAGCTAAAATAGGAGGTCGGGCTAATAAGGGTCTAAATTACTTTACGTAAAATCAATCATCATTTTCGGTCAATGGACCTGGTCGAGGGCGCGTTGTTGTCTTTACATCACTAACAGACCCAGTTTCGGCAAATTTATCCATTAATGTCTTTACAGTTGACTCTTTTGGAGCATTATTGTGACCCCAAATTTTTTTTATTTTTTTTTAAATGCATGTTTATTACTTATTGTATCTTCAAATATGAACTAACATTAAGTATTCAAATCTTAAATCTATAAAAAAATTATTAGGCCCGACCAATGTCGGACTTAAGCTTAGTGATAGTTATTAATAATACATAAGTAGTGATAAGCAACAAAAAGAAAAAGGTGTTTTCAAGCAGCTTCATCATCTAGAGTGTTGAATATAAGAGCTCGTGTATCTCTCTTTTTTAAGCGGATGTATCCAGTAAAGTTCAAAATATTACGAGCAAGCGGATTAGGATGTGACTCGAGTTTTGTTAGATATTTGCCTGCGTATTTTACAATTTCTTCAGTCACTAGTGGCATATTCAAATCACGATGTATATTTGAATTTTTGATGTACCATGGAGCCGATGTTATCATGCGTAAAATTTTATTTTGCCTTCGTTGAATTTTCTCTACATTTGAAGCTGAAGCAGTGCCCCATAGTTGAATTCCGTAACACCATATTGGCTTTAAAAGCGACTTGTATATTAAAAGTTTGCAGTCTAGGCTAAGTGTTGAATTTCTACCAATCAGCCAATGTACCTGAGTTAATTTAAGTTTCATTTGAGTTAACTTAGAGTCAATGTGATGTTTCCATGTAAGTCGTCGATCAAGGTGTATACCAAGATATTTCACATGTGAATGTTGAGGAACAACTTGATTGTTAATCCGAATGGGGGAGCAAGTATCTCTTCTTAGGGTGAACGTTATATGGACACACTTTTGTTCATTGACTTTAATTCTCCATAAGTTTAACCAAATCTCCATCTGGCTAATGTGTTCCTGGAGTTTGCGGGATGCCTCATCAGGGTTTTCGTGCATACTAAGGCAGGCTGTATCGTCGGCAAATGTGGAAGTATGGATACTACTGCTCACAGGCATATCACAAGTATAAATCAAATATAAAACTGTTCCCAGTATGCTCCCCTGTGGCACACCGGATGAAATAGTTTCAGGCCTACTCGTAAAGTCTCCTTCCACAACAGTGAACTTACGGGAAATAATGTAACTTTCCAAAAGATTTAAAATGTTTATTGGTAAGTAAGTCTTCAATTTTAAAATTAGGCCTTCATGCCACACTTTATCAAATGCCTGGGAAACGTCAATAAAGAGCGCAGAACAATACTTTTTTCCCTCAAAAGTTCTTCTTATAAATTGAACCAGTCTGTGAGTTTGTTAAATGGTGCTATGCTGACTTCTAAAACCAAATTGATGGTCTGGTATGCATCCACTACTAATTAGAATTAGGGACAATTTTGTTTTGAGCAGTTTTTCGAAAAGCTTTGACATAGTTGATAGTAGACTTATTGGCCTACTTGGTTAGATCTTTGCCTGGCTTTGGAATCATTTTAACCTTGGCAAGCTTCCAGCTGTGTGGATAATACTACAGTCGTAAAATGGCATTAAATATGAATAATAGGATTCTCATTGCAATACGAGGTAAGTTCATAAGCATCTGGTTACTAATTCCATCAATACCCGGAGCTTTCTTCGGGTTGAGTTCGGCAATTAATTTTTGTAAATCACGCGTCTTAAACTTTATGTGTTGAGGGGGTAGAGCGACTACATTCGGCAAATCAGCAACACCAGTACATATGTTTGGCGTAAAAACGGATTTTAAGTGCTCAGCAAATATTTTACCTTTTTCAGTATCGCTTCTTGCCCAACTTCCGGTAGATGTGCGTAGAGGTGGCTTATACTCAATTTAATGTTTTAAGCTTTCAAGCAGAGCGCCACAAAGATTAATTAGACGCTGCTGTGACATCAAGACCTTCCAGATAATTTTTAAGAGATGCAGTTTTTTCAGATGCAAGCAACTCTTGGAGTCGTTTAGTGCACTCTTTAAATCTGATTTTATTTAGTGGTGATCTGTGCTGTTGCCATTCCCTTCTAGCTCTTCTTTTTTCACGTACGAGACGTTCAATGTCTGTAGAATAAATTTTATTAAACCCAGTCTGCGGATGGGAGATAGTGGCATGTTCAGCAGCTCGCTGAGATTGGCAATGTTAGATTCAATATCATCGGATGTTCTAAGTGTAATGTTTTCCGTACAATGACTACTGAGATATTTTTTGAACCCCAGCCAATTAACACGATTGATCATCTTCACATATGGGTCAGGTAAGTTACTTCTTAATGGACTACAAATTGTAATGATCGTCGGAGAGTGATCGGACGAAAGATCAAGAGAAGCTTGAACTTGAAATAAATCCCTAGGGGTATTTTTTATGACGCCAAAATCTATAACATCCGGAATTTTTTGTATGTCAGTAGGCCAATAAGTGGGCTCCCCACTCGAAATGACATCCAAGCCCATTTTTGAAATAGTGTTGAACAATGCTCGACCTCTACAAAACAAGGTCCAAGAGATTTGTAGAAATCCTCATATTGATTCTCAGTGATTGAAAATCTGGGAGGGGAGTAAATTGATAATATAACAAAATTTGTACAAAAACTTTCAATGCCAATATTTGTTGATTGTAGGTGTTCTTCACAAATGTTATCAAGAACATAGTGCTTGAGTCTTGACTTTATTATAATTGCTGATCCACCGCAAGCCCTTCCTCTAGGGTCCTTTGTATCATATATAGTGTAGCCACAAATTTTAAAGAGACTTCTCGAAGTCAAATGAGTCCCAGATACAAACATTACATCAATATTTTTTTCCATGAGGAAGTGCTCAAGTTCATTTTTATGTTGGCGAATGCCGTTTGCGTTCCAGAAACATATTGTTAACGTGTTCATGGCTTATTAATTAATGCTTGAAGCAGAGTATTCTGCATTCGCAGCATTTCTTGCATCATGCTAGTCATATTTGTTGTAAAATTGTTTATAGTTTGCACCAGATTTTCAATAGTAGCTTCAAGGCGATTAAAATTAAAGCTTGCGTCAGTATTTTTTTAATTATTTGGCGGGGAAACATTTTGTGTGGGAATTGAATTTGTCTTAGCAGCATCTGCATACGATACACGGGAAGTAACTGGTTGGCTCATTTGCGCAAAAGTGGCAGAGTAAGCGTTTGCTGATTGAGCTGGAGCTAATTTAGGTTTTTGCACCATAGTCTTCTTTACGAAAGAGTACACAGGACAACCTCTGTAGTTAGCGGTGTGATTACCTCCACAATTACTGCATTTTTTATCACTTTGATCTTTTGGCTTATTGCAACTAGCAGTGCCGTGTAATTCGCCGCACACAACACAAACAGAGGGTAAATTGCAGTATGTTTTTGTATGGCCATATTCTTGGCAATTATGGCACTGTACAGGACCTGAACGCTTATGTGGCTCTTCAACTGTGATTTTTCGGTACAAGAGGTATTTCAAATTATAAATTGGATGCGTCTCATTTTTTTAAAATTTTATATCATTAGGCTCAAGTTCAACACGAAATAGGGGTTGGGGAATCTTCTCTCTGTTTATTATATTGGACACATTTTTTACCTTAAACCCCTGGAGGACGAGTGCATCTTTTATGTCTTCGGGAACAACATAAGAATCTATGCCCTTCAATACGATCTGCATGCCTTTAGCGCTCTTAAGCTGGTATGTGTAGAAGCTTGTTTTATTTTTTTTTTTCAAATTCAGCAACCATTTTGCGGAAATCTTTTTCGTCATAAATTTGGATCTTAGTTTCATCGATGTTGCCACGTTTTATTGGAACAATGTGAAATTTATTCTCACCAATGACCGAAATTAATTTTTTAATAAGGGCATTTGAATTTTTTTGTCTCAAATAGATTGGTGGCGGCTTGGATATTTTATTCGAGGATACCTCGGGTTTGTCGTTGTCATTTTGCAAAATTTCGAAGCGGTTTTGGCGATTAGTTGAGGCTGCGCTGTTATCCCTAGACATTTTTGGAGCAGATGAAATTTTTGAAGAATTCGGGCTTCGCCCACGCTTTACCACGGTTATATATCTGTCCATTCCGATTTGTACCTTGAGTTTCGAGCCGCTGTTATCTGTAGTGATAACTTTGTTAAGTGATGAACACGAGCCTGAAGGGGATGGTATTACTGACTTATGTGAAGAAGTACTAGGCAACTGTAATGTTAATGCATCATTACTATTTGGCATTGGACAAAGCGAAGTTGATCGCTGACGAAAAATTGGCTTTGACGTTAAAAAAAGACTTTCATCAGATTTATTATTTATATTTTTTTCATTAAGAGTTTCAGAACTCACAGTAAAATAAGCATTTCTGCCATTAGAATTCACTTCAAATTTTTTTGTATTTGAGGCACTCATACAAAGAATTCCTCCTCAAGGGTTATTCGTTTGTGTTTTTTTTTTGTTTGCGGTCTTTTTTTGTTTTTGTTATTTATGATTGTTTATTTGTTTAGAGGTACACATATATAGCATTACTCAATATCACTTTGTTTAATTTTTTTGTTTGCGGTTTTTTGTTTGTTTTTGTTATTTTTACTATGTAAAAATATTAGCAAAGTATAAAGCTTATTTATTAAAGACAGTATGTACCTATTACGAATAATATGTACTACGAATATTTTTTGTTTCTTTAATTTTTTGTAAGTAAGAAAAATACCACTAATCGACTGTTCGCTATGAAGGTACCACGAGAACTGAGATGACCCCAAATTGATCGCAAATTTGCGAACTGTATCCGCAAAACTTTCACCATTTTGGTAAAACAATTTCACAATGAGAATGCGTTGTTCATTCGTGTAGCGCTCCATTTTTACTAATCTCGTACCTTCTACTAGCAAACAATAATAATTGTTCAAATGTCAAACAATGACACTTCGAATGTCGCCAAATTTAAATCTTGCGTTCCTGTTGGGACACCCTTTATATTTTGTTTGTATTGAGATTATATTTTGTATATTGAGGTTTTTTCTGATTTGTATTCTATTCAAATTATATATTATTTACGAGTATTATTTATAAATGTAAGATTGGTTGTTATATATACATACATACATATGTATGTATACTATTTTTAATATTTTTTAATTTTTTATATTTTATAATTTGTAAACTTGTTTTAGTTAACATTGTTAATTTGTGGCGTTTTTTATGGACTATAAAAAACTTCGATTCTTAAAGTCCTAGCTAAATTAAATAAATAAATAAATAAATAAATAAAAATATTTTATATGGATCAGACAATTTAATTGTTTAATATTTTTCATAGGTGTTAAAAGACCATTTTCAAAGTTACACTGTCTCCCATCGCACCTCCATCTCCCCGCCAATAATTGATTTTGCCAACCCTCGAATTATTAAATATTGCCCGCAATTATCTATTTTAATATTACTCATGAAAATCACCAGTCGTGAAACCACCCCCTACCCCCGCTAAATTTTTATTGATCTCTCTTGGTGTGAAAACTTTTTCTAAGTTACAGAAACGGGGCCAAGATATTAGAACTTTATTAGATTTATTTAAATGTGGAGGTTCTAAATTCGTTTGCATTTTTTATATTCTTTTTATACGTGTTACTTCATAAGTCCATCGTTTGTAAAGCGATTCCTTTTTAGAGTTCCGTACACCAAAGGTGAAAAGGAACCCTATTGTTTTCGCTACACTGTCCGTCTGTCCGTCTGTCCGTCACACGGTATTTTCTCAGGAACCGTAAGAGCTACGGACCTGAAATTTGGACAGAGCATGGAGAACCTTGGCCGCTACAACAACAAATACATGAGAATTAAAAATTAAAGGGTGTTCCAAAACGAGCAACGAAAAATGTTAAAATCCCATGTAATATACATACAATTGTATGTACATATGTATATTGAAACTTGAATTTTGTAAAATTAGTGTATTTTTATACAAACTACAACAATTAACACTAAAATTTAAAAAAAAATAAAATTAAAGGGTGGCCCATCAGTTAATGAAATTTTTACTATGTAATTTTGACAATTTGCTATATCTTGGAAACCGTAAGAGGCAAACACTTGAAATTTTCAAAAACGGTAAAACTAAAAAAACAGAAAATTATAAAATCGCCAAACCAAAAAAAAAAAATCGCCAAAAATTAAAAAAAAATCGCCAAAACGAAAGAAATCGCCAAAAATTAAAAAAAAAATTCTAACTGTAAAATAAATCACCAAATTCGAAAAAATCGCCAAAATGAAAAAAATCGACAAAATGAAAAACGCCAAAAACCGAAAAAATCGCTAAAACAAGAAAATAAAGTGTCAAAACTAAAAGGAGCCAAAACTTACAAAAATCGCCAAAAATTTGAAATGTTCAAAAACGGTAAAACTAAAAAAAAACCGAAAATTATAAAATCGCCAAAACAAAAAAAAAAAAAAAAAAATCGCCAAAAATTAAAAAAAAATCGCCAAAATTAAAAAAAAAAATTTCTAACACTAAAATAAATTGCCAAATTCGAAAAAATCGCCAAAATGAAAAAAAACGCTAAAATGAAAAAAACGCCAAAATGAAAAAACGCAAAAAATCGAAAAAATCGCCAAAACGCGAAAATGTCGCCAAAACTAAAAAAAAATTTAAATAAAAAAAAATCGCAAAAATGAAAAAATTTAAATAAAAAAAAAATCGCCAAAAATTAAAAAAAAATCGCCAAAATGAAAAAACGTCAAAAACCCAAAAAAATCGCCAAAACAAGAAAATAAAGCGTTAAAACTAAAAAAAAGAGCCAAAACTTAAAAAAATCGCCAAAACTGAAAAAACGCAAAAACCGCCAAAACAAAAAAAAAACCAAAAAGATCACAAAAACGAAAAAAATGCCAAAACTATATATTATATAGGATGAAGTTTGTATTAAATTACATATCAAGTGTTCGTTCGCACTTTACTGAATTTATTTTGTCTTGGAAAGTAGAACTTCCTAGGAATCACTGAACTATAAGCAAAAAATGAGCGTCACCACGCCGTTAATGTTTTAGTTAGACAATTTTTATGCCAGTTGCAACACAACTTAAGCTCTAAGAGTGACAGAAGTTTAAATTTAGAAAAATTGGCGTTTCCATACCTACTAAAATTTAGTCTTATATAATATGTACTTTTGCTGAGGCGATATCCCATGAAACTCCGCAAACACTTTGGGATTTTATAATAACATAATTTCGTTCTTAAAAATGTAGACGGGGTCACACCCATTAATGCTAAAGATAATTTTTCGTATGATTTTAATTATCCGATTCATACAAACCTTGGCAAACATCATTAGTACTGAAATTGAAAAATTCTTGCACTTATAAAAGTGGGCGTGGTCATGCCCATTTTTAATAAACCGATTCCCACGAGACACGGCTCTTGTAATGATCTCTTTTGTTTGCTTAATATCTATTTTTTTCAAGACAATACATAGAAAGCCTAAAATACCAATTATAAATTCATCTAAAGAATGATATTAATAGTCACTTAGAAGTACAAACTATAAATTATTTACTAATGAAAGAAATCAGTCTCAGTGTAAGTATTTTTCCGGAAGACGAAAACATTTTTTGTAAATGTCTTTTTTTCAATTCATGGTAGACAATAATTTTCCCAGATGACAGGAAAAATGCCAATAAAATATTGGGAGAAAGGAATTTGCCCATTCTGAGGGCCGTACTAACTTGGCCATTTTTTTAAGACATTTTCTGTTTGCCCTCGTTTAAGCAATTTATAAAGTTGTATGTATGTCAATACGAGTGTGTAATTGTAGCTCAGCGTTGCAAAAGGTGAGTAAGTTACATACTCACTAACACAATAATTACTCACTCACTGACTCACATAAAGGAAACAAAATAAAAAATAACGAGACAATGAATAATATTTTGTTTTCATCAGAAAAGCTTATATTTCTGTGAATTCAGGCATGTGTATGTACGCGTGAGTTTTAACATGTATTGTTGGTTTTATTTCGTGTATTACACAAAATATATGAATGAAAATACATTTATCTATTTTTTAAAGGACTTTTATTAAATGAATAGCTCAAATGCTTGGTGCACAGTTAAATTTATTTAAATTTAAAAATTATAAAGAAAATAAACTTTTATTTTTTAATATTCAAGAACTTCCTTTTTTCTTTTTCTTTTTCCAGGTAAATACTCTCATCTTTTCCTCAAGCATGGCATTCTTCTCGAAGTTTCTTATAAAAGGTATTTAATTTATTACATAATTTTTGTAATTAAAGACAGTGTTTATGAAATTCCGTTTTTATAAAAATTATTATTTATGCAAACAAATTTAAAAAAAATTACAGCTACTTCAAACATAAACACTTAAAAATGAATTATCAAGATTCAGCTAAAGAAAACATTTTTATATGCGTTACCTATAATTTATTAGTCTTTTAGTCAGTAGTTGAATCTTTTTTTTAAGTTCTATTTCTTAGCTTTCAAGTGTCAATTTTAAAAATTAAGGCACGTTGCCTGGCGCACTTTTGCAAACATCAGATTGATTAAAAGATCTAGATTAAGATTACAGATTAAGTACAAAGACATATCGTCGGGTGTTTACTGGTTTGCCACAATAATAAAGTATTTTAATATTCTTTGTGGGTGTGACCCGCCCACTTTTCTAAATCCAAGATCGTGTCACTTTCGAACCTTAGGGTGTATGCCTAGTGTCATAAAAATTTATTAGACACCACAACGATAAAAATAATACTAAACTTGAATGGGCGTGGTCCCGTCCATTTCTGAAATAACAGATTATGTGATTTTAAGAGCCCGAAGTGAGTGTTAGGGTTCATGGCAATAGAATCAGCACAAGTACACATAATCTATTGCTAAATTTGAATGGGTGTGGCCCGCCCATATTTGAAACACAAGATTTTGCCATTCTAAGGGCCAATTTCACCAACTCTATTTAAATATCAATTCATATTTAAATGATGATTTTCATTAATTTTTGTATGGAAAAATGTCTATTAAATATGAATTGATGTTTAAATAAGTTGGTGAAATTGGCTATAAGACCCAAAAAAGAGCGTTAAGTTTCATGGGAATCAGATCAGTGGAAATAAACACAAGGAATAAAAAAATTTTAGAGTGATTGGTCAAGCCCACTTTCTTTTGACAGAAAAATAATGTAAACGTGCTACATAATATATAATTATAATGGACGTGAAAGCGTTCACTTTTCAAGCACGAAATTGTATTCTTACAAGACTAAAAGGCGTATGACAGGCTTCCTAGCAATCACTTAAGTAATATATTATATATATATATATATATCAAAGGCAAAAATTTTGTCGGCCCACTTTTGTGGCAATGATACCTCAGGTAGAAAACATAAGCTTGTACTACTTGTGTAATAACTCGCAGCAATATGCTGCTCAATATTTTCTGCTTGAACAGTTATACTATTACATATAGAAGCGTAAAAAATACAAAAATCAAATGGCCATTTGACATGCTCTTTTTATGAATTTTATGGTGCATGTAAAATATTAGTTTGGGTGAATTACTTTTGTCGCAAGCCCTAACAACTACAGTGTTAATGCCTGTTCATTAAGTCTTGAAAACTGCAATGAAAAAAAACCTAAGGAAATAAAAGAGAATTTTTAAAAGCAATAAAAAAGAACATATATATAAAGAACGCATTACTCATAATTCCTTTATTTTTGTACGTCGAGCCGTGGCTTCAGTAACAACTCAAAAAATTTTTTTTTTGCAGAACACGGGTTTGAAGTTTCGAACAAATACTTAATGGAAAAAGAAAATTATGTTCTTCTCTCAATATATATGTATGAAATTTTTTTAACAAAAAATTGCATTAAAGAAAATTAAGTTGTTCATAAGAAAAAAGCACTCTGTCACTTCCTTAGAAATTATATATTTCCATTCGCCAAGTTTACTTACTCGATTCTTGCAAAATTGTGCAAGCACGACAATATAGTTCAATAATGAAAAAATGAAACCCATTTTTAAGAATGGTTTTTTAAGAGAAGTAACAATCAGTCAGTGAATGCCTACTGCTATTACTAGGTGTTACTTTCTTTAGAAAAGGGATAGTGATAGAGAAGACAGGCGGATATGGATGATTCTGCTACACAACGAACTAGGGTGCTCTGCTGTTACATTAGGATTAGTATATTTTCGTTGCAGATTATTATATGATTAGAAAAATAGGCGTGACCACGCCTATGTAAAAAAGATATTGTCTTTTAACTTATTGCAAAAAAATCAAATCAATCCAAGCTATTTGTTTGGCAGACAATACTTTTTTTTAGGGTTCCGTACACCAAAGGTGAAAAGGAACCCTATTATTTTCGCTACGCTGTCCGTCTGTCCGTCACACGGTATTTTCTCAGGAACCGTAAGAGCTACGGACCTGAAATTTGGACACAGTATGTAGAACCTTGGCCGCTACAACAACAAATACATGAGAATTAAAACTTAAAGGGTGTTCCAAAACGAGCAACGAAAAATGTTAAAATCCCATGTAATATACATACAATTGTATGTACATATGTATATTGACACTTGAAATTTGTAAAATTAGTGTATTTTTATATAGACTACAACAATTAACACTCAGATTTGAAAAAATTTAAATTAAAGGGTGTTCTATCAGTTAATGCAATTTTTACTATGTAATTTTGACAACTTGCTATATCTTGGAAACCGTAAGAGACAAACTCGTGAAATTTTTAAAAACGGCAAAACTAAAAAATCCAAAAATTATAAAATCGCCGAACCAAAAAAAAAAATCGCCAAAAATTAAAAAAAAAATCGCCAAAACGAAAAAAATCGCCAAAATTAAAAAAAAATTCTAACACTAAAATAAATCGTCAAATTCAAAAAAATCGCCAAATTCAAAGAAAATCGCCAAAATGAAAAGAACGCCAAAAATCGAAAAAAATCGCCAAACCCCGAAAATGTCGCCAAAAATAAAAAAAAATTTTAAATAAAAAAAAAATCACCAAAAATAAAAAAAATCGCCAAAATGAAAAAACGCCAAAAACCGAAAAAAATCGCCAAATTGAAAAAACGCCAAGAACCGGAAAAAATCGCCAAAACAAGAAAATAAAGTGACAAAACTAAAAAAAGAGCCAAAACTTAAAAATTCGCCAAAACGGAAAAAAACGCAAAAACCGCCAAAACAAAAAAACCGAAAAGACCCCAGACGAAAAAAATGCCAAAACTATATATTATATAGGATGAAGTTTGTATTAAATTACATATCTAGTGTTCGTACGGAACCCTTCGTGCGCGAGTCAGAGTCGCACTTTACTGAATTTATTATCTTTTTAATAATGTTATTGCAGTTTTGTCTCCGCTTTAAGATGCCATTTTATACATTGCATTATTCACAAAAAAAAACAGAAAATAAATGTTAAAATAAATAACCGTCAGTAAAAGTAAACATATCAGTTTTAATTCTCCTTTTCGCAAATTAGGGCAAATTGAAAAGAGAAGACTGAGTTTTTTGTTTTGAAAGCATGTCAGCAAATTGTTTGTCATTCGTGACTTTTCTTTTTAATATAGAATATTATAATTAAACTAGCTAATGATATAAATATATATGAATCAACAAAATTAATTAATCTTATGAAATAATTTAGACTATGAGTAATAAATGGAATTAAAAAAAATATTAACATGTGAAATTGAAGTGTTTATTTTCATAAATTTGCTAAGAATTCGTCATTCGTTACTTGAATAATTCTTTAGAAAATTCATTAAAATGCATATTGTTTCCAAAAACAATATAATATATTTTATATTAGATCATTTGCTTTAAATTTGACTGTGAAGGAAAAATGAATATGTTACAATATTATAATTCGTGACTTGTGTCGATTTTGTGGTGGTTTTTAACATCTGATCTCCATGTGTTCGTTATTGTTTTTGGGGTTCGAAGGAGAAGAAAGTGAAATTAACCAGGCCAGAGATTCAAAAACGTTGAAGACTCAAATCATAACGTAACAAATTACAAAAATATTAGTTAAAAATAAATATGTACGTTTTTTTTTTGAAGACTGTTATGTTTTCACAAATTGAAATTACTGAACTTAAGCCTGACTAAAAATTATTTCTGATTAAAAATTCACTATAGTTCAATTAAAATCTAAAAATGTCTCACTTAATTCATCATGGGCACGTGACAAAAATATGTTCACTTGGCAATCACTGTTCACTTGGCAATCACAAATGTTGGAAAGTCAAATTAACGGCAGAAAGCAAAAACAAAAGTAACATAATATCCACTACTGTAATACTTACATGTATGTACCGACGGTACATCGAATAAGTAAAAATAATTAATGTGATGATCGTAAAAGATAAGCAAGAATAGTTAAACATACGTGGGTAGAGTAATATAACTTCGTGCTAACCTAAATAGAAAAATGGAAAACAGGGGAAATAAATAGTGATACTTACATATGTATTTACCAAAGGTAAATCAATAATTGTACACAACAATCATTTCTCACATTCCGTTTCATTAGAATTTACGTTAAATAGCTGATGTTAATAACAATTTCTACTAGACTAGGGTGCTGATGAAGTGCGTTGCTGCACAGAAAAATATCGGTATTTCCCTCAGCTTAAAAGTCTAATTTAATTTTTCTTCTCTTCTTTAGAAACTCACATTAATTAATAAAAATATTTCATTCAATAAAAAGAATTGAAATTACTGAACTTAGGCCTGACTAAAAATTATTTCTGATTAAAAATTCACTATATTTCAATTAAAATCTAAAAATGTCTCATTGTAAATTTATTTTATCCAGATACATCTGATTTTAAGGAGATACAAAGACTTAAAATTTTTCTAAAATTAAAACGAAAAGAGGGTAGATGGCAATTACGGACTCTCCAAAACTTTTTATTTAAAAGTACTGGTATATTAAATCAACATGAAATAAAGTTATTTCAAAAGGAAACAATTTTCTTTAAAGGAACTGTTAATCATGTTGAATTAACATGAAACATATGAACAATTTCACCTAATATCCGTTGCGATGATCAATCAATTAAGCTTGTATTTTAGAGAACATTAAAATGTTTTGTATTGTTATTTTGTTAAAAGAAAGAAGGAAATATCTAACCGTATTGAACTGAATGATTGTCAAAAAAAAAAAAAAAATTAATTAACCTTAGGTTAACCGATTGTCCAGTTAAAAGAAAGTGTCTCGTTCATTTGGGTTCATTCAATTAGGCCCCTTTTTACTTTAAATTAACCTCGATTTCGTAGATTTTAATATGAAGTATTGCTATGTGAATGCTTGAATCCAAGCCTGCCAAATTAGTCCGCTGTACAAGGATTACTATTTATATTTCAGAAACAGGAATATTTATTACGAATGCAGTGTGGTGCAATAATGTACTTATACATATTTCAAATATTTGGGAAATGGGTTGAATTTTGCTTGTTACTTATGGCTTTATTTCAGTGAGCCGACGAAAATCGGTACATTGTGCCGATAGTGTGATCCAGGCTTAATTGCCGAATTTACGGGCAAATATCTTTTTGGAATATTTTAATAAGTTTTTTGCCTCTTTCTCTTTAAAAAGTAGAGTTATAAGATAAAAATGTTCTGCAAAATATTAAATTAAGTTGTCGCTTAGTGCGAAATTCTTTATAAGAGTTAATGAAAGTAGTAAGTGTGTACTATATTGTTTTACAGGGAAATGTCGCCTGGCTCGTGCGCTATACTGAAAGTGTTGCTTAGTACCGCCGCAAAATAACTTCGCCTATTGCTGTCTTAACTGTAGTCTTTGACAACTGCTTTTAATTATCGTCTTCTTATGAATAAGGGAAAATATTTATACGTTAATTAAGGCAAGCCAATTAATAATTTTATTACATTTAATGCGTGATAACAGATTATTTTTTTTGTTGATTTGTTTATTGTTCTGCATGTTTTTGAAAATAAATTTGAGCTTTACGCTGGCATGAGTCTTTAAATTAACGCATAGGAATCACAAAGCTGGCAAATTAGCTTCTACAGAAGAATCATAGCAAACAAAAATGTTTGGGAAAGTAGGAAAATAAAAAATAAATGATTGTTTTTTGAGTTATTATTTCAACTAAGATATTTGTTAGACTTCTCAATGGTTTGAATGTAAGTTTGATATAACAGCCCTATTTTTACTAATTTTTTTTGCTTTAGCAATACTAAAATGCACATGAGAATTAGTTATACCCCTTAGTAATCAATTTCGGTATATCTTTAATAAAAATTTTTTGACCAACTAAGTCAAATAATAAACTGAAAAAGATAGTAAAATAAAAAAATCGTATAAAAATTTTTTTGAAACACAAAAAATTTTATGTCTAACAGATGCCGTATTTTAAAGCGCTCCCAAGAATGTTTTAATACACAGAAAAATATGCCAATGTTAAATAGTTTTGATTTGAAATCATAATAAATTTATTAGAAATTATATGTTATTCATCAAAATCACGTTATTTTAACTGGAAATAATTTTGATTTAACACTACCTATATATTAAATCAACATGAAATAAAGTTATTTTAAAAGGAAGAATTTTTTTTGAAGTTTAGTGTAAATCAGGTTGAATTGACATGAAATGCATATGAAGCAAAATCATTGTGGAAAAATGTTATATTAACTTGAGCCGATAGCCCTGGCAGCTAGCGCTCCTTAAACCTTTAGTCTTAGAATTAATACGTAAGAATAAGTCAAATAAATAAATAAATAAATAAATAATAATTAAACTTAGAATGAGTTTCAAAATCGTGTTTGTTTGGTGAAAAGAACCTATTAAATTTTTTTCTGTGTGGCCCACAGTCATTTTCATATCCTCGCACACTTGCACTTGAAACAAAAAGAAAATTTAAAATTTGTTTCTGTTTTAAATGTAAGTGTGCGACAAGTCGAAAAAGTTGTCAACATCGTGGAACAGGCCTATTGTTTTAAAACGGTACTTAAGTCTTTCTTCACCCCCCTAAGAATATCGTACTCTTGCAGTCAGCGTTCCCATATATACATACATATGTATGTATATGTATACTTAACAGAAACTTAAGGTACAATTAGACATGACATGGCCATAATGCCATAGCCATAGCCATAGCCAAAGCAAACTTCAATTGGTTTCCATGGTAATGGCTATGGCGTTATGGCGAGTCACTATAATCAAATACAGTGTTGCCTATTAGTTTGGTTCGAACGGTTGTTTTATATTGCTATGGTTATGTCACGTCTGATTGCAGCTTTACAATTTTTGAATAAAAATCTAACGACAGAAAACGCTCAATCGTTTACTTACAAAGTCCCAAATCACACTGTGCAAGTCTTATTGCTAAGCTGATTAGTTTCAGGGAGAGAGAGACGAGGGGAACTTCAAGGTTTCCTTTCCCCCGTCTCTCTCTCCTAATAAACTAATCAGCTTAGCAATAAGACTTGCACAGTGTGATTTGGGACAAACAAATATGCATTTTTGTTTCATTGTTGTTTTCAATACAAGTTGCTGATCGCGCATTTTTTGTGCCACAGTTATTAAGCGAACAGTTCTCAGATTTACGCATAATTTGACTAACTTCTCAAGTGCTCTCTTTCGAAGAGAGCAAAAATTTTCTTTAGAAGCTCATTTATTTCTCGTCTTATTTATTCACTCTTGTTCATCAGTCTATCCTCAGTAAAAAAATTCTAATTTGGAAGCACTGACAACTGAGAGAAGCAATGCATTGCATACTTGATGACAAAAACTTCTGAAAATGCATCTGAAAAACACTAACGTAAAGCGGGCTCTCTCTCTCAATTTAGAAAATTATCACAGAAAATATTGCTTCTGTGAAGCTCTGTAGTAAGGCAAAAATTCATGGCCTTTTGAAAACTGAATGTATTGCTTCTATATATATGGCTTATCTCGAACAAAAAAAAAATGCTTTATGTAACATTGTCTCCCTTATTTTTAAAAACATGTGTGACATTACTAAGAGGCCTTTTAGATGAAGGGAGGCCTCGCTGCGACACGTCGCCTGTGAGTCTTGTTTTTAGGCAAGAAGTGAGGAGAAGCTTGCGGGGTAGTAAAAGTCGCACGTACTGGGAATTGAAGCGACAATTTTATCTCCTCTCTCACAATTTTTTTTCTCTCGTATTTTTTGTGTGCTATGTATAGACCAGTGTTACCATATGTGAAGATTTATCTTATTATTGAAGTTTTTAGACATGTTAAAACAACACAAAAGATTTTTTATTTTAAAAATTTTACTTTTGGTACTTTTAATATATTATTGAGGGATTTTTTGACCAAACTACTTACAAACTTTCTGATTTGCTTCTTAATGATCTTACACATATTCTATACATTAAATATTTTGTGTTATTTGGCCTTATTTTTAATATTTCACAAGAAACAAAATAAATTTTAACTAATTTTCATTCAATAAAATAACTAAAAAGATTTTTGGTCACAAAAAAGCTTTTTTTTCTGCTCGACTTGAAGATTTTTGAACAAATAAATATGGCAAAACTGATATAGACAGTGTTGTTTTATAACATGCATCAAAGAAACAGTTATAATATAAAAATTATAAACAAATAAAGTAAGGAGAGAAAAGGAATTATTGTATTTTGGTGGTAGATTAAAAAAAATAAAAATATGTGGACATATTAATTCTAAATTTCTCAAACTAACAACAGTTCCTTTACGGCAACACTGCTACGAATGAACGAATAAAAAGCATTGAACAAATTAATATCAAAAAGTCGTCTGACTATTGCGACTAAAAAGTCTTCATGTAAACGCGCGTGGATTTAAGAAGGGACTCCAAAAGAGAACTTAAGCGCTGTCGCAGCGAGGCCACCCTTCATCTAAATGGGCTCTAACAAAAATACTGTGTCTTGAAAGCTCCCCAGCAAAAAATTTCAAAAAAAAAGGAAATCGAGTTTGGAATTAAGAATTTTTGGTGGAAGCACTTCCCTACTGGATTACCAACTTAATGATTTTAACAAGGCGTGAGACTAAAATAATTGATCTTGAGAAGTATTAAAATTTTTTTTATTTGTCAACATTTCACGTAATCTATTTCGTCTAAAAAAAATCATTCTCTTCATTTAGCAACTTGCACATCATTTTTTTAAATTTTAGGTAATGTGATTTGTAAGCGAGGAATGAAAATTGGCTATCAGAGAAGTAAGTCATTATATGGCAAGTAGTTCTAATGGTAATGTGTAATTTTTTGCTGGGTCTTTTCAAAGCGAACGACCACTAAGCAAACTCTCGCTAACAGATTTGCTTTGGAGGCAGCAGTAGTTTTGACAAACGCACCTGATATTTTCATTGCCATGTAATTACATTTAAGTGATTTTTTTTAATTGTGTCGTTTTTCCAAGAAACGATTATGCTATTAATTAATTATGTTGTCTTTCAGTGTGTTCAATGAACAAGTTTATTGGGGGGGGGGGGGGGGGGGTTGGGGTAGTTTTACCTTGAAATGTTATTGTATTTTAGCTGCAACTGGTATTATAGCATAAAAGAAAACATGTGTTGATGTGTGTGTTAGAAAACATCCTCGACTTTCTGCACAGACATTCATAGACGTGTTTTAAATACATATGTACGTACAATAGTTTATGTGTACAAGATTTTTTTGCTGGTGTTCGTGGAATTTAAGGATGCATATAACACTTAAAATAATTGCAGATTGTTATGTTACAAAAATTCTAATTATTTATCAGAGAACTTTCTGCTATGGCCAAGTAGACAAAAAGCCTACTGGCTTATAGAGTTGTAAGAAAAAATTATCAAAAATCCATCAGGGACTTGTTCACACACAACAAAATTTGTTAAATTATTAGAAATGAAAACTACTCTAAGTTGTAGACCTAAAACAATTTATTATTCCAGGAATAATCTTATAATCAGGATTAAGTTCAGCAGTTTTGAAGGTCTCTAAAAATGCATATGAGTGAAGTTAGTTTAATGCTTAATAAGTTAAGCATGACTATAGCGCCTATTTCATAAATTAAATCATTTTATTATTTGATTTTCAATGGCTAAAATTTACAATAATTATGCCATTTCCGTTGAAAAATTTCTTGTATTCGCTGAGAGATTACATCTGTATAATTTTATAATGAAGCGTTTATCGCCTCTTTATGTTATTTGAGTTTATATTTTAATTGGTAAAAGTTGTAGTTTTATATTTTCACGTTGTTGTCAAAATTTTTTTAAATTATCTAAAGACAATTTTTTCTGTATAATTTTATATTAATAAATACATTTTAATTTAATTTTATTTCATTAAGTACAAACACTTGCTTAATATTTAATAAATATCATACCAAACACAGTGCATTACGAAAAAGATATAACTATATACGGAGACAACAGATTTGGTACCTCGGTAACATTTTTGCATTTTCTCATTCTCATATCTTGCACACCGTTCGGAATATTAATTTATCCTCTGAAACAAAGTTGTAGCTGTTGTCATTAAGAACAAAAATTGTTAACATATAAAATAAAAGAAGCCATATTCAAGATCAAAATCGCAAAAAATTAAAAAAAAATCGATTTATTTTCCCCTTTTTCCCCTATTCAGGTCCATAGGTAGCAAACCGTTTGAAATTCAAGGAAACAATCAACTACAAAAATTTATCTAAGATCTCAATAAACAACTTTTTAGAATAAATGAACTTCCTAGCAATGTTGCTTAACACCGTTTAGGTAGCGCTTAGTTGGGCGCAAAATTAAAAAAATTCCAAACAAATGAAATTAAAAAATTTTCGGGAAATTTTTCACTTTTTTCGGCCAACTAAGCGCTACCTTAATGTTGTAAGAATCATTCCTAGGAAGTTCATATATTCTAAAAAGTTGTTTATTGCGATCTTAGGTAAATTTTCGTAGTTGATTGCTTACTGAAATTTTGAACGATTTGCTACCTACGGACCTCAACAGGAGAAAAATGGTAAAATAAATCGATTTTTTTTTTTTTTTTGAAGATGATGCTTTTATAATGTAATAGGTTCACAATTATTGTTCTTTATGGCAAGAAAGAAAGAAAGTAAATCAAAATTTCAAACGTTTTGCAAGATATGTGTCTAGGAAAACGCAAAAATGATACCGGGGCCCCAAATCTTTTGAGGTCCATAAAAAATGCATGACTTGGGGGGCAAAACTGGGGGACACGGGTCTTTTTTTTTTGTTATTTTATTACGTAACGGTGTGCGTATATGGTTATATTTCCATGACTTAAAAAATAACAAACAGTGAAATTGAATGATAATGTTAGATTTATAGCATTTGTATGATAAAAGATATGTGGCAGGACCTACAATCCTTGCTTCAATCACAATAAAAATTACCACACAAGTTGCTATCACGGAATGTAATATATATTTTCGAATTTTTACGTCTTTCTATGCAGTTATGTTGACAATAGTGGAAATTTATTTTTTGGCATATAGGGGCGGCAGGCGTGTCCCTTTTCCGATGCAAAAAATTTAATTTTTCATAAATAAAGTTTTTTTCTACTACCAACTACAAAAACTTTTTCTATTTTTGTCCCAGCGAAGCACAGTGCGTCGTCTGGATAACATCCTTCTTCGGATAAAATCCTTAGCAGGCTGCGTATGGTGGCAGATAACGTATCTCCCTGTAGTGTTCCGCGACATATATACATGATTTCTTATTTTATTTATCCACCTGCCATTAAGCATATCAAGTGATATTATTTTTCCTAAGTGCTAATATTTCTAAACTATTGAGTGGTTGTGTGTTCAGGAAATCTTTTCAACGTCGCAATTGTTCCTCTAAAAGGGTCCAATTCGGGTCATTGATTCATTTTTAAAAACCTACGCTTTGTTGGTATTTTCCAACTTCTTCAGGGATTCTGTATTAAAATCTGGCATACATATATAAAAGTATTATAAATTTTAAGTAATGCCACAAACTTATTTTTTTAATAATAAAAAAACAGTATTATATGAAAAAAAACTCAGTGAAGTCCGACTTTGACCCGCGCACGAAGGGTACGGACACTAGACATGTAATTCAATACGAACCTTAGCCTATATAATAAAGAGTTTTGGCTTTTTTCCGTTTTTGGGTTTTTACAGTTTTGAGCGTTTTTTAGTTTTGGCGTTTTTTCGGTTTTTGGCGATTTTTTTTAAAGTTTTGACGCTTTTTTTTAGTTCTGGAACTTTTTTCTTTCGTTTTGTCGATTTTTTCGGTTTTTAGCGCTTATTTTCATTCTTGAGTTGTTTTTTTCATTTTGGCAATTTCTTTTTCTTTTAGGAGATTTTTAAGTTTTAGCGCATTTTTCGCGTTTTGGCGTTTTTTTTCGATTTTTGGCGTTTTTTTTCATTTCAGCGATTTTTTCATTTTGTCGATTTTTTTGGTTTTGCCGGTTTACTTTAGTCTTAGAAATTTTTTTTTAATTTGGCCTTTTTTCGTTTTGGCGATTTTGTTTTTGGTTTTTTCGCGATTTTTTTTTGTTTGGCGATTTTATAATTTTTGGTTTCTTTTAGTTTTACCTTTTTTGAAAATTTCAAGAGTTTGCCCCTTACGGTTTTTAAGACATAGCAAGTTTTCAAAATTGGACCACGCTTTCAATTAAATTTTTAAAATTTTAGTGTTAATTGTTGTAGTCTGTATAAAAATACACTAATTTTACAAATTTCAAGTGTCAATATACATACAACTGTACATATCGATGGCTTAATATAAAAAGGGTCTATCTCAATTTTTTCGAAATCGTGTTTTTAATGTTTTCTGGGCGACAACGTATAATTGCATCCTCCTTGAAGATCTTAGTACGTTACAGTTCAAAATCAAGGACTTATGGCAACTTAAAAACTACTTCTGCATGTAAATGCTTTATTTTTTCTTCAGTTTTTTGCTTCTCCTGTAAAATATCGAAAATTCGAGTTAGGCCTTTTTTATATTAAGCCATCGATATGTATGTATATTACATGGGATTTTAACATTTTTCGTTGCTCGTTTTGGAACACCCTTTAATTTTTAACTCTCATGTATTTGTTGTTGTAGCGGCCAAGGTTCTACATACTCTGTCCAAATTTCAGGTCAGTAGCTCTTACGGTTCCTGAGGAAATAGCGTGTGACGGACAGGCGGACAGACAGACAGCGAAGCGAAAACAATAGGGTTGCTTTTAAGCTTTGATATACGGAACCCTAATAAAAACAGTCATTTGCTGAAAAATATATTTTAGATTTAAGATTTGAATACTTATTGTTAGTTCATGTTTGAAGATACAATAAATAAATACATGTATTAAAAAATATGAAAAAAATTGCTGAAAAATTTATAAATTTTGAGCTGACCTTCTTCAGAGGATCCAGTGCAATATATGCATATGTATATACTTTGTTTAAACTTGAATTAAAATTTTGAATACTACAAATACTAGAGCGAGCGCTTTCCACCTGTGGCCAACGCTTTAAAATACGAGTATGAATAATATAATTTTGTCTACCGCAATGAAATGACCTTCATTATGTGAACCATTTTGTTCCTTCTCCCGTTTATTCAAAGAGAATTGCGTTTCTGTTAAAAATACATATTTTCCCGTTAAATTTCTATTTATTATTATTATGCATAATAGTAGTAATATAAGTTTTTTTCAAAATATATTATTATATTTTTTGTGCTTATAAATTATACTGCAAGAAAAGAAAAAAAAAACAAAAAATTGTAAAATCTTATAACTTACAAGTTGCTTTTGAAGAGGAAGAGGAAGAGAGGCAGAGAGAGTGAGAGAAAGGGAGAAACAGTTAAGTAAACCCACACAAACCTTTGCAAAATGAGAGCTATAACATGCCAACATTTTGTTAGAAGCTCAAAGAAAAATATAAAAAAAATACAAATAATATAAAAAATAATTGCAGAGTATGTGAACTAAATATAAGATATTTTGTAACTAAAAATAAATATTACTTTGCATAACAACAACAAAAAAACAACAAGAACAATAACATACCATAACAACAACCAGAGTTAGAGACGGTTGCTTCTCTGTCATTCTGTAATACAAAATGTAATACAGAATGTAATACAGAATGTATTGCAGAGTTTGTATAATAATTTCAAGTTAAGAAGGTACAAGTATGCATGTAAGACTATGTGCTTAAACTAGGAATGCCAATCGGGATCGATTTTTGGAAATCTCGGGATTCGGGATCTCGGGATTCGGGATCTCGGGATTCGGGATCTCGGGATTTTCGGGATCACGGGATTTTCGAGATTTCGGGATCAAAATAATTTTCGTAAAGTAAATTATTTTTTTAAATAAATATTACTTTAATAACAATTTAATGCATTCTAAAAGTTTTTATTTTCATAATTTATCATTGCAGAAGTGTATTTAAAGTGAACAATTTTCTAATACGTGTATGAAATAAAAATCAAAAGAATTTTTCTCATCTATTTTTAAGTTGATTAATCGCATTTTATGTTAGAGAATTTATAGTGAAAACAATAACTAAATATGAAAACTTGTTTTTGTTTTCAATATAAATGTTTTTCTATTATCTAAACCAAAACGAATATACATATCGGTGGACTTTTAGCACTACCGCTTAAGTTGAGTTACGAAAATTTTTAGATTCACTTTCACCACTGAAAGGAAACCCTTCATTCAGACAATGAAATTCTTCATTGTATTAATGAAATGTTTCATTAAAAGTCAGCTAATGAAGCCCTTCATTGCATCAATGAAGAATTATTCATTGTATTTATGAAGCTAATTTTTGCGGCTATGTCATAAATAGAATGAAACTATTTCATTAATTCAATGAAACCTTTTCATGAATATAATGTAGTTGTTTCATTGATTTAATGAGGTTTTTACATACTATAAATGAAGTTTATTCATTAATATAAAGAAAATTTCATAAATATAATGAAATATAAGCAGTAAATAATGAAAAATTTCTATTAAAAACATGAAATTATATCCCTTCCAAACCACATTCTTAATAAAAAATATATAAATATTTTTATTTTATTTAATATATACAAATACATATGTACTTAATATATGTACATATGTACGTATGTATTTATTAAAGTAAAACTTAAAATTTAAGGAACTCATCAGTAGAGTTCAACTCAAATAATGCTTTAAGTAAGCCGAAAAACATACATGTTTATAGTAAAAATCTTAATATGTTGTTGAGAATCACAATACACAAATATAAGTTTAAAATAATCAAACAAAAATCTTAACAAAACTAGGATCTTTATAAGATGTTTGGCACAACCTTTTTGTGTTTGAATAGAGAAGAAAAAAAAGAGAAAGAGAGATATATCTGCTATACAATGAAGAATATTACATTATATAAATGAAATGATTTCATTGCATTTATGACGACCATACTGCTTTGAAATAAAAAGGGATTAGAAAAATAAGAAATAGAAATGATTTTTTAACAAAATAACTTTTGATTTATTTATGTTTGACAAACTGTATACAGTAAGAAGATGAAATTTGTGGAACTTATTTATATTTGCCCCAAATTTGCTAAAAAGAAAATTCTTTTAAATAATGTAACGATTTTCATTAGTACAATGAACTATGAAGAACACATGAAGAGCAGAGATTGAAAGATTTCATACATACAATGAAATTGTTCATTGTATTAATGAAAAGTTTCATTAATAAAATGCAGAACATTTAATGAAACCGTTTCATTCTCTGAATGAATGATTTTCCTTTCAGTGATACAAATAAGTTGCAAAACCAATATTGTTTTGTTAAAAATATATCTACTAACGTGTTTTTAATTGCGATAGATTAACAACAAGTATAACGGTTGTTACATATGTATGTATACCAAGCATTATCTAATTTTTTATCGATTTCGTTACGACTAACCCCCATACCTGAATAAGAGCGGAAAGCGTTGCGTTAGCAGCAGGGTACGTATTTTCAGTACAATCAGAAAATATTTTTACATTCAAATGTACTAAAAATGCGTACCCTGTTGCTAACGCAACGCTTGCCGCTCTTATTTAGGTATGAGGGCAATAAGGCTGAACATGTCGAAAAACTAAAAGAAATGTATACTCTATTCTAATCATATTCGATTAATTACGTCTAAAGATCACATTTTTATAGGCACATGTATTAAAAGTTTGCCTGAACACTTGAACAGTATTTTTGCTCTACTGAAAAGTTTTAAATTCATACATAAGTTTTTTTCTACAAGTTCAACAGATACATATGTATGTATTCATACGTTCGCTAAGAGGAGTATGGTTTATTAGTGTCCTGGCCTTCTACTCTGCAACTCAAATACAACTATAATTGAGTCGAACTCATTCAGTAGGTCGTTTTTGACTAAAACTATTTATCAAATACATGTAATTTAAATGGGTTTGATCTTAGGTTTGTATCAAAAACGACCTAAACGGTCTAAATAAAAAACAAAATAATTTTGAAATGCAATGTAAAAAACATACATACACACTCGAGCAGTTTCTTAGACAAAATACTCCGATTATTCTGTAAATATTTCTCGCCTTTACGTCAACCCGACAACAAAAAGTTTTCACTTGCCTTGTATTGTATTCTACTCCAATTGTAAGGAGGTGTCAATAGTACTTAATTGTTACCCAGCAGTAGAGAAGTGTTATTTTTTTTTTAGCGTTGAGGAGTCGACATACAGATAGTTATACAGTGCAATTATGAATAAATTTCCGCAAGAAATTTCTCCCTTTTCCAATCAGTTTTTTTTTGTTTTTCCTATTATTTGCTACTGTTTGAAATTATTCCCCGGGAAAAATTTTTCGTGGAATTTGAATTATAATTGCCCTCATAATATAGAATAAGACGGAATAAATTTGTCAAACTTATGAATTTTTCAAATGTTATTTCCCTTCCAAAGGTAATATATTTCTTTTGTTTTCAAAATATAATTCTAAAATGTACATATGTGACGCGCAAAATAGAAAGGGACCTAAGGGTAAAAACCTGTTTTGTTCAGGAGAGCCATTTTAAAGATTTAAATACGTGTATCTCTGGTGTACCATCACATCATAAAACGCGCATATCTCTGGGAGGGAACACTTTTGGGGCATGGGATCGGTCTCATTCGATGCTTAGATGTTGTCCACATTAAAAAAAAAAAACAAAGCAATGTGAGTCCGATCACAGAGGAGATGTGTAAACATCTAGTAATGAATTTTTTTTTTTTTAAGTTGGAAGTACTTATGCTTTTAGTATCTTTTTTTTTAAATTAATTAATTAAAAGTATCAAAACTTTCAATATTGTAAATACATAAGAATTTGTGCGTTTTTGTTTGTTTTATTAAACTTATTTGGTTAGTAAATGGGCACACTGCATTCAAAATTGCAGTAAGCAGTAAATTTACTGATTACTAAAAAAAATTCAGTAAATTTTTACTGCTAATTAAATTTAATTTGCATTACCAGTAAAATCGTAGGGCCGTAATCATAATAAAATTGTAGCAAGTGGCAAAGTTTTTTCATTCAAATTTTGAAACTTTTGTATGAAAAACATTTAGCCACTTGGTAGAATTTCATTATGCATACGGGCATTACTGATTACTGAAAATTCAATTCAACTCATGATATAACAAATCATTTAGGCAATTTATAAAAATTGTAGAAAAAAATTTTAGTAATCAGTAAAAATTTACTTGTTAAACATTTTTTATTGTTTTTACTGAAACTTTAGGGGTACTGCAGTGCTCATCTATGATAAATGCCTTTACTTTTACTCTTTAATTTTTAATTCCTGTTGTTCATCATTTAGTTGTTGCTGTTCTTGTTGTTGTGTACGCATTTTAATTAAAATAAATTCAGTAAAGTGCGACTTTGACTCGCGCATATTCGGTTTTGATCAGTTTTTATTTTTGATTTAGCTTTCTTAATTTTTTAAGTTTTTTTCAGTTTAAACGATTTTTTCAGTTTTATCGCTTATTTCTCGTTTTGGCGTTTTTTTCTCTTTTTGGGTTTTTTTAATTTTCGCAATTTTTTTCATTTTGGCGATTTTTTCATTTTGGCGATTTTTTTCTGTTTTTTGTGGTTTTTCTCATTTTGGCGATTTTTTTCTCTTTTTGGGGCTTTTTTATTCAGGCGATTTTTTTCATTTTGGCAATTTTTTCATATTGGCGATTTTTTTGTTTAAGGATTTTTTTCATTTTGGCGATTTTTCCGGTTTTTCGCGATCTATTTTAGTCCTAGAGATTTTTTTTAATTTGGTGCTTTTTTTCGTTTTGGCGATTTTTTTTGTCTTTGGCGATTTTTTTATATTTTGCGATTTTATATTTTTTTTTGATTTTTTAGTTTTACCGTTTTTGAAAATTTCAAGAGTTTTGCTCTTACGGTTTTCAAGATACAGCAAGTTGTCAAAATTACAAAGTCAAAATTGCATTAACTGATGGAACACCCATTGATTTAAATTTTTTAAATTTAGTGTTAATTATTTTAGTCTGTATAAAAATACACTAACTTTTAAAATTTCAAGTGTATGTATATATGTACATACAATTGTATGTATATTACATGGGATTTTAAAATTTTTCGTTGCTCGTTTTGGAACACCCTTTAGTTTTTAACTCTCATGTATTTGTTGTTGTAGTGGCCAAATGTCTACACATTGTATCCAAATTTCAAGTCCGTAGCTCTTACGGTTCATTTTCACCTTTGGTGTACGGAAATATACAGAAAAATAACCGGCGGCGGCGCACCGTCGGCTTCGAGCCGGTCGACTTGTTTCTCTGCTTGGTATTGCTTCTTTCAAACACTAATACACTCATACACAGCTCACACCGATTTGACAATGCAAAGAAATCTCAGCAAAGAAATCTCAGCAAAGAAATATCAGCAAAGAAATCAAAGTGAAAAGATTTTTACCCCCTAGCGTATAGATGTTTACACATCAAAAAAGTGAAAATTGATTTTTTTTACCCTTAGGCCAATTTCTCTATGCCCTGTCACATAAAATAGCCGTAAGAAAGTACCTTATTTATTTTGCTCTTGTTGTTAATTTAAAAGAAATATGTCACGAATAGTCATTAAATTGTTAAAACTGTACGTATAAAATTGTATGGGACTTTTAAATATTATAAAAATACTTTAAAATCAACGAAAATTTGAATTTATAATTGCTAAGAAATCCCGAAAATCGCGGGATTTCCGGGTTCGAGATTTCCCGTTTGGCATCCCTAGCTTAAACACATAACAACTACCGGCTGTACTATATGCTTAAACAGCTAAAATAATAACACATAACAATATCTACCTAGAACATATGGGCTTGTTGAATATCCTGAAACTGTTGCCTTGTGCTAAGGTAAGGGAAAAGTGTTTGTTTTTCTTATGCAAGAAGAGTAAAAGCGGCACATACTGCAAAGAGAGCTGATAACTATATAAAGCGTGAAAGAGAGAGTAAGTGATAAAGACAGACACAGATACAGCGAGCTAGTGTGTCTCTGTTATAAAACTAACGGTTTTCTTTGCTGTTAAGCAATTTTAGCTAAAGAGTTTAAATAATATTCTAAGAGCACGACAACATTACGAGAGCATTGCTGTTCGAATTTCCTCGTATTTAGAAAAAAAAAAAACACCGCTAACTTGAATTGCTCTTAATAATTTTACGTATAATTAAATTGTGCCTAAAGTTGAGAGTGTGAGGTGTTTTGTCTGTGTGCCTGGCATAAAACAAGTAGTTGAGCTGGTTGTTGGTCATAGCGGTGACAAAATAACATCACCAATTTACTCTGCTATTTAGTAGTAGTAGATATAAACGAATGACGAAGTTGTGTACTTACATATGAATGGCCACTTTTAAGAGCACAATTGCCATGTACATTTATGTAGTATACAAGGAAAAGCAGAAGAAGCAGCAGCGTGGATAAAAAGCAGAATGAGCCAAGCAGTTGTTGCTGCTGGCAAATGTTATATGAGTATAGTATAACTGGAAAAGCACTTCATACTTTGAATGAACATGGAATAGAATCGCAAAAAAAACAACAATAGCAACAGCAAGCGTAATATTAGAGCAGCAATAAGTAGAAAATGTTACACAAACACACACACACACACACATACACATACAGAGGCAAGATATGTGTATGCAAAAGGACTGTAAATATAACGACATTATAAAGGCGAGCAACATAACACAAGTAGCAGCAGCACTTAACGAATGTGAGAATTTTTACAGTAGACAAACAGGCGAAACCTGCTGAGACGACGAGTCCTTGCTCGTCGGTTCATATGAAAGGAAGGACTATTTAATTGTGCTTAAAAACTCAAACAAAACACAGCTACAAGAAATTCTAAAGAAATTTTCAAAATATATTTAAAAAGTTTTGCAATTATTTTTTTTTATAAAATAATATTAAAACAATTTTTCAAAGAAAGTGTTTAGAATAAAAATAAATAAAGACCAGAAAAGTGAAAAAAAAATCAAGTGTTGCAATGAAAAGTGAAGTTTGTGCTAAATTTTAAATAAACAACAAACACTTGAAATATTGAAGTAACAGCTATAGTTCAGGAAATTCTATGTTAAAGTGAAAGAATATCTTTAAAAAAATTTTGAATTTCAAAAAAGTTCCTTACAAGCAAGAAAAAGTGTTTTTTTTTTAAATAAAAACAAACTTTTCACAAGAATTTCTCTAATAACAAAAATAGCCAACAACAGCACTACAGCTGTAACAACAAACGAAAATAAAAACTAATTAGGGAATAATCCTTAAGGCTTAAGCAAAGTTATCTAACTTTAGCACACGTTGAACTACAATTGCAGCAAAGCAAAAAAAAAAAACAAAACAAAAAACGCCAAACAGAAATATACAGAAAAATAAAACGCCTAGGAGTATACCCCAAAAAATAAAATAAAAAATAAAAAATAAAAATAAACGGCAAAATAAAAGCACACAAAGCCAAAGAAGGCTGGCATGCGACATAGCAAACAGACTTTTTGCAAGGATACAAGCAAGACACAAGACTCTTTGCACTTGGAGACTCATCAGCTCACAAGCAAATTGGTGTGCGTTAGTTAAAGGACTTGAATAAATTTTATAACAACTATTAAAACGAAAGCAACTGGTTGTTTAATTTTTTGTGTGTAATAGGAAAACAATTCATAAAAATAATCTTTGAAAATATTGTAAAAAGAAAATTTTAACAAATTTCGAAAATTCCATTCAAATGAAATAAATTATAAAGTTCCTTGAAAAAAAAAATTAAAAAAAAAATTAAAAAGTGTTTTAAAGTGTTTTTTTGTAAACGAAGAGCAACCAGTTTTAAATAATTTTCACAAAACACAAGTGTTAACAAAAGCCGACGGTGTTAGAAAATTTTAAAAATTCTTTAAAGGAATTAACAAAAATGCTTTAGACAAGGTGCTTAAAGAAAAAAAAAATAGAGTTAATTATTTAAAATATTCTAAAAGTTAACATATAAAATTTAAGCTGTTTAATTAAAGCTAAGTAAAAGGTTTTTTTTTAATTTGCTAACATATAAACACTCAACAGGTTTGCTTAATATGCAGGTGAAGAATAACCAATTAAGGACTTTGAAATTTTTCAGTCAGTTGTCTAGATAAAAATCTAATTTTTTAAAATCTAGTTTGCTTTCATCATATCATATAAAGAAGTCCTTTGTAAAGTACATGCTATACACTTTTTAAGTTGAAATGAATATTAAATACAAGAGCAGAGCTCTCGTACTAGAGTCTCTTTTTTAGAAAAAATAGACTCTGGACTCTAGCAATTTTGAAACTTAATACCTCTTGTCCTTCAAAAATGTCACTGCAATTATAAGCAAATATGATTTTAAGACTCATATTTTATAGTATAAGATTCTATCACAGATAAGTAGAACTTACCAGGAATATTTTTCGACAAAACATGTTTGTTTTTTTTTTATATTATTCAAACTTAAAAAACTTAATTTTTTTTTAAATAAAAGTGTATTGATCTCTTCTATCCTTGCTGATTTTCACATAATTAAATGTATTAAAATAAGTTATTCGTTTTTTAAATTTAATGTATTAAAAAAATGGTTGAAAAAGTCCTAGCTTTGCAAGGAAGATCATATCATAGCTGCAATGGTCCTAGTGGCGCTCGATGGTCCCGTCTGAAATTAAGGAAGATATATACATACATATACATATATACATATACATATACATATATATGTATATATAATGGTCCTACTGAAGAAAAATTTAAATATCAAAAACATTGCTTTTGTTCTACTTTATGTTGCACCGGCTTTGAAAACTTTAAAATATATCTAAAAAATACTAGCAAGGATAATAAAACTGTAAACTGAAGCTCTTCCATTCATAAAAATACATTAAAAATCTATGCTAAAACATATTATACGTTTGAAAAAAATATTTTGCAAAAAAAAAATTTAAGGATATTTATATTCTGTATCCTGCTACTCTAATAAAATAGTACTCCATAAACTTGCAAAAAAATATCTTTATATTTTCAATTTTTACTTTTATTTGCTCAAAATTTAAAAATAGAAAGTCCTTTGAGAAACTTCAAAATCCTTTTTACAGGACTCTAATTCCTATTGTCTAATATATCCTCACTAATCTTCAGCTGATTATACAAAAAACCCGGTTGTGAGTAGTCAAAATTTATTTTTGAAAGTTGATTAGGAAGTTTTAAATGAAATTTAAGGCTTAAAAGGACAATTGAATCCTTTATCTTGCTACTCTAATGAAATATTACTCCTTAAACTCCAAAAAAATATTTTGATAGCTTTAATTTATATTTTACTTTACCTAAAATATTAAAAATAATAAGTCCTTTAAGGAACTTAAAAATCCTTTTTACAGGACACTAAATACTAAGAGTAATATCCTGGCAAATTTTCAGCTGATTGTAAAAAATCGGTTGTGAGGGCTCAAAATTTATGTTTGAAAGGTGTGTGCAAAATTCTCCATGAAATTTAAGGAATAAAATTTGCAAGGACATTACAAATAGCCTGTTATAATAATGAAATAATACTCTCTAAACTAAAAAAATATCTTGCTGTTTGTAATTTATTCTTTAATTTGCTCAAAATTTAAAAAATAATCACTCCTTCAAGAAACCTCAAAATCCTTCTTACAGTACAGTTAATTATAAATGGTAATATCCTTGCTAATTTTCAACAAAACAAATTATACAAAAAACAGGTTGTGAGTGCTTAAATTTCATGTTTAAAAGTTGCGTAAAAAGTTTTCCTTGAAATTTAAGGACATTACTTATATACTGTTGTCCTGATAATAAAAATCTGCAAATTTTTTTTAAAATCATTAATACCACTAGCTCAGATTTTCTACACAGTCTAAAAGAATTTTAAATTTTAGGGTTTTGAAAAATTTCCTAAAGTCCTGCCACCAGGACACTTTATAAAAAGTTTTTTTTTCTTATACTAAAAAATTTCAATTTAATAATGCTAAAAATAACTATGCGTTCCATAAATTATGTTTTAAATTCACTTACAAAATCCTGTTCACTCAAAAAATTCTGTTGTTCTGCTAAAAAAAATCTAAAAATTTGCTAAGCAAGAAAATGCAAAGACTCCAAGATTACATATTTGTGCAAATTAAAATTTTGGGTCCCTTAAAAAATTTTGAGGTCCTGTCAAAAGGACATCATTTAAAAATTCTTTTATTCCGGAAGACTTGGAAAATTATGCATAATTATTTACGCATGCTCATGCTTAATATTTGAAACTCAGCTGAAGAGCTTTACGGTGTATTTGTTGAATAAAATTTTAAAGGACAAAGCTTGTATTGTGCTGAAGTGAAACAAAAATTTTTAATTAAAAAAAATTATTCAGACTTTAATCGCATTTGTTCTATATATAGCTAAACAGTTTAAAATTTCTAGATTTCCTAGCATTTTCATAGTTCTGTCGTGATTTTTGTTATTCTGGAAGCAAATTACGGAATTCTACATCGAAAAAAACTTGTATGCAATTTTATTTCCTGAAATGGAAATTTCACTTGACATAGAATGCCGTAAGAAATATTGTACCAAAACCATTTTAGCTTCTGTTTCATATAAACAACATAGTTTAGAAGGACATTGAAGGCATCCTGCTGTTGTGAGGAAAAAGCTGCAAAGCTGAACAAAATTTTTAAAATCATCTTAAAATCTCTGCCCAAATAGATACACATGGTTGATGTTGACGTTCGTGGCGGCTTAGAACAATGCCGGTATCCCCCTCCCCCTCAATGAAGTTTAATTTTTCTTAATTTCTTTAAAGTGATTTCTAAATAATGAAAATATTTCATTCTATAAAAATTGAAAATACTGAACTTAAGCGCGATTAAAATTTTTAAAATTTTTAATTCGTTTTTCCCATTAATTTCTGCCTAATCTTTTGAAATTCTGCTGAAAATCACGCCGTATCATATTAATATTTTGTAGATTGCGAAGCAATAAAATCGAAAATATAGAACAGACTTATATTTTACTTCTCAGAATCACTTCAAAATACTATAAGATACTTAAGGCATACATTTTCAAAGGACATTCTGTTGTCCCTTTTTAACTTGAAAATTAAAGTTTGTTTTTATTTATTTATTCGATAAAAATATCACAGTTCTAATGAAATTACACTCACTCACATTCTAAATTATTATTGGTTCTATGTAAATCATAAGGCATCTTCTGTGAATCATAACAGTTGTATGTATAAACAATATATAAAAATAAATTTCATTAATATTTTGTTTTCAATACTAAGCAAATGGTAACGAAAATTGCCAAAAAAAATGTTTCTTTCGCCTGAAAATTTTACAGGATAACTTAATGCTGACACTGACACCAACATACATCAAAAACTTCAAGTATGAAATTAGTTAGTATTATCAGAAGGAATATAAACGAAAGTTAGCGAGAATTTTGAAGAAATATTAAAAAATTGTCTAACAAATATTTTTTTGTTTAGCTTTAATTTATCTAAGAATAATTCCTTGGAGTGAACAAAAACAGCTTAAATTTCAATTTACAAAAATAAAAAAAAAAATATAAAAAATACTTGGTAAGTTTCAGGAGTTAACACTAACTTGCAACCAACGCGTAAATAAAAAAAAACGAAAACTCAAAGCAAAAAAAAAAAAAAAAAACTTCCTGGGCCAAACAAGCAGAATTCTATTGTACAAATAACATTGATTATTGATTTTGAGACAATAGAATAGACAGCTAAATAAAGCAGTCAGCCATACCGGCAGACAGACGAAACCAGGAAAAAATAAAAACAAAATAGGAAAAAAAAATAAACTCGCATACTAGCAGCACAAATAGCAAGAAACAAAAACCTAAGCTTGCAACATAAATATACACACACACAATAACAACAACAACAAGTTGAAAGCAACAACAACAGCATAAAAGAAAGATATAAAGAAAAGTAAAAGACTGCTCAGCATAAAGTAAACAGTATAAGTAAGAATACAACAAAAATACACAAACCAAAAGAAATTAATGTAATACCCCCAGCTTAGCAACTAAAAAAACAAAAGACAACAACAACAATAATAATAAAAAAAGAAAGAAAGAAGCAGAGCATATATAAAAACCGTAAGAACACAGCCAAAACATAGAAGAGTAAGAGAAGAGAAAATTAATATAATAGAAGCATAAAAGAAACAGCTAAACGGAAGCAACAAGCCAACTCCCAAGCTCCCAAACTCCTTCTTTAACAAAACAAAAAACACCTTCTCTAGCATTTCGCATAAAAGAATTTTTTGCCATTGGCAAAATATCAAATTATCCTGGGAACGTAAAACAAAAGCAGCAGCTTTATAAAACATAAAATACGATATACGAAAAGGTGTTGTTGCCAACTCACAATAGCAGCAGCAACAAAAACAGCATAAGCAACTTAACAATATAATGACTCAAAAGCTGCTGAATATTACCTAGATTTAACAAACTCTATATCCTTTTATTTGGTTTATAAATCTTAAAAATATAACAGAGCCACACACACACACACACATACACACACACACACACACAAATCTATCTACAGACAAAAATCCTCTCGAAAACAAGTCTCGAGTCTAATACTAATTACAAAACACCTGCAACACACTAACACAAAGAAAATGTTCTTCTCCCTACTGCGCACTCTGGTGTGTGTGCTGCTGGTCAATATGCCCGGTCGCTATGCCCTGCATTTAACGGGCTCCAATACGCCCGGCTCTACCGGCCCCAATAGCAACAGTGGCCAGCCTCATGCCTCCAGTCAACAGCTTAACAAACCCTCCACGAATCCCTTTCAGGCCAACAGCAATCGTTTAAGCGAAGAACTGGCCGATCTGGCCCAACTGGAAAGGGAACGTTTGATGGTTATGGGTTTGGTGAAACAGACAGCCGAAGAATCGGGCTACCATGGTCGGCCCATTGTAACGGGACGCATTAAAATGCATCCACCGGAAGACATGGAGTCGGAGTATTCCGCCTGGCTAAACCAACAGGCACGCAATATCATGTATGGCAATGTGATCAAACAGCCTTTGGCTGAGGAGGAAGATTATGATGCTGACGGCGGTGGCGGTGCTTTTGATCCCTTCAAATCGTCCAACAAATACGATTACGTGCACCCGGACGAAAGAGAATTTGAAAGTCCACACAATTTGAATTTAGACGATTTTGTGGAACTGGAACCGGTGCAAGACGAAGAGGATATGTTTCCTGATATGGACGGCTATGCCTACATCGAAGAATTAATGGCTGAGGAGAATAAAGAGAAACAGCAACAGCACCACTATCAGCCACAACAGCATCAGGCCATGCAGGCCATGCAGCCCATGCTGCAATTTCCTGGCGCCAGACAGCATAGTGCAAGTGCACAACATCAGCAGCAGCAATATCATATGCCATTTGCCCACTCCTATCAAAATCACGAACCACTGGACAGTAATCAACAAATTTTGCAGGACTTTTTTGAAAAAGAACGCAAATTGCAAACTCTCAGTCATCAACAGCAGCTACAGCAGCAGCAGCAGCAGCATGAGCAGCAGCATGAGCAGCAGCAGCAGCAGCAGCAGCAACAGCAACAACAACAAGCCAACGAATTCAATGCAAAATATCGCAACAATATACGCATGCAACAAAAATGGTTGCGCAAACGCAATCAAATGCAGCACCAGCAACAATTGCCTCGTAACATTTTTGGCCAAAAAAATACTAAGCAACAGGCCAAGTCACTACATCATTTCAATAAACTTAGCAGCAACAAATTGGCCATGGCCAATTCGGAAGCCACAGCAACGACTAGACTCAGCAGCAGCAGCAGCAACAGACAAGCCGACATCGCACAACAATTTCAAACACAAGATCAGCAGCAACCACAACAAACGAAGCAACAGCTTACACTTAATGATGAAGAGGACAAACAAAAAGTTGCCTCCTCCTCCTCATCAGCAACACAATCAGATAAACCTACAAAGATACAAGAGCAAAAAGCGGAATTATTACAACATCCCAATCATAAAAGATCGGGCCTAACACCAGCCAGCTTGGCTTCAGCGGCGGGTGTATCCTCGCCCCACAGCTTAGCTTCGCAGCTTATGTTGCGCACAGCACGTGGACAAAGACAATATGATGTGCCACAAATAGGTAAGTCAAAGAAAAAATTAAATAAAAAATTTACTTAACGTAAAATTGCAATACAATAAAGGTAGAGAAAAATTTGCTTTGCTCAAAACTTTTTATTAAGATCAATTTTATTAACATTTTAGATATTTTACTAAATTAAATAAGGAGTCTCTTAAAAAACTTCTTAAGATTTAGATAAATATACAAAAGTTATACACACAAAAATATGACAGTTATACACTTTCATTGAGCTACGAGTAAAATAAAACCACTGCGAAACATGTTGTCTTTAGCATGAAGGACTCAAAAAGTAAACTTAGTTAGTTTTCGTGAGAAAGGATATTAAGTGAGCTTTCAAAAGAGTTGAAATATTTCAAGAAAATTTGTGTACATATAAGCACGTAAATAGGGTACAACCTTTTCAATGCATATTTTATTAAAATAAGCAGGGAGTTTTATTTTAATAATATAAGAAGCTGTGACTCCAGCATAAAAAAACTTAAAGAAATTGGTAAATGTTTAATCAATTTAATTTTTACAAGCCATTGGTAAATGTTTATTAAATTCCATGTTTACAAGCCATGCGACATTAAACAAACTGAAAGGGAAAAATTTTTTAAAGTCTCAAAAAAGGATATTAGAGGACCTTTTCAGCAAGTGGATTAAATTCAATTTTGTTAATTGACTTATTAATATTGAAATGAACTATGACCTTTAATATTAAATTTATGTATATTAAGAATAAATGAAATTTATAATTGGTAGTACTAAGAATGCATAAATAGCTCACGCAGCAGCAATTTTAAAGAGTTATATATTAACGTATAAAAAGTAATTAAATTAGTATCGGCATAGAAATGTCCTTATTGAGGTGAAATCTTTGGGAATAGTGCTATTTACTTTAATGACTAAATAGACTGCAATCTATGAAACTAGTTTTATTTGTTAAAATACTAAACGTTAAATTTTCGCAAAGCTCCCAAAGTGAATTTAGTTTATTTGTAAAGGATATAATCTACATATGTAAAATCAACTATAGACTGCAAATTGTAAATTTTTATTTTCATAAAAGATGTTGGCTTCAAGTTGTATATCCTTTTGAGTGAAAAGCTTTTGCATAAATAGGACAGCTAAATTTTTTTTTTAATTTAAAAATCCATGCTGATGTTGCCATATGTCCTTTAAGTGATTGTGTAAACAAACATGTACATATTGATTTGTATTTTATTATCAATTGCTTTTAGTAACTTTTCCATAGATTTTACATCATCAACCAAATACCAGTTAAAGCTTGAAAAATATAGCTCAACCCTCAAGTCTTATTTTTGAATTTTAATTAAAAAAAACTATTCGACAACTTGTAGAATATCTCAGTGTTTCTAGAAATGTATTTTTTTTTTTTGTTAATTTAAAGTTAATTTTTAGTTGACCATATATCCTTTTTTTGGAAAATTTTAAAACTTAGATTTAAGGCTGAGTTTACATCTGGCATTTCTTGTGTGCCAAATGCCCAAAAAACTGTTTGATCCAGACATGTATTTATTTATTTAAACTGTTTCCAATCATGTTGGTTTCTATAAAATTGTCTATTAGTTATGTATGAAACTGTTTAACTTAATAAATACGTGTCTGAATCAAACTGTAACTGTAACTGTGTTACGTTACCACTAATTACTAATGATTTTTTTTTTGGATTGTAATAAAAATTTGTCTACCATGTATGATTACAATTCGTAGAATATCTCATTATTAATATAACACCAAAAAAAATTTTAAAATTTATAGCTGGGTAAAATATGGCTATATATCCTTTTTTTTTGGAATATGTCAAACTTTTAAAACTAACTGTAGCGAAATGTTTACAGTTTTTGTGGATATATGAATACATTGCAATGGCTATTTTTGCTCTTATTGCTATCAAATTTTTTGATTTTCATAAAAATATGTTTGCGAAAGTATGATTACAACTCGTATTATATCTTATTACTCCTATTAAAGCGATAAAAAGGTTTACAATTGAAGCTGAGTAAAAGTTTTCTATATATCTTTTTTTTTTGGGATATGCGAAAATACATGCCAAACTTTGAAGAGTAACAACAGCGAGATGTTTACAGTTTTAATAGATATATATATGTACAATGTACATATATATCTGCACATTGGTATAATTATTTTTGCTTATATTTCTAGGAAATCTGTTTAATTGTCATGAAAAGTTGTCTACTAAAGTATGATTACAACTCGTAGAATATCCCATTATTCTTATAAAAGCGAAATTTTTTTTTAGAAATTATAGCGGTTTAATAGTTGAATGTATATCCTTTTTTTGAAGACCATACAATTCATGCCAAACTTTGAAATTTAACTACAATGAGATGTTTAAAGTTTTCATAAATATATTTATACGTTGAAATGGCAATTTTAACCTTTATTTCTAGCAATTTTTTTTTAATTTTTTATACATTTTTTTACCAAAGTATGATTACAATTCGTAGAATTACTCATTATACCTATAAAAGCAAAAAATTTTTTAAAAATTATATCGGGGTAAGAGTTGGCTATATATCCTTTTTTGGAATATGCTTGAATGTATACCAAACTGTGAAAGCTAACTAGCGATAAGTTTAAAATTCTTATATTTAATTTAAAATATATATTGGTTTATTCTCTATATATTTTTCCAGCTAAACTTATTTTTACGTAAAATGAAATGTCCTTCCTTCTAAAAATTACATATACAAAATATTAGAATATTTTAAATTTTTTCTAAAGCCATTTTTTTGAAAGATATCATGCAAACTATGTTTTCTTCTCATGTAATTCATTATTTTCTGTTAACAAAGTTTTTCTAAAATAAAAATAAAATTGAGAATTGCTAAAGAAATATATCCTTTTTATTGAGTTACTTGCAATGACATTAAACAAAAAGCATGCTCAAAACAAATTAAATTAAAATTTAATTACAAATGAAACTAAGCAATAGCAGCAATTTAGACCGGCTTAGGATTAGGAACAGATTTCTCTTACTGTCACATACATATCTTAAAATTTTTCTACGAAGGAAAAAAATATCAGCAAACCGTTTACTGATACACTCCCTTACCCCCCCCCCCCCCCCACGTATAGAATGGCAATAAATATATTGGCAATATAGCAATAACGCCGGCAGAATAGCGGAACAATATTGCTTATTGCTTTACTTATGTTAAGGCTATGGGAAATCGTAGCCACAATATGGAAAAAGTCAACAGGGAAGGTGCAGAATAAAAATATAATTCACTTGTAAATATCTGGTTAATCGAACAATTTTTTATCTTTAAAAACTTATAATAATACAAATTACTTAACTACACACGTTTTTAAGAGACTATTTTCCTTTTTTAATATACATACATATGCATATTTTATAAATTTCAATAATATTATCGAAATGCCAAACACAATACAGAAAAGTCGAACATAAATTAACACCGACTTTGACGTTTCACGTTCGCAATAATTGTCAACGAAAAACTGTTGACAATTATTGCAAGTACTGGCAATGAGCTGTCTACATTGGCAATATCAATAATTTGACATTTGCTGCAATATATGTTAATGATTTTATTGCCAGTCTAGACGGGGGGTTATGGCCAGCCGACTGTAAACCCTACAAGTTTATTCACACACACTTTTGTTTGCGTATATTTGATTTAATAAATTTTTCTGTTGCCAACGCAACAATTTTTTCATCCAAGATATATGTAATTTAAATTTCTTTTTAGAAAATTTCAAATTGTTATTCCTTTTGTTATATTTATTTTATTACGTCTTAAAATAATATCCTTTTTGGGTCTTGTTTGCCTTATTTTGTGTTAAGTCTGGAAGACCTTAAAATAATCTTTTAACTTATTTTATGAGCTGTGCACTTATTTATTTATAATTTTCCTTCTATATTTATCATTACCTTAATATAGAAAGGTCTTAACTCATTATTTTCTTAAAAACGAGTTTTTTGTGTATTTGGATAGAGTAATATCTAATGTAACGAAAAATTTAAAAATTCCGATTTAAAAAAAAAACAAAAACTATGAATTGGGGACCTTTATATATTAAGGTAACGATATGTATATAAGGAAAAAAATTTTATTTGTCCTTTTAAGTATTTATTTTATTTTCCTGGGCTTTGTTTTATATTGTAGTAATTCCTTTGCCGTCCATTAACCTTTACCACTGAAATGTCCTTTTTTCAATCAGTGAAATGTTTATTGATAGAAATAAAAGAATGTTAAATTGGTTGAAAAGGTAATTGTTATGTTGCATTATTAATTGCCAGACCAAATACGTTGTCTTTTTTTAACTGTCATAAAACTATAAGTGTCTTAATATTTTTAGTTTTTGTACTTTTGACCTTTCAATTTACTTCCACATATCCTTCCTTTACAGATGTAATCGTTAGCTATTTTTGGAAACATAAATACTTTTTCTTGTCACTAAACTTATAAGAAATTAACTTTTGGCTTGACAATTTGTGTTTAGAATTGTTTTTTTTTCTTACTGGCCGTTCTTTTTTCAAGAATATAATTTTAATTTAATTATTTTTCCCGTACATTTTAATTGTATTCTTTTTGGGGAGAACATAGTATTTTTTAACTCTGTCGAAATTTACTTCCTTATACTTTAAACAATTTATTTGTAAATTGCGGCAAGATATGTTTAGTATTTATTGATGGTTCGAAAAAATTTCAACAAGACACATACAGGGCAATTATGAATAAAATTCCGCGGGAAATTTCTCCCTTTTCCAATTAGAATTTTTTGTTTTCCCTATTATTTACTATTAGTTGGAATTATGCCCCGGGAAAAATTTCTCGCGGAATTTTTTTCATAATTGCCCTCATAATGATAACTGCTTTGAAATATTATTACAACATGTGGTTACGATTACTAATTAATTTGCTATTCTAGATTTTCTTCTAGTATTATTTTTTTGGAGCCGTTTCATATATCATTTTTTTTGCAAAATATTACACATTCAATAAAATATTAAATTTTATGGACTATCTGCTGGAATTTGTTGAAATATTCCCCCTTGTCGAGAAAAAAGGCAAAAGGAATTCGTTCAAGCAAAATTTTGGTTTTTTTTTAAATAGAAAATACTAAAGTGTCATGTGAACAAACTGTTCGCTTTTTTTATTCCCGTTAAGAGCCATAATATATTATTTTTTTAAAACCTTTAGTCCTTATGATGATTTAGTTTATAATAAATTTAAAATATTTTTGCTTGGAAAATGGTAAAAAAAATTATATGTGTATTTTTTTACAAACTTGTAATGGTAATGGCTTTAAATTAGCATCACAACTTGCAGTTATGATTGCCTTACTATTTGCGGTACTTGGTTTTAATTTTTGATTAGTGTTTTCGATGTGTGGCATATATCCTTTTTCTGAAAATTATATCAAATTTATTAGAATTGAAAAAATTTTTAAATGTTTTTCCTTATACTCTTAGATCTGATATAATTTTACAAAATTTATTTGCCTTCTGCCTTTTAGTTTGTTAAAATATCCTTTTTAAAATAATTCCATTTATAATTTGTGATTGTAATTTAGTAAATATATCGTTTGAAAATCTTGTTTACACAGATAAGGCAAGTTTCAAATTAAGCTTTAAATCTTATAACCTTTTTCGTTTGAAACACATTATTACACTTAACTTAGTAGCTTAGCTAATTATGCCCGTTATTTCTAGCCATAGATATCTATTAGTGTACAGATATCTATCGTGTAAGCTAAATTTTATAAGGCAAACTCGTAGGTAAAAACCTTGGGTAAATTATTTGCATGTAGAAATACCGGGCATTAGTATTTCTTATAATATTTTAGTAGAGAAAAGGGTAAACAAAATTTATGTATGTATGGTCATATATTTTTATATAAAACCTTGTAATTATAATATCTTTAAATTAGCATTAAAACTTGTAGTTTTGCTAGCCCTATAAGTTGCTATACTTGGTTTTAATTTCTGATTACTATTTTCGATGTGTGGCATATATCCTTTTTCTGAAAAATATTAAAAATTCAATAGAACTAAAAAGATTTTAATATCTTTATGCTTAGACTCTTAAATATGATATAATTAAAAAAAAATAAAAAATTATTTGCCTTCTACTTTTTAGCTTACAATTTTTGTTATAACAAATACATCCTTTAAAAAAAATTTATTGATAATTTGTTAGTGTTATTTAGTATGTAAATATTCTTAGAGTCTTTTTTAAACAGATAACTATTCTAACCTGTTTAAAAAAGATTAAAATTAAGTTTAAAACTTTATATACTTTTTCACTTAAAACATGATAGTACTCTCATATAGTATTACTTATAATATTTGTATAGTACTACTTATATTATTTTAGTAGAATGGAACAAAAAAATTTAATATTTTTTTTTTATTTGGAAAACTGTAAAAAAATTATAAACATAAATTTTTTATACAAACCTGTTATTTATATTGTCTTTAAATTAGCATTACAACTTGTAGTTTTATCGGCCTTATAAGTTGCGATACTTGGTTTTTATTTCTGATTATTATTTTCGATATGTGGCATATATCCTTTTTCTGAAAAATATAAAAAAATTATTAGAATAAAAAAAAAAATTCAAAATGTTAGATCTGATATAAGTTTATGATATTTGCTTTCTTTCCTTTAGTTGCTCTTAATAAAACTTTATATCCTTTTTCTTTTTAAATATTATAATACACTTACTTTATTAGCTTAGCAATATGTATTTTCTAAAGCCAAATTATTTGTTTTAGACAGATTTTTTTCTCTCCTTAAGGTGTGTACAACCTTCATATATCCTTTTTTTTCCAGAAACTAGAAAGAGCTTTATTTATTTAAATTATTGTTTTCTTTGTTTGTTTGAAGTATTGTTTTCTTCCACGAATTCTCACATATATCATTTTGAAATAGATATTTGTCTTAAGAGTTATTATAAGTTCAATACACTTTTTGTTTTGTCAGATTTTGATAAAAATGATTTATTTTGAGTTTCTATTAATTCAGCTAAAAGAAGATGTAAGGAGCTTATGCTTCAATTGGTGTAATTTTATTTATTGTTTACAATCTCTTTATTAAATTTCTAGGAAAACAAAAGCAAGCAATCCTGGTATTTTTTAAATTTATTTTTATGCATTGGCAATGTGTTAAGCTGAAAGCATAACTTAAGTAGAAAGGATTAAGAAACTTAAGTAGAATCAATGTACAAGTTTTTACATTAATTTTATATTAACATAAACAAAATCGGATTTCCTTTAAATAAAAGATTACAACTTTAAAATGTTTACCAACCAGTTCATAAATAAACACAAATGTAGTTAACACCTAAGGAAATGTAACTATTTTATATTTGTGATTTGAACGGGCTAAGGTTCGTATTGCTTTTTAAGCCAAATTACATGTGATAATTATTAATGAACAAATAACAACAAAGTCTGTTGTAAATATTCTGACTAACAACACATAGTTAAACGGAACAGCCAGCCGTTTTCGAAGGCCACTAAACCTTCATAATCAGCGTTCTTTTGTGTTTGGTCCACTGTGTGTGGTGTCAGTAGATGTAGATTTCTGCTTTATATACTTAGCATTATTGCAAATGGAATGTGTGAATTATTTTGATTCATCTTATTTCAATTTGCTGAAAGCTTTTTTTTGTAATGAAAGCTCAATTTTACCATCTCTATATTTACAACAGTCTTACCATTGTCGTTTGTTCTTTACTAGTTATGCACATGTTAGTTAATTTGATTATTTTTGTTCCACTTAAGACAAACTTTTTTGGTTTGTTACTCTTAAGTATATTATTTATTTTTTAATTTTTGCCACAGGCCAATGGTTATTAATTTTAGTTAATTTTAATTATTATTCGAACTCCATTTGTTTCTATATTTGTGATTTGAACGGGCTAAGGTTCGTATTGCTTTTTAAGCCAAATCACAAATATAGAAACAAATGGAGTTCGAATAATAATTAAAATGTAACTATTTTATGTTTGTGTAAAAAGGATATTAAGCGTCATCATCAAGGGACTTGCAAAGTTCCAAAGATATTTTTACATTTATTTGCAGCCTTTTATGGGAATTTTTCCTTAATGTCAGGATTTACAATTTAAGACGTAATGGACTTTTGCAAATTTTTTACCATTTTCTGTCACTCTTGCTAGTTTAATGTATTATTTAGTTGACATTTGTTTTATTCTTATCAAGATCATGTTTTCTACATGAACTTTTTGCTCTTTTTTGTAATTTTTGGAAACAGATTAATTTAAGTTGCTTTTACCTTAGAAGTATGGTATTTTTTTGCAAGTCTATGTTTAAGAATAGGAGCTAAAAAATTAGTAACAATTTATGTTTGATGGTGTTTTAAGGATTTTTGGCTTTTTTTGGTCCCTACTTGCCTGCGCTTCAGCTCGCTTCATACATCCTTTTTTTTGTGATGTTGTAGCAATTAATTTAATTTATTATTTTCTTTATTGATTTATTCACAGAAAAAATAAATATGTGCTGATTATATGAGTTTTTGGAAGCTATTTTTGTTCACACTTGACTTATTTTCTATATGCGTGCGTGCGTTTGTGTGTCTGTGTGTGTGTATGTGTTCGTTACACATAAGTGAGAGTTTTTACAATAACATGAGCTAGTATTCTATTTTTAGCATATTAGCCTGCTATTTTAATTTTTTCCTATATTTTGGCAGGGTTTACTTGCTGACCATTTGACATACTATTCCATTTGTTTTTATATGCATATATATGAGCAAGGTTAATATTATGCGTGCCAGCAGGACATGTGTTGATTTTGAAAATGTATGGGGAAATTACTTAAACTGCTGCACAGTTATGACAAACGCACTTTTAGAGACTGGCAGGCATATGAAAATAGTATAGAAAGAAAGGAGCTGGGTTAAAAAAATAATAATCTAGTAAATGTCCTTGAGCTACTGAAAATGCTTATATGTATTAAATATACTTTATTTGAAAATGTCAAGTTACTTAAATTGAGTTTCACTTAAGTCACTTTATTTGCGATGATTTTTAGGCAAATATTTTTTAAATTATTCTTTTGCCATGCTACAGAGAAAAAGTGACGTTAATTTTAAGCAGCCAAAATATTGCTGTGAATAAATAATGAAGCATTCAGAAACGAATCAATTTAACAGAATCTGGTTTTTGTTTTAAATCTTAAAATATTTTTATTTTTGCTTTTTGCATGTGTGCTAGTGGTTTTTGCTTGCGTACTTGTTCAAGGTTTACAAGTCGTCATTATGTCTACGTGCGTAGAGTTGGCATGTGATTTTACACACACACAAACACACACACACGCAAACATACATACATATAATGCCATAGACATGTACATGCTTATAAAGGATAATAAAAACAAGCTAATGCCTGTCTTATAAATGAAAGTAAAATGTTGAAAATTTTATTCACTAAGCCTCGCTATAAAACATTTTTATTTAAGAAATTTGCTCTCATTTTTTGTATTCATCTATAGAAGAATCGTTAAATGAGTTTTTAATTGTTACAAAAAAAATTCTTGCGCCCACAAGTGCAAATCGTTTGAGAGTGCTTTATGTACTTGTATCATTGAACTCCTAAGTTCATTTCGAACTTTAATTATATCTTTCCCTAATATATTTTTGATTTTGCTTACTCTGTGTGATAAAAATACAATTGAATTTTTATGTTAGTCAACACCTTTACAATAACGGCCTTCTTGCGTAAAGCAACAGAAATCTCGTCGGTAGGATTTCAACTGCAAATTAAAATATTTAAAAGAAATTTAACTAGCAAACAACGTCACCTGAGATATTTATGCGGCACAAATTTCCATTACAAATTCCAGGAAATTGTATTGGGAAATTTTCTTTAATTTAGATTTTATCTTTTTCTCCCACTGCCATTGATTTGTATCATATGCAGGAACAATGGCATTATGTACAAAAATCCTAAATAATTAAATTAAAATAAAATACAATTTCGTTAGAAGCATGTCAAAAAATATAATCCTTAATGTAATAAAAAAGAATATTCTTTGGAATTTAATAAAACGTTTAGGACTTAAGTATTATGTCACACAGAAAAATAGCTGTGCACATATAAAAAATTTTTATAATTAAATTTATAAAAAAGGCCAGATTTTACTAAAAGAAGAAAGCCAAATAAGCTACTAAAGTCACAATTCAGGTAAAAATATTGTTTGAAGTATAACAAAGTTTCAAGAATTATTAAAAGTATTTAGGGAATAAGGACATGTGAAGTATATTATTATTAATCATGATTTTGGAAAATACTTCGAATATGATAATCTATGGTAATGACTATATCCTGTAAGTACTTCCTTATATTCATATATTATGTTTAATAAAAATGGTTGAAAATGCAAGTTATATAAAAAACAAGTCGTACTTAGTTAAAATTACACTTTTTTAAGATAATATAGAAAATAACAAAAAAAGGATATATGTAGTGCAAAAAAAAAACATAACAAAGAAAATTAAAATTTTACAAGTATTTGAAACTTTAATATAAAATACGTCCCGTAAATAAATAAATTAAACAAATACATACATGCATATGTACCTGGTTTAAAAAAAATAAAGCCAATTAATTGTGATATATTCAAATATTTGCTGCTCTTAGTAGTAGTTACTACGTACCTTAAGGTATTTACTTAATTAAAAAAATTAAGAAGAGTAATTAGTATGGTAACAAAAAAATAGGCTTTTTGAACATAAAACAAAAAGTCATAGAAAAAGGATATATGTACGGCATGTCAATTATAGCGAAAAAAATAAAAAAATTAATGGCACTTGAAAATTCAATATGAACTACGTCCCGCAAGCAATTAAATATGTTATGGCATTTGTTACTTCAATATGAATACGTCCCGTTAGTTATTACAAATTGAAAAATATCGAAAGTTAAAATAATAAGAGAAACTTAGCCGAATGCAGTTTAAATTAAAAAAATTTCAAGGATACGATAAATTTCAGAAAAAGGATATATGTAACGCATGTAAATCACAACGAATAAAATTGAAATTCAAATGGAATTTGAAATATCAATATGAACTACGTCCCTTAAGAGTATAAAACATTGAAAAATTTCAATAATTTCGAACTAAATTTTTAACTTTCAGCCAAAGGATATTAATATGTAAAGTTTCAAGGCATTAACTTTGCACTTTGCAATGTTATTTGCAATTGATTGTTAAGAAAAAATCTTGTAAAAAACTATACCCTGTTAGCCAATCAAGTTTTTTTCCTTTAGCCAAAAAATTGTTTTACTATTTAAACATTTTAAGCAAGAAAATGTAATGAAAAAGAACAAATTTTACCAAGTGTAAAGAATAACAAAATCCGTATGAACTGCATCAACGAAATGTTTAATTTTCTTAAGCAAATTTTTACTAACTTTAAAAACTTTAGTCCACTTTGTTTTACAGACATGAAAATATTTCTATATAGTTTTCCTTTTTTTGTCGTCGACAAACAATTTATTGCCTTAGTAAATATGAAAAAAAGGATCCATAAAATTACTGAAGTTAGGAAATGAATTATAACATAAGAAACTCTTACATATACATGCATGCATACATATACATATATATCATTTTTCTTGTGAGTATTTTCTGAATAAATAAAGTCCTTTTTACAAATGTTTTTGCTTAAAGAACGTAATCCTACGTAAGCTTTAGTACGGCTTAAGTATTTTTGAAATATCTATGTTATTTTAGCTAGCCGTCATATATCCTTTTTTTATTTTTTTATGTAATTTATTTTGGGTTGTAAAATAACAATACAAAATGATATTTTACAAAGCTTTTGGTTTGTTTAGCTGAAATAAGCACATTAAAAAATTAAGTACATATAAATTTTTAAACAAATTTTTTTTATTGTCAAATAGGTAAATAAAAAAAATTTCAATCTCACAACATGTGGTATATGCTGAACTCTCAAATGGTGTTTAAAATTTTTGAAAAATACATTTAGTTTTAAGGGGCAGCGAATATCCTTTTTTTGTAGCATTAGAAATTTTAATAGTAAAGTCCACCGAACATTTTCATTTGCACGTTAGAATTTAAATGTATTAAAAATTAAGAGTTTTGTCTCATTTTTAGCTGCTAAAATAATGTTTTAAGCGATAATATTAAAATTTTTTTTTTTAGAATTTAAATTTTTTTCTGTCGTATGAGTTAACTCATGTTGCGTAACCAAAAGTGTCAATTCTTTCATATTTTTTGTTGTAAAGATATTTTTTAATGAAATTTTCATGCTGATAAAATATATAATTCTTGCTTATCCTTTATAATTGCTCTAAATGCATCTATTCATTTGTATGTGTTTATTATTATTACGTTTTTTTTTTTTTTTTTGCTTTGAAGAGTTGAAACCATTTAACTCTTTTCCAAGTTTGAAATATGTATATCTCCATGTCTGACATTTCTCTTTCAATATTATACTTTCCTGCTATTTTTTATTTATGTGTTTTTTTTTTGTAGCAGAGTAGATGAAATGAAGGGAATGCCAAAGTAAACAACAAATAATTTAAGCAGTTAGAAAATAAAACAAATTAAAAATACTGAAATGAAAAACTATGTCACTCATACTCAGTAACATTGAATGGCCAAGTAAAAATTATACATTCATATACACAAATAATTTCTCATCAAAGGCAAACATCTGAGTATGCATTTGCTTGTGTGTGTGTGATATTTTGGAATTTTGGTGATGCACTAGAAAACGAGACAACCCGACGCCTTAAAAAACGTATTTATTTTTTTTATGCTATAGACAAAAACAAAAAAAAAATGTTGTTGTGAGATATTCCTGGGAAAAGTAAACACTTGAAACAAAATTACAAACTATTTACTTGAAATTAAAATACTTTAGTCAAGTGCTGCTAAAAGATTTAAAAAAGAAAACTCATGCATACTCCTAAAAAAGACACAATTTAAGGGCCACCTACGAAATATGAACAAATAGATACTAACATATATATCTTGAAGGGAAAGGACAAAAAAGTGTCAAATAACTAAATTTAAGGATAATTTACGCAATAAACCCACACTTGTTAACACCCCTGGGAAAGCGCTTGTACTTGCATGTGTGACATTAATTATGAAAGTAGTCCAAGTCATATTGAGTTTGGCTGCGAAATATTAAATAAATCGTAAAGAAACTTCGATAAACATTAAATAAATTTTCCTAAATCGAGACTGAGATAACTCTAAATTAAAATTTTGCTTTATATAAAAATAGTTTTTGATTTATCAAAATATACTCCGCTAAATCTCACGAAATAAATAATATATGACTTAGGCTACTTTTATAATTAGGGGCACCTATATACATAAGTATACCTCACATACTCACACTCAAGTAAACTATTTTCTAAAAAAGGTGTTGGATCTTCTAATCCAACATCTCTCTACACACTTAAAGTATTTAATTGAAATATTTTCCGCCGCGCATCTGGCGAAATTTGCTCAAATTACAACCTAACTAAATTTAAGAAAAAACAATACAAAATTCCAAAACTACTGTGAAATTTTAAGTCATAGTCGAAGTTGTTTTTCTCAGTTCATTTTAATTTTTCCAGGTCCTTACTTAGCAACAGCATTAAAGTATTTTAAATTTAAAATTTCATGGAAGTTGTCTGGCTGTCTAGGTTTTCTTTTCATTATACATATATACTTTCCAAACACATGAAAAAGGATACTCTACGTCATTATCAGCAGCACCGTCAACATTGGCTCAGACATAGTGATGGTGATTATGACGACGACGATCAGGATAATGATGATTACGATGATGATGGTGATGGTGCTGGTGCTGGTAATGGCGATTATAATATTATTACAACAAAAAATATGAGTTTAAGTTGTGCTTGGTTATGAACTAAATAAATTACAATGCACCCTAGGGTGCGCTCTAAATGTAAATTATAATAAGTATAACTTTACCGCACCAACACATGTCTACATAAATCTAAATAAAACAAATGAAAAAAAAATGTGTGCTTATACATACACTCATAAAAAAGGGGGAAAATCGCAAACAATTTAAAGCACAACTTGTAAACAATTTCTAAGGAAATGTCTTCGTATTAGCTTAAAGGTAGACTTTTTTTTAGAGAAGATTAACTTTTATCAAATAATTTTTTATTTTGTTTTTAATATATGCTGGCAAACTTACTAAGTTTTGATTTGATTTTAATTATAATCAAGCCTAAAGAATGAATGTGCATGTGACGGAAATTAAATTTTTTGTATATAATAAAATCCAAAAAGGAGCAAATTTTGTAATAGCCACTTATTGCAAAAAAAGGATATATGCAAGGAATGGAAAATAATAATTTTTTGATAAAATATTTGATGTCAGAGAAAGTTTTATTTATATACACGTTCGAAATGATTTTCTTTTTGTTTGTTAAAAAAAGGATATACACAGGACTAAAGAAATAAGCTTCCAGTAACGAAAAAATGAGTAAGATATAAAGCTTTTGAATAAACTACGACTTGTAAGCAACAAAGCGGTAACATTATAATAAAAAAAAATACAATAAAGCAACGGGAAAATGGAACCAACATTTTTCAGTTCTTAAAAAATTTATGCATATTCACCTAGATGCCACAAAAATAAAAGTAGTTCACAGCGTAAAATCTCCTTTTGCAATTAATTATTTTTCGCGCATATATACTTCTTCCTTAAAATATAATTTCAATAGCGCCTTATTGAAAAAAGGATATATGCAAGGAATGAAAAATAATAATTTTTTAATAAAATAGTTGGTGTCAGAGAAAGCTTTATTTACGTACACGTTCGAAATGATTTTCTTTAATTAGTGATTTTTTATGGGAATTGTTAAAATTTAAGTTTAAAATTTTTTAAACGCACTAATAATTCCAAATTAATATTTTACTTGTTAAGTAAAATATTTTTTTAATTAAAAATACATTGAAATTGATTATTGAGGGGCTTAGCTGGATCCTATGCGCATTTCACTGTTGCTAATGCAGATCATCAGGGAACCTTTACCCAAAGTTTCTTAGAACAACTAGAGTTATTATGTTATAAACTTTCATTTAAACAAATGAGAAGCTTAAAACAAATAACAAAGTTGAAACAAGAACTCAATAATCAACATGTTTTTTATTTTCTTTACTAATAACTCTAGTTGTTCTAAGAAACTTTGGGTAAAAGTTCCCTGATGATCTGCATTAGCAACAGTGAAATGCGCATAGGATCCAGCTAAATCCCTCAATAATCAATTTCAATGTATTTTTAATTAAAAGAATATTTTACTTAATAAGTAAAATATTAATTTGGGATTATTAGTGCGTTTAAAAAATTTTAAACTTAGATTTTCTTTTTATTTGGTAAAAAAAAGGATATGAACAGGACTAAAGAAATAAACTTCCAATAACGAAAAAATGTGTAAGATATAAAGCTTTTGAATAAACTACGACTTGTAAGCAAACAAAGTCTTAAGATTATATTAAAAACAAATTACAATAAAGCAACGGGAAAATGGAACCAACATTTTTCAGTTCTTAAAAAAATATATAAATATTCATCTTAATGCCTTAGAAATAAAAAATCATTTATTGCGTACAAATATCTTTTTGCAACTAATTACTATTCTTACTAATGCATTTCTTCCTTAAAATATAATTGCATTTATGTTTGAGAAATATTGATTTTATTCCTGAATTGTATCAGCCTTATTCTTAAAACTTATTAAGGCTTTAAAAAGACTTAAAAAGGATACACGGGTAATATTAAAACGATGTGATATAAAATAAAAATTAAAATGTCTTCAGAATGCTTAAAACTTATTACGTGCCGTAGGCTAAAAAATTTTAACAAGTAATTTTTTAACATTAAGGATAAAAAAGGAATTACTGTTATAAGAGCTGTAAAAAATGCCAAAAGCCTTTTTGCATGTACATATGTAGCAATAAAATACGTATGTTAATATTAAAAAGTTAAATTCTAACACTTAAAAAAGGATATATGGCGGTAGTATAGTAAAACGTGCAACAATAAAATATCCATGGAAAAGTCGTATAACTGCTGTATGATACGCACTTATGTACATATCGTAAGTAGGAAAAATTAAATAATTCATATAGGAAAACTGCTCACATAAAGGTTTCTTAAAATTTATTATGTCCAGTTCAGGTCCGTTACTTTTTACTTGCTATTAACAAAAACTTAAGCAAATTATTTCCTTACAATACGTGGGTTTTGTATTAGAATCTTTTGACGAATCTTCAATCTATGTAGCTCTAACTATTTAAAAGGATACTGCATATCCATTTTTTCTCACAAGAATTTTTCCATATTTAAAGGTATGTATAAATTTTTATGATTTGGTTGCTGCTTATTTCAAGGTGATATAATGCTACTTGATATTTAGCAAAAATTCTTTAGGTTTATTGCCATCTTTCGTAAATACATACATATTTATATACATTTAATAACTTTCATATCATAAATAATAAAAAACCAAACGTTTGAAAATTGTACTTTTTTTAAGAAATTCAAATTATGATATTTGAAAAAATAAGGACCCTTTGTAGAAAACAAAAAGCGTTTTTACGTATATATTTTTGAAGCATTTTCAAAAATAACTTAAATACAGCACGTGAATTCTAGAGTAGGATATTATAACCCCAAAAGAGACTTCATAGCATTATTCACTTACAAGGTCACCATATATCCTTTTTCTGTAATTTTTAAAAAAAATTTCTATTTTAGACCTAATTGTCAAAAAAGCCTTTCATAATGCTATATTTATAAATATAAAGGTTTAGCTATACATTTTTGTGTGTGTGTGCATGTGTGTAAAACAGTCACAAATTTTTTTAAGGGAATTTATTTTAAGTTAATAAAAATTGTACTACAACGCGAAGTTTTCATTGCTACTTTGCATTATTAAAACCAATTTATGATATTACATTCTTATAAACATTTTGCCCTATATCCTTTTTTTTCTGTGACTTAACAAAAATTTATGAATTTTGCTTACGTATTTGCTCTGAGTGTAGCTCCGGCGAATACTTTACATAATGTTGTAATTTTAGCATGCAAAACAGTTGTTAAAATAAAAAATAATACAACAAACACAATGAGTAGTGCATAGAGAAAAAAGTTTACCACTAGAACACTCCTTAAAAACCTTCATACATATATTAATATGTAAATATAACTAATTTGCTTAAGGGCCTATTGTCGCTCGGAAAGCAGCATTTTGATGTTTTTCTTTTATTAAGCTTGGCGAAAATTTGCAAAAATAACTGATAAGGGTTAACAATAAACAACAATCACATTAACATTAACAATTTAATGTCATAAAAGACGAGATAGAAATTGTTTGAATAAAAATCTCTTGCGTAGCATAATAAATCTGTTTTTAGATTTATTTTTAACAAAGGTTTTTTCTCAAAACTGCTTATATTTTAAATATCTAATAGATGTCAGAAAAAGAAATATAAAACTTTAAACAAATATCCCCTTACCTTTTGCTTATTGTAGCATGAAATTTTAATAATTCATACACTATTTTGATGAAGAAACCAGCCGAGTATACAAGTTAATCGTAAACTTTTATAAAAATTACCGCTCTAGGGATGAATATTTTTGCAAATAATTTTTTCCTTACAAACTTTATTTTTATATGCTTTTATTTGAATTTAAAAAAATAACATATATTCAAGGAATACTATTTTTTATTGGTCACAGTATTTTTTAAATTTTGTTTATTAGAAATAAAAGTTTTTCAATGAGATTCGATCTTAGAAAAAATAGGATTTTTAAAAATCACATATGGATAATGTTCTTATCATCTTCTTATCTTCTTATTAGAAATAAAAGTTTTTCAATGAGATTCGATCTGAGAAAAAATAGGATTTTTAAAAATCACATATGGATAATGTTCTTATCATCCAGCTCGCTGGTTTTGTGCTTTGTACATTAAAAAAATTGTTTTCCCATACACAACTCGCTTTTTTGACATAACATAGCATTAACCGTTTTTTTGTTATAAAGAACTTAAGTATTTAGTTAATCTTATGACTTTGTTCCACTTTTTACTTTGTCATATTTTTTTTATAAAAGGACTTGTTTTAGTTAGAATTTGAGAACTTGAATTAAAACATCTAGTTATTTTTATTGTTTTTAAAAAGTTATTTATTTTCTTTGCAAATTTCAAAAAAATTCCAAATATTAAGAATTTTAAAATACTTCAAATATTTTTTTATTACCAACACTTCTACAAGAAAATTTTTGACTACAACTTGTGATTTTGAACGCTACTTCATAAAATGCTTGAAATTTTAAAATTGCGCTAAGTGTTTAATGCTGTTCCATATATCCTTTTTTTCAAGTGTGCTGTAAATTCAAATATTTCAAAGAATAATCATATACTAGAGATAAAGTAGTTAAAAATCTGACATATGCATAATAAAATTAATAGTTCCTTTTTATACACAGAAATTAAAAATGTATGTATACAGTGTACTCTCTCTTTAAGGACACCTTTCTTGAGCAGACATTTCCCATAAACGGACACTTTGTGCAGTCACAAAAGAATCCTTAGGGATTTTTTTAAATTTTTCCCTCTTGAGCAGACAACCCTCCCATAACCGGACGCGGACACTTTTTTCGACACTAAAGGGATTTTAGTTCTCAATAACTGGACAGCTATCAACACTATTTTTCCGTTTACTCTCATATTCATAGAAATGTTGTTTGTTCAATTGCTTACTGATCTTCAAATACATCTCCGAGATAATGAAATTAAAGGAAAAATGCGTCAAGCTAAAATTTCTAAGTTTTGTAAATCCGTTTGAATACCTTGCATAGCAAATGTTGTTTTTTTTACTTCTCGCTAAAATGTTAATGAAAATTCTGTTTACTTTATCTAAGAGTAGTATTTATATGTTCTTGTTTTGGTAAAAAAATTGTTTAAAGATAAATATATTGCAAATTATTATTTACTTTTCTCATTAGCGGACAAATTTTTCAGTCCCTCAGGTGTTCGCTTGAGAGAAAGAGTATACCTGTATACACATACGTATGTATGTCTGCAGAGCTTAATTTTGTTAGAATTTTAAAGCCTGAATTAAAACATCTACTTATTTCTCTGGCTTTTACAAATTAATTAATTTTCTTTATGAATTTATAAAAAAATCGAAAAATTAGAATCTAAAAAAATTACAAATACATACTATTTTTTTATTACAACGACTTTTTCAATTAAAATATTGACTACAACTTGTGGTTCGAAACAGGAATTTATAAAATTCTAAAAATTTTAAAATTGCGCCGAGCATTTAATGCTGTTCCATACATCCTTTTTTTTCAAGTGTGCTGTAAATTAAAATATTTCATGAAACAAACATCTACGAGAGATTAAGTACTTAAATATTAGACATACATATGTATGTATGTATGCATATATACATATATGCATAATGAAAATAATATCTCCTTTTTATATACAGAAATTAAAAATACATGTACATATATATGTATGTATGTACGTATATCTAGGACTTGATTCAGTTAGAATTTGAAAAACTTCATTAAAATATCTACTTATTTCTGTGGTTTTAACAAATTAATTAATTTTCTGTGCGGAATTGAAAAAAATTCGAAAATATTAAATTAAAAAAAAATTTATAATATCTTTTTATTAAAAAGACTTTTTCAATTGAAATCTTGCCTACAACTTGTGGTTTGAAACACTATTTCATAAAATGCTTAAAATTTTAAAATTGTGTTAAGCATTTAGTACTGCTCCATATATCCTTTTTTTCAAATGGGCTATAAATTTAAATATTTCATGAAACAAACATCTATTAGATATAAATTAGTTAAATATTAAACATATATGTAATGAAATTTATATATCCTTTTTATATAGGTGTATAGAAACAAAAAAAAATTATTTTTGAGTTACACAATATGTATGAGTTAAGGTCAGACTAGGGAAATGTAAGCATACATATGTATGTATGCACATATATCAGCTAAACTAAGATAAAATTAAGTGCAGTAATGTGATATTACTTACATTCTGACTTTTGAGTATGTACGTATGTACATACATATGTACGTGTATTACTTTTTTTTAGAGTTTAAGCTTGTCTGAAAAAAAACTTTCCAACAGTTTAAATAACACCATATTTTCTTTATCTAAACCATTCATAACACACAATTTTCTCCAGCAAACTTTCACTGTATCACAAATATTTAAAGCATACATAAAAGGCGACTATTTAAAACGTATTTATTTTAGTGGTCTAGTTAAACTATTCTTGAATTTACTGGCACGTATAATGATTGACAATATGACAGGTGGCATGAAAAATAATTAAGAAAAGTAAAAAAGTTTATACACTAAAATGTTGCCTTAATACATACGATGATATTAAAAGTTAACAAAAACTGCTGGAAGGTCATAAATAAAAACTTTTCTATTTATTATGTGATACAAATGATTATGTTTATTTGACTTAACTCATATAAATATAAGTTTTTTTTTTCTCTTCTCTATTGACGAAGTTTACATGCCATAAAATGTTTTAATAACATTCACGTGTCTCTTTTTGCTTTCTAACTTTTGCGTTTTTGTATGTTTAACTTTATTTTTTTGTTTGTGTAGAAACTTTTGTTAATAAATTTATTGAATTACCTTGAAGTTGTAAAAATTCTTCATTGTTTAATTTTGGGCTTAAATCTAAATTAATAAATACGGCGCGTGTCTTTCAAATCTGAAGTGTCCAGTAGATGGCTCAAGGGACTTGGAGCCAAAAGTGCTCTGCATATGATTCTATTCATGCACGGCTAGGTTTTCAAATTTTCCATAAATCCTTTGCAGAACGTGTTCCGAATATTATTTACGTAGATTAAAATTATTTAAATCTTTCAACAAATTTATTATTCTAGTGGCATATTTCTATTCTTTATGGATATTTTGGCAACATTTCATATCCTTTTTTTAAAAATTTCTTGCTTGGAAATTGCAGTTCAAGTTTAATTGATATATATTTCTTAATCTAAATAAATTATTACCATTCTGTTTTGCTCTACAAATGGCAAAATTTATTAGGAAGCATATTATACACACATGCATACACTCAGGCATACATATGATAAAAACAACACTATTGAAAGGTTAAAGTTTAACATATCATCGAAATTTGATGCCGTTTTAAACCAAAAACAACATAAATATTTATTTAACTAGTTGGCTATAAATAATGCTATAAATTAAAATGTTTTATGAGAATTTAACAAATAATTTATTCAATTATCTAGAAAATTGTTTTGTTATGGTCAATCAGTATCAGAGTTCCGGTGAAATCAAGTAATAAACTTTTTTAATAAATAAATACTTTTTGTAATTAATTTATTGAATTGTTGCCAGACTTTTAACTTAAAAAAAGTTTTTTAGCAGTTCTAGACTTTAAATTCCTGCCTCAAATAGAGTGATATTATTATTTTCCAAAAATTTTATTAAGAAAATAAGCTACAGAAAAAGTTTGCGATAAACTTTCTATTTATATAATGTAATACAAAAATTCAAATAGCTTACGGGACGTCTGCTTTATAAAGCTTTATGTACGTACTAATACTTTTGTTGCAGATTATCTTACTTAAAAGTTTGTCATATATCCTTTTTTTTAGCTTTAGGCTAAAAACATTTTTAAAAGCATTTTCCAAACATTTTATTCTAAGAATTGTTGTATTAAAAAGATTTTTTCTTTCTGGAAATGTTTCTGCAAAGTTCGTAATAAATTGAATTAGCATACGGGAAGTGCTGTATTTTTAATCTAATAAATTTCGTCTAGCATAAATATTTTTATAATTTGTAAAATGTATTTTTTTGCAAAAATATTTTTGCTGCTTATTTTTTTTAGTCCTTATTCTTTGGCACAAGTATATTAAGAAATTTTTTCACTTAATTTTTTTTTTTTTTTTTTGATAAAATTCTTTTAAAATAAAACCTAAAGAGCAATTTAAATAGCCTACGACATGTCTCGCATGGAACTGATTACATTCGTATCTAAAGTTTTATTGCAATTTATCTCATATATCCTTCAAAATATCTCATATATCCTTTTTTTGGGAAAAAATTTTTTAAATGTAAAATTTTATTTGTCAAATAATTTGTAAACATAGCTAACATTTTTTTCTAAAAGTTGTTTTTATTTTGGAAATAATTATATGTATAGCACAAAAAATCATGAGGAACTAGTCGGGGTAAATTTTTTATTCACAAGCGACAAACTCACAACTGAAATAGCAGACGGGTTTTTTCTTACTCTTAGTTTTACTTTTATTTAAGGTATGTTGTTGTAGCTGCTGTAGTTTAAAAATTTGTCGTATGTCCTTTTTCTCTATTAGGCTTGCAATAAAAATGTTAGCACTACATGAATAAACTCATGTATAACTACATACATATATCTGTTTGTATATATATATATATATGTTTTGTCTTTAATAGTAAAAGCTTAGTACCCAATTTATATTTAATTATATAAAAGTTTTTTATTCCTGCAAATTTTTAATACATGTACATGTAGTTATCTTTTTAAATTTAATGAGACATGAGTTCTTTTTAGCTTAATATAAGTAAATTTATTGCGTGTTGCTTTTGACATTTAAAGTTATCTTGTCTATTACGTGGCTTTAGTGTTTCACATATATCCTTTTTTGAAGAAAAAAATTTTTTTTGTTAAAAAAATCTTTTTATATTGATGTGCAAGAACTTTTTATTTTATTATATGAATTGTTATTATGTGTGTATATTATTTAATTGGAAAATATGTTTCTTACAGGAAGTTCATTTTCTTTTCTGATGGCTTAGAGATTTAAACAATTTAAATAGTTATTTATTTTCGGTCATGTTTATATTAGCCAATACAATTTCGTTGTGATTATATTTGTGCATATATGTAGCTTAATTTTGTTTATTTTTTAAAGTGTTAAAAGCAGATATCACATAATTTTTTTTTAAATATGTATGTACATATAAAAATTTCCAGATATTTGCATTGTTATGGTGTAGGTTTATGCCTTAAAACTTATATTTTCAATTAATATACTAAGTAATAATTATTTTTTTTTTAATTAAAAAAATTTATTTTGAACAGAAACCTTTTTTGGAGAAAAAAATATACTACGGGACGTGGGCTTAGCCGCACTCTTGAATGCTGTTTAAAATAAACTTTTCTATCCTTCAGTTTTCTTAGCCCGCATATATCCTTTTTTTAGTTTTGCTTAAAAAGCATAACATTTCAACAAAAAACTGCCATTTAATAGATAATATTTAATTTGAGAAGATATTTAAAATTTTATTGTATACTATTCACAATTAATATCCTCTGTTTTCAACATTTCTTAAAATAGCTTTAACTGCAGGAAGTTAAAATCAATATTAAGTTAAGCTCATAAAAAAGTCTGACCATTTGCTGGACTTGAACAATTATATATATGTATGTCAGTATTATAGCCTACCTTCAGGCAAATAATTTTATGGCTTTCATTAAGTAAGTTTATCTAATACATATATCAAATCCATTAGGCATTAAACATGACCTATAAATTAAACATACTTTAGTACGACATCCTTAGCTCAACCCATTTGGCATATTTATCATATATCAAGCCTTTACATTCATGCTTAAACATGAACAATTTTATGAATGAATGACAAAATTGTAAGGAAATAAATAGAAAAACAAGAGAGAAAGGAAAAATTAAAAAAAATCAATAAATAGCTGTAGTGTGTAAGTAAGTAAAAATTGTAACCAAGTAGAGAGAAAATAAATTACATTTAGTATAAACTTGGCTTTTAATGAATGACTTTTACTCGTGTGCCTACAGTGTATATACTATATACATAGACGTCAAAGGAAATTTTAAGTTGAGGCATTTTTAATGAGCCTAAATGTCTGTGTAAGATATGTAAACAACAATGGCACATTGCATCACCAGCATCCACCAGAGAATCAGTGGTGCGCCACCATTGGCAGCATTTAAACAGCAAAAAAAACATTACAATGGCGTAACAAAAGCTTGAAATTGTTGTAGCAATAACGTTTAAAAAGTCCTTGAAGCATTGACTAAAAATAAAAATGTGTTGGCTTTTCCTTTTGCAGACAATCAACAGCGTCATCAGTTTAAGCCTTCACAATATTTTTTCGGTTGATGATGTTATGTATTTGTGTTTTAGTTTCATTTCTATTTCTCCTAAAAGAGCACCATTTGGTTTGTTAGAGTGTTGGTGTTGTTTTAGTATATTTTGCATCTGGGGAAATAAAGATATTTATAAAGGAAAATATACAAAAAAAATATACATTGATATTATAATCAGTGAATGAAATGCTTTGTGTCTAAGCTCAACAGTGAAAGGCGAAATAAAATCAAATATTATAACCTATAAAAATAGTGATTCATACTTGTTTTTCTTAACTTTTATTTTTCTCTTGTTTTTTCGTTTCTTCTCTTTTTTTTATACAGCGAATCCTTTCCTTTTCGTGTGTGTAGCATCAGCATATGCTGCTGCTGCTTGAGTCAATGAATTGTTGTTGTTTTAAAAGTCAGCAGACTCTTAAACTGAACTAAAATAAAATGAAACTATTTCAGCATAGACATTTGGTATTATTTTTAAATGCTGTCGTCAGTGTGGCTGTATGGGTCATATGCCATCTTAACACCACCCCACTTACACTTTGGAATATGTCATCATCTTCTTTAGAATTAGTAAGACTGTATTATAGACACACACACATACACACACACACACACATACACACACACACATATATATTTGCTTTTTATATCTAAGCAATAAAATGTTGGTGTTATGAATAACAAAGGACAGCAGCTCTAAAGTATGTTTTAATAAGGCATATTTTTAGAATAGAAAAACAAATATTATTATTTTTAATAGGTAGTTTGAGGAGAGCATGCTCTTAGCAGTAGCAAAAAAACATATAAAAAAAATCCTTGTAATTCTTTATACAGCCATCAATGTTTGTTTATTTGTATGGATGTATGCTGGCTTAGCATTACTACTGGCTATTTGGTAGGAGCAACAGGCTATAAATTTTCTTTACAATAACACATATTACGCAGCATCATAATATTTAGAAAACTGTACAACTTATTTCTTGGAGTTATATGTCTACGTCTTGTTGTATTAAATGCCTAAAAACTATTGAGTTAGAATTAATAGAGGCGGCATTTCAAATACAAAACAAATGAGTGCCAGCATGCAGCTGCTGAGCACTAACAGCTGGAGCTATCAAAATTTTGGGAATAAATTAATTAATGTTAACAAGTTTGGGGTGCAAATTAAGGCATATATTATGTCAAGAGATTTATATGCTTTGTGGCATTATTACCATTTAACTTCATATGGGTAATATTATTTGTAAACTGCGTAATCTTTAGAGCAATTAAAAAAAAAATCCTTTTAGAACATTATAATGGTTAATCTTTGCAAAAAATTATGTAAACATTTTTATATTATTTTATATGATGAGTTGAGCTTTTTTTATGCAAAATCTTGCTAGGAATATTTTTGTAGATTATTTTAAAACTATAACTTTTCTCCTTATTGATGTTTTTTTGCACCTTTATGGGAAGGATAATAAAAATTATCCTTAAAGGGGAATAAAACGGGTTAATTTCTTTAACGAAAATAGTTGCCATTAAATTCTAAAAATTTGGACGTGTGTGAAGATAGATTTTAAAATTTATAACCCTAGGCAGTGCTTTGTTACCATATCGTGCCATAATCGCCAAAAAACCTTAAGTGACATAATTTTCGAAATCAATTTTTTTTAATAAAAGCGACAATTTACGATTGTCGAAAATCGTTTTTCGGCAAAAAAAACTAGGTCCAAAAAATGTGCCGGCTAAGCTTTTTTGTCGGTTATGGCTCGATATAACGATGAGACAAAAATAGAAGGAGTTGAAGTAGACTTCTTAAATTTCTCACAGTATTTACATTTACCATAGTCAAAAAAATTCAAGTTAAACAAAATTCAAGTTGAAAAAAGAAATTTGACCAGGTACACGCCTACCGCCCATGTTACGAAAAGTCAATATTAATTTAATTTGTTATAGTTTTCAAAGTAAAACTTGAAACTTGTACTTGTCACAATTGCTTATTTTATATAAGTAAGTTCTTATCGTAATTGTGAAAAGGACCTTTGGTCCTATCAAAAGTTCTTTGAAGAAAATATGCAAAAATGAACAGAATTTCACGAAAGCATAAACTGCATAAATTTAAATTTGTTATACCTATCATAACTACGCCTTATAAGGAAGTTTTTTATGATAATTGTGAGAAGACGTTTTGGTCCTATCAAGAGTCCTTTGAAGAAAATATGCAAAAAAATTTTACAAAATGTAAACGAATTTCATGTTAAATGGCGTATGTGTAAAACGAATCTAATAACACATAAGGGCGCGTGTCTACATCATCTTGTAAGTAAGTTTTTATGGTAATTGTAGAAAAGACCTTTGGTCCTGTCAAGAGTCCTTTGAATAAAATATGCAATAAATTTTACAAAATTTAAACGAATTTCATATGAAATGGGATATATGTTAAACAAATCAAATAACTCATAACTGCGTGTGTCTTACTGTCACGCTAATATATAGACTGATTCAAGTGCGCGTGACTGTCACGCATATTTTCGATGAAAAAATATTTACTCTTGCATGATTAGGCACAATTAAGTTCAAAATGTTACACTTTCACACACCCTTACGCATGAAAAATATGTATTTTAGTTGTCACTCACTCTCACGTCAAAATAAAAAATACACAGACTTTTAAAAACGATTTGAGAAATCACAAATAATATATTAAATTAAAAAGCTTTAAAGTAACATATACGATTGTGAAATAAGTTTCAAAGTGCAAAAATCTAAATGCTTTCAATCAATTCTTTTTTTTCGAAGTTAGCAGGACCTTTTTTTAAAATTTGTTCTATATTCAAATTAATTTTTTTTTTAAATAAAGGTCATCATTACTGCTTTGAAGGATATCAATTTTGAACTATTAAACATTAATCTAGAGACTACAAAGAGTTTCCTCTAATATTATTTTTCTCTCCATCTCCTCAAATTTTTAAAAAAACTACCAAAGTCCTTTCTTAATTTGAATTTTTTTCTTCTTGAAATTTTGTTGTAACTTCTACTAAAACAGTATGTTATGAGTTTTGACTATTGTACATTAATCTAGTGACATCCAGGATGCTCCTCCAATATTTTTTCACCCCATACCCTGCAAATACTAAAATAAATTCAGTAAAGTGTGACTCTGACTCGCACACGAAGGGTTCCGTACGGACAATACATATGTAATACTATATGAACTTTGTCCTGAATAACCAAATATCTTAACTGATGTAGAATTTTTTTTAAATGTAAGTATTCGTTAAATTTATTTCGGTTTTTTGCGAATTTTAGTTTTAGCGCTTTTTCTTAGTTTTTGCCGCTTTTTCCGTTTTTTAGCGGTTAATTTTAGTTTTTGGCGTTTTTTTCGGTTTTCAGCAATTTATTTCAGTTTAAACGATTTTTTTAGTTTTATAGTTTTTTTAATTTTGGCGATTTTTAATTTTGGCGATTTTTAATTTTGGCGTCGTTTCTAATTTAAATTTTTTTTAATTTTGGCGATTTTTTTACTTTTGGCGATTTATTTAGTTTTGAGAGATTTTCCTAGTTGTTATCGTTTTTCTTTTTTTCTTTTTTGGCCAATTTTTCGGTCTTTGGCGATTTATTAGATTTTTGGCGATTTATTTAAGTTTAAACGAGTTTTTTTAGTTTTGGTGCTTTTTTCGTTTTGGTGATTTTTTTTTTGGTTTTTTTTTTGGCGATTTTGTTTCGTTTCGGCGGTTTTCTCAGTTTTTGGGATTTTACTCGGTTCTTAGAGTTTTTCCGGTCCTTGGCGATTTATTCGGTTGTTGGCGATTTATTTTAGTTTAAGCGATGTTTTTCATTTTGGTTACTTTTTTTTCGTTTTGGCGATTTTTTTTCGGTTTATGGCGATTTTTGTTTTGTTTTGGCGGCTATTTTTTATTTTAGAATTTTTTAGTTTTAGCGTTTTTGAAAATTTCACGAGTTTTCCTCTTACGGTGTCCAAGATATAATTAATAAGTTCTCAAAATCACATAGAAAAAAAATACATTAGTTTTGATTTTTTTTAAATTTTAATGTTGATTGTTTGTTTTAGTCTGCATAAAAATACACTAACTTTGCAAATTTTAAGTGTTTATATATAATTGTTTGTATACTACCAGCGATGCCAACTTGGTGCTTTTGGCACTATTTTTAGTACTTTTTGAAGACTCAAAACGCCAAATTTTGAGCGTTAGTGCCAAACTAAGAAAAAGCCCTAAGTAGTGCTTTTAACCTTTATGTCAACGGCAACATACCTGGGTATGTTTTTAGTTTTGAAAACGCTGTAGCTCTAAACTGGATAATCGGATTGGCTTGAAATTTCTTGGTATCCTAGTCAAAACTGTTTTACGCAATAGTTCCAAGTTTGGTTAGGATTAGATCATCCGTTCGGAAGATAAAGCCCATTTACAAAGTTGCACCCTTAAGTCAACAGAATACATACCTGGGTATGTATAGTAAAACGCATGCAAATATGATAATATAATATAAAAATATAGTTTATTTTGAGCTAAGTTTTGTAATTATTTTTTTATTATTATTATATAATGTCAGTTTTAATTATTTTTGCTTAAAATTATTGAAATTCAAATACATCTATCGCATTGAGGTAAGTCTTTGGAATGCTCTGCGCACACTGGTTTGTTTCATAATGTGCATGCTTTACGAGTAGGGCGTCGTTTCGAGCAGATGTAGCAATTCCCCTTTACTTTTAGCCGGCCCGTACTATCACGTTCCTCCGATGCATGTGCCTCAGCATCCACAACTCCGATGGGCTCACCTTTCATGGCTTCGATGGCGTTGCGCGTTGAAAAATCTCTGGATATTCTGCTGTTATTCGCCCTTCTTTCCATTTCTGGCTTGCACAATTGCTCGCTAAGCTGATGGAGAAACATCCTACGGCGGCTTGTAGATGTCTTCAGGTGAGTGTTGTTGTCAATGTATATTGCGTATGCAGCAAACGCAGCAACGTCCACAATATTATAAAAGAAAGCCAGAGGCCATCTATTTGTGCGCCGCTTCGTACTAAATTCGGACAAGCACTTGTCCATGTTATCAACGCCACCTTTGGTTTTGTTGTAGTCCAATATAAGCAATGGCTTCTTCTTAGAACCGGTCGTTTCTGTTGTATAATGAGTAGTGGACTGCCTTGCTTTTATTGGGAACGTACGAGCACATCGTAACGTGATTACAGAACCCAAACATTGATGATTCAGCCTCACGTCGTTTCGGGTTGGCAAATGCTGCTGGCACGAATGTACGCCTTTTGTTGCAAGTACCCAATATAGATAAATTGTTGTCTAACATCAAAGTTTTTGCCAAGTTGTAGCTAGTGAAAAAGTTGTCACATACAATATTTCTTCCACTTCCAGCAAAAAGGTTGACACATAAATCCTTTACTACTCTTTCGCCAACGTTTCTTTCACGTTCACCAGATGGTGCCATTCCTGTATAGATTTGTCCCTGCATTGAAAAATTATATTCAATTTAGTTATTTAGATTTTCAACAATTTTCAACAATATTCATTGTACCTGCAATGGATAGGAAGAAATGGAGTCGCACACCCACCACACTTTTATTCCATATTTGGCAGGTTTTGATGGTATGTATTGCGTGAAGCCAGTTCCACCACGATAAGCATACAATTGTTCATCTACGGTGACGTTGGCTCCAGCCACGTAATATCTACGAAGACAGCTGTTAAGCATCAAAAAAACGTCCGATATTGCTGCTGCTTTGTCAGTTTGTTTTCGTTGCTGGCGTGTGTTTCCATTATCAAAACGTATGAAGCGGCTTATTTCCCAAAATCGTCGTACACTCATTGCGGCACGATATAGTGGATGTGAAGTAGTTTTCCACAAATCTTTCGTATGCACGTAACCAGAATGTGTGCGTTACACTTACACTTAGCAAAAGTAGGCCCAAATATGCATCAAATTCACTTTTTGTTATGGGAATCCATGATCTCGGTTCTCTTGTTGGATGTTTTGCGTTGTCAATATCATAAAATTGCCTTGCCTTTCGATTTGATTCACGAATAATTATGTCGCATATTTTGTTTGACATTATCAATTGGAACGTTTCTGCAATGGTCAAACCCTGCGTTGCCCGTACTGGTCCAGATTCTGCACTTCTTAGAATGTTGTGCGTACGGAATCTTACAGGTTGTGGTTGTATCGAGGACCAAACATTACCATCTCTGGCAGTAAATACTTCGCCAGTTTCAATTGGTGCATCTTCAAGATCTTCATCAGAATCACTGTCGCCCTCTGGGGTCATATTCTGGTAACATGGGTTCTTCAACGTCTGAGTCATCTCCAACAATATCACCTAAAGCCTCGTCACCAACTGTTGAATCGTGGTCACTTGTTTCTTCTTGGCTCTCTTCAAGCGCTTGCCGAATATATGCTTGTTGTTCTTCGTACGAAAGTGCGCTTAGTTGTCGCGGAGTAAGCCATTCACCATCAGCCATTTCACTTTTAATATTTTTTTATTTCCACAAAATAAACAGAAACGTCTTTTCACTTCGAACCACAAATGTAAACTAAATTTTCTGACGATACTACAAAGAATGAAATTTCCGCAACAATAAATGTTTCTACCTGCCTATATTATATATTTATTATATACGTATGTCGTCTACCTATACAACCACTTTTTTCAACACACAATGACTGTGAGGATGAAATTGGTTATCATAAATTTTTTTAGCCTTTTGTCCATTTCTAACAAACTAAAAAAATAATTCGGAAATTCCAACAAACCAGGTAGATACGTAATTAGCATTTTTATGCTAACGACGTACCATTCCCCATACAAAACGTATGTACATACCTAGGTATGCTGCTGTGGAGGTGCGTAAAGCATTTCTGCTGTTGACATAAAGGTTAAGAAATTTCTGTATTTCTTAAAATTACTTTAATAAAAACCTAGTGTATTTATTTTTTAGTGTAAAAGCATACCTTTTTCGTCTGATATATTTCATTAAAAATATTGATAATAATGCCGAAATAGAGAATAGCTTAGAAAACATTATTAAATTTCACTCGTTTTTCACGTTAGTGCTTTTTACGCTTTTTAGATTTCAAAATTACGCTTTTTAGTGCTTTTTTAAAACTCTGATGTGCTTCTAGAGCCAAAAAAGTTGGCATCACTGTATACTACCCTAAGATTTCAACATCTTTCTTTGCCCGTTTTGGGACACCTTTTAATTTTTAACTGTCATATATTAGTTGCTGTAGCGGCCAAAGTTAAATTAAACTATTTTTTAAAGTGAGTTTATAAATTTACAGCTTTATTTATAAAACTTATTAAGGCTTTATAAAACAAGTTTTTAAAACAAATTTTCGTACAAACCTTTTCTTAAAAATACTGTTAATTTTTAGTTCGATATTTCGTTAAACTTCGGTTAACTTCTTCAGAATATTTTTGTATTTGTTTTTTTTTTAATTTTTATTTTGCCTTTTCTTCTTTCAATCACAAAAAAAAAAAGAAAGGAAAAAAGACAAAAGAAAAAATTTAGCATAAAAAAACCAAAACAAAGAAATATCCTGAAGAAGTTAACCGAAGGTTAACGAAATATTGAATTAAAAAATAAAAATATAAAGATATCTAAAGCTTGAAAAAATAGCTCAATTAATATATCAAAATGTCGAAAATTTCGATTTAAAAATTGGCCAAAGATTTAGGTATTCTGTAAAAATTTCAGGTTCGTAGCTCTCTTATGCTTCTCGAGAAAACAGCCTGTGATATATAGAAGGACAGACAGACATCGTAGCGAAAACAATTGGGTTACCTTTTACCTTTTGATTGTGGGATAGGATATGGACTTTCAATTTTGTTGGAATTATTTAATGTTGCTCGTATATTTAAATAAAGGAAACATCTTATCAATTTTTTATTATTTAACAGAGGTCTGTTATATATAACGGTTTGTGTCTAGGCTTAAACATAAATATAATCAACGAATTTAAAATTAGAGATTATTTAATTTTCTTTTTTGAAATAGTTCTAGATATCCTTTTTTTAAGTATTTTCTTATAACAAAAAAGTGAACATGAAATACCCAAAAAAAATTTTTTTTTCTGAATGTAACTCACTTATTTCATTGGTGAAAAAATTTGGAACTTATTTAATTTTTTTCGCTCTCCCAAAAATTACGGCGTTTTCACAAAAAAAAAAAAAAATTATTTGTGATCAATTTATTTTTCATTTTTCAAATTATTTCCTCTTACAAATTCTCCATTCTCGGCCTTTAAGATACTTTTAGAAGCCTTCAATATGCCCTTACTTTAAGTTTTTCGAGTTTGTGCTTTGTAGTTTGTTCATGTGTAATGTTTTTAGTGTTTAGGACTCTATTGCATAATATCGACTGTATATAATATGTATTTCAACATGCAAAAAGGATTTTTTATGTCGTGGTTTCATAACAGTTTTTTATATATAAGAAAGGTGGTTTTGGTCATTTCTCATTCAATATTTAATATCTTTATTGCAAGACCAGTGCTCACTCAGTTAGCCAAGCATTTAATCATTTAAATTTCTTGAGGACTTTTATGTTATTACCTGAAAAAGCCATCTAAACAACTACGTTCAAGCCCAAATACTCTGATAGTTGCTTTTGAGATAAACAAGTTTTGAAAGCTGTTACAATTTGTTATTGTTTCTATGTAAAATAAGCAATAAGCATTGTTGTCCTGGAAATCTGATTGGCTAATATACTCTCGTTAGTATGAAAGCTCAAAAGCTCTTTTGTTAAAGCTCTCACACTATGCATACGGCTGGATGGATGTAGCTAATCTAAAGATATGGCGAAATATTAAAAAATAAAATGCTAGTTACAAAGAAATTCTTATAAAGAACCTCCTTCAATAAAGTTCAAATAAGTGTTTATTTTAAAAGTTTATAAGTTTCTCAACACTCCGGTTAGTTGTTCACAGCAAAAATTATAAGTTTGACATTAAGGCAATGGTTTTTTGTGTGTCTTTTCGATGTCTTGTATGTGTTAAACAATATTAAGTTCTCCTATTTCCGCATACATTTGAGAATCTACATTTAAACTAGAGTCCACAGACTTAACTATTTCCCACTAATACTTAAAACATTTTGATTATTTAGAGCATTTTGTCACACAAAGTCATATAAACATATAAACCCAAGGTTGGAAACCGAAACAAATAACGGTATCGGTATTGATGCCGGTACAATTATTTTAAAAATTTCGGTATCGGTAGCGGTAACGGTATTTTTTTTTATTTCGGTATCGGTATTACCGGTACATACCGTTATCGAGTTTAAAATACCGGTATACCGCTATTACTGTGAATTTTATTAATTCATACAGTGTATATAGCAAAAAACCTCTTTTTATTAAGTTAAAAGTAAGTAATTTTAATTTAATTTAATTTATTAATTTTAATTTTATTTATTTGTATTCATTTCTATAAAAAGCCGTTCGATTTTCGGCACTCTGACGCTTCTCTGGGCAGCCTGGTTATAAACGTTTATACTATTGTTTTTCAAACGGGATTTCCGGGAAAATATGCGGGAATTCCCGGGATTTTTTGGTATTATGTAAGAGGCCTTTATTTGCAATATGCAGAACGCGACGTTCAAAATTTAATTCTACAATTGATAAAAGTAAAAACAGAAATGTGCAAGGAAATAAAAGAAATGTAACAAAATAATTTCAGATTCTCTTTGGTAGAAAGAACGATTCTAATAATGCTTATTCTGTACTTGTGATGCACGAATATTCGTATTAGAATGGCCGAATATTCGGCCATTTTTATATATTCGTATTCGTTAAATTCGTTAAATTCAGGCGAATACGAATGGTTTTCCAAAAAATTAAATAAATAAATGCAGAAATCCTAAACCGAATTTAAATAAATGGATAAAAATATTAGTTTGTACGAATCCCTTGAATTTATATTATTATTATTATTAATATTATTTACTGACGATCATTGAAATTTTTGGGTAGTTTCATTAACTTTAAAGTGCGCCAAGAGGAGTATGAAGTTCTTTTTCATAACAATATTTTAATATTTCATATTGCAGGCGTAAATAGAACCCTAATTTAATGTCTATAAATTTCACATTAAATATTCGTATTCGCAAATATCGTTTCAAATATTCGTATTCGCGAATATCAAAAATTGACATTCGTTACATCACTGTTCTGTACTAAAGTCCTATTTTCAAAGAAATATTTTGTAATATTTATTTAATAATATATTTTTTTAAGTGCTTTCAGGCTTCTGTGTATTGTTTGGCCTTCAAGAGTTTTTCGTCCGTATAATCTTGCGGTTTTTTCGTGAAATTTCTTTAACAACCACGTTGCTACTTCCTATGTGAAGGCATACGTCGTATACAGTCAGTCACAAAACTGTTTTAAAATACTGTTAATAACATCCTGGGCGTATGGTCTTGTTACTCCACCCATGTTTGTTCAACACCATATTATGCAAATTTACTTTGTATAATATGTATCAATAAATAAGTAAATAATTTTTTTTGGCATTTACATATAATATGGGTATATACATATGCACTACTATTATTTAAAGAACTCAAATGATATTATTTTTTTTTACTAATGTGCTTATAAAACGTTTTATTTAATCGATCTCATGAATTATATTTTTTTTTTGTTGAAATAATGAAATTAAAAATATTTTGTATTCTTTTGCACTGGGCGGGATTTTCCCGGGAAGCCGAAAAGTCGTTCCTGCTTTCCCGGGAAATGAAAATTTCCGGGAAAAGTAAAACTCTGGTTTATACATATGTACATATGTATTTGATTATGGTGTGCTTACACTTTGTTGTCGATAAAAAGTAGTAAGAATAGAGCTGAATAAGAACGTCCAAAGGGGGAAATTTTGTTTCTGTAATTAATTTCAAAAAAAGTTAATTGAAATTAAGATTTGTAATTTTTTCTTTACGGAAATCGGTATACCGGTACGTACCGGTATTGTCGATACCGGTATTTTCTAACCGAAATGAGTTTTGGTATCGGTGTTGATACCGGTACCTAATTTTAACGGTATTTGAATCGGTATCGGTATTTTTACGATACCGTGTGCCAACCTTGTATAAAACATATACTACATAAATACAAAACAAACCAACACTTCTAAATACTCCCATACATTTAATACCACACTTTGATGTATATCTACATATAAAAAAATTAAAACCACAATCAGAGAAGCAAGCATCCTCACAACCAGATGATAATTTGCTGAATAATTTATTAGTGTGGCAAACACTTACCAACTAGTCCCTCCTCAAACCTTAGTTAAAACGTTTATTGTTCGTACAAATTGTTTAGCGCGGAAACACAAGGGACTGTGTGTGATGGCTACTAAATAATAAAAAAATAAGTTAAAAAAAAAATAACATTATGTGCCTAGAGACAACATAAGAAAAAATTAAATAAAAAATTAAATAAAAAATAAAACAAACTAAAACAGAAAAAGCGTGATGAATATGCTGAATATATAAAAAATCTGTTTTCATTATTGTCAACACTATAAACTGTACTCTGGCTCTCTTCCTAGTTTTCTCCACATAGAAGTTACTCATTCCTAGAATTTTTTCAAGATTTTCTAATATGAAGAAAGAAAAAAACCAGCATGAGTGTAACACCAGGAAGCCAGTGTGTGAGTGTGTGCTTGTGTTTGTGTGAATTGTTTTAGACTTGTCATAGACTGTGTGAATTATGATGACGTGTGGCTTGTAAAACATTTTTTCTTAGTTTGCTTCTTTTTTGTAGTTCTTTGTGCATATTTTTTTTTTGGTAGGTTTATGGTATTTTTATATTGTTGTTTAGTAATTTTCGTTAGGAAACCGGATGTGGTTCGGGCTGCTAGCTGCTGCTGTTGGCATCATCACCATCATCACCAGTTTTATGATTGTCATCGGCATATCTCAGTGATACATAAACAAGTGCTATTTCAGTAAAATGCAAATAAAGTATTTGTGTGTGTAAATAGTTTTTAACACATATTGAAGTAGTATGTGCGTGTATGTGTGTGTGTAAGGCAAAATCATTTATGAATGTAAATGTCAGTTAAATACAGTTTGTATATGTTAAAGAAACCATTACAATAAAAAGAACTTAACACATTCTCTTTATACCACAATTATGAAAAAATAGAAAAAGTTCAATATTAGATTTTTTGTTATAAAAAAAATAAATTGTAGTAAATAAACAGGTTGAATAATTTTCATATCAGAAAATTATCTCCAGCCCTCTTGACCTTAAAATTACTACAAAAACCCAAATCTACTAAAAGACTTTCTCCCAAAAACAAAAAGAATTCTTGAGTGATCATACAGTTCAAAAATTTTGCCTAAATATCTTTCAAAAAAAAAAAAAAAAAAATATATAAATTTTCATACACTAGTATTATGGTTCTGAACTTTAACGTTCAGCATATAAACTATTTATTCTCCAGTTTTAACTTCCTTACAGATTTTATTATTTCTGGAATTATCAATAATATTTTTAAACTTTTTCTATAAGCATTTAAAGCTTTTTTTTTACTTTTTAAAGAACATTTTTAATGAAATCTTTTAACAAGTTTCTTAAACAGAAATCCAATAAATACAAACTTGATAAGCCAACAACAAAGAAAAATTTTTCTTGTAAACTTTCTATAAAAAAAAAAAAAAAAAAAAAATACAAAAAAATTTCGTGTGCAAATATTTTATAAAGTACTTTAAAATTATTTTAAAATTGTTTAATATTTCCCTTTCAACTACATTTAGTTTATTACTTTTTTCCAATGCGCAAATTAATTTTTTTTTTTGTTAAAAAAAGGATATATGGCGAAGATATTTAATTAAAGCCTTATAAAGTAAAATTAAATGGTTAAATAAAACATAAAGCTTATCACATATCATAGGTATTACTATTTTTAAATATAATTTGTATATCACAAGATATTCAAAATTAATAAAAAATCACTATTCAAAGTTCAGAAAGCATACTTCCAGTATATAAAAATTTTGCAAAACAAGCCCTCTTATGTTAAAATAAGTTATTAAAACTTCATATTCAGCTGAATTTACTAGTAAAATACTTCTCTCTAAATTTTTTTTACCAAATAAAACAATAGAATTAAAGCTTTAAGGCCTTATTCAGTAAAAAATAATTTATGTTTACAAACCGTTTAACAAACAAATTTCCATACAAAATTTGTTTTGTAAACCTTTTGTATATCAAAATATTTTTTTCTGAATACGGCAGTTAAGGTTTATGCAAAAAAAAAAGGATATATGGGGAACTCTGCCACAAACAGTTTAACAATCTCATTTCTAGTTTCTAAGCAAAGGCAATCTTTGACTACATATTGTAGGCATACAATTTTTTCTTTTTCTTGTTTTTAAACTAAAAAAAAAATTAAAATTTTAAATTTAAAAAACTTAAATTTAAATTTAAATTTAAATTTAATTTTTTTTTTTTTGGGAAATACCGATATTTTTTATTTAAAAGGTTTTGCTTAAGTTTGTTTTAGTTGACAAATATATTTTTGCTTATTATTTTTATATTTTGAAGTACATAATATAAGGCCTTATTTGAAATAATAATTTTTTTACGCAACATTTTTACAAAAAATTATCCAAACAAAATTTGTTTTGTAATCCTTTTATAAGTCAAAATTACATCTTGTAAGTATGGCAGATATTAAATATTTATAAGCCTAAGATTTTTGTTTAGTTATTTTTTTTTGCCAAAAAAAAAGGATATATGGCAAACTTTTTTATTAAGAGTTTTACAGTGAGAACTCTAGCTTTTGTGTAAAGCCAAGCTCGGACTTCAAACTGTGGTAAATTTTTTCTCTTGATTTACATATATTAAACTAAACAAATTTGCGTACATTTTTTTGTTTATATTATATTATATTAAGATGTAATTAAAAAAATTTTTTTACGAAAAAAGGATATATGGTGAACTTTGTTATTAACAAAGGTCAATGCTAACGCTAGCTGCTATATAAAGCCAAGCTCAGAACACAAATTGTGTGCATATTTTTTTCTTATATTTTTTTTTTAATAAAAAGTCTTGCGTATACTTCTTTCTATAAAAAGCATAATTTTGCTTAAAATTTTTATACTTTAAAGTAAAATTGTTTATTTAAAAGCAAAAACATTGTTTTATAATTTGTTACAAAAAAGGATATATGAGAAACTCTTTAAGTAACTATACTACAATATAACTTTTAGCTGGAGCATAAAACCCAGTTGCATTTACATACCGTAGCTATAAATTTTTTTTAAATATATGTCTGTCTTTTATAAAATATCGGATATTTTGTTAAAGAATATTAAAAGAAATTTAGCACTTTATAAAATGTACGGAGGTAGGGAATGTTCATATGTATACACTTAGTTTTCTTCAATTATCAAGGCAAACATGCAATAGAGCAAAACCTTGGCAACACTGATTTTATTTTATGGTCTAGAAAATTTTCTCTGGCAAATTTTTTTTTATCACATTGAACAAAACTTTGCCAAAAATAAAAATAATATTTCATTATTCTCATGTGTTTTCTTTCTACAAATTCTTTCAGCACTTTAGAATGCACTTCAATTCCAATTTCCATTCATTATTTTAATATTCTTTGCACTCAAATGCACAAATGCTACTTCCCACTGAGATGATGTCATAATTTATTGATTTGATGTGCAAAATATTACACATACTCTTGAACACCTTTTGCATATTTTATACCCAGAGCTGTTCTCTTCATTTTTTTTCCTGTAAATAAAACTAATCAGCATCCTCTGCTTCTGTAGTACACGTGTCTAAGTGTGCTTCTCGTGCTGGTAGCATTTTATGCAAATTAATTTTTTCACTTTTATTATTTTTATAAATGATATTTTCTACACATGCACAACTTCTAATTTTTATATATATTATTTTTAATAGTGTGTGTGTGATTTTTTTTTTGTAATGAAAAGGTCATTAACTTTGTTGAAAAGAGAGTCTATTTTCTATACTTAATTTTTATTTAAATCAATTATTTATAAAATCACATTTTATTCCTTTTAATTTAGGACTGCGTGAGGTAAATATTTTGATTTTTATGTGAATAATTAACAATTTATAAACAATCATTAAAAAATAAACAAATGAAATAGTAAGATTGTGAATGTTGGGCACAAAAATTAAGTAAAATACATCCAAATTCAATAGTAGACCAGTGTACTAGCTCTTAACTTCTGCACATTTTCCATTAAAACCTGAGATCTATACATTCCACGTATGTTAAAATAAAGTAAGAGTAATTATCTAAAGTGCTCCTAAATAATTCATCATATACACATGCTCCCAAAAGTAGGCAGCAACCTTTTCACAAACATGTAGGAATTAAGATTATTGAATATTTTTTATAATTTTAAACAAAAACGAAATGAAACCATTTTATGAATATTATAAGAGAAATTCTACCAATGTTAAATTAATTTGTTAGTAAAGAATACTAACAAAATTAAATAATTTTTATATGCTGCAAAGAGGATATATGACGAAATTTTTTTCTAATGTTTCTAAAAAAAATAATTTTAATTAAAAAGTTTAGCCTAAACTCAACTACATGTCGTGGATGAAAAATTTTTCAAAAATGTATTGTCTTCGAGAAAATATACAGCATTAGAAAATGTGCTGAGCTTGCGAATAATTCCATGTTGCGCCTTTGGGTATGCAACAGATATTATGAGAAGCTTGTCATAGCTTAGAAATCATGTTTATTTTTTTTTAAAATCGGTTGAGTCGTATTTTAGACTAAACTACTCTAACTGCATCTAAGCCCCAAAAAAATAATAATTGCAATTAATAAAAGTAATACTTTTAAATTTTTGTCAAAAAGGAAATATGGCGAACTTTTTCCAAATAGTTCTGCAAAAATAATTTTAATTCCAAAGTTTAGCCTACACTTAACTGCATGTTGTAGGTAAAACATTTCTAAAAAATATATTGTCTTGTAGAAAATATATAGCTTAAAGAAACAATACATTCCATATAATTCCATATTGCGCCCTTGAGTATGCAACAGTCATTTTCAAAAAGTCTTTCAAGGCTTCGAAATTATGCTTATTTTAATCTGCTTAATCCTTTTTCAGACCACACTACTCTGACTTTATATTAGCCATAAAAAATTATAAATGCAACTAATAAAAATAATATTTTTATATATTTGTCAAAAAGGATATATGGTGAACTTTTTTCGTAATAGTTTTAAAAACATAATTTTAATTGAAAAGTTTAGCCTAGACTTAACTACATGTTGTACGTGAACAATTTCTAAAAAATGTATTGTCTTGTGGAAAATACATACATACATATGTAGCATTTTCCCAAAAAAAAAAAAAAAAAAAAAAAAAAATGTGCTAGGCTTATTAACTAGATTAAAAACGATTAATTCCATATTGCAATAGATATTTTGCAAAAGCTTTTCATGGTCTCGAAACTATGTTTTTTTTAATTTGCTTTTTTTTTTGTCAGGACGACTTCATCTTAGCCGCAAATAATAATAATTGTATTCAGTATAAATAATATTTTTATTTCTTGTCAAAAAGGATATATGGCGAACTATTTTCCTAGTGGTTCTACAAAATTAATTTAAACTGTAAAATTTAGCTTAGACTTAATTACATGTTTTAAGTGAACAATTTCTAAAAAATGTGTTGCTCTGTAAAAATTATAAATGTAGCTTAAAAAAATGTGCCAGGTTTATTTTAACTAAACCAGATTAAAAATGATTAATACCATACTGTACCCTTGAGTATGCAGCAGATATCTTAAAAAGCTTTTCATGGCTTATGTTTTATGTCAAAAAGGATATATGGCGAACTTTTTTCGTAATAGGTCTACAAAAATAATTTAAACTGCAAAATTTAGTCCAGACTTTGTTACATGTTGTAGTTGAAAATTTTCAAATAAATGTATAGTCTTGTAGAAAATATGTATATATAAAAAATGTATAGGCTAATTTTAAGCTAACTAGATTAAAAACGATTTAACCACATTAAACAATAATTGCATTCAATATAAATAACACTTTAATTTTTTGTCAAAAAGGATATATGAATGCCGAAATTTCTTACTAATAGTTTTTCAAAAACTATTGTTACTTAAAAATTTCGTCAAGCTTGAGCTACATGTTGTAGACATATGTACATATTTATTTTAAAACGTAATGGGTTGTTTGTTAACTTATAAAACGCCTTTGGATATGCAACAAATATTTTCGTAAGCTATTCTTAATTAATCAATAATTTTGTTCAATCTGTTGCTTAATAAAGTAAACCTTAAGGGCCATTATTACCTCTTGGCGTTGGTTAAAAGTACGATTTTATAGTACGTGTAAATTTTTTATCATTATTACAATTTTCGGTAAGTTGAAAGCAAATTCATCCTTCATAATAACGAAGAACTTTTTATACCTGCATTAAAATCCTATCTTTGCTTAGCACCAAGTTTTAAGAATTTAAGCAAAAAACCTTGAAGTAGGCAACAAAAATAAGAAGATTTAAAGCGATGTTACAAAAAAGTCCTTCAACAGTATTTAAACCGCAGTTGTGATAAATATTTACGCTTTAACGCTTTCATGACTATTTTCTCTCTTAATTGGGCAATAGAATTTCGAGTTTCCTTTTAGGCCGAAATTTGTCATCTATAACTTTTCTCATTATAACTAATTTCAACTTTGAAACACTATCCTTTCAAGCACTTACCTTAATAACTCACTTTAGTTATCGTGGCATCAAGAGAACCGGAAGAAAATAGAACAAATGAATATTAAAGAAAACTTTAAGTGACCAATCAATAAGATGTTAGTGGCATTCTAATAACAAACAAGAACTTGACAGCAAAACAAATTTGTCTCATCTCTTATAAACTTTAACAACTTTTCTCCAAGAACATGGTTTCTTTGCAACGTCGTAAATAATAATAGCCAGATAGCAAAAAAAAAAAAAAAAAATACATTATGATTGATGTACAACTGCCAACTGACAAAACATTGCTCTTAGTTTATTCCGCAAGGAATAACAACAGAAGGAAAAATTACTAAAAAATTTAAAAAAAGACGGACTAAAAAACCAAGACAGCAAAACAAAATGCACACAAGAAACTATTATTTGAAAATAGCAAACAACAATAAAATATTACTAAGCATGTCAAAAGTTGGTAAAGCTAAACGTTAGCATTATTTTGCTTGTTAATGTATGGATGGATGCTTTGGAAATAATCAAAAATAAAAATAAAAATAAAAAATTCATACATATACATACACATTTATATATGTATGTATGTAGGAGATATGAGGGCATGCATGTAAATGGTAGCATGAGTAAGTCTAGCACTTAACAATAATAACAATAAATGAAGAATAACATGACATGCAGCAAACTGCTCAAAAGTTGATAATGAGGATGTTGATGATGATTAATGATGAGTTAAAACTTTTATATTGTGAAATGCTTATAGAAGTGTATTAAACTAATAAAATCTGTAAGAACATTAAAAGCAAAACTTCATATCCTGTGTCTCCAAGGAGACTTAGAGTGTTCATGCAAAATTATTATGAAAATTGTATGAAAAATTTCATTTTAATTTGAAAAGTATGCTTTTATTATTAACGAGAAAAAAAGTTATGTTACATCTTGCAGTGCTACTTAGAACAGTAAAACAAACAAAAAATGAAGCATACCTTAAGGAGCAGGTATTATTTACTTGCTAAGTAAGTATAATTGTAGCAAGTTTCAATGTAATGATTTATTATCTTCTTCAGGATTAGTAAATAGGGATACTAATATTTTAGTGATAGCAGTGATAGAAGTGTTTTAATATTTGTAATTTTTGCGTGAGGGTAAAAACATTGAAGCAAGAAGTATGAGGAGAAAAACTTGTCTATAAAAAATGATAAAAGAAGGGTCCTCCTTGTCCCAGTTTTGGGCAATTTCGAAACTTATAAGCCCTTGTCTGCTTTTAATATTTTGTCTTTTTTCCGCTACTTAAGTTAAATTTTGAGCCTTCAGGTATTCAAAGACTAATAATAGAATTTTAGTTTTCTTAAAAGCGTAGTAGAAAAATTAAATGCGCAATACATAGTGAATATTATTATTTGTTTTTATATTTATAATTTCAATAGCCTACAGTTTGTATCGCTCTGTAAGCCAAATTATATCTGATAATTTTTTAGCAACAAATAATACCGAATAGACAAACACTAGCTTTACGGAACAACCAGTTTTTTTTGAAGGTCTACACACATCATCAGCCCTCTTTGTTAATGGACACACACAGTGGACAGTGGCAGTTGATGAAAATTTCAGCTTTATATACTCTGTTTTCAACTGAAATGGAATATGTGATTTGTTTTGATTAATCTTATAACAATTTGATGAAAAATTTTTTGTAATGAAAGCTCAATTTTACCTTCACCAAGTTTACAACAGTCTTGTATTTTTATTGGTTTTTGAGAAAGTTTCTTAAACAACGATCACAGCAGTTTTGTAATTCTCAATAATCTGTTGATAGTTTTTCGATAGATGTAAAGGTTTTTTTGAATTGTGAATGATGTTGCTTCACCAGTAACGAAATGGATCTAGACGTGCTAAAGCAGCAGCAAATCAACTTCTTTTTTATAGAAATTTGTACCGCAATTCCTTGCAGAACATTTAAAAGTCTTATGAACACTTTTAAGGATAGTTATTTGACACTTTTTTTACTTAAATACTTTTTATGTGAAAGTAATTAAAAAACAATAAATAGTTGGATCGTGAGTAATGTTAGTTACAAGGATTAAGGAAAATACATGCAAATTCAGCATTATACCAGCTGTTGACTGCTGCAAAATTCACATAAAGTCCTTGAGATCTATACATTCCACGAATGATAAAATAAAGTAAAAGTAATTATCCAAAGTGCTCCTAAATAATTCATCACATATACATGCTCTCAAAAGTAGGCAGCAACTTTATCATAAAGATTTAGGAATTAAAATTATTGCATATTTTTAATAATTTTAAGCGAAAACAAAATGACACCATTTTCGATTGAAAAATAATTTTTTTTTCAATTGCTTTGAAAAAATTTATTGGTTATTTGAAATAAATTATTAAAATGGATATAAACCCATTATTATCCCAGTCCGGAGGACGCCCTCCTAATGATAAAAAAAAGAATTATGCTAAGAAAGGCAATGAAACGCATAAATCAAAATCCCAAAATGATGACTCTGCAAGAAAATCAATTTCACAACAATTTAAAGAACCAAATCTCGTAAGCACCAGTGATGTTTTAAAAAATCAAGATTCCAATAGCTCACAGCTTGGAAAGCAATTATTGGATGCAGTCTTTGCACAACAGCCATCCTCAGCAAAAAATAATTTTCAAAATCATTCAGAGACAAACAATGTCAACATTATAGAAAATATTCAAATTTCAAATTTTTTGATGGAAGACGCTTTGCAAACCAATATGGAAGATGATTCGTATTCAATTTCCTCTATAGTTGACGAATTCAAGGTAACAAAGAACAAGAAAAGAAAATTTCAAGGTGACGTAGAAATAAATTTATCAAACCTTAACTTTAAGAAAAGTGATGATTATAATGAAAATGTTAATCGTAGTAATAAGTATTCAATATTGGGGGATTTGGATTTAGAAGCCGAAGAGTCGGCCAGCAATAGAAATTTAGAAGGTCAGGATTGTAATACTAATAATGAGTCGCTTGGAAAGCCCAGGAATTCTTTTTGTCCTCCTATATTTTTGGAGAATGTGAACGTAAAATCATTGATTGATCAGCTAAAATCGAAGAATGTTGAATTTAAAGTAAAAAATCAATCGCAGTCTAAATGTAAATTGTATTTGAAAGACTCAAATGCACATTCGGAAATGAAACAGTTGTTAAAGGATAAGGAAATTCCCTCTTATACTTATACACCCAAGGAGTTTAAACGTAATAGTGTGATTTGTAGAGGTTTGTATTACAAATCGGACATTAGTGAAATAAAGTCTGAAATAGACAAAATTTTGCCAGATACAGTAGATGCTGTTTCGAAATTTTCTACTGATTATGCAAGGAAACATGGAATAGATACTGGCTTGTTTTTAGTTATACTTAAGTCTGGTCGGAAAGTGAACGATTTGCTCAGAGTTAGGTTTATTCTTAACCAGATAGTTTCTTGGGAACGTCCGAAATCAAGTACTAAAGTTCCGCAATGTTGGAGATGCCAGCGATGGGGTCATTACTCCAGAAATTGTAGTAGACCTTTCGCATGTCTAAAGTGTAGTGAGAAGCACAGTCCGGGTGAATGTTCTTTTATTAGCGATGATAAAACACTGCCTTTTTGCGTCAACTGCAATGAAAGTGGTCACACGTCAAATTATAGGGGTTGTCCTGCTTATAAAAAGTATGTGTCTTATAGGAAAAAGTCCCATGAGGAGGCTAAGAATAGAAAAGAGTTGGCTGCTGAAAATGTCGCAAGAGCTTTAACTCAGTCCAATATTGTTCCCAAAAAATCGTTCGCCAGTCTTTTCAATGAGGTTCCAATTGAGAGTAAACAGGAAAAACCTGCTTTTGTACAAGAATTCATGAGGATTGCAAAGTCATTGTGAGCTCCGGATCCCTTAACATTGGAAGATAGGATTCTTCATTTTATGAAGTCCTACAAATCTCTGTCAAAAGATCAGGCAAGAACAGAATGCTTGAAATTAATAAAAGATATTCAAGATGTATATGGCCCGTAGATACCTTAATTCAGTTACTTTCAATGTTGGTTCTCTCGTCCATATAAGCAGAAGGACAGAACTAAATTTGTTATTGAATCAATTTAATATTGATATCGCTTTTATTCAAGAAATGCATTTGTCTACAGGTTTAAATATATATCTCAATGATTTCAATGTTTTGAGTGACTTAAGCCCACTAGGTGTCGGCATTGCCCTAAGAAAATCAGTTTGTTACACAAAAGTAGTTATCCCTGGCCTTCACTTTCCAAATTTATTTCTCGAAATTAGAATTTCAATTAATGGTGTTACAAAAACAATTCTTTGTGGTTCCATTTATTTTCAATGCAACTACAATCGTAGAAATATTTGTGAAGGACTCTAAAATTTTGTATTTTTCTAACAACTACAACGGTCTTATATTGGGCGGTGACTTAAATGCTAAACATATTTGTTGGGGTGACTTGGTAAACAATTTTAACGGTGAAGTGCTTTCAACTTGGCTTCAGAATGAATCTTTTTCAGTCACTAGAATATGTGATACATACCCATCTTTTCCCCGTGGTTCTTCGCATTTGGATCATTTTATAATAAGCAATGATTTGTTAAATAATGACCATTCGAATTATAAAACTCAAATCCTTCCTACATTTTCTGACCATACTCCACTAGGATTGCAAATATTTCTCTCGGACTTTAACTTTTTATTAAAAACTCCTTCTTACTTTGTTTCTTATAAGGACACAGACTGGAGCAGGTTTAAGATTGACCTAGCAAACACTTTATTACATCATTTTCCTTCTAAATTTAGAAACCTGTCTAACGAAGAGATAGACTCTTTTCTTGAAGAATTCAATAATTCTGTTAATCTTGTATCACAAATGCATTCTAAGAATGTTGAATATCAGAAGAAGAAATTTATTCCCTCGGATAAATTAAAAAAGATTTTGAGAATTAAATATAATTGGCAGAACGAATTGAAATCAATTTTTTCAAGAACCTTTAATAGAAATGACCCGCAATATATACTTGTTTCGAAGCAAATTGATTTAATTAAAATTTTAATAAAAGAACAAATAGAAATAGAGCAGGCCAACTTTTTCAATGGCAGATTGAAAAAAATTAGACCTGGACCTAGAGCATATAAGGAAATCTTTAGAATAATAGGTAACAAAAACCGACCTGGAATGAAGGATATTTCTGTTGATGGTGTTAAAATTACTGAGTTGGACCAAAAATTAAATGTCTTAAAGAATCATTTTTCAACAGTTTTCCAAAGCGCTCCTCCAAATAGAGATACTTCCAATATAGAAAGGACAATAAATTACACAGTTTCTGGAGTTTGCAATTATGTAACTTTTAATGAAAGAAACACATCGTTGAATAATTTAGGATGCTTAAAGTTAACAGACTTAAATTCTTTGTTGAACTTTATTAAAACAATAAATAATAAAAAATCGAGTGGTTTGGATAACATATCAAATTTTATAATTAAGAGGTTTCCAATAAAAGCTTTTGAATATCTGACCATACTGTTCAACAATTGCTTAAATAATTGTTACTTTCCATGCACATGGAAAGAAGCTAAGATCATTCCTATTCAGAAAAAAAGAGGCAACATTGATATAAACAACTTCAGACCAATTTCACTTCTGTCCAATTTAGGAAAACTTTTTGAAAGAATCATACGTGAAAAAATGGAAATTGGTGTGAATACCTCATATATTCCCCAAAGACAGTTTGGATTTAAAAAAGGTAATTCTACGGTCCATGCACTTTTTAAATTTCAGAGCGATGTAGTTCATAACTTAAGAAAACGCCAGTGCACAGTAGCTGTTTCACTTGACGTCGAAAAAGCTTTCGATAAAGCGTATCATGATGGCATTTTGTTTAAAATGATAGAAATCGGTTTCGACCCCTACATTGTAAAACTTTTTCAAAGCTTTTTCGACTGCAGAAAATTTTGCGTTCAAGTTGGTAATTCGTTATCTGTTTTGGGGAATATTTCATGCGGTGTTCCACAAGGTTCCGTGTTAGCGCCTCATTTATACAACATTTTCATTTATGATTTTCCACACGATTTTAATAACTCTCAGGGAATTCTCTATGCAGACGACTCGCTTCTTTATGCTCATGATGAGTCACCTTTAGTTGCACTCAATCGAGTTTCATCTCATCTTAAGTTTGTTAATGAATACTACTCTCACTGGGGCATTAGAATAAATGCATCAAAAAGCAATGCAATATGTTTAAGAAATGCTTCCGGAAAGTGTAAATATACTGTGGTGCCTGAATCCAAAAAATTAAAATTAACTTTAAGAGGCAACGAAATAAAATTCAGGGATGACATTAAATATCTTGGTGTAAATTTCAATAAGCTCATGAAATTCAATAACCATGTTTCTTATAACCTAGATAGATGCAATCATGTTAAAGGTGCTTTCTCTAAGTTATTTAACAGTAAATTTCTACCAATCAAAACTAAACTCCTTTTGTACAAAGTAAGTATAAGACCAATTCTTCTCTATGCATTTCCAATATGGTTTACTATTTCAAAAACAATGATGAAAAGAATGGAAATATTCGAAAGACATATCCTACGGAAGTGCACAGAGAAGAATTATAAATCCTTATTTAAAAGATTTTCGAATAAATACATATACGAAAAGGCAAAATTACGTCCGTTGTCCATTTACGCTCTTGACTTAATGCGAGGTTTTGTGGAAAAACTGTCAAATTTTGAAGGCAGTGTTATTCAAGATATTTTATCTAATGAACAAATGTTTAGTTGGTCAAACACCCAATATATTTCTAGTATAGGAATTTTACATGAGGAATCAAATGATATTCCTGGTCAAAACTTCTACTCAAGTATTACTCCTGGCGTTCATAGGGGCTAATATTTTTTCTTATTTTTTTAATTTTTTTATTTTTCCTTAATTTTAGTTCTTTAGCTATAAGGTTTAATTTTAGGTTTAGTGTTAAGTTTATTTAAGGTAGATGGAACTCTACCAATGAGGATAAAAGCCGGGAGCAAGCTTTGTTTTAAGCGATAGTAATATTTTTTAATTTTCGTAATTCTTAATTCCTTTTTATATTTAAAAAGCAAGATGCATTCACTTAAATAAGTTATGTAATTAGAACAATACTTTATAATTTTAAGTACTCTAAAATTTATGTTGGTAATTCTTGTTTAATGAAAAAATATGAAGCCTCAATAAAACTAACTAACTAACTAACTGACACCATTTTCATCAATATTATTAGAGAAATTCTCAATTGTGTCAAAAACATTCTACCGTTAAAATGCATATGTGAATGAATGCAAAATTTAACTTTGAACCAGTTGCAAATTTTTAATAACATTTGGTAATCAATTTTAATTATTATTTAATTAATAATAAGAGACCTATAATTGATTTATATGGGAAATATATCTGAAGAATATTTGAAGCCTTGTTATCTTGGCTCATTTTCCAAAAGGAATAAAAAGGATACCTACTGCGGAGCAGACTTAGAGAGTTAAGACGCTCCACAGAAATGACTTTGATGAGATTTTATGCAAAAGTGTCTAACGTTTGCATATATTAAAATTCAAGGATTTCATAGTTTTCTATGCTGATTTAATACCTTGATAAGTTTTAAGATGAAAACTTTCAAAACTACCCACAGTGCAGCACTTGGTGTAACGAGCGGACAAAAATAGAAGCAGTTGTCCTAGAATAATGAATTTTGGCATATTAACTTATTTTTACCAGCATTATAAAAACATACATTTTGGTGAATATCTTTGCAAGGATTCATATTCTTGCCATATATCCTTTAGTTAAAAAACGCCATAGGATACACAGACTACTGATAATATACTCAATATCCTGGCAAAATTTTATTTAAATCGTATTACTGAAATACTTTGCTCGAAAATGTCCTTAAAAATAAATAGAATTTCTTGGCTTACTTGTTTAAAATGACACAGTAAAATATTAAAAATTATTATATCTTATTTGATTTTTAACTATATTTAATTGGCCTTTTTAGTTTATTTTCTTATTTAATCTTAGCTAAACCTCTGTATTTTGAGATGAAAAGAAAAATGTTTCCCATTAGAAGTGCCACGCTTGCAGTCCAGCATTCGCTTTTTTGTAGAACGGAATTTTCAGTATTAATTTTCTATCATCAGAAGAATCAGTGGAATATCAAGACTTAAAAATAAAAAAATATTATATATCGTGCCATAACCGCGAAAATAGCTTAAGCGACATAATTTTCAAACTTCAATTTTTTACCAAAATCGATCATTTACGATCATAAATAGTCGATTTTCGTCAAAAAAACGAAGTCAAAAAAATGTGTCGCTTAAGCTATTTTAGCGGTTATGGCTCGATATAATTAATAAGTGATTTTGTTAAGCTTTAGGTCAATTTAAGTTATTTATTTTGATATTTCGCCTTCCTATGGATAGCAGCATTAGGAAATAATGAGTAACGCACACACGTCTTTATTCTTTTTAGATATTTTTACACTCAATAAGTATCTGAACAGAATAAACACGTGTGGTTATTACTGTTTTTATATATTTTTATTTATTGTTGTTCATTAATTCCTGGCGATGCTATCCAGAGGATGGTGAAATATCCAAATAAATAACTAAATAAATAAACAATCAAAACTGACCTCAAGCTTAACAAAATCTTTAATTAATTATTTTTAACAATAAAGGTCCAATAACAAATAACTTATAAAAAGTCTTTATGTATACTTAGGAGGTGACACTATTTTGCTCTATTATTGACTCCTTTTTATAATACAATTCTCGTTATTGGCGTTCCTGCTTACAAAAAAATCTATTTTTTTTACTAATTTAGCCTCAAAGATATCGTGAAGCAAATGTAGCCTCTATGTGGTAAGTGGCACGCCAGCTTTAGGCATAAAAAGAGTAATAGCCTATTGTTCCTTCTAGACCACTAGTAAGACGCTATAAAAAAATCAGCAAGATTGCTTCCCTGGTATTATGTTTTGAAGACAAACGAAAATTTGCACTGCATAACTCTGAAAATCTTTCAAGGAAAATCCACAATATCACCAGAGTTATGCCTACAAAATTTCAACATTCTCCCTGTATTAGTTTTCTAGATGTCTCGAAGTAAATACTTTTTCTCTATGGGAGATGGTGCCACACCCACTTGAGTAATTCGAACTTTTTTTTTATAAGACAAGGCGCATTACAAAAATTATTACTTACATACAATTTCACGTTTCCTGCCGTATCAGAAGTAAAGTTATTGCAAAATAAAATGCAGAAATATAGAAAATGCCACACCCATTTATGTTATTGCGTTGGTTACCAAGATATTTCTCAATAAATATTTATTATATATGGGAGCTGAAACGCGCTCTTGTTTACTTTTTAATACCATTTCTTTAAATTATTACTAATATTAAGAAAAAATTTAACAAATTCATCCAGCCGTTCACCGATTTTAGATAAATTGTAAAAAGTGGGCGTGGTCAATTTTTCTTTCACTAAAACCTTAAGTTGGATTAGTTAAATCTTCATTTATTATAGATTTAATTATTGCTTCAAACCTTTTACTCTCCACTGGCTTCTAAGTCTAAGTGAAGACAAGCCTTCTATCACTTGAAAAACTCTCGCAATACTTGTAGCTTTTAAGTATCCTTAAAAGGTCCTTTGAATATATATGGGTTTATATTCTTAATTTCTTCAAACTGCATAATAATAACTTCTTACCTTAAGGATCGAGTAAATACTAAACCTAAGTTAGCATTATATTCATAGAAATTAATGCTCTAACTCCTTGTTAATGTTTGCCAACTGGTAACTGAAAGTGTGCCCCTGTGGCTGAGTGGTAGCGATGTTAGCCTCTCAGTCCAGAGGTCGTGGGTTCAATTCCCACCATAGACCCTGGGTGTTTTTCGCAGACAAACTATTCGCTTTGCGAGTTGTGTTTGTTTAAAAAAAATAAAATAAAAATAAAAAAATTAAAATCAATAACAAATATAAGGCATTCAACATTTTGGGGAGAATGTTTCCAAGCTCTATAAAGTAAAATTCCTTTAAAAGGCAAGCATAATTTAGGCGTTTTCCCTACTTTGTCTTAACATATTATATAACATGTATTATTTCTTTTTTTAAGTTTTTTTGTTTGCTTGCTCATAAAATTCAATAAAACCAATGTATGCTGCCTCAATATGCAAGTATACTTTAAGGCGTTTTACGAATTTTTCTATTACATTTTTATATACAAATATATTATGCGAATGATTATTTTTTATTTCTCGGTAAATTGTGCTTTCTTTTACTTTCTACTTAAATCTTGCATTAAGTTACTGATGTATTTCCGCATAAAAAAGCATACTTCCAGGCGTTGTTTTTATATTATATAAAATTTTATTATATGCCAAAATTTTTTGCTTATTTTCTTTGTAAATAATGTTTTGTATTTACTAATAAATTTATATATTTTTACGCTGATGTTCAACGATAAAAAAAGAAGATATACAAATGTCAAGGTTCATTGAAATACGCTTAGAAATTTTAATAATTCCAACGCGCTTAGATATAGAATTATTTGAATGCTGTCAAAAATTTGTTCATGCCTACAACAGCAACAATAAAAAATAAATAATATAAAGAAAAAATTGTCATAAGAATGATTTAAACCAAATGTATTTTTTTTTATTATTTAAACCTTCCAAGATAGGCTATACTGTTTTCCTTTACTTAATTTTTTTTTGGCAAATGGGACGTGAATATGCGTTCTTGATTAATGTTTATTATTATTAATTTTCTCCGGCCTTTTAGGGAAATATGGAAATACTGTTTGATTTGAGAGGGTAATGAGGTTAATGTTATTAAAGCAACAGCAATCAAATGATACAAAAAAAAGAAACAGATATGTAAATAAATTTCAATTTGGGGAATTGTAAGGACAATACAACAGCCAGCAAAAGTGTAATAAGAAATTTATTTATGCATATAAAACAAACCGACAGCTCCATAGAACTTACTGTGGAAGTTCAAGTGCTGTGTTGTGTTTTCTTTTTTTTATCTGCGTTTTGTGTTTTATAATATAGCTTTTATTTGGCTATTTGTTATGTTCTCAAGTATCACATTGTTAGATACTTAAAAAAATGAAAGCGAATAAAAATGAATCATTGGCAAAACATTTGCTAGCAAATGTAAAAATATAACAATTATTTTGTAATAAAGAGAGGGGGAAATGATAATAAAAACAAATTTAAATGCTACCAAGTGACGCAGTTCAAGGACACAACTGTTGATTTCTTAATGAAAAATTTGGTACTGTCAACATGAAATGGTTGTTAAAAAATATTTAAATCTACTGACTGCCAGGGAAAGTTAAAAAAAAACTTTGTTTTAGCGCCACAACAATTAGTAAGGTACATACACCTTCTGTTAATTAAAAATAAATATAATTTCGGTTAAAATAACAATTATTTTGTCACTTAAAAAATTTTCAAGGACACTTAACTTTTAAAAAAATTTTAATGGAAATTTCCATTAACAGCTCATTTAAATTATCTTTTAACGAAGCCTAAAGGAGGTATAATTAATTTGTAAGTTAATTGCCATTAAAAAGTTTTTCAATTGAAAATCCTTTTAACAACTTGTCGAATATCCTTTATTTAGCGCCAAAAAATAGAATAAAAATAATTGTATTTCTTACTACATGGAAGTAATAAAATTGATTGGAAAATATGTTATTTCATCCATAGATTACTTCAAAGTTAACTAATTTTTTTTTAGTTAATATAATACTAATATAATAAAGTAACATTACTACAAGTTGCTATTTATAGCAAGGATTTTTTTTGCTTAAGAAAATTTTCATAATATGTTATCCTCAAGGACAATTGTTTTCAAGCCACACACAAAGTTTGTATAAATAAAAGAAACTTAGTTAAAGTTTCTCTAGGTACTCAGGACTCCCAAATTTCTTTTGTTTTTATACAAATATGTATGTAAATTTATTAATTGATTTTATGAGTAGATATTTCAAAATTTTCATAACGTACTCGGGATAAAAAAATGTGCTCACGGGATGTATATAGTTTAGTTTCCTGTAAATGTTGGCACTATAAATTTCTAAAAGTATCAGCTCTGAAAAAAGTGTGCCTAATATCCTTTTTTTTTTAAATTAGAAAAACAGCGATTACAGTACGTACCCTAGAGTCCTGTAAATGTTGGTGCTACAATTTTATAAAAGTGTAAGACCTGACAAAAATGTGTTTAATATCCTCTTGTATAAATTAAAAAAAGAGCGTGAACGGGATGTAGTTTAGTTTAGTTGGTGCTACAATATTATAAAATTATCAGACCTGACAAAAATGTGCTAATATCCTTTCTAAATAAATTTAAATTTAAATTATAAATTAGAAAAAGAGCGCGCACGGGATGTAGTTTAGTTTCTTGTATATGTTGGTGCTTTTTTATTGTAAATTTTAAAAAAAGTATAAAAAGTATCAGTTTTTACACAAGTGTGTCTAATATCCTTATTTTTTTAAATTAGAAAACAGCGCTTACGGTGCGTGCTTCAGATTTCTGTAAATTTCGGTGCTACAATTTCATTAAAGTATAAGCTCTGACAAAGTGTGCCTATTATCATTTTTTCATAAATTAGAAAAAACAGCGCTCACGGGATATGGTTAAGTTTCCTGTAAATGTTGTTGCTACATTTTTATAAAAGTATCAGCTCTGACATAAGTGTGTCAAATGTCCTTTTTTCATTAATTAGAAATTCAGCGCTCACGGGATGTTGTTAAGTTTCCTGTAAATTTTGGTGCTAAAATTTTATAAAAATATTAGCCCTGGCAAAAGTGTGTCTAGTATCCTTTTTTCATAAACTAGTAAAATGATTAGATTTAATAAAAATTTTTATAATACAGAATGTAATTAACAAAACTATAGCAAAAGTATAGAAATGAAATAAAGTCTTGCTGAAATTTAAGTTTCTAGAAATAATTTCCTCATCGTGCTTAAGATAATCACCCTTATTCCAGTTGTCAACACCGACGTCACATCTATGCCATACCGAAATTGAGGTTTATTTACTCGCTCGAGAGAACAATTTTGTGCTTTTGACAGCCTGTTGATGTTTCCTAAGGTCTAAAAAATAGCACGAGCCTGTCAAAAGCAGTTAGTTGTTTTCGACAGCGAGTAGAGATATTCGCTCCAATTTTTTGGTATTGTATTGACTTGACGTCCAGGTTGACATGTGGAATAAAAGTTAGTAACAAAAATAGCAAGATTAATAAAATGAAAAAATGTTGCCTAAAAGATGCCATTAATTTCAAAAGTTTCTTCTGTTTTAATATTGTTATAATACTTACAACTTATATTACCTGACAGGGAGTAATATTTTATAAAAATATTTTGAAAATTTGCAGGTCTGTAGGAGTTTGCCATATATCATTTTTTTTGTGCTAACAGGAAAATTTTTATAAAACTAATTAAAAATGGGTTTTGTAATATTTGTTACTGCCAACCATTAAAAAGCTACCTTTTTTTTAAAAAGTTCGCTGTTAAGGTAAACAATTTTGTTGATTAATTTAAAAAAAAATATTAAAGACGGGTATGGTTACGGGACGTAGCTGTCAATTGAGCTTATAGTGCGGTTATTTCTGTTCAAAAATTCTTCAATTTAAAAAATTTTGCAATACATTCTTTTTTTTAGTTTCGAAAACTATTGCTCTGTAGTTTCTTCTAATATGAAGGACTTCTTTATTATTAAATATGAAGGCATTTCATAATTTTCTCTGAGCTTAATGTTTGTAAAATACTCTGTCAGTTGACAAGTTACAACTTATTTGTTTTCTTTAAAAAAAGTTGGTCTTATATCTTTTATTAGCATTCTTCAATGTTTAACCAAAGTTTAAAAAAAAATTATTTATGCTCTTATTCATAGTTTTATTTTTTTTTTATTTTTTGTGAAAGAAAAAACTTTCCACGAGCTAATAAAAGTTTGTTGAATTCTCAAAGTTTTCAAGCATTATGTTTTTAGCAAACAGTCTTAGGATAAGAAAAATATTTTTATTTATGACAGATTAATTAAAATAACAATGAAATAAACTTGAATGAAATTCATACTACACAGACGTTTGGTCTTAGATTTATTGCGCAAAAGTTGCAAAATTATTTTATGACCTTTTAGCAAGAAGAATATGTAGCTCATCTTAAATGACATTGAATTTTATGGTTATGTTATTTTAAAACACCACTGAAATATAACACTGAGATATAGTTTTGTATACGCAATTGACTTTAACTTATGAACGATGACTCTGTTTAATTATTATATTATTATTAACAATATAAATTTACCTGTTCCACAATAATTGTTTGCATTCGGGGACTAGTATGTGTGGTAGCTGGACGATAAAGGACATGTGTGGTTTTTTTTTGGTATATTATTACCCGAAAGTCGTTATACATATAAGTCGTTTGAATGTTTTATTATTATTATTTTTTTTTTTTTGAATTATCATTTCTTTTTGTTGTCACCAAACATTTCTATAACAACCATTTAAATACAAAAATTTATGTGAAGCGTGACAAAAAAGTTTGTACAAAAACAAGAAATATGAATTAAATAACTGTTGATTAAGAATGTGTGTCTTTAATGCAAAAGAGATAAATCACTTTCTTTTTTTTAACTATTATTGCTTTAATGCATAGATAAATTTCCGGATATTTTGATTTTGAAAGTAATAGTTACTATTTTAATGCATAAAAAGATTAGAAAAAGTTATGAGGGGAAAATATGACAGGAATTGAATTGAACTACATATTGGAATTTTTTGTGAGGCCTGTAACTTTATTTATTACAATTACAATTCGATTAAACTTCCCGCTATAGAAAGTTATTGATTTTTTTTATATAATAGAAAAAATTAATACAAATATTAAAAATTATATGAGTTGTTCATATGTTGCTTATTTAAACGTCAAAAGTAATTTATCTTAGGAATTTTAGAAAAAAAAAAATTCAAAATATTTTTGATTATAAATAAGCTTACAACTTGTTGAATTGTTAGGGCTATATTTTGCAATTTTTTTTTATTCAGAACAAAGCTGCTGTAAGAACTTGTTCATATATCCTTTTTTCTAATTTCCTCTAAATATTGCTTGAATCAATTTGCTTTAGAGGCGGTTGCAAAAAACTAGGAATTTAAATATAATTAATTTTATTTATTAGTTTAAAGAAGCCCATAATCTGCCAGCTTTTGTAAATTAAAAGAACAAATTTCTAAAATTAATTAACCAGAATTTACAAAATTTTGTAGGCGTTAAATAATAGTAAGAAATTACCTAGGCACGCAATCGTAAAATTATAAAATTTAAATCATAATTAGAATAAATTCATGTTACCTCATATGCAAAGTTTGAAAGTTTTACAATAAAAGCTTCCGGAGATATAGAGGTGCAAAAGTGCATATTTTAAGACATACTCACTGACCACTGACTCACTGACTAACTCATTAATATTATGAAGCACTTGCGCTATAGCTAGAGATCTGAAATTTGGTACACAAGTAGATCTAGGTGAGCAATTAACCAGAGAAGTCTGAAAACTGGGAAAATTTTACCAGGGGGGCGGGGCTACGCCCATAAAAATTAAAATTTGCACCATTGAGCTGAAATTCGATACAGAGCTAGGTCTAGGAGAGAAATAAAATAAAAAAATCTGAAAATCCGGAAATTTTAGCCAGGAGGGCAGGGCTACGCCCATAAAAGTCAGAATTAAAAATGCTAATGTAAGGCGCTTAATGGAAGCTTTTTTTATTGAAATTCGGCATATATACTGCGGTAATGCAAGGCTATAAATTTTTCATTAAAAAAGTGGGCGTTGACACGCCCATACAATTTAGACCTCATTTTAATGCCCTGCGGCTCAGCATATTTAGATATACTATTTATCTAGCTATTATTATCCGTTTGTAACGAAACTAGACACGAATAATAAGCATTTATCCAAAAAAAAATTTGACTTTGGAAAAGTGGGCGCGGCTACGCCCATAAAAATTAAGTTAAAAGTTGCGCTAAGGAGCTAAAATTTGATATACAAGTAGGTCTTAGAGAGAAACAAACTAGAAACATTTTAAAACCCAAAAATTTTTTTCAGAATGGGCGGGGCCACGCTAATATTATTTTGAACTATCTACTTAATATACAGCTTTTAATTCAAGCCAATTTAGTGAAATCTTGCATCACCTTCAAAATTGGGCGTGATCACTCCCATAAAATGTTAGTCTTGTGTTTAATCTACATCGGTCTAGCATATTTTAGAAGAAAATTATAAGCGCTGCTTACAACAAAATTTTGAGTTAGGAATAGTGGGGAGAGGTAATGCTGATAAAATCTAGATAAAATTCGCGCTAGAGAGCTGACATTTTATACACTAGTAAGTGTAGCTGCGTAAACCAATGAGAAAATCTTAAAACCAAAAATTTTTACCAAGTATGCGGGGCCACGACGTTAAAACTCCAATTCGCACTAGCGAGCTTAAATTTGATACACAAATAAATCTATATAAGAGATCACTAAGAAAAATCTGAAAACCCAGAAGTTTCTATCAGAGGGCGGAAACAAGCACTTCAAGTTCAAAATTAACTTATCCCAAAAAAAATTTCCTATTTTGAAAAGTAACCGTGACTTCACCCATAAATCTTAGCTTTTTCGTTCAGGTACTTCGGCTTAGCAGTTTCTAATTTAATACTCAGGTATTTCTTATTAACTTTTTAATACCAAACTTTGCATGAACCACAATCACTAGCAGATATAAAAGTCAGCGGGGCCAGGCTCATGAAAATTTAAAGTAATATTATACTATAGAGAGCTGACATTTTGTACACAAATAGTAATCGGAAAATTTTATTGAAAGTAGTCCAATCAAGGAGACTAGATAATTAATATCCTCACAAAAACATAAATGTGAAAAACGGTCAAGTTCCTATCCAAAATTTCGCCCATTAAAAGTTGTGAGATATAAATTTTGACCAAGTTCTTGTTTGGTACAATACCTAACACAGAAATATGTTATATATGATATAAATTTGTAATCGTAAGGGTGTCATATAATTTCTAGATAATCTGCTAACTTGGCAATATTTTTACCTTTCCAAAAAAGGAGAGAATAATGTATAAATGTTCATTTCTTTATATTGATAAAAATGTTGTCAAGTTGGCAGATTATCTAGAAATTATATGACACCCTTACGATTACAAATTTGTATCATATATAACATATTTCTGTGTTAGGTCTTGTACCAAACAAGAACTTGGTCAAAATTTAAATCTCACAACTTTTGATGGGCGAAATTTTGGATAGGAACTTGACCGTTTTTCACATTTATGTTTTTGTGAGGATATTAACTATCAAGTCTCCTTGATTGGACTACTTTCAGTAAAATTAAATTTTTTTTAATAAAATTGTATTATCTGTCTGTTTTTTCACATATAATTAAAAAAAATCCTCAGTGATTTATTTATTTATTAATGGCAAACATGCTAACAAAGTTGTTGATTTATATGAGGCTGCTTGTGCCAAAAGAAATTTTTGTAACTGATTTTCCTTTAAAAACTTTTTCATATATCCTTTATTCTTATATTTTTTATTAATGTTATTTATTATTTTTTTTTTAGAAAATCTTTTAAAGTTAATATATTTTAAAGGATATTAGAAGAAACTTTTTTAAAAAAACAGTTCATTGCTTAAAAACAGTTCACATACCAGTAGAATTTGCTTGCACACACACATACATATGTCCATACATATGTATATAAATTTAAATATTTGTAAATATTATGTTTTGTTTCTAAGCAATTTTTCATTGCTTGCTAAAAGGCATACAAACTTTTAAAGAGCATATTATTTGCCTTCTATGCTAATGTCATTTAAAAAAATTTTTTTATATATCCTTTTCATACGAAAAGTTTATTTTCTAAATATATTTAGCAAATTTAATTTAACTTAATTTAATGGAATTTTAACGCCTAAGTTTTTAGGTTGATTTATTATCGTTTTAAAAGAAAAAGCTTTGACAAGGAGTCCTTTGATGATGCAAGTTTCACTTGAATACGCTAACATGTTGTCATTTACATCCAAGTTTAATTTTGCATCAGATTTTTAAAGAAACACAAGGTCCTTTTTTGAAGTGTTCATATATCCTTTATTTGAGAACTTGTAAAAATAAATTTTTGTACAATGAAATCATTAGTGTTATTTTGTATAGCAATCATAAATGTATATAATAATTTTATAATTTATTTCAACTTAAAAGATTTAATATTATTAAAAATTTGTGTAACGAAAATAGCATAAAATTTTATTATTATTTTTTTTAGATATAAACCTGCAAAATTCACTAGTCTTAAGGTCTTGATCAATTATTTTTGAAAACAAGTATCCACTAGAAAGTTTGCCGTATATCCTTTTTTTGGCAATACAAAAAAAAAATTATTCTGATAGTTTATGTTTTTGTTTTATAGTACATAGCAACTACAAACTTTTCATTCATAAGTGTGTTTGATGATAAATTTTGTTCGTTACACGTGTCTCAAACATTGACTGCTCATGCATGTAGTTATTAACAGGGATCAGTTTAGTGTTGCTAATTATCCTTAAGATATATTGCCTAATTATATATGTTAATATAAACGTGGATATATTTTTTACATTTGTACATATGTATGTGATTACACACAATGAAAGCCATAATATATTTCCAACGATTACAGCTTTTAGCAACGAACACATATTGTTTTCAAATTTTTGTGTAATGAAATTATAATCTCATTTTGTTAAAGTAATAATTATTATTATGTGGTTTAATTTTTGTGGTTTGACAGATAACATTTCCTAATAGATTGATTTATGTATACATATACATATGTGTATGTATGTGTGCCAGTTAAGTTTTATGGCTGTAACCCGGATATGATTATTAGGAAATTAATAAGTATTCATTATGAAATATGTATGTTTGCTTATTAAAGAAGTCATAAGTCTATTTGCATGCACTGCAGCATAATGCGTTTCTGAGTTCAACAATGTAGGTTATAGGCTGACATCAACGGCAATTGAAAGCTATTATACTATATAATTTTTTGATTGATTTTAACTGCCTTAATTGCTAAATATGATTATGAATCATTATAATAATTGGTTATCATTTAATGTTGCATACTTCAAGGGGTTATATTGAAATGAATCAGAGAATGTATTCAATTCATGTTAATGAAAATGAAGCAAAGGTAATAGGAAATTAATAGAGTTTAAGCTTAATAAAATACTAGTTGTTTAAAATTTTTGTTTTCTCAAGTTTACATACAACGATACAGCTGGTCGTGCTCCATATATGCTTTTATACAGATTAAAGCAATTTAGAGTTGGATCTGCATTTTTACTTGTAGACTGAGTTTTATAACAAAACCGTTTTTCACTAAAGCTAATAATATAAGTAAAAAATAAGTTTTAAATTATTTAATATGTTTTCTTGAAAAAGAAATTGTATTTTTGTATATTTACTTTTTTTATTAAAAGATTTGCTTACAACTCGTAGTTGGTGATACAAGATATTTAGCTTGAAACAGTTTTCAAAAATTCTTGTAATTTTAAGAGTTGGCCATATATCCTTTTTAAGCTTAATTTTTATTTTCCCTTTTTTTAATATTATTTGATGATCAAGTATGTTGATAACGAAAGACTTCCAAAAATATATGTTTTATATAGTTATAATCAAATAAAAACTAAGGAATATTATAAAAGTTAATAACTTTTTTACATTTTGTAGAGTGCACTAGAAAATAGCTTACATAAAACAATATTCGAAAATTTTAATTCTTTCAAGAATCACCATTTGTACATATATTTATGTTATAAAAAGTTTTCCATAAATTTAGTCCATTTAATAATTAAGCACAAAAATCGCAAATAAACAAGTAATCAATCTGTACATGCACTGAAAAGAGTTTTAAAAATTTTAAATCCCTTTGGTGGCAGCTCTAATATGACTTTTTTTAGTTTTAAACCCCACTTACAACTTTTTTAACAAAATTTAATATATTTTTTTTTGTACATTTAAAAGCGTTTTGCATATATTATAGGATCTTGAAAAATATCGTTCTAAAAAGAGTTTTGACAATTTTAGGTCCAAACAAAGGGAGGTCCTAATATTCTTTTTTCTACTTTAGAAACCTGCCTACAGGTTGTAGATAGGGCTAAGCCTTGTTTTCCTGAAAGCCGTACATAAGAATAAAAATCCTTTAAAGAGTCGACCATATATCCTTTATATCAAAAAATTTTAAAATACATATTTGATTTTATACAAACAATTAAAAGTGTTTTACATATTTTTTCGGATCTTAAAAAATATTTTACTAAAAAAAACCTTTCAAAATTGTAAGTCCTTGCAGTGGAATATTTTCTTTTTTTAGTTTTAAAAAGCCACTTACAGGTTGTAATAAGTTCTTAGCATCCTTTTTCTTGAAACCCTATCCAAGAATAAAGATTCTCTTAAGAGTTGACCATATATCCTTTTTTAATACAATTTAAAAATATTTTTTGGTAAAATCAAATACGTTTTGCATATTTTCTTGAATCTTACAAAAATATTGTGCTGCTACAAAAGTGTTGAGCATTTAAAGTCCTGAAAGCCATAATATCCATTTTTCTGGTTTTTTAAATTTGTTTCAGGTTATAGATGGGACTAAGCCTTGTTTTCTTGAAAACTGTATATAAGAATTAAAAGCATTTTAAGAGACGATTATATATCCTTTTTTTTAACAAAACTTTAAAATATATTTTCATATACAAATTTAAAGCCTTTTACATATTTTCTCGAATCTTAAAAAATATTATACTAACACGAGTTTGAAAAATCTTAAGTGATTTTAGTGGAAGGCCTTAATATACTCTTTTAAAGTTTGGAAACCTGCTTAGAGGTTGTAGTAGGTGCTAGTCGTCGTTTTTCTTGTGACCTTATCCTAGAACAAATATTATTTTAAGAGATTACCATATATCCTTTTTTGACCGCATCGCACATTCAGTTCAATAGTGTCATAACTAAAAACACGTATAAAGAAAACCACGTATAAAGTTTTTAATTTACATGCATGAGCAAATATTATTCTCTCACGATGTGATAGTACAAGATATTTATATAAAAATTTTACGCAAGACAAAATACGAAATGCATTACTATTCTGCATTATTACTTAAAAAAACTAATTTTTTGAGTTATGACACTATTGATCTAGATGTGCTATATATCCTTTAAAAATATTTTTTTTAAGTAATTGAATGCGTTTAACAGATTTTCTCGAATCTTCAAAAATATTTTACTAATAAGAGGTTTAAAAATCTTAAGTCCTGTAAGTGGCAGGACCTAATACAGTGGAATCTCTCTTGAGCGGACACCGAAGGGACCATTGAAATGTGTCCGCACTTGGGACTGTCCGCTCAAGAGAAAGCAATTTCTTTGCTTATGGAGCTGTCGGGACCTGTCAAAAGTGTCCGTCTAAAGGGGGTGTCCGCCTATAAGAAGTGTCCGTTAAGGGAGATCCACTGTATCTTGTTTTCCAGTCTGGACACCTGCTCACAAGTTGTAGTATGTACTAAGCTTTAGTTTCCTTAAAACCGTGTGTAAGCACAAGGATGTTCTTAGGAGTCGACCATATATCCTTTTTTGACAAAATTTAAAAATATTTTTTTTATATAATTGAATGCTTTTTAAAAATATACTGATTAAAAAATTTTTTAAAAATTGATGTCCTTTAAATGGGAAGCCCTTATATCATTTTTTTTTTTAGTTTGGAAACCTATTAACAGGTTGTAGTTGGAGCTTAGCATTGCTTTCCTTCAAACCGCATTTTAAAACAAAAATTCTTTTAAGAGTCAACCATATATCTTTTTTCACAAAATTTAAAATCAATTTTCTTTAACAATCAACAGCGTTTACAATATTTTCTAATATCTTAAATAATATTTTACTGAAAATAGTTATTAAAATTTAAGTCCTTAAAACCCTAATATCCTTTTTTCTACGCTTCAAAACGGTTGAAAAGTTGCAGTTAGAGCTAAGCGTTATTTTTCTAAAAGCTGTATAAAATAATAAAAATCCTTTTAAGAGTCGACCATATATCCTGTTATTTACAAAGTTTAGAAATATTTTTTTAAACAATTAAAACCATTTAACTTATTTTTTTTATCAAATTTTAATAAACCTTATTTTCTTTTTTTCTATTTTTAGGTAAGTTCTGGCTTTAAATTTATTTTCTACAATGTAATTAGTAATTCTGGACATAACAACAAGTAAGGAATTTATATTTTAATAAGCTCTAATTGCCTTATTCATAAAAAATTAGTTTTATTTTATAAAGGGTTAATTTAACAGAGTTTTGTATGAAAAACTGTTTTACGAACCTCTTATAACTTTATTAAAAATATCTTTTGTTTATGAATAAGACCTTTAATAAATAAAATGGGAGTATTTAACTTTGGCCTGGAGTGATATAAGTGGCAACATTGTTGCTAGCAGAGAGCATAAATTGTACGTTTTTAGTTCCATTGTTCTAGCATTTTTAATCTTACCAGTAGTTTTTAAAGCATATTTTTAGGAGCAAACAAATAAGTATTTGGTACCTTAATTTTGGATGATTAATTAAATACATTGAAGAATGTGCCTCAATTTTAAAACTTTTATTAATTAATTTTGATTAAAATGAGAAAACTTAGTTCTTCATTACTTCGCCCCACTTACTAAGACTTTTAAAATATATTCCATAAAAATTTTAGCAGTTTTTTTCTTTCAAAAAAACAAAATCGTTTCCCCACTCTTTTGCTGTTACTTATGAGTGTATTTTAATGAAATATGCTGTTGAAAAAAGAAAACAAGAAATTACTTTACGCACTCCTAGTTAAATATGTTAAGAAGATCCTTCACATTTTAATTTTATATACAAAATAATTTTTACTATTCAGTGAACGTTGTTTTCTTTTTAGTTTCAGATAATATACATACATAAATTTATTTTTTGATTATATTTATTCATTCATTTATATTTCATTCATTTTTAAGAAGGGCAATTTCCTGCTGCCAATGATGTTACAAGTAATTCTTTTTGTTGCTTCTTATTTTTCCTAGCTTAAAAAAATAGATCCTGCCAGACCAAAAAAAAAAAAAAAAAGAAAGCTCTTCTCGCTCGTACTTTAAACATATTAAAATTTTCTACATGAATAAAATTCATGTTTCGGCTTCTCACAGAAATGAATGAAAAAAAAATGACTGAGTCAACGATGAAGTGACTAAATCTTTGACTGGCTGACTGACTGGCTGACTAACTGACGGTTTGTCTGATCGACAGCAAACTTAAAGGTAACATTTGTCTTGTTCTTCTTGGAGTGCAACCTGCATTCAAGGGTAACAAAGTTCATTTCGTTGTCTAACTGCATGCGTGTGCGTGTGTGTGTGATTGTGTGTGATATGCAGATGTGTGTATGTGTGTACAAGTGACTTTTAGGTTCCCCTCATGCTTGATGGTGTGATTTGAAGTATTTTAAAGGTGAAGTTGTTGTTATTTCTTTTGTTATTTGTTGTTGTACTCAAGTATCTTATAGTCTAGCATGGTTGCCTTGTTTTGTCAGTTATCAGCATAAAACGTGTTTTATGTGTCTGTATATATTTAGTTGCGCTGTGTGTGTGTGTATGTGTGTGTGTGTGCGTGTTTTTTTTGCTTTCGAATAAAGAAAAATAAACGGTTTTTTTTTATTTGTGCACAAAAAGGTTAATCATGTAAAATTTTTTTCTTGCCATCATTTCTCTCTTTTTTTTCTTTCTTGCAAATAATATTGTGTGCTTCTATTTTGCTTGCTAAATTGTCTGGCTTCAAGACAAAACAAAAAAAAGTATCTCCTCCGTTGTGCGTTCATTTGACAGTTAACAAGTACATACACATAAATGCTAAGTATCTCGATGCCTTTCACAAGTTATGCCAACCTGATGTTTAGGGTTGAGCACCCTACACATGCGATTTTAAGCCGGTTAGTTGGTTACGCACCACGAAGCATCACGAACAATTGTGTCCATAACTATGAACGTGATCGGATATACTCCTAGTTTCAAGTATTACAGTTAAATAAATTTTCACTGCTTTGATAATTGTGGCTGAAAAGAACTGCTTAAAATTAAGGACACATCCCCATCCCTGTTCGTATTCTAATGAAATTGTTTTAGAGTACTTCTTAAAATTAAGGATATATGTATAAGCACACGCAACCATCCCCGTTCTGAATGTAATGAAATTTCTCAGTGTGCGTGTGTAGTTTTCAAGGCTAATTTTTATTTGAATTGCATTTTGTCTTGCAACTGTAGCTGCAATCAAATTTTAATAATCAAAGATACATAAACATCCTTGTAGACATGACTCCTACTACGTTTGTAAAAAAATTTTCTGGGAAAATTTACTTTTTAAATTTTGCTATTTCTGATTAATTCCAGCTAAATGTAAATTTTTTAAATTAAGGATCTACAAAATAATAATTCTTAAAATCAAGGATATATGAAAGATAAATATCTTCCTGCTAAGTTTACAATGATAATTTTCAAACGCCTTAGCTATATAATGTTAGAGGTTTTTGTGAACTATTTTTTGGCCCTAGTAAAAGCAAAAACTAAATTTTTTCAATAAAGGATATATGGGAAGTATGCCTGTTCCAGCTTTAATTGTAATAAAAATTTTCCAGCAACCTTGCTTAGGTAATCTTAGAAGTTGTTGTGCAGATTTTTTTCCTTCGCGATCAAAATTGTGGCTGGAAGCACAATTTTAATATTAAAGGATATTTGAGAGTCAGCTATAAAACTTTTCAAAAACTTAAACTTTATAATAATACAAGTTATTGTGAATTTTCGTTTCTTTACCATTAGGATTATGAGTGAAATTATACTTTTAATACAAAGGATATATGGGAGGTATGCTTTCTCAAGCTTCGATTGTAATAAAAATTTTCCATAACCTTGCTTAAGTAATCTTAGAAGTTGTTGTACAGCTTTTTTTCCTTTACGATCAAAATTGTGACTGGAATCTCATTTTCAACTTTAAAGATACATATTTGAGAACCAGGTACATCATTGCTTCAATTGCCATCAAACTTTCCAAAAACTTAAATTTTATAATAATACAATTTTTTTTGAATTTTCGTTGCTTTACCAGCAGAATTATGAGCGAAATTATACTTTTAATACAAAGGATATATGGGAGGTATGCTTTCTCAAGCTTCGATGGTAATAAAAAATTTTCCATTAACCTTGCTTAAGTAATCTTAGAAGTTGTTGTACAGCTTTCTTTCTTTCCCGATAAAAATTGTGACTGGAATTATAATTTTAACATTAAAGGATACATATTTGAGAACCAGGCATATCCTTGCTCCAATCGCTATCAAACTTTTCAAAAACATCAATTTTAGAATAATACAAATTATTGTAAATTTTCATTGCATTACCATCATAATTACGAGTGAAATTATAATAATAATAGAAATGATATACTGAAGGAATGCTTTTTCCAGCTTCGATTGAAATAAAAATATTCCAGCAACCTTGCTTAAGTTGTCTTAGAAGTTGTTGTAAAGCTTTTTTTCTTTCCCTTTTGTTATCTTTAACTTTAAAGGATATTTGAGAGCCAAGAATATCCTTGCTCCAATTTTATGATCATACAAGTTATTGTGAATTTTCGTTGCTCTATGTTCACAATTATGAGTGAAATTACACTTTTAATATGAATGATATATGGAAGGTATGCCTGTTGCTGCTGTGATTATGCAGCAATTTTCAAGCAACCTGAGCTGTGCAATTTTAAGTTCTATTGCACATTTCCATTTATTCCTGATGTTTTTATGGCTGGGAATAAATTCTGAACATAAGGACATGTGGGTGGCAGGGACGTCCTTGTTGCGACGGTTTTTAAAATTCGGCAGTTTTTGTAATTTTGCTCTATTCATGGAAAATAAATATAAAATAATTAATTATGTTTTTAATTAAGTACATAGGCGAGGTACACCAACATGTGCACTGATTGTATCCCCATTGTACATTTACTCTATGTACTGGTCATGGTCATAAGTGAAAATTAATATGTAATAAACTAAGGACACAAGGGAGGTGAGCATGTTCTCGTTCCAGTTGTAAGGAATTATTTAAGAGACTTTGCTGGCTTAACTTTAAAGCTTATTGCATATTTTGCTCCTAATTTTAGCGCCAACTTTTAATTTTTAAGATAAAGGATACACGAAATATGTATTTATCCTTGCACCGATTTCAATTTAAAAATTTCCTAAAGACTTAAGTACATACTTGAAATCTTAAATAGTTGTAAGTTTTAGCTTTATTTTGGCTGTAATTGCTGCTGAAATGTTATATTTAAAATTAAGGATATAGGGGAGGTAAGCGTGTCCTTGCAGGGATTCTCATAAAATTTACCACAGAAATTTTAGATAAATTTAGATGTTTATATTTGCATCATAGATCTGGCTAAAATTCAATTTTAAAAATAAAGGATATATGGCTACCAGACAGGTCCTTGATGGGATTGCAATAACAATTTGCACATAAATTAATCAGACAATTTTATGAGTTGTTGTCACCTTTTTTTGATGATTATATACCATCATTGTCGTTAAATTTTAGTTTTTGAAATTAAGGAAACACATATGTCCTTGTACCAATTTCCATAAAATTTTTCAAACAGCTTCAGTTTTTGATGTGTTAAAGAGTTACACATTCGGACAGTATTCTGTTGGCAAGTGGTTGCCGAAATAAAATATTTTTAACTAAGGATATTTGATATTTAGGATATATGTATGTACATACTCGTATGTATGTGAAATAAGCGTGTATTTGCCGCGATTGCATAAAATTTACCACACATCTTTAAGTTAATTTTAGATTTTCTATTCTTTATATTTGCATCAGAGTTCTAGCTGAAATTAAAATTTAAAAATAAAGGATATATGGCAGCCAAGCAGGTCCTTGCTAGGATTGTAAAAAAAATTAGCACATATCTTAAATAAACAATTTTATAAGTTGTTGTCAACTTTTTTTCACTGATTCCTTACCATAATTGCAGTTAAATTTTATTTTTTAAAATTAAGGACATATGGGAAGTGGACATGTCCATGCACCGATTTCCTTAAAATTTTTCAAATAGCTTAAGCTTATGATACTCTTAATAGTTATACATTATCACTGTATTTTAAATATTAGTTCTTCAAATTAAGGACACATGGGAGGTCCTTGTACCCTGTACCGATTTTAATGAAATTTTTTTAATAGCTTAAGCTTTTGATATCTTAAATAGTTATACATTTTAGCTGTATTCTGTTCGCTGAAATAAAATATTAAATAAAAGGATACATGAGCTGTAGTTATGTCCTTGTAGCAATTATCTTGAATTTTACCAAATACTTTTATTTAATTTAAATTTTATGCATGCCTTATAGTTTTTGGCTTTATTTCTCTTACGAATTTAGCTTTAAATAAACTTTTTTAAGGATATTCCGCAAGGATAAGGTTATCCTTGTATTAATTTTTCTCAATTATCCAATTTTTCTTAATTTTGATGTTAGACTATATCTTAAAATAATTTTCATTAATACGATTATCCTTCCTACTGTTATTCGCTTAAAGGGAATGGAGCACTATGGGTCTTATTTGGTAATAGAAATCCTTTTGAAAAATTTTCCATTTATTTTTAAATTTGCACTTAGTTTTAATTTAGGTTTTCAAAGAGCTCTAAAGGACTATTAATTAGAGAAATTTAGCACAATAAAGGTACATTTGGATTCTTAGCATACAAATTTCATTTCTACTTGAACCAGCTTATTTTAAAATGTTCCTAATTTATTGATTTTTAGTGTCATGAAAAGCTTATTTTTAAAGCCAGGGTATCTAGCAGTCGTCTTCAACAAAATTTTTCTTGGGGTCTTTTAATTTTTTAAATATTGTACTTATTTCTTTCTACTACTTAAAAAGGGGTTATGTTTTTTTTATATTGTTTATATAAACTTTTTTTCTTTCTCTCATTTATTGCTTAAGTAGGCTTGCAGTATGCATTTTTTTCACTTCCCTTACTTGATTCTTTTTCCATATATATGTACATATATATGTATATGATTTCTGTTAAAGGGTATATCGCTCCATCAAACACATACATTTCTGGAGGAATAGGTCTTAATATTTCGTCCCCTAAGGTTAACACGTCAACTAAAAGAAAAAAAAGGGGGTAAAACTCAAGTATTTTGCTAACGTTTAATGTGTAGGAAGTTTTTAATAATGAAAAGGGGAAATATACATTTAAGGTATTTTGCTGTTACTTGTTCTTTCATAAAATTATTATTGTCTTTTCATCAAGTGTTATTAATTTAAATAAGAAAAGCGAGTGAGCGTCTTTTGTAATCGGATAGTGTATTAATTAAATTTTGAAGTTAACAAAAAAAAAAAACAGAACAGCAAAAAAATTAAATTAGGGGAGAAGAATTTTGGTTATGACCGAAACATGGCTATAAGCAGCGATAAAGTTTTTGTTTTGCGAAGCAAAAAACATACATAAATTTATAAATTAAGGCTGTCAAATGAAAAAAGAAATAAAAAAAATTAATTAAATTTAAATTAAAAATCAACATTTACTTAGAATTGTGTACAGAATAAAGCATAAATAAAACAGTTGAGTAATAATCAAAGTATAATTTCAGTTGAAGCAAGGACATGCCCACCTGTAATACATTCTTTATTTTAAAAACTAAATTTAAGCTATAATTTATCATCAAAGTGCAGAAAAATCCTTATTACTATTAGTTCATAAATTTAAGCTATTTAAAAGTTTTTATTTAATTTCCAGCAAGGACTTGTCTACTTCCAGTGTATCATTTTTTTTAGTAAACCTTATATATCTAATATAATAATAGTTAGAATGTAGCTAATACCTCTTATTATGCTTAAATTAAACATTTAAGCTGTGTAACAAGTTTAATTTTTGAGGACGCAAGGACATGCCCAACTGCCACATGTCTTGTGCACTAAAATGCACTAAAATCATGTAACAATTTGTAAAATCATACAACAAAGCAATGTAAAAAAAATATTATTTTAATTGGATTAAGGACATGCCCACCTCCCATATATCCTTTATTTCACAAGTTACATATTAGCAATAATTACAGTCAGAGTACATTTCTAGTATTATTTAAAATGAATTTGTAAACTTTTTTCAAAATTTATGCGAAGAAGTGGGTAAATATTGCGTACTCCTGGTTTGGAAAGCTAAATTCCAGTTTTCGCAAAACTCTCCAAAAATTTTAGAAATACTTTATGTAACTTACGTTGCGGGTTGCATTACAGTCAGCGCAAGGATATAGGTGCACCTCCCATATATCCTTTATAAAAAATATGTTATTAAGGATTCACTTATGATAAAAATGCACTCATACTTTGTTACAGTTTGAAAATTTATATACTCAAACTATTGGGAAACTTTCCCAAAGATTGGTGCAAGAACATGAACTACTGTCATATGTCCTTTATTTTTATGTGGCCATTTTATTGGTTATTGGAAGGAAGGCACTCTGATGTTATAATAGGATTATTAACTGCTGAAGTCGGTGTAGTTCAGTGACCAGTGACTATAACTTCATGACTTGAACTTTCCTGCAGGAACTGATACAAAGTGTTACCAATGTACATCAGAACAATTGGTGGTGTTGTTATTTAATGACTGTTGGAGCCCGGACCCAGGATTTTCAGTTTTTTAGCAAACGTGCTAACTATTTCGATTCAAAAACTTCTCCCACTTCTACAACATAAGATTATTTATTATAATATAAGATAATTAAGCTATCAAGTGCAATTGAGAATGTCTCTAACATTAGTTTCCTGTACATAGAAAAAAGTAACAATGTTAAATCAACATGAAAAAATGTTGATTGGAAATCATATTAAATTTATGAGAAATATTATGTTGTTTAAGTGTGTTGGTGTTCATTTGCTTTGTTTACTGGCAATAATGCTTTGTTGTGCTCAGTTGTGTGACGTGTTCTTAATTTGTTAATGTTTGTTTTGATGTTCGTAAATAGCCGTCAAAGTTCTCCTTACCAGCTAAAAGTTAGCGGCGCTGCCTAGGAGGCAGTGTACTAGTCTGGTAATTGTAGGCTTGCAGTTTTGAATACTGCCTACAAGTCAAAGTAGATTGTGTTTTCTTTTAAATATATCTTCAATTAAAAAAAATCATGTTGAATTGAAATTTAATTCATATTGATATTTATTTATTTATGTATATCATGTTGTTTCAACATGATATAATTTTTAATTCAAAATGATTTTTCATGTTAAATCAACATGAAATAAAGTTATTTTAAAATGAAAAATTTTCTGTAAAGAATCATGTTGAATTAACATCAAACGTTGACAAAAAATTTTAAATTCAACTTGTTTTCGTAGATTTTTATATAAAATTTTTATTTATTTATATGCATATATCTTTTGAATTTGCCTGTTTTTTTTTGCTTAGCGAAAGCCTTAAACAATATTAACTACAATTTGCAAATATCCTGGGAAAAATTTTTTTCTTAACAATCTGCTTTCCTTTAAATTAAACTTATTTTTAACTATCAAAATAACCTTCAAATTTAGTTTTTGTTATTATTCTTTTATTCAAATACAAAGTAAAGCGATAAAAAATTAATCTTTTAATAGCTAGTAATATAATTTCCTGCTAAGGCATTTAACTTTAATAATTAAATTAAACTAGCATTACAAAATCATCGTTTATGGTCGTATATTTAAATGAAAAAATTCTATTTTTAATACCCACAAGTAATAGTTTGGAAAATATTTGATTATAAAACAAAAAACGTGCAAAGGAGACTACCTTAATTTATAATTAGAACTTTGATTTTTCCTTTGGATTTTGCAACCCACCATTACGACTATTAACGAAATAAATAGCTAGTTTTTTTCTTCTTCATAATCATTTTAATAAACTAAAATTTTTGGTTGCTTTCACAAACCGCCGCCTTGTGGTTGTAAATCAAAGCAAATGGTTTGCAGGCCAGACATGAACGTACGAGTATGTATGACGTTCTTTATATTACGTACAAACCATATTGCTTTAATCTAACCAAAATAAGTATAGTGAATGGAGAGCCATTTAATTTTTTATTACCTTATGTGAGTCTGGTGGGTAAACTATGCAGAGCAGAGCCGAGCCGAATTTGCAACAGTAAAGTGTTTGCTGTAGAGCTTCAGGAAATGTTAAAAATTCGAAATACTTAGGAGAGAACTTGTTTAAGGCTTTCACTGTATAGAGTGTAAACTGTTATGTGAGCCATAGAGGAAATATACAAAACTTTAGCGGTGCGGAAATTGTTGCCATGTCGCTCAATGGTTTTCATTACATGTGAAATTAATGCCTGAGCTGTGTTTGACTTGTTGTGTTTTTGCTTGTGGTTTATTTATAACAAAAAACATGTATTTATATTTAAATGTGTATTTCTTAATTTGGGTATATTTATTTGCTTATCTCGGCACTTTGTTGTTTTATTTAGAAATCTCTCAGAAAGTTTTAATACGAGTATGAAACAAGGCTCAGAATAGAAAATAATACATATTTTTCTATGATCTACATATTGTCAGCTGCAATTTAAATTTGCCTAACTACACTTTTTTAAATTTTATAGCAAAGAAACCAAAAAATATTGTTCAAGTGGCTGAAATAATTTTTTTTATATTAATTTCTAGTTCGGCTGATTGTTATGACAAAGTTTTGAAAATTTGTAGAAACAGATGTTTTGATGTTATACCCAATAATTATTTTGGAATGGAATTTAGAATTTTTGTTAATTACGTGATTTTGGATTTCATCCGAAACATAGTTTCATATTTTACTAATATTTTTAATATAAATTGTCAAAAGAACGTGGTCTTATTTTATTATACTGCTATATAGCTTATATATAATTATTATTATAATTCTAGAAAATTAAAACTAAATTTGCGCTGCATTTTGATCATTTAAAATTAAAATCATTAAATTTTTTAACTATACACTTTCAAAAACATTTAAGAAATTGTGCTGCATTTAAATATAAATTTTTTTACTTAAGGATATATAGGAACAGGCATGTCCTTGCACCAAGTATCTTAAAAAATATTCACAATAGCTCAATTATTTAACTACATCAAGTGAAAAGTCATAGTTGCATTCTGGTAATAATTTTTGCTAAACTTAATTTTTTTTTTGCAAATAAAGGATATATGGGAAGAAGCCATATTAGTTTACCAAACAAGATGAAATTGTTTATAAATACTTAGTACAATATGCTACAAATAGTTACACAGTTTCATTGAATTTTGATTATAACTGAACATTAAAATTGCGTTTTTGTACTAAAGAATATATATGGGGGGGGGGGGGGGGGAGGGATTATAAGAAAATTTCTCTCACGCTTAAAAGAATATGAACTTATAGAAATGGTTGTAGAAATTCATTAGTTCTGATTGTTACAACAGCTGTAATTTTATTTTCCAAAAAAATTCCAGCTGCATATTTTTAGAAGTAGTTAAAGGGCGCAGTTTAGCACTCTGGTTAAAAATATACATTATGCTTAGCATTGTGAGTAAAGAACAAATCGCTCATTTACTTCAATAGTGGCATAACTCAAAAAAACAGTTTTGCAGAAAACGCGTTTTAAGTTTTCAATTTGCATACAAATCAATGGAGAAATGAAAAAAATTTCTTCTCTCAGGAGGTGACGGTACAAGCTATTTATATGAAATTTTTACACAAGATAAAATACGAAATGTCGCAATCTTTCTGCATTATTAACTCAAAAAACTCATTTTTAGAGTTATGCCACTATTGAAGTAAATGATCGATGTAGCAGGTAGTCTGATCATTGCAACAATTGCTTAACTATTTTCTCATAATATTTTCTCTACAAACCAATTGTCTAATTATACAATTAAACAGAAATTTACATGTAGGCCTTTTCTATAGTTGAAATTTATATCTTAAAAATAAAGGATATATGACAGCAAGCCATGTCCTTGCACCGATCTATAGGAAAGTTTCCCAATAGTTTGAGTACATAATTTTTTAAATTGTTACAAGGTTCCAGTGTATTTTTAACACAATTGAATTTATAATAACATATTACATTCATATATTAACATATTTATATTAAGGATATATGAGAGCTGCATCTATCCTTGCACTGACAGTAATACAACCCTCGTGGTAAGTTACATAAAGTATTTTCAGAATTATTGGGAGTTTCGCTGAATAGTGCCTACAATTAAAACTGGAATTTCGCTCTCCAAACCAGTATATGCAATTTTTATACACTTCTTCGCTTAACTTTGAAAAAAAAATTTTATAACTCCAGTTTTATAAACACTAGAAATGTACTATGACTGTAATTTTTGCTAATTTATAACTTCTGAAATAAAGGATATACGGGAGGTGGGCATATCCTAGTTCCAATTAAAATAATATTTTTTTAGATTGTTTAGTTGTATGATTTAATAAATTGTTATATGGTTTTATTAAATTTTAGAATAAAGCATATACGAGAGTTAGGCATGTCTTTGCGTCCATAAAACTTATACTTGCTACACAACTTAAGCGTGTGAATTAAGTACAATTGGAGACCTTAGCTACATTCTAACTACAATCATAAAGGGTGTTTTTTATTGAGGTATAGAACTTTAAGTTGGCATCACTTTTTTAACTGGCGGCCATTTTGTCAGCTGTCAAGTGATTAATATTAAGTTTGGTTTGCCATTTCATCATGAACAGGTTGACAAAACAAGAACGCTTGCAAATCGTGCAAATTTATTTCGAAAATAATGGTTCAGTTCGCGAAGTTTACCGCAAGCTCCGTCCATTTTATGGTCGACATAATCGTCCATCAGAGCAATTAATTCGGTTAACCATGGATCGTTTTCGCACTACGTTTATTCTATGTGATAATACGCATCCGCAGAGACGTCGAACAGTGCGCACCGAAGAAACAATTGCCAATGTAGAGCAAAGTGTTGAAGAGGACCCGAATGAATCGATTCGCCACCGTGCACAGCAATTGGAGCCGACTAACCGACTATTTTGTTCCCGAATTGGATGGCATGAATGTGGATGAGTTGTGGTTCCAACAAGACGGCGCTACATGCCACACAGCGCACGTCACAATCGATTTATTGAAGGAAACATTCGATGAGCGCATAATTTCGCGGAATGGACCTGTCAATTGGCCACCAAGATCGTGTGATTTGACACCATTGGATTATTTTCTTTGGGGATATGTGAAGTCGATCGTCTACGCCAACAAACCAGAAACGTTAGGGGACTTGGAAGCCAACATTCGTGGCGTTATTGCCAACATACGGCCCCATACGCTCGAAAAAGTGGTTGAAAATTGGACCTGTAGAATTGGCTTTATTCGAGCCAGCCGCGGCGGCCACATGCCCGAAATCATATTTAAACATTAATGGCATAAAATTATCCTTCCAATAAAGCCAAATTGATGGACATTAAAACGAGTTTCTTGTGTTTTATTTCAATTCAAAGTTCTATACCTCTTAAAAAAACACCCGATATTAGATACATAAGGTTTAATAAAAAAAGGATACAAGTAGGCAAGTCCTTGCCACAACTGGAATAAAAACTGTTAAAGAGCTTAACTATATAACTTGATCAATGGTAATAACAATTTTTTTGGCACTTTGATTATAAATTGTAGCCTAAACTTAGTTTTTAAAATAAAGGATATATGGCAGGTCTGTATATCCTTGCTTCAACTGAAACGAAACGTTCTTTTCTTTATGCTTGATTCTGCTTACACTATTATGTTAAATGTAATTTTTGTTATAAAGGATATATGAGAGGCAGGCATTTGCTTTTATTGGTCAAACGAAATTGAATAGATCTCTTGGCTTTAAAAATTTTAAAAATATTTACAAATTTTGTATTGCATTTTGATAATTATTTCGGCAGATATTAATGCTGCTAATGTGGACAAAAATAATTTAGCAAAAATCTTGACTAGAATTTCGGGAGTACTATGACATCTTTCATCGGAAAGGTAATATTTGGAGACTTGCGCACACTATTTTTATCTAGGCACACGGCAGTGTGCCAGGCCAAGTTCTGGCCAATGCACGCAGTGTGTATATTTACACGAAGCCATTCGAGCTGTTTTTACCACCCTCATAACTTTGCTCCACGCGACCGTAAAATTATGAAATTTAAATCATAATTAGAATAAATTCATATAACCTCATACGCGAAGTTTGAAAGTTTCACAATGAAAGAGATATAGAGGTGCAAAAAGTGCATATTTTAAGACATACTCACTGACCACTGACCTCTGACTGACCACTGACACACTCATCAAATTGATGAAGCACTTCCGCTATAGCTAGAGAGCTAAAATTTGGTACACAAGTAGATCTAGGTGAGCAATTAACCAGAAAAATCTGAAAACCCAAAAATTTTAACCAGGAGGGCGGGGCTACGCCCATAAAAATTAAAGTTTGTGCTATTGAGCTGAAATTCGATACAGAGCTAGGTCTAGGTGAGAAATAAAATAAAAAAAATCTGAAAACTCGCAAATTTCAGCCAGGAGGGCGGCGCAACGCCCATAAAAGTCGGAATTAAAAAAGCTAATATAAGACGCTTAATGGAAGCTTTTTTTTATTGAAATTCGGCATACATACTGCGACAATGCAAAGCTATAAATTTTTTTATTAAAAAAGTGGGCGTTGACACGCCCATACAATTTAAACCTCATTTTAATGCCCTACGGCTCAGCATATTTAGGTATACTATTTATCTAGCTATTATTATCCGTTTGCAACGAAACTAGACACGAATAATAAGCATTGATCCAAAAAAAATTTTGACTTTGGAAAAGTGGGCGGCGTTACGCCCATAAAAATTTAAAATTAAAAGTTACGCTAAGGAGCTGAAATTTGACATATAAGTAGGTCTAAGTGAGAAACAAACTAGAAAAATTTGAAAACCCAAAAAATTTTATCAGAATTGGCGGGGCCACGCTAATATTGTTTTTAACTAAATACTTAATATACAGCATTTAATTCAAGCCAATTTAGTGAAATCTTGCATCACCTTAAAAATTGGGCGGGATCACTCCCATAAAGTGTTAGCTTTGTGTTTAATCTACATCGGTCTAGCATATTTTAGAAGAAAATAAGCATGAATTATAAGCGCTGCACACAACAAAATTTTGAGTTAGGAATAGTGAGGAGAGGTAATGCTGATAAAGTCTAAAGATATAATTTTCGCTAGAGAGCTGACATTTTATACACTAGTAAGTGTAGCTGCGTAAACCAATGGGAAAATCTTAAAACCAAAAAGTTTTACCCGGTATTACGTTAAAACTCCAATTCGCACCAGCGACCTTAAATTTGATACACAAATAAATCTAGATAAGAGATCACTAAGAAAAATCTGAAAACCCAGAAGTTGCTATCAGAGGGCGGAAACAAGCACTTCAAATTCAAAATTATAATACATTTTATTAAATCTTTTCATACACTTTGCATTTCTCCAAAATAAAAATTCCCTATTTTGAAAAGTAGCTTTTTCGTTCAGGTACTTCGGCTTAGCAGTTTTTAATTTAATACTCAGGTATTTGTTATTAACTTTTTAATACCAAACTTTGCACGAACAATAAGCACTAGTAGACATAAAAGTCCGCGGGGCCAGGCCCATAAATATTTTACATAATAGTATACTATAGAGAGCTGACATTTTGTACACAAATAGTAATTGATTTACTCAATCGGAAAATTCAAAAATTAAAAGCACCAGCTAACCTATTGAAACTTTGCATACACATTGGACATATCCTTTTGATTTATGTACTTCGGCTAAGCAGACTTTAATGTGTAAATATATTGAGAAAATAGGCGGAATCATGCCCAGTAAAATTTACGCTGTATTTTACATGTTTCTTCCAGTCGACTCTTACCAAATTTCACACACACTAGCGACCCATTGTAATGGCACAATAGTGCATTTTTAACGTCAACAATTCAACACCATCTGCCATTTCATGATCATGAATAGAAATAAAATGCACTATAAATTTTAAGTTTAAAAAGTGTTATTATAGAAATCTTTTCAAAAAATAATCGGATCCTCACAAAAACATAAATGTGAAAAACGGCCAAGTTCCTGTCCAAAATTTCGGCCATTAAAAGTTGTGAGATATAAATTTTAACCAAGTTCTTCTTTGCCACAATACCTAAAACAAAAATATATTATGTATGATATAAATTTGTAATCGTAAGGGTGTCATATAATTTCTAGATAATCTGCTAACTTGGCAATATTTTTTCCTTTCTAAAAAAGGAGAGAATAATGTATAGATGTTTATTTCTTTATATTGATAAAAATGTTGTCAAGATGGTAGATTATCTAGAAATTATATGACACCATTACGATTACAAATTTATATCATACATAATATATTTTTGTGTTAGGTATTGTGGCAAAGAAGAACTTGGTCAAAATTTACATCTCACAACTTTTAATGGCCGAAATTTTGGATAGGAACTTGGCCGTTTTTCACATTTATGTTTTTGTGAGGATTAATATTATAATATTTTATATAAAGTTTTTTTTTGAGAGTAGAGGAAGTATTGTCTGTTGCCACATTGAAAGTAAGGATGGTAGTATATTTCACAAACGAATATTACGGCTTAATAAAAATTTTTGTTGTATTGTTTACACACAAAAAAAATATCATATTAAAATCTATGCAAATAAAGTTAGTTTAAAAATTTTCGCTAGTGATTTTGTTTTATATGTGTTTCATGTTAATTTAATATGATATATAGTAAAAAAAATTTTATTCCTTTTAAAATAACTTTATTTCATGTTGATTTAATATTCCAATATTGTAGAATCATGTTGACTTAAAAGTTATTTTAAGTTGAAACAACATGAATTTAATTTAAATTACCTAGTCATTTTATTTATTAAGGCTTTATTAAAAAAATAAATTTTAATAAACGAATATAAATTTTTTTTAAGAGAAGTATTACCTAGGCAATGAATGCCTACTAGTATTATTACTAGGTGTTACCTTCTTTAAGAAAGGGATAGTGATAGAGAAGAAAGGTGGTGAGCGAAGAGATAGAGGAAAAAGCTTTAATTTTTTGCAACTCTGCTCTTTGCGCGTTTCTTTAATAAGTCCCAAATCACACTGTGCAAGTCTTATTGCTAAGCTGATTAGTTTCAGGGAGAGAGAGAGACCAGGGGAACAGCAACGTTTCTTTCCCCCCCGTCTCTCTCTCCTAATAAACTTATCAGCTTAGCAATAATTCTTGCACAGTGTAAATAGGGGCTAAGGCAGTATTTTAGCGCCCCTGGTGTCAATGAGGACTATTGAATTTTCAAAGCTGTGCTTAGCAGGCATTTTATTGGTTATTTTACTTCGCCGATGATTCTGCTGCGCAATACTGACGAAGTTTTTAAATGTCAGTAGACTACTATGACTCGTAGTTTGTTTCCTTGTTTCCAGTAGTGGCAAGTCTTTCATAAAATAGTAGTACTATGTAGTAGAACAAGGCAAAAAACTATACTTTTAAGTGAAAGTGTATTTTTAATACTCGTAGTAATAAAGTCTCAAAAAGTAACGGATTTGCAAATGTGCTAAAATTATTTGCAAGATAACAATTTTCTGCAACTATTATTAAAATCATTAAAGAGTTAAAAATTATATTGAACACATATTTTGCATGTTGGCAATTTTCATTTAAAGCGAACCCTTGCATTGAGTAGCGTAACCGACAATTTAAATTTTCCCTCAATTCTTAATTTAAAGTCATTACTATTTTAATACACAATTTACGCTCTAAGTTGGCCTTATACTCATAGTTACAAGCTTTTAATACTTTTTTGTTTATTTTATTTTTATTTTTGCCTCTGACAGAAGTTTAAAAATATTTTCTAACAAAACTATAAACGCCATAAACGTAATATATATATATATATATATATATATATATATATATATATATATATATATATATAAAAATAATGTTCATTACAAATTTCACTGCACTAAAGCTACAGACATAAATTTTGCAAATGGAAAATACTACAAAAATAAATAATAAGAAAACAAAGACCAAAACGAAAAACAAAGATCTGCACGCTATATTGTACTGGAAGTAGGTTAAAAAGGTAGAACTTTCATTAAACATACACACACAAATTCACACACACACACACACAAATTCACACACACACACACACACACATACACCCGTACATGCAAACACCACAGACAGAGCGAGAGACTTTTTGCAGTACACACACACACATTTAGCCTCAAATGGTTATTTTTTTAACATGCCAAAAACCTCAATGACCAGCCACAACCAGTATTTTAAGTACCTACACACCTTTTTGTAATATATTTACATACTAGAGGGCTGCTTAAACAGTCTTGAAATGTAAATACGTCTTGTTTTTTAAATGTATTGTCGTAGCATTTACTAATTAGCAATAATAAATTATGTCGTTTAATAAGCGAAACTGGATAAATGTATTGATATTCGTATATATATATTAGTATTTATAAGCGATGTCGCGAAGACTTCTTGTTCGTAACAAACAGTCAAAAGAAGTAGTATTGCTGCGTGTATGCTTGTTATTTTGCATATTGTACATTTGAGTATGTGTGTGTGTAAGATGTAGATGTTAGGCTATTATGTTTGTGTTTAAGTGTGGTTTTTTAAAGCCAGCACACACAACTAATGTCACTGCATGTGTGCACATAACGTGTGTGTGTATGTGCATGCATGATGTTTGTATACGCGCACAGGCGTATGAAGAAGCAAGCATCATATATTCTTCCGCCACGAAGTATTTTCTTCTTTACTCCTATATCTGCTATAACTGAAAGAAATTTCTCGCAAACAGTGTTGTTTAGCGTTTTTTTTTAAAGATTTCATTGTAGTCAAGCATTTGAAGAATTCTTCATGTCTTAAAAGTCCTTGTAAGTGGTCTCGTGCAGGGATCTATTACACACTCGGCGCTTAAATTTTAATATACTTTCGTGCAATGATTTTATGAATACTTTCTGTTCTTAAAATAGTTTTTGATACATTTTTTTATAGCCGTGTCTTAGCAGCCCATTCAATAGTTTGAATATATGTATGTGCTTTGCATTTTGCTTCAAATGTCCTTCAAGCTGGCTTTTTTCATTCTTAAAAATTCTAATTGTCTTTGCGTGTGTAGTTATGTATTTGTAAGGCTGATGCCATATGCAATCAGTTAAAGAAATATAAATTTATCTTGTTTTTTTTTCTTTTGAGTACATGTATTTGTAGTAAAGTATTTAAAATTTTTGGCTTTTTATTTAATGGTTTAGCTGAATTAAAATGAAAATGGCTTTAATGAGTAACATTTAAAATTCAAACTTAAATTAAAGTCTAAATAGATTTAATGAGTTTAATTGAAGATTGTAAATGAAAAAGTTTATGGAATTCTTTAGAATTTCATTTCAATTGCTTTTTGTTTTGTTGAAATATATATTTAAATGACATAATTATAGGCAATGATAATTTGTGGCATTGAACGCCTAAAGGTATGCTAGTAATTAATACAAATTGCTTATATTAAAGACTTTAGAATAAATTTAAAATAAAACCCATTTTACTTAAGCTTTTAATTATAAAATACAAATGAGCCCTTAAACTTTAAATTGTAAGCTAAGTATTGCTTTATAGCGTCACACAAAATGCAAAAGGTCCTTAGCACTCATAGCACAACTCGAAATGAGATATACATATATATAACTTATAATTGTTATTCATGAGAACCACAGAATTAGCCGGGTTTATCTAATACTGATTGGCTTGTAATAATGTATATAAAATTGATTGTGTTGGCATAAGATATAATGCTATTCAAAGGATGCAGATTTTTGAATAGACCCTGAGGCAGACTGCGTTATACACCAGCTAAAAAAAATAAACTGCGTTACATTTTTATTATTTTCAGTTTTTTATATTGCAAGCTTTTGTTGTAGCTTACTTCCTAAGAATTATTTAATTAATAAAATATTTCTACAGATAAAAGAAAAATATAGAAAATATTTATACTTCAAATTCATTATTGACGAGTATATTCATTATTAACTATAATTGTACAAGCACTTAAGTACAACATTTGTATTGCTGTAAGTAAATAAAAAGCTTTTTTATTCCCTTCCAGGAAGCATTAATAAAAGTTTTAAGATTTTTTTTTAGCAAATCAAGAGAAATCTGCTTTTTGAAAATCTGTTTTAATTTATTCTTTTAGATTTTAGTCTTCTTAACCATCTCTACTGCTAGAAAATAAAAATGTTTATAGTGGGTGTAATTTATAAAACTTTGGCTCACTTTCAAAACACTTCTTCTTTTTATGTTCTCTTTATTTTTTCTTATTTTTGCTCTCTGGGTTTCTGCTTTTAGCATATTGTAATTAAGTTACAAAAATGATGAAGTTGTAATTTGAATAATACAATAATGAAAAGTTTTTTTTAATGAAAACTGAAACTTTTTTAGTGGCTACAAAGTTATTTTTAGTTACTTATTCAAAAAGGAAACTACAATTCAGCAAAAAACTTAATGTCTATTTGAAGAAAAATTCTGAAGTATAGTTAAATATTTTTTAAAGAAAATCAAAACTTTACCGAAAGCGCTTGATTTTATTAATTCTTTTTTTGTTTTTTTTAGAAGCTGAGGAGAACTTTTTTTAATGTTATATTTTCCTTTCAGTAAACAGTTTAGTTTCTTATTTTTAATAAATATTTTTTCATCTTTGTGAATATTTTTATTCAAATTATTTGTAATATTTTTAAAGCTTGTCCCTCTAGAAGGGTGTTTGCAAAGCATCTTTCATATAATAGTTGAAATACGAGTATTTATATATTTTTTTGTGTCACACGATAACTATGCTTGTACCTGGGGCCATGTAATTTTAGCTATTTGTTTGTTATTACAAATACTAGAAAATACATAAATACCTTCATTTATATATTCTATCAAGAAATATGCAAATAAATGATAAATAGTAAAATGCTAAATTTTTAAACGCCTAAAAGTATGCAAAGGAATTATTAATGTTTTTTTTGCATTAGTTTGCTTTAAATTAGAAAATATTCAAATAATTAGACTTAAATTTAGCTGAGTGTTTAATTCCTTAAATAAGGACTTAAAATCTTCCGTTTTTAGGGACTAATTAATAGATTTTTATTGTGGTAGCGTACAATTCAGTATAGATGACTTACGAATACATTTAGGGCCGGGCCCACTATTTCTACAGAAAAGGTTCGATCGATAACTTGCATTGAAAATAACAAGGAAAATAAAATTTATTTTTAATTTTCCGTGTGACACACTGTTAAATACATTTAAATAATTATATATTTTCCCAAAACGCCTAAAATTATGCTTTAAAAGTTCTTAAGTGTTACATAAAAGAACTATACCAAGGCAAATTCATATAAGGTATACTCAGCTCAATTCGCTTTGAAAAATTTATACTTGAAATGTCAGAAAAATGTTCTGAAAATGCGTTTTGACATGCAACGTATATTCAAATTACAAGCGGCGAAAATGCGGCGAAAATAGCCACCTGAGCCTTGCGGCCACCTAGTATGAAGTCGCCTTTTACTATACATTGAACCAAAAATCGAAAGACAGTGTGAGGGAAAACTTAAATTTTTTTGAAGCCTTACTTATTTATATTCTGCAAATGAATATATTTACCTACAGTAGACTTTCGATAATTTGAAACTTGTTAATTTAATAATTTGAAATTTATTTGCTGGTGGTTCAGCTTTGTTTATATGCATTTCATTCTAGCTGTAACAAATCATCGATAATATGAACTGTTTCCCAGGTTGAAAAACATTAAATAATATGTACAAAAAATCATGTAATTTTGACTCTCTCGGTGATTTGAAATTACTTGCATGTCAACTTCATCGCCGACACAATATAATTTAATTCTTTTTTTCACTCTTTGCTATATAATTTGAATTATTTTGATGTGAATAAAATAAGAGAATAACCAAAATAATCATTAGGTTTTGTATATCGGCATTGCGTACTACATAAGAGCCTCATCTTATGCGTCGTCATTCTATAATTTGAAGTTTGGCTTTCCTACATTCTATAATTTTAACTAATAGTGAAATGTAGTTGTATGTAATATCTCCACCCTATTTTTTGTTAATATGAAATAGTTAAAAGGGCATTGAATTTCCTCAAAATATATCCTCACAAAAACATAAATGTGAAAAACGGCCAAGTTCTTATCCAAAATTTCGGCTATTAAAAGTTGTGAGATATAAATTTTGACCAAGTTCTTCTCTGCAACAATACCTAATACAGAAATATGCTATGCCTTATATATATTTGTAATCGTAAGGGTGTCATACAATTCCGAGATAGTCTGCCAACTTGACAACATTTTTATCAATATAAAGAAATGAAGAAATACACATTTTTCTCTCCATTTTAGAAAGGTAAAAATATTGCCAAGTAAGCAGACTATCTAGGAATTGTATGACACCCTTACGATTACAAATTTATATAACGCATAGCATATTTCTGTATTAGGTATTGTTGCAAAGAAGAACTTGGTCAAAATTCATATCTCACAACTTTTAATGGCCGAAATTTTGGATAAGAACTACATTTATGTTTTTGTGAGGATCTGATTACTTTTTGAAAAGAGTTCGATAATAAAACTTTTTAAACTTAAAATTTATAGTGATTTTATTTCTATTCATGATCACTGTGCCAGTTGAAAATGGCAGAGGTATATAAAATAATGGGTGTTGAATTGTTGACCTTAAAAATTCACTATTGTGCCATTACAATGGGTCGCTAGTGTGTGTGAAATTTGGTAAGAGTCGACTGGAAGAAACATGTAAAATACAGCGTAAATTTTACTGGGCATGATTCCGCCTATTTTCTCAATATATTTACACATTAAAGTCTGCTTAGCCGAAGTACATAAATCAAAAGGATATGCCCAATGTGCATGCAAAGTTTCAATAGGTTAGCTGGTGCTTTTAATTTTTGGATTTTCCGATTGAGTAAATCAATTACTATTTGTGTACAAAATGTTAGCTCTCTATAGTATAATATTATGTAAAATATTTATGGGCCTGGCCCCGCGGACTTTCATATCTACTAGCGCTTATTGTTCGTGCAAAGTTTGGTATTAAAAAGTTAATAACAATAACCTGAGTATTAAATTAAAAACTGCTAAGCCTTGCCACAACTGGAATAAAAACTGTTAAAGAGCTTAACTATATAACTTGATCAATGGTAATAACAATTTTTTTGGCACTTTGATTATAAATTGTAGCCTAAACTTAGTTTTTAAAATAAAGGATATATGGCAGGTCTGTATATCCTTGCTTCAACTGAAACGAAACGTTCTTTTCTTTATGCTTGATTCTGCTTACACTATTATGTTAAATGTAATTTTTGTTATAAAGGATATATGAGAGGCAGGCATTTGCTTTTATTGGTCAAACGAAATTGAATAGATCTCTTGGCTTTAAAAATTTTAAAAATATTTACAAATTTTGTATTGCATTTTGATAATTATTTCGGCAGATATTAATGCTGCTAATGTGGACAAAAATAATTTAGCAAAAATCTTGACTAGAATTTCGGGAGTACTATGACATCTTTCATCGGAAAGGTAATATTTGGAGACTTGCGCACACTATTTTTATCTAGGCACACGGCAGTGTGCCAGGCCAAGTTCTGGCCAATGCACGCAGTGTGTATATTTACACGAAGCCATTCGAGCTGTTTTTACCACCCTCATAACTTTGCTCCACGCGACCGTAAAATTATGAAATTTAAATCATAATTAGAATAAATTCATATAACCTCATACGCGAAGTTTGAAAGTTTCACAATGAAAGAGATATAGAGGTGCAAAAAGTGCATATTTTAAGACATACTCACTGACCACTGACCTCTGACTGACCACTGACACACTCATCAAATTGATGAAGCACTTCCGCTATAGCTAGAGAGCTAAAATTTGGTACACAAGTAGATCTAGGTGAGCAATTAACCAGAAAAATCTGAAAACCCAAAAATTTTAACCAGGAGGGCGGGGCTACGCCCATAAAAATTAAAGTTTGTGCTATTGAGCTGAAATTCGATACAGAGCTAGGTCTAGGTGAGAAATAAAATAAAAAAAATCTGAAAACTCGCAAATTTCAGCCAGGAGGGCGGCGCAACGCCCATAAAAGTCGGAATTAAAAAAGCTAATATAAGACGCTTAATGGAAGCTTTTTTTTTATTGAAATTCGGCATACATACTGCGACAATGCAAAGCTATAAATTTTTTTATTAAAAAAGTGGGCGTTGACACGCCCATACAATTTAAACCTCATTTTAATGCCCTACGGCTCAGCATATTTAGGTATACTATTTATCTAGCTATTATTATCCGTTTGCAACGAAACTAGACACGAATAATAAGCATTGATCCAAAAAAAATTTTGACTTTGGAAAAGTGGGCGGCGTTACGCCCATAAAAATTTAAAATTAAAAGTTACGCTAAGGAGCTGAAATTTGACATATAAGTAGGTCTAAGTGAGAAACAAACTAGAAAAATTTGAAAACCCAAAAAATTTTATCAGAATTGGCGGGGCCACGCTAATATTGTTTTTAACTAAATACTTAATATACAGCATTTAATTCAAGCCAATTTAGTGAAATCTTGCATCACCTTAAAAATTGGGCGGGATCACTCCCATAAAGTGTTAGCTTTGTGTTTAATCTACATCGGTCTAGCATATTTTAGAAGAAAATAAGCATGAATTATAAGCGCTGCACACAACAAAATTTTGAGTTAGGAATAGTGAGGAGAGGTAATGCTGATAAAGTCTAAAGATATAATTTTCGCTAGAGAGCTGACATTTTATACACTAGTAAGTGTAGCTGCGTAAACCAATGGGAAAATCTTAAAACCAAAAAGTTTTACCCGGTATTACGTTAAAACTCCAATTCGCACCAGCGACCTTAAATTTGATACACAAATAAATCTAGATAAGAGATCACTAAGAAAAATCTGAAAACCCAGAAGTTGCTATCAGAGGGCGGAAACAAGCACTTCAAATTCAAAATTATAATACATTTTATTAAATCTTTTCATACACTTTGCATTTCTCCAAAATAAAAATTCCCTATTTTGAAAAGTAGCTTTTTCGTTCAGGTACTTCGGCTTAGCAGTTTTTAATTTAATACTCAGGTATTTGTTATTAACTTTTTAATACCAAACTTTGCACGAACAATAAGCACTAGTAGACATAAAAGTCCGCGGGGCCAGGCCCATAAATATTTTACATAATAGTATACTATAGAGAGCTGACATTTTGTACACAAATAGTAATTGATTTACTCAATCGGAAAATTCAAAAATTAAAAGCACCAGCTAACCTATTGAAACTTTGCATACACATTGGACATATCCTTTTGATTTATGTACTTCGGCTAAGCAGACTTTAATGTGTAAATATATTGAGAAAATAGGCGGAATCATGCCCAGTAAAATTTACGCTGTATTTTACATGTTTCTTCCAGTCGACTCTTACCAAATTTCACACACACTAGCGACCCATTGTAATGGCACAATAGTGCATTTTTAACGTCAACAATTCAACACCATCTGCCATTTCATGATCATGAATAGAAATAAAATGCACTATAAATTTTAAGTTTAAAAAGTGTTATTATAGAAATCTTTTCAAAAAATAATCGGATCCTCACAAAAACATAAATGTGAAAAACGGCCAAGTTCCTGTCCAAAATTTCGGCCATTAAAAGTTGTGAGATATAAATTTTAACCAAGTTCTTCTTTGCCACAATACCTAAAACAAAAATATATTATGTATGATATAAATTTGTAATCGTAAGGGTGTCATATAATTTCTAGATAATCTGCTAACTTGGCAATATTTTTTCCTTTCTAAAAAAGGAGAGAATAATGTATAGATGTTTATTTCTTTATATTGATAAAAATGTTGTCAAGATGGTAGATTATCTAGAAATTATATGACACCATTACGATTACAAATTTATATCATACATAATATATTTTTGTGTTAGGTATTGTGGCAAAGAAGAACTTGGTCAAAATTTACATCTCACAACTTTTAATGGCCGAAATTTTGGATAGGAACTTGGCCGTTTTTCACATTTATGTTTTTGTGAGGATTAATATTATAATATTTTATATAAAGTTTTTTTTTGAGAGTAGAGGAAGTATTGTCTGTTGCCACATTGAAAGTAAGGATGGTAGTATATTTCACAAACGAATATTACGGCTTAATAAAAATTTTTGTTGTATTGTTTACACACAAAAAAAATATCATATTAAAATCTATGCAAATAAAGTTAGTTTAAAAATTTTCGCTAGTGATTTTGTTTTATATGTGTTTCATGTTAATTTAATATGATATATAGTAAAAAAAATTTTATTCCTTTTAAAATAACTTTATTTCATGTTGATTTAATATTCCAATATTGTAGAATCATGTTGACTTAAAAGTTATTTTAAGTTGAAACAACATGAATTTAATTTAAATTACCTAGTCATTTTATTTATTAAGGCTTTATTAAAAAAATAAATTTTAATAAACGAATATAAATTTTTTTTAAGAGAAGTATTACCTAGGCAATGAATGCCTACTAGTATTATTACTAGGTGTTACCTTCTTTAAGAAAGGGATAGTGATAGAGAAGAAAGGTGGTGAGCGAAGAGATAGAGGAAAAAGCTTTAATTTTTTGCAACTCTGCTCTTTGCGCGTTTCTTTAATAAGTCCCAAATCACACTGTGCAAGTCTTATTGCTAAGCTGATTAGTTTCAGGGAGAGAGAGAGACCAGGGGAACAGCAACGTTTCTTTCCCCCCCGTCTCTCTCTCCTAATAAACTTATCAGCTTAGCAATAATTCTTGCACAGTGTAAATAGGGGCTAAGGCAGTATTTTAGCGCCCCTGGTGTCAATGAGGACTATTGAATTTTCAAAGCTGTGCTTAGCAGGCATTTTATTGGTTATTTTACTTCGCCGATGATTCTGCTGCGCAATACTGACGAAGTTTTTAAATGTCAGTAGACTACTATGACTCGTAGTTTGTTTCCTTGTTTCCAGTAGTGGCAAGTCTTTCATAAAATAGTAGTACTATGTAGTAGAACAAGGCAAAAAACTATACTTTTAAGTGAAAGTGTATTTTTAATACTCGTAGTAATAAAGTCTCAAAAAGTAACGGATTTGCAAATGTGCTAAAATTATTTGCAAGATAACAATTTTCTGCAACTATTATTAAAATCATTAAAGAGTTAAAAATTATATTGAACACATATTTTGCATGTTGGCAATTTTCATTTAAAGCGAACCCTTGCATTGAGTAGCGTAACCGACAATTTAAATTTTCCCTCAATTCTTAATTTAAAGTCATTACTATTTTAATACACAATTTACGCTCTAAGTTGGCCTTATACTCATAGTTACAAGCTTTTAATACTTTTTTGTTTATTTTATTTTTATTTTTGCCTCTGACAGAAGTTTAAAAATATTTTCTAACAAAACTATAAACGCCATAAACGTAATATATATATATATATATATATATATATATATATATATATATATATATATAAAAATAATGTTCATTACAAATTTCACTGCACTAAAGCTACAGACATAAATTTTGCAAATGGAAAATACTACAAAAATAAATAATAAGAAAACAAAGACCAAAACGAAAAACAAAGATCTGCACGCTATATTGTACTGGAAGTAGGTTAAAAAGGTAGAACTTTCATTAAACATACACACACAAATTCACACACACACACACACAAATTCACACACACACACACACACACACATACACCCGTACATGCAAACACCACAGACAGAGCGAGAGACTTTTTGCAGTACACACACACACATTTAGCCTCAAATGGTTATTTTTTTAACATGCCAAAAACCTCAATGACCAGCCACAACCAGTATTTTAAGTACCTACACACCTTTTTGTAATATATTTACATACTAGAGGGCTGCTTAAACAGTCTTGAAATGTAAATACGTCTTGTTTTTTAAATGTATTGTCGTAGCATTTACTAATTAGCAATAATAAATTATGTCGTTTAATAAGCGAAACTGGATAAATGTATTGATATTCGTATATATATATTAGTATTTATAAGCGATGTCGCGAAGACTTCTTGTTCGTAACAAACAGTCAAAAGAAGTAGTATTGCTGCGTGTATGCTTGTTATTTTGCATATTGTACATTTGAGTATGTGTGTGTGTAAGATGTAGATGTTAGGCTATTATGTTTGTGTTTAAGTGTGGTTTTTTAAAGCCAGCACACACAACTAATGTCACTGCATGTGTGCACATAACGTGTGTGTGTATGTGCATGCATGATGTTTGTATACGCGCACAGGCGTATGAAGAAGCAAGCATCATATATTCTTCCGCCACGAAGTATTTTCTTCTTTACTCCTATATCTGCTATAACTGAAAGAAATTTCTCGCAAACAGTGTTGTTTAGCGTTTTTTTTTAAAGATTTCATTGTAGTCAAGCATTTGAAGAATTCTTCATGTCTTAAAAGTCCTTGTAAGTGGTCTCGTGCAGGGATCTATTACACACTCGGCGCTTAAATTTTAATATACTTTCGTGCAATGATTTTATGAATACTTTCTGTTCTTAAAATAGTTTTTGATACATTTTTTTATAGCCGTGTCTTAGCAGCCCATTCAATAGTTTGAATATATGTATGTGCTTTGCATTTTGCTTCAAATGTCCTTCAAGCTGGCTTTTTTCATTCTTAAAAATTCTAATTGTCTTTGCGTGTGTAGTTATGTATTTGTAAGGCTGATGCCATATGCAATCAGTTAAAGAAATATAAATTTATCTTGTTTTTTTTTCTTTTGAGTACATGTATTTGTAGTAAAGTATTTAAAATTTTTGGCTTTTTATTTAATGGTTTAGCTGAATTAAAATGAAAATGGCTTTAATGAGTAACATTTAAAATTCAAACTTAAATTAAAGTCTAAATAGATTTAATGAGTTTAATTGAAGATTGTAAATGAAAAAGTTTATGGAATTCTTTAGAATTTCATTTCAATTGCTTTTTGTTTTGTTGAAATATATATTTAAATGACATAATTATAGGCAATGATAATTTGTGGCATTGAACGCCTAAAGGTATGCTAGTAATTAATACAAATTGCTTATATTAAAGACTTTAGAATAAATTTAAAATAAAACCCATTTTACTTAAGCTTTTAATTATAAAATACAAATGAGCCCTTAAACTTTAAATTGTAAGCTAAGTATTGCTTTATAGCGTCACACAAAATGCAAAAGGTCCTTAGCACTCATAGCACAACTCGAAATGAGATATACATATATATAACTTATAATTGTTATTCATGAGAACCACAGAATTAGCCGGGTTTATCTAATACTGATTGGCTTGTAATAATGTATATAAAATTGATTGTGTTGGCATAAGATATAATGCTATTCAAAGGATGCAGATTTTTGAATAGACCCTGAGGCAGACTGCGTTATACACCAGCTAAAAAAAATAAACTGCGTTACATTTTTATTATTTTCAGTTTTTTATATTGCAAGCTTTTGTTGTAGCTTACTTCCTAAGAATTATTTAATTAATAAAATATTTCTACAGATAAAAGAAAAATATAGAAAATATTTATACTTCAAATTCATTATTGACGAGTATATTCATTATTAACTATAATTGTACAAGCACTTAAGTACAACATTTGTATTGCTGTAAGTAAATAAAAAGCTTTTTTATTCCCTTCCAGGAAGCATTAATAAAAGTTTTAAGATTTTTTTTTAGCAAATCAAGAGAAATCTGCTTTTTGAAAATCTGTTTTAATTTATTCTTTTAGATTTTAGTCTTCTTAACCATCTCTACTGCTAGAAAATAAAAATGTTTATAGTGGGTGTAATTTATAAAACTTTGGCTCACTTTCAAAACACTTCTTCTTTTTATGTTCTCTTTATTTTTTCTTATTTTTGCTCTCTGGGTTTCTGCTTTTAGCATATTGTAATTAAGTTACAAAAATGATGAAGTTGTAATTTGAATAATACAATAATGAAAAGTTTTTTTTAATGAAAACTGAAACTTTTTTAGTGGCTACAAAGTTATTTTTAGTTACTTATTCAAAAAGGAAACTACAATTCAGCAAAAAACTTAATGTCTATTTGAAGAAAAATTCTGAAGTATAGTTAAATATTTTTTAAAGAAAATCAAAACTTTACCGAAAGCGCTTGATTTTATTAATTCTTTTTTTGTTTTTTTTAGAAGCTGAGGAGAACTTTTTTTAATGTTATATTTTCCTTTCAGTAAACAGTTTAGTTTCTTATTTTTAATAAATATTTTTTCATCTTTGTGAATATTTTTATTCAAATTATTTGTAATATTTTTAAAGCTTGTCCCTCTAGAAGGGTGTTTGCAAAGCATCTTTCATATAATAGTTGAAATACGAGTATTTATATATTTTTTTGTGTCACACGATAACTATGCTTGTACCTGGGGCCATGTAATTTTAGCTATTTGTTTGTTATTACAAATACTAGAAAATACATAAATACCTTCATTTATATATTCTATCAAGAAATATGCAAATAAATGATAAATAGTAAAATGCTAAATTTTTAAACGCCTAAAAGTATGCAAAGGAATTATTAATGTTTTTTTTGCATTAGTTTGCTTTAAATTAGAAAATATTCAAATAATTAGACTTAAATTTAGCTGAGTGTTTAATTCCTTAAATAAGGACTTAAAATCTTCCGTTTTTAGGGACTAATTAATAGATTTTTATTGTGGTAGCGTACAATTCAGTATAGATGACTTACGAATACATTTAGGGCCGGGCCCACTATTTCTACAGAAAAGGTTCGATCGATAACTTGCATTGAAAATAACAAGGAAAATAAAATTTATTTTTAATTTTCCGTGTGACACACTGTTAAATACATTTAAATAATTATATATTTTCCCAAAACGCCTAAAATTATGCTTTAAAAGTTCTTAAGTGTTACATAAAAGAACTATACCAAGGCAAATTCATATAAGGTATACTCAGCTCAATTCGCTTTGAAAAATTTATACTTGAAATGTCAGAAAAATGTTCTGAAAATGCGTTTTGACATGCAACGTATATTCAAATTACAAGCGGCGAAAATGCGGCGAAAATAGCCACCTGAGCCTTGCGGCCACCTAGTATGAAGTCGCCTTTTACTATACATTGAACCAAAAATCGAAAGACAGTGTGAGGGAAAACTTAAATTTTTTTGAAGCCTTACTTATTTATATTCTGCAAATGAATATATTTACCTACAGTAGACTTTCGATAATTTGAAACTTGTTAATTTAATAATTTGAAATTTATTTGCTGGTGGTTCAGCTTTGTTTATATGCATTTCATTCTAGCTGTAACAAATCATCGATAATATGAACTGTTTCCCAGGTTGAAAAACATTAAATAATATGTACAAAAAATCATGTAATTTTGACTCTCTCGGTGATTTGAAATTACTTGCATGTCAACTTCATCGCCGACACAATATAATTTAATTCTTTTTTTCACTCTTTGCTATATAATTTGAATTATTTTGATGTGAATAAAATAAGAGAATAACCAAAATAATCATTAGGTTTTGTATATCGGCATTGCGTACTACATAAGAGCCTCATCTTATGCGTCGTCATTCTATAATTTGAAGTTTGGCTTTCCTACATTCTATAATTTTAACTAATAGTGAAATGTAGTTGTATGTAATATCTCCACCCTATTTTTTGTTAATATGAAATAGTTAAAAGGGCATTGAATTTCCTTAAAATATATCCTCACAAAAACATAAATGTGAAAAACGGCCAAGTTCTTATCCAAAATTTCGGCTATTAAAAGTTGTGAGATATAAATTTTGACCAAGTTCTTCTCTGCAACAATACCTAATACAGAAATATGCTATGCCTTATATATATTTGTAATCGTAAGGGTGTCATACAATTCCGAGATAGTCTGCCAACTTGACAACATTTTTATCAATATAAAGAAATGAAGAAATACACATTTTTCTCTCCATTTTAGAAAGGTAAAAATATTGCCAAGTAAGCAGACTATCTAGGAATTGTATGACACCCTTACGATTACAAATTTATATAACGCATAGCATATTTCTGTATTAGGTATTGTTGCAAAGAAGAACTTGGTCAAAATTCATATCTCACAACTTTTAATGGCCGAAATTTTGGATAAGAACTACATTTATGTTTTTGTGAGGATCTGATTACTTTTTGAAAAGAGTTCGATAATAAAACTTTTTAAACTTAAAATTTATAGTGATTTTATTTCTATTCATGATCACTGTGCCAGTTGAAAATGGCAGAGGTATATAAAATAATGGGTGTTGAATTGTTGACCTTAAAAATTCACTATTGTGCCATTACAATGGGTCGCTAGTGTGTGTGAAATTTGGTAAGAGTCGACTGGAAGAAACATGTAAAATACAGCGTAAATTTTACTGGGCATGATTCCGCCTATTTTCTCAATATATTTACACATTAAAGTCTGCTTAGCCGAAGTACATAAATCAAAAGGATATGCCCAATGTGCATGCAAAGTTTCAATAGGTTAGCTGGTGCTTTTAATTTTTGGATTTTCCGATTGAGTAAATCAATTACTATTTGTGTACAAAATGTTAGCTCTCTATAGTATAATATTATGTAAAATATTTATGGGCCTGGCCCCGCGGACTTTCATATCTACTAGCGCTTATTGTTCGTGCAAAGTTTGGTATTAAAAAGTTAATAACAATAACCTGAGTATTAAATTAAAAACTGCTAAGCCGAAGTACCTGAACGAAAAAGCTACTTTTCAAAATAGGGAATTTTTATTTTGGAGGAGTGTAATGTGTATGAAAAGTTTTGATAAAATGTATGTTAATTTTGAATTTAAATAGTTCCCATCTATTATATTCTCCTAGCAATGGTAGTTTTTTTTTTGTCTACTGTTTCTTTAATACTAAGTTGGACTTCTTCGTAAATTCATACATTTTTTTCTAAACAACTTCATTTCATTCTTCCCTAATGCTCAGGACTTCTCTAAACATCTACTGAAAGAATTTGTTTAAAAAACTTCATACCAAAAATGCGTTCTTGCAGCTAATAATCAAGGAAAAATCGTAATAAAATTCATATAAAAGGCTTGTTTGTACATGCACCTCTTCAGAAAATAAAAGATTGTTATTTTTTCATGAAGTTGTATGTAAACTTGACACTGAAAACTTTTTTGCTGCAAAATTAGATTTTTTCAGTTGTACTTTTGTTGCCATGAAGGATAATAAAAATGTTTTAATTTTCTTTCAAATTAAAACCATAGTACATCCAAATGTTAAGGTGTGTAAGCATATTATCTAAAAAAAAACTAAGCCTAATTTGAACCAATTTAATATATCTCATAACAGCTGTACTCCCTCCATAACAAAAAAAAATAATAATACTAAAACATTAAAGTAAAAACAATACTCAAGTGCGTAAAGTCAAATAATCGTTGAAAAAAACTATAGTTGAAGGAATGACTGCATGGATTGGCGTATGACTGATTAAATGACTATGCAAAATGAAATATTGTATATATGGCTCATTTACTCAAATAACGTCATAACTCAAAAAATTTATTTTTTGGCTTATTAATGCCGAATTAATTCTCATATTGTGTTAAAAATTTCATGCAAATACCTTGTGTACTCAACTCTTGAGAGAAAAATAAAATTTTATTTTTTATTAAAAACTTCAAAGTGGTTTTTTGTCAAACTGTTTTTTTTTTTAGTTATGACGTTGTTTGATTAAATGAGCGATATTTATATGTATTAAATTTTTGTTGTTTTGCTCAGCTTATTTTCCAGAACATTTAAAGGCATTTATTAAAAATATGAAATATTGCAAAGGGCTTGTTTCGTTTACCAACCCACACAACACAAAAAAGCCACACAAGCCCTGGATAAAAATAAGTTAACGGTCTTTAACCTGGCGCGACAGACAACAAGTATTTAACGACATACTTACAACATACAAAAAAGTATTAGAAACAAGAAAACACAAGACAGTGGAAAAAGACAAGACAAGACAGGCAGAGCAGCAACAAAAAAAAAAAAAAAAAAAAAAAAGGAGGACGCGCCAAATCGAAATTTATTGTGTGGAATAGTTTTGTAACCAGAATGACAACACTTTCATATTTAACACGATTTTTTTTATTTACGGTCATTTTGTTAAAGTTTTTGTGTAAGTCCAGAGCTTTGATAGAAATTTTAACTGCTTCATAGACAATTGTAAGCTTTTGGTTGTAATATACAAGTTTTTATATTTCGAAAATTTTGCAACAAGTAGTTAAAATAATTAACAATAAAAATATAAAAATGGTAATTAAAAAACTCCCCGCTTAGTGAAACATTGCCAAAGCAAAATACTCCTTTAAATCGTTTTAATTTCTCAAAAATTTTGTAACAAGTAGTTAAAAAAAAATTACACTAAAAATAGTAATTTAAAAGAACACATAGTAAGACACTTCCATAACAAAAGGAATTTTTTCCAAACTCTATATATTATATAAAAATAAATTATCATTAATTTTTAAGCCCGACTAAAAAAAGGTGTGTTATAAGTTTGTAGTGTGTGTCTGTACAAGTACACGTACAGACCAAACGACTGGACCGATTTTGATTTAGTTTTTTTTTTTTTTTTTGTTTGAAAGGTGAATTGATTCAGAAGGTTTAGCTATTTTTTAATAAAAATCGGTCTAGCCGCTTAGAAGATACCACATCTTTTCTAGAAATATTCGGGTGTTCTTAAAATTTTTAATTTTTGTTATTGAACTTAAATTATCATTCATTCGGCAGTCTGGGCAAAACTCTATTTATTTTCTGTAATTTTAATTATTATTGTTCGAACTTCATTTTTTCTATATTTATAATTTGATTAGGCTAAAGTTTGTATCGCTTTTTAAGCCAAATTACATGTGATAAGTATTAATGAACAAATAACATCAAAATTAATTGTAAATACTCTGACGAACAAGTAGTAGAACGGAACAACTAGCTGTTTTCGAAGGCCACTACACCTTCATCATCAGCGTTATTTGTATTGTGTGTAATGTCAACTTTTATTGCAAATGAAATATGTGAATTGTCTTGATTCATCGTATCACAATAAATATATTTGAAAGGAAAAAAAAATAAAAATTAGATATCATAAAAAACAAACAAAAAAATATATATATACTGAAGAAATTATTGAAAATAAGAAACTCAAAATATAACTGACCGAAAGCTCAAATAGTTTAATTTAAAATATAAAAAAGGTCGAAAAATTAGATAAAAATATTAAGTTTTAAAAAAATTACAAAAAAACTATCTTTTTCAAAAAAAATACCTTTCAGTATATCTATAAAAAAACTACAATTAAAAGAAATTACCAATTAAAAAAATTTTCAAAAAAGTATTTTGTAAAAGAGTACATCCAAAAAAAAAATCGTTTTTAAAGGTACCACTTAAGTAATGTATCTCTTACTCACGTACCTTTTTGAAAAAAATTTTTTTAAAGTATATTTTTTAAATACGAGGGTGGATCAATAAGTCCGTGACTTTTTGAACTTCTCTCGCAGTTATATGAAATGCAACACTGTTCTTATTAAGTACCAACTGTTAACACTACTGTCCAATTTTGAGCAAGTTTCGTCATTTACTTTGCGTTTAACAGATGTTCAAATCATACAACCTCGTGTATTTTTCTAAAAATGGAAAAAGGTGAATTTTCAGTGCTCACTTAAACATTATTTTTCCAAAAAAAAAAAAAAAAAAACGTCAATGAAACAAAGGAAAAGCTATATAAATACTTTACACCATCGATTTCAATGGTAAAAAAGTAAAAGTGGTTTACTGACTTTTGTTGTGGTCGCACAAGTACATATGACGCTGAATGTTCTGGATGGCCAATTGAGGTCAGTACACCCGAAAATGTCGAAAAAATTCACGATATGGTGTTGGCCGATCGAAGAGTAAAAGTGCGTGATATTGTTGATGCCATAGGCATTTTATGTATTAAAAAAAAAATACATTCTCACGTTACGTTACCAAGCAACTTAGCTTGTAATTTAGAGCCATACTGTTCTGTTTTCTTTGAAAAACAAAGCTTTGTTACCAAGTAACGTAACTTGACAAAAAGTGCACTTTTATGTGGAAATGTCCATACACAAAAAGAAGCATTCTAACAATATACATTTAAATACATTATAAAAGAATTAGCTTTTAAAAAATTACTTTTAAAAAAAATTATCTCTTAGAAAAAGAAACTTTTAAAAAAGTACGGTTTAAAAAGAGAACATATTTACAAGTACCAGTTTTAGAAGAAACATTAAAAATACCTTTTTAAAAAAGTACGGTTTAAAAAAAGAACCTCTTTACTTTTTGGAAGAAATAATTAAAAGTACCTTCAAAAAAATTAATTCAAAAAATTAATCTTTGCAAGTACCTTTTTGGATGACATAATTAAACATATACTTTAAAAAGTACCATTTAGAAACCCGCATTTTAAGGAAAGTACCTTTAAAAAAAGACTTTAGTAAAAGTACTTTTTAAAAAAAGTACATTTTAAATAAAGTACCTTTTATGTATGTATATTTAAAAAAGTACCATTTAAAAATTTATATTTCAAAAAAATACCTTTTAAACAAAGTACCTTTTAAAAGAAGTACCTTTAAAAAGTACCTTTAAGAAAGTACCTTTAAAGAAAATACCTTTTAAATAAAGTACCTTTTTAAAAAAAAGTACTTTTAAAAATAAGTACCTCTTAAAACAAGTACCTTTAAAAAAAATATTGTAAAAAAGTACCTTCTAACAAGTGTTTGTTAAGCACTTTGAAAAAAAAGCATCTTTTAAAAAAAGTAAATTTTAAAAAATTTGAAGGTCCTTTTAAAAAAATACCTTTTAAAAAAGTATTTTATAAAAAATGAACATTTTAAAAAGTACATTCAAAAAGACTCATATTTTAAAAAAGGAACTTAAAAAAAGTACCTTCAAAAAAAAATAAATTTAAAAAAAAGTACCTTTGGAAAAAGTACTTTTAGAAACAACTTTAAAAACTACCTTTTAATAAAGTACAATTTAAAAGTTTATTTTAATGATTTTTTAAAGTACCTTTTTAAAAAAATACTGGTTAAGAAAATAGCTATGGAAAAAGTACTTGTTAAAAATGTGCCTTTAAAGAACAACTCTTTAAAAAATACCTTTTACAAAAAATACCTTTTCAAAAAAAAAAAAAAAAAAATCTTATAAAAATTGTTAAAAAGTACATTTAAAAATACGTATATTTTTAGAAAGGTACCTTCTACAAAAATGCATTTTAAAAAAGTACCTTTGAAAAAAAAACACCTTTAAAAATAAGTACCTTTTTAAAAAGTCTTTAAACCGTTTTTTTAAATAATTAACTTTTAAAAAAGTATCTAAAAAGTACCTTAAATTACATTTATGCATAAGTACTGTTCAAAAAAAGTACCTTAAAAAAATAATCTTTTAAAAAAGTACCTTTAAAAAAAGCATCTTCAAAAAATTCGTATTGTTAAAAAAGTGTTTTTTCTTAAAGATTATTTTTTAAAAAATTTCTTTTTAACCCCCGACTAAAAAAAGGGGTGTTATAAGTTTGTAGTGTGTGTCTGTGTGTCTGTGTATCTGTGTGTCTGTCCGGGTTCACGTACAGGCCAAACGGCTGGACCGATTTTCATTTAGTTTTTTCTGTTTGAAAGATGACTTGATCGAGAGGGTTGTTAGCGATGTTTGAAGAAAATCGGTCTAGCCGTTTAGAAGATATAACATCTTTTCTGAAAAAAGTCGGGAGTTTTTAAAATTTTTAATTTTTGTTATTAAAAAAAGACTTTAAAGTAAGTAGCTTTCAAAGGAGTATCTTTTAAAAAATTACATTTTAGAAAAATAACTGAATTTCTTAAATAACTTTTGAGAAAGTACCTTTTGGAAAGAAAACTTTGAAAAATGCACACTTGCAAATAAGCAGCTTATACAAAATTGCCATTTCTCGGGAAGTACATTAAAAAAAATTTAAATAAACTAACTGTTCAAAAATTATTGAGAGATACTTTTTAAAGGACTATATTTTAAATCAGTAATTTTTTTTTCAAAATATCATTCTTGAGAATTTTGTTAGTTTTCAAGTGAGAGTATATACATACATATCGCCCATTTACTACAACAATGTCATAACTGAAGAAACTAGATTTTCGAGTTAATAATGCACAATTAATCCTCATACTCGTATCTTCATTCACATTGTGTAAAAATTTTTTCAACTCTTGAGGGGAAAATAAAATATTCTTTTTCCATTTAGCACTGTGTGAATTTTTTGAGTTATGATGTTCTTGAAATAAATGAGCGATTTTTAGTGCCGGAAGGACACTCTAGATTTTCATTTGAATTTAAAATTAAAATTGTAAACCTAAATTATATGGACTTTATTATCTTTCCTTTAAATATTGTACAAAATGTGCAGTTCGTTGTTCTGTTATTAACTTTAATTCTATTTTTATTATTATTGTTTTATTCCTTTGTGAAATATCTTTATAAATATGTATTTGTATGTATATACACACATGTATATGCATATACATTTATTATGGTTTTATTGGCTTTATAAATGGTTTCGTAATGAAAATAAAATTGGTTTATGCATGAGTGTATATATGTGACTAAATTTTAATAAAATTTCCATAAAGATAAAAATAACAAAACCTTATTCATATTGCTACAGTAAGAGAGCTAGCCCGTAGGAAAATGTTCGAAGTTGCTTTTGCCTGCCACATAGTTCGCAGTGAATTTGAATTAATTTATTTAGAAATTACTATTATTATTGTAATTTAGAATAAATTTATATAATTTTGTTTATTAATAAATATTAATATTTTTGGGATTATTAAACGTTTTCTTTAACACTTTATTCAGTAGAAGTGAAAATCACAGCTAAGAACAGCTGAATTATCTTTAATTAATTTATATTTCTTATCAAAAGCTTTTTGGGTACTAGAAAATTGTTAATTTTAAGCAAAAAAAAAAAAAAAGAGTAAGAAAGTTTTTAATTCAACTTTGGTAAGTACTCTAATAAGAACGCGTCAATTTAGCGCGTTTTTTATCAAGCTTATTTGCCATATTTAAAACACACTTAACTGGCAACGCTGTTCAAATCATTGCATGATTTGAAGAGAGAGAAAGATAAAATCCATCTGTTATTTTTATGGCTTGCCTTTAAAAATTTCTTTAATTTTGTTTTGATACCACAAATAATACTTATACAAATACTCATTTCAATGCTTATCATGTCAGTTAAGATAATGATACAAATACGTATAAGAAAAAGAAGTTTGAGAACTGGAAAATGTGTGTGTGGAAGTGTACTATCAAAAACCAAATTTTTGCTTGCATATTTTAAGGTACTTGTGTGTTAGTGTTTGTGTATGCATGCATGTATACATTAAGCCAAAAATATTTTTTAAGAACTTGCTATTCTAGTTTTTATGAAAATTTCCTTAACATTAAAAAATAAAACAAAAACTAAATAAAGAAGTTGTTTGTGCATAAGACTGCAGACTTTTACGAATGCTTGTACATACGCATGCATGCACTTGCACGGAGGCTTGTGTGTGTGTGTGTATGTACATCTGTATATATGAATATTATACATGTGTCTGTGTTCACAAAATTTATGTTTGTTTTTAAGCTGTCAACATGTTTTTCATATCAAATATTGTTGTTTTTTATTATTAATACTTTTACGATCACATTTTTTTCTCTTCTTTGAGGGGAAAAAAATTAAATTTTCTTGGCATTAACTTTAACCTGTAATAAGGATTGGGATGAAGAACGTGACTGTGCCGAAGTTTTCAGTTATACTAACCGAATGCTGCAGCAGTTATAGAGGAAAGTATTAATTTCAAACCGGTTGCAAGCTATGATTTCAATATTTCTTTTAAATAAAAGAAAGCTGCAGAGTTTTTGTTTTGCTATGTCCGGAGAAAAAGCCTGTGTTTTGTTTTTGCTACTCGTATTATTAAAAACTTAAGAAATTTGACCCGACTTGTTTTAATAGCTTAGAATTTACACAATTCTACTAAATTATTTTTAATAGTTATACGAGTACAAGACTAAAGGTCCTGGTTTCGAGCTTGGTCTTCGACAGTCATTAAATAACAACACCAAGCATTTTTCTGATGTGCTTTAGTGTATCTTTGTATCAGTTGTTGTAGTAAAAGTTCTAGTCATGAAATTATAGTTACTGGTTACTGAACTACACAAATGATAATGTAGCATCAGAGCGCCCTCCTTGGTCGGTATAGTGTAGCAGAATCATCGGCAAAATAAAATAACCAATAAAATACACCTCATTGACACTAGACGCCCTACATTAGTGCCTTATTTAAAAAAAACTTGCATAAAAGCAGAGTTGTAAAAGAATGAAGCTTTCCTCTATCTCTTCTCTAATCTACTGTCTTCTCTAGCACTATCCCTTTCCTAGAGAAGGTAACACCTGGTAAAAGAAGTAGACATTCATTGCGTGAGTGTTACTTCTCTTCAAAAAAAAAAAAGAAAAAAATAATAAATAGATTTTGTTTTTAGAGGTTTTAATTAAATCAATGAAATATTTGTTTAAAATTTAGTAGATTGATATTTTTATTAAAAAATTAGTTGACCCAATTAACATTTTCGTTAAAAATTTAAATGATTGAAAGCTTTATTAAAAATTTAGCTCAGCCAATGAAGCTTCACCTTAAAACTTAAATTGAATAAAATAAGCTTTTATTTAATTTTTATTAATTACAAAGTTTATTTGATAACATTACATAATTTAATTGATTTTTTTTCAATTAAAGGTGTTCAGTGGAGAAAAAGATTTTTTTTGGATGCTTTATTATAATATATTATTCTTTATTGATTATTATTAAATTAAATTTATTTAATTCTTTCAATTAAACTTTTGTATAAAAATTAAATAAATTAAAAAGTTTGTAAAACTTTTAAGTAATTTTTGTTTTTTTCCAATTAAGTGTGTTGATTGGACAAATATTTTTTCTCTGTAGAATTATATGAATTTTATTAGAAATATAAAATTTTAGGAATAAGTGGAGACTCTGGTTTTGCACAACGCAATCCTTATCCAATATACACAAATACAGTTTGTTAAATAAATATTTTACGTGCCAATAAAAAATAAAAAATAATTAAAAAAGAATACATATTGGTATATCTTTTTTTCTTATTTGTATATTTAGAAAACCATTGTTTCAACTACAAAAAAATCTCATCTTTTAATATAAAGTTTTTTTTACCATTAATTCCTTAATTGGGCTTAAGTTTCGTACTTACAAGTCTTATAAAATTAAATATTTTTATTTATTAATTTGAGGTTCTAAATAAATTTTAAAGTAGATTTTATCACTTTATCTGTACCCATGTCTATCTACTTGGGCAGATATTGTTTGTTAACATCAGCTAGTTATTTAACATGCATTTTAAATAAAATGGTTTAGTTTAAATTTACTTAAATAATTTTTTATTGTTGTTCTAATATATTAAAGCATTTAGAAAGTCGTTAACGGACAGAATTATGGTTAAAATTGGTTTTTGAACTTGATTTTCCTAAAATTTGCTTAACTTTGAAAATATATATTTGACAAACTGTACAACTATTTGTAAGTGCTTATTTTTAATATTTTTTATTTATGACTTTTGATGTGTTTTTTTTTGTAGCATTTCATTGTTGTTTACTCAAATAACGAAAAATAACACAATAATGTTAATGCAATACGTGCGTGAGACCGTCTGTCTCTTTTTCTGCTTGGATATTTGGCTTTATATTCAGCTGAAATTCTAATAATATATGTTGATAATATTTTTTTGTTCCATAACTTTTTCTTAATGTGTTTTCAAGGTACTTGATATTAGTGTACTGCACAAGAGTATTTATAAGACTTTTCAAGACATGAGAGATTTTTTCCAATGCTTTACTAAAGCGAAATATTCTAAAAGAATCGTTAAACAACACTGTTGGCAAGACAAACCACCGAAAAAAATTACTTGCCAACAGTGTTGCTTAGTGATTCTTTTAGAATATTTCGCTGTAGTAAAGCATTTGAAAAAATCTCTCATGTCTTGAAAGTTCTTATAAATAGTCTTGTGCAGGACACTACTTGATATTTGTTTTTGATTAGAACTCACAATTTGGAAAAAAAACACCCCAACTGAAAAAGAAGATAAGTGAGAAAAATAAGAATAATTTTTTATATATTTTTTGATATCAATAGTAATTATTTATTAAAAAGAAATATTAAAATCCAGTGAATTAAAATTTGAATTGCATACTTTATTCGGCAGATTTAGCTCACTCAGATTATTTTTCATTTTCAATTTTGCTGTTGAAAGATTCTTCAACAATGAAATTGATGACTATGTATTTTAAAAAGCTAGACATTGACTACTTTTGAAAAGAAATTTGCATTACTTTACCTTACCACAATTAAAGTAACATTCATCAGTAAGACTAGACGAGGAGCTTTTGAACTTGTGGAAGAGAAAGGGAACCCTTATATTTTCCTCTCTCTCTCTCTTTCTCCCTCTCCAATGACCTAAAAGGTTGCTGAACTAAAATTTTTGTGTGTCTAACTTGGCTGGAATTCAGTTTTAGTTGAGCTAAAAAGTTCTTTTGCTTGTCTTAGTTTTATACTACTAAGGACAAAGTGCATATTATCTTAGTCAACAGAAGAACATTTGAGGTCATCTAACAGGTCTTGAGTTCTTTTAAAATCATATAAGCACATTCATTGCATCATCTAACTATATTTACTTAATTTTGGCACTTGTGCTCCTTTTGTTTTCAGTCCCTCAATTAATATTTTGATTTGAGTTACTGCTTATTATTATGAACTGGCATAGAAATGCAGACACATCAAAGTAATAAAATTAAAGAAATAAATAAAATCATTAAGCCATGAAAGCTGCGTAAACAGTTTTCATCAATCTTTATTTCAATGAAAATAACTTTATCTCAAATATGCGACTATAAAAGTATTTAATAACATATTACACCAAAAATAGCTCATAAGCTCACGCACTCACGCATTCACACACTCTTCCCCCTACTCCTTCGCCCAAACATTACAAAAGTCCGGAGTGAATGGCGGAAAAAAACATCCTCAAATCTGTAACTCAACCGTTTATTGGCTTAACTTGTTTAAAATATGGTTTTTGCCGCTTTTGTGTGCCGGCTTCTAAAGAAGACTTATAAGGACTTATACGGATTAGGCATGTATGTATGCAAGTAATATATGTAAATACGCTTACGCATACATACATGCATGCACACATACATATGCATGTGTGTGTGTGTGTACAAGTTTAATCTAACAGATAGAACACAGTATTTCACAGCAGCAACACAAGAATAAGCAGCAACAAGAAAAAAACCTGTAAAATATATGGTATAGTATATAAATTTATAGCTTTTGCTAAAAATAGAAATCTTGTTAAATTAAAAACCCTGGTGTATGTTATTTCGTGCATAAGAGTCAAAACAGCACACATTTTAATTTGAACAGTAAAACTCAAAAGTGAAAGCTTTAGAAGATCAACAGCATGTGAACGATAATAATAATGTGCAAGGTCTTTTGTTTTGCTTTAGAAAATCGAAACCTGAATGGCCGGTTTTGAGCACTTGAGCAGTATAACAGTTAAAATTATACCAAAATTATGACAGATAAGTTAACTTTTTAAATATTAACTTATAAAATATTTGCTGAGCACTTAAAATCCGTTTTTACGCCAAACATATGTACTGGTGTTGCTGATTTGCCGAATGTAGTCGCACTACCCCCTCAACACATAAAGTTTAAGACTCGTGATTTACAAAAATTAATTTCCGAACTCAACCCGAAGAAAGCTCCGGGTATTGATGGAATTAGTAACCAGATGCTTATGAACTTGCCTCGTATTGGAATGAGAATCCTATTATTCATATTTAATGCTATTTTACGACTGGAGTATTATTCACACAGCTGGAAGCTTGCCAAGATTAAAATGATTCCAAAACCGGGCAAAGATCTAACCAAGGCTGAGTCATATAGGCCAATAAGTCTACTATCAACTATGTCAAAGCTTTTCGAAAAACTGCTCAAAACAAAATTGTCCCCAATTCTAATTAGTAGTGGGTGCATACCAGACCATCAATTTGGTTTTAGAAGTCAGCATAGCACCATTGAACAAACTCACAGACTGGTTCAATTTATAAGAAGAACTTTTGAGGAAAAAAAGTATTGTTCTGCGCTCTTTATTGACGTTTCCCAGGCATTTGATAAAGTGTGGCATGAAGGCCTAATTTTAAAATTGAAGACTTACTTACCAATAAACATTTTAAATCTTTTGGAAAGTTACATTATTTCCCGTAAGTTCACTGTTGTGGAAGGAGACTTTACGAGTAGGCCTCAAACTATTTCATCCGGTGTGCCACAGGGGAGCATACTGGGAACAGTTTTATATTTGATTTATACTTGTGATATGCCTGTGAGCAGTAGTATCCATACTTCCACATTTGCCGACGATACAGCCTGCCTTAGTATGCACGAAAACCCTGATGAGGCATCCCGCAAACTCCAGGAACACATTAGCCAGATGGAGATTTGGTTAAACTTATGGAGAATTAAAGTCAATGAACAAAAGTGTGTCCATATAACGTTCACCCTAAGAAGAGATACTTGCTCCCCCATTCGGATTAACAATCAAGTTGTTCCTCAACATTCACATGTGAAATATCTTGGTATACACCTTGATCGACGACTTACATGGAAACATCACATTGACTCTAAGTTAACTCAAATGAAACTTAAATTAATTCAGGTACATTGGCTGATTGGTAGAAATTCAACACTTAGCCTAGACTGCAAACTTTTAATATACAAGTCGCTTTTAAAGCCAATATGGTGTTACGGAATTCAACTATGGGGCACTGCTTCAGCTTCAAATGTAGAGAAAATTCAACGAAGGCAAAATAAAATTTTACGCATGATAACATCGGCTCCATGGTACATCAAAAATTCAAATATACATCGCAATTTGAATATGCCACTAGTGACTGAAGAAATTGTAAAATACGCAGGCAAATATCTAACAAAACTCGAGTCACATGCTAATCCGCTTGCTCGTAATATTTTGAAGTTTACTGGACACATCCGCTTAAAAAAGAGAGATACACGGGCTCTAATATTCAACACTCTAGATGATGAAGCTGCTTGAAAACACTTTTTTCTTCTTGTTGCTTATCACTACTTATATATTATTAATAACTATCACTAAGCTTATGTCCGACATTGGTCGGGCCTAATAATTTTTTTATAGATTTAAGATTTGAATACTTATTGTTAGTTCATATTTGAAGATACAATAAATAAAAAACATGCATAAAAAAAAGATAAGTTAACTTAAAATACCATATTGCAGTTAAAAAATATTTTAGAAATATAACACATTGCATCCGACACAGATGTATAACAGTTTGATGTTATGACAATTTATGACAGTATGACAGTCTTAAGCATTGTATGCTGTTTTAATAGATGCATAATAGATCAGTTTTATATTAGTTTGTAAAAGTATAACAGTTTGTTAAAATAGTAAGTACGAGTAACTGTTATAAAAATTCTCTAATGTAGCAAAGTAATTTCACATAGACACGTTGCATAATATTTTATATGTTTATCATTTTTTTATTTTACATATTATACAATTATTATTACAGCTTATAACAGTATAACAGTTTTATTAAATAATGTAAAAGTTATATATACTTTCGAAGGAGTAGCGTTTGAAAAGCAAATCGTAAGAATTTGAATATAGACATTAAATATCAACTGCCGCATTGTAAAACAATAATTTCAGTTCGAAGTGTGTGTTAAAAAAAAGTTAAAGCTGCCTCATGTACGTAACTGCCAATTTTTTGGTAAATATTATTTATAAGCTTTAGCGTTCCGTTAAAGTATTAAAATGCTATACACTCCCAAAAAAATTATCATACAATCACACAATTTTTTTTTCTTAAATTTAATTTCAACATAACTTTTGAAGCGACTGTAGTAAATATAAAAACAAGACACGAGCGTATAAATTGTAAAAAAAAATCCTTAAAAGAAAATAACAACAACTAAATAAAGTATTAATAGAACTGACAACCTTAACGAACAAAAAATATTACGTCGTCCTTTACTCTATCTATATACAGATGTACACACATACATACATATAAAAATCTTCTAAGCTCTCTGCAACACATCAATACAATGACACACCTCCCATACATTCGACGGCAACAGGCATTCTGAAAAAAGGTTTCTGAACAAAATACAACACAAAACACAAAAGTCGAAGAAGGAGATAAACTGACTTGTTTCAATTTGAAAGTTTTTTTCTTCCATATTGATGTCTTTGTATCGGAAACTAAATAAATATTTGTTTTTCTAGTAAAAATATTTGAATTGTGTACATGTTTATTGAAGCGTGTGCGTGTAAGCTTCTTTTTTGTGTGTGTGTGTGTGTCTATGTGTTTTGTGTGTGTGTGTGTGAATAGGATTTGCTTAGCTATAACTTTACTCAATGACATTCATTCTTCTTGTTAAATTTGTTATTAGATATTCAGATTTTTTTTCTTTATTGTTGCCTTTTCAACTTCGTAATTGCTTTAACACTGAACTAATGAAATTCTCTTAAGCATTGTGTATATGCGCTAGCTCCTTGTGCCTGGATTATTGTCTCAATATTGACAATGTTGTACTTGCTGTTGTACAAGCCAACAACACTTTGACAAGGGTATGATAAAAGTTGCTATGTAATTTAAGTTGGAAGACAACTCAACAATTTTATAAATTTACCAAAAATATATATTTATTTATTTATTTTTAGCATACACACTTGTTACTCGTACCAATGTAGAATGATATTTCAATATATAATATTGTGTTTGGTGTTTCTTTGTCTTCAATGACAACAATTTCAAATTTAAAATGATTATTTTTTTTAGCTAAGTTCAATGACATTGCAAGTTTGCTTCAGGATTTTGTGCAAAAAAAAAAATAAAAGGCAATTAGTTATAATTAAAAAAAAGTTCTATAGGATAAAAAATATTTTATATATGTCTAAAAAATTTTATATATAAAAATTATTAAAAAAAACTTGAATTCCTTTCAAATCATTTTGCTGTTAAAAAAAATATTTTTTCCATAATTATTTTTAAGAATATTTTTATAGAAATAAGTAAAGGGCGGAGAATAAAATTATAGTATATAAAGCAAAATTTTATATAACATTACAAAATATGAACAACATTCTAAAGTTATAATAGTTTTAAATTTGAAATGACTGAATTATAACATTTTGATTTAAATTATAAAATAGCCTACTGTACTAAAAAAAATAAACCCCTTTTGTGGGGGAGGGGGGGGGGGGGTAAACCAATCGATTGGAAATCACATTATTTTAGAAAACCAACTCCGACAATAGAAATGTTTTTTTTAGATATTTTTATTTTTTTTATTATATTCATTCCCAAATATTATATCTAAAAGACAATTTTATGGTGTATAATTTTAAACAGGTCTTCAAGACCATCATTAATTTGTTAAAATCGAGAAATTTACTCGTATTCTGTTTACAGAACACGGTCGAAAATAATTACACATGACATAATTATTGTCCTACCTAGTTAAGTTATTACTACTTTAGAAAGTGCACATAAATAAATTTATAGGTAAATCTAACCAATTAAATTTAGTAAATTTGCATCAATCAAAAAGAGATTTTCATAAATAAATTTAGTAAAATTTTCTTAAAAATAATTGAGATTTCATCTACATTTTTTTATTCCTTTTAAACGTTAAAGATGAAAAATTGCTCAGAAAAATATAATAAATAGGTTTAGTAAATTTTTTTTTTAAATAATTTAGATTTCATCTAATTTTTTATTTTTTTATTTTTTTTTTTTTGAAATGTCAAAGATGAAAAATTGCTCAGAAAAATTGAGGACCTTATTTTTATATTGATCTTTACAGAAAAATTTTTTTAAACGATAATGTAAGGAAAATAATAAAATTTTGTTATGCAACATACATCACTTCACTAGAATAACAAATAACAAATGAACTTTGTTGATTTAAAAAAAAACAAATTCCAGCAATAGTTTAAACTAACAAAAGTAATTTATTCAAATTAGTTATTTCAAACAGCAAAATAGTTTAGCGATCTCTATTGCAACAACAATTTGCTCAAAAATAAAATAACCAATGCAGATTGGTTAGATTAACCGAAAAAAATGTTGTTAATTGAAATTCCAACAAAAGCTTAAGTTAACCATAATTTTGAAAGATAAAATGATAGGATTAACTCAAGAGATTTTTTTCGTCCTAAGCATAGAATTACAAAATTTAAACCTTGTGTAGAAAATTTTTTTAATTTACAAACAACTTTATTATTGAAAATTGAATTAAATTTACCTCTCCAGGGCATTATGGGCAATTTTATCCATTTTGTGGCCATAATTAATTGCAGCCAAACGGCAGGCCCGATTGAAATGATTTTTTGGAATCAAACTGCGGAATCCTTCCTCTTAACGTACTTGAAGTTTTTATCAACTAATTTCACGAAGACATATTTAATTTTATAACTCACGCTTGCTGGCTCTCACGCGTGATAGCTTTTGATTTTATTTTCCCTTTCTTTAGTTTTCGGAAACCATACATTTTTACTATGAAAATCTTTACTAGACTCAATCGTTACTTGAAATCACACGCAGTGACAGTAAATCAAATTTTGTCGAAAATTTTTAAGAGCATTTTCTGGATTATTATTTTCATATTAAAGTCTCAAAGTCTTAAAGTCTCTCGAAATGCCTCATTTTTGTAAATTTACATTTATTTCTACACTGAAAATTAATAGTGTAGCCTTTTGTGCAGAATTATGTTTGCGCACACTAAAATTAATTTATTTTTAAATTTACAAAACACAAAAATTAATTACACTTTAATGAAAATTAAAAATATCAAAAAATCCGTGACCAAACAATCGTATGAACATTAAATTTTGTTTCAGTTCACTGAAGAAAGTCTCCAATTATATTCATTAAATCCCATGTAATTTTCTTTTGCAAGTCCATACTAGCAAATGGAAATTTCTTTATAAAATTTACCGACCTGAATTTCCTTAATTTTTTTACACAACAGTTTGTATCAAAAACTGAATTTGCTTTAAGCAAAAAAAAAAATTTTTTTTTTATTCACGCTCACGCACTCTCATGCGTGACAGTTTGTAACCACTCCTTTTTGAGAGCTTTTTTAGAACTTTTGATTTAAACTGGAATTAAGAAAAAATTGAGTTTTCATTTCTTTTCTGCGTTTTCGTCTTTAATTACATACAAAAATATTTTTTTTTTAAATTTACAAATATTTGCAATATTTGATTTATACTTGTGATATGCCTGTGAGCAGTAGTATCCATACTTCCACATTTGCCGACGATACAGCCTGCCTTAGTATGCACAAAAACCCTGATGAGGCATCCCGCAAACTCCAGGAACACATTAGCCAGATGGAGATTTGGTTAAACTTATGGAGAATTAAAGTCAATGAACAAAAGTGTGTCCATATAACGTTCACCCTAAGAAGAGATACTTGCTCCCCCATTCGGATTAACAATCAAGTTGTTCCTCAACATTCACATGTGAAATATCTTGGTATACACCTTGATCGACGACTTACATGGAAACATCACATTGACTCTAAGTTAACTCAAATGAAACTTAAATTAACTCAGGTACATTGGCTGATTAGTAGAAATTCAACACTTAGCCTAGACTGCAAACTTTTAATATACAAGTCGCTTTTAAAGCCAATATGGTGTTACGGAATTCAACTATGGGGCACTGCTTCAGCTTCAAATGTAGAGAAAATTCAACGAAGGCAAAATAAAATTTTACGCATGATAACATCGGCTCCATGGTACATCAAAAATTCAAATATACATCGCGATTTGAATATGCCACTAGTGACTGAAGAAATTGTAAAATACGCAGGCAAATATCTAACAAAACTCGAGTCACATCCTAATCCGCTTGCTCGTAATATTTTGACACATCCGCTTAAAAAAGAGAGACACACGGGCTCTAATATTCAACACTCCAGATGATGAAGCTGCTTGAAAACACTTTTTTTTTGTTGCTTATCACTACTTATGTATTATTAATAACTATCAGTAAGCTTATGTCCGATATTGGTTGGGCCTAATAATTATATTTTAGATTAGGATTTGAATACTTATTGTTAGGTCATGTTTGAAGATACAATAAATAAAAAACATGCATTAAAAAAAATATTTGCATCTGAAATTTTTTAGCTCGATTATCCTAGAGAATTGCGATGTTGTTAAAACCTTCATCTGCTATTTATTATTATTTTTTAAGTTCAAAATCATATCACCGATATTAATTAAAATCTATGCAGTTTACACCAACTTTTTTTTTACATTTAACAAGATTTTTTTATCAAAAACAAAACCGATTAACTAAAAAATTTCCGAAACAACAACGAAACAACTGCAATGTAGCCAAGTCACACACCTTTTTAAGCAGACCGTAGCTAATTCAATCATCTTTTATATAAATTTGTTGTACAGGGTAGTAAAAATAAAATAAAATATAAGATTTTGAGTAGATTGCCTACAAATCGACTCACAAACTAGATTTTGTTTTGTATGGGAAATCAAGTAAAAAGCAGTTAGATTTAGCTCGGAGTCTCGTAAATACTATATTTCGACACCTAATTACGACCTAATACACGAATCCATCAAAAAGTTTTTGGCTAAAAAAACTACTCACTTTTGAGAGTGTCTGTCATTTATTAAATTTTTGAATTTATAATATATTATTGCTGAAATCTTCATTTGAAATTTTCACTGCATACAGTCTGTCCCTGTTTGTTAACTAAAACATGTTATTACGTAATAAAAGATCAATGTGAAGGCAAAATGTAAGCAGACACTTTTAACTTTTTGTGTTTTAGCTGTATACATATTAAAGCAAAAGTAATTGCTAATTTTCAATATTAAGTTTTAATATTTGATACGGCTTTGTAAGCCAAATTATATACGATAATTATTAATGAACAAATAATACCAAAATTAAATGTAAATATTCTGACAAAGAATAGCAGAACGGAACAACTAGCTATTTGCGAAGGTCGCAACACGTTCTTCATCAGCGTTCTTTGTGTTTGGTCCACTGTGTGTGTGTGTCAGTTGTTGTAGATTTTTGTTTTACGCACTCAGCTTTAAGTGCAAATGGAATTAAGTTTTTTAATTTCGGCAAAAAAATTAGGGTAAATTTCCCATAGTGCAGGAGTTAGTATAAAATGTATTTGCATTGAATTTTCACAAAATACATAAATATTAAGATTGCAGATATACATATCATTACCCTTAATATAGAAAGGCCCTATTTTATTATATTTTTGAAATGCAGATTTTTGCATTTTTCGATACACTGGATGGTCCTCTAACGAAATAAAGGGTCCGCCATCTAACGTTTTTTTTTTCAACTAGTGCTTATTTCGTGAATGGTAACACTTAGCTAATGTCTGATTTGACAGATAATTAGTTTTATCCTTCCGCTGAACGAGCCAACTGACCATCCAATGCGTTTTCGCTTCGCTAAGTGGGCCTGCGATCGACTTAAAGGAGATGCCGATTTTGCCAAAAACAATCATCTTTTCAGATGAAGCTCATTTTGATCTGGGCGGGTATATAAACAAGCAAAATTGTCTCATTTGGAGCACGCATACATTGAAAAGCCGACGCACCCAAAACGAGTCACTGTTTGGTGCGGATTTTGGTCCAGAGGCATAATTTCGAAAATGAGCAAGGAGTGGCCGTTACAGTCAATGGCGATCGCTATCGGGCCATGTGGAACGAATTTTTGTTCACAAAAATTGAAGAGGAGGATATTGGCAACATTTGGTTTCAACAGGACGGTGCTACGTGCCACACAGTCGAAGCTTCAGTAGTTTTTTTTATAGCATTTTCAAAAAAAAAAAAAAAAAAAAAGTTGTCTGACGAACCCTTTATAAAAAAATTTCGATTTTCAAAATATAATGATTTAAGGCCTTTTCATATTAAGGTAACGATATATTGCTATAACAGTTCTTTCATTGAATTTTGCTAAGGAAAATTTTCCACAAGTTTTCCTCAAAAAAATTTTTTTTTTCAAAAACTTAGCCAATTTTTAAGAAAAAAAACCTTAGCGTAATTGAGTTTATTGTAGAAAAAATAAGCGTCTTTAGCAGTATTAGAAAAAGTTATTTGTAACTTGAGAAACTATGTGTTTTTGGAATTTTCTCATAAATTTCAACAGAAAGCGTCTTTTCACCAACTATGGCATGACTACAATTTACCAAATAACTCCTACGAATTCCCCTAAGGCTTTCGAATTATTTATACTTCTGCTTCTGCATTAATGTATTCATTTCTGCTGAATACCTCATAAATCTCAATACATTTAAGTTAATTATTTCTATAACAATTCACCAGCACTAATTATTAAACAATAAAACATTGGCGTTGATGGAAAAGGGGCCTAGAATTTTAGCAGAAAATATTCTCGCCACTGCCTAGAGTTTCCTAGATACTTAACATAAAACAATCAAATTTGTATATAATATAATAAAATGTTGTCGTAAAGGAAAAAGAAAACCCCTTCACTTCACCCCTACTCCAAAAAATTGTCTAAGTTCGTTTAATCAAAGTACTTTTTCTGTTATGGAAATGTTATTAAGCCAGCCCAAAGGATACGTATGCACATAAATAAATCTTAATGTAATTTCTACTTGCTTATATTTGCTTTAAGTTGAATTTTTTCTTTATTGTATTTTCGAAAAATGACTTTTGTTATAGTGAATTATTGTGCCTCTCCCATATGTATTCAGTAATTTAATGTCATGACTTATATTTCATTGTTATAATTTACCTTTCAAATGAACTGTATAAAGAAGGATAAGTCAGCCTAACAGAAATATGCACACATATGTGTCTTTTTTATACAAAATAATAAACACACACACACACACATGCAAACTCATATATGCCCTGTCGGAGAATTAATTAATTAACTTATATTTAAATTTTCTTAGACTTACTAAAAGCCAACTGCAATGTCATCCAGAACTAATTTAAAATTAATTTTTAAGTTGAGTACGCAATCGAATTTGGCGAGAGCCAACAAATTTATTTTCAGCTACTTTGAAATTCATTTCAGTTTTATATTAATATTTTTCTGTTATTACTTTAGATCAGCTACGTCCAAACACACATACACTGATATTTGCATTTAAGGTAAACAGCTTTGAAAGCTCTTAAATTTGTTCTTGTTTCTTTGCAAAGTAAGAGCATGCATTGCTGTCTGTTGTGTTGTTGCTGTGGATGTTGTACTCTCGTTGGTGGGAAAGCACAAATAGCTCTTTATAAAAGTTTGCACATTGTGTATATGGCTTGGACGTAGCTGCTTTAGATGGTACCTCAGCTGGATAGTAGCGGGTTGAGTACAAAACGTGTGATTATACACTCCAGAATAATTTTTTTTAATTTACTGACTACCAGGTGATCTAAAAAAGTCAACTTTAAGTTAGTTGAAAAGTAATGCAGAGTGAGACAATTGACTAGTGCTTAGGACATCGTAATGTTAAAACAATCAGTTGCTTACATTGAAAAGTAATCAATCCAAGTGTCAGTCAGTGCTAGTTGAGAAATAGTTAGCTTAAAGTTAGTTTTAAGGTTAACATTATTTCCGACAGGGTGTAATGTGTATGTAGGTGTATGTGTTTTTTGTACACAATATAATGTTTGCTTTTCTACCAAATGTCAATTAACTAAGGAGTTCATTAAAGGTTACCAGCAAAAGTGGGGCGAGTAATTTAATTTAGGTCTTTGAGTGAAATGAATTATAGACGTAACATTCAGCAAAGAAACATTAACAACAAAAAGTAGGCAACGATTTTTATTTCACACATGCAATTAATTAATTACTACAAACCAATGAAAATACAATATTTAATAAAATACATTTTCATAGTCATAATAACTTTTGTTTTTGATTTTCCTTTTCAGGTTATTTTCATAGTTATAACAACTTTTATTTTTGATTTTTTCTCTCAAGGTTTATGTTTTGCTCCATATTAATTTGCATAACTAATATAAGACTAATTAAAAATGCCCAGAAACAAAATTGTCTTAAAAGAAATGTATACATGCTAATCTCCGGCTCTTTGCTGCTGCCAGTCAAAGTGAGTGAGTGGTTGCCTTCTTCTTGACTAATAAAAATTCTTACTTTTTATTAGTTAATTTTTATTACAAAGTCATGTTTTGTTGAGTAAATTTACAAACCATAAAAGCAAGTAAAATTTATTATAGACGTGTTTTGTCATAAATTAATTCAAGTTTTTAAAATGATTGCAATGAAGAATATAATCATTGATTTTTTCCCACTTCTTTTGGTCTCATTAAGACTGACTGGAAATAAAAAATTAATTAGTGCCAGCAGGTTATAAAAGTAGAGGAAAAAAATAAAATAAGATGTTTGAAAAAAAAAACACTGACTGCCTGTCTGTGTAATGACTTCCTGCCTATTAGTACAGAAATTAATTTATTAAAAAGGATTACTTCTTTGTGTTTTTTTTTTGTATTTAGTTAAACCTTTATAATATTATTTTGATTACTAATATAACAAAACGTTGTTATGCAGCAAAAATTGGCTTTTCTAATCGACTTCAAAAAAAGGAGGAGGTTATCAATTCGTCTCTATTTTTTTTTGCGGTGCTACTTCACAATTTAGACCGATTGTAATAATTCTTATTTTGTCTGAGAGGATATGGTTTACCATTGATCCAATTTTTTTAATTTAATTCTATGATATTCCACTTATTTGATTGCTGCCAAAACTTTCAAACACCTTCGGTTCTTGTTATTCAGGGTGGCGTTGGCTGAAGTAGTTAGCACGTGTTGACTAGAAAGGTCCTGGCCTCGAGCTCGGTATCCAATAGTCATTAAAATAACAACACCACTCATTTTTCTGATGCACATTGGTGCACCTTTATATTGCTTATCGTAGGAAAGTTCAAGTGATGAAGGCATGGTCACTAAACTATACCGACTTCAGCAGATACTAATCTTAATGTAACGTCCGAGCGCCCTCCTGCGTTGTGTAGCAAAATCATTGGCGAAGTAAAATAACCAATAAAATGGCTACTAAGCACAGCTTCAAAAAAATTAAATATGCATCATTTAAACATCACGAAGCATTGCAACATTGTATTATTAAAAACGAGCAAAAAAGCAGGGGGCAAATTACGGCACTCGTTATCGAACGAAATTACGAAGTATTTCAATAGAGTTTATATGGAAATATTTCGTAATTTCGTTCGATAACGAGTGCCGTAATTTGCCCCCAGAGTTGTAAAAGAATGAAGCCTTTCTCTGTCTCTTCCTTCATCATCTGTATTCTCTATCACTATCCCTTTCCTACAGAAGCTGACACCTAATAATAGTAGTAGGCATTTATTGCCTGAGTAATACATCTCTTGAAAAAAAAATTACACAATTTGCAAGTTGAAAAAATTTACTATCATATTTCATGTGATTCTAGCAAACCGATTTTTTAACGAAACCTAACACACACGTTGAGCTCTGAAAAACACACATATGTAATAAAAGGAAAAATGGGCAGAGGCGCGCCCATTAAAATTTAATTTTATATATCACGTACTTGTTCTTAACCAACAGATTTTGAAAAAAAAAATTTTTTTGTTAAAAGTAGTTTACATCCAGTTTTCCCCATACATTTTTTTTAATATTCTACCAGATCTTTGCATTGAAGTCGGTTTTCTTTGCGAGAATTATTTTTTTTTACAAAATTAGCCTAAGATGTTTTTTTATTATACTGTAACTCGCATATTCATAAAAAAATAAGATGAATTTGAAATCCATTTTAGGAAAATTTTTGTATGAAAATATTGAAATAAAATATAATTCAAATTCATTTTAAGTTTTATGGATATGGGGGTAAAAGTTTGATAATGGGCTGCCCGTAAGTTAAAAAATTATTAAAAATTTCTTAAAACTGCTTAACCGGAAATGATCAATTGTTATTAAAATTTCTTCAACTTTGGCCCGTTTTTTTTTATTTTTTTTTTTACCAAAATTATTCTACGATGATGTCATTACACTACAACAGCTTTATAATGACATGTCCGAAAATTTGTGAGTTATAGGAATGTCTTTACGCGGGTAATAATGCACATCAAAACTGGAAATGAACATTTTTAATTCTAAAAATGTCTAAATTACCCCCAATTTTTATTATTTTTTAAAACTAAAGTAGTCTTAAATATATTTATAATACTAGAAATATTTTCAAGGTGAGATATAAATTAGGTTAAAATATAATTAAATCACAGCTGTTAAGTAATGATTACTGATCGTACTGATTACTAATTTAATTAGTTTTTTTTTAAGGTGAAGCAATGATTAAATTACGATTATATTCAGTTTCGTACGATTACTAATTCATTACGATTACTTATAATGGTAATTCAGATTGAATTACTTGAAATTATAAAAAATAATCAAAAGTAATTAAAAAATAACCCGATTACTTTTAAAGATTACTTTAATTATTTTTGTTTATTTATTAATAATCAAAAGTAATCTTTGAAAGTAGTCGGATTATTTTTTGATTACTTTTGATTTTAGATTATTTGTTGTAATTTCTAGTAATTCAGATTACTTTTCGATTATTAGTAATCGTAATCAATTGTTTATCACAAATTATTTTAAAGAGAATTATATAATTAGTACAATTCTTTTTAAAATGTAATCTAATTGATTCCTAATCGTAATCAAAATTTAACAGCTCCGATTTAAATTTTTTGGCTTACTGCAAAACCGAAAATGCCCATTAAAATAAAATATTTTTTAACTTAGCCCCAATATTTCTTGTTTGTATTTTTTTTTTCTTAAGTAAAAATTGGACCTAGGGTGTCCTCATTGTTTTGTAAAAGTTTTGAAATGGGTTTTCAATCACAGTTTTAAAGCTATGAACATTTATGTGTATGCATAAAATGCACTGAAAAACTGGGCAGTGAGAGTATTGAATTAAAATGTTTCTAATTTTGCTTTAATTTTGGTTTACTTTTTTTAAAATGCAAAATTGTTTTAAAGTATAGTAATAAATGAAATAAAATATTCATTAATTTAAAAGATTTAAAAATGTATATACATGCATATCCTGCCATAACCGCTAAAAAAAAAGCTTAAACGACATAATTTACGATTACAAAATCGATCATTTGCCATCGTAACTAATCGATTTTTGTAAAAAATAAGACCCAAAAAATATGTTGGTTAATTTGTTTTGGCGGTTATTGTTCGATATCGTTTCATACTCAGTGCGATATGCATGTTGTGGTTTGTAACTCATACACCCAGAGAAAAAACAGCTTAAAATCAATAAAAACGATATTGAATTATTAAGAAAAATATTAATTTACAGTATTAATTTAATAATTTAATTGATTTTTAAGTATATCAATATACATTTTCTATTATATTGAATATAATTGAATTAATGTGACGCCATCTTATTTTTAAGTTGCAGCTTTTCCCTGAGTGTAGAAATAATTTTGGTATAAATGGCGCTTTCATTTTTGTTTAAAAATAAAACCTGGTTATACATGATTTATACATACTTAAAAAAAAAATTTAAGCTGTTTAAAATTCTTTATTAAATTAAAAAGAAAAATATCAGTATCTATTATTAGCTGCTCAATTATTCATATTTTTTTTATCTAGAAACAAATTAATTCAAATAAATAGCAAAAAGATAATTTTAAAATTTAATAACCTAAGCCAAAGTACAAATTATTACTTCTGGGTATTGAAAAGACAATAGATTACATATTCATACGGGCCAGCAACAAGAAAACTTTTATGACAGAGTAAAAATTGCTTAAAAGAAAAAAAGAACACTTTTTGAAATGTATATCTTGTAATTATTTACTCTCTCTCTCTATATATCTCTTTCTCTCTATTTTTTGCGATTTTGTTGACGTCAAAGCCTCTTAGTTATACTTGACAAACATGCACGTTCATGCTAGTAAGTTGATTTGGTTAGTCTTGTTGCTGTTATTGTAGTAGCTAAAGTTTTTGTATAAACATAAAAATGTAAAGCAATAAAGCAAAAAAAAAACCTCAGAAAAATGAAATTAACGTATAAAATGCTAGTAGCTTTTTTTATAATTTTTTTTTCTAGGCTTTTGCAATGACACGCACTTATTCCCTTAAGAGCACTAGGGGCATACAAAAAAAAATCTACATAAACCCATTACAATTGAAGAACTAATGGGTGGGTGTATGACTACGAAAGAGAAATATAATATGACACACACACACGCACACACACACATACACAACTTGCTGGGTAAATTAGCCAACGAATACCAACACATTACTGTACACACATACACAAGTACATACTTTTTTTGTTTTGAAAATTGGTTGTTAGTAGCTGGGGTAAATGCGGCGTGATGTGGTAAAAAAGCTGTAGCAAAATATGCTTTACTTTTAACTCTAATTGTGACAAGACAAGGCAAGCAAAACTTTGCTCTTAAATAGTTTTAACGAAAATATTAACTGGCTGCTGAAAATTGTCTGTTTCTTAGCTGCCTTATTGTTGATGTTCTCTCATTTTAATTAAGTATATATATAAGTATTAGAGTTTTTCTTTTCCCGGACTTTTTCATTTCCCAAGAAAATTAAATAATAACGTTTTATAAATACATTAGTCAAAAATATAATTACATTTCAGTTCTATATATAATAGTAATGCATAAATACCAATATCATATGTAAATACAAAGCGAAATGCATTGCTATAACCAAAAAAAAAAAAAAAAAAAAAAAAAATTAGTAAAAAGAACAAAACGACAATGGTAAGACTGTTGTAAATATAGTGATGGTAAAATTGAGCTTACAATAAAAAAAAGCTTTCAGCAAATTGAAATACGATGAATCAAAACAATTCACATATTCCATTTGCAATAAAATGCTAAGTATATAAAGCAGAAATCTACATCAACTGACACCACACACAGTGGACCAAACTCAAAAGAACGCTGATTATGAAGGTTTAGTGGCCTTCGAAAACGGCTGGCTGTTCCGTTCAACTATGTGTTGTTAGTCAGAATATTTACAACAGACTTTGGTGTTATTTGTTCATTAATAATTATCACATGTAATTTGGCTTAAAAAGCGATACGAACTTTAGCCCGTTCAAATCACAAATATAGAAACAAATGGAGTTCGAATAATAATTAAAATTAACTAAAAAAAACAGATTATATTATTAAAAAATTCAGTAAAGTGCGACTATGACTCGCGCACATAGGGTTCCGTACGAACACTAGATATGTAATTTAATACAAACTTCATCCTATATAATATATAGTTTTGGCATTTTTTTCGTTTTTGGGGTCTTTTCGGTTTTTTGTTTTGTCGTTTGTTGCGTTTTTTCGGTTTTGGCGATTTTTTTTAGTGTTAGAATTTTTTTTTTAATTTGGCGATTTTTTTCGTTTTGGCGATTTTTTTTTAATTTTTGGCGATTTTTTTTTTGGTTTAGCGATTTTATAATTTTCGGTTGTTTTAGTTTTATCGTTTTTGAAAATTTCAAGTGTTTGCCTCTTACGGTTTCCAAGATATAGCAAATTGTCAAAATTACATAGTCAAAATTGCATTAACTGATGGACCACCCTTTAATTTAAATTTTTTAAATTTTAGTGTTAATTGTTGTAGTCTGTATAAAAATACACTAATTTTACAAATTTCAAGTTTCAATATACATACATATGTTCATACAATTGTATGTATATTACATGGGATTTTAATATTTTTCGTTGCCCGTTTTGGAACACCCTTTAATTTTTAATTCTCATATATTTGTTGTTGTAGCGGCCAAGGCTCTACATACTGTGTCCAAATTTCAGGTCCGTAGCTCTTACGGTTCCTGAGAAAATACCGTGTGACGGACAGACGGACAGACGGACAGCGTAGCGAAAACAATAGGGTGCCTTTTCACCTTTGGTGTACGGAACCCTAAAAATTATTACAAAATATTTTTTTGGAAAAAGAGAATCTTAAATTATTTTGCAATTTTTCTTTTATTTCCTGGCGCATTTCTGTTTTTTATTTTTATTGGCAAATAAACGCCTCTAAGCACATGTGTACCAGATGTAAACTCGGACTTACTTGTTGTAAAGGTTTAGCTATTTTACTAGTGTCGTCACCTTATTATTGCACCGTCGCATTTATAAAGTGAACGACGACACTCATCAGGGAACTTGTACACACAAAATCAAAAAAAAAAAAATCCCGGGAATTCCCGCGCAAATTTCCCGGGGTTTTTTCCCCGGAAAATGTGCGGGATCCCGGGAAATCCTGTATGAAAACCACTAATAAGCATGTACACTCAAAATATAACTCAATCCATCCGTACTTAAATCAATCCAAAGCGGTGTCATAAGTGCGGTAAGTACGGATTTACTTAAGTCCAGAAGGCTTGATTCAAGTACGATTAATTCAAGTGCTAAATACTCAATTTTATCCATATCTAATCCCGATTTCGTACTCGAAATAAATCCAAAACGAGATTGATTTCAGGAAACCTGAGATTGAATTTAATATCAAAATGCGCTTGATTCAAGTATTTCGTAGTTGATTTAATCACAAAAATGTACTTGATTTAAGAAATTTTAATTAATCTAAAAATGCAATTGATTTAAACCCGAATCCATACTTAAAATAATCCAAAAACAAGATAGCTTCAAGAAAAACTGAGATTGTATCAATCTCAAAATATGGCTGTTTTGAGAAATCCTAACCTGATTTATTGAATAAAAAGAATTAATTTAATTTTTAACTAACTTTTTATTGTACATTTAAATGTTTTTTTTTTTATTTTATTGGTAATAATAATTAATTTTAATGCAAAAAATTACAGTTTAGAAGTTACTTAGAGTTAGACAAATCAGTATTATTTAAAATGATTGGCAGAGTTATTATAATTTTAATGTAAAGTTTTATACATACGCATGTATAAATGTAAAAAAGTATTCATACTTATGTAAAATTACAATTAAAATTTGGTCAATAATTAGAAACTTGCTTAGGTCATATTCAGTTTAAAATCAGTTTTGCTTGGAAATCCTCCACTTCTTTTAACCATCTGTCGACCTTTGATTGTACAAGATATCATCTCCCCTTCAATTTCAAACTGCAAAGATACATAATTTAGTATATATATATATATATATATATATATATATATATATATATATATATATATAGTTATATTAAGTAATGTGTATATTTGTTACTCTACCTGTAGTTTATTCCATTTGAAAAGCTTTTAACGAAACTCGATACGAAATCCAAGAATGGGGTCTGTTTCATGTATTACTAAAGCCTACAGTACACAGCATGTAAAAAACCACATGCGCATGTGGTTCTGACGTAATTTTTACGTTATCACGATGCTAGATTTGCTACAGGCCGTGTACTAGCAGCATATATGAACATGTAGATATTAACATGCTTACAGATGGGCTGCCCCAGAAAATGTCTCCGATTCGGCTACATGTGCCACATGAGTATTTTGGAACAAAAAGACTATAAAAATTTTACGGCATGTAGCCACTACTAGTAATTTTAAAAAATGCAACGAACATGCTGAAAATTCTCGTGGCGTCATCGCCACATACACATGTGGCTTTTAACATGCCCTGTACTGTAGACTTAACAGTGTTGGCAAAAAATTTTAATGAAAGAATGCTAAATGAGTTCAAAATGTCTGCTCTAAAGAAGAAGAAAATGCAAGTTTTTAAATTTATTTAGGTTCTCTTAGCAGTTAGTTGAATGATTTTTTACTAAATAATAATAGACACTTTAATTGCAAGATACTGCCTCTTTGTCATCAATAAATAATTATATATTTTGTTCTCAACTAAAGCCCACGCTTTTAAGTTGATTACATTTATAATCTTTATCGCTCCAAAAGTGCCACACCATCAGTGCTCTGAGGGAAACTATGTCATTAAGAAGCTAAGGGTTCTTGGTCACCTAGAGCGATAACATATTTCTGAGTCCGGTCTTACAACGAGTAGAGCAAATGATAATAATTATTCAATCAGAACTCATGAGGCATGTGTATGAAGAAGCTTTTCGTACCTATTACTATTTCTTATATTTGTTTATTTTTTATTTGTAGCTTGATGGTGCAACTATAAAAAAAAAACTACAAATTAGTTAATATGAACCTCAGCAAAGAACGATTCATTTTTAATTGACACTATTTTATTATTTTCAAAGACGGTAGCACAAGAAATTATTATACTGGGTTCACATTTTATTTTAGAAACGTTTGAGCTTATGGATGATGAAATAGCAGATAATGAAGTTGGAAACTATCATATTTTCCTCTCTTGCCTATGAACTAAAAAGTTTCTCAACTAAAATTGCCGTGTGTGAACCAGGACTTGTTAAAAAGGACACAACACTCAATAAAAGAGCATATTTTTTACTTACTCTTTACTCTGGATTGCGATCCAAGTCCCTCAGAAGTTGGAGCAGTTTTGGGGTCCTCATTTATCTTCATTCTATATTTTATTTTAATTATATTTACATATATGATTTTGCATACGAGTATTTAAAATCAACCGCACTTAACTGCACTTAAATAAAATATTTTCAGTTAAAAAGTACAAATATTATATTATTTTTATTTTACATATTAATTATTTCATTAATTCTTTCATTTTATTGAATTTCAATCATAAGCACACTAATAATAAACATAAAATTTTTTTCATAGAAAGGTTTTTTATTCTGCTTTTCAATAAATAAATAAGAATTTTTTACTCAATTTAAGAACTTTGGACTTGATTTAAGCTTTTTTACATAACTTAAGCACTTCATACTAAATTTAAGAAACTCCAGGATTGATTTTCTAAAGTAATCTCTTTTTCGGTTTGTTTTAAGTAAACGTTAGTGCTATTCGTACTTAAATTTTTAAGTACGATTCGTACTAAAAGTAAGTGGTGAATACTTGAATTTAGTACAGCTTTTTTCTTTCTGTGTAAGATGTACTAAAAATTTTGTTCTTAATAGCATAAAATTACAGCACAGTTTAATTATTTGTAGCATACCTTGAGGCGGTGTGACAACATTCAAATCTTTATATAAATGGTTTTGGCTTTATTTTTAAGTTCTTATTATTTATGGGCACATTATGAATTTTGTGTGGTTTTTGCTTGTTTGTTTCTTTTTTTTCATTCGCTTAATAATTTAATGGAAAAAATTTTTAAAAATTCTTTTTTTAGGGTAATTAAGAAAGTTAATTTTAAGTAAAATTTTAGTTGAAAAATTTTAGTATTAATCGGCCATTTTCGGTTTTGTACATAAACAATTTTTTTTTTCAAATATAATCTCTTTGAAAATATCGCATGAAAATATCACATAAATTAAATTGGGCAAATAAGCGAAACTTATTTTATGAAGCCCCTTTGCAACTTTTGCGCAAACAGTTAAGCCAATTTGAACGAAAAATCAAAAAATTAATTCAATAGAAAATAAAACAAGAAAATTTCAAGCAGTTTTTAATTTAAATATTAATTTATATATTCCTATTAAAATAAAAAAGTGTGTGTGTGTGTTTAAAAGTGCCTAAATGAAACCAAAAAACCAAGAAGCTTGTTGTTTACAAAATGCACAATTGCACAGCTTTAGTTTTCGAGTCAAAATTGTTCGGTAAACTTAATATCTGCAAATAAATTTCTATAAAATTTTTGACATTTTATTTACGAGAATGTAAAAATGCACAATTGCACAGTTTGCGAAACTTTTGAACATTCTCATGAAAACCCTTATTATTAATCAGAAATAATTTTTAGTCAGCCTTAAGTTCAGTAATTTCAATTCTTTTTATTGAATGAAATATTTTATTAATTAATGTAAGTTTCTAAAGAAGAGAAGAAAAATTAAATTAGACTTTTAAGTTGGGTGAAATACCGATATTTTTCTGTGCAGCAACGCACTTCTTCACTTGGGTAGAGATTGTTGTTAACATCAGCTATTTAACGTAAATTCTAATGAAATGGAATGTGAGAAATGATTGTTGTGTACAATATCGGTATTTCCCCCAGCTTAAAAGTCTAATTTAATTTTTCTTCTCTTCTTAAAAACTCACATTAATTAATAAAATATTTCATTCAATAAAAAGAATTGAAATTACTGAACTTAAGCCTGACTAAAAATTATTTCTGATTAAATATAGTTCAATTAAAAATCTAAAAATGTAACCCTTATTATTTTTTAATTCGCAACAATAATTTGAAAAAAAAACAAAATTTCAAAAACCGCAACACTTTAACACACCATAACTCGACAAAAAAAAGTATATTTCACACACAAAAAAAGTTTCTTCCTATGTGAAGGCATAGGTCGTGTATCAGTCAGTCACAAGAACTTTTTAAAATTCTGTTAATAACATATTGGGCATATGATCTAGTTACTCCGTCCATATTTGTGCGCAACCATATTCTACTAAATTTATTTTGTAGAATATGTAATAAATAAATAAATATTTCAAACACATTCAAAACACTTATCTACACAGCAAAAAATATTCCTGCAATAAACAATTTTAAGTGAAAATAAAACCAAAATTCATTAAAAAAATGTAATCGAGCCAATAAAACTTTGTAATTAATTAAATATTACAACAACAGTTTAATTGACTTAAATACATATTGAATTGAGTTTTGGTTTTATTTTCAATTAAAGTTGTTTATTGCACGAATATTTTTTTTTCTGTGTAATAGAAGTATAAATATTACCTAATTTACATTAAGCATTTTTTTTCATGAAATTAATTGCATGAAAATTTTTTATTTGTCAATAGGAGGCCTGTAGGAGCAACTTATATCAAAAATATTGCCAAAAGTGCAACAGAGATTTATTCTACGTAATTTTTTATATGAAATTCTCTTTTATAGTTCTGCCATTATTAGCAAATAGAAAAAGTTTCGTGCAACAAAATTCATGAAATTTCATGAAAAAATGCTTAATATAAATTAATTATATGCCAAATTTCAAGGAGTTTCGCTAAACGAACAATTTGTGGTCCTGCCCGCTTCTTGTCGTAGGAATATTTATCCAAACTGTGCAAACATGAACTACTTCTGCCTTCAGAAAAAAGTACTAAAACACACTTAATTAAACACGCCTCTTTTAAGTTCACATAATAGTTTAATGGAAGACTTGTTTCCCTGTAATATTTTCAAGACCAGTCATAGGACCAGTCAATCGCATCTACACATCTAGGGTGCCCCTGTTGCTGAGTGATAGTGATGCTAGCCTCTCAGTCCAGAGGTCGTGGGTTCGATTCCCACCATAGACCCTGGGTGTTTTTCGTAGATAAGCTAATCGCTTTGCGAGTTGTGTTTGTTACTTATTAAAAAAAATAAAAACAAAAATTAAAAAAAAACATTGAAGAGTTTTTGCTTCATTGTCTCAGCTTAAAAATATTTTGAAATATTGTGAATGGTAACGCTGTTTATTTAATTTTTTTAAATAGCAAAACAGCTTTTTATATTAACAAACCATCTTATTGGTCATGAAAATATAAAATTTTTATTCAGTTTCTATTACTGAGCTCTAGCGTTAGTGCAGAACTAAACGTAAGCAAACAGCTGATCAGGACGCTCCCCCTTTAAGATTATAAAGATTTTTTCTCGGCAAAAAATGATTGGGAAGAGAAAAAACTTCCCTGCAAAATTTAAAATTGGTATTACTGCTCTTCAGGGAATTTATCACCTGAAGAGCAGTAATACAATTGTGTAATAATTTAAATTATTTGAAATTCTCTTCTAGAAAAAAGTTAGCGACAAATACCAGCATTTCAAATATATTTATCTTATAACGAAACTTCGATTAAAAAAAGTTTGAAATTTTAAAATCAATGTGTTGGCCTCTTCAAAAGCTTCTTATCAAAATATTTAAATTTTTTCAACTTTGTTTAAAAGTTATTTTCTGACAACATCGAAACTGACTATCAATAGTGTCAAGTTCTACTTTTCGCAAAGCATTTTTCTTCTTATTTACCTTCACAATATTCCATACTTTTAATGGAAATTTAAAAAAGTACTAGATATACCAAACTTACGACACACTCGTCCGTATTCTAGAATCAAAATGTAAATAATTTAAGATTCAAAGAAAATGTATCTAAACGTCATAAAAAAATTCATTAAAACACAGCCACACACAAACTTATATAGATATATGCAAGCATAATTAAATAACACATGAAATTAAAAAAACACAAACAAAATCCCTTCAACCTAATTCAATTTATTCATCTCTCTTCCTTTAAGTATTATTGTAAGGTCAAGGGAAATACTACAAACACACACACACTCATGTGTTGTTGTTTTTTTTACTTGTAAGCTAATAAATGCGTGTGTAATATGTGTGCATGTAGTAGTAGCAACTTTAAACGCTTATAGCTCCCAAAATACAAAACTTTTTCAACAAAATATCGATTCTGCACATCTGTATAAAAAATCCTTTAAAACCATATAAATCTTTTTAAAATCGGTGCGGTGGTACCAGCGTAAAAGGGATTACAAAAAACATGTTCGCCTATTAATTATATAGATATTTTAAGCTTTATCTATTTAAATAAAGCTTTTTAAAAGAAACTTGTTGAGTCTTAAATTCAGGCAACAGTTGTCGTTGAGAAAATATTTTTGTTGAAAAAAAAAGAAAAAATCCTACAAAACCTTTTTGATATGAGATTACGCTGGAAGCCACAAAACATTGTTTAACCTTAAACTTCAGCCAGAACTTTTGGGTTTTTAATATTATTATTCCAAGTTATTGTCCCTATGCTATTATTTCTTGCTAACAAAAAGTTTAAAATAATATCCTTAATTAAGTATGCTTGATTTAATTTTTTTTTATGTTAAACTTATTATATTTTTATTTCTAGAATTTCATACATATTGACATTAAGTATAATTGCAAAAATTAATGCTTTATAAACATGCAATATGACTTTTTTCTATGCATTTATTATTTTTGTGGCATGCAATATTATGGGTAAACAGAAAAGTAAGTAGCTTTAATTGTTTTAATGGACAACCTGAAAGTATGCAACAATAATGGAATGTTGTGTAAATCGTAAAAATAAGTTATGCCAGGTTTGACTTTATAGAATAATAACAACTTGATTGTCTGAAGTTTAAGTAGTTCGAACTTAATTTCGAAAATGTTGACATAATTACGAAAATGACTAATTGTGAAAACTCATACCTTAAATTAAGATAATTTGAATTTAAATCTTAAAATTAGTTTCGCAAATATACACTTAGGGCCTTATTTTGAGAAACGTTATATGTATTTTGTTTTATAATTTAAATTTGTTCCATATAAAATTTGTCAACGCCTAGCGCTACGTTTTACAAAATTTAGCCCTTAATTTCAAAAACTACCACTATGCTCTCAAGATTCCAATTTCATCTTGGGTAAATTTTTAAAATATCTGCTCAGCTTCTCAAATACGGCCTTGGTAACGCAAATTTAAATACGGTTTCGAAAAACTCTACCTTGTTAGAAAATTTCAAATACATCGAAAACTTTAACGTGCTGCTATATAATTAAATTTGTGGTTTATTTCGAACTTTTTAATTCTATTTATCAGTTATAGCTTAGTTTCGAAGACTCAAGCTTTAATTCGAAAACTTCTATCAAGTTGCAAAACCTGAAATTTGAATTCGGAAATTCAAAGACAATTTCAAAAATTATTCATATAATGAAAACTCTTTAATTGCTTTCGAAAATTTTTAACTTAATGTATAAAGTTCTTGCTAAGTTGCGCGCTCGAAGTTAATGATAAAAACTCGAAGCTTAGACTAAACTTCGAAAATTTAGACTTAATTTTAATTTTAATTTTAAAAATTTTGTCTTTATTTTACAACTGACTAATTTTGAAATTTAATAAAAAAAAAAAGAAAAGAAAAAACGGCTATGTGTTGTTAGTCAGAATATTTACAAACAGACTTTGTTGTTATTTGTTCATTAATAATTATCACATGTAATTTGGCTTAAAAAGCAATACGAACCTTAGCCCGTTCAAATCACAAATAAAGAAAATTATAATTTATACCTAATTTACATTAAGCATTTTTTACTTTAAAAAATTTGAGCTTAATTTCCAAAGTTTGAATTTGGATGCGAAAATAATAATTTATTCTAACTCATATTCGAAAACTCGAGCTCAATTTGGAAAACTTAAGCTTACGTTGGAAAAATATATAAATTAAAGTTTTGACATTTCTAAACGATTTCGCAAATTCGAATATACATTCGAAAATTCGAACATACTTTCGAAAACTCGAACATACATTTAAAAATTCGAAAATTGGAACATGCATTTAAAAATTCGAATATACATTCGAATATTCGAACATACATACGAAAATTGGAACATACATTCGAAAATCCGAACATGTATTAAAAAATCTGAAACATGATGTGACAAGCATAAAATAGAATCTAAAACAATTTTTATATGCTTTTCAATTCTTTTTCTTTTATATTTTAATCGAAATATGCATATACCCACAACGCTCGTGGTGTTTACTACAAAAACTTCATAACTCAAAAACCGCAATTTTTGAATGATATGTAAATGCAGAAATAATCCTCATATCTGCATTCACATTTTCCCTTATCGGGAAAATTATCAAATTTCATCTGAAGAAAATTTAAATTTTTTATTTCCGTTAAGGGCCATTGTCTTAATATTTAATACAAATATCTGGTATTGTAAAGTCTTTAGAGGAAAATAAAAATTTATTTTTCTCATTAAGTTATGTGTAAATTAAAAAATTCAACAAGTTTTATGTGAAACAATTTTTTTATTTACTCGTATGATTTTGTTGTAGTAAATTTTTATCAAAATAGAACTTCTGGTGTGCTAGCAGGTTATTTTTATGCACACTAGTATTATTATTTTCTATAAAGAACTATTTTCGTTTTCAGAAATTATTTAGTAGAGTTCTTGTTAAGCTTTTAAAATTTATATGCAAGCAATTTAGAAAAGCAAGAAAATATTTACTTAATTTAATTTAAGCATTTTTTTTCAAACAATTCCTGCAACTAAAATTTCTAAGAATTTAATTGTTAATTGAAATTGTTTTTAAAAGGTTAACAGATCCCTAAAGAACTACGCTAGAGTTGTTGTTTTATTTGATGACGACTCGTGCCTCATTGTTAGCATGTTGCACATGCAATCTAAACAAAAGTAAACATAACAACCACAAACACTAATAAAAGCATATGTAGCGGAAATTTTATTTACACACTAACATGTGCAGCTGGAGTATAACTAGTTAGTAGGAAAAGCTTCAAGGAAACCAAACATAAAATTTTTTAAAATTTTTTTTTTTAAACAGCAGTAATTTGGTTTGAACTTTTTAGTTTTCATTTTTCCTTTTTTTTTTTTTGTTTTGCTCTTGTATGCAGTAACATGTGTTTAATTGGAAAAATGTATAGAAAGTTTCCCATATATTCAATATTCGAACTCTACTAATGTACATACGTTTCTATAACATTATTAATTTTTAGTTTAATTAGTTTTTTTTAATGTGTTTAATATGCTCTTGTATCTATTGGCAGAATTTCTTGCAAGAGTTTATTATAAGGATCTTAATTGATGATTTGCTGAAAGTAAACTTGATACAGCTGTTAATAAATTATCTTTACTTTCTATATTAAATGTTTTATGTGTGCTTATGAGAATAGAAAAGTGTTTATTTTATTTTGTAACGTTTATTTTTGTATACGTGAAAAGTTATGCGCCCCGTTGACATTTTACGCCCGCACAAGTGCTCTACATTTTTTCATTACCCCAAAGGTCACCATGTACACCAAGCTGAAGTGTATCAATTGAAATGGTTTATAAGTTGATTAATAAATACCAGTATTGTGTAATTTTTGTTCCGGTGATATTTTCATTGCCCTCGAATGGAAAATAATAAACTCAAAATATAAACTGACCGAAAGCTCAAGAAAATAGTTTAATTTAAAATATAAAAAATGTCGAAAAATTAGCTAAAAATATTAACGTTTTATACTTTATTCACCTAATTACACAATATGTTATTTTTGTTGTTAATAATTTTCATACAAAAGTGTGTTCTAATTATGCGACAGAATTTTATATGTTTTTTTTAGTAGTTCTATTGAGATCAGCCCTGGGAGTAGTACGTTAGCTAAATTTGTAAAAAGCTTTTAATTATGTGATAAGTGGCACAAGAAAAAAAATTCATCTAGGTGATAAATATAATTCATTTTAATTAAATTTTCAAACTATTTCAATGAAACCTGCTTATAGCGAAAAACTTATATTCATTTCGCATCAAATTAAAGTTCCCATTCCTCGTTGAATTTAATACTTTCAAATTAAATGAATGTCAATTTCAATTTTTTACTTTTAAAAATAAAATAAAATAAAATAAAATAAAATAAAAAATAAAATAAAAAATAAAATAAAATAAAATAAAATAAAATCAAATAAAATAAAATCAAATAAAATAAAATAAAATAAAATAAAATAAAATAAAATAAAATAAAATAAAATAAAATAAAATAAAATAAAATAAAATAAAAAAGATAAAATAAAATAAAATAAAATAAAATAAAATAAAATAAAATAAAATAAAATAAAATAAAATAAAATAAAATAAAATAAAATAATATAAAATAATATAAAATAAAATAAAATAAAATAAAATAAAATAAAATAAAATAAAATAAAATAAAATAAAATAAAATAAAATAAAATAAAATAAAATAAAATAAAATAAAATAAAATAAAATAAAATAAAGTAAAGTAAAGTAAAGTAAAGTAAAATAAATAAAATAAACTAAAATAAAATATAATGAAATAAAATAAAAGAAAATTAAATCAAATATAATAAATAAACAAAAACAAAATTAAAATAAACTAAAATTTTATAAAATAAAATTAAATAAAATAAAAAAATAAAATAAAAAATAATAAAGCAAAATAAAATTAAATAAAATACAAAAATAAAATAAAAAATAATAAAACTAAATAAAGTAAAATAATATAACGCAAAATAAAATAAATCAAAATAAAATAAAATAAAATGAAATAATAAAATAATATAAGATAAAATAAACTAAAATAAAATAAAATAATATTTAATAATGTAATGATGTAATGGAGGCCGTAGAGTCTCTTATGTATTGATTTCAGCCACAAATATTCGTCGCTAAAAATAAAACATATTTTTGTATATAAAATTGCACACAATCATGCAATACAGTGGTGCATTTTAAGTTTTTTAGTTTAGGTCCAAATTAACGATTTAAAAGGGCTAAAATACCTTTGATGGGGCCAAAAAAATTTGTTAATATATTTGATTACAATCCTTTTATTTAAGTAAAATCAAAAATGTTTAATAGTAATATTAATGTGTTTTATTTTGTTTAGAGCAAAAACAAAAATTAAAATTTGTTTATAAGAATTTTTTGTTATATTAAAGTAAATACATATTTTATATGTATGTATCGGGTGTTTTTTTAGAGGTATAGAACTTTGAATTGAAATAAAACACAAGAAAATCATTTTAATGTCCATCAATTTGGCTTTATTGGAAGGATAATTTTATGCCATTAATGTTTAAATATGATTTCGGGCATGTGGCCGCCGCGGCTGGCTCGAATAAAGCCGATTCTACAGGTCCAATTTTCAACCACTTTTTCGAGCATATGGGGCCGTATGTTGGCAATAACGCCACGAATGTTGGCTTCCAAGTCCCCTAACGTTTCTGGTTTGTTGGCGTAGACGAGCGACTTCACATATCCCCAAAGAAAATAATCCAATGGTGTCAAATCACACGATCTTGGTGGCCAATTGACAGGTCCATTCCGCGAAATTATGCGCTCATCGAATGTTTCCTTCAATAAATCGATTGTGACGTGCGCTGTGTGGCATGTAGCGCCGTCTTGTTGGAACCACAACTCATCCACATTCATGCCATCCAATTCGGGAACAAAATAGTCGGTTATCATGGCTCTATACCGGTCTCCATTAACGGTAACTGACTCTCCAGCATTATTTCGGAAGAAGTATGGCCCAATGACTCCACCAGCCAATAGAGCACACCAAACAGTCAGTTTTTGTGGATGTAATGGCGTCTCAAGGGTCTCATGTGGATTCTCTTCACTCCAAATGCGGCAATTTTGCTTGTTGACGTAGCCATTCAACCAAAAATGAGCCTCATCACTGAACAAAATTTTGCGATGAAAATCAGCATCGAGATCAATCTCATTTTCGGCCCATACACCAAAATCACGACGCATTGCATGGTCTCGCGGCTTTAATTCTTGCACAAGCTGGATCTTGTAAGGTCGCAAGCCAAGATCTTTGCGCAAAATCTTCCATAAAGTTGATGGACAAAGCTCCAATTGCTGTGCACGGTGGCGAATCGATTCATTCGGGTCCTCTTCAACACTTTGCTCTACAGCGGCAATTGTTTCTTCGGTGCGCACTGTTCGACGTCTCTGCGGGTGCGTATTATTACATAGAGTAAACGTAGTGCGAAAACGATCCATGGTTAACCGAATTAATTGCTCTGATGGACGATTATGTCGACCATAAAATGGACGGAGCTTGCGGTAAGCTTCGCGAACGGAACCATTATTTTCGAAATAAATTTGCACGATTTGCAACCGTTAATCTTTTGTCAACCTGTTTATGATAAAATGGCAAATCAAACTAAATATTAATCACTTGACAGCTGACAAAATGGCCGCCAGTTAAAAAAGTGATGCCAACTTAAAGTTCTATACCTCAATAAAAAACACCCTTTATTTTGCTTAATAAAAATTCATTTTATTTAAAAAACATATTCTATATGTAATTCCAATTTTACTGTACATAATTCCTAATTTCTTAGTACAACAGTTCCTCAATTTGTTCATGTTTAAAATTTTTATGTGTTAAGTTTTTAATTATCTAAGACATTTTTTAGATTTTAATTGAACTATAGTGAATTTTTAATCAGAAATAATTTTTAGTCAGGCTCAAGTTCAGTACTTTCAATTCTTTATTGAATGAAATATTTTTATTAATTAATGCGAGTTTCTAAAGTAGAGAAGAAAAATTTAACTTAGACTTTATAGCTGGCGGAAATACCGATATTTTTGTGTGCAGCCACGCACTTCATCAGCACCCATGTCTATCTACTGGGGTAGAGTTTTGTTATTAACATCAGCTATTTAACGCAAATTAAGTATGAAATGGAATATGAGAAATGCTTATTGTGTATACAATTTTTGATTTACCATTGGTAAATACATTTATAAATATCACTATTCGTTTTCTGTTTTTCCATTTTTTTTACTTTCTATTTGGTTAGCACGAAGTTATATCACTCTACCTAAGTATGTTGAACTATTATTGCTTATCTTTTACGATCATCACATTAATTACTATTATTTATTCGATGTACCGTCGGTACATACATGTAAGTATTATTGTAATGGCTTTATTTTATTTATTTATGTTTTTAATTATCTTCTCATAACAATTATTAGAACTAGATTTAATTAAAGCTTTCGATTTTATTAAGGATGACACAGTATTTACATTAAACGATTTATTATACATATTAGTCTTTTTCATATTTTGGAAAGCAAATATTCATTCCACACATAATGAGGAGTTCATTGAACAACTCTGCATAAATTTGTATGCAAAGTCTTATCTAAACGATTTTTAATTGTAGAAATCTTTTTCCAAAATTTACTCCTACTTAAATCTTTGAACTTTTTACATTCTGCATGTTCCAAAAGTGCCCTACATTGATTATTTAATTGTTCTGTTTCTGTTTCGTTAGGAAAAAGTTTAATGACAAGTGGGATAATACTATTGGCTTCTCCACAAATTTCGGAAACCAATTTAAGAAAAAATCTCGCAAAATAAAATTAGTTTTTGAAACAGGAGAAATTTACATTAAAAATTTGATCAAATGTTTGAAGTAGTTAGTTGGATTTTGAGCTGAAAGGGCTCAAATGACTTCGAAAGTACCACAGGGCCATTAACCATCCAAAAGTGCCAAAAATGGCCCAATTGTGCCACATTTTGCATCACTGATGCAATAGATTTATTTCTATTTCCTCGTACTTATTGGACTTCATATGACGAATTTACACGTGAATTCTTAGCGACGAATTAAATTCGTTGTGCTGAGCGAAATTCTTCGTTCTTCCCAGTTGTGTTACTAGCATTATTTATTCAGTACGCCAGCAAAAAATAAAAAAAACCAAAGGCAAAAGTGAATAAACCTCCCTGAAAAATATTATTTATTATAACGTTAATAAGGATATATTTCAGGAGAAAAATTTTTTACAATTAAAATATCAGGAATATTTCAAACGGAAAAGCTTCATAGCAAGGGTAAATATTTTTCACAACTAGAGCTTCACCGATTAACAAAATGTATAAATTTCAAGATACCCCTTTAAAAGAAGCAGAATATGAAAATTTATATAATTTTTTCCACTGGTAATAACTTTCGGGATAAGTGATAAGTAATGATGATTTTTTTATAGATTCTGCCCTTACCACTTACCTTCGACTAGAAGTTAAATTATGGGTCGTACTGTATATTGCATGTATTTTTTAGGATGGTTAAAATCTAGGAATGTTATAACCTTACTCTCTAGTTTACAACAATATTTTATCTCAGTAAAATAAATAAATTTGATTTTAAACAACATGTTTAACTAAATGTTTATAATTGTAGTGCTTTTTTTGTTATTAGGAATCGTTTTTCTATTTGAAAACTGCAACTCAAAACAAAAGATAATGGAAAAATAAACATCGTTTAATACCTTTAACAAGAAACTTGACACTTAACTTAATACCCAGCCAAATCAAGCAACTATTTAGCACAACTTTGTATGCTTCGACTTTTCCTAAACTTTTTAAAAGACTTAACATTTTTAGCAGTGAATGTATTTTTTAATATCCGTCTGTCCGTCAGTCTGTCAGTTTGTCGTTCGTCTATCTTTTCCAGCGTCTATTTGCGCTTACATAGTTTTATATTGCTCTGGCTGTCTGTCTATCAGTTTGTGGGTTTGTCTTCGAAATTGTTAATACTCCTACTGTGCAACTTTCTGCATGTACAAACACTCACATTTGAATCATTATGATGGAATACAAATCAGTTTGGAGAAGAAAAAATAAAAGATTTGTTTTTCTGAAATACTCTTTCAATGGAAATCAAATAAGTATTAAATTGTATTATTTTATGGCGTATTGCTGTTGGTTGTTGTTTTGCAATTGCAAGCAAAGTCTAGTGATTTATTCTTTCTTTTTCACTCGACTTCTGTTCGTTAGGCAAACAAATAAAGTGAAAAATTGCAAATTGATATTAAAACATTTTATTTTTAATGACACTTAAATAATGATGTAGATAATGAAGGTGTTTCTTTTCATTCTTACTCGTATTTTTACAAAATTATTATTGTCGCCAGTTAATTTATTAAAAAGAAAAACTTCAGCACTTGAACATGATTTAAGTAGAAAATTGATTTTTGGTAGAAGGAGAAGAACATTAATTTTATTTATTTATTTATTTTTTTTTTCTACTAAATGAAACTTCTTTCTTGTGTGTCTTATTTTTTCAAATATCTTAAACAACTGCGAAATTGCATCATTTTATACAAATATAAGCATTATTTATTTGATTTTTAGTATATGAACTTGATTTCGAAAATTCGAAAGCAATTTTAATAACTGGAACCTTATTTACAGAACTCCAGCGCAAAGGTCTCAGCTTATACGAACTTAATTTTGAAAAATCACACTAAATTTCGATAGCTCGAACTTTACTTTGAACACTAATTGAAAAGACTTGGATTCGAATGTTACAGACTAATTTGAACTTATTTCTATTCGAGCTTGTTATTATTTATTATATTTCTTGCGTATCTTATTCTTCCAAATATATTATTTGATTTTTAATATATGAACTTGATTTCAAAATTTCAAAAGCAATTTTGTTAATTCAAACTCCATTTACAACTTATTATCATTTGAACTAAAAAAATTATTTCAATGGTTTTAGCTTACTTTCTAATATACCAACTTTATTCCGAAAAATCGAAATTAATGGCCTGTTTCTCAATAACGAAAGAAAACTGAAAAGAAACTTTCGACTGAAAACTTATATTGAAAACAACAATAAAATATGAAAATTTGTTTTTGTTCTTAATATAAATTGTAAGTCGAAAGTTTCGTTTCGTTATTGTGAAACATGCCATAAATCCCATAACTCGAACTTTACCTGTAGAACTTTAAGCGGGAGTTACAACTTAATATCATTGATATGAACTGAATTTCGAAAATTCAAACATAATCCTACTACAAATGTTTTTATTAAATCGAATCCATGATTCAGAATTAATATTTAACATGTGTTCTAAACATCGAAAACTCGAACTTAAATTTAATTATTCGGAAATAATTTCAAGAGTTCGAATTTAATTAGGCTAAAGCTGACTTTATTTCCAAAGGTTGAATTTAGTTTACAAATTTTTATGCCAATTTGAAAAATTAGTGCTTAATTTAGAAAATTTGAACTCAGCAGCGAACTTATTTTCTAACAATGCAAGTGAGTTTAGGAGATCTAAGGCCAATTTCTGAAATTTGTGCTTAATTTCGGAAATTTGCACTTAATTTCGAACATTCGAACTTAATTTCGAATTTTTCGAACATCAAAATTTAATGATTATAAAACTATTTTGCACATTAATTTTATGTTTTTAGCTTCTGCTCAATATTTACTTTAAAATATGTACGTACCTATGTATTTATGTTCGAATATATGGGCAAAAATTAATATTCAATTTAAATCAATTAGTTTTTGATATACAAATTTTCGTTTTTGATGTGTCAAAATTTCGTGAGAAATGCACAAAACTTAGTTCAGTTTAACTGGCCTATTGTTAATTTTGTAGCTTAAAATCACCGGAGTTCTTTCTTGTATAAGATATGCAATTAAATCTAGTTCGAAGATCGATACCGTGAAATCTGGTGAATATGTTTTGGTATTTTATTATATTCATGCTGCTTAAATAATAAATTCAAATGGAAATATTTTGAATTTTCATTTGACTTGAAATGCCGCAATTTTGTCTCCTGGATTTCTTAACTTGATTTGTTAGAAACTCTTTCATTACCTTAAAAGTTTTTAAATTTACCTTCAACAGATTCCTCTTTTAATAACTAAAGCGCAAAAAAACCAAATGTCGCTCGTAAAATGTTAAGCTTCTTCCTATTTTTTTTATTTAACTGCCATAAGAAATACCAGGAAGGCAATAAAAGCTTGCAAATTGCAAAAATCAAAGCCAAATTAAAAGCAACAAGAAACGTTTATATCTTCCTGTAATGCTGAAGCATTAAATTCAATGCATACCACCATATAAAAAAATAAATTTGCCATTGAGAGAGCGGGAGAGAGAGAGAGCAAAAAAATACGGCCAACAATTTATTGCTTTGAAACTACATCAATACGACTTCGGTCATAAAACAAGTTAAATGAGGAAACAGCAACAATGCCAAGTTACCACAAACATCTTTTCAGCACAAAAATAAATCCTTTTATGCTGAGTCTAAGGCTACAGCCAGAAGCGGCTGCAGCAGCTCCTGCTACTACCACAACTACTGAAAATGCAATCACATTTAACTGCACTAATATTGTATTGTTGTTTCTGATGATTTTACACTAAACGAAATTTATATTTTTCTTAGTTTTATAACATTTTTTTTTAGAAAAAAAACTAAGAAGAAAGAACATCAACGAAAACTTAAAGTTAGAGAAAATAATAAATTCAAAGAAGTGAAAAAGCAAATATCTTCGTCTAAGCAGTTAGAATGAAACAAAATATATTTGCCAGTATACTTTTTTGAATATACATACATATACGGGTACATTCAAGCTTACCAACACAAAAGCTTGGAAAAAAATTTAGTGGCAAACTAAATATAGAAAATAAAAGAGTATTTTACAAAAGTATTGGCAACATTTTAGGCGCCAAGCTGACGAGACATAAAACAGTGGGCGTTGGGTGATATTGGCGGCATTTAGTTTGATGAATGCAACATAAGCAAATCTTATATAAAATTATATGTAAAAAAAAAGAAAAATATGTAAGCGCATAAAAAAAATACAAATAATCTAGTTTATCTAGTAAAATGCATTTGGAATTGTATTTAGGCATAAGTACTTTTTTCTGAAAAATAATTTTAGTTTCTTGCGAAAAGTTGCAAGTTTCTATAAATGTAATGTTAGCAAATTTAAACATTTGCTGATAAAAAAAAAATTAAGATTACATAAGATTTTGAGAATAATTTCAATAATGGTAAGATATTTTTATTTTAATACTTCGATTGTTCTTAATCAATGAAAATAGTTTAAAATATATTTGTAATTTTAATGCAAATTATTAAATTGCAATTTTCAAAAGCATTTTAAGCAATATTTAAGGCTATAGAATATTTTACATTTCGAAAACCTGTCGCTTGCATCCATGAAATTGATTAAATTTTATAGTTTTTATTTATAAATTTGCCTTATTTTAACTGCTTTAGACTTAATTAGCTAATTCGAAATTTAGTTGGAAAACTCGGAAATTTGAAATTCTTCAAAAAAATTCAAATCACAAATAATTTCTTATTCGGACTTAAGTTCAGTTATTTCATTTCTTATTGAATGAAATATTTTTTTTTTAATTAATGTGAGTTTCTAAAGATTAAAATGCACTACAGTTCAACTTAATCTAAAAATGGCTATTTAAAAAATGTTATTATTTATACTGATTTACTTTTATACTAGAAAAATTCATGTTTATATTAAAAGCAAGAATTTACCAAAATGAGCTCTTTTACAAACATGAGCTTTAAGTTAAAATATAAGCCAAACCAGTTAACCATAAAAAATTTGTATATTTTATTGAGAATAATTTTCCAATTTTTAGATTAAATTAGCTAATTTCGAAAATTCGAAATCAAGTTCGAATATCAGAAATTCGTTTGAAATAGCTTAGAACTATATACTAGTTATATCGGTTTAATTTTATGCTCGAAAAATACATGAAAAAATATAAAGTTGCACTAATAATTTATATGTATGTATATAGAGTATATGAAAATGAGCTTTAATTAAAAATATAAGAAAAAAATTTACCATTAAGATTTTTAAATGTAATTGAGAATAATTTTCGAATTTTTAGGTTAAATTAGCTTATTTCGAATATACGAAATCAAGTTCGAATGTTCGAAATTCGTCGAAATTTTTATTATTTATATTATTTTAATTTTATACTCGTAATATACGTATTTATATGAAAAAATTGAAACTTGCTTTTAAAAAAGAAAGGTAGAATACACGAAAATGAGTTTAAGTTTAAAATATAAGTAAAAAAAAAGGTCAGCATTAAGATTTTTAAATATAATAGACAAAATTTTCACAATTTCTAGGTTAAATTAGCTCATTTCGAAAATTCGAAACTAAATTCGAAAATTCGAGATTCTATTCAATTGACTTAAAGCCATTTATGTTAAATACGTCCGTTTTTTCCGTCACTAAATAATAGCAATCTGATATTTTTCTATTAAAGTTGTACAAATTCTATTTGAGCTTATATTAATTTTTAAGATATTACTTAAAAATTAAAAGGATTTGATATTTTTCCATAAAATCTTTCAGATTTGAACTAAGGTTAAGGTTATTGAAAACATGTAGTGCCAACATTTTTGCATCATATATTATATTGTCACAAATAAGATATAATATTTCTTAATTAATTTTTTTAAGTTGACAAAAAATTTGTTAAACCTTAATTAAGCCTTATATGGAATATTTTGATATCACATATAATCTCTTATGAAAAGAATATGATCGTGGTAATACTATCGCCAAAACACTGTAAGCAACAGCCGTACTGTACTTAACTTAACTCCTTAAACTATGCAGCACATTTTGTTTGTTTCTGTACGAGTAATTTTGTTACGAATCAGAAAATTTCAACACTTTTTGAACATACTGGGCCAATTTCACGATGTTGACAACGTTCGACTCCTCGCACACTTATATTAAAAAAAAAAAACGAATTCTAATATTTTATTGTTGTTTCAAATATAAGTGTGCGACAAGTCGAACGTCGCCGACTCTGTGAGACGGCCCATTATGTATGTTAGGAAGGGTTGTGCCAAAAACGTACCTCCTCTCGGAGACCCAATAGGGTCCATTGTGATAACAACATATTATATAAGTTCAAAATTTTTAAGAGTAAAAAATATTATTCCTTTTCCCAGATGGAATTTTAAAAAATTTTTGCCATAGAAATAATTTCTTATTTTTAGAATAAAAACTACTCGTTAAAAATTTTGTATAAGTGGGAAAGAACATATTTTGTTAAAATTTTTGGCTTGATAGGTACAATAAAAGTAACAGATGATGATTTTTTTTACAAAGCAGCCTAATCGACTTCCCAAAGCCATATTTAGATAAAATCTGAAAATCTGAAAACTAGAAAAAAGAGGATAAAACCATTGCAATCAGTACAATTTATTTAATTCACACTTTCTTAAATTTGTTTTTTTTTTTTTTTTGAAAAATTAATTCGATTTCATATAATCCATTTGCTTTTAAGTTGAAAAGAGCAAAAATTGTTTTAGTTAAAAATTTAACATAATTAAGTAAATCAAACTACACAATATTTATTAGAAAAAAATGTTGTGAAAAATACATTTGCTAGTTGAGCGTACACAGTGACCACCAAAATGTATACATGATCTTTTTTTTAAATAAAAGGGCATTTAATATTCATTCACACATATCAAATATTGCTGCCACCCACTCAGAAAAATAGCGAAAAAAATACTATTATTAAATGGACAACCATAAAATGTAACGTGCTGCAATAATAAAAATAAAAATAATACATAAAATGCATGCATATGCATGCATCAAAGTGCCATAAGTATGTGTATGCACACAGCTGACATTTTGGAAACCAACAATAAAAAAAGAAATAAATTAAATTATATTGTTGTTATAGATACAGCATATAAAATGACAATTTTATATGGTGCTTTAGGACAGCTGAGTGGGTGTACTTGTGTGTGTGTGTATGTGTTACAAAAACTAAAAATATATGGCGGAAGTGTAAAAAAAATAATATCGTAAAAAATAAATAAATTTTGTCGAACAAGTCAATGAACTTTGTAACGTTTTTGTGGAACAAAAAAATAAAAAACGATTAGAACAAAAAAAAAATAAAATAAATAAATAAATGTGGTGTTTTGTATTTATGTTTATTATAGAGAAATTAATAATATTGATTTTAAAGATCGAAAAAACAAAATTGAAGTATGAGTGCTAATAATTTATGATATGTTTACAGAATCTTTTCATGTTTTCAGCTTTAAAACTTTAAAATAATTCCAATAATAAAATATATATTTTGGTATTATCACAAAACCAAAGGCGCCTTAATGTCCTTTAAATGTGATTTATTTTTATGTACATTCTATTTCAAAAACATGCACAATATTTATTTATACATATATGTATGTATTTTTAGAATGGTAAAGGAAACAAAATTGAAAATAAACCAAAAACAAATTCTAGCACACAGACACACAAATACTCCAATAAACAAAATTTTTGCCATTAAGTATTATTCAAAATATATATAAATAAAAAAAAGTTAAAAGTTAAAGCAAACTACGTATATCAAAGCGCTGCGGCGTTGAAGGTGTGGGTGTTGGTGTTGGTGGCCTCTTGATATATAAATTGCAGCCAAACAGCAAAATGAATGGGTTAAAACTAAGTTTTTATGTTCGTATATGACTGTGGGATATATTTACATTCAAGTATTTTGACTGTTATAGAAATGCAACTTCAAATGCATAACATTTTCGAAAGCGACAAAAAAACAATTTTTAGTGCACACACACTCATACATATATTTTAAAGTTTATGGGAAAACTACACCCGCAAAACTAAACCGAAACTTAGCACTAAGTGCAATGACATTATAAAGAGCCAACAACAGAAATTTTAGATGCGAGTGTGCCAAGTCTTAAAAACCTATTTTAATTCATATATAAACGTGAGTGGCTGCAATGAATGAAAGGAATTGTCCTTCAAATAAATTTCTAGAATAATAACATATCTCTCCTAGTGATTTTTTTTACTGAATTTCATAAAAATTTCTATGCGAATTAAGCACCTTCACAAAAAAAATTTATTAGCGAATGAAAGATATTACATTTTTTCACTGAATTTAGAAAGTTTTCTGTGAATTAAGCACCTTCACAGTGAATTTAATTACCAAATGATAGAAATTGCATTAGTTAAAATATTTTCTCAATTCACAACTTATTGTGTGAGTCGTAGTTCGTACACGAGTTCTTGGTAATTTCAATAAAAACATTGTTTATAAACAAATATTTACATACGAGTAGAAAGTTCTAATTTACACTTTGCAAGTATTATTGCTAAGCTGATTAGTTTGATGGAGAGAGAGAGAGAGAGAGAGAGAGAGAGAGAACGAGAGAGAGACGATAGGAACAGAAAAGTTTCTTTTACCCTCATCTCTTTCCCCTAACAAACTAATTAGCTCTAAGCTGTTTGCAAGTCCAAAAAAAACTTTATAACAGTGTCTATCAGAAAAGCTGTAGTGACACATCAGAAGAGCAGTTCTAAATTTTATGCATAATTTATACTTTTCTCTTTTTAATTTATTCTGCAGAACTCTGCAATATCAAATAGTAAAATTAAGGCATTCATGTGGTAAATATTTCACACCCTTTTACTAGTTCTTAATATATATATATATATTTTTGTTTTTTTCTTTTTTTTTTTTTGTAAAATGTATACGTAACATTGAGAAGTATTATTGAGACCATTGCATTATGCAGTGCTTTCAGGATGGTGAAATTAAAGAAAATTCAAACTGAGTATTTCAAGTTTTTCAAGCCCAGTTAACACTTTATCGTTTGTTTTCTTATGTTTATTTAGAAACTTATATCAAAACTTCGTATACTTAATTATTACAATCCTTTTAAAAACGATATCCATTATGCCAAATAGACATAAAGTAGTTCTTGTATAATAAAGTAATTAATATAAATGTCACTTCGTTTGCAGTTTTCATGGAAAACTTCTCTTTCATTTCTACGCTTTAAGATAATTGGAATTCATTAAGTATATTGTTTAAGCAATCGAGAAATATATTTTTGCTACGCATACACTTTCTATTTATGAAACACCGAGTATTAACAAGTTTTAATTGAAAAACTTTTATTGAGTTTTCCACACAAGGATGAAGGGAAAAACCATTTGGTTTTTGTTGCGTAATTCTAGGATAAAAATTAAAGCTTCGCAGTGAAACTGTATTTGAGATGGAAAGATTTTATACCATGGCGTATACTTAATTTTAGAAAAGCATGATAAAATTCATATTAAGTATACGCACTGTGTTTCTTATTATAAACAGCGAACTGCAGCGTTGCCGTTTTGATTATTCTTCCTTTTTTAAGAATGTGTATTTGTGTAGGTTTTTTTTTTAAATTTGCTTACTTTTTTCACACTAATATAAAAATGTGTCGGTCGTATATTAAACCATAGGCCTTATGGTCCTTATGGGAGCCAAAGGATTCAACATAGTATATACATATGTACATGTGTAGATATATTAAACTATATAACTAATATTGATAAACCACCACATGTTTGCATAAGTTTTAGTGGCTAAGGTGGATGTGGGTTCCGCGAGCCTGAATTATGTTATCTATTTTTGACATATTGAAGTCGATTGCGTGCAGTGGTTAATCTGTGTAATGCTTAAGGCGAAAGCTGCTGAAAGAAAAAAAGAGTGTTAGAAAGGGGAAGTGGGGAGCATCAGAAATAAGGGGGAAACTATGGGCCGACCAAATTGCGAAAAGTTGAATATATAACTTTTACCAATAATATTAATAGAAAAACATTTGTTGAATTTTTTAAAATTAATTTTATTTTTTATTGTATTTTACATTTTTAGAATGCCCCACCGCTATGGATGGCATGGAACGTTTTGCATGTCCGACGCCGGATGTGCAGGGACGTTATCGTTGCATAGATGATCACGTACTGTGTGATGGTTTCATTGATTGTCCCGAGGGCGAGGACGAAGACAGAAGATCGTGTATGTTCTACAAAACGGTAAGTAAATATATTTGATGCTTAAAAATTCACACAATGTCTTTTTAATAATTATATTATTCACTGTAAATATGGTTTTTAATATTAAATTTAAATATCTTAATTTCTTGCAGACGAAAGCCCATCTTGATGTGCTGGCGGATGCGTTACTGCGATGGGCCAGAGGCCGCTAGACTTATTAAAAATATTAAACCATAAAAGCGCTGTTAAGTCAAGAAATATCCTCCGCCAATCATTATATATATTAAAAAAAAACAAAGTTAATAAAAAAAAACTAAATTAATCTGAAACTGGAACTTAAAACCCAACTGTTAAACTCACTTAAACAACAGCAAAGCCAACTAATATAATAAAATTGAAAGGACATTGGGATAGAGTTACAGTAAATCCTGTGCAATATTCAATACATACTCGAAAAAGAAAAGATCAATTGCCAGCACTAAGCAGAGTAACTTAAACCAAAAATTTAACAATTCAAATCAGGTAAATGATTACAAATTGCAACAAAGTAAATAAAAGCTTTTCATTTCAAAATTTCCTAAGACACAAGAAAACAAATGAGACAAAATATAAACACACATACACACAGATCCATATACAAAAAAACACATACACACGTCCATGCATACACACACACACAGACACACAGAAAACTTCAGACACATAAATGCAGTTACATTCACAGACAGAGTATGTATGTAAGAAGTAAGAATAAAAAAGGACAATTATTAATAATACAATTAAAATTAAAAAAAAGAACTATTATGCATATTATTAAATATACATTTATTATTATGATTATTATATACATATATTATGATTATTAATTATTAAATTTTATTAATTATTATATTTACAACAAGAAAAAATTCAAAAAAAAAGTGTTGCAAAACCTTAACAATTTTATGCGAGCAGTTTTTCTTCAACAAAAAAAAAATTAATTTAAAAAAAATCATTTTCATTTTTACAAAATCATTTCCTTTTAGTCTCTATGTTTATTTTTTCTTTTTCTAATAAAATCCTTAACAAAAATTAAATTTAAAATTAAATTTAAATTAAAAAGAAAAGATACAAAATATGTATGCCATTCACAAGCTAGTGAATGAAATGTAAGTGGTATATACAATTTTAGTAATTTCTCTATTTTTTTAATAGAGAAATTATCTTTAAAATCTAAATATCACATACCAGTCATTGAATAACTTGTGAATGTTACTGCAGTTAAAATGAGAAAAAAAAAATAAAACACTTTACCCAAATGTATGTATATGTTTAATAAACCTATTTCCGTGTGTATTTGTATAAAAAAACTGATGATATAAAAATAATACTTATTAGAAGATATAAATATTATTGAAAATATAAACAATATATATAATTATACACTAGAAATATACGATTATTGATTGTATTATAAAAAAACTACATGAATTATTTCCAGTGTATTTAAAAAGAATTATTTATGTTGAAAATTAACACACACACACACACACACACACACAGAACAAAAATACAAGACTAATCAAAAACAACCAATATTTTGACTTTGCTCAAAACTTTTCTTATTTTTTCCAAAGAGAATACTGCCAAAACACCGCTTTCAGCGAAATTGCTCTCAGTTTTAAGTGCAATTTGCACACAAAATTTAGAATGATTAAGTGAGTGCGATACGGTGCTTTGGAGATGTCTGTTCTAAAGCAAAATCTTTTGTTTCATAATATCCAAAATTTTTTATTTTTTTTATTTCAATTCGAGACAAGTTAAACTTTGCTCTTTAAATTCAACAAACAACTATTTTATTTTAAGCAAACCCTCTTGTTTCATAATATCCAAAATTTTCTATAAAAACTTTATTTTGTTTCATTTCATTTAAAATTAAAACCAGCAATTTTTTTCTTTATATGCCTAATGCCCATTATTTCTTCAAATAGGTAATTTACCTGAGGTTTTTATCTAAGATTTTGCCTTATAAAATTGAATTTACACGATAGATATCAGTATACTAATAGAAATAACTGGCATAATTCAAAGCAAAAACTTTTGTTGCACAACTCTTCGGCTAATTTTTTTGTTTTGACTTTTTTAACAATTTCTCTTCGAAGTGATTTCTATCTTTAATAATTTTTTTTTATCAAAATAGCTTGCAATAGTTATAATGCTAAATATAGAAAGAAGTGGTCGCAAGAAATTCTTAGCGTGCGTTAGAGGTTTTTAAAATTTTAGCTGGGCTTAAGTCGAATTAGGCGCTTATTACATACTGCCACGAATATATATGTATATATCGCACTTGTTCCTCAAAAGCGTAACAACACAAAATTTTCAAATTTTCACTTTTTGCAAATACGAAACAACAGAGGTCATATCTACCCACTGTAAAAATCTCCCTTTGATTTGTCTTCTTTTCCGTGAAAAAAAACCGTTATGACTCTCTTTATGTTTTTTTATTTGCAAGTTTGTTTATTTGTTTGCAAGTGTTTGAGCAAAACAGATCAAAGTTTTTTCATACAAAGAGCGACATTTCGAGTTGTTGTTGCTTTAGACTGTTAACAGTTTATGTAATCCAGAGTAAATTTTCAGTTAAACATGGTCAACTCGAAATAACACTACTAGTTAAACAAAAACAATTTCAGAAAAAGAATAAGAACTCAAAAAGTAGTTTTTTTGGAAATCACTTAAGCAATAAAAAAAAAACAAAACGTTGTGTTCTTTTTTAAAGCGGTTTCAGACTATAATACAAGTATTAATACTTTCGACGAAAATGCATCCCTGATCTAATTTCTGTTTAAAAAATTCCAAAAAACAATAACAACTCAATATGTCAGAGTTGCATTTTCCACAAAAGTATTAATACTTGTATTATAGTCTGAAACCGCCTTTAATGGTATTTCCTTACAATGACATAATTTTTTGCTGTAATATATCGTTAGAATCAACAGAAACAGTTCTTGGCCTCTACTGAAAATTCATGAATTTTGAGTTGTTACGCTTTTGAGGAACAAGTGCGATATATAAAAAATTAATAAATAATTCTTTAATTTTCAATCTTTTGTAAGAAATGTATGTTGCCAAATCATGCTGTTATTTACCACGTAAACATTTTCTAAGCAAATGTTGATACAGAAATGTTGCAATAAACCCAAAAAATCCAACTGGAATCTAAAATTTTATATTTTAGTTCCAAAAGTTTTTAATTTTTTTTTTGAAATTAATTTTAAAACAAAACTTTTTTCTATGATGAAAAAATTTTAAAATATGTTTTACAGAAAATGGGACAACAGAAGGCAGTCTTTAAAAAAAAGCTCAACCCCTATTCAATTTTGTCAAAAGAATATGTATAATTTTAAATTCACATTCAAAACAACAATTAATTATAAAAGATATGTTTTTAATTTCAATATAAATTATCGATCGAATGCATTTTTTGGTAACATTTAAGAGCTCAATATTTAATTTTCGTGGCAAACTTTAATAGAAAAAGTTCCAAAATAAAATTGGGAAAATGTATGGTGTAGATATATTTTGAATCTAAATGAATACCAACTCTGATTCTGGCTCCCTTGGTCACAAAACTTAAATTCATTACTTGCAATATTTTAATATAGTACATGCGGACATTAACATGATGTCGCATGTGACCATTTTACCCTTTTAAATTGAAAGAATGCTAAAAATAAAACGCATTTTCACTTAGAAACTAAGCCCAACTTAAAGCTCTAAATTAGCTCTATAATTCGTACTAATTTCGATTTTGAGCGATTTTTGGTTTTCAAGTTAATTTAAAAAAAGTTAAGGCAGTCGCACGTGGCAAAAGCAGAAAACGAAAGAAATCTTTTAATGTGAATTAATTGCATTTGTATATTTTTTTGCCATCATGATTTTTATATTGTAACTTTTGTTCTTTTTAAGAATTCCGCATTCTTGGCTTGTTTTTTAGTCTGTAAATTTATTATAATATTTTATCTTCCTTAAACTTTTCTCTTCCCACATTTGCAATTCTCCTCTTTTTTCGCCGTTTTTACTTATCAAAAATTGCATAGTATCTCAGGCATATAAATTTGATTATATTCCCTTGAAATAAAGTGTTTTCCAAAACTTTTACATTTTTGGTATTGGTGCACTTTTCGGAGGAAATAACCTTGTGTTTTAACATAAAAATTAAGATAGGTTTTTATTCAGCTTAATATTTTTCTGCATGCTGGACAGATATATCAGCATTCCAAGAACTTAAACGCCTTCTCATGTATAAAATACTGGCTAAGCAAACGTTCAATACATTTTTGCATTTTTGCTGGCATTAAGTGCTTTTTTTCGACATTAAAGTGAAATTCAAGATTTTTTTTATGGTTTTGGGTAACGTTCAAATGCATTTTTGTATTCACAATTTTGAATAAAAAACAAGTTTTATGTTAGAGTTTTTAGTATTTTTTTTAAATAAATAAATTCTACATACAAATTTTGTAAAAGTATCGTAATGTTCAATACAATACTTTTGTATAGAATTTCGTTATTAGAAAATTCATTAAAGTGCGCCTTTGACTCGCACAAAAGGGTTATTTTTCTTTGTTTTCGCGCTTTTTTTCGTTTTTAGGATTTTTTCGGTTTTTGTCGTTTTTTTTTAATTTTGAGGTTGTTGTTTTGCTCTGGCGATTTTGGATGATTTTTACGAAAACATATAATCGATTTTGGTTAAAAAATTGGTTGGAATTTGGTTTAAAAAATATGTAGCTGAAGCTTTTTTTTTGACAATTATGTCACGGTATATTTGTTGTTGTAGCATATTCTGCGAAAATTTCAGGTTCAAAGCTCTTATGGTTATCAAGAAATCGTAGCAGAAAACAATAGGGTTCCTTTTCATCCTAAGAAACCCTAAAAACGGTGAACATAAAAATGTATTGAGTATTAAATTGAGAATTAAATATTAGGACAATGTTTGTTGCAATAAAAGCAATTGTTTATTGTCACTTCCAACAATTTCGAAGTTTAAAAAATTCAAAATATTTTCCTCTATTTTTTTATAAACACTGATTTTCTTTGGTATTTTTCAAACATTGCAGACAGTTTTTGCCCTAAATTATCTATGCAAATCGCACTGAAATATGCTTTTTCACATAAATTTTAATTTAATGTAAAACCTTATCTACATACAAACATATATATATATATATATATATATATATATATATATATATATATATATATATATATATCCAAATAAAATTATTTTTATTTTATATCAAATTCTTCAGCTTTTTTTGTTTTTGTTTTATATTTGCTAAATTTTTTTAATTTATTTTAACTTATACCTAATTTACATTAAGCATTTTTTTTCATGGAATTAGTTGCATGAACATTTTTTATTTGCCAATACGAAGCCTGGAGGAGCAACTTATATCAAAAAAGTTGTCAAAAATGCCTCAGAGATTCATTCTAAGCACTTTTAGCTTACACTTTTAGCACACAGAAAAAGTTGCATGCAACAAAATTCATGAAATTTCATGAAAAAATGCTTAATGTAAATCAGGTATTAATTGTTCCAACCTACTGCTTTTCCCTTATACTCCTTTTTTATGAAACAATTCTCATGGATATGGCAGCTATTTGTAGATAAGTAAATTTATTTAAATTTTTAGTAAAAAAGGAAATAAACAAAAATATTAAAACAATAAAAAAAAAGAAATTAATAAAATAACTGTCAAATTGTGTTTAAAAAAATATATACATATATGAAAGAAAAACCTAGACGCATAAACTAACATATTTTAATTAAGTTATTACAATGATAATAATAAATTATATCATAAAAAAAAAACTTTTATTTTCATAATTTTAGATTTATTGGTTTCTTTATGTTAAAAAATTAATTGAAAGGAAAACAACCGTTAGCGGCAGAAATTACTAAAACAAACAAATATAGAATTATATAAAAATTAAGCTTAAAATATTGCAAATATGGTCAATTCAGACACAAACAAAACAATCATTCTTTTGCTAAATTTTATTAAAGGAACATAATTAAAAAAAAAACTAATTAAGCAAAAATATACTAACAAAATGTAACATACATACATACATACTATACATGTGTGTAAACACATTTATATACATATATATGTATGTTTTTATGTATAACGGTTGTGGTTTTCTTTAAAAATTTCTTTTTTTTTTTAAGACAAAATATTTTATTTTGCACTCCAGTATAAAAAACTGTTCAATAAAAAAATTACTTTTATTTAAATTTCTTTTAACATAATTATACAGTTTAATTGAATTTATTCAACAGAAGAAAATCTAGTTAATAAAACAACACTCAAGCATTGAAATTATTTTCGTTACAATACAAACAATTACTACAGTATAAGATGCTTGTACTAACAATAACAATACACATACATACACACACACACGCCTTCCCTTCAGTGTTTAGTAAAGAAACGTTTTTACGGAGAGTGGTAACACTAAAAATACAGAACACCAAATAGGCAAAACTGAGAGCATGAAAACAATAGAACAGTTTCAATACAAGCAAATAACTGTTCTTAAAACAACAATAACAATATCAATTAAAAAGCAAATATAACTGTTAAATGAAAAAATAAATAAATGCCTGTAAGAGAGAGAGTATACAAACACATTTAACGGTATGTACAATAACATAACAAAAGTCAATTACAATGGGTCTGTTGAATACAAAATTTTAAAACTTTAATGTTTTTAGAGACTTTATTTTTAAAAAGGATTCTTTTGGAAGAAAAATACATCGGAAAAGACTAAACAATAAGATTTTTAAATTATTTTACAACAAATAACTGGAGTGCTGTTAAAACAATAAACCTGGAAAATATTCTTAGCAAAATTATGTAAAATTTTTTAAAACTTAAAGCCTTTTATTATCTTGGGTTTGCTAACGATCTTCGTTTTTTGTATACTTTAAACAATATTAAGAAAACAATATGAAGGTTTATTTAAAAATAAAAAAGAGAAGTAACCCACCTCTACCACAATTAAAAAAAAAACATATTAGTATAATAAACAAATTCTCTAAACTTAAAAATATAAATACATATATAAATAAACCTTAAAGAAATAGACCTGCTAATTTCTCTTACAGAAATTAGTAAAATATACAAGTTCGAAAAACAGAAAGGATTTTTAAAAAGTTAAGGCAAACGAAAACAAAAACTGTATTTTTTGTGGTCATATTTTTATAAAGGAAAATTCAAAAAAAAAAGACAGGAGTTTTAAAATTCAAATCAATAAATAGTTAAATGTAAGAAAGTATACTAAAACAAACGAGGCATATAAATTACAAAAATAAATAAGTAAATAAATTAAGTCAAAAAGTAATAAGGATTAGAAAAACATTTACAATTGAAATAAATTATAAAATTTTCTATTAATAAAAAAAAGGAACGAAGATCGTTAAGAATTAATTTTTTTAAAATAATTTTATGTGATTTTCAAACTCTTTATGGTATTTCAATTAAACATAAGCAAAAAAAACTTTAGGAATAAAATTTATAATATTTAAAAAAAAAATAACTTTTTGTAAATAAATTCTGTATATAAATTTTAAATTATTTACAATAATGTTTTCATTAAATATTTGGTTTTTAATTTAATGTAAAAATTTTTTCTAACATAAGCTTAAACGTATAAACCTTAAAATATTTAATATCTGAATTAACAACTGAAAATAATAACTAATTGAATGTTAATGTTAAATATATTAAAACAAACTACATTAAAAATTAATTGTTACATGTTTATTATAGTAAAACGTTGAGAGAAAATAACAACAACCGTAAGCGAAATACAATAAATACAAAACCAAAATTGCAACAACAACAATAAAACCTAAAAATTTATACATGAAACACACACAAAGTCTCATACATACAAAGAAACATTAAAAAGTATTAATAACAAAAACAACTAAATAAAGCAGAAACGTTTTTTTTTATTACAATACATTTCCGTTATGATAAATATACACTTAAGGCTCCGTCAGCCGACTGTGCTGACGGAATGTAACTGCAACGGTAGGAAACAGCTGATCGATATTGTTATGTGAAAAGTAATGAAAATGGTTACGGAGATGTAACCGGAATGTTGGAATCTGTACATAAGTTCTCACATAACAATATCGATCAGCTGTTTTTCAGCGTTGCAATTACATTCCATTACAGTAGACTAACTTTGCCTTAAAGCAGTGAGCGCAATGTTAAACTGTAACATTTTAATTTCTCGATTGCTGCTTAGTGGGACAATCTTTATAAAGCTCTCAAGCGCGGCTTAATAATTAATATGAAAGCAAGTGAAAAAAAAGAAAGTTTCATTAATTTTCGGCAATAAAAAATCAGTATTATTAGCTCACTGTTGTGTGTTTGTCATACAGTTTCAAAATTATTTAATAAAAATAATTATTCGTTTAAAAATCTGTAACACATCTGTTTAATTTCTGAGTGTAAGTTTGTTTGTGTTTGTTTATTGATGCAAATATTTTTCAACACTTCCTTCATTAATTTTCTTTTTAATATCAAAAAAAAAAAATAATAAAATAAACTTTCTTTGTAAATATTATTGTAAAACCTCTTAATTATAAGCAAAACAAAAAGTATTATGGAAGTGTATTTATTTTAAATTTTCTTTCATTTAAAAATTTTTCATTTTAATTTTTTATTTTCAGTTTCATTTCTATCATGTGTAAATTATTTTACAAAACTTTTTTCGATTTATTTTTAAAATAAATTTTTCATTTAAAACATACGTATACATAATTATCAACATAATTAGTTTTTAATAGTTGATTATACATAAAATTAAAGCTAAATTAAAACATACAACATAAATTTAAAAAATATACAATTTATACATTAAACAACAATAACAGAAAAATCAAAAAAAAAACGAAAATAAAACACAACAACAAACACTTGTTTTTATTTAAAACTGGAAACTGAAATTAATTTACAAAAAAATACTATCCACCAACATTTGTAGAGAAATTGGCATGAAGATGGGGAAAAATTATTTTTAGCAAAAAAGAAGACAGATATTTTATTGAAAAAATATTTGAAAATTGCAAATTGCTGAGTAAATTTTAAAAAAATTATTAAAAATGTTAATTTTTTTTTATATATATTTCGAAAGATTTGGAAAGGTGATGAGAGATGTTGTAAAAAGGTTTGTATGCATTTAGCGGAAATTATGAAATTTTTAAGGAGTATATAACAAGGTTGCGAAACATATTGATTTAACATTAAAAACATATTGATATACAATATATTGCAGTATGTTGACGAACGTTGCAGATAATGTGCCTTATCGTAGTTGGCGTTTTCGACTTCAAATTCGACCAGTGGTAGTTGATTAAAGAATACAAGCTTAATTTTTCTTTAATCTAATAAAATACGTCTGACATTTGCCGCAAAACCACCAATCACAATTAAGGGAAATATTAGTCAATATTTTTAAACATATTCAGAAATATTTAAGAGGTTATTAGCACACATTTTCAAACGCATTGAAAAATACGAGTATTTAATAAAATGCTAGTGATTCGAATATTTGGAAAAATTTCTTTAAAGAAGACTATTTAGAAGTACTCAAAATACAATATCGAATATGACAGCGAAGATTTTATTGTTAGTTAAAGACAAATTTTACTCCTCCTAGTTTTGAACACATTTCCGCATCTTGCTTTAATTTTTCATAATTCCTTTTCACTGATTTTTGTAATTTTTGTTCTATTTGTAATATCGAAACACAACCGCCAAAAAATCTTAACCGAGACATTTTTTGTTCTCATATTTTGTTGGACTTCTACAATAGGTTGTAAATTGACCAATTGTGTCTTTAATTTCAATTGTAAAAAATAACACAAATATTTAAGTTTCAATATAAAAAAGTTTTTTATTTGAAATATTAATACATGACGCTAACATTTGAAAAGTTTTTCGAACCGAATTCTTTTGCGTGCATTGCTGGCCATATGTTACGTATAACATGAACAAAATTGATCAAAACATGGCATTAAATTTTTAAGTTCAGATTTTACAGGCCTACAATTTCATAAGAAACCGGCTCATTTGGGTCCTGATGAGTCCCATTGTTCTGTACGTCGCATTTACATATGAAAACTATTTCGGCCATTTGGTAATGTTCACTGAAACCAATATCATGTAAACCTCAACAAGGGCGTAATTTTTCTGAATATAATGTAGTCTGCGGGGTCTGTTGATGATTAGAAATGAGCCTCAGTCCTGGATAAAACATCGTCTATAAGTTGTGCGAATTTTTAGCTATTTTTTTTTTTTCAAAGTAAATCTAGATAATTTGGCCAGAGTATACTGATCATAAATGGGTAATTCCATAGAATATCACGTACGTTGACCATTCAATTAAGCTTGTGTTTCAGAGAAATTTTAAAATGTTTCTTTATTTCTCTATGTAGTTTTCAAAAGCCTAAGTAGCTGTAACTTTGATAAAATATAAAGAAAAAACTAGTCGAATTGATCTGAAATACAAACTTAATTGATTGGTCGACGTACCTGGCATCGTGCGTGATATTTTGTGGAATTGCTCAAATGTCAAAAAGTGAGCCCTCCAGTTTAACATTTAACTCCTTTTTAATATCTATCGGGCTTCAAACATATATTTCAAATGTTTATGGAATGTGAAGAAATATGTCGTACAAAACCAGGTGGCTAGGGCGTTTGCTTGCCAGAATTGCTGTTGCTCCCTCCAGGTTTTAAAAATTGCTTAAAATTAATTATTAATTTCAAAATTACTCATGAAAGTTATCAGCAATAATCTCCCTCCCAGAAAAAAAAATCTGGCTACGCCAATCTCGAAAAGGCTGGAAATTATTTCTTTAATAAAAGAACTATATTTTTATTAATATAAAAATATTTACCTATCAATACGTTATTGTTGTTGTTGTTGCAATGTTGCCAAACAACTTAAGCAATACTTCGAATGTTGCAAAGCAACATAACAGTCCAGAATAAGAGAACATATTTGTTATAGTAATTATGCGCAAGGCTATTGATGCAACTAGACCGGCAAATGAATTAATAATGCAACAACAAATTTCTTGAATTAATCAAGCTGATAAATTAATTAACCGGAGATCAATTAAACGGAAACTACTGTAGTAACAAAAAGCCTTAAAGCTGTCTTTACATGGTAATACAAAGTATTACGACATGTCAAAAAATGCTGTAGGTTATACAAAATCTTATCATGTAAAAGCAAAATGTATCGAGTAGGAGAGAATACGGATAGAAAATCTGACAATCGTTCGGTAAATGTTCATTTTCTAAACCATTTTAGAAACTTATGTATTCTCATCACACCAGAGGTGTATTTCAAAGTAAACGTTGCCAGCACTGATGGTATTTATTGAAGGGTTTAACACTTTTACGAAAACAACTAAAATTAACACAGGAAATTTTCATGTTGTTTTTGTAATCATTGTACAACTTCAACCATCAGCTACTTAACCCGTACCACAAAACCGAACAAACAATAAACAAACCTATAAAAAATTACATTTTGTAGTAAAATTAAATTGCAGTAATAAAATGTTTTCTCAAAGATTTAGTTATATTAGTACACATTTTTTTTGCAATTATCCAATTTTAATTTTTAGCTCAAAAGTTTAGTGTCTTGGCTTGCATTTTACTTATAGTATCAGTGTAAACATGAAAAATACCTACAACAGACTATTGTTCTCTTTTTTTTAAACACGGAGAGAATTTAATAATATTTTGATTCTACAAAGTGGTAATACTTTGTATTACCATGTAAAGACACCTTAAGCGAGAAGCTTTGAAAATTAGTTTAAGCATCTTCAAAATCATTGTGAAACAATGAAAACAGTAAAACTGTCTTTTTAAACGCATACTGCTTTGCAAAAATACAAAGCTGGTAGTTCCTTAATGCAATACTTAAAGAAAGTGTGCATAATAAGTATGCAATGACAACTTAGCTGTGTATTCTCAAATTATAAATATTATATATGCTCAATTCATTATGTAGGTAGTACAATTGCTGACGAACATTTTTTATATAAAAATTTATTTTTAAACAATGTTTTTATTGAAATTACCAACAACTTATGTACAAACTATGACTCCTGAGCATGGCTGTCTCATATATAAGCATTCAACAAAAATATTGCAGGTACTTTGGAAAACGAAGATATTTAATTATTATACCTAATATGCCTGGAATTTCTAAGCAACATTGAGGACCTTTTTTTTTGTAATATAAAGGGCTTGCAAGTGACAAAGTTTTAAATTCAATCCGTTTGTATACATATAGAATTGTTTAGCGGTAAATTTTGCATTCTGTGAAATAGAACCAGAACCAACTGTACACAATCTTAAGCAACATATTGCGGTGTATTGAAAAACATTTTGATTATATAGAACTAAACGCAAGTATTATTTAGTAGACTTGGATTGGACTCGTTCAGTCGATAATTTTACACAGAAACCTAGAATCATTTTAATGTAATTTAAGGCCTGTCCTACGATGTCACCAGCAAACGTTCGATCGACAACTTGTATTGCAAACAACAATAACAATAGAAAATTTGTTGTTGTTTTCAATATTAGTATTCGATCGAATAATTTCTAGTGACATCGTGGTACAGGCCGTTAAATGGGTTTGATCATAGGTTTGTGTCCAAACTAATTCATTTTTGACACAAACCTTTAATCAAAACTATGTCATTTGAGTGGGTTTTATTTTATGATCGGTTTGTGATTAAAATGAAACAAACTAGACTTGGGTCGAACTCGTTCATTAGTTCATTTTTGCAACAAACCAATGATCAAACCCATGTAATTTAACTGGGTTTGATCACTGGTTTGTGGCAAAAATGAACTAGTGAACTAGTTCGACCCAAGTCTAAAACAAACAAACGAATTCGACTCCAGTCTAATTCAATCTAGAGCTGTATCCAACGTCTTCAAACTCATTCGGTAGGATGTTTCAGACACAATCCTATGATCAAATCTGTTTAAAATACATGAAATTTATTAAAGATTTGTGTCTCAGACAACCGACTGAATGAGATGGATCTAGCTTTAGTTCAGCCGGTCGTTTAAGACATAAACCTCTCATCAAACTCACTTAAATGAAATAGGTGTGATTCGAATAAACGAGTTCGAGCTAAGTCTAGTATTTAGAATAAGAAAATGTTTGCAATATTTTAAAATATATTGATGACGCCTGTTTTGTAAACATTGCTTCAAACATTTCAAAGCATAACTTTAATATTTCTACAAATTGTAACAATTGAAGAGAATAAATAAACTGAATGCAAAATTCGGCATATTATCATCCGATATCAAAAGCCGAAATTTTAAACTCTTAAAAATATTTAGAAATATAAAAATTAAAAAAAAAATTAATTATACATTCAAAGTTCGAAAGAAACATATATCTCATTTTAAAAACATTTTGCAAAAATTTCATACAGAACACAAAATATCTGTGCAACATTTTTCCAGGTACGATATTTTTCTCCAGCCAATTTCTTCTACATTGTGGGTTTTCTTATATAGTTATTTTTTCTACATAAACACACTGACATTAATTATGTATGTATGTACGTTTTTCTTTGATATATATATTTTTTTAATTGTAAGCAGAAAATCTCTCCTAAATATCCTGAAATATTTTGGATTGAAATGAAGTATGTAGTTAGAATAAATTAAGAAATGTTGCATGATATGTGCCAAAATATGTTTAAACTCTAGAAATCCTAATAATTTTTTTTACTGTAATTATCTACCAATTTGTGTTCACTTAATTTTTTTAAACACAAATGGTTCTTAGGGGTAAAAGAAAAGAAATTAAAATATTTATTTTTGCGTATGCAATCTCTCCCTTAGAGAATGAGTTTTAAAAAAGCTCTAATTAAGAAATTGTTTAAGGTCCAAGTTCCAAAGATTGCTTTTTTTATGTAAAAAGACGCTTAATAATTCTTCGGATAAGCCCTGCTGAACAATTTATTAAAACAAATCCCAAACAATTTATTACTCTATGAGCTGTATTTTATTTTTAAACTGTTAGTGATTTGTATATAAACAAATTCTCAGCAACATTTTAATACACTCCTCGTGTTAAATTGATAAAAAAAATGTTTATGCTACCCACAACTCCAAAATAAGTTGTGCACTGTGCAAAAACTTTTAAACAACTAAAACAAATAATTAAAAAAAATTAAAGACTTATATACTCATACATAAATCAGCTAACCTCATGATATATTTGCTCAATGCACAATATATTGTAGGAGTCGTAGTTCTTAAACGAGTTGTTGGAAATTTCAATAAGAACATTGTTTATAAACAAATGTTTCTATAGAACTTACCAGCAAACTTTGTAACAATTACGACTCCTACAATCGGTTGTGCGCTTAGCAATTATATGGAAAAAAAACAAAATTTCAATAATTTCAAGCTTTATTTTAGTTTAATACAATCCTCCACATCAAAAACTCTTCAGCAGACCTTTCTTTGTTTGCTTACGCAAGATAAGACAGTTTGCCTATGGGATTTTTATTATTATTTTTATTCCAATTGTCAACATTGACGTCACTTCAACACAATTCCAAACAATTTAGACTTGCCTACCGGTCATTCTCATGATATTTTCTAGACCTAAGAGAGCAGAGGAAGACTGTAAATAGCACAAAATTGTTCTCAATAGCGAGTAGACAAGCTTAAATGTTTTGGTATTCTATTGACGCGATGTCGATGTTGACAACTGGAATAAGGGTGATTATATTACAAAATTCACTTTTAATTAAAAAGTCTTCTTAAATGAATTATTAAAAAAACTATTGTTTTTAGAAACCTTTAAGCCTTTCCCAACCAAAAGCTTTTTAAGCTTTAAAATAACGAAAGCTGTAATGATTTTTGCAAAGCATTTTTTTATGCGGTTCAAAACTTCTAAAGAGAAGAAAAACACCTTATAGATTAAATCAATTTTTAGTGCTTTTTAATTGAAAGCTTTTTTTAGAAGATAAAGTTATATATATAATAGATTGATCTTAAAAAATTTCAATCTCGTTCTATTAAGCTTTTGCATTTTTTGTTTATCTGAAAAGCTTTTTTTGGGAAGTTATTTTTAAATTTTTATAAACGTTCATTTATAGTAGGTTACACATTTTTGGAAATAAACTATATAAATTATTTTGGAAAAAACTTTTAGTAAGCTAAGCTTTTTTTTAAAGGCTTAACTAAAAAGTTAAATTTTAATGCATAAGGCAGTTAAAATTAAATGTTTTTAAACTAAAATAAAAATAAATGCCTTACAAGAAAAAGTTTTTGTACAAGATCTATTAACAAAATTTTTTATTTTAAGATTTAGCTTTTAAATTAATCATTTTTTTTAGTTAACAAACCAACACATGAGAAGAAAGGGTTCTGACTTGTTTCAAATGTTTTTCAGATATATATATAATTTCAACTTTTTTGAAACAGTTTTTTAATTAAATTATTTTTAAAATTTAATTTGATTTTTCTTGAAAGAAACTTTTTAAAAAGCTTTTTTAATTAAATTATTTATACAAATATTTTTATATGTAGACAAACAAATAGATTTTTACTTCCCTTCAACTATAGAAACTGAAATTAAAATTTAAAATATAAATTTTCGTTGTAATATAGCTTCCATCTTCTATAAAGTTAAGCTCGATTTTGAGCTAAATAAATATTTGTTTATCCATTTGCTTTATTTCACGAACCTCTTATTATTTTGATTAATTTTTTTTACAGGTTTTCCTTAGTTTTAGCTTAACGAAAGGAACTTTAGGCGTGCTAGCACAAGACTTTTTATATTTTCGTTTCGAGCTTTTACTTTTAAGCTCAAATTCTTTAGTGCAGATATATATTTAATAAATTTCACTCAAGAACTGTTCTCTTTAACGAAAGCTTTAAGAGAAACATTCTACAAAAAGCTCTAAATTTAGTTTAGATAGTAAGGAATAAAAAGAAAGGACTGGTTAGATTTAAATTATATTTTTGATAGAACTTTGAGTGATATTTTGCGCCTAAGCCACCAAATTACAACTCTTTTTCTCAAAAGTATAATAAAATTTTAGATTTTTAATTTACTTTGATTGAACATTTCTAATCTGTTTGATTTTACAATTAATTCAATTGCAATATAATAAATATTTTAATGATAAAGCTCTTTTGGCTTTAAAAGCTTTCTTCTATACAAGCTATGATAGTTGTATGTATATAACGAAGCTTTTTTCCACAAGGTATTGAATTTAAAATTATATTTATGTAAATGACTTATTTTGCTTTTATTTGAAGTCAGAATAGTTGAGAGCTTTTTTTGAACATATATACTTAATAATACTATTTTAAGATTTGTAAGCTTTTGAAGCTATAAGTAAGTTTATGGTACATATATAAAAAAAATTATAAAACTAAAATGTTTATTTATATAAAATTATTGATAGATTAACATATGTAAGTAAAAAAATTAAAATAGAGAAAGCTTAAAAGCTTTAGCCCTAGAAATTAAAAGTCAACAATACACAACTTAGCATCCTTATGCATAAAAAATTTATTTTAATTTTTAAAAGTTTTATAAAACAAATCGTCCATGGAAATTTGATTAATAAAGCCTTTACAAAATCAAAAAACAAATTTATGTATAAGGCCTTTAGTCTTGTCAAGTATATAATTAGAGTTTTTGTGTGGATGAAAGCTTTTGAAACAGCTTTTGATATTCACTGAATTTGAAATAAGTACTCGTAGTAGTTTTAGGAAAAAACCAGTTTTTGTCGCACCTGAAAGCTTTTAAGAGAGGGCCAAATAGCTTCTCAAAATAAAAAGTTTTAATATATATTTTTGGTAAAATTGAAGGAAAAATTAAATTTAAATAAATATTAAAATTATAATTATCTAAATGTTAGTTTACATGTTTTAGCAAACTTTTTATTAGTGTGGTAAAAGAAAAATTATATAAAAAAGCTATATATATTCATATATATAAAACATTTAAAATACATTTATTTCTCCAAAGGATATGCTGAACATTATTTGAAAAAAAAAATCTTAGATTCTTGGTAGTTTTAAGGAAAGAAATAAGTATCAGTTTTAAAGTTTATCTGAAATATTGACGTTAGGAAATAAGTCTTATACTTTAACCAAAGTTTTTACCTTCTTATATAATCAATATATGAAAATAATATAAAAGAGCTTTTAAAACTGTTTTTAGGCTGCCTTAGAAAATAACCTTCAATTATGTCAGTGGATGTTGCGTTTGAAACAATATTTTTACAAACAAATATAATTATTTTTTTTTAGTTTTCAGATGTTTTTTTTTAAATCAAACCAACATCCAGAGCCACTGACATAAGTTAATGTTATTTTATTACAGTTTGCAAGAGCGAAAAGGCAGTAAAGGATTTATTTTACTTTAATCTCAAGCTTAGTTTAATTTCACTATTTATTTGACTTTAATCTTAAGCTTATTTTTTTATTTATTTTTCTTTTGGCCAAACCAAAAAAGCTCTGAATTATTTTCATATTCCATATATAAAAGTTAAAATTTATGATCAATAAAATATTAAATAATTTTACGCAGTATATGTTCACAAAAAGCTCTTGCTTAAGGATTATATAAAAAACAAGTCATTTACTATATTATATTAAAATAATTATATTTTTTATGTTTTCTTAGTTTTAAATCTGTTTGAAATATCTCAAAGTTATAATGCAAGCTAAGTTGGCTTTCAATCCCTCCCCGGTCTTATTTAATTATTTAAAACATAATATTTTTCCAAAACTAACTAAACAAACTCATGAAAGTTTTTTTGCTAAAAAAACTGCAACGTACTGGTTTATTTGAGTCAAACCATTAGAAATATTTAAATCAAATCTAGAGCTTTTTTTCTTATGATAAAATTCTTTATGAAAAAAAACTTAAATAATTAAAAAAAGTTAATCGGAAAGTCATTTTAAGTAATCATGCAATTTTCTTGAACACGCGCTCTGTCAAAAACTTATTTGGAAAAATTTCCTGTTAAAGTTTTAGGGTCGTATTCAAAAAAACTTAACAAAGCTTTGGCAAGCAATGTTAAGTAAAGTTGTATTCAAAAACAAATATTATATCAAAATTTTAAAGTAGGCACCTACGTTTGTTGATATTTCCAAAATGTGTATTTTGTACCTCAAATATTTTTGTTAATATAGCACATATTGATTCATATGACATCTGAAAATGCTCTGCTCTTATCTTAAATTTATTATTTCTGTCAGGTGATGGAAAATATCACTAAATTATCCAACTGATTCGAAATTCATAGCAAAATCCATAAAAAAAATATTAAAATAAATACAATTATACAAAAATGTTTTAGTGATGTACATTCAAACAAAACGAATCGAAAAAAGCTGGATATTCAAATACTCATATCGTTCGAATAATATAAATTGAGATAATTTTTCTCGTTCATCATATTTTTTTGCTTTTACTTCATAAAATTTTTTATCTGTTTTGCTTCCATGTCAGAAGCTTATATTTTATAAATTATGTTGCTTAACTTTAAGATAATAAAAATGTATTTAATAAAATAAAAAATTAGTTGAATACTCGAATGAAATTGTATTTGATGTTGTACATCATAAGGTGTGAAATGGTTGTTGAACATGGTGGTGTTACCAGTATTTATTATTAAATCATAAAATAATTAAAGTTGTCTTTTGAATACAATTTCTTAACAAAGCAATGTTAGCCTTAAACTGCTTGGTAGCTACTATGAGCTTTAAAGCTCAAGTAAAAATTTTTTTGAATAAGGCTGTTAATACTCTATAAAAAAATTAAAGTAATTTTATGAAAAAAAAAAAATTCTTAGTAAAAACCTATTTTAGGAATTTCTTTTAATTATATTTTCTTAGTTCGATAGAAAAGTTTTAATTTCTACTCGCCCAAATTTTGTTTAAACAATTTAAAATAAAGCTTAAAGCAAGGTTTTCTAAATAAAGACTTGTACAAAAACTTCTTCAATAGTCTCCAAAAGTGGGAGGCTCTAAAAAGTATTTAAACTAAATTTTATTTTGGTAGAAAAAAAACCTCTCAAGAAAATTTAAATGTTTTTTTTATATAAAGTACAGTATATTTATTTAACATTTAGTCTTTTATGTATTAGAGTTCTTTTGTTAAACAATATTTATATGCAGTTCGTTTCCGCTTAAGGAACACATCAATTAGCAGAATTCAACTCAAAAGCTTTTGAAATAATTTAAAAAATTTCATATTGAGTATTCCATATACAACTATAACTTATTAAGGTCCGAATTCACAGGCTATACTTAACTTACGTTTGTGGTTTAACTAACAAATTTTTCTTATCAATTTCATTGGTTAAATTACTTTCCCTAATTAACTAAAGACTGTGAATTTGAAACTAAGAGTCTCACTATACACACATGAAGTTTTTTTTAAACTAATTTGAAAAACTTTTGAATTAAAACCTACTGACAAGTTACTTCAACAGTAGAGAAATGCATGTGGACGTTGATATAGCAAAGAAAAAAAAACACTTTTTCATAAAATTTCTATTTCAAAATTGCTGAAAGAAACTTAAAAGAAATCTTTCAGGAAATTTTGAGAAAAAAATTTTGTATAAAAGCTTTTACAAGTTTTAATTTTTTTAATATTACCAAAAGTTCCGATAAGCTTCTTCAAACATTTTCTTTAAAAAATATTTACAAATATTTTTAATAACTTTTTTTTAATTTCTCAAAAAACTTTTTTGCAAAAAAAAATTTTTATCGACTTAAAAATTAATATCCTGTTTCCAGAAGTCAGGCAGGTGACAGTTCTAGAAAATTTTTATGAAAATCAATCAAACAAATTTGCTGTATTTTCCTGCAAACCAGACAGGCGACTCGTCTAGAAAATTATATGAAAATTACGCATATACATTTCCTAACAAATAGACTTGGTTCGAACTCGTTCACTAGTTCGTTTTTGCCACAAACCTATGATCAAACCCATGTAGTTTAAATGGGTTTGATCATTGGTTTGTGGCAAAAATGAACTAGTGAACGAGTTCGACCCAAGTCTACTAACAAATAGAGCTGCAAAACTATCGATAGTACTATCGATAGTATCGATAGTTTTGTTGTAAATGAAATATCGATAGTTTTTTCCACTATCGATACTATCGGTAAAAAAAAACAAGTAATTAAAAGAGTAAAAATAATCAAGTCAGTAAACAGTAGCCGGCAGCTTTGAAGCAAATTATCCGTCGTTGATTTAAGTTTTTGTAAAGCGATGCAAAAGTTGGTACAATTGTATAATTTTGGCGCTATTTGAATGCCAAAAGTACCGTAGCACCGCAATGACCCATTTAGCACTACTGGAATCTCTTTATATTTATTACATGCCACAAATAGCATTAAAATATATTAACACCCTTTCGCAAAAAATAATGCGTGCTTGAAGTATACATTAAAAAAATTTCCATAGAAAACCCGGTTTTAACGTTCACTTATTTTTTTGCACAAGGGGGTTAATCTTTAGCTAGAAGGTATTAGAAAATTATGTAAATCAAACGATGTTTTCCGGTACTTAAAGAATTGCTGGAGGAATGCTATTTATTCCAAATTCATCTGCAAATGTGAAAATTTTATTTTCGTACCAAAGGGAGAAGCCGACTATTTGCATCGACTGTGAACAATCGAATAAAAGAAAAGGTTATAAACGTAGTATATCGTAAATGTTACTTTTATATTCAGATCCCAGCAACTAATATTCTTTGTGCACCTTCTGGCGTTTTGTTAATTGATTTTTAGTTAATTAAAAAGTACAAGTATTAAAGTATTACTGAAAAAATTTAAAGTTTTTTTGAAAGTTAGTACAATTTGTAAATATGACATCGCATCCCTGCTTCTGTATACATAATTACCTAAATATATACATATGTATGTGTATGAATTTATTTATAAATCCAAATGTGATTCGACAAATAGTAGTACAAGTATCTTAACAAATTCAACATCGTCGACACAAAGATAAATTTTGGTGGTACTGATATCGCGACGGCCGCCAATCGTCGGATTTATTTTGACATACCCTAGCCTGTTTCCCTACAAAATTATTTTTAATTGTACCTACATACCTACATATCCAGCCTAATCTTCGATGTAATCGTATGCGATAAAAATTATATTATAAGTTCAATAAAAAATTATATTTTCGATAATGTGCCGCTTACGACAAAATCGAAAAAAGGCTTGATATATTTTTATATACTAAAATGTTGAGGACTCTGGATTTTTTTTCGAGTCTAATGTAGTTTATGTGGCAACTTTTATAAAACTATTCGATACTATCGATAGTATCGATAGTTTTACATAAAACTATCGAAACTATCGAGTGGAGCGACTATCGATAGTTTTGCAGCTCTACTAACAAAGTCAACTGTTCGAGTTGTGGTAACAGGGGGTTTGTACTTTTCATACAAATATTTTACTCAAGTCAACCACCTGGGTTGTAGAAAAACTGGGTAAATAATTGGGAATTTTTTTTGTAAAGAAAATGTTCCTCGTTAGACTCTTAATTTATCGCTGTTAGCTTATTTTTAATATTTAACGGAGAATAAAATTGTTATGCAAAGAACTTTTCATCATTATCAATTTAAGTAAAAATTTAAAAAATTAAAATTTTTTTTTAGATTTTAGTTGATATGCACAATGTGGAAACTTTGCCAAAAGAGCTTTTCTGCTTTCACACCGACGAAAGCATAACAAATAGCACAATTCTTTCTTTTACTTTGCAAAGAAAAAAGAACAAATTTAATAGCTTTCAGAGCTTTTTACCTCAACTGCATTTGTCAAACAAGCAAAACATTAAAAAACTTAAGCTAAAGTTGAGGTAAGTGCGGTATTAGTATTTTCTAATTTAAAATTTACTCTTAAAATTTTTTAAATTTTAGAGCTTTTTTATAGAATTTAATGGCAAAATATTTAAAAAAAATTTGTTTTCAATATACAAAGCTCTTCTAGGTAAATTAAAAATTAAATATTTCTTATATGGTAAAATTCAAGTACATATATGAAAGCTTTTATAAAATTGAATATACTATTTGTGGCATTTTTTTTTAAATAAAATTGTAAATATGTATATATGTATATATATATGGCAATAGTCAAAAAAAAAGCTTAAAGAAACTTCAACTAAGTTTTAGGTATCCGCAGCATTATAATTTTCCAATTTAAAAACTACTTTTAACTGTGTTTAAATTTTACAACTGTTTTAGGTTTTCATAGCAAATACTTTTTAAAACTTAATTTTTCAATATACAAAGCTCAAAAGCTTTTAAAAAGAAATCATTTAGATTTAACTTTAATATCTGCGAGAAGAATGCAGCCACATATAAAAAGCCCTTTGAAGAAAATAAAGACTTCTCCTTTAATAAAAAGTTGCAGGAAAAAACTAAAAGCGGAATTCTGTTTTCCTCAATTTCAAAAGCTTTCATGGTGATTTAAAACTTTTAAATATTTGTATGCTTTTAAGATAAGCAATTATTATCGTGTGGAAAAAAGCAGTGAAACAAACAAGAACATTCGGGAGCAGTTCTTTACACTTACGCTAAACTAAATTGGACTTGGAACAGCTCTTAAGAACCATTTAACCGAATTATGCTAAATACAATGTTTAAATGAAACACGTTATACTTGTATTTATTTATGCACAAAAAGTAATTTTTTTTCATTTAAATTGAACTCACATGATGAAATTTTTCATGAGATTTGGTTGTACAAAATTTTTTCGTATAAATACGTTTAATTGAAAAAAAACCAAAAATCAATTATGAATGTATTTGAGTCAATTAAACTTTTGTTTAAAAATTTAATTTAATTCAAATTTTCTGAAAAATTAATGTTAGCTTTTTTGATATTATTTGCTTCTGCATGCGTTCCGGTGATAAAAAAAACCATTTTTCGGAATTAGTTTCATTAAAAATTTATTCATGAAAGTTTATATCATATATTTACATTCAGTTAGAATTTTTTAATTTTTTTTTCTGCAGTTTAAAATTTGTTGTATATGTATGTATATTTAATTTAAAATAACAAACACATATTTAAATTCAGCAGCACACATATAAACACCTGCACACACACGCACACATAAAAACAAGCAGACACCCCCGCTTAAAATTTACTCGAAAAGCAATTTAAAAGTCAATTTCTCTTGCACTTGAAATAAAATGAGATTTATTAATGTGCGTATTAACATAAATATTGGAACTCTTACTAAAATCCTCGGATTTATATGTTAATAAAAATATGTGGAAATTTTAAGTCTTTTAATGAAAAAATAAAAAAAATAAATAAAGTAATATAAAATTATTTATATATTATTTAATATTGTTTTTTAAGCAATTTAATTTTGTTTAATTCTTTAAAAGTGTTTGGCTTTAATGAAATGTCAAAATAAATTATTTTAAATTTTTTATTTAACTTCCTTAATTATGGTAAAACATTAGGCCAGAAAAATATTTAAATGCCAAGAATGATAAAATTTTATTTATATTATTAAAATGTTTTTAAAGTGAAAGATCCATAAATAAATCAATTTAGAAAAATATTTATTTAGAAATACAAAAAATAAAAAATAAAAAAAAATTCGAAATATAAAACGCAAACAAGTAAAAATTATGAAAGGAACGAGAATACGGAACTTCTATGTTTTTTTTCAACGAAAACAAAATAAAAGTTTTTAAGCCTTATTCATAAAAAATAATTTTGGTTCACAAACTATTTTTGTTATCCAAAATTATTTTTTATGAATACGGCTGTTAGTTAATATCTTGCACGTCCATTGAACATCGTGGAAGAAACACAGTTGTCGTATTCCACATTCACAATTTTGATAATTTTTTTTATAAATGAATTAGCACCAATCATGTTATTCAATCGTTTATCAGGCCACTTAGTTTTTTCTGCATTTTTAAGAAAAATTTCGGTGAACATGAGTTCTGTGAATTTATGTAGAACTGTTCTTTCAATGTAACTTCCGAAAAGAATGAGAGCGGGTTCCATTTGTCTGATAGTGTGGAACATAAAACAGATGTTTTTATTGTCTTTTAAAATTTGAAGATGAAAGTGATCCACATTGCAGAACAGATTATAAGAAATGTATAGTATACTCTAAGGCGTTTGCTTAATTTACTTAGTAATGATTTGCGAAGCAGATGACACATACGAATTAAAAATTGTTGTATGATAAGTTCATTATTGCTATTTTGTGTATGCAGGGAAATTTTGTTTTCTAAGAGGTCTTTAAATTAATTGATAAAAAAATTCCTTAAGTAATATGTATGAGTGGAAACTTGACAAAAAAAAGGTATGCAATGCAACCTTTTGGGCTCTAGCTCTTTTTAAAAATATCTTTTGAAAAATTCTTAGTTTGTCTCCTGTTTTATAAAATTGAGTTCTCCTTCATATCGAGCCATAACCGCCAAAACTTTTAACCGAAAAATATTTTGGAGCTCGTTTTATCACGATAATCAATTATTTATGATTGCAATTAATCGATTTTGGTTAAAAGAATAAGTTCGAAAATTAAGTCGTCTAAGATTTCATCTATGTTTAAGTCGCAATTTTTTAACTGGAAACAAAGTTATTCAAAATTTTCAAAAATTTAAAACAATTATGTAAGATCATTTTTAATTCAATGTATTTACATTACATTAATACCAACAACAAAAAATTTTTTATGGATTAAAAAAAAACATAAAATTATGGCCAAATACTTTTGATGAAAATACAGTCTTAAAATATTATAAGAGAAAATAAATAAATTTTAAGCAAAAAAAAAAAAAAATCTACACCTTAGCACTGCACCTATTTAATGTGATATTACACCGCAATTGTACTTAATTATTGTATGAAAATGTTTTAATTTCAAAATAATAAAAAAAAATTAATAAAAATAACGAAAAATTTTTACAGCACTATTTGCACGTTTAAATAAATTTTATAAAAAAATATGCACCAATTTATAATAATGTACACTTTTGGAACCCTTTTTTATTAATTTTTTTTTTAAACTAAATAAAAACGTAAAAGCTAGTATTATGATTTGTTTTTGTTTTATTAAAAAAAATATTAAGATTGGAAAATATTAAACACATACAAGTAAAGTCACACGTACCTTATGATAATATAAAAATTAAAAAAAAATTAAATTAATTATGTTACTTACAAAAGAGTTTCGAAAATATAAAAAATTTAAATAGTTTTATTTTTCTTTGGGTCTTAAAAGAAAAGCTTTATTTTATATTTGTTTTTTCTCTATTATCAAAAACTCTTACATAATCCGTCCTCTAAGCAAAATATTAACATGCAAATCATTTTTAACACAAGCGCACGCACACACACACACACATACAAACACACACACACACACACACACACCCATGCACAAACACAAACAATCAAAGTAAAATATGTATTTTGCGTCTGTCAACTGTTTCCTTTTTTTTTAAAGCAACAAAAGGCCTAAGCAAACATTTGTGAAAATTAAACCTCATGTCTAAAAGGATGTACTAAAAAATAAATAAATATATACGAATAAATAAAGTAAGGCCTTAAATGTAAAATCAAACAGTTCTCTTTACAATATTAAAATAAAAATCCAAAATAAAAATATTTTAATATATACGCAAATTATTAACAAACAAACTAACAAAAAAGCCTTAAAAACACATAAGCCACGCCACAACCTTTTTAGCAACATCATTAAAAAGAAAGCAAGGAATTTTATAATTTGTATCCCTTTTTAAACCCAAATTCCGAAAAACACAGCAAAAAGTTTTAGCCAGCTAGAATCTAATGGGAAAGATTTTTAGAATTTATAATAACTCTGTAAATGTTTCTTTTTAACTTACATATTTGATTGGCTATATGAAGCCAGAATCCTTTAAATTTTATGTTGAAAATTTATTCATGTTATCTATGTCGTATACTTGTTGCTATGGATTCGTAAATATTAAGTATACGACTCAAATCGTGAAAGCTTTTCTCTTTTGAATACGACCGCAACTCTGATAAATTTTCCATCCATATTCTTTCTTTAGATCGCAATATATTGAAAAATGTATATCCTGCTGCTTCATTAGTTAGGTTTCATGAAAAAATCTATCTTATACCTAGATCTACAATTTTTTAAATTTTATTTAAAAGCTTTTAAATTTTCTAAAAAAAATTTCTAAATAATTATATAGAGTGAAAAGTTTTTTTGAGTATAAGCTTGTATTGCATATACCGTGTTGTAGAATTATGCATAATTTTTGTAGATAAGACACTTATGAAATTATCCGTTTAATTTTAACTGATTTGGCAGAGATAATCAAATTCATTCATTCATTTATATAAATATGTTTGTGTTGAATGTTTGTTATTTTTTAACTTTAATAGAATAAAGTGAAAGCTTAATTAAGAAAGATTAAAATTTTAAAATTACTTGCACTTATTACTCGATAAATGTTGTGATTTTTTGCACCGCCTTTTAGTAATAAAACACAAAACTTTATATTTAGTCCCCTTTAAGGAAAAATTAACTTTTGCACATTTTATATAAAATGAAACAGCACAAAAATGTTTTTTTTTTACTTTACCAACCTAAAAAAGTATTAATTTGTATAAAAAAAATCAAAATTCTTTTTAAGGAGAGGTTTTCTTAACAATCTTAGTAAAATAAATACATATATACACATTTAAATTTCTGTTAAAAACAATATAAAAAAAATATTAAAATGAACAAAAAAAAAATTAATTTAAAAATTATATTTAAAAAAAAATTATTAAATGTTTATTTCGTACTGATAAAAGTTTAAGTATAAAGAATTTGTCTGAAATATAAAAAGTCTGCAATAATTTCTTATGTAAATTTAAAGAAAAAAAATTAATAAGAAAATATCTAAGCAAAATAAATAAATTTCATTTTGAATTCCTTTTTAATGTAAATATGCTTTACTCTTACTTTTATGATTTGAAGCATTTGTTTTGTTTTTTAAGAATAAATAAAAATTTAAAATGTAAATACTTAACTTAAAAGAAGTTACTTGAAATCCAACTTTTCCTCCCGCTCCCTGTCCCTTAAAAAAATTCTCAAAATATTTCAAGTTTTATTTCTTAAGGCATTTTAATTTACAAAAAAAAAAATCAAGAGAAAGAGTATATATAAAAATGATGTTAGTCAAAGTGATAAGGAAACTTTTTTTTATATTTTATTTATATACAAATAAAAATTGTTTATTAAAAAAATATATGTAAATGTTTTAAACATTTAAAATTACATAAATTACACAATTTTACAATTATTTACTTTTCGCCTGGATGAAGGAATATATGCGTTAAGTGAACTTATCACTTTGAAGCGCACTTCACATATTAAAAAAAAAGTCCCCTTAAAGAAATTATAAGAAGCCCATCTTCTTGCCAGAAATTCAAAACAATTAAATCACGAAAGAAAAACTCACACATAAAAGACAAAAAAAAAATCAATTGTGGATTTTAAAAAGAAACTTAAGCGATGAAATGTGTGTTAGTGCTAATGAAAAAGTTGTTTTTATAAGCCAGCAAGAAGCGTTATTTAAAAAACTAAGTAAAAAAGGAAATAATTAAACTATATGCAAGCAGTAAAAAAAGAGCGAGATATGAGTATTTGAAATGGTGTTTAGAAAAAAAACTATGTCATAAATATTAACAAAATACAAATAATATCTCATACTGAAAATTAAATGAATTACCAAAAAAAAAAAAAAAAAACAAACAATTATTTATGAAAAATTATAATGTATGTAAAAAAATACAATTAAAAAAGAAACAGAAAAAATAAATAAAATGCCTCAGTCAGTATAAAAAAAATCAACCATCCAGTCTTTTATTTTGCTGGTAGAAGAATGCTTAAGAAAAGGTAAAAAAAAATAAAAAAAAAACATTTACATAAAACTTTTATATTCCAACTAGCACACACAATATTTAAAAAAAGTTTAATAAATATATATCTTTGAAATTTGCAGTTCGATAAATAAAAATATCCAAAAAAAATCAACAATATTGAAACGTGGACCACCCTGTTGAAACACACTGTGAGCTACAGGGTGTCAAAGTTGACTAACTCAGGCATGGAAAACCTTGTTGGTCTCACAACTTTCATAAATATCAATATACATATTTTACTTTTTATAAACTTTTATGAAAAAATTTAAAGAACTATAAATCGTCCATTTCGTAAAAAAATGTAGACATCGTCTATTTAATGGGCTATAAATCGTCTATTTCGCATGCAAAAAATTAAAAAGACTATAATTCGTCTATTTTTCATGTGCACAAAATAGATAACATATATAGTCCATTTAATTTTTTGCATACGAAATAGACAATCTATGGTCCATTAAATTTTTTTCATAAAAACTTTCATCAAAAATGGATGATGTGTAGTCCATTAAATTTTTGGTACGAAAAATAGATGACGTTTATAGTCCGTTTAATTTTTTGCATACGAAATAGACAATTTATGTTGGATTAAATTTTTTAATAAAAATAATTAAAAATACACGATGTATAGATAGACGACGCATAGAAAAAAATGATTTTGATATTTGAATACGAAAATTGTTGATTCAATAAAAAAATCTTTCGAATTTTCTGTGATGACGATTTTTGCATTATTGATAAATAAAATTGTATGCACGTTTATTGAATATATTTTTTTTCAGCCAATAACGAAATTTAATCAATCAAAGAAAAAAGTTGTTGACTAAAATTTTATTTTCAGTGATAATTGTTATTGTGTTGTGTGTGTGGATGAATGTCACATTTTTCAACCCCTTTTTGTTTGCTTTTGCTTGGCTGCTACTAAGACTGAATGTGTTTGGGATGAGTCGAACCGGCAATCTCTTGACTAATAAACTAACGTACTTACCACTCACCTAAATAGCAAATCGTTTTTGGATACGCAAATAATGAATACACGCAAAACATGATTTCTTTTGTTTCTTCTAATCTAAAAATAACTTTGTTGAGTAAAAAAAAACAAGCCACGAAGTTTTACGGCTTTTTGTCCGAATGCACACGTATACAACACCAACAATCAAAATAAACAACAACATCAGCACATGACCAGGTTTAGTCAATCAACAAGCACGGAAAACACCAACACAAACAAATGACATTAAATGATATTTTAAAATGTGCGGAATTGATAAATACAATATTGCAGTTAATGAAAAATATTATTGAAACTAAAATTTTATTCAATAACATGGTTTTATTGAAAATAATTCTTGTCTATTTTTTCTGTGCGTATAGTCTATTAAAATGTTTTCATAAAGAATTTTTTTTCATCAAAAATGGATAATGGATAGATAGTTCATTAAATTTCTTGTGCGGAAAATAGATGACCTTTATAGTCTGTTAAATTTTTTGCGTACGAAATAGACAATTTATTGACCATTAAATTTTGTAATAAAAATAATTAAAAATGGACGATGTATAGCCCATTAAATTTTGTGTGTATAGTCCATTTAATTTTTTGCATAAAAAATAGACGAAGTATAGTCTTTTTAATTTTTTACATACGAAATGGACGATTTATAGTCCATTAAATTTTTTCATAAAAACCTGAAACATAGACGATGTATAGTCCATTAAATTTTTTCATAAAAAATTTAAAAATAGACGATGTATATATAGACCATTAAAAGTTTTTAATAAAAAAATTGTTTTTCATCAAAAATGGATGATGTATAGTCCATTAAATTTATATAGTCCGTTTATTTTTTGCATACGAAATAGACAATTTATGGTCCACTTAACTTTTTCATAGAAAAAATTTAAAATTGAACGATTAAATTAAATTAAATTTTTTTCATAAATTTATTTTTTAATCAAAAATGGACGATGTATAGTCCATTAAATCTTGTGTGTATAGTCCATTTAATTTTTTGCATGAAAAATAGACGAAGTATAGTCTTTTTAATTTTTTGATGAAACAAATTTAAACGTCATCTATTTTTCGCACAAGAAATTTAGAGGACAATCCATCATCCATTTTTGATGAAAAACAATTTTTTATAAAAAAATTTTAATGGACTATAATTGACTATTTTTAAATTTTTTATGAAAAAACTTAATCGACTATAAGTCGTCCATTTCGTATGCAAAAAATTAAAAAGACTATACTTCGTCTATTTTTCATGCAAAAAATTAAATGGACTATACACACAAGATCTAATGGACTATACATCGTCCATTTTTGATTAAAAAAAAATTTATGAAAAAAATTTAATTTAATTTTATCGTTCAATTTTTAATTTTTTCTATGAAAAAGTTAAGTGGACCATAAATTGTCTATTTCGTATGCAAAAAATAAACGGACTATATAAATTTAATGGACTATACATCATCCATTTTTGATGAAAAACAATTTTTTTATTAAAAACTTTTAATGGTCTATATATACATCGTCTATTTTTAAATTTTTTATGAAAAAATTTACTGGACTATACATCGTCTATGTTTCAAGTTTTTATGAAAAAATTTAATGGACTATAAATCGTCCATTTCGTATGCAAAAAATTCAAAAGACTATACTTCGTCTATTTTTCATGCAAAAAATTAAATCGTTCATTTTTTAATTTTTTTTTATGAAAAAGTTTAATGGACTATAAATTGTCTATTTCGTATGCAAAAAATTAAACGGACTATATACGTCATCTTTTTTTCGCACAAGAAATTTAATGGACTATACATCATCCATTTTTGATGAAAGAAAATAATTTATGAAAAAAATTTAATGGACTATACATACATCGTCTATTTTTCAAGTTTTTATGAAAAAATTTAATAGACTATAAATCGTCCATTTCGTATGCAAAAAATTCAAAAGACTATACTTCGTCTATTTTTCATGCAAAAAATTAAATCGTTCATTTTTTAATTTTTTTTTATGAAAAAGTTTAATGGACTATAAATTGTCTATTTCGTATGCAAAAAATTAAACGGACTATATACGTCATTTATTTTTCGCACAAGAAATTTAATGGACTATACATCATCCATTTTTGATGAAAGAAAATTTTTTATGAAAAAATTTAATGGACTATATATACATCGTCTATTTTTCAATTTTTTATGAAAAAATTTAATGGACTATAAATCGTCCATTTCGTATGCAAAAAATGAAAAAAAAAACTACACTTCGTCTATTTTTCATGCAAAAAAATTAAATGAGCTATATATACAAAATTTAATGGGCTATAGTAAATTTTCCACTTTTTAATCATTTTTATTAATAAATTAAATTTTTAAATTTTTTATGAAAAAATTTAATGGACTATATATATTGTCCATTTTTAAATTTTTAATGAAATATTTAATGGCCATGCAAAAGTTTACTGCAATTTACCCACAGTTTGTGTTATCTGCAGTGAATTGCACGGTTCTGCTAGCTGTAGTAAGCCAAAAGATCAAGCAGAAAAAAATTTAATTTTTTTGCATAAATTAGCCAACCAAGTACTTCCCGTGTATCGTATGCAGATGCTGCCAAGATAAATTCTATTCTCACACAAAATGTTTCACCGCCAAATAATTCAACAAATACAAACTCAAGCTATAATTTCAATCGCCTTTAAGCTACTATTCACAATCGTGTGCAAACTATAAATAATTTTACAACAAATATGACTAGCATGATGCAAGAAATGCTGCGAATGCAGAATAAACTGCTCCAAGTATTAATTGACAAGCCATGAACACATTAAAAATATATTTGTGGAACGCAAACGGCATTCGCCAACGTAAAAATAAACTTGAACACTTCCTTACGGAAAAAAATATTGATGTAATGTTGGTCTTAAAGACTGATTTAACTTAACACAATTTCAAAAATGGGCTTGGACGTTATTTCGAGTTGGGAGCATACTTATTGGCCTACTGACATACAAAAACTTCCAGATGTAATAGATTTTGGTATCATGAAAAATATTTCTAGAGAATTAATTTACGTTGAAGCTTCCCTAGATCTCTCGACCGACCACTCACCCCCGATCGTTACAATTTGTAGCCCACTGAGAAGCGCCTTACCTCACCAATATGTGAAATTGTGTTAATTTGTTGCGATTCAAAAAATATCTTAGTAGTCATTGCACGGAAAACATTACGCCAAGAATACCCCAAGATATTTAATCTAACATTGCCAATCTTAACGAGAATATTAAACAAGCTGCTGAACATGCCCCTACCTCCCATTAGCAGACTGGGTTTAATAGAGTATATTCTAGGGATATTGAACGTCTCGTATGTGAAAAAAGAAGAGCTAGAAGGGAATAGCAACAGCACAGATCAACTCAACATAAAACTAGATTTAAGGAGTGCACTAAACGACTCCAAGAATTGCTTAGATTTGAAAAAATAGCATCTCTTAAAAATTATCTGTAAGGTGTTTATGTCACACAAGCATCTAATTACTCTTTGTGGTGCGCTGCTAAAAAAGCTTAAAACACCTGTTGAGTTTAAGCCACCTCTGCGCACATCTACCGGAGGTTGGGCAAGAAGCGATACTGAAAAAGCTAACATATTTGCTGAGCATTTAAAATCCGTATTTACCACAAACACATGTACTGGTGTTGCTGATTTGTCGAGTGTAGTTGCTTGCCTTAAAATTTAAGATGTGTGATATAAAAAAAAACTAATTGCCGAACTCAACCTAAAGAAAGCTCCCGGTATTGATAGAATTAGAAACCAGATGCTGATTAAGTTACCTCGTATTGCAATTAAAATCCTGTTATTCATTTTTAATGCCATATTACATCTAGAGTATTATCCACACATCTGGAAGCTTGCCAAGGTTAAAATGATTCCAAAGATGGGCAAATATCTTACTAAGGCTGAGTCATATAGGCCAATAAGTTTACTGTCAACAATATCAAGGCTCCTTGAAAAGTTAATCATGTTAAAATTGTACCCAAGTCTAACTGATAATGGCTGATAACCGGACCCTCAATTTGGCTTTAGAAGTCAGCATAGCAACATTGAACAAACTCATAAATTGGCTCAATTTATAAGAAGAATTTTTGAAGAAAAGAATTTGATAAAGTTTGGCATGAAGGCCTAACAAATCTTAAAATTAAAGACATGCCTATCAATAATCATTCTAAATCTTTTGGAAAGTTACATTCTTGCCCGTTCACTATTTACTGTTGTGAAAGGATACTTTATCCACCCGCTGTGCCACAGGAGAGCATACTGTTGCCAGCTTTGTATTTGATTTATACTTGTAATATACCTGTGAGCAGTAGTATCTACACTTCTACATTTGCCAATGATACAGACTGCCTTAGTATGCATGAAACCCCTTACGAGGCGTCTCGATATCTTCAGGAACACATTACCCAAATGGATCTATGGTTAAACTTATGGAGAATTACGGTAAAGAAACAAAAGTGTATTCAAGTAAAATTTACCTTACGAAGAGGTTCTTGTTCATTCATTCGTATTAACAATCAAGTTGTCCCTCAAAATCTAACAAAACTCGAGTCTCACCCTAATCCCCTTGCTCGTAACATCTTGAATTTTACTGGACACATACGCTTAAAAACACTCCAGATGAAGCTGCTGGAAAATACTTTTATTTTTCCTTGTTGATTATCAGTACTAATGTATTATTAATAACTATCAACAAGTTTATGTCCGATACTGGTAGGGCCCAATAATTATATTTTAGATTTAAGATTTGAATACTTATTGTTAGTTCATATATGAAGATACAATAAATAAAAAATATGTTAGAAAGAAATCCAATATGCAAATTTGTGCTTTTCAGAAAAGGCGTGAAGGAAGACCCGTTAATTATGAATTTGAAGCCGGCGTATTGCTAACGGTGCCAGGCTTAAAATATTTCTTGCTGAGTTATCTATCGTCCATGAGAATTTCTGCATTTTGAATCGAGGCATATGATATAAATGAGGGTATCAAGATAACAAATCTAAAAAACGAATTTAGTTCATTAAATTTTTTCATTCAAATTGTTGGCATGAAAAATTGACGATGTATAGTCCATTTAATTTTTTTGCAATGGACAATATATCTTTGGCAATAAATAATAATGGCTTAAGTTGACATAAGTGCTTTTTCATTTTATTACATATTCTTATTTTCTTCTTCAAGATCTATCACTCAACTAAATTTCAATTAAAAAATGGTCGATTAATAAAACTATACCCATTTATATTTTAACTTAAGTCTTCTTGGAAAATAATACGTAAGCCATAACATCTTACCTCAATTTAATTTTTTTTTTTCGGTAGCTACATCAATATTAAAATATTTGAGCATAAAAGCTCGTATACACTTAAGTTGAATAACTAACATCCCATTCAAATTATTCTTCATTAAAAAAAATAACTTATATTTAACTAAGCTTTTAAAAAATTATCTTATCTCAGGTTTTCCGCATTTTTCAATTTAACCTAAAGCACTTGTCTCGACTTACCATCAATAAAAATTATTTTGCCATTCAATATAATAGCTTAAGTGCACTTTAATTTTTATTTTTCTAACAATGGATTTTTTATAACATCTTAACTAAAAAACAGCGAATATTAACTAATAAAACGTTTTCTTTTTTTATAAAATTAACAGTTTTGTTCCAAATACATCTGCATCTTTTTTGGAGGCTAAAAATTTTATATAAAACCCAAACACAATTAATTTTAGACAAACCCCTTAATATCGCAAAACATGAAATTTCGACTTAAATTATTATTTATTGGCACACATATAGTCCATTTAATTTTTGGCATGAAAAATAGACGATATATAGTTTATTTTATGTTTGGCATACGAAATGGACGACGTACATATAGATCATTAGATTTTTTCATACAAAATTTATTTGCATGAAAATTTAATTTTTATTTATTTTAATTTTTTTAATTTTAATTTTTTGCATAGTAAAAAAAAACGCTTAGTCCACAAAATTTTTTTATAAAAAAATTTTTTCATGTAAAATGGTCGATGGAAAATGGACGATGTATGTATGGTCCCTATTTTTTATTTTTTTTTTTTGCATAAAAAAAATATATGCATAAAAAATAGGCGATGTCTAGTCCATTTAATTTTTTCTATAAGAAATGGACGATGTCCATTAAATTTTTTGCATGATAAAATAACGCTGTAGTCCATTTAATTTTTTGCATGAAAAATGGACGATGAATAGTTCGTTTAATTTTTCAGTTTAAAAAATGTATTATCTATAGCATATAACTAGAGATGCTAAACGGGAAATCCCGAGACCGGAAATCACGGGATTTTCGGAGCTATGCAAATCCCGGATCCCGGGATTTTTTAATTTTAAAGCCCAGGATTTTCGGGATTTTCTGAATCCCGTTTTTGCATAAATAATGTTTTTGACTGTCATCTTCTATATTAAAAATTATTACAAACTCCCTGTTATAAAAAGTTAAAATAAAAAATTTGCTTTGAATAAATATTTTAGTAGATGATATTATGTTGTGTATACGACATAATACGATAATATATATCTGTGGCAAAAAGAAAAAAGAAAATTATCTGTTAATCGTTAGTTTTTAAGCAAATATCGTTCTACATATTATAATTAATATATTTAAGTTGAAATATACTAAATTGTTCCAAAGGAGTTTAAAAATCTAAAAGAGATAAGTCGCAATTTATAGCGCTATAACTTCCTAAAAAATCATATTAACCAGGGATACTTTCAAATATGCAGATTACGGAGCTATCATTGACTCAAAATCAGCTTATCTCGATTTAAGCACTTTTCCTTTTTGCCACAGAAAAGAAAACGCCATCTTTGCTAGGAAAAAATATTACACGAAATGAAAATTTGCAATAAAATGGTTTTTTGAAATAGAGATTTTATCAGAAATTATTGTATCACACGAACGCCAAATTTTATAGCCAAAAATAAAAAATGTGAAATTTTTTTTAGAAACGAAAACGGCATTAGTGTTTAATATTTTAATTAAAAATCTGAATTATGTAAATACATACAAACATACATACATACATATAAATGTACATATGTACGTCTGTACGCACCTTTTAAATATGAAAAAAAAAATTGTTAAATAATAACATTATTTTTAATATAAAGACGCACATTTGTTCACAATTTTTTCGGGATTTTGTTAGTCCCGAAAATCTCGGGATACCGGTTCGGGATTTTGAGACTCTATCATTAAATCCCGAAGCCCGGGATTTCTAAAAACCTGTCCCCATTAGCATCTCTACATATAACCCATTTAATTTTTGAATACGAAAACTGTAATACCATTAATTAAAAAATATACCATGTATAGACCATTTAGTTTATCTGAATGAAAATTATACCAAGTACAACATATGTAATTTTTCTGCATGAAAAATATAGCTCACTTAATTTTTCTACAAATTTAAGTTTAATAAAAAGAAATCCACGAGTTTTTTTTATTGGAAATGAACTATCTTTAAGTGTAAGCTTGTGATATAGTATATCTTTAGTAAATCTTCATATATCCCCAAAATTTACTTTATTTGAATCAAGGGGGCTCGTTCATACCAGACAGCGACATGAAGTACTCAAAAATATAAACTTAAGTATTTACTCTTAATTTGAGTAACTGCGTATACAAATAATTGTAGAATAAACAATTTGTACGCTGATATATGGGCATGTTTACTTTCCAGCAAGTATGACTATATCCGAGTTTGCCGTACATATGTATAAGAGTATATCAACTTCATTAATATGAAACTCTTTGACATATTTTGGATTTTGCTTTAATGTTTCATCTCATTCCACATGACTTATAAAAATAAAACTAGGCATAGCTTTGAAATAAATTTCCATTAAAGGTGTCATAAATTTTGATTAATTTAAATATTTTATTACAAGAGAATAGCATAGTTTAGAAGAAGGGGGTGACAATAAGATAATAGGAACAGCAAATAAAACAACTACGAGTATATACATACATGTGAAAACAATAAAAATAAATTTAAAGGAATATGCCCATATACTTGTTAAGAAAATAGCAACACCATAAACAACCACAAATATACAATATATGTGTATGTGTACATACAGACATACATGCATACATACGTACATATATGTCCTTTTATAAACATATATTGAGTGACAAAAAATAAACCTGTTGCCTCCTTTTCTTAGTATTTCAAGTCAACACAAAGTCATGTCATGCGATGCACGCAAGCAAGATGTAAGTAAGTTTTATGGCGGATGATTAACACATCCGCCACACATATATATGTACATATCGTTACGTTAATATGGAAGGGCCCTAACTCGTTATTTTTTTTTTTATCGATTTTTTTGTATAATTCCATAGAATAACATCTAAAGTATAGAAAAATTAAAAAATCTGGATTATAAAGAAATAATGAGTTAGGGCCTTTCTATATTAAGGCAACGATATGTACATGTGAAATATGATAATAATTTCACACATCGATTGAAAATTAAAACTAAATTTTCCGATGAAAAGTTATCGACAGCTTTAAGTTTGTAGAGAAAACTTATCGATAACTGTATTTTTTTGCAAAAAAAAAATTGCGAATACTTCGTAACTTTAATTAAACTTTGGTTAAATTTTACGGTTCGATTTTGAATGTGAACCACATCTAAACGTCAAGTTTTTTTGTGCATTTCTTTTGCCATTTCTCAATTTCAGACTAACTCAATTTGAACCATGTAAAGATACACAATCGAGCAACGCGTTAAAGTTATTCAGGCTTATTATGAAAATGGGAGTTCAAATCAAAATTCATATCGTGCACTTCGTAATTTTTTCGGTCAGCACAATCGACCAAATGTGCGTACAATCGGAAAATTTATGCAAAAATTTGAGCAAATGGAGCCTGTAGGAGATGTGAAAACACCAGTACATGCTCGTACAACTCGTACTGCAGAAACTATTGCTGCTGTTCGCGATAGTGTAGCTGAAGAGCTGTCCACCTCAACTCGTCGTCGTGCCCAACAATTGCATGCACCTCTCATGTTCGTCGTTGATGAGCATTATGCATAAAGACTTGCATTGACTCAAAAACTAAAGCCTCTTGATAATCCCAAACGTCGTCAATATTCAGAGTGGTGGCAAGAAATGGCAACAGGGGATTATCAATTTTGGAAGAAAATCATCTTTAATGATGAGGCACATTTTCATCTCAGTGGATTCGTAAATAAGCAGAATTGCAGCATTTGGGCGAATAATCATCCAAGAGTGCTTGTCGAAAAACAAATGTACCCATAACTAGTGACTGTTTGGTGCGGTTTATGGGCTGGCGGCATCATCCGGCCGTATTTTTTTTTCCAAAATGAGGCCGGTCAGACAGTTACTGTGAATTGTGTTCGCTATCATGACATAATAACGAACTTTTTATGGCCCGAATTGGAAGATATTGTGGACGATATATGTGGTGCACAGCTAACGAAACAATGGCTCTTTTGCGCGACAAATTCAATGGCCGTGTTATCTCACGTGGTGGCAATGTCAATAGGCCGCCAAAATCATGTGATTTGACACTGTTGGACTTCTTTCTTTGGGGTTATTTGAAAGAAAAGGTGTAAGTCGATAAGCCAGCAACAATTTAAGAGCTAAAGGATGAGATAATTCAGCACATTAACGCCATAGAACCTCAATTATGTCTCAGCGTCATCGAAAATTTGGACAATCGGATAGAGGCGTTTCGCCAATATTTTGTTCCATACATAATTAGACCATATCATATTATCATAATAAAAGAAATGACAATAATTTCCTAAATAATTTTTGTTTTATTCAAAATCAACATCGGCCCTTAAAATTTAATCACCCTTTGTTTGTCGAAAAATTCTCAACATTTCTAGTTTTTAACTGTGAAATCAAATCTACCATATCAGTCAACAATAAATTTTTATTGTATTTTTACGAATGAATTAATATTTTACTGAAAATTGCTTTTCTTTTGGAGCAATTTTTGATTTTTTTTATATTTTCGTTTAAACACTTTCCCACACATTCAAGAATTTATGCAACAAAAAAAGGAAAGGTTTTTTAATTTTTAAGTTTTTCGTAGTGCAAAATAATGAAATGTTTCGTAACATGCAAAGATTTTTTCCAGCGTATATAAAATTTTTTATTGTGGAAAATTGAAGCTTAATAAATACAGTTAACCGCATTAGATCCATCTCTGCGATTTTCACAAAGTCTCACAAACTAATTAGGTGCCTTTGAGTACTTTTCCAGTAAAATCCAGTAACTGAGTAAATACTGAGTAATTTAAAGAAATTACTCTCAATAAAAAACATTTCATCTAAAAGTACGCGAACGGAAAAATTGTAAAATCCAGTAAAATATATACAACAGCTGATTACCACTTTTGGCGCTAAAAAATTATACATATGAAATACACGATAGAACATTTCGTTTAATAATAAAAGTAATAGATATAGACATATGTTTTTATTTAAACTTATTTGGCTGGTCCACGATGTCGACAAGAAACTTTCTATAGCTTACTTACATATATTGAAAACAAAAATGAACTTTCTTATTTTGATTTTGTTTTAAATATAACTAAGCGATAGACCGTTAAAATTTCTAAGCTTTTTACCCTGAACGTGAGAAGTTATCAGGATGATATATTCAAGACAACGAAAAACTGGGAAAGAATTTTAAAAAAGTACACAAAGTAATTTTTTTAAATGTTCCATACGGCAAACGAGGAACCGTCGACCCGACGATATGTATAAACAAAAATTTCAGTACAATAATCTATTAACTTTATTCACGTTTAAAAACAATCGGTTATGTTCTGAATTACAAGTGAAATTAAATCGTTCGGAAATGCAATAGCATTGTTATTATAAATACATACATACATATTTCCAACAATTCATATGGAATACATAGCATAACCGCCCAGCAAAAAATTACACATTACCATTAGAACTACTTGCCATATAATGACTTACTTTTCTGATTGCCAATTTTCATTACTCGCTTAGAAATCACATTACCTAAAATTAAAAAAATTACGTGCAAGTTGCTAAATGAAGAGAATGATTTTTTTAGACGAAATAGATTACGTGAAATATTGACAAATAAAAAAAATGTAACTACTTCTCAAGAATCGATTATTTTAGTCTCACGCCTTGTTAAAATCATTAAGTTGGTAATCCAGTAGGGAAGTTTTTCCACCAAAAATGCTTAATTCCAAACTCGATTACATTTTTTGAAATTTTTTACTGGGCGATTGTTTTTCTAGCATCAAACTTAAATAAATGTTATAATGCTTATAACTTAATACATTTGTTTTTTGTTATATTAAAAATTTCACCAAAAGTTAAAAATTTTTGTTTCCCTTTGCTTTTATTTGTTTATATTTAAAAACATATGGTTTCGTTTTACTGGATTTTACTGGCAAAAATTTGTCCACTAAAAACTTGCATTTACTCAGTAAATGAACAATCATTTTTCTCTCTCAATTCGCCCTCTCATTTACTGGATTTTATGTACTCGAACGCAATCCAGTAAAAAATAGTAAAAATTTTTAAAAATTTTTGTGTTCTCGAACGCACTTATTGTTTAAAAAGTTTTAAGCTTCAGTGTTAGAAGAAAAATAAAAAAAATACAGGGAAACCCTTAAATTTTCGAATTTAAAGTCAAATCAAAATGTAAGTAACAGAAAGAAGTCAACTGTAGAAATATGTATATAAAATATTTTTTTATTTGGAAAATTAAAAATACCAGTTGTACTGAAAATAAATAAAATTTTGAAAAGCATTTGAAGTTTTTTTTCACAAAATGGCCACAACAAGCCAAGAAGCAGCCATCAGCATTGAAAATGAGGTCAGCACTGCAAATGAAACTGAACCCAGAACTTCGCAAGAGTCCTTGAGCCTGAGTGAAACGCAAGAGGGGACACCTTTCGACACTAGAGGAGTGCCAAATCAGTTGAAAATTTTGGCAAAAATTTTGCATTACGCCCAAAATGTAGTGCTGGCCATATGTTGGCTGCTCTTCACTTACTTCCTGATGACCAACAGTGAATTTGAATATGAGCAGGTATCGCTGTCGGTGCCAGCCGGTCAAGAAGGTCTCAAGTACAGCTTTATAAATGGAGAGCCGGACTTAAGTTTATGCATGAGGCTGTATGGCACATTTGTAAAGAATACTTTTAAATTTGATGAACCACTTTTGAGTGAATGGGATAAACCAAAATTGACGGTGGTCTTGCAGTTGGTGGGCCTTGATGGGACTCTGAAATCATCTCAAGCTGTGCTACATTTGTATCTGTCGGAGCAGCAGCCGTTGAGGTACAAGCCTACCATCGAAATGGTGGAAAAGATAATCGAAAGTGTGCCCATAAGCGACAGCCATTATCAATTGCATTTCTATAGTAATATAAATGAAACGCTGCCCTTGCAATTGGCCTACGAATTTACCAAGATGTCACAGACGACGGGTTTAACATTGGGTGTAATACTGCTGGTGCTGATTTATATGGCCTTGATGTTTGAAACGGTGCATCGTACTTTGGCAGGAGTTATTTGCTCCACCCTGGGTGTGGGCATAATAGCGGCCGTTCACCTTAGGCCCACCCAACGCATTATTTTTAATGAATGGGGTAATATTGATACAATACTTTTATTTTTCGGTGCCTCTATTATCATAGAACTGCTGTCGGAAACAGGCCTGCAAGACCATTTGGCGGCATTAATCTATGAGGTGGCGCATGGCCATATATGGCCCATGTTACATTATTTGCTGTTGGCCACTTGCTTATTTTCAAATGTCTTGGATGAAATACTGCTGGTGCTTTTTATTGCTCCCATTTGTTTGCGTTTGTGTGAAATTATGCAGTTGAACTGTACCCCGGTTCTCAGCGCTCTCATCATAAGCATCAATGTGGGCTCAACTCTGACACCCATCAGCTCATTGGTCAATAATTTGATTGTAAATTCTCCTTTACTGCCCCAGCAGCACATAGCATTTGGTGAGTTTATGGTCCACATGTTGCCAGCCACGGTGCTAGCTCTAGCCCAGTCGTATATTCATTTAAGGCTGCAATTCAATGACTCGGAAAAAATGCGCAACTTTGAATCGTTTCAAGTGACACGACTTAAGCGTTTGATAAGAGTTTGGCTTAAAACATCTATGGGCATGGGTGACTATACATGGGATGAGAGTTTGGCGCGCAAGACGGTGGATCGGCGTATAGTAAGTTTGCGCAAGCGCTTAAGGCGTTTGGGTAAAATGCCCGAAAAGCCTACCGGATTTGAGGAGAGAGTGCAAAATTTGCGCGACAAGTTCCCCATCAGAAATCACTTTCTCTTGATCGTTTGCCTCATAGCATTATTCATAACATTTCTATTCTCTATCTTGGCAAGAGTTCCCACGCTATTAAAAGTCTCTAAAGGTTGGATTGCCATGCTAACTGCCTTGTTTGCCCTATCGCTGATCGCCTATGAAGACATTGAGGGCATGTTGTCGCGCATAGATTGGGCTACCATGCTATTCTTTGTTACACTCTCCATAACCATGCAGGTCTTAATCACTTTGGGTCTTTTGGAAAGTATTGGCTCGCTGCTGGAACACTATGTCATTACGGTGAATCAGCCAAATCGTTTGACAGTGGCAATTTTATTGATTATTTGGATCTCGGCCATTTTAACCACCTTCATCGATAATGTGCCGGTAGCTGAAATGATGTTGCGTATTATAGGCACTCTGTCATTGAATGAAAACATCAAAATGCCCATCATGCCTTTGGTGTGGTCCTTGGCTCTGGGTTGTACTTTAGGCAGTAATGGTTCTATTGTGGGTGCCGTTGCTAATATCGCTTGCGCTGGTGTGGCCTCACGTCATGGCTATAGGTTGACATTTTTCGGTTATTTTAAAATTGGCTTCTTTGTTATGCTGGGTAATGTCCTTATGGCTTCTTGTTATTTACTGTTGGCCCATGTTGGTTTTCACTGGCACTAAGATGTAAGAGAATAAAATTTATGCTTTGGCAAAGTTTAAAAAAGACATGTTTTTTTTAATAAAGTTATACAAATTTGCGTGCAAAGAAAAATAAAAATTTCCTTCGTTTCATAAGCGCTATAGTAATTGTAAAAAATTACATTAACTGCCTGTCCCACAATGTTACCAGAAAACGTTCAATCGACAAACAAAAACAAATTTTCTAATGTTATTGTTGTTCGCAATATTACCTCCTGTTTGTGTAAAACGTTTGGGTTAGAAATCATGGCGTTTTTGTAATACATTAAACTTGAACAACTTTTCTTTAATCTATTACAGAAACGCCAAGATCTGTAATTCAAAAGTCTTGCACAAACAGGGGGCAAGTTGTAGATCAAACGTTTGCGGGTGACATCGTGGGACAGCCAGTAAACTTGTACTTATCTGCTTAGCACTGCTCAATTTATCTATCACCAATTGTATTGCCCTAGTCACTAAGATACTGTGTGATTTTATTACACAGTACGAATGAATAAATCTCATTTTCATGCTTCTCGCACTCTCTTACATTAACCTCCTGTTTCCTCAAGTCAGGCAGACGGCTGGTCTATAAAATTTATTAGAAATCATTAAAATAAAATTAGTGCTTTTCATATGAATTTCCTAATCAAATCTATCTTCCGTGTTGCGGAAACAGGGGTTTACATATTTGAGTGAGTCCTATACAAATTTTTTAGACAAGTCGCTTGCTTGCACTGTGGAAACTGCACATAAATACGTATAAAAAATTTTGTAACGAGAAACAGTTTTGTATTAAACTCCTCTTCATGCTTTTCTCTCTCTCTCTCTCTCTCCATCTCTCTCACACTCGCTTATAAAAATCACTCAAAAATATTAGTGCTTTTCATATAAATTTTATACTCAAGTCGGCTGTTTGGTTTAAAGAAATAGGCAGTAAGTTAGAAAATTTGCTCAATGTTTTATCCTGTCGCAGCAAGTTAGGCAGGCGACTCATCTAGAAAATGTGTAAGAAAATCAGTCAAAAAAAATTTGGAGTAAGCCAGAATATTTACTTAATGTTAGTGCAGTCTTATGCCTTGTTTTCACAAGTCAGGTACATGACTCGTCTAACCCCCTGCTTCCAGTAGTCAGACCGACAACTGGTCTAGAAAACTTGTATGAAAATCACTATAAAAAATTCACACTTTTCATATAAATTGTATACTCAAGTCGACCGTCTGGGTTTTAGAAACAAAGAGTAGTGCCCCAATTCAGTAAAAAGATATAGGACGCTTTTGTTTGAAAATACTTATGAGTTCTTGTTTTTGAACTTCCTAAATTATTTTTTTCAAAAATGGTTGTTGTCTTTGATAATGAAAAATAAAAATATTGTTACCATGTTTTTAAAATATAAAAATTAAATTAAATTATTATACAATAGTTTAAAAAATATATGAAAAAATTTATGTTATAGGCCATTTACACCAGCACAAGATTTAGAAGATTTTAATTAAAATCTTTATGAAAATCTATACCGTTTAGACCTCCTTTTTTTTGACATTTAACAGGATTGTTTATCCAAAATAAACCCCAGAAACTAAAAAAAATTCCAAAACTACAACCAAATAACTGCAATGTAGCTAAGTCACACACCTTTTTAAGCAGACTATAGTTAATTCACTCATCTTTTTTATAAAAAAATAATAATATTAAATTTTTATTAGATTTCCTACAAATCTACTAACAAAATAGATTTTGTTTTATATTGGAAATCTAGTAAAAAGTAGAACGATTTAGCTCGAAATCTCGTAAGTACTAGATTTCGAGGTAATGTAAATGCCCTATTAGATAAAATATTTAGAGCAAAATCATAAAGTAAATACTCGAAACTTCTAGTTTAGCGCTTTTTTTCGTTTTGGCGATTTTTTTCGGGTTTAACAATTTTTTTTTTCATTTTGGCTATTTTTTCGGTTTGGCGATTTTATAGTTTTGGAATTTTGTAATTTCAGCGGTTGTGAAAAATTCAAGAGTTTTCCTGTTAGTGCCGGTGCAGACTTGCAATTTTTGTTGCAGCAACTTTTAATTTTTTAGCGAGAAGGAGCGAGAGATGAATACAAAATGTATTTATTTCTATTTCAACACTCTCCCACATATTCAAGAATTGCTGCAAAAAAAATGGCAAGTCTGGACAGGGACTAACGGTTTCCAAGATACAGCAAGTTGTCAAAATTACATAGTCAAAATAGATTAACTGATAATATACCTTTTAGTTTTGATTTTTTTTATTTTAGTGTTAATTCTTGTAGTTTATATAAAAATACACTTTAGAAAAAGTTTCATGCAACAAAATGAAATTACATTAAAAAAAAATGCTTAATGTAAATCAGGTATTATTTTGCCAGTTTCAAGTGTCTATATCGTCGCTGTTTTAACTAACTAATCTAAAAAAAAATTAACAGGAGAGGAGTTTTTATGGTTGTTTTATACATTCATTCTTATGGCTGCGACAGAAATCTTTTTACTTATAAAGGCACCTAATAATGACTGTGAGCATGCAAATTGCAGACAATGTGTATTATGACTTATAAAGTCTACATAGTAGAGGGCTTAACTCATTTTTCAAAAAAAAATCTAAGCTAAGTCTGTTAGTTAAAACAGCGACGATATATCTGTGGCAATAAGGAAAAAGTGCTTAAGTCATATTTTACTGTATTGCAGAACAGAAATTCTGCATATTTTGTCAAAATTTCAGGTGCGTAGCTCTTACGGCTCTCGAGAAAATAGCCTGTGACAGACAGACGGACAGCGCACTGTGGGGTGAAAATCTTCACAAGTGGCGATTAATTCAAAAGATGAACTTTAACTTTCACAATCGTATTTGGTACCATATGAAAGTAGATAAAATTCTACATCACTAACTGTAAAAATAAAAGTTGTTGGTAGTTAACTTTATTTGCAGTGTGTGTTCAAAGTTCAATAATTATAGTTATTTTTGCGCGCATTGATTAAAGGGAAAATTTTGATATTTCAAGTGATTATAGTTTATGTTGAGACTTCTATAAGTAAAAGTTTTATAATAGAACCGTCAACTTCAGGTATATGAGCATTTAAAAAATTATTTTTGTTTAGACAAATGTTTTAGAAATATTTAAAAAAAATTAATTTCTCTAAAAATGTGAAATTTTTGATATACACATTGATTTTCAACAACTTTGCGGATGATATTTTTGTGAGAGAATTCCAGTTGCTAAAAATCAATGTAAAAAATACATATTAAATATTTATTTTTTTATTTAAACAAAAAAAAACATATATATACTTTTCAAGGCACATACAGCATGCTCTAATTTACAATTTAATTTACTAATTTATCTTTTTTCATTCCAAAGTTACAGCAAAAATAGTCAAATAAGACCATTTTCTCCAAAATACAAAAAAGCCCATAAAAGGTTGAAAAAACTTTTTTTCAAAAAATTTTTCTAAATGCTGGTTTCTTATGTACTTATTAATATTGATCAATAAAAAATAAGCACACTTTAAAATTACGACTTCTATGAATTAATCGCCACTTTCTCTACCATTCACCCCACTGTGCAGCGTAGCGAACACAGCACGGTGTACGGAACCCTAAAAAGCATTTAGAAACCATAATATTATTATAAGAAACTCAAAAATACTCAGCATCTGGAAAAACTTAACAAAAAAAATAGTTTTTGTAATACCAAGTCGCAGTTATTTTTTTACAAAATAACAACAACAATAAAAAACAAAACAAACTGTTTTCTTATTAGAGTCGCTTTTTGATTGATTATATTCTCTATAATTACAAAAATCAATTGTTACACAAAGCGCAGTTGTTCAAAATATTGAGGAAAAATATTTTCATTTTTTTTTTTCACTTTTGACATTCAATAACAACTGAAGTGTAAAATTGCATGACTGACTGACTTGTCCGTTCGTATATATGAATAAATAAATAGGAAAAACAATTTGTAATACAATTTAAAAATTATCTTGATCTTGCATTGAAGCAAACAAAAGAACAATAAACTACAAATATGTGTGTATTCAACAAATTGTAAATTTGTGCTATTGTTATTTTTTATTTTTGTTTTTGTTTTCAATCAATTTTTGACACTCGTACATTGTTAACACATTAAATGTTTTATGATGCCCCACACACACACAATCTTATAGAATGTGTTCTGGAAATGTCAAAATAGTGTCACGTTATGTTGTGTCATTAGAAGAAAAAAATAAATAAACACCGTCTTAAAAACATCAACAGCGCTCATTAACTCAAACAACGTTATAACTCAAAAAAACCAGTTTGACAGAAAACGAATTTAAAGTTTGAAATTTACATACAACTTAATGGAAAAAGAAAAAAATTTTTTTTTTTTCAAAAGTTAAGTAAACAAAATATTTGTATGAATTTTTTTACACACTAAGAAGAACGATATGAAGATTAATTATGCATCTTTTACTAAAAAATTCCATTATTCACTGTAATAGTGTCGATTATTTTTGTTACGAAAATCACGTCCTAGCTCCTGTGTATAACATAAAGAGCATAGCTCCAAAACATAATTATATACCCATGGGTTCTGATGAAATACGTGGCTGCACAGAAAAATGTTGAAATTTTCCTTAGATAAAAAAGTCTAATTTAATTTTTCTTTTCTTCATGAGAAAATCACATTAATTAATAAAAATATTTCATTCAATAATAATGGAAATAATGAAAATTACTGAACTTAAGCCCGATTAAGAAATTATTCCTGATTAAAAAATAATTTCACTGAAATAATCACCTTCGTTGTAAGTAATAAATTTTAATATATTTGACTCCAGCAATTCTTTTTCTTGCAATGTATTATATTTTCAAACTTTTTTTATATTATATATTCAGTTGCCAAACTGTTATAATACATAGTATTTTCGATAACTTTGATGAAGGACCTAGAGAAATTCGCCCTACATAATAATTATATTCAAAGTCGGCTGTGTTACCAATTAGTTGGCAAGGCAACTGAAGTTTGGCTGCCATCCATTAAATTATTTTACCTTTTTGAAATTTTCCTAACTAAATTTTTGTGAAAAAAAAGAAAACCCACATACAAATTTTCATGTGTTATTTAACAATTGTTTTAGCAAAGACTTGCGGCATTAAAGAAACAAAGAATAAGATTAATAACTTAATGTTTGTTTTACATAAAAGTACAGGAAAATTTTTAACACAAAATAATATGTTAATACATGGATGTATGTATGTATGTATGTATGTATGTATATAATTTGTTTTATTTTCTTTTAGTTGACAGTTGCTTTTTGCTGTTTAAAACATCATAATAATTTTCAGCTTAATTTATTATTAAAATACCATAAGATTAATTAGAGATTACGACAGATGACGATTATTAGCACTTGTAGGCAGGAGGCATGATGAAGCACAGCACACACTAGGCAAATACTCAAGAACTAGTGTGAGGGGTGGGGGGGGGGTTTCATTTTAATGACACAATTCAAAAAGACAAATAAGAAATCAGAAGAGCCAGCATGGACAACTTTGATTTTGAGCTCTTACGTATTATTATTACAAATCATTAAATTATCATATTCCATTAGATTTGTTTTTCTGTTAACGAGCCTCTTAAAAATGTTGCGTAATCACTTTTATGAGAAAATAAATACTTTTTGATCTAGAAAAAAAATATACACATATGTATGTACATATATTTTTCGATGGGATACTTTAAAACAGTAATTTCTTTTTAACTTGAATTTATTCTTTGTGCTTGTTTGCTGTTTTTTTCATTTTCTTTTTTGACAACTTTATTGAGGTTAATGGCTGTGAAGAAAAAACGAACTGGCCACCATAAACAATATGCCGCTAAAAACATATATACACATGCACACGAGAAAGTGAAAAATAATTGTATTGAAAATCAGGTTAAGACGCATTGACTGGACACTAACAACAACAAAAAAATAAGTAAAAAAAATAAAAAATAAATTCAATATTTTTCTACATTGCGTTACAATATGTAGATATACGAGGGTGGTTAGAATTTATCTTAAATTTTACTGTGTGAAGTAGAGATGGGCGTGTGTCCAATTTTTCCAACACGACACGACACGAATACCCAGACTCACGAAGATACATATTTGGGAATTTGTGACAATCTCCCCCATCTCAATTTCATAAAAAAAACAGGCAACTTATGGCTCGATTATGGATGGCAACCGAACTTTGGTTGCGTTGCTAGTTGCCGAAATGATATTACGGATGGCAACTGGCAACTAACAGCTGGTAATTTCAGTTGCCATATTGGCAACCACAAATTTGTAGTTGCTGCATAGTTTAAAAGCAAACAAATTTAAAAATTAAACATTAATTGCAATATTATTTTTATTTTTGAATTTCTTCTATGGATATGTAAAGAAAATATGCTTTACAGCTAAAACAGAGATTGTTCAAACTTATTTTAGGCAACAACATTTACTCACAGTAGAGGCGGTAATTCTAAAGAGTCGTCTAATAGATTCAACTTTTGTACTTCCTTCTCTTCAACAATAATTCCACTTAACTAATAATTTTTATGATCAGTAATGTTTTTAAGCACTTTTAATCAATAGTGTTATTTTTGGCACTTGTAGTTCTTATATTTTAAATATTTTTTCAGTTGCCAAGTTTTCATAATCGTATTTTCGATAACTTTTTGGCAACTGGAGGAAGTTGCCATACATAATACAAATTTTAAGTTCAGTTGCGTTGCTAGTTAACTCGGCAACTGAAGTTCGGTTGCCATCCATAATCGAGCCATTATTTTTACTTTTAAATTAAAAACCAAAAGTTTCGAACTACTTCCAAGAATTCCTAACAAGTTTTTTCGGTAATGGCTGAATTTTACTAAAACTAGCCTTAATAATTCCGTTGCTACCCTCGTTACGAAAATAATAATTTCAAGGACGTTTATTGTCGCTTTGCAAGTGTTGCATCCGTTTGCCAAAAATACATGAATGCAACATACTTAAATTGAAAGAATATATTATTTATTATAAAAATAAGTCGATTTTCTTAAATAAATAAATATGTTTGTATGTAAATATGTATATACTTATATAAACGTAAGCATAATTGTATATATTTATAAATAATAAAAAATCTGCTTATTTATGACAGTGACAAATGCAAATTTTACAACAAAACTAACAACACGAGCGAACTCTATGCTGAACATATTGTCATAGAAAGTAAATGGAGCAAGAACGATAGAATTATTTGAGGCCCCAAGATTTTTGTATATAATTATGTATGTATATATGTAACAGCAAATACAACATCCTTTCTTGCAACATAGCCGTACTTATCTCAAAAATGCGTGTTTGGAGTTAATAATACAGAAAAAAAATTTATATCATTTTTGTTCCCTTAATTGTGAAAGTGGTCTATGTCATATATTTCTTTACTCGAGGTATTGTAATGTTTGAACGTGTAGGCTTTAAAGGTTGGACCTAACGTGTAGTAGTCAGTGTATGTGTAGACTGTAAGTGACCCTATAGTCCCTTGGTTATTTTATACAGCTGTTAGGGAGTCGAGCTTATCATTAGGCGCTGAAAGGAGGTGCCAAAAGATTTCGAAAATTTAATTAAAAAACAAGGCAAGTTATTGCCAGGTTGCGTTTAGAAATTAAAGTCTGATTTTATTTAACATTTTGACTGCTTATATACTATTTTACATTCTTCAATTTTTGTGTTTCTTTATGTCTTTAGTTTTGCTATAGCAACATAATTTATTAATAAAAAAAGTGTGTCATTTAAATATTATAAAGTAAGCGTTCTGTTAATTATTACAATGAACTGTGTTGCAATGCAATTAAACTATGATACAGTGTATTATAGTAAGTGAGGTACACTACAGTATTTAGTACATTACATTTGAACGAATCAAAAAATATTTTTACATTATACAACATTTTGATTTAAAGTTGTACTAGTTTCGATTAATTTAAATTTATTTAATATTTTTTTAATATTTAATGAAAATTTTTCAATATTTATTTTATATTTCAAAGCGAAAAACATGTGACTTAGACCACTTTCATAATTAAGGGCACATTTAATCTTGTGTAAAAATTACATATGAAAGGCTAGTTTATGCACGCACTTCGTCAGAAAAGTAAATATTCTTATATCTTTATTGAGTTGTATGTAAATTAAAAAATTAAAACTTATTTTCATCAAAACTAGTTTTTAGGGTTCTGTACATTAAAAGTGAAAAAAAGGAACCGATTGTTTTCGCCACGATGTCCATCTATCCGTCATAGGTTATTTTCCCGAGAACAGTAAGAGCAACCTACGAATCTGAAGAGTTAAAAATTAAAGAGTGTTCTAAAGCGATTCACAATTATATATAGACACTTGAAATTTTCAAAGTAAATGTGTTTTTATGCATATTTCAACGATTAACACCATAGGCGTAGCTAGGCCTTTCTGGGGGAGCAATGCCCCCCAGACTTCATTTTGCCCCCCGCTGGATTTATTACAAATTCTTTTTAAAACATATTCTTTTGCCTGTAATATTAAAAAATTCTATTCTTTATTTATTTTAATATTGCTCATGAAAATCACCAGTAATTTTTATACAAACTTTTCGAATAATCGCTAAATATGCATACTTTTATTAGATAACAAATACCCAAAAAACTATAAGCTTACAGCACTTCACAACATCACAAATAGTAAACTCCATGTGAATTTATAGTGTACGTAGTTAGTAGCAAGACAAGTTGTTTTAAGGTGTTCTTAAGATTTTCTACTGTCAAATTGTTTGTGACAAAAGCCACCAATTTTTATTTAGAGTAAAATTAAAAAAATAGCGAAAAATTATGATCTGCAAATACCTTGTATGTATTCATATACTATATATACTCGTACACACACATGTATGTATGTATGTATGCATATTTATGGTTCAATCGAGGGCTGCCAGATAAAATGATGGAAAAATCACCGAATTCCCGATAAAATATAAAATAATCGTCATTTCATGTCCGAAAAATCGTCAGAAAATCGAACAAATCAAAATTTCCTCTTTAAACATGTATACATATGTTTTATTTTTATTAGAAAACAAAACAAAACAATTCATGTTCATATACAACTTTGTTAGACTAGTGGAAAACTTGTGAAAAATATTCCTAGGTCCAAATTTTGGTATCAGTACTTTTCATGACCGAAATTTTTGATAGGATATCAACTTACACAGGTCAATATATCGTTGGTCTCAAATGGAAAGGCCCAAATAATTGTAACTTTACAGGAGAAGGTAAAACATAATAGAAAGTGTAATATTCAATATGTAACTTTTTTGTAATTACAACTGCTTGTAAAAGCGCTATTTTTTACACTATTGCAATAAATTTTTGTGATGAGGTGTATTTGTGTGAAATTTACTGAAATCACTGAAAAACTCAACTATCGATATGTATGCATGTATATATATGCACATAAAATTTTTTTCAATTGAACACGTGTACATACATACATACTTGCATACATATGTTTGTACTTATTTATGTATGTATGTTCATTCATCGCAACAATATATTTAGTATTGATTCAGAACTTCAATATTGGAAGGGTAACTAAATAATAAATGGCAATTTTCTATTTTTATTTATGCACCAGCAGATAAATTTTTTTTAAATTAAATAATAAATTATTAAGAAATGAAATCATGAATGATGAATGAAATCATTTCTTGCTTGTATCTTTTCAAAATATTGTATTCAAATATAGTATATATATAAATAATTTATCCATATAAACATATAAACTTGTTGGAAACGAATATTAATTTTATTATTATTTAGCTTATTATTATTAGATTATTATTATTATTATTATTTAGTTTTTTTCTAATACATGCTTTACTTTTTGTCTATATATTGTTTTTATTTTGAATGTTTTGTTTTTCTAATTTTAATTATAACTTAATTTTTGTTATTGAAACTGGACTGTTAATTTATGTTTTAACTTAAATAAAAAAAATGTTAAATAAAAAAAATCTGTATAAAATTTTTTAAACGCACTAATAATCCCAAACCAATATCTTACTTATTAATACTTTACTTTTTAAGTAAAATATATTTTTTTAATTTCCAATTTCAATGTGTTTTTAATAAAAAATATATATTTAACTTAATAAGTAAAATATTAATTTGGGATTATTAGTGCGTTTAAAAAATTTTAAGCTTAAATTTTAACAATTCCCATAAAAAACACTAATTAAAAAAATTGTGTTTGCCCCCCCCCCCCCCCCAGAAAAAATGTCTAGCTACGCCAATGATTAACACTGAAATTTAAGAAATTAAAACTAAAATGTATTCTATCAGTTATTGTAGTTAATTAATTAATTTATGAACTTTTTTTAACAACTTGCTGTATCTTGGAAACCGTAAAAGGAAAACTGTTGAAATTTTCAAGAACGATAAAACTAAAAAATCTCAAAATTCAAAAAACCGCCAAAACGAAAAATTTGGCAAAAACCGAAAAAAATCACAAAATCAAAAAAAAAGCTTCAAAACTAAACTAACAGCCTGTCCCACTATGTCACCAGGAACCGTTCGATCGAATACTTAAATTGAAATCAACAAAAAATTGTCTAATGTTATTGTTATTTACAATACAAGTTTTCGATCGAACGTTTGCTGGTGACATCGTGGGACAGGCCATAACTCGCCAAGAACCTAAAAAAACGATAAACGAAAAAACCCAAAACTAAAAAAAAACCGAAAACCGACACAAATCATAAAAACCAAAAAAGAAACTACATAAACTAAGAAAAAACGACAAAACTAGCCAAAAATTAAAAAAAAAAATCGCCAAAAAAAAGAAAAAAACGCAAAAAATAAATAAAAACAAAAAAAAAACCGAAAAAATCGCTAAAAGCAAAAAATCGCCAGAATCCGAAAAAAGTGCCAAAACTAAGAAAAGTCTATTAAAGTAAGCTAAATCGCCAAAAACCAAAAAAATCGCCAAACAAAAAACACCCAAAACTAAAAAAGCCGAAAACCGAAAAAAATCGTTAAAAACTCCAACACTAAGAAGATAAAAATTTTGAAATCAAAGCAAAGTTTACAGAGTGTTTAAAGTTTTTTAATTGCCCGTACGGAATCCTTCATGTGCGAGTCAAAATCGCGCTTTATTTTTCACACCTTTACTTTCGAAAATTTACGAAGTTATTGTATCACTTTTACTCTGTTTCTATAAGCCAGGCAGTTGATTCGTCTAGAAAATGTGTATGAAAATCACTCAAAAAAAATTTTACTTTCATATAAATTTTCTACTCAAGTCAAATGTTTGAATTGTAAAAAATAAATGTTATTTAGCACAAAGGGATCTAACAAGATCCAAATGCTCCGGTTCTCTTGGAACTGGCAGATATTAGAACTTTTAGCCACTTAACTTTCTACATTTTTCTTTTGATATGTTTTCGGTGTTTTTTAGGCTCTAATTTATTTTAAGAATTGTGCCTGTGGAAAGTTTGCTATATTTTGTATATGTATTCTTTTTCGCATTTCTCAATTCAAAATGTTTCAATGTGTTTTATTCGCCAATTTCCATTAGACATTTTTCTTTATTTTTTCTCACAAACTTTTCGATATTCTCCATTTAGTGGCCTTCTACTAAATGTTTGCAACGTTTTGCTTTCCACAATTTGCTTCTTTATAAATTCAAGACATATTTCATTCTCTATATTAACTTGGATAAATTTCGATTATAATAAAAACTCGGATTATTTCCCTTTTATTCATTACCTATAAAAATGTTTCTATGTTTATTTAATTGGCAACTTTTCTGTCGAAGTTTTGTATATTTTTTTTTTTTTTGGAAAATTTATCTTTTCGATTAAATAAATTTTAGAAATTGTTTTTGCATAATTTTTCCATGTTTTTACTGACTTGAAATTTTCTATAAAAATTTACTGATTTTTTTCTATATATTTTGGAATGTAAAAAAACTGTAAAAAAGTGTTTCCATAATTTTTCGATGTTTTTACTGACTAAAATGCCATAGAAATGTTCTATAAAAAATGTCCTTATTTTATCCATACACATATTTTCTATGTTTTGTGATTAAAAAAGTTTTTTCCATAATTTTTCGATGTTTTTGCTGACTAAAATACCATAAAAATGTTCTTTAAAAATTTTCTTATTTTCTATATATTTCTATATATTTTCAAAAATGTTTCCAAAATTTTTCGATGGAATACTAGGGAATTTTTTTGTAATCTATACACAAATTCTCTATATATTTTGTGATATAAAAATTTAAAATAAAATGTTGACATAATTTCCGATGTTTTTACCTACTAAAATACTATAGAAAATTTCTACAAAAAAATTTTTAAATTTTCTATTTCTTTAGCAATGTAAAGAAAAATAAAAAAAGTTTCCATAATTTTTCGATGTTTTTGCTGACTAGAACATTATAGAAGTAAAAAAGATCCATAATTTTTCGATGCTTTTATTGACTAAAATAGTATGTATAGAAATTTTCTATAAAAAATTTTCTTATTTTGTCTGTAAACAAAATTGTTATATATTTTTCGACGTAAAAAATTAAAAAAAAAATTTGTCCATAATTTTTCGATGTTTTTTTTTACTGATTAAAATTTAAAAAAAAAAAGTATAAAACAAATTTTATTTTGTCTATACAGGAATTTTCTATATATTTTGCGATGTTTTTACTGATAATATGAATTATGTTTCTATTATAGCTGTTTATAAAAAGAAATTCTATGTTTTTGAGTTCCCTATTTTTTATTTTAACAAAATGGCGATATTTTGTCTACTTAATTTCTTATATTTAATATTTCTTTTAAGTGAATTATTTATCACTTATTCTTTTTTTACATATGCACATCACTCATTATTTCAAAATGCGTGCTGACAGGTAAATAAATGATTTAGTTGTCACTTAATTACACTTACGTTAAATAAACAAAACATATTTTAAAATTGTGATTTAAATGTAAAAAATATTTCACTTCATTCAATTATTTGAGGATTAAAGTCTAAAAAAATTTACCGGACTTACAAAATACAAATAAATTTTTGTATTTAGAACATATGAAAAATTACATTTGAGTGAAAAATATACGTGCTTTTCTATATTGTATATGATTTTTTTTTTATAAAAAAAATAACTACAAAGTATATATTGTAACCTTGTAATCTTTTTTATATTTTCTATTTTATATATGTATAAAATATAAAAGCGATAATAAAATAAATCACTTTAAAATAAAGATCTGTGTATAAAAAATCAATCCAGCGACAGGAAAAACTAACCATAAACAAGAGGCTGAAGCGAAAAATATTTTCAACACAAAGAGAAATCATTTTAATTGCGCCGATGTACTTGACTCATATATTTTTGCCTTCTTCTTTCGTTTGTTCGTAAAATAATATACATTTTACTTTGCACGCCTTGTTTATCTTGACAAAAGGAAATTTTGATTTCATTTCATAGAAGTTAAAAACTTTATATAAAATTATATACAAATAATCTTATAAATTGTTGTAAATCAATAAATAATAATGATTTCACTTTATAAGTGATTTAGTAAGATATAAAAAATATGGAAAAAAATTTTAAGTAAAACATCAAATTAGGAAATTTGATTGTTATGCAGATGACAGACAGGAGACTTTCGGATAAAAAAAATTAGGGAGTGAAAAAACCTTTATTGAGAGCCGTTGAAAGAATATTATATTATATCAATTTAGAAATAATTTTTTATTATTTAATTGTGTAAGTAAAACAAAACAATATCATCAGGCAAGCTGCAAATATCCCAGAATTACAATTTCATGCATTAAAAACATCGAAAATTTTTAGAGACTTTTTAGAACTTAGAAGCTTAGAAAGTTTTTCTAAAAGTTTCATAACTAATGTGAAAAATTAAGTCTTTGAAAATATATACAAAAATTTTTCCTCATAAAAAATAAATTAAAAAACATCGAAAAACATCGAAAAAGTTTGAATAAAAAAAATAACATAAAATATTATATAAAAATATATAATTAATATTGAAAAATAACACATAAGTAATTTGAAAAAAAATTGCAAAGTGCTTAAAAAAATTTAAAAATAAATTAGATTTGAAAACATCGCAAATTAGTTTTTTAAGAAATTGCTTTATTTTTAAGGAATATTCGAATTTTGTGTAAACTAAAAAATGGTTAAATAACAATAAAATACAACTTTTTAAATATTTGGCCATTATGTTGTCACAATGTACTAAAAAAGTTTTACAAGAAAGAAGAAATATTATGAATGCAATATAAATGACATAATAAAATACTTTGTTAACTAGTAAATTGTTGATGTGATTATGCCAATTTTCTGTATTTAGATCACAGCGACTTTTCTAAAAAAAATCAAAATTAATAAGCAGAATCGTTAAATATTACTTATTAAAAAACATCGCAACTATCCATTAACTATTGGCAATATAAAACATCGAAAACTGGTTCTTTTTAACAATAAACAACTATGAAAACTTTTTAATTTGTAAGAAAATTTTAAAACCGCCTGGTAAAAAAAATATTAAACTATACTTATTGCAAAATTTAAAAATTTTTAAAACATCGCAAAATTTTATGGAAAACTAGAGCCTCTAGAGATCTCTTATTTTTACAAAAATATCTTTAATTTGGTACACAAAATGAGGTAACTCAATAAAATACAATATTTCATTAATATATTATGTATTAAAGAACATCAAATTTTTTTTTTCAAATTAGTTTCAAATCCTTAATTTTTTTAATTTGAATTTCATTTTTTATTATAGACACTAAATTAATATTTAAAACAATAAAAAATTTCTTTATAAATGTGTTTGTTTAAAAACATCGCAAGCTATTTTTTTTAACAACAAACGACTTTAAAATGTTGCGAAAAAATCGTTTGGTTAAAAACATTGAAATTTAATTATTGCAAAATTTTAAATCTTTAAAACATCGAAAAAATTAATAGAAAGATAAAGCAAAAATACCTTGAACTCTCTTTGAAAAACCAGTTATATTAATAGAATATTGTCGATTATAGAACATCGCTAGCTTTTTAAGTGGATAATTTTCAAAACAATAAACATCATTTTTTAATTTAAAAACATCGCAAATTGTTTTTGTAATAATAAACAACTATGAAATCTTTTTCTTTTTTAAGAAACTTAAAAACCACCTGGTAAAAAATATTAAAATTAACTCGTTTCAATTCTTTACATTTTAAAAAACCTCGCAAAATTTTATAGAAAACTAAAGTTTGAAGGGATATTTTAATTTTTTCAAAAACACCTTGAATTCTGTACAAAATACGCAACTCAATAAATTACAATATTTAATTAATATATTATGAATTAAATAACATCGAATTTTTTTTTGTTTTTTTTAATTACAGTCGCAAAATTAATTCATAATATTTTAAGCTGAAATCAGCATTGCAAAAAATAAATATTTTCCCTAGAAATGTGTTAGTCTAAAAACAACGCAAGCTAATTTTTTATGTTTAATTTTAAAAAGATATTTTGTATAAGAGATATCTGTATAAGAGACCAAGTTAATAAACAAAATATTGACCATTAAAAAACATCGCGAATTGTTAAGTAAATAATATTCGAAACAATAAACATTTTTATTTATTTTAAAAACATCGAAAACTGGTATTTTAATAAACAACTATGAAATCTTCCAATTTTTTAGAAAATTTAAAGATCGCCTGGTAAAAAATATGAAACTTTATGGATTACTAAATTTTTAATTTTTAGTGGATTAAAAAACATCGCATTTATTTTTTTTTTTTTTTTTTTTTTTTTTTTTTTTTTTTTTTGTTTAATAATAGTTAGTGACAAATCTTAGATATTATTTATTTAAATTTATCATCAAATCAATATTCAAAACAACAAACATTTTCTGCGGAAATGTGTTATTTCAAAAACATCGCAAGCTATTTTTTTAAAAGATTTTAAAATTTTGCAATTTTTTAAGAAAATTTAAAAATCTTTTGGTTAAAAACATTGCTAAGATTTTATTGTAAAATTTTAAATTAAAAAAAACATCGAAAAAAAGTATAGATATATAGAGTCCTTAGAAATTTTATATATTTTTAGGAATACTTTGAATTCTGTACAAGAAACTAGGCTTCTCTATAGAATACCGACAATCATTAAAATATTATACATTTAAAAACATCGCATGATTTTTTTTTAATTAAAATCTTTAAATTTTTAGAACTTTTTATTTAATTTTAATCATTAATTTTTAAAAATAAAATAAACATTTGAAATAAATCACAAATTTTTTTAACAAACTATTTTAAAGTCTTGCAATTATTTTAAGAAAATTCAAAGATAGCCTGGTTTAAAAATTAAAATTAAAATTTAGGTATTGAAAACTTTTATGGAAAACTGGAATATTTGGAGATATTTTATTTTCACTGGGATATTTTGAATTATGTACAAGAAACCAGGCTACTTAATAGAATACCGTGAATTATTAAAATACTATCCATTTAAAAACATCGCATGTTTTTTTATTAAAATCTTAAAATTTTTAATATTTTTCATTTGATTTTAATTCGTAATTTTTTAGAAATCAAATAAGTACTCAAAACAATAAATATGTTCTTTGTTAATGTGTTAGTTTAAAAAACATCGAATTTTAATCTTTGAATATTTTAAGAAAATCAAAATTATATATAAAATAGAGAAGAAATTTATTTATTGCAATAAAGGCAATCTAAAAATTGGAAAATAGAAGAGTCTTAAATATAAGTATATAATTTTAATAAATATATTTTACTGAATAAGTTAAATAATATTTTGGGATTATTAGTGCGTTGACAAATGTTAAACTTAAAAAATATTTAAATTCCTCAAAAACAAAATATTATCACAAATCTTATTAAGTAAATTATGAATTAAAACTGTCAAGAATTTCCAATGGAACATCATTATATTAAGAGCATTTTTAATTTATTTTTCATAAGGCATTAAATATATTTTCTATGTTTTTTTCTTAATTTTAATGAACTATAGGCCAGAAAAGTTTTGTGCACTTTGTGTTTAGGAAATATTTGCTTTCTTTTCAATTTTATTATTTGAAATATTTTGCTACATAATTCAACTCTAATCACAAGACGTTTCCTTCAAAAATAATTTATTATTTTTAACCTCCCTCTATTTATTGCACACATTGTTTAGGACACATGTAAATTACAATATTACATGCTTTAAAAATTTTGCCTATTTAAATTTTAATTTTTTAAATCATTCAATATGCGACAAAAATAGAATTTTCTTACTTTTAGAAGAAAAAGTGAAAAAAAAAATTTTTTGGTGTTTGAACAAATATTATTCATTCTTTCTTCACATGGATTGTGGTAGCCAGCTAATGGAATTTCATCGTAGTTTTCGAATTTAAATATATGTATTTTTGCAAGGTTTTCCAACAAAATTTTAAAACGAAAAATGAAAATGTATCCAAATCAAAAGAAATAAATTAAAATAAAAACTTATTATATAGAATATATAGAAGTGGTTATATATGTAAATGTACATATGTATATATATCTATTGCCTCCAATCAGCGACAAAAGTTTTTAATAATTTTTTTTAAAAAAAATTTTTGTTAAAAAAGAAACAAAAAATAGTTTTTATCTTGCGGCCCAAAACGATATTTTTTCTATACATTCATTATACGCAAAAACAGAAGAGAACAAAAACAAAAACAAAAACAATGCATATCCACACATTTGTATGTATGCATGTATGTATGTATGGGTGTGTGTGTGTTCTATAAGAATCTGTGTTTATTATTGTTGTTTTTGGCGTTTGTTGTTATTTTTTAAATTTTATATGTATGAATACTTTCTTGGGTCTCATCTTTATCAAAATTTTTGGCCACTTTAGTTGAACGACGCGTTTGAAAAAGTATAAATCGGCCACAGGAAGAAAAAAATTTCTTTTTTAATTGTATCAAAAAATTTTGTGTAAAAAGGTGAAACAGATTAATGCAAAATAATTAAAAGAAAACAAAACTGCATAAATAAAAAGCACAAGTACAAAAATACACACTTTAATATAAAAGAAATTATATGAAAATTAAAAAAAAATTGAAAAAATAATACATACAATGACAAATAGAAATTATGCATCCGTTATGATGACATAATCGTATACAAATGTTTTATAGATATAAAATACTTGAAAAAAATATTTAAAAAAATCATACATAAATTAAATAAAAAACAATAGCAAACATTTTGAATTTTTTTTATATCTTAAAATAGAAAAAATAAATCAAATGACTGAAATCCAAAAGCAATAATCAAAACACTAATTGCAAACTAATTTTAGACCGGAAGCAATGAACTATAAATAAAAATTAGTTAAATTAAACAATTAGCTAAAAGAAGTCCTATTAAAAAAAATAGTTTTTTAAATAACTCTAAAAGCCCACATAATAGTTTTTTTTAATTAAAAAAGGGGCATAAAAAAATTATCAAGTTACACTTCCGTATTCAAAAAAGCATGTGATATTATGAGGGATTTATTAAAGACATTTTTAACAAAAGTTCGCTTTTTAATTGAAAAATAAACAAACAAAAAATCAAAAGAACATATTCATAGTTTAAAGAAAGTATACTTTAAAAATTTAAAACCAGTATTACCATACCAGAGTATACTTAAAAAATTTAAAACCAATATTACCATACAAAATACTGATTTTAAATTATTAAAGTATACTTTGACTATGAATATGCGCCAAAGTTTTAATAACGTGATTTTTCCGCAAAATTGTTATTTAACTTGTACAGTAAAATAATAAATGTTTCTTTAAAATAAATTTAAGCGGTTTGAAAATTATTCTCTTAAAAATAAAAATAAAACAGTTATTGCTTCAAACGATTAATCTGACAATAAAAGACAACGGCGCATAGTCATAGTCAAAACAAAGTATACTTTGTGAGTTTAAAACCAGTATTTTGTATGGCAATACTGGTTTAAATCTCTTAGGGCCAATTTCACCAACTCTATTTAAATATCAATTCATATTTAAATGTTGATTTTCATTAAGTTTTGTATGGAAAAATTACTTTTAAATATGAATTGATATTTAAATAAGTTGGTGAAATTGGCCCTTAAAGTGTACTTTGTTTATGACTATGACTATGCGCCAATGAAATTAGTTATCTTTCCTAAATCAAGACTAAGAGAAAATTTATTCATATAGTCGTATCAATTATTAGTTCTATTTGAACAATTTGTAATCTCTGTATTTGTACAATTTCTAATCGAATAAAATGCAAATTTTAATGGCGCTTCTTTGATTTTAAATTTCATAGTTAAAAATTAAATCAAGTTTTCGATTAATCGAATAAATTTTACATTTTACATGATTACCTAAGTAAACAACGAATAAAAGCAAAACAATTTCAGTTTAAAATTATTTGCTTTCCAACGACACAATCAAACACTTTTGATTAATCGAACAATTCATCAGTTTTATTCGATTAATCGCATAAATTATGAGTCGCATTCATTTTATCTAATAAATTTATTAGATTAAATGCTCATTAGACTATTGGAATTTCTAATACAAATTTCTAGTGCAAAAATTTCATAAAAGTTTTGACTAATCGAATAAATTTAGAATTTATTTTATTTTGAAAATTAAAATAAACCGGTTATTGCTTCAAACGACTAATCTAATCAAAAATATTGCAATTTATTGTCATCTTTAAATAAACACTGAAAGAAAAATTATTCAAATATTCGAATAAAATAAAAGTTCTAGTTGTTTATTTAAATAATTCAAAGTCCTCATACGATTAAACGAATAAAATGCTACTGACGCTACTTTGATTTTAAATTTCTGAACTAAAACTTTAATCAGGTTTTCTATTAATAGAATATATTGTACATTTTACATGATTACCTAAGTGAATATCTAGTAAAATATAAATATATAATTTGAATTTGAAATGCTTCGCTTTGAAATAAGCAAAATCAAAAATATTCGATTAATCTAATAATAATAAATTAAATCAAAAATTTTCGATTAATCGAATAAATTATAAGACCTAATCGCTTATTATAATAAATTAAATTAATCGAATAATTTTTAATCCTTATGCGAAATCACAAATTATGTAAAAAATATTCGATTATTAGAAGGATTTGTAAGTTTTATTGGTATAATCGAATAAATTTTGACTTATTTTTATTACTATAATCAATTAAACCAAAACTATTCGATTAATCGTAAAATAAGTGAATTAAAAAAAATAATCGAATTAAAATATGAATCATATTCGATTAGTCTAATAAATTTTACCAAACATATTCGATTAGTCGATTAATTTGTTAGTTTTATAAATAATTGAATAAATTATAAGTCATACTCGATTTTGTAATAAATTAAATCAAAAATATTCGATAAATCGAATGATTTTTAGCCCCTTGCAATTATTCGAATAAATTATGAATAAATTTTACAAAAAATATTCGATTCGAACAATTTGCAAATTTCATTCGCATAATCGAATAAATTATGAGTCATATTCATTTTATCTATTAAATTGTAATTGTTATTTAATTAAAATTTCGAATAAAACAATTTAAAAACAAGAGTTTATTAATCGATTAAATTATATATTTACTACATTACTGAACTTGTATGCCTTGAACAGTTTTAAATTGAATTGAAGTTGAAAATTCATATATTTATTTTCAATTAATCGATTAAATTACTCGGTTATTCGAATCGGTAAGAATTAAAATATATGGCTATTACAAATAATCCAATCGTAAAATACATAAGTTAATCGAATAAATTTTATGTATTATTCGATTAATAATAAATAACTTAACAAAAAAAACATTTATTCGATCAATCGAATAATTTAGAAAATTTTATAACCGCTTAAGTGCACATATTGTTAATTGTTTTCTTTTTTTTTTTTTTTTTTTTGTTCTGCTCATTGCATTGTCTAAGTAATAAGTAATTAATTCTCAATTAGATTTTGAGACTTTTTCTATAAATATGCAGAATTTTTTTAGATTTTCTAAAAGATTATGTAGATGCACTTTCTTTCTTAAATAAATACAATGCAAATGATAATTTATCATACTAATACATTACAGTATTAGGGCCTGTCCCAGGATATTGACAACGTTCGACTTGTCGCACACTTACATTCACAATAAACAAACAAATTTTAATTTTTTTATGGTGGGATAGGCTTTTATCGTCAAATTAATATACCGTAGTATTTTTTTAAATAAAATATTCATTTAATCCATTAAGAATTTTTTAGTTGAAGTCTACTGACAACATAAAAACGGCATTGAAAATTATATCAGGTTTCAGAATTTTTGTTTTCATTTTATTTAAAAAAAAATGTAAATCATATGAAAATTTTCTCAAAATGTAATAATTTTTTTTAAATAATCTCTCTTGTCTACTATTGATTGACATTTTTAGTTCATCCATTAATGTTACCAGACATAATTCTAGAAATTTTCTATTTCTATATCTTCTAATTACATACATATATACCTCACTAATACAATGTTTCTGCAAGCCAGCCACTCGACTCGTCTAGAAAATTTGTATGAAAAGCATTGAAAAAAATAAGTACTTTTCATATAAATTTTCTAGTCAAGTCGACTCGACTGGGTTGTGGAAACAGGGTGTAAATCATTTTATTGTCTTTGATTTATGAAATAAACTAAAGTATTACAATATTCTTCAGTTGTATTGTTAAGGAGTGAAAAAATAATCGTTTGAAGTTATAAATAATACCAGAGTAATAATTTTAAGACTCTTTCAGTTGAGAGAGTAAAAGAAACTCGACAACTCACACGATCGACTTGCGTTCACAATTCATATGACAAGCACTAAAAAAAATATTTAATGATTTTCACACAAATTTTCTAGACGAGCCGCCTGCCTGCTTTGAAGAAACATCGGGTAAACTCTTGTTCCCTTAAGCCAGACAGTCGTCTTGCATAGAAATTTTGTACGAAAGTCACTGAAAAAAAATTAGTGCTTTTCATATAAATTTTTTACTCAAGTTGAACGTCTGGGTTGTAATAACAGGGACCTTAGCCCCAGTTTTCACAATACACACGGTCGACTTAAGTAGAAAATTAATATCAAAATCACTCATTTCTTTAAGGGATACAAATTTTCTATACGAGCCGGCTGGCTGGCTGACTTGTGAAAACACGGCCTCTTAATTAGATAAAATATTATTTGAATAACTGTGCGAAAGAAACTTTTGGAATATTTTCCTTTATTATAAAAATTAATTGAAAAATTTAAATCACGTGGAAACACAGTGACATCAATTTCATGGATGGATAACTAAATATACGCTTTTTTATTTTATGTGTTATTTAAGGAATTTTCAACCTGAAGCTATTTAATACACTGCCATGATGCAAGTGTTTGATAATAACCTTGTAAGTATTTTTTTTAATTGCATTTACTTATTTATTTATTTACTTATTAAGGCTTTGTAAAGGATTTTTAAAACGAATTTTCATACAAAATTTGTATTAAAAAGCCTTTTGAAAGCCTTAATAATTTTTCAGCCTTATTTATAAAAATTGTTTAGTCTTTATAAAGGCTTATTAATAACAAAAATTTTGAAAAATTTTGCTGCACATCATATTTTATGCAATTTCAAAACGAGCCATATCCACCAAAAAAAAAAATTAACCATCACATTTTTTGGATCATATTTTTTTTAACGAAAATCGACTATTTACGATATTTTTAAGAAAATAAATATTTAAGAAAATTAACAAAATTCGTACCCTTGTTAAAAATATGCTGCTGTGCAAAATATCATTTGCTTTTGTCACTATCAAAATAAAGCAATCAGCTGTTTTCTTGTGTTTTCGACATATTAAAATAACACCGAAAAATAACACAACAACAATAGCGCAATTTACATGACAATACAAAAATACACATGTAATTTTATAACGGTATGGGATTTGTAAACAAAAACTCACTCAGAGCGTTATGCTGCCAGCTCGTGTCATAACAGCCAAAAAAGCTTAAGCGCAGTGTGCACACTTCTACCGATAGTCGGTAGATTCTACCGAATATGTTTGTGAATTTAACAATCTACCAATTCTACCGAACAAGGCCTGAAATCTACCGAATATTGTTATTTAGTAATTTAAGTCGATATATGTGTAAATTGCCTATTTTTCCACATAGCAGCGCGGTCATTTTCTGTCATGAAAATCATTAAAACAGAATAAATAAATCGGCTAAAAACTGAAACTATAAGTAACCTAATATTTGCCAAAGAATTGTGCCTTGGGGATGAAATATTTTTTCCTACCAATGATTTAATAATTTTTGCACAAAAGTTCAAGTTCATAAATGGATCTTACATATAATCTTTGTAGTTACATATGTTTGTCAAATAAAAGTTATTTTAGTAGCTTTATAAAACCTATGTACACAAACTGAATTCCTGTTATTTATGTATATTATTTTATATATAAAGGGTGAGAGCAAATGACTGGGGATAACACTTTTTTTATTGGAAATGCTTCATTGTTTATGGCAGTTTAATTTTCAATCACATGTGCTTTTGGAACCTGTTTAGCTTGATACTCCTTGCACTTACCCTTTATATATCAGTACATATATTATGTTATTTTTATGTTTCTTTGAACTATTTTTTATGTTTCTCTGAATAAAAAATTTTTTCTACCGAATTTCATTCAAATCTACAAATTTTTTTCGTCGATTCTATCGAATTTAAAAAAAATTAAGTGTGCACACTGCTTAAGCGACAGAATTTTCGAACTTGATTTTTTTTACCAAAAATCGATTATTTACGATCGTCTTATTCTGGCTGTCTCTCTCTCTCTCTCTCTCTCTCTCTTCTTCTATTTCTCTCTATCTTCTCTCTAAAATACAGGCTTGATTAAAATCATATTTACGGTCGTAAATAATCGATTTTCGTCAAAAAAAAGAGTTTCAAAATATGTATCAGTTAAGTTTTTTGGCGGTTATTGCTCGACCTTGGTTTTGCTCTTGTCCCGGCTGGAGAAGTTGTTGAAAAGGTAAGAGCAATTATGGTTTCGGCGCATATGGCCTCTGTTTAAAGACCAGACCATATATGGATGCCTCAAAATTTTTACATTTATAATTTTTAAACTGAATTTGGCTGTAAATTTACATATGTCTGCCAGATATGGCGATTTCTCGCCAAACGTAACGATTTCTTAACTTGCTTGGCGTCTAAAATTTTGATTTTCTGGCGATAAATAAATTCTTCCGCCATTTTTTTTTTTTGCTATTTTCTTAAACAAAGTTGAATTTCAAAAATTTTGTAATTGAGGAAAATTATTTGAAAAATAATTCCTACCAAAACTCGTCTGTAAGAGATTAAAAAAATTTGATTTTTATCGTTTTTCTTATATTAACTACAATCATTAATGCGTTTTAAATTTGGATGAGAAAAATTTACAAGAAATAATTTTTGGCGATATTATTACTAATTTTTTGGTGATTTTCTGCTAAATTTATATATGTATATTAGAGTGGCCGTTAAATGTGTGGAGACTTTTTCTATTTATTCTACTCTCACCCACCCCCCTCCCCGCCCCCTTACCGAAAAGTTGCATTGTAGGGGGTGCGTCCGGCCCTCAATGTTGGCCTTAAAGCCCATTTTTCAATGTAATTTTTTGCATATGACTATCTTTTTAAGAAATCATTTTACCAGAATATGATATATGGCAATATTTTAGCTCTTTAAGTCAACAACAATAGTCTCAAAGAAAATTTTTTGCTAAAATTAATATTTTAGAAAATAATGAGGAAAATAACCAACAAAATACAAACAATTTTATGTAACAAAATTATATTTATATGGACATTTTTTATTTCAAGCATAAAACTAAAAAATAAAACTACAAAAAAAATTACATTGAGTATATGGGCTTAAAGGCCAACTTTGAGGGCGGGGCGCACTCCCTAAAACACAACTTATCGGTATGAAATATTTTTGTATTTTTTTTTTTACATAAAACTGAACCGGTTTGGGTAACGGCCACCCTAATGTATACAGGCATTTTCTGGGATCACGAACGTACGTTCGTACGCTTTTGATGTACAAAAAATATAGAAAACAAAACTTTTGCAAGCATTTTTTTGCGATTTTTTTGCGATTTGATAGCATTTTGGAAGCTCTTTGTTTAGTGCAAAAGATGGATTTCATCGAGTTTAAGTTTTCATATTAATAGTTATAAACATGCGGTCACGAACGTACTCAAAATAGAAGTCAACTTTGGCTGACATTAGTGAAATGTAAAAATCTGCGAAATGGAACAGAATAATGAAGAGTGATTAATTTATTTTAAAAGTGTATTAATGTAGGTCTCTATCCAGTATTTATACAATAAAATATCTCTATTGGTTTTTGTTTAATTAGCTTAATTAGCGGTCGCGAACGTACGAGTCACGAACGTACGATTTTTCCACATGTTTTTTTTATTATTATCACCATGCCTCCTTCCCATTTTCGAACTTTTTTTTGTTCTCGTTACACTTTTCTCTTCTAACTTGATTGTTATAGAGAGATTTTGAAGAAAGAGTGAAAACATAACATATTTTTTGCATGTAAAATAGTTATATATAAAAACGTCTTTAGAAGTAGCTTAAAAAGAAAATATAAAATTTTGCAGCTTCCAGCCCAATTTTCTCAAGTAAAACAGCTGAGATATGCTATTAAACCATTCTTTTATATAAACACAGACTTTTTTATAATTAAAAACAATAAATCACGATGATAATCAACATTTCATTTTTTCAGCCTGGTAGACCATTCGGGGGAAATGCCCATATAATATTATGGATAAAAAAAATTAAAAAAAAAATTTTGGCGATTTTATTTCTGCTTTTTGCTAAATTTTTATACGATTATTTTTTTTTTTAAATTTATATTAAAAAAAATTGTTATATAAAAACAAATTTATTATCAAATATATGTTTAAAAAAAACTACACAAAATTGATTTTGGCGACTTTTGGCGAAATAGATCAGAAAAAATCTGACAAATATATCTGATATTTGACAAATTGTTATATGTGTATAATTTTTGGTTGCCAAAAAAGAAATAGTAATATTTAAAAATCCTTTTTCCTTTCTTCTCATTATCTCTCTCTATCTCTCTACCTGTGTCTATCTTTCTCTTTCAGTCTCTTTCAGTCAGTGTTGTTAACAGTCATGCCAATTTAGCGCGTTTCGCGCTAGATTTAGCGCATTTTAACTATGCCAAACGCGCTTTTTTTTTTTAATAAAAAAAAGCGCTAAATTAGCGTGTTTTGAACAAAGCCAGTAATATCATTTCAGTTCAATATCTAAATTTGTTTTGTAAAAATTTAACAATTTTCTAATATCCAAAACTCAGATACAATTTTTTAAATTAGTTAATAATTCAGCTGTCGCAAACAAAATCCGCTTGACACATTTTAATACTGTAATGGCAAATATTTTGAAATTTCACAACTAAAAATATGTACTACATTTAATGATCCAAAAAATGTACATAACTTATAAAGCATCTACTATAGCTGAAGTACAAAAAGCATTTGAATCGCAAAACTACTGGACAATTTATATATTGTTACAAAGTTTTACAATTAAATTAAAAGTAAAAACTACGGATTTCTATTATTTGGAAGGCGATTTTGATTCTGTATTAAACGATTTTAGTTTATTAAAGCATATTGTCGAGGAAGCAATGTTGCAAAATCTGAAAAATTAATTTTGATACGAGTACTAATACATACATTGACTTTTATTGAAATTGAATTTAGCGCGTAGAAAATAGCGCGTTTGGGTTATAAATAGTTGGCATCGCTGGTTATCAACTTGGTGCGCTTCGCACCCTTTTGGGTGCTTTTTGAAATTTTTTGTGCGAAAAATTCCTTAGTTGGTGCGTGGTGCGCTTTTTTTAAATGTCGGTGGGTTTTTTAATTTTTGGTGGCACCAACGCAAATTTAACACAACAAAGAGTTAAAACCGGAAAATTCTTGTTGTGAAACTTGTCAACTTGCTGATACTCAGGGCTATCGTGAATAAAATTCCAGGTGAAATTTTTCCGTGGAATTATTTCCAACTAATAAGGAAAACAAAAAATTCTAATTGGAAAATGGAAAATTTTCACGTGGAATTTTGTTCATGATAGCCCTGAATGTTAATTACCATATTAATACTAATGATGTTTACAAAATATCACAATTTGAAATAAAATCTGTTGTATGGCCCGATGATAACAATAATGATCAAAATATTGGCTTTATTTATTTGGAATAATTAATTTTTGTTCTCTTTTTAAAAAGTTTTAAACAGAATTTATAAAATTAATGTACAAAAATGTATCATCTTGTACAATGTGCCACATTTTAAACTAAAGAAATCTTGGTGGGTTTTTTTTTTTTTTTTGTAATAGGCGCGATTTTTTCTCCATTTTGGTGCGTTTTGAAATTTCAAAGTTGACAACGCTGCTTTCAGTCTGTCTCTCTCTCTCTCTCTGTCAGTATTTCTATCGATCTCTCTCTCTCTCTCTCTCTTCTATTAAATACAGGCTTGATTAAAATCACATTGATGTGTGAACATTGAAATAAATTATTTAGAAGAAAAAAAGTTTTGCTTAATTTTCATAAACGAAACTTGACAATAAATTGCGTTCAATGCACTTTTCTTATTTCATTGACCTTATAATATTTATGCATACACATGTATCTACATACGTATGTATATTAATTAATAATCAATGAATATTGTAAATAATATATTTAAAATAAGACATGAACTTTCGACAAGTCAATTTATTAAATATGTAACTCATCAAATAGCAAACGCTTGTAAAAATTTTGTGTTCTCTGTCACAAAATGTTAATGAATGTTTTGGTTTTATTTCTCTCTTCTGTACACAAAAACAACAGAATATTAATTAATAACAAATAAGGAAAGCAAAGTATTTTTAACATTTCCCTTAATGCTTTTCAACATGTTTTAGATATTAAATTTACATTTTTTGTTCCCGCTATTAATATCCCAATAACAACAACAACAACAACAACAACAACAACAACAACAACAACAATGACGACGACAACATGTCAGTCAATTTAATTACAAACAAAATGTATTTTGTTGGCCAAACACCAAGTGGGTCAATGTACGTAAACAGAAATCAGATAAAATTAAAACAAATGAACAAATAATTGAAAAGTCATGAACAATTGCAGCGCAATAGAAAATAAATAAATCAATTATTTTAACGGTCTAATTCATAAAAAATATTTTATGTTTATTACAGGTTTATTTGACAAATTTTCCATAGAAATATGTCAAATAAGCGCTTAATAAACCTGAAATATTTATTATGAATAAGGCAGTAAATATTTACAGAACATTTCGATGAAATTTTAAATCTGAATCACTTCACTTTTTCCATTATCAACTGGAAATCATAGCGATAACTTCTGTCAGAGAATATAGTATTTATGAACACAAATATAATACGTAAATGACATTAACAGCAAAATGCTCTTAATTGCCTATTAAATGACTTGTGACACATTCCTGTGTTATATTTTAAATATGCAATTCTGTGAAACACAAAATGCTAATAATGCTCTAATGACTGATACAGGCAGAGTAGACTGAAAAAAAAATAAACGAAAGTATATCGACCTCTTAGCTTAGCTTAAGAATCAGTAAGGGGGCAGGCAGTATTGTGGTGAATGGGTATAGGAAACCATGAATGGGATGTGCTAAGAACATTTATGTAAAATCTTACAATAAAAAGTTTTTTGTGAAACATTTTGGCTTTCTAACTTGAGGCTGCTGTTGGCTGAAATTGTTAGTACAATGACTACCAAGCTAATGATGGTCTTCGAAAGGCTGAGTTTTAGAGGCCTGGGGGTCGATTCTGGTTCTGTGATAATGTGAAGTGAAAAAAAAACGTTTCATTTTCGTTTTCATAGCAACTTTTCACACCGTATTTTCATAGTTTCACAGATTGCGATTCTGGTTCAAGTAATGAAAAAATGTTTCATTCCAGTGTAGCTGTGAAAAGTTTCTATTCATGTTATTTAGCTTTAATTGTCAAATGCAGAGATCTTAGTTTCGCCGTTACGATGTCGCGCTAAGCCGCATGCAATTTTTATTATTGTTTGAGGAGCTGCCGCTGCTTATGTTTATGATTGGCTTATATTTGAGCCTGATTTATTTATTAAAAAAAAGAAATAGTAACTGTTTTTGCAACTACATACATATGTATGTACAATGTTAATTGTACATATGTACATCCTCCCAGGGGAGTCTATTATAGACTACGGGTGTGGCAACCCCGAGGCCCCAGCTGGGGTGATGTGGCTTTTTCCATTGACGTACCTTTGGTACATTACCCATAGAACTTATGTGTTACTACCCGATCTCTGAACACAAACAGAGCAAAGGATGTGCACATATTTATGACAAAAGGAAGACAGGTCCTGTTGATGTCAATTAGGTGCAGCGTCACCTAGAACTGCCCCTGAGTTCAAAAGACGATAGAGGTGAAGCCCTTGTGGTGGAACTTCGAGGTCTAACCAGAGGCTACTTCTGGTACCACGGGTGCCGGTGGCCCGACAGCCGAGCTGCTTAGAGTTGAGTGCATGTAGCGGTCGTCAGTTTCCTTTGCTAAAATGCCGAGTTCGTCCTACCTCACGGGGTTAAAAGGATGATTTTGGTATGTGTGGAGTAGGCACTGGTTATTTGGCGACACAGGCATGGGTTCATCTCGGCTGAGTGGTTGAGCTGTGCCGGCAATGGTTGAGGAATTCTCATGGGGACCTCGCTATGGGTGTATACACAACACCTTGGCATGGAAGCCGGAGAATTATCGTGGTGGCTGTGGTTGCTACCAAAATCGCTGGGAGAATAGTCTTGGCTTCCCAGTGTGAAATCAATACTAGTGGTTGGTCTGACGCGCTCAGCCAGACACTATTCTAGGTGCTGTTGCCATTCAACAGAAGCTGCTAGGTAAAAGGTAAATCAATAATTACATAAACATTATAATCACTTCTCATATTCCATTTCATTAAAAATTTTCATTAAATAGCTGATATTAATAACAATCTCTGCCCAAGTAGACATGTGTGCTGATGAAGGGCGTGACCGCATAGAAAAATTAATATACCCCAAATAAAAAGTTTAGTTTATTTTTTATTCTCTTCTTTAGAAAATCGCATTAATTAAAATGTACAAAAATTTTTTAAGTTTTTAAAAAAAATTTCATAAATGAACACACCCAATATTTACAAAAAAAATAAAGTTTGATTTTCAGTTTTATTTATTGTTATTTAGGCAATTTAAAATTTAAAAATGATTCTGCCAAAAAAAACCGACTTCAAAGCAAAAACTGGAAGTAAACTCTTTCAAACAAAAAAAAATTGGAAAATCTGTTTTTTAAGAAGCACGAGATATATAAAATTAAATTGTTAATGGGCGTGACTCCGCCCATTTTTTAAGTGCTGAGAGATCTCAGCACTTAAGTGTGTTAAAGTTTCGTAAAATTCGATTAAGTAGAACCACGTGAGATATAATAACAAATTTTAATGGTTGTAGCCCCGCCCATTTTATTCACTTTAAAATTGTGTAATTACAAGAACCAAAGTTGTCTGCTAGGTTTTGCAGCAATCAAATAGAATATTATAAAATCAAATAAAAAATTTATGGGCGTGTTCCTGCCCACTTTTTTACAATTGGAAGCTACGCCCTCTCAGATAAAAAAAAAGAATTTTAGCAATCAGTCCGAAATGTACCGATTTATGAAAAAAATACAGACGAATTCACAGAAAAAACTAAATTTCATTTTCAGTAACCAAATTCATTGAATCAGTAATTTTTTTGTGTGAATGCGGACCTACAAAGAAATTTGTAGATTCTGATAACAATTTTCAAAAAATTTAACTGAAAAAAAATTTTATTTTTAGGGCCATTATTACAACTTAGTTAAAAGTATGATTTTGTCGGACGTATAAAAAGCTTTCCATTATTGCAAATTGGATTTAACTTACCAGGTAGGATAAACTTGCTGGTAATTTATCGCTCACTTTAGGTTAAAGTAAAATTTTGCAAATGATAAAATTTTTATACGTACGATAAAATCCTACTTTTAACTATCTTTAAGTTGTAATAATGGCCCTTAGTTAACTTATTATGGCATTAGAGAAAAAAGTTAACTGAAACTCAAAATATTTTCAGTCAAATTTATTAATAGGAACAGAAAAACATTTTTGCAGATATTTTTTTGTATTATTCAGCAATTTTTTTTTTTTATAATTTACAAACACATTCACTAAAATTTTTCGTATTATCAGAAAATAAATTAACTGAATCAATAACAATTCTTAAATTTTTTATTTTTTTTAAATTAGTAAAAGTTTTATCTGAAATAAATAACTGAATCAAATGAAAGGTTCAACTATTTTTTTTACTTTCAAAAATTGGCTTGTTTTTATGGTTAAGCATTTCGTTCCCGCTTTTGGAACTCGTCAGTAGACTTCAACCCAAAAATTCTTTGAATTTAGCTAACAAACTCCGTATTTTTATAGTAAGACTCTTAATACTATATTGAGAATCACAATATACAAACATAATAAGTTTGAAAACGGCAAACAAAAATCTTAAAAAAAATAAAATGTTAAAATAAATCAGACAAATTTTTTTACAGTATGTAAAAATAAATTTAACTGAAAAAATTAAAAAAAAAAATCAGACAAATTTTTTTACAGTATATAAAAATAAATTTAACTGAAAATAACAAATTTAAATAAAAAAAAATAAATCTAAAAATTTTTTTTACAAATTTTACTTTATATAGATAATTTTCATGCTATACAGTTTGTTTTACATAAAATAAAATTGGAACAAATAATTTACTGGAACAGTAAAAAATATTTAGTGAAATTAATTATATTTCAAAACACACGTTTGTTTGAAAATTTTTTGGGAATAATTTTTTCTGTGTTGATAGCCTCTTCCTTTTTTTGAAGGCGGTTAAATATGAATAAGTTGTGAATTTGGAAGTCACACTCAGGCTATGAATGCCTACTACTATTACTAGTTGTTACATTCTTTAGGAAAGGGATAGTGACAGAGAAGACAGGTGGTGGAGGAAGAGATAGAGGAAAGCTTCATTCTTTTACAACTCTGCTTTTTGCACGTTTTTTTAATAATTTAGCATTTCAGCGCCTCTGGTGTTAAATGATCCGTATTAAATTTTTGCAGCAAAGGCTGTATATAATGTCCCTCATGAGAAAATCAGTCATTAATAGTTAGCCAATATATTTTATTAATGTGTCTTGATTTATGATTTCCTTATCATTTGAAAAATACATATTTTTTTAAATAATTACGAAATCAAATCAATATCTATATATATAAAAACCAATTGCTGTTCGTTAGTCTGACTAAAACTCGAGAACGGCTGGGGAAGTTTTAAAAGGTGAGAAAAATTCAAATAACTGCCGGGAAAACCCTAAAAATAGTTCTTTTCTTTTTCCCATATAACCGTTTTTTAAATAAGATGTAGAGTCAATTTGAACTTTATTGCTATTCAAACTTAATTTTAGCTAACTTCAGTTATTAATCTATCAAATTATTTTGTTTTACATAGATTGATAAATATTAAGTTGTGTCACAAATTAAATTTTTGAACGCAACCATAATATTTGACATTAGATTTGGCAACCAACTAATATGTCAATCCATTCTGTAGCACTTCAGAACACGGAAAAAAGTATTGCGATATTGTGTTATAATATCTATGAGTGCGCGAGAACTTTCTTTACTTTAGTGATCCTTTGTGATAGTGACATTGCAAGTAATGTGCTATTTTTTTTTTGATATTTGTGATTTTCGTCAGACTCTTCCAGTTATTCCCCAATCAACTGTTGCTGATGAACTAAATACATGCCTAAAATCATCGAATTCATGGCAGTATGTAAAAACACTCCAATTAACAACTAAAATGTGAGTATTTTGCAACAAGATGAAACTGGAAATGTGTTTGCGAAGCAGTCATTGGAAATAACAAAATTGCAGTGGACACCTCGACCGGATTCATCACATTGCCAACAGATTTCTGTCACATCACAGACTCAAAAGAGGAGCTTATTCAGCGTGTTTTTCCAGATAAAGCGCAAAAGTTAAACCATAACCATAACCATAATTGGCTGGGTGAACGAGCAATATTGGCGGCGAAAAATAAAGATAAAGAATTTTCTTCCAGAATAGTTGGTTTCCTTCAAATCAGTCGACACCGTTATGAACCAGGATGACGTAGTCAACTATCCCATGCAGTTTTTAAATTCACTGGAATTGATTGGATTACCACCTCACAATTTGCAGTTAAAAGTTGGATCAGTTGTCATCATGCTGCGAAACATTAATCAACCTCAACTGTGCATTGGAACAATACTGGCTGTGAAAAAGTTGATGAATAACGTCACTGAGGCAACAATCGTAAAAGGAAAATACAAAGGAGAGGATATCTTGATCCCGCGGATACCGATGATTCCAACGGATTTACTATTCGATTTTAAACGCTTACAATTTCGAGTACATCTGGGCCTTGCGATGACCATAAATAAATCGCAAGGACAATCGTTAGAAGTATGCGGAATCAACTTGGAGTTTCCCGGTTTCGCGCATGGACAAAAAATATAGTTTATGAGAAAGCTTTAAATTGATTAACAGACTCTATCATAATAGTGTGTGTCTGACAATATCAAATTTAAACCTTATAAATAGCCGTATTTCAGGAAAACTTTGTTTTGTAAGTAAGCAACATGATGTGTCGAAAATAATAATAAAACTTCATGCTTCATTCAAAAAATGCCTTTTTATTAAATACGGATTAGTTTTGCTATACCCTTTGCCAAAAAAATGGTAAAAGGGTATATATATGTAGGTTTGTTTGTTTTAAGATTATTTTATACACAAGTTTAGGTGTTTTATTTATCAACTGAGGCAGTACGAAGTCTGGCTGGTCAGCTAGTAGTAAATATGTTTAAAAATTTCTTTATTTTTTCTCATTTCCATATTTCACAAAAATTTATTATTAATTAATTTATCTTAATTTATGCACAAATGACGCAAAATATTTTTATTTCAAAATTTTCATCGTAGTCATTATAAAAATATTCCACAAGGTCCAACAGAATTATATTATATAAAACTTAATTCGAAATACGAAATACGAAATTAAATGAAATGATCAGAACTATTTTTTTTGCATTCCAAAAAAGCTATATAAATGTAAATTGCAAGAAAGTAATCAGCCGACTGGTAGTCTATGAATAAAATACATACTTCTTTTAAAATATTTGTTTTTATATAATGAGTTATTTTTGCCAGAGATTTCAACATTTGTTGTTAAGCAAAACTCAATGCATAATTTTCGAACTTAATTTTTTTGACCAAAAATGGATTATTTGCGGCTAGATAGCTTATGTCACATTGTATGTTCTTTACGATCGATTTGGGGGCTTGGTGATCTTACTTGGATGTGATGTGAGATTTGACCCTTTTCCTTGATTTTTTTCCTGAGTCACAGGTGTATGCAAATAAGCCATAGCAGTATTTAAAGCCACTATAGGAACTTTTACCCATTTTTATTAATTAATTACAGCTAAGCGGCAGGGCTTATTGAAATGATTTTTTGGAATCAAACTTCGGAGGCCCCCTCATAATGTCCTTAAAGTTTCTCACAAAGAAAAAAATTTTTATCACTCACGCTTGACAACTTTTAACTAATATTAATAATATTATTTGAATTTTTTTTTGGAACCCTTCTTAACGCCATTAGAGTTTTTATCACTTAATTTCACGAAAAAAAAATTTTACTCACGCTCACGTCCAGTCACACGTGATAATTTTTGAATAATATTCATAATACACTCACTTTAAACATTATTTAGATTTGTTTTAATTGTCCCTAGACACAATTATTATTTTGAAAACCTTTACTACAAGCAAACATCAATCACTTGACAGTAAATCAAAATTCGTCGAAAAACTTTTAAAACAAGTTGTTTTCTTTATTATTCTTTTTATGTTGAAGTAAAAAAAAAATTATCACTCACGCTCACGTCCACTCACTAGTAACGCGTGGCAACTCTTGGCTAATATTGTTAGTACACTCACCTTAGATATTGTTTAGATTTTTTTTAATTTTCAAAACCTAATAAATTTTTATTTTGTAAACCTTTACTACTCTCACGTTATTTATAATCACACACCAAACACTTGATAAAGTGACAGTAAATCAAACTTGTCGAAAAACTTTTAAAACAAGTGGTTTTCTTTATTATTCTTTTTATATTAAATCAAAAAAAAAAATTTATCACTCAAGCTCACTTCCACTCACTAGTAACAACTTTTGACTAATATTTATAATACACTCACCTTAGACATTATTCGAATTATTTTTTTTAACCATTTTTAACCATCATTATGAAAAGCTTTACTACACTCACGTAATCATTATTTGAAATCACACACCAAACACTTCATAAAGTGACAATAAATCAAATCGTTAAGTTACGGTCACACTTGTCAAACATTTGCCCAAAAAAGCGTAACCAACAAACACTAATGAAAAAAGTTTTGATCCAGATACTTGCTTATCATATTAAACAGTTTCGAACACAACTAATGCACAATGTCATAGAATTCAACAATATTGGCTACTCTTTAACTTGGCAAACTTTTGTCTGAATTGAAAGATTTTTCATTAGCATTTAGTGGTTACGTTTTTTTTTGGGCAAATGTTTGACAAATGTGGCCGTAGCTTTAGTCTTACGAAGCTTTGTGATATAGTGTTTATTATTATGCTCTCAGCATAATTATGTTTCAATTTAATGGTCATACATTGGCAGCTTGCAAGCAGTTCTTATTGACTTTTAGTAAATGTAGGTAACATAAAATAATATCGCTAAAGAACACACTCATTTCAGTCAGTTTCTTTCTCAGAAGCCAGTCATTTCTGCTCAACAAAAAAAAATTCTTTAGTAATAAACACTTTACATAATATCGCAATATGAATGAACGTGCAACATTGGCAATGGGATTTTTGAATTGAGACACTAGACAGTATTTTAATATTTAGTTTCATTAAATACCAGCAAATATGAAAAAAGTTAGCTTAGTTGGTATGGAAGTACAGTACTAGGATTATTTTAGCATTAAAGGTTAAATGTTTTCAGTGTTTGTATAAATATGGTAAAGGCTGGCAAAATCTTTAACTTATGTATGTATATATACTAGAGCACTGTATGTACATGCATGTCATTTATATACGCGCCCATCCGTAGGTAGAAGCAAACATCATAAATTAATGTCTTGCAAACAGTGCTATTCAGCGTTTGTTTTTGAATACTTCGCTACAGTAAAGCATTTGAAAAATCCCTCATGTCTTGAAATTTCTTGAAAATGGTCCATATGCAGATTGAAGTCGCTTTAGATGTGGGTGAATAAATTGCCAGTGGAAAGTGCTAATCTCTGTTAAAGTCCTCTCTAATTAATTTATCGTCATTCGTTTTAAAAAGGGAAAATATTACTAATGCAAAAAACTTCTTAAATACAGAGTGAAGAATAAAATATTCAACTATTGCTAATATCGAAAATAAGATCTATGAATCAAATTCTGAAGTCGAAAAATATCCACAAGTCACTTGCTATAAATTGCACTAGAGCAAAAAATATATGATGAATTTTTTTTTCACAAAACAAATATCTATGTATGTATGCATTTGTGAACATATGTATGTATATATTCCGGTAAAGGGTATATAAGATTCCGCACAGCCGAATATAATAATAAAAATGTTTTTTTTTTGGAAAATTTGCACCATGAATCATAAAGATCTTCTGTCGATTTCTATTTCAAAATTTTGTTTGAACCATATGCGATTTCGAAAGCCGAATTGATCTGGCATCTCTGCTGGTACACAGAAAAAACTAAATTTCAATTTCAGTAAACAAACTCGTTGAATCAGTAAATATTTTATTTGAAAGCGTTCCTACAAATAATTTTGTAAATTCTGATAAAAATTTTGTAAAAATTTAAACTAATCACAGTTCGGCTGAGAGAAAATGTTATTTTAGTGTGTGTGGGTGTTTATCTGGCTTGTTGATAGGAACAACGTGCTGTTGTGCGGTTGTTGTTGTTGTTTATTTTGATTGATCGTGTTGTATATATACATGTACCAGTGTTACCATATGTGAAGTTTTATCTTATTTTTGAAGTTTTTAGACATGTGAAAACGACAAAAAAAGATTTCTTATCTAAAAATAAGATTTTTTAAAATTTTACTTTTGGTACTTTTAATATATTATTGGGGGATTTTTTGACTAAACTACCTACAAATTTTCTGATTTGCTTCATAATGATCTTACACATATTCTACACAGTAAATATTTTGTGTTATTTGGCTTTACTTTTAATATTTCACAAGAAATTAGATAAATTTTAACTCATTTTTATTCAATCAAATAACAAAAAAGATTGTTGGTAACAGAAAAAGATTTTTTTTGCTCGACTTGAAGATTTTTGAAAAATAAATATGGCAACACTGACATGTACATAAATGCCGAAAAGTAGCCGACAAACGTCGTGGTCTGTTTCTTTTCTACACAGTTTTTTTTTTTTTTTGTACAAATTAATTTATTGGAACAATACAGAATATTTATTGAAACTAAGTTTGATTTCAAACAAATATTTGTTTAAAAATTTTTTGGGAATAATTTTTTCTGTCTAGAGATGTTTTGCATCACGCACAACTTCTTGCGAAGCAGCGATATGTCCCTTGTTCTGCTTTATTAAGAAACCAAAAACTCATGAATATATAAATAAAAAAAGAACAAACAATTTAATAAGTATTCGCGGTTTTTTTGGTAAAATTCCAAAAAATATTCTCACAAAATTTAAAGTATGTATATATATATATATATATATATATATATATATATACTAAGAGTGTGTATGTATGTTTGCACTCGTATGTATTTATGTTTGTGAAAAAATATAAAAAAAGATTTTGTTTCCATCCAGGCACTTTTTTAATAATAAAAAAAGAAAACTGTGTTGGGGGATTATTATTATTATTACTATTGCAACAAAGGCAGAAATTTATGTTTTTTTTTAATGATTCAACTAATCTATAAGTAAATAAAAAAAAGCCTAGAAACTTTATGTACATAGTTCTTAAATAAAGTTTACCTTTTCCAGCTCCAAAAGCTGAAAATAAATAAGATGATAATTTTTAAACTAAAACACACATCTAGCTAGCAAATGAACATTTTTGATCTGTTAGATTAGGTTAGAGTTTAGAGGGTAGCTCCAAAGAGCGTCAAAGTTGGAAACTGCGGGTGTCGAAATTTCTCCAGATATTGTAACTTTTGTAAATATCAAGCGATCTTAATATTTTTTTTAGCGAGACAATTAACGTTGAGAGGCATTTTATCTCTTACAGTTTCCAAGTTAGTTGACTTGAAAACTTTTTTTTTTAATTTTAGACCATTAATTTTTTTTTAACGTTAATACATAAGTTCTTTATTACTTAGCAAAAATTATTTGGTTTTATTGAAAGAAAACTTCATTGAAATTTATATGAAAAAAATCTTTTTGATGTCTCAAAAATTGTAGCGAGAAATAATTTTACAATTTGAATTTAAACAAAAATGAGAAATTTTTGTAATTTTTGTGAAAAAAGTATTCTTAACTTTTTTTTTAATACTTAAAAAATTATTCACTCTTATTCCAGTTGTCGGCATCGACGTCACTTTAACACAATACCAAAAAATTGGGGCTTGTTTACTCGCTCTCGAGAATAATTTTGTGCAACTGACAAACTATTTCCGTTCCTTAAAGTCTAGAAAATAGCATTAACCTGCCAACCGGAGTCAGTTGTTTTCGACAACTGGTACACAAGCCCCAATTTTTTGGTACTGTGTTAAAGTGACGTCGATACCGATAACTGGAATAAGGGTAATTAAGTATTTGATAAAAACTTTACTTGGTCCTAAGAGGAGAGGTCCTTAGAAAGACTGTGAAATAAATTTTAGGGAATTTTTGCTGGTGCACCCTACATCCAGCATTTGTCGAAAATTGCCTTTTTAGGTGAAAAGGAACCCTATTGTTTTCGCTACGCTGTCCGTCTGTCCGTCACACGGTATTTTCTCAGGAACCGTAAGAGCTACGGACCTGAAATTTAAACACAGTATTTAGAACCTTGGCCGCCACAACAACAAATACATGAGAATTAAAAATTAAAGGGTATTCCAAAACGAGCAATGAAAAATATTAAAATCCCATGTAATATACTTACAAGTGTATATTGAAACTTGAAATTTGTAAAATTAGTGTATTTTTATACTGACTACAACAATTAACCCTAAAATTAAAAAAAATTAAAATTAAAGGGTGGTCCACCAGTTAATGCAATTTTGACTATTTAATTTTGACAATTTGCTATATATAGAAACCGTAAGATGCAAACACTTGAAATTTTCAAAAACGGTAAAACTAAAAAAACCGAAAATTATAAAATCGCCAAACCAAAAAAAAAATCGCCAAAAATTAAAAAAAATCGCCAAAACGAAAAAAATCGCAAAAATTAAAAAAAAATTTCTAACACTAAAATAAATCGCCAAATTCGAAAAAATCGCTAAAATTAAAAAAAAACGAAAATGAAAAAAAACGACAAAAATCGAAAAAAATCGCCAAAACGCCAAAATGTCGCCAAAACTAAAAAAATTTTAAATAAAAAAAATCGCAAAAATGAAAAAAATCGCCAAAAATAAAAAAAAGTCGCCAAAATAAAAAAACGCCAACAACCGTAAAAAATCGCCAAAACAAGAAAATAAAGTATCAAAACTAAAAAAGGAGCCAAAACTTAAAAAAATCGCCAAAAGCTTGAAATTTTCAAAAACGGTAAAACTAAAAAAACCGAAAATTATAAAATCGCCAAACCAAAAAAAATCGCCAAAAATTAAAAAAAAATCGCCAAAACGAAAAAAATCGCCAATTAAATAATTAATTTCTAACACTAAAATAAATCGCAAAATTCGAAAAAATCGCCAAAATGAAAAAAACGCCAAAATAAAAACAAACGCCAAAAATCGAAAAAAAACGTCAAAACGCGAAAATGTTGCCAAAATTTAAAAAAAAAATTTAAATAAAAAAAAATCGCCAAAGTAAAGTGTTAAAACTTAAAAAAATGTTGCCAAAATTAAAAAAAAAATCGCCAAAGTAAAGTTTTAAAACTCAAAAAAAACCAAAACTTAAAAAAATCGCCAAAACCGAAAAAACGCAAAAACCGCCAAAACAAAAAAACCGAAAAGATCCCAAAAACGAAAAAAAAATGCCAAAACTATATATTATATAGGATGAAGTTTGTATTAAATTACATATCTAGTGTTCGTACGGAACCCTTCGTGCGCGAGTCAGAGTCGCACTTTACTGAATTTTTCTACTTTTTTTCACCACTTTTTTTAAATATCAATTTTTTGTATGTAGCAAAACCTTGCACGCTCTTTCTACCACATACATACGTATGTATGTATGTGTGGTACCATATAAACCGAACGAGTGAACCGATTTTGATGATTCTTACATCAATCAATTTGTCTTAATTTTGGGAGTGTTACTAAAGATATGAAAGTAGTTTAAACTCAACATGCGCCCATGAGTGTGATGCAGCAAGCAACACAAATTCTTTCGCCACAAAGTATTTTCTTCTTTACTCCTATACCTGCAAGAACTGAAACAAATTTTTTGCAACCAGTGTTGTTTAGCATTTGTTTTAGAAGATTTCGCTGTAGTAAAGAAATTAAAAAATCCTTCATGTCTTAAAAGTTCTTTTAAGTGGTCTTATGCAGGGGTCTAGTGTGTATGTATGTAGTGTCCGCACTGAATTTTCTAAAAATCATTGAAATCTCCATTTCTTCAATTCTATGTATAACATTAACTCCTTATTAATAAACGTTAAAGTACATTAAATATTATTTTCTTGTTATTCCAGCGCCGAGCCTCTAGACGCTCTTCCTTAAGACGTGGCTCGATATCTGTTCTGCCACAAAAATCTGCCGAGATTCCATGGGATATATTGGAGCGCCTGTTTATGCCATTCCTCTTCTGTCATGCTGCTGCGTTAATGATTTCCAATGCTTTGCATGTCTTGAATATTTCAAGCATTTCAACATTTGCCGTCTTTGTGTGGTTTGCCTTGTCAACCGTGGGTGCTGTGCTCTTCTATCATTTTGTTAAGGTGAGTTTGTAATTAATTTTTTAAAATGTATCGAGCATATTTAAGGCCATTTGATTATGGGCTTCATAAATGGCACATTTATTAAGAAGCGTTAACAAGTTTTTATAACGCTGTACTTAACTTAATATATTTCATTTCATTTTATTTCCTTTTGCAGTGTGTAACTTTAATTTGTGCACCCTAATAGTATCAGGTTTTTATGGTTAACCGCATAATATAATATGTGACAGCAGCTCTTCTTAGTATTTTTCCTTTCCTCATATATATATATATTTATTTTTTTTTGTAAAAGCACAAGCAAGGAAATAGCGTTAAAACCCCCAATGTAAAACAGTAAAATTAATAAGGATAAAGAAAGGTTGTGTGAAATAAGAGATTTTGTGGTCTTAAAAAATTAAAAACAAAAATCCAACAACACAAAAGACGTTAGTTAGTTGACTAACGCCTTTAATAATTTGTTGTTTTAAAATTTGTTGTTCGCCTTAAAGTAGGCAATAATTTGTGCTATTGTATTGCACAGGATGTCTTTGTCAAAGAAATAAAGCAAGTGTTTTTAAAGCTTTATTCGCAACAAATATTTTTGTTTTACAAAAGACTTAATGAATATTGTTTTCCCTAAAATATTTGTGTTGTAAGCCTTTTGTAAATTAAAAAACAAACAAAAAATAAACATGAATATGACAGATGTTGTATTAAAGAAAACAAGCTTTACCATTAACAAACATAAAATATTTTACATGAAATTAATTTAACTCGTACAGGAAAATTTACCAGTTAAGCCTGTGAGTATAAAGGATTTTAAACAATATTATTTAAATGAGCAGCTATTGTGGTGAAAATCTTTTAATATGAATAAAAGTTAAAAGGCATTAATAAGCTGGGCTTAAAATTCTCTAAAAATTTTGATAGACAATTTCAATACACAAATGTATACACATCACATTAATGAAAAATTTCTAATTTTTATTAAATTGTAACTAAAAATAAAGATTGAAACGAAACGTGAATTGTTGGACAAGCAAGCAAACATATTAAGTTGTTAACTAATATATATATTTTTTTTTGCTGAAATAATAGTGTGTAGCATCTCTAGCCGCTATCACAATAAATCTTGTAGCTAAAAATAACTTGCCAACTAGGCGTACTCTCATTTAGCCTTTTTCTTTTTCATTTTTCTTTCAAAAATAATGAATAATTCGTTGATGAAGCTGTCCAGCTTAACGCTGCGTCACATGAATGGGAATGAATGCTTATTATATATACGTTATTATTGTATATACTTCTAAGTTGTTTTTTTTTTCTCTCTTTCTTCATCTTTTCAAAATCGAATATTAAGAGCAAAAAAAAATTTGGAGAAAACAAAATAACAAAATTTGCGCAATAAAATTCTTCACTAGCCTCTGCAGTCACAGTCAGTGGAGCTAAATCGCAGAAAACCTTAAATATAGAAGCACAAGCACAAGTCATTTCATAAGCTCCAAAAAAAGCTTAAGCGTCATAATTTTCGAGCTTTACATTTTGACGAAAATCGATTATTCACGATTGTAGCTGATCGATTTTCGTTAAAAAGCCAAGTTAAAAAAATATGTCACTTAAGCTTTTTTGACGAATATGGCTAGAAGTATTGCTTGCAAGATATGTATTTGTATTTATCATTGAGATGTGCTTTAATAATATCAGCATCTCAGCCATAACAATTTTCCCTTTTCTTCTGTTTATTTTTTCTTTTTGTTTATTGTTATCAAATTGGATATTCCATAGAAACGGAAATGGAATTGTTGTTAGCCGGCCATTTAAATGTCCTTCGAAGTAAATATACAATTCATAGCTTAACACATGATTTTCCAACATAAATTTAACGAAATAAAAAATAAAAAAAAATACACCCATACAATGACGAGAAATCCACCACACACGAGCGAACATTTTTACTGTCAAAACGTGAAGATTTTTTCTTAATCATTAATACAGTATGAGATTGTATTAAGATATTTAAAGAAGAAAATATATCTGCTTGTTTATATGTTTGCATTTTTGAAGAGCTTATGGCAATAAAATAGTTGATTAGATAGAGATTCGTATTTCAGTCAAATTTTTATTACCTTTTGGCCAACAAAGTAGTAATTTAATACAGTCTGGTACATATCATTTGAAAATTATAATAATAGAAAACAAAAACAAAATCTAAATCAAAGGCCTTTTTGCTTCGAAATCATTATTCTTATCCTTACTAATATTATAAATGTGAAAGTGAACTTGTTTGTTTGTTTGCTACGCTTTCACGCTCAAACCACTGAAACGATTTTGAAAAATTTTTCACAAAATTCACGTTAAACGTGGCCTATTTTTGTTATCCGGTTCGGATACTGTTTTTTAAATTTTTAGTACGGATTTTCAAACCGCTAAACCGAATTTGAAAATTATTTCACCAATGGAAAGCTAAGTTACCAGTCTCGAACGCAGCCTATTTTTTGCTATCCGGTTGGGAACCGGTTTTTCTATATTTGGTACGGATTTGCAAACCACTAAGACGATTTTGAAAATTATTTCACAAAAAGGAAGCTACATTATCAGTGTCAAACGCAGCCTATTTTTTGTTATCCGGTTTGGAACTGGTTTTTATATTTGGTACGGATTTTCAAACCGCTAAATCAATTTCAAAATTATTTTACAAGAAGAAAGCTACAGTCTAATATAGCCCATTTTTTATCCGGTTCGGATCCGGTTTTTTTAATTTTTGATGCGGATTTTCAAACTGCTTAACCGATTTTGAAAATTCTTTCACCAATATAAAGCTAAATTCTTAGTGTCAGACGTACCAAATTTTTTCTATCCGGTTAGGATCCGGTTTTTTTATTCGGGTAGGGATTTTTAAACCGCCAAACCGATCTTGAAAAATATTTCACAAAAAGAATTTTATTAAAATATTACCAGCGTCAAATAAATCTGACTTTTTATCGGTTTTTTATATTTGATACGGATTTTCAAACCTCCAAAACGATTTTGAAAATTTGTAAACAAAAAGTAAGCTACATTATCAGTGTCAAACATAGCCTATTTTTTGTCCGGCTAAAACCGGTTTTTTATATTTGATACGGATTTTCAAACCGCTAAAACGATTTTAAAAATTTGTTCACTAAAAAAAGCTACATTACCACTGTCAAAATTATTTTTTAAACGGTTTCGAATCGGTTTTTATATCTAGATAAGATTTTTTCCGAAAAACACATTTTTGGGCTAGTTAGGGTAATTAACGTTTCAGGTTTAATTTTTTAGCCAGTTTTAAAATCGGTTTTTATTCTGTTTTTTTTTTTTAATTTTTTATCGCATTATTTTCGGTTTTATTTTTTTAAACATTATCAATGAGTAATAAATAACAAAACATTCATAAATTTCCAAACTATCAGATCAAGCAAATCGAGGGGAATATTATAGACCAAAACTGAACATTTTCAACAGTAACATGATGCATGAAAACTGCTGAGTTGCCAAAAACCACGTTGCCAAAAAGAAAGTTGCTAAAAAAAAATCACCCTTTACAATAAAGATCATGGGGCAGTATTAAAAAAATCAATAATCAATTTTAATGTATTTTTAAAAAAAGAATATTTTAATGAACAAATTAAATATTAATTTTGGGTAAAAGTTCGATTATGATATTAAAACTTAATATTAAAGAAATTCGCAATAATGTACACAAAATTTTGTTAAAATTTCCTAAATACTCGTATATAACAAATACAATAAATAGTTGCACATTATAAAAAATTAATAGAAAAATATGTACATACGTTCTGATGATCTTTTTGTTATATCAATTTTCTAATCTAGGCGCACGGCAGTGCGCCAGGCCAAGTTCTAGCCAATGGACGCAGCGTGTATATTTACACGAAGCCATTCGAGCTGTTTTCACCCCCCACATAACTTTGTTCTCCGCAATCGTAGAATTATGATATTTAAACCGTAATTAGAACAAATGCATATAACCTCATATGCAAAGTAAGAAAGTTTTACAATGAAAGGTTCCAGAGATATTGAGGTGCAAAAAGTGCATATATTAAGACATACTCACTGGCCACTGACCACTGACATACTCATCAAATTGATGAAGCACTTCCGCTATAGCTAGAGAGCTAAGATTTGGTACACGAGAAGATCTAGGTGAGCAATGAACCAGAAAAATCTGAAAACCCTAAAATTTTAACCGGGAGGGCGGGGCTACGCCCATAAAAATTAAAATTTGTGCTATTGAGCTGCAATTCGATACAGAGCTAGGCCTAGGTGAGAAATAAAATCAAAAAATCTGAAAAAACGGAAATTTAAGCCAGGAGAGCGGGGCTACGCCCATAAAGGTCAGAATTAAAAATGCTATTCTAAGGCGCTTCATGGAAGCTATTTTATTGAAATTCGGCATATATACTGCGGTAATGCAAGGCTATAAATTTTTTATTAAAAAAGTGGGCGTTAACACGCCCATACAATTTAAACCTCATTTTAATGACCTGCGGCTCAGCATATTTAGATATACTATTTATCTAGCTATTATTGTCCGTTTGTAACGAAACTAGACACGAATAACAAGCACTGACCCAAAAAAAAATTTGACTTTGGAAAATTGGGCGGGTTACGCCCATAAAAATTAAAAGTTAAACGTTGCGCTAAGGAGCTGAAATTTGATATACAAGTAGGTCTAAGTGAGAAACCAACTAGAAAAATCTGAAAACCCAAAAAATTTTGCCAGAATGGGCGGGGCCACGCTAATATTATTTTGAACTAAAAACTTAATACACAGCCTTTAATTCAAGCCAATTTAGTGAAATCTTGCATACGCGTTGCACGTACACAATACTTTAAACTATCACCTTAATAATTTGGCGTGATCACTCCCATAAAATGTTAGCCTTGTGTTTAATCTACATCGGTCTAGCATATTTTAGAAGAAAATGAGCATGAATTATAAGCGCTGCTCACAACAAAATTTTGAGTTAGGAATAGTGGTGATAAAATCTAAAGATATAATTCGCGCTAGAGAGCTGACATTTTATACACTAGAAAGTGTAACTGCGTAGGCCAATGAGAATACCATAAAACCAAAAAGTTTTACCCGGTATCCAGGGCCACGACGTTAAAACTCCAATTCGCACCAGCGACCTTAAATTTGATACACAAATAAATCTAGATAAGAGATCACTAAGAAAAATCTGAAAACCCAGAAGTTGCTATCAGAGCGCGGAAACAAGCACTTCAAATTCAAAATTAACATAATTAACATACATTTCATTAAAACTTTTCATACACATTGCACTTCTCCAAAATAAAAATTCGCTATTTTGAAAAGTAGCCATGACTTCACCCATAAATCTTAGCTTTTTCGTTCAGGTACTTCGGCTTAGCAGTTTTTAATTTAATACTCAGGTATTTGTTATTAACTTTTTAATACCAAACCTTGCATGAACCATAAGCACTAGCAGATATAAAAGTCCGCGGGGCCAGGCTCATAAATATTTTACATAATATTATACTATAGAGAGCTGACATTTTGTACACAAATAGTAATTGATTTACTCAATCGGAAAATCCAAAAATTAAAAGCACCAGCTAACCTATTAAAACTTTGCATGCACATTGGGCATATCCTTTTGATTTATGTACTTCAGCTAAGCAGACTTTAATATGTAAATATATTGAGAAAATAGGCGGAATCATGCCCAGTAAAATTTATGCTGTATTTTACATGTTTCTTCCAGTCGACTCTTACCAAATTTCACACACACTGGCGACCCGTTGTAATGGCACAATAGTCCATTTTTAAGGTCAACAATTTAACATCCATCACACTCTTACCCATTATTTTATGTACTTCTGCCATTTTCAACTGGCACAGTGATCATGAATAGAAATAAAATACAATAAAAAATTTAAGTTTCAAAAGTGTTATTACAGAAATCTTTTCAAAAAGTAATCAGATCCTCACAAAAACATAAATGTGAAAAACGGCCAAGTTCTTATCCAAAATTTCGGCCATTAAAAGTTGTGAGATATAAATTTTGACCAAATTCTTCTAACACAGAAATATATTGTGTATTATATAAATTTGTAATCGTAAGGGTGTCATATAACTTCTAGATAATCTGTTTACTTGGCAATATTTTTGCCTTTCCAAAAAAGGAGAGAATAATGTATAAATGTTCATTTCTTTATATTGATAAAAATGTTGTCAAGTTGGCAGATTATCTGGAAATTACATGACACCCTTACGATTACAAATTTATATAATACATAATATATTTCTGTGTTAGATATTGTGGCAAAGAAGAACTTGGTCAAAATTTATATCTCACAACTTTTAATGGCCGAAATTTTGGATAAGAACTTGGCCGTTTTTCACATTTATGTTTTTGTGAGGATTTATATTAAACAGCTGTTGTACGGAAAGCTTGCCATATTTGGAAATAGTTTAGTGCTGCCATACTTAACTTAATTTATCAAAAATTTTAATTAACCACGGAAAAATTTAAAACGTATTCAAATATGACTTAAATTTAAATAAAAATTAACGATGTCGACAACGTTTGACAGGCCATAATATCAAGTCAAAAGTTGTCTGTATATTTGCCTTGGAACAATTTAGTATAGAATATTTTCTTAAGTTTTGTGCATGTAGTTCAGTAAAGATTATTAAACTTATAATCAAAAATTAGTGAAAAGTAAGTAGAACTTTAACTATTTATTATCTGCCCACGGCCTTAACACTTTCTTTAACTTATAATTAACGAGGACCTTTTCATTTTTCCTCATTTTCCTGGTGCCCTTAATCATCTATCTATCTACCTTAGCTTTCTATTTACGTCTTTAAAATTTCCTGCCGACAAACACAATTTATCTTTTACAAACTATTCCTTCTTTGTTACAACACCTCCTATGTGTAGAAAAGTGCTATTTCGATTTAAAAGCTATAAATTTATTTTTAAGTTTTTTATTCTTTCCCTTCCGTTTATCAAAAGGCGCGCGTATTCTTGCAAAATAAATTCTTGTATGTATGTAATTATATGAAATACCAAAGTTTTGTTTTACAATGTATTTTTTTTTCTTTTTTTTTTTTGCTTATATGTAATATTTTTCAACAATTATGTGAAAGATGCTTTCAGAAAATTGCAAATATCCCATAAATATAAAACGATATATGCAAAAAGCAGAGAGCAAGCAAGCAAGTTTTTATTATGCCAGACACATGCCACATGTGTACACTTCGAGCATAGAAATCAAATTATGTGTTTCATGTGCACACACACACCCACTTGTACACTGTGTTCATTGTTTGAACACTTGATTGCAACAGTGAAGCATAAATATGTATCAATGTACCGCACCTAAAAGGTCAAACGTGGGTGTAGGGGAAACTGCAAATGTAAAATTGCGTATGTGTGTTTTAAACGGCTGTGCCGAATCTTATATACCCTCCATTGACGTACATATGTATGTCAAGAGTATACACACACAGTCATAAGTACATATGGTTCATTTTTTGTCTCTGTTGCAATTTATACGGACCTATGGGTATTTTTCACACCTATGGGTTTTCAGAGTTTGACATACAAGATAACGGAACTGTTCGACTCTAACTTGATAAAGTCCAGAACCAATCCAAACTAAGAAGACTCATAACCTCCAAACTTTCAGGACAGGTGGACGCCGGGCAATGGTAATATAACATTTCTTAGTTAATATGAGCAACGCAGATGTCGGGCTAAGAGGCCTTAAGTTGCCAGCCCCACACCAGCCTTTGATGCAGAGGGTTAATTTTCCACTCTCCCGAAATCACATGATTAGCGATTAGACTATGGCTTTTTCTTCCATCTACGAATACCAGCACTTTTTTTTACTTGTTTTACTTGTTTCTTATAGGGAATTTAAAACTGTAATTAAAATTGAAATCTTTATGAAAATCTATACTATTTACAATTAGTTTTTTTTTTACATTTATCAAAATTTTTTTATCCCAAATAAAACCCATTAACAGGACATTTATTTACAAGAACACAAGGTCTAGCAGATTTTAATTAAAATCTTTATGAAAATCTATACCGCTATAGTAACTTTTTTTGTGACATTTATCAAGATTTTGTATCCAAAACAAAACCCATTAACAAAAAAATTTCCGAAACTGCAAACAAATAACTGCAATGTAGCTAAGTCACACACCTTTTTAAGCAGACTGTAGCTAATTCACTCATCTTTTTTATAAATATGTTGTACAGGGTAGTAAAAAATAAATAAAATATTAGATTTTTATTAAATTTCCTGCAAATCCACTCACAAACCAGATTATGTTTTGTATGGGAAATCTAGTAAAAAGCAGCAAGATTTAGCTCCAAATCTCGTAAGTACTAGATTTCGAGGTAATGTTAATGCCCTATAACTGAACATTTTCGAAAACAAGGGCAATGTAGCCAATTAAATTTTTTTTATAAAAAATCTTGATAAATGTTTTAAAAAAATTTGTTTTAAACACGGTATAGATTTTCATAAAAAATTTAATTAGCCAAAACAAAACCAAAACAAACAAAAAATTATAACTTTTTTTTCTTATTTCTCCTTATCGAATCATAAAACATTTTGTTTTTATGTATGTATTTGCAATTTATCATTTTTCATTTTAATGTAATTTTTTCCACTTACATTCGCTGATTGTGTGCAATAATGAACAATGAGCAATGTGCGGCAGCAAAAAATAAAAATCAACTAACATTTAGTGAATTGCATTTAAATTGCTACTTAGTTGAGCATTAAATTTGATTTCATACACTGACACTGAAATGCCACCAGTACGAGTATCATCTAATCTTGTATGTACATAAATACATAGTTATGTCCGGTATGTGTTAGTGTGAAAGCATTAGTTAAAATGACCATGTAGAGAATCTCTTAACATATGCAAGCTAAATGCCATATAAGTTCTGATTATGTATAGTAAATGAATTAATGTCTGCTTGTGCAATGTACAAGTGTTTAAAGGATAATAACAATTACATAATAGGTTCTATGAACACAGTTTCCATACAGGCATTAAAATAGCGCCAGGGACAAAAAAAAATTAGGGGGTATACAGATATGTTGGAAAATTCAGATTTTTTTTTAAATTTTTGATATTCAAAAAATTTCAGCGGTTTCCTTAATATGCGCTTGAAGTATTTTTTTTAACTTTTAAAATTTAACCAGCCTTGTGTTTTGAATACAAATTTACATACGTTTTGTTGTAGACATAAACATTTTGATTTCATTTTCACTTACAAATTAACAGGGACCTATCTATCGGCCCTCAAAATTTAACCATCATATACATATTTTTTTGAATGAAATATTTTTCTTATGCCACTTAATTTTTTTTTTTAGTTTTTTATAAAAATGTTATTTTAAAAAATTTAAACCTTATTATTTATTTAGATGTACTCATCTATGTCGCGCCTAAGTGTAGGCAGCAATATTTGTCCATAAATACGTGTTTGGGTGCTTGTAGAGTTTATTAACAATACCCAACAAACATACTGGCTTGATTTCAGATTGAATGATTTGAAAATAATTTTAAAAACTTCGCATATATTTACAAAAAAACGAAAATTATTCTCATACTGATAAATGCATTTATTACAAAAAAAAATAATAAATTGAATGTGGATTGTAATATTATGTATGTGGAACATATATAAATAATATATGTGGCCCTATTCTGTAAACCGAATCCGAGTAACTTTCTCGTTTTCAAAAAATTACTAATGGTCCTGCAGACGTCTTTAAAATCGTACACGATTAAATGTTCTTTCAGATATAATATTTGAGAATCTATATAATAAAAAAATTCTAAAGAGAATCTGAAAAAATATTTATATTGTGGGAGTAAGTTTTCTAAAATCGTGCGATTTAAAAATATTCGGTTGACAGAACAGGGTCGATCATTTTTGTTTTGCAATAAAAGTGATCTGCACAGAACTCACTAATTATTTTCGTTAAAGCGAGTTCTGGAGTCCATAAAAGCAACCAACTCATTTTAAAATTAGTTAAGAAATTCATTAACATCTGTAGATTTACTGTTACACCTCAATAAAACCCTGAGATGATTAATTTCATTAACGTTTATTAAAATTGGCGTTATCAGCAGATTTGAGCTTTCAACTTAAATGGTGGCGTTGCACAGTGGGGTGAATGGTAGATAACGTGGCGATTAATTCATAGAAGTCGTCATTTTAAAGTGTTGTTATTTTTAACCCCCGACAAAAAAAGGGGTGTTATAAGTTTGTAGTGTGTGTCTGTGTGTCTGTGTGTCTGTGTATCTGTGTATCTGTGTATCTGTGTGTCTGTCTGTGTCCACGTACAGGCCAAACGGCTGGACCGATTTTCATTTAGTTTTCTGTTTGAAAGATGACTTGATCGAGAGGGTTCTTAGCTATGTTTGAAAAAAATCGGTCCAGCCGTTTAGAAGATATAACATCTTTTCTGAAAAAAGTCGGGGGTTTTTAAAATTTTTTATTTTTGTTATTATTGATAAATATTAATAAATACATAAAAAAAACCAGCATTAAAATAAATTAATTTTTAACCTTTAATGGGTTTTTTGTATTTTTGGAGAAAATGGTCTTATATGACTATTTTTGCTGTAACTTTGGAATGAAAAAAGATAAATTAGTAAATTAAATTGTAAATTAGAGCATACCTTATTTGCCTTTGAAAAAATGTTTTTTTTTTTGTTAAAATAAAAAAAAAATATTTAATATGTATTTCTCACTTTGATTTTTAGCAACGGGAATTTTCTCACAAAATCCTTCATAACTCAAAAATCGCACAAAATCCCTAAACAGGTATTCTGGGTTTTATTAGCTAAGATCTTATTTTTTAAGAGCATAAAAGCATTTTTCCTTGCACTCATCCGCAAAGTTGTTGAAACTCAATGTATATATCAAAAATACCACATTTTTAGAGCAATTTATTTTTTTTAATTTTTCTAAAACATTTATCTAAACAAAAAATAATTTTTTAAGTGCTCATATACCTGAAGTTGACGGTTATAAAACTTTTACTTATAGAAGTCTTAACAAAAATTGTAATCACTTGAAATATCAAAATTTTCTCTTTTAATCAATGCGCGCAAAAATAATTAAAATTATTGAACTTTGTGTTCAAATAAAGTAAACTACCAAGAACTTTTATTTTTACAGCTAGTGATGTAGAATTTTATCTACTTTCATATGATACCAATACGGTTGTGAAAGTTAAAGTTCATCTTTTGAATTAATCGCCACTTGTGAAGGCTTTCACCCCACGGTGCGTTGGCTGAAGCAGTTAGCACGTTGACTACAAAAGCGAAATTCCTGGGTTCGAGCGCGGTCTTCGATTGTCATTAAATCCCAACATCACGCATTTTTCTGAGGTGCATTAGTGTCAGTTATTCTAGGAAAGTTTAAGTGATTAACTACACTGACTTTAACAGATACTAATCCTTATACAGTCAAATTCTGATAATTCGTAATCGCAAGGGACCGGCCATTTCTTACGAATTATAGGGGTTTTAGATTTAGCGGGGTTTCGATTTAACAGGGTTAAAATAAAATAAATACGAATTAACGGGGTTTTTTAATTTATGCACTAAAACGATAAAAAAGTATAAAAAAATTGTTAAAAATAAAATACAAAATAAAAATTAGTTGTTTTTGTAACACCGACAGAGTTTTATGCGCGCGCACAGACACAAAACCCAAGCAAAAAAAAGCGGTAAACAAAAAATCATTATTTCCAAGTTTCTGTTGTTCTTATTACGAATAATAAGTGGTAGTTAGCAAACAATTACGATTTATAAAAGGTAAAGTAGATTTTATTTGAAAAAAATATTACGAATTAGCGAGGGGACCAAAATGTATGGAAATTTTACGAATTAACGAGATTTTTTCAAGGGACCGACAGTTTATTACGAAGTATCGGGAATTACGATTTATCGGGGTACGAATTATTGGGATTTGACTGTAAATGGCTACTTAACACAGTTTTGAAAATTTACTACACCTCATTTATCACCAGAGGCGCTGTAACACTAAATTATTTAAAAAAACGTGCAAAAAACAGAGTTGTAAAGGAATTAATCTTTTCTCTTTCTCTTTCTTTTCTCTATCCACCTGTCTTCGCTATCACTATGCCTTTTTTAAAAAAGCTAACGCCTAGTAATAGTAGTAGGGATTCATTGCCTGAGTGTTACTTCTAAAGGGTGTTTTTTATTGAGGTATAGAACTTTAAGTTGGCATCACTTTTTTAACTGGCGGCCATTTTGTCAGCTGTCAAGTGATTAATATTTAGTTTGGTTTGCCATTTCATCGTGAACAGGTTGACAAAAGAACAACGCTTGCAAATCGTGCAAACTTATTTCGAAAATAATGGTTCAGTTCGCGAAGTTTACCGCAAGCTCCGTCCATTTTATGGTCGACATAATCGTCCATCAGAGCAATTAATTCGGTTAACCATGGATCGTTTTCGCTCTACGTTTACTCTATGTGATAATACGCATCCGCAGAGACGTCGAACAGTGCGCACCGAAGAAACAATTGCCGCTGTAGAGCAAAGTGTTGAAGAGGACCCGAATGAATCGATTCGCCACCGTGCACAGCAATTGGAGCCGACTAACCGACTATTTTGTTCCCGGCGCTACATGCCACACAGCGCACGTCACAATAGATTTATTGAAGGAAACATTCGATGAGCGCATAATTTCGCGGAATGGACCTGTCAATTGGCCACCAAGATCGTGTGATTTGACACCATTGGATTATTTTCTTTGGGGATATGTGAAGTCGCTCGTCTACGCCAACAAACCAGAAACGTTAGGGGACTTGGAAGCCAACATTCGTGGCGTTATTGCCAACATACGGCCCCATATACTCGAAAAAGTGGTTGAAAATTGGACCTGTAGAATTGGCTTTATTCGAGCCAGCCGCGGCGACCACATGCCCTAAATCATATTTAAACACTAATGGCATAAAATTATCCTTCCAATAAAGCCAAATTGATGGACATTAAAACGATTTTCTTGTGTTTTATTTCAATTCAAAGTTCTATACCTCGAAAAAAAAACACCCGATACAAAAAAAAATTGAGTAAAACCAAAACGAAGACAAGCTTCTAAAACTATTCGCACTAAAATATTGGCTTCAGGTTTCGCTGGAATCAGCGTTTTAATCGTTGGCCGCAAAAACAACTTCGCTTTTTTGGTCACATGCAAATGCCTTAGTCTCTTGCAACTATCTTCAAAATGAAAAATTTTTCACACCCATCCAGCTTTACAGATATAGTTTACTCCTAACGTTAAAATAAAACATTTTTTTTGTACTTTAAATGTGTGTGACAGTCACGTGCGACATCATGAAAATACCCATATGCATATTTTTTGCAAGGAAAAATTAAATACATATGTAAGTAAATTTTCTTCAGTAGTAATAAATAATTGACTTTGTTAAAATGTTTGTAAATAATTTTTCACTTTAAATAGTGTTGCCACGTTTATTTGCTTAAAGCCTATAGTACACGGCATGTAAAAAACCACATGCGCATGTGGTTTTGACGTAATTTTGACGTCATCACAAAGCTGCATTTGCTACATGCCGTGTACTAGCAATATATGCACATGCAAATATTCACATGATTACAGATTTGCTGCCTCAGAAAATGTGTTCAATTCGGTTAAAAATGTCACATTTGTATTTTTGAACAAAATTTTGTATCAAAATTTTACGGCATGTAGCCACAAGTAGTAATTATAAGAAATGCAACCAACATGCTGAAAATGTCCGTGACGTCATCGCACATATGCATGTGGCTTTTTACATGCCGTGTACTATAGGCTTTAGAGTAACACTTGACAACAAACTGATGAAAATTATCATCGACTTTAATTAAAATATATAATTTAAACATCTGCTTGGCCTTGCAAAAGGTTGGATATAAGTGCTTGATATCAAATAATAAAGATCTTAGTTTAAAGGCTTGACTGTTTGTGTTTGCTGGGTATGTACATGAATATCACGTGGTCATCTTTCCATAATACATAATTTCTATTTACATAAATTATATAGGAAGTTTCATGAAATAATTCTTTCTGCCAAAAAACAAACCGACTTCAATGCAAAAATCTGATAGAAGAAGATAAGACGTAAGTGAAATATAAAATTTAGTTTTAATTGGCGTGCCTCTGCCCATTTTTAAATTCAAGATTGTGTGTTTTTCAGAGCTCAAGGTGCGTTATAAGTCTTGTAAAAATCGGTAAAGTAGAACCACATAAAATAATATGTTAAATTTTAATGGACTTAGCTCCGCCCTTTTTTTAATGAAGGATTGTGTCTATTTTAGAGCTCAAGGCGTGTAGTAAGTTTCGTAAAAATCGTTTAAGTAGAACCGTGTGAAATATTATAATTGATGGGCGTAACCCCATCCATTTCTTCAACTTTCGAATTGTTTAATTACAAGAACCAAAGGTGTTTTATAGGTTTCGCAACAATCAAATAGTAGAATATCATAAAATTAAATATAAAACTGTGGGCGTATCTCCGCCCACTTTTTTTGCAATGGGACCAATGGGAAGCTATACCCTCTCCAACAAAAAAATAAGTCTTACAATCGGTCTAAAATGTACCGAGTTATGAAGTAACACCTCAAAAAAAGTAGAGACGAATTGTTTGAAGTCGGTTAAAATTATATAGGAATACTAGAAATGTGTTTCCTCTTTTTATGTTCACAACAGCTGTAGTTTGGAACGTGTTCCATAATATTTGGTAATTTTGTAGTGCTGCCATATTTTCAATGCAAGTATGTAAGAATTTCAATTAACAGCCGAAAAATTTTAAATATATTTCAATTCAAATTGAATTAATTAAATACGAAATGAAATACGAAAACAAAAACTGTTAAATATCAGAAATAAAATATATTTCTCCCGACTAGTTACTTAGACTTATCCTTAAACGACATACTAAGCTTTAATCTAGTTTAAGAGCTTTAAATATAACTTATTGTGCGTTAAGAATTTTCTTTATTCAGGGGCTTTATTTTTTCTTTATTTTTACCATTTGATAAATATATATTTCCCTTAATTGTAATTATTTTACTAGTAAATATCCATCTGTCATTTGTATTCCAGCCAAATGGTGTTACCCTTAGTAACGAACACAGTCACAATTCCCTTATGTTCACATTGTTTAGGCGTTTCTCGTATTATGAGCATCGATAACACTTGTGTGAGGACAATTTCAAAATGGCCGGCACATAATGACGATTTATCTAAATCGTATGTGATTGTGCGGACGGATGTAAATGTGTGTGCATGTAGAGATTTAATTTACACATTGCTGGCTTTCGAATGGAAAAGTAGTAAAATATAAAAAATACACATGTGTACAGGAATGTTTAAATCGAAGTGCGTTAAAAGAAAATGTGTTATAAAAAAAAGTAGAGAAGTGTTTGTAACAATGTGGCATTTTGTTAGCAAATACAATTAAGGTTTTTTTAATACTCCTATATAAAAAAAACTTGAATCTTTATTATTACTGGAATTTTTAGTTTGCTAATATAAAATTAAAAGAAATTAATTTGAGAGGACTTTAACACTGAGATGAGGCCTTTTCGATATCAAATTTTTTCACACACATCTAAGGCAACTTCTATAGGCATACATATGTATACTCGTGTATATTCATGTTAAATTTAAAACCTTGGCCAGCCTTTATCATATTAATACCGACACCGAAAACTCAATGATTAAGTATTCATAATAATACTTAAACAATTTTCTGTTTTTATTTGTTGTTTTTTGTGCGCCATTTTACGTGCATCCCTTTTATGATTTTGTATTAGAGAGAAAGAGCGAAAAAGTAACATATAACTTTCATAAGCAGGGTGACCGATGACATTTTTGAAAAAGTGGCACCAAATAGGGGATTTATCAAAAAAAGGGGCAAAATTAAAAAAAACGAGAAAACTGCACTAAACTTTTTATTTTTAATGTATTTTCATATAACTCAACCTAAATAAAGGGAGTCAAAAAGTGGCAAGGCAGTCGAAAAAGGGGAAACGCAGTCGAAAAAGTGGCAAATTGCCACTTTCGTCGGTCAAACGGTCACGCTGTTCATAAGCCTGTATTTTCCTATCTCACTAAGAGCCCATTTAGATGAAGGGTGGCCTCGCTGCGACAACGCTTACGTTCTCTTTTGGAGTCCCTTCTTAAATCCAAGCGCGTTTACATGCAGACTTTTTTGTCGCAATAGTCAGGCGACTTTTTGATCTTAATTTGTTCAATGCTTTTTATTCTTTCAGTCGTAGCAGTGTTACCGTAAAGGAACTAATTGTTAGTATGAGAAATGTAGAATTAATATGTCCACATATTTTAATTTTTTTTTTTAATTTACTACCAAAATACAATAATTCCTTTTCTCTCCTTGCTTTATTTGTTTATAATTTTTATATTATAACTGTTTCTTTGATGCAGGTTATAAAAAATTGGTCTAACTGACAACACTGTCTGTAGATAGCACACAAAAAATACGAGAGAAAAAATTTGTGAGAGAGAAGAGATAAAATTGTCGCTTCAATTCCCAGTACGTGCGACTTTTGCTACCCCGCAAGCTTCTCCTCACTTCGCGCCTACAAACAAGACTCGCAGGCGACGTGTCGCAGCGAGGCCACCCTTCATCTAAACGGCCTCTATCAAATCATAGTTTGAGCAACAAAGGCCGATGCATGTAAAATCTGACTAAATTTAACTATCTTTTTAGCTATATTTACCTCAAGTTTTTAACTTAAAAAATAAGTACGTAATTACCTAATTTTTATTTAAAATTAAGTTGTAATTAAATAGGATTTCATTTTTTTTTTTCAGTGGTTAATTAAAGTTCTTACTAAATTACATTGAAAGTACGGTAGCACTGCAAAATTTCCCAGTATTATGGAAGGCTTTTCAAACAACAGCTGTTTAACATAAATAAGAAAGTTAGGTTATCAAACTGCAGAAAATGAAAATTGCATAAAACACATTTTATGAAACCATGATAGGAAACTATGAATTGTATTTGTTATATATTTATGAAAATTAAATGAAATTCTTTCTAGTACGACCACATGATGTTTTCAATGCGACTACATGATGATCATGTGTATGTTTTCAATAGACACACACATGCATAAAAACTTATGGTACGCTGATATAACTTAAGTAGTATTTAATTACGCAAGGTTGGGCATTTAATTATTATTTAAATATGCACTCAAAAACACAATTTCGTATTTAATTAGAACTTTAAAATAATTACAGTTTGATTACCAACTGAAAAAATGGGCACTAGACACCAAAGTTGAAAAGGAATCCTATTGTTTTGGCCACGAAAATATTCCTGCAATAAACAAATTTATTTGAAAATTAAACCAAAAATCAATTAAATAATGTATTTGAGTCAATTAAACTTTTGTTTAATAATAAATATAAACAAAAAACAACTTGAATTGAAAAAAAACCAAAAATCAATTAAAAATGTTTTTAAGTCAATTAAACTTTTGGTAAAAAATTTAATTAATTACAAAGTTTAATTCACTCAATAACATATTAAATTGATTTTTGGTTTTACTTTCAATTAAAGTTGTTTATTGCAGGAATATTTTATTTTTAAACAAAAGTTTAATTGACTTAAAAACATTTTTAATTGATTTTTGGTTTTATTTTCAAATAAAGTTGTTTATTGCAGGAACATTTTTATTTTTTTCTGTGTAAGAGGCAAACTCTTGAATTTTTCAAAATCACGAAAAGTAAAAAATCCCAAAATAAAAAATCGGCAAAAAGAGAAAGTAGTCACAAAAAAAATAAAAAACGCCAAAACTAAAAAATCGCCAAGACTAAAATAAATCGCCAAAAACCGAAGAAAATCGCCAAAAATGCCCCAAAACTAAAAAAACTCAAAAACGAACAAAAACCGCCACAACTAAAAGAAAAACGCCAAAACTAAGAAAAAGCACCAATGCTAAATAAAACAAGTTTAAGAAGGCCATATTCAGAAAAAAATAATAGTTTTTGCTTACAAAACGTTTAGCAAACAAATGTGCATGCAAAATTTGTTTTGTAAACCTTTTGTAAACCAAAATTATTTCTTATGAAGACAAAAGTAGTTATTATTTTATTAGAGCTACTTTAGGTTACTTAAAACTTGCAATATGTAATTCTTTTATATTAAATTATTTGAAGTGACTACTTCTGCATTCGAAATTAATGCATACTTTTCTACAGTTTTTCAGAAATTATCTTATAATAGAAATTTAACATACAGCTGTATTGGGGTTTTCTCCACTCATGGAGTTTATTAAGATTTAAGTTAAATATTTGTAAGTAATATCTTTAATTATTAAATCATTGTTTAATGGATGCTCATTTTCTATTTCCTGAGCTGCTTGGCATTAGAAGAACAGGAGGAAGAAAATCTGGTCAAAAGACCGGCACTGCGACACCCAAATAATTAGATGTATGTCTATGTGATTTCGAACAAAAACAAATTTTGAAAAATACATTTTGAGTACAGTTATTTTTACATTGGCCAAAAATAAAATATTTGGTTGATATTCCCTACACTTCCATATTAGTAACAATAATACCTACAGCGAGTAATTTTTCCCTACTTCTGGCAACACTGTTTTGTATTAAAAAAAAAGCTGTTGTCACGTTGAATGAAAAAATTTAATAATGCAATATATCAAAAATTAAAATGAGTGCAAAGAAAAATTCAAATTGGCAAATTGCCACTTTTTTGACTACCTTGCCACTTTTTGTCACCCTTTTTTAGAGTGAATTATATAATAATATATTAATAACAAAAATTAAAAATAAAGAAAATTTATTGTTTGACATATTGTCAGAAGTGTACATAAAATAATTGAAATTTGCATGTCTACTGATGATTTGGTTCAAGCGCCAATGAAATACGTATATAGACATGCTAAGCTACCAGCAAATAAATTTCAATTAAAAATTAAAAATTTTGAAAACCCCCGACTTTTTTCAGAAAAGATGTTATATCTTCTAAACGGCTCGACCGATTTTCTTTAAACATAGCTAAGAACCCTCTCGATCAAGTCATCTTTCAAACAGAAAAAAATAAATGAAAATCGGTCCAGCCGTTTGGCCTGTACGTGGACACGGACAGACACACAGACACACAGATACACAGACACACACTACAAACGTATAACACCCCTTTTTTAAGTCGGGGGTTAAAAATAAAAAGTTTATTGTAGTTGTCTTGCTATTTTTAATGTTGCCCACTTTTTTTTATAAATCCCCTATTTGATGCCACTTTTTGAAAAATGTCATCGGTCACCCTGAGAATGGAAAATGTGATTTTTTTCTACCCCTTTGCTTTTCCATACCGTTCACAAAGAAACTCCCAAAAATGTGTTTAAAAAAAAAACATTGAAAAATCTACGTGTGAATTACGTGCTATTCTATTCAAAAGGCGTGTCAAAAACGCAATTTACTGAATTTATTCATATTGATCCTAATTCTAATTAACAATGCTGATGATTGTTATCATCATTTTGGCAACAATTTTTAAATTGAATAAGTTTTTTTTAAAGAAAATTAATACTCAGGCAATGAAGGTCTATAATTATTACTAATTAGTTGTTACATTCTTTAGAAAAGGAATAGTGATAGAAAAGACAGGTTGTGAAGGAAGAGTTAGAGAAATGCTTCATTCTTTTACAACTCTGCTTTTTGCACGTTTTTGTTTATTAAGCTATTGCATAGCTTTTATCGCAGGCTGTGAGGGTGTCGACCGAATCAAAAAATTCCGTAACGAAAAAAAACCTAAGACTATTTTTATTTGAATCGCCCAGTGTATTTCAACCCCTAAAGTATGCTATTGATTTCATTAACATACAGTATTACTAGAACAGATTTTTACATGTAGGAAAACACAATGTGGCGTACTTAAGAGCAATTGTAGTTGACAAAAAATTATTAACACAAACAAATAGACAATTCGTAGGTTTTTTATTTTAAAAAATAAATTTGCTTAAGTTGATAAAAAAAAATGCTAAGCAATAGCTTTACCGCGGCAGTCCCCGAGTACCACACGTATTTTTTTATTTTTAAGGCAGTGTTGCAACGCCTCTCATGTCATTGTTGATGATTAAAACAATTTTGGAATCTTTTTCTATGCAAAAAAAAACCTGAGAAGTAAACAACTTAAATATATAACAAATTTTTTAACGAGTGGGAACATTTTCATTATCACTAAAGACTGATGACCGGAATGCCAATAATCTAGCAAGAAAATTTTTTTAAATATTATTATAATACAGTTTGGTAAACAAAGAAGCACTATGGAAGGGACTAGATTAACCATTAAGCCAATTATTGCAAATAAAAGTTGTTTATTAACTCTTAAACATAAATATAAGTCTCTTGAATCACATCTAGTTATTCTAACATTTTGTCTTAAATAATACTTTTCAACTTAAGCGATTTGTTCTCTAAATCCTCTAAATACTATAAGATTACTGCTGCTCACTATCACACCAACTTAATAATTAAAACATCAGCAACACACACACACGCAACGTACGTAGTATTAACTACTTACACAAGCACACAACAATAGCAAGAGCAACAACAACCACAGAAACAACAACGACAATTATAAAATATGCTAAGAGATGTGATTTATTCACAAATCTAGTATGTGTAAGTGTATCACTCCGAATTTGTACAATTACTTTAATGATGAGCGCAAATGTTTAAGTATTTATGGGCATGAAAAATTAATTAATTTAGCAAATAAATTTTAGCATTAAATTTTGTCAGTGTATCAAAATCATTATGATTATGTAAAGCAGCTACATCGAAGCCATATCCACAATGTGATAGCTTTTACAAAAAAGCTTTGTGCTTTCACACCGACGATGGTATAAGAGCCAATCAGAGCTCGGCAAGAATAATGCTTGCTGCTTCCAAGCAAAAAAAATGGTGCTTCGCAGGAAGCACCTTTATAAGTCCTCTTTTGGTATGCAAGCGCTTACCCGATGCATGCAATTTTGCATGATTTTTATATGGGATTCCTCGCGTAGAAGCTCTGCCACTTCGATCTAAAATGTGATTCTTTCATGCCTGCCAGAGTGGCCTGAATTCAGCAAAAATATTCCTCTACTTAAAAAATTTGCTCTTCTCTTTATTTTTTTTTTATTTTTTTTTTTACTTTTTGTTCGCGCGTTGAAGCAGGAGTCGATCCCACGATTTCCGTATGTTAGGCTAGAACACTACCCACTGAACTACCGAAACACATATTTATTTTTGTACACAATTCCATTTTGTATACAGGTAAGCGAGAGAGTGTTTTGCTAAATTTCGTCATTCGCTTACGTTATTGCATCCTCGTACACTGAACCAAAAAGGTACATAAATTCAACGAAAAAATTCGTTGATTCAACGAATTTATTCCTTATTTTTCACCTAAGGAATATGTTCATTGAATTCAACGTATGCCAATCATTGGCTTGCTGAACTCAACGTACCAGTTCGTTGAAGTTAAGAATCCATACGTTGAAACCTTACGTAAATTCATTAAACCTATATATTTATACTTTGAATTTAATGAAATAGTTCCTTAAATTTAAGGAACCTATTCCTTGACCCAATGAACGCAATCATTGATTTTATGAATATATTCTTTGAATCAACGTATACATACTTTGAATTTAATGAAATAGTTCCTTGAATTTAAAGACCTATTCCTTAATCCAATGAACACATTCATTGGTTTTTATAAATGTATTCCTTGAACCAATTCACCTATACATTCAAAATTTCACTTTAATAAATATAATAATAGACAAGTTCATATTAAATTGATTATTTTATTTAAAAATTCATATAATAAGAAATAATTTACATGTGTATATACATATATATAAGTATGTATTTACATAAAAAAATTTGGTTATGATAGTATCATAGTCTACTAAATTATTACTGCCTTATTTATAAAAATTATTAAAGCTTTATAAAGGGTTAATATGGAAATCTGTTTTATAAACCCTTTATAAAGCCTTAATAATTTTCAGAAATTAGACTGTAAATTTATAATTCATGTATAAATTTAAAAATGCACTTGTTAGTTTAAAATAAAACAAACTTAAATTTTTAGATGCTCTCCGACTTATCCAAACTATTCAATATTTCTATCAAAGCTTTATCTTTGATGTTGTTATCTTCGCGAATCATTCCGGCCAGTTAAAGAAAACTCCTTCACGTTTCCCAAAAGCAACGCCAAAGTCTTTGTCAATCTGAAATATACTTATAAATATTTATTTTGCAATAAATACTAAAGTATAAAACAGTAAAGATTTGTATACCCACATATCAAAATCTACTCGGTTTCTTATACTCGGGCCATCTTTTAAAAACTTCAGCTAAAGTGGAAGCTTGGTTTACTTCATTAATTCTGCCTGTCAAGTGCTATTGAATTCCTCTGCACTGGAATTGTCATATCTGAGGCTTCTAACGCAAACCTCTGCGTTGGTTCCGAATATTTAAAATTAACATACATAAATATGTATATTATATGTATAAAATTATACTATCTAAATAGCATCCAAAATAATTACTTACATAAAAATTGTTTCAGGAGTGGATGCACCTGTAACTTATTTTCCAGCTTTAGAGTAGTTCACAAGTTCCTGATATACGGGATATTATACAGCTATATTTCTTTTTGCAATTAAAATTAATTATAATCACTTCTTATTATTAACTTACTTTTCGGCACTTTTTTATTTAAAATTTCTTTCTTAATTGCGCACAAACTTATTTGTTCAACGAAGAACAACAACTGATTGTTCTTTGTTTATTTTTTCTTTTCATTATGTTTTTTCCCCTTATAAAACAAGGAACTAGTACGTTGAATTGAACCAAGTAAAACAAAAATTCAAATGGTGGTTCCTTGAATCTAAGTACTCGTTCATTGAATAAAACATCTTCTTCTTGTTCTTGAAGTCAAATTCAACGTACATTACTTAAAATCAATGAACAGGTTCCTTGAATCAAGGTACACTTTTTTGAAATTTGCTAAACTTTTTTCTTTTATTTATATAAGAAAGAACGTGTTCCTTAAATTCAACATATTATACGTTAAATGAATAAACTAGTTCGTTGTTAAATTCAACGAATAATATCAAGGATTGGTTTCAACATTCAGTTCATATCTACATAAAATTTTACGTTGAATTTCAAGGAATATTTTTTTGAAACAACGTATAATAAGTTGAATTTCAATGAATTTAAATCAATGAATGCGATTTCGTTGAATTTATGTAAAACTGTTTTTTCAGTGTACGGCAGAGGGGATGCACTGTGTGTTTTTCCGCGCTCCCGAAGCGCTTATTTTTGTGTTATATTAAACTACACCTTCCAAAATGTTTTTATGGAAGGGATATAAGAAGCCAAAATAAATAAAAATGCAAAAGATACTTAATAATAAGAAATTTAGAAGCAATTGCTTCGAAATCTCAAATGCAAATGTCTGAGTATGTGTATTAGGACATAGCTGATGTAAAGGCCATAAGTTTCGCGGCTCAAAGGACCTTTTTTGCAGCCCAAGTGTTCACTGCGTTAGACTAAAGCAACGAATAAAGTCAATTATAATACAAAGTAAAAAATTTTATACTTTTCCCTGAACCTCCAAGGAACTTCATTCTGTACACCACAATCACAGTACACTGCCTCAGAGAATATGCTCCGGCGTCGGTTCTTGCTCTTACCGAAGTCTACATGGTTTGGTTTCAAAGTTAGGAATTATAAATTGGTATCGTTTGAGACTGAAGTCTAGGGTCAACCATACCATCAGTATTCTAAATAGTTTTTGGACGCTACCATTAACTTTTGGATTTTTTTTTTAATTTATTTATTTTTTTGATAACATAATGAATAGTTTCGCTTGTCTTTTTCTTATAGAAAAGTTTGCTGTATGACACAGTTCACTGTGTGTTCTTATAGAAAATCACTTAAATATAAAATTTATATTTAAATTAAGTTCAAACTAAAATACACACCTTACCCAACGTCTACTAGCACCTGGAAATATTTTCTTTATGTTTGTTTGTTTCTTTCTTTCCTGTTTTTTTTTTATTATCCTTGTTGGCTTAATTTTAACGGAAACGGAAATTGTAATAGGAAAAATTACTACAGACTGCTGGGAATAAGAGCAACAAATATATAATAAAAAATGCGCAGAATAAGCAAAACAATGTCTTAATTAATTATTCTAAAGAACTATTTAGAAGAAGAAGAATAAAACGATAAGAGATTAGAAGGAAACCATTATACATATACATATTCCTTTAAGAAACTTCAGCTAAAGGAACAAGTATTCTTTAACAACGAAATATAAATCGTATAATTGATAATTTAAGCAACAGGAAAAGAAACATACGAGGGTGGAATAAAAAAACTTTCATTCAATTTTGCAATTTTGTTTTATAAAATGATTTCTTACATGCGGGAATATAAAAAAACTCATATTTTTTAAACTGAATGTTTTAGTTTTATTATTATTTTCTTTACTTTAAAAATTTTTGTCACAAAAGCTTGACATATATATTTTAAGCTGCTTTTCTAAGGGGTCCGTACATCAAAGCTGAAACTAAATTTATCAACTGTAGTTATTCGAACAGGAATTATTCAAATAAATATTATTGAAATAAAAGTATTAAAATTAAACAAATATAACTAAACGAATGAAAAGCAGACTAACAAAGTTGTGCGATTAAAAATATCTTAGTAAAGATATTCTAAAAAATTATTTGAATTATATTATTCGAATCAAAATTAATCGATTAAAAGTTTTATTCGGATAAAAAAAATTATTCGAATAAAATTTCAATATTGCTGTTAAAATAATTCATAAATAATAATAAGTCAATTGTAGGTATTCGAATAATATAATAATATAATATAATATAATAATACAAATTATTGAAATCAAATTATTCAAATCAAACAAATAAAATTAAACAAAAATTAATTGATTAAAATAAATATTCGAGTAAAAAGAATTGTTCGAATGAAATTTCAATATCGCTGTTAAAATCACTAAAAAAATCAATTAAAGTTATTCGAATAAAAATTATTCAAATAAAACTTCTTGAAATAAACTTGTTAAAATTAAACAAATAAAACTAAATGAATAACAAGCACATGAGCAAACATTTTCGAATAAAAAATTTGCGAGTAAAAATATTTTAATAAAAATATTTTAAAGCAATTATTTGAATTATATTATTTGAATCAAAATTGGTCGATTAAATATTATATTTGGTTAAAAAAAATGATTCGAATAAAATTCCAATATTTTATATTAAAATCAGTAAAAAAAAAATAAAAAGTAAATTATAATTCGAATAGAAATTATTCAAATAAACGTTTGAAATAAAATTATTCAAATTAAACAAATAAAACTAAATGAATAAGAAGCACGTGAACAAATATTTTCGAATAAAAAATGTGGGAGTAAAAATATCTTAATAAAGATATTCTAAAGAAATTATTTGAATTATCTTTCTCGAATAAAAATTATTCGAATAAAATTCCAAAATTGCTATTAAAATCAACTATACTTTTTCGAATATAAACTATTCAAATAAATACTATTGAAAAATTTATTCAAATTAAAGTTAAATTATTAAATAAATAAAATTAAACAAAAAAAAACTAAAAAACAGATATATACGAGTTAAATTTATTCGAATAAAATATCTAGTGAAAAAAATTAATAAATTTATTTGAATGAAAATTAATGGATTAAAAATCATACTCGAATAAATAAACTATTCGAATAAGATTCCACTATTTCTATTAAAATGATTCGAATAAAATTGTAAGTGAATTATAGTCATTCGAATAGAAATTATTCAATTAAGAGTTATTGAAATAAAATTATTTAAAGCAAACAAATAAGTAAAATAAAATAAGTAAAAATGAGTAAAACTTTCATAGTAAAAATATTATAAAGAAATTATTTGAATTACATTAACCGAATAAAAATTAATCGTTTTGAATTTACATTTGGTTAAAAATATTATTCGAATAAAATTCCGATACTGTTTTAAAAAGCATTAAAAAAATAAAAAGTCAATTATGGTTATTCGAATAAAAATTATTTAAATAAAAGTTATTGAAATAAAATTATTAAAATTATACAAATAAAATTAAACGAATAACAAATACACGAACAAAAATGTTCTAATAAAAGTTGTGCATGTAGCGATATCTTAATAAAAATATTCTGAGGAAATTATTCGAATAAAATTAATCGATTAATAATTATATTCGGGTACGAAAAAATTATTCGAACAAAATTCCAATATTGCTGCCAAAATTATTTTAAAAAATAAACATGAGCAAAATTTTAAAAAAAAAACTTGTGTTGTCTTGTGTTAATAAAGATATTCTGAGGAAGTTATTTTAATTATATAATTCGAATGAAAAATAATCGATTCTAAAACTGTATTCAATTTTTTTTTAAATCAAAGAGTTTGTCAAAATCTGCTCTATTTTTCAAATTCCGGAGCATTTTTCAGGTTTTACTATTAAAAAGCTCTAGTGTGATTTATTACACTTTCAAATACCTTAACAACACTCATTAACTAGCCCTCGTATATTTGTTATTACAACAAACGTGCACAAAAAATTCTAAGAACACGACCACTTGAAGTAAAGTAAAGAAGGTAATTTTAGTTGAACGTTTGTTTCAAATTAATGAAGTGCAAAATGTTAAAGTGTGCCACTGTTTTAACTGGCATTTTCATAAAATTTATACAATAAATTTTATTTGATATTTTATTTACAATTTATTTTTCCTACTGTATGTAATTTTGTTTTGGTCTGTTTCATTTATATATCAACAAACAATGTCTTGTAGTGACATTTAAATGCAGTGTGACACTTTATAAGAACAGAAAACATTTCCTTGCTCATTTTTTCCCATTGTCTGAGTTCCAGCAATTCCATTTGTTTAATCAGGAATGAACTTTGCAATGACACGATTTAATTTTTTTTTTTAATTTTCAAACAAATGTAGTGCATACATTTAGGCTGACATTTGCTGTACAAATGCATGTGTTTTAGTTGTTTAAAGAGAATGGTAAACTAAACAAATGGTGTTGACACGACATGATTGTCTGAAAATTACAAAAAAAAAATATTCGAATTTCGTTGTTTTGATGAAGTTTAAAAAAGATGCACGTGGCTCAATAAAAAGTATACTTTAAGGCGAATAATATAAGAACGTTTTATTTGAGCTGCTTAATGTAAATACTTTTATTTAAGCGGATAGTGTAAAGTATTTTATAAAGGGTAGAGTCTTCTTACATCTAGACGCCCATTGTGCTTACAGCAATCGAATAAATTTAAAAAAAAATATGAAAGTTTAACAGTATTAAAAATTAAGGCAAATAATATTAAAAGAATAGAGCACAAAATTTTACAAACAGATATAAAAATATATTCCAATGACATTATTTAAATGAAATAATTCAAAAATAAATTAATCGATTAAAAATTTTATTCGAATAAAATCCCACAAATTCTATAAAAATCATTCAAATAAAATTAACTAATTAACCCTAGTTATTCGGAAGAAAATTATTAAAACAAGAATTGAAATAAATTTTTATAAATCAAGCGAATAAAAAACACTAAGAGAAATATAGATTCAAATTTATTTGAACAAAAATGTACCAGGAAAATAATAAAATTAATTTTTTTTTAATTTATTCGAATAAACTTTTACTATTATTTTTGAATTGGTTCAAATAAAATTAACAAGCCAACTAAAGTTATTCGAATGTAAATTATTTAAATAAAAATTATTGAAATAAAAATCAAATCGAACAAATAAAATTAAACGAATAAAAGCACATGAATAAAAATGTTCGAATAAAAAATGTGCATATTTTAATAAAAATATTCTAAAAAAATTATTTAAATTATGTTCTTCGAATAAAAATTATTCGATTAAAAATTATATTAGAGTTAAAAATTATTCGAATAAAATTCCACTTTTTCCACTAAAATCGTTAAAAAAATAATAATAAGCCAGTTAAAGTTATTCTAATAGAAATTATTCAAATAAAAATTATTGAAACAAAAATTTTCAAATAAAAGTTGTGAGAGGAAAAATATCTTAGCAAAATTATTCGAAGGAAATTATTTGAATTACATTATTCGCATAAAATTTAAGCAGTTAAAAATTATATTCGGGTTAAAAAAATTTTCGAATAAAATTCTACTATTGCCATTAAAATCATTCAAATAAAATTATAAGTCAACTATAGTTATTCCAATAGATATTTAAATAAAACCTATTGAAATAAAATTATTTGAATCAAACAAATAAATTCAATAGAAAATTTTCCAAAAAGACTTCGAATAAAAAATTTCTTAATAAAAAATTCGAAAGAATTTTAAATGATATTACATATTTGAAAAATATTAATCGATTAAAAATTATTTGCAGAAAATTAATTCCAACTAAGTTATTAATATAAAAATTATTCAAATGAAAATAATACAATAACAATTATTCGCATAATGATCACTTAAATATAACTAATTCTTAAAATCAATCTTTCAATAAATCGAAATAAGACTGGAAAATATTAAACTGTTCCAATACGAGTAAAAGCGTTTAAACTTGTTCGAAGGATCTAATTTTTTAAATCACGTCACCAAAGTGATTTTTTACGTGAAGACAAAACACGTAACAATGTCCATAAATTTGGGAGCACAAACCCATATTATGTCTTATAAAATCACAGAAAAGCCTTAATTTACAAAATATTCAAGGTGTTGTATGGAGATCCATTATAAGAAGATTTAAATATGTACGCTAAAATCTGTAATAACCGCCAGAGGGTAAAATATGAGACCTATTCCTACTAATATCTTCGCCCTTACATTTTTTCTGATCATAACTATCCTCTACTTGCTTTCCTTAAGGACGCTCGCATACTAAATATTATTTTGATAAAATTAGTACCTCACTGCTCTAAGTAGCCCCAGAGGGCCCCTAGAGTAGCCATATATAAAAACGACCCCAACATTTTTATTAGAGATGTACAAAAGTCGTGATTTTATCGTGTCACGCGTGAGTCACGCTTGATTCACGTGATTCGTGATCAAATATTATAACTAATCACGCGTGAGTGCGTGAGCGTGAATGAAAAAAATTTACTCGTGCGTGATCGTGCGTGAGCTTTTTTTAAGAATCACGCACGAATTCTCACGCTCTCACGAGATAACATTCCTGCATAGGTACATATGTAAATGTATTCAATCATTTGAAATAAATTATTTTATAATAATAAATCCATATACATATGTATAGTAATGTGTATGGTAGTATGAGCTTACAAACATAATGAATACCCCCAAACAAAATGTTTCGACTTTTTCTGAAGTCAGACTTGTTGTACCGAATTCGTTAAGACATTTCGGTAGTTTCTCTGAAAATTTTTTTTAAACATTTGATTTTTGAGTACATAAGTAAAAGTCTGTGAAAATTTTTTAAAATAAATATATATGTATATGTTGAAAAAAAAAGGATTGTAACAAATATTAATAAATTCAGTAAAGTGCGACTATGACTCGCGCACATAGGGTTCCGTACGAACACTAGATATGTAATTTAATACAAACTTCATCCTATATAATATATAGTTTTGGCATTTTTTTTCGTTTTTGGGGTCTTTTCGGTTTTTTTGTTTTGTCGTTTTTTCGGTTTAGGCGATTTTTTTAAGTTTTAGCTCTTTTTTAGTTTAGACACTTTATTTTCTTGTTTTGGCGATTTTTCGATTTTTTTTTGGCGTTTTTTCATTTTGGCGTTTTTTTTTTGGCGATTTTTTTAATTTTTGCGATTTTTTGTTTATTTCATTTTTTTTTAATTTGGCGACATTTTCGCGTTTTGGCGATCTTTTTAAATTTTTTGCGTTTTTTTTTTATTTTGGCGTTATTTTCATTTTGGCAATTTTTTCGAATTTGGCAATTTATTTTAGTGTTAGAATTTTTTTTTAATTTTGGCGCTTTTTTTCGTTTTGGCGATTTTTTTTAATTTTTGGCGATTTTTTTTTTGTTTGGCGATTTTATAATTTTCGGTTTTTTTAGTTTTACCGTTTTTGAAAATTTCAAGTGTTTGCCTCTTACGGTTTCCAAGATATAGCAAATTGTCAAAATTACATAGTCAAAATTGCATTAACTGGTCCCTTTAATTTAAATTTTTTCGAATTTTAGTATTAATTTGGTTTGGCGCTTTTATAATTTTCGGTTTTTTTAGTTTTGCCGTTTTTAAAAATTTCAAGTGTTTGCCTCTTACGGTTTTCAAGATATAGCAAATTGTCAAAATTGCATTAACTTTTTTAAATTTTAGTGTTAATTGTTGTAGTCTGTATAAAAATACACTAATTTTACAAATTTCAAGTTTCAATATACATATGTTCATACAATTGTATGTATATTACATGGGATTTTAACATATTTCATTGCTCGTTTTGGAACACCCTTTAATTTTTAATTCTCATGTATTTGTTGTTGTAGCGGCCAAGGTTCTACATACTGTGTCCAAATTTCAGGTCCGTAGCTCTTACGGTTCCTGAGAAAATACCGTGTGACGGACAGACGGACAGCGTAGCGAAAAAATAGGGTTCTTTTTCACCATTGGTGTACGGAACCCTAAAAAACGTAAGTATGTGCAAATTATTTCGACAATAGCAGCAACATAACGGTGAAGCGGTACTCTGCTATAAAAGCAAAAAAGAAATCGTACCTACATGTCGTTACGAATTCGTACCGACTTATCGTAACGAATTCGTACCGACATATCGTTACGAAGTCGTGTCAACCATTTCATACAAAAATTGTTACGATTTCGGTAATATTTCGGTGCCGAAATCGGAAGATTTTGTCGACCAATCGTTACGAATTCGGAGCATTTTGTTTTATGTATAGGTACATACACCTTTGCAAGTATGTATGTATGTTTCTTAGATACCCTGTAGGAAGTAACAATTGAGAAACACTACTGATTCAACAGTGCCTTTGTCAACAATACTACTGACGAATTGTACCGCAGAAAATGTTTTTTACTTTAGGGGCCGTCCATATATTACGAAACGCTGTAGGGGGGAGGGGTGTGGTCCGAGTTTTGTTATGATTTGTTATGGTAGGGGGTGGGGGAGTCTGAAAATGTTACGTAACGGAAACATTTTAGTAATTTGTATGTTTTCTCATTTAATATGCTTTTCTCATTTATTTGATTATCATTTATTTAATTGATCATACGTCTTACCTTCACATTTATATTATGTATGTATACATACATACATGTGCGGAATGTCAGTTTTTGATATACGATAGTTCGAATTCGAATATTTAAAACGATATTAAATTAACTTTGCTTTATTTTAATTTACATTGTAAATTTTACAAAAACACGAGCATACATATATACATAGATATGTACCCTGTAGTAAATAAAATAATCAGTTGACAAAAAACACTAGTTTATAAATTATTTTGCAAGTGACTACAAATTGGTTTAAATATCATGCAGATATCAACCAAACATATTGAATAAAAGCACACGTAAGAAATAAATAAAAGCAAAATAATGAAATAAATGAAAAGGAAATAAAAAAAAACAAAAGAAGCATGTCATGAAGTCAAATGTCAAATGTTGAAAAAAAAATAATATTTTTCAATACTTAATATGTATAATATTTTCTATGAATAAAATAATTAAAAATAAATTAAATAAAAAATAATAAATAAAAATAAAAATAAATATATACATAGATATATATGAATATATACATACATATATCTGTATAGTATATAATATATGTACATATATCATATAAATATACATATGTATATCTTTTTTTTTGCTATAATATTAATTAACTACAAATTGGTTGGAAAATAAGTAGTTAGTAGTCTATTAAAAAGTCATGCAGAGATGGCCAATTGACTACCGCGTATGATATGCCTATGTTGAAATAGTGAGTCGGTTACAAGGACAAAAAGTCACTGAATCAACCAGATGTGGTTATTAAAAAACCAGTTTGAAGTTACTTACAAATGGGTTTGAGTTCCTATAGGGTACATACATATAATATGTAAGGACCTATTTTTCAACCCAAAAAACAAAAATTATATTATACATATACTTTTTCGTGAGCGTGCGTGATCGTGATAAGTTGTAAACCACTCGTGCGTGATTAAAAATATTTTATTCGTGAGCGTGCGGGATCGTGAAAATGTTCAAAATCATTCGTGCGTGAAAGTGCGTGAGTAAAATATTTTTCTGCGTGAGCGTGCGTGTCGTGAGTCAGAAAACACTCACGTGCACATCTCTAATTTTTATCACCCCGACACCTTTCCAGAAAATCTGCAATCATTAGGGTGGTCTCCTTGAAAAAATTTAAGTTTTATAAATTGTTTTTTTATTACGAGTATTAAAACATATTTTTATCATTCAGGGGCAGTTGTGAAGCTTTTCATGGATTTTGCCCCGTTAATGGGTGGGGGAGGGGGAAACTTTGACCCGGATGAGAAGCAATTTTCTCCCATTCCATTCCCTAATTTTTTCGCTCATACATTATTCTACCAAACCTCACAAAATTAGAGGTAATAGCATATGGAAATCAAAAACTCCTGCATTATTCCATACCTAATGCTCACGTGCTTCAATTTATAGAAATTTAAAGTTTTATAGAAAATCAAAAGTCCACTGCAATCTAATTTTTTTTTTAGTTTAAACTCTCAAATTCATAAAATTAAAAAATGGTTTGAAATGTATTTTATATAAAATTTTTGATATTAACTTTTTTATATAATTTTTTTTTTAATATAGATTCCAAATACTTTTAATTTTTTTTAAATATGGAGGATAATGTTCTTGACTGCTTTTGTCAAATATTTTAATTATATTTTTTTTCATAGCGACTTGCTGCACGAGCTTTTAATCGTAATGGAAAGTTTAAAGTGCCGCCTCAAGATATACAATTTTTATGCGAGAAGGTCAAAATCACGTTGACATAGAACAGAAAAATTAACGAAATTGTCACTGAATTATATTGTTCAAATGGATAAATTTTCCAAGTAAAAAAATTTAATTTAAAAAAAATCTGCTGAATAAATTTTAAAAAATATTAACAAATTCGTGCAATTTATTTAAAAATAAAATCTGGTTTCAATTCCCCATTGAGCTGCTACTTGCTATGATTTTTATTAACTTATTAAATAATTTCTTTTGATTTTTTCTAGTTTTCTTTTAATGTTCCTGTTGTCAGAGACACATACATACATATATCGTTACCTTAATATAGAAAGGTCCTAACTCATTATTTTTTGGAGTTTTTTGTATACGAGTATTTTGATAGAAGAGCATCTAATGTATCGAAAAATGCATAAATCTCGATTTACAAAAAAAGTAACGAGTTAAGATTTTTATATATTAAGGTAACGATGCATATATACATATATATATACATGTGTTGTGAAAATAAGTTTTAACTACTTAAATGCTAACATCATCAAAATATTAAATATTACAGCAGTAAAGTATGCTAAGGAAACCCCACAAATTCGAAGTGCTAGAACTAAGTTGTGTAGGTGTTTGTGTGTGTGTGTGTGTGCGTAGGCCCAGCCAGCAATTTTTGAAATTTTCAATCAAATTCGAGTCCTTTTTGACTCCTTTGCGCGATTAAAAAGCTAGAATATACGCTCATTTTCTGATCATAAATTATACTTTTGTCGGTAGAAAAACGTGACTACCCGCGACTCTTCTTGATAAATCATTTATGAGTCTTTTTCTATATTAGTTTAGAGTCATTTTCGACCCCTTTTCTAGTAGTATTTAAGATCTTTTTCGAATCGTTTTCTGATCATTTATTAGTCTTATTTCGCTTCATTTTTTACTCTTTTTCGAATTGTCTTTCAGTCTGTTTCTAATCGCTTACGAGTCATATTTGAGAAATTTATCAGTCAGTTTATGAGTCTTTTTATTGTCATTTATGACTGTTATTTGAATCATCTATCAGTCGCGTTTCTAATCGTATTTGACTTTTCTTCGAGTATTTTTTTAGTCAGCTTTCTGAGTCCTACGTTTAATGGTCAAACAGATTTACGGCACAAACACATTTTCCATACAAATTGACACCAAAAGGAAGTTAGAGAAAGCAGTCCAGAGACAGAATCTATTTTATTTTGTCAGCGTTTTTTCTTATGCTACCACACTTTCAATAAATTTCATACATTTTGTAAAGAAAAATAAGCAGAAAGAAAATATAACATAAATCAGAGAGCAGTTGGAGTTACTGCCGTTGATTTTATTATGGGCTCTGTTAATTTAAAATCGGTTTTTCCTGAAGCTGCAGACTTATTCTGTTTCCTCATTTAATTTCATATTCGATTTAACTTTTATAAATAAGAAAAAAAAGTTTTTAACATTATACGTAAAGATTGCGCCGTTATACTTAGAAATAACATGTCAAGTAGTATTTAATTATCTATCTGCGTAAAATATGATCATAAAATACATAATTATAATCACTTTTAAAAAACTTGCATGATTTGCTTTTGATTAAGCATTTTTCAGTCTTCCAGGTAAGCGAAATATGATAATAACAAAAGGAAATAATATTCACATTTTACACATCTGGATGATTAATTTGTGATTGCTATACAATTTGTTATTGTATTTTAAATGGAACTATTTTTACCCATTAGCGCGAATCTTTTTCGAGTCCTTTTTTGATCGTGTAAGTGATTAATTAGTTTTTGATCACGAATAGTGATCTAAAAAGACTCAGCAAGGTGATTTTTCAGAAAACTATCTTCCAAATGCTAGATGGGGAACTTTAAAAATTGTGTTAATATATTTTATTTTCTTTTTTCATACCACAAAATATGTGCCAACACCAATCCATCCAACAACTTGTTTGCAATTCATTTAAGCCTGGTTGCGGCATCAGCTACATCATCAAAAATTATGACACGTATTCTTCTTGTTTCACAGTTTCCTCTTGGCATTTAAATCAGAGTTCGGTGTTCTTTGGTACTTTCACTGCTACGAACATTTTTGGGAATGTTTTTACAATTAAGTTTTTTAGGTGGTGTAAAACTTTCGCTCTGGCTTTTTATCGTAGTTGTTGCATGTTGTATGCCTTGCATATGTGTCGCCGCATGTGTGTGTGCTTTTCAAGGTGACAGGCACTCATGATGCTTAGTCGTTTTGTTTTTGGTATTTTTGTTCATTTACGTGTATGACATTTTTAAATAAGTACACGCAAAGAAAAGATATGGTTGAGAAAACAATATTATGTTCTCTGAAACAAATGTGTGGTCGTTGAAAACTAGTTATTGTTATTTTAAACATTTATTTCGTTACGATAAACAGAGTAATGTTTGAATTTAATAATTACATTATCACATCCATAAAAAAGTGTGATATGGTTAGAGTTTAAAAATATAGTTTTGTTAAAAATGTATGACTACAACATAATTTGTATTATTATTTAAAAATAATATGATGTAAATAACAATATAATGTTATCCAAAACAATACTATTTTAAGTTTAAAAAAAATCTTTTTCAGAAACATCTGTCATTTCGGTATTTCGTTTGTAAGCTATCGGTAGTGAACGGGTGGTGTTAAATAAATTAATAGATAAATAAAGTATAAACAAATAAATATATATAAACATTTGTGTATCTCTTTATACAGACATGTCTGTATGTCGTGTAAGTACACATTTCTGTATATACATTTTATGTCAATAATATTAATTTATTTTTATTTCGAATTTAACGCACAGCTGTTTCTACAATAAATATATGATTAAAAAACAAAATAGTATTATTATATTAAATAATATTGTGGTCGTATTTAACAATATTAATATAATATTAGATCACATGGTATGGTGAGTCTCAATTATATTTTAGTCACATCTTACAATATTGTTGTTATATTAACAATAATAAGATTAGGTACAACAAAGTCAATTATTCTTGTAGATAATATTATTATTTACTCAGAAAATAATATTATTAAAGTTTGCTTTTCTATTAGCAATAATATGATTTGACTGCAACCATATAATTCAATCATAGTATGTTGCTGTTTGATTATGGTTGCCTCAACCATATTTTTTCTTTGCGTGTACATACAATCATGTTTATAGATTGTTAACGATTCAATTTGCGTGTGTGTGTGTTTGTGAGTGCGAAGTTTAGCCATTGATTTAAGTTTGCGGCAAAAAGTATGTATGTTTATGTGCCAGTTAAAGGATGAGGTATTAAAGTTGAATGTAACAGGCTTAATAAAATTTTAGGTAGATATACTCCAATAGATCAAACATTTTGTAAGACATTAAGCTCTAATTTCCTGGGTAGCTTTAAATAACTTCCAGTTAATACATAAGTAGATCAATGAGATATAATTAACGCGACCAGATGGTTTTTTTTTGCAAAAAGCGGGACATGATCGATCAAAAAGCGGGATTTTAAAATAAATGCCTTTTATAAAGCGGGATGTATAATATTCACATACACAGTTTAGTATGTGCTTAGGAAACACATTTTTCAACTCAAAAGAAACACTTTTATTTAAAATAAATATATTTATAAACATAAATATTTATCTATGTAAATAAGAATCAAATGTCGTTCGCTGGTAATCACAGAGCATATTACTGATGGTCTAAAGGGAGCAATAGTCTATTAATTTTTTTAATGCCTAAAGTCGTCGTGGCACTTCCCATAGAGAAGCAACGTTTATTTCACGATATCTTGGAAGCCAAAACAGTAAAAAAAATTAAATATTTTCGTAAAGATAATCTATATGTGTTTGTTCCTAACGCTGTGGAGCTGAAATTTTCAACACAGGTTCGGTTCAATACAACTGACCACAGGGTGAAGTAATTTGGATTTAGAAAATAAATTATTGAGTGTACGACAATGTTTGCCGGGCTCAGCTAGTAGTCAATATGGAGCAAAAAGTTTGTCACCTCTCAATAAATTACATATTAATTTTTTAATATCTTGTTAATTGTATAGAAAATAATCGGGATTGAACAAGAGAAAATGTTTACTTAAAGAAATATCTTGCCAATGACATTTATGTTAATAAATATTATACAAGGTAGAGAATGTTGAAACGCAAGCGTGCCACGCCTCATTCGTGTTTAAGAGCTTAAACGCGATGATTTTGAGATGTTTTATCATACGTTGACATGTTTTGTTAAACATCTCAAATGAAGTATTTAAGATTAAAACACTTCCTTAAACACGTAAATGGAGTATGTTCAGTTCGTTTTTTTGATAACTCTGGCAAAAATTATTTGGTAAACAAGTAATCAGTTGAAAAATACTCAAATATTTACAAGAACATTTATTGTTTGAAAATAATAAACCAATAAAAAAGCATAATTGTTCGTAATTGTTTACAATTACAATAACTTATTGACAAAACGTCAACCTTAAACATCTCAAATGTAATGTGAACGGTTGTGCTTAGTTTTTTAAAACATTTTCCTTAAACACGTTTAATACCATATGTGTGAACATGGTATAAAAAAATATTTGGATTGAATTTTTATGACTGACATTTTAATAAAAATAGAACAAGATATTGATCATTTCGAAACTCTAAAAAGCGGGATAGAAATTTGAAGCGGGATCGAGCTACGAAAAGCGGGATAATCCCGCCTAAAGCGGGATGTCTGGTCAGGTTAGATATAATAGACTTTTGTACATTTGCCAACATTTTGCGATCTGGTGCGGAATGACAAAGTACTTGAGTTGTTTTAAGAGTTTCTGTTTGGTTTTGTGTAGACAGAGAATTTGAAAAAAAGCACAATTGCTCTGTGCTAATAACTTATACTAGATGTTAGACAATGCTGCATACGGCATACAGTTGAAAAATTCACATAATAACAATTAGCACACTCCTATAATAAGAAAAACTTCCATAACTGAAGGACTACTAAGTCATTACGTGCTTCTACTAAACAGATTCTTACGAATGCTGGAGAAGATAATATCTTTTATTTAAAAAGTGGGCGAGGCTACACCCTTTAAAGTTTAGTATTATATAATATGTACTTCTACTTATCCGAACACCACAAAACTTAAAAAATAGTTTAAGCTCCTAGAACTACATGATCTTGCATTTAAAATGTGGGCCCTTAAACGCCCTTTAAAGTTTAATGTTCAATTATATGTTCTTCGGCCTATTCGACTCACATAAAACTTGGTAAGCAGTCTGAACTTTTGGAATGGTATAATTTTGTGCTTAAAAAAAGGATGGGTTCATGCCCAGGCCACACACCTTGAGCTCTGAAAGTGGCGACATCTTAAATGCAGAGAAGTAATTATTTACAAAATTGGACGCTACCACCTGAAAATTTAAAATTGGCACTACAAAATGAAAAATAATTTATATTCAGTCAAATAAAACATTTTTATATGTGTTACCCATAGTGCTATTCAAAGTCGCATTTAAAAAGGTTTGATTTAACTGCATCAAAATTATTTTTAACTTTTTTGTGGTTGTATTTGAAGTCGGTTTTTCTTACGCTTTATTTTAATTGCTTTGGTATTAAATATTGCATTTTATTCGCTTTCATATTCCTCGAGAAGTTATTACCACATAATTAGTTTTTTCCGAAAATAAAATCCTCCTATTCTAAAAAAAATGTATGCACAATATCAATTTTTCCACATAATTAATTTTTTCCGAAAATAAAATCCTCCTAACCTAAAAACATGCAGCATATCAAAACTTTGAAACGTAAAAAAACTTTTATTGTTACTTGTGAGTATGTAAAAAAAATCAAATTAAGTATTGCTGATATGCGAAAAAGCATTTGAGATTTGTTAAACCTCAATTTCGTCACTATTCTTCAAGTGCTCTCTTAATAAAAAAAAAATAATAATAAGTTCAGCAATTACGCTGCCCTGTTTAAGCATAAGAAAGTATTAAACTACAAACATTAAGAGTTCCAGAAGAAATTAATTAGAAAATATTTATAAATAAACCTTGAAACGAATGAAGAAACTAAAAATATGATTTTGATGTTGTTAAAGCAGCTGCAGAATTCCAATTTTTTGTTTTAATAACTCTGCCAAAACCATAAAATCTTCTGCTAACTGCAGATTGTTTGAAAACACTTAACTAAAAACGAAAGTGTGTTAGTGGCTGTTTCTAAAAATAACTCAGCTTTTAATTAATAAAATTTCTGGCAAAAGCAAGAAAAATCAAAATTATCTGAACTACTGAACTACTTTTATTTAATATTGTTGAAAGTTATTTTTAAACCAAAAAATGAAGAATTATTGTAAAAGAATGTGATGAACTTGATGAACTTAATGAATTTATTCAAGTGTCAATTAAGAAGAAAATTTGGTTTACAAAATCAAAATTTGTTGATTTACTACAAAGGCTAATTTGGGAAAATGTGATTTTTTTCCTGTAAGTATTAAATTTTCATATTCTATCATATTTTTAACCCCCGACTAAAAAAGGGGTGTTATAAGTTTGTAGTGTGTGTCTGTGTATCTGTGTATCTATGTGTCTGTCCGTGTCCACGTACAGGCCAAACGGCTGGACCGATTTTCATTTAGTTTTTTCTGTTTGAAAGATGACTTGATCGAGAGGGTTCTTAGCTATGTTCAGAGAAAACCGGTCCAGCCGTTCAGAAGATATAACATCTTTTCTGAAAAAAGTCGGGGGTTTTTAAAATTTTTAATTTTTGTTATTATAAATAAAAGTCAAGTAAATGTAAAATAAACTTGCACTTGATGTCTTAGTTCATAGCATTAGTGTTGTATTAAGTCAATCGATTAGATTGGGCTGTTGTAATTTCGCTACCCAACAGAACTTCTCACAATGCTCCACAGTGGCATGGATTGTGGTGTCGAAACCCCTTTCTTTTACCACTCCATTTCAAAATTGGAATAAGGCAGTTTTGTAGTGAATCTTTTAAATATGAAATAAGCATTAATAATTTTTTTTTTAATTGTATTGCTTTAAACACATTCACCACAGCAAACTACCAATTACAAAATCTCAAGGATAGAATGCACGTGTTTATCTGAGAATGATTATTTTGAAGACAGCAAAGCAATAGGCTTCATATTATTATCCGTGCTACATTTGTCGTTGTAGTCAAATTAAACTAATTTGATGGCTACAAAACAAGAAACTGTGTTGATAATGAAGCAAAATCAAAAAGAAATGTTAATGTTAATTACAAAAGTAATTATAATTTAATGAAGCGAAATAATGAAGCAATAATATTGAATAAAAATCGCTAACTATACGGAATGCAAAAAACCGGTAAAAATTGCGGAAATTAACAGCGCGATGATAACAAAGTCTAATATTGCTTAAAAATTGGCCAAAATTGTTAGGAAACTGAGGACATGCAAAAAGTCGCTTTTAACACCAACTTTATAAAAATACGCGAAAAGTTTCAAAATCGGAAGCAAGGTCAAAAATTTATCAAAAATCGCAAAGGCCGTTAAAAAAAGAAAATTAAAAAAAAAAACTAGAAAAAATCGCAAGTTAGCGAAAAATTGCTAAATGTATTAAAGAAATTACTATGCCAGTAAATAGTAAAATTCGCAAAAAAAATATAAAGAAATAAATGGATTTAATTTTATATTTTTACATGATATGAGTACATTTTAAAAATAGTAATTTTATTTTTATAAATGTGAAATATATTTCAAAGCGGCACATTTTTAAAACAATTTAATACCAGGCAATATTTGTAGCCAGCGGCACTTGTAGTCGTGTAGCCATGTAGCCTGCTGTGGTGAATGTGTTTGATGCCTAGCATAAAATTATTAATTGGGCTCAATTACAAACAAAGATTTTAATATTTATTTTAAGGTTTGAGCAGTATAAATTATAAATATATAATTTAGAAAAATTTATACTGCGCATAGTTGCGCCTCGATGTTATATACGAAATAATAATAGACTCACGTGTTTCTGCTAACACTTTTATTGGTGTTGTTGGTGTCATAGTTTTATGTGTTTTTATTGGTAATGTACAAATGTCATGATTTGTTACGCGTGATTCATACATGAGTCACGTGTAAGTCACGTGTGAGTCACGCATAATTCGTGTATGATTCCAGCATGAATTTTGTGTGATTAACGCATGAATTACGAGAGAGTCAAGCATGAGTCACACATGAGTAGCGTGTAAGCCACGCATGAGTCAAGTGCGAGCAACACATGAGTCACGTGTAAGTCACGCGTAATCGTGGTTATATTTGTATAAAAAATAACATGCATGATTTCACAAATTTAATTATCACTCACTCACGAACTAACTTTCTTAATATTGCTAAAAAAATCTATTTTCGCATAATTCGCATCCGAAGTCATTCAATGGCATGTAATCCAGCAGGAACATGTTTCAATAAAAAAATATGCATGCTTATTAATTAACAATTACTTTGTAAAGGGGGGGGGGGTACTCATCTCCCGCTCCTATGCCGCCAAGAACTTTCTCGGCACTTCCCGTCTATTGTAAGAGCTACACACATAAAACTCAGAGAGCCTAAATATTCTGGTTCTGCAGTTATATAAATAATTACTTTGCATTTTAAGGTAACCATTTCCCGCTCTCATACCGCAAATATTTTATTGGATCATGTAGATTGTTCTAAAAGTAGTGTTGCAGATATGTTAAAAATAATAATTATTTTGTATTTGGGATAACTGTTTTTCCCTCCTACACCGCCAAGATTTTGTTTATGGGGTATCCGTCTGCCCTCTTCTATACCAGCAAGATTTTGTTCAAACTTTCCGTTTAATTCTAAGGGCTATCCACTTAAAACTTAGTGAGCCTAAGTATTGTCATTGTGGAGATATAAATGAATTGATCTGATTGAACAAATGATAGGTGAAAGACAAATAAAGTTTGTTGTCGAATGATAAAAAAAAAATATTAAAAAAAAAAATCTCATCTATATTTTGTATGCCACGTGGTCGGCAATGATAGAGTTAACAAGGCTGGAAGATCAGCACGCATGATGGGTGTTTAAACACATATTCACTTTGTAACTGAATAAATACTTAAAGCTGAATTGTATGTAGAAAACACATCAATCTAAGTGCTCAAAGGTATTGAACATTTCAGGCTGTCCCCCAAGTCAGTTAAAAATTCATGGTTCACTGAACTAAACACTATTTCCGACAATATCAAAGCCTTCAACTTCTGCAGGGACAACAGGACTTTATGTGGTCACCCTTATTTCAAAAAAAAAAAAATTATAAAATGGGTATGAAAAACACCGAAATGTGTAACGATTGTGGATGTACAGGGAATGGCGATTTTGATGAAATTCCTTTTTGTTTCTTTACAGGTATTTACAATAAAATGCTCCTTGCCAAATTTCAATTATCTAAGTTTTTGCATAAAAATATATGGGTGGCACGTTGACTACAAAACCTTTACTCAAACAACCCGGTCATTAAATAATAACGCAGCTATGGCTTCAGCAAGATACTAATCGTAATGTAATATCAAAGCGACCTCCTGCGTCGGTATTGTATAGCAAAATCATCGGCGAAGTAAAATAACCAATAAAATGGCTACTAAGCACAGCTTTGTAAATTTAATATACCTCATTTAACACCAGAGGCGCTGCAAAACTGCATAATTAAACAAACGGGCAAAAAGCACAGTTGTAAAATAATGAAGCTTTTTTCTATGTCCTACTTTTCCTCTATCTCTTTCATCTCTACCACTATCCATTTCCTAAAGAATAGAACACCTAAAAAGTGTGTTACTTCTCTTTAAAAAAAAAATCATCCCACTGTGCGCTCTTTGAAATTAAATTACCGAATGATAGATAACTGTATTTGTAATATTCACTAAAGTAAATGAATAAACAATTTAAGATTCTACTTCCTTACAAAAGATATTTCCCATGGGCATTCATTGTTGAACGCTAGACTAATTCCCAAAAGGAACTTTAAAATAATATTTTTTTTTTCTACGGCAAAAGGCTTTGTGTTAAGGCTTTGAATCAAATAAGTTCACACCCCAACTTAATAACCATTTGTTATTAGTCATTTGGCCTCATTATGAAAACTGAAACATAAACAAAAGGAATCCAATACTTTTAAGGAGTTGCTTCAACACAAACACTTACGCCAACATCCTTAAAAAAGGATGTCTTTGTTATTTAAAGCAATTAATGAAAGGCCAAATCTGTCATACCCAAATCATGCATTTCTCAACAAAATACAAAGCCTTACAGTAACCAATTGATTTTGTTAACTATGACTATGAATTTTCCACACCAAGTGCCTTTAAGCACAATAATTTCCCTAAAACCCATTTTAGCGCTTGAAGGCGTAATTAATGACACAACCAGCAGGGAGATGGGCTGACTATCATGTCAATACAATTAATTCCAATCCAAATTAATGTAAAGCAAAATACCACAATTAATTGTTTGTTGTAAATTTTGAAAGCTTTGAAGTGATTTGCCTATCAAACAGCTAAAATCATTTCAAGAGAACAAAAGAATTTCTATGTGTAGATTTAATTCTATAAATGTTATCAAATGTGCTGTGATGGGATTTTGAAGTATTGTTTGCAAACTTAAAGTGTGATTAAGGTTGTGGTTTTTATTTTGGAGCTGTAAAATTATTTCTCGAAATATAATTTTTATTATTTCAAGTCTAAGAGATTTGTCACTTGAAAGTTTCTAAAGTGAAGTACATGAAATTGCAAACAGTCTGATTAATAAAATTCTCTTTTAGTATTTAAATATCAAGTGGTCGGGGCACAGTGATTCAGAATCGTTTTTCATTGGCCAAAACTATTTTTTAATGAATATCCTAAGCTTTTATCCAATTTTAATTTCATTACAATCAGTACAGTGGTTGTTGATAAATTCAAGGCTTAACTTTCGATTTATTTTTTATATAAAATGTGAGCTTTTTTATTATTTTTAACAAACTTCAAAAAAAAAGGACGACGTTAACAATTCGTTTATATTTTTATTTTTTTTTTTTCTTGACATTGTTACTTCATAATTCGGTACATTCAAGAGCGATTGTAAAAAAAACTTTTTTTTTTGTCTAAGAGGGTAAAGTTTTCAATTGGTTCAATTGTAAAAAAGTAGGCGGGTATATGCCCACAATTTTTTAAATTTGATTTTATGATATTCTACTGATTTATCACGGAAAAGCTGTAACTTAATTCAATAATTTTCAATATAATAGCAAATGTATTTTGAGATACTTAATAACAAAAATTAAAAATTTTAAAAACCCCCGACTTTTTTCAGAAAAGATGTTATATCTTCTAAGCGGCTGGACCGATTTTTTTCAAACATAGCTAAGAACCCTCTCGATCAAGTCATCTTTCAAACAGAAAAAACTAAATGAAAATCGGTCCAGCCCTACGTACGGCCTGTACGTGGACACAGACAGACACACAGATGCACAGATACACAGATACACAGAGACACACAGACACACACTACAAACTTATAACACCCTTTTTTTAATCGGGGGTTAAAAATTAATAAAATTAAAATAAATTAATACTGTAAATTAATATTTTTTTTTTTAATAAAATATTTCAACATGACTAGAATTTCGTTAATGTTTCTTATTAATTCAATATGGGTTTTATTGATTTTAAGCTGTTTTTTCTCTGGGTGTAGCAAACATCTTTGGTTCTTGTAATTTCACAATTTTACAGTTGAAGAAATGGGCGGCGCTGTGACCATTAAAATTTATTATTATTTATTATTTATCTACTAAACCGATTTTTATGAAACTTGCCATACACCTTGAGCTCGAAAGACACAATCTTCAATTTAAAAATATGGGCGGAGTCACTCCCATTAAAATTTAATTTTATATTTCACGTATTTCATCTTATCTTCTTCTATTAGATTTCTACATTGAAGTCGGGGTTTTTATTTGACAGAATTATTTTATTAAAATAAGGCTTTATAATGAAAATTGAATCATCTTTATAAAAAACAACAAAGTAGTTTTTTTTAATTTAATACATAATCCTAGTTTTTCACCCATAGCCTAGTTTCATATGGCATGCCCAAACATAAATAACTCAACCGTTTCTACTACATAGATGAATATTTACAACACCAAAAATCTACTTCAATGCAAAGATCTTATAAAACATTTTATAAAATTACAAAATGCCGCACAGATTTTCGAAAAAAAATTATGGGACCAAAGTGCAAGTAAACATTTTCAAAACAAAAAAAACACTTTTAATTGAACCTAGAATGAATTTTAATCAAGAATAATTTCATAATCGGCATTAAGTTCAGTATTTTCAATTACTCGTATTATTGAATGAAAATTTTTATTAATTAATGTGATTTTCTAAAGAAGAAAAGAAAAATTACACGAGGCCATTTTTTAGCTGTGGGAAACGCCGACATTTTTCTGTGCAGCCACGCACTTCATCAGTATCATAAACAACTTAAATTACTGAAGTTAATTAAGCCCGATTAAGAAATTATTTCTGATAAAAAAAAAGATAAGGAAAAAATATCATATTTTTGAAAATTGGCTTACAAATGATATAATTATTTGTCGGTGAGTCGGTGTCGGGGGTGGGGGAATTTCCCTATCGATTATCGAGGACTGCAAGCAAACCTCTTCAAAAAAAAAAACAAGTGGAAGAGTTATAAAAAAAATTCTAAGACCAAACTGCAAGCAAACCCTTTCAAATAAAAAAAATTTCAAAATCGGTTGACTTCGGGGGAGACCTTCCCCCTCCACTTTGGGAACAAAATTATTAGTCTAAACTACAGGCACACTATTTAAAAAAAAATTGTTTGAAAAATAGATCCCAAAAGTGAGAGTTATGCATAAGGGTAGCAAATTTCCCCCTCTAATTTTCGAAAACAAAATATGGGTACAATTACAGGCCACCTCTTTTCTAAACTGCAGGCACACCCTTTCCAGGAAAAACATATTTTGAATTGATTCACAAATGACAGAGTTATGCATAAGGAGAGCAAATTTTCCCCTCTTATTTTCCAAAAAAAAAAAAATTATAAGAACAAACTGCGTGCAAAACTTTTCAGACAAAAAATTTTTTGGAAAATCGGTTCACAAATGACAGAGTTATACATAAAGGTAGCGAATTTCCCCCTCCGATTTTCGAACAAAAAACATTGTATGACCCAACTGCAAGCAGAGCGTTTCAAATAAAAAAAGAATTTTGGAAATCGGTTGATAAATGAAGGAGTTATGAACAAGGGCAGCAAATTTCCCCTACAATTTTGGAAAAAAAACTTATTGGTCCAAACTACATGCAAACCCCTTCCAAGAAAAAATTAGTTTTGATAATTGGTTCACAAATGACCGTTATGCATAAGCGGAGACGAACTACCCCACACCATTTCCAAAAAAAAAAAAAAAAAATTGGGACCAAACTACGGGCACAAAACAAAAAATTTTCCAAATTTGTTCACAAAAGACAGAGTTATGCGGAAAGGGGAGCAAATTTCCCCTTCCGATTTCGGAAAAAAATATGGGACTAAACTGCGAGCATGCCCTTTCAGACAAAAATAAAAGAAGTTTGGAAATGTGTTCACAAATAACAGAGTTATGCATGAGGGGAGAAAATTTCCCCTTCCATTTTCGAAAAAAACAATTACTGGTCCAAACTACATGCAAATCCTTTCAAACAAAAAAAAAATCGTGGCTTATTTGAGCAAATGTTCTTGACTAAGGGCAAATAAATCAGTGAAAGTTTCATAGGCGTAGCTAGGCCTTTCTGGGGGGGCAATGCCCCCCAGACTTGATTTTGCCCCCCCCCAGGATTTATTACAAATTCTTTTTAAAACATATTCTTTTGCCTGTAATATTAAAAAATTCTATTTTTTATTTATTTTAAAATTACTCATGAAAATCACCAGTAATTTTTATACAAACTTTTCGAATAATCCCTAAATATGCATACTTTTATTAGATAACAAATACCCAAAAAACTATAAGTTTACAGCACTTCAAAACATCACATATAGTACACTCCATGTGAATTAAAATGCATGTGTGTAGATATATATATGTGTATGTAGCTTTCAACAAATTCTTAATAAAATTGTATTAGTGTACGTAGTTAGTAGCAATACAAGTTGTTTTAAGGTGTTCTTAAGATTTTCTACTGTCAAATTGTTTGTAACAATAGCCACCAATTTTTATTTAGAGTAAAATTAAAAAAATAGCGAAAAATTATGATCTGCAAATACCTTGTATGTATTCATATACTATATATACTCGTACACACACATGTATGTATGTATGTATGCATATTTATGGTTCAATCGAGGGCTGCCAGATAAAATGATGGAAAAATCACCGAAATCCCGATAAAATATAAAATAATTGTCATTTCATGTCCGAAAAATCGTCAGAAAATCGAACAAATCAAAATTTCCTCTTTAAACAGGTATACATATGTTTTATTTTTATTAGAAAACAAAACAAAACAATTCATGTTCATATACAACTTTGTTAGACTAGTGGAAAACTTGTGAAAAATATTCCTAGGTCCAAATTTTGGTATCAGTACTTTTGATGACCGAAATTTTTGATAGGATATCAACTTACACAGGTCAGTATATCGTTGGTCTCAAATGGAAAGGCCCTAACGCAAATAATTTTAACTTTACAGGAGAAGGTAAAACATAATAAAGGGTGTTTTTTATTGAGGTATAGAACTTTAAGTTGGCATCACTTTTTTAACTGGCGGCCATTTTGTCAGCTGTCAAGTGATTAATATTTAGTTTGGTTTGCCATTTCATCATGAACAGGTTGACAAAAGAACAACGCTTGCAAATCGTGCAAATTTATTTCGAAAATAATGGTTCAGTTCGCGAAGTTTACCGCAAGCTCCGTCCATTTTATGGTCGACATAATCGTCCATCAGAGCAATTAATTCGGTTAACCATGGATCGTTTTCGCACTACGTTTACTCTATGTGATAATACGCATCCGCAGAGACGTCGAACAGTGCACACCGAAGAAACAATTGCCGCTGTAGAGCAAAGTGTTGAAGAGGACCCGAATGAATCGATTCGCCACCGTGCACAGCAATTGGAGCTTTGTCCATCAACTTTATGGAAGATTTTGCGCAAAGATCTTGGCTTGCGACCTTACAAGATCCAGCTTGTGCAAGAATTAAAGCCGCGAGACCATGCAATGCGTCGTGATTTTGGTGTATGGGCCGAAAATGAGATTGATCTCGATGCTGATTTTCATCGCAAAATTTTGTTCAGTGATGAGGCTCATTTTTGGTTGAATGGCTACGTCAACAAGCAAAATTGCCGCATTTGGTGTGAAGAGAATCCACATGAGACCCTTGAGACGCCATTACATCCACAAAAACTGACTGTTTGGTGTGCTCTATGGGCTGGTGGAGTCATTGGGCCATACTTCTTCCGAAAATAATGCTGGAGAGTCAGTTACCGTTAATGGAGACCGGTATAGAGCCATGATAACCGACTATTTTGTTCCCGAATTGGATGGCATGAATGTGGATGAGTTGTGGTTCCAACAAGACGGCGGTACATGCCACACAGCGCACGTCACAATCGATTTATTGAAGGAAACATTCGATGAGCGCATAATTTCGCGGAATGGACCTGTCAATTGGCCACCAAGATCGTGTGATTTGACACCATTGGATTATTTTCTTTGGGGATATGTGAAGTCGCTCGTCTACGCCAACAAACCAGAAACGTTAGGGGACATGGAAGCCAACGTTCGTGGCGTTATTGCCAACATACGGCCCCATATGCTCGAAAAAGTGGTTGAAAATTGGACCTGTAGAATTGGCTTTATTCGAGCCAGCCGCGGCGGCCACATGCCCGAAATCATATTTAAACATTAATGGCATAAAATTATCCTTCCAATAAAGCCAAATTGATGGACATTAAAACGATTTTCTTGTGTTTTATTTCAATTCGAAGTTCTATACCTCTAAAAAAACACCCTATAGAAAGTGTAATATTTAAAATGTAACTTTTTTGTACAACTGCTTGTAAAAGCGCTATTTTTTACACTATTGCAATAAATTTTTGTGATGAGGTGTATTTGTGTGAAATTTACTGAAATCACTGAAAAACTCAACTATCGATATGTATGCATGTATATATATGCACATAAAATTTTTTTCAATTGAACACGTATACATACATACTTGCATACATAGGTTTGTACTTATTTATGTATGTATGTTCATTCATCGCAACAATATAGTATTGATTCAGAACTTCAATATTGGCAGGGTAACTAAATAATAAATGGCAATTTTCTATTTTTATTTATGCACCAACAGATAAATTTTTTTTAAATTAAATAATAAATTATTAAGAAATGAAATCATGAATGATGAATGAAATCATTTCTTGCTTGTATCTTTTCAAAATATTGTATTCGAATATAGTATATACATAAATAATTTATCCATATGAACATATAAAATTGTTGGAAACGAATATTAATTTTATTATTATTTAGTTTATTATTATTAGATTATTATTATTATTATTTAGTTTTTTTCTAATACATACTTTACTTTTTGTCTATATATTGTTTTTGTTTTGAATGTTTTGTTTTTCTAGTTTTAATTATAACTTAATTTTTGTTATTGAAACTGGACTGTTAATTTATGTTTTAACTTAAATAAAAAAAATGTTAAATAAAAAAAATCTGTATAAAATTTTTTAAACGCACTAATAATCCCAAACCAATATTTTACTTATTAATATTTTACTTATTAAGTAAAATATATTTTTTTAATTTCCAATTTCAATGTATTTTTAATAAAAAATATATATTTAACTTAATAAGTGTTTATAATATTAATTTGGGATTATTAGTGCGTTTAAAAAATTTTAAGCTTAAATTTTAACAATTCCCATAAAAAAAACTAATTAAAAAAAATTGTGTTTGCCCCCCCCCCCCAGAAAAAATGTGTAGCTGCGCCAATGGAAAGTTTAAACACTGGATTAGTTGAGCTAAAATTTATATGTGGTTTAAACTCAACACGAGTAAATCAGTTAGCCATACTCTGTAGTAAATAAAATAAGCGGTTGACAATAAACACTAGCTATAAATTAATTATTTTGCAAGTGACTACAAATTGGTTTAATTCTCATGTAGATATTAACCAAGCATATTGCATAGAAGCACACGTAATAAATAAATTAAAGCAAAGTAAATGAAAAGAAAATAAAAACACAAAAATAAGCATGGCGTGAAGTCGAATGTCAAATGTTTGTGGTTATTAAAAAACCAGTTTGAAGTTACATATAAATGGGTTTGACTTCGTATAGGGTACCTTTGTCAAATGTGTGTGGTTATTAAAAAACCAGTTTGAAGTTACTTGAGTTCCCATAGGGTACCTTATGTGTAGTTTAAAAAACAATATTGTGGCAGCACTAGAAGAAATGTCAAAAATAAACAGCTGTTGTTGCAGCAGGCTATCAGTTCTTTGCACAATGAAAAAGGCAAACAATTTTAATTTAAGGCCGCCAAATTATGCGTTTACAGATGTTTTAAATACTGTAGTGATTTAATGGTTTGCTGGTTTAAACACATTTTAAATCAAAAATAGAGATTAACTTTGCACTGATTTATTAGCCCTAAGTGTGGACGTAGCTTTAATCTAAATCTGTGCTTAAGTTTATTTATATAAATAATCCTATACATTTAAATAATTTCTGGTAAAATAATTTAATTTTTGATGAATTCGCATTTTGAATTTTTTTTCCTTTTAAACAAATCCAAACAATGGCTTTAATGGCTTTAAACATAATACTTTTTTTAGATGTTACTTTTATTCACTTAGTCCACATCATGCGCAGTTTCCTGAAGCAACAGCATTTAATAATGTCAATTATATGCTGGTTTTTTCTGGATAATTGCCTTAATTACAATTTCATTAGGAATGCCACCAGGAAAATTAAGTTTTTTTTTTTGTCAGCAAACAGAAATTTCGCTTTGCTTTGTGTGGGAATTGAATTTAATTTTTACTTGTAAAATACTAAAACTAATTTTCCTTATTTACTTCTAAATACAACAATCTCCGGTTCTAATGTGTGCCAGACTAACCTTAATTTTTTTGTTTTCTATATATTTCTTAAGAAATCTAATACTAAATTACTTTGCGTATCTTCATTAAAATCGGGCAAAAAACAAGGCATAAAAATTTGTAGTTTATAAGTCGTAAACTTATGTATGTACATATGTATGTGTGGTTGAAATTAACAGAATAAAATGTTATACTTTGTGCTAAAACGCCCAAAAGTATGCACTAAGCTTTAAGCGCACAACCAGTGCCACCAGATTAGGGGATTTGTCCCCAAAATGGGGATTTCGCCTCTAATTTGGGGACAGAATTTCGTGGGGAGGGATTTGGGGACTTTTCATTTTGAGCTCTAACAATTTGCATGTGTTGACATAATATATTAGTACTGGTAACATTTCAGTTTTTAAAAATCTCGTAGAGTAGTGTGGTAATCATACTCTATAATGAAGATGATATTACCATCATGGTAATACCGCGAACATATATATCGTTAACTTAATACGAGAAGGCCCTAACTCATGTTTTCCATAGTTTACAGGAGGAAGAAAAAACTAATACCTAATTTACATTAAGCATTTTTTAATGAAATTAGTTGCAGGAAAATTTTTTTTATTTGTCAATAGAAGGCCTGGAGAAGCAACTTATATCAAAAGAGTTGTCAAAAATGCATCAGAGATTTATTCTGATGATATAAAACTCTCTTTTGTAACCCTGATATTAGTAAATAGAAAAAGTTGCGTGCAACAAAATTCATGAAATTTCATGAAAAAATGCTTAATGTAAATCAGGTATAAATTAAAAAAATGCAATATTGATACAAAATTTTTTTAAACGCAATATTATGTGATTATGTGAAGTGTTTTTAATAAAAATTGCGTTTAAAAAAATTTGGTATCAATATTGCATTTTTTTTTATTTAGTTTTTTCGTCCTTCTGTAAACTATGAAAAACATGAGTTAGGGCCTTTTCGTATTAAGTTAACGATATGTACATAGGCAAAACTGTGCTCGCAGATGCAGAACAAGCTCTTTGGCAATTAACATTTTTTTCTTTTGAAAAAAAAAAGTTTTGATTGTGCAATTGTTGTACGCACGATTCTATCGTAGTTATTATGTTTCGCATAAAAAAACTATGTATATGTGATTCAAAGAAAATATGAAAAATTTTCAACTTTTTAAAAATTTGCAATTTAATGAAAAAAGTAAAATTTTTTCTTGTAACTCTGCGAAAATCTTATTTCGCATCCCTGCGCATAGGACTTAATAATCGTTTTTTATGAATGATATATTTTTGGGGACAAAAGTTAGGATTTTTCTGTTGAAATGGGGATTTTTGGGGACATGACGTATAAAATTGGGGACAAGAGTCAACATTTTTCTGGCAGCACTGCGCACAACAAAAGCAAAAAAAAAAATATATAATAACCACAGCGAGCCAGAACATTAAATCAATTAAACAACTTACTCATACCTTAAAGAAAACGTACACACACAAACGCAGACCCATACACAAGCAAGCACTTTCACTTGTATACAAACTGACCCAACACACACATGAGCAAAAACAAATAAACTGCTAAACAATTATTGTATATATTAAAACTTTACACCCTCATAAAAAAACAAAACGAAACAAAAATTAATTAAATTTACTTTTTCTTTTCTTGTAAAAAGCAAGAAATAAAAATAGCTTTACAAGTCGTTGACTTTTGGCTAGCGAAACTTTAAGTTGCTCCCTAAAAGCTTTCAAAAGCATTTGTTGTCACAAATAAAAATTATACTTCTTGCGGATTATGACTTGAGAGATCACAGAAACTTTGAATCAAAAATAAATTAAATTTATTACCCTTAAAAAAAAGCCCCAAACAAAAAAATTTCTTTTGGGGAAAAATTAAGTTCTTTTTACCTTTCCCTTTTAGCCACATAAAAATAAGCTTTCTTCTTCTTTTTTTACATTATTCGCACTATTAACCAAAAATAGACAAATATAGCAAATGCTATAAATAGTCTTAGAAAATTATTTGCCACTAAATGTTTTCAAGATTGTGTGTGTGCCAGTATTATTTCCTTTCCTGATTGCTGTAGGAAAAAGTTATGGCGTGTTTAAATGCTATTAATCATTAGTGGCAGCTAACAGTTTACAAAAATACCTGAAACTTGCTTGGCTTATTCATGCTGGCAGCATGTTAAGACATATTTTTCTACCTTTTATACTTATCTGCTTAACAGCGACTACAATCGCTCATAAATAGTTGTTGTGCACTTTTCGGTTCATTCTACGGCAAGTGTGAGATAATAAAGCGCTTGTGTAAGTGTGTGGATGTGTGTGGATGTGTGTGTGTGTGTGTGTGTGTTTGCTGGTGTAAATGATAAAACTAAGTGAAAAGGGTAAATGCAGCTTTGCCATTATAAACTGAGCGTAAAATATGGTTTTGCTGAGCCAGCAGTAATTTTTCTGAAGTAGTTTTCTATCTCGAAGGAAAGACAGTGGACTAAGAAAAATCTTAAGCACCAAGATTACATTCATTATTAATAGGACTGTTCTCTATCCAAAAACCAAACAAATAATGAAAAACGTATACATATCGACCCATAACCGCTAAAATAGCATAAGCGACACATAGTTTGCACTTAATTTGTTTGATGAAAATCAACTACAGTCAAATCCGTTAATTCGTACCCCGATAAATCGTAATTCCCGATAATTCGTAATAAACTGTCGGTCCCTTGAGAAAATCTCGTTAATTCGTAAAATGTCCATATATTTTGGTCCCCTCGCTAAGATTCTAAACACAATGTAACGAGAATTCATTGCGGTGCGGTTTTTCATACGATTTTAAAGTAAAAACCCGCAGTGCGGAACGGCATAAATTTAAAATCTATTTTATTTTCATTGCGGACTTTCTTATTCTCTCAATTTTTGACTCTCTTTCTCTTTCTGATGTTGCCATAGTTTTTGAATAATTGGCTGTGTTCACAACAAAAAACATGATTTTGAAATGCAAAAATATTTGTCATAAAATATAAAAGCTTAAAAACTTTATTTATTTATTTAAATTTTAATTATTTTTTGTTTTTAGCTGCTGCCATTACAAAATATTTACTACAAAGAGTACATTTTTTATAAAAATGTATGAACAAAAAAATGAATAAAAATTTAAACAAACAATGACAAGTGTTGCCGTCGCCGTCTTCCGTTGTATTATGTTTATTTTTCTCTCCCACAACGAGAAATCGCACCGCACCGCAAACATTGTGTTTAGACTCTTATACACAAAAATTAGATTTTCTCTTAAAAGTGTGCCCTCTTTAAAAAGCTCCTTTTGTCTTAAAAAAAAACATTTTATTTAATAAATTCTTTTTTCTCAAAATTCGTAATTTTTTTCATATAAAATCTTCTTTACCTCTTATAAATCGTAATTGTTTGCTAACTACCAGCGTTGTCAACTTGGTGCGTTTCGCACCATTTTGGGTGCTTTTTGAAATGTTTTGTGCGAAAAATTCCTTAGTTGGTGCGTGGTGCGCTTTTTTTAAAATTTCGGTGCGTTTTTTAATTTTTGGTGGCACCAACGCAAATTTAACACAGCAATGGGTTAAAACCGGACAATTCTTGTTGTGAAACTTATATATATTAATACTAATAATGTTTACAAAATATCAGAATTTGAAATGAAATCTGTTTTATGGCCCAATGATAACAATAATACTGAAAATATTAGATTTATTTATTTGAAATAATTAATTCTTGGGTTCTTGTTAAAAAGTTTTAAACCGAATTTATAATATTAATATACAAAAATGTATCATCTTGGACAAATTAATGCAAAGATATGTATGTGCCCTTAATTATGAAAGTTGTATAAGTCTTATATTTCTTTGGTCGAGATATTTAGTAGATTACATTAAAACAAATCCAAAAATAATTTTTTTATGCAAGAGTTTAATTTAGAGTTGTTCTAGTCTGATCAAAATGTACTATATCGAATCAAAAATGGTATGACCTAGACCACTTTCATATTTACACTATGTATGTACCAATTTGTTTAGTTTTTTTTTTTTTTTTTGTTTTTTAATTATGTACATATATTGTAAAAGGCTGTTTATTTATATTGTTATATTTTTACCACCATATTCATAAAATTTTAAACGAATTTGAAATGTAATTTTTTTAAATTTTCGATACAAAATTTTCCAAAAATGAATTTCAAATTCATTTTATTTTTTTATGAATATGAGGGTTAATGTGGATATATGTATTAAGCTTCTGATAAAAAAAATTTTAAAATATTTGAATAAAATGATAAATACAGAACTTTTATTAGTTTTGAATCCTTTCTATTAATCGCAGATCTCTTTAAAAAGTTTTGTACAGAATTTATGAAATTAAAAAAAATTATTATCTATTTAATACAAATGAATATAAACAAATTTTCTAAGTTTTTTTAGGTTTTATTTTTTTAACCCTGAACTGTAAAATCCTCTTTTAGTGTTAAGTTTTTAACACAAAAAAATAATGTACTTTTATGCATAATTCAATAAACATTTTAAACTAAAAAAATAAATTCTAAAATTGGTGCGTTTTTTTTTTGTAAATGGCGCGTTTTTCTCCATTTTGGTGCGTTTTGAAATTTCAAAGTTGACAACGCTGCTAACTACCACTTATAATTCGTAATAAAAGCAACAAAAACATGAAAATAATGATTTTTTGTTTACCGCTATTTTTTTCTGCGTGGGTTTTTGCTTTTGCTTGTGTGTGTCTATTTTCTTAAGATCAGTTTGTTAATGAATAATAATCAAAAAGATGTTAAAGGGCACGCATAAAACTCAGTCAGTGTTGCAAAAACAACAAATTTTTATTTTGTATTTTATTTTTAAATTTTTTTTTGTTTTTTTAATGTTTTAGTAAATATATTGAAAAACCCCTTTAATACGTATTTATTTTATTTTAACCCCGTTAAATCGAAACCCCGCTAAATCAAAAACCCCTATAATTCGTAAGAAATGGCCGGTCCCTTGCGATTACGAATTATCGGGATTTGACTGTATTTACTAATGCAAGCATTGGCGTTGCTAGACATTTTTTCTGGGGAGGGGGGGGGGCAAACACAATTTTTTTTTAATTAGTGTTTTTTATGGGAATTGTTAAAATTTAAGCTTAAAATTTTTTAAACGCACTAATAATCCCAAATTAATATTTTACTTATTAAGTTAAATATATATTTTTTATTAAAAATACATTGAAATTGGAAATTAAAAAAATATATTTTACTTAATAAGTAAAATATTAATAAGTAAAATATTGGTTTGGGATTATTAGTGCGTTTAAAAAATTTTATACAGATTTTTTTTATTTAACATTTTTTTTATTTAAGTTAAAATATAAATTAACAGTCCAGTTTCAATAACAAAAATTAAGTTATAATTAAAACTAGAAAAACAAAACATTCAAAACAAAAACAATATATAGACAAAAAGTAAAGTATGTATTAGAAAAAAACTAAATAATAATAATAATAATCTAATAATAATAAACTAAATAATAATAAAATTAATATTCGTTTCCAACAATTTTGTATGTTCATATGGAAAAATTATTTATGTATATACTATATTTGAATACAATATTTTGAAAAGATACAAGCAAGAAATGATTTCATTCATCATTCATGATTTCATTTCTTAATAATTTATTATTTAATTTAAAAAAAATTTATCTGTTGGTGCATAAATAAAAATAGAAAATTGCCATTTATTATTTAGTTACCCTTCCAATATTGAAGTTCTGAATCAATACTATATTGTTGCGATGAATGAACATACATACATAAATAAGTACAAACATATGTATGCAAGTATGTATGTATACGTGTTCAATTGAAAAAAATTTTATGTGCGTATATATACATGCATACATATCGATAGTTGAGTTTTTCAGTGATTTCAGTAAATTAAACACTAATACACCTCATCACAAAAATTTATTGCAATAGTGTAAAATATAGCGCTTTTCCCTGTAAAGTTACAATTATTTGAGCCAGGGCCTTTCCATTTGAGATCAACGATATACTGACCTGTGTAAGTTGATATCCTATCAAAAGTTTCGGTCATGAAAAGTACTGATACCAAAATTTGGACCTAGGAATATTTTTCACATGTTTTCCACTAGTCTAACAAAGTTGTATATGAACATGAATTGTTTTGTTTTGTTTTCTAATAAAAATAAAACATATGTATACCTGTTTAAAGAGGAAATTTTGATTTGTTCGATTTTCTGACGATTTTTCGGACATGAAATGACGATTATTTTATATTTTATCGGGATTTCGGTGATTTTTTCATCATTTTATGTGGCAGCCCTCGATTGAACCACAAATATGCATACATACATACATAGATGTGTGTGTACGAGTATATATAGTATATGAATACATACAAGGTATTTGCAGATCATAATTTTTCGCTATTTTTTTAATTTTACTCTAAATAAAAATTGGTGGCTATTGTTACAAACAATTTGACAGTAGAAAATCTTAAGAACACCTTAAAACAACTTGTCTTGCTAATAACTACGTACACTAATACAATTTTATTAAGAATTTGTTGAAAGCTACCCTGCAGGAGAACGAACTGGTGTCCAACTAGTATTTTAGTAGTACAGAAATCACCACCACTAGTTCCCAACTGCAAACCTTCCTACAATATCTTAATGCTCAAATTAGCATTGAGTGTGTTTAGAAAACTACCATAGGTACTAGTTTAGGACTAGTTTATTACCAGTTCTTTTGTAAAGAAAGTTTTTTTAAATTGGTGGTCTTATTCCTTTGTTACCCAGTGCCAACGCTAGTTAAAATTTGCAATTATTTATCAAAATTCAGGAATACAAAAGGGTATTTTAGATCAAGCTAAAATTTTAGTAATTATATGATACCAATTTTCATACAGCGCAAGAGCTCTGTTAGAGAGTTAAAATTTATTTTCCAATGTGGTGCATTGGAACTACTTCATATACTACTACTCATCAGCACTAGTAATTTTACACAACAACTTTAACCCATTTTGCACTAGTTTTTGCTATTCTAGTAATTATACTAGTAGCTTTTAGACAATTATAGCCTATTCTCCTGCAGGGTACATACACATATACATATCTACCCACACGCATTATAAATTCACATGGAGTTTACTATTTGTGATGTTTTGAAGTGCTGTAAGCTTATAGTTTTTTGGGTTATTCTTTCGTTATCTAATAAAATTATGCATATTTAGCGATTATTCGAAAAGTTTGTATAAAAATTACTGGTGATTTTCATGAGTAATTTTAAAATAAATAAAAAATAGAATTTTTTAATATTACAGGCAAAAGAATATGTTTTAAAAAGAATTTGTAATAAATCCTGGGGGAGGGCAAAATCAAGTCTGGGGGGGCATTGCCCCCTCAGAAAGGCCTAGCTACGCCTATGAATGCAAGTAATCGATTCTGATCAAAAAATGAAATTGGGAAACGTATGTCGCTAAAATGAAAGATTGTGTTTATTTTTGAGCTCAAGGTGTGTGGTAAGTTTCGTAAGGATCGGTTAAGTAGAACCACGTGAAAAATAATAGCAAATTGTAATGGGCGTAGGCCCGCCTAATTTTTCAATTCCTAAATTTTGTAATTACAAGAACCAAAGACAATAAGAGAATACATATATGTATATATTTGTATGTGTTATGCTAGGAACACAATTGGGACTAACGAGTTATTATTGTCAGTGTGACCATATTAGCTAATTTTGGGCTAAATTTAGCTCATTTCTTCTGGATTTAGCTTTAAAATTTTTATTTAGCTCTTAGCTTATTTTTTAGCTTTTTTAGAAACTGATTTAGCTTTTTTTAGCCTTTTTTAATCCAAATTGCGTATTCTCTAAAAATGTATTAAATACATACGTGGTTTAGCTTAATTTTATTTTAAAATCTGGTCGCACTGGTTGTTGTGTATCAGTGATGGGAAATGATATTTGCATTTCGGTATCAAAAAAAAATTTTTCGAGTGTTTTTTTGGTCCCGAGACTACCAAAAATTATTATTTTTTTATTTTATGATTTGAACAGGCTAAAGTTCACATCGCTTCGAAAGCCAAATTACATGTGATAATTATTAATGAACAAATAACATCAAAGTTAGTTGTAAATATTCTGACAACACATAGTTGAGCGGAAAAGCTAGCCGTTTTCGAAGGCCAATTAACCTTCATTATCAGCGTTCTTCTGTGTTTGGTCCACAGTGTGTGGTGCCACTTGATGTAGATTTCTGCGTTATATACGCAACATTTTTGCAAATGGAATATGTGAATTGTTTTGATTCATCGTATTTCAATTTGCTGAAAGATTTTTTTTTTGTAATGAAAGCTCAATTTTACCATCTCTATACTTACAACAGTCTTACCATTGTCGTTTGTTCTTTACTAATTATGCACATGTTAGTTAATTTGCTTATTTTTTGTTCTACTTAAGACAAACTTTTTTGGTTTGTTACTATCAAGTATACTTATTTTATTTAATTTTTTAGTTAATTTAATTATTATTCTTCGAACTCCATTTGCTTCTAGATTTTATGATTTGAACAGGCTAAAGTTCGTATCGCTTTGTGAGCGATTTAAGTTTTATTAACAAAAAATTATATAAAATGTACATATTTACAAAGAAATAAAAAAAAGAACACATAAATACGCTTACATTAAGAGGGGGTAAATTTTTTTCAAAAGTTTAATAGCAAAAACGTAGTCTGCTCGAAATTTTGAGAAAATTTTTCGATGAAACCATGGATCTAAAATCAAACCCTATACCGCATCTCTCGACATGAAAATTTATTTCCTCTTCAAAAAAATTGTTTTAATTAAAACTCTTCCAATCCATTTTCGAATCATTATTATTTCTTCCACGGAAGTACTCCCTGCTTTTCATTTTTTCATGAGCTAGCTTATGTTTATCCACAATGATTAGTTCCCCATTTTACACTTTGAAACCAATGTCCATAAATAAGGCAGTAACCAAACAAGAAGCATCTCTATCGGAAATGCTAAATCTATCACACACTATGGCAAAAGTTTAAGATGTCGTACTTAAGCCGCGTTCAGACTATTATACTTTGTATTTATACTTGTCAAAAATTCAAATAATACGTGCAAGTGTGATAGTCTGAACGCAAAATGTCATCAAAGTGGCAAATAATACGATAAAAATTTTGACATCCCATAAGAATTTTTCGTTTTTAGAAAATTTTCTAAACGATAATACTTTTCATTAGATCAGGGTTGCATTTTCACACAAACCAAACTTCCAAGTCGGTTGTTTCGCCGCCGATAGCGTGTCGTCATTGATGTAATGTTTTGTCATATGTATGTATATCGGCTCAAAATTTTGAATAAGTGAATCGTATGGAAGTATATTTCGTTTACGTAATTTTTTAACGTTTTTGTAATATATTTTCTTAAATTTTTTTCTGTTATTTACATAGAATATTTTTAACTGCTGAATTTTTTCAAGTGTCGGCACGTCCCCGCCTGCATGAAACCGTTTTGCCGCCGCTAGTAAATGAATAGCACAGACATTTTCATTGAACAGCTGTTTTGTTTTCTACTTGTATTACACATTTGATTTGAAGTGTGATGGTCTGAACACAATATGTGATTTTACGTTAGATTTTTTTGACAGTCGCAACGAATGTATTTAGATTTCTGTATCGTAAAATGTGATGAAAGTATTAATACTTGTATAATAGTCTGAACGGGGCTTTATTAGTACGAGTCTATGGTATTTTTTGTCTCGTATGTGATCTTGCAAATTTAAATTCCGATTGATTGTTGATCAACGATGCTCAGCACGCATTCCGGAATCGTATGTTTCCTGGTGGTATGTTGGCCAATCACGAACTCTTTTAGGTTATAACGAATCAACCCGCAAATATAAATATGTATATGTGTACATAGGTAAAAATTTTGAAGTTACAAGTTTTTAGACTTTAATAAATCTTTGGACTGGATAAGACTTGATACTGCTGAAACATAAAGCATGTTCCTTTGTTTGTTTTCATGACATTTTGGTAAGAGAAAATCGTTTCCACGTTTACAGAGGAGTGAGGTATGGACCAAATTCCGTAAGCTACTCTCAATTTATCAGGAAACATGTATTCATCTGGCACGTTCTTAGTTTTAGCCACTGCGGACCAGAAGCTGCATATATTTTCTGTTGTTAATGGCTTCAGTTCGTCCATATCAGCCAATGCCAATGTTATTATTTTCAAAATTTTGCTTTTTGCTGGAAAACATTGTAATTAAAAGTGGTATAATGCTGTTGGTCTTACCAGATAAAACATTTTCAGGGGGAAACTTACTAAACCAATTTAAAATTTCATTGTAAAAATCCACTTTTGCCCTCAGGTCTTGACAGAATTTACTACAACATTTTTACAATTGCCTTCAAACTCATATAAAACAGTTGTTTTAACATGGTTCGTGATTACATATATATAGGTCAACTTCTGTGCTACAAAAAATATCATTGAGCCAAATAGGTTTTCGTTTATATTTAATAGGGAAGGATTACACTTTTCTAAAATATCTTAACTATGTAATAAAGTTTGGTGCAATTTGTCGAAAAAGAATTTTAAGTCTTGGCAAAATATATGCATACCGTGAGAGTGAGTATCAAATGTGTTGCGGGAGTACTACGGTACTTTTTCATGTCAAATAGTATCAAAAAAAAAGCAATGTGAGTCCGATCACAGAGGAGATGTGTAAACATCTATTAATGAAATTTTTTTTTAAGTTGGAAGTACTTATGCTTTTAGTATATTTTTTTAAATTAATTAATTAAAAGTATCAAAACTTTCAATATTGTAAATACATATGAATTTGTTGGTTTTTGTTTGTTTTATTAAACTTATTTGGTTAGTAAATGGGCACACTGCAGTATATGTATATGTACTGCATTCAAAATTGCAGTAAGCAGTAAATTTACTGATTACTAAAAAAATTCAGTAAATTTTTACTGCTAATGAAACTTAATTTGCATTACTAGTAAAATCGTAGGGCCGTAGCAAGTGGCAAAGTTTTTTCATTCAAATTTTGAAACTTTTGTATGAAAAACATTTAGCCACTTGGTAGAATTTCATTATGAATACGGGCATTACTGATTACTGAAAATTCAATGCACCTCATCATATAACAAATCATTTAGGCAATTTATAAAAATTGTAGAAAAAAATTTTAGTAATCAGTAAATTTTTTTTTGCTTTTACTGAAACTTTAGTGGTACTGCAGTGCTCATCTATGGTAAATGCCTTTACTTTTACTTTTTAATTTTTAATTCCTGTTGTTCATCGTTTAGATGTTGCTGTTCTTGTTGTTGTGTAAAAATTAAATTAAAATAAATTGAGTAAAGTGCGACTTTGACTCGCGCACGTTCGGTTTTGATCATTTTTTTTATTTAGCTTTCTTCCTTTTTTAAGTTTTTTCAGTTTAAACGATTTTTTTTCAGTTTTATCGCTTTTTTCTCGTTTCGGCATTTTTTTTCTACTTTTGGGTTTTTTAATTTCCGCAATTTTTTTTTTCATTTTGGTGATTTTTTTCTGTTTTTTGGGGGTTTTTTCATTTTGGCGATTTTTTTCTGTTTTTGGGGTTTTTTATTTAGGCGATTTTTTCATTTTGGCGATTTTTTCATATTGGCGATTTTTTTGTTTAAGGATTTTTTTAATTTTGGCGATTTTTGCTGTTTTTCGCGATTTATTTTAGTCCTAGAGAATTTTTTTAATTTGGTGCTTTTTTCGTTTTGGCGATTTTTTTATATTTGGCGGTTTTATATTTTTTTGATTTTTTAGTTTTACCGTTTTTGAAAATTTCAAGAGTTTTACTCTTACGGTTTCCAAGATACAGCAAGTTGTCAAAATTACAAAGTCAAAATTGCATTAACTGATGGAACACCCATTGATTTAATTTTTTTAAATTTAGTGTTAATTGTTGTAGTCTTTATAAAAATACACTAACTTTTAAAATTTCAAGTGTATATATGTACATACAATTGTATGTGTATTACATGGGATTTTAACATTTTTCTATGCTCGTTTTGGAACACCCTTTAGTTTTTAACTCTCATGTATTTGTTGCTGTAGTGGCCAAATGTCTACATATTGTGTCCAAATTTCAAGTCCGTAGCTCTTACGGTTCATTTTCACCTTTGGTGTACGGAAATATACAGAAAAATAACCGGCGGCGGCGCACCGTCGGCTTCGAGCTCGTCGACTTGTTGTGCTTGGTATTGCTTCTTTCAAACACTAATACACTCATACATAGCTCACACCGATTTGACAATGCAAAGCAAAACCAATCAAGTAAAAAAAATTTTACCCCCCAGCGTATAGATGTTTACCCATCAAAAAGTACTATCGTACCAACTTTCCCATCACTGTTGTGTATGTAAAGAGAGCGAGAGAGAAAATTGTTTTTTCGTCGTTCGTCGGCGTACAAAATAGAAATAAATTTATCTCATAGTTCCTCACGCACCACGAATTTCGTTCTACGGCGGTGTTGTGTTCATTTTCATATGAACAAATGTGTTTTATTTTTTATGACGAAAGTTCGCACCGAAAAATTCCTCGTTCGTCCCAATTGTGTTCCTAGCATTACTTGACCTTATTTTTAACATGAATTAGTGTGGTTTTATAGATATTGTATCTATTTAGGCTTTCAAGGTCATTCAATTTCTTTCAAATGTAAATAAAAGAATTTTTATAATCGGTCTAATATGAACCAAAAAAAAATAAGAAATTGGAGACGAATTGATAACGTAATCTTTTTCTTTTTTTGAAGTCGGTTAAAATAAAGAAAAAATGAGTTTTAATGTGTTATTTTTATATACTAAAATTTTCGAATTTTCCAGCCCTGGAATCGTCTTTTTATTTGTTTTCTGATTTTTAATACCAATTTAATTCTTCCTGATATATAAAATAGATTTTCTTAAAATATAGAAATGCCCTAAGTTATTATTTTTTTTTAAATAGAGTTTTTTTATATTTCGACAGAAGAATATTTAATGTAACGGAAAATGTAAAAATCTCGATTTCAAAAATATAATGCGCTAGTGCTTTTCTATATTAAGGTAACGATATACTCCTTACCATTATTGGTGAAATACTCCTTACCATTATTGGTGAAATACTCCTTACCATTATTGGTGAAATATACTTAAGTGAATACTCTTACTGCCAGTTTATCGAAGACAATCAAAAATTCTACGCTGCCTTTTTATAGATGTGGCAAAAAGGAAAAAGCGCTTAAGTCGAGATATTACGTAACACTATTTTCGGAGGCTTGCTCTTACTTTGCAAAAAAAAAAGTATCAACAAATTTAAGAGCTTTCAAAGCTGTTTGCCTCAAAAGTTAAAATATCAGAGTATGTTGCGACTTAACTGCTCTAAACCCAACAACACAGATCATTCTGGGTCCGTCAGTGTAGACTCTTGTGTCATAATCATTTCTGAGCCTATATCTTAGTCCGTTGTTCAAAAATTCTATTCTCATAAAATTGCGGGCTATATTTATTTATTTATATACATGTATGTGTGCTCATACTTGTGTGTGTGGGTAAGGCTGTGAAAATATTTTCATTGCGAGTACTTTCTTATTTCAACAAAATTGTTTTGTTGGTTCCTCTTTTTCTTTATTTCCTTTTGCCATAGTTTATCATGAAATAGTTATTGTTCATTGCCTTGTCTGCAGGTGTCTGCTGCTTATATGGCCTTTTAATAATGCTTTTCTTGCCACAATTAAAGCTTAACAACGGATGAAAAACAATGAAAAGTGAAAAAATAAAATAAAATTCCAAATAAAAAAGACAAACGTACGAGTATAAATAATTGTAAAAAAATATGCTAAAAATAAATATAATTTTCTAAACAAGTGTTTTCAGATTAGCTTGGTCACTTTTTTCAGCTTTGTCTTGTTGTTAAAAGGGACAACGAACGCTTTTTTATTTTTAGTTATAATGACAGGAATTATTCAAATGAACTTGAAAGACACTTAGAGCAATTTATCTGCGTATTAAAAATAAAACTTATTTTCATATCTCTATAAATAAATATGTAGCATTATCTTTCACCTTTTGGTTTTAAATCATTATTATTTTATTTCATTTTATTTCTTTTATATATATATATATATATATATATATATATATATATATATATATATATATTCTATTATGCAACACTGATCTTGATAAATAGCTTTATCTCATGCCACATCATCATTATGACTTGATAGCACAGCAATCTTTTTTAAGCAACCTTGTAATGATATCATGAAAAAATACGAGGGACTCATATGAATGGTCGCATTTGCACTAAACTGATATTAAGGGAAAATACAAACTATCAAGTATACTGCAAAACTTTTAGAAAATTAAAACAATACTGAATGAGGAGCCACTGTTGTAACTCCATTTTTACAGTTCCGTACACCAAAGCTGAAAAGGATGTCCGTTTGTCCGTCACAAGCTGTTTTCACGAGAACCTTAAAGGCTACCAACCTGAAATTTTTGCAGTATATGTATATAAAACTTTCACCGCTACAACAACAAATATAATGGCAGTTAAAAATTAAAGGGTGTCCTAAAGCGAGCAACAAAAAAATTTTGAAATCCTAATGTAATATACAGAAAATTATTTATAGAGACATAACACTGAAATTTAAAACACCAAAATTTAAGGGTATTCTATCAGTTAATATTATTTTCACAACTTTCTGTAACTAAAGAAATCGTGAGAGGCAAACTCTTGAAATTTTTAAAAACAATGAAACTAAAAAATCCCAAAATAAAAATATTGCCAAAACTAAAAAATTCGCCAAAACCGAAAAAATCACCAAAAACCAAAAAATCGCAAAAAAAATAGTATATTTGATAAAACCGCTAAGAATAAAATAAATCGCCAAAAACAGAAAAATCGCCCAAAAACGCCATAACTAAGAATCGCCATGAACAAAAAAAAAAAAAAAAACACGAAGAAAAATAAAGCGTCAAAACTAAGAAAAAAACTAAAAAAAAACGCCAACTCAAAAATATCGCTTAAATCAAAATAAATCGCCAGAAACGCCAAAACTAAAATAAAGGCCAAAAACAAAGAAAAAATGCAAAAATAAAAATAAAGCACTAGACTTAAGGAAAATCGCCAAAACGAAAACACCATATATAAAAAAAAATTGCTAAAACTAAAACAAAACCCCAAAAACCGAAAAAATCGCAAAAAAAACCAAAAAAAATCACCAAAACTAAAAAATCGCCAGAAACCAAAAAAAAAATGCAAAAACGAAAATAAAGTGATAAAACTAAGAAAAAGCGCAAAAACTAAAAAAAAATCGAAAAAAGCGCCAAACCAAAAAAATTGCTTAAATTAAAATAAATCGCCAAAAATTTTAAAAATCGGCAATAACGCCAAAACTAAAATAAACGCCAAAAACAAAAATAAAGAATTACACTTAAGAAATATCACCTAACCGAAAAAAACTAAAAAAAAAATCGCTAAAATTAAAATAAATCGACAAAAATTCAAAAAATCGCCAGAAACTGAAAAAACGCCAAAACTAGAAAATCGACATAAACAAAATAAAGCACACACGAAAATAAAGCAACAAAACTAAGAAAAAACTACAAAAAATCAAACCAAAAATATCGCTAAAATTAAAATTAATCGCCAAAATTTTTAAAAATCGTTAAAAACGCCAAAGCTAAAATGAGTGCCAAAAACAAACAAAAAATGCAAAAACTTAAAAAAACGCAAAAACAAAAAACGCCATATTAAAAAAAAATCACTAAATCTAAAATAAAAATCCCAAAAATCAAAAAAAAGCACAAAAACTGAGAAAAAGCGCAAAAACTAAAAAAAAACGCTAAAATAAAAAAAACTGCCAAAATAGAAAAAGCACCAAATAAGAAAATCGCTAAAATAACTACCCTTACTAAAATTAAATACCCAAAAATAGGAAGAAAACAAACGCCAAAACTAAGAAATCGCATAAAACCAAGAATATACAAAAAAAACGAAAATAAAGCAACTAAGAAAAACCGCAGAAGCCCAAAAAACCCAAAAACGGAAAAAGGGCCACTTTTAAAAAAATCGCTAAAACTAAAATAAATCGCCGTAAACCGAAAAAACGCAAAAACTAAAAAAATCTACAAAAACAGAAAAAAGTTTACCATGTACTTAAAATATTAAAAAAAATCTACACCAGTTAAAACATTCGATTATATAGGCTTAATATCGTATAGTCTTACATATGTATGTATGTAGTGGCCATACGGAAACCTTCTCATGCGAGTCAAAGTCGCACTTTAATGAATTTATTTCAAGCTATATTCACGAAATTTTCGGTTTGTTTTTTCTTTAAATTAAATTTATTAGTTGTATTATAATTATGTATATTGTATAGATTTATCGTGCGAGTATTATAATTACATTCAGTAATTATCTTTGCAATATATTTGAACTGGCCGACAGGGCTTCTATATTAATTTTTCGAAAATAAATAAATAAATAAAATCATTATTAGTGCGTTTAAAAAATTTCAAACTTAATTTTTAACAATTCCCATAAAAAATCACTAATTATTAAATTGACTGCACCTGGTCAAAAAAATACTTGTGTGGCAACACTCTATACTTAAATACCTGTTGTTGTTATTTACATTTATTTTCTTTTTACATACTCTTACAACTACAATTTGAACCTGAAAAAAAGTCAGCCAATGTATTAATGGTAAAGTAAGAAAGTAAAAAAACATGTTGATTATTGAGTTCTTGTTGCAAATTTGTTATTTGTTGTTGAGCTTCTCATTTGTTTAAATGAAAGTTTATAACATAATAGCTCTAGTTGTTCTAAGAAACTTTGGGTAAAGGTTCCCTGATGATCTGCATTGGCAACAGTGAAATGCGCATAGGATCCAGCTAAACCCCTCAATAATCAATTTCAGTGTATTTTTAATTAAAAAAATATTTTACTTAATAAATAAAATATTAATTTGGGATTATTAGTGCGTTTAAAAAATTTTAAACTTAAATTTTAGCAATTCCCATAAAAAAAATAAAAATAAAAAAACACTAATTGTTACAATTTAAGTTTAACATTTGTTAAGGCACTAAAATACCAAATTGATGTTTTACTTATGCAGTAAAATTCAATTCAATTCACAAGCTATTGTAGGAGTCGTAGTTCGTATTTACAAACGTGGTTGGTAATTTTTAAGTAAACATTTGTTCATAAACAATGTTCTTATTGAAATTACCAACAACTCATGTATGAACTACGACGCCACAATAGATTGTAAATTGAGCAAATAAATGTTAAAAACAACAACAGCTATTCAATAATTTTGGGGAAAAATTACCGCACAAAATACAAAACTAAACACCTGTTCAAAATGGAATTACAAATACTATTTTATTTAATATTAAATTTTCAACTCCGGCTGAACTCATCAGTTTTTCCTTCTCAAATAACTTTTTGCTGTCACCACCCTCGCATACCAAATAACAACTTCTTGGAATACTAAACGATTTTGTTCTTATATATACACATACACACTCATAGACTTATATTACAATGAGCTTTTATAGGGTTATTGTTTTATCATAAATTATAATGCCAAAATGTTACTAAACTTATTTGATAATAGCATTGCCTACTTTTGGGAGTAATAAGCTGGATAAATTTATTATCTACTTTGTTAACCTTTATCGAGCTTTAAATGTGATTATAGAAAATTATTTTATATTGAAATTGTTTGTTGAATATTACAACAACAAAAAATATACATACATACATACATACATACATACATACATATATAAAACATAATAAATTGTAAGCGAAATCGTGTAATATGGATATTGAATGTCATTAAAGATGTTACGGGTATTTTGCAGCTTAAAATATTGTGAGACATTTACAGGGAAAATGGATTTATACTTAAAGAAAAGTGTACAGAAAAAATAAAAGACTTTATATTAGTAAGCAGTGGGGCCAAATGCAAAATTTGTATATACTAATGTACATATCTCTGGCAATAAGGAAAAAATGTTTAAGTCATAGTTTACTGTTTTGTAGGAGAACACTTCTAAAGTTTCAAATCTTTTTACATAAATATATTTCTTTTGCATTTAAATTGGGATAATCGATATACACTTATATTTTATTCAAGGAAACATTGTTCTTAAACTTGAAACATATCAAATTGTATGCTAATTTAGGCTATTATTCCATGTGAGATTATAAGTCGAAAACATAATATAAGCAGCAAGTCATTGAGCAGTAACTTCTTGAAAAAGCTCAGAAAATAATTGAGATTTTGTCAAAGGGTACTCTTTTTCCTTTTTGCCACAGCTATACGAGTTTTTAGCATCTGAACTTTCAAATTACAATAGAAAAGCACTTTGGTTTAAAGAAAATCTATGCACATGAAAAAAACCTTTGACTGATAAAAAGTACTTTTACTGAAAAAAATTACATTTTGTCATAAAAAGTACCTTTTGCTCAAAAAGAACCACCCATTAACATAAAATTAGCTTTTGTCAAAAAAAAAAGTAAACTTTGGTAAAAAGGTACATTTAGTTAAAAAGCAGCTTTTGGTTAAAAAAAAGTACCTTTTGGTTAAAAAAAAAAAGTACCTGTTTGTTTAAAAGTTGCCTTTTGGTTAAAAAAAAACCTTTTGATTAAAAAAAATTACCTTTTGGTTGAAATAAGTATAAATGGCTAAACAGGAACTTTTTGTTTAAAAAAGTACATTTTGGTTTAAAAAAAAGTGTCTTTTGGCTAAAAAAAAAAGTAACTTTTGGTTAAAGAATTAAATAAGAAGATATAAGAATTATTTATATCTTCGCTAAAAAAAAGTACATTTTGTTTAAAAAAAGTACATTTTGGTTTAAAAATTGCCTTTGGTTAAAAAAACCTTTTGATTAAAAACTTACCTCTTGGTTAAAATAAGTATCTTTTGGCCAAAAAGGACCTTTTGATTAAAAAATTACTTTTTGTTGAAAAAAAGTACACTTTTTTTCCTTTTTAGAGAGAAGTAACTATCAGGCAATTAATGCCTACTTCTATTGCTAGGTGTCACCTTCTTTAGGAAAGGGATAGTAATAGAGAAGACAGGTAGTGAAGGAAGAGATAGAGGAAAGCTTAATTTGGTTAAAAAAAGTGTCTTTTGGCTAAAAAAAAGTACCTATTGGTTAAAGAAGTATATTTTGGTACAAAAGAATACCTTTTTGGTTAAAAACAGTGTTTTTTGGCTAAAAAAAAGTACCTATTGGTTAAAGTATATTTTGGTACAAAAAAATACCTTTTTGGTTAAAATAAAGTACTTCTAAGTTAAAAAGTACTTTTTGTTTAATTTTTTTTTTTATGAAAAAGTACCTTTTGGTTAAAGAAAAATACCTCTTGGTGAAAAGTACCCTTTGTTGAAAAAAGTCCCTCTCAAGGAAAAAAGTACATTTGGGCTAAAAAAATACCCTCTTGTTAAAAAAGTACTTTTTGTTAAAAAAAAGTGCTTTTTCGTGTAAAAAGTACCTCTCTTGATAAAAAAAGGTACATTTTGGCTAGAGAAGTACCTTTTATTAAAAAAGTACCTTTTGTTTAAAAAAGTACCTTTTGTTTTAAAAATTATCTTTTGGTTAAGAAAAGTACCCTTTGTTTAAAAAAGTCTCTCTTGAAGAAAAAGTACATTTGGGCTAAGAAAATACCTTTTGGTTAAAAAAAAGTACCTTTTGTTTTAAAATAAAAAGTGCCTTTTTGGTCAAAAAAGTACCTTTTGGTCAAAAAATTATCTTTTGGTCAAAAAAGTACCTTTTGGTCTATAAAGTGCTTTTAGGTTATATAGTACTTTTTGGTTAAAAAAAAGTACGCTTTGGTTAAAGTACTTTTTTTTTGCTAAAAAAAAGTACCTTTTGGATAAAAAAAAAACAACTATTTGGTTTAAAAAGTACTTTTTGGTTACAGAAGTACCTTTCGTTAAAAAAACAAGTTCGTATTGATTAAAAAACTACAAAACTACTTTTTGTAAAAAAATTTCATTTTATTGAAAACTTATTTTCTTCCAAAAATGTGTCTTTGTTACACTCAAATCAAGCCCAAGCATGTTTAAAGTACAATGCATCCCTATTTTCTATCGGATGGACGCACCACAATGAGCGTGGATGCGATTTATAATATAGAATCATTTAGCCTATTGTTTTACCCAACCAATGTCAATTATATCATGTGCCATATTGTCCTATTTCCTCTTGATTAGCTGGTATTTTCAGTGTAGCATTTTTCTATTACTCATACTTGAATTTGTATCTACTTTTTTCTTTTTGTGTGAAAATTAACCCTTTTCTAAAAAAGAAATTATTTTGCTTATTTGTAGATGTTTCTTTTTTTAATTTTATGTTAACATAATTTTGCACTTAACTTCTGACTTCCTACAGAATATGTTTTTCTCATTTCTTCATTTTCTTTTATAAAAATCTCTTGTGGCACATAATTTTCTAATATTTTACTTGTATGCAAAATATTTTTACATTAGTTTTTTGTGTTTATTATTATATAATTTCTTATGCCAAAGCACGATCTAGGTGATGCTTTGTGTCTGCTGAAAAGGTAATTTATATAAAAAATTTAAATTCAAACAATTTTCTAAATATGTACATGTACAACTGCTTATAAATAGATGCACCACACACCTGCAATATAAATATATTATAAGGCAAAAGAGAACAATCTATAGAAAATAATTGTACTATAGTGCAAGAAAGACATTATTATGAAAGTAAAGACCAGTAAAGAGTTTACTTTTTTTTTTAATTTAAACAGAAATATTTCTGGGTACAACATATACATAAATGTAAAATTATAAAATAATGCATAAAATCTTTCTAGTAGCAAGTGTGTGGGCGTTTTTACAACTATTTAACACAAAATGCTCGAAAATAGCATTGCATATTTGAAGGCGCCCATAAACATTAACATGCACTTGCGTTTTTTCGTACAACATTAAATAAACATATGAAAAAAGTTTTTAATGAAATTTTCATGCATATTTTTTTTATTACACATGTTTTTTTTTTTCTTTGTATGCCTTTGCCACAATATTTATTTTGAATGTGAAAAATAAATGCAATTAACTTATTTTTTATTAAAAACTATATAGTTATGTGTATAAGTATGTATATATGTATGTATGTATGTACATACGCAAACGTAATCATATATTGCGCTTGGTATCTTATTTAAATGTAAAACCGGTGTTTTTGGGGTTTTTTTCTTATCAGTAAAGAGTTTTGGACATGTCCTTGGGGTTTTACGTTTCATGTGTCAAAGTTCAAATATACATATACATACACACGCACACAAAAGTTCGGTGTGAAACTTATTACAAGTTTACACCTGTTAGTTGCCCATAAATTCGTGTGTGGTTTTCCCACTACAGATAAATTTTTTATGGAATTAAATGAAAGAAAAGTATCTCTCTTCCGTAACTCTAACATAATTTAGAGACGCTGAAGTGGGAAAAATAAATATTTATGTACGTATGTGTGTATTTAGTGGGTATAAATACGTTGTAAAAATGAATTCATAGCTTACTTATTCGAATACATTATTAATAATTATTTATAAGAGGTGCGAAACAAAATCAAGTATACGCACGCCTCTGCCTCTCTCTCTCTCTCTCTCTCTCTCTCACTAACTATTTCGTATAAATTTATGTGAAAATGGTTGCATACTTTTTAAGACAAGTAGTATGTCGTTAGTATATTGAGACTTAAAATTAAGGCAAATAAAATATCTAAAATAATTATAAGCAAATAAATTTAATATTTCAGAATATTTTTTTACAAAATGCAAAAGTATTAATTTGTTATTATTATTATAATTTTTTGAAATTGTGGTGAAAAACTTTCGCTACTATATTTGAGTTATGCTAAAAAAGGCTTTGAGAAATTTGATAGTACAGGGTGGGCCAAAGGAAACCAAGGGGTGTAAAAGTTTAATAACTTTTTTGTTTATTAACTTTTTTTTATTTTTTCTTTCAGATTATATAATATACAAAATGGAAATTTTTTTACACTAAGTATGAAAAATGAAGTCTCTTAAATGACCACCGTTTTCAGCTTCGCACTTATGGGCTCTTTTTAGAGCATTTTCCATAACATCTTTCTAAACTTGTGGCTGTAGCGTTCGAATTTCTGCAACAATATTTGTCTTGAGTTCAAGGATTGTCTCTGGCTTATTCACATACACTCGCTCCTTCAAAAAATCCCAAAGAAAATAGTCGGGTGCTGTCAAATCTGGCGATCGCGCTGGCCAAATAATTTCCGAATTTCGAGAAATTATTCGCTCTCCAAAAATTTGACTTAAAAGTGCAATTGTGTCTCGGGCAGTATGGGCAGTGGCTCCGTCCTGCTGAAACCACATACCAGGTCTGTTTTCAAGAGCAGGACGTAAAAAATTTTCTATCATAAACCGATACCGCTCTCCATTTACGGTTACAGCACTTCCATCTTCATTCTCGAAGAAGTAGGGCCCAATGACATTTTCAGATGTGATCCCACACCATATTGTACAGCTGATGGGGTGCAATTGGCGTTGATGAATGGCTCTTGGATTTTGAGAACCCCAGAACCTACAGTTCTGCTTATTAACAAAGCCATTCAAATGAAAATGAGCTTCATCACTCATAATCAAATTTTCAATAAAGTTGATTTCATTTATTCATTTCTTATTTTCTGATTTTCATTTATTATTTTCATTCATTATAAATTCTCCAAGTGTTGTCTATATAATCTGAAAGAAAAACTAAAAAAAATTAATAAACAAAAAAGTTATTAAACTTTTACACCCCTTGGTTTCTTTTGGCCCACCTTGTATTAATATTTGTCAAAAAAAATCTTTTGTCTATACACACAAATTCATTTATTTTTGAATTTAAAACACACAAAAATTAATCAGAAATTGATAAAAATTAGAAATGCCAAAAATTTCGTGACCAAACAATTTAATGAACATTAATTTTTGTTTCAGTGGACTGTAAAAAGTATCCACTTATATTTATAACATCCCTAAGATAGGCAATAAATTTTGCGAAAACTCCGTATACTTTTCTTTTGAAAGTCCGTACTAGCAAATGGAAATTTCTTTATGAAATTTACCAACCTGAATTTCAGTAATTTCTTTTACATGCACTTTGTACGAGAACCTGAAAATCCGTATGAACTCCATACCAGGCTTAAAACAGAAAAAGGAAAAAAGTTAAACTATAATTTCAACTAGACTAAACCACATTAAAAGGTCTATTAAAATTTATAAATAACTGAAAACTTGAACATTCCTGGGTCCCAATAAATTTGATTTGCTGATTAGACTGGTCGCAATTTTTTTTCTTTAATTGATATATTTGCACCATCTAAGGGTCAAACCCACAATATCGACAAAGTTCGACTTGTCGCACAATTACATTCAATACAAAAACAAGTCGAACGTTGTCGACATCGTGGGACAGGCCCTAAAATGTGTAGTTTGCTGTCATAAATGCGGTCTTAATTTTTTAATTCGATCCGACGCTGCCTTCTGGTGCCCAGTGTGGCCTAATATACCCAATACACAGTGAGGGATTTTGTTAAAATAATTTAAATAATTCTGCAGTTTCTTAACAACCCGTTTGATTGGTATGAAATTTCATACCGCATTTTAGGAGTTGTCACAGAGCCTAAGCCTGGAATTAAGACTTTATATATTTAAAAGGAGTGGAGTCACAAAGCCCCAAAGTGGGCAGGCTTGATTAAAAATTAAAACCAATTCCCAGCTGATGTTTTTTTTTCTGATAAAAAAAATTTTTTTGCAAATGTGTTTTTTCTATCCAAGAACTATAAAAGTCTGCTACGTTTAAGGGTTTTCACTTACAGTTCAGGAAATATTCGAGAGAGAAAATTTAAATGTTGGCTTTTTTCCACTTTTTGTGCACTGTTTTGCTAATGGAGAAGCCAAATCTTGTTCGATTTAGAAAAGGAAACTCATTATGAATTAAGAAAAAAAAATTTGACATTAAAAAATTACAATGAAGCCAAAAGTGATACGAAATTTAAATTAAAATTTTGAAAAAATTTGATTTTCGCCGTTTATTTGGTTTGAGTGGTAGCGATGCTATCCTCTTAGTCCAGAGGTCGTGGGTTCCATTCCCGCCATAGACCTTGGGTGTTGCCTGTAGACAAGCTAATCGCTTCGCGGGTTGTGTTTGTTTATAAAAAATAAAAAATACAAAATAAAGAAAGGGTTAATGTTTTAGCTATTATAAAAAAATTTGCAAAAATACAAACTCCATAGTTTTACTTTTTGAAAAGTGAATACCATAAGAAATATTTAAAAGAAATTTTTTTTTAAGTTTAAAATTTTTTAAACGCACTAATAATCCCAAATTAATATTTTACTTATTAAGTAAAATATTTTTTTTATTAAAAATACATTGAAATTGATTATTGAGGGATTTAGCTGGATCCTATGCGCATTTCACTGTTGCTAATGCAGATCATCAGGGAGCCTTTACCCAAAGTTTCTTATAACAACTAGAGCTATTATGTTATAAACTTTCAACAAATAACAAAGTTGAAACAAGAACTCAATAATCAACATTTTTTATTTTTTATTTTCTTACTTTATCATTGCTACATTGGCTGACTTTTTTTCAGCTTCAAATTGTAGTCGTAAGCAGAGCACGAAGGCGATGTAGACTGGTGATCGGCGGCGGCTAAGAACAAATATCGTCGGCGGCGGCTAAAAGCCGGCTGTGAGCCGAAAAATCTTCGCCACCGGCGGCTAAGCAAATGTGCCGGCTAACGGTCGGCTAACACAATAATTTTGTTTTTTTTTTGCTTACATGCAAGGACTATGGATAACGCACCTTCCCTGCCAACATTTTCTATCGCGGAAGTGACTCAGAAGTGACGCTAAGATACCATTTTCTCATCGTAGAAGCGTCTTCCGTATTGAGAAGTTGTACCCCCCGGAAGTAACTTCAAGAAGTCACTTCTGCGTTACTTCAAGAAATCACTTGTGCGTTTCATCAAGAAATCACTTCTGCGTTACTTCAAGAAGACACTTTTTTATTATTTTATTCGCCTCTCTTTTGCTTTTAATTTTTTTTTTTTGCCTTTGCAGATAATTCACTCATATTGACTATGGGACAATTATCTAATTAACAATTATGTAAAAACTACAACAATAACAATAACAATAACAATAACAAAACAAAGTCACACTTTACCACTGACCGACGACAGCAAAAGACAAAAAAAAACTAATCTCGATGATGTCGAAAACTTCTTTTTTGCAATCTTTTAATTTATTTTAATTTTATTTCGCGGTCACTGCGACTTTCCCAGAAGTGCGTGCATAGTGTTGTTTTTGTTTATTATATCCATAACGGCACATGTCATTTTCGGCTGGTGTTGTAAACAACAAACTATCTTCCAAACGTCGTCTGGATGATTAAAAGACGACTGCAATGTAAATTGTTATTGTGAAGTTCAAACTATCTTCCAATTAACGTCTGGAAGTGAGTAAGACGTAACGCCTTTGACGATGGACGATGAAAGAAACTTCCAAATGTTGGAAGGGTTATTAAAACCTACATAATTCGAATATATACAACTGTTGCAACGTATAAAAAGGAAATGTATTTTCACGTTTGCTTGAAAGTGTGTCCTGGTTTAGAACGTTACAGCTATACATATAAGTACATAAAGGGTGTTTTTTATTGAGGTATAGAACTTTAAGTTGGCATCACTTTTTTAACTGGCGGCCATTTTGTCAGCTGTCAAGTGATTAATATTTAGTTTGGTTTGCCATTTCATCATGAACAGGTTGACAAAAGAACAACGCTTGCAAATCGTGCAAATTTATTTCGAAAATAATGGTTCAGTTCGCGAAATTCATCGCAAAATTTTGTTCAGTGATGAGGCTCATTTTTGGTTGAATGGCTACGTCAACAAGCAAAATTGCCGCATTTGGAGTGAGACCCTTGAGACGCCATTACATCCACAAAAACTGACTGTTTGGTGTGCTCTATGGGCTGGTGGAGTCATTGGGCCATACTTCTTCCGAAATAATGCTGGAGAGTCAGTTACCGTTAATGGAGACCGGTATAGAGCCATGATAACCGACTATTTTGTTCCCGAATTGGATGGCATGAATGTGGATGAGTTGTGGTTCCAACAAGACGGCGCTACATGCCACACAGCGCACGTCACAATCGATTTATTGAAGGAAACATTCGATGAGCGCATAATTTCGCGGAATGGACCTGTCAATTGGCCACCAAGATCGTGTGATTTGACACCATTGGATTATTTTCTTTGGGGATATGTGAAGTCGCTCGTCTACGACAACAAACCAGAAACGTTAGGGGACTTGGAAGCCAACATTCGTGGCGTTATTGCCAACATACGGCCCCATATGCTCGAAAAAGTGGTTGAAAATTGGACCTGTAGAATTGGCTTTATTCGAGCCAGCTGCGGCGGCCACATGCCCGAAATCATATGTAAACATTAATGGCATAAAATTATCCTTCCAATAAAGCCAAATTGATGGACATTAAACGATTTTTTGTGTTTTATTTCAATTCGAATTTCTATACCTCTAAAAAAACACCCCTTATATCGCTTGTGTATCACTTGAAAGTATAGATATATATTTTTATTTTTTATGCTGCTTTAAGAAAACGAGCTATTACCGCCAAAGAAGCTAAACCCACATGATTTTTGAAATTTATAAAAATCATTAACTTGTTATCATTATTATTATTATCTGTCAAAATTTTATAACTATAGGATATACCGTTTAAATTTTATGGCAAAAACAATTTAAGTACACATTATTGTTTACAGTTTTTGTAACAGTAACTTGTAACTTAAGCTTTTCAAAATAAAGCAAGTAAGAGTGCTATATTCGGATTAGCCGAATATTATATACCCTTCGCCGATGTCGTAGGAATTATATTCATACATACAATATTACATACATACATATTTGTTTTATGAAAGACAAAGAGTTTATTTGTTCGTGTATTAAAATTTTTCTACTAACCAACTTGATTAAAATATTTTATTTTCGATATAAGAAATAGTTGAATGTTTTATTCTGCATTTTTTCATTATTAACATTTTTAAAATAGTTATCTAGAGAGGACTTTAACATAGATCAGCCCTTTCTGATAGCAATTTATGCACCCATATCTAAGAAATTTGAATACAGATTAGACCACCCAAATTGCCGAAAGTATTTATTTTGTTCGCTCCACCGGCAGTTTCTGACATCCTGGCCATGAAATATCATATTCACATGAAAGCGTGCATATCTAACGGCCGTGCACATTGCACTTTTCACCTAAAAATAACCTTTCCTGGCTATAAACACTTTTAGCACGATAACTTTTAAATGCCACGTTTTTCGGAAATGTTTTGTAACCATATTTGTTTAGAATAAATACCACAACACCTTGCTTCTATCTAATTTTCCACATGGTTTTTTAATGTGATGAAACTAAGTTTTCTTGGATAGACTTTTATTAACGGCTCTCGCCAAATTTCGATAGCGATAATTTTAATTAGTTTTCATTATTTTATAAGGTAAGATCTGTGTATAATATAGCTTTATTACATTTGGACCAAATATGTATGTATGTATCATCTAATAATACAAGAATCAAACATCACATACCAGTTATGTTATGTATTTGGAAATTATCGTACATTTCGTGATCAAATGCATACAAACTACTATAGACGATAGAAGAAAACATATTTTCGTATAAAGAAATCTGCGTACATACTTGTATATATTCTGTAAATTCACGAAAAAAAACCATTAGAATTCTTTCAAAAAAAAAAATTAAAAATGAATAGTATTTTGGCAAGAAAATTTTGCTATATATACTAGTGGTCGGCTGAGCCGTGCGCCGATCAAAGCCGCATCCATCGGCGGCGGCGCAATTTCGAAATAAAATTCGGCGGCGGCTGTTAAGCCGGCTATGCGCCGAACAGCTTCGTGCTCTGGTCGTAAGAGTATGTAAAAGAAAATAAATGTAAATAACAACAACAGCTATTTAAGAATAGAGTGTTGCCACACAAGTATTTTTTTGACCAGGTGCAGTCAATTTAATAATTAGTGTTTTTATGGGAATTGTTAAAATTTAAGTTTAAATTTTTTTAAACGCACTAATAATCCCAAATTAATATTTTACTTATTAAGTAAAATATTTTTTTTTTGTTCAAAATTTTTGTTACTCGTATTGAAGGAACCAGATCGTTTCGAAATAGACCTATTTTTGTTATAAATACCAAATTTAAGTCCTTTTTTCTCAAATTCGCAAGCTGGAACTAAGAAATTTATTATGCCACCTTAAGAAAAGATATGTTTTTAAATATTTCCAAAAAATATTAACTGCGCCCGGCGAAAAATTGGAAGAATACAGCAAAAATGCTGAAAATCCCTTTTTCGGGATTTTGCAATTCTTTTTTTTTTAGAAATTGCCGGGAACTCTTGTTCTTACGGTCTATGTATTAATTATATCATTTTTCACCTAAACGAGCATTTTCAGCCCAAAATATTCATTAAATGGATCACGAGCTGTGGGATAACTTTCAAATATTCACACAACAAAGCTTATCATAAGCTGCTATGTGATGTTTTGATCCTTATATTCCCATTTTTTATCATGTTGTAATTTTTTAGGTTTTAATTTAAAGAGACTTGTTTTAGTACTTAATTGTGAGCTAAAAATTTATCAGAAATAATTTCTTATTCGGGCTTAAGTTCACTAATTTCAATTCTTATTGAATGAAATATTTTTATTGAAATTCACTACAGTTCAATTAAATCTAAAAATCTCTCACTTAAAATTTATCTTAAAATTTTATTATTAAAAAAATCATGCACTGCATAAAATGTTTAAATAGACGTGCTAATAAGCCTGTAAGCTGTATTACATGTAAAAGATACTGCGTGCTTTTAGGCAAAATCACTTTTTTGAGCATATTTTTAGGGTTATTTTTTTGCGAGCAGTTCATATTGGTTTGCAATATATTTTTTTAGCAGATTCTCTTTAAAAATAAAGTAAAATATTTTTTGGCATTTACATAAAAACAGCATAACACAAATACGAAAATTCAAACAAAATATATTTATAACTGGTTGCTGAATTTAAAAATTTCCCAGTAAAAAAAGACACTCCAAAAAAGTTATGAAAATATAGAGTTTGCAGTCTGGAAGTAGTTCAAATTTCGATCCGATCTAATGATTTTTACATAGGGTTGTCATTGCAAAAAGTTCTCTTTTTCCATGCCTAGTCACCGAATTAGAAGCGATTTTAACAAAAATTTCCGTTTTTGTGTTCTATGGTAATATTTTCATCTAGGAAAAACTTTAAAAAGTTACATATTTTAACAATTCGTTTCTTTTTATACTAATTTAAACGCGAAACAGTGTTTTCATGTAAATTTAAGCAAATAACTTCTAAATATTAGGCCAAAATTAGTTCAAAAATTTCTTTCAAAAAATCGATTTTTTGAACATTTTGGTGAGTATTTACTAAAACTATGGAAAAACTACAAGGTTTTGTGTGATTAAAATAAACTTTTACTTGGTTTTCTGCTAACCATCGGCAAATTAAAAATATGGAGTTTTTGGAAGCAATGAAAATGTGATTCCTTCAGAATGACTTCCATTTTTTTTAACTGTGTTAATATAAAAACAATTCTCCATATATAGTATATATACTAAAATTTTCTTAAAAAAGATTTCAAATTCAATGGAAACAAGGTATGCCTTAAAATTTTAAAACCAGTATTACCATACAAAATACTGGTTTTAAACTCTTAATATATGTTTTGTTTTGACTATGAATACGAGCCACACACATCAACTATTTTAAATTAATTATTTCAAATATTTCATCTAAGTTACTAGAACTTTAATAAGCAAAGAAAATGTTTTTAATTCAAATTTCAACGACAATTTACATTAATTATAACAGTTAAAATTGGTTAAATTAACCTACAATATCTTTTTAAAGCATATAATATAATACAATACAAATTAACCATTAAGAAGTGGTTGTTCTTCTGAGCCGGAATCTTCCTGCATAAATTATGTATTTAAAAATACTTTTTATACACATAAAGAAAAAAAATATACATTTAAAAAAACCTGACAATTTCACAAAAAATTTTTGAAACAAGTTTTTGCTAAATTTTTTATTTTTTTTTTTTTTGTATTTTCTAAAATATCCTTTCCATCTACTGGAAAGTTTTTTTTTATAAAAAAGTGCAAGTTAGTCTTTTTCAAAAATTTTTTTTATGTCTTGAAAAAATATTTCGAAAATATGTAAAAAAAATTTAGTGTAAGTTAAAATTTTTGATAACAAGAAATATTTAAAAAGATCTTGAGGAAAACTTTTACAAACTTTTTGCTTAAAATAATTTTCTTTAATTTATGCCAAGAATATCCTTTCCTTCCAATGGAAAGCTTTTTCTAGAAAAACAAATCTGAAAACATATTTTTTAAAATATCACAAAAAAAACTTAAATTTTGAAAAAAAAAATATTTTACAAGAAAAATATTTACAATAAATTAATTAGAAATTAAAAATTAAAAACAAATATTTCAAGAAACACATCACAATATTTTATAAAATATTTTAGAAAAGAAAATTTGCTACAATTATTTACATTTCAAAAATATTATTTTTAGAGATGTGCAAATGTCGTGATTTTATCGTGTCACGAGTGAAACACGCGTCACTCACCCATGATCGTGATCAAATTTATAATTAATCAAGCGTGAGTGCGTGAGCGTGACTTGAAAATAAATTACTCGTACGTGATCGTGCGTGAGCTATTTTTAATAATCACGCACGAATTATCACGCTCTCACGAGATATCTTCCCTGGATAGGTGAGTATCAATATACTATACCATTTTGCACATGTTACGATGCAAGACCATTTGCACAAGTTTGTGTATTGGGCTATTGTTATAATTTTTTCAGGCGTAGTAAACTGGCTCATATGAAATTCAAAAATACCAATATAAAAAAATAAAATTATTTTAAGATATTTTTTACGGTACAAGTATATTTTCCCTAAATTTTTACTTTTTTCAGAAAAACTATACGTGCATCCGCATTTATGAAAAGGCTTTCTTAAATTTTAGTTAAAAATTTATAAAACTATCTACATAATAAAATCTTATAGTTGAAACTTTCAAAGTCTATCATAACAACATTTTATAACCGCTTAAACACAAAAAATATTTTTAAAATTCACTATTTTAGGATATTGTTGAATGTAGTGTAAATGCAAAATAATTGGTTCTAAGCACAATCTTAATGCATTGTCTTTAGCGCTATGTAATTAAGAAATTAAAAATGTATTAAACGAATTTTTTTTACAAAAATGAAAATAATGAAGATACTTAAAAAAAAACATGCCTTTTTCAGGGAAATTTTAAAATTTGGATTTTTTTAGTCTTTTCCCGATTTCACAAATGGATATGTTAATAAATTTTCTTCTATTTTTATTTAAAATTTTGTCAAAAATTTAATGCTGTCTTTTAACTTAAAATCCAACAATGAACTAAAAAGTAATAGGCAAAATACTAAAAAACGTCAAGGCAAAAAAAAAACTTTTTTGGCTTAAGTAAAATATCTTACGAGAAACACATCTTGGGAAATTATTTCTTAAGAATTTCAAGTATATATCAAAATGCTTTATCTTGTAAAAATCGGATAATGTTTAAAAAAGTTACAAGCCTCAGAAGTTTTTTTGAGTCCCAGATAGTCAACTTTGGACCACTGTAACTCATGTCCAGCTCAAGCCAGAAGGCTGTCATGACATGTGATATAAAGCCTCTACGGATGTTAGGAGTTTCATATAAATCCAACAAGTAGTTTAGAAGTTCCAGATTTGTTGCCATTTACTTTGTAAAACTCCTCACTGTGCAATGTAATTTTTTTTTTTTTTAACACAAACACAATTCGCAAAACGATTAGCTTGTCTGCGAAAAACACCCAGGGTCTATGGTGGGAATCGAACCCATGACCTCAGGACTGAGAGGCTAGCATCGCTACCACTCAGCCACAGGGGCACCCTTACCATACATATGTATGTGTAAAAACCTATTTTTCAACCCAAAAAAAATACAAATCGCATTACATACTTTTTCGTGAACGTGCGTGATCGCGATAAGTTTTAAACCACTCGTGCGTGATTAAGAATATTTCGTTCGTGAGCGTGCGTGATCGTGAAAATTTTCAATATCATTCGTGCGTGAAAGTGCGTGAGTAAAATATTTTTCTGCGTGAGCGTGCGTGTCGTGAGTCAAAAAAGTCTTTTATGGAAAGTTTTTTTTTTCTGAAAATACTCAAAACTAATTTTTTTATTTAATTTTTTTTATTTTTTATTTAAAAAAAAAAAATTTAATTGTGGAAAATTATTTAGAACTTGGTTTGCAAGAAAAATAGACAAGGGTTTTTAAAAAAATAGCTTTGAGTTAAAATTTTTTAGAAAAAAATTCTTTCAAGAAAAACCTGGTAATTTTATTTTACAAAGACTTCAAATTTTACAAAAAAAAAAAAAAAAAAAAAAAGATATTTTAAGGAAACCTGACAACTTTAAACACAACAACAATATTTTACAAAATATTCTAAATAAATTTCTATAAATATTAAAACAACGAAAACTTGATTTTCTGCTAATAGTAAAATTTTTCTCAGAAAAAACTGAAAAATATTTTAAGAAATATTTTTCTAATCAGAAATAATTTCTTATTCGAGCCTAAGTTCAGTAATTTCAATTCTTATGTGAGTTTCTAAAGAAGAGACGAAAAATTAAACTAGACTTTTTATTACCTTGGGGGAAATACCGATATTTTTCTGTGCAGCCACGCACTTATCAGCACCCTAGTCTATCTACTTGGGTAGAGATTGTTATTAACATCAGCTATTTAACATACATAAATTTTAATGAAACGGAATATGAGAAATGGAATGAAATATTTTTCTCTAATTTTGGAGAAAAAAAATTTCGAAAATATTTTGAGCGCAAAAAAATAACAATCGTATTAAAGAAAGCAGAACTATAAAATAAATTTTATTGAAAAAAAAGAAAATATTTCAAGTAAGCCTGAGAGTTTTGCTAAAACTTTTAAGAACAAATTTTTTTATAAAATCTATTGAAATTTCAAAAAATATCCTTTATTTCTAATGCAAATATTTTTTAGGAATAACTGCAAGCCAATTTTTTAAGAAAATTTTTTTTTGAATTTTAAAAAAATATTTCAAAAAAATTTACTAGTATTAAAAGTAAATAACAATAATTAAAAATTTTAAAAAACCCCGACTTTTTATATCTTCTAAACGGCTGAGCCGATTTTCTTCAAGCACAGCTTAGAACCCTTTCGAACAAAAAAAAAAAACTAAATGAAAATCGGTCCAGCCGCTTGGCCTGTACATGGACACGGACAGACACACAGATACACATATACACAGACACACAGACAAACACTACAAACTTATAACACCCCTTTTTTAGTCGGGGGTTAAAAAAATATATATATTTTTTTTTTACACGTTGTTATAATAATAATAATAAGTATCTATTCAAAACTTAAATCTAAAAAAAATATATTGCACGAAAAGCCTGACAATTTTACGAAAAAAAATTAAAAAAAATTTTTGCAAAGAAATATTGCAATTTCAAAAATATTATTTGTTTCTAATGAAAATATTTTCTTAAAAATAATAAGAACACATTTTTTTTAAATTCAACAAAAAAAATTTAAAAATATTTTACAGGAAATAATTACAAGAACATATCGTTCTTAATTTAGTTATTTAATATATTTCATCTAAATCACTAAAACTCAAATAAGCAATGAAAAAAATGTTTTAATCAGAAATAATTTTTAGTCAGGCTTAAGTTCAGTAATTTCAATTCTTTTATTGAATGAAATATTTTTATTAATTAATGTAAGTTTCTAAAAAAGAGAAGAAAACTTAAATTAGCCTTTTAAGCTGGGGGAAATATCGATATTTTTCTGTGCAGCAACGCACTTCATCAGCACCCTAGTCTATGTACTTGGGTAGAGATTGTTATTAACATCAGCTATTTAACGTAAATTCTAATGAAACGGAATGTGAGAAATGATTGTTGTGTACAATTTTGATTTACCTTTGGTAAATACATATGTAAGTATCACTATTTATTTCCCCTGTTTTTCCATTTTTTCATTTTTCTATTTAGGTTAGCACGAAGTTATATTACTCTACCTACGTATGTTTAACTATTCTTGCTTATCTTTTACGATCATCACATTAATTATTTTTACTTATTCGATGTACCGTCGGTACATGCATATAAGTATTATAGTAGTGGATATTATGTTACTTTTGTTGTTGCATTCTCTCGTTTATTTTAAAATTTATTATATATTTATTTATTTAAAAATTTTTTTAGTTTTGGCGACATTTTCGCGATTTGGCGATTTTTTCGATTTTTTGGCGTTTTTTTTTAATTTTACCGTTTTTTTTTTATTTTGGCGATTTTTTCGAATTTGGCGATTTATTTTAGTGTTAGAATTTTTTTCGTTTTGGCAATTTTTTTCGTTTTCGCGATTTTTTTTTTAATTTTGGCGATTTTTTTTTTTTTTTTTTTTTTGGTTTGGTGATTTTATAATTTTCGGTTTTTTTAGTTTTACCGTTTTTGAAAATTTCAATAGTTTGCCTCTTACGGTTTCCAAGATATAGCAAATTGTCAAAATTACATAGTCAAAATTGCATTAACTGATGGACCACCCTTTAATTTAATTTTTTTTTTTAATTTTAGTGTTAGTTGTTGTAGTCTGTATAAAAATACACTAATTTTACAAATTTCAAGTTTCAATATAAATATATTCATACAATTGTATGTATATTACATGGGATTTTAAGATTTTTCGTTGCTCGTTTTGGAACGCCCTTTAATTTTTATTCCCATGTAGCGGCCAAGGTTCTACATACTCTGTCCAAATTTCAGGTCCGTAGCTCTTACGGTTCCTGAGAAAATACCGTGTGATGGGCAGACGGACTGACGGACAGACGGACAACGTAGCGAAAATAATAGGGTTCCTTTTCACCTTTGGTGTACGGAACCCTAAAAATGAATACAATTTAACTTTTTAGGGACTGTTCTCCTAAGCCGTGAATCTTCATGCAAAAATTATATATTTAAAAAAGCTTTTTTACTTATATATAATTCTCCCCCAATTGAAGCGATAACTTAACATAATATTAAATTTATGCAATTTGTTTGTTTGGCAAATGTTTTCAATTTCACTTTTTCCCAGACAAGTTTGCGTTCAATATGCAAATATTTTTGCCCACATTCAGCAAAAGCCTGGCTGCTATTCTTAACGTGTTACTGAAACAATATAAGCAGTGATGTTTTTTTTTGATAGCGGGGGTGGGGGGGGGGGGGGCTGGTAAAGATGTCAACAATGATGCTGGTGATATGCAAAAATGTTTAGAGATAACAAATCTGCACCTGTTATTATTTAATTTTTTTTCCAACAGGAGGAAATATTTGTTTGAAAAAGGACTTAAGGGATAAAAGTTTTAAATGAAAATATATTAGTGTGTTTATAAGCATTTGTATAAACAATATGCAAAACGAAAACTTAGAATTCTGTTATACAGCCTGGAAGGCTGATTATATATGCTTATGAAAATGGTATGGAGAATAACGTATGAGTAGACTTTCTTAACTCCCTTTGGATACTAAAATGCGTATTGATAATATAATTAATAATAAAGTTAAACAGTTACAGATTATGTTTGCAAATCAGTCTCATTACTCTTTTTTGGCCAAGCAAAACATAAATAATGTGAGATCCTTATGAAAAACTTATCAGATTTAGCAGGTCCCCCACCACCCCCCCCCCCATCATCCGGCAAACAACCTTTCTAAAGAAAACTAAAATATATACCGCACTATATTGATATCTTCCTCAATGTTTTCATTTTTGCTTTACGACATTTTACCCTTAAACACTTATTACCCTCCTTCCATTTGTTCTAAAAGTTTTTTTTTCTGTCAATATATTGCACAATCACACAAATAGCCACAACCAACCACATCAGCCATGAAGGTTTTAATTATAATCATTCTGTTGCTGGCGCACAAAAAAAACACATGTTTGCCTCCGACTAATACGTACAGGCATCCAAACTAGGCTTCAACGGTTTTCCTATTCATTAAAAATTTCGTTTCAAATTTGCTGACCAGATAACAGCAAATAAAAGTCTGTTGTGCCCACAGAGACGTGTGTGTAATTGTGGGCTTTTATTGCGAATTTAATGATAGTGATGATGATGTTGCTTTATTGCATATGGTGACGTTTGTGTTTTCTCTTGCAAAAGTTTTTTTCTCTTTTGCAATTCAAATATCTACATACATGCCTCCTTTTTTTTAAGTGTATGTGCTTGAAATGATTGGCAGCCAAGAATTATGCAAACGAACAAATATTTTTGAATTTCTGTCTTAAAACCTAAAAATGGTTCATTTTTAACTTAAAAAGCATACACAAAGTTGATTGCAAAATAAGTTTATAGTGTTTTTACACTGACATGGCTTTAATAAAAGTTGGTTTTAACGTTGAAGCCAACTGTTAAAACCCGGTTTTACCATACAAATTGTTGTTGTTAAAACCAAATTAAAACCATTTTTGAATTGATTTTAAGTTGGTTTTATGAAATGCAACCTTGTTTTCGCTGTGACAAATTCAGTGCTGCCAAGTTGAAATGACCGACAGCAGCTGACAATGTTTATACCAGTGAATAACAATAGATGGCGTTTGAAAGATTTTCAACTTGAAAATGGATGCAGCAGCAATAATAATCAAAAAATTATGGGAAAAAAGAGTTTTTTTTTGGAAGGAAAACAAAAAAATATTTTCATTGAACTCTGGAAAATTAAAATAGACAATATGACTGCCATTCATCTGGCTATAAAAAAAAGTTTATCTTATAATGTATTTGTGCATTTTTAGGGTTCCGTACACCAAAGCTGAAAAGGAACCCTATTGTTTTCGCTACGCTGTCCGTCAGTCCGTCTGCCTATCACACGGTATTTTCTCAGGAACCGTAAGAGCTACGGACCTGAAATTTGGTCAGAGTATGTAGAACCTTGGCCGCTACAACAACAAATACATGAGAATTAAAAATTAAAGGGTGTTCCAAAACGAGCAACGTAAAATTTTAAAATCCCATGTAATATACATACAATTGTATGAACATATGTACATTGAAACTTGAAATTTGTAAAATTAGTGTATTTTTATACAGACTACAACAATTAACACTAAAATTTAAAAAAATTTAAATTAAAGGGTGGTCCATCAGATAATGCAATTTTGACTATGTAATTTTGACAATTTGCTATATCTTGGAAACCGTAAGAGGCAAACACTTGAAATTTTCAAAAACGGTAATACTAAAAAAACCGAAAATTATAAAATCGCCAAACCAAAAAAAAAAAAAAGAAAATCGCCAAAAACTAAAAAAAAATTGCCAAAACGAAAAAAATCGCCAAAATTAAAAACAGATTCTAATACTAAAATAAATCGCCAAATTCGAAAAAATCGCCAAAATGAAAAAAAAACGCCAAAATTCGAAAAAAAAATCGCCAAAACGCGAAAATGTCGTCAAAACTAAAAAAAAATTTAAATAAAAAAAAAATCGCAAAAATGAAAAAATCGCCAAAACTTAAAAAAATCGCCAAAAACGAAAAAACGCAAAAACCGCCAAAACAAAAAAACCGAAAAGACCCCAAAAACGAAAAAAAATGCCAAAACTATATATTATATAGGATGAAGTTTGTATTAAATTACATATCTAGTGTTCGTACGGAACCCTTCGTGCGCGAGTCAGAGTCGCACTTTACTGAATTTATTTATTATATATAATAACTTTATTTCCAAGCACTTCTTCATTCTGTATAAGAAGTTCCATAATTTAAAAAAAATTTATTTACATAATATAAAATACTTTCCATTTTAGAGCGCATTGTGAAATTATCTCAGTTTTTCATATTAACAAAAACTGTTGTTGTACAGTTTGTCCAACAAGTGTTATTAAAAAGCAGAAAAAATGCAACAACAAATACACGTATTTCGGCAGGAGATTTATTTTATTTTGAGCAAAGTTATTAGACAGCCTGTGAGTTAAAACCTGAATTTAACAAACTTGCAGTGTGAATGCAAAATCAGCTGTTTATGGTTTTAACGTTTAAACTAAGTTTTAACTTTCATTGTGAAAACACTATTAAGCTTCTTTTAAGATATTAAGTTAAAGGGGAAGATATTTATTTATCGCTCCTAAGATTATGCTAAAAAAAGTGTATTAAACATTTCATAACCCCTTTCATTCACATTTATGTAGTATTATTATTATTTTGTATAAATATACATGAACAGCATTTTTTTAATATTGCAAAAATTAATCTTGTAAAAAAAATCTAAAAAAAAACTTATTCACCCCTATCGTGAACAGTTTTTCCCTCGAAATATTTTCCCTTTTCCCCTAATTGCAATCGTGAATAATTTTTCCCCTGACATGTATTCCCTTTCTTGACTCCCCTTATCGTGAATAATGAGGGCTATCATGAATAAAATTCCGCGTGAAATTTCTACCTTTTCCAATTAGAATTTTTTGTTTTCCCTATTACTTGCTATTAGTTGGAATTGTTCCACGGGAAAAATTTCACGCGGAATTTTATTCATGATAGTCCTGAGTATATTTCACTTGGATTTTTTCACTTTTCCCTGGCTTTTGTTCACTTAATTTTTGCAAGCGAACTGAATTAATACATTTCGTAATTTCTTGCAATTATAAATTAAAAGTTATAAATAATTATTTTTAGGACAAGATCAATAAATAATATCCACGATTAATAACAATAATTCTTTGCAACACCTTTTTTCATTGAACATGAATGAACTCTTTACACTTTTATTAGAAAAGAAAGCGCCGTTAATTTCTTTGATTTTCAATTAAGTCTTCTTCCCTTTTTTTACATTCACTACGCATTGATAGCGGGGAAAAACGTTCCCATGAAACTCACGATCGCAAAATTTCATGGGTACAAGAATTTCAAATTTTATTCACGATAGGGGTGGGGTGATTACAATAAAAACCTGGCAATTTTACGAAAAATTTTAGAAACAAAGTTTTCTAACATCATTATCATCGCTTCTAGCGAAAAGCTTTTAAAAAAAAACTGAAAATACAAAAATATTTTACAGGAAACAATTACAAAACTAATATGTTCAAACAAATTAACTAATAATTTAATAACAAAAATTAAAAATTTTACAAACCCCCGACTTTTTTCAGAAAAGATGCTATATCTTCTAAACGGCTAGACCGATTTTCTTCAAACATTGCTAAGAACCTCTCGATCAAGTCATCTTTCAAACAGAAAAAACTAAATGAAAATCGGTCCAGCCGTTTGGCATGTACGTGGACACGGACAGACACATAGATACACAGATACACAGACACACACTACAAACTTATAACACCCCTTTTTTAGTCGGTGGTTAAAAATTAGAAATTTCCAAAAAAAAAATTGCAAGACCAACCTGACAATTTCAAAAATATATTTTCCTTTCAATGGTAAAATTTTTCTTAGAGCACGTTTAATTAAAATTTCAAAAATATCCTTTCCCTCCAATGGAAACATTTTTTTTTTCGGAGAATAAATTCCAAACAAAAGTTTTTGAAGTACAAATCGTGAATTTCATGGGAACGTTTGTTCCCGCTATCAATGCGTAGTGTATTTAAAAAAAAACGAGAAGAATACTTGTAAAGCATCCAAATTAATTGAAAATCAAACAAATTAAGTTTAATAATAAGAAATACACATATTTCGGGTTTCAAACGAAATGTTATAGACTATCAAGTTGTATTTGTAATTGTTTTAGGCGCCGTGCAAAAATTTTTTTAGTATACCACAGCCATAAAATTTACGGCATGTGAACCACAAAGATTCATGTTCAATGAAAAAATGTGTTTCAAGGTATTATTGTTATTAATCATGGACATTATTTATTAATCTTGCCCTAAAAATAATTATTTATAAGTTTTAATATATAATTGCAAGTTTCAATACTAAATTACGCAATGTATTAATTCAGTCCACCTGCAAAAATAAAGTGTATAAAACTAAGTGAAAAGTGAAAAAATACACGTGAAAAATATTATTCCCGATGAGAGGAATCAAGAAAGGGAACACATTTCAGGGGAAAAATTATTCACGATTGAAATTTGGGGAAAAGGGAAAATATTTCGAGGGAAAAACTGTTCACGATAGGGGTGAATATTAAAAAAAAAATGGAAAAAATAATTATAAGTTAAAGTTTTTTTTTTCGAAAGAAAAAATATTTCAAAAAGATTGTCAGTCTTTAATGAATAATTTTAAAAACAAATTTTTGCAAATATTATTCAAATTTCATAAGCATGGAAAGTTTTTCTTAGAAAAAAGCTGAAAACCCATTTTTTTTTTAATTTTACAAAAATATTTTATAAGGAAATATTACAAGAAAAATAGTTACAAATAAATTAATTAGAAATTAGAAATTTCCAAAAAAAAAAAAATACATCAAGAAAATCCTGAAAATTTTTAAAAAAGTCACAACATTCTACAAAAGAAAAAATGCAGCAATTATTGAAATTTTAAAAAGATCCTTTCCTTCGGATGAAAACATTTTTCTCTGAAAAAGACTGAAAACAAATTTTTTTATATTAAAAAATATTTAAATTTTGGAAAATTTCAAATATCCAACATAGTTTGCAATTTGAATTTTTCGAAAAATTTTCAGGTTATTTTTGGACGATTTTTTTCAAAAAATTTTAACTTAAAGTAATTTTTAACATGTAGGCCAAACCCACGATCTCGACAAAGATCGACTTGTCGCACACTTACATTTGAAACAAAAACAAATTTTAAGATTTCGTTGTTGTTTCAAATGTAAGTGTGCGACAAGTCGAACGTTATCGATATCGTGGGTCAGGCCAGTAATTTTTTCTTGCAAACTAAGTTGGAATTTTGAAATTAAAATTTTTTTGAAAAAATCTTCAAAAATAACCTGAAATTTTTTCTAAAAATTCAAATTTACAAAAAAAAATATGTATGTTTCAAGAAAACCTGACAACTTAAAAAAACAATATTTTACGAAATATTCTATAAAAAATTATACAAGTATTAATAATTCAAAAAAATGTTAAGAAAAAGTTTTCTTAGAAAAAAACTTAAAAACTGATTTTTTTTAAATTTTTTAATAGGCCATTTACACCAGCACAAAATCTAGAAGATTTTAAATGAAATCTTTATGAAAATCTATGCCGTTTAGACCAACATTTTTTGACATTTATCAAGATTTTTTTATCCAAAACAAAACCCATTAACTGAAATATTTCTAAGACTACAACCAAATACCTGAAATGTAGCTAAGTCACTCACCATTTTAAGCAGAACGTAGGTAATTCACTCATCTTTTTTATAAATATATTGTACAGGGTAGTACAAAATAAATAAAAATATTAGATTTTTATTAGATTTCCTACAAATCTACTGACAAAATTGATTTTATTTTGTATGGGAAATCTAGTAAAAAGCAGCAAGATTTATATCGAAATCTCGTAAGTACTAGAATTCGAGGTAATGTAAATACCCTATAATAGGCAGATTTTGTGAAAAATCTCGTTTCTAAACTTTTCAAATTTGTATGAAAAATAACGAAAATTCGTTGCAAAAATAATATTTTTTCCATACAAATTTCAAAACGAAAAAGTCGTTAAACGAGTGTTTAAGAAATCTACTTTTAAAATTTTTTTTAATTTGGAAAAATATTTCGAAAAAATTGCAGTGAAGAAAAATTAACTGTAAAATAAAGATTTTTTTTAATAATGTTTTAAGAAAAAATTGTTTGAGTTTCGAATAAATATTTCGCAAATATGTTGCGAAAAATACTATAATTTTAAATTTTTGAAAAAATATTATAAGAAAATCCCGACAATTTTACAAAAAAAAATTAAAAAAATTTTTTTTATTAGATTTTTAGAAATATCGTTCTAGTGAAAAGCTTTTCTAAGAAATGCAAAATATTCTACCAAAGAAAAATTGCTACAACTATTGAAATTTCAAAAATATATTTTCCTTCAAATGGAAAATTTTTTTCATAAAGCACGTGTCCAAATGCAAGATAAGCTGAATGAAATCAATAGTTCCTTAATGTTACCATTTTAACATGATGTGGTGAATTCTTAAATACTTTTCACAAACAAATTAAAAAACAAATTTCGAAGCAAAAAATTCACGCAAAACTATCTTAACAAAATTTTAAAAGTTCCTTGAGTTCCAAATTAATTTAGCAGCAAAAGCTTGAAGGGCTTTTCTATCTATCTAACTTTTCAGACACCCTGTTGTAGACAAAAATAGTTTCTCAACTAAAATCCTTTATTTTAATTTTTATTTCCAGGTTTCCGCTTCCGGTAAAGGTGTTTTGATTACTGGCTGTGAGACTCCTGTTGCCTGGTATTTGGCTAAAAAATTAGATGACTTGGGCTTTACCGTCTATGCCGGTTTCAATACTCCCATCGCAGATTCTGATGAAGCCAGGATATTAAAAGAGGAAACTTCCGGGCGCATGAAGTGCATTTATCTTGATGTTACCTCGGAAAAAACTGTAAGTTTACACTTATCACAAATTATTGAATAATTTATCTTGATTTATGTCTTCTTTAACTATTAAAATTAACTATTAAAACGAAAAAGCTTTTGGAGGCCGCATTATACGTTGCCCAACACTTGCCACACAATTCTCATGGTGTCCCCGCTAAAGGTTTGTGGGCTTTGATACATTGCGCTCATTGGATTGCTTTAGGTGAATTAGAATGGATTCCATTTGGAGTATTGCGCAAGTCCTTAGACTTAAATTTGTTGGGTAAGTAAATGAAAGCTTTTTGCTAAAGCTTTGGCTAGTTCGGTTTGAAAATGTTAATGAAATTTTTGTTCACAGGTGCCGCTCGTTTAACTCAATTGATGCTGCCACTAATACGAGGTGGTCATGGTCGTATTGTTTTTATGACTTCTGGTAAGTTTTCTTTCATTTTAAAATTTATTCTATGCAAATTCAATAACTCTTCAGTTCAGAGTTTGTAAAGAAAATTTAACTAACAAATACTCGAACTACGTAAATTTTCAGGATATATTACTTCAATTGCATTAAGTAAAAATTAAAATGTTAATTTTTATTTTTTAAATCGGGTCAATGCAATCGTCCTGTTGATATTCTGTGTTTTAGTTTTGAAACTGTCAAAAGTTGACTGCACCATACACATTAGTTCATGTTTGTGTGTGATTTTGACAACTTAAACACAGTGTTGTTTTTAGGGTTCCGTACACCAAAGGTGAAAAGGAACCCTATTGTTTTCGCTACGCTGTCCGTCTGTCCGTCACACGGTATTTTCTCAGGAACCGTAAGAGCTACGGACCTGAAATTTGGTCAGAGTATGTAGAACCTTGGCCGCTACAACAACAAATACATGAGAATTAAAAATTAAAGGGTGTTCCAAAACGAGCAACGAAAAATTTTAAAATCCCATGTAAAATATACATACAATTGTATGAACATATGTATATTGAAACTTGAAATTTGTAAAATTAGTGTATTTTTATACAGACTACAACAATTAACACTAAAATTTAAAAAAAATTAAATTAAATGGTGGTCCATCAGTTAATGCAATTTTGACTATGTAATTTTGACAATTTGCTATATCTTGGAAACCGTAAGAGGCAAACACTTGAAATTTTCAAAAACGGTAATACTAAAAAAAACCGAAAATTATAAAATCGCCAAACCAAAAAAAAAATCGCCAAAAATTAAAAAAAATCGCCAAAACGAAAAAAATCGCCAAAATGAAAAAAACGCCAAAAATCTAAAAAAAAATCGCAAAAATTAAAAAAACGCCAAATATAAAAAAATCGCCAAAATGAAAAAAAGCCAAAAACCGAAAAAAATCGCCAAAACAAGAAAATAAAGTGTCAAAACTAAAAAAAGAGCCAAAACTTAAAAAAATCGCCAAAACCGAAAAAACGCCAAAACAAAAAAACCGAAAAGATCCCAAAAACGAAATAAAATGCAAAAACTATATATTATATATATTATATATTATTCGTACGGAACCCTTCGTGCGCTAGTCAAAGTCGCACTTTACTGAATTTTTTGTATTGCTGTGTTTTTGTAGAGTTGCATAGACCTAATAAATAGACCTGGGACAACAATAGGAAAAATTATGTCGAAGCTTTACATCGACAAAAAAAAAACAGTTAAATTGCATGAGTTGCTTTGTAATTGAGAAAAAATTAAAAAAAATCAAAACTTTGTGATTTTGCAATCAATTAAATAAATTTGTTTGTCTACGTTTTATTTATTCTACTAATTATTATTCGTGTAATTTAAATAGAGTAATATTATGCGATTTCTTTTGTTCGAAATACGTACATACATACATACATATATACTCGAATAGATATAATTCGTATTATATTTCTAGATTGAAAATTATGATTTTCAAGTTATTCGAACGAATCAAATTATGTGAGTAAAATTATTCGAATAAAAATAAATAAACCAAAATTAAAGCGAATAAAAATTGTTTGAAACAAAACTGAGGTCTAATTGTCGCTTTTGATAAAGATGTGATTCGATCACGTTTTTGCAGCTTAAATTTATGGCATATCGAACTATATTCAGGGCAATTATGAATAAAATTCCGCGTGAAATTTTTCCCAGGGAACAATTCCAACTAATAGCAAGTAATAGGGAAAACAAAAAATTCCAATTGAAAAAGGGAGAAATTTCACGCGGAATTTTATTCATGATAGCCCTTATTATTACATTTTTCGATAGAGAATGCCTTAATCTAAAACTGAAAATCGAGATCGAATCAGCTCATTATCGAAAGGGACGATTAGATCCCTGGTTAGAACGTAATTTTTTGAATAAAAACATATTTAAAAAAAATTAGTCGAACAATAAAAATATAATCGAATAAAATTATTGAATAATAATAATAATAATATTTTTCTAATCCAGTTATAAATAATCTTAAGATATTCAAACAATCAATAAAAATTTGAAATTAAGTTATTCGAATAAAAATAATCGAATAAAATTATTGAATAATAATAATAAAATATTAAAAGTATGTATTGACTGGTAAGAATGGAAATTCTTTGCATAAAACACATTCTAAAAAAATTAGTCGAATAATTATTCGAATAAAAATAACCAAATAAAGTTATTCAACAACAATAAAATTTTTTTTTAATCCTAAAAGAAATAATCTAAACATATTTGAAAAATATAAAAAATATATTGAAATAAAATTATTCGAATAAAAATAATCGAATATAATTATTAAATAAAATTATTGAAATATATAAAAAATATTGACTTTACCAGAAATTATTTGAATAAGCACATATTTCAAGAAAATTAGTCGAATAATAGTTATTGGAATAAAAATAATCGAATAAAAATTTTATTAATAACAATGTTCAATCCTAAAAGAATTAATCGAAAAATATTGGAATAATATTAAAAAAAATCATATAAAATTATTCGAATAAATAAAATCGAAAAAAATTATTGAATAACAATAATATTGAAAAAAATAAAAAAAATTTACTGGTAAAATGGAAATTATTTAAAGAAAACAAATTTAAAAATATTATATAATAATATAATATATTATAAATTACTGAATAATAATAAAATTGAAAAATATAAAAATATTGACTAGTAAGAACGATAATTATTTGAACGAATAAAGTAAATCGAATAAAATTATTCGAATAAAATTAGTCGAAAAAAATTATTCGAATAAAATTAGTCGAATGAAATTATTCGAATAAAATTAGTTGAATTAAACTATTCTAATAAATATATTCGAATAAAATTTTTCGAATTTTTATTCCTAATAAAATTGCTTCTGTATTTTAACTACAAAAGTTATTGGAGGTCAAAAATGAAATTAAGAAACTTAGTTTATTGCTTAAGCAAAAAAATGTATTTAAACGTTCTTAACGTTCACCAACAAATAAAACATTTTTAAATTACCACAAAAGTTTATTTTAATTTGAAATTTATTTCATTATTTTTCTACACCTTTATAGAAAAATAAAATAGATTCAAATCGAATATAAATTATTTGCTGGCTTTTTTGTCTTAGTTTCTAACCCTACTACGCTTATTTTTTTTGTGATTTTCGGGGGTATTATTATTTGTGAATTCTCAAATAGTTCTTGAAAGTCTGTGCATAACATAAGAGGTTTGTGACTACTCAAAATGTGTGGTTGAAGTCTACTGATGATTTGATACAGCAACAATGAAATGCATATAGACAACGCTGAACCACCAGCAAATAAATTTCAAATTAATATACACTTCTGACAATATGTCGAATAATAAATTTCTTAAATTACCACAAAAGTTTTACAGCCTTATTTATAAGGCTTTATAAAGGATTTTAGAACAAATTTTCATACAAAATTTTTCTTAAAAAGTCTTTATAAAGCCTTAATAATTTTTTAAATAAGCATATTAAAGTTTGTTATTTCTGCCATTAAAAAAATAAATCTTATAGTAGATTTTTATTTAATTAGTTTTCTTCCGACTTGTGACCATAACATTAGCTATAGTAATAATAATTTGTATCTACTTCTTTTTCTTGCTGTTTTTTCTTTTAAGGTCTCAACAAAATCCCAGCTCCTGTACGTGGCATCCAGTGTGCCACTCAAGCTGCTGTTGAAGCATTTGCTCTCTGTTTGCGCCAAGAAATGTGTCCACGTGGTGTTGATGTATCCGTTGTGGCTTCAAGTGAATTCGCTCCCGGTAACGGCTGGTTAAATGAAACTGATCTACGTGACCAGGTATGTAGCTATTTTTATTATTGTAGCCACAAGTTGCAAGGTATTTAATTACAAAAAAAAATATATGTATATAAGCTAAACTAGTTGAAAAATTTAATACCTCAGCTTAAATGTAACTATAACAAAGGCGAAAGGTAAATAAAAAAGAAGGTTTATTGTTTTTCAAAGAATTTCTTGCTTTGCAAGGTCATAATAATTAGCTTCGTGCCTGATGTGGTTTATTAAAAAATAAAATTGCTTTGCTAACAGGCATATTTTGTACAGACATGTGTGTGCCTCCCACTTACCGACATGTACGGGACATGGTCTGGCATCGGTTGGTGCCTAATAAAACCTTAAAGGTCTCATTACATTGTCTGGCTAAATAAACAATAAGACTTTATCGTATCCTCTTAAAACTTCTCTTTTATATTAAACAACTTTAGCGCACAAGCTCATAATTTATAATAAATAAAAGCATTAGCTTTAAATGGAGATAGGCACAGAGAAACAAGTCGAGTCAAAATTATCGGCGTCGGCGGCGCAGTAGTTTTGTGACCAGCGGCGGCGCTCCGAGAGAGTTTTTGGCTGCTCAAATAAAAATTTCAAGAAAAAATTAACTGCCTGTCCCACGATGTCACCCGCAAACGTTCGATCGACAACTTGTATTGCAAACATTAATAACATTAGAAAATTTGTTGTTGTTTTCAATATAAGTTGTCGATCGAACGTTTGCTGGTGACATCATGGGACCGGACCGGCAGTTAAAATTGATATTAAAAATTTATTTTCATATTTTTTTTTCTCCGAAATTGTAGGATTTTGTCTTCTTGAGTAGATAAGTATGAGCCGATGCAATCAGCGGAGATGGGATAAATAAAAAATAACCGTCGGTGACAGGACGTCGGGTTCAAGCCGATCGACTTGCTTCTCTGGATGGACAATGTCAACTATTTTTTTTATAAATTAGTTATTAATTCACTTAAGGACCATTTTCACAACTTGCCTTTAGTTAAGTAGTAGGATTTTGTCTGCCTGATAAATATCTTTGCATAATTACATCTTAAATTTTTTATTGTTATTATTACCAATAATAATAATATTTAATGGATAAAAAAATAATAAATGAAGGTTTTATAATGCAAAGCCATTTGTCAGGCAGACAAAATCCTACCTTTAACTAAAGGCAAGTTGTGAAAATGGCCCTAAGTCTTTTTCGTTATTTCTATTTAGAATATATTGAATGTATTTCAAATTTCTCTCACACATATCAAGCAGTGTGCACACTTAATTTTTTTTAAATTCGGTAGAATTGACAAAAAAAATCGATAGATTTGAATGAAATTCTGTAGAATTTTTTTTTATTCAGAGAAACATAAAAATAACAATTCAAAGAAGCAAAAAATTACAAAATATACATATGTATGTACTTATGTATAAAGGGTAAGTGCAAGGAGTTTCAAACTAAACAGGTTCGAAAAGCGCATTTAAAACTTCACATGTGATTGGAAATTAAACTGTCATAAACAATGAAGCATTTCCAATAAAAGAAAAGTGTCATTCCCAGTTATTTGCCCTTACCCTTTATATATATATATGCTATGCATACATAAAATAATATACATAAATAACAGGAATTCAGTTTTTGTACCTAGGTTTTATAAAGCTACTAAAATAACTTTTATTTGACAAACATTTGTAACTACAAAGATTATATGTAAAGCTAAGTCTAGACGATATGTTGAATCAGCAAATATATGCTTACATTCATATGCTTAAAAATAACAACAAATCCTGCTGTCAGCATATACATATGTTAGGCGTCTACACAGTATGCTGAAACTACCAAATTTTTTAAAGTCAACATATGTCAGTAAGTAATAATACAACATATGAGTTACCATAAAATTTTTGTGTCTACATGATATGTTGAATTTTGTATTCTGATATATATGTTGAGTCATGTGAGCATTTGCTTAGATATGAAATAAATTTTACAATTACAATAAATTTATTTATGTATATCAATTATTGCTTTCAGTGCAAAAAATTATATTTTTGGTTAAAATAAAAATTAGTGCAATTATACATGTATATAAATAAAAAGAAATTCGCGGAATGACGGAAATTGGCGAAAAGCTACAACAGCAGGATGACAAAGTCCAATAATGTTTTAAACTCTTCAAAATTATTAAAACTGCTAAAACCCACGCAAAAAGCCGCTTTTATTGCGAACTGCAAAAAATCGCGAAAATTGGCAAAATTTTGAACAAGCCATAGTATGAATTAAAAATCGCTAAAACTGGAAAAAAAATTCTGCAAAAATTGCGAATATTACGTAAATTTGCAAACATTTATTAACAGCGGGATGATAACAAAATTTTATATTTTTTTAAAATCGTCAAAACTGCCAAGAAGCTGAAGACATGTAAAAAGTCGCTTATATCGCGAATTTTTGCAAAAAAAAAATCGCGAGAAGTTGCATAACTTTAAACAAGCAATAATATTGGTCAAAAATCGTCAAAACTGTAAGAAATGAAAAAAATTCAATAAAAATGGCAAAAATGACGAAAATTCGCAAAAACTTACCAACAACGGGATGATGACAAATTCTATTATTTTTTAAAAATCGCCAAAGCTTTTAGGAGTCTGAAAGCATGCAAAGAGTTGCTTTTATTGCGAAGTTTGCAAAAATTCGTGAGAAGTTGCAAAATTGGAAAGAAACTGGAATAAGAGTGATAGTCTTCTTCAGAATCGCCTAAAATTATTTTTTAAGAAATTGTAATTTCCCTTATTTTTTACTCACCCCAATTTACATTTCTGCAGTATATTTTTCGCATAATGCAATGTTTTTTTTTTGTTTTATTAAACTACTTTCGTTATTTTAATGTTTACGTTATTTTTATTTTAAAAATGGCAAATCAGGCAGCACTGCTCATACATGAGCAGAGTAAAAATATCAATTCTATATGCTATCAAATTTGCCGTATGCTGAAAAGCTTACATAGGCTTTTCAACAAATAACATATCTGATAGCATACATAGGAAATTTGTTACAAAGTAAAAATATGGTGTCTACACGATATGCTAAAATCTTGAAGATATGTTTGTTGACAACCTTAACAAATGCCCTTCATATGTAGCTAAGCATACGCATATTGAAAAAATTTTGTGTCTACACGATATGTTGGCACTGGTAACAAATTTTTCATCATAAATATGCTGATTCAACATATCGTCTAGACTTAGCTTAAGATCCATTTATGAATTTAAACTTTTGTGCAAAAATTATTAAATCATTTCATCCCCAAGCCACAATTCTTTGGCAAATATTAGGTTACTTATCAGTTTCAGTTTTAAACCGATTTCTTTGTTCTGTTTTAATGATTTTCATAACAGAAAATGATCACTCTGCGGCCGCACTGCTATGTGGCAAAATAGGCAATTTACACATTTATCGACTTAAATTACTAAATAACAATATTCGGTAGATTTCAGGCCTTGCTCGGTAGAATTGGTAGATTGTTAAATTTACAAACATATTCGGTAGAATCTACCGAACATCGGTAGAAGTGTGCACACTGATATCAAGTTTTCTTGCTAAAGATTTGATTTTGCATGAGAGAGATGAGAAAGAAATATAAGAGAATTTGTATCGTTTTAAAAGCTCTCTTTTTCTTGGAACAAAAAATGAACAATTAACCGCCCTCTCTCTCTCTCTCTCTCTTAAAGAAAAATGTTTACTGGGTTACTAACAGTGATGCCAACTTAGCCCTTTTAGGGCTAGATTTAGCCCGTTTTCAGTCAGTCAAAACGCGAAAAAAAAAATTTAGCCGCAAACTAAAAAAGGCGCAAACATAGCACCTTTTACAATAATTTTTCAGCCCTTTTAGCTCCTTTTTAGTTTTTGCTCGATATGGCTACATTTAAACTTTTGCGAACTTTTTCTTCCTTTAATCTAGCAAAATAAAATGAGTAAAAAGTCGATATTGCTTTACCAATTTAAAAAGGAAGAATAATATACAGTAATCTTTTATTTCTTCCAAATTTTTTATGCATTGAAAGTTATTCAGTAGAGAAATCGAAATTTTATTTAATAATGGCCAATTTTAAATGTATCTACTTATGTAAACATACATATGTATATATATTTCTATTATATATGTATGTATATATATGCTGACTATTTAATCTACGTATGTACATACCTTATTGAAATGTAATATGAAATGTAAATGAAATATGTACAATATTGAAGCTCTCAAGCTATGTATGTGTTGATCTCATGATAGTTATTTATTTTCTAATAAATTACTTTACAAAAATTGATTTGATGTTTTTATTTTCAACAGAAACATTTTAATACTTTATTTTTGAATATTTTTTTCAATTTAGCCCTTTCTAGCCCTTTTTTCAAACATTTTTACGCGTTTTGAGTCTCAAAAGTTGGCATCACTGGTTACTAAGCCATTGAAACAAAAATAGTGTAGCATACTTTAAGGCTCAATTGTTAAGCAATTCAAAGTTTTATTTAGCAGAGACGAAAAAAAAACAGACAAACAGAAAAAAAGTTTTTAAGCAAAAAAGCAAAAGAAATTTGTTCGTACTTGTTAACAATACAAAACATACTTAACTTTTAAGGTAATTAAAAAAGTTGGGTTTGTAAAAAATTTCAAAGCAATATATATATACATATATATATAAATTGGTTATTTATGTTAAAATATTACGACGAGACTTGAATTTTCTGCTTAAGAATTTTTTTTTACAATCAGCTTACAAAGAACACGTTTTATGTGTAATTGCAAACAACAAAACATTTTAGCATGTAATTAAACTCCTTGTATGCCACCAATTAAAAGTCATTTACAATTATTATCATGCTCTTCGCCAAGGGCTATTGACTTAATTATTTCTTTCATACATACATACATACATACATATTTACGTATGTACATTTCATTTTAGGCTAAAGAAATGTGGGCTCAGTTGACTTATGAGCAAAAGAAAACTTATGGCGAGGATTACTATGAAGCAGCCATGACAGCTGTCGAGAAATACTCAAAAGAAGCAAGTATCCTAATAAATAAAACAAATTAATATTAATTAATTAATCAATTTTACAAATTATTTTAAGAGATTTTATTACTAAGCTAGCTTTTTCTTTCTTACAGGGCGCTGATATTCAGCCCACTTTACGTGTCTTGATTGATGCCGTTACCCGTACCTTCCCCATGGCCCGCTACACACCCGTTACACCCAAAGAGAAGATACAAATCTTTATGGCTGAACATTTGGCACCATCCTTATACGAAATTTTATATGGCGTCCCCAGAAAATAATTTTACTTACTTAATACGGCAAAAGATATTCAAGTTTTTTACAACCGCATTTAGTTTGCAAAAAGAAAACACACACAAACTTTTGTTGAAATAATGTTTCCCTTTATCTGTTAAACGTAAAAGAAATAGCATTTTTTAATTAGCATTTATGCCAGTAAAATTTAAAAAAAATTAAATTTTGTGAACTTTTGTTACGAAGTTAACGTATTTTTGAAACAATTTTCTTTTCGCTATTTATAGTTTTTTTTTTATTTTATTTTCTAAACATGAAATAAACCAGGGGGCAAATTACGGCATTCGATACAATTCGAAATTTAAAAATATTGCCATATAAACTCTATTGAAATATTTCGTAATTTCGTTCGAAAACGAGTGCCGTAATTTGGCCCCAGTTTTTCAATAAACAGGAAAAAATTTTGATTGTGTGTACTTGTGTTTTATTTCAAAGTCAAAATGAATGAACTATTTCGTAACGTGTTTGAAATTGTGCGTTTTAGCTTAAAAGTATGCTACAAATAATATATTTTTTCAAAAGTAAGACGTATACTTAATATTAATGTATTCGATATCAATTATACGCCAACGAAAATAACACAAGCCGCTAAACAGCAGGCTAAAAGCAAATACAGGCAAATTCCTGTATAACGAACGATATAATATCAGGCTCGATATAATATCCGACGGTATATATCGCAAAGTTTTTTTAAGTGTTATTTTAATTATTATTGCTGTAGATTTGAAACAATAATATAAAAAGAATGAGAAGAATTTGTTTTTAAATAAGTTACCAAATACAAACTAACGGTATCATATTTATTTTTGTTTAACATTTTTTTCCGTTCATTATACAGAACACACGTTTATTAAAATATTTGCTATATAAAGTAGAACTAAATGTTAGAAATGTGTTCCTAGCAGGTTTTTGTTTTTTATTTTGCGTTTTTTTTTTCTTTATTATTCGTTATATCCAGTATAAAATTAGGATAGTACTCGCTTTATAAGGTTAATAATGTAACAAAAATCGGTCGTTCGTTATTACAATATTTGCCTGTAATTAATTCTCAGCATTAAAAATATAAAATAATATATATCGCTCATTTACTCAAACATTTTCGTAGCTCAAAAAATCCAGTTTGCCAGAAAACGAGTTTGAAGCTTATAATTTACACACATATATGGGAGATAGGCATGTCCTCGCACCGATTAAAATAAATTAATCACAAATTTTGAACACATAATTCTACAAGTAGCTACCGATTTTTTCTGCTTTCTGATCATAATTGTAGCTGAAGCTAATTTTTAAAAATAAAGGACATATGGGAGGTAAGCACATCCTTGCAGCGATTGTAATCAAATTTATAAAACAACTTAAACATATAATTCTGCAAGTAGTTAGCGATTTTGTTTTCTTTCTGATCATAATTGTAGCTGAAATTCACTTTTTAAAGTAAAGGATATATGGGAGGAATGCATATTCTTGCACCGATTGCAATGAAAATAATCAGACATTTTGAACATATAATTCTGCAAGGAGTAACAGAATTTTTTGTTTTTTTTTTTTTTTTTGTTCCTGCTCATAATTGTAGCTGAAATTCCTTTTTAAAAATAAAGGATACATAGGCGCTGGACATGTTCTTAAGCCAAATGAAATTGTACGTATTTAATATAGTGCTTAAATACGATTTTTATTATTTTTATTATATTTTGCTGCATTTTATAGTTAGAATTCCTTATTAAAAATTAAGGATATATGAGAGCTAGACACGTTATAGCAGCATGTTAAATAGAATTCACTATTTTATATAAATTTCTGTAATTTGATCCAGTTTGCTGCTGAAATTTTATTTTTAGATTCAAGGATTTATTAGAGGGTGGCATATCCTTTTTCGAAGCTTTTAAAATAAATTAAAAGAGCTATGGTATTTAAAGCGAAATGTTGCAAACATTAAAATAATTTAAGAAATTTTTTCCTAATATTTTTAAATCACATTTTTTGGAAGGGTAAAATAACTGATTTAATAACAGTTTTCTCGTCCTTCAACCGATAGCTTTATATTTTTAGGGCCTACTCGAAGTTCTAAAGCTGACAAAAGGATGTCCTTAAGCTAATCTACAACCTACATTTTGATTTTTTTTTTCTTAGATTTTGCCACATAGTGTAATCACACATTAACTTTTAAGTCTTTCGAATACACAAGAAACTTTAAAATCCATTTGCTTATAACATTTTAAATTCATAACAACTAAACAAAACATAATAATTTCATACATGTATTAATAAATGCACTTAAGTGCTTACTTTCGTTAGCCAGTTGATGGCAGATGATGTCTGTGGCAAGAACAAAAAACACTTTCTTGTCCAAGTTGCATGATACAAATGCTGAGCGTAGCTTAACACTTTGAAATGATTAGCACAAAAAAAAAAGATTAAAGCCAAATTGCAAAATGTAGCCAACTTTGCTGCCCAACAATCTTATCAACAGAATAGTTGTCTATCTCTCTCCCCCTATACCACTCTCTCATGCTTCCCCTCCCTCCCATTAACGAAATTCTAAGATAAAATAAATAATTTTGTGTGTTATTTATATGCATGCTCCGTCACGCCAATGTTCCCTTTCCTTAGCATACTTGCAGGCGAACTGTCTGTCTTTGTATATTAAATTCAAATTTCACTAAAAGTGTTTTTAGGTGTGGTATTCAACTTATTTCAATTTATTTTAAAATGCATGAATAATGGCACAATATTGTTTTTCTTCAGTATTTCTTTTTTAAGTACACTTTTATAAGTTATAAAATATTCAACAAGTTCTTTTCTATTTCTTTATATATTTTCCATTCCATACACTAAATGTATGTTAAAATAATGTTATATGAGAAGTATATACATATATTTAGATGCAAACTTCTGCTGAGGAAAACTTTTTGGTGGTTTTGTTGTTGTTATAAAATAACTAAAGAGTGCGTCAAATTTAATGTTTGGAGAAATTTTTCAAAGTCAGAAATTTTAAAATTTACTTTTTTTTTAATTTTAATTAGAAAAATTAGAAAATTTGTTGTTGTTTTCAATACAAGTTGTCGAGCGAACGATTTCTGGTGACATCGTGGGACAGACCGTTAATTTTTTCTTAAGAAATAAATTTTTGTTCATAAAAAACAATTGTGTAATGATAAGTTTCTAAAATTGTTGTTTTTATATTTTTTCTGTTACAACAAGGAGACTTGCATACTACTGAATTAATAAATTAGCGAAACAACATGAAAGACTTATATATTTATTACAATGTAGGAAAATGGAATAATACCCACACATTTGACTAATTCCACCCAAAACACAAAACAACTTTTCACTTCTTCCATTATTTTAAGGGAACTGGGCAAGATTGAACAAAATTTCCATATAAAAATTCTCAATTTAGAAATAAGAGAGACCCACATAAATATTAACGACTTAAAAAGAAAAAAGAGTGATATGGAGAATAATTTAAGATTTAAAATTAACGTAGAAGATTTCGATAAACTTATTGAAAGTCAGAGAGAAAGATATAAGAAAATTACATCGGCTTATAAAGAGACGCTTCTGGGAAAAATAAAAAACCTTCAATTGAGACAGCTAGAGAAGTACAACCTCATATACAATCCAGATTGGATAGTTAATATGATGAACGTTCAACTCAGTGAAGACACCAAGTGGTTACTCTCATTGGGAGCTAAGTTTACTATTCCTGTAAATAGAGCTAACTTTTCAGCAATCGATCTAATTGCGGACATTGAACAATGGGTACAAACTTTGGACGACGATAGAGAAAAGGAAATAGCCAGAACAAGAATAGCTAACAGAATTTTAACATACAAGAGAACAGCTAAAAATAATCTGAAAGAGAAATTTATACTCAATATATTTAAAAAGACAAAAAGATTTTTGGAAAAACAAAAAGACATAATAGTAACAAAAGCAGATAAAGGTAAAAAGACAGTTATTATGTATAAAGAAACTTACAACAGGGGAATGCAGAAACTACTAGAAGTCCGGAATACCTATAAGGTAATGAGATTTGATCCTACCCAAAAACTTCAAAGAGAAAATAACAGAATAATACTGGATCTTTACAAACAAAATTTTATAACAAAGTATGAAAAAATTAAATTGACGTCAAATTCTGCCACAGCACCTCGATTGTACGGTTTACCAAAAATCCACAAACCAGATATACCATTGAGACCAATTTCAGCATCAATTGAAGTACTATGCTACAATCTCTCAAAATATATTGGCAACATCTTGAAACATCTGATAAAAGAGAAATATAATATTAAAAACTCACTGGAATTAAAGAAGAATCTTCAGGACATAATAGTTGATGATGATGAAATTTTAATATCATTGGACATCGTATCACTCTTCACTAACATCCCAATCCATCTGGCTATCAATAATATAATAAAACAATGGACTGTATTAGAAAAACTTACAAAAATTCCGAAAAAAACAATTTTTAAAAATATTACAATTCTGCCTTCATGAAAATAACTATTTTATTTATGACGGGAAAGTTTACAACCAAACATATGGTATGCCCATGGGGAACCCACTCTCCCCCACTATAGCAGATATAGTTTTAGATAAATTACTAGAGACAACAATAGAAGAACTAAAAGAAAAGAACATCAACATAAAATACATAACAAAATACGTAGATGATTTATTTGCGGTAATAAGGAAAAGCGACGAAGAAATTATACTAAACACTTTCAATAGTTATCATACCAGGCTGAAATTCACAATCGAAAAACAGGAAAATAACTGCATACCGTATTTGGATTTGGGGATATATAAAAAAGACAACAGAATTATAACTGATTGGTACACAAAAGATATTGCATCCGGACGCCTTATAAACTTTCATTCAACACAACCTATGCAACAAAAAACAAATACTGCCTTGAATTTAATTAAGAAAGTATTAGAAATCAGTGATGAGCAATTTAAAAATAAAAATATAAAAAAAATAAGACAAATACTTTTAAATAACAGCTACCCGATATATTTAATAAACAACTTAATAGAAAAGGCAAAATATGGGGATAAAAATAAGGAAAAGGCAAAATCATCTGGCAACACCAAATTTTATAGCCTTCCATACATTCCTAAGCTTACAGAAAATAAACAAATGAGAACACTAATAAACAACAAAGAAGTTACACTGGCATATAGAGCAAACAAAACGATAAATAATTTATTCACAAAAACAAAAACAAAAGTTGACAAAAAAGATCAAAGCAATGTTGTGTACCAAATGAAATGTTTAGGAAATTCATCAGACAACTGTGGTAAAGCATACATAGGAACAACAAAGAGGAGCTTAAGCATAAGAACAAGTGAACATGAAACAGATATTAAAAAACTAAAACATTCAACCGCACTATCACAACACTGTACGGAGAACAATCATAGAGCTGACTTGACGAATGTAAAAATCAGTGATGGTATTTTGGTGCGTTTCGGGTATTTTATGGTGCTTCTGCCTCTTCATAAACGCGGAATTTTGGCAATACCCTTTTTTAAAAAAGCGGGTATTTACAGTGCTTTTAACAATTTCTTACAGTGCTTTTGGTGCTTTTTTGTTTAATAAAAATATTTTTAATTTTCAAAACTAAAACACTTTTAAGCACTAATATCAGCACCTTTTAACTGAGGCTTCTTAAATTGATTTTAATGACAATAACGGAAACTATTTCAAAAACAATGTAGAAAACTTTTCATAATTGAGATTAAAGAATTTAATTTTTTTTTTTTTTGCAAAATAAAAAACGGAAGTAACTGGAAAGTACCACATAATTCTCTGCATAATAATTAATTGAAAGTAGTATGCAATAAGCATTTGTTAAAGCTTATACAAATACTTAATAATACTATAGGGTGGTTTAATTTTAAGCGCCGATTTCGGACTCTTCATAAGGCTGTTAATTTGTAAGTGCAAAGTAAATCAAAATGTTCACGTTTACAACAAAATGTAGGTAAATTTGTATTCAACGCACAAGAGTGGTTAAATTTTATGGGCCGATTTCGATTGAAAGCATGAGGTTATCAATAGCAGTCAGTTGTTTTAGACAACGGGTAGCCAACCCCCAATTTTTTCATATCGTATTGAGGTGCTGTCAATGTTGACAACTGGAATAAGGGTGAATATCGCAAAAACAAAAACTTTTAAGTTAAGAGTACTCAAGAAAACAGTGACGCTTCTAATGCATTCTTTATGTGTAAATGATTTTTCAGTGACATACATATCTTAATCTAAGCCTAAGCTTCACCTACTATTGTATGTACATATGTACATATGTATGTGTGTATATGTTACTATATTATTTGACTCCTGATTTTTTTATTATTTGTTTTTACATACTTGTTTTTATTAAATTAATCAAGATTTTGTTTTAATTAATATGTTAATAAATTCTGTTATTACATCTCAAATACTTTGTTTATTTTTAAACAAACAATTTTAACAATTTTAAATTATATTTTGAGCTTTTACACTCTAACCCCCATATTCATAAAATTTTAAACGAATTTGAAATGTATTGTATTTCAAATTTTCCATACAAAATTTTCCTAAAATTAATTTCAAATTCGTTTTATTTTTTTATGAATATGGGGGTAAATAGCTTAATGTATTAAAATTTAAAAAAAAATATTTTCGTGCTTTTTTACCCTCTTTTTCGTATTTTTTTGCGCTTTTTACGCTTTTTGCAACAGCTTAATGTGCTTTTGATCTTCGTAGAGATACCAACACTGGTAAAAATACTGGACAAAGAGAGACGAGAGAATAAACGATATACACTTGAGAGCCTCAGGATACAACAAAAAGGAACAGTGCAATTAATAAGAAGGAAGACAAAGACAACACAAATGCCAACTACTCTATTGTTTTATTTTAGTTTTACTGTGATATTAATATTAAGAACAGTGTCGTTGGTGTCATGTTATATGTTTTGTATATGACGTTTGTTTTCGAGCTTTTGTGTTTTATGTAGTGCTGATTATGTAAAATACAAACTATGAAAAACAATTATAATTTTCAAAATATTATCATATGTAAGTAACGATTGTTCTTAATCATAATTATGATTACAATGTATGTTGTATGTATCATAAAACAAAAACAATTGTGTAATGATAAGTTTCTAAAATTGTTGTTTTTATATTTTTTCTGTTACAACAAGGTTACCAGATTAACAAATAAAAACATCCCTGATGAAGTTGGGATTTTCCAACGAAACGTCGGATGAACTAATTAATAAAATAAATAATCGCTTATTTTAATTCGCTGACCTTAAAAGCCTTAAAAAAAGCACTTAAACTAAATATAGCCAAAGGTCAATAAAAATAAATACTGAATATTATAAATTTTTGTTTTGTTTTGCTATCGAATAAATTATTACATCTATGGTTTCCCCTTTTGTATAACTTATAAATTCCGTAAAGTATACCGGCAATTTCCGACTTATTTTAATCTGTTTACAAATACACGTGCAAAAGGGTTTTTCTTTTAATTATGGTTTTTTAAGAAAAGATATTATTGTCTTGAATTAAGAGATTAACTTACAAGTAATAGCGCGTTTACATTTGACTAAAGTCGTCTCTGAATTTTCTCGAAATCTTGTAGAATTTACTGACGCAAATATGGGGTTTTTCAACATTTCGTCGGGTGGCTACTGGTTTGCCGCACAGTATATTAGGAATACATTATTATGGTTTTTGTTTTCGATAAGAAATCTTGATAAATGTACAAAAAAAATCAAGATTTTAATTGCAATTTGATAGATTTCGTGCAGGTGTAAATGTCCTATAAAATCATTTTGTATCACTTTACCACAAGTATATTTTCATAAGACTTACTTTCATACAAAAAAGTACTTTTTTATCATAAATACTTTTGATGAAAAAATTATTTTGTCAAAAGTACTTTTAATCGAAAATACTTTTTGTAAAAAAAATTTTAAAAATATCTCTAGTCAAAAATACTTTTAATCGAAAATACTTTTTGTAAAAAAGTACCTTTGATCAAAAATAACTTTTGTCAAAAATACCTTTTGTAAATTAGTACCTTTTTGAAAAAGTACGTTTTATAAAAAAATACCTTTTGTAAAAAAGTACTTTTTGTAAAAAAGTACTTTTGGTGAAAAACTACCTTTTGTAAAAACGTATTTTACAAAAAGTACATTTTTTTTAAATACATTTTTAAGCACCTTTTTAAACGTAACTTTTGAATAAAAGCTCCTTTTTAAAAACAGTGTGTTTTTTAAAAAGTACATTTTGCAAAAAAAAAAATACATTTTTAATCAAGTGCCTTTTGTAAACAAGTACCTTTTCTAAACAAGTACCTTTTGTAAACAAGTCCTTTTGTAAAACAAATAACTTTTGTAAAAAGCACATTTAAAAAAAGTATAGTATATGGTAATAGTATATGGTAATAGTTTAACCATTTATAGAAAAGTACCTATTGTAAAACAAATACCTTTTGTAAACAAATACCTTTTTTTAAACAAATACCTTTTTTTAAACAAGCACCTTTTGTAACATAGCACCTTTTGTAAACAAATATCTTTTGTAAACAAGCACATTTTAAAAAAATTACTTTTGTAAACAAGTAACTTTTTTAAACAAGTACCCTTTGTAAAAAAATATCTTTAGTAAAACAGTACCTTTTGTAAAAATACCCTTTATAAAAAGTACTTTTTGTAAAAAAGTATCTTTAGTAAAACAGTACCTTTAGTAAAAGTACCCTTTATAAAAAGTACTTTTTGTAAAAAAGGACCTTTTGTAAAACAGTACCTTTAATAAAACAAGTACATTTTGTAAGAGAGTACCTTTTTTTCGGAAGTATTTATTGGTCAAAAGTACCTTTTGGTCGAAAGAACTTATTGGTCAGAAGTACCTTTTTAGGCAATAGTTCTTTTTGATCAAAAGTATTTTTTGTTCAAAAGTACCTTTTGAGCAAAAGTACCTTTGGTCAAAAGTATCTTATGATCAAAAGTACATTTGGTCAAAAGTATCTTTTGAGCAAAAGTACCTTTGGCCAAAAGTACTTTTTGGACAAAAGTACCTTTGAAAAAAAGTACCTTTTGAGCAAAAGTACCTTTGGTCAAAAGTACCTTTGGCCAAAAGTACCTTTTGAGCAAAAGTGCCTTCGGTCAAAAGTACTTTTAAGCTAAAGTAACTTTGGTCAAAAGTACCTTTTGAGCAAAAGTACCTTTGGTAAAAAGTACCTTTGGTTAAAAGTACGTTTTAGTCAAAAGTACCTTTGGATGAAAAATACCTTTTGGTCAAAAGTAACTTTTGGTCCAAAATACCTTTTGAGCAAAAATACTTTTAGGTCAAAATTACCTTATTGTTAAAAGTACCTTTTGGTCAAAAAACATATTTTGGTTCAAACTACCTTTTGCTCAAAAGTACTTTTTGATCAAAAGTGCCATGTAAATGGTAAAAAAAATCAAAATGATCGAAAGTTGAGTACAACTCAGAATAATAGTTCGTAGACAACTTTTTTCTTCCTATTCCTTGTTTCGCTATTCCGAAAAGCGATTTTCAAATTGTTAGACAAAATAAAAACAGCTGGCCGCCAAGCAGCTGATTTTGAAAATTAGAAATTCTCTTCTTTAGTTTTGTTTTCGAGTGTTGGATTTAGGGGGAGAATTTAATTTTAAAGATTTCAAATTTAAATCATCATTTTGAAATATATATAAATTTTTGACTTCCGTATAAATGATTTTAATTGAAATACGCCATCTTCCCCTTTTGCCAGCACTTTTTATAGATTTTTCACATTTACATACTTTCATTTGTTTTAACTTGTATAATGTATGCTTTAGGTCTTTCTGTACCAAATTTCATCCCAACGAAAAAGCATTGTTAGAAAATTGTCAGAACACAATGGAAATGAATTTGTGGTAAATATGGCTGGATGGCTGTATTTTATCATTTCGTTACGCCATAAATAAAACCTTTTTATTAGGGTTCCGTACACCAAAGGTGAAAAAGAACCCTATTGTTTTCGCTACGCTGTCCGTCTGTCCGTCTGTCCGTCACACGGTATTTTCTCAGGAACCGTAAGAGCTACGGACCTAAAATTTGGACACAACATGTAGAACCTTGGCCGCTACAACAACAAATACATGAGAATTAAAAATTAAAGGGTGTTCCAAAACGAGCAACGAAAAGTATTAAAATCCCATGTAATATACATACAATTGTATGAACATGTATGTATATTGAAACTTGAAATTTGTAAAATTAGTGTATTTTTATACAGACTACAACAATTAACACTAAATTTAAAAAATTTAAATCAATGGGTGTTCCATCAGTTAATGCAATTTTGACTTTGTAATTTTGACAACTTGCTGTATCTTGGAAACCGTAAGAGTAAAACTCTTGAAATTTTCAAAAACGGTAAAATAAAAAATCAAAAAAATATAAAATCGTCAATTTAAAAAAAATCGCCAAAATGAAAAAAGCACCAAATTAAAAAAATCTCTAGGACTAAAATAAATCGCGAAAAACCGCAAAAATCGCCAAAATTAAAAAAATCCTTAAACAAAAAAATCGTCAATATGAAAAAATCGCCTAAATAAAAAAACCCCAAAAACAGAAAAAAATCGCCAAAATGAAAAAAACCCCAAAAAAACAGAAAAAATCGCCAAAATGAAAAAATCGCCAATATGTAAAAATCGCCAAAATGAAAAAAAATGCGAAAATTAAAAAAATCCCAAAAAGAGAAAAAAACGCCAAAACGAGAAAAAAGCGATAAAACTGAAAAAAAAATCGTTTAAACTGAAAAAACTTAAAAAATTAAGCAAGCTAAATCAAAAAAAAAAAAATTATCAAAACCGAATGTGCACGAGTCAAAGTCGCACTTTACTGAATTTATTTTAATTGCAATGCGTACACAACAAGAACAGCAACAACTAAACAGGAATTAAAAATTAAAAAGTAAAAGTAAAAGCATTTACCATAGATGAGCACTGCACTACCACTAAATTTTCAGTAAAAACAAAAAATATTTTACTGATTACTAAAATTTTTTTCTACAATTTTTATAAATTGCCTAAATGATTTGTTATATGATGAGGTGCATTGAATTTTCAGTAATCAGTAATGCCCGTATTCATAATGAAATTCTACCAAGTGGCTAAATGTTTTTCATACAAAAGTTTCAAAATTTGAATGAAAAAACTTTGCCACTTGCTACGGCCCTGCGATTTTACTAGTAATGCAAATTAAATTTCATTGGCAGTAAAAATTTACTGAATTTTTTTAGTAATCAGTAAATTTACTGTTTACTGCAATTATGAATGCAGTACATATACATATACTGCAGTGTGCCCATTTACTAACCAAATAAGTTTAATAAAACAAACAAAAACCAACAAATTCATATGTATTTACAATATTGAAAGTTTTGATACTTTTAATTAATTAATTTAAAAAAAGATACTAAAAGCATAAGTACTTCCAACTTAAAAAAAATTTCATTAGTAGATGTTTACACATCTCCTCTGTGATCGGACTCACATTGTATCTATTTTCATTAAACACTCCATTGATGAAGAGTACAGGGAAATAAACACTAAAAAAAAATTAAGAGCACCAAATAACACATTAATGTAGAAACAGAATAAAGTCTGCAACTTCAAGAAAATCGCTGACAAATTAATCAAGCCCATAATAACATCGACGGCAGTAACTTCAAATTCTCTCTAATTTTTGTTTTATTTTCTTTTGTGCTTATTTTTCTTTGTAGTTTTGTTTACAAAATGTATGAAATTTATTGAAAGTATGGTAACATTTTTGTGAGAATGAACTTTGATATGTGAGAGTATAAGAAAAAACGCTCTCAAAATAAAATAGATTCTATCTCACGACCGGTTTCTGCGGCTGTTTTTTGTGTCAATTTGTATGGAAAATGTGTTGAAGCCGGTATTCTGTTTAATCATTTAAGTGGACTTACAAAAAAGTATACTGAATATATTAAAATAGTGATAATTAATATAAAATCATTTCTGAAATACATTTCACCAGTTAATCACAATTTCTACAATAATTTGAGGGCTGCACATATTGAAGGTGAAGCAGATGTTGTATAAATTATTTAGACATTGTTATCATTATTAGCATTTGCTTTTTTGTATAATTTTTAAAATCTTTGCATTAATAAATTTGATAAATATTTGAAAATGAAATAATGAGGAATTTTTTTTTGTAATAACCTTATAAGCCACAGAAAAATATTAGAAATGTTGTTTTTGAGACTAAAAAATTTTTCAAATAAATTGAGGCAATAACAATGTAAGCCACAATTTTTTTTATTAAAAATGCTACTTCCAATGAGTTTTAAGCATTGATAGATGGACACATCATAATGATCCTCCTAAAATGCTTATTAAGGGTGGTTAAAGTAGAAAATATTAAAACCCCGATTTTTTAAATTTATTTTAAACTTAAAAGTCGATTCATTCAATATTTTGTTTTTGTGGCTTACAGAGTTATTGCACTAAGCGTCTCATGTGTATGTATGTATTTCGTTGCATTTAGATTTTGTATTTGTGTTCGTGTTAGTGTTTTGTAAAATTTATTTCTGCTCATTCCTTTCATTGACAAGGTCACATAAATTTGTTTAACCAATCTGTCTATGTTTATTTGAATACATATACGAGTATGTATGTATGTATGTACATATTTAATTTATTTGTCGAAACAGGTATTTACACCGCAACTGATCAAAGTTAAAATACAATAAATATCCATTTGGTTTGACAATATAAAGGCAGTTTAATCGATAAGATGCCAATAAATAATATTTAGTTATTTTAATAATAATTAAATATTATGCAAAACAGTAAAATTAAATGGCTAAAAGGATTGCTATAGTTTTCTAAATTGAGCCTTAATACGAAAGTCGAACAACACTTGCAAACTTTTTTAAAAATTGAATTAGAATTGATTTCCAGATTTCCAGGCAATTTTGACATAAAAAGAATATGGTAAGTAAGAAAAAATTCGATTAGAAGCTTATAGTGTTTTCACACTGACATGGTTTTAATAAAAGTTGGTTTTAACGTTAAAACCAACTGTTAAAACCTGGTTTTACCATACAAATTGTTTTTGTTAAAACCAAATTAAAACCATTTTTGAATTGATTTTAAGTTGGTTTTATGAAATGCAACCTTGTTTTCGCTGTGACAAATTCAGTGCTGCCAAGTTGAAATGACCGACAGCAGCTGTTAATGTTTATGCCAGTGAATAACAATAGATGGCGCTTGAAAGATTTTCAACTTGAAAATCGATGCAGCAGCAACAATAATCAAAAAATTATGGGAAAAAGAGTTTTTTTGGAAGGAAAACAAAGAAAATATTTGCGTTGAACTCTGGAAAGTGAAAATAACAATATGACTGACATTCATCTGCCTATAAAAAAGTTTTATCTTATAATGTATTTGTGCATTTTCATATTATTAACAATATTTCCAAGCACTTCTTCATTCTGTATAAGAAGTTCCATAATTTAAAAAAATTTTATTTACAAAATATAAAATAATTTCCATTTTAGAGCGCATTGTGAAATATCTCAGTTTTTCATATAAACAAAAACAGTTGAACAGTATGTCCAAGAAGTGTTATTAAAAAGCAGAAAAAATGCAACAATAAATATACGCATTTCGGCAGGAGATTTATTTTATTTTGAGCAAAGTTATTAGACAGCCTGTGAGTTAAAAACTGAATTTAACAAACTTGCAGTGTGAAAGCAAAATCAGCTGTTTATGGTTTTAACGTTAAAACCAGGTTTTAACTGTCAGTATGAAAACACTATTAAGTACCTTTTTCACAAAATATACATTTTATAAAGTCAGGCCTGTTTGCATACAGGAATACTATTTTTTTTAACATTTGTTAACGCACTAATAATCCCAAATTATTATTTTACTTATCCAGTAAAATATTTTTTATTAAAAATACATTAGCGGAGTTCGATGTTTGATGCAAATTGTCTTGCGTAAGTGCAAATGCAAAATATCGTAGCTTTTCTTTGGATTGGGTGTGTATTTTGTTGTTGGATTTGAAAGCTACGATATATTGCATTTGCACTTACGCAAGACAATTTGCAACCAAACATCGAACTCCGCTATTGAAATTCATTCACTGTTACTAATGCAGATTAGAGAGCTGCGTAAACAGTCTTGAAATGTAAAAACGTCATGATTTTTAAATTAATTCACGTCGCATGTATTATACTAAACCAGTAATAAATGCTGTCGTACTATAAGCGAAGCACGATGGATGTATTGGTGTACGTGCATATCAGTGTTAACAAGCGATGTCGCCAAGACAGCAAACCAAAACAAACACTCAAAAGAAGTACTGTTGATTAGTGTATGCTTTTTATTTTTCATATTGTACGTTGGAGTGTGTGTGTAATATGTAGATGACAAGCCATTATGTGATTAACCGCATACAACTAATGTTAATGAATGTGTGTGCCTTTGCATGTGCGCAGAAAAATAAAAGATCATACACACATACATGCATGACGTTTGTACACGCGTTCATGCGTAGAAAGAAGCAAATATCACAAATTCTTCCGTCACGAAGTGTTTTCTTCTTTACTCTTATACCTACAATACTCAAAAAAATTTCTTGCAAGCAATGCTGTTAACGTTTGTCTTATAAGATTTCGCTGTAGTAAAGCATTTGAAAAATCCCTCATGTCTTGAAAGTTCTTATAAGATGTCTTGTGCAGGAGACTAATGCAGATCATCAGGGAAGGGAACCTTTACCCAAAAATTTCTTAGAACAACTAGAGTCGTATTATGTTAAACTTCCATTTAAACAAATGAGAAGAAGTTCAACTAATATCAAAATTGAAACAAGAACTCAATAATCAACATGTTTCTTTTATTTTTTTACTTTAACATTGCTACACTGGCTTTTTCAGCTCGAATTGTAGTTATAAGAAGTATGTATTAGAGCCCTGCACAAGAGCATTTAAAAGAAAGGTTCGTTGTGAGGAACTGGTGGTAGAGCTGAAGTAATAATCAAGTAGTGCAGCAAATTTTCGGAGCCCAATGATTTTCTTGATAGCCAAAGTAGATTTTATAATTTTAAGAAGCTAAGAAAGAGGTTTCCTTTGTAATTTTATTATCAACTCCCCGCAAATGCAGCAGAAGCTATAAGGATGATTTTTACACTCGCTTGGCAGAGTTCAATAGTGAAACAAATTTCTTACTTAATTTCAATTAACAGCGAAAATATTACAACTCAATTTAGACAATATAAGAGCAGCAAATCCTTGTAAACTATACCGAGATATTGATTTTACGATCGCTTAAGATCCACTGAAGCTAGATAAAAGTTGTAGTGCAGGGCTGTAGAAAAATTTAGCAGCTAAAATAATTTTTTATACATTCTAAATCGAATTCAGGACTATAAAATCAACGAAAATAGTGTATGGTGATCCACCGAAAATTGTGGGTTATGGGTGAAAGCAGAGATCATATTCCAATTTAGCAGGCCAATTTACATAAGAATCAGCTGAAACGGTGTCAGGGCTCTTTCCTTTTTTATTTTTTGCAGAATTTTGAGAATTGTTAAAATTAAGTTAAATATTTGTTAATGCACAAATAATCCAAAATTATTAGTTTACTTCTTCAGTAAAATATTTTTATTAAAAACGCATTAAGAATAAATATTTATAACTTTTAATATTTAATTCGATGGAAAAAATCTAAATAATGGGATGTATTAATTCAGTTCGCCTGCAAAAATTAAGTGAACAATACCCAGGAAAAATTAAAAAATCCCCATGAAAAATATTATTCATGATAAGGGGGATAAAAAGCGAAAACACATTTCTAGAGAAAAACTATTCACGGTTACAATTAAGGGAAAAGCAAATTCTTTGAATCAGCAAATTTTTTTATGAATGTGGACACACAAATAATAAAATAAAAATAAAATAAAATAATAAAATTCTAATAACAATTTTTTTTAAATTTAACTGAAAACATATTGTTACGAAAATAGCCGTCAACAATGTTAAGCAGCATTACACAAAAATATTCCAATAGGGTTAATGTAAATGCTATGCGAAAATATTCCTACAGGGTCAAAGCAAAGAATAGTCTAGAATAGTAGCCAACAACTAAATAAGCATGCCTAGCTTGATTAAACGTAAACAAGCAAAAGCAACAACAACAAAAAGCGTCTGCTTATTAAGAAGATTCACATATTTACACACATACATACATGCCAATTCAAACGAAAAGCAGAAGATAAACAACCACCGTGCATTGCTTAGTTAATGATGTACATACGTATGCATATACACATGTATGTACATAGTTACCACATGAACTTAATTAGGCAGCATATAAGATGATAATGATCGTCTAGACATTGCTTGAAACTTCTAATGGAATTTGTGTGAAATATAAAAAGAGGTGACGCATCCAAAGAGTTAGTTAGTTGCAGTTGTAAGTCAGTCGCGAACAGTTATATATAGTTAGTGCTAATCAGAAAGTAGTGAAGTTAAGAACTCGTTAGTCAGTTGATAATTAAGTTGTGAATTAATAATAATCTGCGATACAGTGGTGAGTTGATAGTTAAGAGCAGTCTGTGACTAACGTTCAAAAATCATCTGGAACCAGAAATAAGAAACTATAGGACAGTCTATAGTGGCAGTAAAGTCTGTCGTGGAATTGAGATTATTGTGGAGTCTATCGTGTCGACTGGAGTAAAGGGAACAGCGTAGCGAATAGACGTGTGTAAGGGTGTAAGTAAAGCCAGTGAGTCTTTATTGGTGTATCAACTGTGAGTGTCGGCAGAGTGAGTGCCGTGTGTGACAAGCAGCAGACAAAGAGGTATTGGTGTATCAACTGTGAGTGACGGCAGAGAGTCTCGTAAGTGACGAGTAGCAGACAGAGAGGTGTCACGTGAATACTTGCGCAGCCAGCTAGGAGACGTGTGTAAACTACAGCGAGGAAGGCGTAGTGGTAACCAGTTGTGAATATCTGTGTGTAATTTATTAGTTTAAGTTGTATTAGTGTATTTAAGCTCTTGAGTAATTTAGTATAAGTGTATTTGTAAATAAAACTTGTATCATTCTAAACCCTAATTACTACACTCGGCTCTTATATTCATTTGCAAATCTTTGGATCTACGGAAAAGCGTTTTTATAGAGAGAAAAACGTAACAATATGTATTTTTTTAGATAAATTTGTTGTGGTATTTACGAAAAAAGTTAACTGAATCTCACAATTTTTAAAATATGCAATGATCATACTCAATAAGCAATTTTTAGGGGGGTTCCGCATAGGGTCTGCAAATAATCGCAGATTTCCATAATCGCGATTAAGATTAAAAAATATGCGATTAATCGCGATTATCGGTTAATCTCGATTAATCACTAAAATATACTATTATAATTTTTTCTAAAACCAAAATAAATTGCGTCATGAGTTTTAGTCGAGCTGTAGGGGTTTAGCCAAACAAATTTAAGTATTTTGTCTTGAGTTCGCGTTTTAATTAAATTTTTCAATTAAATTATATTTATATTTTGAGAAAATTTTAAAGCGTGTAATATGAAGTTCGTAAATCAGAGCTTATTAGTATCAAAAACAATACAAATTGTGGAAAATCAATCTTTTGATAGGAAAATTTTTCTAGGACGAAGTATATTTATATTTTCTGAATGTATTTTTTATTAAATTTTTTATCCACAACTGATGAATTCATATCATAATGAATGAACAAGTTCACATAAAAACAGTATTTTTATACCGTTGTTTATACGTATCTACAAATCGAATAAAAAATATTTATGTATCAGTTGTATAAAATAATATCGAGCCATAACCGATAAAATAGCTTAAGCGACACATTTTTTGGACTTCGTTTTTTGATGAAAATCGACTATTTACGATTGCAAATAATCGATTTTGGCCAAAAATTGAGTTTCGAAAATTATGTCGCTTAAGCTATTTTGGCGGTTATGGCACGATATAATAAAATTGTCTATATATTTCATTGGTGCTTAGCCAAATCATCAGTACACTTCAGCCACATATTTTGCACAAACTTCTTATTTTACGCAAAGACTTTCAAAAACTATTTGAGAATTCACAAATAATAATATTTTTGAAAATCACAAAATAAGGGTAGTAGGCCTAGAAACTTTAACAAAACCCAGCAAAAAATGCAAAATGAAATCTAAATTTTACATTTGAGAAATTTATTATTCCACATATTGTCATAAATTTCAATTAAAATAAACTTATGACAATATGTCGAATAATAATGTACATTATACATATTCAGAGCTATCATGAATAAAATTCCGCGTAAAATTTCTCCCTTTTCCAATTAGAATTTTTTGTTTTCCCTATTACTTGCTATTAATTGGAATTGTTCCCCGGGAAAAATTTCACGCGGAATTTTATTCATGATAGCCCTGATTTTATATTAAAAATTTTAATTTTAATTTTTTATGAGTTGAATTTGCACTGTATACAAATTTGGTATAAATTTATTGCTTAAAAAAGGGGAAAAAATTTAATCGTAATCGAGCGATTAATGGGTCGATTATGATTACGATTAAATGGTGCGATTAATCGCGATTACGATTATAATCGCTATACAAACCCTAGTTCCATTCACCAAAGTTCAAAAGGAACCCTATCGTTTTCGCTACAATATCGGTCTGACCATCACAGACTGTTTTCTCGAGAACCGTAAAATCTATGGACTTGAAATTTCTATAGAATCTGTAAAACTTTGTACGCTACGACAACAAATATGTATATGAAAGTTAAAAACTAGTGTTCTAAGGCGAGCAACAAAAATCCTAGTATAATATACACACAATTACATATATACATATAGACACTTGAAATTTTCAAAGTTAGTGTATTTTTATACAGACTACAACAATTAACATTGAAATTAAAAAAAAATAAAATTAAAGGGTATTCTATCAGTCGATGTAATTTTGACAGCTTGCTGTATCTTGCAAACCGTAAGAGGGAAACTCTTGAAATTTTCAAAAACGCTTAAAGCAAAAAATCACTAAATAAAAAAATCGATAAAACGAAAAAAGCGCCAAAAATAAAAAAAATCGCTAATCCTATAATAAATCGTTAAAAACTGAAAAAATCGGCACAACGAAAAAAAACGCTAAAACAAAAAAACCCAAAAACCGAAAAAATCGAAAAACACAAAAAAGAGGCAAAACTAAGAAAAAAAAACGCCAAAACTAGAAAATCGCCCAAAACCGAAAAAAGTGTACTGGGTGGGTACTAGGGTGACCGACTCGGTTTTCAACCGGTTTTAAAACCCGGTTTTTCACAATACGGTTGTCGGTTTTTTTAAAATGTTGATTTTTCGAATGTCGAATAGTCCGGTTTTTTTACAATTTAAGAACCGGCTGAGTCGAATACTTTTCGATTTATACATTTTGCGTGTTTTGTTGATTTTCGTAAGTATTTTTTTAGTGTAATGGCTCTAAGCTTTTTTTGAGCATGGCAACATTTACTGAAATATGAAATTTAAGAGAAATTATTTTATTAGATAATAGGAGAGGCGAATTTAATAGGCCTTGTGGTGTGCAACGGATGTCAAAAAGTTGCAAAAAGTGTTTCTTAGTTTTGTTGACATTTTGCTTCATATTTGATATAGGTGTAGATATTATCCACCTTGTCCATACATTCATATGTATATACCATTAAGAAATAAACTCTACATACACCCATCATTTTTGGGGTTTTAGGAAACTTGGGAAGAAATTCAAAAAATTATGCCAATATTTAGGGTGCTAATAAACATGTTTATACAACAAATAAAAAATTTAAAAATAATTATAAAAACAACAACATAACAGACCATATTTGGATGCCATTTGTTGACGGCTTGGTACCGGAAAACACAGTATTTTCAAACAAGTGACATTTTGCACGTATTTTGTCATGTATTTTATGCCTGTATGTATGCTTTTTTCCTAGGTATTTTGAATATTTTTGCTACTGTAGGTGTTATAATAATTATTTTTTGTACTCGTATAAACATATTTATTAGCTCACCAAATATTGACATATTTAATTTTTTGAATTTTTTTCCAAGTTTCCACAAACCCTAAAAATGATGGTTGTATGTAGAGTTTATTCCTTAATGGTAATAGGATAATAATAATAAGTATATGAAGTTAATTTTTATGTTTTACCTTTAATTTTTGTATTGTTTTATACACAGAGAAAACAGTGCCTAATAAATACCTCATAAATACTTCATTCAATAAGGAAATATTATTAATTTCATAGAGAAAACGTTTTTGAAAAAATCAAGAAGAAATCTTGTAGTTTTTATGAGGTTATCTTATTTAAACTGTTTCCAATCATGTTAGATTCTATAAAATTTTATGTATGAAACTGGTTAACTTAATAAATACGTGTCTGAATCAAACTATTCTTCATTAGTAATTAGTGGTTACGCTTTTTTTACGCCTGTGTGGCACATGGCACACAAATGTAAACCCAGCCTAACTCAGAAAACTATTCACAATTAACGCACTACTCGCAAATAAAAATGTTTGCTAATAATAAAAAATAACAGTAAAAGCAAATAATTATTTGCTATTTTATACATTTACACAATAGCCCAATTCACAATATTGTGCAAATCGTCTTGCATCGTAGCATGTGCAAAATGGTATATTATATTGCTACTCACGACTTAACAATTCTTAGTGGTGAGTATCAATATACTATACGATTTTGCACATGCTATGATGCAAGTCAAGTGAAGATGTACAAGGGCTATTGAGTTAATTTATTTGCAAATATTTTTATTTGAAAATAAAGTGATTCCAATGCATTTCACTCAAAATACACCTCGTCACAATTTAAAATTTTAAAAATTATTATAGGGTGTTTTTTTTTCAGAGGTATAGAACTTCGAATTGAAATAAAACACAAGAAAATCGTTTTAATGTCCATCAATTTGGCTTTATTGGAAGGATAATTTTATGCCATTAATGTTTAAATACGATTTCGGGCATGTGACCGCCGCGGCTGGCTCGAATAAAGCCAATTCTACAGGTCCAATTTTCAACCACTTTTTCGAGCATATGGGGCCGTATGTTGGCAATAACGCCACGAATGTTGGCTTCCAACTCCCGTAACGTTTCTGGTTTGTTGGCGTAGACGAGCGACTTCACATATCCCCAAAGAAAATAATCCAATGGTGTCAAATCACACGATCTTGGTGGCCAATTGACAGGTCCATTCCGCGAAATTATGCGCTCATCGAATGTTTCCTTCAATAAATCGATTGTGACGTGCGCTGTGTGGCATGTAGCGCCGTCTTGTTGGAACCACAACTCATCCACATTGATGCCATCCAATTCGGGAACAAAATAGTCGGTTATCATGGCTCTATACCGTGCACGGTGGCGAATCGATTCATTCGGGTCCTCTTCAACACTTTGCTCTACAGCGGCAATTGTTTCTTCGGTGCGCACTGTTCGACGTCTCTGCGGATGCGTATTATCACATAGAGTAAACGTAGTGCGAAAACGATCCATGGTTAACCGAATTAATTGCTCTGATGGACGATTATGTCGACCATAAAATGGACGGAGCTTGCGGTAAACTTCGCGAACTGAACCATTATTTTCGAAATAAATTTGCACGATTTGCAAGCGTTGTTCTTTTGTCAACCTGTTCATGATGAAATGGTAAACCAAACTAAATATTAATCACTTGACAGCTGACAAAATGGCCGCCAGTTAAAAAAGTGATGCCAACTTAAAGTTCTATACCTCAATAAAAAACACCCTTTATATGAAAGTTAAAAAGTGCAGTGTTCTAAGGCGTGCAACAAAAATTTTGAAATCCTAGTAATATGTATATATATATATATATATATATATATATATATATATATATATATATATATATATATATATATATATATATAATCCTAGTCTATATGTATATATGTAATTGTATGTATATTAACAATTACATATATACATATAGACACTTGAAATTTTCAAAGTTAGAGTATTTTTATACAGACTACAACAATTAACATTGAAATTAAAAAAAAATAAAATTAAAGGGTATTCTATCAGTCGATGTAATTTTGACAGCTTGCTGTATCTTGCAAACCGTAAGAGGGAAACTCTTGAAATTTTCAAAAACGCTTAAAGCAAAAAATCACTAAATAAAAAAATCGCTAAAACGAAAAAGCGCCAAAAATAAAAAATCGCTAATCCTATAAATCGTTAAAAACTGAAAAAATCGCCAAAACGAAAAAAACGCTAAAACAAAAAAAAAACCAAAAACCGAAAAAAGTCAAAAAACGAAAAAAGCGGCAAAACTAAGAAAAAAAACGCCATACTATACCATTTTGCACATGCTATGATGCAAGTCAAGTGAAGATGTACAAGGGCTATTGAGTTAATTTATTTGCAAATATTTTTATTTGCAAATAAAGTGATTCCAATGCATTTCACTCAAAATACACCTCGTCACAATTTAAAATTTTAAAAATTATTATTATTAAAAATGTATTGCAATAGTGTAAAAAAAATAAAAGCGCTGTACAAAGCAGTTGTACTGTTTATTATTATGTTTTACCTTCTATAAAATTACAATTATTTGAGTCAGGGGCCTTTCTACTTGCGACTAACGATATGTAGTGTTCATACAGAAGCTTTCGTGTGTGAGTCAAAGGCGCACTTTACTGAACATATATTTACTTTTATTATACTTGTACCTAATTTCAGGGACATAACAGTTATATGTGAAATGACAAAAAGGTTATATTTAACCATTAAAATTGATTAATTCAAATAATGGTTATAATCAACGATTATCGTAAGATATATTTCATTTTGGTTATTGTAACCAATTAAAGTGAGAAATATATTTTTTTGGTTACAAATAACCAGGGACAGTGGTTTTATGCAAATGCATGTTTTTACCTTAACGCTGATAATGGCTAGAACGAAATATATTTACGAAACAATGAATTTGCGTAAAACTGGCATCGATTTGTTAGTGCATATTTTTGCATATTTTGCTGAAAATTCATATTTTTGCTTAATTTAGTCATAATTGCATATTTTTGCCTCATATTTTGATATAAATGCTGATTTTGTGTCATATAAATATCCTCAAAAATTCAAATTTCAAAAAATATTGCAAAACTGTTTTTGGCAACTGTATTCGCTTGCATTGTTTAGAATTGTGGAACGATGGTACAGGCATAACAAATTTAATGGAAATTGTAATTTTGATAATTTCAAATTGTCTGCTATTAAAGACGAAAGTATTGAAACAATTATGCTGAAATTTGATATTGTTTTTAAAAATTACCAAATCTAATAGTTAGTATTCAATTCATTGTAATGGTTGAGTTAAATAAATATACAACATTATATAAAAATAGTCATGTAAATTCGAGCCGATTACATTCACAGACGTTACAAGGCCTTTTTCAATGCTCAAAGCTTTCTAAGAACAAATTGATTGGACTTCACATTCGATAATACATATCGTCACCTAAAATCCAAAAAGCCGTAAGTAACAACCAAAAAACTCAAAATACACTTTTTGATTGATTATGATGTGAGAAACCAAAATACAACTTTTCCTACAATTTTACCGATATATGTTCAAAAATACCGATTTTATTCTTTATTCAATTTGGCACCTAACAAATAAATAGTCTAAAATTTATTTTGTTTTTTGCTTCTCCTGTATAAAAGTAAATAGTGTACTTACGGCTTTTTAGATTTTAGGCGACGATATGTATGAATAATAAAAAATTTTAATGAAAATAAATAACAACACTTTTCTTTTTCTATTTACGTATCGCTGCTTTACTGTAATATAAACATACATATCTCGAAAATGCGAGTTTGGAGTTAATAATGCAGAAAAAATCATTATACCATATTTAATCTTGTGTAAAAATTCTATATAAAAGGCTTGTACACGCACCTCTTGAGAAAAGAAAATATTTTTATATCTTTATTTAGTGATATGTATATTGAAAACTTTACTTTTGAATAATTTTTTTTAAAGCTATGTGCATATTTTATTATTTTTAGTGCATATTTTGCGTTTTTGATGTCATAGCTTAGGCGCCTAAAATACCTTTTTTAAATGCGTGAAGTCCTTGTCCCTGCAAATAACTATTATAGCAACCAAAAAAAAATGTTGGTTACCAATAACAATTATTTAAAGAATTTAAATTTTTTGGTTATTGCTACCTAAAATACGGTATTTTAGAAAATTATTAAACGACTTCTACCTGCATCCGATATGTAAAACAAAATTTTTTCGAGCCCTTTTTAAATTTTAGGGCTTCAGGATTTATTTGCAAATTTCGGCAAGTTTTGCGAATCAGGTAATTTTAAATAAAACTTATTGCTCTTGTGCATAACTTTAATTTTTTAATTATTAATTAATTTGATTGCAAAATTTTCGCGAATTTTGCCAATTCCTCTTAATTTCACTTAAAAATTTCGGGGTTGTTTGCAGTTTTGTGCCAATTTTCGCGATAAAAGTGATTTTAAGCCAAATCTTGCCATTTTTCCGATTTTTAATCCATCTATCTATTTGATGTTAGAAATTTAGTGCGAATTTTTATAATTTGGCAATTTTTGCAGTAAAAGTGATTGTTCAAAATTCTTTGTTTTATTGCAGTTTTACTATTTTTATCAGACTTGGATATATTTTTGATGTTAGCAAGTTTTTGCGAATTTTCCCAATTTTTTGCACATGAGATTATTTTTGATTCTTAAAATCTACGGATATTTTTTACAGATATTCACATGTTTGCAAGCTTTCTGGATTTACATATATGTTGTAAGCCTATTCTCGAGCTATTGCCTTTTTGCGGTCTATATAATCAGTTTTTGGGGATATTTTCCATTATTTTAATCCCTTGGGAATTACTATTTTTTTATTTTTTTTTTTTGCAATAAATAATGTTTGGTAATAATAATAATTGGACATTTTGTCGAAAAGAAAAGTAAAAGCAAAATAACTAGTTTAAATACCTTAATTACTATATTTATGAAATTGATAAATATTTTTTTTATAAAACTGCCCATTTTTGTCCTGCATAACCCCTTACAAATGCTTCTTTTTAAAAAAAAAAACATTTAAAATACCATATTTTAAGCAGCAATGACCAAAAAACTTAAATTATTTAGATAATAGTTATTGGTAACCAAAAAAAATTTTTGGTTGCTATAATTGTTATTTGTAACCAAAAAAAAAATATTTCTCATTTTAATTGGTTACTATAACCAAAATAAAATATCTCTCACGTAAGGGTTAAAAATAACCCAAACCAAATAAAACACATTTTTCAGTAACCTTTTCATTTCAAATAAAAAAAACAATTATTTTCGGTCTCTGCCTAATTTACATTAAGCATTTTTTCGTGAAATTAGGCATGGAACTTTTTTTTTCATTTGTCAATAGGAGCACTAAAGAAGCAAATCAGATCAAGAAAGTTGCAAAAAATGCTTCAGAAATTAATTTTTTTATGTATACATAATTATGCACTCGTATATAACTCTCTTTTATAGCGCTGCAATTGGCAAATAGAATAAGTTTCGTGCAATAAATTTTATGAAACAATGCTTAATGTAAATTAGGCAATGATATTTTTTTTCGATTTATAGGAATATGGAAATAGTAAAATAATTTGACTGAAAATAAAATTTACTTTAAACAAAATGCATAATTCTGTTCGACGATTGTGTCGTCTTGTCTACGCACTGAAAAAAGTGGCAGTTATGATTCTTTAAAATAATTATTATTTATTGTCTATGCTAGAAGGTTCGTTTACGCTTTACGATTTTTTCCCCACCCATTATATCCATCACATATTTGCTCATATAATTTTCAAACTATTTTATAATACTTTCATTTAATTTTTATATTTGAAAAACATGGTGATAATATTTGTGAGCAAACATGAGGAAATTGTCATAACCACAGCGGACAAAGGCAATAAAACAGTTGTGATGTATAAAGATAGTTACAAAGAAAAAATGTATAAATTATTAGAAGATATAAAAGAACATATAAAAGAATACAAGACGATCCAACTGAAAAACTAAGAAAAACCAACAATAACCTTATCACAAAACTATTCAAGGAAAATAAAATATCTAAATATGAGAAAATGAGAATGACGACACATATATCCGCAGCACCTGAATTGTATGGACTACCTAAAATCCATAAGGAAAATGTGCCTCTTAGACCAATTTCTTCCTCCATCAAAGTTCCTTGCTATAACCTAGCAAAATATTTAGGACGAATTCTGAAAACAATAATTTCCTCAACATACAATATAAAAAATTCACAGGAACGAAAACTGAAGCTAGAAACCGTAAAATTAGATAATGACGATATATTAGTTTCATTCGACGTGGTATCGTTGTTTACCAACATACCGATCCATCTAGCTATAAGAAACATACTTGACAAATGGGGGGATCTGAGTAAAATTACAACAATTACAAAACAACAATTCCTCAAACTTCTTCAATTTTGCTTAACGGACAATAATTACTTCACTTTCGATAACAAGTTTTACACCCAACTGTATGGTATGCCGATGGGAAATCCGTTATCCCCAACAATTGCCGATATTGTACTAGACACACTTTTAGATGACGTACTAGAAAAATTAAAGCTACAGAACATACGAATAAAATTCATATCCAAATATGTTGACGATTTATTCGCAATAATTAAAGAGTCTGATGAACCAATTATATTAAGGGCATTAAATGAGTACCACAATAAGATTCAATTTACCTTGGAAAAAGAAAAAAACGGAGAAATTGCATACCTCGATATGACGATTATAAAAAAATGCGAGAAACTTACAAGCAATTGGTACAGAAAACCAACAGGATTATAAATTTTCACTCAACACAACCGTTCAATATGAAAATAAACACAGCAACTAATTTAATCAACAAAGTTTTGACAATTAGCGATGACATATACAAAAGAAAAAACCTTGAAAAAATTAGGAGCATTTTAGAAAAAAATAGTTATCCCCTATACATAACAAACAATTTAATAAATAAATCGTTAAACAATTATAAAAAAGAAAAACCAATTAGACAAACAGAAATAACACATTGTTACAGTGAACCCTTTATACCAAAATTAACGGAGATGGTAACACTAAAAAATACTCTTCCAAAAGAAAAAGAAAAAACAACGATTGCATATAAAATTTATATTATAAATCAAATAAAACACTTACACACATCTTTACAAACAACAAAACAAAACAAGACAAATTAAAGATCAACAATGTTGTTTATGAAATAAAATGCGAGGGCAACGAAAGGGAAAGATGCGAAAAAGTTTACATTGGAACAACTAAGAGAATGTTGGGTACACGAATAAAGGAACATAAAGGCCCAACTATAATATGAATAAGCTGGCTTAAGCTAATGTCAGAATTGAACGATAACTCTGTCAAATGCTTAAACAATTCAGATGTGACTTTTAGGTGGCCATAATGTACTTACATGCACTTAAGTATTCTTTAGCCACAGCTGCACATCTAGGTATTGTCAATAATTTTGTAGTAATTTTGTTTCTTCTCATAACTCCTAAATGAATGCAATTCAATAAAACTAACTTGAGAGAATGTCCTAATCTATTAAAAATTCACATATAAATATATCCATCACCTTATTACTTCTTTTATTTGTTTTATATACTAAAAAGTACAACAGTGAATATACATAAGTAAATACATGTGTATGTGTGTATATTATGTGTATTGTAAAAAAAAAAACAATGAAAATAAAAGTTTTGCTTTGTTTTCCGAGTTTAAAATAAGAAGCAATAAAAAAATATTTAAAATCAATGAATATTTTCTGCTGCTGCTTGCTTGAGTTTAAAAGATGCACAAACAGTTGTTTCCTTACGGAATGTGCGTTCAGTTTGGCACTTTACTTAAGCAAATGACATTTGACGAAACTTGACGAAAAGTTTGTTAAGTACATTATAGTTTGCCACATGCGTTTTATATGTAACCGCACAGTTGCTTACGCTAGCTTATTCATATTATAGTTGGGCCTTAAGTCTGACATAGCCAAAGGGGAAAAAACAACTGCGCTCTCCTCACACGTAAAAGAATGCAATCATAAAATGAATTTTAATGATGTAAAAATATTAAATAGAGAAGAAAAAGAGAACAAACGTTTCACAATTGAGAGCCTACGAATACAAGAGAAAATATATAGAACAATGAATACGAAAGAGGATAGAGACAACACCAAACTCCAATACTCAGTGGCAATAACATAGTTAGTTTACATTCTGTGATAATAGCTTTAAGTTTTGACTACCAATTTGTATTGTGCTGTACAGTTTTTCATTTTATTTATTTATTTATTATTTATTTATTGACCATTAAACCTATGTGTCGTGAAGTCCAGTTTTTACCAATAAAATACATAGATTTAAAATTAATGATGTAAGTTTCAACTGTGATAACTATTTATTATCCTAAATTAATATACACACATACATATTTTGTGATAGATTTGTTCAAACAACAATAATAAAGAGAAAACCCCTGAAGAAGTTTGAAAACCACAAACGAAACGTTGGGTGAACAAAAATGAAATAATTTTCGTTTTATTTAAATTTGGAAACAAATAATTGACCACATTAGCCCGTAGGAAGCCCCGATTGACAATCTAATTATAATACTTGGTCATAAATCAACACTTAATGATAATATTTTTATTTTTCATTTTCAAAGACAGTAACCACTTTTGAAGAAAATGATTTAGAGAATTCAAAACCAAACAATAAAAAATATTTTCAAACAAAAACATCCTAAGGCCCAATAATTGACTTCTGAATTAACTGTAATTTATCTTTAAGTGCCATTTACGTACCGAATTCATTTTTTCAGTACAAAGTTGAGAACCATTTAAATGCCCAACCTTGTGTATTTAAATCATACTTAAGTTTCACGAGCATACCATATGTTATTGTGCTTGTGTGTGTTTATTGAAAACATGTACATGAACATCACGTGGTCGTATTAAAATGAATTTCGTTTAATTTTCATATATATATAACATATACAATACATAGTTCCATATAATGGAATAAATAAATAGAAAAATGCTTTCTGATGCTCTTTTGGTTTCATAAAATATGTTTTTATGCTATTTTAATTTTCTACATGTTGATAACTTAACTTTCTTATTTACATTAAACATCTGTTTTCTTTTAGAACTACATATCAACATTTCACAGTGCTACCATACTTTCATAGTATTTAAGTGAGCATTTAATTTTACGACTGAAAAAATGAAAGTGCATTTAAGTTCAACTTAAATTTAAGTGGCAATTAGCTAAATGACACTTGATTGAGAAATCAATTATTGGGCCTAAATCTTCTTACTGAATTAGGGCATTAATAAAATCACTTTTTGGGTAGAAATATTAGGCTTGTATGTATGTAAATATTTAATTAAGTTAATAATTTAATTTGATGGTACTTACATAAAAATATCCCAATTCGCATTACTGTATGGATACTGCTGCTACACGTTCCAACACATATTGTGATATTTGGGGTTCTTCCCTTAAATGGATTTATGGATCGCGAACGACTTAAATGGGTTGATGGAACGCTTTTCGGTCATTTAGATAATAATTCCGCGAGAAAACCAATACAAAGTCTGTTTAGCTATTACACCTTATTTTTGCCACAAACTATAAAAAAATTTATTAAAATATTTTACTTTTTTATGTTTAATTTTTTTTTACTGCGTAACGCTTATTTTTATATTTTATTTATTATATTTTCTTCCGCGATCTGAATTTTGGATTTTATTTGATAATTTTAGGCTTTTCTGCCATATGGATCGCGATCCATCAATAAATATCACGATACTGGATCTGGAACGCCTTAATCAATAAACAAACAGTTTTTTTTATTTTTTAAAACACTTTATTTTGTTGTTTTCTTTTTTTCTTTCAATAGTGGTGAAAAAAAGGTGAATTTAGTGAGTGAGCTTTGTTGAAAGTGATGAGAGGAGTTTGTGTATGTTGTGAGAGTGTTGAAATATCATTAACATACAATTTTTGTTGTTGCTTAAAACACAGATTTTGCTTAAACGATATTTACGTTTTTTTTCTTGCAATAATTAATATGTATTTAAACTTTAAAACATTTAAATTATGAAATAATTAAAATTTTCTAATTACAGCAATACAATGATGTCCAGTGAGGGAGTGTGTTAACTGCGGCTTCTGTTTTGAAACTGACTTAAATATCACTTGCAGCAAAATAAATTATAGATATAACTGTTAAAATAATTATGTATGTATGTTTGTTTATATTAATACACACACATTCATTTTGTAGAGAAACGAAAATACATATCATGACGAGTTACTGCTGTTTATATAGTTACCAGACAATGTTGCAATATTTTGGCGAAAATCGCTTCGAAACGGGAAAGAAAACTGCATAAGAGTTTAGCTGGATCATCTTCATAAGTGAACACTTAAGTCGATTTCAAACAAAATGCCTCATTTATGTTTTTTTTTATTAAGTGCAATTTTTTGCTTTAAATTTAAAAAAATTAAATTAAATTGTATTTTGTTATAAAAAGTTTTTGAATTAAGTGTTAAAAAAATTTTAAAAAAATGTTGAACATTTATTTTTTTTGTTAATTTTCAATTTATTAATACATAAAAAATTTAGTAAAATTTAGCTAATTACGATTTTCTTGTTTTTTTTTGTTTTGTTAAAAAAAGTATTCTAGTTGATTTTAATTAACAAAATCTTTTTTTAAAAGTGTATATGTGTCTGGAATTGCTATGAATATTTAGAATTTTTTTTAATTAAATTTATTTATTATTTTAATAAGTTTGGTGGTTGGTCTCTTTTTCTAACACATTAAAATTGGTTGTTTAAAACTCGATTTTTTGTCTATTGCAAGCCTAATTGCCTGATTATTGTTTTAATTTAAAACTATGGGAATTTTTGGCACATTAGCTTCGTTTATGTTTTCTTTATGGGATTTTTTTTTTCGTTAGCTACATATATTTTTTACACTAATACATTTAATTTAAAAACAAATACATAACTATTTTTTGGCAGTAAATAATGAAGGAATTTCGTTCAGAGTTTTATAAAGGAATAAAATGTGATAAACTGCAGACTATATGAAGAAATAAAATCCACGCTGCTCATACTGAGGAGCGCTCGTAAATACATACATACATGCATACATACATATGCATGTATGTACATACATATGTATTTCTTTCAAAAATTATCAATTATTTTTGGTTTCCTTATTTGTTTTGTTTCATTTGGCCTGCAGCTGCATTCCGACATTTTTGCCAACAATGCCATTCACATTATACATACATACATAAATAATTAATTTAATTTAATTTAAGTTGACTTACTTAATTCAACATAATCTTACAAATATAACACGCACATACACCTGTTTTTTTTTTAAGAAACAAACAAATACTGTTATGTTTTACAAACCAAACATGATTTCATTTCTAGGAGGAGAGAGAGAAAAAGAGAAAGAAACAGAGTGCTGCCAGACAACGGGGTTTTACAACCAAAACCTGATGCAAAGAATATTTTTATTTTAATGTGGTTTTTTAACCCTTAACTGGCGTTAGCATTAAAAATTTAATTAAACTTTATTTCTTGATTTTACCTCTGCCCTTTCTCAAGACACCTTCTTCTCTTGAGTTTCTGGCAATTTAATACCAAATTGTTACTAATTTATTTTTATGTTTTTATTTGGTTAATTTAAATATATTTGGATTTTTTTTTAATAAAAAATCAATTAAATTGTCAGTCTTTAGGATTTTATTTTTCTCAATTAAATATTCGTTTCTTGTTTATAAGATTTTGATATAAATAAAAAATTAAAAAACCAAAAATGTTTTAATGATTCCCAAATACAATTTAAACGGGTTTTAATTGAAATGCTAAAAAAAAGTTCTAACAGAAATAAATGTCTTAATATAATATCTAACAACAGTAAACGCCAAATAATCAAACATGTTATGAAATCACGAAAGATTTTGAAATCGCGCTAGTGATTTTTTTTGCGTTTTGAAAATCCAGCGATTTTTAATTTGATTTTGAATTGTGATTAAAGCTTTTATAGTGCTGCCACAGTCATTTACTTGGGGCCACACGTTAAATTTTTGACTTTCAATTCTATTCAATTTGCAATACACTCACACTTTTTTCACTAACACAATCAAACTTTATAAATTGAAAACTAGATTGATTTCAAATTCAACTATCCATTTATATGGCAATTTAATTTTCAATTTTAATGGCTGGTCAGAGCACACATTGTTGAAGCTACAAATTTTAATTGTTTCTTCGTCGGTGGCATTTAAAAAATGAAATTGCTTATAAATTTGTGTCACAGCTATCAATTTCAAGGTATTTTGACACACAATATGTGTTATGAAATTGATAGCCATTTATTGAACGTGTGACTGCAGCTTTAGTTAATACTTATTGTTGTCATTTGCACTAATTTTTTTTTAGCTGTTTATATTAAATATTAACCAATCGTAATTCATAATTGAATCGTTTATTTCAGAAACCTATCAACTGACATTTAAAAAAAGCGCACTTTTGACGGGTTTCTGAAATAAACGATTCAATTATGGAATACAATTCGGTTCTTTTTTACACATTTAATTTTATAATTTTATTTCATAAAGGATTTATAAAACAAATATTGTGTGACAAACTGTTTTATAACCCTCTTATAAATAAAAAAAATATTTTTTATGAATAAGGTCTTTAATATATATAAAAAATAAACCTTTTATAAATAAAAATATTTTTTATGAGCAAGACCTTTAATGTGAAATTTATTTGAATACATTAGTCAAACGCTACACGACTTTAAAAAAAAAAAACTTTGCTGCTCTGGCAACCCCATATGTCTCTTTTTGTTAAACAATATCCAGTGTTGCCAGAAAATTATGATGAGAGAATGCTAAATCGGTGCAAAATAAAACATACAACACTAGATTTTAAATTTACATGTGTACCTGTTTTTTTTAGCAATTTTTTAAAAACTTGAATGAATGGAATTTTAAACTAAGACTTTAAATTTATTAATTTTTGGGGCATATTTTTGGCATTTACTGTTGCAATATATATTTTCACAATTTCATTGAATGTTCTTTCCATTAATGCTTGTTATTTTCTATGCAAAATATTATAATTTTCTAATGTTTTTTTAGCATTTAATTGCATTTGTTTAAAATAAAATAAATAACTGAAAAAATGCTGATGGTGATGATGAGATGCCAAGATGGTGATGATGATGATGATGTTGATGTTAATGGTTAATGTTCATTTTCATGTTGATGTCGATGTCGATGTTGATGTCGATGTTGGTGCTGATGATGCTGATAAATGCAAATGTATTTGCTTGATTGATGGTATTTTATTATTGCTGTTGAATATTATAAAATTTAGTCTGACCCACGACGAGGACAGAAAACTTGCGATCGATTGAAAACAAAACCAATTTTCTTATTTTATTGTTGTTTAATAAACTATAGATTACCGATCGAACGTTTTCAGTCGACATCGTGGGCCAGAGACCGTTAATTAATGTCTTTCAAATGTGTGTGTAAAAGTTATTGTTTGCTGTGTCTTAATTTAAAGTAGAATCTTTCTATCCTACGAATCAAAGTCATTCCACTTACCACTTTTTTTTAATGTATGTATATTTTGATAGTCTGTTGTATTTTTGTGTTTTTATATTGTTAAAAGCACTGTACAAAAAAAAAATAGCTTAAAAATTTAACAAAGGTTTACAACTTCATCTATACTTCAGTTGAAATTTTTCCATTTACGATTATCGATTAGAACTTAACCTGTTAAATGTACAACTGTAAAAAATTTACAACCAAAGGCTGATACGCAGCCTTTTAAGTTTTGATTTTTTGAAATCAGCTGCTTAACCAACTGTCAAATTGTCGCTTTTTTAGGCTGGCAACATCAGTACAATTTCAACTTGAATTAGTTGTAATTCGTAATACCAAAAAATAAATAAAAATAGAGCTGAGTTGCTTTTAAAGTTAAGTTGTTTCTGTTTCAATTCAACTTAAATTGAGTTGTAAACCATAACAGAGTTATTAAACATTAGAAACAAGTCGAAAATTTAAATGCATGTAAGGGTTAATTTCGTATTAATTCTAACTTGAATTTTAGGTAAAATAACGCTTATAGTAAACGTTTGGAATTAATTTTTTTTTGTCATTTTCAAAACGTGTGCAATGCCATACAACGCAAAATATCAAAAATGACAAACGTTGCCACTTGTTATGTAAACACTATTGCGGTGTCACAAAATCCCATAAAGTGTACTCAGCACAGAAATAAGTTTAAACTTAATTAACCCTAGCAGGCATTTTACGTTCTGATCCTTTTTTAGTAGATGTATGTATGTACATATCTTGTTTTGATCAGCTTTGCCAGAACCAGTCGTTAGAACTATTTTTTTTTTTTTGTACAATGTTATACAGAAAGGTTAGAGTTGCATGTGTAAAATAAGAAAAATAATAAGGCCCTTGCTAAATTTGCTATAAACGGCTCTACTTTGGAAAACGCCGCAGAGGCGTTTAGCTATAATGTACAAAAAAAATTTGATTAATTTTATTGAATCACAAGAAGACTGTTCGGAAATTCATCACTGCAGTGCATCTGATACGTTATAGTGCGTTCGTGGAAAATTCACAATTGGCAACACTGCAAATGTCATGAGTTCTAAAATGCAACTCCGCAGTATATGATGAGCCAAAAAGCATCAGCTTAAGCTTAAATTAGACGTGACATAGCCATAATGCCATAGCCATAACCAAACCAAAATTCAATTGGTTTCTATGGTGAGAGTTATGGCGTTATGGCGAGTCACCTATAATCAAATACAGTATTGCACATTAGTTTGGTTCGAACGGCTGTTTTCTATGGCTGTGATTATGTCACGTCTGGTTGAGCCTTTAATGTTCTCTCGTTAGAAATTGTAAGCACATGCTTATTTTTTGTCTGCGCTTCAATTAAGTATGCATCAGCTGTGCACAAACCAATCACAAATGCGCATCCGATGCAGCGCAATGATAAATTTTCCGAATAGGCTCTATGCACAGAAATAAAATATTTTCTTGTTCGAAAAGTTTTATTTCATCAAAGTCACTCACCTTTAACTGCTTTTGTTTTTAAACATGCATAATCATGACTTGGATTTTAGTCACAATGGCTTTGTTTCGGTTAAATTGTTAAGTAACTAAAAAAATTGGAAATATGATTTATGTGTGTGTATGTATACATATTTGTTTTTCTTTTCTGTGCGAGATAGAAAATCATGCCCAAGTCACATTCATGCATTTCCAAAGTTTTTTTTTCCAAATTTTGTCATCGACTTTTGATCTTCGCATTTTTTTAGCCTTCGCATATGTACATATACTGAAGTTTTACAAAAGATTTGTAAGAATTCGTATGTGCATATTTTGGCATATAATGGGATATATTTTCATGTTTGCATATTTTAAACTGCAAAGAATGGTTTTACATATTTTAGCCTTCAGAGCATATTTGCATAAATTTCTATAGGGTTTTAAGATTTTTTTCAGCTACCTTTAAGTGCATATTTTTGCATATATTTGCATATTTTAAGCTGTAAAGCATAGTTTTGCATAAAGCTTGTCCCACGATGTCACAAGCGTTCAACTTGTCGCACACTTACATTCCAAAAAAAAAAATTAGCCTTCATAGTATATTTGTATCAATATCCAAAGGATTTTAAGATTTTTCCAGACACCTTTTAAGTGCTTTTTTGCATATTCTTGCATATTTTAAGTTGTAAAGCATAGTTTTGCATATTTTAGCATTCAAAGAATATTTGCATCAATTTCCAAAGGGTGTTAAGAATTTTTCAAGCCATTTCTTATATGCATATTTTGACATATATTGGCATATCTTTGTAAACTTAAAGCTGTACATCATACATTTGAACAATTACGGCTTCAAAGCATATTTGCACCAATTTCCAGAGGGTTTTAAGATTTTTTTAGCCACATTTTCAATGCATATTTTTGCCTATTTTAGCCTTGAGAGCATATCGCATCAATTTCCAATATTTTTTAAGATTTTTCCAGCCAGTGCTTATATGCATATTTTGGCATATACATACATACATATTGGCATATTCTTGCATGCTTTAAGCTGTACATCATACGTTTGCATAATTTAGGCTTCAAGGCATATTTACATCAGTTTCTACAGGGTTTTAAGATTTTCCAGCCACTTTTTAAGTGCATATTTTGCAGATATTTGCATATTTTAAGCTGAAAAGCATAGTTTTGCACATTTAAGCCGTTATAGCATATTTGCATCAGTTTCCAAAGGGTTTTAAAATATTTCTAGTCACCTTTTAAATTCATATTTTTGCATATCTTTACATATTTTCCCCTGTAAAGCATAGTTGTGCATATTTTTGCCTTCAGGGCATACATATTTGCTATAGTTTGTGTTGTATAAATTCTTAACAGCACGAATATTTGCATAATTAAGTCTTTACAGCATATTTTAGCATATTTAAATAATATTACGTACATATCGTCGCTGTTTTAATTAACGCCGTAACTGACAATTTTTTGAAAAATGATTTAAGTCCTCTACTAGACTTTATAAGTCGTAATACATATTAACTACAATTTTAACGACTGTAAGCATTACATTTGTGCATTTTGTGCATTTTGTGCATAACATTTTTAAAATGTTAGTTAGGTCAGTTAGTTAAAACAGCGACGATATGTACGTAAATATATCAGAACTTTGCTCCAATAAACTCAAGCATTGCACTATAGGTAAAATCACCACTTTTTCTGTGCGAAATTAAATCCGCCTACCAAATCATGGTAATCAATGCGAATTCTGAAAAAATTTCTTCAAAATTTAGTTTAACCCATTAACGAGCAAAAATTAACCCTTTAATAACAACACTCGGTATATGCATTAAAATATTTTAAATTTAACAAAACATCCAATAATTGCTTAAATTTAATTCAGTTGGTAGATTTAAATTCAAAAAATTCCCTTCATTTTCATTAATTTCATCAACAGTTCAGTTGTTTTCATACAAATGTTACTTACTAAAAAGGGGCATTACTGGCAAAACGCAAAAAATCGCACTTTAAAATAAATTGCAAATAACTCATTGATTATTACTTAATTTATACTTTAAATTTGAAAGGGGTCAAATGGGGTCAAAAGTTTTGAGGACCTACATAAAGTCAGTGCTTATGATAACTTATACCGTTTAAGCTATAGCTCATCATAATGAGCAGAGACAAGGACTTCATGCATTTAAAAAAGTTATTTTAGGCACCTAAGATATGACATCAAAAACGCAAAATATGCACTAAAAACAATAAAATATGCAAATATCTTTAAAAAAAATTCAAAAGTAAAGTTTTCAATCTATATATCAATAAATAAAGATATAAAAATATTTTCTTTTCTCAAGAGGTGTGTGTACAAGCCTTTTATATTAAATCTTTACACAAGATTAAATATGGTATAATGTTTTTTTCTGCATTATTAACTCCAAACTCGCATTTTGTAGATATGTATGTTTATATTACAGAAAAGGAGCAATACGTAAATAGAAAAAGAAAAGTGTAGTTATTTATTTATTTTCATTAGACATTTTTTTTATTGTTGACACATATGTATTATCGAATGTGAAGTTCAATGAATTTGTTCTTAGAAAGCTTTGTGCATTGAAAAAGGCCTTGTAACGTCTGTGGCTGTAATCGGCTCAAATTTAAATGATTCTTTTTATATAATGCTGTATACTTATTTAACTCAAACATTACAATGAATTGAACACTAGCTATTAGATTTGGTTTTTGAATCCATTATAGAGCTAAGTCTAGACGATATCAGCATATTTATGATAAAAAATTTGTGACCAGTGCCAACATATCGTGTAGACACTAAATTTTTTCAACATACGTATGATTAACGACATATGAAGGGCATTTGTTAACGTTGTCAACAAACGTATTTTCAAGATTTTAGCATATCGTGTAGCCACCATATTTTTCCTATGTATGCTGTCAGATATGTTATTTGTTGAAAAGCTTATGTAAGCTTTTCAGCATACAGCAAATTTGATAGCATATAGAATTGATATTTTAACTCTGCTGAGGCATGAACAGTGTTTCCTAATTTGCCATTTTTAAAATAAAAATAACGTAAATATTAAAATAACAAAAATAGTAGAATAAAAGCAACAAAAAAACACAAAAAATTCTACATTACGCGAAAAATATACTGCAGAAATGATCATGGTAAATTCGGGTGAATAAAAAATAAGGGAAATTAAAATTTCATAAAAAAAAAATTCAGGCGATTCTGAAGAAGACAATCAATCTTATTCCAGCAAACTTCGCAATAAAATCGAATTTTTGCATGCTTTCAGCCTCCTAAAAGTTTTGCCGATTTTTAAAAAAATATTGGAATTCGTCAACATCCCGCTGTTAGTAACTTTTTGCGAATTTATGTCATTTTCGCGATTTTTGCCGAATTTTTTGTATTCCTTACAGCTTTAGCGGTTTTCAATCCATATTATGACTTGCTTAAAATTTTGCCAATTTTTTGCGATTTTTTGCAGTTTGCAATAAAGGCGGCTTTTCGCGTGGTTTTTTCAGAAGTTTTAACAATTTTGAAGAGTTTAAAACATTATTAGACTTTGTCATCTTGCTGTTGTATCTTTTTGCCAATTTCCGTCATTTCGCGAATTTCTTTTTATTTATATACATGTATAATTGCACTAATTTTTATTTTAACCAAAAATATAATTTTTGCACTGAAAGCGATAATTGATATATGTACATACATAAATTTATAATAAAGAAAAAGAATTGTCAAAATTTATTTTATATCTAAGCAAATGCTCACATGACTCAACATATATATTAGAATACGAAATTCAACATATCATGTAGACACAAAAATTTTATGCTAACTCATATGTTGTAGTATCATTTGCTGACATATGTTAACTTTAAAAAATGTGGTACTTTCAGCATACTGTGTAGACGGCTAACATATATATATATATATGCTGACAGCAGGATTTGTTGTTATTTTAAAGCATATGAACATACGCATACATTTGCTGATTCAACATATCGTCTAGACTTAGCTTAACTTTTAAAAACAATATCAAGTTTCAGCATAATTATTTCACTACTTTCGGCTTTAATAGCAGACAATTTGAAATTATCAAAATTACAATTTCCATTAAATTTGGTAGGTGTATGCGTGCTTGTACAATCGTTCCACAATTCTACAACAATGCAAGCGGGTACAGTTGCCAAAAACAGTTTTGCAATATTTTTTGAAATTTGAATTTTTGAGAAAATATGACACAAAATCAACATTTATATCAAAATATGAGACAAAAATATGCATTTATGACTAAATTATGCAAATATATGAATTTTCAGCAAAATATGCAAAAATATGCACTAACAAATAGATGCCATTTTTACGCAAATTCATTGTTTCGTAAAGATATTTCGTTCTCGCCATTTGCATGAAACCCCTGTCCCTTATAATGAGTTATTTTAAAGCATAGCGATATAAATTTGAAACACTTTTTATAAAAAACATGAATAATTAGTTGTCGCTTTATTTTCTATTTCACAGCAATGAGTTAATACCAACGCAATTCGAGAAAATCTCATTTAAAGTTTACCGATTTCTGCTGAACTCACAAGTTTATTTTCAGAAGAACTTAAATCTATTGACTTAGATGCAAAAATATGCGACAGTGCTTAATATTTTCCGAAAATTAAAATAACGTGTCTTTATTGTAAAGTGTTGACAATTAAAAACAACGAAAACAAAGTAAAATGTTACTTTTGTTTTTATTACTTTTGCACAGAAAAAGTGATCATTTGACCTATTGTGCATTGCTATAGCATTTTTCTTTTTTTTTTCTGCAACTCTTATTTTCTTTCTTTTCGTGTTTTTTTCGCTACATCTCACTTACTAAATGTTTCTTTCAGTTTGTATAATTATTACTTTTATACTTATGTTATAGAAAAAGTATTTATTTTTGTGTATTTGTTCAATATTTGTAATTATGTATATTATTGGAAAATTTCTCATGTATACTTTTTTTGCTTTAATTAAATATTAATGCTTTTTATTGCTACTATCAATTACAAGTTCATATTTTTATTTTAATTCGTTATTCTGTTTAAATTAGTTTTTCTGCATATTAATTTAATATTTAGGTTTTGTTTTCCATAACATTACGTTAACCATCGTTTACAGAGATATCTTAATTCTACTTTAATATATGTATGTATGTATTTGTTATTTCAGTGACGAGTATGCTAAAAGTTAATGGCTGGTATTTTTTATATATATATGTATATATATATTTATTTTTTTTTTTTTTTTTTAAATTGAAAAATGTTGTTGTAAATGTTAATGTTTGAATGATTAAATTTATCGTAAATTTTATAAAAGTTATATATGTACGTATTAATGTAAAAGTATGTATGTATGTATGTGACTATAAGTATATAAGTGTGCACGATAAGTACTCGTATGCTTGTGTGGTAAAATCGGGTTATCAGTTAATAAAGAGATTTAAGGAGAAAATTTAATGCATGGAAGGAATGTCAAAATTGCATATTTTTAGTAAATTAAAAAATAAAATTTTACCTTTTGAGTCTTAATTTTTCTCTATAAATCTCTGGCTGTGAATACCCTTAATATGCATATGTAGAGGGCTTGATACTCCATCTTTTTGTAGCCATATTTTAATCAACTTTCTGACTTTGAAGGTTAAAATGTAAAAAAAAAAACAAATCAAAGTTCTACGCTGCTGTCCTGTATAATTTTAGATAACCATTTTTGTATCGTTACCTTAATATAGAAAAGCCTCAACTCATTACTTTTTTTTTGAAATCGAGCTTTTTGTATATTTCTATAGAATAACATCAAATGTATCGAAAAATGCAAGGAACTCGATTTAGGAAAAAAAACGAGTTAGGACCTTTCTATATTAAGGTAACGATATGTATGTGTTGTATGTATATGTTTATATGTATGTTTATATATGTGTTATTACAATTAAATGCTCTTAATACTAATGTTATGCATGTAAGTTTTTAAAATTTTCTTTTAAATGCTTATGTTTCTTAGTAAAATTGGTAACAAAATTATATAAAATATTTATTTCAACCCCACACTTTTTTTCCTCTTTTTTTATTACATATTTTTTCGAGTCCTTTTTTTAACAATATCTATAGAAAACATGTAGAGTAGAATATACAAATTCAAACAAGCGATTGGAATATATGTATGTACATGAAACATGCGGCGCACAGTGGCACATTTGAAGAGATGGCAGCCAAAAGTCTTCAAAAAAAATTTTTTTTTGTGTCACCGATTTAATTTTTTTATTTTTATATAAAAGCAAACACATAGGAACCTCGAAATGCAGAAATTTAAGTTTTTATTTCGATTATTTCTCTTTGAATAGGGTGATCAAAAACGCGCTTTTTTTAAGAGAAGCTGAAATTCAAAATATTTTAGAAAATTTTTGAACTTCAAGCGGGCATAAATTTTTGAGTTTTATATATTTTTGGAAAAAAATTTTTTCTTCACACAATATCATTTCTTAACTTATAAAATAAATTAAAAAAATCGTGCCTTACTTTGCTCGAGTCCCAGATTTGGGGATTGTAATAAAGGTCTAAAATATACTCAAATCTCGATGTTCAGTGGAACGCAACTTTTTTGCTGCGAAAAAACTTCGTAAAATGACTTATAACGTGTTATAGTACGTACTTTGTTTGAGCTGTTATTATATGCTAATTTTTTAAATTTATATTTGCATCTCTAGGAACTACAATGATTTTACTGCTTGCATGTCGGATATTTTAGGTGTGGGAGTGCGGTATATCTACATGTGTTTGCGTGTGTATTGTGTGTATGTTTTTCTTTTTTTCGAAGAAGTTTTATTAACGAAAAGGGTATAATAGAAGACTGTTATTATTACAATGCATTAAATGTATTTTTGTAATTTAGGCCATTAAAAATATATAGTTACATATAAGCGGGTGTAGGTACATGAGTTGTTGTATTTGGACTGATATATTGGACCTTTTGTTATAACTTTATTGTGTACCCAGGTAGCTGCTGCTCATATAAAGGTTAAAATACGATAGATACATCAGGTTTTCTTGAAGCAGGTCTCTTTAACTCTCTTTTAAACCTGTCCGGTTGCTTAGACACACAGTTTGTGTTCAAGTTTTTAATGAGTTTTGAATATGAGAACGAAATAACAAAAGAGAATTGAAGTAACTTGTCGGTACAAGCATGTCTGTACTCCTCTTCTTTCTTCTTTCCTCTCTCTCGTTGAAACACATACCTGTTTCAAGAAAACTTGATGTGTATAAAAACAGGCAAAATTAATAAAGACGATCAGTATTGTCAAAACGATGGCTAAGTTCAGTTATAACGATCTTGCTAAAATTTATTTTGAACAAAAAAACAAAAACGATGTTAAGCTACGTCTAGACGATATGTTGAATCAGCATATTTATGATAAAAAATTTGTTACCAGTGCCAACATATAGTGTAGACACTAAATTTTTTCAACATACGTATGCTTAACGACATATGAGGGGCATTTGTTAACGTTATCAAAAAACGTATTTTCAAGATTTTAGCATATCGTGTAGCCACCATATTTTTCCTTTTTAACAAATTTCCTATGTATGCTGTCAGATATGTTATTTGTTGAAAAGCCTATGTAAGCTTTTCAGCATACGGCAAAATTGATAGAATATAGAATTGATATTTTAACTCTGCTCAGGTATGAACAGTGTTTCCTAATTTGCCATTTTTAAAATAAAAATAACGTAAATATTAAAATAACAAAAATAGTAGAATATAAACAAAAAAAAAACACAAAAAATTCTACATTACGCGAAAAATATACTGCAGAAATGTTCATGTAAATTCGGGTGAATAAAAAATAAGGGAAATTAAAATTTCATAAAAAAATGCAGGCGATTCTGAAGAAGACAATCAATCTTATTCCAGCAAACTTCGCAATAAAATCGACTTTTTGCATGCGTTCAGCCTCCTAAAAGTTTTGCCGATTTTTAAAAAATATTGGAATTCGTCAACATCCCGCTTTTATTGAATTTTTTGTATTCCTTACAGTTGTGGCGATTTTTAATCAACATTACGGTTTGTTTAAAATTTTGCAACTTCTCGCGACTTTTTGTAGTTCGAGATAAAAGCGAATTTTTGGATGCTTTCAGCCTCTTAAAAATGTTGCCGATTTTTAAGAAATATTGGAATTTGTCATCATCCCGCTGTTAGTAACTTTTTGCGAATTTATGTAATTTTCGGGATTTTAGCCGAATTTTATGCATTCCTTACAGTTTTAGCGGTTTTCAATCCATATTATGGCTTGCTTAAAATTTCGCCAATTTTTTGCGATTTTTTGCAAAGTTTGCAATAAAGGCGGCCTTTCACGTGGTTTTTTTTTTAGAAGTTTTAACAATTTTGAAGAGTTTAAAACATTATTAGACTTTGTCATCTTGCTGTTGTAGCTTTTTGCCAATTTTCGTCATTTCGCGAATTTCTTTTTATTTATATACATGTATAATTGCACTAATTTTTATTTTAACCAAAAATATAATTTTTTGCACTGAAAGCGATAATTGATATATGTACATACATAAATTTATAATAACGAAAAAGAATTGTCAAAATTTATTCTATATCTAAGCAAATGCTCACATGACTCAACATATATATTAGAATACGAAATTCAACATATCATGTAGACACAAAAATTTTATGCTAACTCATATGTTGTATTATCATTTGCTGACATATGTTGACTTTAAAAAATGTGGTACTTTCAGCATACTGTGTAGACGGCTAACATATATATATATATATATATATGTTGACAGACAGCAGGATTTGTTGTTATTTTAAAGCATATGAACATAAGCATACATTTGCTGATTCAACATATCGTCTAGACTTAGCTTTATATTACACATTTTAAAAGAACCTTATTTTTAGTTGTGCGACCATTTAAAAAAAATTAATAATTTTTTAACGCGATTAAATAAACGGTATAATAAATGTAATGGAAATAAGGAAAAAATATTTAACTGCAACAAACAATGGCTTACAAGCGAACTTGTATTTGAAAGTCAACCAAAACCAGCACATATGGGCCGACCTGCCAGACCAGTTGACAAGTGTAGTGAAAGGTCCCGAAGACGAAAGCTGCAAAGCAGGAATGAAGAATTTTCTCAAGAAATAATTAAAGATACGTTTTTCCATCAACTAGGACCAACAAAAAATAAAAGTAAAAAAAAAATGATATAATAGAAAATGTAATGAAAGCGAGCCCCAAGCGTGTAAAAGGATTTTAAAGAGCATTCCAACACCAACCGATGATGAAAAATTTACATCTGAAGAAGCATTTTCAATATTTCTGGACTTAAAGCTAACAAAATATCAGTATATGGAATTGCGAAAGGGGGCAGTTGGAAAACATTGCTCCATTTATCCAGAATATAGAGATTTGGTTTTATTTAAAAAAGATTGTTTACCACCACAAAATTCTATAAACATTACAGAAAGTTCAGCAGAGGTGGTATTGCAAGACATATTAAATCATACTGCGGAAAGATTGTTGAATACATTGGACGCAGATAATATTAAAAAGCTTGGTGAATGTAGCCTAACATTAATTTCTAAAGGGGGATGCGATGGATCTTCTGGACAAAAGCGATATAAGCAGTATAATGCAGAAAAAATATCAGATTCTGACTTATTTATGATATCTTTAGTTCCGTTAAGACTAAAAACAAATAACATTAATTTTGAGCCATCTACTAGCAAAGAAACCGATATTGACATATGGAAAAACGAAATACCTTCCTCAACAAAATATTGCAGACCAATTAAATTTGCTTTTAAGAAGGAAACGAAGGATTTAATATTAGAAGAAGTATCTAAACTTAAACAACAAATAGATAAACTTCAACCGATAACTTTGTTACTTAACGATCAAGAGATTCAAATAAATTATCAAATGTTACTTACAATGATTGATGGAAAACTTGCCCAGGCCATAACTGAAACAAAATCATCTTCGAGCTGTGTTATTTGCAAAAAAAAAAAAACTGCAAGCCAATTAAGTCAACTTCCAACAGAAGACACCACTTTCCAAAAAGCCTAGGAGTTTGGCTTGTCCCCACTCCATGCTAAAATTCGATTTATGGAACACATATTAAAGCTAAGCTATGATTTAGATTTTAAAGGAACAGTACGAAATAGTGACGAAAATAAAGCCAAAAAAGAGGCAAAAAAGAAACACGTACAAGATAAATATTTAGAATTGGGTTTACTGATCGATCAGCCAAAGCAAGGAGAAGGAAACACAAATGATGGCAACACAGCAAGAAAATTTTTTACTGATCCTGAAACTGCTGCAGCTATTACAGGAGTAGATTTTGAATTAATAAAATGCTACAAAATGATACTGCAAGTAATATGATGCAATAAAAAGGTAAATGCAAGAAAATTTGGTCAGTATGCTAATGAAACAGCGAAACTATACAACGAAAAATATGATTGGAGGAATATGCCATCGACAGTCCATAAAATACTATATCATGGGGAAAACATTATTCAACACAATATGCTTCCGATTGGAGATCTTTCTGAAGAAGCGCAAGAAAAAAGGAAAAAAGATTATAGATATTTTCGCGAGCACAACACAAGAAAGATATCTAGATATAGTACCAATGAAGACCTCTTTAATATTTTACTGTGCACTTCTGATGCATATATCTCCAGCATTCGACAAAAATGGAATTCCACCCCCATGGAATTGGACAAAGACGCCAAGCAGCTCCTTGAAGATGAACAGGAGACATACTTAGATGAAATTTTCACTAAGACACTTAAATGAAAAATGTATTCTATGCAAATTAACATAAAAATTAGAGCAAAAAAGCACAATAAATATTGAAAATTTATAGAAAAAATTTTATTTTATTTGGAATAAAAAGATTTTCTTAGAATTTATGGTAAAACCTTTTTTCGGATATGGATCTCCTATATATCTGTTATGGATTCACGTTTAAAATATATTTAAATTGTTCATATAATAGCATTTAAAGCTGTCGAACTTACATTTGTTAGTGAATTATGATCACCAAGGCTATTTTACGAAATTTGACTTACAAGGGCCCTATGAGTAAATGTGGACCGATTGCCCTAAAATTTCACAGGGATATCAACGACTAAAATAAAATTAGTTTTGCTAAATATTATATCAATATTAATATATTTAAAACAATTATGAGCTTCAAACCCGTATTCTAAGTGGTCCATTGGAGAAGAGGGCTAAAGGTCAAAATAAAATGGACCCGGGTGGACGGCTTAATTAAGAATGTAATTTTTTTTAGTTCAGTTAACGTTACTATTTATAAAATGCAATGTTAAATCACTACATTCACAAATTTACTTTTTTTAAGGCCGATAATACCTATATTTTTAAAAGTCATTTTTCAATCATATATAAGTGTACTTTAATACGGCTCGATTTTAAAGTTAATACATTAAATTGAAGCTTAAGATGTCTTCTATCCAACAAAAAAAAAATTCATTAAAAAATTTCAACCCAGTCAAAAGTTATAGAATTTTGACCGCCAACTCACAAAATGTGCCACTGTGCGGCGGGTTATGATGATATTGTACAAAGAAATAAAGCCTTAATAAGAAAATATATACATTATTTCGTTAACAAATTATTATTATAGTCATTATTATTATTACATCGTTTGTAGATCAGAGTAGAATAATGACACACCATAGTAATGCATTGTTGTACAAAAGGCAAAACAAGTAACAAGTAAAACTTTTGCAGTGTACGTTGTTGCACAGTGACAAATAAAATCAAAAATTTTATTGAAGTTATTTGCATATCTTTGGCTTAGGGCTAATAAATCAGTTAAAGTTTAAACGCTGGTTTAGTTAAACTAAACTCAAATTTATATGTGGTTTAAACGCAACAGGAGTAAATTAGTGAACCATACCTTAAGTGTAGTTTATAAAATAATATTGTGGCAGCACTAGAATAAATGCCAAAAAGCAGCTGTTTTGCAGCAGGCTATCAATTCTTTGTACAATCAAAAAGGCAAAAAAGTTAAAAAAAAAAATTCAATTAAATGTCGCCAAATTGTACTGAGAGAGGAATTATATTTATATTTAAAGAAGAATAGTATAAAAGAATAATAGAAGATCTGAAGAAAAAGTACAGGCTTGGAAAAAAGTTGAGTGCTCTTTCAATGCAAAACATATGGTCTGTAATTAACAAAATAATATGGCCTGTATTGGTAGTTTAAACGCCCAATTTTATGCGTTTACAGATGGTTTAAATACTGTATTGATTTATAGGTTTGCTAGTTTAAACACATTTTAAACCAAAAATAGAGATTAACTTGCACTGATTTATTAGCCCTTAGAGTGTAAAGCTGCTAACTCCCTTCTTTGTCGTATAAAAATTAAAATCTCTGCCCAAATTTTGAAGTTACTTAACATTGTTTTACAAGTTTTACAAGTTATCGTATTTATATAGACCTTATAAAAATTAGTATCTGGCAATGCTTTGGAAATTAAGATACGAGTAATATGGCAAGCTGTCGTCAATCAGGAATGCCAACCATTAGTAGACAAAAAAAAAATAGGGTCAACGGTAAATTACGAGTACTATAATAAAAATTAAAAGTTTGCAAAAGTAAGTTGCTTGTGTGGCTTAGTGTGGTTTGAATATTAATTATATAAGCTATTTTCTATATAAATATATTTACGTACTGGTAAGATGGGTCGTGCAAAGCATTGTACGGATGCTGAGAAGTCCATCATAAAAAATTTAAAAAGTAAAGACAAAAGTCAACGGCAAATCGCTGAAACTGTTGAAAGATTCCAGAATTTCGTATTAAAAGTGTTTAAGAGGCAAAACCAATAATTTATTGAGATGTAAACCCCGGAAAACTTTTGCTAAAGACGATAATTGCATTAATTTATTATCAAACCGTGACCCATTCAAGTCTGCTGCACCAATTAGAACTGACTCCGATTGGGGGGAAAAGAATAAGAAAATGCTTTCGAATTTACATGTTATAAGCACATAAATTCGAAAGCATTTTCTTTCGTTTCAAATTACACAGTTATCCCCCAGAACTGCTATAAATGTAATTCTACTGTACGTGTATGTTGTAATGAATTTTTTTTTATGCGTTTGGGTGGCGCCCTGGATGGTTTAAATTCACAAATCAGCCCGGCAGATAGCGCTGCAGTCGGTATCTAGTTTATTTATATATACTGCAACTAAACGGCTGGATTGACTTGAATGAATTTTTGTGTATGCTTTCAAGTGGGGGCGTATACGACGTCGTTTGCCACACTCAGCTAGTAGAGGTATAAAACTTTAAGTTGGCGGCCATTTTTTCAGTTGTCAAGTGATTTATATTAAGTTTGGTTTGGCATTTCAACATAAATAGAATGACGCCTGAACAACGCTTCCAAATTGTGTAACAGTTATTTTGTAACGTGTCCTTACAAAAATTAAGATATTTAATATATAGTGTTACATAAAATATGACTTAAAAGAACGTACCAACCCAATTAATGTAGGGTACACCATTGATGCTTTTTGTTCTCAGTTGTGGTTAACATTCATGTTGAAAAATTTACCTTAGAATTCTCATCCAGTTAGTAAGTGAAACTGTATAAGACTTAAAGTTTTAAACTCAATCGGCGAGCAAGACACGACGTATCTTACGAATGTTTCTTGTTCCAAAATAGTTCAAGATATGCTTTATGTTAACTACTAACATTTAACATTTCTTCAGAATTACATTCAATACATTCATACTGTATTTAGCCGAGTGTACGATACTCCAAATTATTTAGTGCATTCATAATCTTAGTTAACTCATAGTACCCCCTCCCCCCTTTAGGAAAACACGACCAGCATCAACCTGAAGCTAAGAGGCGGCTCATCTTTGCATGTAGACAATAACAGAAGCCGACTGGGGAAACCAGCGAGCTCGATATGTTTGTAGTTCAAATTATCTATTTAAATAGTTTAGTTAGTTCCTCGTACTTGCGTTAAAATTTTGAAAATCATGGTTCTGTTCGAATTCAATTAACTATGGAGGGTTTACCCTAAATTATAATATGCATCCACAGAGATATCGTACAGTAAGTACAGAAGAAATCATTGCTGCTGTGGAGCGTAGAGGATGACCCGAATCAGTCTATCCACCATCGTGTACAAGAATTGGATGTGTACCTTCACTTTATGGAAGATTTTGAAAGTGCAGGAGCTGTGGTTTATTTATTGAAGGAAACGTTTAGTAACCGCATAGTTTCACGTTTCGGATCGGTGAATCAAGGTCGTGCGATTTAACGCCGCTATAATATTTTCTGTGGGGATATATGAAGTCACCAGAGGAGGACAACATTCGCCGCGTTATTGCTAATATATGGCTACAATCCGAGCCACCCGTGGCTGTTATATGCCAGAAGTCATATTTAAATTACCAGAAGATTATCTTACGAACAAAGTAAATTGCATGTCAATTTAAAAAAAAAATCATTTTTATTTTATTCCATTTCAAAGTTCTATAACTCTATGAAAAATAAACATCCTTTACATAAATCGCACCAAATTTCCATTCTTTCGTATATAATGCGGTTACATTTCATCAATGAAACGAAAGACAAGTACATAAATGAATAAAATGTAGAAGAATAACATAATAAATTGGGGAAGACCATACAAGCAGTTGCTTAGTGTTGGATGGGAAGAAACAGATGATCAATTGGTTATACATAGACTTGTGCCATTTAATTCATTTCAGTGACCGGTCATTTTAGTTCATTATTTGTAAATGAACTAATTAGTTCGTTCATTCAGTTCAATCGCTCTTTTTAGTTCAATGAACTAGTTAGGTCTTTTTAGTTCAATGATTTTACATCTACAATTCTACATGCATATGTATGAGTGTTGTGGTCTTTGACAATATTAAAAAGACAGATTCTGTGATTAAAATGTTTTATGAAAAATAAAATTAATTAATTAATAAATAAATTTGCTCTATAAAGGGTTTATAAAACAAATTTTTTAAAATCTCATAAATCCAAAATATATTTTGCGAATAGGGTAGTATAAGTGTTTACTTGTTTATTGCATTTGTGGTAGTAGCAAGCCATGAACAAGAACTAAATATACATACATACATACATATGGATGAGTATAGAAGATAAGCACACAAACAGTGAAAAAGTAAAGCAAAACGTTGAAAACATTTAGTTCACAGCATCTGTGTTAGTTAATTTTGTGTCTTAGTTCTTAGTTCAAAAATTGAACTAGTTCAAAAATTGAACTAGTGAGCGTAAAACAATTGAACTAGTTCACTTAGTTCAAAGTACTGACTCGTTCATTTGAACTAGTTCGTTCATGAACTACACAAGACTAGTTATACATAATGGCTATGGCGTTATGGCGAGTCGCCTATAATCAAATGCAATGTTGCCCATAAGTTTGTTTCGAACGGCTGTTTTCTATGGCTATGGTTATATTACGTCTGATTGCACCTTAATTAAGGGGCAATAACAACAACAACAAAAAACATAAGCATGCAAAAATCTTTGCAAATATTACAACAATAACGTAAAGGGGAAAGAGAGTATAAAAGGCCGAAGGTTTTGCAAATAATGATCACTCGCTTCGTAGATATTAGTGGATCAGGATCAATCAGAGTAGGTCAGTATTCAAGTAAGAAACATAGTTAGCGATTTCCTAGTCCCGAAACAATACAGTAGAACCTGGATAATTAGACATAAGTAAACATTGTTAGCGATTACCTAGTCGCAAAACAATACAGTAGCAGTGCGGAAAGATAAGTAAAATATCCGCAAGGTTTCAATCTCCTTGATAAGGCCATACATGGAACATCAGTAGTAAGAGAAAAGTTGACTACAGAGGCATAGAAGATAATTTGCAGGAAGCCAAGTCAAGGATTAATCCGGAAAGCTGAGAGGCCATTAACGAAACAGATGGTATAATTCTACCGAATAAGAATCAAATGAATTTTATTTAAGAACAACTAAATTTATTAATTTTAAATAAAGAATAATAATAATTAAAGATTAAAAGAAAACATGTTGTTTCTTGTAACGACCTTGGCATTTTCAGGCTGAGTATACCCGGCAGAAAACGTCGTTCCAACACGTACTACTTAATTATACGCTTCAAATAGAAGAACTGTCTTTTTAATTAATCAGCTTCAATAGGTTATGGGCCCAGAAAGAAGCCAAAGTGTTTTATAAAGAATATTTGTGGTGGATAAGACGGCAACTATGATAGTTGGTCTATCCAAATGAGGAGTGTCTTTCTCCGCAGTGGGTTCTGGAATATAGCCAGTGGAGAGAAAAATATCGGCCTTACAAGTACAGAAAAAGAGTAATGGTGAATCCATCATACTAAATATTGACAAGCAAGGCGCTCAGAAATTAGCAAAGAATATCATAAACGCAGCAAACATATAATATGATATAAAGTTCCACCATATCAGAAACCTAGTACAGGAAAATTAAAATGTATTTTCCCACATCTGAAATGGTCGCCGATATTTTGACTAAGAACCTGTCAAAGATCAAACATAATAAATTTATCGATTTACTGATATTAAATTAGAGATAAGAAAAAATAAATAAAAAGTTCTTAAAAAGGCATAACAATATAATTATTACACAAGCTGATAAGGGAAACAAAACAGTTGCAATATACAAAGAAGAATATATGTAGTTCCAAAATGGATGAACTTTTACGAGACAAAAACATTTACAGAGTCATGAGGACAGACCCCACACAAAAACTAATTAAAACAAATAACAAAATAATTGCAGATCTACAAAAACGACAATATATAGATGATTATAGAAAACGAATACTCATGTGTTCTGGCGGCACTGCGCCGAGAATTTATGGACTCCCGAAAATTCATAAAGCTCAAATGCCATTGAGACCTATACTGCCATCAGTACAAGTTCCATGTTACCAACTTAGTAAATATATAGGAAGAATTCTGAAAAACATAATATCAGACAAGTACAACATCAAAAACTCTTTCGAACTGAAAAATCAGCTACAAAGTATAAAGTTAGATGAAAAAGATATTTTAATATCCCTGGACGTAGTTTCCCTCTTCACTAGTATACCAATAAACACTGCTATAAATAATATAATGAGCAAATGGGACCAAATAAAAACAAACACCACGATTCCGCGTTCCAAATTTCTGGATATTTTAAAACTTTGTTTATATGACAACAACTATTTTATGTACAAAGACATAATATATAATCAAATCTTCGGTATGCCGATGGGTAACCCTCTCTCTCCAAGAATCGCGGACATTGTGCTAGATAGCTTACTGGACGTAGCAATAGCTAAATTTAAAAACAAAAATATTCACATAAAATACATAGCAAAATATGTTGATGATTTTTTAGATATCATAAAAATCGATGACAAGGACGACATTCTAAAAACGTTTAATGGATATCATCCAAAATTAAAATTTACCATCGAAGTGGAAAAAAACAAAGAAATTGTATATCTCGATACTAAATTATACAGGAATGTAGAGAAAATAACGTTTGATTGGTATGCAAAGGATATATCATCGGGCAGAATAATAAATTTCAACGCAACACAGCCAAAAACGCAGATAATTAACACCGCCAAAAATTTTGTTCGTAGAGTACTAGACATCAGTGACAGTCAATTTCACACGCACAACATAGAAAAAAATTTTAACATTTTAAAAAACAACAGTTTTCCCACAAAATTAATACAATCACTCAGCTCATCCTACACACCTACACAAAACCGCGAAAATAGCAACCCTAGCACAGAACACCAAAGGTATTGCAGTATAAAATATATACCCGGCCTTACCGACAATAAAAACATAAAAACAACAATAGATAACAATAACATATGTTTGGCATATAAACCAAATAAAACATTAAATACAATTCAAAAACACCTGTAGAAAAATTGCAACAAAACAATGTTGTATATGAAATTCCTTGTAAAGGTAATGATAACGTCAGCTGTGATCTTGTGTATATAGGAACTACAAAGAGGAGCTTAGAAACAAGAGTGAACGAACATAAAGCAGACATCAGTAAAAACAAAGAGAATACTGCTTTGTCACAACATATAACAAATACTAAACACAAACCAGATTTTGACGGTATAAAAATACTAGACAAAGTAAACAACGACAGAAAGAGATACATAACAGAAAGTCTAAGAATTCAACAGAAAATAAACAAAACGATGAACATCAAAGAAGACACGGACAATTTGAGCGCAAACTACAAATTAGCAATTGTCAAAAACCTGTGATACACCAAAAGGGGGAAAACATTTTATAATTTTTATTTTTATTTTTTCACAACACACTTGTTTTCAACAAAGTTTAATTGCTATAGTATTCATGTAATTTTAAAAAATACAGTAAGTTTTCCATTGTTTTATATAAAAAATATTTTTATATATGAAAATGTCCACAATATTGTTGTTGTTTTCTTATTTTTATTAAATAGACGACATCCCTTGAAAAAGTGAACAAAAAATTCACGAAACGTCGGGACAACATGTAATAAATTGCATTTTTATTGACATTAAACACGGTAGGCCTGATAGCTTAAAGAAAACTATAACTAAAAGAAAAAATAATTTTTTTTTTAAAACAACACCCACATTGAGCAGAAGTATTGAAATTCATACCGCAAACCCTAACAATGTGTGCGCTGTTAACATGACATCAACATTGTACGTACACAGTGTTACCATATGTGAAGATTTATCTTATTTTTGAAGTTTTTAGACATGCTAAAACGACAAAAATATTTCTTATCTTAAAATAAGATTTTTAAAAATTTTAATTTTGGTACTTTTAATATATTATTGAGGGATTTTTTGACTATATTATTTACTTACAAATTTTCTAATTTGCTTCATAATGATCTTACACATATTCTATACAGTAAATATTTCGTGTTATTTGGCTTTACTTTTAATAGTTCACAGGAAGCAAAATAAATTTTAACTCATTTGCATTCAATAAAATAACAAAAAAGATTTTTGGTAACAAAAAAAGATATTTTTTGGTCGACTTGAAGATTTTTGAAAAATAAATATGGCAACACTGTACGTACATATTTATCATTTCTCAATTCATTCTCGCTACTTTCTCTGTTAAGTTTAAACAAAGAGTATCACTAGATGATAGGCTCATGAAAACTTTAGAGGTAGCAAGAGAAAATGTCACTGCTCGGACTACTGGGGTTGCCGCTATAATGGAGTAAAGAGGAAAATAGAAGAGGACATGGAGAAAAATAGAGCCATTACTTTTGGTACCAAAGAAGCTTATGTTTACGATGCAAATAGTAAGGGATATGGCACGATAGAGAGGGAGGAGCCCACTTACAGTAGAATTTATTTCTATTCACAAGATTTTTTTTTTTTTACTTTGGAAAAGAAAAGACTAAATTCGAGAATTTCTTGTGGAAAAGTACAATATCAGTTACATAAATATATGTATGTGCAGAAAACTATGGTCAAATATTCAAATTAGTTTGCGCAGACACAAGGAAAAGCATTGGATGCACTGTGCACACTTTTATCTCATCATTTTTAGTGCGCACTTTGAACGAAAAAGTCATTAGAAATGGACTCTACTGCGAATTTGTTAAAATGCTACTAAAACCGGTGTACGCAATAGAATTTAATTCTAATTATGTTTGCCGAGCATCCCACGCAATATTATATGAGTTCCATTAATGAAAGTCCAAGTTGCATGGAAGTAAGCTTCCAACTAGATGAGAGAATGGATACCATGTCAGCAAACTGCTCTTCTGCTTTGTTGGAAAATTATTACCTTACAGAATAGTATTGTGCCACCATTAACAAAAGTACAAGTTGCATGGAAGCAAGCTTGGAATCGGATGTTCAAATGTACACCGTACCAACAAATTCCTGTTTTGCTTTTTTGGACATTACACAACACCTGTTGTACCAACATTAACACAAGCCCAAGTTGCATGGAAGTAAGCCAGGAACTGGATGAGCGAATGGGCAGTATGCCACCAAACTCCTAAGCGTTTAGTGTATGCGGTTATGCTGACCACCAGAACAGCTCAAGTTACATGAAAGCAACGTTATGATGTATGTACATATTGCCATAGAATATAAGTTTAATTTTAAATTAAACATAACAAAATATAATAAATAAAAAAATAACATTAACATGCTTAACTTGTTTTTATAATTATATCCATTTATAGGAAGACGGATCACATCTTTTTAGGAACACAACTTCCCATACAACCCTGAGATTTACACCCGCGAACTCAGAACCAGCCAGTAGCAATGCCCAACAGCAAATTGGCCCCACCAGGAGAGGACAGTGTGGCCCTGTGGTGCCCGCGAATCCATAGCTGATTTGATTCGCAGCTATCTTAAGAGTGATGAGGAAGATAGAGGGAGAGAGAGTGATGTTCTTGTGAGATCTAAGCGAATCGTAAACATAGAATTCAAGTGATGAGAATCAGTGATACGCAACAAGCACAAAACATAGATAAACATGTTCACCCTTGTTCCAGTTGTCGACATCGACAATACCAAAAAAGTGTGGCTAGAAGTATGTATGTGAGATAGATGTATGCGCAGAAATCAATGATCAAATGGATATCTTTGGAATACAATGCTGTTCAAGAATACCAGTCCATTTTTTGTCAATGATGCAATGCGCAACACCCAAGGATTAAATTGATATCTTTGGAACACGATCATCATTGCTACGCAAGAAAAGGAAAATAAAAGGATTAGGAGTATCCTAATACAGGGTGGCCCAAATAAGACCAGCTGATGTGAAACACAAATAACTTTTTTTATTTTTTAGCATAATTTATTGCTTCTTTTTGCAGATTATAACTGAACTCTTGGAAATTTAAAATGAACACACAACAACGCATTAAAATTATCGATTTTTATTAGTCTTCTCAACGATCAATTGTTCTGACGCAGCGAAATTATCGCCGTTTTTTTAACGTAAGATCAGCGCCCACATCTTCCATGATTACAAGTTTAGTTCGCCGTTTTGAGGAACTGGGGTCAGTTGCCGACCGTCCAGGAAGAGGTGCTTATCGAAATATTCGTACTGTAGACAACGTGGAAGCTGTACAGCAGAGCGTTGCAAATGATCCATGTCTCAACTGGTCGCCGTTCCGGCCAAATGGGTATACCCAGAACAAAATTACAGAGAATTTTAAAGTTGGATCTTAAGATGTATCCATACAAAGTTCAAATTGTGCAACAGCTTCTACCGCAAGACGCCCAATAACAACTACAATAACATCACTAGGTCTCATTTGGCCCACCCTGTATATTAGAGAAATGGATATCATATGAAACTTCTCATCTTTGTAGCACAATACCCTTGTACTGGTATTTCATAAATGCAACAGAAGAAACTCAAAAAGAAAGGAAGTGGCAAATCTTCATAAATTAGGGAATTGCTTGAAAGACCTGACTACTAGTAGTTGCAGAAATCGACGATATTAATATTGGAGCAATATGGTGTTCGAGATTACCTATTACCTATAACCACAATGCGATTGGATTTCCAAATACAGGGTGGGCCAAAAGAAACCAAGGGGTGTAAAAGTTTAATAACTTTTTTGTTTATTAATTTTTTTTTATTTTTTCTTTCAGATTATATAGACAGCACTTGGAGAATTTATAATGAACGAAAATAATAGATGAAAATCAGAAAATCAGAAAATAAGAAATGAAATCAACTTTATTGAAAATTTGATTATGAGTGATGAAGCTCATTTTCATTTGAATGGCTTTGTTAATAAGCAGAACTGTAGGCCCTGGGGTTCTCAAAATCCAAGAGCCATTCATCAACGCCAATAGCATCCCATCAGGTGTACAGTATGGTGTGGGATCACATCTGAAAATGTCATTGGGCCCTACTTCTTCGAGAATGAAGATGGAAGTGCTGTAACCGTAAATGGAGAGCGGTATCGGTTTATGATAGAAAATTTTTTACGTCCTGCTCTTGAAAACAGACCTGGTATGTGGTTTCAGCAGGACGGAGTATTATCCAACAGTTAAATCATGCAATAGTCTCTTAAAAACTTTAAAATCTTAGGGATTGGAAGCACCTTTTGAGTAAAGATAGCCTTATGAACTAAAATGAGATATGTGTAGTGAGAACCGTAAGACCACTTGGGAAATATATACGTCCATATCGGATTGGAGAAACATTTTATTAATGCGAAAATTGTTTTGCTCAAATCAGGGTTCTAATTGTCGCTTTCAATAACGTGCTGATTCGATCACTTTTTTTCCAAATTGAGATTATGGCATTGGCAATCGAACAATGTAATAATGTGGTTCTATATCGAATGCCATAATCTCAAACTTAAAAAACGTGATCCAATCAGTTCCTTATCGAAAGCGACGATTAGACTTTAGATAGAACTCTCCTGATGTTGGAAATTGGTATTGACGGTCTTCTACTTTATACAAGGTCTGGCACTGGATAAAGGGGGGCCGATCTTGCGAAAAATTGTTGATGAGCCACAAGTTAAAATATTCGTAGTAGGCATTTATGTTGGCGAAAATAAGCCAAAATAAAATAAGTTTCTTCACGATTTTGTTGTGGAGATCAAGAAATTGACCACGGAATTTCTTTTGTGATGGTGGGGAGGGGGTGGGTGAAGAGAGTATAAACTCCATATCAGGGTATTTATTTGCAATACTGCAGCCAGGTCATTCATTTGTGGCACGAAAGGTAATAACACTTTGAATGGATGCCATCGCTGTGTCGCCAACAAGACCGCATTTGCGGATTAGATTTAGATTTAAAAAAATAGAGCTGATCTTAGCTATCACAAGAGGGTTATACAGCATAAGTGCATATAAATAAGTTAGAGACACTAGGAATTTAAATGATTTCTCAATTTCCTCTAGCCAGACAAAGGGATCATTGTATTGGACCCAAGTAAACTGGAACCGTAGATTTCATTTTTTCACCAGCTGCCTGCTAACCCCTGGATGCGCATTGCATCTTTTTAATTTTTGTGTAACAAGAAAAATTTTAATTTTACTTGTTAACAATAGAACGTCTCAAAAAATCAATACGTCCATCAAGACTAAAATTTCGCTGGAATCAGAACTCTGCAGAAAGCCTAGAGCACTGGAAGGAATTCGAAGGTCGAAGACGGTTGAGTATAGTATAGAATTTGTACTCTATACAGGCGTATTATTTTTAAAATTGTTGGTATTCTTATTGGGCCAAAAAAAAGCTGAAACATTTTTTTTTGAAAAATCTTTAATTAGTTCTACATTTTTTTATGGCAAGGAAAATCTTTCCTACAACGTTCACTGAACACTTCAGCAAGTAGGTGTTGAAAAATTTGGAGGGAAAAACTATTAAGAAATGAACTAATATTGAACAAGAAATTTTTAATAAATTTATTCACAAATCTATTATTAGTATCACCAACTATAGATACTGCAAATATTAATAAAAGCACAGAAGGGGGTTAAATCCGTTTCGATTAAAAGGTTTACTTTTCAAAGCAATTTCCCCAATGCTGAAGGTTTTTTTTAACTGGCTACTAAGCAAATGTTAAACATTTTCACGCAGGAAGAAGAAAACTAGAGAACTGAAAACTAGAATTCATTCATTATATAATTTGTTGAAGAAAAAATAGCAGCGATTAGATGGCGCAAAAGAAAATTTTATGAGAAAAAATTCTGAATTGACAATGATTTAAGAAGTTTAATACTCTACTGGTCAAACAAGAGGGAGACTGGCCAAAACTCTTTGAAGCATTTGCATCATATGCAAGAAAACGGAAAATTTAGGATACTACCGCCTCAATAAGTAACCAAAATTTAATGGAATGGTAATCTATAAAATACATAAGAAACCAGGAAAAGCCAAAGTATCGAACAGGATAAAAGAGAGTATGTCTAGGCCACTAAATACCTCCCCTACCAAAGTATACTTTAAAAGAAGCCTTTGCATTATTTTTGGACTTGGTATTCTACACACAAAAAAGTAATATGAATAATTTTAAAATATCAATTAAAATATTTGTAATATCAAATAAAAAATTAATTAAATTTTCACCTATAAACAATTTGATAATATAAAGTTTTTCCACCCAAATTAATTATTAATACAATTAAAAATTTAATTGATTGGTAAATACTTTTTCTGTGTAAATATACTTCCCCCATACATTAAAATTACTACTGCAAAAAAAGAGGCAATTCCAATTGGCTTGGAGAGATAAGTGAAATTTCAGCAGAGGTAAAACTTCAGTTCTTAATGAATCATACCGCAGGTCAAGGTAATTCAAAGTTTGTCTGAAGACCAATTAGAACTAATTTCGGATAAACTCACATTACTCAATAAATGGGCATGTGTGATGGATCATCCGGTCAAAGTGCTTACAAGCAAGTAATAAATACAAATGACATGACATGACAACAGATGCAAATATGTTTATGGCCTGCCTTTTTAATTGGACTTCTGGCTTTTAAATAAATTGACTGTTCTTCCGGTATTTAATTACGGAAAGTCTTATTTTGATGATCAAATTAAAAGTTTTAAACAACAACTACAACAGCCACTCAGTTATGAGACTGTGTCTTTATCTTGAGGATATTTTGCAACACTGTGATGCAGAAGAATTGGAAAACCTGGAAGTTATCACAAATGGGCTTTTGTTGTATCTCATAAAATGGCCTAGCAACAAAAACTTCTCTGCTAGCTATAGCGATGACTCCAACATATTGCAAAGTTCATTTGTGCCGTTGGGACTGCAGTCTCGTGTTGGCGATAGGATAAAAATTTTATGGCAAAAACCCACACTCGCTTTTGCCAGCCAATACCCATTAGATTTCTCCACGAAACTGTGAACATTATGAATTAAGAAATAAAGTATGTGGGAGAGATCAAGCAAGCCGTTTGCTGAGCACCAAAGTGGAAAATCCAAATGGAACAATTTTCGTGAGACATACATTGCTCCCAACCTTGGTAGATGCAAAGGTTTGCAATGCCGCAACTTTTACTTCCTCTGCCATGAGATATTAAATATGGTAGAAAGCATCAAAAAACTGCAATGACTTTGAAAATATAAATATAGAGGATCGTCAGTCTTTAAGGTTCGGTTGTTTGTCCATATTCCTCATGCTAGAATACATTTGCCCAAAAAATGGCAAGCTCGATCCAAAGAAGACAAAGATGGTTCAGGAAACCAAAAAAAAAAAATTCAGGACTTATAATAGATATGCCAAAAGCTGGTTCCGGTAATACAAACTTGGACAATACATGTCCAGAAGATTCTTCGCCGATCGGCAGTCTGCCTCTGAAATCACAGACATAAATAAAGTTTGTTTTGAGACTTTAAGTGATACTGAAAGCGATGCCCTCTGGCCATAAAATAAATTTTTGGGAAATTCGAGGAATTCTGCAAAAATACTGCAAGAATGTATGTAGATCATCCAATGGCATCATTGGCATCATCCAATGACACAATATCTGCTCACAGCTTGCATAGACTGATTATTCACGATGTCTTACAAAATCAAAAGTTTCGAGTATTTTATGACATATTAAAAAAATTAAAACGGATTTTCAAAGCTCTAAACTACAACACGGATACCGTTTTAAAAATTCAGACTGCATTCGAGGACCAAGAAGTATTTAGTCTAGTAAATGACGCCACCACCAATTTGTTCAATGTCATTGAGATTGAAGAGCAATTTAAATTTTTAAATGAAAATTAAACATTTAGAAATACTTGCAATGAAACATTAAAAAATTCAAACGACACTAGATGGAACACCTTGAGTTACATGTTCCGAAGTTTTTGTAAAAACGAGAAAATAGTAAAAGTAGCATTAGTCGAAATTGAAAAGACAGAGCTAGCTATTAATAAAATGGAGAAGTTACTGTTGGCGGAGTTTCTAAAATTTTTGAAAGTATTTGAAAGTGCTACCAAGCACTTGCAGGGAAGAAGATACCCCACAGTGAACTGCAATATAGTTTTTGTTGAAAACATTTTTGATAATCTAAACGAAAATTATAAAACATCTTGTTTTGCAGAATGCATAAATATGTATAGTTTTGCAATTGTAAATTTGCTAAAAAGATTTAAAATATACAAAGTGCACGTAATCGCAGTCTTATTGGATACCGTGTAAAAAAAAATTGGCCCAGTGGCCCACCACTTATCTAGATTGAAGAAAATTCCAGCGACGCAAGAGTTTGATCTTTATGAGGAGTTGACCATCGATGATCCTAATGATGGAATTTTCAGGACGGAAATTATTTATCAAGAGTTACAAAAAAAATTGTAATCACAAAGACCTTTTGGAGACCCCAACGTCATTCACTGCAGCAAAAAAAAATGTAATAATTTAACCAATCTATATATCGTCACCTAAAATCCAAAAGGCCGTAACAACCAAAAAATTCAAAATAGACTTTTTGATTGATTATGATGTGACTAACCGAAATACATATTTTCCTAAAATTTTACTCACATAAGTTCAAAAATACCGATTTTATTCATTATTCAATTTGGCACCTAACATATAAATAGTATTAAATTTATGAAGTTTTTTGCTTCTCCTGTAAAATAGTAAAAAGTGTACTCACGGCCTTTTGGATTTTAGGTGACGATATATATTATGTAAGTATGAACATATTTCAAAAATAATTTTTAATCATTACATTTTGTAGAGGTCGGATGAAAATTCTATTGCATTTTATGTTTTATCTACCTCAGAAAGGTCGCAAGAAAATCCTATTTACGAAGAAATTTCAAAATACTTTGCTGCAAATTATGATGGCTCCGAAACTTTTACCTGGTGGAAGAAAAACGAAAAGGTAATTTCTTCGCGTTAAATTAATAAAATGCTGAAACTAATTAAGTTTATTATTTAGGAATACCCTAGAATTGCTAAATTTGCATCATATATGTATATTATTTATACCGTCCACTAGCGCATCCACTGAAGAGGCTCTCTCTAGTGCTGGTTCACTAATCACTGCAAAAAAAAAAGGTCGAACTTAAACGCGCTGACAGTTAAACGCGTTCTCTTCATACACGACAATTACGATTTAGTGCAGGAAATAATCACCCCTGTTCTGCGTTTCGATTACGTTCCCGCATTCAGTTACGCACGGATCGAAAAGAGGTATTCTGCCAAAAAAACTGAATCGAAAGAAAAAGAAGAAGAGAAGAGTATGTTTAAACCTGCTGCTTTGCTATGAAACGGGTGAAATAGGAACAGAAAAATCAAGAAATTTTGCAAAATTTTTAGCAAAAAGTTAAATTTAGTGCAAAAAACAGTGATTTAACAATTAAAACAAATAATAATTAAATATTGTGAAAATTTTCATTAAATAAACTCTTGCAAATTTAAGTACAGAGAGTTAAAAAAAACGGGATAAGCAAGAGGTATTTGTGGCCAAACTTTTCCAGTCTGAAGAATCCTGTCGCGCCGGAGGTGATATTTTAATTTTTTACACATAATTGTAACACAAAAATAAAGTTTATTTGTTTAAATTTAATTAAATCCGCAGACAATATCGTTTTTCGTTGCCATTAAATACTTAGGTATGTCAACTGTTCTACCCGTAATAAACTAAATAAAAATCGCATTTCAGTACAGAAAAACAAAACAAACTGTTTAGTTCATTAATTAAACCTTCTTTCATTTAATACTTGCATTAGTTTTTGCATTAATCACTTTTTAAAGCTAAACAAACTAAACTAAACTTACAAAAACGTAGTTACGATCGAAATGCAGAATATATAGAATCGAAAGAGAAATCGAAGAACGGAAAGCAGAATACCAAGTTGCCAAACGGAGAAACTTTCGATTCGAATCGAAACGCAGAATAGGGGTGAATATCCCACTAACTCAAAAACATATACATACATACATACACAGATATGTATGAACACAAAAGGTGCGGTCACACTTGGCAAATATTTGCCCAAAAAAGCGTAACCACTAAATGTTTGTGAAAAACCATTTGATTCAGACAAGTGTTTCTTAAGTTAAACAGTTTCATAAACAACTAATAGACAACGTCATTAATTCCAACATTATTGGAAACTATTTAACTTAACAAATACGTATCTGAATTGAAAGCCTTTTCATTAATATTTTGTGGTTACGTTTTTTGAGCAAATATTTGCCCAAGTGTGACCATCCCCTAAGCCAAAAAGCATTTTCAAACAAATATCGTATCTAACTAAGATATATCCCTATTTCATATAACTATTATTAATAAAAGATTAAAAAAAAAGTTTTTAGATTTTTTGAAGTTTGTGGCAGCCCTGATTGGAATTCAAACCATATTTTTGTATGTATAAGCCGAGCATTAGCCGGCTTTGATCCGCCGCCAAGGATTTTTTAGTTAGCCGGAGCCGCCGATAAAAATGCGCGGCGCAGTACTCTGAATCATCATCCCAGTTGCGTGGGAACGTAACACTGTGCAACGCAGGAAATTTAACATCGTCCACAATTTCACCTTTTGTACTAGTATGCATAATGGAAACAGATGGATGCGGTATCGCATTAGTTCATTGTTTGTTCTTACAAATCAAAAATCAACAATAATAATAAATAAATAAATAAAATGTGTTCAATTCAACTATTTTTCAAGCTTTATATCTGCTTTATATATTTATTTTATAGTTCGGTATTTCTTTAACCTTTGGTTAACTTCTTCAGGATATTTCTTAATTTTTTTTTATATTTAATTTTTTCTTGTCTTTTGTTAGTTTCAATCATAAAAAAAACAAACAAACAAACAAAAAATAAGAAATATTCTGATGAAGGTTAACGAAATATCGAACTATAAAATATATATATATATATATATATATATATATATAAAACAGACCTAAAGCTCTTAAAAAAGGCCGAAAAATTTGATTAAAAGTTTTGATAAATAAAAATATGTATGTATACCCAGCTAAAAAAATTATATATGGTCCATATATTTTTAATATATGAATGTACATATATAACTATATATGAATATGTATGAACTCATGTATGGAAATCTATGGTATTATACATGGCAAAACTATTGTATATGAACTAATATATGGACTAATATATGAAATGTATTATAACATATGAGCTCATATATTAATTTAATTATGAAGCTCTTCATATGTGGATCCATATATAGAAATAAGATTTAATATATGGAGCCATATAAGAATGTATGCATGCATACATGATATCTCACATAAGGTCGTTTTTGCAATCAAAAAAGCTTGATATTTTATCACTGAAGAATTGGAAATCCATTAGAAAATAGATACGGTATGCAAAGTTTATATGCGTACCCTCAACGTTTAAAAAAGAAAAACTTTTGTTAAAAAAAACCATTCTTATATGATTTTATACATTGCGGATCAAATAATCAAAAGAATAATCCAGTCATTAATTTTATAGAAAATAACAAAATTCTCTAGATAAGAAACAAAGTTCATATTACTTCAAAAAATTATATTGAAAATTGCATTAGTTTTTAATCTGATTTCTTATATTAAATTTTTTGTACGAATTTGAGTTTTGTGTTTTTTAAATAATCGATTAACTTTTTCTTTGAAATGATGAATAGAATTTCTTTTAGTTAGTTTTTAATTATTTTGTCCAAACAAATCTATCATTAAATACAACCTCCCTTTACAAAAACTTAAAACAACTAATTTTAGTAATTTTATTTATTGCACAGCAATGCGCTTTTTTGATTCAAAAAAAGTATGAATTTGAAATTTTCATACCGTATAAGGAATATTTATACATGCATGTATGAAAATGTATGAATATATATAATCATATATGGCCATATACCCTCATTTGTCGGATCCGAACCATATATGGGATATCATATATGCTCCATATATATTTTTTTTTAGCTGGGTAATTTTTTTTTTCTTAAATACTATAAACCACAAAATGTCTTTTATATTCCAATCTCTGTGCAAGAAATATTTTACTCTCATGTTTCCTTTTCAATTTCAACTTAAATCAAATTTTGGCATAAATAAGAGAAAACTGAAGGGCGCTATTATTGTAAATTGAAGCTTATTTATAAACTTGTTTTTTTTTTTAATCCTAAAACTAGTTTCAATTTGTAAAACATTTAAGTGGTATTTTGTTTGGCTTTTGGTTTATAATTTTTTTTTGCGATTTTTTTTTCTCAATATTATTACCTAAAGACATTTAAGGTTCTTTCTAAATTTTGCAGGCTACACAAAATTTTACTCTCTACATATATTTAATTCGTTAAATCAAATTCAAACTCATACCACCCAATTTTATATAAAAAATTTATGTACTACAAATGTATGTGTATGTATGTATGTAAGTGTGTGTGTGTGTGTGTGTTAGTTCGTGTTTGTGTTAAGAATATCATCTTTAACCCTTTTCTTTGCATAAACGTGTATTATTTTGTAAATTTCAAGTGATACTTGCAAAAATCGGTAGTCAAATGTCTGGAGCCTTTGTATTTCCTGTATTTGTTGCTGTTGCATTATTATCGCCTTGTATATTTGTATCCGTAACAATAATTTTGATAGTTTGTTCATGCTGTTTTTGCTGCTGTTGTAGTTGCTGTGTGTCAGTGTTTGTTTGCACTTGTTCGATTGTCTTTGTATTGTTAGTTTGCTGTTGCTGTTGCTGTTGCATGTTATTGTGATTGTGTATTTCATCTTTCAATTGCCTTCGTATTTCCTCATCAATAGCTTCGGCATCCTCGGGATAGCGTTCGGAACAAAATATGGCGCCATCTTTTAAAAGCTTCAACAGGTTAATTCTGTCCTCAGCTGTTCGCTTTGCACACAGTGGTCTAATGTTTTTTTTTTTGAGATTAGATATGAAATTGAAATAACGTATAAGTTATTATATTAATTAAATTTAAAAATAAAATAAACAAATTTAGAAAAGAAAAACTTGAAAAAATTACAAAAGAGCAAGATGGCGCACATTTCACATATCGTATTCACGGTTTTATTAAACTAATTCAGCCAAAAAAAAACCGGTTCTGATAGAACATTTTCGAAAAAAAAATTTTATAAGATCAAACAAAAAAAAATTTTTTTTTGAAAATCTGTTGGTTAACAAGAAGTACGTGAAATATAAAACTAAATGTTAATGGGCGTGCCTCCGCTCATTTTTTTAAATACAAAGATTGTGTGTTTTTCAGAGCTTAGGGTGTGTGTAAAGGTTTGTAAAATTTGGTAAAGTTGAACCACGTAAAATAATATATTAAACTTTAATGGGAGTAAAGGTAGAATTAGTAAAATCGTATCGTGATGTTGCGTGTCAGCTGACAAAAACCGTACCATATACAATGCATGTTACTAGTTATAAAATATGTGGTGGTAGCACTGCTTACGTAGGAATCTGCAGAAAACAGATTTTTCTGTAGCGAATGTCAAAAACGCCGCATTTAATGCCAGACAAAAAAAATGTGCTGTGCAAACTGTTACATTTTCTATAACTTGTGCACAAATTTGAACGATACGGCAAGCTGTAAAGTAGAATGATACGATTTTACTAATTCTACCTTAACTCCGACCATTTTTTTTAAATCAAGATTGTATCTATTTTAGAGCTCAAGGTGTATGGTCAGTTTCGTAAAAAACGGTTGAGTAGAACCGCATGAAATATAATAAAAAAATTTAATGGGCGTAACTCCGCCCATTTTTCAACTTTAAAATTGTGTATTCTATCAGATCTTTGCATTGATGTCGGTTTTGTTTGGTAGAATTGTTTCTGTTTAGTTTAGTTTACTTTTTAATTAAAAATTTAAATAATTCAGTTATAAATTCAACTGATATTTACATATATAAAAATTTAATTGGTGCAATTAAAAATTTAATCAATTTAATAAAAAAAAAAGAAATTCATATGATTAATTAAAAAAAAAATTATTTGTTTAATTAAAAACCTAATTTGATTAATAAGAATTTATGTGACTCAATTAAAAATTTATACCCCTATCACGGTTCTCAACTAAATTCAGTTTGGTCGTCTAAGAGTAGACCAAACTTACACACGACCAAACTGTGTTTTAGTATTATGAACCACGACTGTTTTTTAGTTGAAATTGTCATCACGTTGCCAACTTGAAATATCAAGTTTGACAGAAAAAAAAGCAATATGAGTCCGATGACAGAGGAGATGTGTAAACATCTCGTAATGAAATTTTTTTTTAAGTTGGAAGTACTTATGCTTTTAGTATCTTTTTTTAAATTAATTAATTAAAAGTATCAAAACTTTCAATATTGTAAATACATATGAATTTGTTGGTTTTTGTTTGTTTTATTAAACTTATTTGGTTAATAAATGGGCACACTGCAGTATATGTATATGTACTGCATTCATAACTGCAGTAAGCAGTAAATTTACTGATTACTAAAAAAATTCAGTAAATTTTTACTGCTAATGAAATTTTATTTGCATTACTAGTAAAATCGTAGGGCCGTACGTAGCAAGTGGCAAAGTTTTTTCATTCAAATTTTGAAACTTTTGTATGAAAAACATTTAGCCACTTGGTAGAATTTCATTATGAATACGGGCATTACTGATTACTGAAAATTCAATGCACCTCATCATATAACAAATCATTTAGGCAATTTATAAAAATTGTAGAAAAAAATTTTAGTAATCAGTAAAATTTTTTTTGTTTTTACTGAAACTTTAGTGGTACTGCAGTGCTCATCTACTTTTTAATTTTTAATTCCTGTTGTTCATCGTTTAGTTGTTGCTGTTCTTGTTGTTGTGTACGCATTGCAATTAAAATAAATTCAGTAGAGTGCGACTTTGACTCACGCACATTCGGTTTTGATCATTTTTTTTTTTTATTTTATTTAGCTTTCTTAATTTTTCAGGTTTTTTCAGTTTAAACGATTTTTTTTTAGTTTTATCGCTTTTTCTCGTTTTGGCGTTTTTTCTCTTTTTGGGATTTTTTTTAATTTTCGCAATTTTTTTTCATTTTGGCGATTTTTTCATTTTGGCGATTTTTGTCTGTTTTTTGGGGTTTTTTTCATTTTGGCGATTTTTTCATTTTGGCGATTTTTGTCTGTTTTTTGGGGTTTTTTTCATTTTGGCGATTTTTTTCTGTTTTTGGGGTATTTTTATTTAGGCGATTTTTTCATTTTGGCGATTTTTTTGTTTAAGGATTTTTTTAATTTTGGCGATTTTTGCGGTTTTTCGCGATTTATTTTAGTCCTAAAGATTTTTTTTAATTTGGTGCTTTTTTTTCGTTTTGACGATTTTTTATATTTGGCGATTTTATATTTTTTTGATATTTTAGTTTTAATGTTTTTGAAAATTTCAAGAGTTTTACTCTTACGGTTTCCAAGATACAGCAAGTTGTCAAAATTACAAAGTCAAAATTGCATTAACTGATGGAACACCCATTGATTTAAATTTTTTAAATTTAGTGTTAATTGTTGTAGTCTGTATAAAAATACACTAACTTTTAAAATTTCAAGTGTATATATTTATGTACATACAATTGTATGTATATTACATGGGATTTTAAAATTTTTCGTTACTCGTTTTGGAACACCCTTTAGTTTTTAACTCTATGTATTTGTTGTTGTAATGGCCAAATGTCTACATATTGTGTCCAAATTTCAAGTCCGTATAGCTCTTACGGTTCATTTTCACCTTTGGTGTACGGAAATATACAGAAAAATAACCGGCGGCGGCGCACCGTCGGCTTCGAGCCGGTCGACTTGTTTCTCTGCTTGGTATTACTTCTTTCAAACACTAATACACTCATACATAGCTCGCACTGATTTGACAATGCAAAGAAATCTCAGCAAAGAAATCTAAGCAAAGAAATCTCAGCAAAGAAATCAAAGTCAAAACATTTTTACCCCCTAGCGTATAGATGTTTACACATCAAAAAGAACAAATCTTTAGAAAAAGTATCGTTTTTAGTGTTTTAGTTCAAAGAAATCATACCACCAAATGGGCACAAATAAATTTATTTAATGACGACGAAAACGAAGCCGCAATTGTAGATGTGCCACGTATCAGAAGAAAAATTCGTGATGATTCCAACACTCTTGAACTACCCAATGCAAGGTATAGAAGGAATAATCAAAATAGGGAACCAATTCTTTAAAAAATAATTTTTGAGGGTTTTTAGTTATTCCGGCAGAACAAAGAAACGTTTCGTTATTTGTTGGATCACCTAAAACCATATTTAAATAAATCTTTGTATGTGCCCGCTATACCGCCGATACTAAAATTGTTAAAAAATTTTGATATGCATAAAAAATATTTCTAATTACGATTTTTCCACTTTTTCTGCTTTTTATATCGCACCAACCTGTAACTACAAAAATCCAACCACAGACCCAACTACTAAAAAGCAGTTGTGTATACTTAACGCTTCTCTCAACCAAACTTACGCAGAGTTGTAAATGACAGTACCAAAACACAACTGAAAAGGCAACTGTTAATTTAGTGGAGAATGGCAATGCAAATTTATCAATCCCAACCAAACTATTTTAAAAGTTGAAAACCGTGATAGGGGCATTAATCTACTCAAGTTGCAATTTAATTGATTCGATCAAAAATTTAATTGGTTCAATTAATTAAATTGTAGAAACTTCATTGATATTATTTACCGCCCCTGTTCTGTAAAACGATCGATTTGAAACCGCTCGATTTTAGAAAACTCCGACAATAGAAATTTTTTTTTAGATTTTTTATTATATAAATTCCCAAATATCATATCTGAAAGAAAATTATCGTGTATGATTTTAAACACGTCTGCAGGACCATTATTAATTTTTTTGAAAACGCAAAATTTACTCGGATTCGGTTTACAGAACAGGGCCGTATATGTTTCTTTAGGCAAAGTTCTCATTAATTTGGGAAATTGATATTGCAATTTCTGATTTTTTTTCTGTGTAGCTTCATTCATTTATTCATCTTGCTCCTTTCCATTTTTTTTACATAGTTCATGCAAACATATTTTTCTTCTGAAAAAGACATTGTAAGTTAATATAGTAGGCATGCAATGAATGTTAAATAATATTTAAAAAAGTATATAATGAAAATTTCAATATAAAGTGATAAAAAGAACGAAATGAAGATACGCTATGAGATAAATTGGTTTGCTATTAGATAAAACAATTTATGAGGGATTATTTTCACAAAAAGGGAAACCTAAATTTTATTCTAAAAATATGCGCAAAAGTTTTTAAAAAGTTTAAAATTATTAAACAAACTCTCTTTTATTATTACTATTATGATTTTATCATTATTACATTACACAAAATATTATTAAGTAAACCAATTTAAGGCCTTCACTCACCATTCTACACAATCGTACGAATTATGAAAAAATACAACCCTGGGGGTCTACTTTTTAATTCGAAAGGAAAGAAAATACTTCTATCTTCGAATTTGTATGTTAATTACATGCAAATACCAATGCATATTCTTTCGTTAGAGAGTAGATCCCTGTAGTGCGATTCAGTAACTTTTAACGATCCGACGATCGTTATATTTGTCTATACATTTGGTCGCTTGCAATAAAGATTGTGTGATTCTGTAACTTCTAACGCAGCTGATATTTTCTGTTCGTTTTGGTTGATCTAGGCCAGGCCAAGTTCCGGCCAATGCACGCAGTGTGTATATTTACACGAAGCCATTCATAACTTTGTTCCCCGCAATCGCAAAATTATGAAATTTAAACCATAATTAGAATTAACCTCATATGCGAAGTTTGAAAGTTCCGGAGATATGGATGTGCTAAAACTGCATATTTTAAGACATACTCACTGGCCAATGACCACTGACACACTCATCAAATTGATGAATCATTTCCGCTTATAGCTAGAAGTATAAGTAAGCAGTCCATCTAGAAATCATATGACACCCTCACGATTACAAATTTATACAATGCATAGCGTATTGTGCCAAACAAGAACTTGGTCAAAATTTATATCTCACTACTTTTAATGACTGAAATTTTGGATAGAAACTTGGCCTTCTTTTACATTTATGTTTTTGTGAGGATAAACAGCACATAAATTATTGTCTCTTAAATGACGACACAGCTGACACTAACCTACAGCGAATATCGTTGAATATGTTACTGAATAGCAAGTTCGATAAATTTTCGTTATAATTATTTTAACGATGCTATTATCGTTACAAAAATTTAGTGGATCCCGCAACTGATCTGATGAATTGTTATTATCTTTTGAAAATTCTAAGAAACTCCATTATACCAGGGTTGTATTTTCTCAAAAGTCGCACGATTGTGAATCAATAGCAATAGCTTAATAATATTGAATTATCATCAGGGAAACCGCAAATATGCAACTGCATGTTTTTTCTTGTGTGACGTATTAATGCGATTTCAGATTTTTTATGAATTTTGGCATCAATTTGTTAGTGCATATTTTGGCATATTTTAACCTTTCAAGCATATTTTTGCATATTTCAGTCTTATACGCATATTTTTAGCATTTTTTTCGAAATTTTAGAGCATATTTGACGCTTCAAGGGCATATTTTGATACTGTATATAATTTTTTTATTTTAAATGCTACAACCCATTTATCTGTTGGTCAATTTTTTGTACCAACTAAATCTCTATAAACACCAATACACCATCTCTATATCACCAACTAAATCTCTATACACATAATCTATACATTTTTCTAATTTTTTACGCCGTTATTCCGGACGTTAGTTTCAATGAAAATTTGGTTTTGCTATTTGTGCCGGACTCTGACTCGATTATATCAGTAGACGTTGAAGGAATATTGTCAATGTATAAAAGTTTATTGGGACAATATTTTATTGTTTATTGCAATAAAAATTATAAATAAAAAGCTTGTGTTATTTATCAAAAATATAGTTCCAAAGTTTTAATTCTGATATCGTAATCTCTTTTAAAGTTAAAGTTAAATATTTACGGCCGTATACAATAAAAATTTATTGAGACATTTTTTTAGATTTTTAATTGAACTATAGTGAATTTTTAATCAGAAATAATTTTTAGTCAGGCTTAAGTTCAGTGATTTCAATTCTTTTATTGAATGAAATATTTTTATTAATTAATGTGAGTTTCTAAAGAAAAGAAGAATTAAATTAGACTTTTAAGCTGGGGGAAATACCGATATTTTTCTGTGCAGCAACGCACTTCATCAGCACCCTAGTCTATCTACTTGGCTAGAGATTGTTATTAACATCAGCTATTTAACGTAAATTCTAATGAAACGGAATGTGAGAAATGATTGTTGTGTACAATTATTGATTTACCTTTGGTAAATACATATGTAAGTATCACTATTTATTTCCCCTGTTTTTTCATTTTTTCATCTTTCTATTTAGGTTAGCACGAACTTATATTACTCTACCTACGTATGTTTAACTATTCTTGCTTATCTTTTACGATCATCACATTAATTATTTTTTACTTATTCGATGTACCGTCGGTACATACATGTAAGTATTATATATATATATTATATATAAATTTATTTGTATTATTTGCTTTAGTCAAAATTTGTATGATAATTTTGTTTCAACGTACACTTTAAACCCAACTTATTTCTTTAATACCACAGTTATTCTTTCTTAACTTTTTCTTGTTTCCTTTTTTTGGTTTATTTTATTTTTGTTTTATTTTATATGCAAATATTGTTGAATTGTTGAATTAAAAATATATTTTCACTTACAAATAAGCCAATTTATGTTATTTTTAAGAGCATATTTTTTGAGTTTTTAGTGCATTTGAATGCGCATAAAACACTTTTTTTAGATCATATTTCTGGTTTACCTGATTATTATTAATATGTTTAATTCCTGAAATTCCTTTTTATAAGGCTTGTTCTGAACACCAGATTTTTCAAGTCACATGTGATTTTAAAAGTAATAATGCCCCTGCAGACGTTTTCAAAATCATATGTGACCTTCTCCGAGAAAAGGGAACTAGTGTGTCAAAAAACGGGAACTTGGGAAAATCGATAAGAAATGAGAAACATTAAAATTTAATGAGTTTTTATGAGAATTGTTAAAATTTAAGTTTAAAATTTTTTAAACGCACTAATAATACCAAATTAATATTTTACTTATTAAGTAAAATATTTTTTTTAATTAAAAATACATTGAAATTGAGTTGTTATGTTATAAACTTTCATTTAATAAGTAAAATATTAATTTGGGATTATTAGTGCGTTTAAAAAATTTTAAACTTAATTTTAACAATTCCCATAAAAAATCACTAATTATTAAATTGACTGCACCAGGTCAAAAAATACTTGTGCGGCAACACTCTATTCTTAAATAGCTGTTGTTGTTATTTACATTTATTTTCTTTTTACATACTCTTACAACTACAATTTGAAGCTGAAAAAAGTCAGCCAATGTAGTAACGGTAAAGAAAATAAATTCAGTAAAGTGCGACTCTGACTCGCGCACGTACGAACACTATATATGTAATTTAATACAAACTTCATCCTATATAATATATAGTTTTGGCATTTTTTTCGTTTTTGGGGTCTTTTCGGTTTTTTTTGTTTTGGCGGTTTTTGCGTTTTTTCGGTTTTGGCGATTTTTTTAAGTTTTGGTTCTTTTTTTAGTTTTGACACTTTATTTTCTTGTTTTGGCGATTTTTTTCACTTTTTGGCGTTTTTTCATTTTTAAGATTTTTTTTTATTTTTGGCGATTTTTTTCATTTTTGCAATTTTTTTTTTATTTAAAATTTTTTTTAGTTTTGGCGACATTTTCGCGTTTGGGCGATTTTTTCGATTTTTGGCATTTTTTCATTTTGGCGTTTTTTTTATTTTTGCGATTTTTTCGAATTCGGCGATTTATTTTAGTGTTAGAAATTTTTTTTAATTTTGGCGATTTTTTTCATTTTGGCAATTTTTTTTTTTAATTTTTGGCGATTTCTTTTTTTGGGTTGGCGATTTTATAATTTTCGGTTTTTTTAGTTTTACCGTTTTTGAAAATTTCAAGTGTTTGGAGATTTTATTAAGTTTTGGCTCCTTTTTTAGTTTTGACACTTTATTTTCTTGTTTTGGCGATTTTTTTCATTTTGGCGATTTTTTTTATTTTTGGCGATTTTTTTTCATTTTTGCGGTTTTTTTATTTAAATTTTTTTAGTTTTGGCGACATTTTCGCGTTTTGGCGATTTTTTTTAGATTTTTGGGGTTTTTTTTTTCATTTTGGCGTATTTTTTCATTTTGGCGATTTTTTCGAATTTGGCGATTTATTTTAGTGTTAGAATTTTTTTTTTAATTTTGGCGATTTTTTTAATTTTGGCGATTTTTTTCGTTTTGGCGATTTTTTTTAATTTTTGGCGATTTTTTTTCATTTTTGGCGATTTTTTTTTTTTTTTGGTTTGGCGATTTTATAATTTTCGGTTTTTTAGTTTTACCGTTTTTGAAAATTTCAAGTGTTTGCCTCTTACGGTTTCCAAGATATAGCAAATTGTCAAAATTACATAGTCAAAATTGCATTAACTGATGGACCACCCTTTAATTTAAATTTTTTTAAATTTTAGTGTTAATTGTTATAGTCTGTATAAAAATACACTAATTTTACAAATTTCAAGTTTCAATATATATATAGGGTGTTTTTTTCAGGGGTATAGAACTTTGAATTGAAATAAAACACAAGAAAATCGTTTTAATGTCCATCAATTTGGCTTTATTGGAAGGATAATTTTATGCCATTAATGTTTAAATATGATTTCGGGCATGTGGCCGCCGCGGCTGGCTCGAATAAAGCCAATTCTACAGGTCCAATTTTCAACTTCTTTTTCGAGCATATGGGGCCGTATGTTGGCAATAACGCCACGAATGTTGGCTTCCAAGTCCCCTAACGTTTCTGGTTTGTTGGCGTAGACGAGCGACTTCACATATCCCCAAAGAAAATAATCCAATGGTGTCAAATCACACGATCTTGGTGGCCAATTGACAGGTCCATTCCGCGAAATTATGCGCTCATCGAATGTTTCCTTCAATAAATCGATTGTGACGTGCGCTGTGTGGCATGTAGCGCCGTCTTGTTGGAACCACAACTCATCCACATTCATGCCATCCAATTCGGGAACAAAATAGTCGGTTAGTCGGCTCCAATTGCTGTGCACGGTGGCGAATCGATTCATTCGGGTCCTCTTCAACACTTTGCTCTACAGCGGCAATTGTTTCTTCGGTGCGCACTGTTCGACGTCTCTGCGGATGCGTGTTATCACATAGAGTAAACGTAGTGCGAAAACGATCCATGGTTAACCGAATTAATTGCTCTGATGGACGATTATGTCGACCATAAAATGGACGGAGCTTGCGGTAAACTTCGCGAACTGAACCATTATTTTCGAAATAAATTTGCACGATTTGCAAGCGTTGTTCTTTTGTCAACTTGTTCATGATGAAATGGCAAACCAAACTAAATATTAATCACTTGACAGCTGACAAAATGGCCGCCAGGTAAAAAAGTGATGCCAACTTAAAGTTCTATACCTCAATAAAAAACACCCTTTACATATGTTCATACAATTGTATGTATATTACATGGGATTTTAACATATTTCATTGCTCGTTTTGTAACACCCTTTAATTTTTAATTCTCATGTATTTGTTGTTGTAGCGGCCAAAGTTCTACATACTGTGTCCAAATTGCAGGTCCGTAGCTCTTACGGTTCCTGAGAAAATACCGTGTGACGGACAGACGGACAGCGTAGCGAAAACAATAGGGTTCCTTTTCACCTTTGGTGTACGGAACCCTAATAAAAAACATGTTGATTATTGAGTTCTTGTTTCAACTTTGTTATTTTTTTTAAACTTCTCATTTGTTTAAATGAAAGTTTATAACATAATAACTGTAGTTGTTCTAAGAAACTTTGGGTAAAGGTTCTTTGATGATCTGCATTAGCAACAGTGAAATGCGCATAGGATCCAGCTAAACCCCTCAATACTCAATTTCAGTGTATTTTTAATTAAAAAAATATTTTACTTAATAAATAAAATATTAATTTGGGATTATTAGTGCGTTTAAAAAATTAAAATTTAATTTTTTTAAATGCGTTTTTCTCAAAACTTCATTTTCACACACTAGGTCCCTTTTCTCGGAGAAGGTCACATATACCATAAATTACTTTAAGAAATATTTGTTACTCTATGCAATAGATAAAATAAAAAAAATGTGAACAAATAAATATCGGATGAAATTCCCCTTTATGTACTTAATTTTAAATAGCTACAATTTTTGTGAACTCAGCAAATATGCAACTTTTTTAATACTATATGTGTTATTTGTGTGTCATAAATGCCAATTGTAGTGTGTCGCCAGTATGGCTACAAAAATTTTATTAATTGCAGCGGAAGTGAAACATTTAACTGTTTTATATGCTTCCTTTCAGCACAAAAACAAAATTATGTCATTATTTTTTTTAACATCAACTGTATTCCGCTGAACAGCTAACATTTTTTAATTTTATTTTACATATTAAAAATCTTTTTTGTCTTTTAAGAAGTGGAAAAGGAGACCTCTTGCTATGTATATGCAATATGTATTTGTGATTTTTTTTCGTTTCTTTTGAATGTAATTTTGCCAACACAATATATTTTCCACATGAAAATTTCACGAATAAAAATATAAAATACTTTTTTAGGTTAATAGACTGAATTGAAATAATTTCCCCTTATCGTAGTAATAGATTTAAAAAAAAAACAACGAAATATTTTTATTTATAATCTGGGACCAAATTGTCGTAGTCGTAGTCGAAGTCGAAATACACCAACCGCGATAAGACTCAATTATTTATTTCTATTTATCTTTTTCTTTTGGGTGGGTGGAGGAGAGGGGGTAACATTTAATTAATGCCACAATAAAGGTATTTTTAAACAAAATGTTGCAGCACTTAAATGTAATATATGAACGAAAATAAATTGAATGAAATTTAGAGCATCTTTCAGGACAAAAAAATAATTTAAGTATGTATAAACTCTATCTTTATTGAAAGGAAAATCATATTCATTTGAACCCTTAAAAAAACAAACAAACAAACATTTTAATTGATAAATGGAAATTATTATAAATAACAGTTTTCAAGTATATGTAACAAGAGTTAGAGCCCCAAAATTACTGCATAATTTCTGCAAAATGACAGGCGGAAATCAAGCCTACCTCTAGGCTAATTGGTATATATTTCAATATAAAATGCTTGACAGTAGTGTTAGCATTATTTGACAATTTAGTGTGACTACGTTTATACGCACACTATTTGCAAGTAAATTAACTCACTGTTTATACGGGATAGCAAAAGTACACAAACTTTGTAGCACTTACTTACATATCGTCGTTCGTAAGTTATTGTGTTCTATATGACAAAAATGTTTTTTTTTGGAAATCGCTTTTAAAGTTTAGTTATAAGTTACACAAAATTAACCGAAAAAGTTGTCGCAACCTTTTTACCAAGAAAACTTCTAGAGTTTCTGGGTTTTTCTGTAAGCAAAATTTTCGTCCTTGGAAAAGATTTTAAGAGTAAGACGCGTTTAAAAAAAATCGCTTTGTTCTATATGCACTTATTTACGAAACTCTCATTGTTTTATAACATATAAAACAAAATGTAGAAAAGTGTTGTGTTTTAAATACTTTAAGTACATGCTGGTTATTTCCCTGCAGGCAATGTAACTAACACAAGACTAGTCACGTGATCGGTCCCCAAGTGATAGGGACCAGTACGAGCTCTACCACTTCCTTTGATGCGGACCAGTCACTTTTACATGCGGATGGCCTAGGATGAAGTTAATTGATACTTTGTATGCACCTTGTGACTTTTCCACAAAACATACAGAAGTGTCACGAGACGGAAGATATGGGTATTTTTCTGTTTGTCTCGTTTCCCCTCAAACTTTGTCGTCGTTTTTGTTTTGCTATGTCTTTCTAGTGCAATAAACTTTTATTAGCTGTGTTAATTGGTAAGTAGTAATACACTACAGCAGTGTCCCGCAAAATAAAATATGTTTGTATTGGTGAGAAAAATGAGAGTAAAATAAACTTGCACTTGAAGAAAAGTTTTGTAATATAAAATACATGATGTGGTTATTAGTAGATTGAATTTTTTTTTTTTTTTTGTAAATAAGCAATTTAATAAAAACTTAAATAAAAAGTAAAAATTTAATAAGCATTCAACAGTTTAGTGTATAAATTCAAAATTAAATTTATTCACAGTTCTGTGGATACTATTAAAATGCCTTTATACAATATTTTCCCTATTATTTTTCAATGTTTCATAACATAAAATGCATTGCATATTGCGAAGCGCATTTTTTATCACGAAATTTTTCTTAACTTCCATAATTATTTAATTTTTTTGCTGTACAAATTTATTAAATTTTAACTTTAATTTCGTTCCGTGTGCTCAAAAAAACTAAACAAAAAACCAGGAAAAAATTCGTACATGCGTACACAACTTCATTCGTCGCTTGCTCAGTGACGACTAAATGAAAGAGCATAAGCATGTATGTTATGCGGGTTACTGCACTACAGTATCAAATACACAATGCTTTTCTCTTTTTTCCACGAATTTTAACAAAAACCTGATTGGAGCTTTTTTTACCTGTCACTTTCTTCACTTCTGTGTATTCTGTGACTTGTCACTGAACTATCTCGGTGTGGAATAATATAAATTATTTAATAATGTCATTCCGACGCAGCGTTACCATATTTGAAGATTTATCTTATTTTCGAAGTTTTTCGGGATGTTAACAAGACTGAAAGATGTCTTTGTTAAAAATAAGATTTTTAAGAATATGATATTTGGTACTTTTAGTATATTATTAAAGGTCCTTCTGACTAAAGTAATGACATATTTTCTTCTTTCATTCATCAAAAGTATGAATTATATGCATTCATGTATTTGTCTTATACATGTTCTATTCAGCAAATATTTTGTGTTATTTATTTACCTTTACGTTTGTTAGTTCATTTGAAACAAAATTAATTTTTCTTGAATTCTAATTCAGTAAAATCATTCGATATTAATATATTTTGAATAAAAAAAAAAAAAGATTTTTGCGTTCGACTTGAAGGTTTTTGAGAAAATAAATATTGCAGCGCTTTTCCGACACTTACTTTACTGTAATAATTAAAACTTATAACTTTCTTTTTATTGTTACAAATGCAATTATAATTTATTTTTAAACAGATATTTTTTGAGACTCGAACAGCTAACCTCCGGCATGCCAGGCTTGCACTAGTGTCCTGCACAAGACTATTTATAAGACCTTTCAAGCCATGAGAGATTTTTTCAAATGCTTTACTACAGCGAAATATTCTAAAAGAATCGCTAAGCTACACTGTTGGCAAGTAATTTTTTTCGGTGGTTTGTCTTGCCAACAGTGTTGTTTAGCGATTCTTTTAGAATATTTCGCTGTAGTAAAGCATTGGAAAAAATCTCTCGTCTTGAAAAGTCTTATAAATACTCTTGTGCAGGACACTAGCTTGCACACTACCCACTCGACTACAGAGGCACTCATAAGCTCAGGTTAATATCTAAAAGTTACGAGACTGGCTCAAGAGTGGCTTGGCGGTACCATTGGAGGGAACAGCGAACATTATGTTTATTCTGTTTGATATGTCCTGGACCCAACCACATCGAACTGAGCCTTTTACTATAACTAGATTATACCAAACGGACGACACACTCGTCCGTATTCTAGAATCAAAATGTAAATAATTTAAGATTCAAAGAAAATGTACCTATCTAAACGTCATAAAAAATTCATTAAAACGCAGCCACACACAAACTTACATTAATTAAATAATACATGAAATTAAAAAAACATAAACAAAATCCCTTCAACCAAGCTAATTCACTTTATTTAATTCTCTTCCTTGTAAAAAAAATTGTTAGATCAAGAGAAATACTTCAAACACACACACACACACACACCCACACACACACTCATGTTTTGTTTCTTTTTTACTTGTAAGCTAATAAATGCGTGTGTAATATGTGTGCATGTAGTAGTAGCAACTTTAAACGCTTATAACTCCCAAAATACTAAACCGATTTCAATAAAATATAGATTCTGCACATCTGTACAGAAAATCCTTTAAAACCATATAAATCTTTTTAAAATCGGTGTAGTGGTACCAGCGAAAAAGGGATTACAAAAAACATGTTCGCCTATTATTTACTATAATACTACACCAAATCCCAATTAAATTGACAAAAGATCACGACTATACATCAACACAATGGTGAATATATAACCATTTACAGGATATGTCCTTTTTTCACCATACACTACTCCTTACTTTTGGTAACACTCTCATTTTCTCAGGTCATAGGACCAATACGTTTGAATCAATTGTCACCAATTTTTTGCAGGGTATTATCATTTCAAGCACCTTTGCGCTGCATCCACAAGTGTTGTGAATGAATTACGAAAGGGCAAGCATGTTGCGCATGAGCCATTACATCACGTCACCACTTGGAGGAATGATTAACAATTAAAAAATGTTTAGTTTTTTTTTTCAACAGAAATTTTACATTTTGACACAGCACATTAACTTTTGGCAAAATCGGGAAACTGCTAACAAAAAAAAATATAAAGAAATCACAACTATCAAAACAAAACAAGACTAGCTAGTCATTTAGAAACAATAACATTTCATTAATATAATCAATAAGATAACACCCGGATCTAACTAAAAATTAACGGCTTTTGAATACTCATTGTTTGTCATTGTTTTTTTGTTTTCTTTTTTGTTTTATTCTATTTTCCAAGTGCAATGTGAAGTCACAACAAATAAATAAAACAAAAACAAATAATGCAAAGAGATCCAAATTAGTACAAAATTTATTAAGTCTTTCATATAGAACAAAATAAAAAATTATATTTTTTATTTAGTATTTTTGGTGCTTTTTAGGGTTCCGTACACCAAAGGTAAAAAGGAACCCTATTGTTTTCACTACGCTGTCCGTCTGTCCGTCACACGGTATTTTCTCAGGAACCGTAAGAGCTACGGACCTGAAATTTGGACACAGTATGTAGAACCTTGGCCGCTACAACAACAAGTACATGAGAATTAAAAATTAAAGGGTGTTCCAAAACGAGCAACGAAAAATTTTAAAATCCCATGTATTATACACACAATTGTATGAACATATGTATATTGCAACTTGAAATTTGTAAAATTAGTGTATTTTTTTTTATACAGACTACAACAATTAACACTAAAATTTAAAAAAAAAATAAATTAAAGGGTGGTCCATCAGTTAATACAATTTTGACTATGTAATTTTGACAATTTGCTATATCTTGGAAACCGTAAGATGCAAACACTTGAAATTTTCAAAAACGGTAAAACTAAAAAAACCGAAAATTATAAAATCGCCAAACCAAAAAAAAAAAAAAAAATCGCCAAAAATTAAAAAAAAATCGCCAAAACGAAAAAAATCGCCAAAATTAAAAAAAATCGCCAAAATTAAAAAAAAATTTCTAACACTAAAATAAATCGCCAAATTCGAAAAAATCGCCAAAATTAAAAAAACGCCAAAACGAAAAAAAACGCCAAAAATCTAAAAAAATCGCCAAAACGCGAAAATGTCGCCAAAACTAAAAAAAATTTTATAACTATAAAAAAAATCGCAAAAATGAAAAAAATCGCCAAAAATCTATATAATTAATAGGCGAACATGTTTTTTGTAATTCCTTTTACGCTGGTACCACCGCACCGATTTTAAAAAGATTTATATGGAAAGGATTTTTTATACAGATGTGCAGAATCTATATTTTATTGAAATCGGTTTAGTATTTTGGGAGCTATAAGCGTTTAAAGTTGCTACTACTACATGCACACATATTACACACGCATTTATTAGCCTACAAGTAAAAAAAGAAACAAAACATGAGTGTGTGTTTGTGTTTGTAGTATTTCTCTTGACCTTACAATTGTTTTTCTCTTATTTGTTGTTGTATCAAAGCCATAATACTTAAAGGAAGAGATTTGAATAAATTGAATTAGGTTGGTTGAATGGATTTTGTTTATGCTTTTTTAATTTCATGTATTATTTAATTATGCTTGCATATGTATGTAAGTTTACGTGTGGCTGTGTTTTAATGAATTTTTTTATGACGTTTAGATACATTTTCTTTGAATCTTAAATTATTTACATTTTGATTCTAGAATACGGACGAGTGTGTCGTCCGTTTGGTATATCTAGTATAAAAAAAATCGCCAAAGTTTAAAAAACGCCAAAAACCAAAAAAAACCGAAAAAAATCGCCAAAACAAGAAAATAAAGTGTCAAAACTAAAAAAAGCCAAAATTAAAAAAATCGCCAAAACCGAAAAAACGCAAAAAACGCCAAAACAAAAAAACCGAAAAGACCCCAAAAACGAAAAAAAAATACCAAAACTATATATTATATAGGATGAAGTTTGTATTAAATTACATATCTAGTGTTCGTACGGAACCCTTCGTGCGCGAGTCAGAGTCGCACTTTACTGAATTTATTGTTCTATATGCACGAGTTTTTGCATATAGAACACAATAGGTTACGAAGCTTGTCACTAAAGAGTTGTATAGCACAAAGTCAATGTCTCATATTTCGAAAACTATGAATGATAGGAACAAACTGATTACACAGATCGACAGAACTCTAAAAGTTTTCCTAAAAATCAATATTATCTCAATTTTTTATATTTTGCGGTATAGAACACAATAAGTTACGAACGACGATATGTTAAAAAAAAGTGTAAATGTACAGAATTTCAAATAATTATTTGTTTCAATTATCATTATTTGCATATATCAATGTTTTTTGTGCAATATTTATCTATTTATTGCTTTTTGTTATCAAACATTTGTAAGCGGCGTGACAACCTTAATCATTTTATTTGCGAACAGTGCCTCAATCAGGAAATGTTTTTGTGAGTAAGCTATTTGCAAATAAAAACTTAATTCCTCGTTTATGCGGCAAAATTCTCTAATTGCAATATTTTTATTTGCGTATAAGTTGCCCGTATAAACGTAGTATGAGTCATTATTTCTTTCAAGCCTACTCTTACCTAGGGTTTACACGTGCAAGTGCAAATTCGAAAAACTCAATACACTCAAACTATTTTACTAACACATCTACACTTTCGGCACTTGCAGTCTACTTCCAACTCAACTGCGAAGGAATTTTACAAGACAGTGACTTGTTGAACTTGTGACAAGTAAATGGAAAGTAAGCTAGCAGTGTTGCCCTATTAATAGTTTAGCACAAATTAACTGGATTTCAGTGTAATATTGTATGAGTTTTTACTAATTTTAAATACATTTAAAATCTAATTTAATATTTTTTTTTCTTAAATATTCATAAATCAAGCAGTTGATGATTTTTTTAGACATAAATACGAATACAATACAATACGAATAAAGTTCAATGCAATCTAGTTCCCTTAAAATTAAACTTTTTTATGTTATGGACAACTCTGCACTAAAAGGTAAACATGCAAGTTGCAAGAAAATCGGTCATTTGTGCGAAATTTTCGTTGATAACACGTACAGAGAGCTTGCATGCAAACTAGTTGCACGTGTAAGCGCAGGGTTAGGCAAACGAAACTTGACGAAAAACATGAGTAACAAATATGTACACGCACATAGGCGCAAAAAGGTTATTCTGGGGGAGGACATGCCTCCCTCCAATAATCGTTGTTTTCTACTTATAGTTATTAAAAATTTCATGTCATTATTATTCTTAATATAACTCATGAAAATCATTTTAAAGCCCCCCTAGAAAAAAAATTTCGAGCTACGCCAGTGTATGCAAACTGCTTAACACAAAAAACTACAATGTTCTAACGAATTTTATTTGCGGTTTGAAGGTTAAAATAGTAACTATCACACATCGAACATTGTGTCGAATAGTTATGTTGAATGAACAGATTTGCCACCCAACTTGTATAATTGTTTGTTCGAAGAACACACAAACTTGTTCTGGAGCCATTCTTTACTCATACATAGTTTGAAATTTTACTCTTTTTAGATTAATAGATTTATCGCTTAGTCCCAAATCACACTATGCAAGTCTTATTGCTAAGCTGATTAGTTTCAGGGAGAGAGAGACGAGGGGAACAGCAACGTTTCTTTCCACCCGTCTCTCTATCTCTCCTAATAAACTAATCAGCTTAGCAATAAGACTTGCATAGTGTAAATAGGGACTTATAAGCCGTTTATAAATAATGTAGCTATAAATTCATGCCTCATTCAAAGCATCTTCGTTAAAAATCTATTCGTTCTAATATTCGTTAGCATACTCACGAACAGGTGTTCGCCAAGAATACTCACGAAAACAGCTGATTACTATTTTTATGAACAAATTTTAGTTTTTCTTTTTTACCGATACCATATTGATATCAACTTGCTTTTCAATTGCTTCTGCCTTGCGTGCAGGGTGTGGGAAAAACTTGAAAGCAAGTTAAGTGTAAGTTAACCATATTATACAAAGAAAAAGTATTTATCTTTAGGAAACCAAATTTTAAATATATATAACTGAAAAACTCAACCATAACCATGATATAGTAAGAATAAAAACATTGAGACAGAGATGTGCGATAGTTATACAAAACGGGGGATGTTAACCACGTCCACATCTGGGCCTCTCCCCCTAACCTGCCTGAATCCTTAAGTTGGTCCATAAAATCTTTGCCCGTTATATCCACCAATGAATTCGGATCCATATTCGACAGCGAGTCCAAATCAGGATCACTCATAACCGAGACGTTGCAAAGATTATTCTGCAATTGGCCCACCAGTTGTTTAATGCGGGCCGTTTTTTCGGCCTTGTCGGCAGCATCGATTTGGTCGTGCGCTGTAGTTATGGTGACACAGTTTGAGGGCTGCAAAAAGAGTAAAAGAAAAATATATACATAAATATATTATTACCTCCTTATAGTAATATATGTAGCTTGACAATTTAAAAAGCATTTCTATATTTCTAGAAGTTATTTTTAAAATAAAGTATTTAAAAAATCTGGCTTTTTAGTTTACATCGCGATTGCAAAAAAAGGAGCGAGACAGTCGAAATGGAACTTTTCTAGCATTACATTGTGAGTGCGAAAGTTTAATAAAACTATAAATTATGTATCCGATGCGATTTTGTAGCCTTTCAAACAAGATATACATATGTACATATATACAAAGATTACTTTAATCGAACCTTTAAATGTCAAAAAACACAAATGTACAGTCCAAAAGAAAAATTTTTATTTTATTTTTCTTGTACTTAGAAGGAGTACCTTCTAATTGCTTAAAAAATGCAGTAGAAATTATATGTCTTTTGCTGTAAAACAGTATAATTTAAAGACTCCAAAAGTCATATTGATTTTTAACATTCATTTACTTTTTGGGCTTAAGCGCGGTTAAATGGTTGGAGAGACAACGTTGTCGAGAATTTTTTACAAAATTTTTGTTTAAATTTTTTTATTACTCTAAATATACATATGTATATATGTATGTATATGGATCAACCAGCGCTTTGAACTTCACATTATCGGTAAGTTCAAAGAACGGCCAACGAAGTCAATCAATACCAAGTGGCCAAAATGAAAAAATCGCCGAAAACCGAAAAATCTCTAAAATTAAAAAATCGTTAAAACTAAAATAAAAAAAACGCCGAAAATCTAAAAAAAAAATCCCAAAAACTAGAAAAAGGCCCAAAAATAAGAAAAATCGCCATAACGAAGATATCGCCAGAAACCGAAAAAATCGCCAATAACCGCAAAAATAGCCAAAACAACACACAGCGGCGAATCTAAAAAATTGCTACACCTTGGATTAAAAAAACGCCGAAAACGGAAGAAATCGCCTACTTAAAAAAAAATCGGCAAAAACCGACAAAATCCCCAAAATGAAAAAAGCGCCAAAAATAAGAAAAATCGGCTAAACGAAAAACAGCGCCATATCTAAAAAAAAAAATCGCTAAACTTATATAAAAAATCGCCGAAAACGGAAGATATCGGTTACACTAAACAAAAACCCGAAAAAATCCCCAAAACGAAAAAAGCACCAAATCTAAAAAATCGCTGAAACTGAAAGAAAAAAATTTGCCAAAAATCAAAAAAAAAATCCCAAAAACCGAAAAAAACGCCAAAAAATAAGAAAAATCGACAAAACTAAAAACAGCGGCAAAAACCAAACAAAACAAAAATGCCAAAACGAAAAACAGCGCCAAATCTAAAAAAAAAATTGCAAAAACTTAAATAAAAATTCACCAAAAAACGAAATAAGTTCCAAAAACCGAATAAGCGGCAAAAATAAGAAAAATCACCAAAAAAAAAATAGGTAAAAACCGAAAAAATAAAAAATGCCAAAACGAAAAACAGCGCCAAACCTAAAAAAATCGCTAAAACTTAAATAAAAAATCACCAAAAAAAAAAAATCACTAAAAAAATAGGTAAAAACCGAAAAAATTTCGAAATGAAAAAAGAGCCAAATCTAAAAAAATCAATAGAACTACAATAAAAAAATCGCCAAAAAACCAAAAAAAAAAAGCGCAAAAAAATCGCCAAAACATTGCTGAATTTAAGAACTCGCTAAAACTTAATATAAAAAAATCGCCGGAAACAGAAGAAATCGCCTATACTAAAAAAATTGGTAGAAACCGAAAAAGTCCTAAAAAAATTAAAAAAATCGCCATAAATGAGAAAAAGTGCCAAAACTAAAAAAAATCACCAAAACCGAAAAAAAGTTTACCGGAAACTTAAAATTTTTTTTTAAAAAATGTCTACAACAGTACGTGGATTCAGTAACTTTTATTAAGATAATCGCATCGCTATTATAAATATAACGAAAATTTATCGACTTTGCTACACAGAGAAAAAACTGCCTCATAGAATCAATAAGATTTTCTCTATGAAACGTTTGTAGGCTAAGGGGTATCCCAGCAGGAAGAAGCGAAGATTTTTTCATAGAGATTCCTTATTGTTTTTATGTGGTAAATCTTATTAATTTTATCAAGAAGAAAACCACATAAAATCAAGAAGAAATCTTATTATTCCCAACTTTTTTACTCATTTCCGTTATTTTTGGCACCAAAAAAACAATCCATAGAGAAAAACTTCTTGATTCTATTAGGTTTTCTTATAAATTGTAAACTATATGGATTTCTTATTGATTTTATTAGGTTGCCTTATTGATTTTTTTAAAAAGGTTTTCTTCTTGATTTTATTAGGCTATCTTATTGATTTTTTCAATAAGGTTTTCTTCTTGATTTTATTAGGTTCCTATATGATTATGTGTAAAGCATCTTATTGATTTTTTTAATAAGGAAATCTTCTTGATTTTATGAGGTGTCTTGTTATTTCATATCTATAAATAGACACAGACAATTTTTTTTCATGATCTTTTTCGTTTTTGTATAAGCATGTTTGCAAAATTATTTCAATGGTTATTCAGACTGCTTGTTAGCATATTAGTTAGAGTGTTTGTCTATCAGTCAGAAGTTTGCTGGTTCAATACTTATCTCCTTTCAAGTAATAATATGTATGTATGGTGAGTTAATTAATTAAGAATACAATATAATATGTATGTATCTATGTAGGTATGTATAGTATGTATAGTATAAGTAAATAACATCTACATATACTACATACATACATAAGTATGTATATGGTATAGAATTTAAATGAAAATACATAAGCAAAGCTCAAACAATAAAGAAAGAACACATATTTTTTTTTATTTTATGAGGTCGCCTCATGAAATCAAGAAGAAAACCTTATTAAAAAAATCAATAAGATAACCTCATAAGATAACCTACTAGATTTCGTCTTGATTTTTTCAAAAAGGGGTTCTCTATGAAATTAATAAGATTTTCTGATTGAAAAAAAAAACCATAGAGATTTCTTATTAATTTTGTTCTATTTTATGAGGTATTTATTAGGCACTGTTTTCTCTGTGTATTCACATTTTAAATTCAGAGATACTACATAATATTGAATTAAATGGTGAGTAAGATAAAGCTGGAGAGTATCGTAAAAAAAGAAGTTACGGAATCACTTTATCATTACAGCAAGCGAATAAATATGTCGATAAATATTACGATTTTCGGTTGGCAAAAAGTTACAGAATGCAGATACAGGTAAGATATTCGATTATATAAGCTAAAGTTGATATGTAGTATCCGTACGGAACCCTTCGTGTGTGTGCGAGTCAAAGTCACACTTTACTGAATTTATTTAAAGATGCTATACTGTTTAAAAAATTTTAAAATTTTATTATTTATTTTTGTGCTACAAGTACGTTGTTCTTGCTATTGTAATATATTTGCACATGAACCTGTCAATTGTACTCGTGCACGTATGTATACTTGTACTTCAGAGTTAGTTTTTTCAGTCTGCATGTTTATTTATTCCCTTAATACCTGTAACAGTCATTTTCCTAGCAGAATATACATACATATGAGTATATATAGACGCATAGATATACATAAATACATACAATTACGATATACATATGTATATGTATTTATATATACTTTGTATCGACATAAGTGTCTGGTGTATAGTCGTGTGTATTATATCATGTTTGCTTCCAATAGTTATGGTTGAGTATGCTTTTAAGCTTGACATTGCTGTTGTTGATACGAGTATGTGTATAGAAACTTTTAAATTTTTTTTTTGTTTTTCAGTTTCAAAATGAAAACATGTTTTCATGCTAAAATTGTTTTAGATGCTGCATACTTGTAACTTCGTGTTTTCACCCACCTACAAAAAAAAGGTCTTGCAGATATTCATCACTTATTTCAATGTTTCGTGTTTCATTTTCATTTATCTAGCAATAGAGAGGACTTCTTTCATTCAAAAGTCTATGCAAAACTCAAATGGAAACAGATTCAAATGTATGTACATATGTACTTGAAAACTTAACAAACTGTTTTGAAATTTATTGGCTTGATCTGTGAATGATTCATGCCAGGAACACAATTGGGACGAACGACGAATTTTTCGGTGCGAACTTTCGTCATAAAAAATAAAACACATTTGTTTATATGAAAATGAACACAACACCGCCGTAGAACGAAATTCGTCGTGCGTGACGAACTCTGAGATAGATTTATTTCTATTTTGTACGCCGACAAACGACGAAAAAACAATTTTCTCCCACTCTCTTTACATACACAATAAACAGTGTGACCAGATTTTAAAATAAAAGCAAGCTAAATCACGTATGTCTTTAATATATTTTTAGAGAATACGTAATTTGGATTAAAAATTTGGCTAAAAAAGCTAAATTCGTTTTTAAAAAAGCTAAAAAAATAAGCTAAGAGCTTAATGAAAATTTTAAAGCTAAATCCAAAAGAAATAAGCTAAATTTAGCCAAAAATTAGCTAATATGGTCACACTGACAATAACCAACTTTATCAATTATAAGAGCTGAGTTCGCTGAGTAAATTCGTCGTTATTGTGCTTCACACGACGAATTTACGCAGCGAATTCTTATCGACGAATTTGTCGATGTGGACGAAATTCGTCGTTCGTCCCAATTGTGTTCCAAGCATCATTCCCCCTTCTTATTGTAATGAGTGTGAAAGCTGCATGTATTTGTGGAAGAACACGAAACATGCCGCTACATTAGGCTTAGCAGATGCTGAAAAAAAAGCGGGATTGTCAAAATATTTTAGGTCGTGCCAATTCGTGGCTGGCCACCAAGAGAAATGTATTCGTGAATGTTTTAGTGCAAAATATGAAAAGAAATTCGGTATAAATAAAAACACGATATTTTGTATTAAAAATTAAGAGAAATAATCTCAGCTTTGTTTTACCTTTTCTATGGGAAAAAGATATATTAAGGTATGTAATTATACTCGAAGATAGATCTTGCTCGCTCGAAATTCAGAGAACAAAAAAAAAACGCCGATTGAAGTTCAACACTCTGGTGCCACTTTGGCCGGCTATGGTGCAAATTATTCTATGTAAGAAATACCAGAGCAAGTACCAGAGAATGACAATGAGTACTCAAAAAAATAAACATAACTAAATAGTCTTAATTTAAGTAACTGTTTATAGTCCTTATTGTAGCGCAAACGATTTGTACGCTCATATATTTCCTCTCAAGCAACTAGCACTATAGCCGATTCCAACATTCAAGAGCTAAAAACTAAAATATGCTACATACAACTAAAAATAAAAGGGCATTGACTCTCTCTCTCTCTCTCTCTCTCATACTTATAGTCTGAGTATGTTTACACTCAGGCTGTGGATATGTAATCGGATAAAAAAAATTTCCGCTTGATACTCGGGATATTTAGGGTCTGTTCGTAAATGCATCACTGCGCTGCAAATGAAAATTCGAATGTTCTAAACTTGTTCACTGAAGTAGATACCGCACAAGTAAATGTCAAATATGGTGTACAAACATGGTTACTACTAAAACAGATTATCAGCGAACTTGTATTGCATTTTAAATAAAAGTTTGCACGTATGATGCAGATCACTGATGCATTTATGAACACACCCTTATTCAACATTCGCCGCCGTCCACAATCATTTGGCATCAAAAATATGTGATTTTATGTGACTGTTTGAAAATATGCTTTATGTGTGTGTGTAAATAAAATAGCCCTGTATATACGCATGGGTAGACGATTAAATAGTCAGAGTATTTTTATACTCATGCCTGTAATTGTAGCTTACACAGTCTATAAATCTTAGTTATAGTTGTTTGTGCTGCGTAATTTAAAAAATGTGTATAAACATAGTTGTTGGATGTTTATACTTATACGTATGCGTGTGTTTGTATTTTTCTCTAAATTTTATTTTTAGCTGACGGCCAACACATTTAAAAAATGTGTATAAACATAGTTGTTGGATGTTTATACTTATACGTATGCGTGTGTTTGTATTTTTCTCTAAATTTTATTTTTAGCTGACGGCCAATACTCAAATATTATTTAAAACAATATTTTTGTCATACTCTGATCCATATTCATACGCCCAAAGGTGCTCTACCAGATTAAGGCCAAGGCTCTGGGAAGAATGTGTCAGCATTTTTTTACATTGTATAGAACCTGTTATCTTACTATTGAGGACGAAGGTTTTGGTTATTTATCCGGAACTAGGCAATCATTTTCAATTAAATTTAATTTGGTAAATAATACATTTTATTCATTTTACTTTCTATAAAAACCAGATTTTTGACACCATTCGAACCCATTGATTAGCAAACCACGACAACATAAACCCCTAGTCTCCCTCGTTTCATTCAAATGTTTATAATTTAACAACGCTCAGATGCAAGTAAGTTCAATTTGCATCATTGTCAGAGCCCCAATAGTCAAGTCTTAAATGAGAACAATTTTAAATAAAACAGTGAAGCAGGGCGTCATGTCATGGTATGTGGATCAATAGGATCGAATGTTGCCAAAAATCTGGTCGAGTAATACGATTTGTTGAAATCCCGATATGAGATTAAGGTACATCCAAAAGAGCAGCAGTACTAAGCCCTTCTAGAAGGCATCTTTACTACTTCTTTTTCTCGCTAGGTAGTTGTACATGATGGCATAAAAACAAATCCATGCAACATGTTAAATTCACACGCATACAGGGAAAACAAATAAAATTTTCTTCTAATGAAAATTGATGTTCGCATGTAAAGGAATTAGTGTGTGAATAATGAAGAGAAAATGGAAAAGAGTTCGTAAAGAGATCTATCAATTTTTAGCAAAAAAAAAAACTTGTTACTAAAAATTGATTTTTTTTTTTTTTTTTTTTTTTTTTTTTTTTTTTTTTTTTTTTTTTTTTTGAAAAGTTGTAACTCAAACAATGCGATGATGACATGTATTCCTTTTAAAATGATTATGCTGAAATCAATTTAAACGGCATTACCTCAACTTTTTAACCTCAACTTTTTAAGCCCACACACAATTAAGTTAAACTTTTTCAACTTCAAAAGTTTTAAAGCTTTTAAATTGTGTTATTAAAAAAAATAAATAAAGAGATATATCTCTTTTCTAGGACACTTTACTTCAGCTAATGAAGGAATATATTATTTTTTTTTTATTATTTATTAAAACATACTTTAAGGATTTGCAGTATTTTTTCTAACCATAAAAGATAAACTTTTGCATAGAAGCAAGATAAGAAGTGTTCAATAAATTTCGCTCCAAATAAATTTAAAAGCCGATGAAAAACTATAACCATATATTTTATTCTACAAAAGTAAAAATAACTTATAAAGAAATAACTTATAAAGAAGTATATAAAACAATAAACCATTGTAAGCAGTGAACAGTAGAAGGAATAAAAAAATATCTTTCAAACCTAAATTTAATTTGCTGCAACCAGGGTTACCGTTAGGAATTTTTGAAAAGTCGCACAAAAGGTCGTTTTATAAAAATAAAGTCGCACAAAAAATTCGTTTGAGAAAATAAAAGTTGCACATCTTTTTTCACATTTTTTTTTTATTAATAAGAAGCATTAGACAACAATAAAAAATAATTTGAAACAATGCATATTCCATTATATGTGCTTCTATAGATGTATGTATAATAAATTTGGCTGTCGTATGCTGCCGAAGTCAAAGGATTAGGATTCATTAAAAAAAATCAAGCTAAAAAAGTCAAACTTGAGATATTTTTGACAAACATTTCCAAATTAAACCCGTTTGATCTTGACGCCATATATTTTGGGTGAATGTATTACCTGATTTACATTATGCATTTTTTCATGAAATTTCATGAATTTTGTTGCACGCAACTTTTTCTATTTGCTTATTGCAGCGCTTTAAAAGGGAATGTTATATAAAAAATAGCGTAGAATGAATCTCTGATGTATTTTTTACATTTTTACAACTTTTTTGATATAAGTTGCTCCTCCAGGCCTCCTATTGACAAATAAAAAAATTTCATGCAACTAATTTCATTAAAAAAATGCTTAATGTAAATCAGGTATGTGTGTACTTCAATAATATTTTCTTAACATAAATAACGGGTGTTTTTTTTATAGGTATAGAACTTTGAATTGAAATAAAACACAAGAAAATCGTTTTAATGTCCATCAATTTGGCTTTATTGGAAGGATAATTTTATGCCATTAATGTTTAAATATGATTTCGGGCATGTGGCCGCCGCGGCTGGCTCGAATAAAGCCAATTCTACAGGTCCAATTTTCAACCACTTTTTCGAGCATATGGGGCCGTATGTTGGCAATAACGCCACGAATGTTGGCTTCCAAGTCCCCTAACGTTTCTGGTTTGTTGGCGTAGACGAGCGACTTCACATATCCCCAAAGAAAATAATCCAATGGTGTCAAATCACACGATCTTGGTGGCCAATTGACAGGTCCATTCCGCGAAATTATGCGCTCATCGAATGTTTCCTTCAATAAATCGATTGTGACGTGCGCTGTGTGGCATGTAGCGCCGTCTTGTTGGAACCACAACTCATCCACATTCATGCACATTCATCCACATTCGGGAACAAAATAGTCGGTTATCATGGCTCTATACCGGTCTCCATTAACGGTAACTGACTCTCCAGCATTATTTCGGAAGAAGTATGGCCCAATGACTCCACCAGCCCATAGAGCACACCAAACAGTCAGTTTTTGTGGATGTAATGGCGTCTCAAGGGTCTCATGTGGATTCTCTTCACTCCAAATGCGGCAATTTTGCTTGTTGACGTAGCCATTCAACCAAAAATGAGCCTCATCACTGAACAAAATTTTGCGATGAAAATCAGCATCGAGATCAATCTCATTTTCGGCCCATACACCAAAATCACGACGCATTGCATGGTCTCGCGGCTTTAATTCTTGCACAAGCTGGATCTTGTAAGGTCGCAAGCCAAGATCTTTGCGCAAAATCTTCCATAAAGTTGATGGACAAAGCTCCAATTGCTGTGCACGGTGGCGAATCGATTCATTCGGGTCCTCTTCAACACTTTGCTCTACAGCGGCAATTGTTTCTTCGGTGCGCACTGTTCGACGTCTCTGCGGATGCGTATTATCACATAGAGTAAACGTAGTGCGAAAACGATCCATGGTTAACCGAATTAATTGCTCTGATGGACGATTATGTCGACCATAAAATGGTCGACTTCGCGAACTGAACCATTATTTTCGAAATAAATTTGCACGATTTGCAAGCGTTGTTCTTTTGTCAACCTGTTCATGATGAAATGGCAAACCAAACCAAATATTAATCACTTGACAGCTGACAAAATGGCCGCCAGTTAAAAAAGTGATGCCAACTTAAAGTTCTATACCTCAATAAAAAACACCCATTATTACTATTTTGAATTTTAATTTCTGTATTCAAAAATAAGTTCATCAGAAGAAATTTAGTCTTCTATATCTTTGTCTAATAAATTTAAATCTGACAGCATTGAGTTGCATGTTTTTACTTTTAATTTATTAGTTAATTTATTATTAAGCAATGCTAATTTTAAAATGTTCATGCACATGGTCGTATACACCTGTATATATTTTATGACAACTTTAATTGATTCGATGGGTAAAAATAATTTTGTAAAATCAGCACTCCAAAACCACATTTTTGTTTATTTAAAAATTTTATTTTGCTAAAACTATTCCTCGTAACTTCTACAGAAATTTTGCGAAGATTTATTAAATACATGGTACACGTGATAAGGTTGGAATTAATAAAAGTGCTTCCAAATGAACAATAATCTGTGAATTGCTTTTAAATTTTGACGATTTTTTTTTTTTTTTTTTGATAAAAATAATAATATTTTTATCTAATTTTTCGACCTTTTTTTATATGTTAAATTAAACTATTTTCTTGAGCTTAAGGTCAGTTAATATTTTTAATTTATTTATATAGGATATATATCCTGAAGAAGTTAACCGAAGGTTAACAAAATATTAAACCAATAAATTAAAAATATTAACTGACCTAAAGCTCAAGAAATTTTAAGTTTAATTTAACATGTAAAAATAATAATGACATTTTTAATTTACTGCAATTTAAATGTTTTTTGTGAGAATCTTTACAAAAACAGACTAAATAGTCCCAACAAAATTAAAAAAGTCGCAAAAGTCGGTGATAAAAAAAAGTCTGACAAAAAGTCGCACACCGCTAAAAATGGGTCAAATTGCGACTTTAGTCGGATGAACGGTAACCCTGGCTGCAACTAATGCAAGAGAATAAATTGGAACTGTTTATTGTTTAAAAGACTTTTATTAAAATTGAATAAATACTTTTAATGTTTTTCTTTAAGTGAGAGATAAAAAGTCATAAGCACAAAATAAATTTCTTTTTTTAATCAAAGGAATTAACAAAAATGTATTGACAGGCTAGAAAGTCTTTGGAGCCTTTTTGAACTATTTTTTTTTTTTAATCGCAAAATTCTAACTTAATTTATAAGATTATTAATAAAATATGCTTTAATATGTGCTTTTGCAAAAATGTTTTTATAAAAAAAAATTGTAATATTTTTGTCTTTCATTAGAGAACTTTTTATTAACCTAGAAGAGATAAAAAAAAACTTTTTTTATTACAAAGAAATATAAGAAATAGTACAGGGTGGCCCAAATAAGACCAGCTGATGTGAAACACAAATAACTTTTTTATTTTTTAACATGATTCATTTTTTCTTTTTGCAGATTATAAATGAACTCTTGGAAATTTAAAATGAATACGTACAGTCCACAACAACGCATTAAAATGATCGATTTTTATTATTCTTCTCAACGATCAATTGTTCTGACGCAGCGAAATTATCGCCCACATTACAAGTTTAGTTCGCCGTTTTTTTTTTTATGGGGATATTTAAAAGACAATGTGTATGTTAACAAACCACAGACACTTGGACAGCTCAAGCAGAATATTTGAGAAGAAATACGGCGCCTGCAACCAGAAACATTACGCCGTCTAATGTAAAATGCGCTAAAAAAAAAAGCCAATGCCTGTATCGAGCAAAATGGTGGTCATTTGTCTGATGTCATATTTCACACATAGTCACGTTAAATTTCCATAAAATGTATTTAACATATAAAAATAAATCATTTAAAAAAAAACGTTATTACAAGAGTTACAAGTGTTTAAACATCACTAGGTCAGTAAATTTTTGCGAACCGAAAATCGCAATATTTATCGACATATTTATTCGCATGCGATAACGATAATGTGATTCTGTAATTTCTTTCTTACGACAGTCTCCAGCTTTATCTTATTCACCATTTAATTCAATATTATGTGGTAGCTCTGTATAGAACATGTGAAAATAAGCGAAAAGAACAAATAATAATAAAGAAAAACTCAACAACTTTGATTTTGTGACTTAATTTTTTCTTCTCCAACCGACAGCGAATATCGTTAAAATATGCTACTGAATAGCAAAGTCGATAAATTTTCGCTTTATTTATTATAACGATACGATTATCATAATAAAAGTTACTGAATCCAGGTACTGGTCTCATTTGGGCCACCCTGTAGAAATAATAAAAGAAAATACGTAAGGAAATCTATCTATCATCAAATGTACACGAAAAAAATTAATTTTGTAAAATAGTGTTATTATTGTTCGAACTTTATTTGTTTCTAAAGGGTGTCCCAACAAGAACGCAAGATTTAAATTTTAAATAAAACACAGATATTTAAAAAATAATCGAGAAACTTTAAGTAGACAAAATGAGGTTATGTGTGGAACAACAAATCGGGCAGATGGCCACCGCGGCTTTGCTGGCACACACGCGATCTTTTAATGAAATTTTCAATGGTAGTATTTCATAAATGCAGCGTCCAATTTCCTCTTTTAAGGCTTGAGTCGTCGTCGGCTTAATCGCGTAAACCATCGACTTCAAAAAACCCCAAAGAAAAAAAAACAATGTGAGTCCGATCACAGAGGAGATGTGTAAACATCTAGTAATGAAAATTTTTTTTAAGTTGGAAGTACTTATGCTTTTAGTATCTTTTTTTAAATTAATTAATTAAAAGTGTCAAAACTTTCAATATTGTAAATACATATGAATTTGTTGGTTTTTGTTTGTTTTATTAAACTTATTTGGTTAGTAAATGGGCACACTGCAGTATATGTATATGTACTGCATTCAAAATTGCAGTAAGCAGTAAATTTACTGATTACTAAAAAAAATTCAGTACATTTTTACTGCTAATGAAATTTAATTTGCATTACCAGTAAAATCGTAGGGCCGTAATCATAATAAAATTGTAGCAAGTGGCAAAGTTTTTTCATTCAAATTTTGAAAAACATTTTGCCACTTGGTAGAATTTCATTATGATTACGGGCATTACTGATTACTGAAAATTCAATGCAGCTCATCATATAACAAATCATTTAGGCAATTTATAAAAATTTACTTGTTAAAAATTTTTTATTGTTTTTACTGAAACTTTAGTGGTACTGCAGTGCTCATCTAAATGCCTTTACTTTTACTTTTTAATTTTTAATTCCTGTTGTTCATCGTTTAGTTGTTGCTTTTCTTGTTTTTTTTTTGTACGCATTGCAATTAAAATAAATTCAGTAAAGTGCGACTTTGACTCGCGCACATTCGGTTTTGATAATTTTTTTATTTTTTTTATTTAACTTTCTTCTTCCTTTTTTAAGTTTTTTCAGTTTAAACTATTTTTTTTCAGTTTTATCGCTTTTTTCTCGTTTTGGCGTTTTTTTTTCTCTTTTTGGGTTTTTTTTTATTTTCGCAATTTTTTTCATTTTCGCGATTTTTTCATTTTGGCAATTTTTTTCTGTTTTTTTGGGTTTTTTTAATTTTGGCGATTTTTTTCTATTTTTTATTTAGGCGATTTTTTCATTTTGGCGATTTTTTCATATTGCCGATTTTTTTCATTTTGGCGATTTTCCGGTTTTCCGCGATTTATTTTAGTCCTAGAAATTTTTTTTTAATTTGGTGCTATTTTTCGTTTTGGCGATTTTTTTTTTTGTTTTTGGCGATTTTTTCATATTTGGCGATTTTATAATTTTTGATTTTTTATTTTAGCCGTTTTTGAAAATTTCAAGAGTTTTGCTCTTACGGTTTCCAAGATACAGCAAGTTGTCAAAATTACAAAGTCAAAATTGCATTAACTGATGGAAAACCCTTTAATTTAAATTTTTTAAATTTAGTGTTAATAGTCTGTATGAAAATACACTAACTTTACAAATTTCAAGTGTATATATGTACACACAATTGTATGTATATTACATGGGACTTTAAAATTTTTCGCTGCTCGTTTTGGAACACCCTTTAATTTTTAATTCTCATGTATTTGTTGTTGTAGCGGCCAAGGTTCTACATACTCTGTCCAAATTTCAAGTCCGTAGCTCTTGCGGTTCATTTTCACCTTTGGTGTACGGAAATATACAGAAAAATAACCGGCGGCGGCGCACCGTCGGCTTCGAGCCAGTCGACTTGTTTCTCTGCTTGGTATTGCTTCTTTCAAACACAAATCCACTCATACATAGCTCACACCGATTTGACAATGCTGTGAAAGAAAAGCAAAGAAATCTAAAGCTGTGTACAGACGATTGTCAGATCTTACAATATTGTCAGATCTGGCAATGTGCTGACAATGTACTGGCAATCGAAAATTGCCAGCACAATATTTCTTGTCAGTTCACACGGTTGTCAGAAAATCTTACAATTTATTGCCAGACGGTTGTATGACAATAAATTCATCTGACAAAATCGTCAGTAGAAAAATTGTCAGTTCACACGGTTGTCATATGCACAAATTGTTCGATCTGTTGTTATGCGTTGCCAAACTTAAACCATTTGTTGGAAATTGTTAAATATTTATCGTTTGTGTTTGCGTTTAATGTAAAAAGTGAAAGTATAAATTATTATGGACCATAAAGAAGCAATTGCAATGATTTTGTCCGCACATATTTTATTATAAATTTTTTATTTAAAATCAAGCGTGTGCAGTGTTGCCCATAGAAAGAATTATCTTACAATGACGCCATTGTCAGATGCATGAACTTCGCTAATCTGACAATATTAAAATGTCTGACAAATATCTGGCAATAATTTTACAATGTGTTCATACGATTGTAAGATGTCTGACAATTTGTTGTCAGTTGCTAGTCTTGCAATGGACTGACAATGCTTTTTCTAGCAACGGCGTCTGGCAAAAATTGCCAGTTCACACGGTTGTTAGAAATTTTTAGCACATTTTACTGGCAATATTGTAAGATCTGACAACCGTCTGTACATAGCTTAAGCAAAGAAATCTCAGCAAAGAAATCAAAGTCAAAAGATTTTTACCACCTATCGTATAGATGTTTACACATCAAAAAGTCTAATGGTGTTAAATCGCACGATCTAGGCGGCCAATTCTGGACTCCAAAACGCGAAATAACACGACCGGGGAATGACTGATATAGCAATTGAATTGTTTCTCTGGCTGTATGACATGTGGCGCCGTCTTGTAGAAACAACATGCCCTCCACATTCATTTCTTCAATTCTAGGCACGAAAAAACTGGTTATCATTTCACGATACCGAACACCATTGACTGTTTGCGCTTGACCTGCGTTTGAGCGACATCATCACGTACAGCTGCGATATATTCGGTCGATCGACCTGGTCGAAGGCGCGTTGTTGTCTTTACATCACTAACAGACCCAGTTTCGGCAAATTTAACCATTAATGTCTTTACAGTTGACTATTTTGGAGCATTATTGTGACCCCAAATTGATTGCAAATTTGCGAACTGTAGCCGCAAAACTTTCACCATTTTGGTAAAACAATTTCACAATGAGAATACGTTGTTCATTCGTGTAGCGCTCCATTTTTACTAACCTCGTACCTTCTACTAGCAAACAATAACAATTGTTCAAATGTCAAACAATGACACTTCGAATGGCGCCAAATTTAAATCTTGCGTTCTTGTTGGGACACCCTTTAAATATGTATGTATGTATATGATTTGATTAGGCTGAAAGTTTGTATCGTACCAAAAAAATATGTTTTAAGTACAACCAAAATAAGCAAACTATCTAACATGTGCAGTTAATTAGTAAAAAAAACAAACGACAATGGCAAGACTGTTGTAAATTTAAAGATGGTAAAAGGTTTCAGCAAATTGTTATATGATGAAGCAAAACAATTCACATATTCCATTTGCAATAATGGCTGAGTAGTATATAAAGCAGAAATATATATCAACTGACACCGCAAACAGTGGACCAAACACAAAGAACGCTGATGATGAAGGTGTAGTGGCCTTCGAAAACAGCAGCAGCAGTTTTACTACAGAACAGAATAGAATATCTTGTCAGAATATTTACAACTAACTTTGGTGCTATTTGTTCATTAATAATTATCATATGTAATTTGGCTTCCAGAGCGATACGAACTTTAGCCTAATCAAATCATAAATATACAATTTATTTAAATTTATGTACATAAAAATACTTTTTCATGCTGATTTGTCTAACCTTTTTATTTAGCAATATAATGGGTGTTTTTTATTGAGGTATAGAACTTTAAGTTGGCATCACTTTTTTAACTGGCGGCCATTTTGTCAGCTGTCAAGTGATTAATATTTAGTTTGGTTTGCCATTTTATCATGAACAGGTTGACAAAAGAACAACGCTTGCAAATCGTGCAAATTTATTTCGAAAATAATGGTTCAGTTCGCGAAGTTTACCGCAAGCTCCGTCCATTTTATGGTCGACATAATCGTCCATCAGAGCAATTAATTCGGTTAACCATGGATCGTTTTCGCACTACGTTTACTCTATGTGATAATACGCATCCGCAGAGACGTCGAACAGTGCGCACCGAAGAAACAATTGCCGCTGTAGAGCAAAGTGTTGAAGAGGACCCGAATGAATCGATTCGCCACCGTGCACAGCAATTGGAGCTTTGTCCATCAACTTTATGGAAGATTTTGCGCAAAGATCTTGGCTTGCGACCTTACAAGATCCAGCTCGTGCAAGAATTAAAGCCGCGAGACCATGCAATGCGTCGTGATTTTGGTGTATGGGCCGAAAATGAGATTGATCTCGATGCTGATTTTCATCGCAAAATTTTGTTCAGTGATGAGGCTCATTTTTGGTTGAATGGCTACGTCAACAAGCAAAATTGCCGCATTTGGAGTGAAGAGAATCCACATGAGACCCTTGAGACGCCATTACATCCACAAAAACTGACTGTTTGGTGTGCTCTATGGGCTGGTGGAGTCATTGGGCGATACTTCTTCCGAAATAATGCTGGAGAGTCAGTTACCGTTAATGGAGACCGGTATAGAGCCATGATAACCGACTATTTTGTTCCCGAATTGGATGGCATGAATGTGGATGAGTTGTGGTTCCAACAAGACGGCGCTACATGCCACACAGCGCACGTCACAATCGATTTATTGAAGGAAACATTCGATGAGCGCATAATTTCGCGGAATGGACCTGTCAATTGGCCACCAAGATCGTGTGATTTGACACCATTGGATTATTTTCTTTGGGGATATGTGAAGTCGCTCGTCTACGCCAACAAACCAGAAACGTTAGGGGACTTGGAAGCCAACATTCGTGGCGTTATTGCCAACATACGGCCCCATATGCTCGAAAAAGTGGTTGAAAATTGGACCTGTAGAATTGGCTTTATTCGAGCCAGCCGCGGCGGCCACATGCCCGAAATCATATTTAAACATTAATGGCATAAAATTATCCTTTCAATAAAGCCAAATTGATGGACATTAAAACGATTTTCTTGTGTTTTATTTCAATTCAAAGTTCTATACCTCTAAAAAAAAACACATACATATGTATTTCGCCAAACTTTGTCATTTAGTTTTCCTTTAATAAAATATACAATTTCTAGCAAATGGAAAACCGGAAATAAATTCGAAGAAAGATAACACGCACACAAATTTAAAAGTTTTGCAATAAATTCTGTTTCTTGACAAGTGTTTAAAGAACGAGTTTAAATAGTCTTAAAGTCACTATTCACAATCTATGATTAAGAGTTAACGTGAACTTTAACTACAAGTTCATCATGCAAAAATTTTCCACTAAAGTCACTGTTAGGTTTTTAATTGTAAACAGTGGAAAGGGAATAAAAATAAATAAATAAAAACTTACATCAATCCAATGTTCTCCCGGGAACACCGCTATCAATTCCGTATTTGATTCCAAAGTACGAAAATACTCTTCATCATCGATTTCCGTGCCATCTGAATCTAAATGTATTGTAGGTAATTGATCAATCTTTTCAAATCTCTCTGCCACTTTTGAGCGTATTTCTTCCAAAGAGCCAGCCACAACAGCCTTTCTTATATTACGCGTTATATCCTTGACCTTGAAGAGAAAGAAATAAAAAGAAAAATTTTTATATAACCATAATAATAGCTTTTTGGAAAAATTCACTCTGTATTCATTTAACCCAAAAATAGACACTTGTTATGAAACCAACAATGCCTTTCAACAATAAATACGAGTAGAAGAAAAAATAACAAGTGCATAAGCTGAAAAGCAAGACTACTTTTTTCTGCAGAGAAATGCAAAAGTTGAAATTATGGCAGGGGGCATTCCATAAATGAAAAGTTATAGGAACGTTTTTGCGTTTCAAATAAAAAGGTAAAAATCTTCTGAATAGAAGCATATATATATATATATATATATAATATGCAATATTTGTTACTGTATGTTCTAATTTACACTATTCAAGCACTGTTGCCAGAACTTCTAGGGGTGAAATCGTCAAAAACTACAGATTTCTGTGCAAAAAATCGTCAAAATCGTCAAGTCATTTTAGAAAATCGTCAAAAAAAAAAACGTCAAATCAAAAATATTAAATTTTTTTGTATTTTAATTGTTTTATTACAAAAACTATTACTATGGTTCAAACCTATTAACTATGCTTTCAACAAATATACACATATACATTAAATATATATATATATATTACCTAAACACGAAAACCATTAAAATTAAAAATAAAAGTTAAAAAAACTTAAAATGAAATCAGAATTCACATACGTACATATATATTTAATTTTAAAACAGATAATTTATAAAGAAATAATTAGAATTTTTGTTATAGAAACATTTTATGTATAAATATCAGAATTTAACATTTTGAACACAAAAAAATCATAACATAACAAAAAATCAACTCTAAAAATGCAATACTAAAAAAAGTTTTCATACATGTTAAATTTGGAATAAATTCAGTAAAGTGCGACTATGACTCGCGCACATAGGGTTCCGTACGAACACTAGATATGTAATTTAATACAAACTTCATCCTATATAATATATAGTTTTGGCATTTTTTTAGTTTTTGGGGTCTTTTCGGTTTTTTTGTCGTTTTTTGCGTTTTTTTCGGTTTTGGCGATTTTTTTTAAGTTTTGGCTCTTTTTTAGTTTAGACACTTTATTTTCTTGTTTTGGCGATTTTTTCGTTTTTTTGTCGTTTTTTCATTTTGGCGTTTTTTTTATTTTTGGCGATTTTTTTTAATTTTTGCGATTTTTTGTTTATTTAAATTTTTTTTAGTTTTGGCTACATTTTCGCGTTTTGGCGATTTTTTTAAATTTTTTGCGTTTTTTTTTCATTTTGGCGATTTTTTCGAATTTTAGTGTAAGAATTTTTTTTTTAATTTTGGCGATTTTTTTTAATTTTTGGTGATTTTTTTTGGTTTGGCGATTTTATAATTTTCGGTTTTTTTAGTTTTACCGTTTTTGAAAATTTCAAGTGTTTGCATCTTACGGTTTCCAAGATATAGCAAATTGTCAAAATTACATAGTCAAAATTGCATTAACTGATTAATTGCAAATATACACTAATTTTACAAATTTCAAGTTGCAATATACATATGTTCATACAATTGTGTGTATAATACATGGGATTTTAAAATTTTTCGTTGCTCGTTTTGGAACACCCTTTAATTTTTAATTCTCATGTACTTGTTGTTGTAGCGGCCAAGGTTCTACATACTGTGTCCAAATTTCAGGTCCGTAGCTCTTACGGTTCCTGAGAAAATACCGTGTGACGGACAGACGGACAGCGTAGCGAAAACAATAGGGTTGCTTTTAACCTTTGGTGTACGGAACCCTAAAAATCAACTCTAAAAATGCAATACTAAAAAAAGTTTCCATACATGTTAAATTTAGAAAAATCGTCATTTCTGGACCTAAAATCGTCACTAGTGTATTTTGAGAGGTGAAAATCGTCAAAATGCAGAGAAATCGTCAATTATGGCAACAGTGTATGCAAGTCTTATTGCTAAGCTGATTAGTTTGATATCGAGATTGAGAGAGAGAGAGAGAGACGAGGGGAAAAGAAACGTTTCTGTTCCTCTCGCCTCTCTCTCTCTCTCTCTCTCTCTCTCTCTATCAAACTAATCAGCAGCGTTGTCAACTTGGTGCGTTTCGCACCATTTTGGGTGCTTTTTGAAATTTTTTTGTGCGGAAAATTCCTTAGTTGGTGCGTAGTGCGCTTTTTTTTAATTTCGGTGCGTTTTTTAATTTTTGGTGGCACCAACGCAAATTTAACACAACAATGGGTTAAAAACCGAAAAATTCTTGTTTTGAAACTTACCAACTTCCTGATAGTGTTAATTACCATATTAATAATAATGATGTTTACAAAATATTACAATTTGAAATGAAATCTGTTTTATGGCCCAATGATAACAATAATGATGAAAATATTAGCTTTATTTATTTGGAATAATTAATTTTTAGTCTCTTCTTAAAAAGTTTTAAACCGAATTTATAAAATTAATATATAGTATATAAATATATATAATTATATATTTAATTATAAAATAGTATGACCTAGACCACTTTCATATGTACACTATGTATGTACGAATTTGTTTAGTTTTTTTGTTGTTTTTTGATTATGTACATACATATATTGTAAAAGGCTGTTTATTTTTATTGTTATATTTTTAATATAGATATATTAAACTTCTGACAAAGAAAATTAAAAATATTTGAATAAAATCATAAATAAAGAACTTTTATTAGTTTTTGAATCCTTTCTATTAATCGTTGATCTCTTTAAAAAGTTTTGCACAGAATTTATGATATTAAAAAAAAAAATATTATCTATGCAATACAAATGAATATGAATAAATTTTCTAATTTTTTTTTTAATTTCATTTATTTTTTAACCCTGAACTGTAACATCCTGTTTTAGTGTTAAATTATTAATACAAAAAAATAATGTTCTTTCATGCAAAATGAATTCAGTAAACATTTTGAACTAAAAAAATAAATTCTAAGATTGGTGCGTTTTTTTTTTTTTGTAAATGGCGCGTTTTTTCTCCATTTTGGTGCGTTTTCAAATTTCAAAGTTGACAACGCTGCTAATCAGCTTAGCAATAAGACTTGCATAGTGTAAACCAGTGTTGGGATGTGGCTATTCTTAAATTGTACCATGAAAATGGTAAAATTTTACCAAACAAAAACATAAAAAATAAAAATTAATCTGAAATGAATTTAATATCAAATTTTTCATACAAAACTTTCCTAAAATAGACTGCAAAATCATTTTATTTTTTTTTATGAATATGAGGTAAAGAAATTAACTAATACTTTCGAAAAAAAACAGTTTTTCATATAAAGGGTGTTTTTTATTGGGGTATAGAACTTTAAGTTGGCATCACTTTTTTAACTGGCGTCCATTTTGTCAGCTGTCAAGTGATTAATATTTAGTTTGGTTTGCCATTTCATCATGAACAGGTTGACAAAAGAACAACGCTTGCAAATCGTGCAAATTTATTTCGAAAATAATGGTTCAGTTCGCGAAGTTTACCGCAAGCTCCGTCCATTTTATGGTCGACATAATCGTCCATCAGAGCAATTAATTCGGTTAACCATGGATCGTTTTCGCACTACGTTTACTCTATGTGATGATACGCATCTGCAGAGACGTCGAACAGTGCGCACCGAAGAAACAATTGCCGCTGTAGAGCAAAGTGTTGAAGAGGACCCGAATGAATCGATTCGCCACCGTGCACAGCCATAGAGCCATGATAACCGACTATTTTGTTCCCGAATTGGATGGCATGAATGTGGATGAGTTTTGGTTCCAACAAGACGGCGCTACATGCCACACAGCGCACGTCACAATCGATTTATTGAAGGAAACATTCGATGAGCGCATAATTTCGCGGAATGGACCTGTCAATTGGCCACCAAGATCGTGTGATTTGACACCATTGGATTATTTTCTTTGGGGATATGTGAAGTCGCTCGTCTACGCCAACAAACCAGAAACGTTAGAGGACTTGGAAGCCAACATTCGTGGCGTTATTGCCAACATACGGCCCCATATGCTCGAAAAAGTGGTTGAAAATTGGACCTGTAGAATTGGCTTTATTCGAGCCAGCCGCGGCGGCCACATGCCCGAAATCATATTTAAACATTAATGGCATAAAATTATCCTTCCAATAAAGCCAAATTGATGGACATTAAAACGATTTTCTTGTGTTTTATTTCAATTCAAAGTTCTATACCTCTTAAAAAACACCCTATACATATACTATATGGAAGTCAGTGTCCCGCAAAATGAAATATGTTTGTATTGGTGAGAAAAATGTGAGTAAAATAAAATTGCACTTAAAGAAAAGTTTTATAATTTAAAATACATGATGTGGTTATTAGTTGTTGGATTTTTTTTTTGTAAATAAGAAATTTAATAAAAACTTAAGCAAAAAGTAAAAATCTAATAATCCATTCAACAATGTAGTTTATAAATTCCAAATTAAATTTATTCACAGATCTGTGGATACTATTAAAATGCCTTTTTAATCTATTTTTCGTATTATTTTTTTATGTTTCATAACATAAAATGCATTGCATATTGCCAAAAGCATTTTTAATCACGAAATATTTCCCAGCTTCCATAATTATATTATCAATTTTTTGTCTGTAGTAATTTATTAAATTTGAACTTTAATTTCGTTCCGTGTGCTCAAAAAAACTAAACAGAAAACCAGGAAAAAAATAATACATACATACGTGCACAACTTAATTCGTCGCTTGCTCAGTGACGACTAAATGAAAGAGCATAAGCATGTATGTGATTTTCATCCGCACAATTCTGCTATGGCTTGCGGGTTACTGATGTAAGTATACATACAAAGTCTAATAGTGGGTACCAGCGTGACCATATTAGCTTATTTTGATTTAGCTGCAAAATTTCCATTTAGCTCTTAGCTTATTTTTTAGCTTTTTTTAAAAACTCATTTAGCTTTTTTAGGCGTTTTTTTTATCTAAATAACATGTTCTCAAAAAATATGTTAAAGACATAAAAAAGTTATAATGACAAAAATTAAAAATTTTAAGCAGCCCCAAGCGTACTGACTAAATGTCTGAACCGATTTTATTCAATTTTAGGCGAGATCAAGTCATTTTTCAAACTACAAAAACAAAGTTAAAATTGGTCTAGCCGTTTGGGAGATACGGCGTCAAATACATACAGATTCAACTAAGTATATCTAGAAAAGGTGTGATATCTTCTGAACATCTGGACAGATTTTCTTCAAAAAAAGCTAAGAACACTCTCGGCCAAATCACCTTGCGAACAACAAATAATCTAATTCAAAATCGATGCAGCACTTTGTTCTGTACGTGGACTCGTACAGATGCACAAATGTACAGACACACACTACAAACTTATAACACAATTTTTTGGACGAAGGAAGGTTAAAAATTATAATTTGTTAACATTCAAATATATAAAATTTTTTTATTGAGAAATAATTTAAAAATACAAAATGTAAATTGCGCATTTATAAGAGAAATGACAAATTTTAAAAATAGATGACATTGATTGCAATTTTGGAGTTACAATGGCAAAAGTTAAATTAATATTGCCTATAAGACTTTTAAGGACTTTCTTTGAGTTCAGTTGAGCTTGTATTCAGCGGCATGAATTTACTTAAAACAAAAATTAGGAAATAGGTTGTCTGTTAATAAGACTAATTAATTTAAAAAAAGGTTTCGTATTTTAGTAAGTTTTTGGCCAGTTTTAGTGTTATTTTTCTTTAAAACTCAAACATAATAATGAATAAATAATTTAATTAAAAATTATTCAATATTTTTATTTCAAATAATAGAAAAATATGTTTTTGTATGTAGATATATATTTAACGTTATTTTAGCAATAAGAAACTATTGCAACGTGAAAGAAGCCGAAAAAAGTTTAGCTTTATTTTATGGCTTAAAATTTAATTTTTAGCTTATTTTAGCTCTTTTTTAAACGTGATTTAGCTTAATTTTATTTTAAAATCTGGTCACACTGGTGGGTACACACTTTTCAAGTGTTTCCCCAACACGTTTATATTACATGCTGCATACTTTGACACAGACAGTGCAACTTACACTGTAAGTAAGTCTTACAGTGCAACCTATGAACATGAAATCATTTTGATATTTTCGGAACTTCGAATGCAATTTCGAACGCAACTATAAACAAGACTACACACTGTGCGACCGACAAAGCAAAACGTCCTGCCTGGTTGTACCAATGCAAATGTAATTGTACCAAATTTGGTACAATTGTATGTACCACAAATCCCAACAGTGGTGTAAACTAGGACTATGGGAGTAACACTGCCCACTTTTACATGGAGGAAAATTAAATAACTGAATTTGTATAGGCGTGGAACATGCCCGCTTTTAGAATGATTGTTGTTTTATTGGGCCTAAATTACACGGTTCTAACATATGACTGTTTTTAAACGCTGAAAAGGAGTCAAAAAATTTTTCATAAAAACAATTTCTGTAAAAACGTTCATGAAAATGTACAATTTACGCTCCGAAAGTAAATTTTTACATTGGCTTGTCATTGCAAGACGTTCTCTATTGAGATTTCTAATAGAGGGCTGCGTAAACAGTATTGATATATAAATACGTCTCGTTTTTTTTAATGTATTGTCGTATCTTGTATTATACTAAACCAATAATAAATGCTGTCCTTTAATAAGCGAAGCACGATGGATGTATTGAAGTTCGTGTATGTGCGTGCTTGCAAGCGACGTCGCGAAGACTTCCCAGTTGACCAAGACTTTCGTTATTGATACCGATTTCTAATATATCTCGAACATTTATCGTGTAAAATTATCGATACCGCAAAAAGGCAGCAGAAAAAGTAAAAAAGTATTTTAACTTGCTTATTTTATTTTTTTTTTCAAAACCTTACGCTGCACACTACGCTATCGTGACAAATTTTTTTCTGTTGAATTATTTAACTTACAGTGCTGTCATGGCTCGAACGTGGTACCTCTCGAATAACAGGATAGCACACATCCACTCGGCTATCGTCACACATTCGAAAAACTATCGAGAGAAGTTCGAATCTTTAGCGAACATTCGATCTTTTTATATTTGCGAACAAATATCATACAATTGTGTTTCGAAATTTCTTCGCTTTAGTGAGCATTCGTTTTTATGGAATCTCAGGTCAAGTGGGTTCTTACCAAGCACTCAAAAGAAGTAGTGTTGATGCGTGTATACTTGTTATTTTGCATTTTGTATGTGCGCAGAAAAATAAAAGATCATACGCACAACGTGTGTGCGTATGTACATATATGACGTTTGTATACGCGCCCATGCGTATGAAGAAGCAAGCATCACAAATTCTTCCGTCACGAAGTATTTTCTTCTTCACTCCTATACCTGCAAGAACTGAAACAAATTTCTTGCAAACTGTGTTGTTTATCGTTTGTTTGTTTAAAAGTTCTTGTAAGTGGTCTTGTGCAGGGGTCTAATTTCTAATAACTCTGTATGAAACACTCCTCCCTTTAACTAAGGTCAACTACCTATCTTCTTTTGTATTTGCCAACAGACTTACATACAGTCCCGGTCAATATAATAGCACCAGTTGCGATATTCTGATTCGAAAGATGTCAAAATTTCACCAATTTATTATATTATTTGTTTCGAGTGTAAAAAACAGTTACATGTTTTATGCTATGAAAAACATTATTTTTTCATTTAATTAGTTTTCTCATTTTGAGGGGCCTAAATTAAATTTAAAATTTCTAAAGGTCACGCGACTTCAAATGCCACCAGCTGCATTTTTCGCCTTGTAGCCAGCTGCTTAATTATTTTGAAGAGGGCAGCAGCATCATAAGCAGCTGATATTAAAATATAAACACATAATTCAGTAGCGCCCCCTTCAAATATTTTACATTTATAAAAATAAAATTACAAAATATATAAAAATTAATCAATTTATTTCTTTACATGAATTTCGGAATGTTCTTTCTGTTATATTTATACTCAGGCTTTAGATGTTTTAATCGGCCAGAAAGAAAAAAAAAAACGCTGATACTCGGGATATTTATTCATCACTCGTCACTGAATACAATCATTTTTATATATAAAATGGAATGGACAATGAATGGCGGTGTGTGTGATTATTGGAAAACAAGACTTATGTGTGTGTGTATAAATAAAATATCCCTGTATATACGCATGTCTATGTAGTTGATTAATAAGGAGAGTAATTTAAAAAAGTGTGTAAACATAGTTGTTTACGGTTTAAAATTAATTCCTGTGTTTTAATTGGGTGTTTTTAATTTGCAGCTGAACGCATTCATAATTGTTTAACGGCCAATACTCAAAAAGTATTTAAAACCATACTTTTGTCATTATCTGGCATGGACTACAACCTGGCGCCGTGCTGCCTTGCTGTCGTCAAAATAATCATTCTCATATAAACACATGTAATAAATTTTTGACATATTAAAGTCGATAGCTTGCTGTGTTTTGAATGCATTCAATGCATTAATGTTATTATTTAAATTATAATACAACTTTAAGCAATATCACATACAAAGCTTGTGAATTGAATAATTATTTTTATAGTGAAGGGTATTTAAAAGTTCAATGTATTTTTACTAAGCTGTGTAGTCATTATGTTTTAAGATGAAAACGAGCTTGTTGTTGTTAAAAAATATTCTTGCACATTTTTATTAGAGATTAAAAATGTTAAAAGACAAGCAGACATTAAAGCATTTTCTATTGTATATTTTTTTTTTTTTTTTTTTTTTTTTTTTTTTTTTTTTTTTACTCATAGTCAAAGTCATGTTTTCATTGTTATATTATTTAACAAAAGAATTTTGAGATGAAAAGCTAATACATATAATACATATAAAAACTTAATAGCAATAAAAAACTTAATTGTAAAAAAGTTTTGCATACAATTTATTAATGCATGTTTTTTTTATTTATTGTATCTTCAAATATGAACTAACAATAAGTATTCAAATCTTAAGTCTATAAAAAAATTATTAGGCCCGACCAATGTCGGACATAAGCTTAGTGATAGTTATTAATAATACATAAGTAGTGATAAGCAACAAAAAGAAAAAAGTGTTTTCAAGCAACTTCATCATCTAGAGTGTTGAATATTAGAGCCCGTGTATCTCTCTTTTTTAAGCGGATGTGCCCAGTAAAGTTCAAAATATTACGAGCAAGCGGATTAGGATGTGACTCGAGTTTTGTTAGATATTTGCCTGCGTATTTTACAATTTCTTCAGTCACTAGTGGCATATTCAAATCGCGATGTATATTTGAATTTTTGATGTACCATGGAGCCGATGTTATCATGCGTAAAATTTTATTTTGCCTTCGTTGAATTTTCTCTACATTTGAAGCTGAAGCAGAGCCCCATAGTTGAATTCCGTAACACCATATTGGCTTTAAAAGCGACTTGTATATTAAAAGTTTGCAGTCTAGGCTAAGTGTTGAATTTCTACTAATCAGCCAATGTACCTGAGTTAATTTAAGTTTCATTTGAGTTAACTTAGAGTCAATGTGATGTTTCCATGTAAGTCGTCGATCAAGGTGTAAACCAAGATATTTCACATGTGAATGTTGAGGAACAACTTGATTGTTAATCCGAATGGGGGAGCAAGTATCTCTTCTTAGGGTGAACGTTATATGGACACACTTTTGTTCATTGACTTTAATTCTCCATAAGTTTAACCAAATCTCCATCCGGCTAATGTGTTCCTGGAGTTTGCGGGATGCCTCATCAGGGTTTTCGTGCATACTAAGGCAGGCTGTATCGTCGGCAAATGTGGAAGTATGGATACTACTGCTCACAGGCATATCGCAAGTATAAATCAAGTATAAAACTGGTCCCAGTATGCTCCCCTGTGGCACACCGGATGAAATAGTTTCAGGCCTACTCGTAAAGTCTCCTTCCACAACAGTGAACTTACGGGAAATAATGTAACTTTCCAAAATATTTAAAATGTTTATTGGTATATAAGTCTTCAATTTTAAAATTAGGCCTTCATGCCACACTTTATCAAATGCCTGGGAAACGCCAATAAAGAGCGCAGAACAATACTTGTTTTCCTCAAAAGTTCTTCTTATAAATTGAACCAGTCTGTGAGTTTGTTCAATGGTGCTATGCTGACTTCTAAAACCAAATTGATGGTCTGGTATGCATCCACTACTAATTAGAATTAGGGACAATTTTGTTTTGAGCAGTTTTTCGAAAAGCTTTGACATAGTTGATAGTAGACTTATTGGCCTACTTGGTTAGATCTTTGCCCGGCTTTGGAATCATTTTAACCTTGGCAAGCTTCCAGCTGTGTGGATAATACTCCAGTCGTGAAATGGCATTAAATATGAATAATAGGATTCTCATTGCAATACGAGGCAACTTCATAAGCATCTGGTTACTAATTCCATCAATACCCGGAGCTTTCTTCGGGTTGAGTTCGGCAATTAATTTTTGTAAATCACGCGTCTTAAACTTTATGTGTTGAGGGGGTAGAGCGACTACATTCGGCAAATCAGCAACACCAGTATATATGTTTGGCGTAAAAACGGATTTTAAGTGCTCAGCAAATATTTTACCTTTTTCAGTATCGCTTCTTGCCCAACTTCCGGTAGATGTGCGTAGAGGTGGCTTATACTCAATTTAATGTTTTAAGCTTTCTAGCAGCGCGCCACAAAGAGTAATTAGACGCTGGTGTGACATCAAGACCTTCCAGATAATTTTTAAGAGATGCAGTTTTTTCAGACGCAAGCAACTCTTGGAGTCGTTTAGTGCACTCTTTAAATCTGATTTTATTTTGTGGTGATCTGTGCTGTTGCCATTCCCTTCTAGCTCTTCTTTTTTCACGTACGAGACGTTCAATGTCTGTAGAATAAATTTTATTAAACCCAGTCTGCGGATGGGAGATAATGGCATGTTCAGCAGCCTGTTTAATATTCTCGCTGAGATTGGCAATGTTAGATTCAATATCATCGGATGTTCTAAGCGTAATGTTTTCCGTACAATGACTACTGAGATATTTTTTGAACCCCAGCCAATTAACACGATTGATCATCTTCACATATGGGTCAGGTAAGTTACTTCTTAAGGGACTACAAATTGTAATGATCGTCGGAGAGTGATCGGACGAAAGATCAAGAGAAGCTTGAACTTGAATTAAATCCCTAGAGATATTTTTTATGACGCCAAAATCTATAACATCCGGAATTTTTTGTATGTCAGTAGGCCAATAAGTGGGCTCCCCACTCGAAATGACATCCAAGCCCATTTTTGAAATAGTGTTGAACAATGCTCGACCTCTGGGGGTAATAAGACGCGAACCCCAGAACGTATGCTTAGCATTGTAGTCGCCAGCTGCTACAAAACAAGGTCCAAGAGATTTGTAGAAATCCTCATATTGATTCTCAGTGATTGAAAATCTGGGAGGGGAGTAAATTGATGATATAACAAAATTTGTACAAAAACTTTCAATGCCAATATTTGTTGCTTGTAGGTGTTCTTCACAAATGTTATCAAGAACATAGTGCTTGAGTCTTGACTTTATTAGAATTGCTGATCCACCGCAAGCCCTTCCTCTAGGGTCCTTTGTATCATATATAGTGTAGCCATAAATTTTAAAAAGACTTCTCGAAGTCAAATGAGTCTCAGATACTAACATTACATCAATATTTTTTCCGTGTTTTCATTGTTATATTATTTAACAAAAGAATTTTGAGATGAAAAGCTAATACATATAATACATATAAAAATTTAATAGCAATAAAAAACTTAATTGTAAAAAAGTTTTGCATACAAAGAAAAGAAAAATCATGTTTAGGAAAAAGTTTGGAAAAATATTCCAGTTATCAACATCGACGTCACGTCAATACAATTAGGGAATTCACAATGACTACCTTAAAATTTTAATGTGGCAACATTGTGTCATCTTAAAATTTTCATTGTTAACAGTATTTTGAAGTAGAGATGGGCGAGTGTCGTGTTCGTGACAAAAAAAACTGAGGACCTCTGAAGCTTACAGTTCTGTACGTAAACCGATAGTATCAGCTGGCAGTGCCAACTCGGTTCCATATTTTCAAAAGCGAAAAATTCGATACGCGCACATCTCTATTTTGAAGTACAGTACAACTTCGACAATCCGGACACATATAGTTTTAGGCTCGTTCGGATTAACGAGTTGTTCGGAATATAGCTGTTGAAAATATTAAAATAATCTAAGTGATTTAAATACATACATACATACATACTATGATATATAAAAAGAAGAAGTTATTTTGTGCTGACTAACTTTGTTGAGGTGGTTGATTTGTGCCTTTTGCTCTAGTCTCTCTTATTCTCCTCAGCCCACTGAATGCAAATTGGAAATGCTTTCTTTGCATCTGCATTCAGGGATGATAAATGGGAAAATCAATTTCGTACCAATTAGCTTTTAAAAATGTACTTTTTCGAACCCAATAGGACTAAAATCGGTATTTTTTTTATTTTTAACTTTTTTTATTATATTTTTGGAACATGTCGCTCATTTACTCAAATAACGTCATAACTCATAACACAAATTTCAAGTTTTCAATTTACACACGTCTTAATGAAAAATGAAAATTTTGTGTTTGTTTCAAAAAAAAGAACTATATGAGGATTAATCTGCATCATTAACTGAAATTTCATTAAAATTAACGAATGAAACAGGCAGTAAATACATATCGTTGGTCTCAAGTAAAAAGGCCCTAACTCAAATAATTGCTATTTTACAGGAGAAGGTAAAAACACAATAGAAACTGTAATATTCTTTCTGTATTATTTTTGTACAACTGATTGTAAAAGCGTTACTTTTCAAACTATTTTAAATATATTGGAATCACTGAAAAACTGAATTTCGTAAAAAAAATATGAGTTACAGCCTCCCAATAACTCCTTTGTTTGTATTACACTTTCAAGTCTTCGTTTTGATTATGAAAATACTCTTTCCACATTCGCTGATGAGTGAAGAATTGACAATATTCTAATGATAACTTTTGAAAGCTCATAAGCTCATCCAATTAATTTTTTAAAGCTCGAAACTCGTTATTTATTGTATTATAATTTCCATTTTCTTTTAGGAATATTTTTTAATAATAGAGATACTATACTTCTAACATATTCGGGACTGAATTTTGTTAGCCATGTAAAAATTTCGTTATAAAAAGGAACTTTATTTAGTTTCGCAAAAGTTTCTATAACATTTCTTTTAAAATCCGGTTGTTTAACATTTATTATACAACTTTTAATTTTATTTCTAGATATATAAAGTTTTTAATTTCAAAGTAAACTTTAATCGTTTACATATGTATGTAGCATACCTAGCTTCATTTAATTTCATCACTTAAACGATTGATATGATAATAATATAGCAAGTTTTTTATTTCTTACAAATTTTATATCAATACAATAGATAAAATAAATGAAGACGGCGCTATCATATTGAAAACGAAACACCGGTGAAGTTAGATGTAGTTCTCTATAATAAACCAATCAAGTGTAATGCACATCTAACAAGGTATTCGATCTCAACAACAAAACAAATTCGCCACTTTTCTCTCAAATTTATTATACTTTAAATGTTCGCGATTAATTATTTTTGTGAAAATAAAACAAGAGATAGTCTCTCTCTCTACCAAATGAGTCACGGGGGGTACCAACGTACTTTAAGGTTTTGAATAGTACCAAAAAAAGTACAATTGTACCAACTTTATCATCCCTGTCTGCATTAGAGATCTTTGTTTTTGCATTCATTTCTACTTTTTAAATGTCATAAATCGTTGATTTAGGAACATGGAAATTTTCGGCAACCTGCCTAATAGTTTTTCCCTCATCAAGACATTTTAAAATATCGCACTTCTAATGTAAGGTTAGTATTTTATGTTTGCGTTTATTATTTAAAAATATGGCACTTCGAATGGAATTAAACAAACACGCTGGCGAAATAATGAACCGAAACTGAAGCAATAACAGTGAAAAATGTAAATCAAATTACGAATAACAAAACAAAACAAAAATTCCCGTTAACTCGCATGTTTTGCTTGGATTTTAGTTTTTGTTCTTGCATAAAAAAAATTTTTCCGGATTGTGGAGCTAAAAACTTTAAATTGTCCGAAATGTAGAAGCGTCCGAATCACTGGAGTCACCGGACTGGCGCATGTCCGGACTATCGAAGTTGTACTGTATTAAAATAAGGAAATTTTTTAATTAGAAATTATCGTTGGATAAATTGATCAAAATACAAATATTTTTGCATCAAATACAGCGCAGCGCTGACGGTGTTAACTTCCCAGCAAGAACATCATCAAATGACCGGTCATTTGACTGGGAGTGGTGATGGCTTTATCTATCTAAGTTTCCATCAGTTTGATAAGGGCAGTGTGGAAAAAGTGATGTAAACTTTTGTGTACGTGTGATTTTGCATCTTTGTCTAAATAATTAAAAATGTCTACTATTGAACATATATAGCTGACCTGCTTACTCTGCCATATTTTTACTTGTCATTGATGATGCATGTGGTAGTCACGTCTGACTGATCACATTTGATGTATATAACCGTCATAGCAAACTAGTCAAACCTACATAATTACATTAATAAATATGATTTTCATATTGTTTTAATTGTTTTTTATTATAAATAACAAAAATTAAAAATTTTAAAAACCCCCGACTTTTTTCAGAAAATATGTTATATCTTCTAAACGGCTGGACCGATTTTATTCAAACATAGCTAAGAACCCTCTCGATCAAGTCATCTTTCAAACAGAAAAAAACTAAATGAAAATTGGTCCAGCCGTTTGGCCTGTACGTGGACACAGACAGACACACAGATACACAGATACGCAGACACACAGACACACACTACAAACTTATAACACCCCTTTTTTTAGTCGGGGGTTAAAAAATAAAGATATGTATAATTAAAATATTTAAAAACAAATAAAAGCACAAAACAATGTAGTTGGTCTAGGATCTTCACGCTTCCTCCAACCTGCAACGCACTTTGATTTTTATAAATACGTATCTAAGATTTGAAAAAGAAATACATATGTACATATATATATTTAATTAAACTTTTGAAATTTTTTTATACACTATTGATTTTTACTTAACTTTTTTAACACTTATATTAATTTTAGTTTCACAGACCAAACGAATTGTATATTTTACAATAAAATGCGATTTTTTTTTAATTTTTGGCATATGTACATTATATGTTCCACTCTTGCATACGAGTAGAGCAACTAGAGCAATTGACTGTCACTGTTGATTTCAATATAAAATTGTTGTAATTGTGTTAGTAAAAAAATTACTTTTGTGTTAGTTTCGGTCATTCATTTCTTGCAGGGTTGTTTAGTTTAACATTGCCATGTTGCCATATTGAAAATTACATAATTTTTATACTTTTAAGCTTGCCACCTGTTAATAAATTTTATTTACACACAAATAAAAACTACAAACTTGTCAACCCATATTAAAGTATTATAATTGAAACGTTGCAATATTAAGACATATGTATATATATTAGACAGGCCCAAGTATACACAGAGGCTATGTTGAGAAAAAAAAAAGTAGTGAAGTCAATAAAACGTCAAAGTATAATGAGTACAGAACAAAAATTAGTGAAATTCACTCTAAAAAATCGTCAAAATAACGTACATAAATCATAATCGTCATGTTTTTGCGGCCCTGGTTATCAACACTATTTTACTTTATTTATTTTTATTCAAACAAATATTTAACACAGATTGCGGCAGCAATATAAATGCTGTAGCTGTTTCCCACAAATCATCCATCCACCAGCATATTTAAATTTAAATTGGTTTTTTCATTTTCCTTTCAATTTGTGTTTGTTCCCTGATTTAAATAAATTGCCGACGACGAAAAACCATATTAAACACGTGCCATCATTTATGCTTTCTCACAATGGAAAGTATGTATGTACATAATTTTTTTTCTTTTCTACTTTTAAAAGCAATATTTTTGCATTAAAGTGGCTTATTTGCATTTTATATTGCACGCCTGATGTGGCGCCAAAATTGCACTCAATCATTTACACATTTTACGTGAATTCAATTTCACGTACTATTCTATTCGGTATTTTGCCGCCCACTAAGCATACACACACACACACACTTTAGAGCATTTCTCACATACATATGTACATATATACAAACTGCTAACATCCATACTTCAAATCTTTTTCTCTATGCGCAGTTATCAGGCGACCCATACGCACCCAGCTTAGCATCATCAATCTCAACAAATCGATATATGCACTAGAGGGCTGCGTAAACAGTCTTGAAATGTAAATACGTCTTGTTTTTTAAATGTATTCTCGTGGCATGCTTTATACTAAACCAATAATAAATGATATAATTTAATAAGCAAAGCACTATGGATGTATTGGTGTACGTGTATATGAGTGTTTACAAGCGATGTCGCGAAGACTTCTTGTTCGTAACAAACACTCAAAACAAGTAATGTTGAGGCGTGTATGCTTGTTATTTTGCATATTGTACGTTTGAGTGTGTGTGTGTGTGTGTAAGATGTAGATCCTCACAAAAACATAAATGTGAAAAACGGCCAAGTTCCTATCCAAAATTTCGGCCATTAAAAGTTGTGAGATATAAATTTTGGCCCAGTTCTTCTTTGCCACAATATCTAACACAGAAATATGTTATGTATGATAAAAATTTGTAATCGTAAGGGTGTCATATAATTTCTAGATAATCTGCCATCTTGACAACATTTTTATCAATATAAAGAAATAAACATTTATACATTATTCTCTCCTTTTTTTAGAAAGGAAAAAATATTGCCAAGTTAGCAGATTATCTAGAAATTATATGACACCCTTACGATTACAAATTTATATCATACATATTATATTTTTGTGTTAGGTATTGTGACAAAGAAGAACTTGGTCAAAATTTATATCTCACAACTTTTAATGGCCGAAATTTTGGACAGGAACTTGGCCGTTTTTCACATTTATGTTTTTGTGAGGATTTGATTACTTTTTGAAAAGATTTCTATAATAACACTTTTTAAACTTAAAATTTCTAGTGTATTTTTTTCTAGTCATGATCACTTCGCCAGTTGAAAATGGCAGAGTTACATAAAATAATGGGTAAGAGTGTGATGGGTGTTGAATTGTTGACCTTAAAAATGCACTATTGTGTCATTACAACGGGTCGCCAGTGTGTGTGAAATTTGGTAAGAGTCGACTGGAAGAAACATGTAAAATACAGCGTAAATTTTACTGGGCATGACCCCGACTTTTTTCTCAATATATTTACATGTTAAATAAAGTCTGCTTAGCCGAAGTACATAAATCAAAAGGATATGCCCAATGTGCATGCAAAGTTTCAATAGGGTAGCTGGTGCTTTTAATTTTTGGATTTTCCGATTGAGTAAATCAATTACTATTTGTGTACAAAATGTCAGCTCTCTATAGTATAATATTACTTTAAATTTTCATGAGCCTGGCCCCGCTGACTTTTATATCTGCTAGTGCTTATGGTTCATGCAAAGTTTGGTATTAAAAAGTTAATAACAAATACCTGAGTATTAAATTAAAAACTGCTAAGCCGAAGTATCTGAACGAAAAAGCTAAGATTTATGGGTGAAGTCACGGCTACTCTTCAAAATAGGGATTTTTTTTTGGATAAGTGCAATGTGTATGAAAAGTTTTAATAAAATCTATGTTAATTTTGAATTTGAAGTGTTGTTTACGCCCTCTGACAGCAACTTCTGGGTTTTCAGATTTTTCTTAGTGATCTCTTATCAAGATTTATTTGTGTATCAAATTTAAGCTCGCTAGTGCGAATTGGAGTTTTAACGTCGTGGCCCCGCATACCGGGTAAAACTTTTTGGTTTTAAGATTTTCCCATTGGTTTACGCAGCTACACTTACTAGTGTATAAAATGTCAGCTCTCTAGCGAAAATTATTTATTTATTTATTTATTTATTTAGTACATATTATACAAAGCAAATTTGTATAATATGGTGTTGCACAAGTATGGGCGGAGTAACTAGACAATATGCCCAAGATGGTATTAACAGTATTTTAAAAGTTTTTGTGACTGACTGTACACGACCTATGCCTTCACATAGGAAGTAGCAACGTGGTTGTTAAAGAAATTCCACAAAAAACCGCAAGATTATACGGTTATATGTGGCAGATCAGTCAACCAGTGCGAGCGAGACGAAAAACTCTCGAAGGCCAAACAACACGCACAAGCCTGACCGCACTTAAGAAATAATTACGATGACGCGAGAGATGTTCCTCAACCCAGAGCTGCTTTACGACTGAAGCGAAAATTATATCTTTACATTTTATCAGCATTACCTCTCCTCACTATTCCTAACTCAAAATTTTGTTGTCAGCAGCGCTTATAATTCATGCTAATTTTCTTCTAAAATATGCTAGACCGATGTAGATTAAACACAAGGTTAACAGTTTATGGGAGTGATCACGCCCAATTTTTAAGGTGATGCAAGATTTCACTAAATTGGCTTGAATTAAAAGCTAAATATTAAGTATTTAGTTAAAAACAATATTAGCGTGGCCCCGCCCATTCTGGTAAAATTGTTTGGGTTTTCAAATTTTTCTAGTTTGTTTCTCACTTAGACCTACTTGTATATCAAATTTCACCTCCTTAGCGCAACTTTTAATTTTTAGGTTTTATGGGCGTAACGCCGCCCACTTTTCCAAAGTAAAAATTTTTCTGGGTCAGTGCTTATTATTCGTGTCTAGTTTCGTTACAAACGGATAAAAATAGCTAGATAAATAGTATATCTAAATATGCTGAGCCGCAGGGCATTAAAATGAGGTTTAAAGTGTATGGGCGTGTCAACGCCCACTTTTTTAATGAAAAATTTATAGCCTTGCATTACCGCAGTATATATGCCGAATTTCAATAAAATAGCTTCCATGAAGCGCCTTAGAATAGCATTTTTAATTCTGACTTTTATGGGCGTAGCCCCGCCCTCCTGGCTAAAATTTCCGGTTTCTAGGTTTCACCTAGACCTAGCTCTGTATCGAATTTAAGCTCAATAGCACAAATTTTAATTTTAAAATTTTAAGGTTTTCAGATTTTTCTGGTTCATTGCTCACCTAGATCTTCTCGTGTACCAAATTTTAGCTCTCTAGGTATAGCGGAAGTGCTTCATCAATTTGATGAGTGTGTCAGTGGTCAGTGAGTATGTCTTAAAATATGCACTTTTTGCACCTCTTTATCTCCGGAAGCTTTCATTGTAAAACCTTCAAACTTTCGCATATGAGGTTATATGAATTTATTCTAATTATGATTTAAATTTCATAATTTTACGGTCGCGGGGAACAAAGTTATGAGGGGGGTAAAAACAGCTCGAATGGCTTCGTGTAAATATACACACTGCGTGCATTGGCCAGAACTTGGCCTGGCGCACTGTCGTGCGCCTAGATTGTAAGCTATTATGTGTTTAAGGGTAGTTTTTGAAAGCAAGCGCAGACAACTAACGTCAATGCATGAAAAAGATCATACACAACGTGTGTGCGTATGTACATCATCCCTCATGTCTTAAAAATAGTTCTTATAAGTGGTCTTCTGCAGGGGTATAATTTTCACAATACACATTGGGTAATTATAAAGCGAACAAATTTCGAATCAAAATTTTTTCGATATTTGTTCGCGTCTATAAAAAAAAATCGTATGTACGCTAAAGCAAACTTCTCTCGATAGTTTCTCGAATGTGTGATGATAGCCTAGAGTTACCGTTTTTTGAATCCGACTGACTGCATCGTAATTTAAAGAATTATGGGCGTATCCAAAAAAAAAATTAATTTGAACTTCAAATGTAAAAATTTTTATGGAAATATTTTATATCATAAATTAATAACTATAATCTTAATTTGTGTCTCATGGACGTGCTTTACTAGACATATATAAAAAAATACAAATGTAAAATCAACAATCAAAAATTTCGATTTGAAATCATATTAAATCATGTCGAATTAAAGTTTAAATCATGACTATACAAACATTTTTCTGATGCCTGTTCCTATTTACATACGTTAGCTAAATAATTAGTAAAATACAATGACTTGAAACTTGAAATAGCTGTGATTCAATATGATTCTTCATTTTGATTTAACATTATTCTTCATTTATATCAAAATGAAAGAATCATTCTGAATGGAAGTTTTTTAAAGTTGGAGCAACTTAAATTCGATACTAAAATTATACAAAACCAAATTGAATCAAAATTATTTCAAGTTGAAGTAACATGAATTTAATTTAATGTTGTCATTGTATTTCACTAATTGTTTAACTTGCATCAGAAAAATGTTTGTACCATAATGATTTAAACTTGAATTCAATATGTTTTAATATGATTTTAAATCAAAATTTTTGCATTTAGATCCATCAGTGTCTTCGATGAGAGTTTTAACAAAAACTTTATAATATAACGAATTTTTGTTGGTACGGGAATATTAAATCAACACGAAATAAAGTTATTTAAAAAGTAAAAATTTTCTTTGAAGATTTTTCTACATCATATAAGATTAGCATGAAACATATAGCGCACATATACTTCAATAGTGGCATAACTCAAAAAAAAACAGTTTTGCAGAAAACGCGTTTTAAGTTTTCAATTTGCATACAACTCAATGGAGAAATTAAAAAAAAAATTCTTCTCTCAGGAGGTGATGGTACAAGCTATTTATATGAAATTTTTACACAAGATAAAATTCGAAATGCCGCATCTTTCTGCATTATTAACTCAAAAAACTCATTTTTTGAGTTATACCACTATTGAAGTATATGTGCGATATGAAGCAAAATTATTGCGAAAAAAAAAATTTTTAATAAACCTTGTCTACGTAGATTTTAATTTGAAATTTTTCTGTGTGTAGATAACTAAATAAAAAAAATTAATATTGCCAACATTTGCAATCTTGCAATAATTAAGTAAAAATTAACAAGCATGTCCTTCATTCAGTCCTTGCATTTTAGACAATAAAGTTGTTTAAACCAAAAAAAAAAAAAATGCTTTCAAAATATTGAACAATGCAACCTGCTACAAAAACAAGATATTGTTTATCCATAGTCTAGTCGGTTACTTGGTTCCTATTATAATACACATTAACACAAAGTGCTGGAACACAATGGGCCTTAATTTAAATTACTTTTTAGCAACAGCAACAGTAATCAAAAGGAAAATAAATGCTGATGATGGCTTAACAACAAGGAGTATTAATCAAAATGCTAATTTAGCAAGCTGTTTCCGTTTTGAGACAACAATAATAAAGCAGTTCATGCTACTCGTTTCTACAGTCAGTCAACTGTAGTCATTTGATTTTCCGGTTTTTCTAACACAAACACACAACAACAACACACACACACACTCACAGACATACATGCAAAAATACGTTTACATAGCCATAAATTTAAAATTTAAATTACAAATTCAACTGAATTTTTAGTGGTGTATATGTACTTAATTGTGTGTTTGCATTCCCAAAACAGCTTCAGAATTCTTTAGGAAATATTGACAGAATGCGTTCACTCGCAATGATAATAAATATGATAATGGTCCCATGAGCGAAGAAGGCCCTGAACACGGCCACGAAGGCCCTGCACAAGACCATTTTCAAGAACTTTTAAGACATGAGGGATTTTTCAAATGCTAAACAGCACTGTTTGCAAGAAATTTGTTTCAGTTATTGCAAGTATAGGAGTGAAGAAGAAAATACTTCGAGACGAAAGAATTTATGATACTTGCTTCTTCCTACGCATGGCTGCGTATACAAACGTCATGCATGTACACGTTGTGCGTATCATCTTTTATTTTTCTGCGCACATACAAATGCACACATGCATTGACATTAAGGGGCCCATACACTACAACAGCATGCATGCGCAATCAAGTGTTTGTGCCAGCGGTTTGGTCGTGTATGGGCATTTTGTGCGATTGTGCGGTTTGCTGTAGCGATGTCAAATAAAGTTTGATATTTTGCTGATGGTACCAGCTCGCTGGTGTGGTATATTGTGAAATTAGCTCAGTTGAGCAAAGTTGTCATGGAGCAAACATGCATTTAAGTAATATAATTTGTTTAAAATTTAATTTGTTTCAATGGTAAACAGAATTTAAGAACTTTAGTTATACATAGCTGCTAATTTTAACAACATACCAATAATAATTGCAACAAAATATGTGTCACTATTCATAACCACCCTTCCCGAAATATTGTAAGAAACGAATATTGTACCAGCTTGCTGGTATGTTGTGTGCTTCGAGAATGAATGCTCAATCGCTTGATTGTGCGTGCATGCTGTTGTAGTGTATGGGCCGCTTTAGTTGTGTGCGCTTGCTTTAAAAAATCACCATTAAACACATAACAGTTTGCCATTTACATCTTACACACAAACTCAAACGTACAATATGCAAAATAACAAGCATACACGCATCAACACTACTTCTTTTGAGTGTTTGTTACGAACAAGAAGTCTTCGCAACATCGCTTGTAAACATTCATATACACGAACATCAATACATCCATCGTACTTTGCTTATTAGACGACATCATTTATTATTGGTTTAGTATAATACATAATACGTCAATACATTTAAAAAACAAGACGTATTCACATTTCAAGACTGTTTACGCAGCCCTCTATCGAGCAATCTAAATTATCACAGAGACAAACCTAGACGTATCAACTACATTTGCTGTATTAAGAAAATCCCTTCAACAAACTTCGTTGTAAACGCTCCCAGGAGTAGCTCAAATGCGATATGTCTGCATTATTTTCCTTGTCATTTTAGCGAAAATCCGACAGATCACAAAAAATTATAGTGATATCATAACTGCAAAAAGGCAGAGAGTTGGCAAGGGCACTTCTTTCAACTACATAGATTCTAAATTAAATTTTTGAAAGGCCTCTATTTGTATTGCTTAGTTTAAATAATATGCTTGGCCATCATGTCATAGCATCAAGCTATATATATCACGTCATGTTATAGCATTAATGTCGTTATGTTGTAATATCAAATCATATCAAATAATTTTGCCTCACGTCATTATGTGTCACTAGTCACCTCAAGTAATTGTCATGTCATGTCGTGGCATCATGCCAAAAAAAAATTAATAAGTAAAAAATATACATATATTTATAAGAAATTATAATAAAATTTAATTAATGTCACTAGCATACATCATGTTAAGCCAGCCACTATGTCACATTATTATGGCATGCCATCGCATGTCATCCTGTCATATCATATTGCATATTTTTCCACACAAGTCACTTGATCATATCAAATCAACGTACTCGGCTTTATAGTGGTTGGCGTATTTCGACTTCGACTGCATTTTGGTCCTAGAAATAAAATTACGAAAACATCATAGCCGAAGGCGAAATATGACAACCACGATAAGGGGGATTATATTCTACATACTTTGTCATTGCGTTGTAACATATTACGTCTTTTTAGGTCCTGGTATCATATGATGCACATGATGGCATCATGACATATTCAGTCACTACTTTATATCATCACGCCTTTGCGTCACCTCATCATCTTAGCATATCACGTCTTGTTGTTATTTGTCACCCTGTTATCCCGCTAAGCCATCCCATCTTGGCGTTTCATGTCAGTATGTTCATGTTATTGTCAGTTTATGCTGTTTTATCATTACATGACATCGTCTAATGTCATCATATATCATTATGTCATTTCGTAACATGTCAATTCAATGTATCTCATATCATTATTTATTGTCTAACAAACAATGACATGACATAACATGACAAGGTGAAACAAAACATGAAATGACCAAACATAGCATAATATGAGCAACAGATTTAATGAATTGACATGTTACGAAATGGCACAATGACATGAGATCATGTCATGTGATGATAATACAGCATAACGTGACACATGAGTATATTGACATGATGTAACAAAATGGAATGACTTATCGTTATAACAGGGTAAAGGCAGAATAAGTTTTTACTTTTTGTTCAGTTACGAATCAGCTGACTCTTTTTTTGTTTATAAAAATTTTGTTTATAAAAATCTAATACAAGTTAGTTTTTCTGTTTCGTTCTCTTCTGTTTCGGTTCAACCTGTGATAATCAATAAATTGTTAAGCAATTGTAAGTGACAGCATAAATTAAATAGAAACATTTTGAAATAATTTGTGATTGTGCTTTTAGAATTTAAAAAATTTAACTTTTAATAGAAAATCATTAAAATTATATTGAAACATAATAATGGACGATGCAAAAGTCATCACTTTAGTGGAAAACTGCGAACCTTCTGGTCAGAAATAGCTGATAAATTACTACAGAAAAAAATAAGTTCTCAAATTTAGAAGCAGAACGGCACAGCACAGAACAGAAGCAGAAAGTAAAGACTAATGAGGCCTTAACACTTAATAACATAACGTAATATGCTAATATGATGAGGTGACATGTCATGTCATGTTTAGTAATATCATGTGTTTTCTTGTCATATTTTGTGGTGTCATGTTTTGTCATTTTCTGTTTTGTTTCTATTATTTGCCATGTTGCGTCATGTTATTGTATTTTATGCCGTAATGTAAATTTATGTCATATCAAGACATGATATGTTGCCTTGTCATTTTTCATTCTGTCACATCATGTCTTTTCATCTCATGTCATATCATGCCGTGGCACAACATGTCATGCCATGGCACACACGTCATGTCATATCATATCACATTGGATCTTATTACGCCAGTGGAATTTTTAAATTCGACTTCCAACTTGATGTACTAAATTAAAGAAGCATGCAGTATTTTTCTTTTATCTTGTAAAGTTAAGTTACATAAGGCTGTTAATTTGTAAGTGCAAAGTAAATCAAAATGTTCACCACGTCTACAACAAAACGTGGGTAAATTTTTATTCAACGCACTGTCATTAATCACTAATGTGAAAAACAAATTATGTATAATATAAATCATATTATCGCAACTCAATATATACCCAGATATATAAAGAGTGGTTGAATTTTACTAGCCGATTTACAAAATCTCTCTTTTTTCACACACACACACTCTCTCTGTCTCTCTCTCTCTCTCTCGCACAGCGGTCGATAAAATTGAAAACCTTAATAATGCATATTACGTCATAGCATGCCTTATAATCATACCATAATATGCCATATCATAACATGTTATCGAGCCATAACTGCCAAAAAAAAAGCTTAAGCGATATATTTTTTTTAACTTTGTTTTTTGACGAAAATCGATTATTTACAATTGCAAATTATGTTCGAAAATTTTGTCGCTCAATCTTTTTATGCGTTTATGACACGTTATGTTGTTATTCGGCACTGTTGTGTAAACCAAATCCGAGTAAATTTCTCGTTTTCAAAAAATAAATAATAGTCCTGCAGGCGTGTTTAAAATCATGCACGATAATTTTATTTCAGATATAATATTCGAGAGTCTATATAATAAAAATTTAAAAAAAAAATATAAAAAAAAATATTTCTATTCTCCGATTAAGTTTTCTAAAATCGTGGGATTTCAAAACGATCCGTTTACAGAACAGATCCAATTATGTCACATCCGTCATTTTATAGTATGCCACATCATGAGTTATCTCATGCTGTAGCATATTCTTACATATCATGTTATATTATGATATATCAGGTTGTGTCATGGCATTCCATGTCATGACATATCAAATCATGTCACATAAGAGCATGTCATGACATATAAAATCATGCCACATATTAACATGTCATATATGTTATGTCATGACATCTTATGACATATGATAGTATCATGTCATATTATGTCACTATTTAATTCTCATAGTGATGTGGTACTCCATCTCATTCAATCTCATCATATTAATATTATGTCATCATATCATGTCATTATATTATTGTTATATAGCACCTTTTGGTAATCGTATTTATACAAGAAATTCCTTGTCCAAAAATCATACGGCGAAGATTGAATTGATCACATCTTGCATTACTTTACAACGAAATGTTACAAATACAAAATATATTAAATTGTTAATCCATTCAACTTCCTTATTCGTTGAACAGGGATAGGTAAAACCTTTACCACTGCATAAATCATAAATTATCAAAATGTCATACCATACTCTAGCAATGTAGCAGCAATCGGTTTGTAAGATAGAGCTGGCAAACTATCGATAGTCACGCCATTCGATATTTTCGATAGTTTGCTGGAAAACTATCGATACTACTATCGATAGTATCGAATTATTTTACTTGCGGTTTACAAGTAACATAAAATGACTAAATTTAATATTAATTTCTAAAGCGCAGTATTCACGGACAAAATGCCTGACACAAGCATCGTATATGTGTGCATGAAGCACTCAGCATACACGTGCATGCATTGCACGATAAATTGATAGCATCTTGTTACAAGCTAATTGCAAGGCAATTGTCAAACTACGTACAAAAACTTTTTACGTATAGAATTTGACAGTTCTTTGATACCTCACTGCTTGGAGTAGTTTATCTTGATATGTTGGTATTGTATACATGCATGTGCAAAAATCAAAAAATTTAGATTTTGCTTCAAGCATTGTCGGTGTGACTCATACAAACAAAATTTAACTAATATCATAATGCACGTCATGCATTTTTACCGTGAATAATACGCTTAATTAATGTGAAGTGTAGGCTTAACATGACTGTTAGGGAATCTGTTTTAACAACTCATTTAAAATATGAAATGACAAAAAAGGAGATAGCACACAAAATGATATATTCGGTCTCTATTTCACAACCTTCAATTCTGCTAGGCAGAACTCTAAAGCCCCGTTCAGACTATTATACAAGTATTAATACTTTCATCACATTTTACGATACAGAAATCTAAATACATTCGTTGCGACTGTCAAAAAAATCTAACGTAAAATCACATATTGTGTTCAGACCATCACACTTCAAATCAAATGTGTAATACAAGTAGAAAACAAAACAGCTGTTCAATGAAAATGTCTGTGCTATTCATTTACTAGCGGCGGCAAAACGGTTTCATGCAGGCGGGGACGTGCCGACACTTGAAAAAATTCAGCAGTTAAAAATATTCTATGTAAATAACAGAAAAAAATTTTTAGAAAATATATTACAAAAACGTTAAAAAATTACGTAAACGAAATATACTTCCATACGATTCACTTATTCAAAATTTTGAGCCGATATACATACATATGACAAAACATTACATCAATGACGACACGCTATCGGCGGCGAAACAACCGACTTGGAAGTTTGGTTTGTGTGAAAATGCAACCCTGATCTAATGAAAAATATTATCGTTTAGAAAATTTTCTAGAAACGAAAAAATCTTATGGGATGTCAAAATTTTTATCGTATTATTTGCCACTTTGATGACATTTTGCGTTCAGACTATCATACTTGCACGTATTATTTGAATTTTTGACAAGTATAAATACAAAGTATAATAGTCTGAACGCGGCTTAACAGCGTACTTCTTTTCTTTCTTGCAGTTAGTATTAAAGTAAGAAATTTCAAATTTTCAGCAGGAGACTAGGAGTTAAGAATGTTAAATTTAATTTTCAAATGAATTGAGTTTTCAATTTGCATGCAACTCAGTGGAGGTATTAAAAAGTGTTCTATCAAGAGTAGATCCATTACACGCAAATTTTACTGTAGTACTAAGTCCATAAATTTATTATTTATTATTTTAAGTTATGACGATATTTGAGTAATTGAGCGATATGTACTTACATGTATTTTCAATAAAATATTATCGAGTTTATTGCCAATTCGGCAATATATTTTTTTCAACGATAGTATCGCTATCGAGAAAAAACTATCGATAGTATAATGGAAACAAAACTATCGATACTATCGATAGTACTATCGATTGTTTGCCAGCTCTATTGTAAGAGCCCACTAACCTTTTCAGTGACACAGCTGCCACAATCATCATTAATCAGTGGGGAGTTTATTCTATCTTAATTCATAAATAATTGAGCAAGGTCAGTGTGAGGCTTAATGTTTTTTTTTTTTTAAGAGAAAAAAGCTAAATAATTTATATTCCAGCTTGATGAACTATTTGCCATCAAGCGCATTTGTATGTACATATAAAATATGTATTAAATTAATCGGCTATACAGTGTTTACACAAAATAACAAACAAAAAATTGGTATAAAATTTAGAAAAAAAAAACTTTATTTTGTTATGCCAGCTGTAGGAACAATAAATTTTTATGGCAAAATAACTAATGTAATAGGAAAAATACATGAACTCGTATTTATGTAATTTAAAGGGAAAGTCATAAAAACGAATACTTTGTAAGGTTTGTGGAATTCTCTACATTTTGTATTAAATAATGCAAGCGGAAGGTGAAAATTTCAACTACAAGCAACAAAATGTGACATAAAATTTACAATTTAGTTTCACAAATCTGTTGATGAATTATTCCATGCTAAGATTTAAAATAGTCACGTAATCCTCTTTCTGTAAAAACATATTACTTTCTTAACGCACTCTATTACTTTTACTAAAGAACAGCTGAAGGGTTTCTAATAAAATTCGGATTGGGACATAGAATACCTTTTATTGCCAAGATTACATCGTTTAACCCATTATGGGTCTGAATTGTGCTTAATAATTGTATAAATTCCCATTAGGGGCATATTTTTGTTAGCAGAATGACAAAGATTATATTTAATGCAAAAATCTCGATTTCAAAAAATTATGAGTTTTGACCTATCTATATTATCTGCCAGTTCATAGAAGCCATGTGAAAATTCTCGTCTGGATATTTATATTGAAAACACAAACAAAGCATTCAAAATTTGTTTTTGTTTTCATTATAAATAGACAGCCGAAAATTTTTACATGGCTTCTATATATAAACTGGCAGTATGTGATACTATACGAGCCTTAGCCAATATAATTGAATATCTTACTTGATGTAGATATTTTTTTTTTTTTTAATTTTAAGTACACGGTGGTAAACTTTTTCCCGGTTTCTGGTGATTTTTTTTTAATTTTAGCGCTTTTTCTTAGGTTGGGTTTCCATCTATGTGCCATGTGCCACACAAGCGTAAAAAAGCGTAACCACTAATTACTAATGAAAAACTTTTAGATTCAGACATGTATTTATTAAGTTAAATAGTTTCATACATAACTAATAGACAATTTTATAGAATCCACCGTGATTTCAAACTGTTTAAATCAATAAATACATGTCTGAATCAAAAATTTTTTTATTAGTAATTAGTTGGTTACGCTTTTTTGGGCAAATGACACACAAGAAATGCCAGATGTAAACTCAGCCTTAGTTATTGCTTTATTTCAGTTTTTGGAATTTTATTTTGTTTTTAGCGTTTTTGAGTTATGATGTTGTTTGAGTAAATGAGCGACATGTATGTATATATGGGTAAATCCTGCGTTGCGGACGTTACATTCGTACGCAAGTTTGTTTTGCTAATATTAACCCCGTTTGCGTTATGAATGCGATATTTTGATATGGCCTTCATGAAACAACAGTTATTTGAGAGTTCTTTGACATGACATTTAATTATTTGCTTAACTTTTTTTGACGAAAACAATATTCGTGCCGAAAGTTCCGTTGCGGTCGTTACAGAAAACGGAAGTAGTTTTGGACGTCAACGTGCATTTGCATTTATTTTAGCAAAACTTGCACAGTAACTAGAAAAATCGAAATACATAAAAGAAAGAGGATCATTTAAGGATTTAAAAAAAGCTTTAATATGAGTTATAAATTTATTGGTTCATCAAAAAAATTTAAATTCGTCTGTTGCGGACGTTACGTTGCGGACGTTACACTTTTTCCTACTATCTTATATCTATATGTAAATAAAACAACAATATTCATTTACTTGAACATTCTTTGGGAAATTTTATTTAATTTTGTATTTTATAGACCCTGCTGTACGTGCCATTTCAATATTGGGATCATTAGAATGGCCCACAAAATAATGATTTGATTTCACACCAGGAATATTTTTTACATTTAACCAGTTTTGGGATATATCTTTTCTATTGTAACGTTGTCTATTGCCAAGTTTTATTTTTTTTAGCAAGAGATGTGCTTGTCTTTAAACGTTCTTTAATTTTTTCCCGATAACCTCGCTTTCTTTCAGCGTCTTTACTTTTGTGCAAAATCATTCGCTGTTCATTATTTTTTAAATTATTACGAAATTTTATTGACCTTTCCGAAGTTGAAGTCATTTTGATGTTTATGAAACAATATTAATAATAACGATTGACAAAGACTCAATTCTAATTCAAACAGTAAATGCAATTTTGATTTATATAGGGTGTTTTTTTAAGAGGTACAGAACTTTGAATTGAAATAAAACACAAAAAAATCGTTTTAATGTCCATCAATTTGGCTTTATTGGAAGGATAATTTTATGCCATTAATGTTTAAATATGATTTCGGGCATGTGGCCGCCGCGGCTGGCTCGAATAAAGCCAATTCTACAGGTCCAATTTTCAACCACTTTTTCGAGCATATGGGGCCGTATGTTGGCAATAACGCCACGAATGTTGGCTTCCAAGTCCCCTAACGTTTCTGGTTTGTTGGCGTAGACGAGCGACTTCACATATCCCCAAAGAAAATAATCCAATGGTGTCAAATCACACGATCTTGGTGGCCAATTGACAGGTCCATTCCGCGAAATTATGCGCTCATCGAATGTTTCCTTCAATAAATCGATTGTGACGTGCGCTGTGTGGCATGTAGCGCCGTCTTGTTGGAACCACAACTCATCCACATTCATGCCATCCAATTCGGGAACAAAATAGTCGGTTAGTCGGCTCCAATTGCTGTGCACGGTGGCGAATCGATTCATTCGGGTCCTCTTCAACACTTTGCTCTACAGCGGCAATTGTTTCTTCGGTGCGCACTGTTCGACGTCTCTGCGGATGCGTATTATCACATAGAGTAAACGTAGTGTTGCGTAGTTGGTTACGCTTTTTTGGGCAAATGACACACAAGAAATGCCAGATGTAAACTCAGCCTTAGTTATTGCTTTATTTCAGTTTTTGGAATTTTATTTTGTTTTTAACGTTTTTGAGTTATGATGTTGTTTGAGTAAATGAGCGACATGTATGTACATATGGGTAAATCCTGCGTTGCGGACGTTACATTCGTACGCAAGTTTGTTTTGCTAATATTAACCCCGTTTGCGTTATGAATGCGATATTTTGATATGGCCTTCATGAAACAACAGTTATTTGAGAGTTCTTTGACATGACATTTAATTATTTGCTTAACTGTTTTTGACGAAAACAATATTCGTGCCGAAAGTTCCGTTGCGGTCGTTACAGAAAACGGAAGTAGTTTTGGACGTCAACGTGCATTTGCATTTATTTTAGCAAAACTTGCACAGTAACTAGAAAAATCGAAATACATAAAAGAAAGAGGATCATTTAAGGATTTAAAAAAAGCTTTAATATGAGTTATAAATTTATTGGTTCATCAAAAAAATTTAAATTCGTCTGTTGCGGACGTTACGTTGCGTACGTTACACTTTTTCCTACTATCTTATATCTATATGTAAATAAAACAACAATATTCATTTACTTGAACATTCTTTGGGAAATTTTATTTAATTTTGTATTTTATAGACCCTGCTGTACGTGCCATTTCAATATTGGGATCATTAGAATGGCCCACAAAATAATGATTTGATTTCACACCAGGAATATTTTTTACATTTAACCAGTTTTGGGATATATCTTTTCTATTGTCACGTTGTCTATTGCCAAGTTTTATTTTTTTTAGCAAGAGATGTGCTTGTCTTTAAACGTTCTTTAATTTTTTCCCGATAAGCTCGCTTTCTTTCAGCGTCTTTACTTTTGTGCAAAATCATTCGCTGTTCATTATTTTTTAAAATTATTACGAAATTTTATTGACCTTTCTGAAGTTGAAGTCATTTTGATGTTTATGAAACAATATTAGTAATAACGATTGACAAAGACTCAATTCTAATTCAAACAGTAAATGCAATTTTGATTTATACAGGGTGGGCCAAAAGAAACCAAGGTGTGTAAAAGTTTAATAACTTTTTTGTTTATTAATTTTTTTTTTATTTTTTCTTTCAGATTATATAGACAACACTTGGAGAATTTATAATGGAGAGGTTCACAACTGAACAGAGAACCAGAACAATGGAATTTTATTATTTAAACCAGAGATGAAAATTTGATTATGAGTGATGAAGCTCATTTTCATTTGAATGGCTTTGTTAATAACCAGAACTGTAGGTTCTGGGGTTCTCAAAATCCAAGAGCCATTCATCAACGCCAATTGCACCCCATCAGGTGTACAGTATGGTGTGGGATCACATCTGAAAATGTCATTGGGCCCTACTTCTTCGAGAATGAAGATGGAAGTGCTGTAACCGTAAATGGAGAGCGGTATCGGTTTATGATAGAAAATTTTTTACGTCCTGCTCTTGAAACAGACCTGGTATGTGGTTTCAGCAGGACGGAGCCACTGCCCATACTGCCCGAGACACAATGGCACTTTTAAGTCAAATTTTTGGAGAGCGAATAATTTCTCGAAATTCGGAAATTATTTGGCCAGCGCGATCGCCAGATTTGACAGCACCCGACTATTTTCTTTGGGATTTTTTGAAGGAGCGAGTGTATGTGAATAAGCCAGAGACAATCCTTGAACTAAAGGCAAACATTGTTGCAGAAATTCGAACGCTACAGCCACAAGTTTTGAAAGATGTTATGGAAAATGCTCTAAAAAGAGCCCATCAGTGCGAAGTTGAAAACGGTGGTCATTTAAGAGACATCATTTTTCATACTTAGTGTAAAAAAATTTCCATTTTGTATATTATATAATCTGAAAGAAAAAATAAAAAAAGTTAATAAAGAAAAAAGTTATTAAACTTTTACACCCCTTGGTTTCTTTTGGCCCACCCTGTACAAGGCAGATCAATATGGCATTAGAACAGCTGACTTACGTCAATGCATGTCAGTATTCAATAAAGATATGGTACTGGCACTAGAACAGCTGACTAACCTCAATGCATGTCAGTATTCAATAAATATAATTTTAGAATTAATTCTTTCCGTTGCGGACGTTACACACTTTGTCATTCATATATTTCTGTAAAATGCTATGAAAATACATATATGTATATATTTATATTTTAAGCGCACTATTGGCTTTCTTTACGAACGAACTTCGATTAAAGAAAAAACAAAAATTAAAGCAGTTAAATTTAAAAAACCTTGTTTACACACCGTGTGCCCATCTTTACTTAATATTATTTATATCTTCTGAATGCCCTACCGAGGCGATTTTTACATTTAATTGTGGACAATTGAATAGATTTTATGTTTATAATAAAACGGAAAACAAATATGTTGATTTTTACCATTTTTATGAACATCTAAAAAACATATATTTTAGATAAACAAATAAAAACACGAGGTAGGTGGAGGTATATACCTGCCATTCATAAATGGGTCACCGAAAAAGATTATGCTTTATATATTTTGAAGTTAAATATATACCCCATTATTCCATTAATAAATATACGTGGTTTTAACAACTCTAAAATGCTTTCATTGATATACATTATTTCGGATTTACCCATATATTGATAGAAAATAAATAGAGTTAAGTTGTTATTCCAAAAAACATCGCACATTGAAATAGCATAAGCTAACATTAACATTTTCTTATAACGTTCTTAAAAATCTCACAAAATTAGACTGAGAAATTATATCGAATCATAACAGCCAAGAAAGCTTAAGCGGCAGAGCTGTAAAAGATTGCAATCAATTTAGTTGCAATCACTTGATGTCACGTCACTGATTTCTAATTTTTTGATTGCAATCAATTTGTTTGAAATTAATTTATACATCAATTGATTGCAATCAAATCAAATCAGAATCAAAATAATCGTTCTCTTCAAACCAAACTCCTTCTTCTAGAAATAAATCTGATTCTGATAATTTTGAATTGCCAATAATGGTAATTTTTGTTTGGAAAATGTTTTAAAATTACTGAACATAATTTTTAACTGCAATCCGATAAGTTTTAAATATTTTCCACATTGTTTTTTTTAATGTTATGTTTGTTATCACTTTTCCCAATAAAGGCACTAAATAAATATTTTTATTTTCACTTTTCCGCTAAGATTTACATTAGAATTTGTTGGTTTCCACCACAAATTTAGTGGTTTCCACTAAAATCTGGGGCTTTTCACTAATACTATGGAGGATCCTATAGCCCGTGCATTTTCAGGACACAAAGGTCAAAACCGCAAGCTTAAACTCAACCTCTCTAAGCACTCTACAATATTTCATTGAATGCTACCCCTTTAGACTTTATTTCAGGCAAATTGATTGAAATCCTATGATTTCAACAAAAATTTGATTACAATCAAATTGATTGCAATTAAATTGCTTGCAATTAAATTGATTGCAATCAATGATTTCTAAAAAAATGATTTCAAAATGATTGCAATCACGAAAGATTGCAATCTTGTAATGATTTCATTTTGAAATCTGAAATCATTTTGAAATCAAAAGAATGAAATCAGTATGGCTGTAATCAATTTGATTGCAATCACAATTGATTGCAATTTTTTACAGCTCTTTTAAGCGGTATATTTTTTTAAGTTGGTTTTTTGATGAAAATCGTTTATTTACGATCGCACATAATCAAATTTCTTTAAAAAATGATTTTCGAAAATTATGTCGTTTAAGCTTTTTTGGCGGTTATCGAACGATATAATATGATGTCATTATATAAGTTTTCGATTAAGTCGACTTAAGCACTTTTTGCTTTTAGCTACAGCTATCACATGTGCTGCTATCTATCAAAGTCAATCGGCATGTTTAAAAAAATATGATTTGCAAATACTATTTCTCCTATTGTCGTTCTCAACTCAACTCAGTTTAATTGTATGACAGTCAAGTCAGATTGTTATTGCCATTCACAACTGGAACAACGGTTGAATTTGTATAGTTGTGTTGTACCATAATATTTTCAAGTAAAAAATTTTTTGCAATAAAAAATACTAAAAAAATAAATGGGTTGGGTGAAAGTTGGGTTTGGCTCTCACACGACTCAATATATCGTGCCATAACCGCAAAAATAGCTTAAGAGACATAATTTTCAAACTTAATCGATCATTTGCGATCGTAAATAGTTGATTTTCGTCAAAAAAAAAAACGAACTCCAAAAAATGTGTCGCTTAAACTATTTTAGCGGTTATGGCTCGATATATAGTTTTTCTCTTTTATGTCTTTTTCATTTCTACTTGTGGGCATTCTACATATTTAGTGCTGGCTTTCAATTTGAACTCTGTCTTCTTATTTATTTCCACTTAACTGAGCAATTTAGTGAAGAGTATATTGCAAATAAAAAATTTAAATCAAAAGGACTATTTCTAAAAAAAAAGGAATTGGAAGTGGTCGGTTATTTGTTTAGAAAACTTTTGCGTTTTTCAAGGAATTTCAATTACATTGTTCTTCAGAAGGAAATGCAGAAATAAGAAGATAGCAAAGATAGAGACATTAAAATGAGTTGTAGCTGAAATTAATCAAATATTATACTCAAATTATTTTGTTAAATTCAAAAATTTAATGTATTAGGATTTTAAGAGAGAATTCATAAAACAAAATCTTTTGAAAGGGCATTGAGCAGATTTTTTAATTTTTGTACAAAGCAGCTGTTTTTGGACATTTGACAGTGTTGACACAATGTATTTTTTTTTTAAACTACACATAATGTGTGATTAACTGTTGATTTAAACTGCATATAAATTTAAGTTTAGTTTAGCGTTTAAACTTGCGCTGATGTATTTGGCCCTTGAGTATTTTTTTTTCTAATTTAAAAATCACTTCATTATTTAATTCGATTTGAGCAGCCACACTTGACAGTTTGCACAAAAAGCCACTCTATGTCCCAAATCACACTGTGCAAGTCTTATTGCTAAGCTGATTAGTTTCAGGGAGAGAGAGAGACGAGGGGAACAGCAACGTTTCTTTTCCCCCCGTCTCTCTCTCCTAATAAACTAATCAGCTTAGCAATAAGACTTGCATAGTGTAAATAGGGACTATGTAATATTCATTATGTCAATTAAAATTACACTTTAACAAGAGTTTTACTATAATGAAGTAGATGCAAATAATTAATAACGACGAGATGTCATGTTTTGTGTGTCATAGATAGAAATTGATACAACCACAACGTACGCACGCACAGCTACAAGATACTTTACAACTGCAAAATAGCAAAATTGTCATTAAGAAAATTTCAATATTTAATGAGAACCGTAAATGTTTGTGGGCAGGATGAAGTGAAAAAAATGTCTGCTCTAATGTCAGTAGAGTTGACCTTTACAAATAATGGCAGTTCCAAAACCAGTAATCTAATTAAAATTGTGTTCTTTAACAAGCAAAATCTTAACTAAAGCTCTCTCACGTTGACAAGATTTTCTTACAGTACACAGGACATTTTACTCGTATATATATATATATATATATATATATATATTGTATGTGGTGCAATTTACACAAATAAGTCATCATCATTATAAGTATATGTACGAGTACATATTTGCGTTTTATAATTACGAATGTGGTTTTTAACCATTTAATTATTAAGCAGTTATGTGACTAAAAGCTGTTGTGTTAAAATTAGAGTTTAAAATATTAAAAATTAAAGTTCAAGGCTGTTTTTCAGTTGACAAAAATAAAGTTCTTTTACACATTAAAAATGTATTAATTTAAAAATTATTGTTTTCACTACAATGTCTATTTGTGTGTCACAGGCTGTTTTCTTGAGAACCGTAAGAGCTACGGAGGACCTGAAGTTTTCACATATTAGGTAAAACTTTGGCCGCTACAACTACAAATATATGACAGTTAAAACGGGTATTCTGAAACGAGCAAGAAAACATTTTTCAATCCTAATATTATATACAGACTATTATATACAGACACTTGATATTTTAAAAGTTAGTGTATTTTTATGCAGACTAGACCTTGAAATTTTCAAACGCGCTAAAATTCAAGAATCCCATAATAAAAAATAAAAAAAAGCTCCAAAATTAAAAAAAGCACTTAACCGAAAAATATAACCAAAAGTAAAAAAAAAATGGCAAAAAAAACCAGAAACTCACCAAAAACCGAATACAATCGCCAAAACTAAAAAAAGTCGTTAAAACCAAAAAACGACCAGGAAAAATCATCAACAACCAAAAAAAATGTCAAAACAAAATATTGCTAGAACCAAAAAACGAACGGAAAAAATCGACAAACCGAAAAAAATCAGCAAAACTAAAAAATCGCTAAAACCAAAAAAAAAAAAAAAAACGGAAAAAATCAGCAAAAACCGAAAAAAATCACCAAAACTAAAAAATCGCTAAAACCAAAAAAACGACCGGGAAAAATCACCAACAACCAAAAAAAAATCCAAAACCAAAAAATCGCTAGAAATAAAAAACGAGCGGCAAAAATCGACAAAAACCGAAAAAAATCGCCAAAATAAAAAATCGCTTAAAACAAAAAACGACCGGGAAAAATCACCAACAACCAAAAAAAAATCGCCAAGACTAAAAAAATCGCAAAAAACCAAAAAGAGGACCGAAAAACTCGGCAAAAACCGAAAAAAACGCCAAGACTAACAAATAGCTAGAAGAAAAAAAAACGATCGGAAAAAATCGGCAAAACCCGAAAAAAGCATCATAACTAAAAAAACGAAAAATTCCAAAACTAAAAAATCGCTAGAACTAAAAAACGGTCGGAAAAAATCATCAAAACTAAAAAAATCGCTAAGACCAAGAAACGATCGAAAAAAATCAATAAAAAGCGAAAAAAAATCGCCAAAAACTAACAAATCGCTGGAACCAAAAAAAAAAAAAAAAAGATCGGAAAAATCGGCAAAACTAAAAAAACGATAAAACTAAAAAAAAAATTCTATATAACTACAACCAATAAAATCTGCAAAAACTAAAAAAAAAAACTCCAAAACAAAAAATAAATTTAAAAATTTCTACATAAAGCCTGGTACTCTGTTCAAAGTTATGAAAAATGTTCAGCACCATTGATTATTTCGCGTGAAAAATTTGACATGTGCTAAATGTAGCTAAACTCACGGTTCTTTTTATAAATTTCTCGCTTTTATTGCTTGAAAGTATGCAACATTGTTAAAATTCCATGCGAAAAAAACACTGCTCATGTTGTTTCGCAGTTAAACTAAAATGATGCCAGACTAATTTTGCATGGAAAGACATGATTTTACGTGTTTTCACAACAAGAACAGAGTACTACTTCTGCGAATTTATTTCGCAAATATTTCATACCAAATACTTTTATATGTAGTTAGACAGCATTTCGCACGAAATTGTGAACAGAGTACCAGGCTTAAGGTAAGATATTTCATTATATAGACTAAAGTTCGTATAGTTTTAGATAAGTATGTAGCGTCCGTATGGGGCCCTTCGTATGCGAGTCAAAGTAGCACTTTACTGAATTTTATTTAAGAGTGTCTTATTAACGAAGAACAAAAAAAAAAAAGAAAGAAATATGCAAATTAACTAACATGTGCATAATTAGGAAAGAACAAACGACAATGGCAAGACTGTTGCAAATTTAGAGATGAAAATTAAAATTAAGCTTTCGTTACAAAAATGCTTTCAGCAAATTGTAATACGATTAATCAAAACAATTCACATATTTCATTTGCAATAAAAGTTGCGTATATAAAGCAGAAATCTACATCAACTGACACCACACACAGTGGACCAAACCCAAAGAATGCTGACGTTCTGCTACGTGTTTGTCAGAGTATTTACAATTAACGTTGGTGTTATTTGTTCATTAATAATGTTCACATGTAATCTGGCTTACAGAGCGATACGAACTTTAGCCTATTCAAAGCATATACATAGAAGAGTAATAAAATTAATCCAAAAATACTTTTCTGTGCACTTTATTATCCTTAATAATATCGGCCAAGTGTAGCCGCCGCCGCACAGTGTTCGATTTAACAATTTAGGACGACAAAAATCATAAATTTGTAAATAATTAAGATACGAGTCCTAATTTTTTGTATTTTCATATTAAATTTGTTCTTATTAAATTTATTTATATATTTGGGATATTCATAAAATATGTATTTTTAACTTATTTTCACACATATTTTACAAATATAGAAGTAAAAGAAATTTCATAAATTAAAATAATATAAAAAAATTACTTATATATTTGTGGTATTCACAAAGAATGTACTCTTAATTTATATTCACACATATTTTACAATAAAAAAAAGTAAAAGAAATTTTATAAATTAACAATAATATAAAAAAAATAACAATAACTTATTCTGAGTTGCAGCTCATATTGTACAGGGTGGGCCAAAAGAAACCAAGGGGTGTAAAAGTTTAATAACTTTTTTGTTTATTAATTTTTTTTTATTTTTTCTTTCAGATTATATAGACAACACTTGGAGAATTTATAATGGAGAGGTTCACAACTGAACAGAGAACCAGAACAATAGAATTTTATTATTTAAACCAGAGATAAATTATTTTAACGCAAAGAGCATATCATCGACATTTTAACGTCAGAATTTCGCCCTCTGAAGCGATGATTCGTTGCTTAGTTAATCGTCATCACCAACATGGCAGCGTAAGAGATTTGCCTCGAACCGGTAGACCACGTTTAAGTCGCACTGAGGAAAATATTGAACGAGTACAGCAAAGTGTTAACGAAGCACCAGAAACATCTGGCAGAAGGCGTTCTGCTCAGCTAGAAATGTCTCGTACGTCACTACTGCGCATTTTAAAAAAAGATTTACAGTTATACCCATATAAGGTGCAATTGGTCCAAGAATTAAAACCCGCAGATCATCGGCAACGTCTAAATTTTGCAGTTAAATTTCAAGAGTTGGCCAGAAATGAAATCAACTTTATTGAAAATTTGATTATGAGTGATGAAGCTCATTTTCATTTGAATGGCTTTGTTAATAAGCAGAACTGTAGGTTCTGGGGTTCTCAAAATCCAAGAGCCATTCATCAACGCCAATTGCACTCCATCAAGTGTACAGTATGGTGTGGGATCACATCTGAAAATGTCATTGGGCCCTACTTCTTCGAGAATGAAGATGGAAGTGCTGTAACCGTAAATGGAGAGCGGTATCGGTTTATGATAGAAAATTTTTTACGTCCTGCTCTTGAAAATAGACCTGGTATGTGGTTTCAGCAGGACGGAGCCACTGCCCATACTGCCCGAGACACAATGGCACTTTTAAGTCAAATTTTTGGAGAGCGAATAATTTCTCGAAATTCGGAAATTATTTGGCCAGCGCGATCGCCAGATTTGACAGCACCCGACTATTTTCTTTGGGATTTTTTGAAGGAGCGAGTGTATGTAAACAAGCCAGAGACAATCCTTGAACTCAAGGCAAACATTGTTGCAGAAATTCGAACGCTACAGCCACAAGTTTTGAAAGATGTTATGGAAAATGCTCTAAAAAGAGCCCATCAGTGCGAAGCTGAAAACGGTGGTCATTTAAGAGACATCATTTTTCATACTTAGTGTAAAAAAATTTCCATTTTGTATATTATATAATCTGAAAGAAAAAATAAAAAAAAGTTAATAAACAATTTTTTATTATTTATTAAACTTTTACACCCCTTGGTTTCTTTTGGCCCACCCTGTACTTTTGAAAAAAAAAATTTAATGGGGCAGCTTGGGGCAGGAATTTTATGTAAAGTCTATAACAGCAAGGTTGAAAGATTACAGAAACGTTTATGGATGTGGTGAAACGGATGGATATCAAAAGATTTCGTCTGACAAAGTTAGTTTGTTTGGTAATAATTGTAAAAAAAAAGCTCACTTTGCTTAACACTTAATAAAAAACTTGCCATTTATTAGAAAATAATGTGTTTTTGTGTGTTAGTTAAAAAGAAGTCAAAAGTTGTAATTGAATTAAAAAAAATTAATATCGCATCTACAACGCCTTCTATTTACTTTTGAAATTGCATAAAATACCCATAGTATTTTTGTGTTATTCCTTTTTTCTTTTAACATGTCATTTCGAGTACCGTTATAAGCGTACAAACTGAAAGATATACTTATAAGAATCATATAGTTTTAAGCTAGTCTGGGTCTTCGCTTGCAAATAGTATGGTCAATTTAAATTTTTAATTAACTTAATTTTTTTTATTTTTGTCGTCCTATTTTCTGAAATTGAACACTGTGCGCCGTCAGGTTTAATTACCATAGAGAACATATTTACGGCATTTGGCATCACTAGCTATCTCGCCGGCTAGAACAAACTGCTAAAAAGTCAGACAAGGCGATTCGAAAATGCTGCTATATTTCTATTCTTTAGATGTCATGGAACAGAAATAGACTGTCAATAACACAAAATTATTTTCGAGAGCGAATAGTATTCCAATTGTGGACATCAACATCACTTTAACACAATCAGGGCTATCATGAATAAAATTCCACGTGAAATTTTTCCCGGGGAACAATTCCAACTAATAGCAAGTAATAGGGAAAACAAAATTCTAATTGGAAGAGACAGAAATTTCACGCGGAATTTTTTTTATTCATGATAGCCCTGAATGTCAAAAAATTGGGGCTGGTTGTCGAAATCAACTGACTGCTGTTAACAGGTTTTATGCTATTTTCTAGACCTATTGTGTTAAAGTGACGTCGATGTCGACAACTGTAATAAGGATTATTATTACAAAATATATATATATGTATATATTTATAAATTTTTTATTGACAATACGTATTTTAATATCATAAAAATTTTCGTTTCTATGAAAGATAGATGGTCTCCAAATATATAGAAAAAAATATATTTCAAAATTAGATTTTATGTTAGGTTAGCTTGTGGTAGCAGGTTGCTGGTAAAACCAGCAAAAATTAGAATCCAGCCCACTTGTGTCCAATATAACGATCACTTTGTGATACCTACAAGTAGGAAGAAAATAAAGAAGAAAACCGTAGAGGGGGAGAGGTGAAAAAGATAGCTTTGAATTGGAGTAAATTGTAAGAGATTATAGATGCTAGAGGAGAGAATTGGTCATGTGTGCCACAGTGTTGTTAGCGGCCATACCAGCCGCTGCTTCTCATATAAAGGCTCAAATTTTTTTAAGTCTCATCTCCGATAACTCGGATAGGCTGCAGGAAGTGCGTTGCTGATCCTTCAGATCATTACAGAAGCATAGAAGATGCAAAATGCTTTCCTCCTCCCCATCATGATTACAACTGAAGCAGTTTTCGTTATACGGGAGACCAGTCAGTGTAATCCAGAGATTCCTCAAGTGCTTCTCAATGAAAATCATGAGGTTCTGAGTTTTGTGAGGGACCAGAAGGTTCTCGCTATTGTGCAGGTGGGTTCATTGCGCCATCTGTCCTGAGATAATTCAAGAAAGGCAACGTCGATATCGATATAAACCTACCTGAGTACGGTTCCCCTCTTTGCCAGATAATCCGTAAGTCTGTTGCCTAAAATGGTCTCATGCCCACGTACCCAATTTAATTTCATACTTGAATGATGCGCCAGTTTATCAAGGGTTTTGCGACATTCTGGGACAAGAGAGGATGTGATATAAACACCTGTGAGAATAGCTGTCAGTTACAATATGGAAATTTAATTTTAGATAGTACAGAAAATCTCTCAGAAATTAAGTCGAAATTTTTTAACACACATACATACAAATGCCAACGTATGAGACTACCCACACATGCACATAGAATGTAAGCGTATGGCAATACAGTAGTTTCCGCATACTTGATCTCCGGTTAATTGCTTAACCCGTTTTTAATTCACTAAAAAACACACAATTGCCTCACTGAATGAGTTAACAGAGTATTTATCACATAAATGATTTATGTCTTGTTTTTTAAATGTATTGTCGTAGCATGTATTATACTTAACCAGTAATAAATGCTGTAGATTAATAAGCGAAGCGAGTATGAATGTATTCATGTTCGTGTATATGAGTGTTTACAATCGATGTCGCGAAGAAATCTTGTTCGTAACAAACACTCAAAAGAAGTAGTGTTGATGCGTGTCTGCTTTTTATTATGCATATTGTACGTTTGAGTGTGTATGTGTAAGATGTAGATGGTAAGCTACGAGTGTTATGTGTTTAAGGGTGGTTTTTTAAAGCAAGCGCCAGTGTTGCCATATTTATTTTTCAAAAATCTGCAAGTCGAGCAAAAAAAATCCTTTTTTTTAAATCTTTTTTTGTTATTTTATTGAATGAAAATAAGTTAAAATTTATTTTGTTTCCGGTGAACTATTAAACATAAAGCTAAATAACACAAAATATTTACTGTATAGAATATGTCTAAAGCTAAGTCTAGACGATTATGTTGAATCAGCATATTTATGGTGAAAAATTTGTTATCAGTGCCAACATATCGTGTAGACACTAAATTTTTTCAACATATGTATGCTTAACTACATATGAAGGGCATTTGTTAAAGTTGTGAACAAACGTATGTTCAAGATTGTTTCATATCGTGTAGACACCATATTTTTACTTTGTAACAAATTTGCTACATATGCTGTCAGATATGTTGTTTGTTGAAAATCCTATTTAAGCTTTTCAGCATACGGCAAATTTGATAGCAAATAGAATTGTTATTTTAACTCTGCTCGTTAAAATATAGTAAAAATAAACGTTTATTTATTGGAAGATATTTGTAATGGGTGACTCATTATAGATAAGTATATATTTTTAGTATTACTATTCCTTACAATAAAAAATTGTTGTTTTATTTTCAAACATAAACATATCGTTGGCTTAGTCGGGATTATTTTAAGTCCATTTTTATGTAAATTGAGTTTTTAATGTAGAATGCTACTGTAACTCAAAACGCATCATTTCCAAAACCTAAAATGTCGTTACGGTATTTTTTCTTGCTGTTATACAGTGGTAAGCAAATATGCTAAGACCAAAAAAAAATTTAAAAAAACACCTGTTAGTCTAGCGGAAAAGAATATGCATCTAATGTACTTGCATTTACTTAGCAAATAAATTTTTTGTGTTAATTTAAAATTATTATTTAAAATTAATTAAAAATTAATAGTTTCGTTTTCCTCACACATATTCAGTTTAAATAAATTTAGACAGACTCTCCTGAAAAATTAAAAAGGGACTTATCATATTTGCCGATTAAGCAAACGATATGTATAAAGAAATGGAAACAGTGATTACAGGTTTGTTGGAAAATGCTGATTGTTTACAATCATTTTGTGGCTTTGATACAGATGATTCTGCACGCGCAACACCTGAAAAGTGCAGGCAGTCAAAAAAGTGAAAAAACCCTACAAACAAATTAGGCCAAAAGTCCATACTGAATGGTCTAACAATGACATTTATATCCATACGTATGAAATTTTTGTATAATATTTGCTCTTCTTTCAATTCCTTGTATAATTTTGCACAGAAGCCTTCCTACTCTCTACTTTCTAACCATTTCTTTTGCCAAACTCTACGTCTTTTAATTCTGCATCACCAGCAAAAACAAATGCAGTTAGGATAACGGCAAGGGAAATAGCATTTGATGAAATTATGTTTTTTATATATTAATTATACACCAAAAATATAAACTTTTCCACTAAAGGCGATAATTTATACAAATTACTAATAAAGAAATGTAATTGTCAAATTTATTTTACATTTAAGCAAATGCTCACATGACTTAACATATATATCAGCACATGAAATTCAACATATCGTATAGACGCAAAAATTGTATGCTAACTCATATGTTGTATTATTACTTGCTGACATATGTTGACTTTAAAAAATTTGGTACTTTCAGCATACTGTGTAGACGCCTAACATATGTATATGCTGACAGCAGGATTTGTTGTTATTTTTAAGCATATGAATGTAAGCATATATTTGCTGATTCTACATATCGTCTAGACTTAGCTTAAGATTATTATAAAGCAAATCAAAAAATATGTGAATAGTTTAGTCAAAAGTCCCCACAATAATATAATAAAAGTAGCAAAAGTAATATTTATATATAACTTATTTTTAGTTAATAAATCTTTTTGGTCGTTTTAACACGTCTAAAATCTTCAATAATAAGATAAATCTTCACATATGGTAACGCTGGCAAGCGCACACAACTAATGTCAGTGCATGTGTGCGTTTGTATGTGCTCAGAAAAATAAGAGATCATACACACAACGTGTGTGATGCATGACGTTTGTATACGCGCTCATACGTATGAAGAAGCAAGCATCGCAAATTCTTCCGTCACGAAGTATTTTCTTCTTTACTCCTATACCTGCAATAACTGAAACAAATTTCTTGCCAATAGTGTTGGTTATCGTTTTTTTTTTTTAAATTTTACTGTACTAAAGCATATGAAAAATCCCTCATGTCTTAAAAGTTCTTGTAAGTGGTCTTGTGCAGGGGTCTAGTACGCATTACTTATGTATACATAAATGTCTGTTTGTTGAAACCAAAGAAAATTACTTAATTTTACCTAGTTTTTATTTTTAAATTTTTATACACTTCGGTGTATGTCTTTGAGCGTGAGTGGGTGCCTTGCCTTATCAAAGTTCATGTGTGTAGATAGATATAAGCATCATATTTTTTTTTATTCTATAACCTTGATTTTCACTGTCAAGGTTAGAAACTTTCATATATTTTTTTTACAAATATGTTTTGAGTTATAACTAATGTTTCAAGAAATGTTGTTAAACAAAAAGTTAAAAGAAACCCGCATTTGCCGGTTGCTGCGAATTAATAACAATAAATTTGAACTGACAAGTATTAAATATGTAACACAAGCGATAAGAAAATGTTTCTTTTTATGCTTTTAGAAAAATTAAAATATTAATAAATAGTTAATGAAAATGTTGCTATTATACTACTTTACAAATTTTTTAATAAAATTTTTCATTGGGCAGAACTGAAAGTTATTGGGATACTGAATCCAAATCCGGGGTCTAGACGTTGCTTTCGATAACGAGCTGATTCGATCAGCTTTTTTCATTTTGAGATTATGGCCTTCGCTATCGCAAAATGTAATAATATGGTTCGATATGGAATGCCATAATCTCAAAATGAAAAAACGCGATTGAATCAGCTTGTTATCGAAAGCTACGATTAGACCCCTGCACTCCGTATTTTTTATAGGCTCTAGTTTTCGACCTTTATAGGTAATAGGTGTCAAAAATGTTTTATTTAGCTGAATATAAATTATTTTTAATTTTTTTTTTGTGCTTATTTTCCAAGTCGGTTCAATTTATATTTTTAAGTTTTATTTTTAAATTGTTAGTGCCAATTTTACATTTTCAGGGGTGTGGACACGCCTAGCTATGCAAACATTAGGGTGCGCCCTTTTGTAAACTCAACATTGCATCCTTTTCAGAGCATAAGGTGTGTGTGTGTGTAGAAAGAAGCTGGTGAAATATTATATTTAAGTTTTAATGCGCATGGCCCGCACCCTTTTCCAAGCACAAAATTATTTCATTCTAAATGCCGAAACTGTTTGCCAAGTTTCATATTAAACCCCGTGGCACCGCCCACTTTTTTAAATGCAAAATTTACTCTTTTTCAGAGCTTAGGGTGTGTGCAAAACTTCTTGAAAATGAGTTAAGTAGAAGCACGTCACATACAATCAGGGCAATTATGAATAAGATTCCTCGAGAGCCCGGAAAACAATTCCAAGTAATAGCAAGTAATATGGTAAATAAAAAATTCTAATTTGAAAAAGGAGAATTTTAAGAATTTAAGAATTTAAAGGAATTTTACTCACAATTGCCCTGGATATTAAATTTTAATGGGCGTATCCCCGCCCACGCTTTTAAATGCAACATTGGGGCTTTTTCAGAGCTCAGGGTGTATTACAAGTTTCGTAAGAATCGCTTTAGTATAAGCACAAATGAAATTTTCAGGGTGTATTACAAGTTTCGTAAGAATCGCTTTAGTATAAGCACAAATGAAATTTAATATTAAGTTTTAATGGGCGTGACTCCACCCATTTTTTTAATTAAAACATTGTGCCATTACGAAAGCTCAAGGTGTGTCTTAGGTTTCGCAGCGATTGGATAAGTAAAAGGTTACACAATTAAAGAAAAAAGTTAATGGGCGTGTCTTCGCCCACTTTTTTACAATGGTACCAAATGAAAGCTATAGCCTCTCAAACGAAAACAAATTTCAAATCGTTCTAAAAGGTACTGAGTTAAAAAGTAACAAACATAAAAAATATAAAATAATATAGACAAATTAAATTGATAACCTTCTCCTTTTTTGAAGTCGGATAAAAATAGTTTTTATCTGGCCGTGTTCATGAATACCTCAAGGGTTTCCCTGAAGGTTTCTTGCTGAAGATTGGTACAGTGGCAATAGTCTACTGGATTTTCTGAAGACGACAACCTTTCGAAGTGACTTGTTTCACTTCCGTTAGTCGTCCGACTCCCACGCAACCACTCCATGAAAGTAATGTACTAGAATGCTACAAGGAGCGAATTCAATTATAGACGCAAATATTGCTTTTGTGTCCATAGATAAACCTGTAGCCCTTCTTCCCTGCTCCGCAAATCATCACTTCATGCACCCATGATTTTTGGGTGCTCTCTGCTCTCTTTCAACGTAAGGAGCGTCCGAACCCAGGATTTTATAATGACTCAGTACAAAATGCGGGGTATTAGACTATATACCCCTGCAAAAGACCACTTACAAGAACAAGACATGAGGAATTTTTCAAATGCTTTACTACAGCGAAATCTTCTAAAACAAATGCTAAACAACACTGTTTGCAAGAAGTTTGTTTCAGTTATTGCAGGTAGAGGAGTAAAAAAGAAAATGCTTCATCACGGAAGAATTTGTGATGCTTGCTTCTTCGAACGCATGGTCGCGTATACAAATATCATGCATGTACATACATACACACACATAAGTTGTATGTATGAGCTTTGATTTTTCTGCGCACAAACAAACGCACACATGCATTAACATTATTTGTGTGCCCTTGCTTTAAAAAACCACCCTTAAACACATAGCTTACCATCTACATCTTACACACACACACACACACACTCAAACGAACAATATGCAAAATAAAAAGCATACACCCATCAACACTACTTATTTTGAGTATTTCTTACGAACAAGAAGTCTTCGCGACAACACTTGTAAGCACTCATATACACGAACATCAATACATCCATCATGCTTCGCTTATTAAACGGCAGCATTTAATATTGGTTTAGTATATATAATACATGCTACAATACATTTAAAAATCATGATGTATTTACATTTAAAGACTGTCTACGCAGGTCTCTATTAGACTAGAATAGATTGAACTAGATAAGAGAAAACCAGACTAGACTATAGGCTCAACTAAACTATATTAGACTATAAAATAAACTAGATTTTTTTACCAAAACTTAGACGAGACTAGACTGGACTGGACTGGATGGACTGTTAGACTAAACTAGATTATAATACACTAAGATAAGACACAACTAGACTGGACTAGAAAGAAAAACTTTATGAAAAAGAAAGATTGGCTAGACTATTGACTAAACTAGAGCACACAGAATAAAAAATATCATCGAAATGCAACCAACAAAACAAATTGTTAATATTTAATTAAAAATTAACAATCATCATTGTTGATATATAACAAATATACATATTTCTAGTCAATTAAATTACTCAACAAAATTATTTGTTAAATTATATAATAACGGAATGCGTACATGTATGTACAAGAAACATAAGTCATATTTTGTATATATTCATTATTTGCGTATCTACACACAGAAAAAAATACCAATGTAAAATCACCATGCAAAAAGTTTGATTCAAATTCATTCATATCATATTAAATTTAGAAGTGTGAGTTGTTTTGTATTGTTATTTTTTTAATGTTTGTAAGCAGCCAACAAACTGCTGCTGGCTGGTAGGCAGTGTACTAATCTTGCAGTCGGAGGATCGCAGGTTCGAATCCTGGAGACAAGTCAAAGTATTTTGTATTTTTTTACCAAAACTTTTCAAATAAATTGTGTGTTAAATTATCAATTAAATAATTTTGAATTAAAATTTTATTCATGGTGGTATATATTTAGTGTGTATCTAAAAAATATTTAAAGTTGTTGTGCCTGCAATGGAAAGCGCATTGACTACTACGCGATGAGTTCCGAGTTCAAATCTCCGCCGGAGAAGCCAATTTATATACAAACAAAAATTTTTCTGATGCCTGTGCCAAATACACGTATGTTAAATTAATAAATCAAATACACTTATACCTCGATTTACATGATACTTTTTTTATACGATTTCACTTTTACACGATTATTTTGGTTTTCGTGTAAATTGAGAGATTTATGAAATACCTCGATTTACACGATTTTTTATGTGTTTTATGTGAGTAAACGCTTCTGATATTTTTAATTTTGTTTTTGTTTTTATGAATAGCATTTATTTTGTTTAATGAATAAAGGTTTATTTTTATGTGTTTTGAGTAAACGCTTCTGATATTTGAAAAGCTAAGATGCAATACATATATAATTTCTTAATAAAATCAATTTTTTACGCGATTCTGCCTTTATTTTCAATTTACACGATTTTGCATACAAAAATTTAAAATTTCGACTTACACGTATTTCTCAGGAACGTATCTATCGTGTAAATCGAGGGACAGGTGTACAATTACGACATTCACGTTGTTCCAACTTGAAATAACTTTGATTTAACATGATTCTTCACTTTGATTTTAACAGTACGTAAATGTTAAATCAACCTGAAATAAAGTTATTTACAAAAGTAAAAAGTTTCTTTGAAAGTTACTATAAATCATGTTAGATTAACATGAAACACATATGAAGCAAAACCATTCCCGAAAAAGATTAGATTAATTTTGTTTACGTAGATTTGAAATTTAAAGTTTTCTGTGTGTAATAAAGTATTGCTCTTTAGCTGAGAGGTAAGTAAGTTAGTTTATTAGCCCAGTCCGGTTGCCGGCTCGATGACGCCCAAAGAAATTAACGGCCTTATGTATAATCAAAAACTGGCAGGAAGTTAGCATAAGTGGCAAAATTGAACATGGTCTTAACGTACTTTACATTAAAAATCATGCTAGGATGTAATCCTGTGTTAAAACTACAATATGCGGCGATGGAGGAACTCGTCAACACTTAGTTCAATTCCAGTTTTTGATTATACATAAGGCAGTTAGTGGTTTTTACAGCTGAGCAAAAAATCGATTCGAGGTTTGTGATTGTGCGTATAAAAAAAAATTGTTGATATAACAATTATGATAATTAATTTAACTTGTACGGGAATTCAATAATTCGCATTGTTAATACAGCAATAATTTTAATTGAAACAGCTTTGAAATGTAACAAAAATAAATGTTAAAAAAAGTAATTTCAACACACTATTTATTAATATATTTTAATTGAAAATATTTTTCAGATTTTACTTTAACTTACAATTTCTTTAATTGTATTTACAAAAATCTTTGTAGGTTCAAAATCAATTAATTATTTAATTGATATAACAAAAAAAAAACAATTGTATTTACAAATCTTTTTTTTTTTTTTTTTTTTGTATGTAGACTATATATATATACAGGGTGGGCCAAAAGAAACCAAGGGGTGTAAAAGTTTAATAACTTTTTTGTTTATTAAGTTTTTTTATTTTTTCTTTCAGATTATATAGACAACACTTGGAGAATTTATAATTTAGAGGTTCACAACTGAACAGAGAACCAGAACAATAGAATTTTATTATTTAAACCAGAGATCAATTATTTTAAGCTCATTTTCATTTGAATGGCTTTGTTAATAAGCAGAACTGTAGGTTCTGGGGTTCTCAAAATCCAAGAGCCATTCATCAACGCCAATTGCACCCCATCAGGTGTACAGTATGGTGTGGGATCACATCTGAAAATGTCATTGGGCCCTACTTCTTCGAGAATGAAGATGGAAGTGCTGTAACCGTAAATTGAGAGCGGTATCGGTTTATGATAGAAAATTTTTTACGTCCTGCTCTTGAAAACAGACCTGGTATGTGGTTTCAGCAGGACGGAGCCACTGCCCATACTGCCCGAGACACAATGGCACTTTTAAGTCAAATTTTTGGAGAGCGAATAATTTCTCGAAATTCGGAAATTATTTGGCCAGCGCGATCGCCAGATTTGACAGCACCCGACTATTTTCTTTGGGGTTTTTTGAAGGAGCGAGTGTATGTGAACAAGCCAGAGACAATCCTTGAACTCAAGGCAAACATTGTTGCAGAAATTCGAACGCTACAGCCACAAGTTTTGAAAGATGTTATGGAAAATGCTCTAAAAAGAGCCCATCAGTGCGAAGCTGAAAACGGTGGTCATTTAAGAGACATCATTTTTCATACTTAGTGTAAAAAAATTTCCATTTTGTATATTATATAATCTGAAAGAAAAAATAAAAAAAAGTTAATAAACAAAAAAGTTATTAAACTTTTACACCCCTTGGTTTATTTTGGCCCACCCTGTATATATAATGCATCGCTACCCGATCTAAATAGCGCGGCTAAACTGCATACAAACTTTGTATTGCAGGATTTTGAAAGTCTTGTTACCTTAAATAAATTTTTTCAGACATTAAAAAAATGTGTTCTCCTTGATAAAAAGTACTCGTATGCAAATAGATTTTGGTTGTGAACTCCGTTCATTTTAACTCAATTTGTTATTTAACGTTTGTAGTTGATGCTGATGTTGGTGGTGTTAATTTGTTTGCCCCTTTACAATGAAGGTTGCCAGCAGGTGCTCACTCTATCATGGAGTAGTAAATTTTTTATAACTTTTTTACTAGAACCAAAGAAATTGTGAGAGCAAACGAATTTACAAAATCATACTAAATTATTATGTAAATGATGACTTTGTGTAGACTTTGTAATATATTCGTTTCTAGATTTTTATTTTTATTTCGAGGAAAGAGAATAAACTATTAAAAAGAAAAATTCAAAAAGTGAAGGTTGTTTGAGTTAAGTAACCAGAAATTCAAAGTGAATTCAATTTTTTTTTTCACATTTATAAATTTTCCATCAAACTGATTTAGTTAAAAGAAATTAATGTTAGAAAATACCATATTTCCGAAGGTCATGTGTAATTAATTAAAAAAACAAAAAATGCAAAACCTTAACTCATGGGAAGGAAAGGCATTCCTAAATTTAATTTCTAGTTGCAAACAACCCTGTCGGAGAATGTGTGGTTGACTACAAAAATAGTTAATTTATAGTTAACTTTTCTTAGACTGACTAAAAGCTAGCTGCAAAGTCATCCAGAACAAACCCAAAATTAATTCTAAAGCTGAGTACGTAATCGAATTTGATGAGAGCCAACAAATTTATTCTCAGCTACTTTAAAACTCATTTCAGTTTAATATTAACATTTTGCTGTTGTTATTTTAGATGGCAGCTTAGCCGAGTGGTAGCGCGTTGAGTACGCAACGTGTGATGTTCCATGTTCGAGCCACAGAAATTTCTTTTTTTTAATTTACTGACTACCAGGTGATTTAAAAAAGTCAACTTTAAGTTAGCTTGAAGTAGTGCCTAGTGAGACAATTGACTACCGCCTAGGACATCGCAATGTTAAAATAGTCAGTTGATTACATTGCAAAGTAATCCAAGTGTAGTCAGTACTAGTTGCGAAATAGTTAGCTTAAATTTAGTTTAAAGTTAGCCAAATTTCCGATAGGGAAATTACTGCGATATTAATATTTACTCATACACTCATAGAGAAGCCACATACACACACACACACACAGAATAGCACTTTCCCTCCTGTTTATTTAAACGCTTTCTGGCATAAAAATGTCAGCTTATCTTCTGTACTACAAGAATTTTAGTGCAAATTCCTCTAAACATGCTGAGCAAACAATTTCTATTTTTTTTAATTCCATGCTCTTTTTTCCATTTGAGTTTAACTATCAAATGAATTTTTAATGTCTCTGGATTAAAGTGAATACGTATATGGAAAAACATTGAAAATATTTATCCCAAAGCAGAGACATGCAGCCAAACTATGCCATAAATTCTTTTAAGGCAAACTACTACTACATCAAGGATAATAATAGAAGAAAAAAAAATTGTAGCACAACAGAAATTAAGTTTCAATTCAAAGGACGTGTTTCCTTTTTTCTACTTAATATTTCATTAAGTGCAATTGTATATATTTGCAAAGTAGCATAGTTGAGTAAACAGGAATTGCAATATATAAATATATATAGAATTATCTAAATATTAATTAATGTTATAGTCTATAAGTTAGATGTTTTAGGAATACAGACTAAAGCAACTACAGCGAATACCAATTGTAAGTAGGAGTATAAACTTAATACAAAATAAGCCACAGGCTATAGAATAGACTGGATTGGCATACATTTTACTATACTAGACTAGTCTAGATTAAACTAGAATAGACTAGACTAGGCTATATCATTATAGTTACTAGGACTAGATTAGACTACAATGAACTAGACTTCGAGACAAGACTAGACTGAACTAGACTACAGTCGTTTCCACTTTACTGGAAATAACCAAAACCCAATTTTTTCAGTTATGCGATTTTTTCTCTAAAACGTAGTTCGGATTACTGAAATTTGTTACAATTAAGCGTAGTGCCTAAAATCAGTAAATGTCTGGCCACTTGCATTGACAATATAATAAAATAAGAAAAATTAAAAATTTAAAAAACCCCCGACCTTTTTCAGAAAAGATGTTATATCTTCTAAACGGCTGGACCGATTTTCTTCAAACATAGCTAAGAACCCTTTCGATAAAGTCATCTTTCAAACAGAGAAATAAATGTAAATCGGTCCAGCCGTTTGGCCTGTACATGGAAACGGACACACACACACTACAAACTTATAACACCCGTTTTTTTAGTTGGGGGTTAAAAATACAATAAAGTACATAAGAGCGAAAAGGACAAATACATTTTACCATTTAATTTTTAACGGACAAAATATGCACAATTTTTCCAGCCTTAAGTTATGCAATCGATTTCTAATAAATAAATTTGTCATTGTTTATTTTTTCACTAAAGCGAAGTAAGTTTCATACAAAACGTAGTTGTGGTGCTTGCTTTTGGTTTTCAGCAATACTATATTTTCAGTAAAGCGAGTTGAATAATAGTAGCTGCGTTTAAAATCAGTGAGGGGATTTGTATCGCTTTCAGTAATCCGATTTTTTTCAGTAAAGCATGTTGCGCTAAAGCGGATTCGACTGTACTACACTAGACTAGACAACAATATACATAGGTAAAATTAGACTAGACTTTAGACTAAACTACACTATAGACCAGGGGGCAAATTACGGCATCCGATACGACTCGTAATTTAAAAATATTTCAATAGAGTTTATATGGAAATATTTTTAATTAGGAGTCGTATCGAATGCGGTGATTTGCCCCCAGCTACTTACGTCCAAGCCATATGCACAGTGTGCAAACTTTTACAAAAAAAAAACTTTTGTGCTTTCACACCGATGAGAGCACAAGAGACCACAACAGCCAATCAGGGTGCAAATTACAGCATTCGATATCGATTAAATTGTCCATACAAACGGAAACAAAATTGTATGAAGATTTGTTCGATATCGAATACCGTAATTTGCCCCCAGATCTCGGCGAAAACAATGTTAGCTCTAATTTCGCAAAGAAACAAGAATAAATTTAAGGTGTACTATTCACGGTCAGAACGTATGAATTGCATTATGATAATATAAGTGAAACTTTGTCTGCATAGGTCACACGGACGTTGCTTGAAGCAAAATCTAAATTTTTTTAGTCAGACAACAGGTTATATACAGGGTGGCGCAGAATGAGCTGTATGGTTTATATGGCTTATAACTTTTTTATTTATGCGATTATTATAATTTTTTTTAAATACAGTATATTATTGGGGAATTTTTTGCAATTAGCTTTGAAAAATTATATCCTCACAGAGATTGAGACAGCACTTTCATTTTCAAAAAAAAAAAAAAAATATGGGCCAATTATCCTTTCTGAGGATACGCTGCACCAAAAAGTACCCTTAAGTGGGTGTGATTGTCGCTGATGAACTGCTCTTGAATTTTCCGTAGCCCAAATCCTGCAGTTTTGCTTGTTGACGCTGTGGGTGCAAACTAGGGTGACCAACTCGGTTTTTTAACCGGTTTTAAAACCAGGTTTTAACACAATACGGTTCTCGGTTTTTTCAAAATGTTTTTTTTTCGAATGTCGAATAGTCCGGTTTTTTTACAATTTAAAAACCGGCTGAGTCGAATACTTTTCGATTTGTACATTTTGCAAAAAAAATAGTTTTTCTTATGTTAAAACTTAGACGAACGTGTTCTATTGATTTTCCTAAGCATTTTTTTTTTTTTCAATACAAAAGTTCTAAGTGTTTTTTGAGCATGGCAACACTTACTGAAACATGAAATTTAAGCAAAATTATTTTATGAGGTGGTAGCAGAGGCGTATTAAATTTGCTTTATGAAGTGCAATGGATGTCAAAAAATCCATTTGCAAAAAGTGTTTTTTAGTTTTGTTGACATTTTGCTTCATATTTTATATAGAGGTAAGATATCACCCTTGTCCATACATTAATATTTATACAACATATATGTAAGTATATTAAGTTAATTTTTATATTTTACCTTTAATTGTTGTATTGTTTTACACGCAAAGAAAAAATATGGTTGAGGTAACCATAATCAAACAGCAACATACTATGATTGAATTATATGGTTGCAGTCAAATCATATTATTGTTAATAGAAAAGCAAACTTTAATAATATTATTATCTGAGTTAATAATAATATTATCTACAAAAACAATGAACTTTGTTTCACCTAATCTCAGTATTGTAAACATGACAACACTATTGTTAGATGTGACTAAAATATAATTGAGACTCACCATACCATGATCTAATATTAAGTATTAATATTGTTAAATACGACCACAGTATTATTTAATATAATAATACTATTTTGTTTTTTAATCATATATTTATTGTAGAAACAGCTGTGCGTTAAATTCGAAATAAAAATAAATTAATATTGTTGAAATAAAATGTATATATAAAAATGTATACACGACATACAGACATGTCTGTATAAAGAGATACACAAATGTTTATATATTTTTATTGGTTCAACCTTTTGTTTATACTTTATTTATTTATTAATTTATTTAACACCACCCGTGCACTACCGATAGCTTACAAACGAAATACAGATGTTTCTGAAAAAGATTTTTTTTAACTTAACATAGTATGGTTTTGGATAACATTATATTGTTATTTACATCATATTATTTTTAAAAAATAATAATACAAATTATGTTGTAGTCATACATTTTTAACAAAACTGTACTGCTAAACTCTAACCCCCATATTCATAAAATTTGAAACGAATTTGAAATGTATTTTATTTAAAATTTCCATACAAAATTTTCCTAACGAATTTCAAATTCATTTTATTTTTTTATAAATATGGGGGTAACCATATCACACTTTTTTATGGATGTGATAATGTAATTATTAAATTCAAACATTACTCTGTTTATCGTAACGAAATAAATGTTTGAAATAACAATAACTAGTTTTCAACGACCACACATTTGTTTCAGAGAACATAATATTGTTTTCTCAACCATGCTACAACCATATCTTTTCTTTGCGTGTACATAGTTATTGTATTTATGTACATGAACTGTCCTCTTTTTTTTTAATAAAGCAACAGTGAAATGCGCATAGGATCCAGCTAAACCCCTCAATAATCAATTTCAATGTATTTTTAATTTAAAAAAAATATTTTACTTAATAAGTAAAATATTAATTTGGGATTATTAGTGCGTTTAAAAAATTTTAAACTTTTGTAAAATAATTTTATGTACGCAGAAAAATAAAAGATCATACACACAAAGTGTGTGTATATGTATGATGTTTGTATACATGCCCAATCGTATGAAGAAGCAAGCATCACAAATTCTTCCGTCACGAAGTATTTTCTTCTTTACTCCTATACTTGCAGTAACTGAAAACAAATGTCTTGCCAATTGCCAACAGTGATGTCTTAAAAGTTATTGTAAGTGGTCTTGTGCAGGGGTCTAATATGTATATCGTCACCATAAATTCAAAAAAGCCCTAACTTCATTTTTTTATTTTATTTTATTTTATTTTATTTTATTTTTTTTTTTTTTTGCAGAGACGCGAAAAATTTTATAAATTTAAGACCATTTATTGCGTAGTAGCTAAATTGTAGATTTAAAGTTAAAGAAACCAATGCGGATGTGATTGTATAAAAAAAATATAGAAACAATAGTAGTTTTTAGGGTTCCGTACACCAAAAGTGAAAATGAACCATATTGCCTGTCACAGGCTGTTTTCTCGAGAACCGTAACAGCTATGGACCCCTGAAATTTGCACAGAATATGTAAAACTTTGAATTTAATAGTTAAAATTTAAAGGGTATTCTAAAGCGATCAACGAAAAATGTTGAAATCCTAATGTAATATATAGAAAATTATATCTTTGGCAATGAGGAAAAAGTGCTTAAGTCATATTTTACTGTTTTGCAGGACAGCACTTTTAAGCGTTCAAGTCGATTTTTAGAAATTTTTTCTTTTACAGTTAAACTGCGAAATTCTCTGTTTAACTATATTTTTTTTTTAAGCAAACATCGTTCTACAAACTATTAGTAATACATTTGAGTTGAAAAGTATTACCTCAATTAAGCTATTATTCCAAATGAGATTAGAAGTCTCAGAGGAGATAAATCGCAAGTCTTAGTGCTATAACTTCCTGAAAAATCACAGATATTAAATGAGATGTTGACCAGATGTACTTTCGAATATGCAGATTACGGAGGTATCAATAACTCAAAATCAGCTTATCTCAACTTAAGCACTTTTTCCTTTTTGCCACAGATACATATAAAGACAGTTAAAATTTGCAAAGTTAGTGTATTTTTACACAGACTACAATTTAGAAAAATTAAATTAAAGGGTATTCTATCAGTTAATGTATTTCTCTTTATGTAAGTTTGACAACTCTTGAAATTTTCAAAAGCCCCAAAACTAAAAAATGCCAGATAAGAGTACAAAAAGCACCGAACCGAAAAAAATCGGTAAAAACCAAAAAAAAAAATCGCCAGAACGAAAAAAAGCGCCAAATAAAATTCTAAAACTAAAATAAATCGCCAGAAACTGGAAAAATCGGCAAAATAAAAAAAAACGCCAAAAACCGAAAAAAAAATCCAAAACGAGAAAAATAACGCTAAAACTAAAAAAACGCTCAAAACCGACAAAGTCCCAAAAACGAAAAAAATTCCAAAACTACGAGTATATGTGACCTTCTCCGAGACCTAGTGTGTCAAAAAAAAAACGGATTCTTGGGAAAATCGATAAAAATGAGAAAAACATTAAAACTTTAAACTTTAAATGCGTTTTTCTCAAAACTTCATTTTCACACACTAGGGCCCTTTTCTCGGAGACGGTCACATATCGTGCCATAACCGCAAAAGTAGCTTAAACGACATAATTTTCAAACTTCAATTTTTTACCAAAAACGGTCATTTGCGATCGTAAGTAAATAGTCGATTTTCGTCAAAAAAGCGAAGTCCCAAAAATGTGTCGCTTAAGTTATTTTAGCGGTTATGGCTCGATATATTATATAGGCTAAAGGTTGTATAGTAGTACATATGTATATATTGTCTGTACGGAACCCTTCGTACCCGAGTCAAAGTCGCACTTTACTGAATTTATTTCAGTAACATTTTCTTTTGCATTTATTTTAATCTCGAACCAACTTTATTTATTATGGGTTAACTCTTCTTACAGTTTTTGTTTTTTTAACCAAAACCTTTTAATCAGGGATGATAAAGTTGGCACAATTGAACTTTTTTTGGTACTATTCAAACCTTAAAAGTACGTTGGTACCCCCGTGACTCATTTGGTACTATTTGAAAAATTTGCGAGAGACTATCCCTTGTTTCTTTCACACAAAAACTAAATCGCGATCATTTAAAGTATATCCAATTTGAGAGAAAAGTGGCGAACTTGATGTCTTGTTGAGAGCTGCCTTGTTGGATATGCATTACACTTGTTTGGTTTATTATAAAGAACTACATCTAACTTCACCGCTGTTTCGTTTTCAATATGATAGCGTCGTCTTCATTTATTTTATCTATTGTATTATTATAAAATTTATAAGAAATAAAAAATTTGCTATATTAATATCATATCAATCGTTCTACTGATGAAATTAAATGAAGCTAGGTATGCTACATATATACATATGTATGTAAACGATTAAAATTTACTTTGAAATGAAAACTTTATATATGTACATATCTAGAAATAAAACTAAAAGTTATATAGTTACGGATTTTAAAAGAAATTTTAAACAGTTCTATATAACCTTTTGCGAAACTAAATAAAGTTACTTTTCATGACGAAATTTTAACCTGGCTAACAAAATTCACTCCCGAAAATGTTAGTAGTATCTTACCTTTCTTATTAAAAAATGTCCCCAAAAAGAAATGGAAATTATGGTAGCATAAATAACGAGTTTCGAGCTTTGAAAAATTAATTGGATGAGCTAATGTTTAAGTAGCTTTCAAAAGTTATCAAAAGAATATTGTCAATTCCACACTCATCAGCGAATGTGTTTAGAGTATTTTCATAATCAAAACGACGACTCGAAAGTCTAATACAAACAAAAACAAAAGACTTATTGAAAGTCTCTAACTCGTATTTTTTACGAAATTAAGTTTTTCACCTCGCCACAAAAATTTATTGAAATAGTTTAAAAAATAATGCTTTTACAATTAGTTGTACAAAAATATTACAGAAAGAATATTACATTTTATATTGTGTGTTTACCTTCCCTTGTAAAATAACAACTATTTTAGTGATTTTTTATGGGAATTGTTAAAATTTAAGTTTAAAATTTTTTAAACGCACTAATAATCCCACATTAATATTTTACTTATTAAGTAAAATATTTTTTTAATTAAAAATGCATTTTCTCATTTATCATCCCTGCTTTTAATATCATTTCACTAAAATGTATATTTTTTTTTATTATTATCGCTCAACGAACTTCTTATTATTTCTATCCTCCACACAATGTATGATGATAATGATTAGACACACACACACACACACACACACACACCCAAGCACACAGCTAAATAATCATACCTTATGCTTGCTTATCTTCCCATTTCCTGTTTACGACCTGACTTTGTGTTTTTATATGCGGTTGTAAATACATCCGCGCTAAAGCCAGGTATGCAACGAATTTATGTTATATCTATTTTGCCAAAAAAATAAATTTAATTCATTACCATTGAAAAGAAATAAAAGTTGTTGGCGGTTTTTGCAGTTGCTGCTCGGTTTGATAAGGTTAAAAAAGAGAACAAGTGCAGCAGAAGATGCTTTTCAAAAATTATTGCTGATCTAGAAATTTTTGGCACAGCAGTTATTCCAATGGCAAATATCTAATACAAATGCATGTTTTTTACATATATATTTTATGTGTGTGTGTGTATATGTGTGTGTGTGTGTGTGTGTGTGTGTGTGTGTGTGTGTGTGTGTGTGTGTGTGTGTGTGTGTGTGTGTGTGTGTGTGTGTGTGTGTGTGTGTGTGTGTGTGTGTGTGTGTAAGATAAAATTTTACAACAAATTGTGTAGATTCTGAAAAACCATTTTGTTAAAGTGAATAAAAGTTAATTTTATTTCCTCTTTTAGTAATTCTTTTTATTTTTAGCATAACTTCTTCTTCGATGCGCTAAAAGCAACAATTACACACTTAAGTTAATGCTAAAATTTTCATTTGCTCTAGAGAATAAGAAAAAAAAAATACTTAAATTGCAAGAAGATTAAAAAGTACGTCTTTAGAAAATATTACGTACGAATCAATTAGATTATTGCAAATGTGCATTATATGAAAAAAGTGAAAAAGGTACAAACACACACAGACACACACACACACATATATATATATATATATATACAACGATGATTAGAAATTAGGGATGCCAAAGGGGATTAGGTTTTTTAAAACCCGGGATTCGGGATTTTGAATTTAAAAAAACGGGATCCCGGGACGGATCGGGATCTTATAATCTAAAAAATATTATATAATCTCATTTATTAGCTTTTATAATTATAATTTAGTATATATGTAAGTATAAGTATTAAAAAAAATCTTAATTCATGAAGAAAGTTAAATTCATTACAGAACCAAATAAAACATTTTTGATGTATTATTGGTAGGAATAATTTAAAGTAATATGGAAGTAATATTTGTATATTAAGTCGTATCTCTTAAGAAACTTCTTAAAAAAATTAATGAATCTAGGGTGGCAGCCGACAATCGAAATCTTATTTTATTGCAAATATAAGCTGCTGACGAAAAACAACGTTCGTTTGGTATTGTAATTGCGCTATGAAATAAGGCCCAAGGAAATAACGCCCAAATAAGAAATGAAATAAAGCCCAATTAAATAAAACCCAAAAAAATTAATTGAGGCCCAAGAGCAAATTTATGAAATAACACCCAATATAAATGAAATAAAGCCCAATTAAAAATTCCTTAATTTTATTGGGCTTTATTTCATTTTCTTATTTGGCCGTTATTTCCGTGGGCTTTATTTGATAGCGCTAAGCGACACCTCTCTTTGTGGGCCAAGAAAGTTAGTTATTTTTAGTATTTTTGCTTGATGTACAACCTTCTAGCTGAATATCATGGGTCTATGAAAATATTTAAAACATTTTCTTTCATATATTTATCTGACAAAGTATACTTACATTAATATGTGTCAAAAGACCTTTGGTAGAACCTCCCTAAAGTTTTTAATACCATTTTGCAAAATTTGCTTTTTGCGTGCGCAGTTCCATTATCATCCACTAAGAAAAAACACCAAACCAAGCTTCCGACTTTGTTTTGTGTGGTACAAAATTCATTACTAATGATTTTTTCGCCTACGACTTCTTTTTATAACCAGAAAAAAGCATTTGACTCATGGCTACTATGATTAAATTTCAACTCATGTTTATTTACAAACGTAAACATAGTTGCATTTAATAAAAAAAATTCAGATTTGTAGTGTGAGACTCATTTGACCTCAAGAAGCTTATTTAAAATAAATGGTTACACTTTATATGATACAAAGGACCCGAGAGAGAGAGCATGTGGTGGATCAGCAATTCTGATTAAGTCAAGACTCAAGCACTATGTCCTTGACAACGTTAGTGAAGAATATTTGCAAGCAACGACTATTTTCGTAGAAAATTTTTGTGCGAATTTCATGATATCATCAATTTACTCACCTCCCAGATTTTCAGTTACCGAAGATCAGTATGAGAAGTTCTACAAATCGCTTGGATCTTGTTTCGTGGCAGCTGGTGACTACAATGCAAAACATACGTACTGGGGATCGCGTCTTGTTACACCTAGAGGTCGAGCCTTGTTCAATACAATTTCAAAAATGGGCTTAGATGTCATTTCGAGTGGGGAGCCTACTTACTGGCCTACTGACGTAAGAAAAATTCCAGATGTTATAGATTTTGCCGTCACGAAAAATATTCATAGGGACTTAATTCATGTAGAGGCCTCTCTAGATCTGTCCTCCGATCACACTCCAACAATAGTTACAATTTTCAACCCACTAAGGAGTGATTTAACTAACTCATATGTGAAGATGATTAATGGAATCAACTGGCTGGTATTCAAAAAATATCTTAGTAGTCACTGCGTAGAAAACATTCAGCTTAGATCATGTGATGATATTGAATTTAACATTGCCAATCTTAACGAAAATATTAAACAGGCTGCTGAACACGCCACTACCTCCTATCCGCAGACCGGCTTTAACAGAATTTATTCTACGGAAATTGAACGTCTTGTATGTGAAAAAAGGAGAGCTAGAAGAGAATGGCAACAACACAGATCACCCCTAAATAAAATCAGACTTAAAGAATGTACTAAACGACTCAAAGAGCTGCTATCATCGGAAAAAACTGCACTACTGGAAAAGTATTTAGAAGGTCTTGATGTAACGTCCGCATCTAATTACTCTTTATGGCGCGCTACTAGAAATCTTAAACGACCCGTTGATCTTAAATCACCATTGCGTACTGCGACCGGAGGCTGGGCAAGAAGTGATAGTGAGAAAGGTAACTTATTTTCTGAGCATTTAAAATCTGTATTCACTCCCAATTCATGTACGGGTGCTGCTGATTTACCGAGTGTAGTTTCTCTACCCCCTCGTCCCTTAAGGTTTAAGATGAGTGAAGTACAAAAAGTAATTACTGAACTCAACCCGAAGAAAGCTCCAGGTATTGATGGAATTAGTAACAAAATGCTCATGAACTTGCCTCATATTGCAATAAGAATCCTGCTATTTACTTTTAATGCTATTTTAAGAATGCAGTATTTTCCACATAACTGGAAACTTGCCAAGATCAAAATGATTCCAAAGGCGGGCAAAGATCTTACCAAGACTGATTCATATAGGCCTACAAGCTTACTATCTACAATCTCAAAGCTTTTCGAAAAGCTGCTCATGACTAAATTGTCAAAAATTTTAACTGAAAATGGGTGCATCCCGGACCATCAATTTAGCTTTAGAAGTCAGCACAGCACGATTGAACAAACGCATAGACTGGTCCAAGTTGTAAGAAGAACATTTGAAGAAAAGAAGTATTGTTCTGCTCTCTTTATTGATGTTTCTCAGGCGTTTGATAAAGTATGGCACGAAGGCCTAGTTTTAAAATTGAAGACATATCTGCCAATAAACATTCAAAAGCTTTTGGAAAGTTATATTATTGATAGGAAGTTCACTGTTGTGGAAGGAGAGTTCACGAGTGTGCCCAAATCTATATCTTCTGGTGTGCCCCAGGGTAGTATTCTGGGTCCTGTCTTGTATTTAATATATACTTGTGATACGCCTGTGAGCAATAATATCCATATTTCTACTTTTGCCGATGATACAGCCTGTATGAGTGTGCACGAAAATCCTTATGAGGCATCCCGCAATCTCCAGGAACATATCACTCAGCTGGAAATATGGTTGAACTTATGGAGAATTAAAGTCAATGAACAAAAGTGTGTCCATATAACGTTCACCCTAAGAAGAGATACTTGCTCCCCCATTCGAATCAACAATCATAATATTCCTCAACATTCCCAAGTGAAATACCTTGGTATACACCTTGATCGAAGACTTACATGGAAACATCATATTGACTTTAAGTTAACTCAGATGAAACTTAAGTTAACTCAAATATATTGGTTGATTGGCAGAAACTCAACACTCAGCCTAGATTGCAAACTTTTACTGTACAAGTCGCTTTTGAAGCCAATATGGTGCTACGGAATTCAGTTATGGGGCACTGCTTCAGCTTCCAATGTCGAGAGAATCCAACGAAGGCAAAACAAAATTTTACGGTTAATAACATCGGCTCCATGGTACATCCAAAATTCTATTATACATCGTGATTTAAATATGCCACTAAAGACTGAAGAAATTGCAAAATACGCAGGCAAATATTTAACAAAACTCGAATCACATCATAATCCGCTTGCTCGTAATATTTTGAACTTTACTGGACACATCCGCTTAAAAAAGAGGGACACACGGGCTCTTATACCTAACACTCCAGATGGGACTACTTGAAAATACTTCCCCCCCCCCCTTTTTTTTTTGATTATCACTACTAATGTATTATTTATAACTACCACTAAGTTTATGTCCGACACTGGTCGGGTCTAATAATTTTTTTTTATAGATTTAAGATTTGAATACTTATTGTTAGTTCACATATGAAGATACAATAAATAAATACATGCATTATAAGATTTGTAGTGTTACCAAAATCCCGGGATTTCTGCTTAAAAATCCCGGGACTCGGGATTCAGTTTTTTAGAATAATCCCGGGTTTTCGGTATTAGGGATTTCGGTATTGGCATCCCTATTAGAAATGCTAAATCAGCAAAACTTTTAATTATTTTAATTGAGCAACAGAAAATATTGAAAGAGTTAAAGAAGATTTTTTGGATGTGTAGTTTGTAAAAGTTATTATTTTTTTAATTGCTGACTTTAAAATTTCGTTACATGTTCTATAATTAATTTTAATAGAATAAAAGTTGAAACAATTTTCTGGTCACCTATTTTATTGTTTAAGAATCACAAAATATAATTTCATGCAAGTTATTTCATCTTTGCATTTGCTCTTGTTATGAATTTGGTTTTTTTTTTCCAATGGGGGAAAAAATTTTCCGAGGAAAAAAGTAAATATTCGGCACATTTTTTCATAGGAAACAAATTCTCCTATTCGAAATAGCAAGGGCAGTGATGCCGGTTTTTTCTAGAATTTATCCCCAATTTTTGAGTTGTCATCCCTGAAAATTCCCAAATTGAGTTTTTCTTATGAAAAAATAATGACAAAAATAACATATTTATTCAATAAAATTCAATTATCGATAGCTACATATATTAGGGTTCCGTACACCAAAGGTGAAAAGGAACCCTATTGTTTTCGCTACGCTGTCCGTCTGTCCGTCGCACAGTATTTTCTCAGGAACCGTAAGAGCTACGGAGCTGAAATTTGGACAGAGTATGTAGAACCTTCAAATTTGTAAAATTAGTGTATTTTTATACAGACTAAAACAAATAACACTAAAATTTTAAAAAATTTAAATTAAAGGGTGGTCCATCAGTTAATGCAATTTTGACTATGCAATTTTGACAATTTGCTATATCTTGGAAACCGTAAGAGGCAAACACTTGAAATTTTCAAAAACGGTAAAACTAAAAAATCCGAAAATTATAAAATCGCCAAACCAAAAAACGAAAAAATCGCCAAAATAAAAAAAATTCTAAATCGCCAAATTCGAAAAAATCGTCCAAATGAAAAAAATCGCCAAAATAAAAAAACGCCAAATATCGAAAAAAATCGCCAAAACGCGAAAAAGGCGCCAAAGCCAAAATAATTGTTTATATGAAAAAAAAATCGTCAAAATGAAAAAATCGCCAATTTTAAAAAACGCCAAAAACCGAAAAATATCGCCAAAACGCGAAAAAGGCGCCAAAACTAATAAAAATCGCCCAAATGAAAAACACGCCAAAATGAAAAAAATCTCCAAAATGAAAAAAAAATCGCCAAATTTAAAAAACGCCAAAAACAAAAAAAAATGCCAAAACTATATATTATATAGCTGAAGTTTGTATTAAATTACATATCCAGTGTTCGTACGGAACCGTTCGTGAGCGAGTCAGAGTCGCACTTTACTGAATTTATTTACATTCATATTAATTGAATTATACTTAATTAATTATTAATTTACTTATAAAACTTGTGAAGAAGAAATTACACATAGTTTAATATACAAAAGTATAAAAATTTTTTTAACTAAAATTTACCATTTCAAAAACTTCAGAATCGAAATCTTCTTATTAGTATTGTCAAAAAACCAGTTTTTCGGTTAGCTGAACTTAAAAAATCCGGCTAATCGGTTAACCGACCATTATATAATAAAATAAATTAAATGTAAACAAAATCATTTTAATTTAAAAACTTAAAAAAAAAGCATTTGTTACACAAAATTTGTAATTTGTTGTAAGAAAAACGATAATAGTGACTAAAAGCATTTATAAAGACCAAATATGAACTTTATGAAGTTTTTTTAAAAATATATTTCAATAACAAAACACAATCCAAACAAGACATTCTGTTTTTCAATTTAGTTTTTATTAAAGAGAAGAGAAGATTCTTTTACTGACAGTGAGAGCTGCCAGATAAAATTATCAAAAAATCATTTTATACTCGAAAAATCGTCAGAGAAATCGGTCAAATCAAAATGAATTTTCTATATTTGTGATTTGAACGGGCTAAAGTTCGTATCGCTTTTTAAGCCAAATTACATGTGATAATTATTAATGAACAAATAACACCAAAGTCTGTTGTAAATATTCTGACTAACAACACATAGTTGAACGGAACAGCCAGCCGTTTTCAAAGGCCACTAAACCTTCATCATCAGCGTTCTTTTGTGTTTGGTCCACTGTGTGTGGTGTCAGTTGATGTAGATTTCTGCTTTATATACTTAGCATTTTATTGCAAATGGAATATGTGAATTGTTTTGATTCATCGTATTTCAATTTGCTGAAAGCTTGTTTTTATTGTAAGCTCAATTTTACCATCACTATATTTACAACAGTCTTACCATTGTCGTTTTGTTCTTTTTACTAATTATACACATGTTACTTAATTTGCTTATTTTTTGTTCTGCTTAAGACAAACTTTTTTGGTTTGTTACTATTAAGTATATTTTTATTTAATTTTTGCCACAGGCCCATGGCTATTAATTTTTAGTTAATTTTAATTATTATTCTACCACCATTTGTTTCTATATTTGTGATTTGAACGGGCTAAAGTTCGTATCGCTTTTTAAGCCAAATTACATGTGATAATTATTAATGAACAAATAACAAATAATAAAGTCTGTTGTAAATATTCTGACTAACAAAACATAGTTGAACGTATTTTTTTAACGTTTAATGGGAAATTGAAACCATTGTCCGATTTTAGCCTCTCATAACTTTGTTCCGCTTAGTGGTAAAATTATGAAAAATGCTGCCAAGTTTTGGTTTCAGTACTTCGGTGGCAAAAATTTTTGATAGGAACTTGACTTTTTTTCACATTTATGTATTTTAAAAATATCAATTTACACAGATGCCAATATAAAATAAAGAGTGGGCAAAATTACACCAAAATCTATTAGTAGGTAAGTAATACATCAATTGTAATAGCCGATTTTTCATAAAAATTTTCAAATTTTAACAACTCGTCAATTTTAAGGGAAAAATCGTCAAAATGACGACAAATCGTCAAATATTGCAGCCGTGCTGACAGTTGATGCCGGATTAATAGTAAGAAGAGCATCATATAGCATATTTAATTTTTCCGTTCTCTTGTTGTCGGAGTCATTTTTAAGATTATTGAGATTAACACGCTTGCATTAATTACTTAAGTCTTGAATAGATTTAGCGTTAAGTTTAGTTGTTCCTCTAAACTTTCGGAATTTGATAAAATTTCAAAATCTTCAGAGTCTAATTCACTTTCAATTGTTTAATTTTTTACAATAAAAAAATAGTATCTTGTACAGCTGCATAGCTTTAGAGTCGTATGCAAAAAATAAACTTAACAAAGCTTTGGCAAGCAATGCTAAGCATCATAATGTTTTGCATTGGCATAATATTTTGCAATGCCTATAAACACTGAGTTCAAGAGAATCGAAATCAACGACATCATAAATCTTGCTAAGTATGAGTGCGATAAGAACTTCAAACTTTCGAGTGAATATGATTCATAGACAACATTGCAATAAGTATGAGTGCGCATAAGTAAAAAAAATTATAAATCAAGATTCAACTCTACTCACTCTTTCACTACTAATTGCGCTTCTCTGACATCAATACGTCCATATTTCTTCGCTTAATAAACGCCATCATTTATTATTGGTTTAGTTAGTATAATACATGCTACAACAATACATTTAAAAACAATACATTTCAAGACTGTTTACGCAGGTCTCTAGTATGTAATTTTAATGCAGAGTCTAGTTTGAATTGCTGTTGAATAACGTTTAGAACATGCAGAAAAGCTTCCTTATTAAAATGGAAATTTTGTAAAAAGCTTAATGGCTCGATTATGGATGGCAACCGAACTTTGGTTGCGTTGCTAGTTGCCGAAATGGTATTACGGATGGCAAATGGCAACTAACAGCTGGTAATTTCAGTTGCCATATTGGCAACCACAAATTTGTAGTAGCATAGTTTAAAAGCAAAAAAAAATAAAAAATTAAACAGTAATACATAATTTACATTAAGCATTTTTTTCATGAAATTAGTTGCATGAAAATTTTTTATTTGTCAATAGGAGGCCTCGAGGAGCAACTGATATCAAAAAAGTTGTCAAAAATACATCAGAGATTCAATCTACGCCCTTTTTTATATAAAATTCTCTTTTATAGCGCTGCAATTAGCAAATAGAAAAAGTTGCGTGCAACAAAATTCAGGAAATTTCATGAAAAAACGCTTAATGTAAATCAGGTATAATTGCAATATTCTTTTAATTTTTGAATTTCTTCTATGCATGTTTAAGGAAAATTTGCTTTACAGCTAAAACAGAGATTGTTGAAACTTATTTTAGGCAACAATATTTACTCACAATATAGGCGGTAATTCTAAAGAGTCGTCTAATAGATTAAACTTTTGTACTTCCTTCTCTTCACCAATAATTAATTCCACTTAACTAATAATTTTTATGATCATTAATGTTTTTAAGCACTTTTACTCCATAATTTTTTTTAGCACTTGTATTTCTTATATTTTAAATATTTGTTTATATTATTTTCAGTTGCCAATCTGTCATAATCGTATTTTCGATAACTTTTTGGCAACTGGCGGACGTTGCCATACATGATACAAATTTTAAGGTCAGTTGCTTTGCTAGTTAACTCAGCAACTGAAGTTCGGTTGCCATCCATAATCGAGCCATAAATAAGTATTTTAGAACTTATTCATATTTAGAACATATTTAGAATATCAAACCATAACACCACAGGGGGCAAATTACGACATTCGCTATCGAAATATTTCAATAAAATTTAAATGAAAATAATTTGAACTTTCACCCGATATCCGCATGCGGTAATTTGCCCCCAGAATCGATCACTTTATTTTATTTTCAATTAAAAACTGTTTAAATGACGTTTTTAAGTATTTCGACATTTCATTACTGTCAATCTTTGTCATATTTTCTTTTGCAAATGTCAGTGTTGCCATTTTCAAAAAAAAATTGCAAAAGGTTTTGCGAAACAAATTGGTACGCGACGGGTTGGACTTTGTATCTATCATCGTATCCGTATATTTAGATACGGTACGGAAGGAGTCCTTCGTATGGGAGTCAAAGGCGCACTTTAATGAATTTATTTAAATGTTTTATGTGATCTTTTGTTCTACCATGACTAATAAAATCAGGAACATTTTATAAAGTGAATAAACAAAATAAAACAAGAACAAAAATAAATTGAATGTCCGGATTAGAGAGTAAAGGCTCATTTAGCCGACTGTAATGGAATGTAACTGCAACGGTAGGAAACAGCTGATCAATATTGTTATGTGATTCTTGCATTCCGGTTACACCTCTATAACCATTTTCATTAATTTTTAAGTTTAAAATTTTTCAACGCACTAATAATACCAAATTATTATTTTACTTACTAAGTAAAATATTTTTTTTTTTTATTAAAAATACATTGAAATTGATTATTGAGTGGTTTTAGCTGAATCCTATAGGCATTTCACTATTGCTAATGCAGATCATCGGGGAATCTTTACCCAAAGTTTCTTAGAACAACTAGAATTATTATGTTATAAACTTTCATTTAAACTTAAATTTTAACGATTCCCATAAAATACACTAATTATTTTCATTACTTTTCACATAACAATATCGATCAGCTGTACCCTACTGTGGCAGTACCATTTCATTAAAGTCGGCTAACTGAGCCTTAAAGAAGATATTATTGAATTAAAGTAAATTTGTTGCAGCACATTATTTAAATTGAAAACTGAATGAATAGTGAAATAACACAGCAGCAGTTGCCTGTTTTGCCACCAAAAAGCGTAAGTACAAAATAGTGTATCCCTCTTTTTTAATATACTAAAACAAGCATTAAAAAATAATAAAAAAAAAAACTGTGAAAAAACTAACGAACGAACGAATTGTTTAATTTATGGCTGGGAGCAGTGCATGTTGGAAAAATTTTTAACTGTTGGTTTAAAACATGCCCAAACCCCCTTTTTTACAGTTGTACGATTTTTTCGTACAATTTTTTTTTTTTTTTTTTTTGTTCATCAGCATTTTCAAAAATTAAGCCTTGAGTGAAATGTAGTTTTTGTTAAAACAAATAAAAAATGGAAACATTAAGTAGTTGCAGTTGCAAAAAAAAAAAAATAAACAAGGAATTATTTTGGTTCGAAACAAAAAACGGCAAATGTGGCAACAAAACTAAATTCGCAAAAAAAAATTATGTTAAACTCATAAACGAAATGTTGGTGTAAAACTCAAAAAAAAATAAAATATTTTAATAAAATTTCAGAATTTATTGAAGTTAATTTTTTCGTTAAATTTAATATAAACTTCATATTTATTAAAATTTTCTTTTTTAATTTTACCAATTTTTTTCCATGAGTGTACATGTAAGATATAAGTTACTTTGTTTGCAACTGTAGTTACAATGTTTGTACTATAGCTGCAAATATTTATTTAAAGAACGTTTTATTTTAAAAAAAACTGCTTGCATGAAAATAGCTTTAGTCAAAAAAAAAAGCTCCGAAAGGTAATTCCATAGAGTTTTTAGGCAAAGAACATTTACATACATACATACGCCTTAAGCAAGAAAATTCTACCAAAGATAAAATAAAATATTTCTTGATGAACTAAACACACTTTTAAGGTAAATGTTTGAATATCATAATGCTGCAGCTGTTCAGCTTAACAAAAAAAGAAAATAAAGAAAGAAAATTAAAAAAAAATAACCAGTTTAATGTGCCTAAGGTTAAATTTTTGAATCTTAATTTCTTTCTACTTTCTAATTAAAAAGAAAATATTTTTGGATTTTTTTTTTATTTTTTTTTTTTGGGGGGGGGGGGATTGTTACAATGAATTTAAATATTTGTTAATGCACCAAATAATCCCAAATTATTCAGCCCAATCATGAATATTCCCCTGGAATTTATTTCTCACGAAAAAAATTTTTCTCGAGAAAACATTCCTGCAATCCAGCGTTGCCATAATAATTTTTTGGAAAACTGAATATTTAGAATAAAAAAACTGATTTTCATATAAACCATACGTCTCTATACCTGATATATTTTTATATCATGACTTGATAATGTTTTTCAAGTTATTACGTTTTACCATCTGGAAAGCCTCATCGGCATCACTTAATAGCGTAGACAGACACCACTTCGATAATTTTCCTTGAATATATTAAAATGGAAAAAATGTCTCTCGATTTTAATATTTCTTTCTCCTTTTTCTAAAAATAATTAAAATAACTTATATTTCCTGACTGAATCGCATTTTAATTTTGAAAACGAAAACAATTTGCCAACATTTGATTGATTGTTGACGGTGTTACCATATTTGGACGGTGTTATCATATAGGTAAATTCAGTATTAATTCACTCTCATTTATAGCGTAGACAGACGACAGCGTTAATTTGCATTAAAATCTCACTAATGTGAATTAAAAATTTACCCTGACAGACAACAGTATTTGCATTAAGTAAACAAAATCTGTACATCCCTTTCGTGCCACACACTTCGATAATTTTCCTTGGAAATATTAAAATGGAAAAAATGTGTCTCGATTTTAATATTTCTTTGTTCTTTTTCTAAAAACAATTAAAATAACTTATATTTTCTGACCGAATCGCATTTTAATTTTGAAAACCAAAATAATTTGCCAACATTTGATTGATTGTTGACGGTGTTGCTATATTAGAACTGTGTTATCATATAGCTAAATTCAGTATTAATTAGGGTGATCGACTCGGTTTTTCAACCGGTTTTAAAATCCGGTTTTTTCACCGACCGACCGGTTTATTCAAAATGTTGATTTTTCGAATGTCGAATAGTCCGGTTTATTTACAATTTAAAAACCGGTTGAGTCGAATACTTTTCGATTTCTACATTTTGCAATAAAATTAGTTTTTACTATGTTAAAACTCACTGTTGATTTTCCTAAGTATTTTTTTTCAGTGTAAAAGCTCTAAGCGTTTTTTGAGCATGGTAACATTTACTGAAACATTAAATCTAAGCGAACTTATTTTATGAGGTGATAGCAGAGGCGAATTAAATTGGCGTTATGGTGTGCTATGGATGTCAATCCAGTTGCCAAAAGTGTTTTTTTAGTTTTGTGACATTTTGCTTCATATTTTATATAGATGTAGATATCCACATTGTCCTTACATTCATATGTATGTATACAGCGATGCCAACTATTTATAACCCAAACGCTCTACTACCCTTCCCAAACCGCGCTATAACGCGCTAAGTTACAGCATTGTCAAATATTTATAGTAAAAACGCGCTATTTTTTACGCGCTAAATTAAATTTCAATAAAAGTCGATGTATGTATGTATTAGTACTCGTATATACAATTAATTTTTCAGATTTTGCAATATTGGTTCCTCTACATTATGTTTTAATTAACTAAAATCATTTAATACAGAATCAGAATCGCCTTCACAATAATCGAAGTGCTTAGTTTTTACTTTTAATTTATTTGTAAAACTTTGTAACAACATATAAATTGTCGAATAGTTTTGCGATTCAAATGCTTTTTGTACTTCAGCTATAATAGATGTTTTGTAAATAATGTACATTTTTTGGGTCATAGTACATATTTTTATTTGTGAAATTTCAAAATATTTGTCATTACAGTATTAAAACGCGTTTTTTATTCTAACCACAGTCAAGCGAATTTTGTTTGCGACAGCTGAAACATTAACTTATTTAAAAAATTTTATCGGAGTTTGGGATATTAGAAAATTGTTAAATTTATATAAAAAAAAGTTAAAAAAAAAATATTGAACTAAAATGATATTATTGACTTCATTCAAAAAGCGCTAATTTAGCGCTTTTTTAATAAACGCGCTAAGACGGAAAAAAGCGGGCTTGGCATAGTTAAAACGCGCTAAATCTAGCGAGAAACGCGCTAAATTGGCATCGCTGTATGTATATAATATTAAGGAATAAACTCTACATACACCCATCATTTTTTGGGTTTGAGGAAACTTGGGAAGAAATTCAAAAAATTAATTATGCCAATATTTAAGGTTCTAATATATATGTTTATACAAAAAATAATTATAATACCAACTATAATGGCAAAAATATTCAAAATACATCGGAAAAAAGTCTACATACAGACATAAAATGCATGAAAAAATACCTGCAAAATGTTTGAGGTCGTCAACTTGTTTGAAAATTCTATGATTTAACGGTACCAAGCCGTCAACAAATGGCATCCAAATATGGTCTAATACGTTCTTAAAAAAGCAACAATTGATATTAACCTCGAAAGAAATAAAACATTTAAAATGACAGCTTTTGTACAATAATTTTCTTTCTTAAAAAACCGGTTGACCGGTTTTTCCTGAATTGTAAAAACCGAAACCGGATTTTTCATAATTTCAAATATTCGAACTATTCGAAAACCGGTTTCTGGAAAAAGTCGAATAATCGATCACCCTAGTATATATTAATTCACTGTCATTTAGTGCATTTACGGATGAAGATAATTCACAAGTTAATTTGCATTAAGACAGTTAATGCAAATTAAAGCTGTCGTCTGTCTATGCTATTAGTGCATTTATACCAGGGATGATAAATGAGAAAACTAATTTCGTACCAATTAGCTTTTAAAATTGTACTTTTTCGACCCCAATAGTACTAAACTCGGTTTTTTGTTTTAAGTTATTTTTATTATATTTTTACATATCATACATATCGCTCATTTACTCAAACAACGTCAGAACTCAAAAAAACTAGTTTTCCAGAACACAATTTTAAAGTAAAAAATTTTGTAAAAAAAATACGAGTTATTGCCTTTCGAAAAGTCTTTTGTTTGTATTAGACTTTCGAGTCTTCGTTTTGATTATGAAAATATTCTTTCCACATTCGCCAATGAGTGTGGAATTCACAATATTCTCCTTATAACTTTTGAAAGCTACGGAAACATTAGCTCATCCAATTAATTTTTCAAAGCTCGAAACTCGTTATTTATAGTATCATAATTTCCATTTTTTTTTTTTGGTATTTTTTTTAACAAGAAAGGAGCTATACTACTATTTTCGGGAGTTTAAAATTTAGTTTCGCAAAGGGTTGTATAGAACTGTTTAACATTTCTTTCAAATTCCGTAACTATACAACTTTAAATTTTATTTCTAGATAAATATATAAAGTTTTTCTTTTCAAAGTGAATTTTGGTTGTTTACATATGTATATACTTATATAGCATACCTAGCTTCTTTTAATTCCATCACTTAAACGATTGATATGTTATTAATATAGCAAGTTTTTTATTTCTTATAAATTTTATAATACAACAGATAAAATAAATGAAGACGATGCTATCACATTGAGAACGAAACACCGGTGAAGTTAGATATAGTTCTTTATAGAAAACCAAACAAGTGTAATGCATATCTAACAAGATAGTAGCTCTCAACAACAAATCAAATTCGCCAATTTTCTCTCAAATTGGATATACTTTAAATGATCGCGATTTATTTTTTTTGTGAAAAAACAAGGGGTAGTCTCGCAAATTTTCAAATAGTACCAAATGAGTCACAGGGGTACCAACGTACTTTTAAGGTTTGAATAGTACCAAAAAAAGTACCAACTTTATCATCCCTGATTTATACCCTTTTCACACTCGCTCACATCTTTGAGGAAAGCATGGAATATGTTGAAAATTGAAAAAATCTGTTCACATTACAACATCTTTCATTTTTCATCTGTAATGTATTATAATACTATTTATACGAGTGTGAGCAACTTAAAATTAAATAATAAAATGCAATTTAAAAATTCAGTAGAAATTTACTTAATTGCTGGCTCCTGAGGAGCAGAAACAAATAATGCTACAATATGCAGAATTAGTAGAAATTATGTCAGCGGAAAATGATGGTGAAAAAATGTTACAAAATTTATCCGCAAAGATTTCGCGTAGACATTTGCAACAAAAATATAAAACAGATTTTATTATATGCATATATACATACATATGTATATAATAAAATCTTAGAGTAATTACGGATCTTGTTTTGGGCCTTGAATGTATGTACATATGTAATGCATATGTAGATACACATACATATGTTTACATTTTTATAGTATGTATGCATGTATGTACATATGTATGTATATAGTTACATATATACATTTTTTCTAGTGATCGAAAGATGTTGAACGGAACAAAGTGAGATGTTGAAAGATGTTGAACATTCAGCCCTGTATAATTCTTATGAGAAGATGTTATCATCTTGCCAAATTGATGAAAGATGAAAGATGTGAGTAAAGGCTCGGTTAGCCGACGGTAGTGTAAAGTAACTGCAACGTAGGAAACAGCTGATCGAGATTTTTATATGAAAAGTAGGTTACGATACATTACATCTCTATAACCATTTTCATTACTTTTCACAAAACAATATCGATCAGCTGTTTCCCACTGTTGCAGTTACTTTACATTACAGTCGGCTAACTGAGCCTTAAGTGTGAAAAGCTTATTACGGTAAATCTAATACGCATTGGGATGGGGATAATTCACAAGTTAATTTGAATTAAGACTGCTAATGCAAATTAACGCTGTCGTCTGTCTATGCTATAAGAAAATATGGCTCTACAAATTTATAAAGTTTTTAATTAATTGAAATGGAAGTGTTTTAATTGCATTTCGCATTAAACTATACAGGGAAATTCTTCTTTTCCGAATCAACCTAAAGAAGTGGATCAAAAATTCAATAAATAAGGTAACTAAAATACTTGCTTTTGTTTTTTTTATATTTTGTTTTATTTGAAGTGCACAATGATTTATTTATTTAATACACTTGCTTAGGCAAAATAAAATGTGGTTTTTATTCTGTGAATTACTGAAAAATTTGCTAAGACAGTTCTGATGGCTTTAAATTCTATGGGTCTATCCTTTTATTTGGTATATATTTCAACGTGTTTTATGTCATTCTACAATGGATCGAATTATTTCAATGAAGAAACATGTTTTTCTTTTTCAATAAGGCAAGGCGAATTAATATTAATAATAAACGAAATGCTACGTCCGTATGAACCCAACTTGCAAACAATCGGGTCTGTTCTGAAAATCACGGTGATTTAAATCACGGTGATTTCAAAAGTTAACTATTAATAACTGACTTGTTAGTTGGTTTTTGTTGTATTTTAAGTTTTTGTCATGTATAATAGAACATTTTAATGCTACTTCCATCGCTATAAATTGTCAAATTTACAAAAGCAATGATTAAGATTTTATTGATTTATTGAAATCACCGTGATTTGACATGTCGTGATTTGCAGAACAGGCCCGAATAAGACCTAATTCCATAAAGAAAAACACAACTTTCGTGTGAATGGTCTCTTGCTGTTTGAAAAAGTACTAATAAACCTTCACTATTAAGCAAAATGGGTAAAACTTTGGCTTCAGATATTGGAACTAAAATAACAAACTTGAGATGAGGTAAAAAATTAAAAACTGCACAATTTATAGAAAAACTTATTGTTTAAGCAAAAAACTGAAAAACTGCAAAACTGCTCCATGCTTAAAAAAACTGCTAAAATCAGTTAAAACTGCACATTTGACAACGCTGCTCCAATCATAAATTCCTTGGGAACAAAAAAAAGAGTAATACGTGGCATAACTAACGTGACCAGATGGTTTTTGCAAAAAGCGGGACATGTTCGATAAAAAAGCGGAATTTTGAAGAAAATATCGCCAAAAAGCGGGATTCCAAAATAAATATCTTTTGTAAAGCGGGATGTGTAATATGCACACACAGTTTTGTATACACTTAGGAAACACAGTTTTCAACTCAAAAGAAACGATTTTAAATAAACAAAAGTATTTATAAGAAATCATTTATTTATATAAATAAAAATCAAATGTCGTTCTTTGGTAATCGCATCAATTAAGAGCGGCTGATTTCGCTATTTTTTTTTTTTTTTTAATGTGCACAGAGAAAAAAACTGCCTCATAGAATCAATAAGATTTTCTCTATGAAACGTTTTTAGGCTAAGGGGTATCCCAGCAGAAAGAAGCGAAGATTTTTTCATAGAGATTCCTTATTGTTTTTATGTGGTAAATCTTATTAATTTTATCAAGACCAACTTTTTTTTACTCAATTTCCGTTATTTTTGGCACCAAAAAAAAAACAATCCATAGAGAAAAACTTCTTGATTCTATTAGGTTTGCTTATAAATTGTAAACTATATGGATTTCTTATTGATTTTATTAGGTTGCCTTATTGATTTTTTCAATAAGGTTTTCTCCTTGATTTTATTAGGTTCCTATATGATTATGTGTAAAGCATCTTATTGATTTTTTTTAATAAGGAAATCTTCTTGATTTTATGATTTTTATATCTATAAATAGACACAGACAATTTTTTTTTCGTGATCTTTTTCGTTTTTGTATAAGCATGTTTGCAAAATTATTGCAATGGTTATTCAGACTGCTTGTTAGCATATTGGTTAGAGTGTTTGTCTATCAGTCAGAAGTTTGCTGTAGAGCTGCAAAACTATCGATAGTATCGATAGTTTTGTTGTAAATGAAATATCGATAGTTTTTTCCACTATAGATACTATCGGCAAAAAAAACAAGTATTTAAAAGAGTAAAAATAATCGAAGTCAGTAAACAGTAGCCGGCAGCTTTGAAGCAAATTATCCGTACTTGATTTAAGCTTTTGTACAGCGATGGAAAAGTTGGTACAATTGTATAATTTTAGCGCTATTTGAATGCCAAAAGTACCGTAGCACCGCAATGACCCATTTAGCACTACTCTTTATATTATATTACATGCCAAAAATAGCATTAAAATATATTAACCCCCTTATGCAAAAAATAATGCGTGCTTGAAGTGTACATTAAAAAAAATTTCCATAGAAAAACCGGTTTTAACGTTCACTTATTTTTTTGCACAAGGGGGTTAATCTTTAGCTCGAAGGTATTAGAAATTTAAGTATATCAAACGATGTTTTCCGGTACTTAAAGAATTGCTGGAGGAATGTTATTTATTCCAAATTCATCTGCAAATGTGGAAATTTTATTTTCGTACCAAAGGGAGAAGCCGACTATTTGCATCGACTGTGAACAATCGAATAAAAAAAAAGGTTATAAACGTAGTGTATCGTAAATGTTACTTTTATATTCAGATCCCAGCAACTAATATTCTTTGTGCACCTTCTGGCGTTTTGTTAATTGATTTTTAGTTAATTAAAAAGTACAAGTATTAAAAATATATAAATAAAGAATTACTGAAAAAATAATTTTTTTTTTTTTTTGAAAGTTAGTACAATTTGTAAATATGACATCGCTTCTGTATACATAAGTACTTAAATACATATGTACCAGAGATCTGCAACAATACATATCACTCGCAAGCGCACTCACTGTTTACTATATGATTTTTAGTCTCGAATACTTTTCAGCACTCGCTTTTATTGATTTGTTGCTTTATTCGCTCGTTATTCATATACAGCGAGCTTCATGCATGAAAATATACACAATAACTTTTTAACTTGTACTTGCGTTGATTACAGAAAGAAGTAAGAGCGCAGAAAAAAGTAACAACAATAGCACATCCACTCTGAGCAAAGTTTCGTGTTTTTTCTATTTTCGTATTAGGTAACTTCTTTGTATTTAACTAACGTAGTGTTATCACGATCAGCTCGTAACAACACCATTCAACACATATTTATTTGATATATATTTGTGTATTACTATTCAACATTCACTGCAGCCGCGGCTGCCAGATTTCATGATTTGTTGTAGGTTTGATGATTTTAGCCGTTTTGATGATTTAGTTTAATTAAGTGCCTGTTTTATTATATATTTCAAAATTATTTATTTTAAGATCAAAGATAAAAACGTATTGTATACTTCTCACAAATTCAAACTTAAAATAAACTTAATAAAAAACAAAATTTATTTCAAACCTACTGTTTATAAAATAGCAAATATGATTTTAGGCCTTATTTTGTGGAATTTTTTTTTTTAAATTGTGATTTTAACGTTACATAAAAAGTTGCTCCTTTTATTGCCAGTTTATAGAAGCTATGTAAAAATTCTCGTCTGTCTATTTATATTGAATACAAAAACAAAGCACTCAAATTTGTTTTTGTTTTCAATATAAATAGATACACGAGAATTTTTACATGGCTTCTATAAACTGGCAGTTAATATCATAAGCCTGTCGCATTCTTAATATATTTTAATTAAAATGTTCTATGAAAAAATTTCTTATAATTCCTTTTAAATACATTTTATTTCATTATGAATTTAGTCCTACATATTTACTTAAATATACAATAATTGATTTTTTCCCAAACCTTCTGGCAACGTTGCTTTAAGTATTAATACGATTGACGAATGCTGAGAGTAAATACTTATGAACTCTGAGAACTATAACCCCCAGTTTTTAACTTAAAAATTAAGTACGTAATTAGCTAATTTTTATTTAAAATTAAGTTGTAATTAAATACGATTTCATTTTTTCAGTGGTTATTTAAAGTTCTTATTAAATTACGTTGAAAATACGGTAGCACTGCAAAATTTCCCAGTATTATTGAAGGCTTTTCAAACAGCAGCTGTTTAATGTAAACAAAAAAGTTAGGTTATCAACATGTAGAAAATTAAATTGCATAAAAACTCATTTTATGAGACCAAAAGAACATCATAATGACTTTTTATAATTATTACTTTATTCCATCATATGAAACTTTGTACTGTATATGTTATATATTTATGAAATTTAAACGAAATTCTTTTTAATACGACCGCATGATGCTCATGTGCATGTTTTCAGTAAACACACATACGCATAAAAACATATGGTACAATCATAAAACTTATGTAGTGTTTAATTTCGCAAGGTTGGGCATTTAATTATTATTTAAATAAGCACTTAAAAACACAATTTCGTATTTAATTAGAACTTAAAAATAATTACGGTTTGATTACCAACTGAAAAAATGGGCATAACTCTAGTTAATAATGTAAGTGTGTGTCTTCAAAATTCCTACACAAACATTTCTCGTGTTGTTTATCAGATGTACGAATGCCATTGCCGAGTGTTGAAAAAAATATTTAGGAAACAATACTAAACAGACAACGTGTATAAACTGCATTATGATTGATACAGGCTCGTATGTATGTTCAAACACAAATTCTTACGAGTATGGCGAGCAGATACAAAAACAATATGCTGTATTAACTACACCGCAACTCGTTTTTAAGCGAGTATCTTAAATCATAAAAACAGGTACTCATTGCAGTTCTCTGATATGTATGTATATGAATTTATTTATAAATCCAAGTGTTATTCGATAAATAGTAGTCACAAGTATCTTAATAAATTCAACATCGTCGACACAAATATAAATTTTGGTGGTACTGATATCGCGACGACCGCCAATCGTCTCTTACGATAAAGCTTTACAGTTAGTGTCTTAACAGTTATCAACAATTTTCGCATTTTGATAATTCTAAACCTAAAAAAGTATATTTTCGATAATATGCCGCTTACGATAAAATCGAAAAAAAGGCTTGATATATTTTTATATACTAATGAAAATGTTGAGGACTCTGGATTTTTTTCGAGTCAAATGTAGTTTATGTGGCAACTTTTATAAAACTATTCGATACTATCGATAGTATCGATAGTTTTACATAAAACTATCGAAACTATCGAGTGGAGCCACTATCGATAGTGTTGCAACTCTAGTTTGCTAGTTCAATACTTGTCTCCTTTCAAGTAATAATATGTATGTATGGTGAGTTAATTAATTAAGAATACAATATAATATGTATGTAATGGGTGTTTTTTATTGAGGTATAGAACTTTAAGTTGGCATCACTTTTTTAACTGGCGGCCATTTTGTCAGCTGTCAAGTGATTAATATTTAGTTTGGTTTGCCATTTCATCATGAAGAGGTTGACAAAAGAACAACGCTTGCAAATCGTGCAAATTTATTTCTCAGTTCGCGAAGTTTACCGCAAGCTCCGTCCATTTTATGGTCGACATAATCGTCCATCAGAGCAATTAATTCGGTTAACCATGGATCGTTTTCGCACTACGTTTACTCTATGTGATAATACGCATCCGCAGAGACGTCGAACAGTGCGCACCGAAGAAACAATTGCCGCTGTAGAGCAAAGTGTTGAAGAGGACCCGCATGAATCGATTCGCCACCGTGCACAGCAATTGGAGCTTTGTCCATCAACTTTATGGAAGATTTTGCGCAAAGATCTTGGCTTGCGACCTTACAAGATCCAGCTTGTGTAAGAATTAAAGCCGCGAGACCATGCAATGCGTCGTGATTTTGGTGTATGGGCCGAAAATGAGATTGATCTCGATGCTGATTTTCATCGCAAAATTTTGTTCAGTGATGAGGCTCATTTTTGGTTGAATGGCTACGTCAACAAGCAAAATTGCCGCATTTGGAGTGAAGAGAATCCACATGAGACCCTTGAGACGCCATTACATCCACAAAAACTGACTGTTTGGTGTGCTCTATGGGCTGGTGGAGTCATTGGGCCATACTTCTTCCGAAATAATGCTGGAGAGTCAGTTACCGTTAATGGAGACCGGTATAGAGCCATGATAACCGACTATTTTGTTCCCGAATTGGATGGCATGAATGTGGATGAGTTGTGGTTCCAACAAGACGGCGCTACATGCCACACAGCGCACGTCACAATCGATTTATTGAAGGAAACATTCGATGAGCGCATAATTTCGCGGAATGGACCTGTCAATTGGCCACCAAGATCGTGTGATTTGACACCATTGGATTATTTTCTTTGGGGATATGTGAAGTTGCTCGTCTACGCCAACAAACCAGAAACGTTAGGGGACTTGGAAGCCAACATTCGTGGCGTTATTGCCAACATACGGCCCCATATGCTCGAAAAAGTGGTTGAAAATTGGACCTGTAGAATTGGCTTTATTCGAGCCAGCCGCGGCGGCCACATGCCCGAAATCATATTTAAACATTAATGGCATAAAATTATCCTTCCAATAAAGCCAAATTGATGGACATTAAAATGATTTTCTTGTGTTTTATTTCAATTCGAAGTTCTATACCTCTAAAAAAACACCCGTTATGTATAGTATAAATAAATAACATCTACATATACTACATACATACATAAGTATATGGTATAGAATTTAAATGAAAATACATAAGCAAGGCACAAAGAATAAAGAAAGATATAATTTTTTTTATTTTATGAGGTCGCCTCATAAAATCAAGAAGAAAACCTCATAAAAACTACAAGATTTCTTCTTGATTTTTTCAAAAAGGTTTTCTCTATGAAATTAATAAGATTTCCTTATTGAAAAAAAAAACCATAGAGATTTCTTATTAATTTTGTTCTATTTTATGAGGTATTTATTAGGCACTGTTTTCTCTGTGTGGCACTTCCATTATAATTTTTTTTATTTTGAAATATATTTCAACAAGAAACGTGAAATTTCTTGGGATTAACGATTTTTATATTGTGCGTTGCCTATAAAAAAAGTTCGAACTAGACATTTTAGGTGTGAAACCAACATGAAAATATATTTACTGAAATATGAAAACATGAAACATGAAAAAATATTTACTGAGATATCTGAAAAACTAATATAGTGAGAACCTTGAAATATTGTGGGAATACCTCTGCTGATATTGTGCATTGTCTATGGAAACAATTTTAGAATTTAACAAGTAGGCGTGCTACATCACATAGTGTCAATTTTTGTTTGTCTTGCTGATTTGCTTACAGAGTATTACTGATGGTCAAGAATAAACAAGAGGCTACTTCTTCAAGATATCTTGGAAGCCAAAACAGTCAAAATTTTTATTTTTTTCGTAAGCAGTAAGGCCAATAACAAGAATAGTATTATAAAAAGGAGTCAATAATGGAGAACAAAGTGTGTCACGTCTGTAGTAAATAAAATATTAGTTTTTTAATGTCTTGTTATCTGCTATAAACACAAACTTGAAATTCTGCTGATCCTGCCAATGATGGAAAATAATAGAATGGGAGAAGTGAGTATGGCTCCTCTCAAATAGAGAATATATTTACTTAAAACATATCTTGAAAACTAATGCAGTGAGAGTTTAGAAACTCTTCATGACTATTTATGTTACGAGTAGTAATGAGATTTGTATTCAACAAAATAGTTAAGGTTGATCTTAAATCGTATATGGGGTGTAGCGAAGCATACAGAGTTTTTCCTATTTAAGCAATAAACGCACTTAAAAAAATATTTAGAATTAATTTTTATAAGTTAAATTTTAATAAAAATCGAACAAGAGATTGAATTTGAATTGAATTCTTCAAAAGCGGGATAGAAATTCGAGGCGGGATCGACCTGTGAAAAGCGGGATGTCTGGTCAGGTTAGGCTTCACCGCAATACGAATCTGGTTGTTTGCTTGTTTGCACGGTTGCCAGAAATGCAGATTTATCTGGATTTTGCAGATTTTTGCCTTCCAATAAGACGAAATGCAGATTTGAAGATTTTTGGCCTAAAAATTCAGATTTTTCAACTCCAATTTTAGTACATTTTTTTACATTTTTCCTAATACTGCTACTACTTTTTGTTTCTTTTATGTGTGAAGGACTCATAGTTTAGACAGTTACAATTTTTGAACTTAGAAGACTTCATTAAAGAAAAAGAAGAAGTAACTTTGGCAAGCTTCTGGAAACGAATATCTGATATAAGACGAGCTCATTTTGATTACGATTTTGCGACCCTAAGTTTATTCAAAATGTAATGTTTTTACCACATTGATTTTAATGAAAATTTCGAAAGATTTTTCGGTCAAGTAAACTTGAATAAAACAACATTCGAATCCTTTGGATATTTATGCAACAAATTAAATGACTTTTTTTACATATCTGATTTATTTTCTCATTCATTTTATATTATTTGCACATAACTATGAATAATTTTTATTTGTTTGTTGGTTATATGCATTTTGATTCTCCTAAGGAAAGAGGGTTTTCTACTCGCAAAGCTTACTTTGCAAAGTCTTGAGTATGTAGGAGGGAAGAGAAAATAGATCTTATTCTATATTTTTTTTTTTTTTTTTGCAACAAACTCAAGATTTTGCAAAGTTAACTTAGCGTCTGGAAAAGCCGCCAAACTTATCAGTAAACTTCAACCAATGTGGCAGCTAATTGTAAAAAGGTAATGAAAAAACAACAAAAGGACTCAAAATCGAAGATTTTAGCTTGTAAAGATTTTTGCTTGAAGCTTGTAAGCTTATTCTGCCATATTCATAAAAATAGTTTTCGTTCACAAAAGGTTTTAAAAACAAACTTTGCATGGATATTTGTTTGTTAAACCTCTTGTAAACCAAAATAATTTTTATAAATAAAATAATTGAAATTTATTTGCTGGTAGTTTAGCATGTCTATATACGTATCTCATTGGCGCTTGAACCAAATCATCAGTAGACTTTAACCACAAATTTTAAACAGTCACAAACCTCTTACTTTATGCATAGACTTTCAAAAACTATATGAGAATTCATAAAATAATAATACTTTTGAAAATCACAAAAGAAAAAATAAGCTTAGTAGGCTTTGAAACTGATACAAAACCCAGCAAATAATTTATATCCAGGTACACTTCTGACAATATGTCAAATAATAGATTTTCTTTAAATTTTTATAAATATTACCAATTATGTTTGTGCACGTAATTCTTAATAACATATTGACAGTCGTTCTATAAACATATGTAGTTTTTATCTTGTTTCAAAAATTTTTTGGTTAAGTGTACTGGCGAGTTTCTTAAGCAGAAACGAAATGCACATTCTTCATAAATTAAAGGGTTTTATTCATAAAAAAATAAAATGAGCTTGAAACTTATTTTAAGAAAATAACACCTGATTATCAGATGTTGATGCCAAATTGAGCAATTTTTTTTTTTTTTTTTTTTTTTAATGCATGTATTTATTTATTGTATCTTCATATATGAACTAACAATAAGTATTCAAATCTTAAATCTATAAAAAAAATTATTAGGCCCGACCAGTGTCGGACATAAACTTAGTGATAGTTATAAATAATACATTAGTAGTGATAATCAAAAAAAAAGGAGGGGGGGAAGTATTTTCAAGTAGTCCCATCTGGAGTGTTAGGTATAAGAGCCCGTGTGTCCCTCTTTTTTAAGCGGACGTGTCCAGTAAAGTTCAAAATATTACGAGCAAGCGGATTAGGATGTGATTCGAGTTTTGTTAAATATTTGCCTGCGTATTTTTCAATTTCTTCAGTCACTAGTGGCATATTTAAATCACGATGTATAATAGAATTTTGGATGTACCATGGAGCCGATGTTATTAACCGTAAAATTTTGTTTTGCCTTCGTTGGATTCTCTCGACATTGGAAGCTGAAGCAGTGCCTCATAACTGGCTTCAAAAGCGACTTGTACAGTAAAAGTTTGCAGTCTAAGCTGAGTGTTGAGTTTCTGCCAATCAACCAATATATTTGAGTTAACTCAAGTTTCATCTGAGTTAACTTAGAGTCAATATGATGTTTCCATGTAAGTCTTCGATCAAGGTGTATACCAAGGTATTTCATTTGGGAATGTTGAGGAATATTTTGATTGTTGATTCGAATGGGGGAGCAAGTATCTCTTCATAGGGTGAACGTTATATGGACACACTTTTGTTCATTGACTTTAATTCTCCATAAGTTCAACCATATTTCCAGCTGAGTGATATGTTCCTGGAGATTGCGGGATGCCTCATAAGGGTTTTCGTGCACACTCATACAGGCTGTATCATCGGCAAAAGTAGAAATATGGATATTATTGCTCACAGGCATATCACAAGTATATATTAAATACAAGACAGGACCCAGAATACTACCCTGGGGCACACCAGAAGATATAGATTCGGGCACACTCGTGAACTCTCCTTCCACAACAGTGAACTTCCTATCAATAATAAAGGGTGTTTTTTTAGAGGTATAGAACTTCGAATTGAAATAAAACACGAGAAAATCGTTTTAATGTCCATCAATTTGGCTTTATTGGAAGGATAATTTTATGCCATTAATGTTTAAATATGATTTCGGGCATGTGGCCGCCGCGGCTGGCTCGAATAAAGCCAATTCTACAGGTCCAATTTTCAACCACTTTTTCGAGCATATGGGGCCGTATGTTGGCAATAACGCCACGAATGTTGGCTTCCAAGTCCCATAACGTTTCTGGTTTGTTGGCGTAGACGAGCGACTTCACATATCCCCAAAGAAAATAATCCAATGGTGTCAAATCACACGATCTTGGTGGCCAGTTGACAGGTCCATTCCGCGAAATTATGCGCTCATCGAATGTTTCCTTCAATAAATCGATTGTGACGTGCGCTGTGTGGCATGTAGCGCCGTCTTGTTGGAACCACAACTCATCCACATTCATGCCATCCAATTCGGGAACAAAATAGTCGGTTATCATGGCTCTATACCGGTCTCCATTAACGGTAACTGACTCTCCAGCATTATTTCGGAAGAAGTATGGCCCAATGACTCCACCAGCCCATAGAGCACACCAAACAGTCAGTTTTTGTGGATGTAATGGCGTCTCAAGGGTCTCATGTGGATTCTCTTCACTCCAAATGCGGCAATTTTGCTTGTTGACGTAGCCATTCAACCAAAAATGAGCCTCATCATTGAACAAAATTTTGCGATGAAAATCAGCATCGAGATCAATCTCATTTTCGGCCCATACACCAAAATCACGACGCATTGCATGGTCTCGCGGCTTTAATTCTTGCACAAGCTGGATCTTGTAAGGTCGCAAGCCAAGATCTTTGCGCAAAATCTTCCATAAAGTTGATGGACAAAGCTCCAATTGCTGTGCACGGTGGCGAATCGATTCATTCGGGTCCTCTTCAACACTTTGCTCTACAGCGGCAATTGTTTCTTCGGTGCGCACTGTTCGACATCTCTGCGGATGCGTATTATCACATAGAGTAAACGTAGTGCGAAAACGATCCATGGTTAACCGAATTAATTGCTCTGATGGACGATTATGTCGACCATAAAATGGACGGAGCTTGCGGTAAACTTCGCGAACTGAACCATTATTTTCGAAATAAATTTGCACGATTTGCAAGCGTTGTTCTTTTGTCAACCTGTTCATGATGAAATGGCAAACCAAACTAAATATTAATCACTTGACAGCTGACGAAATGGCCGCCAGTTAAAAAAGTGATGCCAACTTAAAGTTCTATACCTCAATAAAAAACACCCATTATAACTTTCCAAAAGCTTTTGAATGTTTATTGGCAGATATGTCTTCAATTTTAAAACTAGGCCTTCGTGCCATACTTTATCAAACGCCTGAGAAACATCAATAAAGAGAGCAGAACAATACTTCTTTTCTTCAAATGTTCTTCTTACAACTTGGACCAGTCTATGCGTTTGTTCAATCGTGCTGTGCTGACTTCTAAAGCCAAATTGATGGTCTGGGATGCACCCATTATCAGTTAAAATTTTGGAAAATTTTCGAAAAGCTTTGAGATTGTAGATAGTAAGCTGATAGGCATATATGACTCAGTCTTGGTAAGATCTTTGCCCGCCTTTGGAATCATTTTGATCTTGGCCAGTTTCCAGTTATGTGGAAAATACTGCATTCTTAAAATAGCATTAAAAATAAATAATAATAAAAAAATTGAGCAATTTGAACCAAACTGTCAAAATTTACTCAGAAATCTTCTGACAGATTAGTTTTGTAGAACAGCAAACTACATGTTGTTTTTCGTGCTGTAAAATTGTTGTAGTAATAAGTTCACCTGATACTGAATTCGCCTTAATCCATATTTATATAAATTTTGTGAATAAAATATAAAAAAAGTTGTTTTAAAAATAGCTTTGAAGATTTTTTGAAGATTTTAAAAATGAAATGCAGATTTTGAAGATTTTTTCGTAAAAAATTGTTACATTTTGCAGATTTTATCTTTAGAAATTCTGGCAACACTTGCTTGTTTGTGGACATTTTGTTTCTTTTTTTTTTTTTTTTTTTTTTAAGTGAGAGAGAAAACAAAATTATTAAAATTCAACAACTTGAAAAAATAAGTAAAAATAATAATAATAAATTATTCATGTGGGAATTATTTTTGTTATTCCAAATAAAAGAACTATAAAATACAAGTTTATGTATATAAATTTTGTTTTAATGGAGTATTAACTATGTTTTTATGTAAAAGATTTTTAGTAAAAAAAGCAAATTCAATTGCGTTCATAATACCTACTTTTTCCCCCGGGAGTTTTTTATTCCCGCATTTGGTAAAAAGAGGGAAATAACAAATTCATAATAGGAGAATAGGGGAAAGTGAGAAAACTCGTGCGAAATTTTTATTTATGATTGAGCTGATTATTTTACTTATTCAGTAAAATATTTTTTTTTTATTAAAAAATACATTGAAATTGATTATTGAGGGGTTAGCTGCTAATGCATATCATCAGGGAATCGTTACTCAAACATTTTTTAGAGTTTTGTTTTTCGGTCGACCAAGTGACGTTAAGCGGGAGGCTTCCGAAATTTGTTTGATTCCAAAAAATTATTTTAATTAGGTACTGGCTGCAATTAATTATGCCCACAAAATGAGTATAATTTCCTACAGGGGACAAACAACAATTTTGGTTCAGAAGATTCGGCAATGTCGGTTGCGGATGTGTTAAGCATTACCCATTAAATTAAAGAGTACAACAGGTTTTAATGTTAATATTTGTTATTTATTTATTAATAAATATTTTTATTTTTAAATTTTAAACTAAACTTATATACTATGAAAATATGTTTATCACAATGATGCGGAGGAATTTGGTGGCAGAGTATCCATCCTGTCATCTATTTCGGAGCTTACGTCCATGCTACTTTGACTTGTATTGATGGTGGCACCATAATATTTAGTATCCCGTGTCGTCGTCATATTCCAACAAAGCAGAAAAGAATTTGCTGGTGGTATGGTGTGCATTCGAATGTCGGATTCCAAGCTTGCTTCTTCCATGCAACTTACATCTTCACAAACGCCACTCATATACGAGTAATATTGAGTGGGATGCTAAGCGAATGTTGAATTAAATTGTTTCGCGTACACGGGTTTTAATAACATTTTAATAAATTCGCGGTAGGTGATTGCGTCAGAATCCATTTTTAAAGACCTTTAGGTTCAAAGTGCGCACATAAAATCATGAGATAAGCGAGTGCGAACTGCTTTTAAGGCTTTTGCTTGCGTGTGTGTAAGTGTGAGCGTGTGTGTGCAAACTGCTTTGAACAGGTAGTTGATTTTAATTCGATTCTCGATTTTCGTAGCTACTTTTATGAATGCTTTAAAAGTCTTTTCCTTATTGTCTAACAAGTCATATTTAAATTTAAAAAGGATTTATTTTTGGCAAACAGCTGCAGGTGGTAAATTGTCAAAAAAAATTTTAAATTCCAAGGAATTATACAAACAGCTGCTATTTAGTCTTACAAGATTGGACAATTCCATAATAAAAGGATTAGTTTTGTAGTTGTGCTTTGTTTAGTTATTTATTTATATTAGATATAATTTAAGACAAGCTTAAGTAAAATAAAAATAAGCAATAAAATACAATGACCGCATATTCACAAATTATCACTAATGATGAAAACAAAAATGTTCAATAATATTTTAATTCATAATTTAAGTCTTTTGTGTACATATAAAAAATAAATTTAAAAAAATGTGAATAAATAAAACAATAAAATGATAAATTAATGACTTTGCCAACTTTATTGGCTTCCTGGGAGTTAAATTTTATAACTCGAAAGAAAAATAGTAAATGAGTGGTTTTGACCAGATTTTAGAATAGCATTAAGCTAAATCACGTTTGAAAAAAAGCTTAAAAAAAATCTAACAAGTAGCAACTAAAAAAATCAAAAAACCGAATGCGACCAACTTTGACACCTTAACGGCCATTATTATGACTTAACGATAAAGTAAACTTTAAAACTGTCCGATAAAATAAATAATAAAATTTTTGTTTGGTGGCAATATTTCTGTGTATATTAATTGTTAAAAATACTTAGTGGCAACTTGCGTTTGTTTATTTGTCAAATTACAAACAAAGTAAAACCATTTTTGTCAATTCTTTTATTTTATTTTTGTATTATTTTATGTTTGTATTGTATTGTTTTTGTTTTCTATCATATTTTGTTCAAATAAAATTTGCTGCAATATATTAAGTAGAAAGTGTGGCAACGTATGAAAACTTGGAAACTTCAAATGACTAAATAAACCTCACGATAAAAGTTACATGTAGAGTGAACTTGCATTTAACTTATCGCTAACTTTTGGTTAAAGTGAAGTTGAGATAATGAAAAAGTGTTTATCCGTCCAATAAAATTCTATCTTTAACTAATGGCAAGTAAGAATAATGGCTCTAAATATCCAGAATGGTCATTCGAAATGAAAAATCATAACAGAAACCTGTCGAATGATACCCATTTTGTTATAGTTCGCCGAATGTTTATTTTTTTCGTGTTTACAAAATTATTATTTTATGTTTGTATTGTATTGTGTTTTTTTTCTATCATATTTTGTTCAAATAAAATTTGCTGGAATATATTAAGTAAAAGTTACATGCCTTTAACTTATCGCTCACTTTTGGTTAAAGTGAAGTTGAGATAATGAAAAAGTGTTTATCCGTCCAATAAAATTCTATATTTAACTAATGGCAAGTAAGAATAATGGCTCTAAATATCCAGAATGGTCATTCGAAATGAAAAATCATAACAGAAACCTGTCGAATGATACCCATTTTGTTATAGTTCGCCGAATGTTTATTTTTTTCGTGTTTACAAAATGGCATCTGTTCGCGGCCACATTGAATTTTGACTACTGTCAAATCGATTGAAATATGAATCAACAAAATCGACCTACGCACTTTGATTAATATAGTGCCGCAAAGGAACTCACATACATACCCTGAAGGAAATGTCGATGGTGAAGATGTACTGAGTCGCTTTTGACTTTGTCACCAGTCAGTAGTACTGTTAATTATTATTCCCCATACAATACTTTATGCTATAGACATTTTCCCTGCTTATTAACTCACCCCAATCGTGGTGGAATTTATGTTTCCATAAAATTATTATTCCCCTCGAAGGGAAAAATGCTATTGTGAATGTCTCATGAAATTTTTTCCTCGCTTTAGTCCCAGTCAATGTAAAAAAGGGAAGAAGATTTGTAAAGCTTGAAAATTAATTGTAAATTAAAGAATTTTAAGTCTTATCATAAAGAAATACAAATTTTTAGTTTCAAATGAAATGTTTTTAAGTGTAAAATTTAGTTTTTACTTATTTATAAAAATCGTGAACATTCTTACAAAAATAAGTTCATTTTTATAAACTTCAACATTTAATTGGAAGGAAAATATTACAATTACGTTTTATATTAATTCAGTTCGCCTAAACTGAACAAAATCGAGGGAAAAGTTAAAAAATCTTCGTGAAAAATGTTTCCCCTTATCGGGAATAAAAGGCGAACATTTTGTTGACGTGAAATGTTTCCCATAAACAAAAAAAAATTGTAACCAAATTTAGAAAATAGGGAACATATTTCAAGTGAACTTTTTTTATTTCTGATAAGTCCCAAATCACACTGTGCAAGTCTTATTGCTAAGCTGATTAGTTTCAGGGGGAGAGAGACGAGGGGAACAGCAACGTTTCTTTTCCCCCGTCTCTCTCTCTCCTAATAAACTAATTAGCTTAGCAATAAGACTTGCATAGTGTAAATAGGGACTAAGGGTGATTATCCATGATAAATATAAAAAATTAATTTCTAGGGAAAAATTATTCATGCAGTTTTAGGGAAAAGGGGAAATTTTCGAGGGAAAACATGTTCAAGATAGTGGTGATTATAACGTAATGGTAAAGGAACGTGGCGGAAAAATTTACAGAATAGAGACGTTTAATTGGTTATGTTTTAAATATAGCAGAGCAAAAATATTTGCGAATTTTGAATATAAAGTTTTTTAGCTTTGGTCATGGAAAATTTCCTATGCGGCATCCCCTGAGAACCCAACTTTATTTATGTATTTCATAAACTTTTTAATATTTTTTTTAATTTTTTTTTTCGAAGAAATTTATCGTGAAATTTGTTTAGGTAAAGATTTGAATTTTTAGTTATTTTCTAATGAAATATTCGTTGTCTAGATTTTTAGTTTAATTTCGTGTTTTTGCAACACAAACAATTACATAAAATCTATAATATTTTAAAGGTTCACGCAATCTCGAGCAATTACAGAGAAAATCCTTTACATAAAAAAATATTTTCCAAATTTCCTTTAATAACACATAATTTATTATTTTTGCCGAATACTTTTACCACCCACTCAATATTCGTAAGTAAAGCAACACAAGAGTTGCTATAGAAACAGGTACAATATTAAATAAATACACCCTAAAGAGTGTTTACACAGAAAACAACATTCAACAGAGTTATACAAGGCACTCTCAAAAAAAAAAAAAGGACATGACATCAAATAATTCAACTATACAAGTTAAATAGAATAATAAATGGAAATACTTTTACATGTAAATATGTAATCAATTAATTTTTGTTTTAATATATCAGTAAAATTTGTCAAAGGGAAAGATGTGTAATAATACTCGACGTTAAATGTGTGGCAATAAGGAAAAAGAGCTTAAGTCATATTTTACTGTTTTGTGGAAGAGTGCATTTTTAAACTTTCAAGCCGATTTTCAGAAATTTCTTTCTTCTACAGTTAAATTGGGAAATTCTCTGTTATGGCTGTATCAAACAAAAAAATAATTTGAGCTTGAAGTGCACGTTAAAGCAAAATTTCCATAAAAATTTTGACAAAAGAACACTTGAAGTTCAAATTATTATTTTTCGTATACGGCCTTTAATCTTTATATTTTTTTTAAGTAAATATCGTTCTACTACACACTGTAAATAATACATTCAAGTTGAGAGTAGAGGGTTGCGTAAGCAGTCTTGAAATGTAAATACGTCTTGTTTTTTAAATGTTTTGTCATAGGAGGTATTATACTAAACCTATAATAAATGATGTCGTTTAAGGCGGTTTCAGACTATAATACAAGTATTAATACATTTGACGAAAATGCATCCCTGATCTAATTTCTGTTTAAAAAATTCCAAAAAACAATAACAGCTCAACATGTCAGAGTTGCATTTTCCACAAAAGTATTAATTATAAAAGTATTGTCTGAACCGCCTTTAATAAGCGAAGCACGATGGCTGTATTGATGTAAGTGTATGTGAGTGTTTTTAAGCGATGTCGCGAAGACTTCTTGTCATAACAAACAATCAAAAGAAGTAGTGTTGATGTGCGTATAAGATGTAGATGGTAAGCTTTTATGTGGTTAAGGGTGGTTTTTTAAAGCAAGCGCACACACCTAATGTCAATGCATGTGTGCGTATGCACATGCATGACAAATTTCTTGCAAACAGTGTTGTTTAGCGTTGGTTTTAAAAGATTTAGCTGTAGTAAGGCATTCGAAAAATCCCTCATGTCTTAAAAGTTCTTGTAAGTGGTCTTGTGTAGGGGTCTAGTTGAGATATACGAAAGTATAATCTAAATAAGATTAGAAGTCTAAAAAATACAAGCCGCAAGACATTGTGATATAACTTCTTAAAGTATCGCACAAATTAATTGAGATTTTGCACAGGGGTAATTTGGAATATGCAGATTACGGAGGTACCATTAACTCAAAACCAGCCTATCTCGACTTAAGCACTTTATCCTTTTTGTCACAGAAAAATGAGAAAAAGTGCTTAAGGGCTTACATAATTAGTGAAATCGCTTTTGGATGCGCTCAGCTTTTTGTTCTCGCCAATACAAACTATAATCATTTTTGTTAATAAATTCATATTAAACTATCTGTCTCTTCGTCTGTCTTAGCAGGGACTTGTCTGTAATCCTTTTGAATTGTTTAAGTATGTGTATTTATAAGGCGTAGTCTGTGTGTGTGTGTGTGTGTGTGTGAATGGCAATAATGTGCTCTTTTATTTAGTATAAAACTGTCTGGTTCATTGGCTTATTTTTCTTTTGTTATCATTTTCGCTTCTTATAACAGGCACTAACTATAAGAGTCCTTGTTTATAAGAAGAGGAAAAAATCATAAAAAATCAATAAGGATTTTAATGGGGGTTTTTGCTAGAGGAAATTTGAAAAATGAAATCGTCTTTAATTCTTTCAAAATTCTTTTGGGATTTTTTTTGCATTTATTTTTCATAAAATTAATATAACGAGCTTTTTATTCTTCTTCTTTTCTTTCTGACAAATAATGTATTAAAAGAAATATAAAAAATTAATATTCCATTTATAAAAAAAAAAAAATAGTGAAGCACTTAAGTGTGCAGCACTTCAATTAAATGCGAATCATTTAACGATACAAAATGTAAATGCTTCAGTGATCAATGTTTAAGGAAAATTGCAAAAAGTATTCTTATTAAATGGGACGGACCGTGGGATTAGGTTGCCCTGACAGGCATCCCCCCCCCCCTCTCATAATGGCCATTATTGTTTTTCTTAATATATATATTTCTAACACATGTTCATTCCCTTAACTGCTAAGCATCATTTCTTAGAAAAACATTTTCTTTTCTGTCAATTTCTACAGCCTGAGGCATTTACATTGGGTGTACAAATATTTTTCTATGTGCGCGCGCTTCATTAAGTCTAGTAGGTGAAATTAAAAAAAAAAGGAAAATAAGCAAAGAAATGTAAAAATATGCTACAAAAAAAGTAACGGAGGATAAACAGCTGGAGTATTTTTAAATAACAGAATAAAATAAACAACGAGAAATGCGAAACAAAAACAAAACTAGCAAACACGAGCGAGTGTAACATATTTTCAACATAATAATATGAGAAGTCTACTTATTTATTTATTTATTTTTTAACGAGTACACAGTTTCTTTCTCTTCATGTTATGCAAACAGCAAGAACTTTTTTGCTACATAATTCCAGCATTTTTTCTATGCTTCTTTTCTTTCTTATGTGTTGTAATAGAAAATAAGCAGTTTTGTGTGCTGCGAAAACTATGTATGTAGTTTGTTTTCAAAAGGATATGTTTAATACAAACAAGAAATAGTGTATGTATGGTTAAAAATAAAAAAAACTAAACTAAATTACTGAATGATGCAGGCCAAAACAAAATAATATTAAAAGAATCAGGTCAAACGTTTAAATCTTTAATCTTAAATCTGTTAAATTTAAAGGAGACAAAAAAGAGAACAAAAAAACCATGAGTAAATTAATGAATGGAGCCAGGGAATTAAGGGTTTAAGAGACACAAGAATATGACTTGGTCCTTTAAGGACCACAGTTGATATATTTTCCACATATAAAAGTTTTTTTGGTATAAACTTTTCTACAACAATTTAAAACTTTTAATAATAATTATATTTTCAACTTTTTCCAAAATTCGAAATTAAGTTCGAATTTTCGAACATTCTCAAAATTTGGCAATTTTGCAAATTTGGAAATTCTACCGTAAAATTTTGATCCAAAAAAAGTTAGCTACTGCTTTAAAAAGCAGAATTTCGGCCAAGCCTCTTAACAAATTGTTTACTAAAGCGGCACTGAATGCAGGTGTGGATTCTTTAGAAAACTAAGCCATATTGTCAAATATATAGTTGTTTCGTCATATTTAATAAATATCTAGTAATACTTCCTGGTTAAAGAAAAACCCCACTAAAGTGAAAGAACACTAAGTGCGAAAATTGTTAGGGCAGAATTTTTAAAATTGATTTAAAAATTTTTCAAAATGTATTTTTCACCTTTGAAAAGCTTTTCGCAGTTAATTTTATACATTGAATGACAATTGGGATCTTTTTTTAACTTTTTCAAAATTTCGAAATTAAGTTAGAATTTTCGAACATTCTCAAAATTTATTTTATTTTCTTCAAAAAGGCTGTTTATGTTTTAGTGCTTTTTTTTAACTTTTTCAAATCTTCGAAATTAAGTTCGAATTTTCCAACATACTCAAAACTTATTTTATTTGCTTCACAAAGCCTGTTTATGCTTTGAGCAGCATAATTTTCGAACATTCTCAAAATTTATTTTCTTTAAAAAGCCTGTTTAGTGCTTTAAGTAGCAACAAATATTTTTAATAGGCACATTTTGCCCCCATTTTAATATATTATTTCATTTTATTTTAAATCTCGAATGACATTTAAATAAAACATGTCCCTTTTTGAAAACATATTTCCAAATTAAGAATCCTCCGATCTAGGATTTTTGTAATTTTGTAATATTTTACAAATGGTAAAAATTTTTAATTCTATTTTCCTCACATTAGCACTTTAATAAGCAGAATATAAATTTAAAAAAAAATTAAATATCTTTGGACCGCATTTTTTAAACGAAAATACTTTATCTTGTTTATTTTAAACCTTAATGGTGATTAAATAGTTCGTAATCTCATATTTTCCCATTTTGGAAATTTTGAAATTAAGTTCGAATTTTCGAAAATTCTTAAAACTTTGAAATATTTGACAAATATGGAAATTATTTAATAATTTTATTCACGTCACAAGACTTATTTATCAATTTTAGAACTAAAGTATATACATATGTATGTGCCCTTAATTATGAAACTGGTCTAAGTCATATATTCCTTTGGTTGGGATATTTAGTAAATTACATTTGAACAAGTCAAAATATATTTTTATATTATGAAACATTTTAATTAATTAATAATATTAATTAATATAATATTAATATTAATTATAGTGTATTTAATATAAGTGTATTTAACATTTATTAATTATTATTTCTTATTTATCTAATTTTTTTTCAAGATTAATTTAATATTTCGAAGCAAAAATGCATGTGACTTAGAACACTTTCATAATTAAGGGCACATATAGTTATTATATATCAACTTAAGACATTTCTATAGTGTTTATTTCTTACTTAAAATCATCTTTCTGATTTACTTTTAAACATTTCATTCCATTCATCAATTTATACTAAGTTTTTTTTCGAGTTTAAAATCGAATTTGCGAATAAAAAATATGAGTTTGCAATATTTTGTAAGTGCTGATATTATTTTATTCTTTTGCATCACAAAACTTATTTTTACTCCTTCAACGAGTCAAATATATTTCAAATAAGTTTAGTAAATTTGATTATTTATTTTTATTTATTTATCTGTCTAATCTTAAGGAATAAATTCTAAGATTAGATTTAATTTTAATTATTATTGTTCGAACTTAATTTGTTTCTATATTTATGGTTTGATCAGGCGAAAGTTCGAATCGCTTTGTAAGATAAATTACATGTTAATTGTAAATATTCTGACACAGACGTAGTAAAACGGAACAACAAGTTGTTTTCGTAGGTCACTACATCTTCATCATCAGCGTTCTTTGTGTTTGGTCCACTAAGTGTGGTGTCAGTGGAAATTAAATAACTTTTTTCGTTATGCATCTTTCTTTTCGCCTTTAAAATCCTTTTAATGTTAATTTTGGCCTTGAGTAATTGTTAACTAGTGCAGAATCACACATTTTTCGTTTTTTTTTCGAAGTTTCGAAATTAAGTTCGAATTTTCGAACATTCTTAAAATTGTGTTATTTTGCATAATTTAGTATTTATTTAAGCAGTTGAATTATATTTTTTATATTAGGTATTAAAATCTAACCTTTAACCAAATTTTGAAAATCAGTGCTAGCAAGTTCTTGAAAATATTGTATTTTTGTTTTCACAGCAAAAGTCCAGATCTTCGAAAATGCTAGAAGCAATATTTTTATCATTTTCAACTACGACAATTATAATTACACTACATTGTATTGGCAATTTATTTCTTTTTAATCTATTGATTTTATTTAAAAAAAATCATATCAAAAAATTTTTAAAAATATAATTTTCTATGAACTGTTTGTAAAGCTTCTTGGAATACAAAAAAATTAAGTTTCTTACTGGGACCTAAGACTTATAATTTCGAAATTCAAAGTTTTCGAATACAATTGGCATTAAAATGTTTTAAACAGTTGAAATGACAAAATTGGATTTTTGATAATTTTCGAAATTCAAGATTATGTTTGAATTTTCGAACATATGTACAAACATATCGTTACCTTAATATAGAGAGGCCCTGACTCATTATTTTTTAGAAATCGAGTTTTTTGTATATTTCAATAGAAGAACGTTGAATGTATCGAAAAATGGAAAAATCTCGATTTCAAAATAAATAACGTGTTAGGGCATTTCTATATTGAGGTAAGGATATGTGAACTTTAATAAGTTTAATAATATTTTTATATTAAAAACATCATTATAATCTAAATGTTAATATTTTAAATAGAAATTTGAATTAAAGGTTTTCAAATTTTAAATTTTTCTAAATACAATTTCAATAATTCATTATGTAATGATTTAATCCTTGCAAAAAAAAAAAACTTTAAGGGTTAATTTTTTCAGCCATGTGCATAAATTTGTCCTCTTTTTTTCTTTTTTTTTTAATATTATTGAGTTGTATTTTAGACACAATATTTGCTTGTGGTTATTGTAGCATAAAACTGATAAAATATTATAGATAAAGTTTGCAATATAATTTCCTTTAAGCACACACACGCATTAAAACATGCTGGTATATTATTTAAAGTTTCACCAAAGCGTCCAGTTATTAAGTAATCGTTTGTATATGACATGCCAAACTCAAATATTAAAAAGATAACGTGCCAAAAAACAAATGATTCGAAAACTATATTATGGTTGCACAGAACAATATATAATTGCAGCAAAAACCTCCACTTGGTGTCTTATAGTTTGAAGTTTTATAGCGAAATTCATACTTGCACGCAGCTTCGACTTAATTCTGATATTTACGCTAAATTTCAAGGTTTGTTAAACCGTCATATCCTCCTCTAAGGATAAGAATGAAACAGAAAAGATCTATATGAAAAGTATTTCGAGTTTTAAACTAATTCAAAAAATGCATTTAACTCATTTTAATGACTTTAGAATAAAGTATGTAACGAGTGGATGACTACAGTTTTCTAACTTCTGTTTTAAATTTTAGGGGCCAGCCTAATGATTTAACCTTTACAATTAAACTTTAGGAAGTTGCTTTTATTTTTTTTCTACAATGACATTTTATTGAATAAAACAAATTGCTGCAAAGAAAAAACAAAAACATACAATATCAAATTTATTCTATTTTTTAAACACTTACTAGCAAGAGGTCAAAGGTTGTAATTGCAAAACATGTCAGTAAATTCTAATCGATAATAATTACACATAAAAACTGCAATACAAAGAGGATCAACGCAAAAAAAACATCCAATTTACATAAAAAAAGAAATAAAAATATAGTGTTGTTTTGACACAAATTGAATGAGAGTGCTACACATAATGACTGCATCGAATTTAATTCACACAACAAGCTTTGGTGTATTACTAGACGAATAATTTGGGTAATATGTACATTAACCCCATTAATATATTTATATAAGATACAGTTCTGACTAAACCTTCAGAACACTGATATGATATTTCAATTATTCCATAAAGCCTTCATTTTCTTTCAGTATAGTTTTCTAAGTTTAGCTTTTTCTATTTTCAAACTGCGACCAAACAAAAGAAGCTTTATTAGTTTGTAGTGTGTGTCCGTTTGTCTGTACAAGTCCGCGTACAAACCAAACGGTTGCACTATAGGAAATTTCATAAATTTTTTTTTTTTGCCAAAAGTAAAACCCTTCAACCCGTACGTAACCCCTTCTTAGAACTGATTATTTGTTAATTTTTTAGTTAAATTTACTTATCTTTTTTTCTGAGTGTATGAAAAACTTTTTCGGTCAATCTTTCTCTCTTAGTTGTTCACCAAAAGTCAAATCCAAGAAATCGTTTAAATCAGTCCACCCGTTTGGCTGTAATTAATTTTCGCCAAAAAAAAAGGGGAAATTTCCTATAGTGGGCTGAAACGATTTTTTCTTTTAATTAGTGATTTTTTTATGGGAATGGTTAAAATTTAAGTTTAAAATTTTTTAAACGCACTAATAATCCCAAATTAATATTTTACTTATTAAGTAAAATATTTTTTTTTAATTAAAAATGCATTGAAATTGATTATTGAGGGGTTTAGCTGGATCATATGCGCATTTCACTGTTGCTAATGCAGATCACCCAAAGTTTCTTATAATAACTAGAGTTATTATGTTATAAACTTTCATTTAAAGAAATGAGAAGCTTAAAACAAATAACAAAGTTGAAACAAGAACTCAATAATCAACATGTTTTTTTATTTTCTTTACCATTTTAAACTTAGACTTTTTCTTTTGTTTGGAAGGTGACTTGACTCGAGAGTGATCTTAGCTATGTTTGAAAAAAATCGGTCCAGCAGCCGTTTAGAAGATATCACATCTTTTCTAGAAATATTCGGGGGTTTTAAAGTGTTTAATTTTTGTTATTATTACAAGTTTTTCTAGTTTTTTTTTGCTTTTTTTTTAATTTTTTATATTTTTTAATTTTATCAAATTTTTTAGCTTTACATATCGAGCCATAACCGCCAAAAAAAGCTTCAACGACACATTTTTGAACCTCGTTTTTTTTACGAAAATTGATTATTTACGATCGATCTTAAATAATCGATTTTTGGCAAAAAAAAAAAAAATGAAACTCGAAAATTATGTCGCTTAAGTTTTTTTGGCGGTTATGGCACGATATTTATTTTTATTTATTGCTTAATTTTTTAATTTTCTTTTTTATTACTTTCATTGTTGTTCTTTTTTTATTTTTTATTTTAAGTTTTACTTTTTATATTTTTTAGTTATTTTTTCATTATTTTTTATTTGATTTTTTTTATTTCGCTCATTTTTTTTCAAGGTCACAACACCTCCATCATCATGCATCATCACCGTTCTTTGTGTTTGGTCCATTTGCACTGAAAAGATAAGTATGTGTAAGTATGTGGCCTTCGCACGAATTGACGCACGAATTGTCGTCACGCTCTCACGAGATATCATTCCTGCATATGTGAGTGAGTATCAATATCAATTTTGCACATGCTACGATGCAAGACCATTTGCACAAGATTGTGCGCAATATTGAAATTATTTTCAGGCGTATGATATTCAAAAATACCAATAGAGAAAAATAAAATCAATTTTAATATATTCCTGTATGGTTCACAACTATATTTTATTTTTAAATTTTGACTTTTTTCAGAAAATCTGCGCGTATATGAAAAGGAACTCTTAAAATTTATGTTAAAAATTTTAAAACTATCTACATAACAAAATGTTATAGTTGAAACTTTCAAAATCTACCTTCACAACTTTTTATAAGCGCTTAAACACAAAAAATATTTTTAAAATTGACTATTGTAGGACATTGCTGAATGTAGGGTGCATGTTCAACATACAAAATAATTGGCTCTAAGCATATTGTTAATGCATTGCCTTTAGCGCTATGTAATTAAAAAGTGAATGTATTAGAGAAAGTTTTTTAAAAAACTGAAAATAATGAAGATACTAAAAAAACACATGTCTTTTTCAGGGAAATTTAAAATTTTGATTTTTTAGCCTTTTTCCGATTTCACGAATGGGGATATTAATAATTTTTTCCCCTATTTTAATTTAAAATTTTGTCAAAAATTTAATGCTGTCTTTTACTTTAAAATTCAACTAAAAAGTAATAGGCGAAATACTAAAAAAAGTCAAGGCAATAATTTTTTTGTCTTAAGTAAAATATCTGATGAGAGGTACGGAAACACATCTTGGGAAATTATTTCTTAAGAATTTCAAGTTTATCTCAAAATGCTTTATCCGGTAAAAATCGGATAATTTTTAACAAAGTTAAACGCCTTAGAAGTTTTTTTGAGTCCCAGGTAGTCAACTTTGGCCCACTGTAACCCCGGTCCAGCTCAAGTCAGAAGGCTGTGATGACATGTGCTATAAAGCCCAAGTCCTCCCCTACAGATGTAAGCAGTTTCATATAAATCCACTCAGTAGTTTAGAAGTTCCAGATTTATTGCCATTTACTTTGTAAAAGTGCAATATAAATTTTAGATATACGCGTGCATACATACATATCTACATACTTACATACATACATATGTATGTATGTATAGGTTTTTACCTATGTTTCAACCAAAAAAAAAATGCAAGTTGGATAACATACTTTTTCGTGAGCGTGCGTGATCGTGATAAGTTGCAAGCCACTCGTGCGTGATTAAAAATATATTTTTTTCGTGACCGTGCGTGATCGTGAAAATTTTCAATATCATTCATGCGTGAAAGTGCGTGAGTAAAATATTTTTCTGCGTGAGCCACATCCCTATCATAAATGCTAACTAAACAAGAATCGACAGAGTTGTGTAATTGTGAAAAACTTGAAAATGTAAATTTCCATGGAAAAAAAGTGGTTACAAACACACCGCTCGTTAGAAACCCACCGGCCAAAATTTGCAAATCCATAATTTTTTTGTTTTGTTTTAGAAAACTAAAAAAATTAATTACAAAAAATTAGCTTGTTTTTATGGTTAAGCAATTGTCTATATGCATTTCGTTCCCGCTTTTGGAACTCGTCAGTAGACTTCAACCCAAAAAAACTTTTTGAATTTAGCTAACAAACTCCTTATGTTTATATTAAGACTCTTAATACTATATTGAGAATCACAATATACAAACATAATAAGTTTGAAAACCGCAAACAAAAATCTTTACAAAACAAGCATATTTATTCAATTGTGCATCTATTTTATTTTCAAATATATATACTTCAGTATTTCATGTAAAAAAATTAAGGTAATGAATAAAGTGAATGTATTATTAAATATAGTCAAAAGTTGACACGCGTGAGAAGACGAGAGCTTGAGTGCTAAAAATTTTTTTCTTCGTGGGGCTAAGTGATAAGAACTTTAGGGACGTTAAGACGAAAGATTCCAAAAAGTATATTTTACGCGTTCCTGGCTGCAATTAATTATGGCCACAAACTGGTTAAAATTTCCTATAGGGGGCTTTTCTTGGACAAAAAACACTTTCAGTTGAGAAGATTCGGCATGGACGGATGCGGATGTGTTCAGTATTTCCCATTAAATTAAGGAGTACAACAGATTTTAATGTTAATTTTTTTTTATTTATTAATAAATATTTTTATTTACTATTTAATTTTAAACTAAACTTATATTATAAAAAAACTGTATACATAATATATCACAACGTTACATTCATGTTATTTGTGCTGTTGTGGTGGTCAGCGGGGGAATTTGGTGGCAGAGTATCCATTCGTTCATCTATTGGGAAACTCACTTCCATGCTACTTTGATATGTGTTGATGGTGGCACCATAGTAGTATTCTGTGTCGTCGTCATATTCCAACAAAGCAGAAAAGGAATTTGCTGGTACTGTGTGCATTTGCACGTCGGATTCTAAGCTTGCTTCTTCCATGCAACTTGCATCTTCATAAACGCCACTCATATACGAGTAATATTGAGTGGGATGCTCCGCGAAAGTTGAATTGAATTGTTTCGGGTACACTGGTTTTAATAACATTTTAATAAATTCGCGGTAGGTGATTGCGGCAGAATCCATTTTTAAAGACCTTTAGGTTCAAAGTGCGCACATAAAATGATGAGATAAACGAGTGCGAACTGCTTTTAAGGCTTTTGCTTGCGTGGGTGTGTCTTTGAACAGGTAGTTGGTTGATTTTAATTCGATTCATGATTTTCGTAGCTACTTTTATGACTGCTTTAACAGTGTCATATTTAAATTTTATTTTTTTAATATTGTTTATGACACAAGTCATATTTAAATTTAAAAGGGTTCATATTTTTAGCACACAACTGCAGGTAGTAAATTTGTGGAAATTGTTTAAAATTCCAAGGAATTGTACAAAGAGCTGCTATTTATTCGTACAATAAAAGGATTAATTTTCTAGTTAGGTTTTGTTTAGTTATTTTTTTATATTAGGTATATGTAAGTAAAACAAAAATTAGGAATAAAATACAATGGCGCACATTAAGAAATTATCACCAAGGCCCAATAATTGACTTCTCAATTAAATGTTATTCATCTTCAAATGCCATTTAAGTACCGAATTAATTTTGTCAGTACAAAATTGAGAGACATTTAAATTAAATTTAATGCCCCCAGCCTTGTGTATTTAAATTATATTTAAGTTTTACGAGCGTACCATAATATGTTACATATTATATTAATGTCCTTTTGTGTGTTTATTGAAAACATGTACATACATAAACATCACGTGACCGTATTAAAAATAATTTCGTTTAATCTATCTTCTATATAATTAATAGGCGAACATGTTTTTTGTAATCCCTTTTACGCTGGTACCACTACACCGATTTTAAAAAGATTTATATGGTTTTAAAGGATTTTCTGTACAGATGTGCAGAATCTATATTTTATTGAAATCGGTTTAGTATTTTGGGAGCTATAAGCGTTTAAAGTTTCTACTACTACATGCACACATAAAGGGTGTTTTTTATTAAGGTATAGAACTTTAAGTTGGCATCACTTTTTTAACTGGCGGCCATTTTGTCAGCTGTCAAGTGATTAATATTTAGTTTGGTTTGCCATTTCATCATGAACAGGTTGACAAAAGAACAACGCTTGCAAATCGTGCAAATTTATTTCGAAAATAATGGTTCAGTTCGCGAAGTTTACCGCAAGCTCCGTCCATTTTATGGTCGACATAATCGTCCATCAGAGCAATTAATTCGGTTAACCATGGATCGTTTTCGCACTACGTTTACTCTATGTGGTAATACGCATCCGCAGAGACGTCGAACAGTGCGCACCGAAGAAACAATTGCCGCTGTAGAGCAAAGTGTTGAAGAGGACCCGAATGAATCGATTCGCCACCGTGCACAGCAATTGGAGCCGACTAACCGACTATTTTGTTCCCGAATTGGATGGCATGAATGTGGATGAGTTGTGGTTCCAACAAGACGGCGCTACATGCCACACAGCGCACGTCACAATCGATTTATTGAAGGAAACATTCGATGAGCGCATAATTTCGCGGAATGGACCTGTCAATTGGCCACCAAGATCGTGTGATTTGACACCATTGGATTATTTTCTTTAGGGATATGTGAAGTCGCTTGTCTACGCCAACAAACCAGAAACGTTAGGGGACTTGGAAGCCAACATTCGTGGCGTTATTGCCAACATACGGCCCCATATGCTCGAAAAAGTGGTTGAAAATTGGACCTGTAGAATTAGCTTTATTCGAGCCAGCCGCGGCGGCCACATGCCCGAAATCATATTTAAACATTAATGGCATAAAATTATCCTTCCAATAAAGCCAAATTGATGGACATTAAAACGATTTTCTTGTGTTTTATTTCAATTCGAAGTTCTATACCCCTCAAAAAAACACCCTATATTACACACGCATTTATTAGCTTACAAGTAAAAAAGAAACAAAACATGAGTGTGTGTTGGTTTGAAGTATTTCTCTTGATCTAACAATTTTTTTTTCTCTTATTTGTTGTTGTATGAAAGCCATAATACTTAAAGGAAGAGAATTGAATAAAGTGAATTAGCTTGGTTGAAGGGATTTTGTTTATGTTTTTTTAATTTCATGTATTATTTAATTATGCTTGCATATGTATGTAAGTTTGTGTGGGGCTGTGTTTTAATGAATTTTTTATGACGTTTAGATATGTTCGGGGGGTTTAAAGTGTTTAATTTTTGTTATTATTACCAGTTTTTTTAGTTTTTTTTTGCTTTTTTTTAAATTTTTTAAATTTTTTATATTTTTTAATTTTATCAAATTTTTTAGGTTTACATATCGAGCCATAACCGCCATAAAAAAGCCTTAACGACACATTTTTGAACCTCGTTTTTTTACGAAAATTGATTATTTACGATCGATCTTAAATAATCGATTTTTGGCAAAAAAAAAAAAAAATTAAACTCGAAAATTATGTCGCTTTAGTTTTTTTGGCGGTTATGGCACGATATTTATTTTTATTTATTACTTAATTTTTTAATTTTCTTTTTTATTACTTTCATTGTTGTTCTTTTTTTATTTTTTATTTTAAGTTTTACTTTTTATATTTTTTACTTATTTTTTTTTTCATTATTTTTTATTTGATTTTTATTTCGCTCATTTTTTTTTTCAAGGTCACAACACCTCCATCATCATGCATCATCAGCGTTCTTTGTGTTTGGTCCATTTGCACTGAAAAGATAAGTATGTATATATGTAAAACAGAAATTTACATCATGTGCGTGGTGTCAGCACAGTGTACCAAACACAAAGAAGGCTGATTATGAAGGTGTAGTGGCCTTCGAAAACAACTAGTTGTTCCGTTCTACTGCATGCTTGTCAGAAAATTTACAATTAACTTTGGTGTTATTTTTTTATTAATAATTATCACATGTAATTTGGCTTAAAAAGCGATACGAACTTTAGTGTAATCAAATCCTAAATATAGAAACAAATGAATTTCGAAAAATAATAATAAAACTAACTATAAGTTGTATTATTTTCTGTTATTGTTGTTCTATTATTTTTTTATTCATTTATTATTGCTTTTTTAGTTTTTTATTAATTTATTATTGCCCTTTTATTTTTTATATGGTTCTTTTATTTTTTTAATTATTGTTCTTTTTTTGTTGCTTAATTATTTGTTCATTATTGGTCTATTGTTTACTATTGTTGTTCTATTATTTTTTATTAATGTTCTATTAATTTTTTTTATTATTATTCTATTATTTTTTGCTATTATTCTATTTCTATTCTGTTATTTTTTATTATTGTTCTATTAATTTTTTTATTAATGTTCTATTAATTTTTTATTATTATTCTATTATTTTTTATTATTGTTCTATTATTTTTTGTTATTGTTCAGTTATTTTTTATTGTTGTTCTATTATTTTTTATTACTGTTCTATTAATTATTTTATTATTGATTTTATTATTATTATTCTGGTATTGTTTTATTATTGTTCCATTTTTTTATTATTGTTCTATTAATTTTTTATTATTGTTTTATTATTTTTTATTATTGTTCTATTATTTTTTATTATTATTCTGGTATTGTTTTATTATTGTTCCATTTTTTTATTATTGTTCTATTAATTTTTTATTATTGTTTTATTATTTTTTATTATTGTTCTATTATTTTTTATTATTATTCTATAATTTTTATTATTATTCTATTATTTTTTATTATTGTTTTATTATTTTTTGATTATTGTTCTATTAATTTTTTTATTATGTTCCATTATTTTTTACTATTGTTCTATTATTTTTTTATTGTTCTATTAATTTTTTATTATTGTCCTATTATTTTTATTATTGTTCTATTACTTTTTTATTATTATTCTGTTATTTTTTATTATGTTCTATCATTTTTTTTTTTTTGTATTGTGGTTCTATTATATTTTTATTATTTTTCTTTTATTTTTTATTATTTTTCTATTATTTTTTTATTGTTGTTCTATTATTTTTTTATTATTGTTCTATTATTTTTTATTATTCTTCTATTATTTTTTATTATTTTTCTTTTATTTTTTTATTATTGTTCTATTATTTTTTATTATTATTATTCTGTTATTGTTTTATTATTGTTCTATTTTTTTATTATTGTTCTATTAATTTTTTATTTTTGTTTTATTATTTTTTATTATTTTTCTATTATTTTGTATTATTGTTTTATTATTTTTTATTATCGTTTTATTATTTTTTTATTATTATTCTTTACTTTTTTATTATTGTTTTATTATTTTTTTATTTATTAATTAATTAATTTTTTTATTATTGTTCTATTATTTTTTATTATTGTTCTATTATTTTTTATTATTGTTCTATTATTTTTTTATTATTGTTATATTATTTTTTTATTATTATTTTATTATTCTGTTATTTTTTATTATTGTTCTATTATTTTTTATTTTATTGTTCTATTATTTTTCTTATCTTATGACTGTTCAAATATGTGGTTGAAGTCTACTTATGATTTGGCTAAGCACCAATTTCAATTAAAATAAACCTGTGACAATATGTCAAATAAAAAAAATTCTTAAATTTACAATCAAGGTGTATCTAACTAGGTGGCAGCGCTACTTCAGCTGATAATTTTTTGCTCTGTGTGCTTTGTAGCTGTAGAATGTCAAAAACTTCGTTTTGTTTTGGTTTTAGTACAATTATTTTATATATAATTATTGTAAATTCCTTTAGTATTATTTTTTATTTTAAATTTTTTTCCTTTTCAATTTTTTATTTTTTTTTTTTTATTTCTTACAATTTTCTAATTTTTTCAAATTTTGTATACTACTTGTAATTTTCTCAATTATTTAATTATTTTTTTTATTTTTCATGAAGTTTTATATTTTACAATTATTTATTTTTCATATTTATATTATTTTATAATTTTTTTTAATTTTCCAAGTTTTCATTATTTTTTATTTTTTTTTTCATAGTATTTTTAATTTGTTTTTATACTGTTATATACATAAGCTCATTCATTTTATTAGTTTATATTTTTTAATTGTTGCAACAACTTCGCTTCGTGTCTCTTTAGTTTATAATTGAATAATTTAACGAAGTTTGTGTATAAAAAAGTTTTAATGTAGTTGGCTGTGACTGACATCAATATAAGAACTTGATTTAATTTTATTATTTAACTAAATTATGTATTAATAAAAATGTACTTTCAATTTGTGCACTAAAATATTTTTAATTGTTAATGAATGGTATGTTAAATTTTATAAAAATATTTCTGCATTTTTTCCCATTTACTTGTTAATATTAAAGAGATTAAATGAATATATAAAAATATTTTCTGTAGCATACTTTATTGGATTAAATCGACTTTATTTGCATATACATAGATTTATTGAAAGGGGCTGTTTGGGCAATTGTGTGAATGTGTTTGAGGGTGTTTGTGTGTGTTTGTGTGTGCTTGAATTGAAACTCCAAGTTTGAGTTTTAAACAACTTTGACATACTTTAAAGGTTTACTTTATGATGAGCAAAACTACCTCTGGGTTTTTGTTCAAAAGTAAACAATCAATAAAACTTGCAAATGAAATCATAAAGTAAAATTTAAATAAAGGGCGGCTGTTTTGTTATTTTCTCTTTTGCGTTGTGTTCTACCATATTTTAGTAAATTTTTTATTTAACATGAATTTTTAAAAATGTACTGATAGCAGATGATTGTTTCTTGTTTAACTTGAGACAGTCATGAATATTGAGACTCGCTTTATTCTTCAATTATATAAAAATTTATACATACTTCGAACCGATTTCAAATAATTCGAAAGCACAATAATACAACACTTCAACACAAAGTGTTGAGCGTAAATTTATGTTTTTTCTTTAGTATTTTGAAATAAAAAAAGACACAAACTCTCATCCTCAATATCCATAATGTAAATAAAAAAATACACGTTAGTTTTTCATCATGAATAAAACAAAAAGTTATAAAAAGTTGACAAGAAATAAGTTTGTTTCTGCAGTCAAAAATTCTAAGACATAGTTCGTTAGAAACCAGGGGAATCAGAAATATATACACATTAAAATCTATATTAGACCCCTGCACAAGAACACTTACAAAAACTTTTAAGACATGAGGGATTTTCAAAATGCTTTACTACAGCAAAATCTAAAACAAACGCTAAACAACACTATTTGCAAGAAATTTGTTTCAGTTATTGCAGGTATAGGAGTAAAGAAGAAAATACTTTGTGACGGAAGAATTTGTGATGCTTGCTTCTTCATACGCATGGGCGCGTATACAAACGACATGCATGTACATACGCACTCACGTTGTGTGCATGATCTTTTGTTTTTCTGCGCGCGTACAAACGCACACATGCATTGACATTAGTTATGTGCGCTTGCTTTGAAAAACCACCTTAAACACATAATAGCTTACCATCTACATCTTACACATACACACACACACTCAAACGTACAATATGCAAAATAACAAACATACACGCCTCAACAAAACTTCTTTTGAGTGTTTGTTACAAACAAGAAGCCTTCGCGACATCGATTGTAAACACTCATATACACGAACATGAATACATTCATCGTGCTTCCCTTATTAAACGACAGCATTTATTATTGGTTTAGTATAATACATGCTAAGAAAATACATTTAGAAAACAAGACTTATTTACATTTCAAGACTTTTTACGCAGCCCTCTTATATGAATATATCGCTAAAAAAAAATGCAGTTTCTGAGCTAATGATTCAAAATAATTCAGCAATTCGTATTTTAACTTGTATAAAAATTTCATATAAATAGCTTGTACTAACACTTCGTGAGAGAAGATTATTTTTTCAAGTCTTTATTGCTTTGTATGCAAATTGAAAACTTTAAGCGCGCTTTCTGCAAAAAAGTTTTTTTGAGTTGTGACACTATTAAAGTAAATGGGCAATATGTATGTTCATAATTACTACTACATACTATAAATTAGAGATGTGCAAATGTCGTGATTTTATCGTGTCACACCTGAATCTCGCGTGATTCACGCATGCTCATGATCAAATTTATAATTAATCACGCGTGAGTGCGTGAGCGTGACGTAAAAAAATTACTCGTGCGTGATCGTGCGTGAGCTATTTTTAATAATCACGCACGAATTCTCGTCACGCTCTCACGAGATATCATTCCTGCATATGTGAGTGAGTATCAATATCAATTTTGCACATGCTACGATGCAAGACCATTTGCACAAGATTGTGCCCAATATTGAAATTATTTTCAGGCGTATGATATTCAAAAATACCAATAGAGAAAAATAAAATCAATTTTAATATATTCCTGTATGGTTCACAACTATATTTTTTTTCTAAATTTTGACTTTTTTCAGAAAATCTGCGCGCATATGAAAAGGAACTCTTAAAATTTATGTTAAAAATTTTAAAACTATTTACATAACATAATGTTATAGTTGAAACTTTCAAAATCTACCTTCACAAGTTTTTATAAGCGTTTAAACACAAAAAATATTTTTAAAATTGTCCATTGTAGGACATTGCTGAATGTAGGGTGCATGTTCAACATACAAAATAATTGGCTCTAAGCACATTCTTAATGCATTGTCTTTAGCGCTATGTAATTAAAAAGTGAATGTATTAGAGAAAGTTTTTTAAAAAACTGAAAATAATGAAGATACTAAAAAAACACATGTCTTTTTCAGGGAAATTTAAAATTTTGATTTTTTAGCCTTTTTCCGATTTCACGAATGGGGATATTAATCATTTTTTCCCCTATTTTTATTTAAAATTATGTCAAAAATTAATGCTGTCTTTTAATTTAAAATTCAACTAAAAAGTAATAGGCGAAATACTAAAAAAAGTCAAGGCAATAATTTTTTTGTCTTAAGTAAAATATCTGATGAGAGGTACGGAAACACATCTTGGGAAATTATTTCTTAAGAATTTCAAGTTTATCTCAAAATGCTTTATCCGGTAAAAATCGGATAATTTTTAACAAAGTTAAACGCCTTAGAAGTTTTTTTGAGTCCCAGGTAGTCAACTTTGGCCCACTGTAACCCCGGTCCAGCTCAAGTCAGAAGGCTGTGATGACATGTGCTATAAAGCCCAAGTCCTCCCCTACAGATGTAAGCAGTTTCATATAAATCCACTCAGTAGTTTAGAAGTTCCAGATTTATTGCCATTTACTTTGTAAAAGTGCAATATAAATTTTAGATATACACGTGCATACATACATATCTACATACTTACATACATACATATGTATGTGTAAAAACCTATGTTTCAACCAAAAAAAAAATGCAAATTGGATTACATACTTTTTCGTGAGCGTGCGTGATCGTGATAAGTTGTAAGCCACTCGTGCGTGATTAAAAATATATTTTTTCGTGACCGTGCGTCAGCGTGAAAATTTTCAATATCATTCATGCGTGAAAGTGCGTGAGTAAAATATTTTTCTGCGTGAGCCACATCCCTATCATAAATACTAAACAAGAATCGACAGAGTTGTGTAATTGTGAAAAACTTGAAAATGTAAAATTCCATGGAAAAAAAGTGGTTACAAACACACCGCTCGTTAGAAACCCACGGGCCAAAATTTGCAAATCCATAATTTTTTTGTTTTGTTTTAGAAAACTAAAAAAATTAATTTCAAAAATTGGCTTGTTTTTATGGTTAAGCAATTGTCTATATGCATTTCGTTCCCTCTTTTGGAACTCCTCAGTAGACTTCAACCCAAAAAAATTTTTTGAATTTAGCTAACAAACTCCTTATGTTTATATTAAGACTCTTAATACTATATTGAGAATCACAATATACAAACATAATAAGTTTGAAAACCGCAAACAAAAATCTTTACAAAACAAGCATATTTATTCAATTGTGCTTCTATATTATTTTCAAATAAATATACTTCAGTATTTCATGTAAAAAAATTAAGGTAATGAATAAAATGTATTATTAAATATAGTCAAAAGTTGACACGCGTGAGAAGACGAGAGCGTGAGTGCTAAAAAAATTTTTTCTTCGTGGGGCAAAGTGATAAGAACTTTAGGGACGTTAAGACGAAAGATTCCAAAAAATATATTTTACGCATTCCTGGCTGCAATTAATTATGGCCACAAACTGGTTAAAATTTCCTATAGGGGACTTTTCTTGGACAAAAAACACTTTCAGTTGAGAAGATTCGGCATGGACGGATGCGGATGTGTTCAGTATTTCCCATTAAATTAAGGAGTACAACAGATTTTAATGTTAATTTTTTTTTATTTATTAATAAATATTTTTATTTACTATTTAATTTTAAACTAAACTTATATTATAAAAAAACTATATACATAATATATCACAACGTTACATTCATGTTATTTGTGCTGTTGTGGCGGTCAGCGGGGGAATTTGGTGGCAGAGTATCCATTCTTTCATCTATTGGGAAACTCACTTCCATGCTACTTTGATATGTGTTGATGGTGGCACCATAGTAGTATTCTGTGTCGTCGTCATATTCCAACAAAGCAGAAAAGGAATTTGCTGGTACTGTGTGCATTTGCACGTCGGATTCTAAGCTTGCTTCTTCCATGCAACTTGCATCTTCATAAACGCCACTCATATACGAGTAATATTGAGTGGGATGCTCCGCGAAAGTTGAATTGAATTGTTTCGGGTACACTGGTTTTAATAACATTTTAATAAATTCGCGGTAGGTGATTGCGGCAGAATCCATTTTTAAAGACCTTTAGGTTCAAAGTGCGCACATAAAATGATGAGATAAACGAGTGCGAACTGCTTTTAAGGCTTTTGCTTGCGTGGGTGTGTCTTTGAACAGGTAGTTGGTTGATTTTAATTCGATTCATGATTTTCGTAGCTACTTTTATGACTGCTTTAACAGTGTCATATTTAAATTTTATTTTTTTAATATTGTTTATGACACAAGTCATATTTAAATGTAAAAGGGTTCATATTTTTAGCACACAACTGCAGGTAGTAAATTTGTGGAAATTGTTTAAAATTCCCAGGAATTGTACAAAGAGCTGCTATTTATTCGTACAATAAAAGGATTAATTTTCTAGTTAGGTTTTGTTTAGTTATTTTTTTATATTAGGTATATGTAAGTAAAACAAAAATGAGCAATAAAATACAATTTCGCACATTAAGAAATTGTCACCAAGGCCCAATAATTGACTTCTCAATTAAGTGTTATTCATCTTCAAATGCCATTTAAGTACCGAATTAATTTTGTCAGTACAAAATTGAGAGACATTTAAATTAAATTTAAATGCCCCCAGCCTTGTGTATTTAAATTATATTTAAGTTTTACGAGCGTACCATAATATGTTACATATTATATTACTGTCCTTTTGTCTGTTTATTGAAAACATGTACATACATAAACATCACGTGACCGTATTAAAAATAATTTCGTTTATGGCCTGTTTCTACATAACAAGTAAGCTCTCAGGCAAGCAAGCGGTACACAGGCGAGTACGTAACAAAATGAGTTTTTATAGTACTCTTGTCTAGCTTACGTTGTATTTGGTATCACTTTTTGTATATTTAATTTCATTATTGCCTTGGTATACAATTTGGTATTTGAGTTAATTTTTTTCCATACTAGAAGCATTACTTAATGGCAGCCCTAGGAGAAAATCGAAAAAAATAAAAAACAGCTGCTTTTAAATTACAATGCAATATTAGATCAGTTCGTTTATTTTTCAAACAAAATCGAGTAACTGAATAAATCCTGAGTAATTTTGCTATTAAGCATTAAAGAATGTTTAGATATATTAAAAAGGCTGCATCAGAGATTCTTAATTAATAACATCGATATTGACATACTTTTTTTCATTTACGGTATGTTATAATTTTTTCACAATTATAAAAGCATTAAGATTTTGCTGAAACAAGTCAAAAAGCTTTCATGCTTCATGAATGGATTTCATCCATCATATACGATATGTATATACATATATCGTCAGATGGTTACTAATTTGCCGCATTTAATGGAATGGGAGTATTTCCTTCTTCTTACTTTGAGTACAGCTAGATCCAAGGTTAATATCTTTCAATATATTTTAAATGTGGAAAAATGTATTACACATATAAAAAATATATTTCATATACATAAAACCGATGTATATTCTTTTTTTTTAATATGCTACACATCATACAAGAAAATGATTGAAGAATTTACTTAGAAATAAAATTCACAAAAAAGAAAAGTGCAACCGCTATTTTCGGCAACCATTTATTCAGTAAGAGCTTGCAATTACTCAGTCTCAAATTACAAACGACCGAAATTCAATATAATACAGCGAAGCTCAGTAAAAAGTTTCAGGTAATCGAACAAACCTATTATTGCTTTCCTTGAACAAATTTATGTGAACAAAATTGAAAATAAAATTGTGATGAAAATGCATACAAATATGGGATATAATGTAAGAATGTTTGGATTTATGCTTACAGGTTCCATAATGGTTCAATTAGACGATTGTGTGGACATTCGATTTCTTCTTTAATGAATAAAAAGCTATTTTAATTTCCACACAAGTACATACTAATTTTTGATTGCCTATATTTGACATTAGATACAATTGAAATTGTTATATAGAAACAACAAAATAAAAAAATATTACGTATTTTACTCAGAAAAAGTTGACACTTGTTTTATGAAACCCCAAAGCCAAATTTTGTACTCATATGAACAAAATTTTTGAGTTACTTGTAATGTAGAAACATGCCATTATTCTATCTATCTATCTATATAATTAATAGGCGAACATGTTTTTTGTAATCCCTTTTTCGCTGGTACCACTACACCGATTTTAAAAAGATTTATATGGTTTTAAAGGATTTTCTGTACAGATGTGCAGAATCTATATTTTATTGAAATCGGTTTAGTATTTTGGGAGCTATAAGCGTTTAAAGTTTCTACTACTACATGTTCACATATTACACACGCATTTATTAGCTTACAAGTAAAAAAGAAACAAAACATGAGTGTGTGTGTGTGTGTGTGTTTGAAGTATTTCTCTTGATCTAACAATTTTTTTTTCTCTTATTTGTTGTTGTATGAAAGCCATAATACTTAAAGGAAGAGAATTGAATAAAGTGAATTAGCTTGGTTGAAGGGATTTTGTTTATGTTTTTTAATTTCATGTATTATTTAATTATGCTTGCATATGTATGTAATGTGTGGGGCTGTGTTGTAATGAATTTTTTATGACGTTTAGATAGGTACATTTTCTTTGAATCTTAAATTATTTACATTTTGATTCTAGAATACGGACGAGTGTGTCGTCCGTTTGGTATATCTAGTTTTCATAAATATATAACATATACAATAGGATGGCCCAAAATACAAAAGCATTGAATATTCGCGCTCAACAACGCTGATCCTATTCGAATAGTGCTTAAAAATTTTCAGTCCAAATTTGAGCACAATCGGTCAATATTTAGAGGCTGCGGTAGTTTACAGCCAAACCCACGATATCGAACGTTGTCGTTCGCAATCATTTTTAACGACAAACAGCTGATTTGGGACCCACTAAACTTGTTCAGCACGACAAGTCGATCGACAATGCATGCGAACGATGACGTAACCATTTCCATACAAATTTGGTACCCACTATGAAAATCCAAACGACAACAAATGTCAAAATCAGTCACTTGGTTTGTGCTTGTCGACAAAACAAAAAAGTACACATAAATACCAAATTTTTAAACAAATTTACATTTATGAAAATCAAAAATAAAAATGTTAATTTTTTTTGCGTTTATTTTATTTATTTAACTCACAAACATGCATTTTTGTCACATAATTCTTTTTGAATGACATACATACATATATATGTATGTATGAATGTGTATACGTGCAATTTATCTAACCAATTCTAAACACTCAATTAGTCCCAATTTACACTATGCAAGTCTAATTGCTAAGCTGATTAGTTTGTTAGGAGAGAGAGACGGGGGGGAAAGAAACGTTTCTGTTCCCCTCGTCTCTCTCTCCCTAAAACTAATCAGCTTAGCAATAAGACTTGCATAGTGTGATTTGGGACTTAGGCAAATGACTCTTTCCACTTCAATAGATTGCTTGTCCCATTGGTGCTACTCCCCTCCATTCTTCATTACAATCCGCTTGCATTATTTTAGGAGTATCTACACATTTCAACTGATATATTTATTTATATTTCACACACAAAATTTTGAAAATAACTTTTTAATTTTTTTTTTGTTGTTATTTTTATTATTTATTTGTAGAAACTTTAAGTAGCATAGAGTTGCATTTTTTATGGAATACTTTTCACATTTCAGCGGTTTTTATTTGTAAAGTAGCGTTTATTTGAGAAATTTTTGATGTGGCAATATGCTAATTTGACAATGAGTAAATGCATTACGTTAACAACGTAAAGCCCGTAATTGAGCTGTTAAATTGGTTCACCAAAGCAACACCTCGTTCTGAACAGTCATTTACAACTTTGAAAAATCTAGCATTTTCTTTCATCGAAATAAAAATGGCGTCATCTTTTCACTCTGTAGGATCCTTTGAAAGAAATAAAAAAACATTGTTGGTCTTTTGGTAACATACGACTCAAGTGGATTTCTATGGTTAAATACTTTTCCGTCCAGTCTCTTTAAGGCTTTAGCTTTTACACCGAAAAAATTATTCCCAAAAAATTTTTAAACAAATATTTGTTTGAAATCAAACTTACTTTCAGTAAATATTCTGTACTGTTTCATTAAATTAATTTGTACCAAAAAACTATGTAGAGAAGAAACAGGACACGACGTTTGTCGGCTACTTTTCGGCATTTACATGTACACAACACAATTAATCAAAATAAACAACAGCACGTTGTTCCTGTCAACAAGCGAGATAAACACCAACACACTGAAATAACATTTTCTTTCAGCCGAACTATGATTAATTAAAATTTTTATCAGAATTTACAAAATTATTTTTAGGACCGCATTCAAATAAAATATTTACTGATTCAACGAATTTGGTTACTGAAAATGAAATTTAGTTTTTTCTGTGTAGTGGTAGCTGGAAATTTTTCACCATTGTTTTTTTAGTTTCATATGTAACTCTGGAATCGAAAAAGGCAAGCACCGATTAAATATTCAGAAAAATAGCATAAATGTCGATGAAATGCTTTTACAGCAGCTTTAACAATTTTTTCATTGAGATACATAGTTTTCGAGTTGTTTAAGGAGGTTTTGGTCATTAAGAGGAGCATTTATTGCTAAAGGAGCTTTATTCCAGTGTCGGCCATATATAAGATTTAAGGTACGGTCACACTTGTCAAACATTTGCCCAAAAAAGCGTAACCACTAAATGGTAATTAAAAATCTTTCAATTCAGAGAAAAATTTGTCAAGTTAAAGAGCAACCAATAGTGTTGGATTCTACGACATTATCTATTAGTTGTGTTCGAAACTGATTAATTTGATAAACAAGCGTCTGGGTCAAAACTTGTGTCATTAGTATTTGTTGGTTACGCTTTTTTGGGCAAATGTTTGACAAGTGTGATCGTAGCTTTACAAACAATCTTATTTCGGTAACTGCTTTCTTTTCCTCGTCTGTGAGATCAAATTTATTTTGAAACATACATATTTTTATGCAATAAATCACCTTCGTCATCCAACGAGCAAGATGGCACCCGCCTGGTGCATAAAATTTAACTTTCATTGTTCCTGCTTTATTTGCACCAGCAAGAAAATTTGGACAAAGCGTAAGGAGTTCAGAGTAAAAGTTAAATAATTATATAAAGGGATCTATATACATATTTGAATTTTAACGAATGTAAATCTAGTAAAGGTCAAAGAAAAGTGTGAAAAAGTATCTCCAATACATAAACAAGTACAATAATGATAAGCCAGTAGTAAATGCATGTAATAAAAGATGTGAAACATAAAAGTCGCCATTCATCGCGACCTCTAAATATTGTCCCTTTAAGCCAATTTTTGGTATACACATATATTTTAGTAAAAGAAACAAAATCAAGCTTGTGGAGAAAGTATTGGACTAAAAAATCAAAAAATCGCAAAGCGATTAGCTTGGCTGCGAAAAAACACCCAGGGTCTATGGTGGGAATCGAACCCACGTCCACAGGGGCACCCATATTTCATTTAAATTTTTTACACATTGAAAACTTATTTTTTTATTTATATTAAACAGCTGTTGTTTGGAAAGCTTTCCTTTCCATATTTGGAATTTTTTTAGTGCTGCCGTACTTTCAACGTAATTTAATAAAAACTTTAATTAACCACTTAAAAATTTAAACAACATTTAAGTGCAAACTTAAACTTAAGTGGCAATTAGCTAAATGGCATTTAATTGAGAAATAAATTATTGGGCTTAAGTTTTAACTTTTTAAGTAACTATTTAAGTTATTCACATTCAGTTACTTTCAACACGAAAAGTCTGCACTTAATTATGGGTAAAGCTGTATTTAGACGCCAACCAACTAACAGCCATCCCTAAACAAGAACGGAAAGCGGAACTTTTTTTTCCGCCGAGCTTTAATGCTGAAATGACATACCTAAACAAAAGTGGGAACGTTATGTCAAAACGATAAAAACAGGGTTAGCAAACAAATAAATAGAACAACCCTGATTATTTTAACAGCTGGACGGACGACATCGTTGTGTGATTTTGTTATAAAAATTTTGTTACCTAATTTTTGTTATTTAAATTAAAATAAAAAAATTAAAGTTTGAAAAAATTATTTATTTAGAAGATTTGGAAAACTTTCTTATGTTAAGGCTGGTACTCTGTTCAAAGTTGTGAACAATTTTCAGCACCATTGGTTATTTCGCGTGAAAAATTTGACATGTACTAAATGTAGCCCAACTCGCGTTTTTTTTATAAATTTCTCTTTTTTTATTGCTTGAAAGTATGCAACATTGTTAAAATTCCGTGAGAAAAAAGCACTGCTCATGTTATTTCGCAGCTAAACTAAAATGATGCCAGACTAATTTTGCATGGAAAGACATGATTTTACGTGTTTTTCACAACAAGAACAAATATTTCATACCAAATACTTTTATAAGTAGTTTGACAGCATTTCGCACGAAATTGTGAACAGAGTACCAGGCATTAAGAATGATGGCCAGTGTTGTTGATTTAACTGAACTCAAATTCAGGAAGTCATGCAGGATGTATTCATCATTGTAGAAGAAAGTTTCTATCACATTTTTAAGGGCAAAATGATAAATGTGATGGAAACTTTTGTGCACTTGTGATGTTGCATCTCTCTCTCTAACTACTGAATATAACATATAGTCGAACTGCTCACTCCAGTGCTTTTTACTAATCAATGATAGCATAAATATTATTATTGGGCAATCATACATGATTGATATACTGACAAATAAATATAATTTTTATTATTTTAATTTTTTTTAATTTAAAAAGTCAATTCAAAATATACAAGTAAATAAAATATTTCAAATTAAAGATAGAAATAAGCAAAAACAAAATAACCTAGGCGGTATCTAGCCCTCTTTACACCTTTTCACCGCCAACGCATCTTGCTTTTTACATATATCTAATAATATCGAGGATAATCGAGGTTCAACTGTATATATTAAATTAAATTTTGTAAATTTCTTTTATTCACTATTCTTTATCTTTTTTAACACTTAGGTGTCACACTCTAACATATATACTAAAGTGGAGCAACTATAATTAATAAATGAATCCATCATCGCTTCCGATCAAATGACTAGTCAATTGACTGTTACTATTGAATGCAATGTTGCAAATTAGTGAAAAAATTTTGTATGTGTTAGTTTCAGTCATTCATTTCTTGTAGGGAACACACGTAAAGGTAAATAACGTAAATAAATATTTACTGAATAGAACATGTATAAGAAGGAGAGAAGAAAATATGTAAGTACTTTAGACCAAAGGGCATTAAATAATATACTACATAAAATACCAAATATCATATTCTTAAAAATTATATTTTTAACAAAAAAATCTTTTAGTATTTTTAACATCCCGAAAAACTTCGGAAAGAAGATAAATCTTCACATTGCAATTGTTATCTTCTGCAACTAACTTCATTGTGAAACGCGTTGCCAAAATCGGATTTTCCAATAGCAAAGCGTTGCCGTTGCGTTCCATACAAAATGTATGGACAGGAGAACTTTTGACAGCTAAAAAAACGCTTGCCGCTTTTGTTTAGGGATGGCTGTAAAACATTCAAAGAACAGCTGATTGATTAATTGATTTTATTTTATAATTTATTTGAAAAGTAAAATATGCAATTTTTCATTGGGGGGGAGTTGTTTAATTGTGAAAAACTTTTGTTCCGTTCCACTTTATTTTTCATATGAAAATATTTTTAAATTCTTTTCACTTTTTCATTCAACGGAAATCAGAAGTGTTGTGAAAATATGAAAAAAACTTTTCATTTCATAGTTTCACAGAACGAGTATAAGTTTTTTTAGCTAATTTGAAAAGTCTACCGAAAAGTTCCGTGAAGCAGAAAAGAAATGTATAATATAGACATTGCTTAACTAAAAACAAAAACAAAAAAAAACAAGTAAGATATTTAAAAATAAATCAATTTTCTAATTAATATTTTATTAGTTCACATTTGAACACATTTTTAAGGCCTTTCCGGTTTCCCTGATAATGGAAAATATTCTTCTTATTTTTATGTCGCTATTATTGTGCAAATTCGAGCAGTGGAATCAATATGATTTTTTTTTTGCTTCAAAACATTTTTACAATATAAATTTTTTCCTTGATCCTTAGACAATTTTGTATTTATGGAAGATGATTTTTATAACATTGGGAAGTTCTTTTTTTCATAATAATAACAGTAAACTTAATGTTTATTGCCTTAGATTCTTACACACACACACACACACACACACCCACACACACCCACACACACCCACACACACACACACACACACACAAACGTACTACACACAAATAAGGACAATAACATGATATTGCGGAGAGTTTGAATTATTCATATTCAAACAGACATCCCTTTTTTTATGAAAGCATCAATATTATTACCATTTTTGGGCACGTATCAGACATCAATATGTCTAAATAATATGATATTAATCAAATATTTTATGAATATGTATGTATATATAACAAGTTTGTACATTAAAATTATTGGTGTATGTATTTATGTATGTATGTATATTGTAATAAAAGCTTTTACCTTAAAAACTCATGCATCAAAAGTTAAGGAATTATGTTTAACAAGCACAAATGCCTACATATCCCAAATACATACATACATATAAAAGGAATGCGGTAATATAAATATATACATATGTGTGTGTATCTATATTAAATTCTGGGAACTCTTTCGTATTAAATTAAATATTCCATAAAAATATATAAATTTCCAGGTACATATTAATTTCATTATATTTTTGTTTTCAGCAGACGGAAGCCAGTAAATTATTTTAATTAAATAATTAATTAAAGTAAAGTATTTACTAAAGGATAAAACAGTTTGTAAAAGCAGGCTAGCTCCACCCATCCAACATACAAAAGGAGAAAATAATCCTTAGCTTCCATATTGCGCATTTTCGAGATTAGAAAAATTATCATAGTTAGAACGTGCTTAATAAAGGAAAATTTTAAGTTTAAACAAAAATCGGTACAAGGACTAATCAATCAATCAAGTAAATATCTTTAATTTTAAAAATTAAATTTTAACTAAAATTTTAATCCAGCTGCTAGCTAGAGTTATGATTTATGATATTTTTAAGTTCCGCTGGAGCAAGGACATGCCTGCCTCCCATATATCCTTAAATTCAGATATTAAATTCTACCCCCAATATTTGCCAGAATACAGCAAAACTTTATAACTATAAGTAGAATTATGCATTTAAGTTTTCAGTACAGTTTCATGCCAATCGATGCAACAAAATGACTAACTGCCATATATCCTTTATTTTGAAAACGAATTTTTACCTGCAAACTATGAATAAAAATAAACGGAAATTGGCAATTATTTAAAAAATTGCACAGTAAAGCGAGCTTCATTTACATAAATCCGTGGAGGAAGGACTTTGCCATCTCCCATATATCCTTAATTTCAGAAATTAAATTTCAGCTACAATTATTGTCAGAATACAGCAAAACTTTATAAACTATTTGTAGAATTATGCATTTAAGTTTTCAGTAAAGTTTCATGTCAATCGCTACAACGAAATTACTAACTGCCATATATCCTTTATTTTGAAAATGGGATTTTACCTGCAACTAAGAATAAAAATAAGCGGAAAATGGCAATTATTTATAAAATTGCGCAGTAAACCTAGCTTAATTTCCATATATCGGTGGAGGTAGGAATTTGACATCTCCCACATATCCTTAATTTCAGATAATAAATTTCAGCCACAATTATTGCCAGAATACAGCAAAACTTTATAACTATTTGTAAAATTATGCCATTAAGTTTTCAGTAAAGTTTCATGTCAATCGCTACAACGAAATTACTAACTGCCATATATCCTTTATTTTGAAAATGGGATTTTACCTGCAACTAAGAATAAAAATAAGCGGAAAATGGCAATTATTTATAAAATTGCGCAGTAAACCTAGCTTAATTTCCATATATCGGTGGAGGTAGGAATTTGACATCTCCCACATATCCTTAATTTCAGATAATAAATTTCAGCCACAATTATTGCCAGAATACAGCAAAACTTTATAACTATTTGTAAAATTATGCCATTAAGTTTTCAGTAAAGTTTCATGTCAATCGCTACAACGAAATTACTAACTGCCATATATCCTTTATTTTGAAAATGGGATTTTACCTGCAACTAAGAATAAAAATAAGCGGAAAATGGCAATTATTTATAAAATTGCGCAGTAAAGCGAGCTTCATTTCCATATATCAGTGGAGGAAGGAATTCGCCATCTCCCATATATCCTTAATTTCAGATAATAAATTTCAGTCACAAATATTTCCAGAATACTGCAAAAATTTATAACTACTTGTAGAATTATGCCACTAAATTTTTACTGAAGTTTCATGTCAATCGGTGCACTGAAATGATTAGCTGCCATATGTCCTTTATTTTGAAAACGAAATTTTACCTGCAAACTATGAATAAAAATAAGCGGAAATTTCCAATTATCTACAAAATTGCATAGTAAAGCGAGCTTCATTTACATATGTACATCGGTGAAAAGACTTTGCCATTTCCCATATATCCTTAATTTCAAACATTAAATTTCAGCTACAATTATTGTTAGAATACAGAAAAAATTTATAACTATTTGTAGAATTATGCAATTAAGTTTTCAGTAAAGTCTCATGCCAATCGATGCAACGAAATGAGTAACTGCCATATAGCCTTTATTTTGAAAACGAAATTTTACCTGCAAACTACGAAAAACTGAAAAAACCGGAAAGTGGCATCTTTGCCATCTTTTATATATCCTTAATTTCAGATATAAAATTTCAGGCACAATTATTGCGACAATGCACAATGTAGAATCAAGCAAGTATCTTCTCTACTAAGTTTCATGTCGATCAATGCAACGAAATGCCTACCTCGCATATATCCTTTATTTTGAAAAATTGAATTTTAGCTGTACCTATGAAAATACGAACAAGGGAAAATTGGAAATTGTTTATGAAATTATACAGCAGTTCCTTTTTGTATTTATAAAAAATTAAAATTATTTACTTCAAATTAATCCTACTGTCCTGCTTATTAGGGTTCCGTACACCAAAGTTGAAAAGAAAGCCTATTGTTTTCAGTACGATATCCGTCCGTCTGTCTGTCTGTCTGTCATAGGCTGTTTTCTAAAGCGAAATTTTAATTAAATAATTAATTTGAAATTTTCAAAGTTAGTCCTAGTTTACACTATGCAAGTCTTATTGCTAAGCTGATTAGTTTGTTAGAAGAGAGAGAGAGAGAGAGAGACGAGGGATAAAGAAATGTTTCTCTTCCCCTCGTATCTCTCTCTTCATCAAATTAATCAGCTTAGTAGCAAGAGGTCTTGCATAGTGTAAACTAGGAGTTATTGTATTTTTATGCAGATTATAACAATTAATACTGAAATTTAAAAAATCAAAATTAAAGAGTATTCTATCAGTTAATGTAATTTTGACAACTTGCTGTATGTTGGAAACCGCAAGAGGCAAACTCTTGAAGTTTTCAAAAACGCTAACACTAAAAAATCGCAAAGCAAAGCAATCGCCAAAACGAAAAAAATCGCAAAAAACCGAAAAATCGCCAAAACGAAAAATAGCACAAAACTAAAAAAATCGCTGTAAATAAAATAAATAGTCAAAAAAAAACCGCCAAAAAAAACTTAAAACTAATAAACGCCAAGAATCGAAAAAAATTCCAAAATCGGAAAAAAGCGCCAAAAAAAACCAAAACCAGTAAACTTATTTAATTTTTTTTTATTTCTGCATCAAAATTAGGGTATTCGATTATATAGGCTACGGTTCGTATATTATTAAATACGTAATGTCCTTACGGAACTGTTCGTGTGCGAGTAAAAGTCGCAGTTTACTGAATTTATATCCTTATTAATATTATAAATGTGAAAGTGAGTTTGTTTGTTTGTTTGCTACACTTCCACGCCAAAACCACTAAACCGATTTTGAAAATTCTTTCACCAATATAAAGCTACATTACGAGGGTCAAACATCGCCCATTTTTTATCCGGTTCGGAACCGGTTTTTTATATTTAGTTTGGAATTTTTCGAAAAACACATCATTGTGCTGGTTAGAACAATTTTCGTTTCGGGTTTGATTGTTTAACCAGTTTTAAAACCGATTTTTATTGTTTTATAATTTTTGTATCGCCTTTTTGTCGGTTTTTATTGTTTTTTTTTACATTATCAGTGAGTAACATATGAAAAAAAATTCATAAATTTTAAGTATTGTTTCCAAGATATCAGATCAACGAGAGCGGAGCCGCGGGTAAAAGCTATTTATATGTATGTATATAAATATGTTTTGGCACATTTTCTGTTTTTGATAAACTTCCTATAAATACAATTTCTATAGGGTTTATGGAAAAATTTCAGTTTATTTCTGGATGCGAACGATGTAGCGGAATGTAAATAATTCTTTCTGCCAAAATAAAAAACCGACTTCAATGCACAGATCTGATAGATGAAAATAAGAAGAATAATTTTAATGGGCCTGCCTCTCCCCCTCTTTTTAAATGCTACATTGTGTGTTTTGCAGATATCAGAGTGAGTGTTAAGTCTTGTAAAAATCCGTAAAGTAGAACCACTTAAAATAAAATATTAAATTTAATGGGCGTGACTCCACCGATTTTTGTAAATGGAGAATTGTGGCTATCTTAGAGCTCAAGGTGTGTGGTAAGTTTCGCGAAAATCGGTTAAGTAGAACTGCGTAAAATATTACAATAAATTTTAATGGGCGTAACCCCGCCCACTTTTTCAACTTTCAAATTATGTAATAATTACAAGAACCAAAGGTGTGTTAAGCACCCCATACACGTTTTAATTCAATTGTGAATTGAGTCTTTCAATTGAATTGATTCTTGGCCACACACTTCATAAACTGAATTGAAAAATTTTCATTCAACTATCAAATTTATATTTTTTTCACAAATAAAAATTTTAAAATTCAAAACTTCTATTGTATTTATTCATTTATTTTTATATTTTATATTTAGAATTCAATCAAATTAAATACAATTTTATAAATACATAACTTTTTCTATACAAAATAAAGCTACATACACAAATTTTGACAGCTAATCAAGAGACTCGAACACACACGGCACAATCGAATTGAAAGATTTACTAGTCAACATGAAAAATCAAAATCTTTTGATTTTTCTTCAACCAACTCGACAACTGCCAAACTAATCAATTGACAAAGCCATACACGCTTTGATTTGGACAACAACCGACTCAATTGAATTGAATCGTGTATGGGCTGCTTTATAGGTTTCGCAGAAACAATCAAATAAGTAGAATATCATAAAATTAAATTAAAAAAATTGTGGGCGTGTCGCCCCCCCCCCCACTTTTTTACAATGTTACCAATGAGAAGCTATACTCAGACAAAACAAAAAGAAGTTTTACAATCGGTCTAAAATATACCGAGTTATAAAGTAACACCAAAAAAAAGTTGAGACGAATTGTTAACCTCCTCCTTTTTTTGAAGTCGGTTAAAAATAATTTTATTTTGCTAACAATTTACAGGTCGTAGTCATAGAAGAGGTATAGCCGAGCTAATGTTTTGAATTTGGACTTTGTATTTATTCTTTATAGGGGCAGCTCTACAGCCGGTAAAAATTTTTCATTATGAAACATTGCACTTTAAAAAAATAATAATTAAAATTTGTACCTTTATATGTTTATTTTTTCTATAACGTCCCTTTTCATAATGTGTAATTAAGACTGAGCGTGAACTTTAACTGACAGTTCTTCATACAAAACTTGCCGTTAAGGTCCCTGTTAGCTTTTAATTGTACATAATGAAAAGGGCCGCAAACATAAATAAAAAAATTAAATGCTTATGTAGGATTAAAAAAAAATTGTTCCCAGTTTACTTACTTAATAAAGCAATACGACTTGATCAGTAGAAGAATCGACTCCCTGGTCATAAATTTAATTAAATCATTCAGGGCTATCATGAATAAAATTCCACGTGAATTTTTTCACGGGGAATAATTCCAACTAATAGTAAGTAATAGGGAAAACAAAATATTGTAATTAGAAAAGGGAGAAATGTCAAGTGGAATTTTATTCATGATAGCCCTGATTGTTTACCTTGATCGCTTTGATGCGTCTGTTTGTGTTTATTTCTGATCGTATTGCTTTGATCCCTCAGGGATTGGCTTGGACAAAAAACACTTTTAGTTCACAAAATTTTACCAGATTCGGATGTGTTTACCATTTCCCATTAAATTAAAGAGATGAACAGGTTTTAATTTTAATTGTTTTTATTTACTATTAAATATTTTTTTTTAATTTAAAACTAAACTTATATTCTATGGAAATATGTACATATATCATAACGTTACTTTCATGTTACTTGTTACCGCATAACGAAACACGGAGGAGTTTGGTGGCAAGGTATCCATTCTCTCATCCAGTTTGAAGCTTCTTACTTCCATACAGCTTGGACTTGTTTGAATGGTGGCACAACAATATTCTGTAACGTCATCATGTTACAAGAAAACAGAACATTAGTTTGGTGGTACGGTGTGCATTCGAACATTCGATTCCAAGCTTGCTTGCTCTATGCAACTTGCACTTTCATTAATGGCACTCATACAATATTTTGTGGGATGCTCTCGGCAAACGTATGATTAAATTGTATTGCGTAAACCGGCTTTAGCAGCATTTTAACAAATTCCCAGCAATAACAGAATCAATTTTCAATGACTTTTTAGTTCAAAGTGTGCACTGAAGCTGATGAGAAAAAAGTGTGGAAACTTTGTTTAAGGCTTTTGCTTGCGTGTGCTGGTGCGCACAAACTGCTTTGAACAGGTAGTTGGTTTTATTTCGATTCATGATTTTCGTAGCGCTTTTATGCCTGCTTTAAAAGTGTTTTCCTTATTTTCTAATGTTACACAAGTCATATTTAAATATTAAAGGATTTATTTGTGGCACACAGCTGCAGGTTGAAAATTTATCAAAATTGTTTAAAATTCCAGGGAATTATACAAAGAGCTGTTATTTAGTCGTACAAGATTGGACAATCCCTCAATAAAAGTATTAACTTTCTAGTTGTGCTTTATTTATTTAGGTATTTATATTAGTTATAATTTCACCCTTGAAAGCAGGAAAATCTAAAACGGAAAAATGTATGTTTGTATGTATTTGGATATTTTTCCACAAAAAAAAATATATGCATATTGTTACGTAAATAGCCACGAACAAACCTAGTGCAAATGTTTTTATCAAAAAAAAAAAAAAAAAAACATTTGGTAAACAAAAAGAATTATCCACAATTTTTTAGCTAAAGAACGAAATGCTCACACGTATAAACACACAACCAGACATAACTATAGCAACAACAATAATTGTGTATCTACTAGAGCCCTGCACAAGACCACTTACAAGAACTTTTAAGACATGAGGGATTTTTCAAACAAACGCTAAACAACACTCTTGGCAAGAAATTTGTTTCAGTTACACATTCAAACGTACAATATGCAAAATAATACCCCTTTTAGACACGGAAAGTTTACTTTGCAAAGTCTTATTTCAGCTGCAAGAAAGACAGAAAGAGATAAGCCCAATTCACAATCTTGTGCAAATGGGCTTGCATCGTTGCATGTGCAAAATAGTATAGCATATTGATACTCACCACTTATGGCGGTTCCAGACTATAATAGAAGTATTAATAATTTTGACGAAAATGCATCCCTGATCTAATTTCTGTTTAAAAAATTCCAAAAAACAATAACAGCTCAACATGTCAGAGTTGCATTTTCCACAAAAGTATTAATACTTGTATTATAGTCTGAAACCGCCTTCAACAATTCTTAGTGGTGAGTATTAATATACTATACCATTTTGCATATGCAACGATGCAAGACCATTTGCACAAGATTGTGAATTGGACCATCGTATTGCTCCCTCTGTCTTGCACACAGCTGAATGAAGACTTTGCAAAGTAAACTTTGCGTGTCTAAAAGGGGTATTACAAGCATTCACTCATCAACACTACTTCTTTTGATTGTTTGTTATTAACAAGTATTGTTAACACTCATATACACGAACACCAATGCATCCATCTTGCTTCGCTTATTATATGACAGCATTTATTATTGGTTTAGTATAATACATGCCACGAGAATAAATTTAAAAAACAAGACGTACTTATATATCGACTGTTTAATCAGGTCTCTAATACATACATACAAATATATATATATAGAAACTTTTTGCAAAAAAATTAACAGTAAAATTTAAAAAAAAATTAAATTAAAGGGTGTTCTATCAGTTAATGCAATTTTGCATGTGTTTAATTTTGACAACTTGCTGCATCTTGGAAACTGTAAGAGGCAAACTCTTGAAATTTTCAAAAACGCTAAACCTAAAAAATACCAAAATTATAAAATCGCCAAACCAAAAAAAGCGCCAAACTAAAAAAAAAATCTCTAAAACTAAAATAAATCGCTAAAAACTGAAAAAATCACCAAAACGAAAAAATAGCCAAAACTAAATAAAATCATTTAAACTAAAATAAATTTCCAAAACCGAAAAAATGACAAAAACGCAAAAACTAAAAAAAAACAGAAACCGAAAAAATCCCAAAATCGAAAATAACGCCAAAATTATATATTATATAGGTTGAACTTCGTATAGTATTACATATCTAGTGTCCGTACGGAACCATTATGTGCGAGTCTCTACCAGCAAAAAAGAATCCTTAAGCAGATATCAACTTATTTAAATAGTTTTTTGCAATTGTAGATTTAATTTCATAACGGATGTCAACTATAAAAAACTAATATATTTACATATAAAAAAAGGTTCTTGTTGGCTAAGCATATCAAGATGAATTTCGTTGCTGCTTAACCAGCAATAAACAAACTTTTTTAAATTCGTACAACCATTATAATATAAACTAAATACAATTTCAACTGTCATTTAATAACAAAAATACAGATCACTGCAACAGAATATAAAAGTTTATGACAACAAAAAAAAAAGTTTATATAAAACAAGTTTTAATTTTTGTTAAAGAAATTTATCGACAAGTCAAAATACAATTTCCCAAGTTATCAATATAAATTGGGAAATAATTTTAAATTGAAAATACATCTTAAATTGTAGTTTTTGTTAGCAGTAGATATATGTAAGTTAGTTTATAAAAAAAGTTATATTTTATTAAAACTTGAAATTATTGAATTTAATTTTCCTTTTGTTTAATGTACTCCTCCTGTTTATATACAACAATTAACTTTTAGTTTTTTTTACTTCCTAAAAGTATGCTGCTGTTTTGTTTTTCTTTTTTTTTAATTTTCCTCTGGCTATGAAATGTCAATTAATATTACATTTAAAATTTACAAAAACATAATAAAAGCAAACGAAAACTGGAATTAAAATATAACAACAGAAATAAAAATGTCATTTAATTTATATTAATTAAAATTTTCCTGACAATATAATTACAGGTGTTCATAGCCAAAATACAACAAGTTTTTGTAGTCTACTTTCAGGTTATAATGTTATACGTCAGAAAGACAGAGTGAGAGAGAGAGGTGCGAAACCAATGAATGACTTCAAAGGAATAGTCTGTAAAAATAAAATTTTTATAGTGCAACACAAAATAATTTGATGTCGCACTTCTATTTTTCATGCACTAAAAAAAATGTTTTAAAATCAAGCAGAAAGAATTTCATTTTCATTATGTTACATATTTACTTGCGTCATTTGTAAAGTATAAACAGTTTTTTGCCACTCCTCAACATCTAGGATTTTTTGAATTTTGACTGTTTATGATTTAGTGTGCGATATGTATCATTTAATATTATAATGATGTTTATCTACTTAAAATTTTAATTTATAACTTTTCTTTGGAAGAACAAAAAAGAGCACAAACGCCAAAGTACAAGCATGCGTTACACTTTTCCCAGAAATTATTAAATTTAAATGGAAAGTAGGTACGATTTTTATTCCACGCTTTCTTCTCAACATAAGTCACACACACGAACGCATGCACTCTCATATGCACATACACATCCACAAAGTCAATATATGTATGTATGTATTGTACAGGAGCTGAAGAGCAAAAACAAACAACATTCGCTGAAAATTTTGCCGCAAAAAAAGTCAAGTAGGGTGGAGAGCTTAGGAACCCCACTTTAAACAAGTTAAAGCTTCAATGAATTTTATGAATTATAGGAATTTCTAAATCAACACAAGAAGAGTTTGTGTTTGTTTTATATACGTACTCGTAGTATATTTAAATTGTTTCACTGCATGCACGGAAAAAGTGAATGGATGCAAACACATTGAAGGAGTAGTAGTAACTCATACTTATGCACGTCCTTGTGGTTAGATTTTGTAATTCAGGCAAAAGTGGGTTGAAATTATTTCAAAAGAATTAGAGAATGAGAACGTGGAAATATTTGTAAATATAACTCTACAAAATGCATCAAACAAGAGGTTCAATAGCGTTTCAAAACAAACAAAAAACAAATTATTATATAAAAGTATAAAGAAAAGTGTAAATAATACTAAATACTGCGGTGACTGGAATTGCGGGCGCACAGTAGTTTATGGCCTTTTTCTATTCTCAAAATAAGGGCAACATTTTCTTCTCTACTCTTTTAAAAAGAAAAAGAAAAAAATTTCATTTTCGCTAGAAAAAGAAAATGTATTACAAGGCAGTACAAATCAAGAGTTTAAGAATATCCATGTATACAAATTTTTAAATTATGCCATTAAATACGTTCGTTATGCGTTTTTTTTTTCATAAAAAGAGAAGAAAAAAATGTTGCATTTTTATTAGGGTGATCGACTCGGTTTTTTAACCGGTTTTAAACCCTGGTTTTTTTACAATACGGTTGTCGGTTTTTTCAAAATGTTGATTTTTCGAATGTCGAATAGTCCGGTTTTTTTACAATTTAAAAACCGGCTGAGTCGAATACTTTTCGATTTTTACATTTTGCAATAAAATTAGTTTTTACTATGTTAAAACTTAGACCAACGTGTTTTGTTTATTTTCCTAAGTATTTATTTAGTGTAAAAGCTCTAAGCTTTTTTTGAGCATGCCAACATTTACTGAAACATTAAATTTAAGCGAAATTATTTTATGAGGTAATAGCAGAGGCCAATTTAATTGGCCTTATGGATGTCAAAATCCAATTGCAAAAAGTGAGTTTTAGTTTTGTTGACATTTTGCTTCATATTTTATATAGGGGTAGATATCCACATTCATATGTATATACCATTAAGGAATAAACTCTACATACACACATCATTTTTGGGGTTTGACGAAACTTGGGAAGAAATTAAAAAAATTAATTATGCCAATATTTAGGGTGCTAATAAATATGTTTCTACAAATAATAAAAAATTAAAAAATAATTATGATAACAACGTATTAGACCATATTTGGATGTCATTTGTTGACGGCTTGGTACCGGAAATCACACGATTTTTAAATAACTTGATGACATCAAACATTTTGCACGTATTTTTTCATGTATTTTATGCCTGTATTTAGACTTTTTTCTTATGTATTTTGAATATTTTTGCTACGGTAGGTGTTATTATATTTATTTTTTTATTTTTTGTATAAACATATTTATTAGCACCCTAAATATTGGCATAATTAATTTTTTGAATTTATTCCCAAGTTTCCACAAACCCTAAAAATGATGGTTGTATATAGAGTTTGTTCCTCAACTGTATATTATATATAAATATTTATTTACTATACATAAGTATATGAAGTTAATATTTATGTTTTACCTTTAATTTTTGTATTGTTTTATAGTATTTACTAACTCTTAACTCTTTTTTTCTTTAATAAAGCAATTCAAAATCAAAACTTGTGTATAATAATTTTCTTACTTAAAAAATCGCTTGACCGGTTTTTCCTGAATTGTAAAAACCGAAACCGAGTTTTTCATAATTTCATATAATCGAACTATTCGAAAACCGGTTTCTGGAAAAAGTCGAATAATCGATCACCCTAATTTTTATGCACCTTAATATATTTTAATAGAATAGCGCTTGGGGATATTTTTAGATACGACAATCTAGCCCAAAGTTAAGAAAACACTGCGCTAGAGTTCATTTATCCTCTAGATATTTCAGGCGATCAAAATAAATAAACACCTCAGTAAGTTCTAGTTTACAATATGCAAGTCTTATTGCTTAGACGATTAGTTTGAGGGAGAGAGAGACTAGGGGAACAGAAACGTTTATTTTCCCCTCGTCTCTCTATCTCTCCTAACAAAATAATCAGCTTAGCAATAAGACATACATAGTGTAAACTAGGACTTAACATACACACATGCATATATACATGCATTTGTACATTATCGTGGCCGTTAGTTGTATGGAGAATTTATTTTTATTCTTATCTTCTCTCCCCCCCCCCCCACATCGGTTCAGATTTACATAAAAAAAGTACAAAAAATTTCATAGCGACAAGTTGTGTTTAAGGGGATGCGTCCGCCCTCAAGCCCATTTATTCAATGTAATTTTTTGTTTGTTTTTTTTTTGTTTGTTTTTTTTTTGTGTAGTTTTTTTTACTATACGTAGTACACATTAGAAGAATAATTGTAGTATGTACATGTATGTATAAAATAATTTAATAGATATAGGGTTTTTTGTATTTTTTTACATAAAACTGAACCGATTTGGGGGAAGAGAATATAAGAATTCAAAAAAAAAAAAATTAACGGCCACGCTAATGTACATATTTGGAATTAAACCGTTTAAAGAGTCTCAGGTGTTGTCTCGTTGTTTCCTAACTAAACAGAAATGGTGACATAATTAATTTATTGGTTGAATTAAATGCTGCTTAACTTTTCATAAATACCCCCCGTGTACTTGTAAACTAACTCACACACAGTCTTTTCTCATCGTTTGTTTATTGCTGCACTCTTCTAACAAAAGCCAAATGATAAAAATAAAATAAAGCCTTTACAAATTGTTTTTAAAAGGCAAAATAAATTATGTATATTAAAGGTATTCACGTCAAAAGTTGCACTGTTGCAAAAAAGCAAAATTGCAAAATTTTCAAAAAATATAACAACAACCACATAGAAAATTATTTTGCACAAATGATGCAAAATTGTCAGGGTCTGAGCAAGTGCAGGATTATCAGGGTAAATTCTACAAAGTTGTGCAACTTTTTATGGCATTGCTAATCCAAAAAAAAAAAAATGGACAAAAAGTACTTTTAAAATCAACCATACACCAAATTACAACGCAGAAATACTTAAATGTTTTTCTTTTGAATGAAAAAAAAGTCGTTGAAGATATTTTCGATACAAATAAATTAATTTAAAAATTATAAAATTAAAAAATATTTAAAAATTCTTAGCTAGAAATTATAAAGAAATCTTCAAATTCGATTTTCAGATAACAAATACATACATAATTTTGCTATTTTCAAAAGACCTATGGCTGAAAATAGTTAATAGAATTTTGTTAAATAATACCAATATTATTAATACTTATATTTTATTAGTGAATTGATTACAAAATTAATCAGCGAAGTTCCAACACTTCGTTTCAGCGTTTAAACAAACATACGAGTACAATATATCTATGCACATATTAAACAAAATTGGTTGCTCACGTCAGAAAGTGCAATTATGCATTTTTGCTCAGTTGCAAGAGTTGACGTGAATACCTTTATTGTATAAATTAGAAAATATACAATTTTGTCATAAATTTCAATTATGTCAATCTCCTTCGTGCATATGTATATACACTTCATACATATAACTAGGCAAAAACGTTCATTAAATATTCGCTTTTATTTCACAAGCATTATCAGTTATTTCCCCTATGAATATATTTTTGAGAATAGAATAGGACTTTTTTTGGACAGGAAATTAAATATAATAAATTGAAAATAACTAATGCAGTAAGAAAGAAATATATGTATAAATGTATTACCTAAACTACTAAAACAAAAAAGCGTAACCAACAAACACTAATGAAAAAAGTTTTGATCCAGACACGTGTTTATAATATTAAACAGTTTGGAACACAACTAATGCACAATGTCATAGAATCCAACAATATTGGCTACTCCTTAACTTGACAAACTGTTGTCTGAATTGAAAGATTTTTCATTAGTATTTAGTGGTTACGCTTTTTTGAGCAAATGTTTGACAAGTGTGAACGTAGCTTTAGGATTGTATAAAGGAAATAAAATATTCAAAAATATGTATGTATGTATGTAGTTGCAGTAGAAGTGCATACTCGTACTATAATCAAATACTTATAATAATTTTTTGTGCAAAAAAAAAACAACTTCAATGCAAAGATCTGATAGAAGATAAGAAGTACGTAAAATATAAAATTAAATTTTGATGGGCGTACCTCCGCCCATTTTTTAAATGCAAGATAGTGTGTTTTTCAGAGCTCAGGGTGCGTGTTATCTTGCAAAAATCGCAGAACCACTTAAAATAAAATATTAAATGGTGGATTGTGTCTATTTTAGAGATCAAGGTAAGTTTCGTAACACTCGGTTAAACAGAACTGCGTGAAATATTATAAATTTAATGAGCTTCACCTCGCCCACTTTTTCAACTTTCAAATTGTGTAATAATTACAAGAACCAAAGGTGTGTTATAGGTTTCGCAGCAATCAAATAAGTAGAATATCATAAAATGAAATACAAAAACTTGTGGGCCTGTCCCCGCCCACTTTTTTACAATGGGACCAATGGGAAGCTATAACCTCTCAGACAAAAAAAAATTTACAATCGGTCTAAAATCTACCGAGTTATGAAGTAATTTAATTTACATTAAGCATTTATTTCATGAAATTAGTTGCATGAAAAATTTTTATTTGCCAATAGGAGGCCTGGAGGAGCAACTTATATCAAAAAAGTTGCGAAAAATTCATCAGAGATTCATTATATGTACGTCCTTTTTTTATACAACATTCTCTTTTATAGTGCTGCAAGTAGCAAATTGAAAAAGTTTCGTGCAACAAAATTCATGAAATTTCATGAAAAAATGCTTAATGTAAATCAGGTATTAGTCAAAGAAAATTTTAATGTGACCCCATTTACTTGTAGAAATTAGAGAGCTGCGTAAACAGTATTGAAATGTAAAAACGTCATGATTTTTAAATGTATTCGCGTCGCATGTATTATACTAAACCAATAATAAATGCTGTCGTACTATAAGCGAAGCACGATGGATGTATTGGTGTATGTGTATATCAGTTGTAAGAGGCCGTTTAGATGAAGGGAGGCCTCGCTGCGACACGTCGCCTGCGAGTCTTGTTTTTAGGCGAGAAGTGAGGAGAAGCTTGCGGGGTAGCAAAAGTCGCACGTACTGGAAATTGAAGCGACAATTTTATCTCTTCTCTCTCACAAATTTTTTCTCTCGCATTTTTTGTGTTCTATGTACAGTACATGCCAGTTAGACCAATTTTTTATAACATGCATCAAAGAAACAGTTATAATATAAAAATTATAAACAAATAAAGTAAGGAGAGAAAAGGTATTATTGTATTTTGGTGGTAAATTAAAAAAAAATAAAAATATGTGGACATATTAATTCTACATTTATCAAACTAACAATTAGTTCCATTACGGCAACACTGCTACGAATGAACGAATAAAAAGCATTGAACAAATTAATACCGAAAAGTCGTCTGACTATTGCGACAAAAAAGTCTTCATGTAAACGCGCGTGGATTTAAGAAGGGACTCCAAAAGAGAACGTAAGCGTTGTCGCAGCGAGGCCACCCTTCATCTAAATGGGCTCTAACAAGCGATGTCGCAAGACAGCTTGTTTGTAACAAACACTCAAAAGAAGTACTGCATGCTTGTTATTTTTCATATTGTACGTTGAGTGTGTGTGTAATATGTAGATGGTAAGCCATTATGTGGTTAACCGCATACAACAAATGTTAATGCATGTGTGAGCCTTTGCATGTGCGCAGAAAAATAAAAAATCATACACACATACATGCATGACGTTTGTACACGCGTTCATGCGTAGAAAGAAGCAAATATCACAAATTCTTCCGTCACGAAGTGTTTTCTTCTTTACTCTTATACCTACAATACTCAAACAAATTTCTTGCAAACAATGTTGTTAACGTTTGTTTCATAAGATTTCGCTGTAGTAAAGCATTTGAAAATCCCTCATGTCTTGAAAGTTCTTATAAGATGTCTTGTGCAGGAGACTAGTAGAAACGTATGTATGTTTTTAGTAATATAAAAATAAATTTTTATAGAAATAATTTTTTTTACTAAGACTATGAGTTTTTTAGTTCTTGTAAAGTATAGTTAAATTCTTAAGAGATAAAAAACATAACAAAAAATATATAGCTATTAAAATCTAACAAACTAAAATTTAATAGTTCATAGATAACAATATAAGTAATCAAAAAATATAATCTAAATCTAATCAGAATTAGTACAGCAGCAAACTGAACACATCATCATGACATGTTTCAAACAAAAATATATTTTGCAGTTAGTGCAGGTGTATCGAGTTTTGCGATTTTCTTGGAGCTGCAATAAAAGAAGCGACCTGAAGTTATGTTTTGTTGCAGGTTCAGAGTTACCGAATTTAAGTATTTCGGAAAGCTTTAGTCTTAACAGTCTTGGTACTTGTCATGTACTTCAACCGATTCCTCATATTCACTGCTGCTTCCTCGTTATCAGATATAGGCTCATTATCCTCTAACACTAGTCTTATTTGTTCTTCGTCCATTTTGATATTCAAATAAAACCCATAAGAAGCTTAAAAATATATCACTTCATAAAAATTAATAAAATATTACTTCGGTAAAATTGTTAAACAAATACTCATGTCGGTCTCACAGACCGATTTTCGCTGTATGCACACACATATCTTGCTTTCCGAAACCTTCAAACTGTACTAAATTAAGGGCCTAATTGTGTAAAACGCAACGCCAAGCGTTGTCAAATTTTATATGGAAAAAATTTAAATTACAAAAACAAAATAAAGCTTATTGCGAATGATGAAGCTAACATAAATTATAATAAGCTGGCGCTCTTTTTTTATAATCAAAACACTAAAATACTAAAAGTCGGTCTCACAGACCGTATGCGTGAGTATGGGAGGGTTAAGCAAAACTTTAAATTTTTTTATCAACAAAAACTACATTATATCATTTCTTGTAAAAAATAAAACTTTTCTCAAAAACAAAAAAATTTTGGGAAAAAATATATTTATTAATAATTTAAAGAAAATGAAATTTTACTGCATAGAAAAGTATACATACTGTCATACTGTTGGTCAACGATACTTTTCCAAAAAAAAAAAGAACTTACGCATGTTTTGCCACTACGTTGTAATGCTTCATACCTCTCAGTTAATAATTGAAAAGGTTTGTAATGTCGTTCTTAATTTTTTATAATAATGTGTCCAAAATTTAAAGAAAAAAGATTACATATTAGAAATCTGATTGTTCAGCATCAAAAGAATGTAAAATCGTTGCGCAATATTTCTGAAATTGTTGGGCAGTAAAAGTTTAGTATACAAACCATTATAAGAAGTAATAAAAAGAACCACAGTGTTAGTAGTAGGCCAAGAAGTGGCCGTCCGCCAAAAATTACTCAACGTATAAAACGACACATATTGAAAGAAATTTACAAAAATTCCAGGACAACTGCTGTTGATATGACAAAAGATGAAAACTTTCGAAAAAAAAATGATGCGGTTAGCACAGAAAATAAATTTAACTTATTCTTATACAATGGAAAAAAAAAGTTTGGCTCAAAAAGAATGAAGTGCTGGAACATAAAAACCTGATATCCAAAATAAAACACTGACGCGGCTCTATTATGGTTTTTGGTTGTATGTCGACGGCTGGGATTAGTAATTTGGGTTTTATTGAGACAACAATGGACCGATTTATGTACATAGTATTCCGATTTAACGAACCTAATTGTTGTCAGGCCTGTTCGTTAAAGTGTATTGTTCGTTATATCTAGTACTAAGTTAAAAAGGAAAAGCGTCCTGCTGTTTTATGCAAAACTCAAAGAATATGTACTCGTAGTATTTTTAATATTTTTTTTAAAAGAACATATCGAGCCATTACCGCCAAAGAAGCTTAACCAACATGATTTTCGAAATGCGTTTTTTTATAAAAATCATTAACTTGTTATCATTGGCATTATCTGTCAAAATTTTATAACCATGGGATATACCGTTTCAATTTTATAGCAAAAACAATTTAAGCTTAAGTACAAATTATTTTTTGTTTACAGTTTTTGTAACAGCAACTTGTTACTTAAGCTAAAATTTCCTTTTGAAAATAAAGCAAGTATGATATAATATTCGGATAAGCTGTATATAATATACCCTCCATAGACTTCGTATGAAGTATATGCATACATACAATATTAGATACATGATCTATTTTTAAAATAATTAACTAGATCAACCCTTTCTGATAGCTATTTATTCACCCACACATAAAAAACTTGAATGCACATTATTAGACCATACAAATTGCGGAAAGTATTTATTTTATTCGCTCGACCGGCAGTTTCTGATAGACCGGCCATAAAAATCAAATACATATGTGTAAAAATTACACTAAAAGCGTGCATACCGATCATGCGAATTGCATTTTTCACCTAAAAAAAAATAACCTATCTTGGATATAAACACGTTTGGCATCATAACTTTTAAATGCGGCGTTTTTCGGAAAAACTTTTGTATCCATTTTTGTTTAGAATAAATACCACAACATCTTTCGTCTACATAATTTTCCCATAAAAATTACCTATCATGGCCCTTTAATGGGATGAAACTATGTTATGAAACTAATTTTTTTTGGAAATGCTTTTTTCAACGGCTTGCGCTAAAAAATGGGTAGTGATAATTATAATTCGTTTTCATTTTTTTATAAAGTAAGATCTGTATACTATATAGCCTCATTACATTTGGACCAAATATGTATCATCTAATAATATAAGAATGAAACATCACATCCAAGTTTATTATAAGCTTTGTTATGTATTTGGATATTATCCTACAGCTCGTGACACATTGAGTATATTTCAACAAAACTACACACAAATTTAGACGATAGAGGAAAACATATTTTCGCATAAAAAATCTGCGTACATACATACTTGTATATATTATGTAACTTCACGAACGAATCATTATAATTCTTCCAACAAAAAAAATAAAAATAAATAAATACAGTATTTTTAATCTAGAACCAACTTATTGTAGTCGAAGTCAAAATACGCGAATCACGATAATAGCCTTTTCACACTTACTCACATCTTTCATCTTTCATCAATTTGGTAAGATGATAACATCTTTCCATAAGAATTATACAGGGCTGAATGTTCAACATCTTTCAACATCTTCAAAAGATGTTCCTATCTCACTTTGTTCCGTTCAACATCTTTCGATTATTTTAGTGTCATCACTAGAAAAAATGTATGCAACTATATACATACATGCATACATACTATAAAAATGTATACATATGTATGTATGCATGTATGAATGTATATCAACATATGCATGTACATATTTACATACATTCAAGGCTACATTTTGGAATATCCTTCCCAAAAAAAAGATCCTAATTACTCTAAGATTTTATTATATACATATTCATGTATATGTATGCACATAATAAAATCTGTTATATATTTTCCAAATCTAAATAAATTACATAAAAGTAGTTGCAAATGTCTACGCGAAATCTTTTCGGATCAAGTTTGTAATATTTCTTCATCATCATTGTCCGCTGGCATAATTTCTACTAATTCTGCATATTATAGCATTATATGTTTCTGCTCCAGCAATTAAACCAATTTCTACTGAATTTTTAAATTGCATTTTATTATTTAATTTTTAGTTGCTCACACTAGTAAAAATAGTATTATAATACATGACAGATGAAAGATGTTGTAATGTGAACAGGTTTTTTCAATATTCAACATATTCCACGCATTCCTCAAAGATGTGAGTAAGTGTGAAAAGGGTATAAAGCCCATTCAATTCAATTCTAAATACAAATATGATTGTATTGAAGTGAGTTACCATTGTTTTAAAGGCTATGTTTCGAAACTTGAAAAAAAATCACATATAAGTCTTAAATATGGTTATTTGGATAACTGCAACAATTTATTATGATTTAAATTTTATTACGCGGTCCTGGCGAAAAACTGAGATATTCGCCAGTTCAGTTCCGGTATGTAGCATAAAAATTTCTTCACAAAATTATACGGACTTGGAAGTACATTCCTTCGGTAAAACTATACACAACAAATTTAATAGCGAACTTTTTAATTCGAAAAGTAATAAGTCTCTACATGGCGGCGATCAAGAAGACAATAATTTAGCAATTTGGAGACAAGTTTAGGTAAAAAAAACTGATATTTACTTTTTCTTAAATTTTTTTTAGCTTAACCAACACAAAAATATACATAGGAGGTTATCAGGGAGACAGCAAAAAAAGCTTAAGGGACAAAAAATACAGTTATTATGCTAATATTTCGTTAAAATTCGATGCGTTACTTATATTTAGCACTATAACACCTAAATACTAAAATTCAATGAATTAACTTACATAAGAGCGAAGATAATTAAAAAAACCTTCTCCTGTAAAATTTTGTTTTTGTTACTTAAGCTTTTTGTGCGGTTATAGCTCGATATGTACGTACTTTATTAAAATATCAGTAAAAGAAAAATTCATAAAGCAATATAATACAAAAATAATTTATTTAAAAAAACTGGTCTGTTTTTTTGGAATTGATATCTTTCTCTTAATGGCATCTTCTTAAAGTCCCAAATCACACTGTGCAAGTCTTATAGCTAAACTGATTAGTTTCAGGGAGAGAGAGACGAGGGGAACAGCAACGTTTCTTTTCCCCCCGTCACTCTCTCCTAATAAACTAATCAGCTTAGCAATAAGACTTGCATAGTGTAAATAGGGACAAAGCATTAAATTGAGCTACTAATTTTGTTTTGTTGAGGCCATTTAATACAAATTTCGAAATGCTTAATGACATCTTCGTGTTTTATTTTGAGCTCTTGAATTTCAGTTCCATCCAGCTCTTCTTCAATTTCCTTTTGTTCATCGGGTAAAGGCATATTTTCAATCCGTCTATTCAAATTAAAATTAATACGGCTTGCATTAAACTATCTTTCATAAATTTTGTTGTGAATTTCTTTGGCTTTGTATTACAAAATGGGAATTAGGTTGCATGATGAAAAAGTTTGTTTTCCATTCTCGCGACCTCACCTTGCTTTACAGCACTTCTATTGCGATACCCAAAATTACTGTTTTCAACATTCATTAAAAAATTTTTCTGATTTTTTTTGGATTTATGCAGCCCATATCTATATATATAAAAGAGGATGTGTGTATGTATGTAATGTATGGACTCCAAAACGGCTGGGCCGATTTTGATGAAATTTTCAGGGAATCTTCTAAATATTCAGGCGGGTGACATTGTGAAGTCTGGTTTTTGATTTTTCATATTGCACCACCTATGCCATATATAACGGGTCCGCCATCTAACGTTTTTTTTCAACTAGTGCTTATTTCGTGAATGGTAACACTTAGGTCATGTCTGATTTGACAGATAATTAGTTTTATCCTTCCGCTGAACGAGCCAGCTGACCATCCAATGCTTTTTCGCTTCGCTAAGTGGGCCTGCGATCGACTTACAGAAGATGCCGATTTTGCAAAAAAAAAGTTATCTGGCGGAGCCTTTACTTACCGTTTACACATGCAAGTACAAGTGCAAGTAACTCAATACATAGACATATTTCTACTAATACAATCATAATGCTACAAGTTGTAGGCTCACTGGCAAGAGATTTTCATTACAAGTAATTTTTTCACTTGCATGTAGGAGAATTGTCAAAAATAAAAACAGTGTTGACCTTTAAGGACTTTATTTTAATTTTAATGGATAGCTTACATGGAATAATTTTTAAAATGTTATTATTTCAACTTATATACAAAAAAAAAATAAAACAAAAAGTAAGAACATGTAATCAAATATGACTTATTATTAATTTGCAATATAAATTTATCATTTATTTTGGTACAAAGTTGATCAATAAATTCGTTTCCCTGTAATGTTCCTATACCAAAAATTTGGCAGCCCACACATTAAAAACTAATATAGACAAAAAAAAAGTACAAACAACGCACAGAAGAGAAAAACGAAATTTTCAAATATTTATATATAGTAACATATAGAAAAATGAAAATAAACTTGCACTTGACTGTGTAAACAATCAAGCAAGTTGCGAGTGGTTTTATTATTTCATTCAATGTATTGGTTGTTAATACGTACACGCAACTTGTAACAAGTTACCTGCATGTGTAAATGAAGCGTTATATCCATATTTATTATTTTTTTTTTTTGCTTTTTTTATTTTATTTTATTTTTTTTTTTTTTTTTGAAAACTGTTGTCAAGTTTTTCAAAACGAGATATCAAACTCTTAAATCGGTTATGTAGTTCCGAAGATATTTACAAAAAAAACCTTTGTTAATAATGATCCAATATCAAAATTTTAAAACTTTCGAAATGTTGCATTAAAAAATCCCAGTTTTCGGTTTATTTACACCGGGTGTAGCTAGTTTTTCACATAAATATGTAACTCGCAGACCATTTCGATGATCATCGATAATTTTAACTTTATCCCTTAAGAACAACCAATTTCTTTTATCCATTTTGATGTTCGTAGCAAAAATTACTTCACACAACTTACTCTCATATGATATCAAACAAAACCATCAAAAGAAGATAACTGAAGGTACATTTTTATTTATTTTCGTTCTTAGTAACTTTCTGATAGCAATTATGTTTCTTATTTAATTTCACATTTGTTCGTTATACCGAGCACAAAATAGAATTTTTGTTCGTTATATAAGGTACTCAGTAGAAAAAAATTGGATGTTCATTAAATGCGATGTTCACTAAATCGAATGTTCGTTAAAACGGAAAACTACTGTATTTGAATCTAGTAAAGGATAATTTGAAGGTGTCACTGACCAAAATGGGTCTACATGGAAGCTGGTACTTCCAAAAAGATTATGACCCAAAACATACAGCGGTCAGTTTAAAGGAATTGCTGTTGTACAATGCAGCAACAACTGCATTCTCTTCTCCAGTCGTCTTACTTAAACCCCGTTGAAAATTTATGGGACGAATTGGACTACAGTATAACAAAAACTGCGATAAAAAACCAACAGGACCTAAAAAATGCTCTTATCAAAGAATGGTACAAAATTTCTTCGGAAACCACCGGTAAACTGATATATTCAATCAATTAAATGTCACATTAGGGAGAAAAATAGGTGCAACAAAATATTTGTATGAACTGGAACAATAAACTGTGGAGTATGTGTATTAAATACTGTTTTTTTTTTTAATTTTTTCATAAATATTTTTTTTTAACATTATGAAGAGTTTTCTGTGCCAGTGTACAAATTTTGGTGATGTTTTTTTTCGCTTATTAAAATATTTTTGATGTAACATTTAACGGAACTATTTTTTTCTGTCGTTCAAGTAAATGTGTATACAATAACCTACAGTGTACATATGTATATATAGCACTTAATCAACAAGAGGGTATTAACTCAAAATTTTAAATTTTCATTTTTTGCAAGAAATTAACTAACAACATCAATATCTACCCATCTACTGGAAAAATTTCAAAGTATTCCGATTACTCTTTCATCCCGAAAACACATCACCAAAAAGGTATTACATATTTTGATTAATACAAAAGTGGACATAGAAATGTATCGTATATTTTCATAAAAAGGTACTGTATTTCGATTTGAGCCCATATTCGAGTTAAAAATAAACAATTTGTTAATGTAACCACAAACAGTTTTACAGCTCTAGTGAAAATGTTAAGATTTTGAGTTAATACCCTCTGTTGATTAAGGGCGATATCTACATGTACTGTTAAACCAGCTGACATTTTTAAATATATATATACATACATGTTTACATACATATCTATGCATATGAAAACATTCATACAACAGCAACAAAACACGGTTATTTTGAGTTCACCCAGTTTCTTGCATACATACATGTACATATGTATGTATGTACGTATTTAACTTTATATACACACTTTCGAACACATGCCCAGTAAATTTGTAACTTTACAACAACAAAAAATGTATATAAGTAGTGACGCCCAAAACTGAGTTTTCCTACTTTTATTAAATTTCTTTCCGAACATTTTTCAACATTGCACTTCTATCGATACATAGTACATCAAAAAAAAAATTGGAAATTAAGAATAAACAATTTGAAATTTATGAAATTGAATAAAGTTTGTTTTGTGTTATTGTATTTAAAAAATTTTATTTTTAAAGTTAAAGGGCATACTTATTTTGGTTTTAAAACTGCAATTACAATTTTATTTATATATGTACCTACATTGATACTGGTATGTTAACATATTATCACTTATAAGAAACATTTTTATTTTTAAAGATGCATTTTTAAAACCAAAACCCAAAATTTTTGTTATAGGAATGCTATTTTGTTTCAGTGTACATACGTACATAGCGCACACACGCATATATAAATGCATATGTACATATATATGTATGTACATACATAGCATGTATGTAATAAGCAACAAGAATGTTAAAAAAAACTTACTTTAAACGGTTTTTTCTCGTCAGCCTCCATTTCGTTGTTGTTGTTGTTGCCGATAATTTTGTTTAAGTTAAAAAAGAACACTAACAAAATGTATTTTTTTTAAATATTTTTCAGTCAACCAAAATTTTATTTGGATTATATTAGGTATAGGCGTCAGTTTTTAAACACTTTTTTGCTTACTGTTTATTTATTTGCAAGCATATATTATGTATACATATGTAACCATGTATGTACACATGTATGTATTTCTAATTTTTGTTAAAGTTCTTTGTTTATTATTATCAAGTATGCAATTTTTTCTGTTTTTGTTTCACTTGCGTTTTTATTTTAATTGTCCGCACTCCCCCTTCAGTGAAATTATTTAGCACAACTTAACTGAGCACCGGCTGTGAATTTAATGAGCTCCAAAGCATACATGTGCTTGTTATTTAAAACCCTGTATAATAACATTTTACCAAGCAGAACATTTTGTTAGCACTGTTACAATCAGCGTTACCAGATGTAGAAACTTAGGTATTTTATTTTTTAAGTTTTATAAATGTTAAAAAAAAGAGATTTCCTAGGTAAAGTAAAATTTTTAAATATATGTATAATATTCCGTGCTTATAGCATATTAGCTGAGGTTCGCATTACACTGCAACACTATTTATTTACTGCTTTTTTAAAACTGCTTGTCCTCAACGTACAAACAGTGAAGTTAGGCACACATTTTGCAATATGTTTATGTAACAAGTTTCGTTGTTGGTCAGATAGTGTTTGGCTTTGTTTATTTCGTATTACATTCAAGGTTTCAAAAATTTTTTCTGATTGCATTTATGTTGGTTGCATAGTGGGAATAGTTGTTTATTATTTTTACTGGTTTAGTTTATTAAAAACAAGTAAGGCGGATTCATATCAGCTGATGTTCAGCAGTTAATTTCATTTGCGTAAAATCAAAGCAAAACGTTAGAAAATTTTCTGACAGCATGAAATTTTACACTAACAAATATTCAATGCGAATATGCAGAGTTGCAAATCGAGACCATCTGGTATCAATTCGACCTGAAAACAAGCAAGATAGGAATATGTGTGATTTTGTCAACAGCAGAAAAAATTAAATGAGCTGGAGAAAAGAGGAAATGGTGATTGAAAAATATGAGCATTGGGTACATTTGTTTAATTTGTATTAAAAAATAGTTTAAGGTTTAATTGTTGATTGCAGTGTGTGCTACATAAATTATAAACGTGTTTCATAAATAAACGTGGAAAAGTATGTACATTCCATAAGAAAAGAATAAAAGCAAACAAAAGTACACATGCAAAAATCTACATATGTATGTAGTTGCAATCCATTTTTGTACTGATTAGACACATATTTTATATGCATTCCGTTCCTACTTGGGGATGTCATCAGTAGATTTCAACCCAAAGTTTTAGAAATAAGCTTATAAAAAGACGCATGATCTAGGAAAAAATAAAACCCTGATCTGATAAATTGTTAGTGTCTTTTGAAAAATTCCATAAACTCCATCATATCAGGGATGTATTTTCTCAAAAATCGCACGACTGTGTATCATAGTGTATCACGGCCTTTAGCCCTCAAAAAAAGAAAAACTTTCCTGATTTAAAAAAATATGGCAGTACTTGTTACAATATTTGCAATTCTCTTGTTATGGACTCTCTTTATATACAAATCAGTGTTGCCATATTTATTTTTCAAAAATCTTCAAGTCGAGCAAAAAAAATATTTTTTCGATACAAAAATCTTTTTTGTTAGTTTATTGAATGAAAATGAGTTAAAATTTAATTTGTTTCTTGTGAACTATTAAAAGTAAAGCCAGATAACACAAAATATTTACTGTATAGGATATATGGAAGATCATTGTGAAGCAAATCAGAAAATTTGTTATAAGTTTGATCAAAAAATCCCTCAATAATACCAAAAGTAAAATTTTTAAAAATCTTATGCATTAAACACATTCACCACAGCAGGCTACACGAACACACGACTTCGAATGCCGCTAGCAGCATTTGTCGCCTCGTAGCCGGCTACTTAATTATTTTGGAGACGGCAGCAGCACCATCTTCGGCTGATATTCAAGTGCAAATACATTGTTCAATATTGCCACTTTTATATATTTTGCATTTATAAAAATTAATTACTCTTTTAAAATGTACTTATTTCACGTAAAAGTACAAAAATTAATCAATTTATTCCTTACATCAATATTTGGATATTTTTTCTGTTAAATAATATGAAATAATTGCACAAAATCATTCATTCAACATTTTGTATTGCACTGGCAATACTGAATTTTCTCATTGTAGCCAACAAAATAGAAAGTAGTTTAATTGGACTACAACGACAAAATCAGCATAGACAATAACCTGCCGCCATGTTGCCTTGCTGTCTTCAAAAGAATTATTCTCATATAAACATATGTATTCTATCCTTGACATTTGGTAGTCGGTAGCTTGCTGTGGTGAATGTGTTTAATGCTTTATTTTTAGATAAGAAATCTTATATATGGTAACACTGATACAAATGTAAGTTACTCTCTACAACTGATTCTTATTTTAAGTAAAATTAGCATTAAAGTAATTTAGGTTAAGTTTACATTAGTCCTGTTACTTTATTGTACAGGGTGGGCCAAAAGAAACCAAGGGGTGTAAAAGTTTAATAACTTTTTTGTTTATTAATTTTTTTTTATTTTTTTTTTCAGATTATATAGACAACACTTGGAGAATTTATAATGGAGAGGTTCACAACTGAGCAGAGAACCAGAACAATAGAATTTTATTATTTAAACCAGAGATGAAAATTTGATTATGAGTAATAAAGCTCATTTTCATTTGAATGGCTTTGTTAATAAGCAGAACTGTAGGTTCTGGGGTTCTCAAAATCCAAGAGCCATTCATCAACGCCAATTGCACCCCATCAGGTGTACAGTATGGTGTGGGATCACATCTGAAAATGTCATTGGGCCCTACTTCTTCGAGAATGAAGATGGAAGTGCTGTAACCGTAAATGGAGAGCGGTATCGGTTTATGATAGAAAATTTTTTACTCTCTTTTACGCTCTTGAAAACAGACCTGGTATGTGGTTTCAGCAGACGGAGCCACTGTTCACACTGCCCGAGACACAATGGCACTTTTAAGTAAAATTTTTGGAGAGCGAATAATTTCTCGAAATTCGGAAATTATTTGGCCAGCGCGATCGCCAGATTTGACAGCACCCGACTATTTTCTTTGGGGTTTTTTGAAGGAGCGAGTGTATGTGAACAAGCCAGAGACAATCCTTGAACTCAAGGCAAACATTGTTGCAGAAATTCGAACGCTACAGCCACAAGTTTTGAAAGATGTTATGGAAAATGCTCTAAAAAGAGCCCATCAGTGCGAAGCTGAAAACGGTGGTCATTTAAGAGACATCATTTTTCATACTTAGTGTAAAAAAATTTCCATTTTGTATATTATATAATCTGAAAGAAAAAATAAAAAAAAGTTAATAAACAAAAAAGTTATTAAACTTGTACACCCCTTGGTTTCTTTTGGCCCACCCTGTAGTATTAGTGTTAAGTAACAGTATACGTCACGTCATTAATTTGTGTTGCTGTTAAGTTATACACCAGCTTCACTAAATTCAAACGAAAATATGTACATACCGTGTAGGAAGATCAGGGATCAGTATATTCGTCACCACATTTCTCGTATATATAGGTGACATTGCCAACGGAGCGCCTGCACATTAATATTTGGAACAAATCGGGTCTGGCTACTACTCTTGAAAATAAATAAAAATTATCCTTTCCATTAGAAAATTAAAAAATAAGAAGACATATCTTATAAAAAATAAAGGGTTGTTGGCATCCAAAGCACAAAGCATACAGAAGTGTCACGAGACGGAAGATACGGGTATTTTTCTGTTTGTCTCGTTTTCCCTCAAATTTTGTCATCGTTTTTTTTTTCCTACGTCTTTCTAGTGCAATAAATTTTTATTAGCTATGTTAATTGATAAGTAGTAATACACTACAGTATCAAATACACTATGCTTTTCTCTTTTTTCCACGAATTTTAACAAAAACCTGATTGAAGCTTTTTTTACCTGTCACTTTCTTCACTTCTGTGTATTCTGTGTCCAAAGTTCCAGTACAAAATTCTGATTATATGACAAAGTCAATAGTGAATCAGTATAGTTTTACTAGTAAAACTTCCTACAAGGTATGTACATTAAACTGGCAACACTTTTGCAATAAATGTAGATAAAACAATAAAAACAACCTCCTACTGCATACATTGAACTTATCCATACAAATGTCTGACAATTCTCAAGTATGTAGTATGTACAATAATAAACAACATTCAGAGCAATATAAAACACAAAACAAAACAGAAGACAAGCAAGTTTGTACAAATGTATGTACATACCAAGTATATAAGTATGTATGTATGTACGCCAGGGAAGGAAAATGACTTCTTGGAATTTGTACCAACTATGAAAATAAAATGTACTTTTTAGACCATGAGGGTACCAATTTTTAATATTTATTAATAAAAACAGAAACGTAAGAAAAATTTTATAAAAATACAGAAGTTTACAATAAAAAACAGAAACTTAACACAAAAAAAACATTAAATATTACATTCATAAAGGTACATTCGTAGATTCGACTATTATATTAGAGATTAAAATAAAACACACACAAAAAAACTAAAGAGAACATAGGCAATATTAATGTTACTATATAGTGAAACATTGACATTTTTAAATTGTACCAAGTAATTCGCGGTAGTACCACGGTACCAACAAGATCAAAAATGTATCATAAAAAGTACAATTGTACCTTGATTTCCATCCGTGATGTACGCTACAGCAAACCCGAGCTCACTGTGGTATGTACAGCTAAGGACAAAACTATTTGTACACCCATAACTTTAAGGGTTTCAGGAAGAAATTAAAAAAATATATTATGACAATATCATGTTTATACAAAAAATGAAAAAGGAAATTTATGTATATATGTATGTATTATGTACATAAGTATGTACCTTCGAATTTGTATGTCAATGAGGTAGTTTACACGAGAACAATTTTTAAGCCGTACAATTTTTGTTCTTTTCCAAATTACACGAGACTAATTCATCTGGCACAAAATGTATACGTATACACAGCTTTGTGTGTCTAGTGTTTTTCGTATTCATTTAACATTTGCTGTTTTTTAAGTTGTAGTTGTATTGGTTTCATGCTGCTAAAGCCGCGTTCAGACTATTATACTTTGTATTTATACTTGTCAAAAATTCAAATAATACGTGCAAGTGTGATAGTCTGAACGCAAAATGTCATCAAAGTGGCAAATAATACGATAAAAATTTTGACATCCCATAAGACTTTTTCGTTTTTAGAAAATTTTCTAAACGATAATACTTTTCATTAGATCAGGGTTGCATTTTCACACAAACTAAATTTCCAGGTCGGCTGTTTCGCCGCCGATAGCGTGTCGTCATTGATGTAATGTTTTGTCATATGTATATCGGCTCAAAATTTTGAATAAGTGAATGGTATGGAAGTATATTTCGTTGACGTAATTTTTTAACGTTTTTGTAATATATTTTCTTAAATTTTTCTGTTGTTTACATAGAATATTTTTAACTGCTGATTTTTTTCAAGTGGCGGCACGTCCCCGCCTACACGAAACCGCTTTGCCGCCGCTAGTCAATGAATAGCACAGACATTTTCATTGAACAGCTGTTTTGTTTTCTGCTTGTATTACACATTTTATTTGAAGTGTGATAGTCTGAACACAATGTGTGATTTTACGTTAGTTTTTTCGACAGTCGCAACGAATGTATTTAGATTTCTGTATCGTAAAATGTGATGAAAGTATTAATACTTGTATAATAGTCTGAACGGGGCTTAATGCGGGGTTGTAGCTGGTTGAAAAGTTATGCCAACCACAACACCACATGCAAATTCGAAAGCATTTCCTTTCCTTTCGAATTACATAGTAGACCCGCTTATGATATCTTAAAGTTCCGGTAAAATTCAGTACCATAGTTAATATAGAAAAAAGTGTGAAAGTCGATATGAAAGAAAAAACATCTTTTACAAGAAAACAAATTATCAAATCATACATACATATGTATTTAGACTGATAAATGCGCTGATTTACACGGGCATAATTGTGCTGGCATAACATGCCAGTTTGTAGGTCAGAGAGGCAAAGAGAGTGGTTTTGTGGTTGGCATAACTTTTCAATCAGATACAACCCCGCAATAGCAGCATAAAACCAATACAACCCCAACTTAAAAAACAGCAAATGCCCTGTAAATAATACTGGAGTACGCGGTCCAATCTAGATGAAACAGACTATTTACATCATGGTCCCATGTAATGCAGTCATGGGTCATGTCGTTTTCATACAAGCATTCAATGCTGCACGGTATGTGTTCGTGTTTAAACGACTATGATCGTTCTTCTTAGGCGCTCACAAATAGTATGCGAGTAGTCTATAACTATTCCATATGGGGTAGTTTAGCGGTTAGTCCGATGCAATGCAAAGTTGGAAATTGTGGTCCAACCCTAGGACATCGCAATGTTAAACCGACCACCTTTTTTCGATATATTTGGAGTAGTTTTGGAGTACTCCAACTCCTCTTTGGACTAGTCCTTACATGCATGTATGGACTAGTCACATTATCTGCAGGTGTAATTTGGAAAATAACAAAAATTGTACGGCTTAAAAATTTTTCTCGTGTAAACTACCTCATGCTAGGAACACAATTGGGAGGAACGACGAATTTGGTCCACATCGACGAATTCGTCGATAAGAATTCGCTGCGTAAATTCGTCGTGTGAAGCACAATAGCTACGAATTTACGCAGCGAATTCAGCTCTTATAATTGCTAAAGTTGGTTATTGTCAGTGTGACCATAATAGCTAATTTTGGGCTAAATTTAGCTCATTTCTTCTGGATTTAGTTCTAAAATTTTTATTAAGCTCTTAGCTTATTTTTTAGCTTTTTGAAAAACTGGTTTAACTTTTTTAGCCTTTTTTAATCCAAATTGCGTATTCTCTAAAAATGTATTAAAGACATACGTGATTTAGCTTAATGTTATTTTAAAATCTGGGTGTCTACTCTGTATTTCGAAACGAAAGAAATTGCTTTCGAATTTGTATGTTATTAACATTGCAATTTGAAAACATTTGCTTTCATTTCGAGTTACAGAGTAGACTCCCTGGTCACACTTGTTATTGTGTATGTAAAGCACTGCTGGCCAGAGAAGCGCCAGAGTGCCGAACATCAATCGGCTTTTGTACAAATGAATGCACATAGCAGGGATGGCAAAGTTGGTACAATTGTGCCTTTTTTGGTACTATTCAAACTCGGAAAGTACAAAAGTACACCAAGGACTAATTAAGGACATAAAAGGAATCTCCCCAGTTTCACTTTTGAACCATGCAACTCATATTATTCTTAATTGAAAACAGTTCTCTGAAAGCAAAACGCAGCGAGAAAATCAAAAAATATGAACTTGTCCTTCTCCAAATCATTTTTTTGCCAAATTCGGATGCTAGAGCAAATTCTATTAACTTGTATATTTTAAATTTCAACTTAAACTAACCATATGCTTTAAAAATCTTTTAGTACAATTAAGGTTAAAAAAGTACAATTTTTGAAAGTTGTTGGTACAATTTTAAAGTTCTCAATGCCTTCCCTGGCACATACACTTATACATTATGCTCAGTTTTCTCTCTGTGGGCAGCATTGATGTAAAGGGAGAGAGCAAATTGTTTTTTCGTCGTTCGTCGGCGCACAAAATAGAAATAAATCTATCTCACAGTTCGTCACGCACGACGAATTTCGTTCTACGGCGGTGTTGTTTTCATTTTCATATGAACAAATGTGTTTTACTTATGACGAAAGTTCGCACCGAAAAATTCGTCGTTCGTCCCAGTTGTGTTCCTAGCATCAATCATCAATTCTGGCAACGCATTTTGGTCATTACTAGGGATTGGCAAATATCTTCTAAAATTGATTTTCGATTTTTCGATCAACTTTCTTAATTTCGATTTTTGAAATCGATTAATCATTTAAGACAAACTGGCTAATTTATAAACAAAATAATCGTTATTCATAAAACTTCAAGTAAATTATTATTAACAAGCAAAAAAAAGTTAACATATTTATGTACATTAAAAATAGACACAAAGTTAATTTAGCGAAAAACATTAAATTCAGTAAGGTACATAATATGTACATACATGCATATTAAATATTAAAGGCCGTATTCAGAAAAAAAGAACTTAGGTTTACTAAACGTTTAACAAACAAATTTCCATACAAAATTAGTTTCGTAAACGTTTTTTAAACCTAAATTATTTTTTCTGGATACGGCAGAAAAGCGGTGTTTTTAATTAAAATTATGCATAAACTTGCTTTATTTTAGCAATTTTTTATATTATATAAAATAAATTTCAAAACATTACGAATTATTATATGTAGTTAGTGTCAGAAATTATTGCTAATATCGCTTTTGCACACGCAAAGTTTACTTTCCAAAGTCTTAATTCAGCTGTGTGAAAGACAGAGGTAGTAGTACAGTCTCTTTCTGTCTTTCTCCCAGCTGAATTAAGACTTTGCAAAGTAAACTTTCCGTGTGGAAAAGGGTTTTAAGGATTATTAGTTTTAATGATTCATACTAATCACCTTTACTTGTTCTTGATAACATCAACGTCAGGCAATTTCAAAATAAGACACTTATAAACTGTTGCCAGAATTGACGATTTCTCTGCATTTTGACGATTTTCACCTCTCAAAATACACTAGTGACGATTTTAGGTCCAGAAATGACGATTTTTCTAAATTTAACATATATAGAAACTTTTTTTAGTATTGTATTTTTAGAGTTGGTTTTTTGTTATGTTATGATTTTTTTGTGTTCAAAATGTTAAATTCTGATATTTATACATAAAATGTTTCTATAACAAAAATCCTAATTATTTTTTTTATAAATTATCTGTTTTAAAAATAAATATATATGTACGTATGTGAATTCTGATTTCATTTTAAGTTTTTTTAACTTTTATTTTTAATTTTAATGGTTTTCGTGTTTAGGTAATATACATATATTTAATGTAATGTGTATATTTGTTGAAAGCATAGTTAATAAGTTTGAACCATAGTAATAGTTTTTGTAACAAAACAATTAAAATACAAAAAAAATTAATATTTTTGATTTGACGTTTTGTTGACGATTTTCTAAAATAACTTGACGATTTTGACGATTTTTTGCACAGAAATCTGTATTTTTGGACGATTTCACCCCTAGAAGTTCTGGCAACAGTGAACTTATATACTATTTTTTCTCAATAATTGCTTATTTTTAACCGATTCTTGCTATTTTCCAGGCTTTAGAGAAAGTAAGTGTCCTATTTTGGATATTGTTTTGGCATTGATGTCGACAAAAAGTTACGGAATAAAGATGAATAATATTAATTATAAAACCAATCTTCTTCACTCAGATTAATACTTTAAAAAATTGCCAAAATTTTTACATAATAAAAAAATCGATTTTTATAGCCCAATAATCGATTTCAGCATAAAATCGTAAGATCGATTACAAAAAAATCGAGTTTTTTTTATCATAAAATCGGTTTTCGATTGGAATCGAAATCGATTTACCAATCCCTAGTCATTACAATATTTTAATAAGCGTTGTCAAGTTTGAAATTTCAAAACGCACCAAAACGGAGAAAAAACGCGCCATTTACAAAAAAACGCACCAATCTTAGAATTTATTTTTTTAGTTTAAAATGTTTATTGAATTCATTTTGCATAAAATTACATTATTTTTTTGTATTAAAAATTTAACACTAAAACAAGATTTTACAGTTCAGGGTTAAAAAATAAATAAAACCTAAAAAACTTAGCAAATTTGTTCATATTCATTTGTATTACATAGATAATAATTTTTTTTAATTTTATAAATTCTGTACAAAACTTTTTAAAGAGATCAACGATTAATAGAAAGGATTCAAAACTAATAAAAGTTCTTTATTTATCATTTTATTCAAATATTTTTAATTTTCCTTGTCAGAAGTTTAATATATCTATATTAAAAAAATAACAATAAAAATAAACAGCCTTTTACAATATATGTACATAATTAAAAAACAACAAAAAACTAAACAAATTCGTACATACATAGTGTACATATGAAAGTGGTCTAGGTCATACCATTTTTGATTCCATATAGTACATTTTGATCAGACTAGAACAACTCTAAATTAAATGTAAAAAAATGTAATCTACTAAGTATCTCTACCAAAGAAATATAAGACTTATACAACTTTCATAATTAAGGGCATTCATTTGTACAAGATGATACATTTTTGTATATTAATTTTATAATGTTGGTTTAAAACTTTTTTAAAAGAGACCAAAAATTAATTATTCCAAATAAATAAAGCTAATATTTTCATCATTATTGTTATCATTGGGCCATAAAACAGATTTCATTTCAAATTGTAATATTTTGTAAACATCATTAGTATTAATATGGTAATTAACACTATCAGGAAGTTGGTAAGTTTCAAAACAAGAATTTTTCGGTTTTTAACCCATTGTTGTGTTAAATTTGCGTTGGTGCCACCAAAAATTAAAAAACGCACCAAGTTGACAACGCTGATTTTAATCAACTCTTCATCGAGTTTAAAAATTCTCTTTGAATGTTAAAATACTGTTGACCAGCAGTGTTGTCAGATTTATTTTCAGCCTCCTCGCCCAATGAGTGGTTGAATATCGCCAAATATCGCCAATATAATAAAACATTACATTTTATTTATTTATTTTGTAGTTACATTACAAATATTGTTAAATTTTAAATTCAGTAGGTAAAGTCTATGGTAAAACATAAAAATTACATGTTTAAAAAATAAAAATAATTTATTCCAAAAGATCAATCTTAATAGGATAAATTGAACTTAAACACCAAGATTGAAATTATTAATTAAATCTTGTGATAAAACTGAATTAACTTTTAGTTAAATATGTATTTAAGTACACGTATTATCCTTGAAAAGTACCAGCATCGTAGTCGTAATTCTGCACTTTAGGGCGAGAACTCCTGAAGGCTTTTTGATGCTTCATTATCCAAATGTTGGTACCAATTTATAAACGGAAGTTTTCTGCACTTTGTTTTATAAACACCAAATGAGACTTTGTGTTCTTTAATTTTTTTTGGACTTCTTGAATTTAGAATCTTTTGCACGAAATATTTCATGTTAAAGAAATTCCTTACAATAAAAGTTTCATGTTTTTAACATTATGCTGTTTTATTGAAATCGAAATAATATAGCCAAAATTATCGCCAATGAGTTCAAATATCGCCAAGTAAATCGCGCATCGCCATTTCAAAATTTTCATCGCCAAAAACAAAATTTTATCGCCACGTTTGGCGAGATATCGCCATATCTGACAACACTGTTGACCAGTATTCTTTTATCTCTCTTCCACTTAACACACCCATGCAGCGTTGTCAGCTTTGAAATTTCAAAACGCACCAAAATGTAGAAAAAAACGCGCTATTTACAAAAAAAAAAAAACGCAACAAGCTTAGATTTTTTTTTAATTTAAAATGTTTATTGAATTAATTTTGCATAAAAAGTATATTATTATTTTTTTTTTTGTTAAAAATTTAGCACTTAAACAGGCTTTTACAATTCAGGGTTAAAAAATAAAACCTATAAAAACTCAATAAATTTGTTTATATTAATTTTTATCATATAGATAATAATTTTTTTTAAATTTCATAAATTCTGTAAAAAACTTTTTAAAGAGATCAATGATAATAATAAAATAATAATAATAAAAGTTAAGTTTTTATCATTTTATTCAAATATTTAAAAGAACAATTTATCAGAAGTTTAGTAATTTACCCATATTAAAAATATAACGAAGAAAATAAACAGGCTTTTACAATATGTATATGTATGAACATAATTTAAAAACTTAACAAAAAATAAAAAAACTAAACAAATTCGTACATACATAGTATACATGTGCCCTTAATTATGGAAGTGGTATAAGTCATACGCATTTTCGATTCGATATGGTAAAATAAATTTATATTAATCGAGACTAGCACACCTCTAAATTAAACTGTTGCGTAGTAAAAAATATTTTTGGATTTTTTCAAATGTTATCTATTAAATATCTCGACCAAAGGATTTTATGACTTATACAAATTTCATAATTAAGGGCACATACATATGTTTGCAAGATGATACACTTTTGTACATTAATTTTATAAATTCTATTTAAAACTTTTTAAAAAGATATCTAAAATCAATTATTTCAAATTAATAAAGCTAATATTTTCATCATTCTTGTTATCATCGGTATAGGTATGTACATTAGACAGATTTCATTTCAAATTGTGATGTTTTATAAACATCCTTACTATTAATATGGTAATTAACACTATCAGGAAGATGGCCAGTTTCACAACAAGAATTTCCGGTTGTTATGTTAAATTTGCGTTGGTACCACCATAAATTAAAAAACGCACCGAAATTTAAAAAAAGCGCACCATGCACCAACTAAGGAATTTTTCGCACAAAAAATTTCAAAAAGCACCCAAAATGGTGCGAAACGCACCAAGTTGACAACACTGCACCCATGTGTGGAAAAAGCATATTAAGCAGAACATGGTGATACACAATAATGTCCTGCACAATACCATTTATAAGACCTTTCAAGATATGAGAGATTTTTCAAATGCTTTACTACAGCGAAATATTAACTGCGTTCGCGTACTCAAAAGTTTTTACAAATTTTTACACAAAATGCAGTAAATGAGAACACAAATTGAGAGAATAAAGTGACAGTTCTTGACTGAGTGTTTTGCAAATTTTTACTGCAGAAATTTGTCGTAGTAAAGTTTAGTAAGATAAAAACATATGATTCAAAATGTAAACAAATTAAAAATAAGCAAACGAAAAGTTTGAAAATTTGAGAAAAGGCTAAATAAAAATAGTGAAAGTCATGAAAAAATAATTAATTTATAAATCATAATAATAATAGCTGTTAATATACATATTTTCTAACAAATTTTATTAAACCTTTTGTTTTGCAATTTATTTTAATTACTCAGAGTTGTAAAACTGTAAAGTATCTGGTTACTAAGTATTGCACTTGCTTTTAAAGTAATCAGTAATATTAAGAAACAGTCATATAATTTTTATTAATTTATCAAACAACAAAACAAGGAAATCAAAAAGAAATTAATTACAAATACTACATGAAACAAATTACAAAATTTATTCTGGGATTGTTTGTGTTATAAAAATATTGTATCGAGTACCAATAATTAAAAGAGCTGAATAGTCAAAAGTTTATATATTTTTCAACACTATGCGTAGTTGGAGTCAGCTGCTTTTATAATCTTACTAATTTTTACTATTTCTCGGTTCGCGTACTTTTTTCGGCAACAACTCTTTTTGAGAGTAAAGGCTCAGTTAGCCGACTGTAATGCAAAGTAACTGCTACAGTAAAAACCAGCTGATCGATATTGTTATGTGAAAAGTAATGAAAATGGTTATAGAGATGTAATGTAAAGTAATCTACTTTTCATATAAAAATATCGATCAGCTGTTTCCTACGTTACAATTACATTACATTACAGTCAGCTAAAGGCTGGGTTAGCCGACTGTAATGTAATGCAACTGCAACAGTAAAAAACAGCTGATCGATATTGTTATGTGAAAAGTAATGAAAATGGTTATAGAGATGTAATGTAAAGTAATCTACTTTTCATATAAAAATATGGATCAGCTGTTTCCTACGTTACAGTTACATTACATTACAGTCGGCTAACTGAGCCTTCAATTTTAAAATTTTTGCAGTAACTACTCATTTACTGCATTTTACTGCGAAAGTAAAAAAACACACCTATTCCAAAACAAACGCTAAACAACACTGTTGGCAAGACAAACAATTGAAACAACCCACGCAGAAAAATACAATCGGGATAACGTTGGCAAAGCGTTTCCTAAGGTGTTTCAAGGCAGAACATCACAATTTCTACTTTTGGAATGTTGTGCCAACACACAAATGACAACCTCATGATGGGGTTGGCCAACTATTTTTTACGTCGTTGGATAAATACTTTGAAAACCACAATTTAAGTGCTTTCCCAACATAAGTTTTTTTTTATAAGTGTAATATATTCCCAATACTTCAATTAATTGCTTCAAAAGCTAATATTGCTTCAAAAGCTAACGATAAAGAATTCATTCTCTTATATTTCACAAGGAAATGTATCAGGGCTTCAACAAAACCTACTAATGGTATCTAAAAATGTAGCTTTTTACGGACCTAATTCGCAAACTATGAATATATGGATAATCAAATCCATATACCAGATGATGAAATTAACATTGGAGCTTCTTTATCGTAATTTTCAGCTTTTGACTTTAAAAATAGTTTGGGGTATTTAAAGTCAATTGGTTATGTTAAATCAACTACAAATCCAATAGCGCAAGTTCAAAGGAATTTGCACATTTTCCATACTAACAATTTCTCAAATAATATGCCATTAGTATTTCCTCTTGTTGAAAATAAAAAATATTCACTGGGAAAAATTTATAGACACAGTTGAATCGAAAACACTATTTTCTTTTGCGGCCATAATATTACAACCGTTCCTCCTGATAATATCTGTTTACTAATTAAGTAATGGAAATGTCTGGTTATATCAGAAATAGAGCTAAGCATGTATGTATAATCAAAAACTGGCATAAAGTTAGCATAAGTGCCAAGATGGAACATGGTCTTAAGCAGTGTTGTCAGATTTATTTTGAGCACCCTCGCCAAATGGAATGTCGAATCTCGCCAAATATCGCCAATATAATAAAACATTAAATTTTATATACAAAAAATATTTGTATTTCTTAATTACATTACAAATATTATTAAATTCAAAATTTAGTAGGAAATGTCTATGGTGAAACCTAAAAATTAAGCGAAGTGTTAAAGAAAATAATTACAAATAACTTATTCCAAAAGATTAATCTAAATAGGATATATTGAACTTAAGCACCAACTTCAAAATTATTATATAAATCTTGTGATAAAACTGAACTAACAAATACTTAAATATTTGTTTAAGGACACATATCATATCCTTGAAGTGGTAAGCAGCATCATCGTAATCATGCACTTTAGGCGATAACTCGTGCAGGATTTTTGGTGCTTTATTATCAAAATATTGGCTCCAATTTATAAAAAGAAGTTTTCTCCAATGTCTTTCATAAGCACCAAATGAAATTTTATGGTCCATCATCTTGTTCAGAAAATTTTGTTTGAGGTAAAGAGTTACAACATTTAGAATTTTTTGCACGAAATATTTGATGTTGTAGAAAAAATTTCTAACGTAAAAATGTTCATATTTTTATCAATATTCTATTTTAGTCCCTGTCCAGACTTGCAATTTTTGTTGCAGAAATTCTTGAGTTTATAGGTGAGAGAGGTGAGAAGATTGGGGAGGGGTACACAGTTTCATGTGCTCGGCAATTCTCTTTTGTTTTGAAATTCGTAATTGTTAATTTCAAGTTGCTAGTTGTATTTGACGTGTTTCATAATTTTATTTCTTCAGTTGTATGAGAACCAAAAATATTAGAAATTAGAATGTTTTGTGCTTTTGGTTCATTACATACTTCATTAGCTTTAAAAAAATAGGGAGTTAGGGCCTTTTTATATTGAGATAACGATACCTACATACATATACATACATATTTATGAGTGTGTCAACTGGGTGGTCGTGTACACGTGTCATTGAACTAAAATGTTGGTCGATGCTTGCGTGTTAAGATAAGTATGTAGGTATTTATAGAATAATAAATATTTCATTGTTGCTGTGTTTGCCTCTTTAATGCACTTGTTGTGGTGTTTCTTGTTAAGTAAATCCTAATAATAATCAACTCAATAGGATTATCCTATAGTACACAGCATGTAATACGACGTCACGAAAATGTTTAGCATATTTTTTACATTTTTAAATAATAAGTAGCGGGTACATAGTGGCCATTAGCGTGGCCTTTATTATTTTTATATTCTATCCTCCCAAATCTTTCAGTTTTATGTAAAACACACACATAAATACAAAAAATATTCATGGCGAATAGTTGTGTGTTGAATTTAAAACTTGTTTCAAAAATACTTTGTTTATAATTTATGTTTTAGGAAAAATATTTGTTCTTTGCTTTTAAAGCATTTCAAATATTTTTCATTGTTTTAGTTGTAGAAAAATTTTACTCAAGTAAAACCTAAATAAACTCATCACTTTTATATAAAACCTGCCTAATAATTCAAATAACAATAGGTTATGGGCCCAGCAGAGAAAACTGGTATTACACAATTTTGTGGGAGCAATTTTGAAAACTGGAAATTCCGTGTTGAGAAACATTTGGATGCTTCAGGAGTTCTTGCAGCTGTAACGTCAACCCAAGATTCAAGTCAAAAAAAATTGGATACGAAAGCTCAAGATATAATAACCAGTCTTGTAAGTGATGACTATTTGGAATACATACGAGACAAAGCAACAGCCAAAGAGATGTGGGACAGCTTAAACACAACTTTTTCGTGTAAGTCTTCCCAAAATCAAACAATTATACGTAAGGAGCTGGCTAATTTAAGATTCAAGGAAAACGAAAGCCTTAACCAACATTTTCTTCAATTTGACTCACTGGTAAGACAATTAAAAAGCGCCGGATCCAAACCAGAAGAAGCAGATTTGGTCTCGCAATTATTTTTGACGTTGCCTGAATCATTCGATCCTATTGTTACTGCTTTGGAGAATCTTAAAATAGAAGAATTAACATTAGCTGTTGTGAAACCAAGGTTATTGGCAGAAGAATCAAAGAAAAGAAACAGAAATGAGGATGAAGTGGCTCAAAAAGCAACAGCATTTCAATTTAAAAAGAAAAATACAATTCGATTTAATGGAAGATGTCATAAATGTGGAAAATTTGGACATATGAAAAAGTATTGTAGAAGTAAAGAGGCGAAAATTGCGCAATGTAAAGAAAATGGTGTAAGTTTTATGGCAGATACAAATGTTGAGGCATCGTCATACCTTTCTGAGAATGAAATATCATTTGCTTTAGATTCTGGTGCAACAGACCATTTTGTTAATGATAAAAAAGTTTTCAAGAATTTAAGAATATTAGCAAAACCGCAACTTATAAGCATAGCAAAAGACTCGGAGCAAATATCAATTTTTATGATTGGAGAAATTGATTTGATGACTGAAACAGGTGTCAAAATTCATTTGAAGGATGTTCTGTATAGTTCCGAATTCCGACAGAACTTGTTATCCGTTAGTAAAATTGTAGAAGCTGGATTAAAAGTAGATTTTCAAAGAAATTATGCCAATATAAAACAAAATAGGGAAACTGTAATGAAGGTCAACCGTTGTGGAAATTTGTTTATTGTAAAATTAAAATGCGAACACATTCTATTGGCTAGTTTAAGTAAAGCTGAAGAAAGCGAATTGTGGCACAAACGTATGGGACATATCAGTGACCAAGGCTACAATAAATTGGTTAATAACGATATGGTTTGCCAAAGGTATGTAAAACAAATTTTTGTAAAATTTGTGTTCAAAGTAAGCATTGTCGAGAACCTTTCGGAGGAACTCGAAGAAAATCAAACAGGCCTCTTGAACACATTCACTCCGATGTATGTGGTCCAATTACTCCTACCACTTGGGATGGATCTCGATATTTTGTCACTTTTATTGACGATTATACACATTTTGTAATAGTATATCTCATTAAAAAAAAATCTGAAGTGTTCGAAAAATTTAAAGAATACGAGGCTTTGGTGACGTCTAAATTTGGTAATAAAATTTCTTATTTAACTGTTGATCAAGGGCGCGAGTATAGGTCAAGTCTGATGAATTCGTTCTGTAAAGAAAAAGGTATACAAATTTGTGAAACAATAGCATATTCCCCGCAACAAAACGGTGTTGCCGAACGAATTAATCGAACTATTGTCGAACGTGTTAGAGCACTGCTGCTTGAAGCTGGAAATCCGAAATTCCTATGGGGTGAGGCAGTTTACACAAGTATTTATATTTTAAATAGAAGTTTCACTAGAGCACTAGAGATGAAGAAAACCCCTGCAGAGATGTGGTATGGGCAGAAGCCAGACTTATCAAAGTTAAGAATGTTTGGTTGCTTGGCTTATGCTTGGGTAGCTGATCACAAACGTAAGAAATTAGATGTCAAAAGCAATAGTTATACGATGATTGGTTATTGTCCTAATGGTTACCGATTATGGAGTAATGAAAAACGGAAAGTTATATTATCAAGAGACGTAAAATTCAACGAAGCCGTATTTCCTTTTAAAAAGGAGAATATAGAAAATACGAAACTAACTGTTACAAGAAACAATCAAGAGGGGGAAATAAATGATGATGTTTCATTCCAAAATGGTCCTGAGGAGGAAATTAATGACAATGATTCGTTGCAGAATGGTGCTGAGCGATGTAATGATAAAAATTCAGATTGAAGATGATATTTTAAGTAAAACTGGCGTAATTGAAGATGATGATCATGATACTGTGGAGTCTCAGGTGGAAGAGCAAGTAGCCGAAGCACCTAGACGAAGTGAAAGATTTCGAAAGCCAAATCGTACATTCGCCGACATCTATTCAACCATATTTGAAGCTGTTCTCACTGAAGAAACTATTCCTACAAATTTTGCAGACATTGACAAATGTAGTAATAAATCAAAATGGGTAACTGCTGTTAAAGAAGAACTTCAATCGATGAATAAAAATAGTGTCTGGAAAATAATAAAACGACCTTCTAATGTAAAAGCTCTAAAATCTAAATGGGTGTTTACAGTGAAGAAAGATGTTAACGGAAATCTAAAGAGATATAAAGCCAGACTAGTTGTAAAAGGATATTTACAGAAACTTGGTGTAGACTATGAGGAGATTTATGCTCCAGTAGCAAAGTTACCTACAATAAGAATTATTTTAGCAGTTGGAGTTTTAAAAAAATTTTATTTCCACCAATTAGATATTAAAACTGCTTTTTTACATGGAGAACTAAAAGAAGATGTATACATGGAGATACCAGATGGTATGAAAGTCAATCCAGATTATATATTGAAGCTACAAAAATCTTTATATGGATTGAAGCAAGCTCCAAGATGTTGGAACGAAAAACTAAATTTCAGATTAATAGAACTAGGTTTCACCAGAAGTCAACATGATTATTGCTTATATACTATATTTAAACATAATTATACAATATTTCTGCTGTTGTATGTAGACGACATGTTACTTGCTGGAAATAATGAAGAAGAAATTATCAAATTGAAATGTAAACTATCGAACTATTTCGAAATATCTGACTGTGGTAAACTTAATCATTTCCTTGGGATCAAATTTGAATATAACCAAAAAGATGGTGTGCTGAAAATGTCACAAGAGTGTTTAATAAGCAAAATATTGAACAAATTTGGTATGTCAGAATGTAATGATATTAGAACCCCCATGGAGAAAGGTCTACAATTAACAACAGGTACAGAAAATGAATGCAACCAACCCTACCGAGAGTTACTAGGCAGTCTTATGTACATTATGCTTAGTGTTCGCCCCGATATCTGTTATTCCATCGGTTATATGGGAAGATTTCAACAAAATCCTGCTGAAGTACATTGGTCAACGCTTAAAAGAATTCTTCGGTACGTTAAAGGCACAAACACTATGAAATTGGTTTATGATAAAAAATCGAATGAAGAAGCTTTGATTGGATATGCTGACGCAGATTGGGCATCAAGTATAATTGATAGAAAATCAACAAGCGGTTATATATTTTATGTTTTTGGAAACCCTGTATCATGGTCAAGTAAGAAGCAAGCGACGGTAGCTATATCATCCAGTGAAGCAGAATATATTGCTTTGAGCAATGCTACGTCTGAAGGATTGTGGATACGTGGAATACTACAAGATCTAAAAATTGTTGATGACAAATATCCTGTCACAATCTTTGAAGATAACGCCGGATGTATTTCAATGGCTCAAAATGTAGAGTGTAAACGTTCAAAGAATATTGATATCCGTCATCACTTCATCCGAGATCACATCATGAAAGGAAATTTGGTAGTGAAGCCAGTTTCGACTAAAAATCAAATTGCTGATATTTTCACAAAACCTCTCGATGCTACTAATTTTATTGCAATTAAATATTTACTTAAATTATATAATTGAGAGGGGGTGTTGAATTTAAAACTTGTTTCAAAAATACTTTGTTTATAATTTATGTTTAGGAAAAATATTTGTTCTTTGCTTTTAAAGCATTTCAAATATTTTTCATTGTTTTAGTTGTAGAAAAATTTTACTCAAGTAAAACCTAAATAAACTCATCACTTTTATATAAAACCTGCCTAATAATTCAAATAACAATATTGTGTTTTAGGGGGTGCGTCCGCCCCTCAAAGTTGGCATTCAAGCCCATTTATTTAATGTAATTTGTATCTAATTATATGACTATCTTTTTAAAAAACCATTTTACAAGAATATGATAGCCGATGTGCCCTTGGCAACCAGTGTTATCATGTATATATGCACATATTAATAGCGGAATTCACGGTTGGCCTTGTAGATCTTTTAGATCTTGTAGCTTTGGTTAATTGTTGTTGCTTTGCTTTAAATTCAACAAAATTTAGCACATCGGCTATCATATTCTTGTAAAATGGTTTTTTAAAAAGATAGTCATATAGAAACAAATTACATTAAATATGTAAAAGATCTAAAAGTCCAACCGTTGTGACGGCCAAAGTCCCAAGCTTGTTTTGGCTCACAAGTCCGTAGCTATGTAGTTATTATTATTATTATTGATTTTTTTGTGCATGAAGCAGATTTCTTTTTATTTGTATTATTACCATTATTACCTTACCCATTAATAAGCACTGAATCTTAATATTTAATTATTATTATTTGTACTCTTATTTTCATTTTTTACCTTATGTGCTAACAAGCAAGCAATTGTCTACGTATCTCGTGTATCAGTTATGCAGAGTGAGAACCGAGTCATCACAAGAATGATAAACTACAAGATTACGCCAGTGCAAAAAAAATAGTAGACGTATGACGTCACGCACACTGCGTTTCTATTGGCTGATAATTTGGTTTATTTTTTTTTTATAAAACTCTTTAGAGCTATTTCGACTGCAGGATTGCCAACCGCTATACAAGTACTGATTTTGCTAAGTTCGGTGAAGAAAAGTGGACATATAATAATCCCACTTTTTTTACTTCTGCAATTACTTACGAACAAGAAGACAAAACAATATTGTTTTTATTGAAGCATTGTTAAAATAACTAAAGCTAAAAAAGTCGATATAGTGGAAAACCAGCTCGAAAAATTTGGCCCAATTTGCATATTTTTAGTATTTCATTTCATTTGATGTATTTCTGCAAATAAAACACCCTCTAGTTTTTAGTTTTATATTTTGAGCCATTTATTTATTTAATAAACATATATAAATATAACAACTACATTTATAAATTTGTAATATGTACCCTGTCCGACTTTTATTAGCTAGCTCAAAATACAAGTGACATTTTGCTAACTCATTTGCAACTAGCTTCTGAACTAACTCATAAATGATACAGATGCGAGTCTGTTGCTTTCTGTATAAGTTTCTTCTTCCCGATAAGTATCGAACTAACTTTAAGCTAACTCAAAACTGATGCTGAGATTAGTGAGTTTTTTTTGTACAACTAACATCTCTTCGATAAGTCTTGAACTAACTTTTAGCTAAGTCAAAGCTGATGCACAGACGATTCAAAGTTTATCGTGAAGATGTCAGCATAAGATTCATGTTTATGTCAACTCTGTGCCGTCTTTATTTTATATGGCGCAATAGCAAAGTGTTAAGAATGACTGCTGACAAACAAAGTGATCATCATTCGATACCCATTCTCGTCTCTAAAAAATTTGAAATTGTTTAAAATTTAAGTTGACTGAAAATGTTAATCATTAGTAAGTTAAAAATAGTGGTTAGCTAAGGGCATTTTTTTCTTCTTTTTTGATGCGCCAAAAACTAAGTAATAATGGGCCAACCATTAGTTAGTTCGTAGCTAACTACTAACTCACTCGAAATGAGCTAACTTGTGGTTATTTGAAACTTATGCAGCGTGAGTGAGTACTGACTCGTTCTGAGGACATTACGTTAAAAAACTGAATAGCGTTTAACATGTAAAATGAGTTAGCTTTTGAGTCACTTGTCACTCGTCTCTGATTAACCATTAGTTACTTTTAAGTTAGCTTAAATCCCGACAGGGTAATTTATGTATATGTTTCAGTATAAGAGCATTTTAATATATAGGAGATATGACTGATGTCATATACTTTACAGACTACAAACATCATTTTAGGATAGGGAGATTTCCATTGACACTTTATACATTTTACCACTCATAAAATAGAACAAATTATTGCAATTTAATTATATATATTTTTGTATATGTTCTATGTTAGCAGTAGACGGTTTAATATGTAGTTTTGGTAATTATTATCCATATATTTAATACTCTGTGCATTTGAACAAGCCTTGTTGTATTCCTCAAGTTGTATTTGAAAAGAAAAGTTCTATCAAAATGACTGTTGTAAACAAAAATAATTTATTTTAAAAATAGTTTTGTTTTGAGAAATTTTGTTTGAAATGGTCTTTTCATACAACTTTAAACGATACAAAATGACTTGTGTATTTATTAATTAATACAATAACAATTTTTGTATCATGATACTACCAATAAATAATTGAGTTCCATTTGTTAAAAGTGGCTACCACTGAGCTCTTTAAAATACCCTTATAAAAACTTTAGGAACTATGTATTATTAAAATTAGTGTTTCTTTACCAAAAAATTTACAAAATACTGCAGGAACTTTTTTCTCTGAATGGATTTAGCTTTTGACTGGTAAAACCGGTCAAGAGGCAATCCTCGTTCTCATGTTCCGACATGTACTTAAGCATTAACATGCAGGAATCTGAGACACGGGCACGTGTTATTCCAACCTCTCGTCTTAGCTGTTCGTTAATTAATCGCTGCTGTTGAATATTAGCAGCCATTATGTCCAATAAAGCGGTCTCCGCGAGTCCTATGTTGCTGCTTAGGGTCTTCAAAGTGGCGGTGAAAAATATGCAACAGGCCTCAAGCAGTAAATCAAAACGAAAATGTGTTATTAAAGTTAGCACTTATAACAAGAGCACTTGTAGCATTCAAATCTTAAGATTTGTTTTAAAAAATACTTGCTCCGAAAGCTAATTATATTCCAAATTTTAATGTTTTCAAATCAAATATTTCACTAAATTATTAACCCGAAAGCTTTATAAATTAATTAGCGCAAATACGTATGTATGTATGTATGTATGTGTTGTAAATAAAAATCAATAACAGGAGTGCCACCTTCACACGGTTAAAGTATAACCCGGTATTTGAGAATGGGGTAGAAGCAAAAGTAATTTCGTTTTTAAAGAGCCCATAGACACATACTGCTCATGCTATAAGCATGTGTTATTAAATTTTGAATCTTTGTTATTGTATTCGTCACACAGACAATGCAGTTTTTCAAATGAACAAAAAATGAAATTATTTACTTTTCTGGTATGTACTTTTTTTAAATTTAACGCTTTACAGAAAAAAATGAAGCAAAATAAACAAAAAATAAGTTTTGAAAAAAAAATGTGTAAAGAAAATACGTTTTTTCTTAATTTCTTGAATTCTACCAAAAATTTTTTTTCTCAAGCGAATGTTTATTTTATAAATTTTTATTTAAATGATGATCGATAAGTTTGTGGCAAAATATCAATCACACACGTATACCAAGAGTTCATCGGCAGTAGCTGCAAGCAGTATGTGTTTATGGGCTCCTTTGAGGTGACGCGAGAGTGAAGATACTTGTATTTGAGCTTTCTATATGTCTCGCTCGTATAGCCATCAAATCCTCTTTACTGTTTCTTTCCCGTGGCATTATTTCAATGTATTTCCATTTAATACTTACAAAAATACAAAAAACTGATTTTAAACGCTTACTGCTGTATTTTTTTTTAATTTAATATTGAATAGTATTTTAATACTTTGAAGGTTTACATAATATTAAATATATAATAAAAATAAAATAAAAGTTTTAAGTGTTCTGAACTAAATTATTTCTGATGAAATTTACAACTTTTTTTCTAAATGTTATAATATTTGGTTCATTTTTTATTTCATTTGGCATCATGTTATATAGTCTCAATCCTTTATAGAAAAACGTTCTTTGCATCGCATTAGTATGAGCTTGTTGTAGTCTGAAGTCATTAGCATTTCTGAGGTTATATGGCTGAGCTTCTCTTACGTATTTTGCCTGGTCCGTCAAATAATCAGGTGCATCCCCCATATTCAATTTCTGAATAAAATTAATTGTTTTCAGTTGCAGTCTTTGGTTAATATTGAGCCACTGCAATGTGTTGAGCATACAATTAATAGATGTTAATCGATTACATTTTAATATTGTACGTATAGCTTTATTTTGCAGTTTCTGTAGTCTTGAAATTTGTTGATCATTGCAGCTGGAATAGAAGATTCTTGATCCGTATTCGAAATGCGGTTTAATCATTGTATTATATATGTTTACTGAAGTTAGTATAGATACTTTATTTCGCAATCGTTTAAAAAAATCCAATTTTTTCCCGATCTTTTTACAAATATATTCAGTATGTTCATGGAATTTAAAGTTTTTGTCTATTACAAAGCCTATATATTTAATACTGTTTACTTTTTCGATTGTAATGTTATTTATTTGAAATGTTTTATCAGTATTCATATTAATTTCCATTAGTTTGGTTTTACTTTCGTTTAACTTTAATTTATTCATATTTAGCCATTTATTTATATTGCACATATCACTTGTTATATTTTCATGACACATATTCTCTGTCTCTGCTTCCGTAAAAATTAGTGTATCGTCTGCATACATAATTATTTCGCACTTTTCCAACATATTTTCAATATCGTTTATATAAACAATAATATTCATAAAAATATTTTTATATTTTCTATGGGAAATTTGTCAAACAAGCCAGTAATATGAATACAACAGTTAAAGTATACTTTGTTTTGATATTCATAGTGTCAACATTTTTGTATGAAAATGCTTAAAATAACGTCTGTAATCATTTGAAAATAAAGTTTAATAGCTTTTTTCAATAGTAATATAATCTTTTTCAGATTCAAATCTTCACTTTTTCAAACATATACTAATTTTTTTGTGGTCTTGTTTGCTGTGTGCTTTTTGTGAGTAAATGTTAAAAATTCATATTTTTGAATGAAACATGGAACTCATAATCGTTTAAAAGTAAACTCTAATCAATTATTTAATATAATATACACTCGTAAATTAGAGCCAACGTTTTCCCCCCTTAAACTGTGATAAATTTTAATGAAATTGTGTTTTCTGTTCCTTATATATAAGTAAAGTTAAAATTATATGCCATTTGACTACAAAGATCAATGAATGCAAATGGCTTCCAAAATTTTCTTCATATTTTCAATTTCTGTCACTATTTATAAATGTTTTTAATTTATGGTGATTTGTTATTAAAATTAATTGAAATTTTATAATTTTTTTAAATGAAATGCATAAATATTTTTGAAAAATTCCAACCATGCTGTAGACATTTCTATACATCTGGCATCACCCTCAACAAAAATTTCCAGAAACTAATCAAGTAACGAATACAATTGGCAAAGTAACCGTATGTAAACTTTGACAACAAAAAGTGAGGTTAATAATTGTCATTTCTTACCTTGTTGGAAACTTTCATTTGTGGTATCGGTTTTGTGAATTGTAAAAAGGAAAAGATCTGTGCAAAAAAATGGCTTTATCTGTACCCAAAGCACCTGGCGTAGCCCAAATGATGAAGGAAGGAGCCCGCGTAAGTGAAACTCATTGATTACTAGAACAATATTGTACAAAATGTTAAGAAAATTTAATAAAACATTTACAAATATTCTCATGCGGTGCAAGAACATACAACAGCTGCACAAAAAAGTCTGCTTGATATGAACTGACTCATCATGGGTTTGCCTCTTCTAAATCAATCGATTTATTAAATTTTCTTAAGAGTAGTAAATGAAAATGGATGTATTATGATAAATTTTGGTTTTTAATAGATGTATAGCGGCTTGGAAGAGGCCGTGTATCGCAATATTACCGCCTGCAAGGAATTTGCCCAAACCATGCGTTCCGCCTACGGACCCAATGGCATGAACAAAATGATTATCAATCACATTGAAAAGCAGTTTGTAACAAGCGATGCAGGTACAATTATGCGTGAATTGGATGTGGAACATCCAGCTGCTAAACTTATGGTAATGGCCAGTGAAATGCAAGATGCTGAGGTTGGGGATGGCACCAATTTTGTGGTAATTTTTGCAGGCTCTTTGTTGGAGAAAGCTGAAGAACTTTTACGATTGGGAATTACCACCGCCGAGATTGCCGATGGTTATGAAAAGGCCATGGAAAAAGCTTTAGAAATTTTACCTAAATTGGTCTGCCACGAAATCAAAGATTATCGTGATTTGGTGCAGGTCAAAGAGTGCTTACGTGCCTCTATTATGTCCAAGCAATATGGTCAAGAGGAATTTTTAACAGATTTGGTAGCCAAAGCCTGCGTGTCTATTTTGCCCGACAAAGGTACATTCAATGTGGACAATATTCGTGTGTGCAAAATCTTGGGTAGCGGTTTGCCTAGTTCTGAAGTGTTAAGTGGCATGGTTTTCAAACGATTCGTCGAAGGTGATGTTACCTTTGCCGAGAAAGCTAAAGTTGCCATTTTCTCCTGTCCCGTTGATATCATACAAACTGAAACCAAGGGAACTGTACTTATTAAGACCGCCGATGAGCTTTTGAATTTTTCAGCAGGTGAAGAGAACTTGTTGGAAAGTCAAATTAAGGCTATTGCCGATACTGGTGCGAAAGTTGTGGTTTGTGGTGGTAAAGTCGGTGATATGGCCCTACATTTTCTCAATAAATATAAATTGATGGCCGTGCGTCTAAACTCGAAGTTTGATTTGAGACGTTTAGCTCGTGCTGTGAATGCCACAGTATTGCCACGTTTAACCACTCCCAGTCAAGAAGAATTGGGCTATTGCGACAAAGTTTGTATTGAGGAATTGGGAGATACCGCCGTTGTAGCTTTCAGGTGATCTATTGGAAAATTGTTTCTAATATTTATGCGTACAGTTAGCAGAAAATCTTTATTTTTTAAATTGTTCTTAATTTTTAAAATATTTAGAATGTGATGAAAAACGATAAAAGGTGTGATGTATTTGCTATAGTCGTGTTGTCAATCATTTTAAAATTTGTAATAGTTTTATTCAATACTATTTGATAAATGTCTTTTTTCAGTTCTATTTCTGAAATTAGCCTAAAAATTATTTTCAAAATAGATCGGAATTCTTCACACCTTTTCAAAAAGATAGTTTTGAAAATAATAATTTTCCATTCATATCCTTTCAATTAAACCACTTTATTGACTACCAAAATTGATTCATTTTTGAAATGTAAAAAAAACTATTTGTTTACAGAAACGAAGGCAAAGACTCACGCATCGCAACTATTGTTGTCCGTGGCTCCACTGACAATTTTATGGATGACATTGAACGTGCCATTGATGATGGTGTTAACAATTTCAAAGGTTTGTCACGCGATGGCCGTTATGTACCGGGTGCTGGCGCTGTAGAAATCGAATTAGCTACACAAATTGCTGCCTATGCTGATACCCTACCAGGCTTGGAACAATATGCCGTCAGACGTTTTGCCACCGCTTTAGAAGTATTCCCCAAAGCTTTGGCTGAAAATACTGGCATTAATGGCACCGAAGTTGTCAATCAATTGTATTTGGCTCATAAAGAGGCATCCGGAAAAAATGTGGGATTAAATATTGAAGCTGAGAAAGCTGAAACATTTGATGTCAGCTCGGCCAAAATATATGATTTACTTCAAGCTAAATACTGGGGCATTAAATATGCTGTGGGTGCCGCAAATACTATATTAAAAGTGGATCAAATTATTGTGGCTAAACGTGCTGGGGGACCCAAACCGCGTCAAAATGCTGGCAGCGATGACGAAAGTTAAATTTAGTTTATATTGTTCTGCAACCATTTGGCATTTTCCTTACTTTTTTCATATAGTATTCTCCCATATTGTTTTTCAAAGTATTTTCTTAAAACATATTTTTACATAATAACTCACTCACCTTTATTTTATTGATCCTTTTTTAATGTTGGATTATATTGTAAAAGATTTTTGTTTGTAGTTTTACGGAATTTTTAATATAATTTGGAAAGCTTCATCAAACATTGCACAATTTCTATGAAAAATTTCGGAATAAAAACAACTGAAAAAATAATAAAAACAAAATATATATAAAAAATACGAATGATCAAATAAAAGAATATTTATAAAAAAATAACACAAATATTAAAAATGTTATAGTCCGTTTTAAATAAAGCTCTGCAGTTGGACACTTCTAGACGCAAATTTTATATATGGATATGATCAGGTAATTTAAAAAAAAGGTGAAGATAACTTAAGTTTTTAATTTTTTCAACTAAAACGATCAAATCTACAAAATTTTTAAATTTGTTATCTTCGAAAGTTCGAACTTAACATGTACATACATATATATATAGACATAATTACGAGCATCGTATTACGACTTCGAATACTATAATAGTATGGAGTTCTTACGGAATTTCACGTTTTTAAATTTATAAATGTTTTTTTAGAGGTATAGAACTTCGAATTGAAATAAAACACAAGAAAATCGTTTTAATGTCCATCAATTTGGCTTTATTGGCAGGATAATTGTATGCCATTAATGTTTAAATATGATTTCGGGCATGTGGCCACCGCGGCTGGCTCGAATAAAGCCAATTCTACAGGTCCAATTTTCAACCACTTTTTCGAGCATATGGGGCCGTATGTTGGCAATAACGCCACGAATGTTGGCTTCCAAGTCCCCTAACGTTTCTGGTTTGTTGGCGTAGACGAGCGACTTCACATATCCCCAAAGAAAATAATCCAATGGTGTCAAATCACACGATCTTGGTGGCCAATTGGCAGGTCCATTCCGCGAAATTATGCGCTCATCGAATGTTTCCTTCAATAAATCGATTGTGACGTGCGCTGTGTGGCATGTAGCGCCGTCTTGTTGGAACCACAACTCATCCACATTCATACCATCCAATTCGGGAACAAAATAGTCGGTTATCATGGCTCTATACCGGTCTCCATTAACGGTAACTGACTCTCCAGCATTATTTCGGAAGAAATATGGCCCAATGACTCCACCAGCCCATAGAGCACACCAAACAGTCAGTTTTTGTGGATGTAATGGCGTCTCAAGGGTCTCATGTGGATTCTCTTCACTCAAAATGCGGCAATTTTGCTTGTTGACGTAGCCATTCAACCAAAAATTAGCCTCATCACTGAACAAAATTTTGCGATGAAAATCAGCATCGAGATCAATCTCATTTTCGGCCCATACACCAAAATCACGACACATTGCATGGTCTCGCGGCTTTAATTCTTGCACAAGCTGGATCTTGTAAGGTCGCAAGCCAAGATCTTTGCGCAAAATCTTCCATAAAGTTGATGGACAAAGCTCCAATTGCTGTGCACGGTGGCGAATCGATTCATTCGGGTCCTCTTCATCACTTTGCTCTACAGCGGCAATTGTTTCTTCGGTGCGCACTGTTCGACGTCTCTGCGGATGCGTATTATCACATAGAGTAAACGTAGTGCGAAAACGATCCATGGTTAACCGAATTAATTGCTCTGATGGACGATTATGTCGACCATAAAATGGACGGAGCTTGCGGTAAACTTCGCGAACTGAACCATTATTTTCGAAATAAATTTGCACGATTTGCAAGCGTTGTTCTTTTGTCAACCTGTTCATGATGAAAGTTCATATTCTGTGATGAAATGGCAAACCAAACTAAATATTAATCACTTGACAGCTGACAAAATGGCCGCCAGTTAAAAAAGTGATGCCAACTTAAAGTTCTATACCTCAATAAAAAACACCCAATATTAATTTCTACACGGAAAAATAATCGTGTGTAGAATTATGTTTGCATACAAGCGAATTCGTTTATTTTTAGCCGACTTCAAAAAAAAAAAAAAACGGAGGAGGTTATCAATTCGTCCCTATTTTTTTGGCGGTGTTACTTCATAACTCGGTTCATATTAGACCGATTTTAAGCAATTATTGTCTGAGGGTATAGCTTCCCATTGCAAAAAAATTGGGTGGGAACACGCCCACAAATTTTTTATTTGATTTTATGGACGGATTAACATCTGTGTGCCATGTGCCAAAGAAAGGGTAACCACTAATTACTAATGAGAAAGTGTTTGATTCAGACATGTATTTGTTGATTTACGTCCCTTTTCACAATGTATGATTGAGTTAACGTGAACTTCAACTGGCAGTTCTTCATACAAAACTTGCCGTTATAGTCCCTGTTAGCTTTTAATTGTACATTGTGAAAAGGGCCGTTAAACAGTTTCCAATAATGTTGGATTCTATAAAATTGTCTATTAGTTATGTATGAAACTGTTTAACTTAATAAATACGTGTCTGAATCAAACAGTTTCTTATTAGTCATTAGTGGTTACGCTCAAGGCGAATTTAATTCGCCTTGGTTACGATTTTTTGGGCACATGGCACACATGAAATGCCAGATGTAAACTCAGCCTATGATATTCTACTTATTTGATTGCTTTTGTTCTTGTAATTACATAATTTTAAAGTTAAAAAAATGGGCGGGACTCCGCCCGAATTACAGAGTAGACCCCCTGGGCTTTAAGCCTGGTACTCTGTTCAAAATTTCACGTGAAATGTTGACATAATCCATATAAAAAAAATAAAAAATTACATTAAATAATGCTGCAAAAGTTGTACTTTGTTCAAGTCGTGAAAAATTTATGATATGTATCTGGTAACATTTTCTTGCCATCTGTGAAATAATGGGCCCAAAGACTCAGTTAGCCGACTGTAATGGTATGTAATTGCAACAGTAGGAAACAGCTGATCGATATTATCTGAAAAGTAATTAAAATGGTTATAGAGATGTAATGTAACGTAACCTACTTTTCATACAAAAATGTCAATCAGCTGTTTCCTACGTTGCAGTTACTTTACATTACAGTCGGCTAAAGGCTCAGATAGCAACCGCAACGAGCAGGGCGGGCATTTAAATTCAATTGTCTTTAAGAGTAATTCAATTACTTTTAATACAATTCAGTGCGCTTTGAAATGAAAAAACACTGAATTAATTCCATGCATTACAAAAAAAGTTATGCCAGTTTCTTAATGTAGCAAAATTCATCAGCCACCCTGTATGTATATTTTTTAACAAAAATGCATACACATGTACTACATATACATACAGGACTTTTTGTTTGCTGGGTGTTTATCAGTATAAAAAAATCATATAAAATGGAAAATAGCTGTTCGAAACATTGATGAGAGTTCAACATCTTCACATTATTTTTGATTGCATGGAAAAAGTACCAAAATTATTTAAATGGTATCAAATCATTATTTTATACTTACAAACATTGTAATGACTTTGACATTTAGTGAAATTACAATTCAAGCTTCATACCCGTATATTCATATTAACATTACAACGTATTATAACTATAAAAAATATTTATATTTTTATTATCATTATAATTATTTTGATTATACGTACCTATTTTTATTGTTATTATTTTTAAATAAAAATAGTTTTTTGTACGCTTGAATGTATGTTTGTACGCACATACATACATATGTATGTATATTTTACAAATTCATACATATGTACATATACATATGTGTATGTATGTATATTAATAAAAAATAAACACATACGATTGGCAAACTCTGGTTAGATTTTATAAAAAATTTTTTTTAGAAAACTAAATTTATTAAATATGCCATCTACGTATACAAATTAACCACGTAACGTCGTCATGAAATTCTATTTTCTGCAGGTTCAGACGTTACATTTACGTGCCATTTCAGTCAGGTAAGCGTTTGCATAGCTTTGCATGCAACAGATTCGATCAGCTGACACATTTACATTTACAGTTCTACATTTACAGTCGTGTAATTCTGCCTTTACTGTTGCAGTTACATTAAATTACAGTCGGCTAACTGAGCCTTTATCGTGTTTGGCATATTTCGACTTCGACATTTTGTCCAAGATTAAAGAAGAATGGCAACATTTTCTTTAACCAACCACGATAAGAGGGAATGTGACTGGCATTTATTTCGTACGAAATTTTGACAGCTGACGTTTTTTGTTTACAAAAGTCGGTCAATGTTGCATACTTCTAGCCAATAAAAAAAGAAAAAAAAATTTCTGAAAAAGTAATAATATGGGCAAAAATAATAAATGTTGCTGAAATTTTTTCACAACTTCGAACAAGAATAATAATTTCAAAGTCGAAATACATACTTCACTTATTTGCCTCAAATTATGCTATGAAATTTTTAATTTTCATAAACTTTTCTGTTTACACTCTGCATTGAATGAAATGAAACACTTGATTTGTTAAGGTTTTTAACGGTTTTTACTGTGTCCCACTAGTTAACACATCTAATTTTTATTGATGAAATCTCCAAGCAAACAATTTTATATTTGTATTTGTATATAATTTTTTTTGTATTAATTTTCAATTAATTTGAAATTCTCTTTAATGGTTGGCTGTTGGTAATTGTTGTTGTTGTTGTTTTTGGTGGTTGTTTTGTTGTTATCTGTTCTTGTTGTTATTGGTGTTTGTAGGTTTTGTTTAATGTCTTGGATGTGATTTACTACTAGAGTGTGTGTGTGAGAGGTAACAGTAATATCATCTTTAGGCTCGAAAATTAATTCGAGTTTATTCTTTTTTGTTAATTAAGTTTTTATCATATTTTAAACATTTTCTCAACAAATTATTGATTAGTTTAAATTTTTTGTTGTTGATATAACTATACAAAAAAGAAATATGTTTTTAGATGTTCATTTTAAAGTGAATGTTAATTATTTAAATATTTTATATCTAGTTTTTAAATATCTTGAGAAATTTAAGCTTTTATATGCAATAAATTGTTTATATAAGTTTTTTTATAAAGTAAAATTTTAAACTGTTCAGTTATCGTGTAAATGCTTTTATTTAACAAAAGTAAACAACATTGATTTCATTAATTAATTTCTTTTGCTTAAACAAAAATTTTTTATATATATGAAGTTCATGTTAATAAGAGAGTAACTTATTTGGTTATGGTTGACTTAGTAAAAAAGGAAATTTCAACAGTTTTCAATATATTTCAACATTTTATTTTTAACAAAAAAAAAAAACTGAAAATTTCATCAAGATAAAAAATTATTTTATTGAGATCATTAACAACCCTAAAGTTTACAGTTTTTTTTATTACATACTTCTAAATTTCTGCTGTTTGCTCACGACAGCAGAATTCCAGCAGTAATGTAAATATATTTTTATTTTTGTTTAACAAAATATAAATTTGAAAAAAAACAACTACTAAGAGAGTAAAATAGTTCAAACTACGTTTAAAATTTTGCTGTTTGCTCACGGCAGCAAAACTCCAGCCGTAATTTTTTTTTTAAATTTACCCCTTTTGAAATATATTATTTGTCATTTATTATCGAATTAAAAAAAAACAGAAATAAGAATTTGCCTTTTTGTAATTTGTTATCAAATTTGGTTTTACATATGCATACACATTTGAAAATCTCTTTAAGCCCCACGATAGCCAAACTCTTAACTGTAAGTTTTTTTTTTATTCTGGTAAACATTTAGAATCTTTTCAATAATGACAGTAAAACTTCAACCATAGTTTTCACAACTATAGCGCACCCAAAACTTTTTACTAATCTCTGCAATCCCATGTTAAAGTATATTTCACTATGTTTAAATTTCGCTGTTATGCGCCACTTATATTTAGTTCCTTAAATTCTTTAAAGTCACCTTATAATAAATCGCCATATGTTTTATGACAGATTTTGGAAGTAGCTTAATCTATGAGTTGAATTGAATATTTAAAAATTAAATTTTATGTATAATTATTAATTTTTCCCGTTGTGCAATACTTATACCTTTAAAACTAAACTAAAGTTCTACGAGTACCAATGCTTTACAATTTCGTTGTTCTGTTAATTCTAATATATTTTAAAACACCAATTTTTTACTAATAGACACCATGGAAGTTTAAAGTTTGGTAAACTTTAGTGCAGAAGACACGATTATATAAATTTTTATTTAATTTTTGCAGCTTACTATAAAGATGTGGTTTAATAAGTATGACAATTCAAAAGAAGTTACATTCCATCTTATACTTGAAATTAAAAAATAAATTTTTAATATCAATTCTAATTTTTTATTTTATAATAAATTTTATTTCATTTTAAATATAATGATATAAATTTAATTTTATTTATTGTTTAATTTCTAAGAAAAATTTTAAATCGACATACCTTAGAATATTTTTTGGGTATTCCAAGTTTAAAAGTTTTAAATTTTTTTTCCATTCGTAAATTTAAATTTTTCAATCTGAAGTTCAAAATACTTTTTTTCGAACAAAATTTTTTAAGTAAAATAGACAAATCTATTTAAAAATTTTATTTGCATTCAAAATCGAAGTTATCTAAAAATTTTGAATTCTAATAAGTTTTAAAAATCGAAAATTGTTTCCTTTTTAAGTATAAATTGCAAAACAAGCTTTCATATTCAAATCTGCAAATATTTTTTAGTTGGAAGTTTTTTATAAAATTTAAAAATTTTTCAAAATCTAAACAACTTTCAGTAGCAAAAATATTTTTAATTCTTTTTTTTTTAATTGTAAGTACAATTTAATAAAATTTTTCAAATTTTAAACGTTTTTCAAAATTTTAACAATTTTCAAAATTTTAATTTTTCAGATTTTTAGAAAAGAAATTCCTATTTTTAAATTCAATTTGAAGCATTTTTAAATTTCTTAAAAAAATAGTTTTGTTTTATAAAAAATATATAAAACAAATTTCCCCTAGAAATATGATTAATAAGTCTTTTATAAATCAAAATATTTTTTTATGAAAATAAAAATATTTTCAAGTTTTTTTTAAAACGATTTTTTGTTTAACTTTAAGTTTTTAGTGCAAATAGAATTTTTCAGATTTTTAGAAGAGAAATTCCTATTTTTAAGTTCTATTTTAAACATTTTTAAGTTTATTAAAAAAATAGTTTTGTTTTATAAAAATGTATGAAACAAATTTTCCCTAGAAATTTGATTAATAAGCATTTTATAAATCAAAATATTTTTTATAAACACAAAAATATTTTCAAGTTTTTTTAAAAACGATTTTTTGTTTAATTTTAAGTTTTAAGTGCAAATAGAATTTTTCAGATTTTTAGAAAAGACATTCCTATTTTTAAGTTAAATTTTAAGCATTTTTAAATTTATTAAAAAAAATAGTTTTGTTTTATAAAAATGTATGAAACAAATTTTCCCTAGAAATTTGGTTAATAAGCATTTTATAAATCAAAATATTTTTTTATTATTAATTCCTTTAATGTATACAGCTTATCTTAAACTCGAATTTAATTTAAAAAAAATCTGTTTCTTTTGATAATCCTTTCATTTTATAAAAACAGCACTAAGTTTTTATTCCAATTTAAAATAAATCGCTTCAAAATCATTTAAGGCCTTATACGCAAAAAAATTTTTGGTTTTATTAAAAGTTTATTTCCGTAGAAATTTGGTTTTATAGACCTTTTAAAAACCAAAAATGTTTTTTATGATATTAATATAAAAAGTATGAATTTTTTAAAAAAAAGTCTCAAATGTTAAACATTTTATTGAGGAATCCAATTAGAAAATTTTAAAGTATTTAGCTATAAAAAATTATATATTTACGGCCGTATTGTAAAAATAATTAATTTGTATTTCAAGTGTGTTTTGGAAATTTTTTTTTTTTGAAATTTATAATTTAACACGAAATATGTTAAGAAAATTTTCTAATGAATATTTTGTTTTCAAAGAGAAATTTCATGTCAACACTTTGTTCTTACAATTACATTACAATTTCCGATCTGTCATTATTGAAAACCCCGTTAAGAGACGTAAAACGAAAGCTTTCGTAGTACAGAAAGCAAAATTTAGTTGAGTGGGTTTTGTTCGCTCAGATATTCTTGCGACATCGTGAAACAGGCTACAGGCTATTAATACAAGTTTTTCTGGTGAAATATATATGTATATATTTTTTTTTTAATTTAGTGCAATTTAATTTAATTAAATTTGTTTATGCTCACAAAAAGGCTATAAGCGTTTAATGTTGTTGATATTGAAATTATTTGAAAATTTCCTTTTTTTCTTGTTGTTAACGTTAGTTTTTCTAAAATTTCTAATTATTAGCTCTAAACATATACATAGATGTATATTGACTTGCTTATTATAATATTGGTTTGAAACTTTCAAAGGAGTTATTTAATTAATAAAATATGCCTTACGTTTTTCATTATATATTTTTGAATAATATTGTTTTCAACAAGCGCACTACAATTAATATTTGTTATATGTAGATTAAATATTTTGCCATAATTTAAGCATTAAAGAGGATTTGAAAAGAGAAAAATCTAATGCTATTTGAATTAATATTTTTAATACTTTTTTGCTTTTGGTTTAAATAAATATTTAATAACATTTGCTTTGAAAAATTAACTTTGAAGTTGCTTAACTGTTAAAACTTTTTTTTTATTTATTTTTGTTTTACTTTTTATTTTACTTTTTATTGTTTTTTTTATTACTTTTTAATTTTTGCTAAATTTATATTTCAAGTAATCACGTGAGGAAAAAATTTTGTTTAAATCTACTACTAAATATTATTGTATTATTTTTGTTAATAATTGTTCGCTTTTTTTAAATTTCCACCAACAGAACTGTTTGAGTTTTGCTCTAATATTACTTTAATATAAATTTAATATTTATGTTATAATATTTGAATATTTGTTTTGCTTTTAAGTTGAATTTGCTTTTTGATGGTCCTATAGACTAGGACAAGAAATTTTACTTATAATAAAGAATATTGCAAATGATTTAAACAAAACAATCCTTTTATGCAGGAAAGTATTAAGTGAATATTAAATATTGATATACTGTATTTTATTATTATTTTTTTGAGGCAAATTGTATAAGTTTGAAATAAATTATCGTTGGAGTTCCATTTCAAAATTTGTATTATAAGTTATATAATTCTTTTTGTGTGTGTTAAATGAGTTATAGATGTAGACTGTTTAAGTAAGAGATGGTCATTGAAATTTTTTTCAAGGCATTTTAAAATGTTTGAAAAAAAAATCCAGATTCAAGAATGAAATCTTAATTTTTCAGAAGCAAAGTTATATAATTATATAGAAATGTTACTCAGCAATGCAACGTTAATAACATTAACGCCGCTCCTCCAGGGTCTAATTATAAAATCCAATAGCATCAATAAAATAATAACAATAGTACAATAATAAAATATTGCATAACGTAATTTCAGTGCGATTCAAAATAAAAGTTATTTGCTCATATTTTTAAATAAAAATTAAATTTCGAAAAAAAATATAACATGCGAATTAAATTTGTTATTTTCAAATATACAGCCACGCTCTTTATAACGAGAGACTTTATGGAATTACAATTATTGACACAATATTTGTAAGAATATTTTTTGTTTTGGAAAATTTTAGAAATTTTAGAAATTACTATATTTTCGGATAGCTACTGAAAGTTAAAAAAATCAATCTTCTCTTTTATGTCTACATTTAAATTTTTTAATGCAGATTTTGCGGTTAATAAGTAACCATTGGTTATATTAAACGAATCCTGAAAACATTTTAAATATCGAATGCTATGAAAATAGAAGAGAATATCGAATACATATAATTTATTTTAATTTAAGCTAAAGTGTTCAAACTTTAAATATTTCGTCAGGATTGGTAGCTTTTACCATTTGATTTTTTGTAATGGAGAGTTTGAATTCTAAGTAACTATCATTCATCATATTGCACGAATTTTAAAAATATTTCAATTAAATTTAAATAAAAATATTTTGAAATATCGTACGATATCGAATGCCATGAGTAACGCCCAATTCACAAATATAAAAATACAGCCTTAAGGACGAAGGCCACTACAGCTAGTTCCTATAATCGAATATTAATTTGTAAATTTATTTACTATTAATTAAAAATAAATAAATAAAAATACAGCCTTATTTATAAAACTTATTAAGGCTTTATAAAAAAGAGTTTTTAAAACAAATTTTCATAAAAAATGTTCCTTAAAAAGCCTTAACAATTTTTATATATAAGGCTCATATATTATATAAAAAATTACTATCGAATGTGTTAATTTAAGGTAAAGTTTTTAAACCTTAAATTTTTTGTCACGTTTTGTCCTAGTTTACACTATGCAAGTCTTATTGCTAAGCTGATTAGTTTGATGGAGAGATAGACGAGGGGAAAAGAAACGTTTCTGTTCCGCTCGTCTCAATCTCCTAACAAACTAACTAATCAGCTTAGCAATAAGACTTGAATAGTACAAACCAGAATTTTGTAGCCCACTATTACACCAGGCAACAAAAGAAGACTTTTGGAAAAACGCACGGACTGCACAATATAGGTACGATAGTACTCCGAAAAGGTAGTAAGACCCTATACTCCGTTTGGCGATTTTGCTAACCAATCCTTTTTTTATAGGCCTCAAAAGATTTCCACGTTTCTAATACGAATTCTATTAGAAATTAATAACACTGTGAAACATTGAAAAATCCACAAGGTCTTGACAGTATAGGTTCGATAGTACTTCCAAAAGGCAGTAATACCCTATACTCCGTTTGGCGATTATGGTGATTATTTTTCTTATGGGCCTCCAAAGATTTCGAAAATCAGTGCACGCTCAAAAAAAAGTATCTTCAGTTTTTGGCCAACAGCTTATTCAGACTTGCTGATAGCTTTTAAACTATATATGACAATAATGTAGCTAAGAGTCTACCGAACACACCTTGTTAACATCTTATGCCAAAAAAAAATATTTTTTCTTACTGATTTTTTGCTATCAATATTTGGCAAAGTTGTAGTTACGGTAAAGCTGAACAAGTTTTGTTAACATATCAATACAATTTGAACGTATCTAGACCCCCTAATAGCTCATTCGGACCAATTTTTGCCTTAAAAATTGTCGTTTATAACAATTTTTTGACTCTATTTTTTTTTTTTTAATCGTACCCAATGCACAATTCTCTGTATAGTTTTAGTAACACTTTGTAAAAAATAAAATAAATTTTTCCGCACTTAAAAAAATAGAGAAAAGAATATTTTGTTTCCACTTTTTTCAGCTTAAAGCCTGGTACGGAGTTCTTACGGAATTTCACGTTCTCATACAAACTGTATGTAAAAAAAAATTACGGTAATTCAGGCTGGTAAATTTCATAAAGAAATCTTCATTCGCTAGTACGTAGTTTCAAAAGAAAAATACATGGAATTTTTTAAATTTATTGCCTATCTTAGGGATGTTATAAATATAAGTGGAAACTTTTTTCAGTCAACTGAAACAAAAATTAATGTTCAAACAATTTTTTGGTCGCGGAATTTTTGACATTTCTAATTTTCATAAATTTGTGATTAATTTTTAGTGTTTTTGTGTGTTTGAAATTGAAAAATAAATGAAATGAAATGAATTACTAGGCTTTAAGCCCAGTACGGAGTTCTTACGGAATTTCACATTTGTAAATTTACATTTATTTCTACACGGAAAAATAATCGTGTAGCCTTTAGTGTAGAATTATGTTTGCATACACATAAATTCATTTATGTGTATGCATTTTTTAATTTACAACACACAAGAACACTAAAAATTATTTACAAATTTATGAAAATTAGAAATGTCAAAAATTCCGTGACCAAAAAATTGTTTGAACATTAATTTTTGTTTCAGTTGACTGAAAAAGTCTACATTTATATTTATAACATCCCTAAGATAGGCAATAAATTTCAAAAAGTCCGTATATTTTCCTTTTGAAAGTCCGTACTAGCAAATGAAAATTTCTTTATGAAATTTACCGACCTGAATTTCCGTAATTTTTTTTACATACAGTTTGTATGAGAACCAGAAATTCCGTATGAACTCCGTACGAGGCTTAACTTACAAAGACTAAGGGCCAATTCCACGATGTCGACAACTTTCGACGTGTCGCACACTAATAGCCTGTTTCACAATAACGAGACGAAACTTTCGACTTACAATTTATATTGAAAACAAAAACAAATTTTCATATTTTATTGTTGTTTTCAATATAAATTTTCAGTCGAAAGTTTCGTTTCAATTTTCTTTCGTTATTGTTAAACAGGCCATTAAATTCAAAACAAAAACAAATTTTTAATATTTTGTTGTTGTCTCAAATGTAAGTGTGCGACAAGTCGAACGTTGTCGACATCGTGGGTTTGATCCTAATTTTTTTTGCACAGTAACAACAAAACCTTAAAATAGTAAATATTAAAATTTGCAACACATGAATAAAAAAAAAAGTAAATTACAAATTGTTCTTGTGAGGTATTTAAGGTGACTAGACCACGTTCAGATTATATTAATGTGTTTACAAATTTGTTCAGCTTCAATGTAGCATCAACTTTGCCAAATATTGTTAGAAAAAATTAGGAGTCCCTAAAATTTATTTAAAAAAAAAATTAAAAAAAAAACATTTTTCCTTTCCTTTTGCAAAAAAAAAAATGCATAAAGAAATATTTTTATATTTATGATTTTGATCAGGCTAAAGTTGGTATTGCTTTGTAAGCCAAATTACATGTGATAATTATTAATGAACAAATAACACCAAAGTTAATTGTAAATATTCTGACAAACACTAGTATAGCGGAACAAGTAGCTGTTATCGAAGACCACTACACCTTCCTCATCAAAATCATAAATATAGAAACAAATGAAGTTCGAACAATAATAATTAAAATTAACTAAAAGAAATATTTTTTTTTGTATAACATTTTAATAAGATTTCTTTAGTGTAAACTCAAAGCTACATTGTTGCCATATATAGTTTAAGGCTTTGAGCAAGTCTGAATAAGCTGTTGTGGAAAAACTGAAGACACCATTTTTTGAGGGCAACACTGATTTTCGAAATATTTTGAGGCCCATAAAAAAAATGGGTTCACCAAAATCGCCAAACGGAGTATAGGGTCTTACTACCTTTTGGTAGTACTATCGAAGCTATACTGTCAAGGCCGTGTGGATTTTTCACTGTTGCACAGTGTTATTAATTTCTAATAGCATTTTAATAATTTCGAATATTAGTTTTTTTCGTATTAAAAACGTCAAACTCTCTTTTCGATTTAATTGCAAGCGAAATGTAGTAAAAAAAATAAACTTTTTTCTTGAAATTAACATTTTATGGGACTACACATATCGAGCCATAACCGACAAAAAAGTTTATCCGACACGTTTTTTGGACATTGTTTTTTTTTTTTTTTTGACGAAAATTGATTATTTACGATCGCAAACAATCGATTTGGTCAAAAAATTAAGTTCGAAAAGTATGTCGATTAAGCTTTTTTGGCGTTTATGGCACAATATGTATGTACGCACATATGTAATTAAGCATTATCAAAATGCCAAAATTGTCGAAAGCTTCTAAAATACAGGCTGTAAAATTTTGTCGTAAGCTACAATTTATGTATGTAAATCATATTTGAATATTTCAACAAGAAAACCTTTTCCCGAAAACTTAAAATGTTTGTGGCTTACGACTAAATCGAAAATAGGGCTCGGTATTTGAAATAGAAATTTTGTAACTTTCGTAATTTTCAGTGAAAATTCAAATAAAAGTTTTGCATTTCGATCATTGGATATGTTGACTTTCTTGAGAAGTTTTTACTTCGAATAATTACAGTGTGTGACAAATTTTGATGAAATCGAAATACCTGGGACGTTTTACTATTTTTCTGATAGGTATTGTCGAGTAATAACAACAATCTGTATTTGACATTTTTTCAAACAACCCCAAAATCTTGAGTTACGGGTAAATACCTGGTTTTTCGTACCCGGAGGCACTTATCAATCTATACCTAAGTTAAATATATACCAATCTTAAATTTATAAGCGAATTTAGAAAGAAGATACTAAGACCTTTCGAACCATATATCTTGATTCAGTAAATTTCAGATACATGTCTGTATTTTTTCACCAAATTTTATTTTTTTTTGTATTTTTGTACTTTTTTTTTTTGTAATTTTGTACTGTTTATAACTTTATTTATAAAACATAATTAAATAAGAGTAATTCACAGCTTTGCTTTAAAAAATTCTCTAAAAATTTACTGAGTTATTAAACACTTTATTAGAAGACTTAAAAAAACTACCTGTATGATATATTTCGCGTTCTATTTATACGCTTTCTGTGTATTTAAGCTTCCAGGATGGTGAAAGTACTATGTAATAGACGTTTATCAACACAGTGTACAAAATTGGTACAACAGTGGTCGCCAAACTTTCTTTCTTGAGAAACATTTTTCCCCATATACCAACCCTAATAATAATCGGCAAAATGATTATTAATTATAGTATTTTTACATAAATAGGACTCTCCTTGGAAATTTCTGATACCATTCTAACTTAAATTTAGTATAACAGTACAAATCGTATTAATTACACTAGTTTACAAAATTATATTTTTTTCATGTACTTTTGATGAGAGGTAATTTTCCTTATGTATTTTCTTCCGCTAAATTCGAAAATAAAGGTTAAATTTTTATGGAACAGTTTTCGAGATATTGCAATTTTTTCATTTTTTCGAGAGCTAGAAATCTCTGATTGGGTCGTTCTTAATATTCAAATGTAAAGTATTGAGATGTCGAATAAATATGTATAATCGGTTCAAAATATATCGATGAAAATAACACATTTTCAAAAAAAAAATTATATTTTAAAGTGGTTCTATGCCAACAGGAAAGTAAAAATCATTTAAAAAACGTCTGGTTTCTTTCTGTTCATGTACGTAAAGATGATACTTTAACGTAAGAACTAAGACCAACTAGTAGAAAATCGACCGAAAAATTACAAAGCTATAAGCAATTCAGTGAATTGCTGAACAGAAACCAGACGTTTTTTAACTGTTCGTACTTTTTTGTCGGCATAGAATCACTGTAAAATATGATTTTTTTGAAAATGTGCCATCGATATATTTTGAACACTTTACCAATCAAAGATCCGATTATACATGTTTATTCATCTTAATACTTTGCATTTGAATACCAAGAAAAAAGGTCGAAAAAATGAAAAAATTGCAATATCTCGAAAACTGTTCCATAAAAAAAATTAACATTGATTTTCGAATTCAGCGGAAGAAAACACATAAGGAAAATTACCTCTCATCAAATGTACATTTTCGGTGTAAACTAGTGTTATTATAGATATAGGGTACTAACTACATAGATATTAAGATACAATGCAAATAAAATACCAGTTATTTTAAACATATATCATATAAATATCAAGCAACGATGCAAACGCCGAAATAAATTTTAATTTTGTGTAATTTAGCGGAATATATGGTTGGTATATGTGAAAAATGTGGTTCTCAAGAAAAAATTTTGGCGATTAATGTTGCACCAGTTTTGTACTATGTGTTGGTATACGTCTACTAAATTGTACTTTCATCAGTCAAGAAGCTTAAATACACAGAAAACGTATAAATAGAACGCGAAATACATGTAGAAATGCTGGTAGTTTTTTTTTCTAATAAAATGTTAAATAATTATAACTCAGTAAATTTTAGGAAATTTTTTAAACCAAACCTGCAAATTACTCTTATTCAATTATGTTTTATAAATAAAGTTATAAACAGTATAGTTCCAGTACAAAAATACTGCCTAAGAACGAGTCCAAAGTAGAAGAGTCGCAAAAAACTGAAAAAAATTATATTTGGTGAAAAAATACAGACATATATCTGAAATTTACTGAAACAAGATATGTGGTTCGAAAGGTCTTAGTCTCTTCTTTCTAAATCGGTTGATAAACTTAGAATCGGTAGATATTTAACTTAGTTATAGATTGATAAGTTCCTCCGTGTTCGAAAAACCGGGTTTTTACTTTTAACTCAAGATTTTGGGGATGTTAAGCAAATTTCAAATGCAGATTGTTCTTATACTCCACAATACCTACCAGAAGAATGGTAACACGTCTCAGGTATTTTCTTTTTGTCACACTGTGTTATTAGTCTATTAACCCTAAAAAGCGCGTTTTGAACTTTGCAGTTTAAAATTGCAAAATCAAGAAAAATTTCGAACATCGTGCCATAAACGCCAAAAAGGTTTAAGTAACATTATTTTCGAGCTTCATTTTTTAAGAATATCGATATTCGTCAAACAACTAAGTTCAAAAAATATGTCGCTTAAGATTTTTTGGCGGTTATGGCTCGATATCTAAAGAAAAATTTATAACAATTTCTTTATATCGAGAGCACTATTTTCGATTTAATAGTAAACGGCAAAAATTAAAGTTTTCAGGAGAATGTGGGCGATGTGGAGGTAAAAACACCTGAACCTCTCTCAATGTGTCTGTCCTTTGTAGTATCGATTTGATGTAAATATCTGATTGATTTTATTCGTTGTTCATTATAGTATTATATATGTATAATAATATAATAATGGCCATTACTGTTGCAAATCCTTATTTGCATCACAGTGGTGAAGTCAACAAGCTCAGCATCTGCTTGGTTCCAAAACATCACTGTGACCAGGGCAAGCCCAAGTAAAAAAAATATAATGAACAATGAATCAAAACAATAAGATATTTACATAAAATCGATACTACAAAGGACAGACCTTAAGAGAGAGGTTCAGGTGATTTTTCCCTCCACATCGCCCAGCCAACCAGGATCACTAACTATTGTATCCTCACTAATATTCAAATATGTCTTACATACATACAAAAATTGCTGCTTACGATAAAATTGTACAGCCTGTATTTTAAAATTTATTAATAGATTTGGTATTTTGATAATTATTATTAACTAAAATTTTAATTTCTATAAAAAGAGTTTATTTTTTACTAAATGTGGCTTACGATTAAATTTAAAATAAAGTTCTATATTTTAAATCTTAACAGAAATACATATTAATTTCAAACTTTTTATTTGAAACGCAAATCACTAATTTCGAATAAAAATTCGAAATTTCGAACTGTAAAAGTTTTTACTTCGAATAATAATTTCATGTTTCATTTCACATGTTTCAAAAAAATTACGACGAATTTCAAATGGAATATTAAAACTGCTATTGGAAAATAAAAAAATTTAAAATAAATATATTTTTGCAACCGTTATGTAATAATATTTAACTATCATAGTTTTGATAGCTTACCTAAAGTTAATTTATTTGCTGATGTCGTAAAAAATTGAAATTTCATAGAAAGAAAATACTTTTTACGGCTTTGAATTAATTTCTTTATTTCTTCTCATTTTTTTTTTGCATTTTAAAGCAGAGGCTTTCAAATGGCCATCTCTAATGAATATGCATGTTTGTGGAATTCTTTTATTATGCATTTAAATAATTAGGTCTTATTATATATTGATATATACTGTTTGCCATCCAGTTTTTTTTAATATTTGTAAACATACGATAATATTTAATTGTTGTTCATTCAAATCTTTTTTATCGAGATTAATAATATATATTTTTATTATTATTTATATACGATATATGTATAGATAGATATACTACTCATCGCTAACATCTTGGTTGTATTGTTGTTGTGTTTAGAATATTAATCGTTTTAATATTTGCGGTTATATTTTATAAATAATTATTTTGTCCATATTTCCATAATCTTGCTCTATATATTGTTATGTGATGTTTCCTTAGCAAATACATTGACTTCGTAAGTGTTAAGATGAGTTCTTATAGTTTTTGGTTTATTTTTATCGAATCGAACTCTTTTTTTTTTATTTTCAACAACAACATATTAAACATTTGTTGACCGTAAAAAGTATCGAGTAAAACGATCTTGTTTTTCCTGTGGTTTCAATTGTTGTTTTTCTTTTTTTAATTAGATGGTAATTTCTATATTAATTCCACTATTATAATTATTCTTCCTTCGTATTTTATGCAATCTCTTCATTAAAAGCCTTCACATCTCCATCATCAAATAAGTCTGCCTCATGCTCCACATACTTTCCTAATCCTCTTCCTCCTCCTCTTACCCTCCCGCTTCTTCATTACTGTATTTTTAATTTTCATTTAAAGTACAGTGCAGGATGATTTCTCACGGAAGGGATTAACTTTTTGACTAGTAAAACCAGTCAAAAGATAATCTTCCTGTTCATGTTGCGATATGTAGCGCATCATGGCGGCACATGACTCCGAAACAGGCTGACGATCTACAGCAGCTTCGCGTCTCAATTGTTCGACAATAATGCGTTGCTGTTGCAATGAAGAAGACATAACGTCCATAACTGCTGTCTCTGATAGTCCTATGGTGTAGATTCGTTTTGTTGTAATGATTGAAAAGGGGTTTAAATTTGTTAGGGGAACAATTACTAATTAAAATAATTTTTTTTAAATCTACTTTAAATATTTGGGAGTAATATGAGAATACTGGACGGTGATTGCTAATTTGTTAGAAATGATAAATTTTTTAGTGCAAAATTAAGCGTAGTAGTGACATGTGGGTGGCTATATTTGTGGGTTAGAAGAGAATAAGCGTCTCTCTTTTTTTGGTTTAGGAAAAAGCTGCAAAAAATTTTTTTTTTTTTTTTTTTTTTTGGAGTAGAAAAATAAGAAAATATATATGTATAAAAAATAAATAATATGGCCAGAGAATCTTGGGAATAAATTGTTGTTAATACACGCAAGCACATTCATATATGTACATTTGTACAAGCATACATACATACATATATACATATTATATAATGTTAATAATTAATTACACATACACCATTCATATTAAAAAAATAAAACATAAAGGATAGCGGAAGCCATGGGATTTATTTTATGTACATCCGCAGTTTTCTTTTGGATCAATTGTGGATAGCAACCAAAGTTGCCCTTTGCCAAAAACTGTATTACCGACCGCAACTTGCAAACAACGAATATGATTTGCAAGACGTTATTAGTGCTTTTCGGCAAACAAAATATTCTTGTTGCCGGCATTAATTTATGTAATTTTTCATTGATATTTATTCCTTCTGACAAGCAAACTGAGAGTTGATAGCTTTTTATAATAAACCCATTACATAATTTCAGAGAAACAAAAAAAAAATTAACAAATAACAAAAATTAAAAATTTTGAAAACCCCGCAATCTTTCAAACAGAAAAAACTAAATGAAAATCGGTCCAACCGTTTGGCCTGTAAGTGGGCACGGACAGACACACAGATACACAGGCACACACTACAAACTTATAACACCCCTTTTTTAGCCGGGGTTAAATATACAAAGTATAAGAATTTAAAATATATGAACATGCGCCATTGGTAATTTTTTTCTAAAAACTTATATTTAGGGCCAATCCCACGATGTCGACAACGTTCGACTTGTCGCACACTTATATTTTTTTCCTTCTATTCTGTTACTCCCGCTAAAGCAAAGGAGAATTATTTGGCCAGTCCGTAGAGCTATTAGGTCATCACCAATTCACACGATTTGTCGTGCTACAATTTAGGAGCCTAATCCAAGAATAACACGCCGATCTGCACCGTTGTGTAGAAAGCCTGAATCCTCAAAATCCTCTCCCGTTTCAATGAGTTTTATTTGGTACTCCACCACGATTTCAAAGTATACTTTCTTAGAAAGTTAGGTTATTAAATAATTTTTTTGCATGCGGCTAGCAACCGACGCCACGAAACAGTAATTCGGTACCGTTAACTGACACCAACTACTAATCACATGCGAGGGGTGTGACGCAAAACTCTCGAAGACCAGTAATCGAACAGTGGCCTGGTTGCAATTACGAAGTAATTGCCAACGACGCGATATGTTAACTGCTGCTTTACGAATGGCACAGTTACATTCAAAACTAAAACAAATTTTAATATTTGGTTGTTTTTTCAAATGTGTGCGACAAGTCGAGCGTTGCCGACATCGTGGGATTGGCCCTTATTATTATTAATCCTGGCACAAGCATTACGTTCTTGCTATTATACAATTTATCTATTAGAGTGCTTCACTCATAAGAACATATCGCAGCTGAAATGCAAGACCACGTAACTAACAAAAAAATTCAAAATCGCATTTTTAATTAATTATTGCGTATTACATCGAATCGAATGTCCATAAAAATTTTCAATTTATTTTAAAAATAAAATTAAAGAAATCGCTCAAAACAAACTTAATTTTTCACATCCCAGACGGCCGACTTGTGTAGAAAATTTATAAAAAATTAGTGCTTAAACATTTTTTATCGACGAGTCTGTCGCCTGCCTGACTTGTGGAAAATGGTGCTAGTTCCATTTCATAACATTTCGTTTTTAAAATAAAATTGTTTCTTCTTGATTTTGTTTGTAGTGCTCCTACTCAAACGATTACTACGAAATTTTCGATTAAGCTTATTAATCAATATAAAAAAAATATAGAAATACCAATATCAAAACAGTAGACTTAAAAAATTATAAGAATGCAATATTGCTATGAATTAATTTACTTCCTAATCTTTTACAAAATGCATTTATACTTGCAAGCTCCATTAATTTTTAACCCCGACTAAAAAAAGGTGTGGTTTAAGGTTGTAGTGTGTATATGTGTGTCTGTACAAGTCCACGTACAGACCAAACGGCTGGACCGATTTTTATTTATTTTTTCCTGTTTGAAAGCATACTTGATCGAGTGTTCTTAGCTATGTATGAAAAAAAAAACGGTCCAGCCGCTTAGAAGATATGGCATATTTTTTAGATATGTTCTGGGATTTTTAAAATTTTTAATTTTTATTTTTGTTATTCAAACTTATCTAGAATAGAAGGCGGACAGTTTGTTCACGTGAAATATCTCCCGTGAACAAAAAAAAAATGGTGAATAAAATTAGAAAATAGTATACTAACACAACAACAACGAAAACATTGGCTATCACAATTTTAGGGAAAGGGAACACTTTTCACGTGAACTTTTATTCCCGATAAGGGTGATTATATTAGGCATATTGCGAGAAATATTGACACAAATTTAATTTTCCGAATCCACAAAGGATGCATGTATTGAATGGTTCCTGAAGATTATTGCTATTGAAACCAAGTTGTAGCAGCGTTATGTATGTATGTATGCATTTGATTTTTAGAACACTCATAAACTTTTCCATCTATACATTAAATTGGCACAAGCCCAGGCAATTAAAAACAACCCGATATGATGGGGCTACGACCGCAACCAAATTAATATTGTACAATACATTTTTATTAAGGTTAGCTTAAATATAATCATGCACTTCCATTGTTCTAAATTGAAAAAAATACATATAAAAACTATGCATAGGTATACAATTGTAAACAAAAACTTGGTTGTTTAATTTCAATTCAAAATAATGTTGTCTTTCATGCACCATGAGAAAAAATATATACCTATAGTAGTAAAAAAAAAGTTGAGATGTCGATATAGTCCAGGTATAGCAAAAGGAGCAAGAAGACAATTTTCCAATAAAAAGATCGATAATCGTTTTGAAAATAGGTATACGTGAATCAGTATGGGTCTGTCCGGAAATGAATCATTGCGCTTCAAATGGAAAATTAAATCGACTAAAGTACTTCAGTGAATATGAGTTGTATTGCATTTTAAATTAAAGTCTCAACACATGTAGGTATTCCCGTAAGACATACAAATGAAACAATTTACTTTCTGCACCTCACCACTTGCCAGCAATGAACTTTTCTTTCGCGATACTCCAGGGGTCATACATATATTCAATATCTTATAGGTATGTATGTCCATATATTACATACTTATGTCAGGCTGATAATGTTTCAACTACACACATGAACTGTTAATAATTGTAGACATAATTATGTACATAAGTATGTACTAAGAAATTCGTCTGTTATTTAAAATGGAGTTAACTGTTTTAAATAAACTACACCAACCTTAAAATTAAAATCAAATCTATAAATTTAAAAAGTCTATATACATACATGCATGCAAATGGAAGTACATATGGATGTATATACATATGTACATATTCAAAAGACAAGTGCCGTGCTCTAAAAAAATTAACAAATCGATGAAGAATTTAATAATTAGCCCCTATAGCAACACATTAATGCACAAAGGATTAAAAATTAAAAGAAATGAGGAGGGTACATCTTTATAAATGACTGCTGAAGGGAGTGGTAAGCCAATGAAAAGCAATAGATTTAATATTAAGCAAATGCAAAACCCACACACACATACAAAGTCTACAAAAGCAAATTAAGGGTTAAGGCAAAAAAAAAAAAATACAAACTCATATAAATTTTCTAAAATCAAATAGAAAACTTCTAGAAATTCACTTTCGCAGATAAATATGTATCTTTAATTCATACAAATTTTAATTATTTCTCAGAGTTCATAAGTGATTGCTTATATGAATAGTTTTTCTTATTTTGTTAGAGGTTGATTAGTTTTTTTTCACAATTTTAGCACAAACATTTCACAAACATACATAAGTATTTTTCATTCCTTTAATTTTAAACAGATAAACATTTAATAATTTTTTAAGATTTTGTTAATTTTACCTTCTTTAGCCTACAATAAACTTGACAAGCTGTTAGTTTTGCATGTAATTTAGTTAACTATTTGATTATTTTCAGTGATTTTTCTATCTCAAATAAAATATACACACCCAAAATGAAAACCTTTAATGACTAGTGCCACAAAATTCTGTGCTAGTGCCAGAGACATGCGCCGAGCGATTTTGTCGGCGGCAGCTGGCTCATAAAAAATCATCGGCGGCGGCTGAAAATCGGCTGTCAGCCGGCTGAAACAACTTCATGATACAATTATATGAAGGTAGAGAAATTCAAATATAATAGGAAACAATATTATAGAAATAAGATAATAAATAGGAAAGAAGTGAAAATTCTCTAGCTTCAAATACTAAAATGAGTGAACTAAATATAGGTTTGTTCATTTACTAAAATTTTTTACGAATTTGTAACAATTGTTACTGGAAAGTGTTCATTAACTCAAAAAGTTTACATGGAGATAAATACAAATTACCATGACATAAATATAAAAGGTACTTCCATTCTCTCTTTGTTTTTAAAAATAAGTATTTTTGAAGTTTGTTTTTTGAGAGAAATAAAGAAAAATGTTCTCATATAGTAAAAAATTTAAGTCTTCCCCTAGAAATTTTTTTACAAAAATGTGTAATTTTCTTAAAAAAAATTTGGGAATAAATGAAGTTATACTTATCTGTGAAGTTTAAAAAGTGATTATGTAATAACTTATCACATATTTTTAAGTTTTCTGCTTAATACAAATCTTTAAACTATATTTTCATCTAAATTTGACGCTGAGAAACCAAATTGATTGATGATTTGGATTATTTGACAACGCATTTTCATTAAGTTTAACAAATAGTAATTGATATTGCATTCTGTTTAATTTACACAATATATTTCTTGTTGATTGTAACATCCCTTTCTAAAAAAATTGGTGTAATAATCGGTGAGATCATTTACCAAGTCTATTTCACAGATCTTATAGGCTCTTAGCCACTGTTGGCGAACACCAGGAAATGCAGGGAATTTAAAAAATGCTGCTCTCTTATTTTTTTGCTTATGCCCTAATCAAGTACGAAGATTTATGACGTTTTTTTTTTGTTTTAAAATAATTTTCTTGTTTTTGAATTGTCTAAATTATTTTCTTCAAAGTGGTTGTTGTCTTTGATAATGAAAAATTAAAATATTATTACCATGTTTTTAAAACATAAAAATAAAATGAAATTATTGTACAAAAGTTTGAAAAATAAAGAAAAAATATGTGTTGGATATAATGTTTGTGAACAAAATTATAAAGCAAATACACGAACCTTGTAGCATAGACATAATAATTGTTTTAAAGATTCTACTTCTTTTTTTCGTCCATAGACAAGACGATACAATCGTCGAACAGAATTTGGGCATTAATTGTTTAATTTATACATTCTGTATTTTATAAAAACAATTTTGAAACAATTTTTAAATAAAATTTTCAAACAAACAGGAAACAGAGGAGAAATATTAAATTAATACGGTAGCACGATTTTACCGGAAACTTCACAATACTTATACTTGTCAGATGGTGAATGTCAAGAAAAAATGAGGGAATGGAAGTACCTTCAGTGTTTATATCATGCAAATTACTACTAGTAAAATTTTTATCCAACCACTTGTTGTGTGTTTTGTTGTCAAATTAATTATTTCAAAAATATCTGAAAAAGGAAATCTGAAAAATGTAATATGTTAATATTAATGGCAAATAATTTTGTTTGTTTCTAATACATGATCAGAGATGGAAAGTGGCATTTTTGTATTTGTAAATAAATAAAATTAAAAAATTATGAAAAATGCGCAAAAACAGTAAGAATACATGAAACAGTGTAAAGATTTTCATATAAAATGTCAATTTCTAAAAAAAAATTGCAATTTAAAATATTATCAAACAAAATACATCAGAAAAAGTTCAATTGTATCATGATTTCCATCCATGGTTCTAATATGAAGAAAATTTTGTTGCAAGTTTTTACAAGTAAGTCCTCTTCCAGACTTGCAATTTTTTAAAATTCTGCTTTGAAATTGCATAAGTGTCTACATTAGGAAATTCTAGTTTTGAAATTAATATTAAAAAATGCTATTGCAGCACAAATTTTCCTAAAAAATAATTAATTATGTTTACTATTTGTTATATTTTCTATTTTTCATACAAATGAAGAAAGAAAATAAAATAAAACTTCAAATACATTTAAAATAAAAATTGCGAATTTCAAAACAAAAGAGAATTGCCGACCACATGAAATTGTGTACCCCTCCCCAATCTTCTCACCTATCTCACTTATAAACTCAAGAATTGCTACAACGGAAATTGCAAGTCTGGACAGGGACTTTTTCATATTTGGGAGAGTAATATTGTAAGTTTCTGATTTAATCTCTCGTTGCTAGTTTCTGCTGGGAAACTAAATGAACAGACCTTATGTTTTAAAAATGTTCTTTCAATTTCATTCAATTTAAAAACTCAATTTCAATAATATGAGCTAGGGTTTTTCTATATTAAGTCAACGATATGTACTTAGTGAAAAATTTACAAATTGAATAGCCGCTAATTAGTCGAAAAAAAATCGGCGGCGGCGGCTGGTCAAAAGCATTCGGCGGCTTGGCTAAGCCGGCAAGTTGTTATCGCAAGAACTATTTTGTTTTTTATCCTATGGGATCTGACAGCTGAAGCAAGCAAAGTGTAGCATAAATAATGCAGAGTTGATAATCGAGACCACCTGGTATTAAACGCCTTTGCTTGACGATGACAATTTTTGACAACTACCAAGGCACATCAATCAGGTACCCGCGATTTTACAACAAATATTACGACAGCAACAACTACATGTACTTTGTTGGTATAAATTACCTTCTTACTTCTCAAAACAGAGTAGCATCGTCAGATTGCATGTTTTTTATAGGAAATGTCAAACACCATACAAAACTGAATATTCGAAAGGTGTTTATGTATACCCAAATAAAAGCACGCTTTTAGGCATTTTTGACATTTATATTGGTATAATGACATTAGTCACCTGGTGTAGTGCTGCCACCTAATAAATGCGCCTTGACAACTACTTAGTGAAAAGCGTAGAGTTGCTCTAGAATGCGAGAATCTGTATATAATGTGCCATAACTTATTCTGATTCCACTGTTCCTAAATTGCTCTATTGTCATTATTGCTACAAAAGTTGTTTTCCATTTTCCTATGAATCGTATATTTGCTACAGGGTCATCTTTATTACTTTCAAATTTACCCAAGTTTGTCATTAATCCTAGTAAGAAAATGGTTTCACTGGAAAAACTTGTAGAAAACAATAAACGTAACCGAGATATCATAGAATGCCTCAAGCAGGAAGTAAGTTATCCCGTGGTAGATTGAGAGTAAACGAGAGAAAGTTAGGTTGGATTAAATGCCCACTTTGAATCACGTCCACTATGCAAATAATACTTTGTCATTGTTAATGTACATTGGGTGGCGCCTCAGCTTATTTCTTTTTGTCGCACATGGGATATTCAATCATATTTTCTATTCCATTTTTCAGCTGGCAGCAATACGTGGGGAACTTATAAGTCGCAAGAAGCGCGAACTTATTGCTGAGAATGCTCAGCTACGAAAACAAGTGGAATTGACCAAAGCCCAATTAATAGATTTGGAAATACAACATGGTAAAAAGCAAATATCAGTTCCTGGGGCACGCAATTTATGCACAGATGCCAAAACACCGGTATCACCGCCAATTACGGCACTCGCTGCACAAAACCACGAAGCAAATCAAAATGCAAAACAAAAACTTGTTAAAGAAAAGAAAGCTAAAAAAGATAAACAGAATACTGGTGATAACAAAGACGCTTCTGCAGAAGAATTGCCCATAGATGTCAGACGTTTAGATATGCGTGTGGGCAAAATCATTGAGGTAGGACGTCATCCCGACGCAGACAGTTTGTATTTAGAAAAAATCGATTGCGGTGAACCTCAGCCGCGTACCGTTGTTTCCGGATTGGTCAAATATGTGCCCATTGAAGAAATGCAAAATCGTATGGTTGTAGTGTTGTGTAATCTTAAACCTGCCAAAATGCGTGGTGTTACCTCAGAAGCCATGGTTATGTGTGCCTCGACACCGGATAAAGTTGAAGTGCTGACTCCTCCTGCTGGTTCGTCACCTGGTGATTTGGTACACTGTGAAGGTTATCCTAGAATGCCCGATCCTCAAATGAATCCTAAAAAGAAAATCTTCGAGACATGTGCTCCTGATTTGAAAACGAATGATGCTCTGGTGGCTTGTTATAAGGACGCCGCCTTACATGTACCTGGTAAAGGCAATGTTGTTGCACAATCTTTAAAAAACGTTCAAGTTAAATAGAATTTCATACATATATAATTTGTATAATATTCAAATAAAGGACAATAAATAGCAATTCTTGAAGTTAAGAATTAATTTTAATCAGGCGTGGATCCAGCTAACCCCAAGGGCGGGATTTCTTATGATTTTATTAATTTTTAGTTTGTAAGAATTTATTTTATTAGATTTATACTACATCATATTAAAATGTTTCACCAGCAGTACGATTCACTAACTTTTAACGATAATCCCATCGTTAAAATAATTATAACGAAAATTGATCGAATTTGCTATTCAGTAAAATTTTTAACGATATCGCTGTAGGTTAATGGCAGCTGTGTCGTTATTTAAGCTGCGTATTGTCGTTAAAAAAAAAGTTACAGAATCGCACACTCGTTATTGCAAGCGAAAAAATGTATAGATAAAAATTAGGATTGTCGGATCGTTAAAAGTTACTGAATCGAGCTAAGTTGTTCGTTTAACAAAGTACATATACACTGAACCAAAAAAGCATTCTTAAAACAAGAATTTTGCGTTTTCGTTTTTAAAACGTAGCATTTTTAAAAATAATTGTTGAAATAAGAATGTTTCTTTTAATATTAATACATAACATTATTATTTTTATAACGAAGCAGTTTTAAAACAAAAATGGGCGTTTTCGTTGTAAAAATGCAGCATTTTTAAAAATAATTGTTAAAATAAGAATGTTTTTTATAATATTGATACATAACATTCTTATTTTTATAACGAAGCAGCTTTAAAACAAAAATGTGCGTTTTCGTTGTAAAAATGCAGCATTTTTAAATTAAGAATGTAAAGTTTTAAAATCAAGAAGAAACAATTTGATTTTAAGAACGCAACCTTTATGAAATAGAACTTAGTTTGTTTTCTTTTATTTTAAAAATGTTCATTCTTCTTTTAAAAATTGAAAATATTTTGAAATCAAAAAATAATATTTTTTGATTATTGATATAAAGTTGAACAATACTCAAATTAAAAGAGTATATTTTTGCGTTGAGAATGAAATATTATTGAAGTAATAATCAAGCATTTTTATTTTAAAACTTATTATTTTTATATTAAAAATGAAGCGTTTGAATTAATAATTGGGGATTATTAAATTAAGAATGAAAAATCTGAAATTAATAATGAAGCATTTTTGAATTAAGAATGAAATGTTTTAAATTAATAATAGATAATTTTTGAATTAACGATGGTTCGTTTTGAAATTAAGAATGTTACAGTTTTACTTTAATGGTGCTTCATACTTTCAATATATTATGGAATCAAAAATTATCCATTATTAACTTAAGACGTTTCATTCTTAATTCAAAAATGCTCCATTATAAATTTAAGGCGTTTCATTCTTAATTCAAAAATGCTTCATTATTAATTTAGGGTGCCCCTGTGGCTGAGTGGTGGCGATGCTAGCCTCTCAGTCGATTCCCGCCATAGACCCTGGGTGTTTCGGCAGACAAGCTAATCGCTTCGCGGGTTGTGGTTGTTAAAAAAAATTTAAAAATGGTCCATTATTAATTTAGGACGTTTCATTCTTTATTCAAAAATGTTTCATTATTAATTTAAGACGTTTCATTCTTAATTTAACACATAATCCTCCATTATTAATTCAAACGCTTCATTTTTCATATAAAAATGATAAGTTTTAAAATAAAAATGCTTCATTATTACTTCAGTAATATTCCATTCTTAACTCAAAAACATACGGCCATGTTCTGAAAACCATTTCGTTTTGAAATCGCCAAGTTTCAAAAACGGAAAACAGTGTTCTCTTTATCAGATAATTTAGTGCATTTGTAATTAAGTTCGGATAAAATATCTCAACCGCATGAAATCTTAAAACCAAATACAAAGCTGCAATAAGTGAGCTTTCTTGTTGATTTTTTTTTCTGAAATTTGTCGGTTTCAAAACGAAATGGTTTTCAGAACCTGGCTGATAATCTTTTAATTTGAGTATGTTCAACTTTATATCAAGGTTGTTGTCTTTTTCAAACAAAAAATATTATTTTTTGATTTCAAAATATTTTTAATTTTTAACCCCCGACTAAAAAAAGGGGTGTTATAAGTTTGTAGTGTGTGTCTGTGTGTCTGTCCGTGTCCACGTACAGGCGAAACAGCTGTACCGATTTTCATTTAGTTTTTTCTGTTTGAAAGATGCCTTGGTCGAGAGGGTTCTTAGCTATGTTTGAAGAAAATCGGTCCAGCCATTTAGAAGATATAACATCTTTCCTGAAAAAAGTCGGGGTTTTTAAAATTTTTAATTTTTGTTATTAAAATAAGAATGAACATTTTTAAAATAAAAGAAAAAAAACTGAGTTCTATTTCATAAAGGTTGCGTTCTTAAAATCAAATTGTTTCTTCTTGATTTCAAAACTTTTTTTTGGGTGTACATACATACATACTTTTCACCAAAATTGAGATTTTAATGTATCGTGTAGCAGAAATTTTGTTTTAACGTACGCGTCAAGCACAAGATATTTTTTTTACATACATTTACATTTTTTTTACCCCCACTATTTCAATGTTCAATTTTGCCACTTATGCTAACTTCATGCCCGTTTTTCGTTATGCACAAGGCTGGGCTTACATCTGGCATTTCATGTGTGCCATGTGCTCCAAAAAGCGTAACCACTAATTATTAATGAAAAACTGTTTGATTCAGACACGTATTTATAGACAATTTTATAGAATCGAACATGATTGGAAACTGTTTAAATCAATAAATACATGTCTGAATCAAACAGTTTTAAATTAGTAATTACGCTTTCTTTGGCACATGGCACACATATGTAAACCCGGCCAAAAACTGTAAGAATATGGAAGCGGAACTAAAGGTTGGTCTTTTCCGGACGACAAAAAAATACAGTATCCGGCGATAACAACCCCAGATAAACCAATATGAATACATACATCCTGGCTGCCCAGAGAAGCGTGAGAGTGCCGAAGATCAATCGGCTTTTTATACAAATGTGTTCATTTGTATAAAAAGCCGATTGATGTTCGGCACTCTGGCGCTTCTCTGGGCAGCCTGGGTGTACATACGTACTTACAAAAATTCATTCTTTTAACTCACCTTTATTTCAGTAGTTTTTATGTATGTACATACATACATACATATACTTGCATGTATGTACATATGTATGTATATCAAAGAATTTTTCTTATTAATGCACTTGATATTTGATTATTATATAATTTTGATAAAACACATAAACGATACATTTCAATAACTAATCACTAACTTTAATTTTTATAAAAAGCAACTAGATATTTTTCAAATGTATAAGAAACTAAACTATTTCTTACAATAAAATGCTGTGCGTTGAAGATATATTTGAGTCTGTATTTGTTAGTACTCCAGTGCATACTTATAAAATTCAAATACAAAGCATACTGTGATAAAAATTTCGAGATGGAAAACGTTTAAATTCAGATGTATGTATACATATATTAACAGCCTCATTTATAAATATTATTAAGGCTTTATAAAGGCTTTTTAAGAAAAATTTTTTATGAAAATTTTTATAAATAAGGCCGTAATTATTTTAGTACACGTCATATTTTTAATTTTTTTTTGGGTGGGGGGGGGGGGAGGGAAATATCATTTTTGATATCTATACGCGCGCCTCTAGGGCAGTAAACTATCAGTTTCAATACATACGCAAGTGTTAGGTATGTAAGAGTAAATCATCGTTTGTTTGTTCGTTGCTTGGCAGTCGGTATTGAAAGTGATTATTGGGCGATTTTCATATAATTTTCCCACGCGATTTTCTCCAGAAATTCATAGCCGATTTTATTAATTTTTGGATTAAAAAGCTAGTGCGGGTTTCGACGAAGAGTTTAGGCCACAAATTAAGGCGATCCGATATCGGCGAGCCGAGATTTAAGTGTTTTAATTTGGAGCATTAATTTGGAGTAATATTAAAAAAGTGTTTTATGTTGATCTTCGGTTTTGTCTTATGCATAGCAAAGAGAATAGTGACGTGGTTATACGTACATACATATATAAAAATGAGATAGCAAGACAGCAACGTATGTAGCTTATGTACAAACATAACAATGTATGTATGTACATTTGTCTGTTGCTTTGCATTCTCTTTGTTTTTTGTGGGTTTAATATAAAATAAATAAAAAGTATTAAGCAAGAAAATAATGAAATCATTAGCACTTCTGTTTAATTTTTTTCATTTTGAGTGCATCTACTAAATTTATATATATATATATATATATATATATATATATATATATATATATATATATATATATATATATATATATATATATATATATATATATATTATATATATATATATATATATATTATATATATATATATATATATATATATATATATACATATATTATATATTAACTGTGCTGAAAACATAACATTAATAAATTATACAAAGTAAAATTAAATTCAATAAACTATTCTTTTTCATTAAATACTTTATATTAACTCTACCTCCGGGTTTGTGGGTCTGTGTTCATAGAAATCGAACAGGTACCGTGTAACAAAAAGGTGTTAACACATCGCCCGTGAGTTCGAACACTCATTGTTTTTTTCCATCCTATTAATTTGCTTCTGCTTTAAAGAATAACTATGTTTTCCAAGTTGGCACTCCTTGTATCATTGTTCAATGAAGAAGATAACAAAAATTATAAATTTTAAAAACCCGCGACTTTTTTCAGAAAAGATGTTATATCTTCTAAACGGCTGGACCGATTTTTTTCAAACATAGCTAAGAACCCTCTCGATCAAGTCATCTTTCAAACAGAAAAAACTAAATGAAAATCGGTCCAGCCGTTTGGCCTGTACGTGGACACAGACAGACACACAGATACACAGACACACACTACAAACTTATAACACCCCTTTTTTTAGTTGGGGGTTAAAAAATTAAAGTAATTGTAAAAATTGAGTTACATTTATTTTATTTACTATGAAAATTTTAAAGGTCAATTCTTTCGGCATCTAATGTCCTTGCATACTTGCACATTTGATTTAAAAAAAACTAACTTTAACTAAATCATAAACAGTCACAACTCAAAATGACCAAAGCGGTTTTGCTTTTTTAAAAATCAGTTACCTGAACAAAATTCTAACGACCGCAACAATTTCTTGAATAATATAAAATACCGTTATTCTTGTTTTTATGTTACATACATTTGCGTCATTTGTACAGTATCAACAGTTGTTTGGCCACTAATTAGCATCTGCTATATTTTGCAGTTGTGACTGTTTAAGATTTAGTGTGCGATATGTATATTTTTCGCTAATCCCATGTTCAATAATTTTTATTTTAGGGTTTAACTGATTTTCATACTAAGAACCTCACATTTCTATTAAAATATTTGTAAATAACTTTTATTATACTTTTTTAATACAATATTATACATACATACTTGTGTTAACAATCAAACCAATTTTTCATTTAAACATTAAAAAAAAAAAAGGAAAATAAACATTATTATGGCAAATGAATTAAAAAGATTTAAAGTAATGTTGGCCATAACAACTAACAATCTCATGTTAAATCAACTGCGATGTTACTGTTGCTGCTGCTGAGGACGTCTTAAGACCAAGGGTTGAGTAGCTGTTTCCACCACAATAGTTTTTGTCATAATATCGTAAGCGGTGCGATTGTTTTTAAAGAAAACCATAAGGAAAAACATGGGAAACAATAAACTTAAGATGACATTCTTGGCAACAGCCCGTACAAAAGCTCTTTTAAAATTTGGAGTTTCAGCAGGGAAGAGTAGAGCACGCATTTGCACACGAGCCCCTTGGAAGCCCAATTGTATTTGAGGTAGTGGATCTACTGGCATGTTATTGTTGGGTAATGGAACCATGGCCTCAACATATTTTATACTCAAACCCAAAACATGTTTGCCTACCGAGCCGCCATTAAAGAATGTAGTTGATACAGCTTCATATAAACATACAAATAATTTTGTGGCAATTTCAAAGGCCAGAAGATCAGAAGAAAAAGCCAAAAAATCCATTGAGTAAAGAAGAACTTCAGCAAAATCATCATTATCCATGGCCTTATTCAAAAAATCCTTATCCATGTCCACCATTAAATTATATCCAAAAACATTAGTTACCACAAAGATGACAACGATTTTCAAGAAAAGCATTATTACCATATCAATTATTTCGGCCAAAAATCTTTTCCAAAATGGAGCCAGTACGTACTCATACCCACCGGTGCGATTAATAACTTCAGCCTGAGCCTGATCATTCATAAGTCTCAAACCAAAGCCACCAACATTTAAATTGTTGGCATTTGGAGCAGGCTGATTATTTTGTGTTTGCGTTTGTAAGCCTGCAAGGGGCATAAAATTACCTGGTGTTGGTTGCGAAAATAATTGCGGATAGGAGGACATAAAATACCAAGGAAACATGGCCATTGCATTTTGTGAGATGTTTGCGTGTTTGACCCACTCGTTTAAACTTGCAAAATAGGCCTCCTTAGTGGATATTTCTCTAGGCTGCAAATCTTTATCTTTTACCACATCTGTTGGATTTTTTGACGTTGTTACTGCAGGTGCTTCTACTGCTGTTGATGTTGTGATTGATGACGAAGTTGCTGCTTCTGCAGCCTCTTCAACATCCGCTTTTTTATCTTCTTCTCCGCTCATTTTGTCCCAATATATGCTTCTTGCAAAGATTTATCGGCCGACTACAATGGTTTTCTAAAAAAGAATGTTTGAATTGTAAATAAAAGTACACGTTAGTGTTTTGAATTATTTATTAGCACTCGCCTATAGAATTGTTTGTATTAAAACATGTACGCAAATTTTATATATGTGTGTTGGTAAAACCATTAATAAAAAATCTAATATATAAAGTGAAGTGAAAAGGGAAAGAGTTTACAGATGTCAAATCTCCAAGCAGCTGTGCAAGTAAGCTGCCAGATTGTTCGGTCTTCTAAAATAATAGGAAGTAGCGGTGATTTTGAATAGTTCAAAGCGAATCATTTAGAAATTGTTGATAAAAATATTAAAATTATTTTTTTCCGTGTTGGTGCTTAATGTAATTTTTTATTCACGGACAAAACCTAGTAAGTATCCGCATTTCGTTGGCTGCCTTCGAATGTTCCCATCGGAATAAATAAATCCACAAATATCGCAGATTCAACTGTTGTGGGCAACATGTAATTAAAAATGGACTTGTATTATTTAATATATTTATTTTTTATTTTATAACTATTATATTTATTTTCCTTATACATTTTCATTATTTATTAATATAATCTTATTAAAAAATCAAAACAAATACAATCTTTATTATTGTATTATTTCATTAAGAAATTATTTTATGCTTTAAAATTTTTATAATTTTTAAAGAGCGATAGAGCACTCCTTTTTTTCGTTTTGTATAAGCTAATTAATTTTGTATTATGTTTATACTTAATTAAATTAATAAAACCTTTACAAGATTATGTATTAAGTTTTGTTTAAAAAGGGGTTTAGATAAGAGACACTGTTTTTTTAAATTTATTATTTTGTTTGCTTTTTTAGAAATCAAATCTAAATAAACACACAATTATTTTATACTACATTACTGTAAGATAGGGGAGTATAATGTCGAGGCCCTGAAGACTTGTATAATTAATTGTTTCTTCAAATAATTTTTTTTATATAATACTTCAGAGTGAAATTATGAAAAAAGTACTTTCAAAAATTTCAAATCAACAATTCCCGTGGTGGGATAGAAATTACGGGAGAGGAATATGGGATTTCATTTAAGATAGTCATAGTTTTCACTTTTAGCGGCAAGTTATTTAAGTATTCAGTGAAGTAATTATAATAAGAATTTATATTCAAATATCTAATTATTTATTGCCATACATTGCCGATATTAAGATTACCAAACTGTTGTTGTAAACTTGATGTTGCAGCATTATTAGTCGAAGTACTGTTTGTGCCAATTGCGGCCGTAGGAAACCCACCTATCATACCTTGATGATGATGAAAGGTCGTTTGAGTTTGTATAGTAGGCGCCATGCCGGGAAACATTAGCGGTGCATTATTAGCAGCTAAACTAGACATAAGACTTTGATTCTGCGTATGCATGAGATTTGCAGCAGCAGGTTGCCCAGTGGCCATAATGCTACCTATCGCTTGAGTATGAGGAAACCCTGTTTGCATAGGAAATTGAGCTGCGAAGCCAGCATTAGCTCCAGCGCCAGCGCCGCCCATATGCATTGCCGACATTCCAGATGCAGTAAAAGCGGCCGGAGCTGTCATAACGGGAGCGTTATACATACTGGCCGAATTGGGTGGTGTCATAAATTGTTGTTGCTGTATGGCCGCTGGTACAACAGCGCCCATGAAACCTCCAGGTGTCATCCCTGTAAATGCTCCTGTGGCCCCAAACATTGCACTCTGTATATTTAATTGTTGCTGCTGCATAAAATTCATAGCTGGCGTTGGATTGGGTGGAGCCTGTCCGTATAAGGCCAGTATACTATCTTTTGTTAACTTTCCTGATTTGTCTTTATCGCACGAGCTTGCCAATGAGCCCTGATTGAAAAAGTCTTCTTCCTCTTTGGCCAATGCATTTTGCGAGGCGTTTGTATTATTGCTCAAATGTGTAGTATCATTCACAGCCGGTGCAGCACTCAAAAAGCAACTAAACGTTTCATTTTGTAAGTTACTAATATTTGACGACTGTTGGCCAGGCATCGATGACTGCACTGGTTTCGTAGGCGAGGACAAACCCAATAAATCGTTGCTTTGATTGCTTTCGGCTCCAGCAGAACTATTAGAAATACGTTGTATTTTTGGACTACTACCGCTTTGTCCAGGTTTCGGCTTGGGCAAGGGCGCTGGTAACGGTGATGATTTACTCGCACCTGTTGATGATGACTTTTTATCTTGCCCCGCCACACTAACACTTCCTGCAATAACGCCAATACCCAGGGCTGTATTGGCCTGGGCAGCTTTCTTTTTACGTTTTTGCCTTTCAAGTTCTTCGTCGATTTCCTTGGCCCAATCAACTTTTGGTGGAGATGGTGGCACCCATTCGCGAGCTAAATATTTTTTATGTTCATATTTGGCACGTATAAACGATTCCAGCGCTGTATCAGTTTGAGGACGTCGAAATCCATCAGGCAGCTGGGCCTCGTAAACAGCCCTAGCCCTAGAATTGCCCATTTGTTGCAAAGATATGACCTGCTCTGGTGTCCATGTATCTAAATTTACAGATTTTACACGTGATATGTGTACACCGAGATTACGATGAATGCCAGCACAGCGTATGCAAAGGAAGACACCTAAATTCCACGAAGCCCAACGTGGTCCTGAAAAGGAAATTAGTGATTTCATTATCAATTATGTTTCGAATTTATCCGTTATATGAAACAAAAATTCGTAATGCTGCAAAACCGGTTAAATGGACTTTATTTGCGTTGTATGTACTGAGTTTCTTATAATTATTCGGCTTTACGCACTTATGCATTTTAGGCTACACAATCGAAATATTTTTCTCTTTCGAGTTGCACAAACAATGAAAGATCCAATTGAGTAATGTACATTTTTGGTTGATTAACATAACGATTTCAATTGTCAACCATTTTTAGTGTTTTCTTGAATACTGTATTCAATATTCAAAACTTTTATGTTAATCTACCAAAACATGGGATGATGTATTTCATCGATGTGGATTCTGGTCGACTAAAGCACAGCTTTGCACAGGATGTTTAATTCGATTTGTAAAAGAGCATATGGTTCTTATTTTATATTTTGCGATTACTTGATCATTTACATGTTTTATCTTCTATGACATATAGTGTTGAATGTTATTTATTTAAAATCCAATCTGTTTCTGCACTTTATAAAAAGAAAAAATTGATAATAAGAGTAAACGGAACTTGTTTTCCAAAGATTTTCCTCAACTTTAATAAATTGTGCAATTATGTACATATATATGTATATTTATTTTGAACTCATAATACTACTCTACCAACTTTTTGCTATAGCAATGCAAATTGAAGATAAAATGAAAACCTACACGTAGTACATGTAAATAATTTAAATTATAACCTCGTATGCACATAGGTACATAAATTTTATTTATTGAAATAATCACTTATTGCTGTTGCTAACAACAGTCAATACATGTCATTTCTGTGTTTTTTTTTTATCAGGCAAAAACCAACGCAACTGCAAAATAGTTTTGGGATTTTGTAAGTAATTGGCAATTGTGGAATATTTGCATCTACATATGTATGTAAGTACGTTAACATGATTTTGATTTGTTTCATATGCCTTGGTTTGCATAGACTTTTTAATGCATGGGTATATATGTACTTCAAATGTAAACGCGAAAGGTAATTATGACGCACCTTCCAGTCTTATTTTAATAAGTAAATATACAAAAACGTCATCTTAAAATAACAAAAATTAAAGCAGAAACTGATATTAAAACAAATAAAAGCCTTTATACTGCAAACGTGTTTAGTTAGTACGTATACACCTACATATATACATACATATAGCATCTACATATTTATGTATGTATGGTTTGGTTGAAATTGTGAAAAAGGTTAGTTCACACGCACCTACCACCTCCACCAACTGACCGGTGTGTAAAGCTTAATCCAACATCTCAAAGGGAATTGTCTTCCATGTCAAATTGGCTACAATTGTACGTCCAGTTTATATATTGACTTACCTTTGGCATCACAATCTACACAGTATTTGTTGTCCTCATCTCTAAGCATTTGGGTTAATAATGTTTGACATTTTTCCTGTATTAGTTTGGTCCTTTCCGTTTCTTTGCGGCTTGAAGTTGACGAACTCATTCTGCTTGCTTTAATTTTCTTGTTCTTTTTTGCTCTTTTGTGGCTTTTTTATTACGATAGGGCTGCTAGAAATATATGTAAAAACAATTAATTGCCTGGAGAGAGCTTTTATATTTTACACACTACAATTTAAAAATGGTTTAATAACTCTAGCGACACATTCGCATTGTATTTAATGATTAATTCCAAAGTAAAATCCACAGAAAAAATTGTTTTATCGTAAAATGAATATCCACCAAGAAATACTCATCAATTTCGACGACATTAGTGCTGGACTAAGGCTGGCAAACTATCGATAGTACTATCGATTGTATCGATGGTTTTGTTTTTATTAGACTATCGATAGTTTTTTCTCGATAGCGATACTATCGTTGGAAATATTTATTACCAAATTGTCAACAAACTCGTCAAAATTTAACATATTAGTTGTCTTCTATTGAAAATACATAAGTACATATCGCTCTATTAATATAAAAACGTCATAACTCAAAAAATTAATATATTCAGTTAATAACACAAAATGCCCCGGCAATTCATATTTCATCTCGTGTAAAAAAATTCACGCAATGGCGTGCAATCTCACCTCTTGATAGAAGAAAGCTTTATTAATATATCCACTGAGTTGTATGGAAATTGAGAACTTAACACATTTTTTTCTAAAAGTAGTTGAATTTGAGTTGTAATAATGAATAAATGAGCGATTTGTATTGAAAAATGAAATTCAGAATTCCTAATAGCATGATCACACGGACAACAAATATCGAGGTTCGCTCTCACTCACATTCACGATTCGCGCTCGAATATTGATTGAAATATTTATAAAAAATTTTGTTAGCAAACCATTTTGTTCCATTCTGAATCCTACTGAATTTGTTGATAACAAATTATCGCTAAGTTATCTCAATTGGCTATTAAAACAAAATTATTACATACATACGAATATGTACATATCGTCACCTTAAATGCAAACGTATGTATGTAACTACACTTTTATATTTTTTGCAGCAGAAACAAAAAAAAAAAAAAAACGTTACAAAATCAATAATAATAAAGTATTCTTTAAAATTTTCTTCGAAATTTACTTGTAGTACGGATGCTTATATCTTAAAAATTTATTTCCTTTTTATGTATTTTTAAGCTTTTATGTTAGTTACGTTCCTTGAAATAAAAAAACATGCATTCTTAATTACGTCTGTTTGAATTTCTTTAATAAAATCGTCATTTTTCATCGCGGAGGTCTAAATATTTGCGTGAACATGTAGTTTGATAAAATTAACTATAATCAATCAAAAACTCGATTTCGAATTTTTGTGATGTTACGTCTGTTTGCATTTTAGGTGACGATATGTAGGCATGTTTTTGTAAACAAAAAAAAAAAAGATATGTGTTTAAAATTAAAAAATTAGAATAAAATTAAACATAAAATTAATTATTTAAGGCCTTATTCAGAAAAAAATAATTTAAGTTTAAAAAACGTTTAACAAACAAATTTTCATACAAAATTTGTTGTGTAAATCATTTGTAAACCAAAATTAGTTTTTATAATTTTTACCTAATTTTTTTAACCATAACCATATATCAACAGTCAAAACGACTGTTCGTGTTGGCGTGTGAACATAGTGTAAAATAATTTGATACTACCGATAGTATCGATTGTTTTTCAACAAACTATCGAAAATATCGAATGTCGTGACTATCGATAGTTTGCCAGCTCTATGCTTGACGAAATAGAACCGGTTAATAACTAGAGATGCCAGGTTACACGCAACTGCTATCAGTTATAGAGCTACCGGACGGTCTTTATTCGATATGTCTGTGGCAACATGTAATAATCGTTTAAGTCGACTTAAGCATAGCAGCATTTTTCGGAATTTTCGACCCTATCTATATGAGATTAAAAGCTCTAGCCATGATTCCATTTTTGTGCAAATCTTTCTCTAGTAATAAAGCAAATTAAAGCATAATTTCCATAAGTCGACTTAAGCGGTTATAGCATATTGCCTTATTATTTAATTAATGAAATAGAGATGGATGTTTTTGTATTTCAATATATTGTAAACAAGGATATCAGCCAAGGCAGCTACCTCCAGTTATACAACAATATGACAGACCCATGTGTTTTCCACACACTGATACATACTTCATGCTAACTTTTACATATTTCTGTCTTGCAAGCACTAGCCAGCTGGGCTTGTCGTAACTCCTGATTGAGTTGCCTTGAAAACAGTTGATGACAATTACATATACATACATAGATTAATGTCACATCAACTTACTTATTATGGCCAAGGCGCATTTATTAGGTGGCAGCACTACACCAGGTGACTAATGTCATTATACCAATCTAAATGTCAAATTTAGATTGTGTAGGTATAAGCCTAAAAGCATGCTTTTATTTGGGTGTACATAACCACCTTTCGAATATTCAGTTTTGTATGGTGTTTGACATTTCCTATAAGAAACATGCAATCTGACGATGCTACCCTGTTTTGAAAAGTAAGAAGGTAATATATACCAACAAAGTACATGTGGTTGTTGCTGTTGTAATATTTGTTGTAGAATCGCGGGTACCTGATTGATGTGCCTTGATTATGGCGATACTTCTTATTTTTGCAACTAAGGGTTTTTATTCCAAATAACATTTCAAATCAAACAGCAGATTTTCCAAATTGCGCGAGACTACAAAAATAATACGATTTTAAATAAACAAAATAATTCAATCAGTAAGAATTTTCAACAATAATGGATAATTATAAAGAGGACATACAAAAACAATTAATTATATGCCAAAACATATTAACCAAAGGCTATACTAATATGCAAAATAGCAAATTATGCTGGCTCAATGTAAGTGCACATGAATCCTTTCGAACTGCTTTTTTAGCTTGCAGCTTTTTCTAGGTATTTTGTTTAGAATTTTTAAAATGTTCGCAAAGTTTGCATGCATTTTTGTCGCGATTGGGTGTAAATAAAAAAAATGAAAAAAGTGATCATGTAGAAATCATGTATTTATGCTTAACGCAGATTGTTACCTGTATCAAGCACATGGAAAACACCATAAAGGCTGAGGAGCAGCAAGATGCAGTCATATCGGTAATTATTTTTATCTTCACAGTTAGTGTTCTTGAATAATATGTTGTTTCTAATTTAAAAGACTTCGCGGCAACATTTTCTAGACCGTATTCACTGGTGCTTAGATCGTTTACGCTCATGCTTGAACGGATTAAACACTACTGATGACAACAAAAAGGCGAAATTGCCCGAAGAAAGATCGTTTGTAGAACTTATGGATCGACTGCTTGATTTCTTGTCACCCTACAGCAGCTACAAAGATGATGAATCCCAAGGCAATATAAATGTGGCTGAAAATCACGCTCAGGCTTTGTTTGACAGTCAGGAAATACGTTGCATTGTAGATTTAGTTCTTGGTCACACATTGGCTTTTGCAAATGTAGCTTTGCAACAAGACAAAAAAGCCTTAAGTGCTCTGTGTCAAAAGGTTTTACGCGAATGTATGGCATTTCAGGAAGAGTGCACAACTGCTATGTTGCCGGGAGGCCCTTTGAACGATAGCAATCGTAGACTCAAAGCCATTTCTTTAGAGAACGCTCTATACCGATTAGAGGATTACATCAATGAAGCCTTGTTACGTTTGGTCTTTACCAGCTTCCTAGATTTCAATAAGTTTTCCATAAGTAAATTGCGCCAAGTGATAAGCGAACGAGGTGCGGATGATACGGAACTAGATGAATTAATAGCAGATTTTGATGTCAATTTGGATAGGACAACACAAATTGGAATATTTGCTATAGCTTTTGCACCAAATGTTAAAGGTAATTTGAATACATATTTTAAAAATGTTAGTCAAAAAGATTTTATATATGTACTTATTAAATCCCTTATATGAATATGTACTTCTTTTTTAAGTTAAAACTATTTTGCGCAGTTGCTTAGCTTCATTCGAATCATTAGATTCCTGCATTATACCTTCTTTACAAGCAAAGGTCACTTCGGACATCTTTGGCAAACTTTTAGAACAACATTTCAATGAAGAAGTGTCTATTTTTAAAAATATACTTCAAGAAATAATCGATAGTCAAGCTTTTGCTTCATGTTTTTCGGAGCTACTAACGCAAACGATAAATCGCAATGACAAAGAATATAATAAGGAATCTCTAGAGGATATTATTAAAATGGCTGAAATTTTGTATAATCACTTTCAATTGCCAGTCAACTACAAGCAATTAAAAAAAGAAGCCGTGCGTTTGGAATTATTTCACAAATTTTATTTAATTATGCAAGAATGTCAGTCGGCGCTGAAATGCACTATATTGCAGTTAGAACCACAAAGAGTTCTAAAACGTTTTAAAATTTTACGTTCTATTTTACGCAAATTAATTGATGAGATTGGCGATAAATCGGCCAATGGTGTTGACAATAAGTCACAAGTGTTTATAATGTCCGATGAATACGATGATTCAGAACAAATGTTTAGTTCGATAGGTATAACACCCTCCATAAGGAGTATTTTGTATAACAATACGTCCACGGAAAATCGCAGAAAACAACGTTTGCTAAATGATTCATTAAAAGCTAACTACTCCAAACTACACATAGCATCATCTTCAAAAATAACTGCCATACACACTCCTATATATAACAATAGCAGTACGACCAACACATCCAAGTTGGCCACCCCACAACATACTATTTCCAATAATGCAACAAATTTCCCCGTTGCCCAAACACAACGTAGCAGTTTACGTCGAAGTAAGTAGTTTGTTAAATTAAAAAAATTTTTAATATTGATTGTGTCTTATTTATTTAATTTTTAGTAACTGCTAACATTATTTCATTTGTTTTTAGAGGAAAGCTTACGCACCGCTTTGTTTAAGCGAAAGAAATCATATGAAACCGAAAAAATCTACAGTGTATACAAAAATAGTTCAGATAGTTTACAAATAAGTGGTAAATATCGGTTTAATTTGAATCATGATAAAATTTCGAAATTGTATTTTTCTTTTTTGTTATTTTTTAGAAATACTCGCTCAGTTAACTGATCTATCCTCGAATTTATCACAAGACGCATTGAACAAAATTCCAATTTCTAACTAAACATTGTTCTAAAAGTGAGTATATTTTTATTCACACTTATTTGTGTTAGTAATAATACTTAGAGTATTATTTGAATTTAGTTTTAATTTATAATTAAGAAATTTACCAATTAATTAAAGAGTTTCCATATTACACATTTAGTGGTGTATTCGTTTATATAGTTGCTCAGAACCAAACCAATATTAAAAGATTTTATTCTAAAATTATTTCTTTTTTAAAATTAAATTTCATATTTTTAAATATTCAAATCAAACATATACTTTACTTTTTAATAAAGTCGTTTGTAAACACATTTTATACTATGTGTTTTATAAATTTACTATGATTAAATTCATGATATAAATTAAGCTTCGGCTATCGGCTTAAGACGCACTTTGTAAAATTTATATAGTACATACTTTAAGAATTTAATTTTATAAGGAAATATAATTGCTCAATTCACAACCCTTGTTGTATTTTTTAAAGTTGTATTTGAAAATAAGTAAGTGTACAATTATTAAAAAATCAGAACCCTATATTTACTCAACACTGATATCAAGAGCTTTTTAAACACAAAATCACAGAATACAACAGAATGTTAAATAATTCACTGTTGAAAACCACGATGTTCACTTTTGCTAGTCTTTACGCAAGGCTGGGGGCAAATCACAGGATTCGAAATCGAGTACTTTGTCATCGAAATGTTATTAACGTGGATCACCGCAATCGTTATCGAAACGTATTTACTCGAAGTTGCACTCGAGTAGTAATCTATCGAAAACAAGTAAACTCTAGCTTTTGCCGCGAAACAAACCAAAGAAACAGAGGCAAAAAGAAAAAAGTAATAAAAATATAAGTATTTTCCTGATATTTTCGCACAATTAGCTTAGAAAATATAACTGTGATACAAAGATTGCCCAACAGACAGTGCAAAAAAATAAATAAGGGAAAAATCGCTTCCAGATCAAAAACAAATAAAGTAAAGTCTGATTAGCTGACACTCTTTTTTACTTAGAATAAAGCTTCCAGAAGAATGTTAGCAACATCCAGAAAGTAAGCACATTCAGTATCGTTCGATACGTGTTTAGTTCATGTGCATGAATGTTTACAACTGCATGCTGCGTGTGGACTCCTCGAAAATGTGAAAAATTTACTTTTGCTTTAATCAAACTAAAAAACGATCTCTAAAGTAGCCAACCATGATAAGGTGCTATGTGTGGAAAGAACTACGCAAAATGTCGCTTATTACACAATTAAAATTAATTTCGAAAGTAAAATTAATTCCGAAATAAAATCTAATTTTTCTATCATAGTAAGTTAAAAATAAATTGTCCCCTGAGAATTTATGTTCGAAATTATGCCTAGAAAAAATTATTAATTAAAATGCAAAAATCAAAAACCAAACAATTGAAATTTAAATAAATTTAATAATAATTTATTATTATAGACTTTTCTGTAAAAAAATATGTATATAACATTTTATTTAAAGGTAAATAGAGAGAAAAACTAAATTTTGTTAATATTTAATGTACACAAATACATACGTACACTTTAAACACACATACATACATACATATGTAAGTAATAATTAATTATGAGATAGGCAACTGTAGAATTTATTTAACTTATATGGACATTATTATATTTATATGACTGTTTTAACATAATCAGTTCTATGTTGTGACAAAATGTTTTTCAAACAAAATTGTTTTTAGATTTAATTTAAGAAGTTTTTACTTCTTTTAGAAATTTTTCTGTTTCGTTGTCTTATGAAAATATCACATTCTCAAAAATGCATAAATACATGACTAAATAATAATAACATGATAATATAATGAAGGATGTTAAAAAATGTCTTAAAGATGTTAACTGATGGACAAATAAGTAAGTACGCAGTTTGAAAGGTCATGTATTGACAGTGTCTACAACATCTGTACCGGACATAGTGGAGGAGGCAATGGATAAACGATGAACATCAAAATATTCCAGATTTACCGAAGACGAAGAACTGTCCGGCATATCAACTTCTTCGGGAGTGGGCAATATTTTGGGGTTTATACGCTCTAAGTTATAATAAACACCCTCATCATCAATGGTATAGAATTCGGTAAAGTTTTTATTGGCAAAAATTTGTTTTGCCTCATTGCCATCCAGTTTTAGGCAAGATAATAGTTCCGGTTTATCACATGGACCCGTAAGGCACGACCACATGCACTCATCGCTCTTTTCCACGCTGCTATCAAAGACGCTGTCGTCGTTAAGCTCTTCGGAACATAAAGATTGCTCCAAACTATTGCTGTTACTGTTATTATTGTGGGCAGCTTTGGGCAACGATTCCAAAGAGGCCAAAAGTTTTTTATCCAAATTCAAAACATTATCTCTTCGCTGCCTTGGACAATCCACTTTAAAGTCAACTTCTTCGGCACTTTTTTGAGATGTGAAGCGTGAACTGTGACGTTTTTTATTGCCCACATCCAGAGGATTATTGAGCACATAGTTGACGTTCCAAAAACAAATTTGTTCTGCGACGCTTATAAGTATTTCGTTTTGCGGCGAAAATAGCAAATTGTTTATTGGTCTGACATGTGATTTGAGGCAGTAAATCAATTGTGGCTTAAAGTCATCGTTCAATTTAAACACCTCAATGTCTCCACATGAACGCAAGCCATTATCGGCAGTTGACTTCAGACCAATGGCCAAAATTTTGGCATTATTTGAGGCAGTTAGGCAAGTTATTTTGACATCTTTGAGTGGCAGTATTTCAGAGCGTTTGTGGCAGTCGATAGAAGCTTGATTATTCCTTTCTAAATTATAAATCTAATAATAGGAAAAAATTATAAAAATGTAGAAAACTTAATGTATTGTTAATGAATTGCAAGAAACAAAAAAATTAAACCCAAGAAACCATGTTAGTCGTTAGAAAGTTTGAAAAGGTGAATATCGCACCATTATTGCAACATAGACATATCTCAAAAAATGCGTTTTTAGAGTTAATAATGCAGAGAAAGATATGTTGTAAATGTTTCTTCTATATCGGAAGTGCATCAGCAAAATCGGAACGATGGTGTTATTTTTGAGGGCAAACAAAAATGTGCACTATATGAGAGGCACCACTTACTACTTGTTCAATTCTGAAATTGTTTTCCGCGAAAAAATTTCTTCTCACAGTAAATATTTTGTTTTTATGGGGCTGCCAAACCCACATGGCCAATTCGAATTTTTTTTTTTTTTTTTTTTTTTTTTTTTTTTTTTTGTAAGACTTACACGAATTTTTATATTTCTTGATGCAAAGATATTCCAAAATAAAAAAATTTATATGGGAGATGTCACGCCGAATTATTTTATTCCGACTTTTTCTTTTTTAACATCTTATAAGGCCAATGGAGTAATTCCTATAATATCTCAGGTGTTTTCCGTATTAGTTCCCAAGATAATTTCAAAATAAATATTTGCTATATATAAGAGGTGCCACGCCCACTTGTCCACTCTTCAAAACTATTTATTTAAATTACTACGAATATTAAAATAAAAATTAAGACAAACCGTTTTCCGATTTTAGGTAAATAAAATAAATTCAGTGAAGTGCGACTTTGACCCGTGCACGAGGGGTTCCGTACGGACACTAGAAATGTAATTCAATACGAACTTTAGCCTATATAAAATATATTTTTTTGGCATTTTTTTAGTTTTTGGGTTTCTTTTTTCGGTTTTGTGCACTTTTTTCTCTTTTGGCGATTTTTTCAGTTTTTGGCGTTCTTTTTCATTTTGACGATTTTTTTCACTTTGGCGATTTTTTCGGATTTGGCGATTTATTTTAGTGTTACAATTTTTTTTTTAGTTTTGGCGATTTTTTTTGGTTTGGTCATTTTTTTTCGATTTTTGGCGATTTTTTCAGTTTTTGGCGTTCTTTTTTCATTTTGACGATTTGTTTCACTTTGTGTTTAGTGTTAAAATTTTTTTTTAGTTTTGGCGATTTTTTTTTTGTTTTGGTGATTTTTTTCCGATTTTTGGAGATTTTTTTTCGGATAGGCGATTTTATAATTTTTGATTTTTTAATTTTACCGTTTCTGAAAATTTCAAGAGTTTGCCTCTTACGGTTTCCAAGATTCAGCAAGTTGTCAAGATTACATGGTCAAAATTGCATTAACTGATAGAACACCCTTTAATTTAAATTTTTTTTAAATTTTAGTGATAATTGTTGTAGTCTGTATAAAAATACACTAATTTTACAAGTTTGAAATGTCAATATACAATGTGTACATACATATGTATATACAATTGTATGTATATTACATGGGATTTTAAAATTTTTCGTTGCTCGTTTTGGAACACCCTTTAATTTTTAAATATCATATATTTGTTGCTGTAGCGGCCGAATTTCAGGTTCCTTTTCACCTTTGGTGTACGGAACCCTAAAAAGTGGGCGTGGACAATTGCTCTTTCTGTAAAAACCTAAGTTGGCTTATGACAAAGATTAAAAAAAAAAAAAATTTGCGAGATGTTAAGTGATGTGATTACCAAAACAGGACATTAGATTTTTATTTATATGTACCCCTTTTGCACACGTAAATTAATTCAGCTGTATAAAAGACAGAAGTACACAGTCTCTTTCTGTCTTTCTCCCAGCTGAATTAAGACTTTGCAATGTAAACTTTAAGTGTGGAAAAGGGGTGTTAGATTGAGTTGTAAGTAATACCCCTTTTAGACACGCAAAGTTTACTTTGCAAAGTCTTAATTCAGCTGTGTGAGGGACATGGGGAGGAATATTATTATCTCGTTCTGTCTTTCTTCAGCTGAATAAGACTTTGCAAAGTAAACTTTCCGTGTCTAAAAGGGGTAGGGTAGTCCTGGTTCGGGACTAAAATGAAAACTAAACTTATCTTCTGCAAAACTAGCGTTTATTATTTATGCCTCTATTCCAATAAAGGAGCAATATGTACATACACACAAAATAAATAAATATATATGTTAAATATTGATCTATTGTAGTTTCAAGTTTTTCTTAGTGCAATTATATAGTTCTATCGATATTAATATGTTATTTTGTTAATAAAGAACATCCAAATAAATTAATATTTATAATTTCCATAAACTCTTGCCAATGCCCCGTTCCGATTTTTTTAATAACTTTTTAAGGAATCTCATGTCATATACTAAAACTGTGTACCATAGGAAGTGCAAAAGATTCAAACAATAGTTTACCTTTGCTTAAATTTTAGCCAAAATGTAAAGAATAGTATAGTAATGTAGAAAAAACTATAGAAAATAAACTACAGAAAATAAATTGTATAAAAGGAAGCAAAAAAAAAACAAATTTATGAAAAATGCAAATTTTATAAAAAATTGCTTTCAAAAGCGACTACCACTTTAAAGCTTGGGCTCAAATCGTCACATCCGTGTTCGTATCGATAATCGTACGAAAATAAAGTGATACGTCAATCGTATAAGTTGAATGGTATTTCAGCACCTTCACGTATTTCATAATCCGAAAATGGTTATTTTACGTGACGAGTTGTACGTTCACGGATGTGACGATTCGACCCCTGGTTGCCACTACATAAAACTTACATGCACAGCATAACTGGAAAACCCCAAGAATAGCACATTATCCTTTAAATCACAAGAAGCCAACAAGCAGTGCGGAAGAATGCCAATCGAAAATGCAAAATCTTTTTCGCAATTAAAAAACTGAAAAAGAAAATAGCAAAAAATGTAAACATTCCCCTTCTCGACATACATAAATATTTGCATATTTAAAAACTTACCACAGTAGCACCAAAATTATTAACAATTAACAGATGACTTTCCATGACCATATTGCAATATTTTGTTAATGCTTTAATGGTTTTTTCGCTTTCATTTAAAATATGTTTAACGTAAGTCATTTCTTTGGCTGACGAAGTTACCAGTATACTATCGTCGACTGTCTTTAGAAAGAATTCTTCACGTGCGATTTCGTTGGCTTTGATAATCAAACGTTTTTGTTGCAGATCATAAATATCACCATTTTCGAAAGCAACAATAACGGAGTTTTTAAAACAATTTATGCCAATTACTTTTTGCTGTGTATCTAGGGATGGTATTATGGACCAATTTTTTGTCTCGGCACGGCAGATTTGGTGTATCTGAAAGACAATTAATAAAAGTAGTTTCATTAAAGAAATTTTGTTTTCAATTAAGATTTACCAGTTTAAAGAAGTACTTTTTTAGCAAGGTACAAACTTTTTTATAAGGCACATTTTTTATAAAAATTTTACTTTTCCAAAAAAAAAAAAAAAAAAAAATTAAAAAATATTTTTAGAAGGTACTTTAAACAAATAATTTAATATAATACCACTACAAAGTACATAAATATTTTTTCTAAAAGGTACTTTTTGAAAAAAGTATTTTTAAGGTGGTACTTTTTGAAATAGTATTTTTAAAAAACGTATTTTGAAAAAAGTGTTTTTTAAAAAGGTACTTCTTGAAAAAAGTTTTTTAAAAAAAAACTTGGGGTATTTTTCAAAAAATTACTTTTTTAAAAAGCGCTTTTGCTTTTTTATTTAAGTAAATACTTTTTCAAAAAAGCAATTAAAGGTAATTATTTTTGAAAAGCACTTCTTTTTGTGAAAATCTTGTTAAAATACATATTACAAGAAACTTCTTTTTTAAAAAGGTACCTTTTGAAAAAAGTATTTTTAAAAAAGTACTTTTTGAAAAAAGTATTTTTAAGAAGGTACTTAAAAAAAAGTATTTTTTAAATAGCTACTTTTGAAAAAAGTATTTTTTAAAAAGGTACTTTTTAAAAAAAAAAGTATTTTTTGAAAAGGTACTTTTTAAAAAAAAACATTTTTTTTAAGAAGGTAATTTTAGAAAAAAGTATTTTTTAAGAAGGTACTTTTTGAAAAAAGGATTTTTTTTTTCAAAAGGAAAATTTTTAGGTATTTGTTCTAAAAAGGTTTTTTTTTTAAAAATTCTTTTTAACATATGCAGGTACTTTCTTAAGGGTATGTTTTTTCAAAAAGTACTTTTCATAAAGTACTTTGTTGAAAAAATATTTTTTTAAATGGTACTTTTGGGTATTTTTCAGCAAATTAATTACTTTTTTAAAAAGCGCTTTTATTTTTTTTCTTAAAATCACTATTTAAATAAATACTTTTTCAAAAAAGTAATTAAAAGTAGTTATTTTTGAAAATCGTTTTAAAATACATATTAAAAGAAGCTTTTTTTAAAAAGGAACTTTTTTCAAGAAGTATTTCTTAAAAAGGTACTTTTTTCAAAAAGTATTTTTTTTTCAAAAAGGAAAATTTTTAAGGTATTTGTTCTAAAAAGTTCAATTTTTCAAAAAGTTTTCTTTTTAGCATATGAAGGTACTTTTTTAAAGGTATGTTTTTGAAAATAACTTCTTTTAAAAAGCATTTTTTTTTATTTAAAATGTACTTTTCCTAGACGTGTTTTTCGAAACGGTAACTATTTTTGAAAACCACATTTTCAACAGGTACCTTTTGTGAAAATCTTTTCAAAAATATTAAGTACATACTTATTTTAATAATGTTCACTTTTTAAAAAGGTACTTTTTTCAAAAAGAATTTTTTTAAAAAAGGCACTTTTTCCGAGAGGTACTTTTTAAATAAGTATTTGAAAAAAGTACTTTTTTTTAACAAGTATGTATTTTTTTAAAAAGTACTTTTTTAACATGTACATATTTAAATAAAGTAAATTTAAAATTTTTTTAGAATTTATTTTTAATAGGAATATTTTTAATACTTAAAAAAAATATTTTTTACAAAAACGCACTATTGAAAAAAAGTAATCATTCAAAATGTGCTTTTTTGAAAAGCATTTTTATAAAATAAGTACCATTTTCTTAGAAGGAAAAGTACATATGTATGTATTTTGTAAAAAGTCCTTTTATAAAAAGATACTTTTTTTTTAAATATATTTTTAAAGTTAGATTTATATTCGTTTTTAAAAGTCTTACCCTATTTTTAGAATCTACAGCATACAAAGTATCATTCTCCTCATTAACATCGAACAACGTGTGTCCCAAAAATCTCGTATTCTTAAGATGTTCCAAATGAGCTAATTCTTCTGTCTGATGCCCCGTTCTGTGTTCCCAAGCTAAAGTTCCATCACTGGCTAAACGCAAACCAAATATATAAACAATATTTTTATTACTGCAGCCACATACGATCATCGATTTGAATTCCTCATCATCCAAATCGTAGTTGTCCACCGAGCTAATGTTTTCACTAACATTACTCTGAAGCGTTTCATTGCCATTAGCAATGTCGAAAATTTTCAAACCTCTTTCCGTGCCCAGCATTAGGTATTGATTATCCAATAACATTTTGCCACAGTTTATTACACAATGAGGACTTTTGTACAGCTCTTTTAACTCGCCACCGAATTCGGGATCAAATTCAAGCGAAAGTCGCAAGACCACATGATTGAATACCAACAAAACGACATGACCATACACCTTCTGATATACCAGCTGATCATTTTCTGGCCAGCTAAATTTTTTTGTTTCCTGTTCCGTATTGCGTAGTTTTAAAAATGTAGCGTTTATGGTGAAACTATCCGTGTAATTTAGAATCATGTAGTGTTTTTGAATTTTACAAACACTATGAATTCGTTGAATGTAAGTGCGATGTGGTATTTGATAAGATTTCTGTTCAAACTCTTTGGTCAATTGATTCCAATCGAAGAATTTAAGCATGCCCGTATTTAGAGCCACCATCAGTGTGTAATTCGTATCGTTGACTACTTCCAAATGAAATGCCAAAATATTACCCAAGCAATTGAGGTAATCGTTGATAATTTGCTTTGAGGAAAGTTGATTGCCCCTGCATGCACTACTGTTGGGATTAAAGTTGCCCTTTATATTGCGTCTTTGATTTAAAATGCGTCTCTTTTCTACCGAAATATACCAGAGATTTAAATAACCATAACGATCTAGAGTGAGCATATGATTATTATTATCGAAAATTTTTATATCGATTATATTAACGCCCTCAATTAATTGCAAGAGGCTGCAACGAGAATCCAATGAGAGATCTAATAACAGGGTGTTACTGTTGGCCAGAACTACAATGCAAAGATCATGCTCTAAAATGCGCACTAGTTTGGCTGGCTGGGGCAGACTAAATATAAAGCGCCATTGCTGATATTGACCTCTAAAATTTTATGTAGCAATACAATATTCGTTTTATATTTGTTTATAAGCAAAAATATTTACCTTTCCGAAAACCACAAGCGATGTGGAAATTTTTCTATTTGTTGCAAAGCCATTTCACGTATAAAATCCTCCGACAGCAGGGCATATTGCAGCAGGCAACAATCTGAGAAATGTACAATTTTTTCTTCTATTTTCGCCAAGAATGCTTTTAATTTCTTAAAAGAATATTTTCTATCTCCCAGTCCGATTTCGCTGTCATAGTAACGCAAATCGGCGAGAGTATTATTGAGACCAATAGCACGCATTTTTTGCCCCAGAAAGCCAAAATCCTTATAGAGTTTGGGGAACAAATGATTCAAATTAGCACCGTACAAATGATAACCGATCCAACGATAGAAGTAACCGTCATGAGCCTCAAAGTCCAAATCAACATCTTTGCGTACATTTAAATGTTCTTCAACCCTAAGGAAATATGTATGTTAAAAAGTTAAAAGGATTTAATACTTTTTTTAAACAAATGCAGCGGGTCTAATGTTTACTTCGAAAGGAAAAAAATGCTTTCGAATTAGAGTGCTTATAAAATGCAAATTCGAAAGCATTTTCTTTCGTTTCGAATTGCTCAGTAGACGCCCAGTTTTGCTACAGATACTAAATATGTACAATGTGAAAGTATGATTTAATTTATTTTCGAGAAAGTTACAACTATGTAGATACAAAAAGAAATTATTCATACGATGTATTGTTTCTTATGACGTTTAATTTTATAAAAAAAAAATGTGCTGCATATATATCCTTTTTTCTTCGGAACCCACATGGCTCTCCTGTAAAATGACTACTGCTGCAGTTGCAATGATGAGGAAGAGGAGGAAAGTATCCTGCATCTCCTCTGTTTTTGTACCACTCTGGAGGATCTCCGTCTGCACCTCCTTGGCAGAATAACCTTCGGCAGCCTATCTGAGCTATCGGAAATTGAGGTGAAAAACTTGAGCCTTTATATTAGGAACAGTGGCTGGTATAGCCGCTGGCTCCCCCCCCCCCCCCAAAAAAAAAAATAAATATCTCTTTTCTACTTACACAATTCTTACCCTCTTCCATATTTCCCCTGGCTGTCTCTCTCTCTATCTTTCTTTCAACTTATAGGCAGCACAAGGGGATTATTATAATGGACCCAAGTGAGCGGGACTATAATATTCAGCTTTTTCTTGCCATCAGCCTTACCTTAAATCCTTTTTTTTAACTTATAAAACCTTTTTACTAATATAATTTAAGGAATTATATGGCCTTAAATGAATGAGTACCTCCACTCTAGAAACTTTTACTTCCTAATGAATATGTAAACTGTTTCTTTATCTTTGAAAGGGATTTTCTCTTACGTTCTTTTTTCTCATAAATGCAGACTTAAAAATCGACAATGATTTATGAAAAGACACTATTTTCAACTTTATACTATTCAACTTTAGACAATTTTAAATTCCCCTAAAATTTATGAAAAGTTCAATTCTTTTTGCAATGCTTATGATATTTTTAAGAACACATAGACATAAATAACATTCTTATACCTTATTTTTAAAATAATAAGAGCCTAATATGTAAGTATGTTTGTATGTGCTGAAAGCTTCTAAAAAATCAGTTGGAGAGAAGTATTTTTTGTGTAGATATCACTATGTTTTAAAAGACGTTGCCCACCTACTTTTTAAACACGACAATTTGTCTACAAGCGTTCAAAGTATATGCCAAGTTTCGAAAGAACCGCCCGATTGAGTAGAAGTACTTGATTTATAACGTTACATTTGAATGGGCGTGGCTCCCCCTCCCACTTATATTATTGTTAGATCATAAGAGCCGAAATTTCTTGTAAATTATCATACGAATCGAATTTTAAAGGCCATTCCCGACAAACTTTGTAAGAATCGGTTGAGTAAAAGTGCTTGGAGTGTAGTGGCCCCGCCTACTTTTAAAATATCACATTATGCCATTACAAGATCTGAAGATCTGTTCAAAATATCTTAGTAATCGGTAGGGTATATTATATATTAATTCCTGTTGATCCTATAAGGAGCATAGGGTCGTAAGAGTATATTGTATTAAATTTTAATGGACGTAGTTGCGCCCATTTATCACAATAGGATTTGTGATAAATCGCTCATCTAACAGATGAGCGACTGCTGAAATTATAAAATATTTCGTACCTACATTATAGGATTTATAATTTGATCCTCATCACTGAATAGAATTACCGAGATGAGCCACGATTTCAGCGAAACTGCACCCAAATAATAATAGAGTTGCCATATTGCCAGATTTGACAAAATATAAACATAGAAAATATTACCAGAGGGCATTTAAATCTGCACGAAATCAAGTAAAATTTTTCTCAACAAAATCTGTACCGTATAAACCAACTATTTTTGACATTTATCAAGATTTCGTATCAAAAATTAAAAACTTACTGAAATTTTTCCTCAACTACAACCAAACAATATAGCTAATTCACAAACCTTTTCAAGTACAGCGACGTATTTTGTAACAAATTTTTGGAAAAAATCACTGCCTTTACTTACAGTGAGATTACACGAGACATAAGTTTGGAAATTTTTGTGTTGGCAATTGTCAAAATCTGTTGCTAACACAAAAAATTACTGTGTAAACCGTAAATGTTAGTGTCCGAACACATGTTTGGAAACAATTGCTCAAACACAAGTCTAAGCAATCATGTTAGGACACAAGCTGTCAAATTTACTTTTTCTGTAGAAAATAATGGCGGGAAACTAGAAATAATAAGTTTATTACTACAAAAAAAAAAATCAAGCAGAAGTACAAAATATATGCTCTGTGGCAGAAGTATTAAAAAATCAAAACGAAAAACGCGCACTTTGTATGCATACGACAACCTAAATTTTGGGTTTTAACATTATACGTCTAGCCACCCTTAAAAATAATTTTGAACACAAACTTTTTTGTGACGTCATTCTGCCGACGTTATTTCTTATGTTCAGAAATAAAAATTGCTCGTCTATTCGTACTGTTAAGGTTCTGGCTAAATATTAAAATTTTTTTTATAAACAAGCGCACCCCGCGGAGCGATTAGCTTGTCTGCGGAAAACACCTAGGATATATGGCGGGAATCGAACCCACGATCTCTGGACTGAGAGGACAACATTGCTCCCCACTCAGCCACGGATGCACATCCATGAAGTTGTGAAATCATGGTGATATCATAACGAATATTAATGGAGCTTAACGATAATAATAGGCGAACAGCTTGATCACGTGAAACTTTGGTATTTTGTAAGAAAAAAAAGCTAAATTTCACGTGAACAGTTTTTTACGATAAGGGGAATAATATTATTACAGGTTAGGTTCATATTATCGTATGTATGTATGTATATCTCTTTTCTTAGTCCAACAATATCAGTTTATACTTAATTAATGTTTCTACTTTTCTATATCGCTTATAACTTACTTATAGTACTCGATGATTCTGCTATGCAGCTCCTGTGGATTAATGAGTTGTTGCATTTTATTACAATTTTTTATATACGAACTATAAACGTATTTAACCCTGCACACTATGGTATCATTGTCAGCGAGTATTTGCTTTTGCACAAAAGAATTAATGTGAAATTTCTTGACCATATCCTCTGCTTCATACAGCTTAATATTCCATAAGTAAGCCAATAACTGCAAAGAATTAAAATATTCATAAAAAAATTGATGTTTCCCAATTTTATTTGTGCCATAACTAATTTATTTTTTTCCTACCTTAACTGGTATTTGGGCGTAACAGGGAAACACAGCAAATGTGGCATACATTTGCAACTGATAAGGATTCAAAATAAGCAAAGACTTTTCAATATAATGTTGTAACTTTACATCAGGGATTCTATGAATTAGAAGAAAAAAAAATTAATTAAAACCCCTATTATCGTTATCAACTCAACTCAGTTTGGTTGTCAACCCAACGGTATTGCCCTTCAACACTTAAATATCGGTTGAGTTTGTATTTGTCTTGTGACATAATACTTTCAAGTAAATATTAGTTGTGATTCACAATACCAAAAAATAATTGTGTTGTGTGAAAGTTGTGTTGAGAACGACAATAGGGGCGTAAATTAAATAAACCATAAAATACTTACTGGAAATTATTGATCTTTTTCATCCACTCAATCCAATTGGATTTTTTTTCTCGTATATTTCTTGCTATTATGCTCAGCATGCAAGGATCGCCATGGCTCATATGATAGATATCATTAGCCAAGTCGCCGTTGTCCTTGCGCCAATTATACCTACTTCCTATATACTTATCTAGCAACAGATGAAATTCCTTTATACTTAAACCCTCATCCAGAGTTAAATGTATATTGAGTTTGGGCGACAGGGAATCGCTGACTTTTTTATTGCGCGTTATAATTAAACGTTTACAGCCGAAATTAAAGGCATCCAGACACTTGACATTTTGCACATTGGCCAAGACTAGCAAACACTCGTTATATTCTTTTGATCGTAATTGCAATTTAATGTATTCCTGCAGCCTAAGTAAATTTTCCGAAATGTTGCCATCATTGAAATGATGAAGGGGATTTAATCGTATCATGAGGATTTTTAGGGCATTATAGTCCTCCAACTGGGAGGTGCATTTTGTACAATCAATCCAAAATATTTTGAAATTCATACGTTTTAAGACACCAAACTCTGAACACACGTCGAGGGAAAGCCACTTTTTGCCGCTGCACAAATCGCCCAAAAGTACAACACTGTTGAGTCCCTTTTTCGGGTTGAGTCTGCGCAGTGCCGAACGTAGAGATAAGAACTGAAAAAAATTTCAAATTTTGGTTAAAAATCTGTTAATTTTTAGGGTTCCTTCCGTACACCAAAGATGAAAAGGAACTCTATTGCTTTTGCTACACAGTTCGTCTGTTTTTTTCCATGCTGTTTTCTCGAGAACCGTAAGAGCTACGGTTCTGAAACTTTAGCCGCTGCTACAACAAATATATGACAGTTAAAAATTAGAGGATATTCCCAAAGGAGCAACGAAAAATTTTAAAATCCCATCTAATATACATACAATTATATGTATATGGACACTTGAAATTTTGCAAAGTTAGTGTATTTTTATACAGACTAAAACAATTCACGTTAAAATTAAAAAAGATCAAAATTAAAGGGAATTCTATCAATTAAAGTAATTTTGACAACTTGCTGTAAATTGGAAACCGTAAGAGGCAAACTGTTGAAACTTTTCAAAAACGCTAAAACTAAAAAATCCTAAAACAAAAAAAAAAAAAAAAAAAAAATTGCCAAAAAGAAAAAAATTGCCAAAACAAAAAAAAGTGCCAAACTAGAAAAATCTCTAAAACTAAAATAAATCGCCAAAAACCGACAAAATCGCCAAAAAGAAAAAAAGCCAAAACTAAACAAACGCCTAAAACCGAAAAAATCACAAAAACGAAAAAACGTCAATAATAAGAACCGATAAAACTAAAAAATCACCAAACACCGAAAAAAAGTTTATCGGGTACTAAAATTAAAAAAAATGTCTACATCAGGCAAGATATTCCATTATATAGGCTAAAATTCGTACTGCCTTATTCATAAAAAATATTTCAGGTTTATTAAGCGCTTATTTGACATATTTCTATGGGAAATTTGTCAAATACACCTGTAATAAATAAACCTAAAATATTTTTTATGAATTAGACCGGTATAGTATTACACATCGTTACCTTAATATAGAAAGGCCCCAACTCATTATTTTTTTGAAAACGAGATTTTTTGCATTTTTCGATACCTTAGATGTTCTATCGAAATATAAAATTCGATTTAAAAAAAATCTGGAAAAAAGGAAAAAGTGCTTAAGTCGAGATAAGCTGATTTTAGGTTAGTAATGATACCTCGGTAATATACATATTCGAAAGTACCCCTTGTCGAAATCTCAACAGATTTGTATGATTTTTCAGGAAGTTATAGCACAATAAATTGCGAATTATCTTTTTTACACTTCTAATTCCATTTAGAATAATAGCTTCATTTAGGTTATAATTGGTATATTTCAACTTAAATGTATTACTTATAGTGTGTAGAATGAATAATGTAGAAGGTTAACAGAGAAATTCATAACTTAACTTTACAAAAAATGAATTTCTGAAAATCGACTTGAACGCTTAAAAGTGGTCTCCTGCAAAACAGTAAAATATGACTTAAGCGCTTTTTCCTTATTGCCACAGATATAATGAGTTAGGTCCTTCGGAACCCTTCGTGTGCGAGCCACAGTCGCACATTACTGATTTTTTTTCTAGTATAATTTTAGAAATGTATCTTTGCGCAATATTACAGATTACGATATCGTTCGAGATTTAAATTCTTTTGAAATTTCGATAGATATAAAACATTTATTAAGGAATTTATGAACAAAGAAATTTAACAATTAAACTAGCTGAGCCCGGCAAATGTTGTCTTGTCTCCAATTATTATTTTTTTAACTACAAACTACTTCACACAGTTTTCACTTGTTGGGTCAAAAGCGAAACATAAACCTAAAGGGTATTGGACATGGATCATGCGTTACGAACAAACACACACAACGACTTTATATACATACATACATATATAAATCATAATTAACTAAAAATAACACTTTCTTTTTATTTATTTTTATTTGGCAAAAGCTAACTTATAATGAGCTAACTCATGGTTAGTTCAAAACTGATGCACTCGTCCTGCGGCCACTCAATGCTAAATCTTATCACTTTTAACATGCAGAATGAGTGCTAATTTTAACCACCTCTGACTAATTTTTGGCTGATAATTCAATAACTCTGAGTTAACTCAAATTCCTACTGGGTAAATCTTCAATGACTAACGCACATAATAAAAAGTTTTTTTCAATTTCTTTCTTTCTTCACAACCGATTTTTATTACACTTTGCGAATACCTTGAAATCCTGTGTCACAGAATTTTGCGTTTAAAAAGTAGTTAGTGATTTCTGGAATTAGAAAAATTGCAAAGTTCCACACCCGCAAAACTTAGCACATGCAATTAGACTACTATTGTACCACAATAGAGTGTAATTAAAAAAGTAGGTAGTACCACGTGTACACAAATTTTACATTTTATTATTTTTAGAGTACTTAAAACCTCAAAAAATTCTTTTAAGACTTTGCGCACATATTTGCTAGAAAAGTGGGCAGTGCTACACCCAAGCGAAATTATGTTATCTTCCTATGACACCTCAAAAAAAAAAAAAAAAAAAAAAGTGGGCAATGCTACGCCCATATAAATTTAATACATTTTGTTCTTGAAGCACTTATGCTTCACCGATTCTTATTATGATTTCTTTCGATTTTGTTAAGACTGGAGTAATAAATAATTTTTTTTTGTATGTTGTGCATTTATTTACCTGTTTCGTGCGATGAACATTATAATCAGTGTGATTTTGAAAATTTCTTTGTATGCATTTTAAGTTTTCCAAAAAATTTATTGTATCATCACTATGCTCGTTAGCTTCAGCCTTAATTTTATCCACAATCCATTTGTAATCGTGACATATTATATCAAAAAACTTTATAATATCATCTTCCGATTTACCTTGTAAAAGCCATATTAAATGCCAAATTTGAGCATCGCCTTTCTGTAATGATTTCAGCATAAAAATTAATTAATGTATTTGTTGTATGTATATATTTGCCAGTATCACTTACCTCTTTTGCAATATAATCATATTCACTATCAGTAAATATAGGACGCACATTATCCTTAACATCATTAAACTCGAAGTCTTCACGAAAATCCTTGAAAAATATTTGTATAATTTCACCATATGGAGTGACTTCAACTTCACTGGAACTGCGACTGTGGAAGCTCATACTGTTGGCGGGTTTTGAGGTGGGCTGTATTAATAATAAAAAAAAAACACATACATATGTAAGGCTGAGTTTACATTTGGCATTTCTTGTGTGTCATTTGCCCAAAAAAGCGTAACCAACTAATTATTAATGAAAAACTGTTTGATTCAGAAATGTATTTATTGATTTAAACAGTTTGCAATCATGCTGGATTCTATAAAATTATCTATTAGTTATGTATGAAACTATTTAACTTAATAAATACATGTCTGAATCTAAAAGTTTTTCATTAGTAATTAGTGGTTACGCTTTTTTTACGCCTGTGTGGCACATGACACACAGATGGAAACCCGGCCTAAGATAAAAACTATATTAGCCGCATTTTCATCACTGTGGGAGACTGCAACCTCTTATACAGCACTAGTATATGACGATTGAAAAATGCATTTAAAAATTTTAAGCTACTGGTTTTTTAGACATTGACATTAAATACTATTTATGGTCAGTTGGCACACTTTTAATTGTTCTAAAAATTTGTTTTTACTTCATTTGATTTCATCACTCATTGTCGTTTTATTATGTTTAAAAACAATTGGTTTTGTTTTTATTTTGTTAGGTTTAATAATGTTTGTGGAAAATACTCTATATGTTGGATGTGGCAAATTAAATGTTGCTCTTTTTGCAGTAGAAATAGCAACAATATCTTTTTTTTAGAGGGCAATTATAAATAAAATTGCGCGAGAAATTTTTCCCGGGAACAATTTCAAACAATAGCAAGTAATAGGGAAAACAAAAAGAATTCAAATTGGAAAATTCGCAATTTTATTCACGATTGCCCTGAATATGAAGCAATAGGAAATACAAAAAATTCTAATTGGAAAAGGGAGAAATTTCGCGTGGAATTTCATTCATAATTGCCCTGTTAGAATATATAGCAATTAAAACTTCTTATACCACCCAATTATGAATAAAATTCCGCGAGAAATATCTCCCTTTTCCAATTAGAATTTTTTGTTTTCCCTATTACTTGCTATTAATTGGAATTGTTCCCAGGGAAAAATTTCCTGCGGAATTTTATTCATAATTGGGTGGATAGTTATTAGTGGCTAATCTATTGAAATATGCAAAAATAAACTCGATGAAAAAAAAAACAAGTTAGTACGTTTCTATATTAAGGTATGTATATGATATGCATGTACATATGTACATATCGATGCTCTCAAGTAGAAAGGCCCTAACGCGTATATTTTTACGAAATTGAGTTTTGCAATGATTACGTTTCACACAATGCACATCGTCACAAACATTTATTGCAATAGTGTAAAATATAGCGCTTTTACAAGCAGTTGTACAAAAAAAAGTTACATATTGACTATTATGCGGTCCCTACACGTTGCGAATTCTTGTACAATTTGATAGAGTAGTAAAACTAATTGTTACATTAGAGGTCTGATTGACCAACGGTTGGCCATAGGTTGAATAAGAAATCAAAATATTTTGATTTTCATTCAACTGACGAACAACGTAGCTATCAAATTGGTGAGTGTGATGGCGATTTCTTCTTTTGGTTTGCATTTGACGTTTGCATTCTGACGTTTTGTAAGCAATATCGTGCGAAGTAAACACTATGGGTCTTATGCAAAAAAACTTAATAAAGCTTTGCCAAGCAATGTTAAGTAAAGTTGTATTCTAAAAAAATTATTGTATAAAAATTCTAAAGTACGCACCCACGTTTGTTAAGACTACTTTAAGTAGATATTTCCAAAATGTGTATTTTGTACCTCAAATATTTTTACTAATATAGCACATACTGATTCATCTTATATCTGAAAATGAAGCTAGAAGAGTCTGCTAGTATCTTAAATTTATTATTTCTGTCATGTAATGGGAAACATCACCAAATTATCCAACTGCTTCGAAATACATAGCAAAATCCATAAAAAAATATTAAAATAAATACAATTATACAAAAATGTTTTAGTGATGTACATACAATCAAAACAAATCGAAAAAAGCTGGATATTCAAATACTCGTTTCATTCGAATAAAACAAATTGTGATAATTTTTCACATTTTTTTACTTTTACTTCATGGTTGTGTTTATCTGTTTTCCTATTAAGTCAGAAGCTCATTTTTTTAAATTAGGTTGCTTTACTTCAAGATAATAAAAATTTATTTAATAAAATAAAAAAAATATTTGAATACCCGAATGAAATTGTGAAGTGGTTGTTGAACACGGTGGTGTTACCAGTATTTATTATTAAATCACAAAATATTTAAAGTTGTCTTTTGCATATGATTTTTTAATAAATCTATGTTAGCCTTAAAGTGCTTATCAACTACTATGAACTTTAAAGCTAAAGTAAAATATTTTTTTGCATAAGGGGGTATGTGTGCAAAAATAAAATAAATGACAATGGGCGATTTTATTGAAAAATATAAAAACATGTTTTAATTTTTCCTTTCTTGGTCTTCTTTCATAAAATTTGTATTAATGGCCGGTAGAGCTAAAAAATCAGAACTCATGTTGACTATAAAAATAACGAAGTTTGATAAAAAATTACAATCTATGCAGTGAACGATCAACTGCTAATTGCAACTCAATATACGACCAGTTGCAGCGTGTTTTTACCTTCTCCTGTAAAGCTGCAATTATTTGAGATTGTAAAGGGTCCGCCAGATAACTTTTTTTTTTTTTTTGAAAATGCTAGATGGCGTAGATGGCGGACCCTTTATTTAAAAAATATATTTTTTTGTTAAATTTTTTAGCTATGAATGAATATGAGAATAATTAAAATTCTCCATAGATGCTAGTTTATAAATAAAAAACAATCTAAGGTAACGTTCAATACACAAAATTCGAATGTAAATATTTTTTTATGACAGAATAGGTATAAGACCCAACACAAAAAAAGTTGAATGCCTCAAGTATTGTCGGAATTATGCTCATGAATTTTTTGCAGAAAGTTTTCTCTATATTGCAAGGGCACTGAACTTTAACATAAAATTCCAATGATGAAATAGGGCAGAACTTTTCAAAAAATCCTATAAACTATATAAGACATAAATAACACAGCAACAAAAACATTTGTTTTTTTTTTAACAACTTGTTTGATTATCAATAATAGCAACAAACTAAACTCAATAAAAAAAACGTGCTAATAAATTAAAAAAAGAACAACAAAAATTTGGAATGAAAAGATAAACTTTTCAGAGAGAGAGAGAGAGGGACAAGAAAGAGATAATAACAAAGTTACCAATTCAGCCGTTTTACAAAGGCATCAGTCTTACTTTTATTCAAATTGGTGAAATTTAAATGTTTTATTATAATCTTTTAAATCATACCAGTATTATTTCCAAATTTGCAGAAAAGTGCCATATGAACCAAAAAAAAAAAAAAATTATTTGAACTGAACGAAAATTCCGTACAAAGTTTGACTATCCCTTATACCTAAATAAGAGCGGAAAGCGTTGCGTTAGCAGCAGGGTACGTAGTTTCAGTACAATCAAAAAATATTTTTACATTTAAATGTACTAAAAATGCGTACCCTGCTGATAACGCAACGCTTACCGCTCTTATTTAGGTATGAGGGTTAGGATGAACCCAAAGCAACCAAAGTCTCTTAAGTCAGACACAATCACTTGATGCTAACTTTGTTTGATGTGGGTTGTCTTATAAGAACTAATGTTCTGTTGTCGTATTAGTCAGAAAAAACTGTTTTGTCTTTTTTTAGTGTTAGTTCAGCCTAAAGCATACTTGAAGTACAAATTATTTCTTTTAGAATACGTAAGTAAGTGCATAACAAGTTATTATTGCGTACATATGTATGTTGTATACCTGACCCCTTTCGCGCACGCAAAATTTTTTTAACAAAGTATAAGGAGAGAAGTTTGTAGGAGAGAAGGACAAATAGCTATTAGTTGGAATTATTCCCAGGGAAAAATTTCTCACGGAATTTTATTCATAATTGGCCTCCGGGACAAAGTAAGCAAAGTAAGCTTTCAGTGTGCAAAAGTCGTGCCACAAGCTTACAACATTAGCGGAATTCACGGTTGGCCTTGGAGATCTTTTACACATTGTAAATTTGGTAAATTTTGTTAAATTTAAAGCAAAGCAACAACAATTTACCAAAGCTACAAGATGTAAAAGATCTACAAGGCCAACTGTGAATTCCGCTATTATGAGTTTTTATATAAGTTGTTATGAAATGTCAGTATTAGCAATACCGTTTCGAAATTTCGATATCAAAGATTTATAATTTTTATTATTCTTATATTATTCACAAAATCAAATTTTGAAGGAAATCTGTTTTATAGACCTTTTTTAATTCAAAAATATTTTTGAATAAAACGATAAGTTTTCTCAAGTTTGGGAATTGTTTTCCCTAAGTTGGCAACTTTGAATTAATGGATTGATAGCGAAATATATCGTTACATAAAATGCAAAGTAACCTTAATATTGTAAATTTTTTGCCTGAAATTTCGTGAGATTTTACACGCATCAGTTATGTATTTTGTTCTGTTATTGACATTATGCAAATGAATTGTTTTTTAAAAAGAAAAGAAATTTCGCCAAAACATTTTAAAAAGTCCCAAAATTATATGATTTTGTAAAATTCGCACAAAAAGTCGCTGGCCGATTACAAGGAGGCAAATTGGGACTTTGGTGGGAAATGGTTGGTCTACAAACCATCTTCAATTACATATGTACATATGTATAAAATTCTCGAATTTTTCATATAAGGCTGTTTGCATTTTCGGTGGCGATATATGTTTGTATGCATACTTGAAAATGAATAACAAGAAAAATAAATTCGTATACTACAGGTACGAGTAATTTGCAAGTGTGTTGTTAATCATATAAGAAGCAAACCAAATAAAATCTTCAGAAAGTTGAATGAACTTCATTAATTTCTCTAAATATTTACTTGTGAATTTAAATGAAATGTGTGTATTCATGTGTACCTCAAGTCATAAGCAAAATATTTGTATCAAGGTCAGTACACAGAATAAACAAGGCACTTGTTTCCAAAAAATATATTAAATAACAAAAATCACAACTACAATGTGTGGTGTCATTGAATGCAATTTTCCAACTTTTTTATAAAAATAAAATGCATGCCTGCATTAATATTCACACATACATACATATCCATCTATCCATGCATTTGTAAATATATTTTTATGCATGCTTATATTCTTGTATGTACATAAATTTAGTTCAAATTAATTTCATGAAGAGTTTTGAAAGGAAAAAGATTGGATACTAAAAAAACTCTTAATATTAATCATCCATATAAACTCTTTGTTTTACTTGATATATATAAGTATGTAAATATGTATGTACATATAAATATGTGCATATAAGAAGTTGGTATGTATAAAAGTCTATTACCACTTACTATTATTAAATGATTTTAGCTTTTTTAATTAATTACTTTATTTAAATTTGCACAATTTAACTTTAATCACAATTTTTTTGTTGCACTATTTTTTATTGCTTCTGCTGCCTGCCACCTTTGTTTAGTGTCTTTGTTTATGCCCCTTAAATTAATTTCTTTTTAAAATTGCACTTCTTGTTACTTCATATTTCGTTATTTATATAATTTATTTTTCTAACATTTTGTTTTCATTTATAAATTTATACTATAGAATTCTCAAACACTATTATATTTGGATGAAAGACTAAAATAATCAGTAGATTTACTTTTCACTGATTAAAAAAAATTTGTCTTCACCATTAGAGAAGTTTTAATGTATACAACATTATTTGCATTAATCAGCTTTTGTATACGTCCCAACTGTTTTCATGACCCACAGGGTACATCAAATATTTGCAGTATTGGAATCATCTTGTTATTGAAAAATATTGGCGCTGCATTTGTAATTATTTGATTTAGTTATATATTTAATTTAACATTTATTTTCTGAACGTATAGTAGTCTGTCGAGCCAATCTTAATGCGGTACGCTTGATTTATACAGGTGTATGTTTTGATATCCGGCGGAAACTGTTTGTTTTACGGTAGCTTTAAGTCATATATTATTGCTTCTTCTTGTTGAGTTTTATTTTAGGGATTTTAACAACTGTGAGCTTTTGCATATGTCACCTGCTTTCACCTCAGAAAAAAACTTTTCGCGCTTTTTTACATGGTGTATTTTAAGGTTAACATATAATTTCATGGTTGCAAGGAAAATTGTGGTTTATTAAGTTTTCGGATGCAAATAAAACGCGAATACAATTGGACAGTAAAATGCGTTTGTAAATAGTTGGCAATATGTATTGGAAAAGTGTGTTGGTTGTTGTTCTTTAAATGTAAGAACTTAAATTACAAGTTTGCCTGCTGACTCGCATGTAGTGAATTTTGCTGCCCATGATTCCATTTTTTTGTTCAAAGGGTCCTGTCCAAATACGGTTTATTTTGTTCAAATGCTCAAGCATGATTATAAGACGTTTTTGTAAATGTTAGATGTGGTTTTTTCCAAAATTTTTAACATGGCATCTAAAAATTAAAGAAGCTGGTTGTACTTGGCCACAGAAAAGATGGCAATATTGAACAATATAGCTGATCAAACTTGTAAGTACCTTTTATACTTATTATAATGATGTAAAACTAATAGAAATTAAGAATTTTTTGGGACGGGTTAAGATGGTATCTAGTTCGCCACGTTGGCATCGGTGGTACGTAGTTCTATACGAATGAAGAAGGAAAGTAGGAATTTTACTGTATAAATTAAACCAGTTAATTTAAGACGTACATATGTACATGCATACATATGCATATGTGTAACTTTTGGAACATTTGTTAGGTTAACCGGTTGCTGTGAAAAGAAAAAGAAGAGTATTCAGCTCTAGGGATTTACATAATGATGTATCCGTTGTGTTAGGTTAACATATTGCCCAGGAAAGAGAAAAGTGTTCTGCTCAATTGGGACCATTTAATTTAGATCCTCTGTATTACCTGCAAGTGATGATAGGTGAAAAGAAAAGAATGAAAAATATAAAAAATATTCCAATTAGTTTCAAATTGATTTTTGTTAGATTTGCGGATTTTTTAAACTCAGTTTGCAACAAATAAAACCTCTTTTGTATATTATTAAATGCTTATATTTAAATAAAACTTTCAAATAGCTATAATTGATTACAAAAAACGAACAAAACTTAATTAAATTAAAAAAGTTTTTAAGCACTAAAAAAGAAATTCAGTTAAAAAAATAACATCCTGTATTTTGTGGTTAAATCGTAAAACTTAGCGACTGTTAGACGTTCTTCGTTCAGTTGTTGAGTTCATTACTCATGTACATGGGATTGGCTGAATCGCAATCTTCAAAAACCATGTCCTCGTGACCGGCATGCCAACGCACGCTGCGTGCACTACTCGCTTGAAATCTAAAAGATAAATTCGCAATGAAAGATGGGAAATATTTTACATGATTAGAGAAGTGCCAAATTGTTGTAAAATAATTTGTTATATATTTTTTTTTAATTTTTTTTTTAACAAACTTTTATATAAATTTAATAACGTTGATAGAACCTGTTAGAGGGTGGTGGTGGCGGGGGCGGTGCTGAACGGGGCGGTGTACGGCGAGATCTGAAAACAAAGTAGAAAAGCTTCAATATTTAATTTTCAAAATCGGTCGAAGTGTTATGTACTATGTACTGATTTCGATTTGCAGTTATATATACGTACATATGTAATCGAAATTTGAATCTATTTTATACGAAAATTTTCAACTTAAAAAAAGGGGAAGAGCGTAAGAAATTTTGAATATATATGTATTTGTATTTAATTACTCGACCTTATTTTTAATATGAATTAGTGTGGTTTTATAGATATTGTATCTATTCAGGCTTTCAAGGTCATTCAATTTCTTTAAAATGTAATAAAAGACGTATTTTTATTTAATTTTTAATGTATCCGACGTTTCGTTGGGATTTTCCAACATCTTCAGGGATAATTATTTTTATTTTATTATTATAATCAACTTATGATCATTATCTAATGATAATCAGATAATCAGCCTTATCATGAATTCCACATGTGAAAGTTTTCGAATAAAATTTTTCCTTCACATGGATTTTATTTTCGTATCATCGATTCCAATAAAATTAAAAACTTACAGTTTTCTACTTTTTTCCAACAAACAAATCTTTGTGCATAACTTTCTTCATAAATTGTCAAAATATTTCGCAATCGTATTAATTTTTTTGATACCAATTGCTCACAAGTTCGGAAATTTCCATGTGAAATTTTATTTATGATAAGCCTGAATTTCATGTTTTATAGTGAATATTTTGGTTTTGTATATCAACTTTGAAATTTGTTTAATATATGAAAATATAATTTTAAAATTTGAAGTAGTAGGGAAAGTAATTACAATTTTAATTTTGTTTTATAAAAGGTTTATAAAACAAATTTTGTATGGACATTTGATTCTTGCTTATGATTTAAATCGTAATAAAAACGTTATAATATTCTAAATATATGTATTTGCATTATAAATCTATATAATTAATAGGCGAACATGTTTTTTGTAATCCCTTTTACGCTGGTACCACTGCACCGATTTTAAAAAGATTTATATGGTTTTAAAGGATTTTTTGTACAGATGTGCAGAATCTATATTTTATTGAAATCGGTTTAGTATTTTGGGAGCTATAAGCGTTTAAAGTTGCTACTACTACATGCACACATATTACACACGCATTTATTAGCTTACAAGTAAAAAAAAGAAACAAAACATGAGTGTGTGTGTGTGTAGTATTTCTCTTGATCTAACAATTGTTTTTCTCTTATTTGTTATTGTATGAAAGCCATAATACTTGAAGGAAGAGAGTTGAATAAATTGAATTAGCTTGGTTGAAGGGATTTTGTTTATGTTTTTTTTAATTATGGTTGCATATGTATGTGTGTGTGTGGCTGTGTTTTAATAAATCTTTTATGAAGTTTAGCTACATTTTCTTTGAATCGTAATAAAATTATTTACATTTTGTTTCTAGAATACGGACGAGTGTGTCGTCCGTTTGGTATATCTAGTATTAAATTAAAATTTTTAATTTGATTTTCGAAACTTAAATTTTTACTTGAAAGTGTTCATTAACTCGAAAAATTTGCAAGGAGAGAGCGTCAAAAGAGTGAAAAAAATTGAGAGACAAAAAAATTCCTACAAAATAATTTCTAGTAAAATTTTTACTTGCAAGAATTACTCAACCACCTCTTGTGTGTTTTGTTGTCAAATTAATTATTTCAAAAATATCTGAAAAAGGAAAACTGAAAAATTTGCATTTCTTTGTTAAAAAAACATGTATGCGTATGTAAAAAGAAATCATGTTTTCTTAATTTATTGTTTTTCTTTCATTAAGCCACACAAATTCAATTTGAATGTCAAACAATTTTGTTTGTTTCTCATAGATGATCAGAGATGGAAAGTGGTATTTTTGTATTTGTTATTGAATAAAATTAAAAATTTATGAAAAATCCATAAAAATAGTAATAATACATGAAACTGTGTAAAAAACTTCATATTAAATGTCAATTTCTAAAAAAATTTGCAATTTAAAATATTATCAAACAAAATACATTAGAAAATGAAGAATTGTATCATGATTTCCATGCATGGTTCTGATATGAATAAAATTTTTACAAGTAAAGCGTGCATTTACTTTTTAATATTTGGGAGAGTAATTTTATAAATTTCTGCCTTACTCTCTCATTGCTAGTTTCTGCTGGTAAAGTAAATGAACAGACCTAATACAATTTGAAACTGTTAAAATTATTAAATGTAGTTATGTTTAATGCATAGAAAATTTATTTTCTATAAAAATATAATTTCACAATCTAACATTTTGAAATTAAATTTACATAAATTTATATTCGAATAACAAAAATTAAAAATTTTAAAAACCCCCGACTTTTTTCAGAAAAGATGTTACATCTTCTAAACGGCTGGACCGATTTTTTTCAAACATAGCTAAGAACCCTCTCGATCAACGGCTGGACCGATTTTTTTCAAACATAGCTAAGAACCGTCTCGATCAAGTCATCTTTCAAACAGAAAAAACTAAATGAAAATCGGTCCAGCCGTTTGGCCTGTACGTGGACACAGACAGACACACAGATACACAGACACACACTACAAACTTATAACACCCCTTTTTTTAATCGGGGATTAAAAAGATATTTACGGAAAAAATTTTAGAAATTGAAAATTCAATTTTGGAAAAACAAATTTAATGAAAGTATTTTCGAAAAAAATTGAAAGTTTTACTAAGGCAGAGTTTTGCAAAGATGCGTGTTAAATTTTTTGAATTTTATAGGAAGGATATTCAGGCTTACTTAAAAATTTTCAATTAATTTTTTACTACACATACATATATTTTACTCAACTTACGCTTGAGCAGCCTGCGAATTGCTTCTAGTAGTTCCATAACTATAACTATTGTCATCGTCCAATTCATAATCTTCCGTATCTCGGCGTTGCCTGCAAAAAGTGTAAGTAAGAAACGAATTTTAATTTAAATTTCATAGACAGTTGCTCGATAATATTTTACGGTAGTCGTATATATGAAAATAGAAAAAAAAATGGCAACGTTAAAAATTCAGTTGACCTATTGCGCGATATATAAACTTTTTTAATACTCAATCAATTCTTTAGAGACATGTAAACCATATGATTATTTGGTTCAATCCCATTTTATTACATCTTCTCCCAATATATATTCATATTATACTGAACTTTAGAACTTACAATTCTCGCCCACGATTGCCGCGTTTTTCAACAATATTTGATACTGCACGACTGGTGAGTGAAACTCGACTTTTTAACCGGGTGGGTGTTCTAGGTTTCGGTTGGGCTGGCTGAATATCCGGTCGAGCGGGTAAAACAGGTGTTATAGATCGTCTGGTACGCGGTCCTTCAACGCGGCGAGGTTCACTGCGTCCGCGTCCTGTTTGTTCGGTTGACTGCCAAGCATCCTCCGCATCGTCTAAATTAAATTCTTCGGTACCTTGGCGACGTCTGCAATTATAGAATATGATTTAAAAAAGTAAAGTGGAAATTGCATTTCAAAAAAAGTTTTTGTTAGATTTTAAACTTTTACCCAAAAATATAAAAGGTATTCAATTCAGTTTTTTTTGCTTGGTTTAAAAATTCAACTTTTGGTGGACTTTTTTTTCCTGTGTTTGTTGTAAAAAAAAATTACATTTTTCCATTCTTCCAACAAAAAAAAACCTAAATACCTATACATATAAAATTACTGCCAACTAAAATATTACAAAACATAGTTTTGGAATAGCATTGCTATAAAATTTTTAGCGTGTTTGAAAATTACTTTTTATTTTTTGAAAATTGTTTGAACTTTTTTCTCTTTGTAATACAAAAATCATAAAATTTTGACTCTGCTCAAAAACTGAAATTTAATTGTAATCATTCGGAAACTACTCCAAATTTATTAAAGGTTATATTTTGTAAATACAAAAATCTTTTTGTTTTGAAATTTGTATGAAAAAAAAATTGAAACGAATTTTCGTTATTAACAGACTTCAATAAAGGAGGAGGTTATCAATTCGTCTGTATTTTTTTGAAATTGTTACTAGGGATGTAACCGATACCGATACCGATTCCGATTCCGATATATCGGCGATACTTCTGATTTGCCGATTACTGTCGATACGACGATAGCTGTTTTGAACAAACAATTAAATTTTCAACCCTTTTTTTGCATAACAATTAAAGCTATGTACAGACGGTTGTCAGATCTTACAATATTGCCAGTAAAATGTGCTCAAAATTTCTTACAACCGTGTGAACTGACAATTTTTGTCAGACGTCGTTGCTAGAAAAAGCATTGTCAGCTTGTCATTGCAAGACTAGCAGCTGACAACAAATTGTCAGACATCATCAAATGTGTGAACACATTGTAAAATTATTGCCAGATATTTGTCAGATATTTTAATATTGTCAGATGTGCGAAGTTTATGCATCTGACAATGGCGTCATTGTAAGAGAATTCTATCTATGGGCAACACTGCACACGCTTGATTTTAAAGAAAAAATTATTGATAAAATATATGCAGAAAAAATCATTGCATTACTTTTACTTTTTACATTTAAAACAAACACAAACGATAAATATTTAAGAATTTCTAACAAATGCTTTAAGTCTGGCAACGCATAACAACAGATCTAACAATTTTTGCATATAACAGCCGTGTGAACTGACAATTTTTCTACTGACGATTTTGTCAGGTGAATTTATTGTCATACAACCGTCTGGCAATAAATTGTAAGATTTTCTGACAACCGTGTGAACTGACGAGGAATATTGTGCTGGCAATTTTCGATTGCCAGTACATTGTCAGCACATTGCCAGATCTGACAATATTGTAAGATCTGACAATCGTCTGTACACAGCTTAAAAGAAATAACATATTAAAAGCTTTGCACCGTAATAGTGAAATGTTCCCTAAATGCTAAATCATGTATGTATTATAGCATTGCACAGATACATCTGTTTGCACTAGTTTTGCCTGTTTTTTGGTTCTGGTATGAACAAATATGTTATTTATCGTTTTCTGTTACTAGTTGTAAATGTTGATTTTTTAAGCAATTATTGTATAGTTGGGCAATGAGCAAATGAAAACAACACATTTATTTTTTTTTTGTTTTTCTAAGGCAAATAAGATACATAAAACTGCTTTTACCATAAGTGCCTTATGATGTGTTGAGAAAAAATGTAATTGGCTGATGAATGAATGAATGAAAGCAAAATTGCACATACATATGTAAGTAAATGATACATGTACATGAAACACATGCATTTGTAATTACTCTCAGAGCAAAATTGTCTCTTTCTCTCTCTATACTTTGGCTGCGCCACAAAATAACATAACGAACGTCCGCACATACATCTGCACATCATGTATTTATTTGAATAGTGGTTTTTTCATATATTTGTATTACAATATGTATTTTTTGAGCAAAAACAGATCAAACAGTTGCTCAACAGCAATACAATAAGTCCCAAAACACACTGTGCAAGTCTTATTGCTAAGCTGATTAGTTTCATGGAGAGAGAGACGAGGGAACAGCAACGTTTCTTTTCCCCCCGTCTCTCTCTCCTACTAAACTAATCAGCTTAGCAATAAGACTTGCATAGTGTAAATTGGGACTAAGCAATTGTTATTTGTTTTCAATTGTATTTTAATTTGGAAAAGCACGCACACACAATAACTCTTATACTAGTTCTGTCGCTCACACCACAATTATATGGTACATACCATGGTATATTTGTTTTGGCTATACAAACGAGTATACAAATGCAACCCTTTAGTATGTATTTTGTTTTTTTTTTGTTTTTTTGTTAATTTCAGAATAACTTCAAATATCAATTTTAAATATTAATAATCTCTTAAGCGCCCCATACACGATTCAATTCAATTTTCAATTGAGTCGGTTGTTGTCCAAATCAAAGCGTGTATGGCTCTATCAATTGATTAGTTTGGCAGTTGTCGAGTTGGTTGAAGAAAAATCAAAAAATTTTGATTTTTCATGTTGACTAGTAGATCTTTCAATTCGATTGTGCTGTGTGTGCTCGAGTCTCTTGATTAGTTGTCAAAATTTATGTTTGTAGCTTTATTTTGCATAGAAAAAGTTGTGTATTTTTGAAATTGTATTTAATTTCATTGAATTTTAAATAAAAAATATATAAATTAATGAATGAATGCAAAAGAAATTTTAAATTTTAAAATTTGTAATTGTGAAAAAAATATAAATTTGACAGTTGAATGAAAATCTTTCAATTCAGTTTATGAAGTGTGTGGCCAAGAATCAATTATATTGAAAGACTCAATTCACAATTGAATTGAAACGTGTATGGGGTGCTTTACACTGTTATTTTATATAATAAAAGAATTACTCTACTTGAATTTTGTTAATTTTAACTTGAGTTCAATTTTAATATGCGTATCGGTATCGGAATCGATATCGGCGATATTTCTTTTTGAGTTTCGGTATCGGATCGGCAAAACGGCGTATCGTTACATCCCTAATTGTAACTTCATAGCTCGGTACATTTTAGATCGATTGTAAGTATTCCTTTTTTGTCTGAGATGGTATAGCTTCCAATTGGTCACATTGTAAAAAAGTAGGCGGGGATGCGCCCATATTTATTTTATTTGATTGATATAATATTCTATTTGTTTGATTGCTGCGACGAAGCCTAGCAAACACCTTTGGTTCTTGTAATTACACACTTTTAAAGTTAAAAAAATGGGCAGTGCTACGCCCGTTAAAATTCATTATTAAATTTCACGCAGTTCTACTTAACCAATTTTTACGAAACTTACCACACACCTTGAGCTCTAAGATAGATACAATCTTCCATTAAAAAAATGGGCGAAATCACGCCCATTAAAGTTTAATATTTTATTTTAAGTGGCTCTAATTGACCGATTTTTACAAAACTTAACACACACAACGAGCTCTGAAAAGCACACGATCATGCATTTAAAAAATGGGTGGAGGTACGCCCATTAAAATTTAATTTTATATTTCACGTGCTTCTTAACCAACAGGTTTAAATTTTTTTTAAAGAGTTTACTTCCAGTTTGGTCCCAATATTTTTTTTCAAAAATTTTCCATCAGATCATTTTATTGAAGTCGTGTTTTTTTTGGCTGAATTATTTTTCATACCAATTTTGAAACGTTTAGAAACAAAATTTTTTACAAAATCTGCCTTTGATTTTCAATTTAAAATAAAATAGCACACAAAAAAGTAATTTGAATGATTTTGTAATATTAATTAAAATATTTCTAATATCAATTAAAAAATTAATTAAATTTTCACCTATAAACAATTTGATAATATCAATTAAGTTTTTCCACTCAAATTAATTAATACAATTAAAAATTTAATTGAATTAATTAAATTCTTAATTGAAAATATTAATTGGTGAATACTTTTTCTGTGAGTAAAATCATAAAATTTGTTGATCATCTTCGAAAACTCGAACATTCGGCTATGTCACAGAGTTGAATTCCGTTCGGAAACGGAATTCAATCCACCCATTTTTGTAGGAGATGGTGTCTAAAAGAGAAAACTAAAATACGGGAATTTGTCAGGTTTGTCCAGACTGTTAGGGGCGCTGGTGTGGTGGGGTATGCTTCATTTTTATCATATTCGAATATTCGAACTAGTTTTTCTTATTCGAAAATTTGCTAAGCTCTCCTATAAAACTTTCTGATTTGGATTTGAAATATCTACAAAAAAGAAAATCACGTTCGAAAATTCAAATTTACATATAGTTGGAAAATAATAAAAGTTTGAGTATGCTCGAATTTAGTTAATTTTTTTGTTGATATTTTTGTTAATTGTCAAATAAGGAATTTTCTTTTTATTTCAATTTCTAAGTAATGCTGGAAAATCATTAATTTAGAGCATGTTCGAATATTCGAATTTAGTTTTGCTCTTGCGAAAACTCTTTCAAATGTCACAAAAAGACTGCGTTTTAAAAAAAGTTCAAATTGGTTAAACTGTGCAGAATAGAAATCGCTTTTCAGTTTTAAACTAAAATATTAAACGTTTTCGAAAACTGGTATCTGTAACTGGATTCAGTAACTTTTTGCGAACCAAAAATCGTAATATTTATCGATATATTTATACGTTTGACATAACGATAATATGATTCTGTAAATTCTTTTTTACGATAGTGTTCTACTCGCTATTTAATTGTGGCATGCCTGCATACAAAAAGAAGAATTAAAGAAAAGCTAAATTAATTTTAAGCTTGAGATTTTAATTTATTTACTTCAACCGACAGCGAATATCGTTAAAAAGGTGTTACTAGATAGGAAAGTCGAAAAAATGTGTGTTATACAAATTATAGCGATGCCATTATGGGAATACAAGTTAGTGAATCCAGTAGTGCGTTTCACTATCTTTTAACGATCCGACAATCGTAATTTTTTTCATTTATTTATACATTTTGTCGCTTGCAATAATGATTGTGTGATTCTGTAACTTGTTTTTAGCGATAGTACGCAGCTGTGGTGCGATTCAGTAACTTTTAACGATCCGACAATCGTAATTTTTATCTATACATTTAGTCGCTTGCATAAACGAATGTGTGATTCCGTAACTTCTTTTTAACGATAGTACGCAGCTAATATTTTCTGTTGATTTTTGTCGATAAAACTAACAGCAAATAAATTATTGTCGCTTAAATAACGACAAAGCTGACATTAACCTACAGAGAATATCGTTAAAAATGTTACTGAATAGCAAATTCGATAAATTTTCGTTAAAATTATTTTAACGATGCGATTCTCGTTAAAAAAAGTTACTGAATCGCACTACTGATATGTATTTTCAGTTGATTTTTGTCGATAAAATTAACAGCACATAAATTATTGTCGCTTAAATTAAGACACAGTTGACATTAACCTACAGCGAATATCGTTAAAAATGTTATAATTAATTTAACGATGCGATTATCGTTAAGAAAAGTTAGTGAATCGCACTACAGCTACTCATATTAATTTTAGGGAAATTGATATCTTAGTCAATAATGGATTAGAACTAAAACAATATGAAACAATAGTATCTAATCAAATTAAGTGGAGACTTGAAAAAGAAAAACTGTTTCTTGTTTGCGTTTGCGCAACTTACAAAAGCGGTGGCTGCTGAAATCTTGAACGCTGCTGTTGCTGTGGCTGCGGCGTTTGTCTTTGCTGTCTCTGTTGCTGGGAAGTACTTCTGGCATGTGTATGACTTCCTTCGCGTTCATATGATGTTCCCCGACTGGGGCCTGAATCCAAGCTTTCTTCTTCAGTAGCTTGGCGACGTCTGGTTGTGTGTTGGTTTTTTGTTTTATTACAAAATAAATTATTTTGAAATGATTAAAAAACCTGAAAATAAACATATTTGAAATTGACTCTCACATTTGGCCACTTCTACGTGCACCCGTCATATCTTGTGACACTTCACGACTTCTACTCTGTCTTTCTCTTAACCTCTCCTCTTCGCGTTCTCGCTCTCGCTCACGAGAACGTTCACGTTCACGTTCCCTTTCCCTTTCGCGACCCATTTGAGCCCGGTGCGATGGTGCATCCTCTAAGGTGTCTATATCTAAAGTCTCCTCGGTAGCGGTACGTTGTCTGTGAAATAGTATTTCAATTATTCATAAGCATACTGAGAAAATTATTATTCCACATGGCAATTTCCGAACATGTGAACAGTTGGTATCAAAAATCTTCATACGATTGCGAAATATTTTGACAATTTATGAAGAAAATTATTCATAAAGATTTGTCTGTCGGAAAAAGTGGATATATGTTATTTCTTAATTTTATTGGAATTGATGATGCAAAATTAAAATCCATGTGAACGAAATTTTCATATGTGGAATTCATGATAAGGCTGATTAAAAAAATTAGAGATATCAAGGTAATTTTGCCACCCATATAAAATACATACATATTTATATACCGTGAAATCTAAGATCTTCTGCGTGTGTCAAAGATCCCTTTAAGTATTATAATAGCGTGTCTTATATACTTACAATGTAGGCCTTGGCCTAGCCGCACTGCTGGTACTACGATCTCTATCATGCGATGTACTATGTCCACGATCTCTTCTGCGTCCTCGACTAAACGAATCGCCCCTTTCGGTAGCTCTCTCGGCGGCACGCAGTCTTGCCTGGCGCAAACTACTCATTTTTCTCTGCAAAGTTATAAGATTTAAGCCCACCGGTGTGGCAATGGACCACAGCAGTAGTGTTAGAAATGTAAAAAACCATAAAGCATTAACAAAGTCTATCATATTTCGGCACAGAAATATACGATTAGCGTCAAATATGTCGAAAAAAGGCCGACATCTGGCAGTAGTTTCGCCCAACTGGGAAGACATGGTGGCCCTATCGTTGCTCAGATAGGTTTTCAGTCTGAAGGAGATTGAAATAATAATCATTTCTAAATGAAATTAAATGGTAATTAATTTTGCCAAACCTGTCTGTATAAATACGTGTCTGATTATGACATATTTCACCGGCAGTCTTTTCTAAATATCCTTGTATATTGCGCAAATGATTTAAGGTCTGATTGACCTGCTTGGCCCAGGGATCGCGTTGCAATTCCAATGCTGTCAAATGATAGAGAATTTCATTTTGTAATTGTTCCAAGGGTTGTAATATGGAGGCTTGCAAACGTTTCGAACGGCTGCCCAGTGTTGTCATACGTGAAGATGTTGCTACATCTTGTATCTGAAGGTAGCAGAAAAAAAAACAACACGATCTTAGACTAGTTTACACGTCATAGAAAAAGCTAAGAAATTCAAGTTTGTGTTTTATTATTTAAATAAAAAGGTGGCGTTGGCTGAAGTAGTTGGCACGTTGATTACAAAACCGAAGGTCAGTCCTGGGTTCGACCCCGGTCTCCGACAGTCATATCACAATAACAACACCACGCATTTTTCTGACATGCATTCGTGTCCATTTGTATGAGTTGTTGTAGGAAAGTTCAAGTGATTAAGGCATGGACACTGGTCCCTGAACTATACCGGCTTCAGCGGATAGTAATCCTAATGTAACATCATTCATGCTTCGTCGGCATTGTGTAGCAGAATCATCAGCGAAGTAAAATAACCAATAAAATGGCTATTAAACACAGCTTTGAAAATTTAATACGCCTCATCGACACCAGAGGCGCTGCAAAACTGCACTATTAGAAACGTGGAAAAATCAGAGTTGTAAGAGAATGAAACCTTGCTCTATCTCTTATTTCGCCACCTGTCTTCTCTATCATTATCCCTTTCCTAAAGAAGGTAACACCTAGTAATAGTAGTAGGCATTCATTGCATGAGGGTTACTTCTCTTAAAAAAAATACGCTGGAAGATTTTAGTTTATACTTATAGGAAGAGAAGTTTTGAATTATGTAAAGCAAATAAATAGGATTGAGTCGAGTCGCTTTGAAAATGCACTCAATTCAATTCAATTCTCAATTTCCAAATCCAATCAATTCCAAAATCAGTTATCAATTCTCAATTCAATTCAATTTAATTTTCAATTATAAATTCTCAATTATCAATTCAATTCAATTCAATTCTATATTCTCAATTCTCAATTATCAATTCTCAATTCTCAATTCTCACTTCTCACTTCTCAATTCTCAATTCTCGATTCTCAATTCTCAATTCTCGATTCTCAATTCTCAATTCTGAATTATCAATTCTCAATTCTCACTTCTCAATTCTCAATTCTCAACAGCTATGCCAACTTGGTGCTTTTGGCACTATTTTTAGTGAAGACTCAAAACGCCAAATTTTGAGCGTTAGTGCCAAACTAACTTGGTGAATTTATTTGTTTAGCAGCGATGCCTATTTAGCGCGTTTCGCGCTAGATTTAGCGCGTTTTAACTATGCCAAACACGCTTTTTTACATCTTATCGCGTTTATTAAAAAAAGCGCTGAATTAGCGCGTTTTGAATAAAGTCAATAATATCATTTCAGTTCAATATTTTTTTAACTTTTTTTGTATAAATTTAACAATTTTCTAATATCCAAAACTCTGATAAAATTTTTTAAATTAGTTAATGATTCAGCTGTCGCAAAAAAAATTCGCTTGACTGTGGTTAGAATTAAAAACGCATTTTAATACTGTAATGGCAAATATTTTGATATTTCACAACTAAAAATATGTACTACATTTAATGATCCAAAAAATGTAACTTATAAAGCATCTACTATAGCTGAGGTACAAAAAGTATTTGAATCGCAAAACTATTGGACAGTTTATATGTTGTTACAAAGTTTTACAAATAAATTAAAAGTAAAAACTAAGGATTTCGATTATTTGGAAGGCGATTCTGATTCTGGGGGCAAATTATGACACTCGTTACCGAACGAAATTACGAAATATTTCACTAGAGTTTATATGGAAACATATTAAAATTTCGAACCGTATCGAATGCCGTAATTTGCCTCCTTTATTAAATGATTTTAGTTTATTAAAACATAATGTCGAGGAAGCAACATTGCAAAATCTGAAAAATTAATTGTGATACGAGTACTAATACGTACATCGACTTTCATTGAAATTTAATTTAGCGCGTAGAAAATAGCGCGTTTCTGCTATAAATATTTGACAATGCTGTAACTTAGCGCGTTTTGAGAAGGGAAGGAGTGCGTTTGGGTTATAAATAGTTGGCATCGCTGTTGTTTAGATTAAAGCATTCCTTCTTCGTCTTATATAGTTCATTAAAAATTTTGATAATATTGCCGAAATAGAGAATAGCTTAGAAAATATTATTAAACTTCACTCGTTTTTCACGTTAGTGCTTTTTACACTTTTTATATTTAAAAATTACGCTTTTTAGGGCCATTATTACAACTTAAAGTTAGCTAAAAGTAGGACTTTATCGGACGTATAAAAACTTTATCATTTGCAAAATTTTACTTTAACCTAAACTGAGCGATAAATTACAGGCAAGTTTATCCTTCCTGGTAATTTAAATCCAATTTGCAATAATGGAAAGCTTTTTATACGTCCTATAAAATTCAACTTTTAAGTAACTTTGAGTTGTATTAATGGCCCTTAGTTTTTTTTTTAAATTCTGACGTTCCTTTAGAGCTGTGGTCGGCAAAATAAGGGCGCCGCGCCTTTAAATATACTCTTCTATTACGTATGTGTACACACGCATTGTTGAGAATATGTTGTGTGTATCTCAAACTCTTAAGAATCAGCGCTGCCAGAGAAAATTTTTTCCCCAACAATAAGAAAATATGTGTGATGAGAATTTACTAAATTTTTTATTATCAGAAAATTATTATGGTAAACCAGAAGGTTTGGTTTGTCAGCGTGCGTTGTCATGCATGAAAAAACGTGATATGCAAAGGCATTTTCAAGCATTTGGAGATTTAAAATTTAAAATTAGGGAAATCAGACGAAATTTCACTGATAACACCGGTTTGTGGTGAGAGTATAACACATACAACCATAAAATGTAATGGTATAGGTTGCCGACCACGGCTTTAGGGCCAAAAAAGTTGGCATCACTGATTCTCAATTCTCAATTCTCAATTCTCAATTCTCAATTCTCAATTCTTAATTCTCAATTCTCAATTCTCAATTCTCAATTCTCAATTCTCAATTCTCAATTCTCAATTCTCAATTCTCAATTCTCAATTCTCAATTCTCAATTCTCAATTCTCAATTCTCAATTCTCAATTCTCAATTCTCAATTCTCAATTCTCAATTCTCAATTCTCAATTCTCAATTCTCAATTCTCAATTCTCAATTCTCAATTCTCAATTCTCAATTCTCAATTCTCAATTCTCAATTCTCAATTCTCAATTCTCAATTCTCAATTCTCAATTCTCAATTCTCAATTCTCAATTCTCAATTCTCAATTCTCAATTCTCAATTCTCAATTCTCAATTCTCAATTCTCAATTCTCAATTCTCAATTCTCAATTCTCAATTCTCAATTCTCAATTCTCAATTCTCAATTCTCAATTCTCAATTCAATTCAATTCAATTCAATTCATTTCAATTCAATTCAATTCAATTCATTTCAATTCAATTCAATTCAATTCAATTCAATTCAATTCAATTCAATTCAATTCAATTCAATTCAATTCAATTCAATTCAATTCAATTCATTTCAATTCAATTCAATTCAATTCAATTCAATTCAATTCAATTCAATTCAATTCAATTCAATTCAATTCAATTCAATTCAATTCAATTCAATTCAATTCAATTCAATTCAATTCAATTCAATTCAATTCAATTCAATTCAATTCAATTCAATTCAATTCAATTCAATTCAATTCAATTCAATTCAATTCAATTCAATTCAATTCAATTCAATTCAATTCAATTCAATTCAATTCAATTCAATTCAATTCAATTCAATTCAATTCAATTCAATTCAATTCAATTCAATTCAATTCAATTCAATTCAATTCAATTCAATTCAATTCAATTCAATTCAATTCAATTCAATTCAATTCAATTCAATTCAATTCAATTCAATTCAATTCAATTCAATTCAATTCAATTCAATTCAATTCAATTCAATTCAATTCAATTCAATTCAATTCAATTCAATTCAATTCAATTCGATTCAATTCAATACAATTCAATGCAATGTTCCATAACATTTTATATACCTAAAATGCAAGGGTAAAGCCTAGTACTCTGTTCGCAGTTGTGCAAAATTTTCAGCAACATTGATTCCCAGCATAAACATTTTTATTGGAAGCTCTTCCCTACTGGATTACCAACTTAATGATTTTAACAAAGCGTGAGTCTAAAATAATCGATTCTTTTGGCAACATGTTCACGTAGTCTATTAAATCTAAAAGAGTCATTCTCCTCATTTATCAACTTGTACATAATTTTTTTTAAGTTTTATGTAATGTGAGTTGTCAGCGAGTAATGAAATTTGGCAATCAGAAAAGTAAGTCATTATATGGAAAGTAGTTGAGTTATTTTGCGTCAAAAATTTGATATGTACTAAATGTAGCCCAACTCACGTTTTGTTTTTTTTTTTTTTATAAATTTCTCGCTTTTTTGCTTGAAAGTATGCAACTTTGTTAAAATACCGTGCTAAGAAAAGTACTGTCTGCTCATTTTGTTTCGAAGCTGAAACTAAAATGATTCCAGAGTCATTTTGCATGGAAAAACATGCTGCCAGATAGATTTTACATGTTTTTCCCAGTAAAAAAAGACACTCCAAAGAAGTCATGAAAATGTAGAAGTAGTTCAAATTTCGATCCGATCTAATGATTTTTACATAAGGTTGTCATTGCAAGAAGTTCTCTTTTTCGATGCCTAGTCACCGAATTAGAAGCGATTTTAAGAAAAATTCCCATTTTTGTGTTCTATGGTAATATTTTCATCTAAGAAAAACTTTAAAAAGTTACATATTTTAACAATTCGTTTCTTTTTATAAGAATTCAAACGCGAAACAGTATTTTCATGTAAATTTAAGCAAATAACTTCCAAATTTTAGGTGAAAATTAGTTCATAAATTTCTTTCAAAAAATCGATTTTTTGAACATTTTGGTGAGTATTTACTAAAACTATGGAAAAACTACCAGGTTTTGTGTGATTAAAATAAACTTTTAATTGGTTTTCTGCTAACTATCGGCAAATTAAAAATATCCATTTTTTGGAAGCAATTAAACTGTGGTTCCTTCAGAATGACTTCCATTTTTTTATACTGGGATTTCATACCAAATACTTTTATATGTACTTTGATAGTATTTCGCACGAAATTGTGAAGAGAGTACCAGGCTTAAGAGTGAAAATTTCAACGAACTTTTCATACAAAAACTTTCAAAACTTCTCTGCCACAGCATCTGTCACAAAAACCTTACTAATTTTAATCGTGTTGCAAAGTGTAATGAATTCTGAAATGTATAAAATATTTTAACACCAAACCAATTGCCATTTTATTAGCTTCTAGTAGAAAAATCAAAAAAACCTTCTTCCCCACCCCCCACGACCCCCCCCCCCCCCATTTGTATGAACGTACGAATATTTGGTCACAAAATTTCTGGGCTACATCCTAATCCATGTAAAATTGTATGTACATGCAAGATTGTCATTGCACCTGAGTATAATGGAATTTAGTCCATATTCAAGCATTTATGCATGTGTTCGTTCATACAAAGGTTAGCTATTCCTTACTGCAATGTCTTGTTACCTCGTTCACATTGTGCTTTAACAAGAACTACGAATTACTATTCCAATTACATACAATCGCAATTCTTAACATCTGCCTTATCTGGTATCTGTGAGACTTAAATGCTTGTAAGAGCACAGTAGTATTTGGTACATTTTTCTTAAATGTTGGCACTACACACTACACCCACTAGCGAAAGTTAAAATACCGTAGATTTTGGCTATAACGAACATCGGTTATAATGGACTGCAACTTGAAATAACTTTGATTTAAGATGATTCTTCATTTTAATTACACAATACTGGAATGTTAAATCAACATGAAATAAAGTTATTTCAAAAAGAAACATTTTTTGAAGATTACTGTAAATCATGTTGAATCAACGTGAAACACTAATGAAGCAAAATTATTGCTGAGAAATTTTAAATTAACCCCGTTTTCTTAGATCTTAATATGAAATTTTTCTGTGTGTAACAAGTATTTTTTCCTCTGCATCCCTCGGACGCTAGTCTGGGTAATTTGGCTTATTCAGGTCTTACACATAGTCAGAAAAAAATACCATAAAATTTATGTGATACTAATCAACCTAAAAATAACTAGAGTAACGGATGTGCCCACGATTATTAAAGCAAGTAGCTTGAATACATGCCCGGCAAGGCAGCAACGTCATTTTGAATTGCCTTGAGTTCAAAAGGAGAAGTAAAGGAAGTCTTTCGGGATGAAATTCGAGGTCTGAACTAGAGATGGGAGCGTGTCGAATTTTTCTAACACACACGACGCTCAACACGTACGAAACACGCACGCGCAAAATTTTGTCAACACGATACTGCACAACACGCACGAAATATTATTGGTATGGTATTGAAGATCAGAAAGTTTAATTGATTTTTTTCAAGAGCCACTCTTCAAAATATGGCACCGAGTTGGCACTGCCAGCTGATACTACCTGCCACCATAGTTGATACTGTCGGTTTACGTACAGAGCTTTAAGCTTCAGAGGCCGATACAATATCAACAGCTATGCTGGTGTTGTGTATTTGAAGATTCAAAATATTAAATTTTTTCTCTACTGGAAATTCCTTTATACATATTTTATATCTAAAATCGTTTCGTGTTTTTCATGTAAATTTTATTCAACACGAAACGAACCGAACACGCACGTAATCAGTTTTTTTTTTGTCACGAACACTTCGTGTTGAGTTGTGCGTGTTCGTGTTCGTGTCGCGGAAAAAAATCGTTATAATCCCACGGGGTTAAATATATGCCTTCGTTCCGAACCCTACAAAAGGACTGACGCTGCTTCGGTGATTATTGGGCTTTCCTCGGGAGACATGTAGCGACTGTGATTGCTGCCAAAATTGCTGTGAGAAGGGTGGTTGGTCGGACACGGTCAAATCGACACCTTCCTAGGTGCGTTTGCGATTCAGCAGATGCTCCATCTCATGGTGAAAAATGATCTCGGTATTTGAAGATGCCTTCTTTGGTTTATCGAACTCACTAACGCAGTCTTCCGTAAAGCCTGGATCATACGATCGGCACAATGTACCAATTTTCGTCGGCTCACTGCAAAAAGGTCATAAGTAATAAGCCAAAATGACATTATTGCTTAATTAATTCTTGAATAAGTCTATATGGCCTTATTACCAACGCAGTATCGTGCAGTTATGTATTTATATTTCAATTATTTGAGAAATAAGGCAAATTTGCCTTGTTACTTAAGTATTTATTTCAGTGTGCCAATGGTGTGATCCAAGCTTAAGCCTCTTAAACAGTGAGAGATTAGATGGCTCAAAGCACCTCAGCGAGATGATTAGTTATAGTCAGGGATATCTGTGATTAAAAATTGCTAAGAAAACCGTGGGGTAAGACCGTCATGTCGGGTAGTCACGTAACTCTTATTGTATTATTTGCATTACTCCAATTATAACGAATAGAGTTCGTCATAACCAAACTCCACTGCTAGAATAGTTGTTTATGTTACAGTTACATGTGTTCAAAGCTTTAAGTCGCAATAAATTGAAACACAAAAATTGATAAAAAAAAAACTTTAACATGAACTTAATCTAAAAATTTAAGCTGACTAAAAAATATTTTTAGACCCTTACTGTCTGTTTCTATAAAACGTAAGCGAAGTTTCGTTCGATATTTCATACTGAAAATAACACTAAAATACAAACTTATTTGCACAAAAATTTAATTGTAATTTGTAATTAAAATATTTACAATTACAAGTAATTGTAATTGTAGTTAGAATTTTTTCAATTACAAATAAATTTTTATAGTTGTAATTGAAAAAATCTCAGTTACAATTACATGTAATTGTAATTGAAATTAATGTACTTGAAAATGCCCCTGTCTGGTTGGTAGGCAGCTTAGATTTTTTTATATTGTATTCATTTCTTCTTTCTCCTAATCGATTCCTAAGAAAGATATGCAAACTCTAGGTTCTTACGATGCACAGTGGGGCCAAACCCCTTTTTTTCGTGGATTAATTCATATCTCCATAACTATAATAGAAATGGTCAATAAATTTGGTGTGGATAACACTTAGAACATAATATACGTTTCAGCAAAATCTTACAGGTATAGGAGGGGAGAAAGGAGTACCCCCAATTAAAAGAATTACTATTTTTCCTATATCTGCCGAACAACAAGAGTGAGGCGCACTAAATTTAATGTAGATAGCTCTTAGAATAAACTACATATTCCAACAAAATCTTTGCGGTATGGGAGGGGGAGTCGGACACCCCCCATACAAATTGATCAATAATTAATTTTTGTTAATGATTGTTTTTTATATAAGAAATACCAATGCTTTACCAACAAAACAAGCAAAAATTCATGTTTTTTTTATTCACTCACGCTCCTGATGAATTAATTGCCTGCCACTGACTTCGAATACGAATTATAAAAAAATGGATTATTTAACAAGTCTAAGAAAAATAGCTAATGTGTCACACATTATTTTTTTATCATTATTACAAGGGTGTTTTTTTTAGAATGTCATAACTTTGAGTTATCCTCACTGCTTTATTTGAGCACCCATTTAACAGCTGATAGTTGCTTTTTCTCTAGTTTGCTTTGAAATTTCATTATGAATGGACTTACAAAATAATTGTTCTATTCGTCAAACTCATCGTGTACTTCTTACATTTTCCGATGAAGCCCATTTCTGGTTGAATGAGTACGTAAATAAGCAGAATTGTCGCATTTGCAGTAAGGAGAATCCACAAGCTTTTGTCGAAACACCATTACATCCACAAAAACTGACTATTTGGTGCGATTTATGGGCTGGCGGAGTCATTGGCCCATATGTCTTCAAAAACGGTGATGGTCACAATGTTACTGTAAATGGTGAAAGGTATAGGAACATGATTCGAAATTTTTTCGTACCTCAATTACGTGGCATTAATCTTATTGATATCCCACACAGCGGGCGCTACAATTGATTTACTCAAAGAAACTTTTGATAAAGAAATAAGTGCAAGTAATGGCCCAATTAATTGGCCACCAATATCGTGTGTGTTAACCCCATTGGATTATTTGCTTCGGGGTTATGTTAAGTCACTTGTCTACGTCGATAAACCACAAACAATTAAACACCTGGAAATCAACATTCGAAGAGTTATTGGCAAAATGCGTCCGAAAATGCTGCGAAAAGTTGTTGAAAATTGGTGTTTCATTGGCGCCAGCCGTGACGGCCACATGGCAGAAATCATATATAAACATTAATGTCATAAAATTTTCTTTCCACTAAAGCCCGTTTCATTGATATTAATAACGGATAGCAAAAATTAAAAATTTTAAAAACCCCCGACTTTTTTTAGAAAAGATGTTATATCTTCTAAACGGCTGGACCGATTTTTTTCAAACATAGCTAAGAACCCTCTCGATCAAGTCATCTTTCAAACAGAAAAAACTAAATGAAAATCGGTCCAGCCGTTTGGCCTGTACGTGGACACAGACAGACACACAGATACACAGCCACACAGACACACACTACAAACTTATAACACCCCTTTTTTTAGTCGGTGGTTAAAAATATATTTCATTGTTTTATTATGATTTAAACTTGTGTCACTCTCTAAAAAACTCCCTTTTTATATATATTTATAACCAACGATCGCACGTGACTAACGCGTGATTAATTCGTGACTCACGCATAGCAAATCACGGCATTTACACATCGAGCCATAACCACTACAATAGCTTAAGCGACACATGTTTTGGAATTCGTTTTTTTTTTTGACGAAAATCGACTATTTACGATCGCAAATAATCGATTTTGGTCAAAAATTTAGGTTCGAAAATTATGTCGCTTAAGTTATTTTGGCGGTTATGGCTCGACATCTCTAATAAAAATACATGACATAATGACAACAACAACAATAGAGAGTTTATTGTTGGTAAACTCTACAATAGCAGAAATTAAAATTTAAGTGCAATAAATGAGCAGTAAAAGAATAACAATAAAACTTTTCGAAAATAATTTAATCGACTTCAACAACGGCCAGTAAAAAGTTAAAATAAATATAAAAAAAGAAGAGAGATTTCTCAGAACACCCGGTTATAGCTGTGCTGCTTAGCTATATAAAACAAAGGGCCTGTTCATAAATGCATCACTGCGCCGCAAATGGAAATTTAAATGTTCTAAACTGGTTCACTGAAGTAGATAACGCACAAATAAATGTCAAATATGACGTACAAACATGATTACTACTAAAACAGATAATCAGCGAACTTGTATTGCATTTTAAATAAAAGTTTGCACGTATGATGCAGAGCGGTGATGCATTTACGAACGCACCCAAACTTACAGCCCTTTTCATAATGTACAATTAAAAGCTAATAGGGACTTTAAGGGCAAGTTTTGTGTGAAGAACTGTCAGTTAAAGTTCACGGTAACTTTTAATCATACATTGTGAAAAAGGACGTTAGTGTGTTAAATAACAATGCAATAAAATTATATTACATTATTTTCTTTTCTAGTGGCGTACGATTAAATTAATGTATTGTTTGTGGCCGGTGGTGGCTGTTAGCCGGCTTACAGCCCATCGGCTGTGTTCTCTGGTTTGTGCTCATATGCAAAAACAATACAAAAACAAATTGAGCAATCGTTCTCATTGTTTTTGTTTTATGTTTGTTTCACTCAGCGTGACCGTTTGACCGACTAAAGTGGCAAATTGCCACTTTTTTAACTGCCTTTCCCCTTTTTCAACTGCCTTGCCACTTTTTGTCCCCCTGTGAGTTATATGAAAATACATTAAAAATAAAAAGTTTAGTTTAGTTTTCGCGTTTTTTATTAATTTTGCCCCTTTTTTTGATAAATCCCCTATTTGGTGCCACTTTTTGAAAAATGTCATCGGTCACCCTGGTTTCACTGACTTCAAAGAACGAAACAAAATCAAAATCAAACAATTTATTTCGTTTATTTTCGTACTCTGCTTTTAAGTACAAACAAATCAAAACAAAAATAAATTTATAACTGTAATAATGTCAATTTTTTTTGCGTTAAATTCTGCATCGCGCCATAAATAGCATAGCTATAAAAATAATTATTAAGTGCGTTCGAGAACTCAAAAATTTTTAGAAATTTTTACTATTTTTTACTGGATTGCGTTCGAGTACACAAAATCCAGTCAATGAGAGGGCGAATTGAGAGAGAAAAATGACAGTTCATTTACTGAGTAAATGCAAGTTTTTACTGGACAAATTTTTGCCAGTAAAATCCAGTAAAATGAAACTATATGTTTTTAAATATAAACAAACAATAGCAAAGGGAAACAAAAGTTTTTGGTTTTTGATGAAGTTTTAAAAATAACAAAAAACAAATGTATTAAGTTATGAACAATATTGCATTTATTTAAGTTTGATGCCAGAAAAATATAAGGGTATGTTTTATGTATTCCACGGGAAATTAAAACGTGTGGAATTTTCATAGAATTGTTGGAAATGTGTATTTATAACAACAATTTCCCAACGATGTAATTTCACGTGAAATGCAGAACATAACCGATTGTTTTTAAACGTGAATAAAGTTAATAGATTTGTATAGTTAAATTTTTGTTTATACATATAGTCGGACGGTTACTGGTTCCCCGCATAGAACATTAAAAAAATTTAGTTATTGATCGATTAAATATGATTAATGTGTACATTTCTTAAACTTGTTTTCAGTTTTTCGATATCTTGAATATATTAGGCTATATAAAGTTCTTTTCCCATTGTATATTTCTCTTAATAAATGCACTCATTGGAGCTACTTGAAAGGAAGTGAACAATATTGTTGTGATGATTGGTATAAGCGGCAACAAACATTTTTGTCTTTTTCTGTACATCCTAACTATTCACGTCGAGGGTAAAAAGTTTAGAAACTTTAACGGGCTGACGCGCGATGTCGGCAAGTAAGCTATAGAAAGTTTCTTGTCGACATCGTGGGCCAGGCTCGTAAGTTCAAATAAAAACATATGTATCTATTACTTTTATTATTAAAGAAAATATACTACGGTGTATTTTTATAAAACAAATGAAAAAAACACATTCCTCATCGATTTTCTCAAAACCATATAATTTTTCCATGCGGCTAGCCAGTAACTACCCAGCAAAAAAAAAAATCTGATTTGGAAGCACTAACAACTGAGGGAGGCAATGTACTGTTTACTTGATCACAAAAGCTTCGAAAACTGCTTCTGAAAAGCACCAACATAAGGCAGGCTCTCTAACAAAATAGAGGAAAAAGTAAAAAAAAAAATTTGCAAGCTAGTAACTTTTGCATCTGAGTACATAAAAACTATAGCCCAATTCACATTATTGTGCAAATGGTCTTGCACAAGATTGTATAGTATATTGATACTCACCACTTAACAATTCTTAGAAGTTAATGTTAAAGTTAGCTATTTTATGGCAGGTGGAGACCGCGAGTAAGGGAGATAATGTTAGAGAATCACTTGGTGTTGCGTATGAATAAGGAGATTTTTTTGTGCGAGATGAGCCAGCTAGAAGCAATTTATTCAGCTTCCAAAAAGCCATAATTTTTTGCTTTACCAAAGTGCTTCACAGAAGCAATAATATATACTTATGTATGTATAGTTTTGTATATTGTCTGCAGATAATGCGACTATTCCATACATGTATGTAAATACTCCAAAGAGGAGTAGGAATACGCCAAAACGACTCCAAATATGTGAGAAAAGGAGGTTTATGTCCTAGGGTTGGACTAAATGGTCCAAATTTGCATTACATCGGCCTAACCCCAAAACTACTCCATATTGCATTGAATGCTTGTGTGAAAACGACATGATCCATGACAGCATTACATGGACCATAATGTAACTAGTCTGTTTCATCTCGATTAGACCACGTAGTACAATATTGTTACGAAAATAGGTTTAAGCAGCATTACACAAAAATATTCCATCAGGGTTAATGTAAGTGCTACGCGAAAATATTCCTACAGGGTCAAAGCAAAGAATAGTCTAGAATAGTAGCCAACAACTAAATAAGCATGCCTAGCTTGATTAAACAAGCAAATGCAACAACAACAAAAAAAAGCGTCTGCTTATTAAGAAGATTCACATATTTACACACATTCATACATGCCAATTCAAACGAAAAGCTTAGTTAATGATGTACACACGTATGCATATACACATGTATGTACATAGTTACCACATGAACTTAATTAGGCAGCATATAAGATGATAATGATCGTCTAGACATTGCTTGAAACTTCTAGTGGAATTTGTGTGAAATATAAATAGAGGTGACGCATCCAATGAGTGAGTGAGTTGCAGTTGTAAGTCAGTCGCGAACAGTTATAGTTAGTGCTAATCAGAAAGTAGTGAAGCTAAGAACTCGTTAGTCAGTTGATAATTAAGTTGTGAATTAATAATAGTCTGTCGTGGAATTGAGATTATTGTGGAGTCTATCGTGTCGACTGGAGTAAAGGGAACAGCGCAGCGAATAGACGTGTATAAGGGTGTAAGTAAAGCCAGTGAGTCTTTATTGGTGTATCAACTGTGAGTGTCGGCAGAGTGAGTGCCGTGTGTGACAAGCAGCAGACAAAGAAGTATTGGTGTATCAACTGTGAGTGACGGCAGAGTGAGTCTCGTAAGTGACGAGCAGTAGACAAAGAGGTGTCACGTGATTACTTGCGCAGCCAGCTAAGAGACGTGTGTAAACTACAGCGAGGAAGGCGTAGTGGTAACCAGTTGTGAATATTTGTGTGTAATTTATTAGTTTAAGTTGTATTAGGTATTTAAGCTCTTGAGTAATTTAGTATAAGTGTATTTGTAAATAAAACTTGTATCATTCTTAACCCTAATTACTACACTCGGCTCTTGTATTCATTTGCAAATCTTCGGATCTACGGAAAAGCGTTTTTATAGAGAGAAAAACGTAACAATATTATATTCAGGTTTTTTTGCATATACATATGTACATACTTATGTATAATTTTTTTAGCGCCAAATTGTCTATCAGCTGTTGTGTATATTTTACTGGATTTTACAATTTTTCCGTTCGCGTACTTTTAGCTGCAAACTTTTTTATTGAGAGTAATTTCTTTAAATTACTCAGTATTTACTCAGTTACTGTATTTTACTAGAAAAGTACTCAAACGCACCTATTATCTACATGTGTTACCTAAAGTGCTGTTTAAGATCTTCTTGGCATCGACTTCGAATGGCACTGTATTTGTAAACTGAATTTAATTTTATAATAATTTTTTAAACTAACACAAACTGTGAAGCTACTTTGGCTTGAGTCTCCTGCAGGAGTCGAATCTGCGACCCTCCGACTACTAGACTAATTTACTGCCTACTAGCCAAGAGGGTGGCGACACTCCTTTTTTAAGTGGCTGTTTTTCAAACCGGTTTTATGTTTTTTTAGAAAAGTTTTATTTTTCCTTTAAAACATGTTTCTATCGAAGTATTTTTTTTAAAGTATGGAATATCTTAAATATAAAAAACTTACCTGCAATGCGACTCTTTGCATTTGATCAATAAAAGTAGCCAAATCTTTTTCGGGCGTGGGCGCCCCAATCGTTGTACGGTATGTGGTTAAATTAAACGATGACATTTGTAACATATTCTCCAGTATGGTTTGTATTGTTTGTGTCAGCGACAACATTGTACGTTCAGATACAACGATGGCATCAATGGCCTGCGTGACTTTCGGGAATTGTTTGATATTCGAAATAGCTGTTGTATTAACGAATGCATCCAATTGAAAGACATTGTACGATGCTTCATTTCTCTCACATCCTCTGAAGGGGGGATTTTTATTCGTTTGTTTTTTATTTTTTTTTTTTTTTTTGTAATATTTCAATGCATGAAGTAAAACAACATCGATTGGTGAAGAAATTTTCATTTACATTGGTTAACGTAGATCATGATTTTTAAGTTTAAAAGATGCGTTTTCAAAATTAAATATCAAGTTTGTTTGCATTCAGAGGGCGGAGTGTGAAATCAAAAGGTCACGTAGCAAGAGATAGAAAGAGACAAAAACATTTTTTTGTTTGTTTCAATTAGTGAGACTGTGTGTTAATTGTTGGTATTAAGGACTTTCAGGTAGTTAAAGGTTTAGCCAGTATTAAAAGCCTTTCTAAAGAATACGCGTGGTGTTTCATATTTTTATTATTTTCTTCAAAGGTTAGAAAAGTAGTTAAGTAATACTGCGTATTCTAAGGCCTTACTTAAGACTTGAAAAGGGTTTACAATCTAAATTGCTGTACAAATACATGGTGTTCCAATAAGACGTTCCATTTTGAGTGGACCGATAATTTAAAAATTTAATTTATTAATTTAATTCAAAAACCCGTGCACTTGTTTTAAATATCAGTTGACGGGTTTCTGAAATAAACGAGTCAATTGTCATGAATCAAGCTGTAACTAACAATGGATTATTGATTTTTTGGTTTCAAAAGTAAAGTTAAATAGTTTCGATGCAACTTTTATTTCATTATAACGAGCCATAACCGCTAAAATAGCTTAAGCGACACATTTTTTGAAAAAATTTAAGTTCGAAAATTATGTCGCTTAAGCTATTTTGGCGGTTATGGCACGATAATTAAAAATTACTGAATGTCCAATTAATATATGTATGTACTTCGGTATTTCATATATTTCATTATAATGCTTGAAACTGGCCGTTGGTTGCAGCAGTCGATCCTTTCGAGTCAGTTTTCCACCAATTGTTCGCAACTTTCGGGCGCTATCTCGGCGATAACTTGACGAATGTTGGTATCGAAATGAAAATAAAACCAAAAATCAATTAAAAACTTAATTGAGTAAATTAAAATGTGTATTTAATTAAATTTTTAAATAAAAGTTTGATTAACTTAAATACGTTTTTAATTAATTTTTGTTTTATTTTTAATTAAATTTGTTGATTGCAGGAATATTTTTTTCTGTGTAGACACGGTCTTTGGCGTAGCCCCACAAAAAAGTCTCATAATCTTGGTGGCCAATTGACGTCGCCAAATATAAAATTCTGCGTTCTGGAAACTTCCCATGCAATAAAGCTGAAATCGGTCGTGTTGTGTGGCTCTTGTAAACGTCTTGTTGAAACCACAAATCGTAAAGTTCATAGTCTTCAATTACAGGCAAAAAAAAAATAAAAAAAATCGGTTATCATACGGCCCTAGTGCTCTGAATTGACGGTAACACACCAAACAGATTTTCTACAATAACTTTTGGGTTCTCTGAGCTCCATATAATTTTGATTGTTGAACTTCATCGTTGAAATAAATTTTGTTCGAAAAATCAGTATTGAAAGCCTGTTGCTCTATCATATTTATGGCGTTGTGAATGGTCAGCCGGATTTAATTGTTGCTTGAGTGGGACTTTATATGGATGGAGATGCAAAACAAATTCTCATTATCCGCGACATATTCTCAATATTTTCGATAGCACGGATGGATTACATCTGTAGCGCTTTCAGTCCCTCCAAATTTCTTTAACATCTTACCAATTCCTTGCACAGTAGGTCGATTATGACAACCATAACCTCCCTGTAACACACAAAAATATTTTGCTTCAATAAAAACGCTTAATTGAACAAAAAACAAAAATCAATTAAAAATTTTATAAAGAAAATTTAAATTTTAATTAAAATAATTTTTTAAACAAGAATTTTTTAAACTCACTTACATTTTTAATTGATTTTTGCTTTTCTTTTTTTAATTAAACGTGTTTAATTGCAGGAACATTTTTTTCTGTGTAATGCTCGAAAGTGATAACTTTTTAACCATAACTTTTGTAGTAAGTTTAAACTATTTTTAAGCGTTTTTCGGTTTAACGATCTATAATAGTAAATGTCAAACCTTTCACTAATTAAATGACACTTCAAATGACAGATGATATTTAACAGCTGACAGCCTTGCCAGACCGTCGGTTTTGAAGCCATTAAATGGATAACTCTGTACTTGAAAGATGGCAAATAAAAATTAATCCATTAATAAAAATGAGACGATAAACGCTTCAACAAGGCATTGAAATTATTAAAATTCACGGTCACACTTCGCGGTCACATCTCGCAAAAGTAAAGCACCTTCTAGTCCTGGCCAGCAATTGTGAAACAGTTCGAAAAATTTAAACTGGGGCCTAATTCCTGCACTCGTGATCGGAATTGCATTCGAATAGAAATTAATTTCGATGGCAAGAAATTTTCTGATGATGTCACTCGTTACCAAGCGAATCGAGTTTTTGTTTCAGTGTTGGAAAAGGCAAATATATTTATATATAAATTTATTTCACAACACTGAATAAATTGTAAGCAAAAGCATATGTTTTTATATATGTTTGTGTGCAAATATATAGTATGTACGTACATACACACGTATATGCAGAAAAAAGAAACGAATAGACATAAATGTTATTTTCATTTTAATTTAATTAATACTTTAATCTATATAATTAATAGGCGAACATGTTTTTGTAATCCCTTTTACGCTGGTACCACCGCACCGATTTTAAAAAGATTTATATGGTTTTAAAGGATTTTTTATACAGATGTGCAGAATCTATATTTTATTGAAATCGGTTTAGTATTTTGGGAGCTATAAGCGTTTAAAGTTGCTACTACTACATGCACACATATTGCACCCGCATTTATTAGCTTACAAGTAAAAAAAAAACAAAACATGAGTGTGTGCGTGTGTTTGTAGTATTTCTCTTGACCTTGCAGTTGTTTTTCTCTTATTTGTTGTTGTATCAAAGCCATAATACTTAAAGGAAGAGATTTGAATAAATTGAATTAGCTTGGTTGAAGGGATTTTGTTTACGTTTTTTTTTTTTAATTTCATGTTATATTTAATTATGCTTGCATATGTATGTAAGTTTGTGTGTGGCTGTGTTTTAATGAATTTTTTTATGACGTTTAGATACATTTTCTTTGAATCTTAAATTATTTACATTTTGATTCTAGAATACGGACGAGTGTGTCGTCCGTTTGGTATATCTAGTAATAATAAATTAGTGTAAGGTTAGAGAATAGAGCACTACTCACATTTTCGATTCTTTTATTGGTTGACCAGGAGCAGTTGATTTGTTATTTAGATGCTCCCAGAGTTGGTTGATTTTTTTATTTTCCCCGACAACTCTTAGGTAAAATATTATTTGCCAAGTCAGTGTGTTTTGTTACATTTAAAGTCAACTAGAAATTCTTTAATTTGTATTTTTTTTATACGTACATTTGTGCATTCATTCATTTATAAAAAATAAGTCATATATTGAACATACATTTTCTTTTTCTTCGCTTTTTCTCTATGTTAAACATGATTTCGAATGCCTTTGCTTGCGAGTAAAAACACGAACGGTTGCATTCGAATGTATGCACGTTATCGAATGCTGTCATTAGCAATTTCGTCGATATGTATTATTCGAAACCGAATGCGAAAATCCCAAAAGTTAAAAAACTCGCACATTCGAGTAATAACTCGCTCGCAATCGAATGCGGGAATTAGGCTCCTGTTATTGATGTGAAGAATCGAACTCGTGGTTATCGCTAAATAGCATATGGGAATATATATTGCTGTTGTAGCCCATTGTGTTGAGGAAAACCCAGGTTTGTACATTTCTCGTCGATATTGATCTAGACGACGTTTGTTTTCTACAAGACGGGGCTACGATGTCATTTCTCTTTTGCACGAAAAGTTTCCGTGTGATTTCTCAAAGAGGCGCTTTCAATTAGCCACCGATATCTAGTGATTTGGGGCTACGCCAATGGTTAACAATCAGTTCATGACCTCACAGATGGAATTCATGAAGCTATCGAGGACATAAAGCCGCAAATGTGCAAATTGCTGATGGAAAATTTCTTCAAAAGAATGTGGCCTTGGAAGCGTAGAAGTGGCGGCCATTTGGCTGATATTGTTTTCCATTATTAATGCCACTTCTTTACAATTAGGAAAAAAAAACATACCATGATTCCCCTTAAAAATACTCCTTTTTTCATATGTATCAAAATGAAACGTCTTATTGGAAGACCCTGTACCTAGCGTTTTATTTGGCTAAAGGGTTCTCAACAATATCTTTTTAATTTAAGTTTGGGGTTAAAATTTACATTTTTGTCTTCTTGATAGTATTTTTTTCTGGGGGGAAAGTCTACATACAGTTTTGTTTTATTTTCATTTATATAGCAACAATGCTGCAGGACAAGAAAAACAAAGGAAACACGTACAGTATCGATAGCTAATTGGCATGCATCAACCTTCCAGACCCAATCAAAGCAGGAGGAAAGGAAAAATTAAACTTGGCAGTCAAATAAAATCAACAATGTTATTTTATTGAATTAATACATTTCAAGGGGTGGGAAGGAGCAAGTAACAGGAATTCTACTACACTACATACAAAAAGCAAAGGAATTTCCATGGCAGGTTACATCAAAAATATATAAGGAAAAATAGTTGAATCTAATCTTAATAAATTTAACTGTTAGATTTTATACAAACGAAAAAAAAATTATTTAAATCATTGCTTGATGAAATGATTTAAATATCGTGAACATTTTTTCCCTCGAATTATTTCCCCCTTTCATCTAATTGCAATCGTGAGTAATTTTTCCCTAGAAATGTGTTCCCTTGTTTGATTTCCCTTATCATGAATAATATTTTTAAGGGGAATTTTTTCACTTTTCCCTTGGTTTCGTTCACTTTATTTTTGCAGGCGAACTGAATTATTACATCCCATAATTTCGATATTTTCCATCCAGCTTATACTTATACTTTTAAATAAGTATAAGCTCAGAAAAATAAATTCAGTAAAGTGCGACTTTGACTCGCACACGAACACTTAATATCGCTCGTTTACTCAACGAACGTCATAACTAAAAAAAAACTAGTTTGACAGAAAAACTTAATGGAAAAAGAAAATTTTACTTAGCTTTCAAGAGTTAAGTATACAAGATATTTGTATGAAATTTTCATGAATATGAAGAACGATATTTATGAAATATGAAGAACGATACCAAAACTAATTCTGCATTGTTAAGTCAAAAATTAAATATTTTGAGTTATAACCTTCCTTGAGTAAACAAGTATACATGCTATATTCGCATGTGCCGAATCTTATATACCCTTTACCAAAGTGCGTTTATGTAGTATAGAGATACATACATAAGCACATAGTTACTTTTATGTACAAAGAAAAAAATAATAATTTTCAAACCCTAGAATCATAATTTTAGATTTTTCTGATTACTTATACCAATCTAGTAGTTCTTAAAAAATATAGAACGTGTGTTAGGTGAAAAAAAGGAAATTCAAAAAAAAAAAATGTTTTATTTAGTTACTTTAATGTCCAGAAAAAAATCATAGTTTCCAGCTCTGGAGCTGTGGTTTTTATTTTTATAATTTTCTATACCAAACTTTTCTTTCCAAAATGTAAAATATATATAATTTATAAAGGAAAAGATAAAAATTAATTAGACTTAGTTACTTTTATATATCAATAAATATATAAAATATATAACCGTGAACTCACCCTTTTTGATTTTCTGATTTCTTACACCAATCTCTTTCTTTTAAGAATTTAAGAAATGTTTAATTTATAAAAAAAAGGAAAAATTTGTTTTAATAACTTACTTTTGTACAAAAAAGTAAAGTTTTCCAACCCTGAAATCGTCTTTTTAATTTTTTAAATTTTTTTTACTTGAAATACCAATTTTATTCGTGGTGAAGTATAAAATAAGTTTATTTAATAAAAATAAATAAAAAATTAGTTTACGGTAGTTAATTTTATATATCACAAAAATCGTAGGTTTTTATATTTGAAATACCAATTTTATTCGTTATCAAGCATAAAATAAGTTTATTTAATAAAAATAGATAAAAATTTGTTTTCGGTAGTTAATTTTTTATATCACAAAGAGTGTAAGTTTCCCAACCCTGGAATCCTCCTTTTTGATTTTTTTTTGATTTCTTATACCATCTTTTTTTTTTAAGAATATAAGATATGTTTAATTTATAGTAAAACAGAAAAAATTTGTTTTAGTAAGTTACTGTTGTATAAAAAATAAGGTTTTCCAACCCTGGAAACGTCGTTTTAATTTCTTCAATTTTTTTATTTTGAAATACCAAATTCATTCGTGCTGAAGTATAAAATAAGTTTATTTTATAAAAAAAATAACAATTAGTTTTCGGTAGAAAATTTTTCATATCACAAAAAGAGTAAGTTTCCCAATCCTGGAATCATCCTTTTTAATTTTTCTGATTTCTTACACCAATCTATTTCTTTTAAGAATATAAGATATCTTTAATTTATAGAGAAAAAGGAAAAATTTGCTTTAGTAAGTTACTTTTCTATAAAAAAGTAAGGTTTTCCAACCCTGGATACGTGTTTTAAACTTTTTTAAATTGAAATGCCAATTTTATTCGTACTGAAGTATAAAATAATTTTATTTATTTAAAAAAAAATTAAAATTAGTTTTCGGTAGTTAATTTTTTATATCACAAAAAGAGTAAGTTTCCCAATCCTGGAATCATCCTTTTTAATTTTTCTGATTTCTTACACCAATCTATTTCTTTTAAGAATATAAGATATCTTTAATTTATAGAGAAAAAGGAAAAATTTGCTTTAGTAAGTTACTTTTCTATAAAAAAGTAAGGTTTTCCAACCCTGGATACGTGTTTTAAACTTTTTTAAATTGAAATGCCAATTTTATTCGTACTGAAGTATAAAATAATTTTATTTATTTAAAAAAAAATTAAAATTAGTTTTCGGTAGTTAATTTTTTATATCACAAAAAGAGTAAGTTTCCCAATCCTGGAATCATCCTTTTTAATTTTTCTGATTTCTTACACCAATCTATTTCTTTTAAGAATATAAGATATCTTTAATTTATAGAGAAAAAGGAAAAATTTGCTTTAGTAAGTTACTTTTGTATAAAAAGAGTTAAAGTTTTCCAAGCCTGGAAACATCTTTTTAATTTTTTGAAGGCTAATTTTAATTTAAAATACCAATTTTATTCGTACTAAAGTATAAAATAAGTTCATTTAATATAAAAAATAAAAAGTAATTTTCGGTAGTTAATTTTTTATATCACAAAAAGTTTCAGTTTCCCAACCCTGGAATCATCCTTTTTGATTTTTCTGATTTCTTACATCAATCTTTTTCTTTTAAGAATATAAGATATGTTTAATTTATAAAGAAAAGGAAAAATTTGTTTTAGTAAGTTACTTTTGCATAACAAAAAAGTTAAGGTTTTCCAACCCTGGAAACGTCTTTTTAATTTTTTAAATTTTTTTAAATTTTTTTTTCAGTCAGAAATACCAAATTTATTCATACTGAAGTATAAAATAAGTTTATTTAATAAAAAATTATTAAAAACTAGTTTTCGGTAGTTATTTTGTATGGCAAAATGAAGTTTAAGTCTCCCAGCTCTGAAACCGTCTAATCGATTTTGCTGATTTTTCAATACCAATCTTATTTCGACCATTTCTGACCCACCAGTCCAAGAACGAAGTCTCTAGCTTTTCTTGGAGCTTCGGAAAACCGATTTCACGTACAGACAGACGGACAGACGGACATCGCTTATTCGTCTTCCCTATGCATAAGGATCCAGAATATATATACTTTATAGGTCGTATATGAATATTATGGAAATTAAAAACGGAATGATAAACCTATATGTACCCTTTTACCATTTTTTGGTAAAGGGTATACCTGATGGAGACATTTTTTTAAATTTCAAGTATTCCGTTAAAATTTTTTTATGTTTTTGGTGTTTTTTTTTAGTTTTGGCGCAATTTTTCGGTTTTTGGTTTTTTTTGGGGGGGGGGGGGGTTTAAGATTTTTTTTTGGGTTTTGGGATTTTTTTTTCGTTTTATGCGATTTTTTCGGTTTTCGGCGATTTATTTAAGTTTAAGCGATTTTTTATTTTGGTGCTTTTTTGGGTTGGTAATTTTTTTCGTTTTGGCGTTTGTTTTATTTTGGCGTTTTTTATTTTTGGATTTGTTTGTTTAGCGTTTTTGAAAATTTCAAGAGTTTGCCTCCTACGGTTTCCAAGATACAGCAAGTTGTCAAAATTACATAGCCAAAATAACATTAACTGATAGAATACCTCGCTTTGGAACATCCTTCAAGTTTTTTACTTCATATATTTAAGTTTAACATATTCTGTAGAAATTTCAGGTCCGTAACCTTTAAGGTTCTCGAGAAAACAGCCTGTGAAGGACAGGGGGACATCTTAGCGAAAACATTAATTAGGTTTGTACGGAACCCTAAAAAAACTCACACTTGTCTTGAGGTTTTTTGTGAAATGTTGGAAAAATATTTACATGTTAGAAAGATATTTGAATATTTTTTTTTAGCTAATCGAATATATTTAAAAATTCTTAATTCAAAAAGCACACTTAAAATCCAATTTCTCATCAATATTTATCGTCATCGGCCTGATTGCAATAAATTAAAATAAAAATATTTCTCAAATTCTCCCACAATGAGGAAACACCCATATATGTATATATATATATATTGGTATTTAGGAATTTATTAATTCTGTACATGAAGTCATAAAATGCTTTTTCAACAAACTAAATCATAACTACATACAGCCATACATACGCAACTGAATACTCTTGCAATAATCAAATTTATACGGACACAAAACTACATACGCACACACATGTAAATCCTTCAATAGCGAGATACTAAAAAATTTTCACATACTACATACCTCAAGGCTGTTGCCAAGCTAACATTTACAATTGAATGATTCACTCCTTCCGGTCGTAGCAGTTCGCCAATTATGCCAGTTTGCGGCTCGTGCAGATAAACATAGCCCGGCTTATCAAATAACTTACCCAACACATCGTAGGCATTTTTGTTGTTCTTGCCCTTGTTATTAATACCTCTCGTATTCCATTTATTGTCTGTTGTTGAAATGCCTGTTGTCATTGTCGTTGTTGTTGTTGTTGTTGTTGTTGTTGCATCATACATGGGCTGACAGAGAAATATTTCCGCATTGCCACCAATGGCCAGGGAGACAACACCATATACCGTTATGCAAATGCTGCCCAAACATATAATTACAACGGCAACAAATAGCACAACTCCCGCTTTAATGTTCGCCTCACACAGGAAACAACAGTAGGACATGATTAGAAAAATTAATATCCAAACAATGACCATGGCCGTTATCCAGCCACTTGTCCAATAGATATTTGACCAGTCCTGCAAATTGACATACTGTGGCTCGACCGTGTCCCAAACGTTTTTCAAACGTTCGAGCAGAGCATTAATGGTCGCCGTCAACATTTGTGCATTGGCCGTCGTGCGATGACGTATGTTTTCCAATTGTTCAAGAGTGTCTGCCATTTAAATGAAAAAAAAAAGATTTTTGGTAAGTGTTTAACAAGGTGCATGGAAAATGATATTTGTGTAACAGCAGCGAGTTGAGAGGAAATAAAAGAAGAGGCTGTTTAATTGAATGGAAAAATTATTGCTTTTTTATACGCTTTTCTCTTCTGAGTGCATCAAGTATTTTTAATTAGTTGAAGGAGATTTTGAAATTATTATTTGCATAAAAGTTATCAGAAAACGCTCTTCTAAAAACACAAAAGATGATGGCAGCAGTTCTGCAGGCTAGGTAATGAGATCAATTAAGGACAGACTAAATAATAAGATAATCAGATACAGTCGAATCCGCTTTAGCGCAACGCGCTTTATTGAAAAAATCGGATTACTGTAAGCGATAAAAATCCCCGCACTGGTTTTAAACGCAGCTAATCTTATTCATTTCGCTTTAGCGAAACATCGTTTTACTGAAAATATCGTATTACTGAAAACCAAAACTACGTTTTGTATGAAACTTACTTCGCTTTAGTGAAAAATAAACAATGACAAATTTATTTATTAGAAATCGATTGCATAACTTAAGGCTTAAAAAATTGAGCATGTTCTGTCCGTTAAAAAATTAAATGGCAAAATATATTTGTCCTTTTCGCTCTTACGTACTTTATTGTATTTTTCTATTATACTGTCAATTCAAGTGGCTAGACATTTACTGATTTTAAGCAGTACACTTAACTGTAACAAATTTCAGTAATCCTAACTACGTTTTAGAGAAAAAATTGGATAACTGAAAAAAAATTTGGTTTTGGTCATTTGGTCATATCTTGATCAATGTCTCGTCATAGTTTTAGAAAACAGGTGAAGCAATGATTCACAACACTTAGTTCTGATCAAGGCGTATTGATATCAGGTGGTCTCGATTTGCATTTCGGCATATTCGCTTGTATATTTTTGTTAGTGTGCAATTCCCGGTTGCGTTTTGACAGCAGAGAAATTATCATCTGATCGTCAGCTGGTAAACTGAGATCACCTAATGAAAATTCGCCTTGGATCTGAATTTTTCAAGATGAGGCAATATTTGCACAATCAGGGAGGCGTTGGCTGGATTAGTTGGCATGTAGACTACAAAATGGAAGGTCCTGGGCTCGAGCCCGGTCTCCTACAGTCATTAAATAACAACACCACATACTTTTCTGATGTGCATTAGTGTCCCTAGACCAATTCTACTCTACGGAATACTTGTATGACAGAGGGTGACTGAGACAAAGGGATACCTGAAAAAGTTAGAAAGTATTCAGAGACTAGCAAAGCTCTGCATCACTGGAGCTCTAAAAAGCACACCTACTGCAGCTTCAAACGTTATATTGGACCTTCAAATTCCGTTATCCGACTTAGGACAACAGGACAGATATCGTACAGATCATTTGGTCAGAGCAAATTAATGGAAGACATAGGGTGTAGCTTGGACTACATCGTTCCAGTAATAAACTTCTTTGCCAAACCACAGATCACTATAAGAGCAGAAGGCTATCGCGAAAGTCTTAACCACAGTGGTTCTGGTTTTAACTTTTTCACTGATGGTTCAAAGATGGATGGAGGTGAGGGAGCTACGGTTTACAGTCCGGAGCTCGGTATAAAGGAATCTTATAAACTTCCTGATCACTGTAGTATCTTACAGGTGGAAATCTATGCAGCCACAATGGCAGCAGAGTTAGCCTTCACCCCTCTAACCATGAATGCTCGTGTAAATATTTATATAGACTGTCAAGCAGCTATTAAAGCAATTTCAGTTGATTGCAATTAATCCTCGGTTGTGCTCATGTGTAGGAAGACCCTGAATATGCTATGTGCTGGTAGACAAGTGCTTGTATTATGGGTCCGGCGACACATGGGAATTGATAAAATGGCCGATACACTGGCTAAAAGGGGAATTCTATTACCGGCTGAGGAAACGGTATATGTCCGAAAACCAATTCAACACCAGAAAGGGATCATAGACACGAAGATGAGGGAAGAAGCGGAGAAATGTTGGCGTGCGACGAAAAATTGCAAAACTTCTAAAATCATGTGGAGCTTTTTTTTCATTATTTAGAAGCAACTGAAAACTTCTAGTGGGGGTATTAACTGGACACTGCTGGACAGCTTCGTATGCTGTCAAAATATGACGAATACTTGGCGGTAGCTGCAGGAAATGTAAGGAACCCGGGGCAATTGAAACAATGGAACATCTACTGTGTCACCTTCCGGCTCTAAGCCGCACTAGATACAACTGTCTTGGTGCCCACATTTCTCATAGTCTTGAACTTATATCAAGAGTGGCACTGTGTATATTGCTAAATTTGGTTAAATAAATAGAGAATATATTCTAGAAAATAATTTCCCATGTTGTCTATGAGAATATAAATTTAAAGTATAAGCAGCTCTAAAAAAGGATAATGAACATAATATTAATATAGAAACACATGATCATATAACAATTCTATTAATTAAAGAAATTTCTCCTAATAAATTTAAAGTTGGAGGAGCACCCATATTAGCAGAACATAACAAAAATCATCACAAAGCTATAGAAGGTATACAAATTAATAATCCTTTGTTAATTAATACATTACGACTTCCTAAACGTTCATAAGAAATGTTTGATAAACAAAATAATCCAGAAGAGCATAAACCATGAGCAATTATTAATCTATAAGCACATCAAATTCCTATATATGATATAGTTATTTAACCATCCAAAACTACCCGTATATGAGCTACTGAAGAATAAGCAATTAATGCTTTCAAATCTGTTTGTCGATACAGGTACCACGAACTAGGCTGCCATACTTACGGCTTCTTTTCTCATCTGCTGGTATCGCTAAGTATCAATACCAGTCTATGCGAGGTCTTTGACCACTCAGATTAACCTAACCGAACCTAACCTAACAGCTGTTGTAGAAGGTTGATGAAGGCATAGTCACTGGCCACTGGACTACAGCTACTTCAGGTAGTAGTAATCCTAATGTAACATCAGAGCGTCTTCCTTCGTCGGCATTGTGTAGCAAAATCATCGGCGAAGTAAAATAACCCATAAAATGGCTCCCTAACACAGTTTCGAAAATTTCATACGCCTCATTGACACCAGAGGCGCTGCTACCCTACCTTATTGAAATAAACGTGCAAATAACCAGAGTAGTAATTTAATGAAGGTTTGATCTATCTCTCCCTTCACAACCTGTCTTCTGTATCACTATCCCTTTCCTAACGAAGGCGTAGTAATAGCAGTATGCATTCATTGCCTAAGTTTGTCTACTCTTTAAAATTTTTTAAGAATATATTCCGGCAAAAATGCTGTATTTCTTTTTATTTAACTTTGATTGCATATGAGCATTTCCTATTAGGAGAAATTTTCAATTAAAACTTAAATAACCATTATTGCACAAAATTATGTCTTCATTAAAAGTTGCATGAAACAACAAATCCCCATCTGTAACCATACACACACATACACACACATACATGCACCACAAAGCCACACACACACACACACACACACATTCATGTTTATCGCAAAACCAAAATACCTGATGTAAATTCAAATGTCAAATTGTATAAAACTTTTTGTTTCTCCCAAGAAAAACAAGCATAAATTCAAATGAATTTTAATAAAACAGAAAAGAAGAACAAAACTCAAAAAAAAAGTGTGTGATTAAATGAAACTTTTAAACATTTCTCAAACAATTCGTTTTTACCAAACAAAAATTGACAACCGAGTTAGTTTGTAATTGACATTTGCAGCAAAAGATAAAAAAAAAGTTTCAGGAAAACAAGAAAGAACATAGGAAAAAGAAAATAAATTACTTACAATTTCTTTCATATGCTGTATCCAGTTTAACTTGTTGAGGAAAATTACTAAATATTGAACGTGACATTCCTACTTCGGATGATAAATTCTTAACAGTTGCACCAAACTCAATCTCACCCAAATAACGCATTCGAAATATGGCTTGGTCCTCTTGCAGCTAACAAAGTAGAAATAAAAGAAAATTAATAAGAACGACAAGGGCAAATATGAAAACATTAAAAACATAAATGATTGTGTAAATGTGAGCTTGGACACTGCTTGTCCAAGAAAAAATTAATTTCCAACTACTTGTCATAACATGACATGACAAATATGGGAGCATCAAATAGCTTATTGTTACAATAACATTCATTCGTTCTAATGTTTGTCTTTCAGCAAGTTTTGTTTGATTTTCTATGTCGTCTTTATTAGTTTTCTCTTGAACTTCCTTTAATATAAAGCAATCAAAAAAACTCTGTTGCAACAAATTCAATTTTATAATTGCAAAATGCTAGTAAATAAATATTACATTTGATTTATTGTGATGGAAAAAGAACACTGTGGTGAAGTTGGTCGGAAAATTTAAACTATCTTTGTAAGGTGGGCTAGCCTGGGCTAGATTAGCCTTCACTAGGCTAGATTAGCCTTCAATAGGCTAGACTAGAGTAGGCTAGACTAGACTAGACTAGAGTAGGCTAGACTAGACTAGAGTAGGCTAGACTACACTAGAATGGGCTAGACTAGACTAGACTAGACTAGACTAGACTAGACTAGACTAGACTAGACTAGACTAGACTAGACTAGACTAGACTAGACTAGACTAGACTAGACTAGACTAGACTAGACTAGACTAGACTAGACTAGACTAGACTAGACTAGACTAGACTAGACTAGACTAGACTAGACTAGACTAGACTAGACTAGACTAGACTAGACTAGACTAGACTAGACTAGACTAGACTAGACTAGACTAGACTAGACTAGACTAGACTAGACTAGACTAGACTAGACTAGACTAGACTAGACTAGACTAGACTAGACTAGACTAGACTAGACTAGACTAGACTAGACTAGACTAGACTAGACTAGACTAGACTAGACTAGACTAGACTAGACTAGACTAGACTAGACTAGACTAGACTAGACTAGACTAGACTAGACTAGACTAGACTAGACTAGACTAGACTAGACTAGACTAGACTAGACTAGACTAGACTAGACTAGACTAGACTAGACTAGACTAGACTAGACTAGACTAGACTAGACTAGACTAGACTAGACTAGACTAGACTAGACTAGACTAGACTAGACTAGACTAGACTAGACTAGACTAGACTAGACTAGACTAGACTAGACTAGACTAGACTAGACTAGACTAGACTAGACTAGACTAGACTAGACTAGACTAGACTAGACTAGACTAGACTAGACTAGACTAGACTAGACTAGACTAGACTAGACTAGACTAGACTAGACTAGGTTAGAAAAACTAGGCTCTGCTTGACTAGACTAGGAAAACTAGGCTAGATTTGACTAGACTAAAACAAATTATTTTAGACCATGGTACGTATTAGACCCTACCTACAAAAGCCTATATTGTAATAGCCTGGAGTTGACTATACTGAACTAGGCTTTAATTGACTTAACATAGCTTGATTTCAATTGACTAGTCCATTCGATTTCAGTCTATCCTATCGGAGTCTAAATTGCAATCCAAAGCTTACAACTAAAAGGATACTTCAACAAAATTTCAACTAAAATTCAAGTTCTTGTTGTTTTGGTAGTTAGTGCATAGACTTCGAAGCAAATGACGGTCCTAGAAAGTCCGAGCTCAATCCCGGTCATATCAACATCATACATTTTTTTAATATGCATTATTGTCTATGTTAATGCATATCGCACCTCCCTCCTGCGTTTATATATGTAGCAATTAATCGTCGGGGAAGTAGAATAACTTTTAAAATGGCTGCATGTATAGCTAAAAATAATCCGCATACTTAACACCAGAGGCGCTGCAAAAACTAAAAAAAAAAAATTTTTAGCTTTTATTCTCGCTATTTACATATCTGCCTGTTATTTGGACCCAGCTACCTCGAGTCAAACCTAACCTCTAAGTCTTAGTTGTAGATTCCTGTAGTCAATAAATTTTCCACAGACCTTTTAAATAATTTTTCTCCCCACTAGAAGTAATATGTCACATTTCAGTGTCTGTTATTCTTTCATATTCTTTGTTTTAATATTTTCTTACCGTTTTAAGAGCATCAATAATACCATTCTCCTCAAAACTCCTTATCCGCAATGTATCACACAATGGTCGGTCACGATACGTGCACTGGCGTTGCAACACGGACAATTGTATTTGTAACTCTTCCATGCGGGCTGCTGCCTCTTGTGCCAGCTTCAAGGCTCGCCCCACTGTCTCCTGCAGCATGAGAACACGATAGATAAGTTCAGCATTCACTATGAATTGCAAAAAAAAACACAAAGTATGAAAACCATTGAAAGTAAAAGCAATAAAAGGATGTAACTAAATGGTTGTAAATTATTATTGAAATTGTTTACGAAAAGCTATCTCTTTTGTGGTTGTTCGTTCTACTGCAAGTTACAAACCGTAACTACACTTTATTTGAATAAGTGGGTCAAAGTCTTTAATAATATAATTGATTTATTAGGAATATTAATGTTGAAAATAACTGAAGATGTCTTGTATATTTTCAATACAAGGATGTGTGTATATATACAGTGGGCTTAATGTAAACGTAAAGCGCAACATTAATAATTTTATTTGTTATAAATTAATTGCTATGTCCTTGTCCGTTATATACTAACTATATTTTTAATCAGATCCAGTTAGGATTGTTAAAATGTATTTAAGAAATTTTGAATAAAATGAAATGTCTTGAAGATGGAAAGAAAAATTTTATTACACCATGTCATCGACAGTTCTCCTCTAAATACTAGTCTAGTCTAGTCTAGTCTAGTCTAGTCTAGTCTAGTCCAGTCTAGTCTAGTGCAGTCTAGTCTAGTCCAGTCCAGTCTAGTCTAGTCTAGTCTAGTCTAGTCTAGTCTAGTCTAGTCTAGTCTAGTCTAGTCTAGTCTAGTCTAGTCTAGTCTAGTCTAGTCTAGTCTAGTCCAGTCCAGTCCAGTCCAGTCCAGTCCAGTCCAGTCCAGTCCAGTCCAGTCCAGTCCAGTCCAGTCCAGTCCAGTCCAGTCCAGTCCAGTCCAGTCCAGTCCAGTCCAGTCCAGTCCAGTCCAGTCCAGTCCAGTCCAGTCCAGTCCAGTCCAGTCCAGTCCAGTCCAGTCCAGTCCAGTCCAGTCCAGTCCAGTCCAGTCCAGTCCAGTCCAGTCCAGTCCAGTCCAGTCCAGTCCAGTCCAGTCCAGTCCAGTCCAGTCCAGTCCAGTCCAGTCCAGTCCAGTCCAGTCCAGTCCAGTCCAGTCCAGTCCAGTCCAGTCCAGTCCAGTCCAGTCCAGTCCAGTCCAGTCCAGTCCAGTCCAGTCCAGTCCAGTCCAGTCCAGTCCAGTCCAGTCCAGTCCAGTCCAGTCCAGTCCAGTCCAGTCCAGTCCAGTCCAGTCCAGTCCAGTCCAGTCCAGTCCAGTCCAGTCCAGTCCAGTCCAGTCCAGTCCAGTCCAGTCCAGTCCAGTCCAGTCCAGTCCAGTCCAGTCCAGTCCAGTCCAGTCCAGTCCAGTCCAGTCCAGTCCAGTCCAGTCCAGTCCAGTCCAGTCCAGTCCAGTCCAGTCCAGTCCAGTCCAGTCCAGTCCAGTCCAGTCCAGTCCAGTCCAGTCCAGTCCAGTCCAGTCCAGTCCAGTCCAGTCCAGTCCAGTCCAGTCCAGTCCAGTCCAGTCCAGTCCAGTCCAGTCCAGTCCAGTCTAGTCTAGTCTAGTCTAGTCTAGTCTAGTCTAGTCTAGTCTAGTCTAGTATGGTCTAGTCTAGTCTAGTCTAGTCTAGTCTGGTCTGGTCTAGTCTAGTCTAATTTAGTTCAGTCTAGTCTAGTCTAGTCTAGTCTAGTCTAATTTAGTTCAGTCTAGTCTATTGTAGTCTAGTCTAGTCCAGTCTAGTCCAGTTCACTCCAGTCTAGTCTTTTCTCTTATAGTCCACTGTAGTCTATTGTGGTATAGTTTAGTGTAGGCTAGTGGAGCCTCTTCCAGTCTACTGTAGGCTAGTTAAGTCTTAGTGTAGTGTAGCCTTATCCAATATAGTCTAGTCTTGTCTAGTTAATCTTAAATAAAATTATAAAGGAGCGATGTGCAGTATTTCCGAACCTTTTTAAACGGGAAGTTAGAATGAGACATATAAAACTAAACACACTTATAAATGCTAAAAACGTTCCCGGGGTGCTGCTAGTGGAGATTCCGGAGGGTCACTAGCTGATAGCGCGCTATAGCTACACCCGACAAAAAAAGCAAAGTGTGCTATAGTTTACTCTAGTCTATCCTAGCCTAGTTCAGTCTAGTATGGTATAGTGTAGGCTAGTTCAGTATAGTCTAGTCTATTTTAGTCTAGTCTATTTTAATCTAGTCCCGTCTAGACCAGTAAAGTCTAGTCTTACCTAATATAGGATAGTATAGTATACTTTAGCCTAAGGTCTAGGTCTCTAGCCTAGTCTAGTTTAGTCTAAGCTAGTCTAGTCCAGTCTGCGTTTTTTATAATTGTTTCGGAAAATGATAAAATAAAAAATAAAATAAATAAAAAAAATTTATTGCGTCAAAAGCTAAACTTTTATTTCGTTACTAATTTTATAAAAACAACACAAGAATATGAATTGAATTGTTTTTAAATTTTGTAGTACCACTGTGCATTTTGGGTGACTTCCTAGATATATTTGCGTTCATACTTTTGTAGAAATTAGAGATGGGATTGTGTTCGAATTCGTTTTATATAATTCACTTGCTCGCTGACATTTGCATGCAAACAATTAGTCACAGACTTATTAAAAATTTAATTTTTAAAGCCCGGGTCAAAGGGTGTAACTTCATCCTTTTACCTAGTTCACACATATTAATTTTTCTTTGCTCAAATTTTGGCTTTGAGAAAGGTAGAGATAGGTATGCGAACGATATATGCTTCCTTCTTATCTCTCTCGTTCAAGTTCAACACTTGAACAAGAAAACTGAATGTATGTACATACATAAGTAAGTGAATCAGGGAGCAAGCCACTTCGCTATCGTATAAAATCTCAAAATATTTCAATTAAGTTTATATTGAAATATGTATTTCAAAATTTCAACAGTCGCAATTTTCCCCCAGATCTTTCGTATAGTATTACAAATCTAATATTTTTGAATCTAGCAACTAAATATATTGCATGTACATAAGTCCAAAAAACTTTCCAGCTGTTTCGAAATCTATTTAAAAGAATATTCAATATTATGTATGACTGTGTAGAAAATTTGGCATGATTATTACGTGAGTGTTGTCCATCTCCACTACAAATAAAGTGAAAGCTAAACATTTCTAGTACTTTCGTACAATTACTTTTGTACTTACCCAAACTCAATGTTGCCAACGAATCGTAGGCCAACTCAATGCCAGTATGTGCAGAAATTTCCGCTTGAATAGGTTCACCCAACAAAACATCCACATCTAAAGTCAAATAATGCATGTTTTAAGAATATATAAAAAAATAAGAAAATGATATTAAAAAAGGTCATTTTCACACAATATGAAGCATAAAACTTTATCTGCCACACAGTTAACTTTGCTGCTACTATTATTGACTACAGCTAAATAAGTTAAAAGTCAAAGGATTTTGTATGAGGGCGGTCTTAAGATTTTTAATAAGATATAAGAAAAATGCAAATTTGTTTGCAAAAGCAAAAGAAAAAAGTAATGTAAAGTGAAATTAAATGAAAATAAAATGAAATAATATAAAATAAAATAAAATAAAATAAAATAAAATAATACAAAATAAAATAAAATAAAGTAAAATAAAATAATATAGAATATAAAATAAAATAAAATATTAAATTAAATAAGATACAATATAAAATAAAATAAAAAAATAAAATTAAATAATAATAAAAATAAAATAAAAAATAAGATTAAATAATAATAATAATAATAAAAATAAAATAAACAAATAAAATAAAATAAAATAAAATAAAATAAAATAAAATAAAATAAAATAAAATAAAATAAAATAAAATAAAATAAAATAAAATAAAATAAAATAAAATAAAATAAAATAAAATAAAATAAAATAAAATAACATGAAATAAAGTAAAATGAAATAGAGTAAAATAAAACAACAAAAAATATGAAATGAGGTAAAATAAAATATAATAAAAAAAGAAAATTAAATAAAACAAAATAAAATAGAATGCAATAAAATAAATTAAAAAAAAAATTTTAAATAAAATTAAATAAAATTAAAAAAATATAAAATAAAATTAAATTAAACGAAACAAAATAAATCAAAATAGGACAAAATAAAACTAAAATAAAATAAATCAAAATAGGACAAAATAAAACTAAAATAAAATAAATCAAAATAGGACAAAATAAAACTAAAATAAAATAATATAAAATAAAATAATAAAATACAAGCAAACAAAATAAAATGAAATAAAATAAAATAAAATAAAATAAAATAAAATTAAATAAAATAAAAATAAAATAAAATAAAATTAAATTAAATTAAATTAAATTAAATTAAATTAAATTAAATTAAATTAAATAAAATTAAATTAAATTAAATTAAATTAAATTAAATTATATTAAATTAAATTAAATTAAACTAAATTAAATTAAATTAAACTAAATTAAATTAAATAAAATAAAATAAAATAAAATAAAATAAAATAAAATAAAATAAAATAAAATAAAATAAAATAAAATAAAATAAAATAAAATAAAATAAAATAAAATAAAGTAAAATAAAAAAATTAAATAAAATTGTTTAAATTAAAATAAAGTTAAGTGAAATAAAATATAGTAAAATAAAGTGAAATAAAATATAATATTAAAACAAAAAAAAAAAAAACAAAAAAACAGTAAAATATAACAAAATATATAATATGAAATGAAATAAAATAAAATAAATAAAATAAATAAATAAATATAAAACAAAATAATATAAAATAAAACAAAATAAAATAATATAAATATAATAAAATAAAATTCAATACACTGATAGAATTTTGTTCTATGAATTTCGTTATTAATACAATGAAAAAATTCATTAAAATTCAACCAACGTCACGCTTCGTTGGATTAATGAAATCAGTTTCGTTAAAATTATTTTAATGAAAACTTCGTCGTAACTTCAACGAAACAAAGATTTTTATCTATAACTTAATTGATTTAAGGTATCTACTTATATATGTTTATTTTAAGCAACAACTGTAAATGTTTCTTAAATATAAAGGGGTTTCTTAATAATCAGAAAATATTGTTGTCATAAGTTTAATGAAATATTGTTACGAAACCAGAATACCAACGAAGCAATTCCAATGAAATTTTTTCACAATATTCGTGAAATTTTCATTAGATTTGTGAAATTATCATTAAATTTGTGAAAATGTGTAGATGAGAATAAAATAATATAAAGTTAAGTAAATTGATATAAAATAAAATAATGCAAACTAAAGAAAAAAGAAATAAAATAATATAATACCCGATAAAAGATAAAATATAAAATTAAATAAAAATAAATAAAATAAAAAATGTTTGCATTGAATGTGCTTATAAAAATATGAAATAATAATTTTTAGAAGTGTGAGTTAATCTTTTTATTCGGAAATTCTATTCTTAGTCACTCAATGGAATGAAAAAAAAAATTGTGAATTTTTCAAATATGTAATTGGCGCCAACTAAAAACATTAACCCCATTCACAATCTTGTGCAAATGTTCCTGCATCGTTGCATGTGCGAAATGGTATAGTATATTGATACTCACCACTTAACAATTCTTAGTGGTGATTATCAATATACTATACCACTTTGGACATGCAACGATGCAAGACCATTTGCACAAGATTGTGAATTGGGTTATTGTTTTTTTTCATATATATATATATATATATTTACTAGGGTAATTCTGAAACCACCTTCGTTTACTTATGTGCCGTTTTTGTAGCAAAAAAAAAACTTTATGATAAACTTTAAAGTTATAAAGTTGCATTGAAAAGTACCTAGATTGTGCATGCATGCTTAAGGGGAAATGACATGTATGCGTGTGTATGTAAAATAGTTTTATATACATATGAGTGTGATAGTGTCCTCTGTCCATTGTGTCGTCTATACCAACCTTCCAAATCTTTAACAACTTTTTCAACGGAAACATGAAAGCCATTATCAAGTTTATGTTTTATTTGTAAATGCGTATCCTTTAGAAAAACTTCCATATCATGGACGGTGGACTTAATCATTTCGGGTGACATTTCAACGGTGGTAGCCAAACGGCTGTTGGCATAAAAAATGCATAAATCACATAAACTGCAAAGAGTTAGAGCACAAAAGATATCACTTGCACAAAGAAGGTGTAAAAATTAATAAACAAAATTTAAGTACATAATTTTCGGTCACTGTTAAATTGAAAAATAAACTTGAAACTTTTGATGTCTTCGTGCAGCACTAATAAAAAAAGGAAGTAAATGTAAATGTAATGGCAAATAAAAATGTTTTACCACAATAATAAAAAAACTATCCACATGGTTGTTATTGCGGCTTTTTTACGACATTGCAAGATATCCTCCATGTTATCATCTATCATCATTATGGGAGCATTACGTGAATATTCCATTTCTTCTTCGGGATTACGGCGACAACAGCACCAGCAACATGTTGCCAATATCGGCACCAAAGCCAAAATCATAAAAATGCTCATTAGCGCTATAAAGCCGGACTCCGTTTTAATGGACTACAAACAACATTTCAGCAAGATAATTGGGAAAATAAATAAAGGAATTACAAAAAAAGGAAAATAAGAGTGAAATCAACTTACATTTGTGGCAAAATCTATTATCGTTAAATTGGAATGGATTAATTGTCTAACTTGTCCTGCAATTAAAGTATTAAATTATTAGTTTATTATATTTTTTTTTATAATATTCCTCTTTGCAAACTTGCCTAAAGGTAGTTCATCGGGTGTTACCATACCCAAAAATTGGCTGACTAGTGTGAAGACATATGGCCCGGGATTAATATCCATGCCTGGTATATGATATGTAAAATATGTCCCCGTTGCTGAGGTGGTGGAGGGCAGTGTTTCATTATTGTTAGTCATTGTGTTAAATCTTAAAATAAAACACAATAATTTTGCATTATTAGAGACGCAGCGACTGAGTTACGTAACATACAATTTAATTATTCATAAAGCATGTTTGAAATTTAATTATTAATTAAAAAGAAAAAACCTTTATTAATAAATAATTTGAATTCATTTCATTGTATATTCCCCAAGCATTTAATAAGTGAAATATACAATAAGTAATGAAACAATAGAATGCGTTCACAGCAAAATAAAAAAACTTTTATACATAAATACTTAAATTCTCTTAATTAAGGCAAGTTTTTTTTATTCCTGAGCTAAATTTAGTTCAATAAGTTGTGCAACTGATTTAAACGTTGCTTTTAACCGTTGTTTCATTTTTCAATATTGCAGTGCTACCAAATTTAAATTTTTAGTAAGATGTGGTGCCATACCTGAATGTGTGTCATATAAATATTGCTGTATGGCAGCACTTAAAAGCAATTTTTTCTTTGTTGAAAAAAGCCCGTTATTGTGATTTGTGCGAATTTTTTCGTTTCTTTTTTTTTGCCAAAAAGGGAAAAATTGCTAAAGCGGCAAACTGTCACTTACATAGAAAAATTGCTAAATTAAAAAATCACCAACATAGAAAAATTGCTAAACCGGAGGGAAAATCGTAGGGAAAATCGCAACAAATATAACTGAACTGAAATAAATTGAAGTAAAAAACAATTATTAACACGATGTACAATCTTAACACGTTCGCTGACGCCGTATATTAAAAAAAAAACATTACCAGTGTGCCAAAATTTTTTTTTGTTTAAAAGTGTGTGTTAAGTATTAATGAACCGATCTGGATCTTTAGTTTCAGGTTTGTGCTGTTTTTGGGTTTTTAGAATTTGACCACCGGAGGGTCACGCGGCACTTAAATGTTACAGAAGAGCATATAGTGCCATATGGCCCATCGGTAGTCATAGTGAAAACAGTCTTACAATATTATGCAGCGTCTGACCTACCGGTGGTGCACATGGCCTCACGGAAAAAATTTGTGCACAGAAAAAAAAAAGAATTGTATATACAACTAATTTGTTTGTGAATACAATTATATATTATTTAAAAAGGCACCTACAACGATTTTTGCAAATACAAACACACATTTGTAACATAAGAAAACAAAATCAACTCCATTATTTCCAATTAAAATTATTGTGTTATTCACAATCGAATTGTTAACAGAAAACAAAATTTTTAATGAATTTGTTTTTCAAATTCTAATGTGTTGTTTTTCGTTGTTTGTTTAATTTTTTTTACAAATTGGGTTTTTATTAAATTTTAATTTAAAGACGTTTGGGATGAGTCGAACCGGCAACCTCTTGATTAATAGACTAACGTACTTACCACTCAGCTAAAGAGCAAATCGTTATTGGTTACGCAAATAATGAATACACGCAAAACACAATTTCTTATGTTTCTTCTGCATGGCGCATTTCGTTGATAAAATCTAAAAATAACTTTATTGATTAAAAAAAAACAAGCCACGACGTTTTTCGGCTTCTTGTCGGAATTTACACGTATACAACACCAACAATCAAAATATACAACAACATCAACACATGACCACGTTGAGTCAATCAACAAGCAAGGAAAACACCAACACAAACAAATGAAATTAAATGATATTTTAAAATGCGCGGAATTGATAAATACACAATATTCAAGTTAATGACAAATATTATTGAAATTAAAAACTTTATTCAACATCATGGTTTTGTTGAACATAAATCTTGTATATTTTTATCTGTGTGTGACCCACCGGTGGGTCCTATGGCAGCGAACGTGTTAAGTATAAAAAAAAACGTTGAAGTAAAAAAATTACCGGCATAGAAAAATCGCTAAAACCAGAAAAAATACTAGAAATAAAAAATCCGCTGAGGAAAAAATGGAAGACTTCAGGAAAAACCCCGTAAAAACAGAAAAATTTCTAGTACAAAAAAAAAAAAAAAAGTTTGTTAAAAAGTCGCTGCCCAAAAGGTGAAAATCACTACGATAAAAAAATCGCTAAATTAAAAAGTCAGCAACGTAGAAAAACTGCTAAACCGGAGGTAAATCGCTAGCACGAAAAACTTCGCTAAGCCAACAAAAAACTATAAATAAAAAAAAGTGGAAGAAAATGATTAAAACGAAGGAAGGAATCAATTTTGGTAGGAAGAAAGGAAAGAAGGAAGGAAGGAAGGAAAGAAGGAAGGAAAGAAGGAAGGAAAGAAGGAAGGAAGGAATTAAAGAAGGAAAGAAAGAAGGAAGGAAGGAAAGAAAGAAGGAAGAAAGAAAACAAGGAAGGATGGAATGAAGGAAGGAAACAAGGAAGGAAGGAAAGAAATATGGAAAGAAGGATAGAAAGAAAGAATGAAAGAAGGAAAGAATGCAGGAAGGAATGAAGGAAAGAAAAAAGGAAGCGAATAATGAAGGAAGGAAGAGAGGAAGGATGGAAGGTAAGAAGAAAGGAAGATAAGAAGGAAGGAATGAAGGAAGGATGTAAAGAAGGAAGGAATTAAAGAAGGAGGGAAAGAAAACAAGGAAGTATGGAAAAAAGGAAGGAAAGAAGGAAGGAAGGACAGAAGGATGGAAAGGATGGAAGGAAAGAATGAAAGGAGGAAAGAATGAAAGAAGAAATGAAGGAAAGAAAAAAGGAAGCAAAGAATGAAGGAAGGAAGGGAGGAAGGATGGAAGGTAAGAAGAAAGGAAGGTAAGAAGAAAGGAATGAAAGACTGAAAAAATGAATGAAGGGAGGAATGAAGGAAAGAATGACTTAGTGAAAGAAGAAATGAAGGATCGAATGAAGGAAGGAAGGAAACAAAGAAGGAAAGAAGGAAGGAAAGAATAAAAGAGGGAATGAAGAAATGAAGGAAGGATGGAAAGAAGGAAGGAAAGAACGCTGGAATGAATGATGAAAAGAAGGAAGGAAAGAAAGAAGGAAGAATGAAAGGAAAGAAGCAAAAGATATTCAGTTATATAAGCTAAAGTATAGTATTACATATGTGCCCTTAATTATGAAAGTGGTCTAACTCATATATTTCTCTGGTCGAGATATTTAGCAGATTGCATTGGAACAAATGAAACAATGTTTTTATATTGTGCAGCATTTTAATTTAGAGTTGTTCTGGTCTCGATTAATACAGATTTATTTATTATTTTTTTAAATATTTATTGACGTTTTTTTAAGATTTATTTAATATTTCAAAGCAAAAATGCATTGACCTAGACCACTTTCATAATTAAGAGCACAAATGTAGTAAACTTTCATGTGCGGGTCAGTCTCACTTTACTGAAATTATTTAAAATACCGTCTGAAAAGTTTAGCTCCGTTTTGGTTGAAAAACAACATTTGGAAAAAATAATAAATTCATAGACATAGTATATCGTTACCTTAATATAGAAAGGCTCTAACTCATTATTTTTTTTAAGTCGAGATTTTTGAATTTTTCGATACATTTGATGTTCTTCTATCCAAATATACAAAAAAAACTGGATTAAAAAAAATACTGAGTTAGGGCCTTTCTCTATTAAGGTAGCGATATTTATCTGTGAGATGTAACTTTTTCGAAAAGGTATATTTTAAAAAGATAATGCTGCTCGTGTGCTAAGCCTAATCGTAAAAACTATACCTTAATATTTTTTTTTGTTTTTAAAATTTCCGTGGTGGTTAAACCAAATGTCCACTTAGCTATGAATAAACAGAAAATATGGATACAAAATAATAATTCGCCATAAATTAAATAAAACTTTCAATTGTTATAATAACCAAACTCAAATATTTACGTATGATTTAATTCAATTAAATATGACTTCGAACAACAACAAATAAACGATAATCAGCCTAATGATTTTTATCGCTTCCTATCCCTCTCCAACTTGTTGTTTTTAAATGTTCTGCAAGTTTTTAGCAAAAAAAAAAACTAAAATAATAAAACAAAATTTTATTGTAATGAATTTGTGGTTTTCTGGTAAAAAAAAATAAATATTTGACAATTAAAAAAAAAATTAACATACAAAATGATATTTGAAATTGTGGACAGTTTATTTAATAAAATTACATTTAAATTTTCTGCGCTGTTTTTTTTTTTGGTTTGGTTTTATTTAGTGTTTTTCAGTTGTTCTTGTTGTTTTTTTTTTTTTTTGAATAACCGCCATATTTTTTTTGCTCTTTAATATACAAATAATTTATTTAAAAATTTGGCTAGATTTTTGTTGCATGAAAGCATAATAATGTATAACGCTGTTGCCTGGTTGCCAGTGCTGCCAGAAAAATTTTGACTCTTGTCCCCAATTTAAAACGTCATGTCCCCAAAAAATCCCCATTTCAAAAGAAAAATCCTAACTTTTTTGTCCCCAAAAGTATATCATTCATAAAAAACGATATTAAGTCTTATGTGCAGGGATGCGAAATAAGATATTCAAAAAGTTACAAGAAAAATTGTACTTTTTTCAGTATGATTCACTAAATTCTTTATTTTTATTTTTTGAACGTTTTTATTAACTTAAAACGTACATAAAATTCAATTGCACATGCATATATTTACATATCGTCACCTTAAATGCAAACGGACGCAACTACACAAAAATTCGAAATCGAGTTTTTGATTGATTGTGGTTCATTTTCTCAAACTACATGTTCACGCGAATATTTAGAACTCTGCGATCAAAAATGACGACTTTATTAAAGAAACTCAAACTCATGCTAAACTACCAGCAAATAAATTTCAATTATTTTATGTACACTTCTGACAATATGTCAAATAATAAATTTTCTTTAAGGTTCAATTAATATTTTATTTTTCATTTAGCCTTGTAAATACTTTTATTGTTATCCAATGGATTTCTAATTGTATAAGGATGTAGAAAAATAAAATGAGTTCACCTGGATATAAATTATTTGCTGGGGTTTGTATCAGTTTCAAAGCCTACTGGGCTTATTTTTTCTTTTGTGATTTTCAAAAGTATTATTATTTTATGAATTCTCATATAGTTTTTGAAAGTCTATGCATAAAGCAAGAGGTTTGTGACTGTTTAAAATTTGTGGTTAAAGTCTACTGATGATTTGGTTCAAGCGCCAATGAAATACGTATATAGACATGCTAAACTACCAGCAAATAAATTTCAATTATTTTATGTACACTTCTGACAATATGTCAAATAATAAATTTTCTTTAAACATATAAGTATCCATACTGCAAGTAAATTTCGAAAAAAATTTAGAGGACGATATTTATGTGTGTAAAAACTTAACAATTAACAAAAAGATACTTTAAAGTTTATTTACTATAGGGTGTTTTTTTTTAGAGGTATAGAACTTTGAATTGAAATAAAACACAAGAAAATCGTTTTAATGTCCATCAATTTGGCTTTATTGGAAGGATAATTTTATGCCATTAATGCTTAAATATGATTTCGGGCATGTGGCCGCCGCGGCTGGCTCGAATAAAGCCAATTCTACAGGTCCAATTTTCAACCACTTTTTCGAGCATATGGGGCCGTATGTTGGCAATAACGCCACGAATGTTGGCTTCCAAGTCCCCTAACGTTTCTGGTTTGTTGGCGTAGACGAGCGACTTCACATATCCCCAAAGAAAATAATCCAATGGTGTCAAATCACACGATCTTGGTGGCCAATTGACAGGTCCATTCCGCGAAATTATGCGCTCATCGAATGTTTCCTTCAATAAATCGATTGTGACGTGCGCTGTGTGGCATGTAGCGCCGTCTTGTTGGAACCACAACTCATCCACATTCATGCCATCCAATTCGGGAACAAAATAGTCGGTTATCATGACTCTATGGCTGTGCACGGTGGCGAATCGATTCATTCGGGTCCTCTTCAACACTTTGCTCTACAGCGGCAATTGTTTCTTCGGTGCGCACTGTTCGACGTCTCTGCGGATGCGTATTATCACATAGAGTAAACGTAGTGCGAAAACGATCCATGGTTAACCGAATTAATTGCTCTGATGGACGATTATGTCGACCATAAAATGGACGGAGCTTGCGGTAAACTTCGCGAACTGAACCATTATTTTCGAAATAAATTTCCACGATTTGCAAGCGTTGTTCTTTTGTCAACCTGTTTATTATGAAATGGCAAACCAAACTAAATATTAATCACTTGACAGCTGACAAAATGGCCTCCAGTTAAAAAAGTGATGCCAACTTAAAGTTCTATAACTCAATAAAAAACACCCTTTATAAGTATCTGAAATTTATTTGCTGGTAGTTTAGCATGTCTATATACGTATTTCATTGGCGCTTGAACCAAATCATCAGTAGACTTTAACCACAAATAATGAAATACGTATATAGACATGCTAAACTACCAGCAAATAAATTTCAATTATTTTATGTACACTTCTGACAATATGTCAAATAATAAATTTTCTTTAAACATATACATAAGTATTGCAGATGGATTTCGAAGAAAATTTTGAGGACGATATGTATGTGTGTAAAAACTTAACAATTAACAAAAAGATACTTTAAAGTTTATTTACTTTAATATTATTAATTAATACTATCAATTAATATTAATGTGTGATTTTAGACGGTACATGAAAGAGTATTATTTTTTGAGATCAGAATATAAAACTTAAATTTAGGATTTTATTCATCCATTGTTTTGATTCGATTGGGGCACACAGAAAAAAATATCATCGAAATTTTTTCAATTCAATTTTTTTAGTCAATTAAATTACTCAGCAAAATTATATGTTAAATTATATCATAACGTAATGTGCACATGTAAAAGAAATAAGAAGTTATGTTTTGTATGTATTCATTATTTTTGTATCTAATAAAGTGTTGCTCTTTAGCTGAGAGGTAAGTAAGTTAGTTTATTATTCCTGAGGTTGACGGTTCAACCACGCCCAAAGACATATACGTCCCTTTTCACAATGTACAATTAAAAACTAACCGGGACTTTAACGGCAACTTTTGTATGAAGAACTGTCAGTTAAAGTTCAAGTTAACTCTTAATCAGACATTGTGAAACGGGACGTTAGTGTTTTTCGCAGACAAGCAAAAAATCGTTTTGAGGATTGTGATTGTTGTATAAAAAACATTGTTAATGTAGCAATTATGATAATCAAAATATGTACGGAAATTCAACAATTTGCATTGCTAATATAACAATAACTTTAATTGAAATAACTTTGAAATTTAACAAAAATAAATGTTGAAAAAATAAGTAAATTTCAACAAACTATTTTTTAAAATATTTAATTGAAAATATTTTTCAGACCTTCTCTTGACTTACAATTTCGTTAATCTAGGCGCACGAGAGTGCGCCAGGCCAAGTTCTGGCCAATGCACGCAGTGTGTATATTTACACGAAGCCATTCGAGCTGTTTTTACCCCCCTCATAACTTTGTTCCCCGTGACCGAAAAATTATGAAATTTAAACCATAATTAGAATAAATTCATATAATATGCGAAGTTTGAAAGTTTTACAATGAAAGCTTCCGGAGATATAGAGGTGCAAAAAGTGCATATTTTAAGACATACTCACTGACCACTGACCACTGACACACTCATCAAATTGATGAAGCACTTCCGCTATAGCTAGAGAGCTAAAATTTGGTACACGAGAAGATCTAGGTGAGCAATGAAGCAGAAAAATCTGAAAACCCTAAAATTTTAACCAGGAGGGCGGGGCTACGCCCATAAAAATTAAAATTTGTGCTATTGCGCTGAAATTTGATATAGGGCTAGGTCTAGGTGAGAAATAAAATAAATAAGATCTGAAAACCTGGAAATTTTAGCCAGGAGGGCGGGGCTACGCCCATAAAAGTCAGAATTAAAAATGCTATTCTAAGGCGCTTCATGGAAGCTATTTTATTGAAATTAGGCATATATACTGCGGTAATGCAAGACTATAAATTTTTTATTAAAAAAGTGGGCGTTGACACGCCTATACAATATAAACCTCATTTTAATGCCCTGCGGCTCAGCATATTTATATATCTAGCTATTTTTATCCGTTTGTAACGAAACTAGACACGAATAATAAGCACTGACCCAGAAAAATTTTGACTTTGGAAAAGTGGGCGGCGTTACGTTCATAAAAATTTAAAATTAAAAGTTGCGCTAAGGAGCTGAAATTTGATATACAAGTAGGTCTAGGTGAGAAACCAACTAGAAAAAACTAAAAACCCGAAAATTTTAGTTAGAGGGGCGGGGCTGCACCCATAAAACTTAAAAATTAAAAGTTGCGCTAAGGAGCTGAAATTTGATATACAAGTGGGTCTAAGTGAGAAAAAAACTAGAAAAATTTGAAAACCCAAAAAATTTTACCAGAATGGGCGGGGCCACGCTAATATTATTTTGAACCAAAAGCTTAATACAAAGCTTTTAATTCAAGCCAATTTAGTGAAATCTTGCATCACCTTAAAAATTGGGCGTGATCACTCCCATAAAGTGTTAGCCTTGTGTTTAATCTACATCGGTCTAGCACATTTTAGAAGAAAATTAGCATGAATTATAAGCGCTGCTCACAAAAAAATTTTGAGTTAGAAATAGTGAGGAGAGGTAATGCTGATAAAATCTAAAGATATAATTTTCGCTAGAGAGCTGATATTTTATACACTAGTAAGTGTAGCTGCGTAAAGCAATGGGAAAATCTTAAAACCAAAAAGTTTCACCCGATATGCGGGGCCACGACGTTAAAACTCCAATTCGCACTAGCGAGCTTACATTTGATACACAAATAAATCTTGATAAGAGATCACTAAGAAAAATCTGAAAACCCAGAAGTTGCTGTCAGAGGGCGGAAACAACACTTCAAATTCAAAATTAACATACATTTTATTAAAACTTTTCATACACATTGCACGTATCCAAAAAAAATTCCCTATTTTGAAAAGTAGCCGTGACTTCACCCATAAATCTTAACTTTTTCGTTCAGATACTTCGGCTTAGCAGTTTTTAATTTAATACTCAGGTGTTTGTTATTAACTTTTTAATACCAAACTTTGCATGAACCATAAGCACTAGCAGATATAAAAGTCCGCGGGGCCAGGCCCATAACTATTTTACATAATATTATACTATAGAGAGCTGACATTTTGTACACAAATAGTAATTGATTTACTCAATCGGAAAATGCTAAAATTAAAAGCACCAGCTACCCTATTGAAATTTTGCATGCACATTAGGCATATCCTTTTGATTTATGTACTTCGGCTAAGCAGACTTTATTTAACATGTAAATATATTGAGAAAAAAGGCGGGGTCATGCCCAGTAAAATTTACGCTGTATTTTACATGTTTCTTCCAGTCGCCTCTTACCAAATTTCACACACACTAGCGACCGGTTGTAATGACACAATAGTGCATTTTTAAGGTCAACAATTCAACACCCATCACACTCTTACCCATTATTTTATGTAACTCTGCCATTTTCAACTGGCACAGTGATCATGAATAGAAATAAAATACACCAGAAATTTTAAGTTTAAAAAGTGTTATTATAGAAATCTTTTTAAAAAGTAATCAGATCCTCACAAAAACATAAATGTGAAAAACGGCCAAGTTCCTATCCAAAATTTCGGCCATTAAAAGTTGTGAGATATAAATTTTGACCAAGTTCTTCTTTGCCACAATACCTAACACAAAAATATATTTTATATTATATGAATTTGTAATCGTAAGGGTGTCATATAATTTCTAGATAATCTGCTAGCTTGGCAATATTTTTTTCTTTCTAAAAAAGGAGAGAATAATGTATAAATTTTTATTTCTTTATATGGATAAAAATGTTGTCAAGATGGCAAATTATCTAGAAATTATATGACACCCTTACGATTACAAATTTATATCACACATATTATATTTTTGCGTTAGGTATTGTGGCAAAGAAGAACTTGGTCAAAATTTATATCTCACAACTTTTAATGGCCGAAATTTTGGATAGGAACTTGGCCGTTTTTCACATTTATGTTTTTGTGAGGATTGTATTTACAAAAATCCTTGTAGGTTCAAAATCAATTAATTATTTAATTGATATAACAAAAAATTAATTGTATTTACAAATCATTTTTTCTGGATGTATGCAAACGCACTTTACAGACTTTGCACTAAGATCCATGATTTGATCTGCTAACGCTGCACTCAGGAGCCTCTTCGCTGGGAACAAGTCAGCCTGTTCATAAAATGTATTTTAATTTTATATAAATATGTACATAAGTGACATGCTAAATTAAAACATACCCTTTTCCGACTCTACATTTTTCCATGAAAGCTTAAATTGTCTTTTTTTATTTGTTTCCATTTTTGATCAGTAGTTTTATAGGTATAAACATTTTTCGTTATAACATTTTTCGTTTAAACTTGTTACATAACTAAAATTTTTAGCGTTAGCTTTAGCTTTTAGCTTTTTGTTATGAATTTTTTGACATACATATATACAGTTTTAACTACACATGTATAGTTTTTTATGCATGACACAATAATTAAGGTAGAACCGTGCGTAGAACAATTGCACAATGAAAACTTTCAACAGTCATTTTAAAAGAATTAATTGACAAAGAGCTAGTTATGCAGCTGCGATCACGGTTTTGCCTATGTACCTATATGTGACAGCGCATAGAGAAAGGGACCTAAGGGTAAAAAAATCAATTTTCACTTTTTTTTTTTTTTTTTTGATGTGGACAACATCTGAGCATCGAATGAGACCGATCCCATGCCCCAAAAGTGTTCCCTCCCAGAGATATGCGCGTTTTATTCAGTGATGGTACACCAAAGATACACGTATTGAAATCTTTAAAATGGCTCTCCTGAACAAAACAGGTTTTTACCCTTAGGTCCCTTTCTATTTTGCGCGTCACATATATGTTCGCGGTATTACCATGATGGTAATATCATCTTCATTATGTAGTATGGTTGCCACACTACCCTCAGAGATTTCCCTACAAGAAATGAATGACTGAAACTAACAGATTTGCAACAATTTTACATTCAATTGAACAGTTATTATAGTTGTTCTACTCTAACATATATGCTAGAGTGGAACGTCTAATGTACATATGTCAAAATGTTTAAAATATTGAATTTTACTGAAAATAATTTATAACTAGTTCATTCGGTTTGTAAAATAAATTTATAAATTATAAAAGTGGTACAAAAAATTATGGTGTTTGTGAAAAAGTACGATAAAAACAATAATGAACAAATAAATTTTATACAGTTTAATTAAAAATATACATATGTATGTATGTATTTATGTTCGCTTCTATTTCAATTTAGATATTTAGAAATATCATGATGCGTTGGGAATTGAAGAAGGCGGTAATACAATTCATTCTGTCTGTGATAAATTTACAAGTGTTAAAAAAGATAAGTAAAATAGTGAATAAAAGAAATTCACAAAGTTTAATTTAATATGTATACTTATTTTCAAAATTTTAGATATTTGTAAAGAGCAAGGTGCGTTGGCGATGGAAAGGTGTGAAGAGGGATAGATACTGCTGAAGTTATTTGGTGTTTTTGTTTATTTGTATTTTTGTTTTAAATATGTTAGTTACGTGTGTAGTTTAAAATTATTTTTCATAATAAAAAAGCAAATAAAATAAATTAAAAAGTATATTTGCTGTCAGTAAATCAATCAATTATGATTATTCAATTATGGGGGATATATTTATCAATTATGTTCAGTCAAATTTGAGTAATATTTATGCTATCATTGATTAGTAAAAAACACTGGAGTGAGCAGTTCAACTATATTGTTACGAAAATAGCCGTCAACAATGTTAAGTAGCATTACACAGAAATATTCCAACAGGGTTAATGTAAATGCTACACGAAAATATTCCTACAGGGCCAAAGCAAAGAATAGTCTAGAATAGTAGCCAACAACTAAATAAGCCTAGCTTGATTATACGTAAACAAGCAAAAACAACAACAACAAAAAGCGTCTGCTTATTAAGAAGATTCACATATTTGTACACATACATACATGCCAATTCAAACGAAAAGCAAAAGATAAACAACCACCGTGTGTTGCTTAGTTAATGATGTACACACGTACGCATATACACATGTATGTACATAGCTACCACATGAACTTAATTAGGCAGCATATAAGATGATAATGATCGTCTAGACATTGCTTGAAACTTCTAGTGGAATTTCTGTGAAATATAAATAGAGGTGACGCATCCAATGAGTTAGTTAGTTGCAGTTGTAAGTCAGTCGCGAACAGTTATAGTTAGTGCTAATCAGAAAGTAGTGAAGTTAAGAACTCGTTAGTCAGTTGATAATTAAGTTGTGAATTGATAATAGTCTGTCGTGGAATTGAGATTATTGTGGAGTCTATCGTGTCGACTGGAATAAAGGAAACAGCGCAGCGAATAGACGTGTATAAAGGTGTAAGTAAAGCCAGTGAGTCTTTATTGGTGTATCAACTGTGAGTGTCGGCAGAGTGAGTGCCGTGTGTGACAAGCAGCAGACAAAGAGGTATTGGTGTATCAACTGTGAGTGACGGTAGAGAGAGTCTCGTAAGTGACGGCAGCAGACAAAGAGGTGTCACGTGAATACTTGCGCAGCCAGCTAAGAAACGTGCGTAAACTACAGCGAGGAAGGCGCAGTGGTAACCAGTTGTGAATATCTGTGTGTAATTTATTAGTTTAAGTTGTATTAGTGTATTTAAGCTCTTGAGTAATTTAGTATGTGTATTTGTAAATAAAACTTGTATCATTCTTAACCCTAATTACTAAACTCGGCTCTTGTATTCATTTGCAAATCTTCGGATCTACGGAAAAGCGTTTTTATAGAGAGAAAAACGTAACAATATGTTATATTCTTTGGTTAGAGAGAGATGCAACATCACACGTACACAGAAGTTTCCATTACATTTTTCATTTTGCCTTTAACAATGTGATAGAAACTTTGTTCTACACATTGATGAATATATCCTGCATGACTTCCGATCAAATGAGCAGTCAATTGACTGGTAGTGTTCTTGTAGGAATGTAAAAGCTGAAATGTTACCAATACTAAAATATTATGTCAACATCCACGATTAATTATTTTCCTGATATGTACATGCAAATTGTTAGAGCTCAAAATGAAAAGTCCCCAAATCCGCCCCCACGAAATTCTGTCCATAAATGAAAGCCGAAATCCCCATTTTGCGGACAAATCCCCTAATCTGGTGGCACTGTTTGTTGCCGCTGGCTGGCCTCAAAAAACAATTAAATAAAGCAATAACCATAATGTCACGTAAATTAGTGTATGCTACAATGAATTACAGAATGTTTAGCAAATAAAAAAACAGAGCAACAACAAAAATTATAACAGCGTGAAATGGATAAAAAAAAATAATAAAACAAATCTAAAACAGTCTCAAATAGTTTACAATTGAAACTAATACAAAATTAGATTTATTAAAATTGCTATAAAATTATTTGAACTAGTTATTGCAAAAAGAATTAAAAAAAAATAGAACTGATTTCAAGTTTAAGCACTAAAAAGTTTAAATTGGGGGATGCAAATGAGTAAAACATTTTTACTTGTGTTTTAACTATTAAATGAATTTAATTAATTTTAACATCTCATTGCCGTATTCTAGAAAAAAATTAAATTGTATTTAAAGTGTGCTTTAGTAAAAATTTACTTGGAAACTTTGTTTTAACATACTCTTCAAACCCAAATTATTTTTTTTTGTTCAGAATTCAACAGTTAGTTTATAATTCTAGTTTATTTTTAGCTTTTTGAGGTAAATAGGAATCAGTTGACTAGCAGTAGGTAATAATACATTTTGTTAAAAAAATTAAGTTCGAAAATTATGTCGTTTAAATTTTTTTTGGCTGTTATGGTACGATACAATAAAATTAAATTTTAATGGGTGTGGCTGCGCCCACTTTTATAAATTGAAGATTGTGTGACTCAAAACTCACGATGCCTGGTAAGTTTCGTAAGAATCGGTAAAATAGAACCACGTAAAATAAAATCTAAAATTTTAAGGGGAGTGGCCCCTCCCACTATTTTAAATAAAAGAATATGTAATTTAAAACAGACCAAAGATTGTGCTAAGTTTCTGAGCAATCGAATAAGTAAAAGTACACAAAATCCAAGTTAAAAATGTAGTGGGCGTGAATATTCGCCCACCATTTTGTGGTAATGGAACCAAAAAAATATTTTATAAATATTTTCGGCACGTATAAAAAAATACAACTAAATTGAAAAGTCATTTAACAAAAAATAAATAACAATTGTAAACCTGGGAAAATTTATACATCTGCTCCTCACTCGAATAAAAAATATTTAAGGAATTTTTAAAAATATAGTTTTCCAAATAATAACAAAAATTAAAAATTTTAAAAACCCCGGACTTTTTTCAGAAAAGATGTTATATCTTCTAAACGGCTGGAACGATTTTTTTCAAACATAGCTAAGAACCCTCTCGATCAAGTCATCTTTCAAACAGAAAAAACTAAATGAAAATCGGTTTAGCCGTTTGGCCTGTACGTGCTCAAAGACATACACACAGTTACACAGATACACAGATACACAGCCATACAGACACACACTACAAACTTATAACACCCCTTTTTTTAGTCGGGGGTTAAAAATATAAAATTTTAAATTTTTTAATAAATAATTCTGCCAAAAAAACCGACTTCAATGCGCAAAGATCTGATATAACCTCTTTGAAAAAAATTAATGGGACCATACTGCAAGTAAATTCTTTCAAACAAAAACAAAAAAATTTTAAATTTGTTTGTTAAGAAAAATTACCTGAAATACTTTTTTTTTTACATGTATTTATTTATTGTATCTTCATATATGAACTAACAATAAGTATTCAAATCTTAAATCTATAAAAAAAAAATATTAGGCCCGACCAGTGTCGGACATAAACTTAGTGAAAGTTATAAATAATACATAAGTACCCAGCAAAAAATTTCAAAAAAGGTAATCGAGTTTGGAATTAAGCATTTACGGTGGAAGCTATTCCTTACTGGACTACCAACTTAATGATTTTAACAAGGCGTGAGACTAAAATAATGGATTCTTGAGAAGTACTTACTTTTTTTTATTTGTCAACATATCACGTAATCCATTTCATCTAAAAAAATCATTCTCAAAGATATAGGAATATTAATTCACATAAGACAGCTTTATCTTCACATTCCTTTGATTTAGATCATTACCCAGATTTTGATAATATATCAAATACAGAACTTAATTATAAACCTAGATATATGTTAGAAATGTTAAACATTATAGATGTTCCAATAGACCAGAGAATGAATTTTAGAACTGATACTGCCAATGTTGCACATATTTATATATATTTATTACATAAGAACAGGAATAGGGTTTAAGAAAGTAATACACTATACATATTTTTGTGTGTTCATGTGATTATAATTTTTTTTTATAAAAAATATAAAAAATATAAAAAAATGTTTAATTAAATAATGTAGTTAGCTGTTTTTTGTGTATGTAAATTATATGAAATTAAGTAAAATTTTTATTATACACATGTATATTATAATCCCTTTTAAATTCATATTCTGTAAATATTCAGTACCATGATAAAATATTTTAGACTAATACCAATGTTGTTAACATTTTTCCAAAAAAAAAAATTTTAAATATTTTTCAAAGTTTGAAAATGTTATGTAAATGTATTAAAAATATTTATTATCTTTTCCAAAAACCATTACAAAATTGTATATGCTAAAAAGCTTTTCTTTTAAAATTTTACCTATTTTGTTTTTCTACCAATATTTTTCAAAAATTGTTAAAAAAAAATTTATATGACACACATTGTTATTTATAACTATCAACCAAAATTTTTTTCTGATTAAAAGGAAAAAAGACAAAAACTAATTACCAAAAAATAAAATAAATATAATCCTGAAGAAGTTAACCAAAGGTTAACGAAATATCGATATAAAACTAAAAATATATAAAATTTACTGACCTAAAGCTTAAAAAATAGTTTCATTGATCATTCTCTTCATTTAGCAACTTGCACGTAATTTTTATAAATTTTAGGTAATGTCATTTGTAAGCGAGTAATGAAAATTGGCAATCAGAAAAGTAAGTCATTATATGGCAACTAGTTCTAATGGTAATGTATAATTTTTTGCTGGGTAGTGATAATTGAAAAAAAGGGGAAAAAACTATTTTCAAGTAGTCCCATCTGGAGTGTTAGGTATAAGAGCCCGTGTGTCTCTCTTTTTTAGGCGGATGTGTCCAGTAAAGTTCAGAATATTACGAGCAAGCGGATTAGGATGTGATTCGAGTTTTGTTAAATATTTGCCTGCGTATTTTGCAATTTCTTCAGTCACTAGTGGCATATTTAAATCACGATGTATAATAGAATTTTGGATGTACCATGGAGCCGATGTTATTAACCGTAAAATTTTGTTTTGCCTTCGTTGGATTCTCTCGACATTGGAAGCTGAAGCAGTGCCCCATAACTGAATTCCGTAGCGCCATATTGGCTTCAAAAGCGACTTGTATAATAAAAGTTTGCAGTCTAGGCTGAGTGTTGAGTTTCTGCCAATCAACCAATATATTTGAGTTAACTTAAGTTTCATCTGAGTTAACTTAGAGTCAATATGATGTTTCCATGTAAGCCTTCGATCAAGGTGTATACCAAGGTATTTCACTTGGGAATGTTGAGGAATATTTTGATTGTTGGTTCGAATGGGGGAGCAAGTATCTCTTCTTAGGGTAAACGTTATATGGACACACTTTTGTTCATTGACTTTAATTCTCCATAAGTTCAACCATATTTCCAGCTGAGTAATATGTTCCTGGAGATTGCGGGATGCCTTATAAGGGGTTTCGTGCACACTCATACAGGCTGTATCATCGGCAAATGTAGAGGTGTGGATGTTATTGCTCACAGGCATATCACAAGTATATATTAAATACAAGACAGGACCCAGAATACTACCCAGTGCCACACCAGAAGATATAGATTCGGGCGCACTCGTGAACTCTCCTTGCATAACAGTGAACTTCCTATCAATAATATAACTTTCCAAAAGGTTTTGAATGTTTATTGGCAGATATGTCTTCAATTTTAAAACTAGACCTTCGTGCCATACTTTATCAAACGCCTGAGAAACATCAATAAAGAGAGCAGAACAATACTTCTTTTCTTCAAATGTTCTTCTTACAACTTGGACCAGTCTGTGCGCTTGTTCAATCGTGCTGTGCTGACTTCTAAAGCCAAATTGATGGTTCGGGATGCACCCATTATCAGTTAAAATTTTGGACAATTTAGTCATGAGCAGCTTTTCGAAAAGCTTTGAGATTGTAGATAGTAAGCTTATACTCGTAGGCCTATATGACTCAGTCTTGGTAAGATATTTGCCCGCCTTTGGAATCATTTTGATCTTGGCAAGTTTCCAGTTATGTGGAAAATACTGCATTCTTAAAATATCATTAAAAATAAATAGCAGGATTCTTATTGCAATATGAGGCAAGTTCATGAGCATATTGTTACTAATGCTATCAATACCTGGAGCTTTCTTCGGGTTGAGTTCAGCAATTACTTTTTGTACTTCACGCATCTTAAACCTTAAGGGAGGGGGGGGGGGGTAGAGAAAATACACTCGGTAAATCAGCAGCACCCGTACATGAGTTGGGAGTGAATACAGATTTTAAATGAAATATAAATTTAAATTTTATTAGGCGTTGCTCCGCCCATGTTTTTTTAAATGCATTAATGCATTAATGTGTGTTTTTCAGAGCTCAGGGTGTGTGTTATGCTATGTAAAAATCGATTAAGTAGAACCACTTAAAATAAATTATTAAATTTTAATGGACGATACTCCGCCCATTTTTTTAAATTGAAGATTGTCCCCCTTATTCAAAAAAATATTTTACTTGAGCTTTAAAGTTCGTAGTAGTTACCAAGCAATTTAAGGCTAACATTGCTTTGTTAAGAAATTGTATTCAAAAGACAACTTTAATTATTTTGTGATTTAATAATAAATTCTGGTAACACCACCGTGTTCAACAACCATTTCACAGCTTATGATGTACAACATCGAATACAATTTCATTCGAGTATTCAAATAATTTTTTATTTTATTAAATACATTTTTATTATCTTGAAGTTAAGCAACCTAATTTATAAAATATAAGCAAAACAGGTAAACACTTTTATGAAATAAAAGTAAAAAAATATGATGAACATAGAAAAATTATTTCAATTTATTTTATTCGAACGAAATGAGTATTTGAATATCCAGCTTTTTTCGATTCGTTTTGTTTGAATGTACATCACTAAAACATTTTTGTATAATTGTTTTTATTTTAATATTTTTTTATGGATTTTGCCATGTATTTCGAATCAGTTGGATAATTTAGTGATGTTTTCCATCACATGACAAAAATAATAAATGTAAAATAAGAGCTAGCACTTCTAGCTTCATTTCCAGATGTAACATGAATCAATATGTGCTATATTAACAAAAATATTTGAAGTACAAAATACACATTTTGGAAATATCAACTTAAAGTAGCCTTAACAAACGTAGGTGCCTACTTTAGAATTTTCATATAATAATTTTTTTTGAATACAATTTTACTTAAATTTGCTTTTCAAAGCTTTGTTAAGTTTTTTTGAATACGACCCTGTGTCTATTTCAGAGATCAAGGTGTGTGGCAAGTTTCGTAACAATCGGTTAAGTACAAGCACGTGCAATTTAATAATAAACTTTAACGGGCGTAGCCCCCTCCCCATTTTTTTAAGTTTAAATTTGTGTAATTGCAAGAACCAAAGGTGTTTGGTTTGGCAGCAATCAAATAAGTAGAATATCATATCAATCAAATAAAAAGGAATATGGGCGTATCCCCGCCCACTTTTTTACACAGGGACCAATTGGAAGCTATACCCTCTCACAAAAAAATAATTCTTGGAATCGGTCTAAAATGCACCCAGTTAGGAAGCAACAATCTCAAAGAAAAAGATGCAGACGAATTGATAACCTCCTCTTTTTTTTGAAGTTCGTCAAACACTAGCGATAGATTTCTTTCGCATATTCGAAGAATTTGCATTCCAAGAGCTTACAGTAAAGAATTTTTCGATTAATCATGTACTTGTTATTAAATTTTTCTAGTGAATAGATATTTACAATTTAAAGCAAAAATTTTTGACCGATTTTTTTTAGTTAATTTGAACTATTGTGGAGTAGTAAAACAGATGAAAATTTGGGATTGTCTTCGATAAATTGGCAGTTAATTTTTCACTCAAATTCATATATTTGTGTCCAACAGTAAATGAGTTCTTATAATTGACAACACTCACATTCACACACACTTGACTCAAACTTGAATATATCACGCAAAGAGAGCAACCACAAATTTAGCAAAAATTATTTCGTTTATCACTACATGATCCTTGGTATTAACCTTGAATTTGTTTGGCCATTTTTCCATTTAAATAAGTTTTTTTTTTATTTTTGCTCAACAAACATTTTACTGTTTGTCTTTTGTTGGGCATTAACTTTTCAATGCTTAATTCTATTAACAAATTGTGACATGAGCATGAGCATGTGTTCTTGCATGTAGTTTTTATGAGCTTTTTAAAATTTTTATGTATTTATTTTATTGCTTATTTCTGTTGGACACGTTAATAGGATAAATACTTAAAATGTTTTTTATGGAAATGTGATGCTGGTTTTTATTATAAAAATTTATGTTTAGTTTATTAAATTAAATTAAGTTTGTTTAATTTGATTGAATTTTATTGAATTTTATTTAATTTTATTATTATCTAATATTATTTTTATTAAATTTTATGTAACTTATTTTATTTTATTTTATTTTATTTTATTTTATTTTATTTTATTTTATTTTATTTTATTTTATGTAATTTATTTTAATTTGTATTATTTTATATTATTTTATTTTATTTTATTTTATCCTATTCTATTTTATTTTATTTTATTTTGTTTTATTTAATTTAATTTAATTTAATTTAATTTAATTTAATTTAATTTAATTTAATTTAATTTAATTTAATTTAATTTAATTTAATTTAATTTAATTTAATTTAATTTAATTTAATTTAATTTAATTTAATTTAATTTAATTTAATTTAATTTAATTTAATTTAATTTAATTTAATTTAATTTAATTTAATTTAATTTAATTTAATTTAATTTAATTTAATTTAATTTAATTTAATTTAATTTAATTTAATTTAATTTAATTTAATTTAATTTAATTTAATTTAATTTAATTTAATTTAATTTAATTTAATTTAATTTAATTAAATTTAATTTTATTTAATTTAATTTAATTTAATTTAATTTAATTTAATTTAATTTAATTTAATTTAATTTAATTTAATTTAATTTAATTTAATTTAATTTAATTTAATTTAATTTAATTTTAATTACATATTAAAAACGCGTATACGTAATGTTAATAGAAACTACCAGGTTAATCATCCGCTTTGTAGAGATTCCATCATGAGCAGAAAAGTATGCTATACATTTCATGTAATTTTTTAATTTATCAAAATCCAGTACGTGTACTTTATATTTGTTGCATTTCCTGTTTAGTTCACATTAATCATACGTTCACGCATATAGTTAAGTAGTCAAAATTATGATAATTTTAAGTTTATTTTCTCTACATTTTTTATGCTGAAAGAAAATAAAATTTAAATAATAATTTCTTATTAGCGATCTATACCTTTACAAATTGACTGTTGCTCGTGAAAATTAAATTTTTATCTGATAAATTACCTTTTTATGCAACAGAAAAAATTAAATAATATTTACTACAGTCAGTTTGAAACAGCAGTCAACATATTTCTTGGAATTTATTTTTTTCTTGTGTTAAATCTATTAATCGTAGCCAAATTTAGTACATATTGCCTTTCAAGTCTTTTGCTGTCTGTCTGTTTTTTTTTGGCCCTGGTGTTGTCTTTTCTTTCTATTTAACCCTAACCCACTCTGAGGCAGCCTTGCTGATTGTTTCAAACAAACTTTTTGTCTATTTGTCTATCTTGATTGTCATTGTTTGTTTTTTTTTTGCATTTTTCTTCTTCTGCATTAAAGATTTTTCTTGTTGCTGTGTCGTATTTGTTTTCTTTGTTTTGATTGAACCTCTTGTTTCTCTTAAGAGTTTTATTTGTTCTCTTTTGTTCTGATTGTTTATTTTGTACTTTTCTATGTTAGTTAGTGCTATTTTGGGAAACCTTAAAAATAAACGTTGTTATTTGAGTCTATATGTTGCTGCTTTTGTGTTTGTATTTGCTTAGGTCTTTAACCAAAGTCTCGCCTGTTAGTTCGTTGATTCTTTCTTTTTTTATTTGGTGTTTGTGTGATCCAGTGCCAGTATCTACAAGTCACTTGAACCGTCGTCTATTTTTGTTGTATTGGCACCCTACCGTAAGAAAACATTACAAATTTAAATAATTGTTCACATCTAGAAATTGGGAAATGTTTCGGTAAATTAGCAAAAAATATATCCTGCCTGGTTATAAGGCGCTCAAGTCTCAAATTGTACTGGAAGACACCATAAACCTAAAAGAAATAGTTATCGTGAAACTCTATATAGATGAATAGACTTATGAAGTCAGTTTTACTTGCATATAATTAAAGTACTATAAGGAAAGGAAATTAATCAAGAAAAGTAATTTGTTTCAAGAATAGGAACAATTGTTTTGAAGCTCTCTTAGAATAATAAAAATATTAATTTGTGAATACATTTTTTTCCAATATTCGACATAGAAAAATGCAAAAAAGATTTCTCAAAAATTTAAATATTTTGTTAGAAGAACAATTATGAATTTCTCACTTGATTATCCGGCAGAAATCGTTAGAATAATTTATTATTATAATGCAAATTGAAATAATACAAAAATTTTTGCTTTTATTCGTATTTTTTTTATTACTATGGAATCGACTTGAATAACTATCCCTGGATCTATTTTTCCAATATTCGTCGGGAATTGGAATATGTTGCTTATTAAAAAAAAACGCAGCTTGATCATCAGAAAAAAATGTTATTTGTTATAAAAAAATCCACTATTTATCAAACTTTCTTGCCCGAATAACGATCTTAAACATTCTATTCAAATAATCGGTAAACATTAATCGAATATTTTTTTTATTTTGCTTAGAAAATTTTTATTTAATAAAAAAAAGCTTAATAAACAACTTCGATTAATCGAACTGTTATGCTTCAATAACAACTATTTTTAAATTTTTATTGGAATAATCTGCAGAACTGGATCGAATTTTATTTATTAAAAAGAAAAAGTCTTCGACTAATAGAAATGTTTTCCTCGAATAATGATCTTGAAGTTTTTGTTTGAATAATCTGTAGAAATTTATCCAATATTTTCTTATTCTATTTAAAAATATATTATTTTTTGAAATAGAAAAAAGTCTTGGACTAATCTCAACTGTTTTACTCGAACAACAAATTTTAAACTTTTTATTTGATTAATCGAATATTTTCTTTTTTTATATAAAAATTTTGATTAATAAATAAAATAGAAAAAGGTCTTCGAATAATCAAATTGTTTTGCTCGAATAACAAATTTTTAATATTTTTATTCGAATAATCATCCAAAATTCGAAGCTCATCGAATATTTTCTTTTTTTTATATAAACAATTTTATATTAAAAAAAAGTCTTCGACTAATCTCAACTGTTTTATTCTAATAACAAATTTTTATATTTTTATTCGAATAATCAGGTGAAATTAATCCAAAACTTTTTACTCTACATACAAAAATTTATTAATTTAAAAAAAATCTTCGACTAATCGAACTATGTATTATAACAATTTTAAACTTTTTATTCGAATAATTAGGCAAATTTTTTCGAATACTTTCTATTTTTTTTATATAAACAATTTTATTTATTGAAAAAAAAAAATAGAAAAAAGTCTTCGACTAATCAAACTGTTTTACTCGAATAGGAAATTTTATATTTTTTATCGAATACTTTCTTATATCATATAAAAATTTTAATTTATAAAAAAAAAAAAAATTTTAGAGTAACCATTTTAAACTTTTTATTCGAATAACCGGCCGAAATTAATCGAATATTTTTATAGAAAAAAATTTTATTTATTGAAAAAGAAAACAGTCTTCGACTAATCGAACCGTTTTAATCGAATAACAATTTTAAACTTTTTATTCGAAACTTTTTATTCGACTAATTACTCAAATATTTTTATTCCATATAAAAATTTTTTTATTTATTTGAAAAACAAATAGAAAAAAATCTTCGACTAATCGAACTATTATAATAATTTAAAACTTTTTATTTAAATAATTAGGCGAAATTTTTCGATTACATATTTTGTAGTTTATAAAAACAATTTTATTTATTGAAAAAATAGAAAAAGTTTTCGACTAATCAAACTGTTTTACTCGAATAGAAAATTTTAATTTTTTATTCGATTAATCGGATGAACTTAATCGAATACATGCTTATTTTATATAAGAACTTTATTTTATTAAAATAAAAATCGAAAAAAGGATTTGACTAATCGAACTGTTTTGCTCGAGTAAAAATTTTGTTTTATTCGAATAATAGGGTAATTTTTTTTTATTCTGTATAAAAAATTATTTATTTATTGAAAAAAAAACAGAAAAAGTACTCGAATAATCGAACTGTTTTTCTCGAATAACAATTTTAAACTTTTTATTCGAATAATTGGGTGAAATTAATCAAATATTTTTTATTCTATCTAAAATTTTTTATTTATTGAAAAAGAAAATAGTCTTCGTCTAATCGAACCGTTTTAACCGAACAATATTTTTTAAACTTTTTATTCGACTAATCGGCAGAAATTAAACGAATATTTTATTATTATGTATAAAAATATTTTATTTATTAAAATAAAAAAATTATACAAAAAAAAAAAATTTAAAATGGATCGAATATTTGTTATTCTATATAACAAAATGTTATTTATGAAGAAGAAATAGAAAAATTAAACGAATTTTAAGCTTTTTATTCGAATAATAGGCCAAAATTTACGGAATATTTCCTTATTCTACATCGAAAAATTTTATTTATTAAGAAGAAAAAATAGATAAAGTCTTCTACTAATCGAACTCTTTTACTCGAATAACAATTTTGAGCTTTTTATTCGAATAATCCGCGGAAATCGATTGAATATTTTATTGCTTTAAACTTCAACATGTTACCTTTTAATAGATTAATCCTTGATTAAAACAATAATTTTTGATTCATTGATAGCCCATAATTGTTTATTCGAATATTGTAAAAGAAATCAAAGGACTTAATTTTTTTTCGAATGAAAAATTTTTTAAATTTATAATAAACAAATTTTCGAACGATTTCTGTCAAATATTTGTTTAAAGTATAAAGAAAGAAATTAATCGCTTGAGCTCAAACATATTATTGATTTAAAAAATAATTTCTTTCGTGTATTCATTTGTAAGTATATCCGTTTAAGGGTTTGGAAAAATTTTATTCGAATAAAAATGGAGTTTTTCCCATTAAGTTTTTCGACTGAAAATCATTTGAATGCCAAATCAACAAAAAAGTTTAACAATATCTCGCAGATAAATATTCGAATATATTTGCATTAAGAGCTTGAAAAAATTATACGATTAAAATTGTTCAAAGCGGCTTCGCAATACTTCTAATTAAATTTTTTTTTACTTTTTCCGAATGCCAAGATTTTCATATAAAACAAAAAATGCTCCTCCCATATTGAATATTCTAATGATTTTGGGAAACAAAAAAAAAAAAAAATAAAAAATAATAAATATTAGACTAATCGAATAAATTGTATGCTATCAAAGATACGAATAATTTTTGCTCAAGACTTGAAAAGCAAATCATTCAAATATATGAAGCTGAAAAAAAAGTCAGCCAATGTAGAAATAGTAAAGTAAGAAAATAAAAACATGTTGATCATTGAGTTCTTGTTTCAACTTTGTTATTTGTTGTTGAGCTTCCCATTTGTTTAAATGAAAGTTTATAACATAATAACTCTAGTTGTTCTAAGAAGCTTTGGGTAAAGGTTCCCTGATGATCTGCATTAGCAACAGTGAAATGCGCATAGGATCCAGCTAAACCCCTCAATAATCAATTTCAATGTATTTTTAATAAAAAAAATATTTTACTTAATAAGTAAAGTATTAATTTGGGATTATTAGTGCGTTTTAAAAATTTTAAACTTAAATTGTAACAATTCCCATAAAAAACAGTAATTCAAATATCTTTCTGTCTGATGTTCAAATATTTTTTTATGATGAATTGTAAAAAGTTCATTCTAAATTCGAATATGTTATTCATTCGCAAAAATTACTTAACCGAATAATTTTTATTCGAGTAACTGGCCTACACTATTTACTCAAATATTTAATAGAATTCTAGCAATTTCTGTTAAATAAACGAATTAAAAATCTTAATTTAAAAGAAATTATTTATTATAATTTCAATTAATTTAGAATTTTCAGATAAACCGTATAAAGATTTTGATTGAAATAAGGGTCCCATAATTTTTATTAAAATTAAATCGATAGTTGTTTGTATTCATTAAGGCCGTGATACACTATCATACAAAGTCGTGCGATCTACGAAATTATACAACCCTGGTGTGATGAATTGTTATTGTCTTTTGAAAATTTTCATAAGCTCCATCATACCAGCGTTGTACTTTTTCGTAGATCGCACGACTTTGTATGATAGTGTATCTCGGCCTTTAGTATTTCTCTATTTACGTTGCTACTTTGTAGCGCTAAGAGTTTGCTGCCCTCTCCTCCAGCTTTCTAACCGAGTAAACGTGTATTTATTTATATTATGGTTTGTTGGTCTTCGGAGGCAACAGAATTAGCACAAACCAATAATAAGTTTTACAAATACAAATAAATCAGCTAAGAGGGATAATGAAAGACAAAAGTAAATAAATATGAAAAAAAAACTAAGCAAAACAGAACTGGGTCATTAAAAATTCAATACAAGTCGTGGAGGTGGTTGTATCTTAAGGTTTTGTTTTGTTTGTGTTTTTGCTTTCCCTTTTTTTTATATTTAAGGCTCTTTCAAAGATGCCTGCCTGCCTGCCTTTTTGCTCAGCAGTGCGATGTTTGATTTTTTTTCGCCCAACAGAAAAACAAAATGTATTTCTATGCTCCTGCAAACACTTTCTATTATTTTTTTTTCAACTTTAACATTTGAATAGGTTTTTAGGTTTCCAGGTTTTTATAACTTTGTTACAATTTTTATGTTGCCTATTTCATTAATATTTATGATTGTTTCATAAATTTTACGACTTTTTTTTATGACCATTTAATTTATTGGTTGCATTAAAATGTTTTCAAAAAAAAAAAAAAAAAAAAAAGTTAATAAACACTGTGAATTGCTGATTACTAGAGTTTTGCCATTAAATTTGTTATGGTTTTCGGCCACTTTAAAGGTAATTTGAAATAGAGGAAAATAATTGATTTCCGATCATAACATTTAAATGGTTTGACTGTTAATAATTAACTACTATTGAATGATAATGAATGTATTGTAAATTTCATTTACAGTTTTGTTTAATTTAATTGATTTAAAAAGAAGTGCATATTATTAAGTTTATTTTTAAATTCGATTTTTTTAACAAAAATTATTTTTTTTTTTATTAAAGCTGTTTTTTATTCAAAACTGCCTTTTTAATTCAAGTACCGTTTTTAATTAAAAAATTCCTTTCTATTGAAAAATAGTCTTTTATAAAAAAGTTTCTACCTATTATTTCATAGAAAAAAATTTCTTTTGTATTCAATAATCATATTTTTGCTGAAATATTGTCTCCCACAGAATTCATAAAACTAATAAAAACAGGGAAGTGCGACTTTGACTCGCGCACGAAGGATTTCGTACGGACACTAGCTATGTAATACAATATGAACTTTAGCCTATATAATACAGGGTGGGCCAAAAGAAACCAAGGGGTGTAAAAGTTTAATAACTTTTTGTTTATTAACTTTTTTTATTTTTTCTTTCAGATTATATAATATACAAAATGGAAATTTTTTTACACTAAGTATGAAAAATGATGTCTCTTAAATGACCACCGTTTTCAGCTTCGCACTGATGGGCTCTTTTTAGAGCATTTTCCATAACATCTTTCAAAACTTGTGGCTGTAGCGTTCGAATTTCTGCAACAATGTTTGCCTTGAGTTCAAGGATTGTCTCTGGCTTGTTCACATACACTCGCTCCTTCAAAAAACCCCAAAGAAAATAGTCGGGTGCTGTCAAATCTGGCGATTGCGCTGGCCAAATAATTTCCGAATTTCGAGAAATTATTCGCTCTCCAAAAATTTGACTTAAAAGTGCCATTGTGTCTCGGGCAGTATGGGCAGTGGCTCCGTCCTGCTGAAACCACATACCAGGTCTGTTTTCAAGAGCAGGACGTAAAAAATTTTCTATCATAAACCGATACTGCTCTCCATTTACGGTTACAGCACTTCCATCTTCATTCTCGAAGAAGTAGGGCCCAATGACATTTTCAGATGTGATCCCACACCATACTGTACACCTGATGGGGTGCAATTGGCGTTGATGAATGGCTCTTGGATTTTGAGAACCCCAGAACCTACAGTTCTGCTTATTAACAAAGCCATTCAAATGAAAATGAGCTTCATCACTCATAATCAAATTTTCAATAAATTTGATTTCATTTCTGGCCAACTCTTGAAATTTAACTGCAAAATTTAGACGTTGCCGATTATCTGCGGGTTTTAATTATTGGACCAATTGCACCTTATATGGGTATAACTGTAAATCTTTTTTTAAAATGCGCCGTAGTGACGTACGAGACATTTCTAGCTGAGCAGAACGCCTTCTGCCAGATGTTTCTGGTGCTTCGTTAACACTTTGCTGTGCTCGTTCAATATTTTCCGCAGTGCGACTTAAACGTGGTCTACCGGTTGGAGGCAAATCTCTTACGCTGCCATGTTGGTGATGACGATTAACTAAGCAACGAATCATCGCTTCAGAGGGCGAAATTTTGACGTTAAAATGTCGACGATATGCTCTTTGCATTAAAATAATTGATCTCTGGCTTAAATAATAAAATTCTATTGTTCTGGTTCTCTGTTCAGTTGTGAACCTCTCCACTATAAATTCTCCAAGTGTTGTCTATATAATCTGAAAGAAAAAATAAAAAAAATTAATAAACAAAAAAGTTATTAAACTTTTACACCCCTTGGTTTCTTTTGTCCCACCCTGTATATAGTTTTGACATTTTTTTTGTTTCGGGGGTTTTTTAGTTTTTTCGTTTTTTCAGGTTTGGAGATTTTTTTTAAGTTTTGGTGCTTTTTTCTCTTTTTGGTGATTTTTTCGGTTCTTGGCGATATTTTAATTTTAGCGATTTTTTTCATTTTGGCGATTTTTTATTTTTGGCGCTTTTTTCGCGTTTTGGCGATTTTTTCGATTTTTGGCGTTTACCTTATTTTGTAGATTTTTTTCATTTTGGCGATTTTTTCGGTTTTGCCGATTTATTATAGTGTTAGAATTTTTTTTAATTTTGTGTTTTTTCGTTTTGGCGATTTTTTATGGCTTTTGGGGATTTTTTTTTGGCGATTTTATAGTTTTTGGAGTTTTTAGTTTTACCGTTTTTGAAAATTTTAAGAGTTTGCCCCTTACGGTTTCTAAGATAGATCAAGTTATCGAAATTAAATAGTCAAAATTACATTAAATAATAGAAAACCCTTTAATTTAGATTTTTTTAAATTTTTATTGTTAATTGTTGTAGTCTGTATAAAAATATTAACCTCACATATTTCAAGTGTATACGAGTATTACATAGGGTTTTTACATTTTTCATTGCTCGTTTTGGAATACCCTTTAATTTTTTACTCACATGTATTTGTTGTTGTAGCAACCAAAGTTCTACATACTCTGTCCAAATTTCCGTAGCTGTTACTGACAGACAGACAGTCATAGGACATTTTCTAAGCTAGATAATAATAAATAACTCATTGTGAGTGTGTGAGGATGTGGTATACAGTGTTGCCATAAGATGTAAGAGGAAAAGTGCTAGATTGCAGAAATAAAAGTGCTAAAATGCTCTACAGCACACACAAGAAAGTGCTAAAATCAGTTAAAATTTTTAGTTTCACTTATTTTTTAAGCGGCCCTACACTTGCAATAAAATTGTGAATTTTTTTGTATTTTATATTATCGCTAACGTGTATATCATATTCATAGGTGGCACAATACATTTTTTCATTACAAAGAAAATAGAATTATATTGTGTAATGTGTTGCAAAATTATATGGTATATTTTATTAAGTTTTTTAGTGTGAGAAAAATTTCGCCATAGTTTTTGAAAGATTTGTATCAATCATTCCATAGCGACAATAATATCGATGGTGTTGCATAAATTGTACGTTATTTGACCTTTTCACAACCCCAACGATGCGAACAATACAATATTTAATAATATTGTATGTATAGGCCGCTTGAAATATTTAATTTATAAATTTGGAATACCAAGAAAGAAAAAATCTTTAAGGGTGTTAAATATAGCATTTAAGTAAAAATATATTATTACAACCTAAATTTTTCATTGGTGTTATTATCAATAATAATAATATTTCATGGATAAAAATATAATAATAAATGAAATTATTATAATGCCAAGCCATTTATCTGGCAGACAAAATCATGGCTTTAGCTAAAGCCAAGTTGTGAAAATGGCCCTTATTAATATATAGATAAATCCGATTAACCGATTTAATATATACCAATTGCACACGTTGTATAGCTTTACTGAAACATAATCGTATAACCGACAACTAAAGTCATGCGCTCATTTTAGCTTTGACTGTGCTTTTTGTTAAGATGATGAATAAACTTATTAACACTATACGTTTTCAAAACAGAATAATAGGGCATTTACATTACCTATAAATCTAGTACTTAGGAGATTTTGAGCTAAATCTTGCTGCTCTTTACTAGATTTCCCATACAAAACAAAATCTATTTTGACAGTAGATTCATAGGAAATCTAATAAAAAACTAATATTTTTATTTATTTTTTACTACCCTGTACAGCATATTTATAAAAAAAGATGAGTGAATTAGCCATGGTGTGCTTAAAAAGGTGTGTGACTTAGCTACATTGCAGTTATTTGGTTGTAGTTTTGGAAATTTTTTCGTTCATGGGTTTTGTTTTGGATAAACAAATCTTGATAGATGTCAAAAAAGTTGGTCTAAACGGTATCGATTTTCATTAGGATTTTAATTAAAGTCTGCTAGATTTTGTGCTGGTGTAAATGGACTATAAAACTTAATTAAATTTGTTAAGTTACTTAGTATTTGAAATGTTGTACTAATATATTTGTACCCATATGTGTATCTATTAGTGTTGTCATTCGAACAAAAATTATTCGAATATTCGAACAACTTTTTATCATATTTGTTCGAACGAACAAAAATTTTCAATTTAGAATAAAAAATTATTCGAATAATTTTTGTCGAATATTCGAATATTCGAACAATTTCCTTAACTACTTGTATAAAAAGAATTTTTGGATTATCTGCGGTTTTTAAATGATTTTTTTTCCAAAAAATTAATAACATAATCGTTTCAGTTTTTAACTCCCGACAAAAAAAAGGGGTGTTATAAGTTTGTATGTAGTTTGTGTCTGTGTATCTATTTGTATGTACGAGTCGACGTATAGACCAAACGGTTGGACCGATTTTGATTTAGTTTTCCTGTTTGAGGGTGGCATTGGCTGAAGAAGTTAGCACGTTGACTACAAAACCGAAGGTTTTAGGATCGAGCCCGCTATCTGACAGTCATTAAATAACAACACCACGCATTTTTCTGATGTGCATTACTGTCCCTTTCTATCAGTTGTTGTAGAAAAGTTCAAGTGATGAAGGCATAGTCACTGGTCACTGAACTATACCGACTTCAAGAGCAGAATCATCGGCGAAGTAAAATAACTACTAAACTGCTACTAAACACAGCTTCAAACAAATTAATACGACTCACTAACGCCAGAGGCGCTGCAACACTACATTATTAAAAAAAACGTGCAAAAAGCAGATCTGTAAAAAATTAAGCATTCCTCTATCTATTCCTTCACCACCTATCTTTTCTGTTACTATCCCTTTCCTTATAATAGTAGTAGGCAATCATTGCCTGATTGTTACTTCTCTTTAAAAATAAAATAAAAAATGACTTGTTCGAGAGTGTTTTTAGCTATTATTAAAGAAAATCTGTCCAGCCGTTTAGAATATATCAAATTTTTTAGATATATTCTGTTGATCTGCGTGTCTTTGACACCGTAGCTCCCCAACGTCTTGATCGATTTTAATTTTGCTTTGTTTTCATATCGTATATCTTTTAATTTATACTTGAAGAAAACCGGTCTAGTCGATTGGAGTTTATCATAATTTTTTTATTTAATCTTTTATTTTTTGCGATTCTGTTACAGTTCTTATCTATGCCACAGCGTCAACTGCGGCAAAGGTTCTTAAAATTTTAAAGTTTTGTTATTAATATTCCTGAATTTGTTATTGAAATTATTTGTTTTTCTTGTGTAATGAAATATTTTTCGTTTGTTAATAAAAAATTAATCTAATACACATACGTGTCGTTTTTTGCAAAATTTTTTAAGATTATTCGAATAAATTTTTTTATTCTTTGTTCGTTCGAATATTCGAACAAAAGTTCAAAATTATTCGTCTGCTCGAACAAGAAAAAAATTATGAAATTTCATTCGAACAAACTTAAAAGACGAATAACTAACAACACTAGTATCTATATCAAAGCGGTTCAGTTATATGACTCCTGTCATACTAAACACTTAATGAAGATTAATAAATTTGATAAAAATATAATATTAATTTGTTCGCAAGTTTTAAGAAAGTGCTAAACTAGCACTTAGCATTATTTTCAAAATCTTTAGTGCTAAACGAAGAAAAAAAGTGCTAAATCTAGCACTAAAAGTGCTAAAATGGCAAGCCTGGTGGTATATGAGTAAAAGAGACAGGGAGTGCTGCGAACGATGACGGAATATAAAAATAACAAAAAACTAAACATGTATTAAAAAGTACCTTCTTATTAAAAAGTACCTTCTTATTAAAAAGTACCTTTTTTTTATTAAAAAGTACCTCTATATTAAAAAATACCTCTTTTATTAAAAAGTATCTTTTTTTTATTAAAAAGTACTTTTCTATTGATAAGTATCTTTTTGTTAAAAAGTACCTTTTTATTAAAAAGTACCTTTATATTAAAAATTACCTCTTTTATTAAAAAGTATTTTTTTTTTTATTAAAAAGTACCTTTTCTATTGATAAGTATCTTTTTGTTAAAAAGTACCTTTTTATTAAAAAGTACCTTTATATTAAAAATTACCTCTTTTATTAAAAAGTATCTTTTTTTTATTAAAAAGTACCTTTTCTATTGATAAGTATCTTTTTTTTTTATAAAAAAGTACCTTTTTATGAAAAAAATACCTTTTTATTAAAAAGTACGTTTTTTATTAAGAAGTAAATTTTTTACTAAAAAGTACGCTTTTTATTGAAAAGTGCATTTTTTTATTATTGAAAAGTAACTGTTTTTTTTATTGAAAAGTACTTTTTTATTAAAAAGTACTGTTTACGCGCATAGTGTAAAGGTCCCTTGGTTAATTATTGTTCATTGGACCTTTCTATGTTTTGTTTTCATCTTTCGTTAAGTTGTTGTGATTTTGTCTATATGTTTTTCATGTACTTACTACTTACATATTGTAAAACATAGAACACGGTACGCGCAAATAAAACCCCAGTTTATTTAAAAGTGAAAATTTACTAAAACCCTTCTTTTGTTTTAAATAAATATTTTCGAGAAATATTTCGAGGAAACAAGTACTTTTTTATTAAAAAGTACCTTTTTTATTAAAAGGTACCTTTTTTTATTAAAAAGTACCTTATTTTAAAAAGTAGATTTTTTTTAAAAGTACCTTTTTTTATTAAAAAGTACGTTTTTTTTATTAAAAAGTACCTTTTTTTATTAAAAAGTACCTTTTTTTATTGAAAAGTACCTTTTTTTATTAAAAAGTACCTTTTTTATTAAAAGGTACCTCTTTTTTATTAAAAAGTACCTTTTTTTTTAAAAAAGTAGATTTTTTTAAAAAGTACCTTTTTTTTATTAAAAAGTACGTTTTTTCTTATTAAAAAGTACCTTTTTTATTAAAAAGTACCTTTTTTTATTAAAAAGTACCTTTTTTATTAAAAAGCACCTTATTATGAGTATTATAACGTTTTTTTTAATTTTCGTTTTATTCAAAAGTATCTTTTAATTCAATATTTCTTTTTTTATTGCAAAGTATAGTTTTTAAAAAAGTATATTTTTATAACAAGCATTTGTTTTTTGAATTTTTTTACAGAGTGCCTTTGTTTATTGAAAGGTATTAATTTTAAAGTGCCAATTTTTTAAAAAGTATTAATAGTATTAAAAAGGGTTCTTATAATAAAAAGTTTTTTTTTCGAAAAAGTAATTAGGTAGTTTTTTGTTGCTATATCGTCCATACCTCGTCAAACTATCTAATATGCAAATTTGAAGAAGAGCAGGAAGACCCGTCAATTGTGAATTTAAACTCGGCGTATACCTAAAAGTGCAGGGCTTCAAATATTTCTTATTGAGTTATCTATCGTCCATGAGAATTTCAGCATTCTTAAAAGAGACATATCGTATAAATTCGAGTACCAAGATAACGAATCTAAAAAACCAATTTTGCATATTGGATAGTTTGACGTGGTAGGGACGATATGTGTATCTTTTTTAAATTTTTTTTTTTAAATTTTCTCAACTAGATTTTCAATTGAAATTTATTTTTTAGCAAAAGTATTTAAAATTTCTACACTTGTTTAACATAATAAAATCATATTTCAGAATTATTAATTGCAAATATGTAAACATGCATGAAAAAGAATAATCCAAATGTTTTGACAGGCCACACCCAATCAATATTGCCACAAAACAAACAAGAATAAATATGCAAACAGTTAAAATTGCTTAATGATTGCATAACTTTAAAATATTTTTCATAAAATTGGCAAATATTTAATAATTCAATCTTTTAAAATTCACCACCACCTTTTATTTCCTTTTAAAGCAACATGTATCCTTTTATTCACCACTGGTTTTTCGGCACACTTAATATTTTTGGAATCCTTTTATTTTGCTTCCATGGGAAGTTTTTTGTAAACCTTTTTCTCTTTATTTTTTTCAAACACTATTTCTTAAAATTAGACCCATTTTTTAACACTTTAACGCTAATGGTCCTTTTTGTTTTATTTTTTTTTTAATAATATTTTTTTTTTAATTTTGTGTTTTAATTGTTTTAGATTTTTTTCCCGCTTTTAGTTTTACTTAACGTTAAAGTCTCTTCGAAACTAAATGTGAAAATCTTTTATTTTCCGAAACGCTTTAAGTGAAAACTTAGAAATTCTAGTCTAGTTTTTATTGTCGATTCTCTTGTAAAGGCAATTTTATCAGCAGATTTTCTTTTGTTCGATGATACTATTGAATGAAAATTTAAAATTTGTTTACGCTTTGTCGCTCTTTTAAAATGCAAATTCACCACTAAACTCTGGAGGCTTTGACTCTCCTACCAATTTTACTTTTATTAAATAAAATTAAATTCAGCTGCTCTTTTAAGTGAGTGAAAGAAAGCAAGAATATTTTTTTTTCATTATTTCTACTTCCGCCTTTTAGTCAAATATTTTTGCATGTCTATACTTTCAACGGCTTATGATTTTAAAGCTTCTTAGTGTATCATTTCGCAATTCGCGTTTTATTTTTCTTGCTTACTAATTTAATTTTATTTTGTTTAGTTTTTTTTTATGTGTGATGAAGTTGCTCTGAGAACCGTGTTTGCCGGCCAAGAGAGTTGAATGTCAATATGTCAGAATCTTTGCAGTGTAAATAGATTAGATTTCATAAATATGAGAGCTGGAAAACAGTAAATGATATTATGAAGCTTATGGCCTTGTTTGTGCTTCCAATATTTATTAAGATGACAGTAGAGTCAGTCAGTGGGCATAAAAATATATATTTATGTGTAAGTCAAGCATTAAAATTAACTGGTTGATTTGACAAAGATGAGGAGAATTGTTCCAGCAAACAAAAATAAAATTAATGCTCTCTTGCGCATTAATAAATTACATACAAGGAATTTGTTTAAAAATTCCAAATATTTACTAACATTTACATTTGCAAAGTAAAGATAATGAAAACTGCGAGCAAAATTTTTTTAGTAGTAGTAGTTTTGTATATTGAACGTTACTTAAGCTTTTAGCACAAAACATACAGAAGTGTCACGAGACGGAAGATACGGGTATTTTTCAGTTTGTCTCGTTTTCCCTCAAATTTTGTCGTCGGTTTCGTTTTGCTACGTCTTTCTAGTGCAATACATTTTTATTAGCTGTGTTAATTGGTAAGTAGTACAGTATCAAATACACTATGCTTTTCTCTTTCTTCCATGAATTTTAACAAAAAACCTGATTGGAGCTTTTTTTACCTGTCACTTTCTTCATTTCTGTGTATTCTGTGCTTTTAGTATACTAATCTAATCAATTTAATTACAGAAATTTTAATAAAATTTTTGTGCTTGTAAGTAGAGATGTGCAATTGTGGTGATTTTATCGTGTCACGCTTGAGTCACGCGTGAGTCACGCGTGATTCACGTGATTCGTGATCAAATATTATAACTAATCACGCGTGAGTGCGTGAATTATGAGTCCGAGGGTTCTTTTGTATATAAAAAAAAAAGATTTTTATTTTATTTTATTTTGCTTTAACAATCATTAACTAAATGCAATACAATTCAAAACTGACTGTTTTCTTAAGTTTACTTACAATATAAATAATTTAATTTTTCTTATTTAGCTGACGTTTGGGGAAAATGTTCATTTAGCAATTTTGTATAAAATTATTTGCGAAATAAAAAGGTCGGCAGTTTATTGAATTGGTAAATAGAACGTTTTATTATTGTTGCTGATTTATAAAAAGTAAGTGTGTTGAAATACTGAAATTATTGTTGTTGCTGATTAATGAAAATTGAGTTTATTGAACTAGTGAAATTATTATTGTTGCCAATTAATGGGTAAGGAATATGTTGGACTATTAGAATGGGTGGTTGACTTAACTCCTCCCTCGTTTGACTGAAAACTCTCCTGAGTTTTTATAATTAGTGTAGTTTTGTGATTTTTTAATTTTTTATATATGTAGAATATAGCTATTGCACTCAAGGACAATAAACTGAATGTCAAAGTTAGGCCATTAAAAGCGTAGTTAATATTTTTATGAAATCTAATTTCTTCAATTTTCTTAATATTCTCGATTTGATTTGAAACTATTTCGTCAAACGTCAGCTGAGTTGTAATATTATTTAGAATAAGGTTATTGTTAATCAAAAAATGTTGTTCAAACTTATCATCATAATTACAATAAAGGTCTCCATTTATTTCTAATTTACAATCATTAAATGTTATCATTTGATTTCCTTTTAAATAAAACTGTCTATTATTACAAGTACTATTAACAATGGAATTTACGTGGTTTTTTATAATTATTAAGCCTGGTTTTATTTCTATAGTTTCCATTTGAGTGTTTTTTCTTCTTAAACAACTGTTTGTAAAAATACATAGTTTAGATTTTTTTAAATTGCTTCTTTTTGCTTCGTTATTAAAATCGTACATTGTATTGTTTATCTTTAAAATTTCTCTATTTTCGAAGATAAGTTCTTCTTGGTTTTCATTAGGTATGGATACAAAAAATGATCGTTTTACTCTTCTTAAATCTTTGGGTATTTGAATTGCAAATATTATTTTATTTTCTTTATAGTGGGCTGCACTTACTTTGGTATTTTGTATCTTATAAAGATCAATATTGTAACGAATTATTTCTTCACTTGTTAATACATTATTGTTCATAGTGTTTGTTTTTGCAGCTAGAAGATTATTTTGTATATGTTCAACATTATCTAGCAGAATTTTAATTTTCAATAATATATCCAGATATAAGAGCTTATTTTCTAATATTTCATCGTTCTTAGATATTTGGTTTAATTTTGAAGTAATCTGTGTCCTATCGTTTAATATTGCATCTTTTAGCTTCGAAATTGTGCTGTTAAATACGTGATTTATTTCAATGCTTTTGTTTATGTCGTCTATTATTGCATGATTGTTGTCGTCAATAGTCTGTAAATGTCGTTCAATTTCTGTCCTGTCAAAGTCATCCATTGTGCCGTATAGCCATTTCATACCTGTTCCTACAAAGTTAATTAGTCCTCTCGGATGTCTAGTGGGGGTGATGGTTTGGAGTTTTGATTTTGTCTTTTCTAGTTCTACTTTCAAAAAGTGTTTGTCGTTGAGATTTGGTATTAGTTTTATGTTTTCTTCGAGTCCTTCTATAACATGCTGTATTTCTTTAGGGTCAATTATGTGTAAGATAGTGCTGTAGCTGTACGTTATGTCTACGTCTTCTAATGCGATTTCAGCGAAACCGTTGGTGCTATTGATGTTTTCGACAATCAAGGTGGCATTGCTCACAGTAAAAAGCGTCATCATTATTGTCATTAGGAGCATTGTATGTACCTAAAAATTTAGTAATTCTTTTTATGTTTGTTGGGTGAATATTTTCTAGTTTCATATTTTTGTATCTAGGTTCGTGTTTATGTCTAAGAGCTTTATAATTTTTTGCGTACCCTTCCTGATTTGTATTTTCGTATTCTTCTCTGTTTATGTTTAACTTTGTGATATGTCTTTCTTTGGTGTTTCGCAGTAAGTTATAAATATTATTTTTTTTAACTTTCCCATTTCCTATGTCTATTGGTCTTTCTTTTGTTACAGAATGAACAGATTTGTTGTACCATTCAGTACATTTATATACCTTTTCTTGAACTGATAATCCTGAATTTTCGATTTCTAACGTTCTAAATCTTTCTCCTAGGGTATTGTGAAATCTTTCGATATCTGCATTTCCCGTATGGGAATTTGGTTTTGTAAAGTGGATTTCTATTTCTTCTTGCCTAAGAAAGTCTTTTACATTTGTTGAGTTGAACTCATTGTCAGCAACTATACGTTTTGGTTTTGGGTTGAGAGAGAAATACAAACGAAGCTTTTCTATAAGTGTTATACTGTTTCTGTCTTCTAGATAAATAGTGGTGGCTTGTTTCGAAAATTTGTCTATGATAGTTAGAAAACTATGTTTCTTAATTACATAAGTGTCCATGTGAATAATTTCATTCGTGTCTGTGGGAGTTTCTGTTATGAAGTATTTTGGTTTGTATGGTTTTCTGTCATATTTACTTCTACAACAGATATCGCAGTTGTTTATATATTTTTGAATAAGAGATTTAAGGTTTTTGAAATATATGGTGTTTTTTAATCCTTGATAATTTTCGTTTATTCCAGCATGACCAGTTTCTTGTTTATGGTATTTTTGAATATATCTGAGGGCTTCTTCTTCATTTCTCATGTCTTTGGCATGATATGAGCATCTATAGAACTTTACACTTGTGTTAAATAACTCTATTAGTTTTTGTTGTACTAAATTGTAATCAGAATCCGAAATGCCTGAGTATATTCCTACTTTGCCTGTTTTTATAAATCTCCTAAAGATGTCTGACATGAATCCGCTTCTAATATCATCTAAGCTTACAAAAATTTTTCGTTTGTTCTCTATTATTTTAATTTCTTCTGTTTTACTTTCTGTTAAAATTATTTGGGTGTAGAAACGGTTAACAACGGAATTTAATATAGGAAAGTGATCATTTAATTCGTTTTCCTGGGAATGAACGGTAGCGGCTGTACTCAAGTTGTCTATGTTAATGTCTCCAGATTGCTCATTTATTGCACAAATTTCGCCTGTATCTGCATTGATTCTGCTGAGGAAATCAGCCAGAGTATTTTCTTTACCTTTAATATACCCAATGTTGATATCGTATTCGCCAAGTTTAAGTAACCAACGTTGAAGTCTTGGGTTTATGTCTTTTCCTTTATGTTTGGTTTGCAACCATTTCAATGGCTGGTGATCTGTCATAAGGTCAAAGTTCCTTCCATATACGTATGGTCTAAAGTAGTTCACGCCCCAAACAATAGCCAACAGCTCCTTTTCTGTTGTGGAGTATTTTCTTTCGTGTTCGTTTAGAGTTCTACTTGCGTAACTGATGGGGTGGTTATCCTGTGTTAGTACTGCTCCTATTGCGAATTCGCTGGCATCTGTTGCTAGTTTAAACTTTCTTTTAAAATCCGGGTATTTTAGAATGGGTGTGTCGATTAGCAATCTCTTGAGTTTATAAAATGCATCCGTGTATTGAGGATCATTTGTATTTATTTTAGTGTCCTTTTTTAAATATTTTGTTAAACCATGTGCAATTTTTGCATAATCTTTTATAAACTTCCTGTAATATCCGGTTACGCCTAAGAATGATTTGATTTGTTTCTGAGTTACGGGAAGTTTCAGGCTTTGAATAGTTTCGATTTTGTTTGGGTTAGGTTTGATTCCTTCAGTAGTAAGGATATGTCCTAGGTATTCGGTAGATTTCGCAAAAAACCTGCACTTATCAACTTGAATCTTAAGATTATGTTTTCTAAGAGCATTGAAAATCTTCTGTATGCTATCCTTATGTTCTTGTATTGTACTGCTAAAAATCAAAATATCATCGAGATATACTACACATATTTTGTTGATGTATTCTCTTAGCACCGAATTGATTAACCCAAAGTGAAAAGTAGCAGGAGCATTTTTTAGTCCAAAAGGCATACGAAGGAATTCGTAGTGGCCAAGTGGAGTAGAAAATGCCGTTTTCTTTCTATCTTCCTCTTTAATGAGGATCTGGTGGAAGCCTTTGGCTAGATCGAGTGTAGTGAAGTACTGTGCTCGACCTAATTTTTCTAGTATGGTGTCAATATGTGGAATTGGGAATTTGTCGCTAATAGTAATTTCATTCAAGGCTCTGTAATCTATCACAATTCTCCACTTTTTTTTATCTGAATTGTCCGACTTCTTGGGTACAATCCATAAGGGAGAGTTATATGGAGATACGCTTTCTCTTATTATTCCTTGTTCTAACATTTCTCGCATTTGCTTATTGATTTCTGCTTCATGAATTTGGGGATATCTGTATATTTTTGAATATACAGGTTTATTGCTAGTTGTTGCTATCTCATGTTGTACTTCATGAGTGTGAGTAAGTGAATTACCCTCTTGAAAAAATAGGTCAGAATTCTTAGAAATAAGTTCTGTTAAGAAATTCTCTTCTTCTTTATTCATGTCCTCATGTATTAATTTATTCAAAATGTTGTCTGATTGCGCCTCTAAAGTTTGTATTTCTTCTGAACTGTATGGGCAAGAGCCTATAAACTTGATTTTATTACCGTTTATCTGTAAAGAGTCTTCTTCGAGATTTATAATTGCTGAAAAGGCTTTTAATATATTTTGCCCTATTAAACCATCGAAATTTTTACCATTGAAGTTGGTTAGTTTCCAACACATAAGATTGTCTTCTTTAAATTCTTTGGGAAGAGGTGTGATAATTTCTTCGTCAATACAAAAGTTTCCATTTATTGTATAAAGAGATACTGGTTTATCTAATTTTGTTCTTTTAAATTCAGGTAATAATGTCTTGTTAAGCAATGAAGTTGTGGATCCTGTATCGAGTAAACATTTGAGGGTTGTGTTACCTATCCTTAGTTCAACTATCGGTAAACGAATTTTTGGGCTTGATACTGAAAATTTGTTTCTCCTGTATTATTGCTTTCAATATGGTCTACTTCCATTGGAGTAGGTCTGTTATTGCCTAGGGTTCGATTTAAATATTGGCTACGCCTAGATTGTTGAGTGTTATTTGTGTTAAAAAAATTGTTATGAGAAAGAGTGGAATTATTAGTTTGTCGAGCTTGAGGAGGGCTATTATTGTATGAGTTTTGGAAAGTCGGTTTCTGTTGGTATGTCATGTTCTGTCCGTTTTGGTTGTAGTTTCTATGTTGTTGGTATTGTTGACGTGTATATGAATATTGTTGAAATCTATTGTCATATTGTATCAGTATTCCAGTCTCTTCCAAGACGTAATAAGCTTCTCTAAGTGTGGATATATTTCTACTATAAACTATGCTAGATAAATTTGGGTGGATACCATTCAAAAATGTTTTAAGTATAATTGATTCGTTAGTAAGAGGAGAAAACTCTAGGGGTTTATTAATATCAAATTCATATTTAGTGTTTAATTTATCTAGTATATTTCTAAGGTTCTTAAAATAGTCGCTTACATTATTATTCTTCATGTTTATCGCCTGGTGATAGAGATAGTGGTACCCTTCTTTAATGCCGAAATTCTTGACTAGTTCTTCCTTAATTCGGGTCCATGTTGCTTCTGGTCCTAAAGCTCTCACTACCTGTAGAGCTGGTCCTTGAATTTTATTCTTCACATACCTTTCGAAAACAAACCGCTGTAAGATGGAATTCTCCTGGAACAGCGGCAAAATTATTTCCACTTCCCTGATGAAAGATGATAGGTCATAATCTCTTGTACCGTGAAACTCCTTGATACGGGATGCTTCTTTTACAAGATCCGACCCGGATAGTACGGCAGGTTGGATGTTATGATTGTTATCTTCTGTGGACATTTCTTATTATCAGATATAACTCGTGGTTTACTATAACACTTTTAGTAGTATATTGTTTTTAAACACAATTTTAGATTGTAATTTATTTTTATTTTATTTTGCGATTTAATTTCACTATAGCTCTTTAATGCTATATTGTCTTTGGACTTTGGAAAAATTTTCGCACAGTTTTTGGTAGTCTTTAGACTTTACTTTTCACTTTTTCACAAGGATATATATTTTATAATTAACGGTTTTAATGTTGTCCTTCAGGATATTCACTATTTTCCGTTATTAGGTTCCTTTACATCGACTGCGCCAATTATGAGTCCGAGGGTTCTTTTGTATATAAAAAAAAAAGATTTTTATTTTATTTTATTTTGCTTTAACAATCATTAACTAAATGCAATACAATTCAAAACTGACTGTTTTCTTAAGTTTACTTACAATATAAATAATTTAATTTTTCTTATTTAGCTGACGTTTGGGGAAAATGTTCATTTAGCAATTTTGTATAAAATTATTTGCGAAATAAAAAGGTCGGCAGTTTATTGAATTGGTAAATAGAACGTTTTATTATTGTTGCTGATTTATAAAAAGTAAGTGTGTTGAAATACTGAAATTATTGTTGTTGCTGATTAATGAAAATTGAGTTTATTGAACTAGTGAAATTATTATTGTTGCCAATTAATGGGTAAGGAATATGTTGGACTATTAGAATGGGTGGTTGACTTAACTCGTGAGCTGACTGAAAAAAATTTACTCGTGCGTGAGCTTTTTTTAATAATCATGCACGAATTCTCACGCTCTCACGAGATAACATTCCTGCATAGGTACATATGTAACTGTATTCAATCATTTGAAATAAATTATTTTATAATAATAAATGCATATATATATAGTAATATGTATGGTAGTATGAGCTTACAAACATAATGAATACCCACCCCCAAACAAAATGTTTCGACTTTTTCTGAAGTCAGACTTGTCGTATTGAATTCGTTAAGACATTTCGAACAATTTCTTTTAAACATTAACACACATATGCAAAAAAATTATCGTGTGCTTGAAGTGTACGTTAAAACAAAATTTCCATACGAAAACCGGTTTTAACGTACACTTAAAGCACGCGTTAATTTTTTACATATGGGGCTAAAACTTTGGTCTGTAAGTTTGTAAGTATGTATGTATGTTTCTTAGATACCCTGTAGGAAGTATCAATTGAGAAACACTACTGATTCAACAGTGCCTTTGTCAACAATACTGCTGACGAATTGTTTAGCAGAAAATGTTTTTTGCTTTAGGGGCCGTCCATATATTACGTAACGCTGTAGGGGGAGGGGTGGGGTTCGAGTTTTGTTATGATTTGTTTGTTTTTTTTAAAGTCAGTTTTTTTTAACACAAACACAATTCGCAAAGCGATTAGCTTGTCTGGTGGGGGTGGAGGGAGTCTTTGTTATGTAACAGAAAAATTTTAGTAATTTGTATTTTTTCTCATTTAATATGCTGTTCTCATTTATTTGATTATCATTTATTTAATTGATCTTATGTCTTACCTTCACGTTTATATTATGTATGTATACATACATACATGTGCGGAATGTCAATTTTCGAATTCGAATATTTAAAATGATATCCGCGAATACGTATATTTAAAACTATATTAAATTAACTTCGCTTTATTTTAATTTACATTGTAAATTTTACAAAAACACGAGCATACATACATACATATATACATAGATATAAAAACGTAAAAACTTTATTATACATATACTTTTTCGTGAGCGTGCGTGATCGTGATAAGTTGTAAAACACTTGTGCGTGATTAAAAATATTTTATTCGTGAGCGTGCGTGATCTTGAAAATTTTCAAAATCATTCGTGCGTGAAAGTGCGTGAGTAAAATATTTTTCTGCGTGAGCGTGCGTGTCGTGAGTCAGAAAATATTCACGTTCACATCTCTACTTGTAAGTATTTAAAATTTATATGAATATGTCAAATGTATTGAATGTTCGTTACTCTGGCAAAACTCTTAAATATGTTTTAAATTTATGTTATTTTGAAAAATCTGAAAGAACGTTAGTTGCCCAAAATTCTTCAATGTGATTTGGCTTTGAATTTTTTCCATGGCAAAATTAAGTGAACACCACAGGGAAGGTAGAAAGAAGCGTTTTACAAAAAAAAAAAAAAAATTTAACCTTGGTCAAAAATAAACATTAAAAAGTTAAATATAATTTAGATTTATTTAAAATTTGGTCACGTGCGACATGGTAAATAAGTTTGAAACCAAAAACAAATTAGTTAATTAAAATTATAATGAGCAAAAACGGCGATAAAGGAGGTTTTTTTTTTAACAAACAACAAACCCGCGGAAAACACCCAGGGTCTATGGCGGGAATTTAAACCACGACATCTGCTATGGGCAACATTCGGAAAAATTCAATTTCACCTGGAATGCAGAAAATATCGGATTATTACGAATTCATAAATTAATTAAATTCAGTAAAGTGCGCCTCTGGTTGGCACACGAAGGCTTCCATGCGGACACTACATATCGTTACCTTATTATAGAAAGGCCCTAACTCATTATTTTTTTTTAAATCGAGATTGTTGCATTTTTCGATATATATTATATGTTCTGCTATCGAAATATACAAAACACTCGATTAAAAAATAATGAGTTAAGGCCTTTCTATATTAAGGTAACTATATATTAGGAGTCGCAAAACAAAACGTTCCTATTTAAATTTCAAACCGTCTTTTGTATTTCTTCCATCTTTAAACTATTTTTTTAGGGTCTATATAGCGAAATATTCCTTCAAATGCCTCAATAGAACGAAACCAGAATGAATTCCAAATCGTAAAGTCCCGTAATAAAAACAGCGAAGTCTAAATGTATTTTCCAGCGCATTTGTAAAGCCTCTATACAACGAAGTAAGAATAATAAATGAATCAAGGCTTTGCTGATCATATTTATAGCGAATCAATGGCTATAACTAAGTAATTTCGGATCCCCATTCTTGGGTAAATTTAAGACACAACATTTAGAAACTAGTCATATTTAAATATTGCTTTAGGTTTCGCTGAAATCATTTCTTGTCACATGCGAATGCTTTGGTTTATTGCAATTGGTTTGAAAACAACATAAAATCAAAGTTAGCACCAGTTATAGCGCTAATTAAAAGCTATTAGCTACGCTTATTTTCAAAACGAAAATTCGTTTTATTTTTTACTTTATATGTTTACGACGCGTCATGTTCGACATTGTGGAAATGCCCATATTCTAACTTCTACCGATTATATTTATAAATATTTTGAATTTAACGTTATGTTCTTGATATTTTAGTCACTTTAGCATATGTTTGCATATATAACATTATGTAGCATATTTTTGCATATATTAGACTATGCAGCATATATTCATATATACTAGCCTCTAGAGTATAACTTTGTATGTCATAGACTTTAAAGCATATGTTGGCATACTTTTATTGTTATAATATACGTTTGCACATTTCACCGTTCGTAGCATATTTTTGCATATTTAAGCCTATGCTGCATATAGTCATATTAGTCTCTAGAACAAAATATCCTTAGGATTTAAAACATATATTAGCATAGTTATAATATACGTTTGCATATTTTACCGTTCGTAGCATATTTTTGCATATTTCAGACTATGCAGCATATATTCATATTAGCCTCTAGAACAAAATATCTTTGTATGTCCTTAGGATTTAAAACAAATATTAGCACACTTTCATTGTTATAACCAGGGACAGGGGTTTCATGCAAATGCATATTTTTTCCCTTAAACCTGATAATGGCAAGAACGAAATATCTTTACGAAACATTGAATTTGAGTGAAAATGGCATCGATTTGTAAGTGCATATTTTGCTGAAAATTCATATTTTTGCATAATTTGGTCATAAATGCTTATTTTTGTGTCATATTTTGGTATAATTAAAAGTTTTGTGTCATATTTAGTCAAAAATTCAAATTTTAAAATTTATTATTAATGAAAAATTAGTAATGCAAGACTGTTTTTTGGCAAATTAATTCGCTAGCATTGTTGTAGAAGGACTGTACAAGCAAATTTAATAAATATTGTCATTTGGTGATTTCAAGATGATATTTTCTTCTATTAAAGCCGAAAGTAGTAACATTCTATATAAAAATAATTATTTAAATTTGATCTGATTACATCTATAGACGTTATAAGGATTTTTTTCAATGCAACAAAGCTTTCTAAAAACAAGTTGATAGAACTTCACGTTCGAAAAATTTTAAATAAAAATAAATAAATAACACTTTTTTTTTCAATTTACGTATCGCTCCTTTACTGCAATATGAACATATCTCGAAAAATGCCTATTTGGAGTAAATAATGCAGAAAAAATCGTTGTCATATTAAATCTTGTGTACAAATTTAATATAAAAGGCTTGTATCTCTAATTAGTTTATGTAAATTTAAAACTTTTTTTTTTTGAACAAAACTTTTTTAAAATATGTGCATATTTCATTGTTTTTAGTGCATATTTTGCGTTTTTAATGTCATATTTTAGGCGCCTAAAACACATTTTTTAAATGCATGAAGTCCTTGTCCCTGGTTATAACACATGTTGGCATATTTTAGAGCATATTTTTAAATATTTTAATCTTTAGATCATATATTTTGTATATTTAAAATTTTTTTTCTTGGTGCATAGCTGTCTGGTAATAGAGAACAATAATTGTGGCAATAGCATCCTATATTGTCTGGGATTAGCACTTCAATTCTTTCTATAATTCTTCTATTTAAATAACTTCCAACAACTAGTGTGATTCACAACAATATACCGATATCCTTCAAAATTATCACATTTACATTTCTCTTCAACATTTATTATGTTTTCTACATCTTGACTTAATAATCTTTTCAAAACTTTTGATTGCATTTCTTTTCAATAAACTGTACTCAATGTTCGTATATTTCTTATAAGATATATATATATATATATATAATAAAACTAAAATTCTTAAACCCTTTTTATGTTCTGGCTGACACAAATTACATACATTTTATGTTCCTTTTTATCTTCAACAAAAGGCAACAAGAACGAGCGAGCTCTATACAGCTAGTCTTACTTGCTTTATTAAAGAAAACGTATTATTATTATTTCTCCACCCTCTTAACATATTAAATAACTTACCTGGGTGTCCTTGTCACAGCAAATAAAATCTGTTTGTGTGCCTGACAGCTGTAACAAAGCCACACGCAGACTTTTTATTCTTGCACAATTGTGTATTAAAAGTATTAAAATATTTTTATGACATTCACTATAGGCGGGCGAAAGAAGGACATTTTGTAAGTTTTAATGATTTTATTATTGTGACCATTTAAGTTTATTAAAGAAGTAAGCTAAGGAATTATTTGGTAGATACGGCTGATCTTTCTGATAAAGTTGTGAAAAAGTATCTTCAAAATATTTTCCTGTAAAATTTCGCTTAAAACTATTGATTCTATCAAGCAAGCAAGCAAGCAAAGCAAGTTGTTGATACTACAAGTACGAAATTAACCCTTAAGTGGCTTTTAAGTTTTGACTTATTTCAAGTTCAAGTTAAATTCTAAGCTTTCTGAGTATTAAAGGCCTTGTATTACAATTTTATGGGGAATAATAATAATAACACTTAAATTAAATTCTCGTTTAAAGGTAATAGCGGAATTAACCCTTAAACGTATTTTAGGCTTTGATTTATTTCTGTTATTTTAGATGAATTTATTCAGCGTCAATTAAATATGGCTAATTTCCTCATACATGGAAGGACTCATTTATTATTCCTCTGTTTAAATCAGGGAATCAGTCTGATGCTAAAAATTATCATGGTAGTGCAAAATTGAGCATCATACCTAAGTTGTTTGAAAAAATTATCACCGATCACCTAAGTTATCAAGTATCAAATTTGATTTACCCTTGCCAGCATGGGTTAGAGGATTTTTTCAACAACTACAAACTAATGGGTGTTTTTTATTGAGGTATAGAACTTTAAGTTGGCATCACTTTTTTAACTGACGGCCATTTTGTCAGCTGTCAAGTGATTAATATTTAGTTTGGTTTGCCATTTCATCATGAACAGGTTGACAAAAGAACAACGCTTGCAAATCGTGCAAATTTATTTCGAAAATAATGGTTCAGTTCGCGAAGTTTACCGCAAGCTCCGTCCATTTTATGGTCGACATAATCGTCCATCAGAGCAATTAATTCGGTTAACCATGGATCGTTTTCGCACTACGTTTACTCTATGTGATAATACGCATCCGCAGAGACGTCGAACAGTGCGCACCGAAGAAACAATTGCCGCTGTAGAGCAAAGTGTTGAAGAGGACCCGAATGAATCGATTCGCCACCGTGCACAGCAATTGGAGCTTTGTCCATCAACTTTATGGAAGATTTTGCGCAAAGATCTTGGCTTGCGACCTTACAAGATCCAGCTTGTGCAAGAATTAAAGCCGCGAGACCATGCAATGCGTCGTGATTTTGGTGTATGGGCCGAAAATGAGATTGATCTCGATGCTGATTTTCATCGCAAAATTTTGTTCAGTGATGAGGCTCATTTTTGGTTGAATGGCCACGTCAACAAGCAAAATTGCCGCATTTGGATTGAAGAGAATCCACATGAGACCCTTGAGACGCCATTACATCCACAAAAACTGACTGTTTGGTGTGCTCTATGGGCTGGTGGAGTCATTGGGCCATACTTCTTCCGAAATAATGCTGGAGAGTCAGTTACCGTCAATGGAGACCGGTATAGAGCCATGATAACCGACTATTTTGTTCCCGAATTGGATGGCATGAATCTGGATGAGTTGTGGTTCCAACAAGACGGCGCTACATGCCACACAGCGCACGTCACAATCGATTTATTGAAGGAAACATTCGATGAGCGCATAATTTCGCGGAATGAACCTGTCAATTGGCCACCAAGATCGTGTGATTTGACACCATTGGATTATTTTCTTTGGGGATATGTGAAGTCGCTCATCTACGCCAACAAACCAGAAACGTTAGGGGACTTGGAAGCCAACATTCGTGGCGTTATTGCCAACATACGGCCCCATATGCTCGAAAAAGTGGTTGAAAATTGGACCTGTAGAATTGGCTTTATTCGAGCCAGCCGCGGCGGCCACATGCCCGAAATCATATTTAAACATTAATGGCATAAAATTATCCTTCCAATAAAGCCAAATTGATGGACATTAAAACGATTTTCTTTTGTTTTATTTCAATTCAAAGTTTCATACCTCTAAAAAAAACACCCGATACATTTTAGAATTATTTTGAAAACAAAAGAAACATATTACCTTTGGAAGGGAAATTACATTTGAAAAATTCATAAGTTTGACAAATTTTTGTTGTCGGGTTGACGTAAAAGCGAGAAGTATTTACAGAATAATGCGGAGTATTTTGTCTAAAAAATTGCTCGAGTGTGTTTATATATTTTTTACATTGATCGTTTAGGTCGTTTTTGATACAAACCTAAGATCAAACCCACTTAAATTACATGGATTTGATAAATAGTTTTAGTTAAAAACGACCGACTGAATGAGTTCGACTCAATTATAGTTGTATTCGACTTGCAGAGTAGAAGGCCAGGACACTAATAAACCATACTCCTCTTAGCGAACGTATGAATGCATACATATGTATGTATGTATCTGTTGAACTTGTAGAAAAAAGCTTATGTACGAATTTAAAATTTTTCAGTAGAGCAAAAATACTGTTCAAGAGCTCAGGCAAACTTTTAATGTGTGTGCCTATAAAAATGTGATCTTTAGACGTAATTAATCGAAATTGATTAGAATAGTGTATACATTTCTTTTAATTTTTCGACATGTTCAGCCTTATTAGTCGTAACGAAATTGATAAAAAAATTAGATAATGCTTGGTATACATACATATGTAACAACCGTTATACTTGTTGTTGATCAATCGCAATTAAAAAAACGTTAGTCGATATATTTTTAACAAAACAATATTGTTTTTGCAACTTATTTGTATGAAAGTGAATCTAAAAATTTTCGTAAGTCAACTTAAGCGGTAGTGCTAAAAGTCCACCGATATGTATATTCCTTTTGGTTTAGATAATAGAAAAACATTTATGTTGAAAACAAAAACAAGTTTTCATATTTAGTTATTGTTTTCACTATAAATTCTCTAACATCAAATGTGATTAATAGACTTAAAAATAGATGGGAAAAATTCTTTTGATTTTTATTTCATACTCGTATTAGAAAATTGTTCACTTTAAATACAATTGTGCAATGATAAATTATGAACATAAAACCTTTTAAAATGCATTAAATTGAAATTAATTCGAAATCTCGAAAATCCCGTGATCCCGAAAAATCGATCCCGACTGCCATCCCTAATGTTTATACAAACATACAAGTTTACACTACACTTGTGTAAATAATCTGTGCAAGATATAAAACTTAGTTTTTTTATGTTACTGTTTACTAAAGACTATGTAAAATTACTTACTTTTAACTTAATAAAAATAGGTTTTTTGCTATATGCACTGTATGAATTAATAAACTTCGCAGTAATAGCGGTATACCGGTATTTTAAAATCGATAACGGTATTTACCTGTAATACCGATACCGAAATAAAAAAAAATACCGTTACCGTTACCGATATCGAAATTTTTAAAATAATTGTACCGGTATCAATACCTATACCGTTATTTGTTTCGGTTTCCAACCTTGGTTATTATTAATTAATATTGTGTGGGGGCGAGCACCTTCCGCCGCTCCTATTCTACCAATATTTTGAATTACTTCGCACCTTGCTCTCAAAAGAGTCCATATCAAATTTGAATACTCTGACTCTTATAGCTTTCAAGATATAAGATATTTCGTTCGTATGGGCGTGGCACAGCCTGCTTAATGGTATGAAAAATAGATTCTCACACCTACCGAATATGCATACAAAATTTTATAAAAGTCGGTCAAGCCGTTTCGGAGGAGTTCCATTACAAACACCGTGACACGAGAATTTTATATGTATGTATATATAGATAGAGACGAGTTCCATTAAAATGTAAGCGGAATTTTAACCCCTCTTTAAAAAAAGGCCCAAATATAAACTTACAAAACTTCCGTAAATATTTAATTACTGTGTTTTTTTTTGTTTGTTCTGCTCTAGTCGTTTGTTAAGCCTTAATATTTGTTCTTTGTTGTACAGTGCTGTTAGCAAATAAATTGCTCCCTGGAGAGCAGTGGTCGAATGCCAAATTTGGTTATATTTTTAAAAGCTGGAAAGCTGTAGATAAATGCCTACATTTATATTGGCTCTCCTTCATGTGCAAGTTTTAAAAATAGTCTCTGTTAATTTTCAGTTGCAATAATTTATTGTTATTATATTTATTATTAATTTTTTTTTGTTATTTTTTTTCGATTTATGTTACAAACCACTAAACTTGTATTTTGTATTTTTGTTTATTTTACTTTTAGGTAGAACGCGCGGAACTCTACAAAAGTCAGTAAAGTGAGCACAAATAATATTGTGACTATAACAAAGAGATTATTGCGTTAGTTTAATTAAATTACCTCATGTATAATTTTTGTATACTGAGCGTGACTTCTCGTGGCCGTGACTCTAAGTGAGCGTGAGTGTTTTCGGTAGTGTGACTAAAATCTATGTCCATATTTACATGACTGCATGAAAATTAACCTAAACATGTCGTCGAAAATGAACGTAAGTGCCATAGAAGTTTCGCGTGAGTGAAATTGTATCAGTATCAGTCACCGCAAAAAAATTGTTTGTTTATTTTACTTGTTTTTCTTTTTCGGCAATTTCGTGTTTGTACATTTTCGTGTGCGTGACTCTACGTGAGCGTGAGTGTTTTCGTTAGCGTGGCTATAATCTATATATTTATATGACTACGTATTAATTTACCTTAAACTTTCGTCGGTAGTGAACGTGAGTGCAAGAGAAGCTTCGCGTGAGTGCACCTGAATTGTATCAATGACTGCAGAAATAATTATTTCATAAGTTTATTTTTTTGTTCGGCTACTTCGCGGTTGTAAGATATCGTGAAGCGTGAGTGTTTTCGGTATCGTGAGTGACAAAAATTAACATAAACATTTCGTCGTGTATTAGCGTGAGTGAAAAGAAAAAGGAAAAGAAAGGAATAGAAAAGAAAATGAGAGAAGAGAAAAGAAGAGAAAAGAAAAGAAAAAAAAGAGAAAAAAAAAAGAAAAGAAAAGAATAGAAAATAAGGAAATAAAAGAAAATAAAAGAAAAAATAGAAAAGAAAATAAAAGAAAAAAATAGAAAAGAAAATAAAAGAAAAGAAAGAAAAAAAATAAAAGAAAAGTAAAGAAAAGAAAAAAGGAAATAAAAGAAGAGAAGAGAAAAGAAAAGAAAAGGAAAATTCTCGTGACTATGTCAGAGAATTCAACGCGAGTGAGTGAGTGTGCATATCGTTTAAGAAAATTTAAATAATCTGTCTTTAGTGCTCTCAAAAGTATTTTTTGGGTTTTCATGATTTCGACTCATTTTTATTTGCATGAGTCGTTTAAGCGTAATAATAAATTGAGTAGCGAGTGATGGGTGGTTACTAATAGCATTTTCGTTGCACCCTGCAATTAAAGGAATGAAATCGTGAAATTATTTTATATGTTGTACGAGTTTTCTGTGAGAGCAAATTTTACCAAGCATGTATCAAGGAACGCGACCATTTCTTCAACTGCATTGTTTTTGGTAAGTTGTTTTTTATTAATTATTTTTTCTAATCAGTAATTTAGACAATGAATTTTGTCCAAGTAAAATTTTAATTTAAATAAATTTTAAGAAAGTTCGCACATTAATTCAATAATTTAAACTATGCATACATTAGGGGCCATTTACATATTACTTAACGCTATTTTTGGAGCTTTTATATCCTTCTCCCCTTTATACCCTTCTCGCCTTTTACAAAATTTTCAGTTTAAATTTTCTACACCGTAATATATTCCTAACCCCACTTCAATCCCCTGTAGCGTTACGTAATATGTGAACATCCCCTTAAAATGATTGTTATGTTGTTAGTGTTGTAAAAGTATTGAGTATTTGAGTACTGAGTACTCAATACCGGGAGTTTTTCCCCGTACTCAATACACAAAAGTAACTACTCAATACTTTCAGGGTTGCATTTTGCAGTATTCAAGTAAAAGCAGTGATGGGAAATGAAATTTGCATTTCGGTATCAATAAAATTTTTTTGAGTACTTTTTTGGTCCCGAGAGTACCAAAAACTATTATTTTTTTTATTTAAATTTGATTAGCAAAAAATTATATTCATTCAGCTATCACACACGAGAACAATTGTGCTGGCATAACATGACAGTTTGTAGGTGAGAGAGGCAAAGAGGCATAATTTTTCAACCAGGCACAATACCGCATCATCGGCACAAAACCAATACATACACAACTTAAAAAACAGCAAATGTTAAAATGATACAAAAAACACCAATACACACAAAGCTGTGTGTATGTATACATTTTTATGCCAGATTAGTCTCGTGTGTTGTGCCGGCATAAAAATTATTCCCGTGTGTGATACCCAATTTACAAATAAAATAAGGAACACATAGCATATACGTATGTTCATCAGAGATGGGAATTGGAAATCTTGATTTCGTGCCGAATCTGTCTCTATAAGAAAAGTTTCCATATTAATACGAGCCATAACCACCAAAGAGCTTAAGCAACATAATTTTCGAGCTTATTTGATGGAAATCGTTTAGTTACGATCGCAGATAATTGATTTTCGCTAAAAAATTAAGTTAAAAATATATGTATGCCGCTTTAAGTTTTTTTTGCGGTTATGGTTCGAATGGACAAAAAAGTGCCTGTGCCATCTAACATCCAATAGTTCAAAAAATGGCACAATTGCGCCACATTTCTCATCACTGATTTTCATAGGTACAAATGTTAAAGTTAAACCAAGACGAGTTTTTAGACTTATATAAATTTTAGGCCTGGATAAAGCTTAAATTAGACGTGACATAGCCATAACGCCATAACCATAACCAAACCAAAATTCAATTGCATGCATGTACATTTCATCTTAGATGTCAAAGCGAATCTTCAACGCAACGCGAAGCAAAAGTTTTACCTGACATGGCCTTTAGGCAACTCTCAACTTTTTGTATGCTTTGACAATCAGTTGGTATACTATTTTTAATTTGTTTGACCAAACTCGCATATAAATATGGACTTTTTATTAATATGTCGGTAAATTTGCATAAAAAACGAGTTCGTGGCATCAGAGTAATTGAATTGTGTTGTGTTTTATACATAAAACCGAATAGTGAAACAAACAGTGAGTGTTGTCAAAGTTTTCATTGTGTCATACACATTTTGCGTCATGCTTTTTCCCCAAAGTTAGAAACGTCACGCAAAGCGTTGAAGTTGTATCTGACACCGCCTTAAGACTTGATACTGTCGGAACATAAAGTCTGTTCCTTTGTTTTGTTTTCATGAGATTTTGATAAGAAAAGATCCTTTCGACATTCGCAGAGAAGTGAGGTATAGACAAAATTCCGTAAGCTACTTTCGATATATCAGGAATCATGTATTCATCTAATGCGTTTTTAGTTTTAGACACTCTAGACCAGAAACTGCATATATTATTTTGGTAATGGTTTCAGTTCTTCCATATTAGCCAATGATCTATATTGGTTGTTAATATTTTCAAAATTTAGCCTTTCGCTGGGAGACATTTTAATTAAAAGTGTTATAATGCTGTTGGTTTTACCAGATAAAATATTTTCAGGGGAAATCTTATTAATCCAAACTAACATTTCATGGTCAAAGTCCACTTGACAGAATTTAATATAAAACTGCAATTTTCTTTAAACTGATTTAAAACAGTTGTTTCAATATGATTTCTGTTTATATATAGATCAACTTCTGTGCCGCAGAAAATATCATTTGTTAAAATATCTTTATTAATAAAGTTTCATGACATTTGTCGAAAAAGAAATTTAATTCTTGACAAAAATATATGCAAACGCGCGTCTTCTGACTGCATTTCTAAGTAGACCGTGAGAGTATCAAATGCGCTGGGGAGTACTACGGTACTTTTTCATGTCAAATAGTATCAAAAAAAGTACGATCGTATCAACTTTCCCATCACTGAGTGAAAGTCTTCCTTTAAAATGGATCAGAATTATTCAACTCTGTGAGCTTGATACAAATAAATATGACTCGGAACCTCATGGAGTTAGTGTAACAAATACCAATTCTGTTAGGAATTATTTTGATACGAAAACAGCCACTAAAAAGGTACTAAAAAATGCGTTATTAAACTACTTCAGTCATTAACAAATACTATTGGACAAAAAAAGTGACCCTTTAGAATAGTGGAAGGAAGGCACGTGATACAATATAACCAGCAAGTCAGGTCCTCACAAACATGAAAAATATTTTAAATTCTTTCGATGTCGGTAAAATTTTATTTCTACATTTAAACTATGACTAAGTAATAACATCAATTGTGAGAAAAAAAATGTTTATTAAAAAATATTTAGAAGATAATTTAAGCGATTAATGCACTAGAAGTTTTAAGAGTACGTTAAAAAAATTATGTACAAAAACTAAACTTCAAACATATTTATTTTCCTTTGATGTAAATTAATTTAAATATACTTGCATTTAATCTTTGTTTTTCCATATTCCATTGTCAATAAAATAATAATTTTTAACTTCCCATATACATACATATTAAAGTATTGAGTAGTATCGAGTACCCAATTGAAAAAGTAGCAAGTAATTAGTACTGAGTATTCAAAAGTAGCCGCTTTTTACAACACTATATGTTGTGTTTCATAATTTTTAATATTTTTAGCGTTATAGTTATAATTAACTGACTTTAAAAATAGACACTGGTTACAAATAATTTATTTTGTTCTAAGTCGACAGCTGGTAGCAAAACAGCTGACTTTGAATATTCGAATTTCTCATTCTTATTATTTTTATATTTTTCTATTCTGGGAAAAATGAACTGCATTGTAAATAACAAAAATTAAAAATTTTAAAAACCCCCGACTATATCTAGAGAGGATGCGATATCTTCTAAACCCTCTCGATCAAGTCACCTTTCAAACAGAAAAAACTAAATCAAAATCGGTTCAGCCGTTTGGTCTGTACGTGGACACGGACAGACACACAGACACACAGATACACATACACACATTACTAGTCGGGGTTTCAAAATATTTCTAATCATACTCAATTACATATTATCTATACATACTAGACCCCTGCAAAAGACCACTTACAAGAATTTTAAAGACATGAGGGATTTTTCAAATGTCTTCTAAAACAAACGCTAAACAACACTGTTTGTTGGCTAGACATTTGTTTCAGTTATTGCAGGTATAGGAATAAAGAAGTAAATACTTCGTGACGGAAGAATTTGTGATGCTTGCTTCTTCATACGCATGGGCACGCATGGGTGTGTATGCTCTAGTGATGAGCGATGAACGTGATTTCTAAATCGCTGTTCTTTTAAACTGTGACTGATCACAGTTTAGCAGTATTTTGTTTGTAGCCGTTCTGTTATTTTGAGAAAATCTAATAAGAAGAGCAGCAATGGAATTAAACAGTGACTGTGATCACGGTTTAACACATTTCAGCTCTTCTGCTTTAAAAATATTTATTAGTATTGGTGTTTTGATAAATACTAATAAGAAGAGCAGCAAGAACAAGCAATTTGCAATCAGCCCCGTTCAAATATTGAGAATAAATAAAACAACAAATATATAAGAGGCAGAGAGACAATAAAAGCTGAAGGTATAAAAATAAATTCAGTAAAGTGCGACTATGACTCGCGAACATAGGGTTCCGTACGAACACTAGATATGTAATTTATTACAAACTTCATCCTATATAATATATAGTTTTGGCATTTTTTTCGTTTTTGGGGTCTTTTCGGTTTTTTTGTTTTGTCGTTTTTTGCGTTTTTTTTCGGTTTTGGCGATTTGTTTAAGTTTTGGCTCTTTTTAGTTTAGACACTTTATTTTCTTGTTTAAGCGATTTTTTCGGTTTTTTGGCGTTTTTTAATTTTGGCGTTTTTTTTTATATTTTTGGCGATTTTTTTAATTTTTGCGATTTTTTGTTTATTTAAATTTTTTTTAGTTTTGGCGACATTTTCGCGTTTTGGCGATTTTTTTTTCAATTTTTTGCGTTTTTTTTCATTTTTGCGATTTTTTCGAATTTGGCGATTTATTTTAGTGTTAGAATTTTTTTTTAATTTTGGCAATTTTTTTCGTTTTGGCGATTTTTTTTAATTTTGGCAATTTTTTTCGTTTTGGCGTTTTTTTTTAATTTTTGGCGATTTTTTTTTGGTTTGGCGATTTTATAATTTTCGGTTTTTTTAGTTTTACCGTTTTTGAAAATTTCAAGTGTTTGTTTCTTACGGTTTCCAAGATATAGCAAATTGTCAAAATTACATAGTCAAAATTGCATTAACTGATGGACCACCCTTTAATTTAAATTTTTTAAATTTTAGTGTTAATTGTTGTAGTCTGTATAAAAATACACTAATTTTACAAATTTCAAGTTTCAATATACATATGTTCATACAATTGTAAGTATATTACATGGGATTTTAATATATTTCATTGCTCGTTTTGGAATACCCTTTAATTTTTAATTCTCATGTATTTGTTATTGTAGCGGCCAAGGTTCTACATACTGTGTCCAAATTTCAGGTCCGTAGCTCTTACGGTTCCTGAGAAAATACCGTGTGACGGACAGACGGACAGACGGATAGACGGACAGCGTAGCGAGAACAATAGGGTTCCTTTTCACCTTTGGTGTACGGAACCCTAAAAATTAATGTGGTAGCTTTATTTATTGTAAAGTAAGCATGTAAGAACAATCACAGTTTGTATGAAAGAACTATATTTTCAAAACCTGTTACTTGATAAATTCAGTCACAGTTGTGATTTGTGATTTTTCAATCGCTGTGAAAAAATAACAGGTTTCTAAATATCGCTCAACTCTAGTATGCTCTTTTATTTTTCTGCGCAAACGCACACATGCATGAACATCAGTTGTGTGCGCTTGCTTTACAAACCCAACCCTTAAACACATAATAGCTTACCATCTACATCTTACACACACACATACTCACACACACACACACTCAAACGTACAATATGCAAAATAACAAGCGTAAACGCATCCACACTACTTCTTTTGAGTGTATGTGTGTTACGAACAAGAAGTCTGCGACATCGCTTGTAAACACTCATATGCACGTTCATCAATACATCAATACATCGTGCTTCGCTTATTCTATGACAGCATTTTTTATTGGTTTAGTATAATACAAGCCACGAGAATACATTTAAAAAACAAGAAGTATTTATATTTAAAGACTGTTTACTCAGGCCTCAAATACATACATACATGTATACATATGTATGTAAATACATGCATACCTATGCACATGTTTCGAAAACCGTATCAGCGGTTTTCCCTGCTATCGTTTTCTCTTTCTTTTAGCAAACTCTAACTTTTGTGGTTCTTGTCAAATACTTAAATGATTACACGGTTAGTTGGTATTATTAGTGTGATGTGTTATGGCAAATTCTTGAGTTTGTAGTGGTAACACTTACTGCACATGCAAATCCTGTCACACTTATACACTGATGGGAAGAGTGTAAGAAGAATTGCTATTGAGGGATTCTTAACTCATTCTTACTGTATTCAGTCTGATGATTTTCTCGGTATTTTTTTTTTTTTTATTTAGTTTTTGTTTGGAAAATAAATGGAAATAGCAAGCATTTCCATTGAAACAAGGTGGATTTTTTTATTTATATTTATTCAACTCGTGTGCGAATGTTGTTGCTAATATTTGACGTATTCGTATAAAAGCATCATGTATTAACTTATTATATTTGAATAGTATTATATGCTTAAAGCAAATAATCTTATATTGAAAAATTTCTTGTTTAAGCTGCACATAAAATACTCGTATTACATATTAAATTATTAAATAACAAAAATTGTTTTTTTTTCTAATAATAAAATGTTTAATGTATACATGAGTGGTTCCAATACTTATTATTTTTCAAACACTTCAGTAATTTGTAAACTATTACAGATATCATAACTTTCGTGAAAAGAAATTAGTCTCCAAAATTCTCTAAGGGCCATTATTACAACTTAAAGTTAGTTAAAAGTAGGATTTTATCGGACGTATAAAGGCGTTATCGTATGCAAAAATTTACTTTAACCCAAAGTGAGCGATAAATTAAAGGCAAATTTATCCTACCTGGTAAGTTAAATCCAATTTGCAATAATGGAAAGCTTTTTATATGTCCGATAAAATCCTACTTTTAACTAACTTTAAGTTGTAATAATGGCCCTAAATGGCATTAACACAGCCTAATTTATAAAAATAATTGTCACAACTTTTTACAAATATCTTCAAAATCTTGGTAATAATCTACATTTGAGCGACTATATTCTAGTTCCGTTAATCCGAAAGAGCGATCGCTACTGAACTTGGTGTGGCCAGTTAGGAGGAAATTTAATGATATCGATTCGTTTAAGCCAGAATCCACTCGCCAGGCCAATTATTTTATTTTTTATTTTATTGTGCATTATTTTTATACTGTGCTACGCAGTTATCACAAAATGAAACTAAACTTTTAACGGCATTCTTCGTGAAGTAATCGTGAATTTGGCTAATGACAGCATTAGGTCCTTTTCCTATTTCGAATTCTTCGTCTAATAAATAGTTCGACTGAACGTTAGTGAATTCATTATTAATACTAGGGATGTAACGAATGTTCGCATTCGCTTTCGCATTCGCAAATTATTCGCTTACTTTTGCTATTTGCATTCACTAAAATATGCGAATATTTCAAGCGAATATTAAAGAAAAAAAATTTTGTACTCTTTTACGAAAATAGTTTGCGATTAACAAACGTCAAAAACTCGAAAATTTTTTATAAGCCACCATGAAAAAGATACATATACTGACAAGTAAAGCATTCTAATTAAAGCTTTAAGTTTGCAGCGGAAAACTTTTCTATAAATAATAGGGTATTCATTTAACCGGGGTTTTGTTTTAGTCGGTTAATCGCTCGATTAATTAATCGAGTTTTTGGCTTGAACGGTTAATAATCGGTTAATTTCGGTATTAACCGGTTAACCGATTAATAAAGTTTTTTTTTTTTTATAAATCAAGTAATTTGAACAAGTAAAAGCGCATAAATTATTTATTAATTTGAGTTTATTAGTAAAATAAAAAAATACACATCATATATATGTATGTATGTTAGTACTTCAGTAGTTTAATGAGATCTTCTAACAAAATTTTTCAGAAAAACAATTTGGTTTAAGTGTTAAGGATTCAAGCGAATAAGTTTTGATAAAATTTGACTTGGAAAAAATCTTTTCACTTATCGTAGACGCTGAGAAAATCGAAATCCATAATACAGAATATGTATCTAATTTCATTATGCCAATAGAGTCCTGATTTATATATTTTTTTAAATTCTTGACACTTCTAATTGTTTCGATTAGTTTTTTTTTAAGCACATTTCTTGTATTGCTCTCGATACTTTTTCTGTTGGCCTGTCCTCTTCTGACTCAGCCACGAATATTCTGTAAAGAAGTTTATTTCTGAATTTCTTAGTTTTCGTTTTTGTACTTTTAAACACTGTTGCTACACGAAAACATTTCAGAGAGTATGTATAAAATAATAGAATTCGTCTCTTATTAGATCTAATCCTTACTTAAGTCGTTGGTAACAGTACTATTAGCTTTTAATTACTTTAAATTATTAAAAAAAAGTTCAATTAGAGTACCAGAGTCTTTACTAAAACCTTTTTTGGCAACGTCGAAAGATTTTGAAGTTTTAGTTAAGTTAGAATCACTGATTATACTTGTTTGTTTGTATGAAAAATAATTTCTAAACAATTAACTTTTGTATGTGAGACGAAACAAATAATTAAACACACAAAAAATACGTTACATAAATAGTAAAAAATATTTAAAAATTTGTTGCTTCGGTTAATCGGCTGAAATTAACCGATTTAACCGATTAACGGTTAAACCGATTGAATACCCTAATAAATAAGTTCTCATAAGTAATGGGTGTTTTTTATTGAGGTATAGAACTTTAAGTTGGCATCACTTTTTTAACTGGCGGCCATTTTGTCACCTGTCAAGTGATTAATATTTAGTTTGGTTTGCCATTTCATCATGAACAGGTTGACAAAAGAACAACGCTTGCAAATCGTGCAAATTTATTTCGAAAATAATGGTTCAGTTCGCGTAGTTTACCTCAAGCTCCGTCCATTTTATGGTCGACATAATCGTCCATCAGAGCAATTAATTCGGTTAACCATGGATCGTTTTCGCACTAAGTTTACTCTATGTGATAATACGCATCCGCAGAGACGTCGAACAGTGCGCACCGAAGAAACAATTGCCGCTGTAGAGCAAAGTGTTGAAGAGGACCCGAATGAATCGATTCGCCACCGTGCACAGCAATTGGAGCTTTGTCCATCAACTTTATGGAAGATTTTGCGCAAAGATCTTGGCTTGCGACCTTACAAGATCCAGCTTGTGCAGGAATTAAAGCCGCGAGACCATGCAATGCGTCGTGATTTTGGTGTATGGGCCGAAAATGAGATTGATCTCGATGCTGATTTTCATCGCAAAATTTTGTTCAGTGATGAGGCTCATTTTTGGTTGAATGGCTACGTCAACAAGCAAAATTGCCGCATTTGGAGTGAAGAGAATCCACATGAGACCCTTAAGACGCCATTACATCCACAAAAACTGACTGTTTGGTGTGCTCTATGGGCTGGTGGAGTCATTGGGCCATACTTCTTCCGAAATAATGCTGGAGAGTCAGTTACCGTTAATGGAGACCGGTATAGAGCCATGATAACCGACTATTTTGTTCCCGAATTGGATGGCATGAATGTGGATGAGTTGTGGTTCCAACAAGACGGCGCTACATGCCACACAGCGCACGTCACAATCGATTTATTGAAGGAAACATTCGATGAGCGCATAATTTCGCGGAATGGACCTGTCAATTGGCCACCAAGATCGTGTGATTTGACACCATTGGATTATTTTCTTTGGGGATATGTGAAGTCGCTCGTCTACGCCAACAAACCAGAAACGTTAGGGGACTTGGAAGCCAACATTCGTGGCGTTATTGCCAACATACGGCCCCATATGCTCGAAAAAGTGGTTGAAAATTGGACCTGTAGAATTGGCTTTATTCGAGCCAGCCGCGGCGGCCACATGCCCGAAATCATATTTAAACATTAATGGCATACAATTATCCTTCCAATAAAGCCAAATTGATGGACATTAAAACGATTTTCTTGTGTTTTATTTCAATTCGAAGTTCTATACCTCTAAAAAAACACCCGTTATAAAAATTAAACCAAAATCCAGCGGTGCTTGGAAATATTTTTAAATTTTTGAAAAAGAAAAGGCAGTGTTTGATTTGCGTGAACATATTTTCTACTTAAGACTAGTATATTCAAACTTTTGAAAAATCTTGAACACCATTCATTACTTCGTACAAAAAATTCTAAATGCAAGCAATATTAACTAGTCGCATGAAACTTAAAATGTTGAAGATATATTTTATATGTTTTTCCCAAGATGACCAGAGTACTACTTTTGCAACATTTCTTTATGAACAATTCATTCCAATTTTTCTTAATATGACAGCATTTCACATGAAATGTTGAACATGGTACCACGCTTTAGGGCCAAAGTACGCATGGGTTGATTGTCTAACATTTCTAATTATTATCTTTACTTATTTTAATATAATTTCATATATCTTTCTGTTTTAAGAATTTTTATTTTTAATAAATTAACAAATATTTGCTCAATGAAAGACTCAATTTAAATAAAATGCTATATCCCAGTAAAAAACAGACACTCCAAAGAAGTCATGAAAATGTAGAGTTTGCAGTCTGGAAGTAGTTCAAATTTCGATCCGATCTAATGATTTTTACATAGGGTTGTCATTGCAAGAAGTTCTTTTTTCGATGCCTAGTCACCGAATTAGAAGCGATTTTAAGAAAAATTTCCTTTTTTGTGTTCTATGGTAATATTTTCATCTAGGAAAAACTTTAAAAAGTTACATATTTTAACAATTCGTTTCTTTTTATAAGAATTCAAACGCGAAACAGTGTTTTCATGTAAATTTAAGCAAATAACTTCCAAATTTTAGGTGAAAATTAGTTCATAAATTTCTTTCAAAAAATCGATTTTTTGAACATTTTGGTGAGTATTTACTAAAACTATGGAAAAACTACCAGATTTTGTGTGATTAAAATAAACTTTTAATTGGTTTTCTGCTAACTATCGGCAAATTAAAAATATCGATTTTTTGGAAGCAATGAAAATGTGGTTCCTTCAGAATGACTTCCATTTTTTTTTTTACTGGGATGTAGTACATCTATGTATATAATACAACTTCATGTTCTTATATAAATTAATTTTCATGTGATTTTTAACGTATTGTAATATTTGCATTCGCTTTCGCATTCGCATTCGCCTTCGCAGAAATTAAAATGTATTATTCGCTTTCGCATTCGCATTCGCTAAACTGGTATTCGTTACTTCCCTAATTAATACCAAAAATTTAGTATTGAAACATGCCGTTCCGACTTGTTGTGGACTGGATTGATAAGATATGTTTTGTGCATAGTCGAAACTCACTACAAGAGTAGAATAAGCATCACTCATCTTGCAGCATTGTTGGTAGAATTCATGCTGGCGTTTCGCATGGTCAAGATGAGTAACAGCCATTCGTAATTTTGCTTCTTTTGTACACAGAGAAAACAGATTCGTTGAGACAACCGAATTTGTTGCCAATTGAATTTTGGCGGTTGCAGCAACTATCATAGAATTCTGGTATAACAACTGCAATTTTCTTGTAGTACAACTATATTTTTAATTATTACCACTAACCCAATAGTTGCAACAGCCGATAAAATTGGTTAACAGGGAAAACAAATTGGTTGAGAAGCCCGAACTAGTTGCCAATAGAGTTAATAGAATTCTGATATAAGACTGCAATTTTCTTGTGGTACAACTATATTTTTAATTTAATTTAATTTCTTCATTTACGTTAACTTCATGCCAGTTTTTCCTTATACATAATGCTGATAATATTTTGTTTTTTACTTCAATGTGACTCCGATCACAGAGGAGATGTGTAAACATCTAGTAATGACAAATTTTTTTTTAAGTTGGAAGTACTTATGCTTTTAGTATATTTTTTTAAATTAATTAATTAAAAGTATCAAAACTTTCAATATTGTAAATACATATGAATTTGTTGGTTTTTGTTTGTTTTATTAAACTTATTTGGTTAGTAAATGGGCACACTGCAGTATATGTATATGTACTGCATACAAAATTGCAGTAAGCAGTAAATTTACTGATTACTAATGAAATTTAGTAAATTTTTACTGCTAATGAAATTTAATTTGCATTACCAGTAAAATCGTAGGGCCGTAATCGTAATAAAATTGTAGCAAGTGGCAAAGTTTTTTCATTCAAATTTTGAAACTTTTGTATGAAAAACATTTAGCCACTTGGTAGAATTTCATTATGAATACGGGCATTACTGATTACTGAAAATTCAATGCACCTCATCATATAACAAATTATTTAGGCAATTTATAAAAATTGTAGAAAAAAAATTTAGTAATCAGTAAAAATTTTTTTGTTTTTACTGAAACTTTAGTGGTACTGCAGTGCTCATCTACTTTTTAATTTTTAATTCCTGTTGTTCATCGTTTAGTTGTTGCTGTTCTTGTTGTTGTGTACGCATTGCAATTAAAATAAATTCAGTAAAGTGCGACTTTGACTCGCGCACATTCGGTTTTGATAATTTTTTTTATGATTTTGATTTAGCTTTCTTAATTTTTTAAGTTTTTTCAGTTTAAACGATTTTTTTTAGTTTTATCGCTTTTTTCTCGTTTTGGCGTTTTTTTCTCTTTTTGGGATTCTTTTTAATTTTCGCAATTTTTTTTTCATTTTGGCGATTTTTTCATTTTGGCGATTTTTGTCTGTTTTATGGGGTTTTTTTTTCATTTTGGCGATTTTTTTCTGTTTTTGGGGTATTTTTATTTAGGCGATTTTTTCATATTGGCGATTTTTTTGTTTAAGGATTTTTTTAATTTTGGCGATTTTTGCGGTTTTTCGCGATTTATTTTAGTCCTAAAGATTTTTTTAATTTGGTGCTTTTTTTCGTTTTGGCGATTTTTTATATTTGGCGCTTTTATATTTTATTGATTTTTTAGTTTTACCGTTTTTGAAAATTTCAAGAGTTTTGCTCTTACGGTTTCCAAGATACAGCAAGTTGTCAAAATTACAAAGTCAAAATTGCATTAACTGATAGAACACCCATTGATTTAAATTTTTTTTAAATTTAGTGTTAATTGTTGTAGTCTGTATAAAAATACACTAACTTTAAAAATTTCAAGTGTATATATTTACATACAATTGTATGTATATTACATGGGATTTTATCATTTTTTGTTGCTCGTTTTGGAACACCTTTTAGTTTTTAACTCTCATGTATTTGTTGTTGTTGTAGTGGCCAAATGTCTACACATTGTGTCCAAATTTCAAGTCCGTAGCTCTTACGGTTCATTTTCACCTTTGGTGTACGGAAATATACAGAAAAATAACTTGCGGCGGCGCACCGTCGGCTTCGAGCCGGTCGACTTGTTTCTCTGCTTGGTATTGCTTCTTTCAAACACTAATACACTCACACATAGCTCACACCGAATTAACAATGCAAAGAAATCTCAGCAAAGAAATCTCAGCAAAGAAATCAAAGTCAAAAGATTTTTACCCCCTAGCGTATAGATGTTTACACATCAAAAAAATATTTAACAATATTAGACAATTGTTAATACGAACCAATTAATCGGTTGGGAATATCAATCAAACCTTAATATTTAATTTTAATTTGCTGCTATAAACTATGATAGTAAACACAACCTCTAGTTAGTTGCAGCAACTGATTGAAAGTTTTTATTTTAATTTTAATATAAAACGACAATTTTTTAGTTACTAATACCAAAAGTTGGTAGTAAAATCCAATTCGTAATATTTTAATCGGTTGGGTTAACCAATCAGTTAATTAGTCATGACAAAAGCATACGCTCGGTTGATGCAATCAATTTAAGTATTGTCACAATCATATCTTTGTTACAATTATGCCCTTATGGTAATGGGCATGGATTGTGTTTTGGATTAACAGAAAATTGATAGCGTGAAGTGAAATATAGTTAATGCAAATGATATTTTATTGGACTAACCGATTTCCAACCAATCTTTTTTCTGGGTGTATCGGAATCAGATTCTTCCAAAACTCGTCGTAGCATCAAGGTTTTCTGTTGACAGACGTCACAAAGATCAGTTTTCGGTTTCATAGGCGAGATGTAAGTGCAGTACTTCATCCAAATTTTGTAAAAAGTTTTAATTGCGATTTTATCTTCAGTAAGACGATGCGACGATAAACAGCACTTTTTGTTTCACTGGATGGTAGCAGCATTACTTTACACTCTTTGTAGTTTGGCATTCTACCAGGAAGAGGTATTGCGAATTTTTCAGCAAAATTTTGAATAAATTGAACGATACGCGTAAGTGATTCCGGTGGTAACACCGTTTTGAAGACTTGACACTTAGTTCATGTTTTCGTTCAGAAAAGCCAACATTATCACTATGTCGAATCAAATTTTTATATCGTAAATAAAACAAAACATCTTTTTACAAATATAAATGCCACGAAATAAGTACATTGCATCATCTCTGGATTTATTTTTTATCCTTTGGCCATACTTCTTATTGCTTTCAGTATTATAAACGTTTTCGAGCGATAAATGTTGTCGATGAAATTCCAAATGGCTCAAATTCTTGGAAAAATTGCCATCTTTGTATAGCAAGATTTTCTGGAATTATCTTATTACATTCTTTCGAACAACATGCCTCGGATCTTTCTCCGTACATCAAATCGATGTTCATTGACTCTTGTATATCTCCAATGGATTCCTCCAATTCGGATATAATATTGGATTCGGAAACATCATGCAACAAACTTTGACTTTCATTTAGTCCCGAAGTATTAGCACCGACACTTTCAGATAACGTCATATCGATCTCATCATAGCCATAAACCGAGTTTAGTCTTTTTAAATCATCATCAAAACTGTCAGAAATATCAATTTTTATAATAATTACTTCAAATTAACATCAGCTTAGTAACAAAATTACAAAAGAACCAAAATTGCGAAACAACTTTTGAGATATTGATAACACAAGACTGAAGCGTCCCTTTATTATTTTCCTTTCTTATAGTTATTTCTACAATGTGTACAGAGCAGCAACAATAGCAAAGGTATTGTCACACTAAAGGCGAAAAAAATACGTCACCACATAGGCATGTCGTCACCATACCAAATCGCATCTTCCAAACTGAGGGTGTGTTCAAACTGATAATGCGTTATGAAACTTTAAATGCGTTTTTATCAAAACTTCATTTTCACACACTAGGTCCCTTTTCTCGGAAAAGGTCACATATGTGTATTCTCTAAAGTAAATTAAAATACGCTACAGCTAAAATTAAAAAAAAAAAAACAAATTCGTATCAAGCGCATTGACTCTCTGTCATAACTACAATTGTAGTACTTTTATACTCAGACTATGGATATTTAGTCGGATAAAAACATATACGCCTGATGCTCGGGATATATATTCATAATTCGTCACGGTATGCATACATTTGTGTATGTAAAGGGTCCGCCATCTAACGTTTTTTTTCAACTAGTGCTTATTTCGTGAATGGTAACACTTAGCTCATGTCTGATTTGACAGATAATTCGTATTATCCTTCTGCTGAACGAATGAGGTTGGGTATCCGCCTCGCTAAGTGGGCCTGCGATCGACTTACAAAAGATTCCGATTTTGCCAAAAAAAAATCATCTTTTCAGATGAAGCTCATTTTGATTTTGGCTGGTATGTTAACAAGCAAAATTGTCACATTTGGGGCACAGAAAACTCGCACGCATACATTGAAAAGCCGACGCAACCAAAACGAGTCACTGTTTGGTGCCGATTTTGGTCCAGAGGCATAATTGGGCCATTTTTTTTTCGAAAATGAGCAAAGAGTGGCCGTTACAGTTGGCGATCGTTATCGGGCCATGTTGAACGAATTTTTGTTCACAAAAATTGAAGAGGAGGATATTGGAAATATTTGGTTTCAACAGGATGGCGCTACGTGCCACACAGCCGAAGCTACACTCGGCTTTTTTATGGCATTTTCAAAAAAAAAAAAAAAAAAAAAAAAAATGGAAAAAGTGTGTGTGTGTGTGTGAGTGTGTATGTTTAAAAAAAATATTTTATGTGTGTGTTTAAATAAAACCGCCCTGTATATACGCATGTGCAGCCGATTAGTAGCCAGAGTATTTTTTTTTTAATAATGCGTACGATTGTAGCTCATACAGTCTATAAAAGTTATATTTGTATGTGCTGTGTAGTTTAAAAACTGTGTTGGATGTTTATATTTACATTTATAGGTTTAAACTTAATGCGTGTGCTTGCATTTTGCGTGTTTTTAATTTTTAGCTGTATGTATTCATAGTTGTTGTTTGACTGCAAATACTCAAAGATTACTTAAAACAATACTTATGTCATTCTCTAGTACAAACGTGGCTACTACTAAAAAAGATCATCAGCGAACTTGTACACTTATCCCTTGCTTTACACGATACTTTTTGTTACACGATTTCATTTTTACACGATTATTTTGGTTTTCGTGTAAATTGAGGGATTTATAAAATACCTCGATTCACACGATTTTTTATGTGTTTTGAGTAAACGCATGTGATATTTTTAATTTTGTTTTTGTCTTTATGAATAGCATTTATTTTGTTTAATGAATAAAGGTTTATTTTTAGGTGTTTTGAGTAAACGCTTCTGATATTTTTAATTTTGGTTTTGTTTTTATGAATAGCATTTATTTTGTTTAATGTATAAAGCTTTATTTTTATATATTTTAAGTAAACGCTTCTGATATTTTAAAAACTAAGTTGAAATACATACATAATTTCTGAATAAAATCAATTTGTTAAGCGATTCTGCCTTTATTTTCGGTTTACATGATTTTTCATACAAAAATTTAAAATTTTGATTTACACGACTTTCTCAGGAACACATTCATCGTGTAAATCGAGGGATAGGCGTATTGCATTTTAATTAAAATTTGCTCGTATGATACGGAGCGGTGCTGCATTTCCCAACAGGCCCAAGCTTACATTAAATACATGCAATTTGTAAGAAAACGAAAGCTCAATCGAATGAAATATGCAAGTAGGAGCTGCTCTGAATTTCCAAATTTAATAACGAATAAGAGCAGGGAAAAAGTTCTCTATTCCAAACACTGCAGGTTCACCTTACAGTTGAAACTGTAAAAAGATTTATAGACTCATCTGGCAGGACACACTAATCTTGTAGCAGTCGTTAATAACAACTAATCTATGATTCCCTACTTCCCTCCACCCAACTTAGCATGATATTACATCGTTTTAATAAAGTGGCTAAGCCCTTCTAATCTCTTTATAGTTATAAAAATAATCCTGTTAATTGCTTCACCAACTATCGTGCTTATAATGAAAAAAAAACTAATACTACATACATTTAGACTAAAGTAAATACATTTTATGAATACTGCATTATAAAAACTAATCTGACCATCATTTGGAGGATTCATTAAAAGCCAATTTGTCTTAAAATCTCAGTTAAGCCAAAACAAAATAGCCAAACCCAACAATAACATTTATAGATTTGCTTACAAAACCAAGTACATACATATAATTACATACATACATAACAATTCCATTTCCGAGAGATACTAACTTAAAGATTGCACTGATGATGATTATTTGTTTCTTAACGCAAAATTAAGTTTCAAGCAACATTTCCCTTATGATTGTGCTACATACAAAACTTCTCTTTATTTTTATTATTTCATTCTTGTCCACCCCTTTTTCATAAAATTCTCCCCACTGTTATTGTCTAGTGCTGCTCTGCTTGTTCAGTTTCGAACAACCTCAAGTAGTTTCCCGCTTAAGCTTTTCAAAATGTGACTACAAAGTACTTAACAAAATTGTAAAGGTGGATTTTCGTTTTGAATTTTGTGCCTTAACACTATAGTATATACAAAAAAATAGTTAAACAAACAAAACCATAAGAGAGTGAATGAAATAATGAAAACAGTGCTAGCTACAAGGGGATTTTTTCTTTTAGTGGAAAAAAGAAAGTACTTTGTACAATCAAAAAGAAACAGACTCAAAAACTATGCGTCAAAGAAACTAATTAAAACATTAAAAAAATTCAGTAAAGTGCGACTATGACTCGCGCACATAGGGTTCCGTACGAAAACTAGATATGTAATTTAATACAAACTTCATCCTATATAATATATAGTTTTGGCATTTTTTTTCGTTTTTGGGGTCTTTTCGGTTTTTTTTTGTTTTGTCGTTTTTTGCGTTTTTTCGGTTTTGGCGATTTTTTTAAGTTTTGGCTCTTTTTTAGTTTAGACACTTTATTTTCTTGTTTTGGCGATTTTTTCGGTTTTTTTTTGGCGTTTTTTCATTTCGGCGTTTTTTTATATTTTTGGCGATTTTTTAATTTTTGCGATTTTTTGTTTATTAAAATTTTTTTTTTAGTTTTGGCGACATTTTCGCGTTTTGGCGATTTTTTTCGCTTTTTGGCGTTTTTTTTTCATTTTGGCGTTTTTTTTTTATTTTGGCGATTTTTTCGAATTTGGCGATTTATTTTAGTGTTAGAATTTTTTTTTAATTTTGGCAATTTTTTTCGTTTTGGCGATTTTTTTTTTAATTTTTGGCGATTTTTTTTTTGGTTTGGCGATTTTATAATTTTCGGTTTTTTTAGTTTTGCCGTTTTTGAAAATTTCAAGTGTTTGCCTCTTGCGGTTTCCAAAATTACATAGTCAAAATTGCATTAACTGATGGACCACCCTTTAATTTAAATTTTTTAAATTTTAGTGTTAATTGTTGCAGTCTGTATAAAAATACACTAATTTTACAAATTTCAAGTTTGAATATACATATGTTCATACAATTGTATGTATATTACATGGGATTTTAACATATTTCATTGCTCGTTTTGGAACACCCTTTAATTTTTAATTCTCATGTATTTGTTGTTGTAGCGGCCAAGGTTCTACATACTGTGTCCAAATTTCAGGTCCGTAGCTCTTACGGTTCCTGAGAAAATACCGTGTGACGGACAGGCGGACAGACGGACAGACGGACAGCTTAGCGAAAACAATAGGGTTCGTTTTCACCTTTGGTGTACGGAACCCTAAAAAGGCAGAGTAATTGATTGAAGTAATTAGTGTGTAGGGTGCAAAATAAATTGTGATCTAAGAAATCGAGTTCGATAGGGAGCCAAATCTTGTCATCAATGTCACAAGGTTTTCTTCAACTTATTGGTGTTTTCGAGCTTCTACGTTGGTGGCATAAAATAAGTAAAATAAGTGACTGAAAATTAAGAAAATGTGCGAAAGCATATCCATCGCAAACTGAATGACAAAATTCAATACATACTGTTACGTTTTTACCCTTTAAAAAAGCTTTTCCGTGAACTCAAATATTTGCAAATGATTAAAAGACCCCAGTGTACTAATTACGGTTAAGAATGACACTATTTTATTTATTAACAACACCTATCCCTCGTTTTACACGATATATACGTTCCTGAGAAAGTCATGTAAATCGAAATTTTATTTTTTTTTAATGAAAAATCGTGTAAATCGAAAATAAAGGCAAAATTGCGTAAAAAATTGATTTTATTAAGAAATTATATATGTATTTCAACTTAGTTTTTAAAATATCAGAAGCGTTTACTCAAAACTGTAGCAGAAGTTAATTTGTTGTCTGATTATAATTTTATTTTAACTACATATATATTTTACTTTTCCTAAGATTTAACCTTCTAGACAGTTTTGTTATTCATTGTATATTCTTCAATTTTGCTCAATGTTATACTTGATTAAATACTATAACTAAATAATTTTTTAAAATAATTTAATCTAGTTACCTTTTAAATGAATACATTCATTTTTGAAATTGTATAAAAGGCGATACATATTTTTATTAATTGTCATACTTCTTGTTTTTGAAATTGAAATAATAAAATTTTATATAAAATAAATAAAAAAAGTTATTTCTTTGAAGGCGAATAAGATTTATATCTATTCAAGCCTCAAATAAATTAAATAAAATATATGTATAAGAGAATTGAGGTCAGCTAGGACATTAAAGTCTGGTTTGAACAATAACTCTTATATATATGATAAGTCTCATTCTCTACAAAACACAGAAAAATAAACCTTCACAGAGAAAAAACTGCCTCATAGAATCAATAAGATTTTCTCTATGAAACGTTTTTAGGCTAAGGGGTATGTATCCCAGCAGAAAGAAGCGAAGATTTTTTCATAGAGATTCCTTATTGTTTTTATGTAGTAAATCTTATTAATTTTATCAAGAAGAAAACCACATAAAATCAAGAAGAAATCTTATTATTCCCAACTTTTTTTACTCAATTTCCATTATTTTTGGCACCAAAAAAACATTCCATATAGGGATTTCTTATTGATTTTATTAGGTTGCCTTATTGATTTTTTTAAAAAGGGTTTCTTCTAGATTTTATTAGGCTATCTTATTGATTTTTTCAATAAGGTTTTCTTCTTGAATTTATTAGGTTCCTATATGATTATGGGATTTTTTTAATAAAGAAATCTTCTTGATTTTATTAGGTTTCCCCAGTTGGCCACGTCTTTAAGACATCTTTGACGACGGGTACAAGACAATGGTAAGTCGTAGAAGACATATTAAAGAAAACTCCATACAAATCGTTGACGAAATTTTCATACAAATGGCGGCGAGGTCACACAAGACCAGATGAGCGACATTGTCGCTCAGATTGTCCTCAACAAGGCTTTATTGAAAACAAAACGTGTGACACTGTCGCTCAGATTGTCATCAACAAGGCTTTATTGAAGACATAACGAGGGACATTGTCGCTCATATTGTCGTCAACAATGCTTTATTGAAGACACAACAAGGGACATTGTCGCTCAGATTGTCCTCGACAAGGCTTTATTGAAGACAAAACGTATGACACTGTCGCTCAGATGGTCCCCAACAAAGTTTTATTGAAGAGAAAACGTGTGACATTGTCGTTCAGATAGTCATGAACGCCGATTTCTTTTAAATTGTCAATTAGAAAACTTAATCTACAGGCGACATGTCGTATATGAATCGTCGAAGACAATGTCGTCTAGGACGATTTGGACAACTGGGTCTTGTTATTTCATTTATGTATGTATGTACGTACATTTATGTATGTATGCATGTATATAAATAAACATAAAGACAATTTTTTAATGATCTTTTTCGTTTTTGTTCCGTAATATCTCTGCTGCAGAGACTTCAATATTCATACCCAGTTAGCCAAATCGTCGCAGACGACATTGGGTAGTATGAATAAAAAAAGTATTTGCTTTTTACTTAAAAATTTGTCTAAAAATACAAAAAACATACACATATTTGGGGTTTTCAAACAAATTTTTAAGTAGAAGGCAAATACTTTTTTTTATTCATGTTACCCATTGTCTTCTACGATTAATGTACGACATGTCACAATTTAAAGGAAATCGTCGACAATTTCACATGTTTTGTCATCAATTAAACTTTTTTGAGGACAATCTGAACGACAATGTCCCCCGTTTTGTCTTCAATAAAGCCGTGTTGACGACAATCTGAGCGACATTGTCGCTCATCTTGTCTTGTGTAACCTCGCCTCCATTTGTATGAGGCTGTCTTCAATATGTCTTGTAGGACTTACCATTGTCTTGTACCCCTCGTCGAAGATGTTTTAAAGACGTGGCTAACTGGGTATTTATGTATTTTTGTATATGTGTTGCCGCTCATAACCTTACTTCTTTACTTTACATACATACATACTCGTATGTACATATGTATTAAAATTAAACTTTTAGTTGAAAGTGAACCAGTGCGAAGTGAACAAGTCGAAAGAACAATTGAATATTTTTCCACTAACAAAATATAAACTAAATTAAAATAAAACTAATTATTAATAGTGCGTACCTATATCTATATTATTATTATATTTATGTAAATATATAATCGTAGTATGTTTTTTGGTAAGGAATAATCTCTGGAAATACAAGACCCTTGGAGTGGAGATTTTCAATACAGGTTGGATGACCAGTGTGTTGATTAATTTTTAATTAATTTTAATTATATGAAATTTTTAAATATATGAAAATTATAATATATTAAGGGCCGTTATTACTACTTGTCTGATTTTGTCTGCCCGATAAATAGCTTTGCATTGCTACAATTTTAATTTTTTTATTGATGTCATTATTAATAATAATAATACTTAATGGACAAAAAAATATTAAATGAAGGTTTTATAATGCAAAGCCATTTATATATCTGATAAAATCATGCCTTTAATTAACGACAAGTTATAATAATGGCCCTAAGTACGTATAAATGGGTAATGTGAATACAAAAAAGGCATTTGCAATTTACTTTAAAATTTGTTGTAAAGTCTTAAATGTATATGTACTTTTTGTTTGTTTCAAACAAATTTCTAAGTAAAAAGCAAATGCTTTTTTTATTCACACTACATTACTAAATATGTAATTAAAAAATTCAAAAAGATACTGCTAATAAAACTTACTTATTATTACTATATTGTGTGTATTCCTAAGTAAATACATATGTAAATGAAAATAAATGAAATTTTCAAATAAAATCAATAAGTATTGTGTTTTATTTTTGAAAAAAATCAATAAGATAGCCTAATAAAATCAAGAAGAAAACGTTATTGAAAAAATCAATAAGATAGCCTAATAAAATCAAGAAGAAAACCTTATTGAAAAAATCAATAAGATAGCCTAATAAAATCAAGAAGAAAACCTTATTGAAAAAATCAATAAGATAACCTCATAAAAACTACAAGATTTCTTCTTGATTTTTTTTAAAAGGTTTTCTCTATGAAATTAATAAGATTTCCTTATTGAAAAAAAACCATAGAGATTTCTTATTAATTTTGTTCTATTTTATGAGGTATTTATTAGGCACTCTTTTCTCTGTGCTTATTCATTAAACAAACTAAATGCTATTCATAAAAAACAAAAACAAAATTAAAAATATTAGAAGCGTTTACTCAAAACACATAAAAAATCGTGTAAATCGAGGTATTTCATAAATCTCCCAATTTACACGAAAACCAAAATAATAGTATAAAAGTGAAATCGTGTAAAAAAAAGTATCGTGTAAATCGATTTTCTGATAAATTTTGATACGATCATTTTATAAAAATTTATATTAAAAAAGTGGTATGTATATAAAAACAAATTTATTATCAAATATTTACTAAGAAAACCAACATAAAACTGATTTTTGGCGACTTTTGGCGATTTTTAAAATCAATTTAGCGAAATAGATCGGAAAAAATCTGACAACCCTGGATAACACTACGTCTACTTCCCTGTTGTATACGCACGTCTCTTAAACTGCCTGCGCTGGTATTGAAGCGATTCCCCTTCTCTATGCTGTTTGTCACACACAAGGCTCACTCTGTTGACGCTCTTTGTTTGTACAACAACAATAAATCACTGACACTTAAGCTACTGACCGTCAAACATTTACCCAGAAAAGCGTAACCACTAAATGCTAATGAAAAATCTTTCAATTCCGACAAAAGTTTGTCAAGTTAAAGAGTATCCAATAATGTTGAATTCTATGACATTGTCTACTAGTTGTGTTCAAAACTTTTTAATTTCATAAACCAGTGTATGGATCAAAACTTTTTTCATTAGTGTTTGTTCGTTACGCTTTTTTGGGCAAATGTTTGATAAGTGTGACCGTACCTTTATACACGACTATCAGCTGCATCGTTCACTTTCCTCTTCAGTCGAGACAAACAGGGGCCAAATCACGGCATCCGATACGACTCGTAATATAAAAATATTTCCGTATAAACTCTATTGAAATATTTGTATATTACGAGTCGTATCGAATGCCGTAATTTGCCCCCAGGACTTTACAACTTTATTATCGACTACTAGACAACTGAACTGACTTATGGTCAACTGATGGTGGACTGGCTCAGTAGAGACTGTAACTAAATACTGATCTGCCAACAGATGCGTTGGCATTGTTATACTTCAAGCAAAGCTTCCAGAATTTAACAACAAAGTCTAGACAATCTCGGCAGCATTTATAATGTTTGTTTACTAATCGCGCAATTAGTTTCTGGGTTAACTATGTAGATACGTATATAAATGCATATATCATTAAAGAAGCAATTTAAAGTAGTGGTTTACTTTATTTTTGATTTTCGTTTGTACTACTATGGCCCAATTCACAATCTGTGAATTGGTGGTGAGTATCAATATACTATACTATTTTGCACATGCTACGATACAAGACCATTTGCACAAGATTGTGAATTGGGCTTATGTGTGTATGCACATATCTATATCTTCTTAAGAAACAAAAGTCATTGTTGTTGTTTGTTTATGTTTAATAGCGATTGTTTGTGCTACGCATGTGTATTTAGTTTTTAGCCAAATGTTTGCCTTATAAAAATATTTGCATTAACCCTGTCAACGGCCGTTCGTAACAATACCAGTGATTGGCAATGAATCATGTTTTCGCTATTCATACTGACTCATACAATTTTAAATATAAGTGAGTGGACATCATACAAAATCAACTACTCTGATTTACGCACACTCACAATAATATTGACTTATAAGTATAGGTGTCAATAAATATGAATGCGACGTCGACGTCAACATCATACTCCTACTACACTCATACTCATAAATTACCTCAGTTTGATTTATAATTTCAGAAAAATACTTATACTACTTACATTCAATTCATCCATATAGTACAACTAAAACTACAACAGTATAAAGTGTATAAAAAATACATTTGTAATCTCATAATGAGCAAACACAAAACCTCATAATGAGTGTTTTAATGTTCGTACATGAAGTTGGCTTTGACATACAATACTTATTTTGCATCGTCTATAAACATTGAGTTCAGGAGAGTCGAAATCAACAACGTCATAAATCTTGCTAAGTACGAGCGTGATGAGAACATCAAAAGTTCGAGTGAATATGATTCATAGACAACCTTGCAATAATTATGAGTGCGCATAAGTACAAGAAATTATAAATCATGATTCAACTCTACTCACTTTTTCACTACTCATTGCGCTTCTCTGAACAATACGTATGTGCATGAAAATAAATTTAAACATCAACAAAGTCTTGAGCACGAACGTAAATAATTATAAACGCAGAGTCTAACGTCAATATAACAATGAACAGAATGATAGACATAAGCATGGACATGCGGATGAATATGGACATAAACATTAGGATGAGGATGAACAGGAACATGAGTTTAAGCATGAAGATTGACAAGAAAATAGAGCGTGGCGTTGGCTAATAGAGCTGCAAAACTATCGATGGTACTATCGATAGCATCGATAGTTTTATTTTAAGTGGACTATCGATATTTTTTTTCGATGGCGATACTATCGACAAAAACAATCTACTAAAAGAGAAGAAATCAAAGTCAATAAAAACGGAATGATGGCGACTTTGTAATTAAAAATGCAACATTCAAATTTCGCCGCCTGGTTTGGTAATGTTTATCATTACATAAAGGGTGTTTTTTTTTAGAGGTATAGAACTTCGAATTGAAATAAAACACAAGAAAATCGTTTTAATGTCCATCAATTTGGCTTTATTGGATAATTTTATGCCATTAATGTTTAAATATGATTTCGGGCATGTGGCCGCTGCGGCTGGCTCGAATAAAGCCAATTCTACAGGTCCAATTTTCAACCACTTTTTCGAGCATATGGGGCCGTAAGTTGGCAATAACGCCACGAATGTTGGCTTCCAAGTCCCCTAACGTTTCTGGTTTGTTGGCGTAGACGAGCGACTTCACATATCCCCAAAGAAAATAATCCAATGGTGTCAAATCACACGATCTTGGTGGCCAATTGACAGGTCCATTCCGCGAAATTATGCGCTCATCGAATGTTTCCTTCAATAAATCGATTGTGACGTGCGCTGTGTGGCATGTAGCGCCGTCTTGTTGGAACCACAACTCATCCACATTCATGCCATCCAATTCGGGAACAAAATAGTCGGTTATCATGGCTCTATACCGGTCTCCATTAACGGTAACTGACTCTCCAGCATTATTTCGGAAGAAGTATGGCCCAATGACTCCACCAGCCCATAGAGCACACCAAACAGTCAGTTTTTGTGGATGTAATGGCGTCTTAAGGGTCTCATGTGGATTCTCTTCACTCCAAATGCGGCAATTTTGCTTGTTGACGTAGCCATTCAACCAAAAATGAGCCTCATCACTGAACAAAATTTTGCGATGAAAATCAGCATCGAGATCAATCTCATTTTCGGCCCATACACCAAAATCACGACGCATTGCATGGTCTCGCGGCTTTAATTCTTGCACAAGCTGGATCTTGTAAGGTCGCAAGCCAAGATCTTTGCGCAAAATCTTCCATAAAGTTGATGGACAAAGCTCCAATTGCTGTGCACGGTGGCGAATCGATTCACTCGGGTCCTCTTCAACACTTTGCCCTAGAGCGGCAATTGTTTCTTCGGTGCGACCTGTTCGACGTCTCTGCGGATGCGTATTATCACATAGAGTAAACGTAGTGCGAAAACGATCCATGGTTAACCGAATTAATTGCTCTGATGGACGATTATGTCGACCATAAAATGGACGGAGCTTGCGGTAAACTTCGCGAACTGAACCATTATTTTCGAAATAAATTTCCACGATTTGCAAGCAAGTTCTTTTGTCAACCTGTTTATTATGAAATGGCAAACCAAACTAAATATTAATCACTTGACAGCTGACAAAATGGCCGCCAGTTAAAAAAGTGATGCCAACTTAAAGTTCTATACCTCAATAAAAAACACCCATTACATATATAAATATGGAAACAAATTAATTAGTTTTGATTTGTTTCAACATAAGATGTCAGTTTTTATCTACTAGATGCAAATTGCATAAAAATACAATTATTATGTACCAACGGCTTTGATACATGAAGAAACTTGACGGGGGCTAAATTTGACGACTATTGGACTCTCTACGCTCTTTACTTTTAAATTAAAGGTGACGCTAAGTAGTTTGCTTCTCCTTCTGTTAAACGAATACTTTTTAGCTAACTGCAATAGTTTAAGTAATGATGAACGATTTTTTTTTATTTTATTCCTTTTTAATTTATTTTTTATTGATCCATCTATCTATCTGTTTGCTTTTTCGTTTATTTTTTTAATAAAACTATGTATATATGTTTGTTGAATATGTGTATTGAAAATATTGGAACTAAGAGTCTTAAAAAAATCAACTTTCTTTTTACTTTATGGAATGATTAAAAAATTCAAGATTTTATATTAGAAAAATACACAATTGATAAGTTTTAGCCCTTATAGACACGGAAACTTTACTTTGCAAAGCCTTAATTCAGCAGGAAAAAAGACAGAAAGAGATAGTATTTATCATTCTGTCTTTCACACACCTGAATTAAGACTTTGCAAAGTAAACTTTCCGTGTGTAAAAGGGATGTTTCTAAGAATCAAAAACTATTGATAGTATCGATGGCATCAAAAAATACTATCGAAACTATCGAATGGAGTCACTATCGATAGTTTTGCAGCTCTATTGGCTAAAGTAGTTCGTACGTTGACTACAAAACCGAAGGTCCTAGGTTCGAGCTCGGTATCTAACCGTCATTAAATAACAACACCGCGCATTTTTCTAATATGCATTAGTATCTCTTTTTATCGATTGTTGCAGGAAAGTTCAAGTGATGAAGGCATGGCCACTGATCACTGAACTATAAGGACTTCAGCAGATACTAATCCTAATGTAACATAGCAGCGACCTACTTCATCGGTATAGTGTACCAATGGCTACTAAACACAGCTTCAAAAAAATTTAATACGCCTCGTGTAACAACAGAGGTGCTGCAACACTTCATTATTAAAAACGTGCAAAAAGCAGAGTTGTAAACGAATTAATCTTTCTTCTGTCTCTTCCTTCAGCACCTTCGTCTCTCTCACTATCCCTTTTCTAAAGAAGGTAACACCTAGTAATAGCAGTAGACATTCATTGCCTGAGTGTCACTTCTCTTTAAAAAAAGATATAACGACATGAACATTATCATGGACATGGACATGAACGTGGCCACGAACATACACATAGTCACGAAGATAAACGTTTACATGAAAATTAATATAAATATAGACATATGTATACATAAACATAGACATTACATACATAAACATAAACATAAACATAAAAATAAACATAAATATAAACATAAACATAAACATGAACATTTATATTAAAATGAACGCGGTCCTAAACATGGACATGAACATGAAAATGATCAAAATCTTAAGCATGAACATGAACATGAACATGGTTATCTTTGTGAAACATTAACATTAATATGAACACGAAAATGAGCTTGTGCATGAATATGAACATGACTATGGACATGAACATGTACGTAGCGGGAAAATGCAGCTACATGAACATTAATATGAGCATACATGAGGCATGGACATTAAAACTAAAGTTTAAATTTATTTAAGCTCCCAAATTCTTTTATTCATAGATTCCAAAAAAGGTATTTCGCTTGCTCAAATTTACTTTTCATCACTGGTTTTTACTCTCAACAATATTTTTTCGCAAACAAAACATTAATACTTGTTCAAGTGGTAAATAAGTACTACTTTTAGTAGTTAGTTGGCTAAAATAGCTGGCTGAATGGCTTGTTGGCTTTTAGTTATTTGCTTATTTGTATTGTTTATTTTGTTCTTATTGTTGTTGTTTTTTTTAAGTACTGTCGCAAGAATAATAATAAAAATATAAGCTTAAGTAGCTGCTTGTGGCCATTAAAGTAATAAAGAAAATGAGCAAAGATGTCAACAGCAACAACAACGATATCGGACCAAATGTACAAGTAACAAATAGCGGCAATGCTATAAAAGCAATAATAATAATAATAATTGTACATTTTAAGCAAAATAGCCACTATTGTGTTCATAGGAAAAGGCTAATAAAATGAAATTATAAAAACCATTAACGATTATATGTGTGCATGCCTTGTACAAAATTAAGGTCTTGTAAAAAAAAAAATAATATTAAAGTTACAAATAACGAAGTTAAAACTTTGCAGAAAATCTGTAACTGACCGCAAACGCAAGTCTGCCAACTTTCTTTGTGGTGTAAAATGTTCAAAAACTTAATTTAAAATACATATTAACTACTTTTGCTACAAAAAGTATCAAATTTGCCAAGTTTTCTTGTTAAATTTTGTGGTTTGTTGGTTTGTTCAATTGAGCCATTATTGCCAACTTCCACAGCAGTTAACACACCTGCTAGATAAAAAGCTATTTATTCCATTCACACACAATTTTCAACGAGCAAGTACACATATCTCAATCATAAATACAGTTGAAAACTTTTAACATCAACGTCCATCATGGTCAATAATCTTGTGTTAATGTGTTGTTGTTTAAAAAAAATATCCACGTATTATAAGTTTAAATGAAAATGTTTTTCTTTGCTTATAGCAGCAAATTTTTCATTTTTTTCCAGCAATTTATGGTCCGTTCGATCATAAAACTTGAACACACCATCAGAGAAACTTTTGTCATTAAATATTTATAGAAGGGCCAGGAAATCGAACAAACTAGCACACAAAGATAATTTATTTATTTCGTTTTTGTTTTTTTTTTCAGTGTAAAAAGATATAAAGTTGAAATTAAAACATTAAAAAGAAACTTTGCCAATAGGACTTTTTATATACTCAATGGAAACATTAAGTTAAAAGTCAAGGAAAGAAGTCGAAATATTTAATATGAATACTTTTAAGTTTTAAGTGAAGTTGTGAGAAGTGGCTTGAAAGTGAGAATAGTTAAATATTTAATGTGTTTAATTAATCATTATTAATATTATATTGTGGCGTTAGCTTAAGTAGTTAGCACGTTGCCTATACAACTGAAGCTCCTGGGCTCGAATCCTGTCTCCGATAAAGTCATAAAATAACAACACCACGTATTTTTCTAATGTGCTTTAGCGTTCCTTTGTGTCAGTTGTTGTTGGAAAGTTCAAGTGATGAAGGCATAGTCACTGGTCACTGAACTATAATTACTTCAGCGAATACTAATGCTAATGTAACGTCAGAGCGCCCTACTTCGTCGGTATTGTGTAGCAGAATCACCGGCGAAGTAAAATAAACAAATAAAATGGCTACTAAACACAAATTCGAAATTTAATGCGCCTTAATGACACCAGGGGCGCTGTAGCCTAGCACTATTAAATAAATTCAGTGAAGTGCGACTTTGACCCGCGCACGAAGGGTTCCGTACGAATACTAGATATGTAATTCAATAAGAACTATATAATAAATAGTTTTCGCTTTTTTCGTTTTTGGGTTTTTTTTCGGTTTTGAGCGTTTTTGAGTTTTGGCGTTTTTTCCTATCTTCGGTTTTTGGCGCTTTTTTTAGTTTTGGCACTTTTTCCCCGTTGTGTCGATTTTTCCGGTTTTTGGCATTTTTTAATTTTGGCGATTTTTTTTTAATTTTGGCAATTTTTTTCATTTTGGCGATTTTTTTAATTTTGTGATTTTTTTTCATATATGCGATTTTTTTTAGTTTTGGCGCTTTTTAGGCGTTTTGGCTATTTTTTTCGGTTTTTGGCATTTTTTCAATTTGGCGATTTTGTTTTCATTTTGGCGATTTCTTTCATTTTGGCGGTTTGTTTTTCATTTAGGTGTTTTTTTCAGTTTTGGCGCCTTTTTCGCGATTTGGAGATTTTTTTCGGCTTTTGGCGGTTTTTCAATTTGGTGATTTTTTTTTTCATTTTGGCGATTTTTTTCATTTTGGCGATTTTTTCGGTTTGCCGATTTATTTTAGTGTTAGAATTTTTTTTGGTGCTTTTTTTTGTTCTAGCGATTTTTTTTGGGTTTTGGCGATTTTTTTTTGGCTTGGCGATTTTATAATTTTCGGATTTTTTAGTTTTTCCGCTTTTGAAAATTTTAAGAGTTTGCCTCTTACGGTTTCCAAGATATAGCAAATTGTCAAAATTACATAGTCAAAATTGGATTAACTAATGGACCACCCTTTAAATTTTTTTAAATTTTAGTGTTAATTGTTGTAGTCTGTATAAAAATACACTAATTTTACAAATTTCAAGTTTCAATATACATATGTTCATACAATTGTATGTATATTACATGGGATTTTAACATTTTTCGTTGCTCGTTTTGGAACACCCTTTAATTTTTAATTCTAATGTATTTGTTGTTGTAGCGGCCAAGGTTCTACATACTCTGTCCAATTTCAGGTCCGTAGCTCTTGCGGTTCCTGAGAAAATACCGTGTGACGGACAGCGTAGCGAAAATAATAGGGTCCCTTTTCACCTTTGGTATACCTACGGTGACCATAATTTTTAAATCCAAATACAGAACAAAAAAATACTTAAGAAACAGTAGAAATTAACAAAAAAAAAATTCAAAAAGTAGTACCAATTTTACACAAGGTATACTTTGCAACGTCTTAATTCAGCTGGGGGAATGGCACACACAGCTGAATTAAGACTTTGCAAAGTAAACTTTCCGTATGTAAAAGTGGTGTAGCATAACAATGTAATCATACTGCTTTTACATACGGAAAGTTTACTTTGCAAAGTCTTAATTCAGATGTGTGAAAGACAGAGGTAGGAATACTATCTATTTCTGTCTTTCTCCCAGCTGAATTAACACTTTGCAAAGTAAACTTTTCGTGTGTAAAAAGGGTGTCACATACCCTAATCTACATATGTATGTTTTACCCCTTTAAGACACGGAAAATTTACTTTGCCAAGTCTTAATTCAGCTGTATGAAAGACAGAGGGGAAATACTTTCTCTTTCTGTCTGTCACCCAGCTGAATTAAGACTTTGCAAAGTAAACTTTACGTGTCTAAAAGAGGTATATGTATTTATATGTGTGTAATTCGAAACGAAAGAAAATGCTTTCGAATTTACACGTTATATTTACACAAATTCGAAAGTATTTTTCTTTCGTTTCACAAGAACACCAGTACAACAAATTAACAGCTACATACATAGTTTTAGATTATAAAACAGCTAATTTTGATATTTTTCTGTGGAATAAATTTGTTTAACCAAGTATTGATTTCCTTATAAATATTCTTTAAATTCAATACAATTTAAATCACATTTTAATTTAGTTATTAAAAACGCTCTGATGTTATCCTATCCATCTTCATTAAAGTTTTTTCACTGGTCCATATATTATATAAATCAGAAAATACTCTTTCTGTTGGTGCATTGGAACCGGATAAACGTAAACTGAATTCGACAACTTTCAACCTATTTTGGAAACTTATGTCCCTTTATTTAAAATATTTCTCAATCTATTCCTTTAATTTTTCTAAGATATATCGCACATTCAGTTCAGTAGTGACATAACTCAAAAAATTCCTTTTTTGAGTTAATAATGCAGAATAATAATGCATTTCGTATTTTATCTTGCATACAAAATTCATATAAATAGCTTTTACTATCACCTCCTGAGAGAAGAATATTTGTTCATGCCTTCATTGAGTCGTATGTAAATTGAAAACTAAACGTGTTTTCTGCAAAACTAGTTTTTTTGAGTTATGACACTTTTGAACTGGATGTGCGATAGATATATCTTTTAACAAGAGTTAATTCATCAAATACTTCGGTGTAGTTTATGTTTAACTCATTTCTTTTATCCATAATAAAAACAAAACTGGATTTAACATCTTTCCACGTAGGAGTTTCAACTTCTGGGTAGGCAGTATCCCATTGATTTAATTATTCTATACAATCTGCATAAAATCTGCTTACATTACCTTTAAACCAAGGCTGGCCACTAAGAGAACACCAAGAGTAATATATTCGCGTGTATGTATTCATTTGTATAAGAAGCCGATTGATGTTCGGCACTCTGGTGCCAGTTTGAACAGCCCGGCTTTAAACTAATCCATATCAATAACATTTTTCTGGCTCAAATCAATTACAATCTTTTTAACGACAATACAATAGGCAAAAATATTTCCTCTCTACGTTGTGGGGTTTTAAACTTAAGTTCATTAATAATGAGAGAGACCTCTGTCATACATATTTTTTGGGACTCAATCTGCGTTACATAATCATGAAATAAAGTAGCTTGACAATTAACGAAGAAAATCTAGGCTCCTAAAGCGGGATCGTCGAAAATAAGATTTAAAACATAAGATGTCACTAAGACAGACAAATTTCATATTCACGCTCTGAAGGAAAAGGAAAAAATTAGGGAAACAAAACTCATGTTGTTTCTGTATTTTTATGGAACTGCGGCATTTGCATAGTTGATATATTAAGCCCTTTTTCAATGTTGATTAAAACAGTATTGTTGCAGTTTGAGTCATGAAAATACAGAACAAATACTGAACAGTAAATAAAATACAGAACATTTCAACGTTATTTCCTAATGAATAATTTATACAGAACAGGGCTCTCAAATACAGTACTGTTCTGTATAATATAGAACGGATGGTCACCGTAGGTATACGGAACCCTAAAAAACGTACAAAAAAAGCGGAGTTCTAAAAGAATGAAGCTTTCCTCTATTTCTTCCTTCACCACCTGTCGTGTCTATCCCTATCCCTTCCTTAAGAATGTAGCACCTAGTAATAGTAGTATGCATTCATTGCCTGAGTGTTACTTCTCTAAAAAAACAATAATAATAATATATCAAATTTAAGTTTGATTAAACTACAGCTGAATTTGAAAATAAAACAAGAGCAGTAATTTTTTAATTTCAATTTTGGCTCTCTAATACTCGTAATTGGAATATTACAATTTAAATTAAATATTATCAACATTATTTAGATTTTTCTCCCCTTCTCTGCCTCCCCCCCCTCCTCCCCCTCAGTCAATGCCAGACAAGGTGATAAGCCAAAAAATGTTCACAAGTTAGCCATTTGAAATATTTGGTGAAAAAAAAATCCATAAGGAAGTGTGCTACGGAAACGAGTAAAACACTTTCTTAAATTACATTTACTCACGTCTTTTATCTTTCTACATACAAAAACATATATTTGCCCAAAAGAAAAAGAAAAACATGTAATGAAATTTGTAAAAGTAATTTAGTGTAATTTTTTTAACTTATCTGCTTTTTTCCACTCTCTCTCTCTCTCTCTCACACACACATTCACCTGTCCGTGTAAATTTTTCAATTTAACATGCAGCAAGGAAACGGAAATGATAATGCTTACATACACACACACACACATGCACACATTCAGGCAGATATTTATAAATATAAATAATATTTCCTTGTGGGAAATTCCGTTAGCTTTAAACTAATTTTAAGCTAACTATTTTGCAACTAGTACTGACTGACACTTGGATTACTTTTCAATGTAATCAACTGACTATTTTAACATTGCGATGTCCTAGGCGGTAGTCACAATTGACTCACTCTGCATTACTTTTTTAAAAGTAAATCACCTGGTAGTCAGTAAATTTTAAAAATATTTCTTGGCGTTCGAACATGTATTATCACACGTTGTGTACTCAACGCGCTACTACCAGTGTTGCCAGAAAATGATGATGAGAGAATGCTAAATCGGTCAAAAAATTCTGCTAAAATGTTCTACAGAAGAAAAGTATAATGCCAGATTTAAATGTAGAAAAAAATATTGAAATAGCTTTGAATTTCATGTTTATACAAACTTATTAGTATTTAGAGGTATTTTTATAGCACTACAAACATAAAATAGTTAATAATTGGTGTTTTTGGAAATGTTACAATTATGTTTAAATTTTTTTAACGCGTTATTAATCCCAAATTATTATTTTGTTTATTCAATAAAATATTTTTTTATTAAAAATACATTGAAATTAATCATTGAGGGGTTAGCTGGATCCTATGCTCATTTCACTGTTGCTACTGCAGACCATTAGGAATACTTTACCCAGGGTTTACACGTGCAAGTGCAAGTTCGAAAAACTCAATACACTCAAACTCTTTTACTAACACAACTACACTTTCGGCACTTGCAGTCTACTTCCAACTCAACTGCCAAGGAATTTTACAAGACAGTGACTTGTTTCACTTGCAGCAAGTAAATGGAAAGTTAGCTAACAGTGTTGCCCTATTAACACTTTAGTAGAAATTAACTGGATCTCAGTGTAATGTTATATGAGTTTTTACTAATTTTAAATACATTTAAAAGCTAATTTAATATTTATTTTATTAAATATTCATAAATCAAGCGGTTAATGAATTTTTTAGACATAAATAACATTAAAATAACACGAGTTAAGTTCAATACTATCTGGTTCCCTCAAAATTAAACTTTTTTATGTTATGGACAACTCTGCAATAAAAGGCAAACATGCAAGTTGCAAGACAGTCGGGAATTTGTATGAAATTTTCGTTGATAATACGTACACAGAGCTTGCATGCAAGGTACTTGCATGTGTAAACGCAGGGTTACCCTGCAATGCATGTACATTTATAAGAAAAATCCTATATAGAGAAGAATTCGTGTAAAAAATTAAAATTTTTTATTTTCAACAAATTCTGCCAGAAAGCATTTAGCAATGAAAATGCCAGATCTAGCAGTGAAAATGCTAAACTGGCAACAATGGCTACTACCCAGCTAAGGCATCATCTAAAATAATAACAGCAAAATGTTAATATAAAACTGAAATGGGTTTCAAAGTAGCTGAGAGTAAATTTTTTGGCTCTCATCAAATTCGATTATGTAGTCAACTGAAGAATTAAGTTTGCATTTGTTCTGGATAACATTGCAGTTAGCTTTTAGTCAGTCTAAGAACAGTTAAATATTATAAGTTAGCTATTTTTGTAGTCAACCACACATTCTCCGACAGGGTAGTAACCGTAACACACGTGTATGAATATAATTTCACATACATTAAAACATCTTAAATGCTTGTATTTATTATTTTCATTTTCAGCAAAAGACTGAAGACCCAAAATGGCACTGACAACATTTAAAACCGTAAATGTTTGTCTGTCCGTCCGTCTGTCCGTCCAGTTGTCCGTACTTGACTTAAAGCTCTGAAATACTTAAAATCCACGTGTGGCTGTGTGTTTTTGTTTGCTTGCCCTCTGCGACATGGACGCTGACAAACACATGTATCCGCTAACGCCATAGCGATATATATATATCATTATTTTTTTGTTTCAAACAACTGACCATTTACTTGAATATTGTGTGTTAAATTCCTTATAATCCTTAAAGTATACTATAGACTTTTAACAGGCTGTTAATGCTTTCACATTGTATGAGTGTGTGTGTGTGTGTGTGTGTGTGTGTTTCATTTTCATAAATGGCAATTTAACATTTTGCCCTTTTAGTAACTGAGGAAAATAAAAAATAACAAAATTACGAGTGAAATGCACCACGTTGTCAAGTACATGATGTTTAAAAAGACTAAGGCATACTCGTACATTTACACAATCACAGCAGGTATACTTATACTGCTACAGATATTGCTGTTCAAATATGCTGGCCTATAGGTATTTTATTTATAAATTTATTAATACAGAACAGTGGAATAACTTTAAATACGAAGATATTTTTTCGGTGGGAAAAATAATTGGGTATCGAAATCAATTTGCTGATGGTTAAGCAGGGGGCAAATTACGGCACTCGTTATCGAACGAAATTACGAAACATTTCCATATAAACTCTATTGAAATATTTCGCAATTTCGTTCGATAACGAGTGCCGTAATTTGCCCCCAGGTCTATATACATTTCATATGCGTTGTAAAATCAACAGTAGTAGACTTCAATCACACATGCTTAACCACCAACAAATACATTTCGTTTGGGGTGGACTTATGGCAATATATCAAATCATAAATTTCTTAATAATTTGGAATTATTTTGAATTGAGAACCAACCACCTATTAGCACATTTAAATCGGTTAAAACGCAATAGGTTTTCAATTCGTTTGTACTCTTTGTGTTTGTTACTTCATAACTCCGTCATTATATCTTAACATAAATAAAATATAACACAATTATACCTTAGCATAACAATATCATGACATAATTATGCCCATGACAATTTTGTGCTATGGAGTAAATATATCAAGACATAAGAATGTCATGATAAATCCCTATATTTATGTCTTAAGATAGAAATTTCATGACGTTACACCACAAACACACGAGCAATTTCTTGCGTCTTAACAAAAGCAATAACGCCGGCAGAATGATGACGTCAAATTGCTTATGTTAAACAATGTATCTAGAGGTGGCGAACACGTACAACCAAAAATATTTGTCTTTTATGCATATACATAACAAAATTACCAATAATTAGAGGTTTGGCTAATTATAAATAAAACTTTTATTTATTTTATGTTGTTTAAACTTTAATTTTTGTCTTTTTTGTTAAAAAAATATTAATATTATTTGAATTTGACAGCATATATTAAGACATTATTGCTCAGCAATGTACTTTAACATTTTTTTTTGCTAAATATATATTTGAACACATACTCATACAGTCTACACGCTAATATCTTGTGTCGGCAATCAAAGTTGACAGTTCCCACGCCAATAATTGCTAAGATTATTGCTCGTGTGGACGTCTGGTAATTATGTCAAGATATTTTTATGTTATGAAATAATTATAAAAAATTTTTTGTGTTATGACATAATAATAACAAAATGTTTTTATGCTGCGCATAATAATAATAAATTTTTATTTTATGAAATAAACTTGTGACGGTTCTATGCTCCTTGCAGGAGTAAAATGAATATATATATAAATATTTGAAGAAATTTTTTTATTACGATATAATTATGTATCCATGTTTTTTTCTATGTCATAATTATACCCATACAATTTTATGTCATGACATTCTGTAGAGACATTCTATTAAAACGGTAATTTTCGAGAAATGTAGTTGTAAATCTCCTTGACTTCTCTTCATACTGAAGGTGAAATTTACCTAATTGCACTACATCCTCATTAAAAAAACACCATAAGTTAACTTTTCAGGACACTATTTTATGTCATTGTGATAGAAATATCGTGTCATAACCGCCAAAATAGCTTAAGCGACATAATTTTCAAACTTCAATTTTTGACCCAAATCGATAATTTGCGATTGTAAATAGTCGATTTTCGTAAAAAAACGAACTCCAAAAATGTGTCACTTAAGGTATTTTAGCGGTTATGGCACGATATGTGTAAAATAAGTGTTGTCATAAAATAAAAACCTCTTGAAATATTTATGTCAATACATAATGCCTTGACATAAAATGTTATAGCGTTTTTTTTGCTAAGACACGACTACTCTCTAGCAATTTTTGTGTCACAACAATTTTATCGTCTAATTGTAATTATGACAGAACATAACTATGATGTATCATAATTGCGTATGATGCAATAATATAGTTATATCATGATATATTTATCTGAAGACGTAATTATGTTATGAACAAACGAATACTATAACAAAATTTCATCTTGAAATTCCACCATCCTAACATACTCTATTTATACTTTATTTATGCCATCATGATTGCATGAAATAAATATGTTCAGACTTGAAATTTTTATGTCATCATTTTTTAATTTCTTAACATATTTATGTCATAATTATGGCATAGAAAAAATTTCAAAGACGACGATTAACTTGGAAAACACATATAAAAATAAAAATAAAACAACTAAAAATTAAAACAAATAAAATGTACTGGCTTCTTGGTCCAAGATCGGAATTAAACATAAATATCAAATTACTATTATATAAGACCATATTGAAACCTATATGGACATACGGTATACAATTATGGGGAACCGCTTCCTACTCCAACATTGATATAATTCAAAAATATCAGTCAAAAACCCTTAGATTTATAATAGGTGCTCCTTGGTATATAAGAAACACTTCAATTCATAATGATGTCAATATTCCAAATATCACGGATGAAATCAAAAACTATAGCACAAATTATTTAAAAAGACTAAGCGCCCATCAAAACATTCTTGCAATAACGCTTTTAGACGACAGTGATGAAGTAAGACGGTTAAAACGAACACACATATTAGATCTCCCCTTTAAATCCTAAGCTGTATTAGCTCTGTAAATGTATAGATAATAGAATTCTTTGAAATTGTTAAATTTTAAATTGTTAAATTCAATGGAATTTAACGCTACTGTTATTTATTGTTAATGTGTTTATTAAATTTGCTTATTATTACATTGCAAATAGATTGCAAATAAAAAAAAATTAAAAAAAAAATGTTATAGATATGTGGTTATATATCTGAATGACTTATTTATAGCATAACATTTCCATTCTTTGACTTAGGGGCTTCTTGTGAAAATCGCGGTGATTTCATGTCACGTGATTTCAAACACAAACTATTAATAACTTAGTTGTTAGTGGGTTTTTGTTAGTTATACTGGAATATTTTATTCCTGTTTCCAACGCTATAAATCGTTCAATGTACAAAAGCAAATATTTAGCCATGATTAATTTTTTGAAATTACCGTGATTTCACATGTTGTGATTTGCAGAACAAGTATGATAATACATACATATGTCCTGAGACATTAAAATGTATTGTCATTATTATTTCAATACATAATTTGTTGTCTTCATTAGGTAATGGTAGTACACAGTTTTATGTCAAAGCATAAAAATTGCTACACATAAGTAAGTCCTGACTAGCCATTTTTATGTCATGAAATTTGTATTTATATATGCGTTGCAATGAAATAAACATATCAAGGATTGTTTATGTTATATAGAATTAATATTGTGGATGGTTTAATTATGGCATGTCATTTCTAGACTTTAGACATAAATTTGTATATAACTCTTGTGACATAAAAATTTCTATGCCATTATAATTTCATGACATATTTTTTTCGGATGTAATCATGACGTGATATTATATAAATGATTTTGTTGTGAAATTTTTATGTCTTAACATATTTATACCATAGTATTAGTGTGTAAAGACACATTTAAGCATTGTGTAATGTGTGTTTTTAACATAATTAGGTTAAATAATTTTAAAACATAATTATATTGTAACATAATTATGTCAATAAATTTTGATGCTTGTGCATGATTATGTCGGACCATAGCTACGTTAAAAATACATCAAGACCAAGAATTTCACAGGAATAATTTTGTTTAAGCTTGTATTTTGCTGTGATGTTGTTTTAAACAATGTTATTTATGTATTATATGTGTAAGTCAGATTTACACTTTGGCGATGTATTTGTCTTATTTTAATTGCTCCACTGTCAATATAAGAATATTACTACACCTTTTCAACTTGTAATTGAGAAAATACAAATTTATAATGAGAATTCCAAATTGATATTGAGAGAATACAAATTGATATCGAGAAATCTAAATTGATATTGAGAAAATACTAATTTATATCGAGAAATCCAAATTGCTATTGAGAAACAACAATTTGATAATGAGAAATCCAAATTGATATTGAGAGAATTCAAATTGATAACGAAAAATTCAAACTGATATTGAGAGAATACAAATTGATAATGAGAATTTCAAATTAATATTGAGAAATCCAAACTGATATTGAGAAAATACGAAATAATAGTGCGAAATCCAAATTCATATTGAGAAATGCAAATTGATATTGAGAGAATTCAAATTTATAATGAGATATCCAAATTGATATTGGGAAAAATCAAATTGATATTGAGAAATAAAATTTGATATTGAGAGAATTGAAATTGATAACGAGAAATCCCAATTGATATTGAGAAAATATAAATTGATATTGAGAATTCCAAATTTGTATTGAGAACATTGAATTTGATATTGAGAATTCCAAATTGGTATTGAGAGAGCACAAATTGATATCGAGGGATACAAATTGATATTGAGAAAAACCAAAATGAAATTGAGAAAATCCAAATTTTATATTGAGAAACCCAAATTTTAAAATAAGATATTCATTAATACATAGTTTTATTGCGGAACATAATAACTTTTACAGTCAGGAAGCATTAAAAACCGAACCTTCAAATATTGTAAAAGTCTCTATGTCCTGCGCTATTGAACTTGTTTTTTTTCCTTTTCAGCTGTTTTTGTGAGTCATGTTTTTTTATTTATTTTTTTATTTATTTGTTACTTCAAGCTTTTTAGTGTCCCGGCAACTCTTGTTTGATACTTCACTCGATAGGTTTGGTAAAAAAAATGTTTACGTAATATTTCACACGGGAAATCCGCCTGTCTGAGAACACTTGAGTGCTTAAGACAAATATAACGATGCCTAATTGTTGAAATCCATGCAGCCGTTTGGGAGATAAGTGGTAATAAAAAAAATGTGCAAACCACTCGATAGGTTTGGTAAAAAAGTTTTTTGACGTGTTGCTATTTCTCAGGAAAAATCCGCCATTTTGTTTTTTGTTTGGACACCTGTCTAAAAAATACAACCCTTCATGGGAGTCGGGTAAAAAAGAAGCTGATGTAGGGCACGTAATATGCAGTACTGTAAAAAAAACTATGTCTCACATACATAATAGTAAAGAATCGAAAAAATAGCAAATTTTACATAATTCAAAACTTTTCGTTTTAAGTTACGTACATCCTCCCAAAAACATTGAACAAAAAATTGTGAATATGAATTTGGATTTTCACAATTTTATTTTGGTTTTTCTCGATATTAATTTGGATCTCTCGAAATCAATTTGTGTTCTCTCAATATCAATTTAGATTTCTCAATATCAATTTGTATGTTCTCAATACCAATTTGGAATTCTCAATATTAATTTGTATTTTCTCAATATCAATTTGGATTTCTCGTTATCAACTTCAATTCTCTCAATATCAATTTGGAATTCGCAACATCAATTTGAATTCTCTCAATATCAATTTTTATTTCTCAATATTAATTTGAAATTCTCATTATCAGTTTGTATTCTCTCAAAATCAGTTTGGACTTCTCGTTGTGAATTTGAATTCTCGCAATATCAATTTGAATTTCTCATTATCAAATTGTTTTTTCTCAATAGCAATTTGGATTTCTCGATATAAATTAGTATTGTCTCAATATCAATTTAGATTTCCCGATATCAATTTGTATTCTCTCAATATAAATTTGTATTTTCCCAATTTCAACTTAAAAAGGTGTAGTCTATACATTCATGTCTGCTAAATGTTACCGAAATTATTTATACACACAAAAGATCTAAATAAATATTTTTACCTAACTTGCCGCTCCCCCAACAATAAACCACTTGCACAGTTAGTCTTTGTCAACAGCAGGCAACACCATCATCTAATATTTGCCGCCAGCAATTGTTTCTGTTCCCTTGGAAATACTCTTGTTTAATGTTTCCAAAATAAAAAAAAAATACAAAAACAAAAAATGTTTTCAATGTCCAATGACATACGTGTGCACACAGCCAGCTCTCTGTGGGATACTACTCCTCGTATTGTACGGCAAGAACATTTAATTTTTTTTGGGATATTTTTATTTAGTTTTCACTTACAAAAAACTGATTTTACGTATTCAAGTTAACATCCTTTGCTCTGGTCTTATTAAGGATTTTAGCTAAAATATTTGCACTTTTTTTTTTTGTATCATCGTTTATATACAGAGAGAGAAATTGAGCCGGATAGAATCTTTTCATTTAGGCGCTAATTATTTCAAGCACTTCGAAGGCTTTTCTTTAAAAAATTTTACAATTCAGAAAAGAAATTTTATGGTTACAATCGAATGAACCCACCAAACCTTTTATAGAGTAAAGGATTATTTATTTTTTCTGTGTAGCGATTTTGAAGTATTCAAGCGAAATAAAATAACTGGCAATAATGTGTGGAATATTTTCAAGGATGTCTTTGGGATAAATTATAAAAAACGTGAGCGATTTGGGGCTTGTCTTCAAGAAAGAAAAAACGAACCTAATTCTCTTTATCACATACATTATGGGATTATTTTTTTTCTGTCGCACGAGTAATCATGATGCAAATTACAGTATTGAAAGGATTCGTAATGTATTTGTAGTAAAAAAATAGTTTTGAATTTATTTAAAATAATCTACTTGCACGAGCGATAGCTGAAAGCTCATTTTAAAAATTAAACAATCCGGTCATGTTTTTTAAGCATCTGGGTAATTCTGTTGTGACGGGTGTGACCCCCTCTTATAAATAATTAAAAAAATATAAAATTTATAATTAAAAAACAGTGCGGTCCTCAAAGATTTTAATCTTAAAAACATTTCATAAATGGTAGACATTGAAAAAACATGAGTTCTGCTCAGAATTACCATTAATAGGATGTGACGGGTGTGACTTTACAAATCTCTCTCATTACAAAATTACTATTTAGAGGATATATTCTGTAAAATCAACCCTAGAAGTCTTTTTCATTAAAAAAAATTTATGTGACAGGTGTGACATGACATAAAAATTCGAAAAAAGGTACAGAGGTTCTGAAAAAAAATCTAATTCCTTTTGATGTACTACAAGGCAGGTTACATTTACTTAGGACTTGCTTTTTTAATGAAAGCTACCAATTTTAATAAATTTCTTTTTTATTTCAATAATTCTCTATCCATCATAATTTTCTTAGCACTCTTTTCTTGTCCGTTTTTTTTCTATTTTCTTTAAGTTTCTTGTTCAGCGTTGGTGTGACCAAATATGTGATGCGAATAATTATTCGACTGTTAAAATTAAGCTTCATAAAATCAGTATGTAGTATGTATTTCCAATTTGTGCTGTGACGTTTGATGGAAAATTTCAATGCATCAAATAACACTCAAAACTCTCAGTATAAGACATACAAAGTCGAAACGTCAATAAAAAGCTTTGAAAAATTAGCACTTTAGCTTTGGTGTGCGACGGGTGTGACCAAATATTTTCTATAACTAATTATTCCAATATTAAAATGGAGGTTCATCAAATTTTATTATATTATTAATTACACTAACGTTTCTATTGTGGTGAAATATCAGCTTTTATTTTCAATTTATGATGTGACGGGTGTGACTGAAATTTTTAATATATCAAATAAACTTTAAAACTTCCATTGTAAGACATACAAAGTCGAAAATTCAACAGAAAGCATTGAAAAATAGCACTTTAGCTTTGGTTTGCGACGGGTGTGACCAAATATTTTCTGTAACTAATTATGCGAATACTAAAATGCATGTTCATCAAATCTTATTATATTATTAATTGCACTAACATTTTTGTTGTGGTAATATATCAGCATTTATTTTAAATTTATGATGTGACGGGTGTGACTAAAAATTTTAATATATCAAATAAATTTCAAAACTTTCATTGTAAGACATACAAAGCCGAAACTTCAACAGAAAGTATTAAAAAATATCACATTAGTGTTGGTGGGCCGGGTGTGACCAAATATTTCCTATAACATTATTCTTATATTAAAATGGGGTTTAATCTAATTTTATTATATTATTAACTGCGCTAACTTTTTGCGGGAAGGTAACAGTATTTATTTGCAATTTGTGCTGTGACAGGTGTGACTAGGGTTGCCAGTCGTACTGATTTTGCCAGTACATGTACTGATTTTTTTTTAAAGTACTGATTTATGCATAACTAGCAAATCAGTACGCAAATGTACTGATTTTTTCATGTATGTACTGTTTTTGTACTGTTTTTATATATTAATTATGAGCAATGTATAAGAAAGCCTGTCATAGTGTTTATTTATTTTCTTTGAATCACCAGTGATCTTTACTTTACGTTCGCTTTAAGGCGAATTTATTTTCAAAGTGGTTTCCATATAATGATCAAGCAAATTCTGCCAAAACTGTCAGAGATCATATAAATTTTAGTTTAAGTTAATGTTAATGTTAATTTTATTGAGATTTTTTCATTTAAATTTGCAAGAAAGATTTGCTATAAGTGATTTCTGATACATGCAAATAATGAATTTAAAGTTTCTTTTTCGAAAATTTTTTTGTTAATATTATTTTTATTAATTACATATGCCTTGGTACAAAGTATACATTGAATTCATGTTTTGTTTTAAGAATGGTTAAAGCTAGGAATGCAACGAATGTTCGCATTTGCAAATTTTTCGCTTATTTTTGCTATTTGCATCTGCTAAAAGATATGCGAATATTTAAGACAAAAAAATTTTGTACTTCTTTTACACGAAAATTATTTTAAGCCAGCATGAAAAATAATGTGCGTGAAGATAAATTTTAAAATGTAACTATAACCCTAGACACAAACCGACTTGTTTTACAGAGCTCTGTTAACAAAATAACATACCTCTGTTAAATAATAATAATTGGTTTTTACCCACAAAATGGACTTGATTCCCAATTTTTCAAGTAAAATCAATCAGAAAATTTAAACGAAAGGCTTCTCTATGCCTCCCTTATATACATAAAACATTTCGTACATCCAACAACATGAAAAATCCATGTCTTAACCCACAGTCAAAATATGGTTTTTAGTAATTTATTTCATAAATCGTTGGAGATGGGGGAAAAAAGAATACTGGAGAAGACTCCTATATGCCTCTAGATCAATGTCCAAAAGTCAAAAGTCATAACAGCCTGTTTTTGTAAAAATTATAACACAATTTCGTTAAATTTCTTTTTTTTAATTTGAAAAATAATTTTGGTAATTTTTTTCAAAAATGCTAGGAGATGGGGGAAAAAGAATATTGGACGAGACTCCTGGACGCCTCTAAATCAATGTCTAATAGTCAAAGGTTATAACAGCCTGTTTTTGTAAAAATTACAACACAATTTCTAAAAAAGTTTGTTTAAATTTGAAAAAATAATTTTGGTAATTTTTTTCAAAAATGGTAGGAGATGGGGGGAAAAAGAATATTGGACGAGACTCCTGGACTCCTCTAGATCAATGTCCAATAGTCAAAAGTCAATTGTGTTGTAATTTTTGCAAAAAAGGCTGTTATGACTTTTGACTATTGGACATTGATCTAGAGGCGTCCAGGAGTGTAGAATTCTTCTATTTCCCACAATGATCACTACTCTTCTCCAGAAATTTTGCTTCAAAAATCACTTTTTTCAAATTAATTTTTCCAAACTCCCAAAATGGTGAGAGAAATGCGACTTCATTTGCTCTTTAAAGAACCACCAGGAGCACCATTTCTATATAGTGGGATATGTTTAGAATTCTTCTATTTCCCATAATGACCACTAATCTCCAGAAAATCTTCTTCAAAAGTCACTTTTTTCAATTTAATTTTTCCAAACTCCCAAAATGGTTACAGAAATGTGACTTCATTTGCTCCTTAAAGAACCACCAGGAGCACCATTTCTATATGGTGTGATATATGTAGAATTCTTCTATTTCCCACAATGATCACTACTCTTCTCCAGAAATTTTGCTTCAAAAATCACTTTTTTCAAATTAATTTTTCCAAACTCCCAAAATGGTGAGAGAAATGCGACTTCATTTGCTCTTTAAAGAACCACCAGGAGCACCATTTCTATATAGTGGGATATGTTTAGAATTCTTCTATTTCCCACAATGACCACTAATCTCCAGAAAATCTTCTTCAAAAGTCACTTTTTTCAATTTAATTTTTCCAAACTCCCAAAATGGTTACAGAAATGTGACTTCATTTGCTCCTTAAAGAACCACCAGGAGCACCATTTCTATATAGTGGGAATTTTTCTATTTTCCACAATGACCATTACTCTTCTCCAGAAATTTAATTAATTTTTCCAAACTCCCAAAATAGTTAGAGAAATGCGACTTCATTTGCTCTTTAAAGAACCACCAGGAGCACCATTTCTATATAGTGGGATATATGTAGAATTCTTCTATTTCCGATAATGAACACTTTTCGTTCCAAAATAGGACCTTTTTTAAAATTAAGTTTCTGTGTTATTGATATATCTGTTGTATATTCCATTAGTATAATTTCATTATTCAGATCTCGGACAATATTTTCCATTAATTTTTGGGTATAGTATCAGTCCCTGTTCCTGGATTTCGCCACCGAAATCATATTCCTATATTTTATTAGGACTGTTAAGTGGTTAACAGTGCTCTGTTAACTGCAAAATGAGCTCTGTAAAATTTTTTGGTTTTTGTCTCTGCTAGTTAAATTTAAATTTATCTTCACACACATGTATTTTCTACTTAAAACTAGTCTGTTAAAACTTTTAGAAAATGTTTTGAGCACCATTCATTACTTCGTACAAACAAATTTGAATCGCAAACAATATTAACTAGTCATTGTTCCACGCGAAACAAGTGTAACTCATTAATTTCATATACAAACATATGTATGTATCTTTCTGTTTTATGAATTCATGTTTTTAATAAATTAATACATATTTGCTCAATGCAATACTCAGTTTAAATAAAATGCTATATGTAGTACATCCATGTATGTAATAAAACTTCATGTTCTTATATAAATTTATTTTCATGTGATTTTTTAACGTATTGCAATATTTGCATTCGCTTTCGCAAAAATTAAAATGTAGTATTCGCATTCGCATGCGCTAAACTGGTATTAGTTACATCCCTAGTTAAAGCCTTTTATATTGAAAAAATTAATGTACTGATTTTTTTTTCAATTGTACTGAATTTTTTTCTCTCATGTACTGATTTCTACGATTTCAAAACTGGCAACCCTAGGTGTGACCGCAAATTACAATAAATCAAATAATCCTCAAAATTTTCGATATAAGACATACAAAGTCGAAACTTCAATAAAAAGCATTGAAAAACAGCACATTAGTTTTGGGGTGCCGGGTGTGACCACCTGTAATTAATTATTCGAATACATATTAAAATGGAGATTCATTAAATTTTAATAATTAACTTTTAACTTAACTTTTTAACTGTGTATCATGTATTTTTTTTTAATTATCATTATTCATTTTCAATTTCTGCTGTGACGGGTGTGACCGAAAATTATAATATACCATACTAAGTCGAAACATCAACAAAAAGCAAACAAAAGTATCTTTGTCTTTTCAAAAATGACTATTTTTGTTAAAGATGATAAAGGAAGTAAAAGAAAAAAAAAATAATAATGAGAGCAGATTGTTCAGCATAATATACTATATTATAGTCATTTCAAAGCGCTTCTAAATTGATAAAAATTTAAAATTAACTGTATTTGTCTGGTAAACATCAGTTTAACTATTTGTATTAAAAATAAGTAAGCTATTTTTTTCGTTTTGTGTAGAATTAAACATCTCTAATTTTGAATTAAAGAAATAAATTAAAATTATATTACTTAAAGATATAAAACTTTTCTAAAAAAATGTAAAACAGAATCCCACATATTGAAAAAATTAATATTGATATCCCTTCTCCCTTAAAGAGACAAACAAGTTATAAGAAAGACCTTGAGTTAAGAAGTTGGTCCTGAGTTCAAGATATCATTTGAATCTTTAATTTCTTGGCATACTATAAATATCAAATCAATGCTATTGCTTTCCTTTCTATTTTTTTTGCAGGTCGTAAAGATTATTTGATTTATTTTAATTTTTACTGTTGAATGAGTTGTCTGTGTGCATTTTTTTTAAATTTATTTCTGCATATAAGTAAATAAATTAACTTTTCATGCATTTTAAATATTCTCTCATTTATAAAAAAAATATTTTTATTTACAAATATTTATTTAAAATATACAAAGTCCATGTCATATTATTTGCATCACAACATTTACCATAGAAAATTAAGTGTCAAAATCTTGGCTTTCTAAATATAAATTTTATTTTTATTTATTTTTGCATGTCAACAGAAGTTGCTAGACAGACCATGAATAGCAAAATGTGATTTCTTTCTTAAATATGCATATGGCTGTATAATATTTTTTTTATAGTTTAGTTTTTTCTTTTTACTTTTTTGTTGGTTAACATTTCAACTTGTTAAATATTTATGCATATCAAAAAATTGAAAACAATAAAATAAATAAATAAGATTATTTGGAAATTAGCAAAATATTTCTGAGTAATAAAATTCTCAAGGAAATTAAATAAATAAAAATGATAAAACATATGCAAAACAAATAAAAAAAGGGTTGATGAAATGTGTGCAAAAATTAAAAATTTCGAGTTGACACATACATTTTTATATATATCTGTAATTAAAATACAGCTCTGTGTTTGTGTGCGATAACGAGTAGAAAGAGAGAGAGATAGAGTTGATTGGAGTGTGTAAAAATTTTCATATATTAGGGGTATTCAAACCAGTGTCTTAAGTATCATAATGTCTTACAGCCTTATTTATAAAAATTATTACCGCTTTATAAAGGGCTTTTAAAACAAATTTTCCTGCAATATTTTTCTTATTAAGCCTTTATAATAAAACTTTAATAATTTTTATAAAAAATGCAGAAACAAAAATAAAAATCAACTAAAAATTTAATTGTGTCAATTAAACTTTTAGTTGTGAAAATAAAATGTTTAATTAAACTTTTAATTGTTACAATTACATTTTCAATTAAACTTTCAATTTTGATAATTACATTTTCAATTAAACTTTTAATCAAATAAAAATTTCAACAAAAGTTTAATTGGATCAATTAAATTTTTTATTGATTGTTTGTATTTTTTTTTTCAATTAAATACGTTAATTGTAGGAAAACTTTTTTTGTGTATGAATTTCCCAGCAGTGGCAGGGAGACCTAAGGCGAGTCTTTATTACGAAACGGGCCAGCTCCTAAACTGCCTTAAGTTTCAAAAAAAATAGCTGAATTCCCTAAGACGCTGTTCACATATTACGTAACGTTTCAGGGAGGTGTTAAGGATTTGTTACGCATTATAAAACTTTTACTGAAAGTTTTGTAAAAAGCTTTACCTTAATGGGGGGGGGGGGGGGGGGAGTGTGAGGTATATAAAATCCGAAAATAGAGTTAAGTAATATGGGAATGGCCCCTACAGTCGATTACACAAAATATTCGATTCAAGTCTCAGTTAAATGTAAACATATGCTTTAAAAAAAAAATATGCTGAACTCCGAAAGCTTTCTAATATAAAATTTTAACAAATTTTATCCATAGAAGATGAAAAGAACTTGATTAAACGCTAAATTAGAAAATTTGGCAACAATCACTCAAAAATTTAAGAAAGTCCACAACTCCGAAAATAACGTATATGAAGCATAACTAGAAAATCTTATTTAAGCCGGAAATAGTGTTAAAATAAGTAAAAACAGCTTAATGTAAATATTATTCTCACTATTTTATTTTTTTTTTAAATGAATTCGAATTAAAAAATATCCATTCGTTGTGGTTAAGCACATCAGGATAACTCTGAGAAATAACTTTAAAATTTTGACCGAAAATTGCTCCAAAGTTCAAATTAATTTTTAATTATAAAAAGACTCCGAACGAGTTAAAACCCCTTTTTCTCTATGCAAAAAATCACTTATATACAGAAGACTATGAAACTACAAAAAAACCCTAAAGTAAGAAAAATTTAAAATTGGCTGTGGTCAAAAATGTGGCACACCCATATACATACATACATATATACGTAGCAGGATAAATTTATAAATAAATCAGAAATAGGCTCCAAATTAATTGGGAATCGCTATAACTAAAAAAGGCTAAACTCCGAAAGTTTATCCTAAAAGTTAACTCCGAAATTAAGACTATAAGCAGCTAAGTTTCACACAAAAAAATTTCGGGAAAGCAAAGTTTCACACTCAAAAGTAATTGGGGAATCAAAAATATCCGAAAGTTCGTTAAAACATGATAAAATATGAAAAAATGCCCCAGAGTCCAAATAATGTCAAAAATCACCTTTAATGCTCTAGAAGATCCACGCCAATGTACATACATATATGAAGCAACAACATGTCTTTCATCAATTACAGATTATTAGCCCACCAAAGAATGGAATCGCTTCTTCATCAGGAGTAGGAGTAGGAGATGGATGGTACTAGTCCTGAGAATTAACGAAGACTAAAAGTGGTTACTTTTTTGAGAAAAGGAGTTTAAATCACAACTATTTCGTTATGAACGGACAGAAAAAAAGGCGTAAACTTTAATTTTTATGTAAAAAAAGGAAACTATATACTCTAAAAAATTTTTGTGCAAAAAAGTCTCAAAAACTTTAAAAACGTTATATTTAGAAATGTGTGAAAATTGATTAAGGGTGTCAAAATCAATTAAGAATATTGCTAATAAATTTTAGTTTTTTTTTTAATTATAAAAAGACTCCGAAACGATTAAAAACCTTTCAGCCGGCCGTGTTCTGAAAAACGATACACCTGAGTTTATTTATTCTCTTTCCTTGCTCTGGAAAATTGACTTCGACATCTGTTTGGAATAGGAGGATTTTATTTCCAAAAAATTTACTCCCTTGGTAATTATTTTTTAAGTAACATTTACGTGTAGTTTCCACAATGTAAGCAAGCAACTTGGTTAGAAAAAAATACATGAAAAAACTCAAATTTCTGAGTGATTCCTGCACAACTCCGAAAAAATTTTATACATGTAGTAGCAACATTAATATTTTTCTAAATATGAAATAGTGTACAAATTAGTTGCCAATCTTTTAAAGTAAAAATATTTCACTCCGAAAAAAAGAAGACTCCGAAAGTTACTCCGAAAAGCGCACCGCGTAATACAACTGAACAAAATTAAAATTTTTTTAATGCTATAACCGAATAAGACTTAAGAATTGCTTGCAAACACTATAAGTAAAACTGTTGAGAATTCTCCGAAAAAATGGCTCATATGAAAATATTAAAAAAAACTTTAAATGGCAAAATGCTAAAAGTCAGAAGAAAATTATTGAATGTACAAATAAAGTTGGTACATGTTTCATGTGAAAAAGTGTATTTTTTACATACATCAAAATAATATGAGGACATATCTCTCATTTACTCAAAGAACGTCATAACTCAAAAAAATTACATTTTTGAGTTAATGATGCAAAATTAATCTTCATATCGTTCTTCATATTGTGTAAAAATTTCATACAAATATCTTGTTTACTGAACTCTTGAGAGAAAAATTCAATTTTCTTTTTCCATTAAGTTGTGTGTAAATTGAAAACTTCAAACTCGTTTTCTGGCAAAAATAGTTTTTCTGAGTTATGACCGATGTGTACATACATATATTAATGCGGAACAATATGTTTCCAAACTCTAAGGCAGTTTGAGAACTCGGCGATTCGCCCACTTGGAACCACTTATCCATTTCTTTGGAAGATGTGAAATGTGCCGCTTAACTTTAATTTTTTAAATTAAATTTTTAAAGCGCAACAGTTTACAAAAGCTTCTTTAAATAAATCTTAACAGACATTTGGAAAAAAGCAAAGAAAAAACATGTACGTACCTAAATACTTTTTACCTCAAACTATTTTCAAAACTACATCTTTATTATTCCAAGCACACTTGTATTGCTTTTGTTTACGTATTCCTTGAGAATCATTTTGTTTATTATCCCTTAAATCCATGTTGCATAAACTGCTCTCGTGATGTGAACAATTTTACGCATATTTACTGGATAAAAATGTTCGTTTGCAAGTTTTAAATGTTTGCATGTGTGTAGCAGTTAACTTCATGATTTTGTCTTTATACAAGTATGTATTTTTTACATATTATCTCACACTTTATGCTCGTCCTTAGTTATATAAAAAAGCTAACGAAGAACAGTGGAGCTAGTCATTTTGCATTTGATTTTTTTTTAGTAATTTAGTTTACATTTTTCGTTTCAATTACCATAAAATGGACATGTTTGATGACTTATGATCATGAATATAAGAAAAATTTGTGCTAATGCTGGTGAATGAGTGAGAATTTCAGGTGACTAAGCCGTCATCGAAAGTATAAAAAAACCCCGTAACGTCTGATGAAAATTTACAATGGTTTATTGTTAAATAGTAAAAATTAAAAATTAAGAAAATCCCAGAATTCATCTAGAAAAGATGTGATATATTGTAAAGGGCTGGACCAATTTTCTTCAAATACAGCCAAGAATACTCTCGATCAAGTCGAAAAATCAAAATCACGGATACACCGATACATAAACACACACTACAAACTTATAACACCCCTTTTTTTGGTCGGGGGTTAATGAAGTTCAGCAAAATCCTTATTTAAAAACCATATACAAGCGTATGTTCTTTGTAAAACTCTAAAAAGTGTTAAAATGCCCTCAAAAATAAAAATATTCAGCAAATATGCTCTTAAAATTTAAACATGCACAACATGTGCAAAAAATATGTTCTAAAAACTTAATGCCAAGACTCTTTCCTTTTTCTGCTGGGTGCCGAAAAATGCAGATCAAAATGCTTACAAAAATTAAAAAACTTTGGCATATTTTAATCTTAAGGCCACATTTGGCCTTAAGATTAAAATATGCCAAAATATGCCAAAATATGCACTTCAAAATATATGCTAAAATAATTGGAATTTTTTGTACAATATTTTCCAAAATGTCATTCAATATACTAAAATAGACTAAAGTATACCAAAAGTTAAGAAAAAAATGCCACAGATATGCTTTTAAGATTAAAATATGCACTAAAAAAATACAAAGAACCTCTGAATGCATTTTTCTATTTATTTTTCAATGATATGAGAATATATATTGTAAATGTATAAATATACATATGTATATTTATGAAAATTAAACGAAATTCTTGTTAATACCCTGCAAATAATAGAATAAGAAACAGACTAGTTACATCATGGTCCCATGTAATGCAGTCATGGATCATGTCGTTTTCATACAAGCATTCAATGTTGCACGATAAGTGTTCGGGCTTAAACGATTATGATCGTTCTTCTTAGGCACTTACAAATTGTATGCGAGTAGTCCATAACTATTCCATGTGGGGTAGACTTAGGGTTAGTCTGATGTAATGCAAAGTTGGACCATGTGGTCCAACCCTAGGACATCGCAATGTTAAATCGACCACCTTTTTTCATATATTTGGAGTAGTTTTGGAGTACTTCTACTTCTTATTGGACTAGTCCTTACATGCATGTACACAGAAAAAAAATAAGTTACATTTTTGATAACAAAAATTCCGGTATTCAATCATTTTAATTTTCGAATATCCTGTGATAAAGAAATCCGCTATATCAATAACAAAAATTGTAAATTGTAAATTGTAGAATAATATTTTTTTTTTTCAATAATATAAATATTTGAATTAATAAAATATTTTATCAATAATTTGTAATTTTGTCAATAAAGAAATTTAATGAATCAAAGAAAAAAGTTGTTGACTGAAATTTTATTTTCAGTGATAATTGTTATTGTTTGGATGGATGAATGTCACATTTTTCAACCCCTTTTTGTTTGTTTTTGCTTGGCTGCGATTAAAATTGAATGCATATGTGTTTGGGATGAGTCGAACCGGCAATCTCTTGACTAATAAACTAACGTACTTACCACTCAACTAACTCGCAGCAAATCGTTATTGGGTACGCAAATAATGAACACACGCAAAACATGATTTCTTATATTTCTTCTACATGTGCGCATTGCGTTGATATAATCTAAAAATAACTTTGTTGAGTAAAAAAAAACAAACCAAGATTTTTTTCGGCTTCTTGTAGGAATTCACACGTATACAACACGAGCAATAAAAAAACAAAAACATCAGCATATGACCACGTTGAGTCAACCAACAAGCAAGAAAAACACCAACACAAACAAATGAAATTAAATGATATTTTAAAATGCGCAGAATTGATAAATACAATATTCAAGATAATGACAAATATTATTGAAATTAAAAATTTTATTCATTAACATGATTTTATTGAAATTAATTCTTGTCTATTTTTTTCTGTGTATGGACTAGTCGCATTATCTGCAGGGTACAACCACATGATATTCATGTACATGTTTCCAATAAACACACACAAGCACAATAACAAAACTTAAATAGAATTTAAATACACAAGGATGGGCATTTAAATTTGGTTGAAATGTCTCTCAGCTTTGTACTGAAAAAAAAAACATGAACTTCTTAAATGACATTTAAAGATAAATGACACTTAATTGAGAAGTCAATTATTGGGCCTAAGTTATGAAAAATTTTCGGAGTTGCAAATCAGTGCTAAGATACTTATTTTTCATCACAGAGTACAAGAAATTACTAAAATAAATACTAAAATATATATCGGTTTTTGCCCACTGTTTGTTAACACAGAAAAAATTACACACATTTAAATATTTATTGTGAGTACATGTGCGAGTAAACATCAGGTGCTTAAAAAAAATTTAGATTGAATGATTAAAGTTTATACCGAAAAATATTTAAATTTTACTTCTACTTATAGCCACGAATGCACTTACACACATACGTACTAAAATAATTTCGTTTGTACATATCTATATATGTATGTATGTATGTTAGCATTTTCTGTACAAAAAAAACTCATTTGTTGCCTTACATCACTGTAAATGAGATGAATGCATGTTATTGCATTCTTTGAGTACAAAATAACTGTTACTACACTCTGAGCACATGCAATCATAGTAAGTACCTGTATTTGTATGTGTTTACGTGTGTGTGTGTTTGTGTGTGTGAGTACTAAAGTAAGTAGATATGGCTGCTATTTATTGTAATGTGCCAGAACTAAAACTGTTTATGTTTGTGTAGAAAAGAAGACGACATAACGGGTGAGTGGGTTTCAGAGAGTGATAGAAAAAAAATGAAAAAAGTAACACAAACCATATTGTACTGTTAATTTAGACAGTGTGTCACAGAAATGTTAACAGCAGTTGCAAATAAAAAAAAACACAAAAGTTAATTGAAGTTTTATTTATAGGGCACTCCACGCTGTAGTAGGCTGCAAAAACACATACAATTCATGAATGCCTATAGTAGTTTTTAGATATTAAAATTATTTACCTCCCTCTTGAAAAAAAAATTATGAATGATAGGCTATTTAAATGTTCTCCAGACTTCGTAACTTTAACAATTTTAGACCATAGCTGGCCAAAGTGAAACTAGAGTGCCCATACATGAATATATTCTTCCCGTTGGCCAGCATGGGTTTAGAACAGCTACGTCCATACTATGATATTTGCATTTGAGGTAAGCAGCTTTGAAAGCTCTTAAATTTCTTCTTGTTTCTTTTCAAAATCAGAGCTTGGCTTTTGTGCTCTCGTCGCTGTGAAAGCTCAAAAAGCTCTTTATAAAAGTTTGCATATGGCTTGGGCGTAGCTAGTTTAGAACGATTTTAATGATGTTCATTTCAGACTTGTAAAGGTCTGGTTTAAATTCATGTAGTGGCACATATGCTCACAATATTCTAATATTGTGACTTGCCTTTGCTTATTAGAAAAGTTGTTTTCCCACACACACATGCATATTTTTAAATTGGCACAATTAAGATACACTTTCTTTGCTCTACTCAAGTTTCTTTTCAGCAAATGCTTGCATACCAAAATTAATCTCGGACTCCATTGACATTAGATCTTAAAACTATTCACACAATCATGCAACATAAAATGCATAAAAACAAAGTTATAAAGAATACCCTACAGCAGCTACGTCCAAGCCATATGCAAACTTGTAAAAAAGAAAGAGCTTTTGTGCTTTCACACCGACGAGAGTACAACATCCACAACAACACAATAGACAACAATGCTTGATCTTACTTTGCAAAGAAGCAAGAACAAATTTAAGAGCTTTCAAAGCTCTTCAACTCAAATGCAAATATCAGTGTATGTCTGTTGGAAGTAGCTGACCTACACAATAAATTAAAAGAATTTATACATTTCATGAGGCAGCATGCTGTAATGTATTTGGGCTTTACTGCTGCAAGTTTCTCATTTCTTTTTTATTAAGATGTTTAGTCACAAGAAATACACATAACTTAAAGAGCCACCATGAACATATTTTAATATGGGAACTAAAATCAAAAGGCATTTTATCATAGTATTTTTTCAATTATTCGAATAAAATTTATTATATGCAAAGATTTGTTGGATTAATAGAACAGAAACATTGTTGAATAAACAATTTAATTAATATTAATACCCATTCTAGCTAATAAGCTGATTATTTATTCGATTATTCGAATAAAAGTTTGGTATATCAAATAAATATTCGTTTCTCAGTTATACATTTGTCCGTTCTATTTACTCATTCATTTATTGGACTATTATTTCAATTATTATTCGTTTTACATATTTTAAGCCTCATTCAATCGATTAATCAAACAACTCGAGTTCAACACTAATGAATAATAAAACATTTTTATATACAGTTTCTTGCATAACTCAAACAAATAAAATAACTTATTCGATTGTTCGAATAAAACTTGTCACTAATATAATCAATATATGTACGTTCTGTATATATTTCTGATTTCATTACGTAAATAATTAAAATTGGGTACTCGATTTTCTTTCACATAAATTTTGAAACGAAATAATTGACATCATTATTAAGTTTTGAGTGTAATCGATTAAAACTTAAATGTTATTCGATTATACCATTTTTTTTTCAAACGATTTATAATGCAATGACATGGCTTTTGTCAACAACTATATTATCTAAATTTTGTGCTAGTTATTAGAGATGTGCAAATGTCATGAGTGTATCGTGTCACGCGTGATTCACGTGATTCGTGATCAAATATTATAACTAATCACTCGTGAGTGCGTGAGCGTGACTGAAAAAAATTTACTCGTGCGTGAGCTTTTTTTTAATAATCACGCACGATTTCTCACGCTCTCACGAGATAACATTCCTGCATAGGTACATATGTAACTGTATTAAATCATTTGAAATAAATTATTTTATAATAATAAATGCATATATGTATGTATAGTAATATATATGGTGTATGAGCTTACAAACATAATGAATACCCCCAAACAAAATCTTTCGACTTTTTCTGAAGTCAGACTTGTCGTACCGAATTCGTTAAGACATTTCGGTAGTTTCTCTGAACAATTTTTTTTAAACATTAAAACTTTGATTTTTGAGTACATAAGTAAAAGTCTGTGAAAATTTTATTTTTAAATAAATAATTATATGCTGATAAAAAAGGATTGTAACAAATATTAAAACACGTGAGTATGTGCAAATTATTTCGGCAATAGCAGCAACATAATGGTGAAGTGGTACTCTGCTATAAAAGCAAAAAGAAATCGTACGTACATGTCGTTACGAATTCGTACCGACATATCGTAACGAATTCGTACCGACATATCGTAACGAATTCGTACCGACATATCGTAACGAATTCGTACCGACTTATCGTAACGAATTCGTACCGACATATCGTAACGAATTCGTACCGACATATCGAAGTCGTGTCAACCATTTCATACAAAAATTGTTACGATTTCGGTAATATTTCAGTGCCGAAATCGGAAGATTTTGTCGACCAATCAATCGTTACGAATTCTTTACGAATTCGGAGCATTTTGTTTGATGGGTACATACACCTTTGTAAGTACATATGTATGTATGTTTCTTAGATACCCTGTAGGAAGTATCAATTGAGAAACACTACTGATTTAACAGTGCCTTCGACAACAATACTACTGACGAACTGTACCGTAGAAAATGTTTTTTGCTTTAGGGGCCGTCCGTATATTACGTAACGCTGTAGGGGGAGGGGTGGCGTTCGAGTTTTTTTATGATTTGTTATGGTGGGGGGTGGGGGAGTCTTTGAAAATGTTACGTAACAGAAAAATTTTATTTATTTGTATGTTTTCTCATTTAATATGCTTTTCTCATTTATTTAATTGATCATACGTCTTACCTTCACATTTATAAAGGGTGTTTTTTTTAGAGGTATAGAACTTCAAATTGAAATAAAACACAAGAAAATCGTTTTAATGTCCATCAATTTGGCTTTATTGGAAGGATAATTTTATGCCATTATTGTTTAAATATGATTTTGGGCATGTGACCGCCGCGGCTGGCTCGAATAAAAACAATTCTACAGGTCCAATTTTCAACCACTTTTTCGAGCATATGGGGCCGTATGTTGGAAATAACGCCACGAATGTTGGCTTCCAAGTCCCCTAACGTTTCTGGTTTGTTGGCGTAGACGAGCGACTTCACATATCCCCAAAGAAAATAATCCAATGGTGTCAAATCACACGATCTTGGTGGCCAATTGACAGGTCCATTCCGCGAAGTTATGCGCTCATCGAATGTTTACTTCAATAAATCGATTGTGACGTGCGCTGTGTGCCATGTAGCGCCGTCTTGTTGGAACCACAACTCATCCACATTCATGCCATCCAATTCGGGAACAAAATAGTCGGTTATCATGGCTCTATACCGGTCTCCATTAACGGTAACTGACTCTCCAGCATTATTTCGGAAGAAGTATGGCCCAATGACTCCACCAGCCCATAGAGCACACCAAACAGTCAGTTTTTGTGGATGTAATGGTGTCTCAAGGGTCTCATGTGGATTCTCTTCACTCCAAATGCGGCAATTTTGCTTGTTGACGTAGCCATTCAACCAAAAATGAGCCTCATCACTGAACAAAATTTTGCGATGAAAATCAGCATCGAGATCAATCTCATTTTCGGCCCATACACCAAAATCACGACGCATTGCATGGTCTCGCGGCTTTAATTCTTGCACAAGCTGGATCTTGTAACGTCGCAAGCCAAGATCTTTGCGCAAAATCTTCCATAAAGTTGATGGACAAAGCTCCAATTGCTGTGCACGGTGGCGAATCGATTCATTCGGGTCCTCTTCAACACTTTGCTCTACAGCGGCAATTGTTTCTTCGGTGCGCACTGTTCGACGTCTCTGCGGATGCGTATTATCACATAGAGTAAACGTAGTGCGAAAACGATCCATGGTTAACCGAATTAATTGCTCTGATGGACGATTATGTCGACCATAAAATGGACGGAGCTTGCGGTAAACTTCGCGAACTGAACCATTATTTTCGAAATAAATTTGCACGATTTGCAAGCGTTGTTCTTTTGTCAACCTGTTCATGATGAAATGGCAAACCAAACTAAATATTAATCACTTGACAGCTGACAAAATGGCCGCCAGTTAAAAAAGTGATGCCAACTTAAAGTTCTATACCTCAATAAAAAACACCCTTTATATAAAGCAGAAATCTACATCTACTGACACCACACACAGTGGACCAAACACAAAAGAACGCTGATGATGAAGGCTTAGTGGCCTTCGAAAAAGGCTAGCTGTTCCGTTCAACTATGTGTTTTCAGAATATTTACAACTAACTTTGGTGTTATTTATTCATTAATAATTATCAGGGACAAGGACTTCATGCACTTAAAAAAAGGTATTTTAGGCGCTTAAAATATGACATTAAAAACGCAAAGTATGCACTAAAAGCAATAAAATATGCACATAGTTTAAACATTTTTTGTTCAAAAGAAAAATTATAAGTTCACATACAACTAATTAAAGACACAAAAATATTTTATTTTCTAAAGAGGTGCGTTTACAAGCCTTTTATATTAAGTTTGTACACCATATTATAAATGATATATAACGATTATTTCTGCATTATTAGCTCCAAACACGAAATTTTAAAAGTTGTATTTTTTTATACTTTTGAATGTGAAGTTAGTTCAATCAATTTTTTTTTTGGAAAGAAAGAAAGCTTTTGTGCATTGAAGAAAGGCTCAAATTTAAATAATTTTTTTTTATATAATGTTACATATTTAGTTAACTAAACCATTACAATGGATTGAATTCTAGCTATTAGATTTTTTTAAATCTGTAATTTTTAAAAGCAATATCAAGTTTCCGCAGAATTGTTTAACTACTTTCGGCTTTAATAGCAAGCGATTTCCTCTTGAAATCATTAAATTGATAATGTTTATTATATTTGGTAGGTGTGTGTGGTTGTGCATTCCTTCTACAATTCTAAAACAATGCAAGCGAATGAATTTGCCAATTGTTTTGCATTAATAATTTGTCAATAATTTTTTTTTGTGGAAATTTTAACTTTTGAGCAAATATGACACAAAAACCATGAAATTATACCAAAATATGAGACAAAAATATGCATATATGACCAAATTATGCAAAAATATACATTTTCAAGAAAATATGCAAAAATATGCACTAACAAATCCATGGCATTTTCACGCAAATTCAATGTTTCGTAAAGATATTTCGTTCTTGCCACTATCAGGTTTAAGGGGAAAAAACATGCATTTGCATGAAACCCCTGTCCTTGATAATTATCATATTTAATTTGGCTTAAAAAGCGATACGAACTTTAGCCTGTTCAAATCATAAATATAGATATTAAATTAACTTTGCTTTATTTTAATTTACATTGTAAATTTTACAAAAACACGAGCATGCATATATGTTTTTTATTGAGGTATAGAACTTTAAGTTGGCATCACTTTTTTAACTGGCGGCCATTTTGTCAGCTGTCAAGTGATTAATATTTAGTTTGGTTTGCCATTTCATCATGAACAGGTTGACAAAAGAACAACGCTTGCAAATCGTGCAAATTTATTTCGAAAATAATGGTTCAGTTCGCGAAGTTTACCGCAAGCTCCGTCCATTTTATGGTCGACATAATCGTCTATCAGAGCAATTAATTCGGTTAACCATGGATCGTTTTCGCACTACGTTTACTCTATGTGATAATACGCATCCGCAGAGACGTCGAACAGTGCGCACCGAAGAAACAATTGCCGCTGTAGAGCAAAGTGTTGAAGAGGACCCGAATGAATCGATTCGCCACCGTGCACAGCAATTGGAGCCGACTAACCGACTATTTTGTTCCCGAATTGGATGGCATGAATGTGGATGAGTTGTGGTTCCAACAAGACGGCGCTACATGCCACACAGCGCACGTCACAATCGATTTATTGAAGGAAACATTCGATGAGCGCATAATTTCGCGAAATGGACCTGTCAATTGGCCACCAAGATCGTGTGATTTGACACCATTGGATTATTTTCTTTGGGGATATGTGAAGTCGCTCGTCTACGCCAACAAACCAGAAACGTTAGGGGACTTGGAAGCCAACATTCGTGGCGTTATTGCCAACATACGGCCCCATATGCTCGAAAAAGTGGTTGAAAATTGGACCTGTAGAATTGGCTTTATTCGAGCCAGCCGCGGCGACCACAAGCCCGAAATCATATTTAATGGATGGACATTAAAACGATTTTCTTGTGTTTTATTTCAATTCGAAGTTCTATACCTCTAAAAAAAACACCCGTTAATGTAAGAACCTATTTTTCCACCCCTTAAAACATGAAAATTATATAATACATATACTAAACCACTCGTGCGTGATTAAAAGTATTTTATTCGTGAGCGTGCGTAATAGTGAAAATTTTCAAAATCATTCGTGCGTGAAATTGCGTGAGTAAAAGATTTTTCTGCGTGAGCGTGCGTGTCGTGAGTCAGAAAACACTCACGTGCACATCTCTACTAGTTATTATTCGATGTGCCTCCGAATAAAGTAGTAAAATTTTAAATTTATTTGATTATTCGAATAGTTTTTAATATTTAATCGAATTATATTTGTAGACCAGAACTTATTTTTTTTTTAACTGAGTCCCACAAACCTTTTATTTTGAATTTTTTATATTGGTATAGAATTTTTAAATCCACTCGGTTAGACGAATAAATTTTCTTTCCTATTTTTTTCGAATAATTTTGAACCTAAATATTTGAGAAATATAATTTGCAAAAAATACCAAGATACATATATTTATTCGCTATTCAGGCGAATAATCGTATATATGTAGCTCAGTTTATTCGATTACTCCAAATTTTATTCGAAAATTTTTTATATCAAGTAAATGACAATCCTGTTGTTTAACAATATATTGTAAAGTTTTTATATTTTTTTTTGTGAATTATGCAACGAAATACATATTTAAATTTATTCGAATACTCAAATAATTTTTTTTTCACTTTTATAAAAAATAAACATTAAATATTTTTTTATCTTTTAAAAGAATCAAATAAAACTTGAAATTTACTTGAAATATTAGCATACAATTTTTTTCTTAAGTTTTCATATCAACAAGTTTGAACTAAAATTGTTGCATATTTCAATAATACCTAGAGTAGGGTGTAAAAACCCAATTTAGCAACTAAAACTGTAAGTTAAGGTGGCATGTGCGTAAATGTGCCAACATGCACACAAACTGCTTGTGTTTCTTGTTTTAAAGATTTTCATTTAATTTTTTTCAGAACATTCTTGTTAATATTTTATGCAAAACTGAAGCCGAACATAATGAAATATTTACTTACTGCAAGTATAAAATTGTTGCTAGACACACAAGTAAGTAAATATGGTGCAAGGATTTTTTGTGAGAAATTATTTAGGTTAAACATTTTTTTATAGCAGTTCGGGTATTCTTAAACTAAAATCTAGATTTTTTGACGGAGAATAAATAGCATCCGGTAAGACAATGCCATCTTCCAGACGATACAAAGAAGTGACTTCCATTTTCAACAGTTTTGCAAATGTTTTCAGGGTTTCAGTCTTTGCAATTAATGCATGTGTGAGAGTGTGTAAATGTGTATGAGTGTGTACCAGTCTCGCCTTAATTTTGTTTACAAAATTTCCATGGTCCAACTAATCTCTATGCAACTTTTGTGGTATTTTTGTAAAGTTTCTTGCATGTCTTTGGGGTAAAATTGTGTCATTTAAAACGTTCAAGAAATTAAAGTTTTTTTTTTGTTTTAGTAAGTAGATAGACATGGTTGGTTTCAACTGACTGCAGTTGCAGCAGACGTAATTAGCACTGATTTTAAGTTGTAAAACTTATTTAGAAATTGAAGTGAAATATTTATTGCCTCCATAGCAGTTTGACAATCAGACAATGGCAAATTTTTAATCGTTACATACAGTGAAATTGCAAGGATAACTAGACAAATTAAATTTGGTAGAAATTTGGTGTGGTTAAACAGAATTTTGAGTTTAGAGGAAAATCGTTGCAAGAAATTCAGTTTTACCTACAATTATGATCCAAAGGTTGAGCAAGTTTTTAACTATTTCCAGAGTAATATCTTCAGCTCAATCGGTGCAAGGACATGACTAGCTATTATGTGTCCTTTTTTTAAACTTAATTTTTTTTTAATTACACTGCTAAAACCTTAGCTTTTTTTAAGAATCATGCAAATAGTTGCGATTAATGGCGAATTTCATAGAAATCGCTGCAAGGACATGCCTACTTTCCATATATCCTTAATGTTAAAATCCAAATTTTATTAATAATATTATAAAAAATCAGCGAAAAGGGCCCAGCTTAGCTTTCTGATAAATGTATTGTTGACTAGCACAATGACATGCCCTTGCTCATATATATCATTTATCTTAAAAGCAAAAATTCGACTTTTCACAGTGTAAAATTAAAAGCTAACAGGGACTTTAACGGCAAGTTTTATATGAAGAACTGTCAGTTAAAGTTCACGTTAACTCTTAATCATATATTGTGAAAAGGGGCGTAAGTGTTATAAAGAGATAAAACTTTATTATTATATTTTTGCAAGGACAACATGCTCCTTCAAATTTAATCAAAGCTCTGAGAAATCTTCTGAATATTTCGCAATGTATTCACATATACATTGCGAAGTCAAGTCCTTTCCGATCGGTGAAAGATTGTGGCTACTTTTTATAAATATGTCCTTAATTTTGTAAATTAAATTTTGGCTGCAATTATATTACCAAGACAACGCAAATTTGTAACAACTTATAAAATTATATTAGTAAACGCACAGTAAAATTTTATTGCAATCGGTGCAAGAATATCGAAAACTCCCATATATCCTTTATTTTGAATATTTAATTTTTGCTACATTTATTAACCGAAGGTAGTAAAAACTTGTAACCGTTTGTAAATTTATATTAATAAACTGTCAATAAAATTTGAATTCGATCGGTGCAAGGACATCGGCACCTCCCATATATCCTTGTATTTAAATTATAATTTTGGATACATTTATTTAGCGAAGGCAGTAAAAACTTGTAACCAATTGTAAATTTATATAAATAAGCTGTCAATAAAATTTTATTTTGATCGGTGCAAGGATATGGGCATCTTCCATATCTCCTTTATTCTATAAATTAAATGTTCTATATAATTAAATTTCCAGAGCGGTTAGACTATACAAATAAGTACTAAAAAAAATTTTACTCTCATCGTCTTATCTCAAGGATATGGCTATCTTTCACATGTCTTTATTATTGCAAAAGCAATTTTGGGTACAATTTTTTAAATAAGGCAGCGTAAATTTACAAGTACATATTTCTAAAAATATATAAGCAAGCTACCAATAAAATGTTATTGCAATCGGTGCAAGGGTATTTAAACCTCATATATATCCCTTATTTTAAACATATATTAAAATTTTAGTGCATTTATTTTCTAAAGGTAGTAAAAACTTGAAAATATTTGTAAATTTATATAACTAAGATCTCAATGAAATTTTATTGCAATCGCTGCAAGGATATCGACATCTCCCCTATATCCTTTATTTCAAATATAAATTTTTTCGACATTTCCGAAGGCAGTAAAAAACCTGTAACTATTTGTAAATATACAAACATAATAAGTTTGAAAACCGCCACCCTTGTGATTCTCAATATAGTATTAAGAGTCTTACTATAAACATACGGAGTTTGTTAACTGAATTCAAAAATTTTTTGGGTTGAAGTCTACTGACGAGTTCCACAAGCGGGAACGAAATGCACATAGACAGTTGCTTAACCATAAAAACAAGCCAATTTTTGAAATTAAATAAAGACATTATGTCAAATAAATTTTTAAAGATTTATAAGTAACATCTACATAGAATTTCATTTTGATCGGTGCAAGGATATCGAAACCTCCCATATATACCTGATTTTAAATATTAAATTTTGGCTACATTTATTATCCCAAAGCAGTAAAAACTTGAAAATATTTGTAAAGTTATATAAATAAGATCTCAATGAAATATTATTGCAATCGGTGTAAGGATATCGATACCTGACATATGTCCTTAATTTTTAATATTAAATTTAAGCTACAATTTCTTTCCCAATGCAGTAAACACTTGTAACTATTTTTTAAACTATATCAATAAGCTCTACATAAAATTTTATTCTGATCGCTGCAAGGATATGGCTACCTTCCATATGTCCTTTATTTTTATAAATGAAATTTCCGCTACAATTAATTATATTCCTAGGACAGTGCACGCTTGTAACTAATTCTTAAACTATGTAAATAAGTACTAACTAAGGTGTCATTCCTATCGCTGCAAGGACATGGCTATCTTCCATATGTCCTTTATTTTGTAAATTAAATTTTGGTCACAATTCTATTGCTAAGATGGCTTAAATTTAGTACTATTTCTTAAATTAAATGAGCAAGCTCCCAATAAAATTTTAGCGCAATCGGTGGAAGGACATTAACACCAGCCATATATCCTTTATTTTAAATATAAATTTTTTTGCTACGTATTTTTTCCCAAGGCAGTAAAAACTTGTAAATATTTGTAAAGTTATGTAAAGAAGCTGTCAATAATATTTTAGTTTGATTGGTGCAAGGATATGGCTATCTTCCGTATGTCCTTTATGCCAGAAATGAAATTTTTTCTAAAATTTAAATACCAGGAAGATGAAGGTTTATAACGACTTCTTAGACTACGGAAATAAGTTCTAAATAAAGTTTCTTTCTGATCTCTGCAAGGATATGGTTACATTCCATATGTCCTTAGTTTTGTAAATTACATTTTGGTTACAATTATATAACCAAGATAGCGCAAATTTTTAACAATTTCTAAAATTATATAAGTAAGCTCCCAATGAAATGTTGATGCAATCGGTGCAAGGATATCGACACATCCCATATATCCTTTATTTTATATATTAAATAAATACAATTATTATCCGAAGGCAGTAAAAACTTGTAAGTATTTGTGAGGTTATGTAAATAAGCTGTCCATAAAATTTCAGTTTGATCGATGCAAGGATATGGCTATCTTCCATATATCCTTTATTTAAAAAAAATTTTTTTCTGCAATTTAAATTCCAGTATGGTGGATATTTACAAAAAAATCTAAGATTGTATAAACAAGCTCTCAATAATATTTTATTGCGAATAGCGCAAGCTAATGAAAACTTTTCATATGTCCTTTATTCTATTTTGAAGCAGCTTAAATTTTTTTAAAAATTTCTAAAATTATTTAATTAATTAGGAATAATATTTATAATGAAGCTCATAAAAATATTTTATTACTATCGGTGCTAGGAAATGTGTAATTTCCATATGTCCTTAATTTTATAAATGAAAATAAAGGACATTTAATGTCCTTTACAATTATGTTTCCAAAAGGGCAGAATTTTTTTTGCTATTTCTTAAGTTGAGTATTACTTTAATTATCTAAAATAATAAAAATAAATTTTTTCGCTGACCTCTGCAAGGATATGATCCTTAAAATTTTTGTATTGAAACTTTATATGGAATTGTGATTATTACTGTAAAATTAACCACTTTTAATCGCTTGAATTTTTTTATTTTAATCCTTGCAGGGATTGCCTTTATTATATCCTTTATTGCGAAAATTTAAAAAATTTGCAACTTTGTTCAGAATATTATATAAAAATAATTTCAGTTAATAGGTGCAAGGACATGCGGGTTACTCCTTTTTTATTCTTATTTTTAAGAATTTAGTTGTGTAATTTTTTTCGCTGCTTGTAGAACTATGCAGTCGAGCGGTTCTATTTTAATAATTCCGGGAACTTCAGTAATGAACGCATATCCTTAGTTTTGAGCATTTAATGTCAATGAAATATATTTTCTATATTAGTGTAAACTTTTTAAAATTATTTATCTTGCTGTGATTTTAGTTATAAAAAAACCTTCAAATTTACTTGCATTAAATTTCTTGTTAATTTTAAATATTTCTTTTTTTTTAATCTTAATTTTATATTCAAGATTATTTGTTTTAATTTTGTTGCCTATTTGGTGTGTGTGTGCGTGTGTGTGCGTGTGTATTTTATTCTTCAACAATTTCCAGCACTCTCAGCCATTATGCTCGCTCGTAATTATGACATTAATAATATCGAAAGTGTTTTTTTCTTATTATTAAAAATATTAAGAAGAAAATGAAAAATTATCTGCGCTCTACTAACATTGAAATGAAATACTTAAGTATTTGCTTAACACATACAAACACAGACATTTATGTAGATGACAAAAGATATAAATATATAAAATAACCTTGCAAAGCATTGACCTTGTTCAATTATTGTTCAAAGATACGTACGAGTATGTACCATGAGTTTTCAACTACAAGTGTATTAATATAAAATACAAATTTATTAGATATACATATTTTCAGTATGTGTATGTATATTTATACGAGGATTAGTTACTTTAGACTTAAGCTTAAAGCCAGTGAACTACTCTTAACTTTTTGTGGTAAAAAAAATAAATTTGTATTTTTATTAGAGCCTACCCTCGTATTTCCTTTTATACATATTTATATACCTTCTTTGTTTAAGCTGCCATGAAAAAAAATATAAAAATTATTTTTCTCTTTATTTCATTTTACTTTATTTCATTTTATTTTTTTGGTATCAATGCTGTTAAAAACCCTTCAAAATTTGTAAAGATGTTGATGTAGGCAAAGATGTCATAGATAAGGAAAAAAGCAGATATTTCGCAAAAAAAAAAAATTATATATATTTTTTTTGAACAACAATTTCTCTTGTGTAAGATGATAAATAGACAGAAATGAGTTGCAGAAGAGATGATAAAATACATGAATATATATATAATTAATACTTGCACAAAGAAATATGACACAAAATTCAAGAGTTTTCAAGGGAAAATTTCTTAATGACAAAATGTAGCCTACTTAAAGGGGATGTGAATGGGGCGGAAATAGTTAAATGTGAAAAAATGCAGCCTACTTTTAGGGCTTTGAGGAAATAAATAAAAATTATTTAATTTAAGCAAAACACATTCTAACTAAAGGCTTTTTTCTTGAGGATAACAAGCTGCAATTTTATTTAAGGACAAAAACTAAAACAAATGACACAAATTATTTGCCGCCTTACTAAAAATAAAATTTCAGACCTAAATGCCATTGAGTTTATGAAAAAGGACATTGTGTTTTTAATTAGAAAATTTTATTTTATTTTTTTTTTTTTGAAGCTAAAAGCACGCACAAGTATCATATTTTGTTAACAATTGATGCCTTCACTACTTTCTAATTTTTTCTTCTTTTTTATCCTGCTGATATCGTATTCAAAGAAAACTTGTGTTCAAAAAAAGCTACTCCTCTTAACTGCATATTTAAACCGGCCTAAATATATTTTTATTTTATTTTTATTTGCTTTAGAACTTTGGTAATAAAAGAAAATGCAGCTATATTCTACAAACATGTATTTAACGTTATCTAAAGTATTTTTAATCAAATCAAATTTGCTGTCCAATATAAGCTGTTTTTGCTGAAACTCATTGAATATTGTGTGTTTAGTAAAAATATAAAATTTAAAGAAAAATATATTGAAGGTTCCCAGAACAAAATTGATAAATATGAAAATTTCCCTGATGTCGAACGTGACCGTCTTAAATATTTAAAATAAAAAATAAACGCATTAAACGTAATTTATAGCTCTAAATTAGCTCAATAATTGGTGCTAAGTTTGATTTTGTCAAAAAAAAAAAAAAAAAACCCAAGCATTCGCATGTGACAGAAATAGAAGTTTTTCTTACGGCCAACGATTAAAATGTCAATTTCAGCAAAACCTAAAGCAATAGTTTAATGTGATTAATTTTAAAAATGGTTCTAAATGATTTATATATTTCAAAAATTAAATTTAAATCACAGTCACACGTGACATTTTTTTCCATCAGGATATTTATTTTCTTTCTGTTGCTATTTTTACGAAATTACAAACTAACATGCTTAGCAAAAATGTTTTCAAATTAACAGAAGTATTCAAACACTTTTGATTCTTTCTTATGTCTTTAGCCAACTTTTTCTTCACTTTTTTTTACAGCTTTTGCAAACGTTTTTTTTTGCATTTATAAGACTAGTTTTATGCTTGTTCGGCATCTTGCACTTCTGTGAGCTTCCTTTTGGCCTTGTCTTTTACTATGCCGCCTTTTCTCTTCAATGATTTATTTTTTTTTAACTTCAGCCAACGCTTTGCACTTTTTCCAAGCATTCCAAACTATTTCCTGTTGTTTGGTATAGGGAATTCTAATAATCACCTCTATCATGGACATTTTTTCCCTCAAAGTATTTGCCTTTCACTTCGAGGGGAATAAAAATTTCATGAGAACAAAAATTCCATTTGTTATTTACGATAAGGCTGAGTATTTAACTTCCTTAAATTTTTCTCTCAACTCCTTGTAACTCCTTGTTTTGCCGTTTTCGCTCATCTAAATTAAAGTAATTTAAAAGTGCGCAAACATTTTTTAATACAATATAATTTTATTTGATTTTTTTATAAAAAACAAAAACCTTAAGCTTGATTATTTACATATATATCGTAACTTATAAAAAGTTCGAAAAATTTATTTAATTAAAATTATATTTTTAATCACATTTTTCGTTAATTTTACACTTATGATGTCGCACGTGACACACTTTATATATGCACCAGGATAACAAATATTTATATATATCAGCAAGTTTAAATAAAATTATATAATACAAAAATTTTTCTTCTAAATGTTACACCTACGATGTTGCACGTGACCAACTTTATGTAGTTGCCACGATCACAAATCATTATGTTTTTCAGCAATGGTTTTTATTTAATATTAATTGTATGTAATATCTCTTTCTGTGCTGGATATTTTTCAATGTCACACGTGACATCCAAATATGCGATAATTGCATAATTCACAAGGTTCACAATCCCTTGAATGTTAAAAAACTGCAATAAAGAAATATTTATCTTTTTTTTTATTGACAAGATTTCATCATCATCCCTAGGGACTATAACAAAAAAGCCAAGATAAGCTTTTAATCTTGAGGATAAACTTTAATTTAACTTCAAAATTTTTTTTATTACATTCCATTACAAGACTTCAAACATAATAAAAAAATAAGAAATGTTACACTAGAATAACTTTTATGTTTATTAGATTTAGATAACAAATTATTTCTGCATAAAATAAACATAATAAAAAAAAATATTCTTTAAGCTAAATTTCACTTTTACACATACAATAAATCATTTACTTATAATTTATTTAACAATTACATGATTCGATACTTGCAAAATTTATGGGGCTTTACTCCCTCAATTTCGTTCATAATTTTTTTTTAAATAAAAAAAAAGTTATAAAAAGCTATACTTACACACATAAATCTTTTGTTCAAATTGTGTTGGAATATAAGCTTTGTTGTAGTTGTTGTACAACTAGCAAATGTTGGATAATAAATTATTCAAAATTATTTAAAAGCCATAAAGGATATTTTTTATTTAATTTTTTTTTCAACTTTACTTGGTAGATAATTTCATGGGTTAGAAAAAAGGGGAAAAAAGCATGTGAGACGACTTTTAAAAGCACTTCCTTAACAAAAAATAGAAATCACAAAAACTAAAAGAGAATTTTTTAAATTTATTTAGTTAGGCCTGGGGAAGCCAACTATTCTTGTAATGAATCAATGACTTAAAGAATATTTATTTACTAGACGTATGACTGAGTCTGGCAGAGGCAACCAAGCCAGCCTACTTTGTATACTTATATTGACGTTTTCAAAGTTCAAGTCTGAATCTGTTATAAAAGGGGATTTGTGTTCCTCCTTCAGCCCTTTTACCCTTTGAAATGGTAAATCGTCATAAAGCCCCACATTTTAGGATTAAGTTATCAGCACTTTTATGTAGAATTTTACAAGGAACATTTTTGTGGAACATTTTAACCCTCTAACTGTTCTTACTAAAGGTCTTTTTCTTCCTTTATAAAGAGGGTCCATAAAGCACCCTTAAACGATCATATCATCGGTTATAATGTTCTACGCAAAATTCTACTATAAGTCTTTGAAATTGAACTCAATCACAAAAAATTAGTATAGACTCCAAATCCACTAGAGGGTTAATTTCGTACATATTCACAATTCCATCCCAGTAAAAAAAGACACTCCAAAGAAGTCATGAAAATGTAGGGTTTGCAGTCTGGAAGTAGTTCAAATTTCGATCCGATCTAATGATTTTTACATAGGGTTGTCATTGCAAGAAGTTCTCTTTTTCGATGCCTTGTCACCGAATTAGAAGCGATTTTAAGAAAAATTTCCTTTTTTGTGTTCTATGGTAATATTTTCATCTAGGAAAAACTTTAAAAAGTTACATATTTTAACAATTCGTTTCTTTTTATACGAATTTAAACGCGAAACAGTGTTTTCATGTAAATTTAAGCAAATAACTTCTAAATTTTAGGCCAAAATTAGTTCATAAATTTCTTTCAAAAAATCGACTTTTTCAACATTTTGGTGAGTATTTACTAAAACTATGGAAAAACTACCAGGTTTTGTGTGATTAAAATAAACTTTTAATTGGTTTTCTGCTAACTATCGGCAAATTAAAAATATCGATTTTTTGGAAGCAATGAAAATGTGGTTCCTTCAGAATGACTTCCATTTTTTTTTACTGGTATTAAATGCGTAAAAAGTGTTTAACATTTTTATGTAGAATATTGCGAGGAATATTTTTGTGAAACATTTTAACCATTTAACTGTTCTCAATTAGGGTTTTATTTGTCCCTTTATAAAGGGTGTCAATAAAGCACCCTTAAACGATTTAAATCATAGATTAAAATTTTCTACTAAAATGTTTGCCACAAAATTCTACTATGAGTCTCTGAATATAGCAAAGCTCGAAACTTAAGTTAAACATAAGAAATTAGTCAAAACTTGACTTCCGCTTGAGGGTTAATTTCGTACTATAACACACTTGCATTTTGGATACAAGAAGTGTTCAGCACTATTACATATAATGGGTGTTTTTTATTGAGGTATAGAACTTTAAAATGGTATCACTTTTTTAACTGGCGGCCATTTTATCAGCTGTCAAGTGATTAATATTTAGTTTGGTTTGCCATTTCATCATGAACAGGTTGACAAAAGAACAACGCTTGCAAATCGTGCAAATTTATTTCGAAAATAATGGTTAAGTTCGCGAAGTTTACCGCAAGCTCCGTCCATTTTATGGTCGACATAATCGTCCATCAGAGCAATTAATTCGGTTAACCATGGATCGTTTTCGCACTACGTTTACTCTATGTGATAATACGCATCCGCAGAGACGTCGAACAGTGCGCACCGAAGAAACAATTGCCGCTGTAGAGCAACGTGTTAAAGAGGACCCGAATGAATCGATTCACCACCGTGCACAGCAATTGGAGCTTTGTCCATCAACTTTATGGAAGATTTTGCGCAAAGATCTTGGCTTGCGACCTTACAAGATCCAGCTTGTACAGGAATTAAAGCCGCGAGACCATGCAATGCGTCGTGATTTTGGTGTATGGGCCGAAAATGAGATTGATCTCAGTGATGAGGCTCATTTTTGGTTGAATGGCTACGTCAACAAGCAAAATTGCCGCATTTGGAGTGAAGAGAATCCACATGAGACCCTTGAGACGCCGTTACATCCACAAAAACTGACTGTTTGGTGTGCTCTATGGGCTGGTGGAGTCATTGGGCCATACTTCTTCCGAAATAATGCTGGAGAGTCAGTTACCGTTAATGGAGACCGGTATAGAGCCATGATAAACGACTATTTTGTTCCCGAATTGGATGGCATGAATGTGGATGAGTTGTGGTTCCAACAAGACGGCGCTACATGCCACACAGCGCACGTCACAATCGATTTATTGAAGGAAACATTCGATGAGCGCATAATTTCGCGGAATGGACCTGTCAATTGGCCACCAAGATCGTGTGATTTGACACCATTGGATTATTTTCTTTGGGGATATGTGAAGTCGCTCGTCTACGCCAACAAACCAGAAACGTTAGCGGACTTGGAAGCCAACATTCGTGGCGTTATTGCCAACATACGGCCCCATATGCTCGAAAAAGTGGTTGAAAATTGGACCTGTAGAATTGGCTTTATTCGAGCCAGCCGCGGCGGCCACATGCCCGAAATCATATTTAAGCATAAATGGCACAAAATTATCCTTCCAATAAAGTCAAATTATTGGACATTAAAACGATTTTCTTGTGTTTTATTTCAATTCAAAGTTCTATACCTCTAAAAAAAACACCCGTTATATAATCTTACGAAGAGTGTATTTGTAAAATATATTAACACTCTAACTGTTTTTATTGGGCGTCTTTTTTGACTCTTTGGAAAAAGGGGGACAAAATTATTTTTAAACAAGGACACAACGGGTTCAAAATTTAAAATGAATACATGTACCACAAAATTTTACCATAAGTCCCTGAATACAGCAAATTTCGAAATTGAGCTTAAGTACTAGAAATTAGTGAAGGCATGAAATCTGCTTGAGGGTTAATTTCGTACAGTTTTGGATATAAAAACTGTTCAGCGCTTTTATGTAGGATATTACGGGTATAATTAAAATTTCTATAAGTCTGTAAATAAAGCAGAGTTCGAAATAAAATTAAGAAATTGTTCTTAGCGTGAAATCCGCTTGAGGGTTAATATTGTACTTGATCGCTATTGCATTTTGGGTATAGAAAGTGTTCAGCACTTTTGTGTAGAATACTACGAGTAAAATATTTGTGAAGGATTGTAACAAAAAGGGTTCGAGTCTTCTTGGCATGGGTCTTTTTTGTTTTTTTTTCGGTTCGTTCGGTGTTATAAGGGGATCAAATGCTCCCTAAATTTTCTCCAAATGCCCATTCTAAAATTCTATTATACATTTTGGGATAAGCCAAAACTCGCTACTCATCTCAAACTTCGCTTCCAATTCGTTGATTAGGAATCGTAAATGAGAACTTCTTTCACTACTACTATGACTATGTCTACTAAAGGTGTTGCTTAGCTGCAGCGAAATGCATCTAAACACATGCTAAACCACCAACAAATAATTTTGAATAAATATTGAATAAAATATTGACTTAAAATAAAATTTAGCCGACCTTAAAACAAAGCACTAAAATTTTTAAATAAATAATTTATTGTGCGTTCACACCTGCGCTCCAATCGTCCCTTTCGATGACTAGCTGACTATATCATTATTTTTAAGTTTGAGGTTATGGCAGGCGCTATCGATAATGTAATTATATTGTTCGATATCGAATGACATAATCTCAAACTTAGAAAGCGTGATAGAATCAGCTCGTTATCGAAAGCGACGATTAGACCCCTATGTAAAATCTAGTACTTATGAGATTTCGACTAAGATCTAGTAGATTTCGAGTAGATTTTCCATTCTAGTTCGTCACTAGATTTTTCCAAAATCTACTTAAAAGTAGTAGAACCTCTAATTGCAATTTATACACCCACATCTAAAGTAACTTGAATATGCATATATAAGTTAAAACTGTTGTTTAGCCTTTACCATATTGATACCGACATTGAAAACTGAACAAATAAAAAAAACTCCTGAGTAAGTATCTTTCTAAAATATAAAATATGTTTAATTAACAAAGAAAAAAATAGTAACTTTAATTTAATTTTTTTTTTTAAGTTTAAATTTTAATTTTAAATTAACTAAAAAAAAAGTTTAAATTTTCCAACCCTGGAGTCATATATTTGATTTTTATCATCTTTAATCTTAATTTATTTCTTATTTAATATATAAAATATGTTTTAATAAAAAAGAAACAATAAAAAATTTAATTTTTTATAGCATTAAAAGTTTAAATTTTCCAACTCTGGAGTTGCTTTTTTTATTTTTCTAATTTTTTATAAAAAGTTTATTTTTCCAAGACATAATATATTTAATTTATAAAGAAAAAGAAAACATAATTTGACTTAAGTACTTTTATATACCAAAAAGTTTCAACTTTCCAACCCTGGAATTATCTTTTTAGATTGTTCTATTTTGTAATACCAATTTATTACTTTGAAAAGCATAAAATATATTTATTTTATAGAAAAAATAAAAAAAATTTAGCTTAAATTGGTTACTTTTATATACCAAAATTAGTTAAAGTTTTCCAACCCTGGAATGATTTTTTAAGTTTTATTTTGAGTACCCATTAAATTCTTACGGATATATTTAATAGATTTATGTAACAAAAAAAAAATAGTTTTAGCTAGTTACTTTTATATACCAAAAAAAAGTTTCAGTTCTGGAAAGTAGCTCTGAAACCGTCTTTTCGATTTCACTGATTTTCAATACAACTCTATTTCAGACCATATCTGATACACCAGTCCAAGACCGATTTTTTTATATAAAACTAACTTTTCCAAAACATAGAATGTATTTAATCTATACAGAAAATGAAATAAAAATAATTCGAGCTTTCCAATCCTAAAATTATCCTTCTAGATTTTTCTATTTTATAATACCATTTTATTACTTTTAAAAATATAAAATATGTTTATTTGATAGAGAAAAATAAAATTTTTTTTTTTAGTTGGTTACTTTTATATACCAAAATTAGTTAAAGTTTTCTAACCCTAAAATCGTAATTTTTTTATTTTTATTTTGAATACCCATTTAACTGTTACTGATATATTAAATAGGTTTATTTAACAAAAAAAAAATTTAAATTATTTTTAGCTATTTTTCATAGCAAATAAAAAGTTTAAATTTCCCAGCTCTGAAACTGTCTTTTCGATTTCGCTTATTTTCAATACAAATTTATTTTGGACCGATTTACATCGTTTAACTAAAACTAAAATACGCCAGAACTAATAATAAAAAAGGATGTGCGTATCAAGCGCATTGACCCTCTCTATCTCTCTCATACTTGTAGCCTGAGTATGTTTATACACAGGCTATGGATATTTAGTCGGACAAAAAAAAAAAAATTACGTATGATACTTGGGATAGTTATTAATCATTCGCCACCGTATACAATCATTTGTATGTATTCAAGTTTTATTTAAGCTTTAGGTAAAAAATTTATAACAAATTATAAATTATAACAAAGGTCCAATAAATTATTATAATATCATTGTGTGTATAAAATGGAAAATGTGTGGTGTGTGTTGTGCTATGTTTAAAAACATACTTTGTGTGCGTGTGTAAATAAAATAGCCCTGTATATACGCATGTGTAGCCGATTAATAGTCAGAGTATTTTTATACTCCTGCATATGATTGTAGCTTATACAGTCTATAAATTTTAGTTATTGCTCTTTATGCCTCGTAGTTTTAAAAAATGTATATAAGCATTTTTTTTTAAATTAAATTCGGTTTGAAATTAATACGTGTGTCTGCATATGATAGCCAATACTCAAAGAGTACTTGAAATGGTACTTTTGTCATTCTCTGACTCGTATATATATTTTCTCATCTTGTCTGCCAGAATTTGTCCTTCGAATCTTGCTACTGCTCTTTCGTTTTTTGTGCAATTTTAGCATAGAATAGAATAACTGTTAAGTGTAGGGCACATAAGATACGCTGAGAACATTTCAATTTATTGCAAAACAATTTTTGATCAAGTGTAAAAAAGATATATATATATATATTCAAAACTGGCTATCACTATTTGGCAGTTGGTAGATACTCCGAATGAATTTACATGATTCATAATCAAGTTTGGTGGTCGTGCTATACTCGCGTTATTGGCCAAACTCTGGTGGTTGTGAATAATGTTCGCAGGAATAGACAAAATACTCGTATTTAGCAAGAACATAAATTATGTTTGCGGTACAACTGAATGGTTATGATTTTATATTCCGTTCTGTATGTAGCAGCCACTTTATGTTGGATGGGAATTTCATGTTGTACAAATATAAACAGCGAAATTGTGTAAAACCACAAGCTGGCGAAAGGGATTTAACTCGCTATTATACAAATACATACACACATATGTATGTACCCTGCAGAAAGTGCGAATAGTGAAATTGTGGTGATTTACTAGTGACGTTGTCGGTAGTACTACTGATCAGGTGTACCCCAGCCAATGAAATCATCTATTGACATTTAACATTGGCTTGTCATTGAAAATCCACCACTAGACTGTAGCAATACTGACTAAGTAGTTCTTTTGGGATCACATGGAGACATTGGCATTAAAGATTCACTAGTAAATTTTAGGGGCTCTAGTCTACAATGTCGATATATCCTATCTCGTTGTCAATAGTAAAATTATAGTGATTTTCTAGTGACATAGTCAATAGTGCTACTGACTAGCTGTACCCCAGCCAATGCAAATGCCTATTGACAAATAATATAGGGTTGTCATTCAAAATCTATCAGTAGACTTTAGCACTATTGAGAAGGTAGTTCTTTTACGACTATATGGAGATATTTGAACCGAAGATTCACTCGTAGATTTTAGTGACGCTCGTCTACATATATTTTTTTAATATTATTGCACAACATAATAAAAAAGAAAAACAAACTATTGACGCGTTCATTGACAATATCACCAGAAATACACTAGAACTGTCGTCTCTAACGTATCTCTACTCGCGCATAAAAGGAAAGTTGTAGACATTTTAACTAGTGCAAATGTCGCTGGAGAAAGAGTATTGACATAGAGACATATGGTTCTAAGCTGACTAGAGGGTAAGTATGTATGGATGTAAGTATGTATGTGTGTAAGTAAGTTACCCTGCAGAAAGTGAGAATAGTGAAATTGTGGTGATTTACTAGTGACGTTGTCAGTAGCACTACTGACCAGGTGTACCCCAGCCAATGGTATCATCTATTGACATTTAACATTAGCTTGTCATTGAAAATCCACCACTAGACTATAGCACTACTGACTTAGTAGTTCTTTCGGGACCACATGGAGACATTGGCACCAAAGATTCACTAGTAAATTTTAGGGGCTCTAGTCTACAATATCGATATATCCTCTCTCGTTGTCAATAGTAATCTTATAGTGATTTTCTAGTGACATTGTCAATAGTGTTACTGACTAGGTGTACTCCAGCCAATGGAAATGCCTATTGACAAATAATATAGGGTTGTCATTCAAAATCTATCAGTAGACTTTAGCATTATTGAGAAGGTAGTTCTTTTACGACCATATGGAGATATTTGAACCGAAGATTCACTCGTAGATTTTAGTGACCCTCGTCTACATATATTTATTTAATATTATTGCACAACATAATAAAAAATAAAAACAAACTATTGACGCGTTCATTGACAATATCACCAGAAATACACTAGAACTGTCGTCTCTAACGTATCTCTACTCGCGCATAAAAGAAAAGTTGTAGACATTTTAACTAGTGCAAATGTCGCTGGAGAAAGAGTATTGACATAGAGACATATGGTTCTAGGTTGACTAGAGGGTAGTAATTTACATCAGCGTTAGATAGTAATAAGGAGAGTACATATACTAATCTCACTATGGCCACCAAAACATGCAAAGTTTTTGTTACAGTAACTGTTACAATCAATCTAGATGGAGAGAAATTTCATGATGATAATGATGATGTTGTTAATGATGTTGATGAAGCTGATGTCTGCTATGTGAGAGGGTGTTGTTGTTATTTGGTTTTTAATACGAATACTAGCAGATAATATTTTTGTTGTTTATTTTTTAATGGCCATAGATACAAATAATACTCCAACTTTTTGCTTTCATCAATTTATATCTGTACTTGAGCAAAGTTGGGCAATAAATTGAAGCTGTTTTACATTTTGGTATTGCGAGGCAAAGTAAATTTTGTTGTTGATTGACTTTGGCTTGTTAATGTTCTTTGCTATCTTGCTGCAATATTGTGTTAAAAAGGATTTATGATAAATCGTGTTATTAAATTATGTTGTTAAATAGACAATGAACAAATTTGTTTAGATTTGCTGGGCGGGAAATTTATGGACTTTAAAACTCAAATATGTATAATGGAAAATGTAATTTATGATGGTTTTTAGTGCTGAAGTTTACTTCAAGGGTAATTTTTATTATGGAAATTAGTGCAACTAGGAAGAAGTGAAATGACCTCTAATGGGCTGTACAATTGTGGTTTATCAACAGACCAAGTCTCTAGTTTAGGATTTATTAAACAACATATGAAACTATTCTGCCTTATTGTGGTTGATGATGATTTTAAATACGACTATGTCTGTTTCGTAATTAATTAAAGAAGACTTCTACAATTTTTCTTTAATCTATGGCCAAACATTCGTAGTCGTATTTGAAATACGCCAACCACGATAAGAAATAATGTTAATGGATCAACTAAAGCCGGCAATAATATTTATCAATTACATAAAATTTTAATCGCCATAGTGTGAACAGCTTAAAATTTAATTTAATTTCGTAGACATGATACACAAGTAACATTAAATTAAACTTTTTTTAAATTTCTTCAACTCTCACTTATCCTCAATGCTAAAAAATAAAATTTACTAACAAAAAAATCAACAAATACTTCTGTAATTATGTTTCTAAGTATTGTAGAAAATTTCATCTCAATTGCGGCCACAATTTGTCTACATCCTGCATATCCTTAATACCAAAAACAAAATTTAAGGCGTAATTTTAAGAATACCCTCAAAAACACCATAAAATATAATTTTTTATAATTTTAAGCTCAAGCGCTTGCTCAATTCCTGCATATCCTAAATATTAAAAAATAAATTTTAGCTTCAAGTTTGAAAACAATGCCTTAAGATTTCATTTTTGCTCGTTAAATTATATATTTAAGCCTCTTGCAGAACTTCATTTAAATCTTTTAAATACATATCCTTAATATAAAAAAAATTTAATTTCACCTACAACTGTTTATCCAAATAAAGCAAACATCTCATAACAATTTGTAAAATCAGGTGCTCAAGCTTATATGAAAATTTCATTTCAATCGGTGCGAGAATTTTTCTAGCTTCCGTATATCCTTTATTTTCGAAATAATAACTTAGCTTTGATTTTGACCAGATTGCAGCGAAAAATCAATAACCAATTTGTAAGAGTAAACTTTAAGCCTTTTTGAAAGATTTCATTGCAAAAGGTTTAAGGAAATGTACACTTTTCCAATATCCTTAATATAAAATATTAAATTTGAACTGTAATTATAATTGAAATGTCGCAAAAGCTGACAACAATTTGTAATAATATACTTGAAAACTTTTTGCATAATTTTATTCCAATCCCTGCAAGGTCATGAGTTCTTGCCATATATCCTTTATTAGAAAAAATTTTTTTGTAGCAATTTTGATCAGACATTACATATACCCCAAATGAGAAAAATGTTAAGTAACTATTTTTAAATTCATGTTCTTAAGCCTTATAGTAAGTTTCATTGCAATCAAGTCAAGGATACCTTCTATATATCCTTGAAATTAGAATTTAAATTCATGCTAAATTTTTACAATAATGTAGCAAAAAATTTAGAACAATTTGTGATATCTTATTTTTAAGAAGTATGACAATTTTAAATATAATCGGCTCAAGGACTTGTCCACTTTCCATATATACTTTATCGTAAAAACTACAGTTTTGCAGAATACTTTGAAAAAAGTGGAGCATCAACCTAAAAGTATATGTAGAATTGTGTTTTTAATCCTTGTGGTGACTTTAAAAACTGCTTTCAGGCTAAAATTTTTATCATTAAGCTGAAAAAAATCAATAACGATTTGCAAAATGAAATTTTTAAGCTTTGTGGCAAATATCGTTGCAATCGGTTAAAGTAGTCACGCATCTCTCATATATCCTTTATTTTGAAAATAAAATTTCAGTTCTAGTTGTTACTGAAATCCAGCAAAACACCAATAACAATTTGTTAAATTGTGTTCTAAAGGCTTCTGGGTGAAATTAGTTGCAATCTGTGCAAGGACATGACCATGTCCCATATATCCTTTATGTAAAAAATTAAGTTTTTGTAGAATACTTTGAACAAAGTGCAGCATCAACTAAAAAGTACCTGTAGAATTGAATTCTTAATCCTTGTGGTGACCTTAAAAATTGATTTTAGGATACAATTTTAATAATTTAGCTGTAAAAAGTCAATAACAATTTTGCAAATTATGTTCTCAAGCTTTGTGGCAAATTTCACTACAATCGATTCAAGTCCTCGCGCATCTCCCATATATCCTTTATATTGGAAATAAAATTTTTGCTGTTGAAATCCAGTAGAAAACCAATAGCTATTCGTTAAGTTGTGTTTTAACGTTTCTGGGTAAAATTAGTTGCAACCTCTGCAAGGACATGACCATCTCCTATGCATCCTTTATGTCTAAAAATTAAATTTTTAGACAGAATTAATAAAATATTACTTATAGAATTGTATTATTAAGCTTTCTGGGAAATTTTATTGTAATCGCTGCAAGGACATGACCACTTCGTATGTATCCTTTATGTCAAAAATTAAGTTTTTACTGAATATAATGAAAATAGTGCAGAATTAAATTAAAAACTATTTATAAAATTGTATTGTTAGGTTTTGTGGTGGATTTTATTGCATTCCATGCTAGGACATCACAACTTCCCATGTATCCTTTATGCCAAATAATTAAATTTTTACTGAATATTTTGAGCAAGGTCAGAATTAATAAAATATTACTTACAGGATTGTATTATTAAGCTTTCTGGGGAATTTTATTGCAATCGCTGCAAGGACATGACCACTTCGTAAAAATCCTTTATGTCAAAAATTAAGTTTTTAATTCAATATTAACTAAAAAACACATAGAATTGCATTTTTAAGCTTTATGGAAAATTTTATAGCAATACCAGCAAGGATATGTAAATCTTCCATATATCCTTTTTAATTAGAAATTATGTTTTCGTTAAGATTTTGATTGCCGAAGTCATCTCGATAAGCTCTGAGTTAAATTTTATATAAATTTTAAAACTATATATCCTTTTTGAGTGAGACTCACCTACTGGAAATTGAATTTATAATTTAGATTATTTATAAATTGTCTCATTGTCTCGCATGTTTTGTGGAAGCCTGTTATTAAACTATGACTTTGAACCTTTTTTTTATTTATTTGGGACTAATGTAAATGTTTGGAAATCATAAGGAAGTAACATACATATGCAATTAAGAAACTTTTTTAAATTTTATGTTAATTAAATTTATTTGCAAAAATCTTTAAAAAGAACTACAACATTCCTGCGAAAGAAATTTAAAATTTACTACATACTATTATTCTGTTCATAATAAATTTATGATAATTTCTACAGAAACCTGTAAAATTCTTTTTCATCAAAAAGTTTATTATATTTTAATTTTCGAGGAAACTTTTTCGCAAAACGCTTCAACGATTGCTCCACTTGTTTTGCCCAAAAACGTGCTTTAGTTTGTTTGCTTGCAAAATTTTTCATATTCTACCGGTTAAGTAGTGCAAGAGCAGAGAAAATTATGAAAAATATGAAAAAAAAATTTAAAACCTACTACTGCCTAAAAGCTTTTACCATATTCTATTAAATTTGTTGGCAGAAGGTTATGAAAGAAAGAAAAAAAAACAAGATAAATTAATTACAATTTAACAACATTTTGTGTTGAAAAATTTCCATTTCAATTTATTAAAATTAAAATAAATTCTTATTTTTCACTATTCTGCTTTTATGCAGTCATAACTGTGGAGCGAAATGTTGTTATATAAAATTGAAAGGAAATGAATACTTCAAACATTTGAATGGCACTTTTAAATATTCCTCTTGCATCCGCAAAAACCACTTGCTATTACAGATAACCAAACATGAACGCATACACATACTTATAGTTTTTTTTTTAAATTTTTCTTGTATACTGCTTCCTAACACACCCTTTTAAATATCCTCATACACCTTCAAAAGAGAAATAAAGTAAAAAAGAAAATTTAAAAAGTTGTTTAAAAACTAGGTTCTTTTATTTATCTTAAAGAAATGCAAAAATAAAATATAAAACGAGAGGAAACCTTTGGTTGCTTTGCATGTAGTGAGTGGCTTTCTTTCTACTTGATGCTATTTGTAATTTAACGGAACTGCAATTCGAAAAATTGCCTTGGTTATGGACTTCTTTGCTTTCTCTCTTTGTATGCCATTCTTTTAAATAATGTTAAGCTAAAATTTTACAGTAAAAGACGACCAACAGCAAGGACGAAAATGTACCAGAAAATGTTTATAAATTTTGGTATTTTTTTAGAAAGAGTGTGAAATAAATATTTGAGCGTTTTTTTTCATAGTTTGAGCTTTTTAAATGAATATTTTTAAGAACGCTTTTTTCGGAATGTTTGTTTTCAATGATACTCGTATCACTAGAATAGTCAGAAAATAAAATCTGGCAACACTGACAAAATTTATATATAATCTCATACTGCCAAGCTGGCCTATGCCAAGTTTTTATATTAACCAGAAATTAGTGTGTGTATAAAGTTTCTTTTGAATTGTTTGAACAAATGTACGCGTGCATAAAATATTATGTTAAATTTTAGTGGGCGTAGACCCTTGCATTTTTTCAAACACAGCGGTGGCTCCGCCCACTTTTTAAATGCCTAATTGTGTCATTATTACTTGATCTAAGTTATATGCGAAATTTTGTAAGAATTGATTGGTTAGAAGTATTTTTTATTTATTATATTAAGTTTTGAAGGGCATAGCTTCGCCCACTTCTCAACACACGAAATGATGTAACTAGATTTAAAAACTCTGGGGTCTAATCGTCGTTTTCGATAAAGAGCCGATTCCATCAGATTTTTCAGTTCAGTCACTGTCGAACAGTGTAATAATATGGTACGATATCGAATGCCACAATATCAAAGTGAAAAAGCGAGACTATTAGACCTCTGTATCGATCAATGCGAATTTATTTCACTTATTCAGCTGTTAACTTGTCTTATCTGCCTTTTCCATTAATACTAATCAGAAATTATTTTTTTACTTTTATTTTAGGTAAGTGCTCATTTTATTGGACTTATGTGTGTGCTCTTCAAAATATTGTAAGTAACTTTAGCTTTAAAAGCATTTCATTTCACAAATTTTAAATAAAGGCAGTGCGTACTAAAGTCCTGCATAAGACCACTTATAAGAACTTTTAAGATATGAGGGTTTTTACAAATGCTTTACTACAACGAAATCTTCTAAAACAAACGCTATTATTGTATGTGTATAAGTAAGCAAGAAAATACTTCGTGACGGAAGAATTTGTGTTAATTGCTTCTTGCTATGCATGGGCGCGTATACAAACGTTATGTATGTACATACGTATACACGTTGGGTGTATGCTCGCATGCATTGACATTAGTTGTGTGCGCTTGCTTTAAAATATCACCCTTAAACACATAATAGCTTACCATCTACATCTTACACACACACACACACACACTCAAACGTACAATATGCAAAATAGCAAGAATACACGCATCAACACTATTTGTTTTGAGTCTTCGCGACATTGCCTGTTAACACTCATATAAACGAACACCGATGCATCCATCTTGCTTCGCTTATTCTATGACAGCATTTTTTATTGGTTTAGTACAATACATGCCACCAGAATACATTTAAAAAATTCAGTAAAGTGAGACTCTGACTCGCGCACGGAGGGTTCCGTACGAACACTAGATATGTAATTTAATATAAACTTCATCGTATATAATATATAGTTTTGGCATTTTTTTCGTTTTTGTGATATTTTCGGTTTTTTTGTTTTGGCGGTTTTTTGCGTTTTTTTCAGTTTTGGCAATTTTTTTAAGTTTTGGCTCTTTTTTTAGTTTTAACACTTTATTTTCTTGTTTTGGCGATTTTTTTCGGTTTTTGGCGTTTTTTCATTTTGGCGATTTTTTTTATTTTTGGCGATTTTTTTTAATTTTTGACGATTTTTTTTATGTAAATTTTTTTTTTTAGTTCTGGCGATATTTTCGCGTTCTGGCGATTTTTTTCGCTTTTTGGCGTTTTTTTTTCATTTTGGCGATTTTTTCGAATTTGGCGATTTATTTTAGTGTTAGAATTTTTTTTAGTTTTGGCGATTTTTTTTTAATTTTTGGCGATTTTTTTTGTTTTTTTTTTGGTTTGGCGATTTTATAATTTTCGGTTTTTTTAGTTTTACCGTTTTTGAAAATTTCAAGTGTTTGCCTCTTACGATTTCCAAGATATAGCAAATTGTCAAAATTACATAGTCAAAATTGCATTAACTGATGGACCACCCTTTAATTTAAATTTTTTTAAATTTTAGTGTTAATTGTTGTAGTCTGTATAAAAATACACTAATTTTACAAATTTCAAGTTTCAATATACAATTGTATGATATTACATGGGATTTTAACAATTTTCGTTGCTGGTTTTGGAACACCCTTTAATTTTAAATTCTCATGAATTTGTTGTTATAGCGGCCAAGGTTCTACATACTGTTTCAAAATTTCAGATCCGTAGCTCTTACGGTTCCTGAGAAATACCTTTTCACCTTTGGTGTACGGAACCCTAAAAACAAGACGTATTTACATTTAGAGACTGTTTACGCAGGTCTCTAGTGCGTACATTCATCATTTCATCCATCGGTTTTATTATTTACATAAGTAGGGTGTCGTTGCCTGAAGTAGTTGGCAGATTGTCAGCAAAACCGAAGGTTCTGGGCTCGAGCCCGATTTCCAACGGTAATTAAATAACAACACCATGCATTTTTCTGTTGTGCATTAGTGTCCTTTTGTATTCAGTTATTATAGGAAAGTTTAAGTGATGAAGGAATAGACACTGCCCACTGAACTACATCGGCTTGAGCAGATAATAATCCCTCCTTTCGCCGGTATTGTGTAGCAAAATCATTGGCGAAGGAAAATAATCAATAAAATGTGTATTAAATACAGTTTCAAAAACTTAATACGCCCCATTGACACCAGGGGCGCTGCAACACTGCCTTATTAAAAACAAAACGTACAAAAAGCAGAGTTGTAAAAGAATCAAGATTCCATCTCTCTATCACTTCCTTCACCCACCTGTCTTCTCTATCAATATTCCCTAACGAAAGAAGATAAGACCTATTAATAGTAGTAGACTTTCATTCCCTAAGTCTGACTTCTCTTTATTAATAAAAATAAGTGTATACGTATCGCAATTGTTTCTAAACTCAAAATTTTTCAATTTTCATTAACGTTTTCTCTAGAAAACGTTACACAGTAGTCATATCTATCCTGTGCAAAAATTTTATATCCTTTTCTCTGCTCTTTTGTCAAACTCTTTTTGATTAAAATTAAAAATGTTTTGCCTCTTCTGAAGACTTGTTAATTTTGATTTGACGCCTTTTAGACGAGCAAGAGCAATATGTAGTTAACGACATTTCCCAGAATTGGCATTTTTTTTAAATTCAAATGTTTTTCAAGCAATGCCAAAAAATTATTTTAGAGAACTTATTGTCGGAATATAGAGCAAAAATTAAAATTTCACAAAAAAAAAAAAAAATATACAAATGACAAGTGAATCGTAAATCTTACATGGATTGTTGATAATTTCATTATAAACATATTTTTATAAGCACTGTCGGTAAACCATGTTTTTAAACAATGTTTATAATGGAATTATCAACAATTCTCTAGTGTGAACTAGTCTCCTGCACAAGACATCTTATAAGAACTTTCAAGACATGAGGGATTTTTCAAATGCTTTACTATAGCGAAATCTTATAAAACAAACGTTAACAACATTGTTTGCAAGAAATTTGTTTGAATATTGTAGGTATAAGAGTAAAGAAGAAAACACTTCGTGACGGAAGAATTTGTGATACTAGCTTCTTTCTACGTATAAGCGCGTGTACAAACGTCATGCATGTATGTGTGTATGATCTTTTATTTTTCTGCGCACATGCAAAGGCACACACATGCATTAACATTAGTTGTATGCGGTTAATCACATAATAGCTTACCATCTACATATTACACACACACACTCAAACGTACAATATGAAAAATAACAAGCATACACTAATCAACAGTACTTCTTTTGAGTGTTTGTTACAAACAAGCTGTCTTGCGACATCGCTTGTTACAACTTATATACACATACACCAATACATCCATCGTGCTTCGCTTATAGTACGACAGCATTTATTATTGGTTTAGTATAATACATGCGACGTGAATACATTTAAAAATCATGACGTATTTACATTTCAAGACTGTTTACGCAGCTCTCTAGTGCGAACTACGATCTACTTGCGATTTGTATATTTTTTTTGTGAAATCTTAATTTTTGTTTATAAACATTGTTTATAAACAAATTTTTTTATGGAACTTACCAACAAGGCACAGTGATTTCAGTTAGAGAAAAAAGGTAGTAAATCAAAAATCTGTATCTTTTAAACTTGCTATCCGATAAGAAAACAATGTATGTAGAAATAATAGAGGAGGATATTAGGATATATTGAGTCACCCTGTTGAAACACACGGTGTCAAATTTGACTACTTCGGGCAAGAAAAACCTTATTGGCTTCATAAGTATAATAAATTTCATTCGATTTTAAGGAATTTAATCTTGCACACCACGAAAATAATCTGTAGTTTATTTAGATATTTTTTATAGTTTCAAAAATATTTGCCCTTGAATTTAAAAAATATCATATTTTTTACCCGGTTCGGAACCGGTTTTTTTATATTTGGCACGGATTTTAGATATTTTTTATAGTTTCAAAAATATTTATCTTTGAATTTAAAACAGCATAGCCTATTTTTATCCGGTTAGGAACCGGTTTTTTATATATGGTACGGATTTTCAAATCCTAAACCGATTTTGAAAATTCTTTCACCAGTAGAAAGCAAAGTTGCCAGTGTCAAACATCACCTATTTTTGTTTTTATCCGGCTCGGAGCCGGGTTTTTATATTTAGTTCGGAGCTTTTCCGAAAAACGCATTTCTGTGCTGAATAGGGCAATTTTCGTTTGGGGTTTGTTTGTTTAATTTGTTTTAAAACCGATTTCTATTCTGGCCTTTCAGTTTTTTTATCGCCTTTATGGCGGTTTTTATTGTTTTTTTTTTTTAACATTATCAAAGAGTAACAAATAACAACGCGTATTTTTTATACGGTTAGGAACCGGATTTTTTCTATTTAATTCAGAGTTTTTCCAAAAAACGCATTTCTGTGCTGAATAGGACGATTTTTGTTTGGGGTTTGTTTGTTTAATTTGTATTAAAAACCGGTTTTTATTCTGGTTTTTAAATTTTTTTTATTACCTTTATGTTGTTTTTTATTGTTTTTTTTAACATTATCAAAGAGTAACAAATAACAAAACATTCATAAGTTTCGAGTAAACAGGGTGGCGCTGAATAAGTTTTATGGTTTGAATTCTTTCTAACCTTTTTAATTATTATTCTTTCTTTGCTTTTGTAGTTTCCAAGATATCAGATCAATGCGAGCGAAAAAACTAGAAAAGCTAATATTTTATAATAAATAAAAATCCTTTATAGTAGGTAAAATAATTGTAAATTAAATTGCTTTATCTAAATTCGTGTAGGTGTGAAGAAAATTGAAATCACGAATTTAAAATGAGAGTGAAAAATGGTCTGTATTTTTATTTGTGCTATTTTATGTTATGTTATGTCATATTATGTCAAACCACCTCATATCATTTGCAAGAGTTGATTTAACATGTGTATACTCTATTGTATTTTCGTTTCATATTTTCGTTACCCGCATTCGTTAGCAGTATTCTTTACACGTACAGGCAACCCTCGATTTACGCCACCTGGTGGGACCAAACAATGTACGTATTTGGTTCAAGTCATCTTTTTTATAATAAAATTCATTCATCCCCATGAGCTTATTTTTTCTATTATTACGCTCCAATTAAAAAAGCAATGTGAGTCCGATCACAGAGGAGATGTGTAAACATCTAGTAATGAAAATTTTTTTTTAAGTTGGAAGTACTTATGCTTTTAGTATCTTTTTTTAAATTAATTAATTAAAAGTATCAAAACTTTCAATATTGTAAATACATATGAATACATATGAAATGGGCACACTGAAGTATATGTATATGTACTGCATTCAAAATTGCAGTAAGCAATAAATTTACTGATTACTAAAAAAATTCAGTAAATTTTTACTGCTAATGAAATATAATTTGCATTACCAGTAAAATCGTAGAGCCGTAATCATAATAAAATTGTAGCAAGTGGCAAAGTTTTTTCATTCAAATTTTGAAACTTTTGTATGAAAAACATTTAGCCACTTGGTAGAATTTCATTATGAATACGGGCATTACTGATTACTGAAAATTCAATGCACCTCATCATATAACAAATCATTTAGGCAATTTATAAAAATTGTAGAAAAAAATCAGTAAAAATTTACTTGTTTAACAAGTTTTTTATTGTTTTTACTGAAACTTTAGTGGTACTGCAGTGCTCATCTATGGTAAATGCCTTTACTTTTACTTTTTAATTTTTAATTCCTTTTGTTCATCGTTTAGTTGTTGCTGTTCTTGTTGTTGTGTACGCATTGCAATTAAAATAAATTCAGTAAAGTGCGACTTTGACTCGCGCACATTCGGTTTTGATTTTTTATTTTTTTTATTTAGCTTTCTTCCTTTTTTAAGTTTTTTCAGTTTAAACGATTTTTTTTCAGTTTTATCGCTTTTTTCTCGTTTTGGCGTTTTTTTTTCTCTTTTTGGGTTTTTTTAGTTTTCGCAATTTTTTTCATTTGGGCGATTTTTTCATTTTGGCGATTTTTTTCTGTTTTTTTGGGGTTTTCTCATTTTGGCGATTTTTTCTGTTTTTGGGGGTTTTTTTTATTTAGGCGATTTTTTCATTTTGGCGATTTTTTCATATTGACGATTTTTTTGTTGAAGGCTTTTTTTCATTTTGCCGATTTTTCCGGGTTTTCGTGATTTATTTTAGTCCTAGAGATTTTTTTTAATTTGGTGCTTTTTTTCGATTTGGCGATTTTTTTTTGTTTTTGGCGATTTTTTTATATTTGGCGATTTTATATTTTTTTGATTTTTTAGTTTTACCGTTTATGAAAATTTCAAGAGTTTTGCTCTTACGGTCTCCAAGATACAGCAAGTTGTCAAAATTACAATGTAAAAATTGCATTAACTAATGGAACACCCTTTAATTTAAATTTTTTAAATTTAGTGTTAATTGTTGTAGTCTGTATAAAAATATACTAACTTTACAAATTTGAAGTGTATATATGTTCATACAATTGTATGTATATTACATGGGATTTTAAAATTTTTCGTTGCTCGTTTTGGAACACCCTTTAGTTTTTAACTCTCATGTATTTGTTGTTGTAGTGGCCAAATGTTTACATATTGTGTTCAAATTTCAAGTCCGTAGCTCTTACGGTTCATTTTCACCCTTGGTGTACGGAAATATACAGAAAAATAACCGGCGGCGGCGCACCGTCGGCTTCGAGCAGGTCGACTTGTTTCTCTGCTTGGTATTGCTTCTTTCAAACACTAATACACTCATACATAGCTCACACCGATTTGACAATGCAAAGCAAAAGCAAAAAGCAAATAAATCTCAGCAAAGAAATCTCACCAAAGAATCAAAGCCAAAAAATGTTTACCCCCTAGCGTATAGATGTTTACACATCAAAAAGCTGATCGTTCTGAAAATTTCAAAATCTTTTACTTCGAATAACAAAGTTGTTGGTCACAATCTGCATTTCATAAAAACCTGAAAAGTACCTTCTCCTTTAAATCCTTTTTGTGTGTGCATGCTGGCGTGAATCTGTCTTCAAACATTTTCTTCTACAAATTGACCCAATAAAGTGTTGCTCTATTTATTATTTTCAAATATGAAGCTCTCTCTCTCTCTCTCTCTCTTTTTTTTTTTGCCTTAGCGGAATATTTAAAACCCACTTCTTACAAATAAATATATAAATAACTAAATAAATGAATGTCTGTCTGTCTGTACGTACCAGGGTGATCGACTCGGTTTTTCAATCGGTTTTAAAACCAGGTTTTTTCACAATACGGTGGTCGGTTTTTTCAAAATGTTGATTTTTCGAACGTCGAATAGTCCGGTTTTTTACAATTTAAAAACCGGGTGAGTCGAATACTTTTCGATTTGTATATTTTTTAATATTAGTTTTTACTATATTAAAACTTAGACCAACGTGTTCGATTGATTTTCGAGTGTAAAAGGTCTAGTTGTTTTTTGAGCATGGCAACACTTACTGAAACATGAAATTGTAGTGAAATTATTTTATGAGGTGGTATATTTTATATAGAGGTAGATATCCACTTTGTCCATACAATCATACGTAGTTATGTATATTATATACATAAAGGATTGTTCATTTACTAAAAATTGTTACGAATTTGTAACAATTGTTACTGGAAAGTGTTCATTAACTCAAAAAGTTTGCAAGGGGAGAGAGCGTCAAAAAAATTTTTAAAAATTATTACTGGTAGAATTTTTATTTGCAAGAATTATACAACCACCTGTTGTATGTTTTGTTGTCAAATTAATTATTTCAAAAATATCTGAAAAAGGAAAACTGAAAAATGTGCATTTCTTTGTTAAAAAAAACATGTATACGTATGAAAAAAGAAAGCATGTTTTCTTAATTTATTGTTTTTCTTTCATTAAACCACATAAATTCAATTTTATTATAAAGAATTTGGTTTTTTTCTCATATCTAATCGGAGATGGAAAGTGGAATTTTTGTATTTGTTAATGAATAAAATTAAAAAATTATGAAAAATACATAAGAATAGTAAAAAGACATGAAACTGTGTAAAGAATTTTGTATTAAACGTCAATTTCTAAAGAAAAATTGCAATTTAAAATTTTATCAAACAAAATACATCAGAAAAACTACAATTGTATTATGATTTCCATCCATGGTTCTGATATGAATAAAATTTTCTTGCGAGTTTTTACAAGTAAAGCGTTCATTTACTTTTTCATATTTAGGAGAGTAATTTTGTAAATTTCTGCCTTACTCTCTAGTTGCTAGTTTCTGCTGGCAAAGTAAATGAACAGACCTTATGTATGTATATCAATGATGTCAGTTTCATGGCACAATTGTACAAACTAGAATCACACACATTCTTATTCTCTTCCATTTAGTCGTCAATGAAACAGCGACGATAACACATGCGCAGCGGGTGTATTAAATTCTTTATAGATACAGTGAAAGAAAAAAAGTGGTATGCGAAAAATAATCTATGATCAGTAATGCTTTTTGCGACATTCAATGTATTTTATGTTACAAAACTTTTAAGGAAAGAAATGAATATATATTAAAAAGACATTTTAATTTTTTTTGGAGCAGCTTCAATAAACTGTATTTAAAATCAAAACTTAAAAGAGCAATAACTCGGAAAATATTGGTCGCAGCCAATTTTTTTGTTTAATTTTTTCTTCTAATTTTTCAAGTTTCTATCAGATAAGCTATTTAAAAATTTATTTTTGGAATTTCTTCACAGTTTCCTATGAAAAGTTTACAGCGCCGTAACTCGGAAAATATGGGTCGCCCTCAACTTTTTTATTTAATTTTTTTCCTTATTTTTTAATTATCTACCATATAGACTCCTTTTTATATATTTTGAGCTGCTTCACTAAACTGCATTTGTTGCATATATTTATTTTTTTCGATGTACTTCAGAGACGAATGAGACAGCTTTTCTCACACATACAACTATAGTTTTATTTTTGACACCACTGATGTATATGTACTACACATATGTAGGTATACGAAGTTAATTTTTATGTTTTTCTTTAATTTTTTTTATTGTTTTGTAGTATTTACTCATGAACTGTTAACTCTTTCTTTTTATTAAAGCAATTTAAAATCGAAACTTTTGTATAATAATTGTCTTACTTAAAAAACCGGTTGGCCGGTTTTTCCTGAATTGCAAAAACCGAAACCGTGTTTTTCATAATATCAAATATTCGAACTATTCGAAAACCGGTTTCTGGAAAAAGTCGAATAATCGATCACCCTAGTACGTACAACTTAGAGAAATTCATTTTGCGGTTGAATGTATAAAAATGAATTTGCAAATAATGAAGACGTTAAAGCTACGGAGAAACATATAATATATATTTTTCATTATTACGCTCGTACAGTGTGCACACATTATTGTTATTTGCAAAATTACAAAAAAAAAAAAAAAAAAAAAAACAGAAATATCATTTCTAGGGAAGAACGTAATTGGAGCAGCGCTTTGAAAGTGTTTACACTACATAAATATTGCATTTCTCTAAAACAGTCAATACTCTGACTATTAATTCTCCACAGTTGGGTAAAGTTAGTTTATGTATCGCTGTGTGTGTAGGTTGTGTATGTGTGTGTTGGCGAGCTTGTGTGTGCTTAAAAATTGAAAATGCATTTACTGTTTTGTGCTGTACTTGCAATTGCAGGAAGTTCAATTTCCGCCTTTTCTTCTATTCCATTTAGATTTCCTCTAATTGCAGTTTTACACAACCACAATGAATTTTTGCTAAAATGAGATTATAAAAATGAATGATAAATCAGTTTTATTTTTTTTTTATCAAATAAAATTTTAATACAAATAAAGAATTGCAATTTTTTGCTTTCAATGCGATGGTCAAGCTATGAAATAGTTTCTTCTCAAATAGTTTCTTCAATATTTTTTAAAAATTCTCATAAATTTGTTAGTTTGAAAAATGGTGGAAGTGTATGTGTACCAGAGAACGACAAAATCTGATTGAAAAAATATTCATACGTAAATCCCAAATCACACTATGCAAGTCTTATTGCTAAGCTGATTCGTTTCTGGGAGAGAGAGACGAGGGGAACAGCAACGTTTCTTTTCCCTTCGTCTCTCCCCTAACAAACTAATCAGCTTAATCAATATCCTAAAAGCATGCCTTTGTGTTCATACAATCAAACTGGTTCCAACATACATAATCGTTGCTGCTTTTTAATCATTCCAATCATACGGTTGTTGTTGGCTCTACGACTTTAAACATGTGTCGCATCATACCAATCAATTCGGGTGTTTGTTCCTTTTTCCCATTCATGATTATTTTGATAAAAAATAAAATAATTAGGCAAAAGCGTTCGTTCTGATTGAGGTAGTTTAGGCGAGAACAATTTTTAAGCCGCTCAATTTTTGTTCTTTTCCAAATTACACGAGACTAATTCATCTGGCACAAAATGTATTCGTATACACAGCTGTGTGTGTGTTAGTGTTTTTAGTATTCATTTAACATTTGCTGTTTTTTAAGTTGTATGTGTATTGGTTTTATGCTGCTAATGCGGGGTTGAAGCTGGTTGAAAAGTTATGCCAACCGCAAAACCACTCTCTCTTACCAACAAACTGGCATGTTATGCCAGCACAATTATGCCCGTGTAAATCAGCGCATTATCAACAAATATTTGTATGATGAATAAAATCAAGAAAGCAAAAATGAGCGCGTATGCATCAAGTGATGATGATTTTTTTTACAAACAAGCGAATATTATGTACTCATGTATTTAGCAATTTATATACGATGGTATCAAGTAGAAAAGCCATATTTCGTATTTTTTACGAAATTAAGTTTTTCAGTGATTCCAACACATTTCACACAAATACACCTCGTCACAAAAATTTAATGCAATAGTGTAAAAAATAACGCTTTTACAAGCAATTGGACAAAAAAAGTTACATTGTGAATATTACAGTTTCTATTATACCTTCTCCTGTAAAGTTGCAATTACTTGTTATGGCCCTTCCACTTATATATTTATTTATATATATATATATATATATATATATATATATATATATATATATATATATATATATATATATATATATATATATATATACAGGCAAATCCCGGTATAACGAACGATATAATGTCAGGCCCATTCGTTATACCGAAAAATTCGTTATATCGCAAAGTTTTTTCAAGTGTTATTTTAATTATTATTATTGTAGACAAGATACAATACAATAAAAATAATAAGGGTAATTTGTTTTCAAATAATCTACCAAATGCAAAGTAACGGTATCACATTTTTGTGCATTTTCATTGCGGCTGTCGGTTTTGTTTAATATTTTTTGACGTTCGTTATATAAACCACCCACCTATTTATGAAAACATTGGCTATATAAGGTAGAACTAAATGTTAGAGATATGTTCCTAGCAAGTTTTTGTGTTTTATTTTTCGATCTTTTCTTTATCATTCGCTATATTTAGTATAAAATTAGGATAATATTCGTAATATAAGGTAGTTAATGTAAAAAATGTGGACGTTGGTTATATCGGATTTTCGTTAACGCGAGATTCGTTATACCGAGATTTGCCTGTATATATATATATTTATTTGTGATAATATGCTCCATATTGCACTTCTTCCTTTTCGTCTCGGTGATAAAGTATAAACACTTTTAGAAATTTGGTCTAGCATTAAATCCTGGTCGTTTTCCATTTTTTCTTTTTAAAGTGTTTGCTTACTGATTTGTATTAAAACAATAATATTTTTCATAACTCCTCTGTTTTGATTTTATTCAACATGAAAACCTGATTATATAAAAATTTTAATAAAACATGTATTAAATTACTTGCAACTAACCAAACGATACGTTCGTAAGTATGATTCTGATTTTATTCAACATTAAGTTTTGTTGCATAATTAAATGTGAACAAAAGTTTAATGTATGATGAATGATGTGAATAAAACATGTTCGATCACTGGACTCACATTTACTTAAATGAAGCGTTCACCATTACGATGATGATTATGCTCAATGTTGATTTATTTCGCATGATTAAAAGTGAATAGCAAATTGATAGTATGATTAAATCAGGAAATACGTGATTTTTGTCGTTCTCTGATGTGTACCTTGTGTTTTATTCTATCAGAAATGAAATGAAATTAAACTAAATTAAGTTAAATAAAATTAAATTAAATTAATTTGAATAGAATTCAATTAATTAAAATGGAATGCAATATTCTGTTTGATTAATCTGTCATTAAACTCCCCGAATATTTTGCTTTCTTAATATTAAATTTCTTATTTCACAATTCATTCTTTCTTTGGTCTCTGAACATATTTGACCTTGATTATAAATATTATCTTCAAATTGTAATTTCTGTTTAAAATCAATTTGCATATTTATTACTTTCCCTTTTACTGGCAATTAAATATGATTTGTAAATTCTGCTCTCAAGCAACAAAGCAATTTATATCGAAAGGAAAAAAAAATGACAGCAAGGTGTTTTGAATATTTGATTAAGTGCTGAATAATTGTCAAAATTAGCAACAAAATTGATTTTCGATTTCCTCTTGTTTACACTTAATTCACGAGAAATTACAAATTAAAACAACAAAAATTTACAAAGCAAAAGAAAATTTGTTGAAAAAAAAGAAACATTGACCAGCATTGACCAACATTCATTTGCAAATGTAGGGCCAAGCACAGTGAGACTATTTAGAGGCGAAATGAGAAGTATTTATATGTATGTAATTACTTGAAGTAAAACAGTAACAGGCCGAGCGGAGCGGTTTTGTCCTTTTTTTCAGTCGTCGAACAAAGCGAATGTTAATAAAGCTGATGAGAAAATATCTTTTTATAAAGTTCTAAGAAATTTTTTTGTTGGAAAATATGGACGCGTGTACATCAATTTTTTGTTTCTAAAACAATAACACAACTTCTTTTTTAAAATAAGCTTCAAAAATAATTCTTTTTTGGCTCTACTGGAAAAAATTTAATTTGTGAACATACGCTGTTATTGATAAAAACCACAGAAATAATAACAAAAATTAAACATTTTAAAAACCCCCGATATATCCAGAAAAGATGTGATATCTTCTAAGCGACTGGACCAATTCTTTTCAAACATGGCTAACAAAACTCTCGATCAAGTCACCTATCAAACAGAAAAAAACTAAATCGAAATCGGTCCAGCCGTTTGGTCTGTACGAGTACTTGTACAGACACACAGATAGACAGATACACAGACACACACTGCAAACTTATAACAACCCTTTTTTTGGTCGGGTGTTAAAAATGAATAAATTTATTTATTTGCATGAATTGTGGGACGTTTTGTGTGTTTAGTAATATACTATAGTTTTGAGCTATCGTTCATTTCACTTTCTGTATTTTATTGTCAGCGCTATACAAAAATAGAAATTAGCTTAAGTTGGCGACAGCGAGAAAAGTGATGGTGCAACTCGAATTCAGAGAGAGAGAGAGAGAGAGAGCGAGAGCGAGAGATACAGATATATAAAAAGTGCGAGAGAGAGAGAGGGAAAGAAAGAAAGAGATAGTGAGAGAAAGCGAGACAGAGCGAGAGATAAAGAGGGAGTGAGAAAGAAAGAGAGATAAGAAAGAAAGGGAAAGCGAGAGTGAAAGAACGAGAGAGTGCGCGAGAGAGAAAGAAAGAGATAGAAAGATATAAATAAAATATAAATAAAAAGAGATAGAGAAAGTTAGGGAGACAAAAATAAAGAAAGAGAGAAAGAATAAGAGAAGGAAAGAAATGGAGCAGAAAAAGATAGAGGTAAAGACAGAGAGATATACTTAGCTTCTTTAGAGACAGATAGAGTGAGGCAGAGAGAGAGAAATAGACATAGAAATAGAGGGTGATTAGGAAAGATATAGAAGGAGAGATATATAGAGAGATAGATAGAAATATAGAGAGGTGGAGAGATATAGCGAGAGCTAGAGATATCCATTGAGATAAAGGATATAAAAAGAGATATAGATCTAGTTAGAAATATATATATATATATATATATATATATATATATATATATATATATATATATATAGAGAGAGAGAGAGAGAGAGATAAAATGCGAGATAGAGAGAGATCGCGAGGTATGGCGAAAGAGCGATAGATAGAGATAGGGAGAGATGTAGAGAGAAAGATATATAGAAACACAGAGAGATATATAGAGAAAAATATGTATATGGAGATAGAGAGAGACATAGATAGTTAGAGAGCGAGATAGAGAGAGAGAGAGAGAGTAACTCAGTAGTATCTAGAGATAGAGAGTGAAAATTTGAAGAATAGCAAACGGAAGTGGAACACATATTATGAAAGGTAATAATGTAGCTATTGAGACATATTGTGAGAGAGTGATCGGAAAAAAGACAAAGAATCTTAGAGAGAGAGAGAAAGACTGAGAAGTAGAGTTATAGTAAGCGATGCGTAAGCTGAGAGAAAATGGGAGAGAGGTGGTTACAATTTGTGGTGGTGTGTGTAAAAAGGAGAGAGAGTTTGTTGTTTGATAAAGTATGTGATAGAGCGTTTAAGAGAGCGAGAAGGAGTATGTATGAGAGGTAGAGAGAGTGTTTATGAGAGGGAGAAAGTTTGTATGACAGGGAGAGAATCTGTATGACAGGGGGAGAGAGAGTGTGTACGAGAGGTAGAGAGAGTTTGTATGTGAGGGTGAGAGAGTGAGAGAGAGAGAGTGTGAGAGAGAGCGTGTATGAGAGGTAGAGAGGGTTTGTATGAGAGGGTGAGAGAGAGTGTGTATGAGAGGGAGATATATAGTGTGTATGAGAGGTATAGATAGCAGCGATGCCAACTTGGTGTTTTTGGCACTATTTTTAGTGCTTTTTGAAGACTCAAAACGCCAAATTTTGAGCGTTAGTGCCAAAATAGGAAAAAGCACTAATTAGTGCTTTTAAGAAATTTGTGTATTTCTTTAAATTATTTTAATAATTACTCGGCGTATTTATTTTTTCAGTGTAAAGCATACATTTTTCGTCTGATATATTTCATTAAATGGAGAATAGCTAAGAAAATTTTAAACATTATTAAACTTAACATTACTTCACGTTATGGATTTTCAGTCGTTTTTCACGAAAGTGCTTTTTACGCTATTTAGATATCAAACTTACGCTTTTAAGTGCTTTTTTTTAAGTGTTGATGTGCCTTTAGAGCCAAAAAAGTTGGCATCACTGATAGATAGTGTGTATGAGAGGGAGAGAGGGTGTATATTAGAGGTGCAAAGATTGTGTATGAGAGTTAGAGTTAGAATGAAATAAGCAGTAGCCTATAAAAAATACCATCGAATTGAATATTTATTCGAGGATTCAAGGTTTAATTTATTAGATAATGATGCTCAATCATGCGTCACACTTGTTTGACGAAAAAAAATCGTTAAAAAAATACCGATAGTCAAATATAATCTTAGTAAGAGTTTTTTTTAACTTTTCGCTAAAGGAAGTTATCGATTTTTGTTTTTTTTTTAAGAAATAAGCTTAGTGGTTGTAGAGCCTGCTTAAGAAAGATTTCTAGAGGGTCTTCTCGATGGCCTATTGGCGAATTTGCTTGCCTTTGGAAACATTCATGTATAATTGTTCACATATGTACATGCATAAATGATTACAAAAGAAATAATAACATGAACAATTTTCCATACACAGGATACTAACACACATGCAGACATATAAAGACCTTATGTTTGTTTTTTGCATTTGTGGACATATACACACACTGCCTAAACACTTGGGTAAATATTACAAACAATACATTCAAACCAGGCACGATTGCTTAAAAATGTATGAATAAACATTTGAATGACGGGCGAACGAAGAGACTAAAAGCCAGACTGAGTAGTAAAACGACGACTGCAAGCATGAATATTTATTCATAAGGTATGCGAGTATGGCTGCGCTTACCTTTACTGTGACACACACACAGCACTTGTACGAACGTTTTAACACACAATGTCAAGTGATGTTATTTTGTTATTTCTTCTATTTCTTTCCTTTTGTATTTGCTGCCGCACACACGATTCTAGAGCAGGTTCATTTAAACACATGACAATCATGTTGTAAATAATCATGTTGATGTTGTTGCCCTCATAATTGTGTGACACATATTGTGTTAAGGCTTGAGCAAGAGCTAGCAGGACGAGTAAGTGTGTGGTAGCAGATAATAAATTGCAACTGACTGCGCTTCAGTTGGAATCTGTAGATGTAAATGCAGAAATAAGAAATTTAAACGTACTCGTAATAAGCATGAAGTGAAAATAAAATAAGCGTATGAAAAGCAAATCATGTTGAAAGCTATATATCGAAAAGAGTGAGCCAACGTTTAAAGGGTTGTTCATAAGACTTTAAGAAACAATGAGAACCCAAAAAATACAGATGAATTGATAAGCTTCTTTCTTCCTTCTTGGTGCAACAAAGAAAATGTCTGTCTGTATTTTGGCTAAAGAATTATTATTTTTTTTTCAATACATGTATTTATTTATTGTATCTTCATATGCGAACTAACAATAACTATTCAAATCTTAAATCTATAAAAAAAATCTAAAATAGCAATGTGAGTCCGATCACAGAGGAGATGTGTAAACATCTAGTAATGAAATTTTTTTTTTTAAGTTGGAAGTACTTATGTTTTTAGTATCTCTTCTTAAATTAATTAATTAAAAGTATAAAAACGTTCAATATTGTAAATACATATGAATTTGTTGGTTTTTGTTTGGTTAGTAAATGGGCACACTGCAGTATATGTAATGGGTGTTTTTTTAGAGGTATAAAACTTCCAATTGAAATAAAACACAAGAAAATCGTTTTAATGTCCATCAATTTGGCTTTATTGGAAGGATAATTTTATGCCATTAATGTTTAAATATGATCTCGGGCATGCGGCCGCCGCGGCTGGTTCGAACAAAGCCAATTCTACAGGTGCAATTTTCAACCACTTTTTCGAGCATTTGGGGCCGTATGTTGGCAATAACGCCACGAATGTTGGCTTCCAAGTCCCATAACGTTTCTGGTTTGTTGGCGTAGACGAGCGACTTCACATATCCCCAAAGAAAATAATCCAATGGTGTCAAATCACACGATCTTGGTGGCCAATTGACAGGTCCATTCCGCGAAATTATGCGCTCATCGAATGTTTCCTTCAATAAATCGATTGTGACGTGCGCTGTGTGGCATGTAGCGCCGTCTTGTTGGAACCACAACTCATCCACATTCATGCCATCCAATTCGTGAACAAAATAGTCGGTTATCATGGCTCTATACCGGTCTCCATTAACGGTAACTGACTCTCCAGCATTATTTCGGAAGAAGTATGGCCCAATGACTCCACCAGCCCATAGAGCACACCAAACAGTCAGTTTTTGTGGATGTAATGGCGTCTCAAGGGTCTCATGTGGATTCTCTTCACTCCAAATGCGGTAATTTTGCTTGTTGACGTAGCCATTCAACCAAAAATTAGCCTCATCACTGAACAAAATTTTGCGATGAAAATCAGCATCGAGATCAATCTCATTTTCGGCCCATACACCAAAATCACGACGCATTGCATGGTCTAGCGGCTTTAATTCTTGCACAAGCTGGATCTTGTAAAGTCGTAAGCCAAGATCTTTGCGCAAAATCTTCCATAAAGTTGATGGATAAAGCTCCAATTGCTGTGCACGGTGGCGAATCGATTCATTCGGGTCCTCTTCAACACTTTGCTCTACAGCGGCAATTGTTTCTTCGGTGCGCACTGTTCGACGTCTCTGCGGATGCGTATTATCACATAGAGTAAACGTAGTGCGAAAACGATCCATGGTTAACCGAATTAATTGCTCTGATGGACGATTATGTCGACCATAAAATGGACGGAGCTTGCGGTAAACTTCGCGAACTGAACCATTATTTTCGAAATAAATTTGCACGATTTGCAAGCGTTCTTCTTTTGTCAACCTGTTTATGATGAAATGGCAAACCAAACTAAATATTAATCACTTCACAGCTGACAAAATGCCCGCCAGTTAAAAAAGTGATGCCAACTTAAAGTTCTATACCTCAATAAAAAACACCCATTATATGTACTCCATTCAAAAGCTAATGAAATTTAATTTGCATTACAAGTAAAATCGTAGGGCCGTAATCATAATAAAATTGTAGCAAGTGGCAAAGTTTTTTCATTAAAATTTTGAAACTTTTGTATGAAAACCATTTAGCCACTTGGTAGAATTTCATTATAAATACGGGCATTACTGATTACTGAAAAGTCAATGCACCTCATCATATAACAAATCATTTAGGCAATTTATAAAAACTGTAGAAAAAAATTTTAGTAATCAGTAAAAATTTACTGATTTTTTTTATTGTTTTTACTGAAACTTTAGTGGTACTGCAGTGCTCATCTATGGTAAATGCCTTTACTTTTACTTTTTAATTTTTAATTCCAGTTGTTCATCGTTTAGTTGTTGCTGTTCTTGTTGTTGTGTACGCATTGCAATTAAAATAAATTCAGTAAAGTGCGACTTTGACTCGCGCACATTCGGTTTTGATTTTTTATTTTTTTTTATTTAGCTTTCTTCCTTTTTTAAGTTTTTTCAGTTTTAACGATTTTTTTCAGTTTTATCGCTTTTTTCTCGTTTTGGCGTTTTTTTTTCTCTTTTTAGATTTTTTTAATTTTCGCAAATTTGGCGATTTTTTCATTTTGGCGATTTTTTTCTGTTTTTTTTTGGGTTTTTTTCATTTTGGCGATTTTTTCATATTGGCGATTTTTTTTGTTGAAGGCTTTTTTTCATTTTGGCGATTTTTCCGGTTTTTCGCGATTTATTTTAGTCCTAGAGACTTTTTTTAATTTTGTGCTTTTTTTTCGATTTGGCGATTTTTTTTTTGGTTTTTGGCGATTTTTTTATAGTTGGCGATTTTATATTTTTTTGATTTTTTAGTTTTACCGTTTATGAAAATTTCAAGAGTTTTGCTCTTACGGCCTCCAAGATACAGCAAGTTGTCAAAATTACAAAGCAATAATTGCATTAACTAATGGAACACCCTTTAATTTAAATTTTTTAAATTTAGTGTTAATTGTTGTAGTCTGTATAAAAATATACTAACTTTACAAATTTGAAGTGTATATATGTTCATACAATTGTATGTATATTACATGGGATTTTAAAATTTTTCGTTGCTCGTTTTGGAAAACCCTTTAGTTTTTAACTCTCATGTGTTTGTTGTTGCAGTGGCCAAATGTCTACATATTGTGTCCAAATTTCAAGTCCGTAGCTCTTACGGTTCATTTTCACCTTTGGTGTACGGGAATATACAGAAAAATAACCGGCGGCGGCGCACCGTCGGCTTCGAGCCGGTCGACTTGTTTCTCTGCTTGGTATTGCTTCTTTCAAACACTAATACACTCATACATAGCTCACACGGATTTGACAATGCAAAGCAAAAGCAAAAAGCAAAGAAATCTCAGCAAAGAAATCTCATCAAAGAATCAAAGCCAAAAAATTTGTACCCCTAGCGTATAGATGTTTACACATAAAAAATTATTAGGCCCGACCAGAGTCGGACATAAATTTAGTGATAGTTATAAATAATACATAAGTAGTGATAATCAAAAAGGAAAAATAAATATAATCAAGCAGTCCCATCTGGAGTGTTAAGTATAAGAGCCCTTGTATCCCTCTTTTTAAGGCGGATGTGTTCAGTAAAGTTCAAAATATTACGAGCCAGCGGATTAGGATGTGACTCGAGTTTTGTTAAATAATTGCCTGCGTATTTTGCAATTTCTTCAGTCACTAGTGGCATATTTAAATCACGATGTATATTTTAATTTTTTATGTACCATGGAGCCGATGTTATTAACAGTAAAATTTTGTTTTGCTTTCGTTGGATTTTCTCGATATTGGAAGCTGAAGCAGTGCCCCATAGTTGAATTCCGTAACACCATATTGGTTTCAAAATCGACTTGCATGTTAAAAGTTTACAATCTAGACTGAGTGTTGAATTTCTACCAATCAGCCAATGTATCTGAGTTATTTTAAGTTTCATTTGTGTTAGCTTTGAGTCAATATGGTGTTTCCATGTAAGCCGACGATCAAGGTGTATACCAAGGTATTTCACATGTGAATGTTGAGGAACAACTTGACTGTTGATTCTAATGGGGAGATAATTATCTTTTCATAGGGTAAAGGTTATATGTAAGCACTTCTGTTCGTTTACTTTTATTCTCCATTAGTTTAACCATATCTCAAGCTGTGTTATATGTTCCTGAAGATATCGGGATGCCTCATGAGGGTTTTCGTGCATACTAAGGCAGGCTGTATCATCGGCAAATGTAGAAGTATGGATATTACTGTTCACAGGCATATCACAAGTATAAATCAAATACAAAACTGGCCCCAGTAATACTCCCTTGAGGAACACCGGATGAGATAGTTTCGGGCGCATTCATAAATTCTCCTTCCATAACAGAGAACTTCCTGCCTAAAATATAACTTTCCAGAAGTTTTAGAATGTTATTTGGTAGATATGTCTTCAATTTCAAAATTAGGACATCATGCCAAACTTTATCAAATGCCTGAGAAACATCAATAAATAGGGCAGAACAATACTTCTTTTCCTCAAAAGTTCTTCTTATAAATTGAACCAATCTGTGAGTTTGTTCAATGGTGCTATGCTGACTTCTAAAACCAAATTGATGGTCTGGTATGCACCCACTACTAATTAGAATTGGGGACAATTTTGTTTTGAGCAGTTTTTCGAAAAGCTTTGACATAGTTGATAGTAGACTTATTGGCCTATATGTCTCAGCCTTGGTTAGATCTTTGCCCGGCTTTGGAATCATTTTAACCTTGGCAAGCTTCCAGCTGTGTGGATAATACTCCAGTCGTAAAATGGCATTAAATATGAATAATAGGATTCTCATTGCAATACGAGGCAAGTTCATCAGCATCTGGTTACTAATTCCATCAATACCCGGAGCTTTCTTCGGGTTGAGTTCGGCAATTAATTTTTGTAAATCACGCGTCTTAAACTTTATGTGTTGAGGGGGTAGAGCGACTACATTCGGCAAATCAGCAACACCAGTATATATGTTTGGCGTAAAAACGGATTTTAAGTGCTCAGCAAATATTTTACATTTTTCCGTATCGCTTCTTGCCCAATTTCCGGTAGATGTGCGCAGAGGTGGCTTAAACTCAACGGATGTTTTAAGCTTTCTAGCAGCGCGCCACAAAGAGTAATTAGACGCTGGTGTGACATCAAGACCTTCCAGATAATTTTTAAGAGATGCAGTTTTTTCAGACGCAAGCAACTCTTGGAGTCGTTAAGTGCACTCTTTAAATCTGATTTTATTTTGGGGTGATCTGTGCTGTTGCCATTCCCTTCTAGCTCTTCTTTTTTTCATACACGAGACGTTCAATAACCCTAGAATAAATTTTATTAAACCCAGTTTGCGGATGGAAAGTAGTGGCATGCTCAGTAGCCTGTTTAATATTTTCATTAATATAGGTAATCCTAGATTCAATATCATTGGGTGTTCTTAGCGTAATATTTTCCGTGCAATGACTACTAAGATATTTTTTGAATCCCAGCCAATTAACACGATTGATCATCTTCATATATGATTGAGGTAAGTCACTTCTTAGTGGGTTACAGATTGAAACGATAGTCGGAAAGTGATCTGAGGAGAGATCTAGAGAAGCTTCAATATGAATTAAATCCCTAGAATTGTTTTTCATGACGCCAAAATCTATAACATCCGGAATTTTTCGTACGTCAGTAGGCCAGTAAGTGGGCTCCCCACTCGAAATAACATCCAATCCCATTTTTGAAATTGTATTAAACAAAGCTCGACCTCTAGGTGTTACAAGGCGCGAACCCCAGTAAGTATGTTTTGCATTGTAGTCTCCAGCTGCCACGAAACAAGATCCAAGCGATTTGTAGAACTTTTCATACTGATCTTCGGTAACTGAAAATCTGGGAGGTGAATAAATTGATGATATCACGAAATTCGAACAAAAATTTTCTACAAAAGTATTCGTAGCTAAAGAATTTCGCAAAATTAATTTGTTTTATAATTAATTTTTGTTTCAACTAAATATTTTCGACTTACATATTTACATTTGCCACCAATATACATATTTGTATTTATACTTTAAACCATTTTATGTGGTATGTCATACTTCCAAGAATCAACTTAATGTAAAGTTAAAATAAACACATTTTACAAATAAAATTTCATGTGACTATACAACAATCTATCATATCCGACATTTAGACAGACATCTCAATGGGGATTTATTGAAAAAACAAAAAAAAAAAAAAAACAAAAATATATTTGAACTGTCAAAAGTCTGATGTCACTGTTAAAATTTTATTGTTCGACATGTAAAACAAATGATCTGTTCCCTATAAAGTGTCAGAGTGCTAATTTTGTTTATTGCCAAGCATATTTCTCTTCATCACATTTTAAGATGTCGAACTGCTTTTTTCTTCAACTTTAGTCCCAAATATATCAATCACTGACAGCCAAAGATGAAAATAATGCTGATGTCATAAAGACTTCATTCAAAAGTTAAATGTTGTTGACTTAAAAGATAAACAAAAACACAACAACAGATTTTTTGAAGGGAAAAGATTTTAAAATGATTCTTGAAATAATCAAGTTACGAATTAGTAAACTTAAATGGAAGGAATTGTTAGTTGATTTATTATGAAGGAAATGATTGAAAGTTTAACATTTAATTTGCTATTTTGCTTTAAAACAAAAATCTTTGCTAGGTAAACTTTTTTTCATGAAATTCCATTTTCCGTTATAAAAAAAGTTAGCAGATTATCTAGAAATTATATGACACCCTTACGATTACAAATTCATATAATATAAAATATATTTTTGTGTTAGATATTGTGGCAAAGAAGAACTTGGTCAAAATTTATATCTCACAACTTTTAATGGCCGAAATTTTGGATAGGAACTTGGCCGTTTTTCACATTTATGTTTTTGTGAGGATCTGATTACTTTTTGAAAAGATTTCTATAAAAACACTTTTTAAACTTAAAATTTCCAGTGTATTTTTTCTCTAGTCATGATCACTGCGCCAGTTGAAAATGGCAGAGTTACATAAAATAATGGGTAAGAGTGTGATAGGTGTTGAATTGTTGACCTTAAAAATGCACTATTGTGTCATTACAAGGGGTCGGCAGTGTGTATGCAATTTAGTAAGAGGCGACTGGAAGAAACATGTAAAATACAGCGTAAATTTTACTGGGCATGACCCCGCCTTTTTTCTCAATATATTTACATGTTAAATAAAGTCTGCTTAGCCGAAGTACATAAATCAAAAGGATATGCCTAATGTGCATGCAAAGTTTCAATAAGGTAGCTGGAGCTTTTAATTTTTGCATTTTCCGATTGAGTAAATCAATTACTATTTGTGTACAAAATGTCAGGTCTCTATAGTATAATATTACTTTAAATTTTCATGAGCCTGGCCCGCTGACTTTTATATCTGCTAGTGCTTATGGTTCATGCAAAGTTTGGTATTAAAAAGTTAATAACAAATACCTGAGTATTAAATTAAAAACTGCTAAGCCGAAGTATCTGAACGAAAAAGCTAAGATTTATGGGTGAATTCACGGCTACTTTTCAAAATAGGGAATTTTTATTTTGGAGAAGTGCAATGTGTATGAAAAGTTTTAATAAACTGTATGTTAATTTTGAATTTGAAGTGTTGTTTCCGCCCTCTGACTGCAACTTCTGGGTTTTCAGATTTTTCTTAGTGATCTCTTATCAAGATTTATTTGTGTATCAAATTTAAGCTCGCTAGTGCGAATTGGCGTTTTAACGTCGTGGCCCCGCATACCGGGTAAAACTTTTTTGTTTTAAGATTTTCCCATTGGTTTACGCAGCTACACTTACTAGTATATAAAATGTCAGCTCTCTAGCGAAAATTATATCTTTAGATTTTATCAGCATTACCTCTCCTCACTATTCCTAACTCAAAATTTTGTTGTGAGCAGCGCTTATAATTCATGCTAATTTTCTTCTAAAATATGCTAGACACAAGGTTAACACTTTATGGGAGTGATCACGCCCAATTTTTAAGGTGATGCAAGATTTCACTAAATTGGCTTGAATTAAAATCTGTATATTAAGCATTTAGTTAAAAACAATATTAGCGTGGCCCGCCCATTCTGGTAAAATTTTTTGGGTTTTAAAATTTTTCTAGTTTGTTTCTCACTTAGACCTACTTGTATATCAAATTTCAACTCCTTAGCGCAACTTTTAATTTTTAAGTTTTATGGGCGCAGCCCCGCCCCTCTAACTAAAATTTTCGGGTTTTTAGATTTTTCTAGTTGGTTTCTCACCTAGACCTACTTGTATATAAAATTTCAGCTCCTTAGCGCAACTTTTAATTTTAAATTTTTATGGGCGTAACGCCGCCCACTTTTCCAAAGCCAAAATTTTTCTGGGTCAGTGCTTATTATTCGTGTCTAGTTTCGTTACAAACGGATAAAAATAGCTAGATAAATAGTATATCTAAATATGCTGAGCCGCTGGGCATTAAAATGAAGTATAAATTGTATGGGCGTGTCAACGCCCACTATTTTAATGAAAAATTTATAGCCTTGCATTACCGCAGTATATATTCCGAATTTCAATAAAATAGCTTCCATGAAGCGCCTTAGAATAGCATTTTTAATTCTGACTTTTATGGGCGTAGCCCCGCCCTCCTGGCTAAAATTTCCGGTTTTTCAGATTTTTTTTATTTTATTTCTCACCTAGACCTAGCTCTATATCGAATTTCAGCTCGATAGCACAAATTTTAATTTTTATGGGCGTAGCCCCGCCCTCCTGGTTAAAATTTTAGGGTTTTCAGATTGTTCTGGTTCATTGCTCACCTAGATCTACTCGTGTAGCAAATTTTAGCTCTCTAGCTATAGCGGAAGTGCTTCATCAATTTGATGAGTGTGTCAGTGGTCAGTGAGTATGTCTTAAAATATGCACTTTTTGCACCTCTTTATCTCCGGAAGCTTTCATTGTAAAACTTTCAAACTTCGCATATGAGGTTATATGAATTTATTCTAATTATGGTTTAAATTTCATAATTTTACGGTCGCGGGGAACAAAGTTATGAGGGGGGTAAAACAGCTCGAATGGCTTCGTGTAAATATACACACTGCGTGCATTGGCCAGAACTTGGCCTGGCGCACTGCTGTGCGCCTAGATAGTCGATTTTCGTGAAAAAAACGAAGTCCAAAAAATATGTCGTTTAAGATATTTTAGCGGTTATGGCTCGATATGCTATAAAAAAATTTTCTTTGAAAGAAATTTTTTGCTATAAAATATATTTGCATTAGTTTTTTTCGATTAAAAATTTTTTAAGTAAAAAGTTTGCTATTAAATGTTTTTTGCTCATTAAGAAAACTTTTTCGTTATGGAAATACATTTTCAACAATTTTTCTATGTAAAAGTTAAAAAAAAAATTTTTGATGCTTAATTTTTTTTTTGTTATAAAAAGATATTTGCAGTAGTTTTTTTCTATTAAAAATAAAAAAGCTTGCAATTAAAATTTATTTTGCTATAAAAATTTTTAATTGATTTTTTTTGCTATAAAATATTTTTTATATAAAAAACTGGTCATTGAAAATTTTTCATTAAGAGAAATTTTTGCAAACAAAACATAATATATGTTTACAACAGTTTTTTCTATGAAGCAGTTTTCTGCTATTGAAACTTACCATAATTTTTTTTTCATACAAAAAATTTAAAAATAAAATACTATTTTTTTCTTCTATAAAATAAATTTTTCTGGTGATAAATTTTTTTTTGCTATAAAAAATTTTTTATATAGAAAAAATTTTCAATGAAAATCGCACTATGAAAAAATTGTTCATTAAGTGAAATTTCTTGCTACCATAATATGTACATTTGCAACAGTTTTTGCTATAAAACAGTCTATATGAAAATTTATGCTTTTCAAATTTATTTTATCTTATCTTCTTTGGAAAAAATTAAAATTTATCATACTTTTTTTTCTGTCATAGAAAAAACAAATACTGTTATCCTTGTTAATCCTTAATCTTGCAGTTAAAAGTTCTTGACATGCAAAACATGCACTCATTGTTATAGTTTATACCTCACTCACGCACGCATCTCAGTCAGTACACCTTCAATTAACAGCGAATTTAGAGTGAACTTTCAAATCTTGTGCATCCTTTAATTCGGTAACAAACTGGGCTCCTGTTATCTCACACATTCATCACTTCCTATTTTAGTTTGTTACGAATGTTGTTGCTCATGTTGTACATTCATTTATGTCAACATTTAAGCTGCTGTATAAAGTGCTTGGATGTGACAAAATTACAATGTTCTTAGAAATTGAAATACACAGTTTCATTTAGGTTTTTAAATAAGTTTAAAAAAAAAAATCAAAATTTCCATCAATTGTGTTCAATCTGTTGTCTGAGGCTTAAGCAATTGTTTTCAGGTAAAAATTCTGTGAAATATTTTATAAACTCTTTTGTTTCTGGTTATACGAGTAATTTGAAGTTTATTGTTAGCTTGAGTGTATAGGAAATTTAACTTGACAGTTTTGACAAGATTTTGTGGTTTTTGTGAAAGCTATTGTTATGTAAACTTGTGGTTTATTGTGTTGTGCTTTTCACAAAGACTTAATTTGATAAGTTTTTACTTAAGCAAAATCGCGGTAAACCATTGAGATTGTTGATTTGTCTGGAGGGTGTGTGCTAATTGTTGCTAATTTTTGAGTTTTATAAAATAAAAAATAATTTAAAGAATTATGTCCATTTCTTTTAGATCCTTAAAGCAGCACATGGTAATATTTTAAGCATTTTTGGCGCCTTTAAATGTTCTACAATATTTCTGATTATAGAAAAATTCTTGTACAAAGCAATATCAATTAAAATATGTCCTGGCAAAATATTTATTTTTATTAAAAAATATGTTATTTCCTTCTATATTTCGTAGAAGTCCTTTATGATCCTGACCTCACACAATAGCAACAACAAATGTCTTAAGTATATGCTAAATGGCACACAATATAAAAACAAAAACTAGTAACAACTAAAAGTATACCACACACTTGTTGTTAGCTAGTATTAAACACAATATAACAGTTAACTAATAAATAAAATTACTCTCTCTCTCTCTCTCTCTCCCTCAAAAAAACATTTCCAGTGAGCGTAAAAATTAAGTAAACATTTCCAACTAGAGAAAGTAGTACAGTTAGAAAATTGGTTTCCCTGCTTACAAAAGTTTCAATTTCTCTGTTCCCTGGCAGGTTTCTTTTTAAAACAATGTGTTGTATGCTTTTAGGCCTTAGTTGTTCATTCAATGTGAACGGTATGACAGACTCAATGATTCAGCTATTTTTTTTTTTTTTAATATTTCAAAACTTCGTATCACATAGAATTTAATTGTCAATAAAAAAAGTGTCACATTCCAATTTGCTTTTTTTATATTAAATTTCTTATGTGTGAAATTTTTCTAAGATGTGAAATTAAAGCAGCATGTGTTGATTTTGAAAGCCTAAATGTATGCTCCATATAAGCAAATCAAAGCCGTAAATATTTATTTTTAAGCCCAAAAGTATGCTCAACCTCAGCCCAGCTAAGCTAACCTAAAAGTATATTCCAATAGTTCTTTAAGCTTCTTTTAAACTTTCATTTAAATGTGTAAATATATCTGTGATTCAATAAAACACTCAGAAATTTTAAAATCATAATTTTCACACCAGGTCATCTGCTTGAAACTTAAAAACCGCGTTTAAATAAACATTTGGCTTTACTATAAAATAATCCATTTTTATATTCACTCAATGTAAGTTTTTAAGTGCCATTTCTGATTTTTAAAAATTTTATAGACCAAAAATAATTATTTGTGCTGAATATTTGAAATTTTGATTTGCATAGCATACTTTTAGGTGTTCAAAAAAACGTGTTTTATTTTGCACTGCCGCTTGTTTTAAGAGTTTAAAGTGTTGTGGCAAAATTGTTATTATTTCTGCCAGAACGTGCTGTGGTTTTCAATTCATGAGAACGCTTACGAACGATTTTGTACACTCTTCCTGTTTTATACGTAATGGGGCTTATGATATAATGTCGTTAAAATTTATGCAACAAAAAAAAAAAAAAAATAAAATGATTTCAAATGGATTATCTAAATATTATTTTAAAATTAGGTAAAAAAAAATTGAAGTCTTGTTAAAAACTTTTATGCAGCTTTAAGCAAGTAAGCTGGACGTTTTCACTACCAGCAAAATAGAGTTTAAAAAGTGAGGAGCTTGAAAGTACATATTCCATTTATTTTGCCATAAAGCTTCTAACTAATATTAGCTTAGGATTTTTAGGTTATTCCCGCTCAAAATTACTAAAAAATAATTCTTCTGCTTACAAAAAAAAAAAAAAAAAACTACTTAGTTTTACACGACTATTCGAATTTATAACGAATAAAATATTATTCGATAAATTATTTAGTAGCGATATAAATTAAAGTTACTCTTGTGCAAATTTAAAAATTTGAGTTATCCCAAAAACTTTAAGTTTTATTCGAGTAAATAACGAACAAGAATTTCTTTGCATTAATTGGGAAAAAATAACGAACAAGAATTTCTTTTTGCAATTTTAATTTGGAAAAATTACCCAAATTCCAGGCAGAAATAAAAAATAATCTTACATGAAAAATAATATAATTATTTGTACGAAAAAAAGTCGTATTAATTTGAAAGTTTATTTGAAAATTTTGCATTCATTATTCAGAAATATAATGAATGCAAAATTTAAAGAAGTTTAAAAAATTTCATATTAAAATATTCAAAAAAAATTACAAAGTTTTATTCGAATAATAATAAATTTTTTTCCCGAAAATTGCTTTTGGTTATTATTTTAGGCCAAATAAAGGTTTAAAAAATGAATATATTAATCTCAATGGAATATTTAATCGCGTGAGTGGCGACTAATTTTTTTTTCGATAACATTGACAAGGCGCGCTGTTATACATATCGAACCTTATTTTCGATTTCATCGTTAGCGACAGATTATCGAAAATATACTTTTTTTTACTGAAATTAAAATTTTATGGGTATACCCATAATTTAGAATTATCAAAATGCAAAAATTGTTGATAAATTTTAAGATACAGGCTGTAAAATTTTATCGTAAGCGACAATTTACATACAAAAAGATATTTGAATATTAAATAAATTCAGTAAAGTGTGACTCTGACTCGCGCACGAAGGGTTCCGTACGAACACTAGATATGTAATTTAATACAAACTTCATCCTATATAATATATAGTTTTGGCATTTTTTTTTCGTTTTTGGGGTCTTTTCGGTTTTTTTGTTTTGGCGGTTTTTGCGTTTTTTCGGTTTTGGCGATTTTTTTAAGTGTTGCTTCTTTTTTTAGTTTTGACACTTTATTTTCTTGTTTTGGCGATTTTTTTTAACTTTTTGGCGTTTTTTCATTTTGGCGATTTTTTATTTTTGGCGATGTTTTTCATTTTGCGATTTTTTTTATTTAAATTTTTTTTTAGTTTTGGCGACATTTTCGTGTTTTGGCGATTTTTTTTAGATTTTTGGCGTTTTCTTTCATTTTGGCGTTTTTTTCATTTTGGCGATTTTTTCGAATTCGGCGATTTATTTTAGTGTTAGAAATTTTCTTTAATTTTGGCGATTTTTTTGTTGCGATTTTTTTTAATTTTTGGCGATTTTTTTTTGGTTTGGCGATTTTATAATTTTCGTTTTTTTTAGTTTTACCGTTTTTAAAAATTTCAAGTTTTTAACGATTTTTTTAAGTTTTGGCTCCTTTTTTAGTTTTGACACTTTATTTTCTTGTTTTTGCGACTTTTTTCATTTTGGCGATTTTTTTATATTTGGCGATTTTTTTCATTTATGCGATTTTTTTTATTTAATTCTTTTTTTTTAGTTTTGGCGACATTTTCGCGTTTTGGCGATTTTTTTAGATTTTTGGCGTTTTTTTAATTTTGGCGTTTTTTTCATTTTGGCTATTTTTTCGAATTTGGCGATTTATTTTAGTTAGAATTTTTTTTTTAATTTTGGCGGTTTTTTTCGTTTTGGCGATTTTTTTTAATTTTTGGCGATTTTTTTTTTTTGGTTTGGCGATTTTATAATTTTCGGTTTTTTTAGTTTTACGGTTTTTGAAAATTTCAAGTGTTTGCCTCTTACGGTTTCCAAGATATAGCAAATTGTCAAAATTACATAGTCAAAATTGCATTAACTGATGGACCACCCTTTAATTTTAATATTTGTAAATTTTAGTGTTAATTGTTGTCTGTATAAAAATACACTAATTTTACAAATTTCAAGTTTCAATATACATATTACGTTCATACAATTGTGTGTATATTACATGGGATTTTAACATTTTTCGTTGCTCGTTTTGGAACACCCTTTAATTTTTAAATATCATATATTTGTTGTTGTAGCGGCCAAGGTTCTACATACTCTGTCCAAATTTTACCGTGTGACGGACAGACGGACAGCTTAGCGAAAACAATAGGGTTCGTTTTCACCTTTGGTGTACGGAACCCTAAAAAAACCTTCTCCTAAAAAATTTTATTTTTGTCGCCTGCGATAAAATCGAAAATAAGGCTCGATATGTACAAAAATAAGTCTCCAAAATTTGTTTAGGTTGAAAAATCTAAAAATTTATTAAAACCCTGAACGAATAAAAAAATAATTAAAAATTTTGAGTTTGTTTTATTCGAATAAATGTCGCATAAAATATTATTCTTTAATTTATTATGCCAAACGAATTGTCAGTTGATTGAGTTAAAATTTTTTAAATAAAAATTTAATTTAAAAATTTTTTATTCGATTATAAATTTTATTCATTATTCGAATAAGTATAATTTTTTTTTTTTGAAAAACGGCCAATTATTTTAAGCCAAAATAAAGTGTTTAAAAAATTTTCATCACAGTTAACTGAAAATATTTAAATCTCAATCGATTATTCGCTCGCATGAGTAGAGAAAATAAAATTTATTTTCAAGAATGTTTGCAATAAAAAAAAGTGTTTTTAATATGTTTGTAAGCAAATATCTCGCTGTGTACATAATCGAACAATTAAAGTTTTTTTTAGCGATTATCAGAACCCACAAGGAGTAAAAAATTTTAAATTTAAAGTTTTTTATTCGAATAAATATTGAATAACGAATTATTATTTTATTTATTGTACTAGAAGAATTGTCAATTGATCTAGTTAAAATTTTTTAAATAAAATTACAATTTGAAAATTTTTTATTCGATTTTAAATTTTATTCGTTTATTCCAATAAATATAATATAATATTGCATAACAAATTATTTTATTAGTTATTGTGCCACAAGAATTATCAATTAATCGAGTTCAATTGTCTTAAATTAAAATAAAATTTAAAAAAAATTTATTCGATTACAAATTTGTTCGTTTATTCGAATAAATATAAATTTAATTTTTTCGATAAATAGCTTTTGGTTATTATTTTAGGCCCAACTAAGATTTAAAATTTTTTTATTGCAGTTATCGGGAAATATTTTAATCTACATCGATTATTCGGTCGTATTAGTTGTGAAAATACGATTAATTTGCGAGCATTTTTACAAGTAGCGTTGTAATATGTTCCAAAACATTTATTCAGAAACTTGATAAGTCGAACAATTAAAGTTTTTTAGCGATTATCCGAACACCGAAAAATTTTTATCGATCGAGATAATTTTTTTTAAATAAAAATGCAATATGTAAATTTTTTATTCGATTATAATTTTTTTTCGCTTATTCGCGCTTTACAAATTGTTTTCGAAAAATTATTTTTGCCAAATATTTTAAGACAAATAAAAAAAAATTTACAATTTTTTACTTTATTGCTCAATCACCGATTATAATATATAAATAATAATAATAAATAAATTTTTTTTTCGAGAATTTGAAGAATTGCTGTTGTAATGTGTAGACAAGTAAGTTTCTAGATATATGTTTATTCTATTAATCGAAAAAATTATTTTTGTTTTCAATTTTCCGAACCCATAACGAATAAAAAATTCAAAATTTTGATTTTTTTCAATTATTCGAATATATATCGAATTCAAATTTATTATTTTATTTATTTTTAATAAGAATCGATTGCCAGACCGAGTTAATTTTTTTTAAATGAAAATAAAATTTAAACATATTTTTTATACTGGCTTTTGCCAATTATTTTAGGCCAAATAAAGGTTTCGATTATTCGGTCGCATGAGTGGCGAATAAATTTTTTTTGACAACTTTGACAAATAGCCCTGCAATATGTATAAAACAAGTTTTCATAAAATTGTTCATTCTATTAATCGAATAAATTTTAAATATTTAAAAATGTTCAAAAATGAAAAAAAAGAATTAGAACTCAAACTTTTATTCGATTAAATGTCGTATAAAAAATATTATTTTTATGTATTGTTCTAGAAGATTTTTGAATTCAACTAGTTAAAAATTTTTCAAATAAAAGTAAGTTTTGAAAAAATTTTATTCGTTCGCAGTTATGTACAGAAATAAGTTTCCATAAATTTTTTTAATCGAATAATGGAATAAATTTAAAATTTTTTCGATTCTCCGAGCCCATAACGAATAGAAAAAAATTATTTTTGAGTTTGTTTTCTTTTATTCGAAATAATTTTGAACATTATTTGATTTGTGATCGATCGAGTTAAAATTTGTTAAAGTAAAAATAAAATTTAAAAATTTTGTATCTGAAATATTATTTATTTATTTTTTTTGAAAAATTGCTTTTGCTAATTATTTTGGGCCGAATAAAAGGTTTAAAAAATTTAAATCTATTTAAATTTTTTTTTATTTGTATTGTGTTGACGTGACGTCGAAGTAAAATAAGGTGATTGGAATAGCTGAAGAAGCAGTTTTTTTTAAGATTTTATTTTTGTTCTAAATCGAAAAATCATTTTGTCAATTCAGTTGCTTCGTTTGTGGCGATATACAAGCTTAACAAATTTTCTGCTGTCTACTTTAGGGCAAAGTTGAAAAAATTTTATGTGAGTAATCAATACACTTCTAGGGTTTTTTTTATCATTCGTGGGGATGCGGAATGAATAATTTTATTCTTAAGAGTTATATACATACATATTTAGTTATTCGAAAGACTGTAGACAATCGTTTGAATTAACATAAATACAGTGTTCGACTCCATTCTATTTCAAAAAGTTTCTGTAATATGAATTCTAACTTTTTATGGCATTTTATAATCACATAGTTTTTATATTCATCTATCACAGTTTTCTTTTAATTTTTTTTTTCTAACCATTGCCTACTCTAATTATGGTTTTATTATTTTTATTTTCTATTTATACAAAGTTTGCTTTGCTTTGCAAACATTTCATATCATTTGATATCTTTTTATGTACTTTTCTCAGTACAAGGCCACTTACAACTTTATAGTTATGTAAATATTTGTGTGTATAAAGCTGCAATTGGGATTTTTATGTCATACAGTGTGAAATGAAAACAGTAAGTAAAATTGAAGAGGACATGTAAACTAAAAATTATCTTGAATTTTCAGAGTTAATATATTTAATAAAGTTTTGCTACTTAAATTTTATTCTCCCTAAAATATCCCATGTCGTCCTTATTATAATATAAAATATCAAAGACATGCCAAATTACTTGGGTAATTTGTAGGGTAACTATTTATAAGGGAAAATAAAATTTGGTAGTAGCTCACTTGATATCAAGATATAGAGTTTAAGCAAAATTGTGATATGTCCTTGATTTGAAAAACTTTATTTTAATTTTAATTTGAATGAAATGAAAGCTTGTAACTACTTGTAGAATTACGTAGTTAAGTGTGCTGGTAAGTTTTGTTGTAATCGCTGCAAGTACATAACTGCCTCCCATATATCCTTTTAAAAAAAATCGATTTTCAAGTAATTTTAATATAGTAAAATCCTGGGCTGAATTTTTACTTTAAGAGTTGCAAGAACATGCCTACCTGGCATAAATGCTTAATGCCAAAAAATTTTATTTTAACTTTACGTGTGATCAGAAAGCGGCGAAAATTGTAAACAATTTCAAAAATAGTTCATTTGAAACATTTTATTTCATTTAGAGCAACAACAGGGCCCTCTTTCAAATATCCTTGATGTGTAAAAACTCTATTTGAGGCACAATTATAATCCAGCTGCATTCAAAGCTTGTAACTATTTATAAATTTATATAGTTAAATGTAACTACCTCTTATATATCCTTTTTTTTTAAATATTAAATTTTAGCTACAATTATAGTTAGTAGACAATGTAAACACTTAGTTATTCTTCCACTAGTATGACTAAGCTTTCTTTTAATTTTTTTTGGTACAAAATGAGTTAAGGACATTTCTACCTTTCATATATCCTTATATTTAAATTATTGTTTTTTCGCTACAATTATTAATGGAATACAAGGAAAGTTAGTAACTACTTAAATAATTACTTAGTAAAGTTATCTAAGGATTTTGGGGAAAAATTAGCAGCAAGGATATACATAGATGTCAAATGTCCTTAATGTTAAACTTTAAAAAAATGCCAAAATTTTTAACTTTATATGCATAGAACTAAACAGTTTAGCATTCGGTTAAATTTTATAGCAATTGGTGCCGGGAGATACTTACCTCCCATATGTCCTTAATGTAAAAAATAAATAAATTTTATGAATAATTGTGTAAGAAATGCAAAGAAAACTCATAACTACTTATTTAATGATACATTTAAGCTCTGTAATGATTTTTAGCTTAATACGTTCAAGGACACACATTCCTCCCATATGTCCTTAAAATTAAAAATTTAAATTTCCGTAGCAGTTATGAAAATAATGCAAGGAAAACTTATAACTACTTCATTAATGATACAGTTAAGCTCTGTAGTAATTTTTAGCTTAATATGTTCAAGGTCACACATTCCTCCCATATGTCCTTAATGTAAATTTTTTTTTTTTTTATCAATTATGACTGCAACGCATTGAGAACTATTAAATAGTTCATTATTCATACATTTAAGCTCTGCAGCAACTTTAGGCTCAAAAGGTCCAAGGACCTGCATTAATAAAAGTTTATTTCTGTTAGCAATTATGACAAGAATGCAGCGAAAAGTCATAACTACCTTTGGAATGATGCATTTAAGCTCTGTAGTGCTTTTCAGCTTAATAGTTGCAAGGACACACATTGCTCCCTTATATCCTTTATTTAAAAAAAAATAATTTTGTTTAAAATTATAATAAGAATGCAGAAAACACTTTAACTGCTTCTAGAATGATATATTTGAGCTGTATAGTCACTTTCAAATCAATAGGTGCTAGGACACTCGTACCTCCCATATATCCTTAATATAAAAAAAAAATAATTTTTGATTGAAATTATAATAAGAATGTAGCTAAAAATCATAATTACTTCTGTAATGATGCATTTAAGCTCTGTAGTGGCTTTCAGATTAATAGTTAAAAGGATACACATCCCTCCCATACATCCTTTATTTAAAAAAGTTAAATTTGTTTAAAATTATAATAAAAATGCAGCGAAAACTTGTAACTACTTCTAGAATGATATATTTGAGCAGTATGGTGACTTTGAAAGCAATAGGTGCTAGAACATTCGGTCCTCCCATATATCCTTAATATAAAAAAAAAATTATTTTTGTTCGAAATTATAATAAGAATGCAGCGAAAAATCATAACAACTCCTGAAATGATGCATTTAAGCTCTGTATTGTTTTTCAGCTTAATAGGTTCTAGGACTCACATCACTCCCATATATCCTTTATTTAAAATATAGTTAACTTTGTATGAAATTATGATAAGAATCCAGAGAAAACTTATAACTGCTTCTAGAATGATATATTTATGCTGTATAACGACTTTCAAATCAATAGCTGCCACGACATTCGCATCTTCCATATATCCTTTCTAGCCAAAATTTATTTGATAACTATTTCCGAAATAGTTTTGTTAAGAGCTCTGGTGAATTTCAACTGAAATAATGCAAAGACTTATGACTTTCACATATATCCTTTATTTTGATAATTGAAAAATTAGTAATATATATGATCAGAGAATACAGCGTTAAGCTAAAGCTATTTCTAAAATCATAGAGAAAATACTATTTCATTTGATGCATTCAAGCACATGACTTCCTTCCATACATCCTTACATTAGAAAAAAAATTATTTTGCCCATGGAATTAAAAACTTTACGTGACCATAAATATTATTTAAGTGCATAAAATTAAGTAAGTAAAATATTTTTAATGTTAATCCCAAAAGTAGGCACTAAATATTTTACAATAGTATTTATAAATATTTCGAAAATAGTACTTCCTCTCTTTTAATGGAAAATTAAATTGAATTGAGTGTTTATTTTTTTAATGTTATTAAAATAAATGTGTTTCTTTCTTCACTTTTATAAAAATTTTACTTTTGACAAAACCAGTTTTATTGGCTAAAATACTATAGAATTTGCTTAACAAAGTGTTTCAATTGCAGCGCTTCCTCTACCTTTAGATTTAATTTTTAATTTTGTAACAAATAATTAGTAAAATTAGAATAATTTTATTTGTTTGCCACGTGTTTGCAAAAAATTAAAAAAAAAATTCTCGGCAGCTCCTAAAACTAGGCACCATTTTTTATTTATATTATTTTCATGTCCACTGTGTTATGTCTTTTGCAGCAATTCCTTTTTTCTCCCTCTCTCTCTTTCTCTCTCTCTCTCTCTCTCTATCCCTGATAATTGTTAATAATTTAATTTATTTACTTTTTCTGAAAATTATGTGTACGAGCGTAAATATTTCTAAGTCTGTTGTAAATTTTATGTTCTCATATTTAAGGTGATGCGGGTAAGTTGATAAGGAATGCGTTTTTCTTTTGTTAAGTGCTTGTGTTTTTTTTTTGCAATTTTATTTATTGCCCCATTAAATTGTTGTTGTTCATTTGCAAGTAAATGAAGTGAAGTTGGTAACAAGTGACTCTGACACAGTGTTGGTTGGTGAAGGCCTGATATAGATGTTTAACATTATGTATGTCCTTCGAGACTGCTGTTGGCTGTTGTTTGTATGTGATGGCATAAATTTAGAGTTTTTTTTGGCATATCCTTCATCCTAATAGCGATAAATTTATTAGTTTGTTTTTTCTTGTTGTTGCTGCTGCAGTTCTCCCTAAGGATTGTTAAGATTAGAGAAATATTTTCTTAGCTAAACAAATGGTTAATTATAAAAAATTTGGGTTCGTTAAAACTCAGGCAAACTGTAAATTAAATAGAAAATGTGTTTCATATTTAAATAAAATTTTTCTAATGAAATATAAAATATGAAATATGGAAATATTTAAGTGAATAATAGCCTAAGTTCCTTTTTTTAACTTTGAATTATTGTTATCAAAATATATTTTTTTATTTTGGATGTTATTAAATTAATAAAATAGTCAATATAATTTTTTTCAAGTTTGCTATTTTTATTCATATAGTTTGCAACTGTAAAGCTATATAATATTTATTTTCGTTTGTAGTTTATTTAAAATACTAGAGGTTTCTGTATCGTATCATTTCTATTTGAAAAATTTTGATTGTTCCTTATACTGAAAAATTTAAGCTGAAAACTAACTCTGGCAACACTGCTGATGTATATGCGCGTGTAGGATCACATCCTGCCTTCATTTGTTATGCCAAATTTGTGTCATATAATATCATATGTCTAATGCCAAGTTTAGTAGGAATCGTTTGCTGAGAATTACCTGAAACATTTTAAATTAAAAGGGCGTGGCCCCCCCATTTTTCTGAATATGAAAGATCTTCTGATTACATAAATTCAATGGGCTTACCAAGAGTCGTTGCCATCAGTTTGAGCAGAAGTTCTTAAAATATTTTTAATGGGCATGACCCTGCCCACTTATCCTGTTATTGCAAGATTCAATAGAGTTTAAAAATTTTCATGAGAGTAAGTTCAGTAGCAGCTACTGCAATGCAGCATAAATTTTTAATGGACTTTGGCAGTCCCAGTTTTTTTAATTGAAAATCAGATACGTTAAATATTCTAATAAACTTAAGGGGTGTGCCCTGCCCACTTTTTACATTTCGATATGGCGCCTTTACAAGCGCTCAAGGTGTGTGTTTACTTCTATAAGAATTGGCTGAGTAGAAGTTCTTAAAAAATATTGCTAAATTTTACTGGGCACGGTCCTGCCCACTTTTCCAAAGCTGAGATTGTGACATAACAGGGTTGCTTTGCGTTTAGAAATGTTCGTTGGGTGAAAGCTCCTGCAGTGTAACATAAATTTATAACAGACGCAGACACGCCCATTTTTTAAATATTTTAGTAAATTTAAAAGGCGTTACCGCGCCTTCTGCTACCCCTCGTGCCCATTGTGTATGCTTAGCTCTATAAGAATTGGTTAAGTAAAAGTACAGGAAATATTATATAAATTTTTTTTACGGGTGTGGCCTGCCCTATTATTAAATTTAAACTTTCCTAAAATAATACCAAGTGAAGTAAAGAGCTGGGAGATGTGTTTATAACTCAAGGTGATAAATTTAAGCACCCCGTTTAAATTTATCAATTTATGAATTATGAACACATCTCCCAGCTCTTTAGTATTATAAAAATAAAATAAAGTAAAAGCTTTTGCAAAGAAATGCATATCTAGGCGCCAGGCCAAGTTCTGGCCAATGCACGCAGTGCGTATATTTACACGAAGCCATTCGAGCTGTTTTTATCCCCCTCATAACTTTGTGCCCCGCGACCGTAAAATTATGAAATTTAAATCATAATTAGAATAAATTCATATAACCTCATATGCGAAGTTTGAAAGTTTTACAATGAAAGCTTCCGGAGAAGACATACTCACTGACCACTGACACACTCATCAAATTGATGAAGCACTTCCGCTATAGGTAGAGAGCTAAAATTTGGTACACGAGAATATCTAGGTGAGCAATGAACCAGAAAAATCTGAAAACCCTAAAATTTTAACCAGGAGGGCGGGGCTACGCCCATAAAAATTAAAATTTGTGCTATTGCGCTGAAATTCGATATAGGGCTAGGTCTAGGTGAGAAATAAAATAAAAAAGATCTGAAAACCCGGAAATTTTAGCCAGGAGGGCGGGGCTACGCCCATACAAGTCAGAATTAAAAATGCTCTTCTAAGGCGCTTAATGGAAGCTGTTTTATTGAAGTTCAGCATATATACTGCGGTAATGCAAGGCTATAAATTTTTCATTAAAAAAGTGGGCGTTGATACGCCCATACAATTTAAACCTCATTTTAATGTCCTGCGGCTCAGCATATTTAGATATACTATTTCTCTAGCTATTTTTATCCGTGTGTGACGAAACTAGACACGAATAATAAGCACTGACCCAGAAAAATTTTGACTTTGGAAAAGTGGGCGGCGTTACGCCCATACAAATTTAAAATTAAAAGTTGCGCTAAGGAGCTGAAATTTGATACACAAGTAGGTCTAGGTGAGAAACCAACTAGAAAAATCTAAAAACCCGAAAAATTTAGTTAGAGGGGCGGGGCTGCGCCCATAAAATTTAAAAATTAAAAGTTGCGCTAAGGAGCTGAAATTTGATATACAAGTAGGTCTCTAAGTGAGAAACAAACTAGAAAAATTTGAAAACCCAATAAATTTTACCAGAATGGGCGGGGCCACGCTAATATTATTTTGAACCAAAAGCTTAATACACAGCTTTTAATTCAAGCCAATTTAGTGAAATCTTGCATCGCCTTAAAAATTGGGCGTGATCACTCCCATAAAGTGTTAGCCTTGTGTTTAATCTATATCGGTCTAGCATATTTTAGAAGAAAATTAGCACGAATTATAAGCGCTGCTCACAACAAAATTTTGAGTTAGGAATAGTGAGGAGAGGTAATGCTGATAAAATCTAAAGATATAATTTTCGCTAGAGAGCTGACATTTTATACACTAGTAAGTGTAGCTGCGTAAACCAATGGGAAAATCTTAAAACCAAAAAGTTTCACCCGGTATGCGGGGCCACGACGTTAAAACGCCAATTCGCACTAGCGAGCTTAAATTTGATACACAAATAAATCTAGATAAGAGATCACTAAGAAAAATCTGAAAACCCAGAAGTTGCTGTCAGAGGGCGGAAACAACACTTCAAATTCAAAATTAACATACATTTTATTAAAACTTTTCATACACATTGCATGTATCCAAAAAAAATTCCATATTTTGAAAAGTAGCCGTGACTTCACCCATAAATCTTAGCTTTTTCGTTCAGATACTTTGGCTTAGCAGTTTTAATTTAATACTCAGGTGTTTGTTATTAGCTTTTTAATACCAAACTTTGCATGAACCATAAGCACTAGCAGATATAAAAGTCAGCGGGGCCAGGCTCATGAAAATTTAAAGTAATATTATACTATAGAGAGCTGACATTTTGTACACAAATAGTAATTGATTTAATCAATCGGAAAATGCAAAAATTAAAAGCACCAGCTACCCTATTGAAACTTTGCATTCACATTAGGCATATCCTTTTGATTTATGTACTTCGGCTAAGCAGACTTTATTTAACATGTAAATATATTGAGAAAAAAGGCGGGGTCATGCCCAGTAAAATTTACGCTGTATTTTACATGTTTCTTCCAGTCGCCTCTTACTAAATTGCATACACACTGCCGACCCGTTTTAATGACACAATAGTGCATATTTAAGGTCAACAATTCAACACCCATCACACTCTTACCCATTATTTTATGTAACTCTGCTATTTTCAACTGGCGCAGTGATCATGACTAGAAAAAAAATACACTAGAAATTTTAAGTTTAAAAAGTGTTTTTATAGAAATCTTTTCAAAAAGTAATCAGATCCTCACAAAAACATAAATGTGAAAAACGGCCAAGTTCCTATCCAAAATTTCGGCCATTAAAAGTTGTGAGATATAAATTTTGACCAAGTTCTTCTTTGCCACAATATCTAACACAGAAATATATTATGTATGATAAAAATTTGTAATCGTAATGGTGTCATATAATTTCTAGATAATCTGCCATCTTGACAACATTTTTATCAATATAAAGAAATAAACATTTATACATTGTTCTCTCCTTTTTTAGAAAGGAAAAAATATTGCCAAGTTAGCAGATTATCTAGAAATTATATGACACCCTTACGATTACAAATTTTTATCATACATAATATATTTCTGTGTTAGATATTGTGGCAAAGAAGAACTTGGTCAAAATTTATATCTCACAACATTTAATGGCCGAAATTTTGGATAGGAACTTGGCCGTTTTTCACATTTATGTTTTTGTGAGGATTTATAATCTAGGGGTATACCGCGCACTATGGCTGGCTCCCAGCACTTTAAGAATCCCTCTGCATTATTCTTAAAGTATTTTAAGAAATCGCTCTGCATTATTCTTAAACTGCTAGGCAATCGCCCCATTGTGCATGGTGTACCTGCCTTTATTATAAATGTGCATTTCTTTACAAAAGCTTTTACTTAAATTTCCTTTTCTTAGAAGAACAAAATATTATTCTAAATATTTTATTTACACGAATGAAAATTCCATGTTTAAAGGTTACATAGTTCCAAGAAAATTTACTTAGTTGTGTAAGGATACGAAAAATATCTCTCAGCACGTCCGTCAGACTGCACTCAAACTGACTCTTACTTAGACTAGCAAAAATATGCCCAACAACCTTACAAAAACTCGGGCACATTTATTTGTATGTGTGCCAGCAGGAAATAATAACAATGCAAAAAAAAAATTTTAGAATTTAAAAAAGGAGCACTTAACCCAGGATATTGAAGGACAGAGAATAAAAAAAATTTATTTGTTCACATATAGATTCATTTATGCATACAAAGTACTATAGACAAGAAAATCTGCTGATGATGCAAAAAATGTGGAAAATAAAAACTAAATTAGAAAAAAATTTCATAAATTTTACTGTTGTTAGACCAAGTGAAAATAGATGGATGCTTTAATTAAAATTGTTAATAAAAAAAATTAGGTTTGGTTGTGAATTATTTTTTGTGAAAACCAATTAGCCCAATTCAAAACCATTTATTAATTAAAATCCTTTTAACTTTTTTTTATGTAAAATTTTTAAATTTTTAAATAGTTTTTGCTTGTATTATTTTAGTAAGAAAGTATAAGTTAAACAAAAAGGCAGAATCCTTTAGCAGGCTATTTTCCTTATCAAATTCGCCGGCAGAGGCGTTAATACTTGGATTGTGTTCACAAAATAACTTCTTAAGGGAGTTTAGTCCTGTTTACAGTTGCCTTCAAATTTCATTTCCATGAACCAGATTTTTATTAGTCCCTTTAATATTATTCTCTTATTTATTTTTAATTTTTTTTCATCTGCCTTCATATTTATTCATAGTAGTTTCCTACAAAGAAACACTTCCTGCCACACACTAACAACGTATGCACAAAATATATCCTTTTTTTTTAAACCTTTACAAAGCTTAAATATAAAAACTAAATACAAAAACAAATAAAAAATATAATTTTTTTTAAACTAAATAAAAACCCAAATATCAGCTTGTTTGAATTTCATTACAGTGGCACAAAAATCTGCCTGCCCCCCATACATCCTTTTTTAAAAATGTTAAATTTTTTCTACAACTAAAGTGAGTAGACAATAAAAACGGATAATTATTTCTAAGGTAGTGAAACTAAAGTTTCTAAGGTAGTGAAACTAAGTTTTCTTAACAAAATGTGACAAGGACATGCCTACTTCCCATACATTCTTATATTAAAAATATTAAATTTTTAGCTTAAACTATTAAACTGTAAACTGGAATGCAGTGAAGGTTGTCAATTAGTTTAAAATTTCCACATTTAAGTTCTGTAAAGAGCTAAAATTTTTTTTTTTAGCAAGGACACCTCCAGCTGTCATATATCTTTAAAATAAAAAATTAAATTTTTTCTAAAATATCTAATTAAATATTTATAGAACTTAATAATTTAGCTTTCTGCTAAGTTTTATTGCAATCTATGCCAGGATATGCTTAACTCTAAAATGTCCTTAATCTAAAAAATAAATAAATTTTATGAACAATTATTTAAAGAAGGCAAGGAAAACTAATAACTACTTTATTAATAAAACATCTAAGCTATATAGTGATTTTTGGCTTAATAGGTTTAAGGACACATATTCCTCCCATATATCCTTAATTAAAAAAAAATTAATTTTGTTAGCAATTGTGATAATAATGCAGGGAAGATTCTTAACTATTTCTAGAATGATACATTTAAGGTTTGTTGTGAATTTCAGCTTAATAGGTTCAAGGACACACATTTCTCACATATGTCCTCAATTAAAAAATAGTTAATTTTGTTAACAATTATGATAAGAATGAAGCGAAAATTCATAACTACTTCCAGAATAATACATTTAAGCACTGTAGTGATTCTTAGCTTAATAGGTTTAAGGACACACATTCCTCCTATATATCCTTAGTTTAAAAAAAATATTTTTGTTGGCAATTATGATAAGAATGCAGTGAAAATTCACAACTACTTCTAGAATGATACATTTAAGCTGTATACTGAATTTCAGCACAATAGATGCAAGGACGCATCTACCTCCAATATATCCTTAATTTTAAAAAAATTAATTTTGTTAATTTAATTCATAACTACTTCTAAAATGATAAATGTAGGCTGTAAAAAGAAGTCTCAGTCCAATAAATGCAAGGACATTCGCAACTCCCACATATCCTTTATTTTAAAACACTAATTTCTATATACAATTTTAATATAGTCAAACTCTGGATGAAATTTCACTTCACGAGGTGCAAGGACTGGTATAAATCCTTAATGACAAACATATTATTTTATTAATTTTTAACAATTTTGAAAATAATAAATTTGAACTTGTAAGCTTGTAACTATTTATAAATTTATATACTTAAAATCTCTGCTGAATTTGGTTTTATTTGGAGCATAAATGTAACAGCCTCCCATATATCCTTTTTCTTAAAAATTAAATTTTAGCTACAATTATAATAAGTAGGCAATGTTAAATGTTATTTAGTCTTCCAATAGTAGAAATAAACTTTCTTTTTTTTTTACAAAACGGGACAAAGGATATGCTTACCTTCATTATATCCTTAGATTGTATAAAATAAAATAAGAATAAAACAAACTAAAGCCACTTCAAAATATACTTAGAAAAATTTTAAATAATTTAATTTTAGTTGACTAAATCATTTACATGGATATTTATTTTAACAAAGTTTTAAAATTTAATATAAAAGTTTTGTCTGAAAAATATCTCATCCCTCTGTGCTCAAGCAAATAAATAATAAATTGCATTTGAAAAATAAAATCCCAAAAAAGCTTTAACTGGTTGTAAATTTATTTTGTCTACAAAAACTATTTAGTTTTATTAAAAAAAAATAAATTAAAACGATTACACAAAGTAAGCACTGTGCTATAAACAAAGTTTAGCAAATAGCCAGCACAGCGTAAACACTATAACACATGTTTTGAAACCAACACTAGTTAATTATAAAACGAATAACTATTTTATTGTAGAATTTCATTTTGTTTGGGAATGTGTTCCAATAAAAATAAATAAATGAAAAATGATATGAAATAGTGGAATTAAATTTGAAATTTTTTGCAATAAATGCATAATTTTTTTAACTTGAAAAAATTTTAGTCTGACTCTTACGACTTTAATTTATTGTATTGTTACCTTAACGATGCGTGTTAACAGGACAAGGGCTGTCTCGAACTTGAGCTAATAGTATTGAAAGAAATTTGAAGAATACCATAACTTCTTTTTGTGGTAGATTTTTGCTTTTCTCACAATAATATGTAATTTAAGTTTATTAATGAATATTTTTAAAGCTTTTTAAAATCTACATGTTTTTGGTTTTAAATAAAATTAAAAAAAAATTGTTTAGCTTATGCTTTTTATTTTCTTTCTTTCTTTTGTTTTTTGTTTTTTTTTGGTCATGCTATCTTTTTTCTTTCTCACTCAAACATTGAGCCACCATTCAATTGCTTACTGGCTCATTCATTCATTCATGCACTCATTCATTCATTCATTCATTTTTTTGTGTTTGCAGCATGAAATTTTCCATTCAGTGGATTTCGCAAAGTTTGTTGAACCTGAATTTAATTTAATTTTGGCGTTATCTCTGGTCTCCTGTATGCTTCTTTTATTATAAAGTAAAGTAGTGTTTTGTTTGTGGAAGTAGTAACCAGGAAAAATGGGAAACTAATAGGAGTACAGTGCTAGACAAAAGTATTTGCACTAAGTTCTTAATACTTTTTTTAAACTAATATGACAAAGTAAAGGAGTGGTATGCAGTTTAAAGAAGTTTTTAAGTTTTTGCATCAGCGCTTTCTACTTCATTCATACATTCTATGCTTTCCGATATATCAAATCTAATAGCGCACTTCTCACACTGAGGCCAAAGGCAGTGATTTTACGGATTATTAAAAAAATCTAAGCACTTGAAAACTTTAAGCACTCGCACAAAATTCTACATTTATATGCACAAAATAAATGTCATATAGATAACGATGCTTTTGTAATGTTGCATAAAAGTTGAAAATTGTGAGAGAAACTGGAGAAATATGCAAAAAATAAATTCAGTGAAGTGCGACTTTGACCCGCGCAATAATTCAATACAAACTTTACCCTATATGATATGTAGTTTTGGCATTTTTTCGTTTTTGGTTTTTTTTTTTGGTTTTGAGTGTTTTTTTATTTTTGGCGTTTTTTCGGCTTTTGACGATTTTTTTTAAGTTTTGGCACTCTTTTTTTAGTTTTTGCATTTTTTTCTCGTTTTGGCGATTTTTTTTCGGTTTTTGGCGTTTTTACAGTTTGGCGATTTTTTTCATTTTTGGCAATTTTTTTTCATTTTGGCGATTTTTTTTCATTTTGGCGTTTTTTTAGTTTTGGCACCTTTTTCGCGGTTTGACCATTTTTTTCGGTTTTTGTTTTTTTCCATTCTGGCGATTTTTTCATTTTGGCGTTTTTTCAGATTTGGCGATTTATTTAAGTGTCAAAATTTTTTTTTTAATTTTGGAGATTTTTTTCGTTTCGGCGTTTTTTTTTTTGCAATTTTTGGCGATTTTTTTTTTGGTTTGATGATTTTATAATTTTCGGATTTTTTTAGTTTTACGGTTTTTAAAAATTTCAAGGGTTTGCCTCTTACGGTTTCCAAGATATAGCAAGTTGTCAAAATTTCATTATCTGATGGACCACCCTTTAATTAAATTTTTTTTAAATTTTAGTGTTATTTGTTCTGGTCTGTATAAAAATACAGTAATTGTACAAATTTCAAATGTCAATATACACATTTACATACAATTGTACACTCAAAATAAAAATCAATCCATCCGTACTTAAATCAATCCAAAGCGGTGTCATAAGTACGGTAAGTACGGATTTATTTAAATCAAGTTCAGAAGGCTTGATTGAAGTACGGATTATTCAAGCGCTAAATACTTAATTTTATCCATATCTTATCCTGAATCCGTACTTGAAATAAACCCAAAACGGGATTGATTTCAGCAAACCTAAGATTGAATCAAATTCAAAATGCGCTTGATTCAAGAATTTTCTACTGTATTTAATCCCAAATCCGTACTTGAAATAATCCTAAAACGAGATTGATTAAGGAAAATCTGAGATTGAATTAATCTAAAAATGGGGTTGATTTAGTGCCGAATCCGTACTTGAAATAATCAAGAAACGAGATTCATTTAAGAAAAAATTAGATTGAATTAATCTTTAATTTATGTTTTAATTAACGTTATAATAATTTATTCGACCTTTTAGTTTAATATATACAAGTTTTATTTAAGCTTTGGGTCCTTTTTGTAAATAGTTGATAACAATATTTATCATTTTATCGATATTTCTCTGCAACGTTGTGTAGAAGTGTTTGCCTTTTACGGTTTCCAAGATATAGCAAGTTGTCAAAATTACATAGTCAAAATTGCATTAACTGATGGACCACCCTTTAATTTAATTTTTTCTAAATTTTAGTGTTAATTGTTGTAGTCTGTGTGTATATTACATGGGATTTTAACATTTTTCGTTGCTCGTTTTGGAACACCCTTTAATTTTTAACTCTCATGTATTTGTTGTTGTAGCGGCCAAGATTATACATACTCTGTCAAAATTTCAGGTCCGTAGCTCTTAAGACGGTGTCAGATACAACTTCAACGCTTTGCGTGATGTTTCTAACTTTGGGAAAAAAGCGTGAAGCAAAGTGTGCATGCCACAATAAAAACTTTGACAACACTTACTGTTTGTTCCACTATTCGGTTTTTTGTATAAAACACAGCACAATTCGATTACTCTGATGCCACGAACTCTTTTTTTTATATAAATTTACCGACATTTTAATAAAAATTTCATATTTACATGCGAGTTTGGTCAAACAAATTAAAATAAAAATTCAGTAAAGTGCGATTCTGAGTCGCGCATGAAGGCTTCCGTTTGAACACTAGATATGTAAGTTAATACAAACTTCATCCTATAAAATATATAGTTTTGGCATTTTTTCGTTTTTGTGATCTTTTCGGTTTTTTTGTTTTGGCGGTTTTTGCGTTTTTTCAGTTTTGGCGATTTTTTTAAGTTTTGGCTCGTTTTTTAGTCTTAACACTTTATTTTCTTGTTTTGGCGATTTTTGTCGGTTTTTGGCGTTTTTTCATTTTGGCGATTTTTTTATTTTTTGCGATTTTTTTCATTTTTGCGATTTTTTTTTATATAATATTTTTTTTTAGTTTTGGCGACATTTTCGCGTTTTGGCGATTTTTTTCGCTTTTTGGCGTTTTTTTTTCATTTTGGCTTATATTTCATTTTGGCGATTTTTTGGAATTTGGCGATTTATTTTAGTGTTAGAATTTTTTTTTAATTTTGGCGATGTTTTTCGTTTTGGCGATTTTTTTTTAATTTTTGGCGATTTTTTTTTTTTGATTTGGCGATTTTATAATTTTCGGTTTTTTTAGTTTTACCGTTTTTGAAAATTTCAAGTGTTTGCCTCTTACGGTTTCCAAGATATAGCAAATTGTCAAAATTACATAGTCAAAATTGCATTAACTGATGGGCCACCCTTTAATTTTAATTTTTTTAAATTTCAGTGTTAATTGTTGTAGTCTGTATAAAAATACACTAATTTTACAAATTTCAAGTTTCAATATACATATGTTCATACAATTATATGTATATTACATGGGATTTTAACATTTTTCGTTGCTCGTTTTGGAACACCCTTTAATTTTTAATTCTCATGTATTTGTTGTTGTAGCGGCCAAGGTTCTTCATACTGTGTCCAAATTTCAGGTCCGTAGCTCTTACGGTTCCTGAGAAAATACCGTGTGACGGACAGACGGACAGCGTAGCGAAAACAATAGGGTTCCTTTTCACCTTTGGTGTACGGAACCCTAAAAATTATACCAACTGATTGTGAAAATACGCAAAAAGTTGAGAGTTGCCTAACTTTTTGCTTCGCTTTGCGTTAAAAGTTCTTTATGTGTCATGTTTCAAATAAGCACGTACATTTCATCTTAAATGTCAAAGCGAATCTTCAATGCAACGCGAAGCAAAAGTTTTATCTGACATGGGCTTTACGGTTCCTGAGAAAATAGCCTGTGACGGACGGACGGTCAGACGGACACACGGACAGCGTAGCGAAAACAATAGGGTTCCCTTTCACCTTTGGTGTACGGAACCCTAAAAAAGCTAAAAACTTTGCGTAATTAAATCTCATTTAGTTTAAATAATTTTGAAAAATTAATAAATTCAAATGCAAGGTAAGGTATTCCTTCAAATGTTTTGATTAAATTTGTAATATAAATTTTTTTTGTATAATTATTTATTTATAAAAAGTAAGACTCAGACAATTAATGCCTACTGCTATTATTAGGTATAACCTACGTTAGGAAAGGGATAGTGACAGGGAAGACAGGTGGTGAAGGAAGAGATAGAGAAAATCTTCATTCTTTTACAACTCTGGTTTTTTGTACGTTCATTTTGGCAAGGCAGATTAGCAGCGCCTCTGGTGTCAATTAGGCGTATTACATTTTCAAAGCTGTGTCTAGTAGCCATATTATTGGTTATTTTACTTCGCGGATTATTCTGCTAGGAGTACAATCCGAAGGAGGAGGCTCTGATGTTGCATTAGGATTAGTATCTGCTGCAGCCGATGAAGTTCAGTGACCAGTGTCTATGCCCTCATCACTTGAAATTTCCCTGCAACATCTGACACAAAGGGACACTAATGCACATCAGAAAAATGCGTGGTGTTGTTATTTAATGATTGTCGGTGACCGAGCTCGAACCCAGAACCTTCTGTTTTGTAGTCAATGTGCTAACTAATTCAGCCAACGCCGCCCTCAATTATTTGTGGAAGTGCTTTTGTTTTCAATGTTTATATGGGAAGTGCAACAAAATAAATGGATTTTCTTAATTTAGGTGGATATAAAGTTATAGATTGGGCTCAATTAGGCAGAAATTTTAACTTTATTTTAAAGATTGAACAAATCTGCTTTATTTGAGAAAAATTTATAATGCGCATCCGCGCGCCTCAGAAGCTTAGTATAGCCTCATGCGTTGAGTTTACCAACACTAAGCTCTCAGTGACTTCTGCTAACACTTTTATTCTTGTTGTTGTCCATGTTGTTGTTGTTGTTGTTGTTGTTGTTTTTGTTGTCATTGTTTTATGTATTTTTATTAGATATATGCAAATGCCGTGCTTTTCTATGCTTGAGTCATGCATTAGTCACGCGTGAGTTGTGCTTTAGTCACGCATGAGTCACGCATGATCGTGCTTGTGTTTATATACATATAATAATGTTTAAAAAATGTCACGCATTACTTACGCCGAATCACGCTGAGTCACGCGTGATCGTGATTGTATTTATATATAATAATAATAAAAAAAAAAATAAAGTAAGTGACATTATCCTTCTTAGGCTTTTTAAATAATCTAATTTTATATAATTCGTATTCGAAGTCAGTCAATGACTGACAATTAATTAATCTGGAGCGTGCGTGAATAAAAAAAATCATAAATATTTGCTTGTTTTTATTAATAAAGCACCGTTTATATTATATTTCGTTTGGTGCTTTGGTATTTCTGATATAATAAAACAATCATTAACAATAATTAATTAATAATCACTTTGTGTGGGGTGAGGGGTAGCCGAATTCCCTTCTCCTTTACCGCCAAGATTTTGTGGGAACACGTAGTTTCTTCTAAGACTTATTCACATCAAATAAAGTGCGCCTCACTCTTGTTGTTTGGCAGATATAGGACAAATAGTAATTATTTTAAATGGGATTACCCCTTTGCCCCTCCTATACCTCTAAGATTTTCTCGAAAAATGTATTTTGTTCTAAGAGTTATCCGTACCAAATTTAGTGACCCTTACTATAATAGTTATGGAGATATGAAGTAATCCGCGAAAAAAGGGGATTTGGCCCCACTGTGCATCGTAAGAATCCAAAGAGTTTGCATAGTTTAATACAACATAAATGTGAAGGGAAGTGCTCCGCCTACTTATTTATTTGTTATTACTATTATAGTTGTGGACTTATGACAGGAAAAATGGGTTTTGGGCCCACTGTGCGCCGTGTCGCTGGCCTTGAAAATAACAGCACTCAACGTTTTCATAGTTTTACATGTGTGTGTTAATAATTTTGCCCACCACTGTATGTGTGTGTATTTGAGTAAAATGGAGTTATTTTTTTCTTTTAAATAATTTAAACACATATTTGAGGTTATAAAAGATATTAAATATTTTATTGGTTTAATAAAAAAATATTTAGTGAAATGGGAATCTGTATCAATATTTTATATCTCAATTTATTAAGTTTTTTTTTTTTATTTTTTTTTATTAATTTTTAATGAACACCAAAAATTTAAAAAATTTTCAAGATATTGAAATTGAATATTGCTTTTACGTGCTGAAGCCCAAGGCAGGCAGTCATCTCTTCACATCTGTGGCAGATATTAAGGTCTTAAAATTCAATTTTCTGTGCTTTAAAGCAGAAAACAACAAGGCAGACTGTTATGGCCTAAAGCAAAAAAAAAAAAAAAAAAAAAAAAAAAGCACAGAAAAAATCATGTCCTGTTGTGGTGCCTGGCTAGCAAAACAACATAGCCGCCAAACATTATGTTTTTATGTGCAATCATTCTTTTTCGTTCTTGTTGTTGTAGCTGCGAGTATTGGTTTAAAAACTTCACAGCCAATTCTGAACAAACAAAAAAAAATGTCTATGACTTCATTAACATCTTGTAGACTTAAGGATACAATACGCAACGTTCAGCAACAGTTTTCAAACCGAACATTCAGTCAGCCGGTAATAATAGGAACCAACAATGCAAAAATGAAATGGTTGGCTTGAAGGCAAAAAGGTTTTTAACCAAGTTTATTTTTTTCTTTTTTCAGATGATTATCTTTAACGCCGGTTGCTATTTGATTTTGTTTGTTTTTGTTTCCTTTTTTTTTTTGCTGATGAATTTTCAATTTACTCGCTCTTGAGGCGGCGAAAAAAAGGTATTCTAGCAAACGCCATGATTTCGCTCTTTTTCCTCTTTTATTTTAGTTTTATTTGTGTTTGTTTTCTTATTCCTCATCAATTTGTGAAGTTCTTTCCGTTTGCGTGTTACTTGTAATGAAAGTCAATTAAGCTGTTGGGTCCTTCCAGTCACACTTTGTACCCACAGGACTTTTGAACAAAGGAAATGCAATAAAAAAAAAATTATGTTCTGGAAGAAATGTTTACAATTGCTACATTATTTTAAAAATTTAAGCAACATTTTTTTAACTAACTTCCTTCCGATTACAATCGACGATATCTTAAATCAATATTTCTTTATTTCTAAAGAAAAAAATATATGTCATTTGTTATAAATAGTTTTGATTGAAAATGGTAATTGGTATTGATAAACATTTATTTCCATGTCACAATAAATATTGAAACTCAGTAAATATTGAAAATTCTTCTTAAGTTATTTAAGATTTTCAATATATTGGTTTGTTTAAAAAAATACCCACGTCAAGTCTGTAATATATTAATATGAAGAATTTTTGTTTGTTATTGGTAAAGCAAAGTCCATACGAATTATGAATACCTCAAATATATATGGATATTTTCATGATGTCGAACGTGACCGTGAAAATATTTAACAAAATTCAACATTTTCTTGTTTGGACAATACGCGTAACTTATAGCTGTATATAAGCCTGTAACTGCAGCTAAGTTTGATTTTGAACAATTTTGCGTTTTGCAAAAAACCAAGGCATTCGCATGTGACAAAAATATAAGTTTCCTAGCAGCCAACGATTGAAACGTTGATTTCAGAAGTAACATTTTAAGGCGACGAATGCCGAGTACACATCTGGCATTTAGTGCGTTGTCAGTTTGTGGCGATATATTCAAAATGTGTGCAACACCGTTCCCATTATGTTTTTTTTTTTTGTATGGAAAGCAATGTCACACAACGAAAACCATCGCAAATGACAAACATTGCCACTAGTACACACTATTGCGATGTCACAAAATGCCATACTCGGCATAGTTTTAGAATGCTTTAACCTAAAATGCTTTATATAGTTTTTGTTGAAAGTAAACTCTAATCAGAGTCGCACGTGACATGTTTTTCTATCATGATATGTTTTAATTTTTCTGTTGCTCTTTTTACAAAATTCAAAATAAACAAGCTAAGTAAAAATATTTTCAAATTAACAGAAGTATTCAACTACTACTTTAAATTTCTTCTTCATGTCTGTTGGCAACGCAGTCTCCACTTTTTTTTAGCTTTTACAATCGTTTGTCTTGTAAGACTGGTTTTGTGCTTGTTCGTTATTTTATATTTCTCCAAGCTTCTGACAAGTTATCCCTTTTTTCTTTTTACAAGCCAGGATTCACTGTTCTACACAATTGTAAGACTTTTCCGAAAATGCAACTCTGGTGTGATGGTGATTACGGACATTTTTCAAAAGATAACAATAATTAATTAGATCATGGTCGAATTTTTTCAAAACTCGCGCCATAGTGTAAGATAGTCAGTTCTAGCCTTTTATCATTTAATTTTTTCTTTTAGTCAAAGCTTTGCAATTTTTGCAAGCATTCCCACTTTTTCCTTGAGTTTTAATTTATGGCTTTCGCTCTTTAAATAATTTTTACTCACGTAAATTGTTTTTGTAATTTTACACTTGCAATGTTGCAAGTGACCAACTTTCAATATTTCTCTACCAACGTTTGCAACTCGCTTTGTTTTTTCTACAGATTTTCGCTCATCTGAATTTAGATAATTTTAAGGTATGTCAATTGTTTTTAATTTAATAATTACTATGTCGCACGTGACCAACTTTCAATATTTCTCTCCCAATGTTTGCAACTTGCTTTGTTTTTTTACAGTTTTTTGCTCATCTGAATTTAGATAATTTTAAGGTATGTCAATTGTTTTTTAATTTTACACCTACGATGTTGCACGTGACCAACTTTCAATATTTCTCTCCCAACGTTTGCAACTCGCTTTGTTTTTTCTACAGATTTTTGCTCCTCTGAATTTAGATAATTTTAAGTTATGTCAATTGTTTTTAATTTAATAATTACTATGTCGCACGCGACCAACTTTTAATATTTCTCTCCCAATGTTTGCAACTTGCTTTGTTTTTTTTACAGTTCTTTGCTCATCTGAATTTAGATAATTTTAAGGTATGTCAATTTTTTTTTTATTTTACACCTACGATGTTGCACGTGACCAACTTTTAATATTTCTCTCCCAACGTTTGCAACTCGCTTTGTTTTTTTTTCAGTTTTTTGCTCATCTGAATTTAGATAATTTTAAGGCATGTCAATTGTTTTTTAATATAATAATTACTATGTCGCACGTGACCGACCTTCAATATTTCGCTCCCAACGCATGCTTTGTTTTTCACAGTTTGTTGCTCATCTGAATTTAGATAATTTTAAAGTATTTTAATTGTTTTTGTATTTTATACTTACTCTGTTACACGTGACCAACTTTAAATTTTTCTCTCCACCGCTTCCACCGCTTCCAACTCTTATTAAGTTTTTGTTTACCGTTTTGCTCAAATAAATTTTAATAATTTTAAGGTACATATGTACATATTTTTTTTATTTTACACTTGCTATGTCGCAAGTGACTAACTTTATAGAGGAACCTTGATGATAAAACTTTAAATTTTTCCGCAAGGTTCTTAATTTTATTTTAATTGTATTAATTATTTCTTTTTTTACTAAATATATGATGAGCTTTCTGCATGTAGTTTCGACTTATTAATAAGAACTGTTATTTTGTACATGTCGCACGTGACATCGTTACATAAGATTTTACAAAGTAAAGCTTACAGTTATTTGCAATCGCATAGTTTTTTTACTCTTCGCAACCTCAGAAAATGTAACGTATCTCGTTTAGAACGTTAATAAAAAAAACCTGCAGAAGAAATATCAAAATAAAAAAAGTTGTCCTCTTTTTTTTGTCAAAATGGTTTATGTATAAATGTAGAATTGTTTTGCATTAGTTAAATTTAATAGTTTCTTTGTTAAAATATGATAAAACGAAATATTTTCAACAACTTTTCATTTTTTTTTGGTGTCGGTAGACCTTTCGATGGAAATACCCATATACATATTTCCGCATTTTTAAATACAATTGAATATTAATAAATATCCTTATTATTGCCCAATGCAGCAACTAATTGTAAAAAGATTGTAAAAATTGAAAAATGTATTCAGAGTCGAATAAAGATCGTTTGGCTTGATAATTGGCTTAAAAAGCAATACGAACCTTAGCCCGTTCAAATCACAAATATAGAAACAAATGGAGTTCGAATAATAATTAAAATTAACTAAAATTAATAGCCATGGGCCTGTGGGAAAAATTAAAAATAAAAAAAAAATATACTTAATAGTAACAAACCAAAAAAGTTTGTCTTAAGTAGATCAAAAATAAGCAAATTAACTAACGTGTGCATAATTAGCAAAGAACAAACGACAATGGTAAGACTGTTGTAAATATAGAGATGGTATTGTATTGTATTGTATTTATTATTTTCCAAAACATTACAAAAAATTATTTAATTCTAAAAATTAAATTTAAAAATCTTCTATTCAAAAATTTCTTTACATGCTAAAACATTTACCAAAGACTATCAAATTATGAAAAAAGTACATTATATATATACAGCCATTGTTGTAGGAATTTAAATTTTTATATAATTACCCAAAAAAGGAAAAAAAGGGAGGCACTTAAATTAATACTTAAATTAATAAGCTTATGACTAATTTCATGCAAAAACAAAAAATGAAAAAGGAAAATAGAACAAACAGACAAACAAACAAGGGAATTAAAAAGTTTATTGACTGGTGTTATACATCGTGTCATTTATATTTAACGACCTTATCCTCCTATGGTAGAACAAGAGATCTTCAGCCTCATACAAAGCACCAGCACCCTCAAGGGTCAACAAGTCCATAGGAAGAAAATATCTAGACATCTGAACGGTCTGCAAATCTCTAGAGCCATCAAAACATCTTCTTACTAAAGGATTCTCCAGAGAACGTGCACCTTCCAGACCCTTCGATCAAAAAAACATCCACTCGCCTGAAATCAACCGATCTGTATATGGACCTACACGATGGCCTACGAAACTGACCATTCTGTCCGATGTATGATTTTAGCCCAAGACATGCTATCAGAATCATTCGCTCCCATCTCCTAATCCTCTCCATCTGGGATGAAGAGATTCCAAACCAAGTTGGAAAGGCATAAGAGACGATTGGACGAACAATCTGGCGATATACTAAAAGGCGCACTTTTTTATCAAGACCGCCTCTACGCTTTAAAACACTCTGATATGACGAGTATATTCTCTTGGCCTTTTCAAGAATGTCATCAATATGGCGATAAAATTCAAAGTTTTCATGGAAGGTGACGCCAAGGTATTTCATTCTGTCCGATATCCCAATCACGTCCGGTCCGATCTTTAAACATGGTATGTATGACCTACAATTTGGGTAGATATACTTACGCCTACCTTTGAACATCATGGCTACACATTTTCGTATGTTCAATTTAAGGCCCCACTTTGAAAAGTAGTTTGTCAATACAGTTAAGTATTGATTCATTCGTTGGTTTATAGTCCTTGCCCTGGTTCCCGTAGAAGCAATAAGAATATCGTCAGCGTACAGCAACAAGAGATCCCCTTCAGGAGGTTGTGGGATATCTGATATAAAGATATTGTATAAAACAGGTCCAAGCAATGAGCCCTGTGGCACTCCCGCGAAAATCAATCCTTCCTGAGAAACAGCGTCCCCAACACGAACTCTATACGAACGGTCCTTTAAAAAGCTATAAATCATACGGCAGATGCCCGTACCGAATCCTAAGTCTATCATCTTACATATAAGGCCATCATGCCAAACAGTGCCAAAAGCTTTGGCAAAATCCAAACCCACCGGGCATCTCCTGTTCAGATTCCTGGCAACATAGTCAGTGAGTACCATCAGTGCATGTGTTGTCGAAAGTCCGCTTCTAAAACCAAATTTAAAATCTTTTAAAATATCTCTGTCAATTATCACGTCATTAATTGCTGCCAGGAGAAAGTATTCCAATAGGTTTTTAAAGGCCGATAGCAAAGAAATCGGTCTATAACTTCCACTATCACTCGAATTCGCTTTCGGTTTCAATATGGGAAACACAAGGGCTACACGCCATGCCCTATGGATAAAAATCTCCATGCTACATTATCTGTCTTCCTTAATACAAAATCAGGTATACCATCCACCCCTGAAGATCTCTTGTTTGACCTGCGTTTCAAAGCATTGCCAATAGACACCTCATCTATAAAATTAAATCTGTCAGTATGTGTACTAAAGTCAATAATTCACCCGTCAGCCGTTAAGATCCTTCCAAAAGTCGTCAAAGGTGTTGTTCTGTCTAAAGACTCTCATACCAAATGAATCCATACGATCGTTTACTCCAGACTGACACAACATATGGAATACATATTACAATATATAGAGATGGTAAAATTGAGCTTTCATTATAAAAAAGCTTTCAGCAAATTGAAATAAGATGAATCAAAACAATTCACACATTCCATTTGCAGTAATGCTAAGTATTTATATAAAGCAGAAATCTACATCTACTGACACCACACACAGTGGACCAAACACAAAAGAACGCTGATGATGAAGGTTTAGTGGCCTTCGAAAACGGCTGGCTGTTCCGTTCAACTATGTGTTGTTAGTCAGAATATTTACAACAGACTTTGTTGTTATTTGTTCATTAATAATTATCACATGTAATTTGGCTTAAAAAGCAATATGAACCTTAGCCCGTTCAAATCACAAATATAGAAACAAATGGAGTTCGAATAATAATTAAAATTAACTAAAAGATCTTTTTCTTTAAATTGTTTTGTTTGAGGCTTTTTAATTTATTATTATGTGTTATGTAATTCTCAATAACATTTTGTTTGTTTTTCTATAAATATGCGGAGTTTTTTTCAAGTTTTTCTCAAGAATTTTTTGTCTACTTAGGAGTTTTCTAAGCAGAAACGAAATGGATATAGACGTTAGAATAAACAAAAATTCTTTATATATGTTAGCTTACTTACATTTAATTTCTCTGTTTAGTTCAGCTATCCCTTTTAATTCCTTAGCATTTTCCTTTTAATCCTTTCCGCATGAAAGCAAATTATATTTGAAATAATTTTCATTAACTCTTCAAAAAAAAAAAAAAAAAAAAAAAATAAAATAAAATAAAAGTGAATTAAAGCATACTAATCTGAAAATAATTAAGTTTAAATGCGTATATAAATTAAGAGCCAACTTAATTATTATTTAGTTCAAAAGCGAACTTCATTAAAATGAAACAACTAGAAAATAAAATATTTTCTATGAATTGCAAATTTAAAGGAAAAAAAATCCTGCCAAAGATCTTTTTGACTTTTAACTAAACATATCCAAAGAAAGTCTAAAAAAGAAAAAAGAAAACAAATTAAATGTAGATTAAAATTCTACAATACACTAGCATGTTAATGAAAGGGCGTTAAAAATAACTTGTAATTCTTTTGCAACTCTTCGTTATCTTGAACATTTCTTTGTAATAAAATGCTAACCAGTACACAAAAAAGAAAATATAAGAAAAAAGCCTCAAAATAATTAACAAAGTTGAAAGGGTTAATAAAATTTAAATTAAAATATTTTTTTAAACGAGTGCACGCTTTTTAAACTGAATGAAAGCAATTTTTATATCCTTGGCAACGACAGTTGGCAGGGGTTACCTGTTATACTCTGTAACAAAATTAAGTTTTTTTTTTTTTTTTTTTTTTTTTTTTTTTTTTTGTAAAACCACAAGGATGTAAAGGTTGTTTCTAGCAGAGGAGACCAGGCAACAAAATAATGGGTCTTTCATTAAGCATTTTCTATATTTTAATTTAAATAAAACAAAGTCTTTGTATCAGATAACATTTGGTCTAGTTTAATGTGTGCATACTTATGCACACCACTGTAATTTTATTATATATTATTTTGCCTACATTTAACTTAATTTATTTATAATTAAATTCTTTTTTAATTTTACTTACATTTAATGTATTTATTATAATTTTAATCGTAATAATATCAAAAATTATTGTGAAATTCGCTTTGCTGACAGGGATTAATAATAAATAAATAAATCCAGACTTTGATTTCATACTCAAATCGGCTACATCTACTTGAGAGTATTCTTAACCAGTTAAAAAAAAAGAGGAATTGATAATTCATCTTTGAGAACTCAATTTCGTTTGGGCAGTTCTTTTGAAGTACTTTTAATAGATTTACAGGGATCCACAAAAATATTCCGACACAAAATTACACTACGAATGCCTGAATATATTTAAGGTACAAATTCAACTTCAACATAAGATGTACGAAACTCAAAATGCGCAATAGGTTTATATGCATGCTGATGTTTTTTTATGATTTTTTCATTTCGAACGATCCATAAGGATCTTTAATGGTTTAAAGTTGGTTGGTTGTTTTTTTTTTATTTTTAAAATTTTTACTTGTGTTCAATATTTGTTTTGATCGAGCTCCACAAATTTTTGCTTTTAGTTTAAGGTTCCTCAGAAAAGAAATTTTCTTTTCCCGGGAAGGCGGGAATGCTTTTTAAATATCCCGGTGATTCCCGAGAACTCTCCCCCAGTATATACATATCAAAACGATAAAAAATGTTCTGTAGCTTATATACATACACAAATATATAGTCCCGTTGTTCCTTTTGGGAGCATAGGGCCTCTTAAGTGTAATTCATTAAAAAAATAAATAATTCATGAGATCTATCAAATAATAATGTGTTAAAAACACATTTACTAGAAAAATTATATACACTTATCCCTCGATTTACACGATACTTTTTTTACACGATTTCACTTTTATACGATTATTTTGGTTTTCGTGTAAATTGAGAGATTTATGATTATGAATCGATGTACACGATTTTTTATGTGTTTTATTGAATATTTTTGTCTCTAATAGGACGTTCGAGTCAGTTCTTACATTTATTTTGTTAATGAATAAAGGTGTATTTTTATGTGTTTTGAGTAAACGCTTCTGGTATTTTAAAAACTTAGTTGAAATACATGTATAATTTCTCAATAAAATCAATTTTTTTTACGCCATTCTGCCTTTATTTTCGATTTACACGATTTTTCGTATAAAAATTTAAAATTTCGATTTACACGACTTTCTCAGGAACGTATCTATCGTGTAAATCGAGGGATAGTGTAATATCAGTTCTTTTATAATAATAGTGCATACATAGTGCACATTTTTAGCTGAAATTTAAAATTTAAATTTTATAGGTGAGTGAAAAAAAACTAGACAAAAATATTCAAGTGACTGAAGTAATGTTTCTTTATTTTCATTGTTAATAAATATTAATTATGTATTTCAAAATGCGATTTTGAAGATGTTATTAGTTACGTGGCTTAAGCCCATGTCAGATAAAACTTTTGCTTCGCGTTGCGTTGAAGATTCGCTTTCACATCTAAGATGAAAAGTACGTGCTTATATGAAACATGACACATAAAGAACTTTTAACGCAAAGCGAAGCGAAAAGTTAGGCAACTCTCAACCTTTTGTATGCTTTGACAATCAGTTGGTATACTATTTTTAATTTGTTTAAACAAACTCGCATGTAAATATGGAATTTTTATTAAAATGTCGGTAAATTTACATCAAAAACGAGTTCGTGGCATCAGAGTAATTGAATTGTGTTGTGTTTTATACAAAAAACCGAATAGTGAAACAAACAGTGAGTGTTGTCAAAGTTTTCATTGTGTCATACACATTTTGCGTCATGCTTTTTCCCCAAACTTAGAAACGTCACGCAAAGCGTTGAAGTTGTATCTGACACCGCCTTTAGCATTTCAGCTGGCCATATATTTTAAGTAAATGGAAAATGTATTGATATAGCGCAAAAATCATAAATTTAGACTAGTGCGACTTTAAAGCCAATGTATCAATTTTCGTCGGCTCACTGCGATAGAGTCATAATGCATAACCCAAAATGACATTATTACTTAATTAATACTTGAATAAGTCTATATGACTTTATTACTAATGCAGTGTGGTGCAGTTATGTATTTATGTATATTTAAATTAGTTGAGAAATAAGACAAATTTTCTTTGTTACTTATGAATTTATTTCAGTGAGCCGACGAAAATTGGTACATTGAGCCAATCGTGTGACCCCAGCTTAACTTGCATACGAAGGGTTGGTTCAGTACGTTAAAATTATTTTTGATATTTGTTGGCGATTTTTTGAGTTTTGGAAATTTTATTCTTAATTTCTGCGTTTTTTTTCGGTTTTTGTGCAATTTTTTGAGTTTTGAAATTTTTATTTTTAATTTTTGCGTTTGTTTGGGTTTATGGAAATTTTTCCGTTTAATGGCGTTTTTTTAGTTTTGGCATTTTTTTTTAGTTTTTGAAATTTTTTTCCGGGTTTTTAAAGTTTTTTTTCAGTTTTGGCGTTTTTTTTGCGTTTTTGGAATTTTTCGGTTTAGTTGGGAGCCACACGTTCAATTTTTGACTTTCAATTCCATTCAATTTTCAATACACTCACACTTTTTTCACTAACACAATCAAACTTTTTGAATTGAAAACTAGATTGATATCAAATTCACCTATCCATTTATATGGCAATTTAGTTTTCAATTTGAACGGCTGGTCACAGCACACTCTGATTGAAGCTACAAATTTGAGTTGTTTCTTCGTCGGTGGTATTTAAAAAATGAAATTGATTAGCAATTTGTTTCACAGCTATCAATTTCAAAGAATTTTGACACACAATATGTGTGATGGAATTGAAAGTGATTTATTGAACGTGTGGCTGCAGTGTTACCCCCGATTTATTTTAGTTTAAGCGATTTATTTTAGTTTTGGCGTATTTTGTTAGTTTTGGCTATTTTTCTTAGATTTTTTTTCGGTTTGTGCCGTTTTGTTATTATATGCGGGAATTTTTTTTCGGTTTTTGGCGATTTATTCTAGTTTAGCGATTTTTTTCGTTTCGGTGCTTTTTCCTTTTTGGCGATTTTTTCGGGTTTTGGCTTTTTTTTAGTGTCAGCGATTTTATTCGTTTTGACGCTCTTTTTCGTTTTGGCAATTTTTTCGGCTTTTGACGTTTTTTTAGTTCCAGCGATTTTTTCTCTTTTGTACTTTTTTTTCGTTTTGGAGATTTTTTTTTTTTGGTTTTTGGCCATTTATTTTAGTTTCATTGATTTTTTTTCGTTGTAGGGGTTTTTTCGTTTTGGCGATTTTTTCGTTTTGAGATTTCTTTAGTTTTAGCGTTTTTCAATATTTCAAGAGTTTGCTTCTTACGGTTTCCAAGATACAGCAAGTTGTCAAAATTACATAGTCAAAGTTACATTAACTGGTAGAATACCCTTTAATTTTTCGTTGCTCTCTTTTGAAGACCCTTTTTTAACTGTCTTATATTGTTATAGCGGCCAAAATATTACAAATTCTGTGAAAAGTTCAGTTCCTTTGCTCTTACGGTTCTCGAGAAAACAGCCTGTGACGGACAGACGGACATAGTAGCGAAAACAATAGGGATCCTTATCACCCTTGGTGTGCGGAACCCTAAAAAAATTATGTTCTATTAAAGAAACTATTACTTTGAAAATAGGACTTTAGAACAGAATCAGCATTAAAAGAATCGTTTGACAGCCTATTTGTAATTCTATTAAAAAAAAAAAAAAAAAGAAGAGAGGTGTTTTACGACACACGGTTAGAGCTATGCTGCTTAGCTATATAAAATAAATTTCATGTGTTAAATAACAATGCAATAAAATTATTTATATATTTTTAAAATTATTTATTTAATATTCATAAAATTTATTTATTTATTATTTTATTATAACACAAAATAAATTCCCCGCACACTTACATGCAGACTTAACATCATTGTTTTTTTTAAATTTTCCTAATAGTTAGTAAGTCATCTGGCATCTGCTTCTTAACGAACGCAAAAAAAAATTAAGACAACGAAAACTAAAATATGTAAAGAAAGAAACCATCGATTATTTTTTTTTAATGAAAAGCACATTCTAGCTCCTGTGTGTTTCACATAAAGAGCATAGCTTTAATAAAAGCTACCAAGTTTCAGAGTTGCAAATATAAATAAATGATATTTGGTAATATCTCTTACAGGAAAGTCATCATTTGTTTGCTTAGAAACTAGGACATTTAAATGTTCTTTCTTATTAGACCATTTTTTCAATGTTGGCTGTTTCTTACACATTTTTATATCCATTTTGATGATTTTGCGGCTTCCATTCCATTTTACGAATTTTGCCCAAATTAGTATATTTACCTTTACACAAAATATAATTTTTGCGCATAAATTAAATAATATATATATATATATATATATATATATATATATATATATATATATATATATATATATAAATATACATGCATATACAAGTACATAATAGTGTCCTGCACAAGAGTATTTATAAGACTTTTCAAGACATGAGAGATTTTTTCCAATGCTTTACTACAGCGAAATATTCTAAAAGAATCGCTAAACAACACTGTTGGCGAGACAAACCACCGAAAAAAATTACTTGCCAACAGTGTTGCTTAGCGATTCTTTTAGAATATTTCGCTGTAGTAAAGCATTGGAAAAAATCTCTCATGTCTTGAAAGGTCTTATAAATAGTCTTCTGCAGGACACTAGTACATAAGTATACCGCAATATTCTGCAATATCGTCAATCCTTTACATACTTCAATAATCTATCACAAAATCGTGCAGTTGGCAGCACTAAACAACATGGACTCGATCGATTTCTTCTTCATTTATCAGTTTCTTACATTCTTTCAAATAGTGCGTGGACGTTCGTTAGTCAGTGAATTAAAATTAAATTTTTAATATGTAATTACAAGTGGTTTTTTGTATGAAATATTTGCATTAAAATATAATGCAACAATATTTCTATTTGTGAGAGTTTCATATTAATTATTAATTTTATGTGTTAAAAAAAGTGTTTTATTAATTTTATCATTTTAGCTTTAATAAATTTGTAACTTCGTCGCGTTCGGTCGGTCGGTCGTGTTACGTGTGTATGTATGTTTGAATATATGTACATATGTAAGCATGTTTGTTTATGTTTTTATCAAACTCAACAATTGAGAGCAATTAAATATTACAAGAGAACAAAGAGAAAAAGTGATAGAATATTAATAATGTAAGTATGAGAGAAATATTTAGTTACATACATATATACATACTTATTTACATACATATATATGTATGTATGGACGAGTATGTGCCATGTAAATTTAAGAAAGGGAAGAGACTTGACTTTTTGTTTTGTTCCAAGCCAATATCAATAAATTTTTTTATTGCTCATGCTATTTATGTGAATATCAATCAAAATTCAAATAAATCTGAATTAGGAACTAAACTTTTGTAAAAATTCTTATTAGGTATTTTTACTAATATACTAAGAAAATTTAATATTGCACATAAAAATAAAATATTATAGTGCTCGTATACAGCGAGTGCCAGACACATCAATATTCAGCTTCAATATATGTATGTGGCTGTGTGCGTTTGTTTACCAAAAATAGTCACACATATACTATTGGTGTGAACATTTTTTATATAAAAACGCACACAACTACACATATTGAAGCTGAATATTGATGTGTCTAGCACCCGCTTACCTCTCATTTATTCAAACAACGTGATAACTCAAAAAATGTAATTTTTAATTTAAACTCCATATCATTCTTCATATTGTGCAAAAGTTTCACACAAATAAATATCTTGTTTACTAAACTCTTGAAATCAAAATAAAATGTTCTTTTTCCATTAAGTAGCGTGTAACTGTAAACTTGAAATTTTCAAAGTTTATGTATTTTTATGCAGACTACACCAATTAACACTGAAATTAAAAAAATCAAAATTAAAGGATATTCTAACATTTAATGTAATGTTAGCCATGTAATTTTGACAAGTTGCTGTGTCTTGGAAACCGTAAGAGACAAACTCCTAAAATTTTCAAAAATGCTTAAACTAACAAATCCCAAAATAAAAAAATCGCCAAAATTAAAAAAAATTGCCTGAAACCGAAAAAAATCGCCAAAACGAAAAAAGCGCCAAAACAAAAAAAAATCGCTAAAGCTAAATTGAATCGCTTAAAAGCGAAAATATCGCCATAACGAAAAAAGCGCCAGAACTAAAGAAATCGCTAAAAGTAAACTAAATCACAAAAAAAAAATCATAAAAAAAAACCCAAAACTAAAAAACCGTCAAAAATCTAAAAACAATTGCCAAAACTAAGAAAAGGCACCAAAACTAAAAAAACATTAAAAATAGAAAGAAAAGTTCGATTAATGTTTTATTTTTCATTTAGCCTTGTAAATACTTTTATTGTTATCCAATGGATTTCTAATTGTATAAGGATGTAGAAAAATAAAATGAGTTCACCTGGATATAAATTATTTGCTGGGTTTTGTATCAGTTTCAAAGCCTACTGGGCCTATTTTTCCTTTTGTGATTTTCAAAAGTAAATATTATTATTTTATGAATTCTCATATAGTTTTTGAAAGTCTATGCATAAAGTAAGAGGTTTGTGACTGTTTAAAATTTGTGGTTAAAGTCTACTGATGATTTGGTTCAAGCGCCAATGAAATACGTATATAGACATGCTAAACTACCAGCAAATAAATTTCAATTATTTTATGTACACTTCTGACAATATGTAAAATAATGGATTTTCTTTAAATAGAAAGAAAGTTTATCGAATATTTAAATTTTTGTAAAAATGTCTTAATGATATAAAATTTCGATTATATAGGCTAAGGTTCATATTGTATTACATATAGGCATTTATACAGGAATGCCAACTTTTTGTAGCGTGCGACGCCAAGCAAATATGGTTGATTTTTCAAAGAAAACTAAACTTCTTTTTTTTTTTCTTTATAAATTTGTGTAGGCCGTCAGCAGCTCTAAATTAGGTAAAATTTTAAGAAAATTCGAGTCACGTTGTTCAGATATACAAGGTCAATTGCTTGCTGTCGCACGCGACAAAAAAGTAAAATTTCTCGGAGAAATGCCCATATGTAGTATCCGTGCGTAACCATTCGTGTGCGAGTCAAAGGCGCACTTAACTAAATTTATTGAATTATGACCGTTATAAAAAATTTAAAAGTTAAAATTTGCGTAAACCTATTCAAATAGTGTTGTAATAGTCTTAGGGCCATTATTACAACTTAAAGATAGTTAAAAGTAGGATTTTATCGGACGTATAAAAAGCTTTCCATTATTGCAAATTGGATTTAAATTACCATGTAGGATAAACTTGCCTATAATTTATCGCTCACTTTAGGTTAAAGTAAAATTTTGCAAATGATAAAGTTTTTATACGTCCGATAAAACCCTACTTTTAGCTATCTTTAAGTTGTAATAATGGCCCTTATTGTCTGATATATTAAAATCATATATATATATATATATTATTTCTAATGTTGTTCATTCTAAATATACGAATTTTTTGCAAGGTGATAATAATTCCACTAGTACCTAGTTACCTTCACACAAAATAAGTTTTGCATATGAACTAGATACACGTTCCATTTCTTTTTGAAATTTAGTTCATAGTCTTGTTTTAGACTTGGCAGTTTTTCCTCAAGCAGTTATCTTCAATTTTCTTTTAAAACTGCTCGTTTGTTTGTACTCAGACGGTTTCTTGTTCAATTTTCCTATTGTTTTAATGCTGCGAATGAAATAACAAAAGAGAATTGAAGTAACTTTTCTTTTCTTTTTTTCTTCTTTCCTCTCTCTCCAATAAACTCAGACTTGCTTCAAGAAAAACTGCCGAGTCTAAAACATGAGATAGTAAAATATATAAAAAATCCCTGGAGCTGCCGCACAAATTTCTCGTATTTTTTCCCCGGAAAATAAGTGGGATCACGGGAATTTTTCCCCGGGAAATGCCATAAAAAAACACTGGCTCAGACTACTCATTTATTTAGAAATTAATAAGACAATTATGGATAATTTGTTTTGTTTTTTATTCATTTGTGACAGCATTAATGAACCATTTGCTTTCATAAGTCGGATATTTGCTCTAATGCTTTTAATATATTCTTATAAGCTAAAGCAGGCATTAACAAATAAAGCCTGGCAGCACATGGTTTGTTATAATGGAACTAAGCTAATTTCTTAAGTCTTTTGTAAAGCGTATGAAAAAGAGGAAAGAAAGGAAAGCAAACAAGCTGTTTTTCCTTCTATTGTGAGTAAATCCCCCTTAACCAAGTAATAGCATTCACATTCGCATTTATTGAAAAACAAAATCTTATTAAGATTATAGATCTCTTAAGTCACAAAATGTGTTACCAATTATAAGCAATTATTAGTTCTAGTTTTTGTTATGTGTCTTAAGGCACCAACCAATTTACACCAAATGAAAAAAAAAATAAAAAATAAATAAACAAATAAATGATTAGCAAAAATATAACAATGTAATCAAATTACTTAAGTATTAATTTGTTAGAAAAATAAAACGCAAAGGAAAAGATGACAAATGAAAACTCTAATCCAATTTGCAGTCATGCTTTAATAAGCAGCATCTATCAGGCTTAAATACAACAACACACGTGAAAAAAAGTTTTTTTGGGCATCAATTTTTTTCACAAACATACAGGAAAACAAATATATCGTCGTTGTTTTAACTAACTGACCTAACTAACATTTTAAACATTTAACAGGAGAACAGCTTTTATGATTGTTTTATACATTCATTCTTATGGCTGCGTCAGAAATTTTTTTACTTCTACTTCTAAGCACAAAAGTAATGTTTACTTATAAAGTCTAGTAGAGGACTTAACACATTTTTCAAAAAAATGTCAGTTAGGTCAGTTAGTTAAAACAGCGACGATATAACAGCCTGTGTGGCAAAAGCGTTGGCCATAACTTTTCCAGTGCTGGAAAAAAAATATATTTTCGGTTTCACGAAAAAGGGGAAATTAAAAAAAAAATTACTGGTATAAAGCTCTTAAGGTACGGTCACACTTGTCAAACACTTGCCCCCCCAAAAAAAGCGTAACCACTAAATGCTAATGAAAAATCTTTCAAATCCAGATAAAAGTTAAAGAGTAGACGATAATGTTGGATTCTATGACATTGTCTATTAGTTGTGTTCGAAACTGTTTAATTTGATAAACAAGTGTCTGGATCAAAACTTTTTTCATTAGTGTTTGTTGGTTACGCTTTTTTGGGCAAATCTTTGACAAGTGTGACCGCAGCTTTACAGACTTATGTATAAGGAAAAGCTTCGTGCCAGTTGGTATAAGTGGCAAAGTTGATCATGTTCCCATATTTATAAAATTGAGTCGGCCACGCCCATTAAAAACGTACTTTAAAATAGTTCACCTGCTTCCATTCACCTTAGAAGCAGAAGTATTACAATTTTGTACCTACGCATTCTATAACAACAAAAAGTTGCATCAAAATCAGTCACGGAAACTTGGAAGAATATGTTTTTTTTTAAAGCAAGTCGGCAAGTTTTTTTTGTCATTCGTGATTTTTTTTATATTGAATATTATTATCAAATAAAGTAGTAAAATGATGAGTCGCATAAATTAATTAAGACTCTATCAGTAATAATTTGCAATGCACAAAAAAAAATTATAAAAAATTTGTGAAATTGAAGTTTTTAGTGAAAAACTTGTAGCATGATTTTCATCGATTTGCTGAGAATTCGTCATTCGTGACTTGAATATTTATTACGAAATTTCAATTCTAATAGAATAAGTTATGTTTATATTAGACCATTTGCTTAAAATTTTACTCTACAGAAAAAGAAACATGTAAAAATTGTAATTCGTGGCTTAACTATTTTTATGAATTGTTTTTGCAATAGTTTCTTATATCAGATTTTTATTGTTTTGGTTTTTAAAGATGAAGAAAACTATAACAACCAGAGCGGTTATTCAAAAATGTTATAGACAATACTTAAACGAAGAACGGTTTGCTGAATATAACAAAAAAGCGCAAAGCAAAGGCAAAGGGAATTAATTACTTTTAAAATAGCTGATTTTAATGATTTGTTTATATTTTTAATTTAAAATAGTTCCCAGCAATCAAAACAAAGCGAAATCAGCATTTTAAAGTGAGGTAACGAATGACAAAACTAATACTCAATGATATGGCAAAACAAAAAAAAAAAAGCATTAAATACATGTTTTTTTAGATCATTTTCTCATTGATTAAACATTTTAAAATAATAAAGTTATTATTTTTTTTAATTTTATACCACGTTAAATGAATCCTCACAAAAACATAAATGTGAAAAACGGCCAAGTTTCTATCCAAAATTTCGGCCATTTAAGGTTGTGAGATATAAATTTTGACCAAGTTCTTCTTTGGCACAATATCTAACACAGAAATATATTATGTATGATAAAAATTTGTAATCGTAAGGGTGTCATATAATTTCTAGATAATCTGCCATCTTGACAACATTTTTATCAATATAAAGAAATAAACATTTATACATTATTCTCTCCTTTTTTGGAAAGGTAAAAATATTGCCAAGTTACCAGATTGTCTAGAAATTATATGACACCCTTACGATTACAAATTTTTATCATACATAATATATTTTTGTGTTAGATATTGTGGCAAAGAAGAACTTGGTCAAAATTTATATCTCACAACTTTTAATGGCCGAAATTTTGGATAGGAACTTGGCCGTTTTTCACATTTATGTTTTTGTGAGGATCTGATTACTTTTTGAAAAGATTTCTATAATAACACTTTTTAAACTTAAAATTTCTAGTGTATTTTTTTTCTAGTCATGATCACTGCACCAGTTGAAAATGGCAGAGTTACATAAAATAATTGGTAAGAGTGTGATTGGTGTTGAATTGTTGACCTCAAAAATGCACTATTGTGTCATTACAACGGGTCGCCAGTGTGTATGCAATTTGGTAAGAGGTGACTGGAAGAAACATGTAAAATACAGCGTAAATTTTACTGGGCATGACCCCGCCTATTTTCTCAATATATTTACATGTTAAATAAAGTCTGCTTAGCCGAAGTACATAAATCAAAAGGATATGCCTAATGTGCATGCAAAGTTTCAATAGGGTAGCTGGTGCTTTTAATTGTTGGATTTTCCGATTGAGTAAATCAATTACTATTTGTGTACAAAATGTCAGCTCTCTATAGTATAATATTACTTTAAATTTTCATGAGCCTGGCCCCGCTGACTTTTATATCTGCTAGTGCTTATGGTTCATGCAAAGTTTGGTATTAAAAAGTTATTAACAAATACCTGAGTATTAAATTAAAAACTGCTAAGCCGAAGTATCTGAACGAAAAAGCTAAGATTTATGGGTGAAGTCACGGCTACTTTTCAAAATAGGAAATTTTTTTTGGATAAGTGCAATGTGTATGAAAAGTTTTAATAAAATGTATGTTAATTTTGAATTTGAAGTGTTGTTTCCGCCTTCTGACAGCAACTTCTGGGTTTTCAGATTTTTCTTAGTGATCTCTTATCTAGATTTATTTGTGTATCAAATTTAAGCTCGCTAGTGCGAATTGGAGTTTTAACGTCGTGGCCCCGCATACCTGGTAAAACTTTTTGGTTTTAAGATTATCCCATTGGCTTACGCAGCTACACTTACTAGTATATAAAATGTCAGCTCTCTAGCGAAAATTATATCTTTAGATTTTATCAGCATTACCTCTCCTCACTATTCCTAACTCAAAATTTTGTTGTGAGCAGCGCTTATAGTTCATGCTAATTTTCTTCTAAAATATGCTAGACCGATGTAGATTAAACACAAGGTTAACAGTTTATGGGAGTGATCACGCCCAATTTTTAAGGTGATGCAAGATTTCACTAAATTGGCTTGAATTAAAAGCTGTATATTAAGTTTTTGGTTCAAAATAATATTAGCGTGGCCCCGCCCATTCTGGTAAAATTTTTTTGGGTTTTTAAATTTTTCTAGTCTGTTTCTCACTTAGACCTACTTGTATATCAAATTTCAGCTCCTTAGCGCAACTTTTAATTTTTAAGTTTTATGGGCGCAGTCCCGCCCCTCTAACTAAAATTTTCGGGTTTTTAGATTTTTCTAGTTGGTTTCTCACCTAGACCTACTTGTATATCAAATTTCAGCTCCTTAGCGCAACTTTTAATTTTAAATTTTTATGGGCGCAACGCCGCCCACTTTTCCAAAGTCAAAATTTTTCTGGGCCAGTGCTTATTATTCGTGTCTAGTTTCGTTACAAACGGATAAAAATAGCTAGATAAATAGTATATCTAAATATGCTGAGCCGCTGGGCATTAAAATGAAGTATAAATTGTATGAGCGTGTCAACGCCCACTATTTTAATGAAAAATTTATAGCCTTGCATTACCGCAGTATATATGCCGAATTTCAATAAAATAGCTTCCATGAAGCGCCTTAAACTAGCATTTTTATTTCTGACTTTTATGGGCGTAGCCCCGCCCTTCTGGCTAATATTTCCGAGTTTTCAGATTTTTTTATTTTATTTCTCAGCTAGACCTAGCTCTAGACCTAGGGGTTTCAGATTTTTCTGGTTCATTGCTCACCTAGATCTTCTCGTGTACCAAATTTTAGCTCTCTAGCTTTAGCGGAAGTGCTTCATCAATTTGATGAGTGTGTCAGTGGTCAGTGGTCAGTGAGTATGTCTTAAAATATGCACTTTTTGCACCTCTATATCTCCGGAAACTTTCATTGTAAAACTTTCAAAAAAAAAAAAACAGCTCGAATGGCTTCGTGTAAATATACACACTGCGTGCATTGGCCAGAACTTGGCCTTGTGCCTAGATTTTACCCTTATGCATGGGTTACCCTAGCTGGACCTTACTCAATTTTTCAAAAATATAAACTAATTTTTTCTAAAAAAAAAACTATAAATTGTAATTCGTGACTTGTCTTTTTTTAAGGATTTTAATGTGGTAGTTCCTATTATTTTTGTTATTGTTTTATGTTTAAAAGGAAGAGAGAACTTAAATAACCAGAGCAAAGATCCAACAATTTTATAAATATAACTTGACGAAGAACGCTATGCAGACTATAAGAAAAAGCCAAAAGAAAAGCGATGGGAATTACTCTTGAAACAACTGATTTTATTTCATTATTTTTTTCTCTTGGTTTAAAGTTATTCTCAGCATTCAAAACGACGTATAATTATAGCTAACTGAATTGAGGTAACGAATGACAAAAAACAAAAAATACGTTTTTTAGGAGATTATTGCTCATTGATTACACATTTTAAAATTTTCAAACCATAAAGTTCATTTATTTCTTTTTTCCTTTTTGTAAGAAAGTAAAAATATATTGTAATTCGTTACTTGTAAAGGGTATTTTTTATTGAGGTATAGAACTTTAAGTTGGCATCACTTTTTTAACTGGCGGCCATTTTGTCAGCTGTCAAGTGATTAATATTTAGTTTGGTTTGCCATTTCATCATGAACAGGTTGACAAAAGAACAACGCTTGCAAATCGTGCAAATTTATTTCGAAAATAATGGTTCAGTTCGCGAAGTTTACCGCAAGCTCCGTCCATTTTATGGTCGACATAATCGTCCATCAGAGCAATTAATTCGGTTAACCATGGATCGTTTTCGCACTACGTTTACTTTATGTGATAATACGTATCCGCAGAGACGTCGAACAGTGCGCACCGAAGAAACAATTGCCGCTGTAGAGCAAAGTGTTGAAGAGGACCCGAATGAATCGATTCGCCACCGTGCACAGCAATTGGAGCCGACTAACCGACTATTTTGTTCCCGAATTGGATGGCATGAATGTGGATGAGTTGTGGTTCCAACAAGACGGCGCTACATGCCACACAGCGCACGTCACAATCGATTTATTGAAGGAAACATTCGATGAGCGCATAATTTTGCGGAATGGACCTGTCAATTGGCCACCAAGATCGTGTGATTTGACACCATTGGATTATTTTCTTTGGGGATATGTGAAGTCGCTCGTCTACGCCAACAAACCAGAAACGTTAGGGGACTTGGAAGCCAACATTCGTGGCGTTATTGCCAACATACGGCCCCATATGCTCGAAAAAGTGGTTGAAAATTGGACCTGTAGAATTGGCTTTATTCGAGCCAGCCGCGGCGGCCACATGCCCGAAATCATATTTAAACATTAATGGCATAAAATTATCCTTCCAATAAAGCCAAATTGATGGACATTAAAACGATTTTCTTGTGTTTTATTTCAATTCAAAGTTCTATACCTCTTAAAAAAACACCCTATATATTCATATGGAATAAAAGTAAATTTTTCTAAAAAAAACATAAATTGTAATTATTACTTTTTAATTATATGGATTTTGTTGTGGTATTTGTTATAATGTGATTTGGGTGTTTTTCTTGTTATTTTTGGGGTTTAAAGAAGTAGAATGCAACGGAAAACCGCAGGGAGTCACCCTTAAAACAGCTGATTTTATTTAATTATTTTTTCTCTTGACTTAAAGTTAATCTCAGCATTCAAAACGAGGTGTTATAATAGCTAACTAAATTGTGGTAACGAATGACAAAAAACATAAAGCACGTTTTTTTTTAGGAGACTGTTATGTTTTTTACAATTTACAGACAATTGCTCATTGATTACATATTGTAAAATTTTAAAATAATAAAGTTCATTTAATATTTTTTTCCATTTTGTACGAAAGTAAAAATATATTGCAATTCGTAACTTGTCTATTCATATGGAATAGAACTAAATTTTTCTAAAAAAAAACATAAATAGTTCTATAATGTGATTTGGGTGTTTTTCTTATTCTTTTGGGTGTTTTTCTTATTCTTTTGGGTTTTAAAGAAGTAGAAAACTAAAGTAACTAGATGAGAGATGCTCAAATGTTAAAGATAAAACTAGACGAATAACTGCTGAATAAAACAAAAATGAAGTGGAAAATCGAAGGTAGTATCTCTTTAACTTAATTATTTTTTTCTTTTGATTTTAAGTTGTTCTCAGTAATAGAACAAGGATAAATCATAGCTAACTAAATTGAGGTAACGAATGACAAAAAACATAAAATACGTTTTTTTAGGAGACTGTTATATATCCAAAACCTACAGTTAATTGGTTCTTCATTACATATTGTTACGAAAATGGCCGTCGACAAGGTTAAGCAGCACTACACAAAAATATTCCAACAGGGTTAATGTAAGTGTTGCGCGAAAATATTCCTACAGGGTCACTGCAAAGAATAATCTAGAATATTAGCAAACAACTAAATAAGCATGCGCAGCATATGTGTATGTACAAGCTTGATCAAACGTAAACAAGCAAAAGCAACAACAACAAGCGTCTGCTTATTAAGAAGATTCACATATTTACACACATACATACATAGTAATTCAAACGAAAAGCAAAAGATAAACAACCACCGTGTATTCCCAATAAACCAAAACTATATGCAAATGGCTTATAACAAGTTTACAACTATAAGCCTTAAGCTTAGAAATTTATTGTGAAGAGTATTGTAAAAGGGTTGTTAATAATTATTTAATTAAGAAAACTGATCCCTTGCGATAATATTACTACTCAGTGCTTACAAAAAGCTTAGAAATCTAAGTATATAACAAGCTTACAGAAAAATAATTTCCTAGTCATACTCACAATAAGCTTACATTGGTAGTATTTTTGTAAGCTTAGGAATATATAATATCACTTTGCTCTATATTTTCATCAATGAAGGAGTCATCTTGAATATAAGAAGTTTCAACTTGACTTTAATCAAGTAGAGCTTCACAAGAATCTTCATTCTTTGTTTTCTTTATATTTAGAAGCAAATCAACAATTTCTTTGGATTCGCTTCGAACAATTTGTTTAAATTTATATGGCATTATTTTTTAATTTAATTATTACTTTTTCTAATTCACTTGTTTCTTTTAAACACTTTACACTTGAAAGAAATAAACTTAACTGAGGCATTTTGCAAACAATGCGAAGCTTACGATGCCATATAACGAGACATCGTTAAAAAAAAGCAATGTGAGTCCGATCACAGAGGAGATGTGTAAACATCTAGTAATGAAATTTTTTTTTTTTTAAGTTGGAAGTACTTATGCTTTTAGTATCTTTTTTTAAATTAATTAATTAAAAATATCAAAACTTTCAATATTGTAAATGCATATGAATTTGTTGGTTTTTGTTTGTTTTATTAAGCTTATTTGGTTAGTAAATGGGCACACTGCAGTATATGTATATGTACTGCATTCAAAATTGCAGTAAGCAGTAAATTTACTGATTACTAAAAAAATGCAGTAAATTTTTACTGCTAATGAAATTTAATTTGCATTACCAGTAAAATCGTAGGGCCGTAATCATAATAAAATTGTAGCAAGTGGCAAAGTTTTTTCATTAAAATTTTGAAACTTTTGTATGAAAACCATTTAGCCACTTGGTAGAATTTCATTATGAATACGGGCATTAATTACTGATTACTAAAAATTCAATGCACCTCATCATATAACAAATCATTTAGGCAATTTATAAAAATTGTAGAAACAAAATTTTAGTAATCAGTAAAAATTTACTTGTTAAACATTTTTTATTGTTTTTACTAAAACTTTAGTGGTACTGCAGTGCTCATCTATGGTAAATGCCTTTACTTTTACTTTTTAATTTTTAATTCCTGTTGTTCATCGTTTAGTTGTTGCTGTTCTTGTTGTTGTGTACGCATTGCAATTAAAATAAATTCAGTAAAGTGCGACTTTGACTCGCGCACATTCGGTTTTGATTTTTTATTTTTTTTATTTAGCTTTCTTCCTTTTTTAAGTTTTTTCAGTTTAAACGATTTTTTTTCAGTTTTATCGCTTTTTTCTTGTTTTGGCGTTTTGTTTTCTCTTTTTGGGTTTTTTTTAGTTTTCGCAATTTTTTTTTCATTTTGGCGATTTTTTTCTGTTTTTTGGGGTTTTTTTCATTTTGGCGATTTTTTCTGTTTTTGGGGGTTTTTTTTATTTAGGCGATTTTTCATTTTGGCGATTTTTTCATATTGGCGATTTTTTTGTTGAAGGATTTTTTTTTCATTTTGGCGATTTTTCCGGTTTTTCGCGATTTATTTTAGTCCTAGAGATTTTTTTTAATTTGGTGCTTTTTTTGATTTGGCGATTTTTTTTGGTTTTGGCGATTTTTTTATATTTGGCGATTTTTTTATATTTGGCGATTTTATATTTTTTTGATTTTTTAGTTTTACCGGTTATGAAAATTTCAAGAGTTTTGCTCTTACGGTCTCCAAGATACAGCAAGTTGTCAAAATTACAAAGTAAAAATTGCATTAACTAATGGAACACCCTTTAATTTAAGCTTTTTAAATTTAGTGTTAATTGTTGTAGTTTGTATAAAAATACACTAACTTTACAAATTTCAAGTGTATATATGTACATACAATTGTATGTATATTACATGGGATTTTAACATTTTTCGTTGCTCGTTTTGGAACACCCTTTAGTTTTTAACTCTTATGTATTTGTTGTTGTAGTGGCCAAATGTCTACATATTGTGTCCAAATTTCAAGTCCGTTGCTCTTACGGTTCATTTTCACCTTTGGTGTACGGAAATATATAGAAAAATTATCGGCGGCGGCGCACCGTCGGCTTCGAGCCGGTCGACTTGTTTCTCTGCTTGGTATTGCTTCTTTCAAACACTAATACACTCATACATAGTTCACACCGATTTGACAATGCAAAGCAAAAGCTAAAAGCAAAGAAATCTCACCAAAGAAATCTCAGCAAAGAATCAAAGCCAAAAAATTTTTACCCCTTAGCGTATAGATGTTTACACATCAAAAAACACTTATGAAACTATAGTAACATAAGTCTTTTACAAGTGCGCTTGTAAAACTATTAGTAAGACAAGTGTATAATAAACATATTTAGGAAAACAGTTGTCATTTTTAAGAGATACAAGCAAATAATAAGTACGTTTATAAAGGTTATTAAAAATGTCTTATGATAAGCTTATTCTCCAATACAGTTATATTTTGCTTAAAAATTGGTTTATTGGGTTGCTTAGTTAATGATGTACACACGCATGCATATACACATGTATGTACATAGTTACCACATGAACTTAATTAGGCACTTTGTAAACAGCATATAAGATGATCATGATCGTCTAGACATTGCTTGAAACTTCTAGTGGTATTTGTGTGGAATATAAAAAGAGGTGACGCAGCCAATGAGTTAGTTAGTTGCGAACAAGTCAGTCGTGAACAAGTCAGTCGTGAACAAGTCAGTCAGTTGCGTGTGAACAAGTCAGTTGATAATTAAGTTGTGAATTAATAATAGTCTGCGATACAGTGGTGAGTTGATAGTTAAGAGCAGTCTGTGCTTTACACGTGAGTTGGGAAAAGGAGAAACTATAGGACAATCTATAGTGACAGCAAAGTCTGTCGTGGAATTGAGATTATTGTGGAGTCTATCGTGTCGACTGGAGTAAAGGGAACAGCGCAGCGAATAGACGTGTGTAGGGGTGTAAGTAAAGCCAGTGAGTCTTTATTGGTGTATCAACTGTGAGTGTCGGCAGAATGAGTGCCGTGTGTGACAAGCAGCAGACAAAGAGGTATTGGTGTATCAACTGTGAGTGTCGGCAGAGTTAGTGCCGTGTGTGACGAGCAGCAGACAAAGAGGTGCCACGTGATTACTACAGCGAGGAAGGCGTAGTGGTAACCAGTTGTGAATTTTTGTGTGTAATTCAGTAGTTTAAGTTGTATTAGTTTATATAAGCTCTTGATTAATTTACTTTAAGTGTATTTGTAAATAAAACTTGTATCATTCTTAACCCTAATTACTACACTCGGCTCTTGTATTCATTTGCAAATCTTCGGGTCCACGGAAAAGCGTTTTTATAGAGAGAAAAACGTAACAATATTTTAAAAATTTGAAATAGTAAAGTTCATATCATATATTTTCCATTATTGTACGATATTAAATGAATTTTACCTTTGTATATGGACCAGGGAAAGCCAAAATGTTACTTTTTGGCTGCTCAATACAGGCTCCATGAAAAATCGCCCAAAACCAAATCGCCCAAAAATAAAAATGAAAAATCGCCCAAAATTTTTCCACACAAAATTTGGGTGATTTTTCATATGAAAAAAAACGCCCAAAAATTTTGGGCAATTTTTAATTTTTTTTGGGTGATTTTTCATTTTGAAATTTTGGGCGATTTTTCATATGAAAAATTTTTCCATGAAAAATCACCCAAAACCAAAGCGCCCAAAAATAAAAAATCGCCCAAAAATGTTTTCATACAAATTTTAAGTAATTTTTCATATGAAAAATCGCCCAAAATTGTTCAAACATTTACTGCCTTATTCATAAGCGCTTATTTGACATATTTCTATAGGAAATTTGTCAAATAAACCTGTAATAAACCTAAAATATTTTTTATGAATTAGACCTTTAAAAATTAAAGGGAAAAATGCACCCAAATACCATGGTGGAGAAAATTCTTAAGGCCGGCAGTGCAGGAAAATGTTAATAAACAAAAAAAACTTGGCAAAGCAGAAAATCTTTATTAATCAGCGTCGTGCGGGGAAATACCATGGTGGAGAAAATCCTTAAGCCCGCCCGAAGGCCGGCAGTGCAAGAAAACGTTCTTACGCAGGAACACTTTGCAAGCAGAAAATATTTTAGGCAGCGCCCTGTCGGGAAACACCATGGTGGAGAAAATCTTTGAGCCCGGCCGATGGCCGGCAGTGCAAAAAACGTTCTTAGCAGGAAAACTCTGCAAGGCAGAAAATTTTTATTGGGCAGCGCCGTGTCGAGGAACGCTATGGTGTAGAAAATTCGGGAACGAACGAACATTTTTTACGCTTCTCTATAACTTTTCTTTTTTCATTTTAATATAAAAATGAAATTACTATAATTTTAATTTTTTTCTGGTGTTTTTTAATTTTGGGCGATATTTAATTTTTTTTGGCGATTTTTCATTTGTTTTTGGGTGATTTTTCATATTGAAAATTTTGGGCGATTTTTAATTTTTTTGGGTGATTTTTCATTTTGAAATTTTGGGCGATTTTTCATTTTAATTTTTGGGCGATTTAGTTTTGGGCGATTTTTCATGGAGCCCTCAATATATATCGATACTCCAAAGACAATGAGTATGATAGCATATTCGCATCAACAAGCATGCTTACATACAGGCATACATATCTATAGCTATCAACACAAATAAGTGCGTGCATATCGATAGGTGCGGGTTCGATCAAACAAATGTGATATACCCTCTAGTCAGCCTAGAACCATATGTCTCTATGTCAATACTCTTTCTCCAGCGACAATTGCACTAGTTAAAATGTCGATAACTTTCCTTTTTTGCGCGCGTAGAGATACATTAGAGACAACAGTTCTGGTGTATATCTGGTGATATTGTCAATGAATACGTCAATAGTTTGTTTTTTCTTTTTTATTATGTTGTGCAATAATATTAAATAAATATATGTAGACGAGGGTCACTAAAATCTACTAGTCAATCTTTGGTTCAAATATCTCCATATGGGCGTAAAATACTACCTTCTCAATAGTGCTAAAGTCTACTGATAGATTTTAAATGACAACCCTATATTATTTGTCAATAGGCATTTGCATTGGCTGGGGTACACCTAGTCAGTAGCATTATTGACGATGTCACTAGAAAATCACTATAATTTTACTATTGACAACGAGCGAGGAAATATCGATATTGTAGTCTAGAGCCCCTAAAATTTACTAGTGAATCTTTGGTCCCAATGTCTCCATGTGGTCCCAAAAGAACTACTTAGTCAGTAGTGCTACAGTCTAGTGGTGGATTTTCAATGACAAGCTAATGTTAAACGTCAATAGATGATTACATTGGCTGGGGTACACCTGGTCAGTACTACTACTGACAATGTCACTAGTAAGACACTACAATTTCACTACTCGCACTTTCTGTAGGGTAGATATTCGTATCAATACATGTGCGCACAAGCATGTAATGACGAGTATGACTATATGAACAATGTTACCAAATATGTAAGTAAATAAAAAAAATCGTTGTGTATGAATTTAACAAATGCCTAATTTATATTATGCATTTTTTTCTCATGAAATCTATTTCACGAGACTTTTTCTATTTGCTAATATAGAGGAGACACGTAACATGAATTTCTGAAGCATTTTTGACAAATTTTTTGATCTAATTTAGTTCTCCAAGAGCCTGATTATAAATGAAAAATTTTCATACAACCAATTTTATGAAAAAATGCGTAAATACGAGGCGGGTTTCTTTAGCAAATTTCTATTAAAAAAGTTATATATTGCAAAAATCGCAAGGATTATCACAATAAAAAAAATCCCCTGATTATTAAACCTCAAAAAAGCAATAAGTCGAAATTTTTTTCCGCATGTTAATCGCGAAAACTTGCAAAAATCCGAATACTATTTAAAAAATGTCCAAACCCTAAAAAATGTGAATGAAAAATACTCAGTAGATTTTAAAAATCAAAAACAATCTCACTTACAAAAAGTTGCGAAAATTCGTGAATAATTTTGAAAATTTGAAAAAAGCCTTAAAATGTATTTAAAAAAACACCAAAATTGTAACGAGTGTCAAAAACTTGGAAAAATTTGCGACCATGTCGAAAATTAGCAAAAACTTGGTAACATAAAAAAAGATAAAAGATATCAAGTCTGATACTGGTTGAAAATCTTTAAAACTGCGAAAAAAAAGAAAACATTTGCGTTAAATATCCCTAAAATAACTTACAAATACTTAAAGATCTAAGGAATGCCATCGCTAACATCAAATAGATATGCAGATGGACTAAAAATCGGTAAAATGGTAAAAAAAAGCCAAGATTAAAAGGCCGTTTTATCGAGAAAATTGGCGACAAACAAGCGCTAAAATTGCAAAAATTGTAAAGAATGCCATGGTTCAACCATTTTTCCACTAATTCTGCTCTTAGCCCAGATCTAAAATGGAGCGTGTTTCTTTCTATAGCCGCGGTCAAATTACTCCCGTAAATATTTAATAAGGCTTTCAAATCTAAGGACTGCGAAGAGTGTGTTTGTGTGTGGACAAAACATTTTTATTGAATTTTATGTTAAAATAGTTTGAAAAAAATTTTATTACCTCAACAACTTCAAACTAGTATTTCTGGTAACACTTATCAAAAAATGTTTAAAAAACCGAATGAGTTGCAATTCATGGGTGTGTCGACAGAGATGCGCAGGTATGCGGGATGTAACGAAGAATGCGCATCGATACATACAAGTAATTATGAAATAAAGTGCGCAGGGGTATATGCAAGTATGAGAATGAATAGATATCAACACGCACTAGCATAAAAAATGTTCGATTTGTGTGGGAGTATCCAAAATTTTTTGTATCGATTGGCTTTCCCTGATATGGACCACTGGATTACATAAAAATATGTGCAATTATGTTGCGGAATATATTTAAAAAAAAATAAAGTTTTTCTAAACAACCATAACCATAAAATAAGCCTGTCACTGCCCAAAAGATTTATGTATTTTAAGTTTGGTCTGTTGCTTTTGTCCATTATTATCGTTAATCGGTATAGAAAACTATGAAACTCTTGCGTTAAGAATATTTTCATAAAATCTTAAGAGGAGAAATTTTGTGGATGATTTTAACACTCTCCGTGCGGGTATTTTCAGCAGCTTTTAAAAAGTTTTGAAAGAGTAAAAGGGGTGGGGTTTGTCATGTTCTGCAAAAATGTTTGCCATAAAATTTTATTATCATTCCATAAATGCAGGCAGCAATATTCGAAACATTGGAAATTTGTTCAAAAATAAAACGCGTTTGAGAGTTAATTTGGTGCTTGTTATGATTTGGGATTTTAGGTATGTAATAGGGAAACTCCTACGGGAAATATTTTTATAGAAGATTTTAACCCTTTAACTCCTCCAGATATGGGAATTTTTTGTCCCTTTGGAAAAAGGAGGCCAAAAAGTACCCTAAAAGAGGTTTATTAAGGGTTAAAATGTTCTACAAAAATATTTAACACTAAATTATATTACAACAAGTGTTCAAATACGTGATAGCTTAAATTTAAATTTTAACACCAGAAACAAATCAAATCTAAATTAGCCTTACAAAGCATTTTAATTAAAATTTAGTGTTAATCACAGAAAGAAAATATTTTTTTTAAATATTACTATTTATCATATATTTTTCCCATTGTGCAGCTTATAAAACATTTCAAACTAGATCAGTACAACACCTTGACTTCTTGTTCACCTACTTAAAATTAATACTTTTACGAATTTTTTCTCTGCCACACACACAATAACTGCCATTTTTAATTGCCTTACGAAAACTTTGTTAGAAATATTCTTAAATGTTTAGACAAAACTTAAACCTGCACAGACATGCACTGAAAAGCTCATTTACTTATGTAAGTAGGTATGTATATGTATGCTGACCAGTGTTGCCACGACCAAAAAAATTTTGTAACCAAAATACCAAAAAAAAGTAACCAAATGGATAAAAAAGTAACCAAAATTTTTATATATTTAAAATACTGTTTTATTTGTACTTCAGTTGAAAAATACACATACATATATTAATATGTATTATTACAAAATTATATATAGGTAATATAAATGGACCATTACATTTAAATTTGTACTTCAGTTTTATAAGTATATCTTATTATAATTAATAACAAAATTTAAAAATTTTAAAAACCCCCGACTTTTTTCAGAAAAGATGTTATATCTTCTAAGCGGCTGCACCGATTTTCTTCAAACATAGCTAAGAACCCTCTCGATCAAGTCATCTTTCAAACAGAAAAAAATAAATGAAAATCAGTCCAGCCGTTTGGCCTGTACGTGGACACGGACAGACACACAGATACACAGACACACACTACAAACTTATAATACCCCTTTTTTTAGTCGGGGGTTAATTTAATTACATACATTCGTTATCAAAACACAAGACTGTATAGACAAAGTATCAAATTTGTTAATAACTATTAAAACGAATCTTTGGCAGACCAAACATAATAGGAATTGTTTCGATTGATGCACAATTCTTTAGATTGCATTATTGAGTTTAGAACCTTAAAATCGAGCTTATTCCTATATTTAGTTTTGACTAGACTTAGCTGCGAAAATATCCTTTCAGCAGCAGCCGAACTGTGTGGCAGTTACATTAAATTATATACAAAATTATTCAAATCATAAAAACATTTTCCGTTCAATACATTTGTATGTTTGAAACTGCGTCCCAAAAATCAACTATGTCCATATCAGCGCTTACTTCTAATTTAGAAAATCTGCCAGGAACGGCTGTTAGCCGACTCACAGCCGATCGGCTTCGTTCCCTGCCTGTTACGCTCTCAAACTTGAGGCTCAGTTAGCCGACTGTAATGTAACGTAATTGCAACAGTAAGAAACAGCTAATCGATTTTGTTATGTGAAAAGTAATGAAAATGGTTATAGAGATGTAATGGAAGCTAACCTACTTTCCATATAAAAATATCAATCAGCTATTTTCTACGTTACAGTTACATTACATTACAGTCGGCTAACTGAGCTTTTAAATATAAAAAATTTTTCTTTTAACTTTTTACATACAGCCCAATTATGAATAGCAATTCCCCGGGAGTTTGTTCCCTTTTCCCATTCCTCCTGTTATGCAGTGTTGTCAGATTTATTTTGAGCCTCCTCGCCAAATGGCTTTTCGAATATCGCCAAATATCGCCGTTATAATAAAACATTAAATTTTAATACAAAAAAATATTTTTATTTTGTAATTACATTAAAAATTTTGTTAAATGCTAAATTTAGTAGGAAACGACTATGGTAAAACCTAAAAATTAAGCGAAGTCTTAAAGAAAATACTTAAAAATAATATTGCAAAAGATCAATCTAAATAGGATATATTGAACTCAAGCACCAACTTCAAAATCATTATTTAAATATTGTGATAAAACTGAATTAGCAAATTAAATTAAACTGAATTAATACAAAATATTTGCTTAAGTACACATGTCATATCCTTGAAGTGGTAAGCACCAGCAGCGATAACACGTGCAGGATTTTTGGTGCTTTATTATCAAAATATTGGCTTCAATTTATAAAAGGAATGTCTTTCATAAGCACTAAATGAGATGTTATGGTCCATCATTTTTTTGAATTCAGAAAATTTTGCTTGACGGAAAGAGTTACAACACGAAATATTTGATGTTGTAGAAAAAATTTCTTACGTAAGAATTTTTATATTTTTATCAATATTCTATTTTATTGAAATCATAAAAATATAGCCAAAAATATCGCCAAGGAGTTCAGCTATCGCCAAGTAAATCGCCAATCGCCATTTCAGAATTTTCATCGCCAAAAACAAATTTTTGTCGCCACGTTTGGCGAGATATCGCCATATCTGACAACACTGCTATTATGAATTGAAATTTCCCCGGGAGAAAATTTCCCAGGAAAAAGTAGGTATTCTAAATATGAGGGAGAGGGAGAATTTGTTGAGAGTTTTCTCCCCAAACATTTTGAAGGGAACTAATGCAAAAATTTAAAAATCATATTAACAAATGTTGCAAAACAATAGTATAAGCATTTATTTAGAATAAAAAGTTTAAATAAATACCGAATTATTATATTTCCCTTTTGTATTTTTGCATTTTTATCTAAACCCTGCGCACATGCACTTCAAAAACATAAACCACTTCTGTATTCAGAAGAAATACTAAACTGCTCAATTTTGCAGGCCTCCTTTAAGTTCACATAATAGGTAAAGATTTGTTTCCTTCTAATATTATCAAGACCGATAAGAAAAACTTTATAAAATTTACAATTTCCTTTGTCCACACAGTCCTTTGGAATTTAATCAATTTGCATCTGCACCTGGCTCAGTTTTCACTTCACTTTCTCAGCTCAAAGTTATTACGCATGCCTGTGAATGGTTAGTGTTAGTGGTTTATATAATTTTTATTTAAGCATAAACAAATATTTATATTAACACACAATCTTAATGGCAATGACAACATGAAATTTTTATTAAACTTCTATTGTTGAACTCTTGCGTTATTGCAAAAAATATGTAAACATTAAACAGCTTATGCAGATTTTACTCTTTCCCGTATTTTCTTATTCCCCGGCTGTTTTGAAGAGGAGGATTATTCACCGGGAACAAATGGTAAGGAAGGGAGAAAACTTTCCGGGAATATTCATAATTGGGCTGATACTGTTTGGCGTTTAAAGATTTTGCAACCATGAATGCATCCGATTTTTGAAAACAGTCTTGTTATGTTCAGAGACAGACATGTATTTGTTTTAAAAGCATACCACATATGTACATATGTATGTATATGTATAAAAAATTGTTATTTTGGTGTTGAAAAAAAGTAACAAAAATTCAAAAAAAGTACACAAGTACACATTGGAAAAAAAAGTAACCAATTTTGGTTACAAGTAACCAAAACGGCAACGCTGATGCTGACATTTAATGTACTCAAAATTGTTGCAGCAACAAGAAGAGAAATTTTAGAAGCAAAACAATAAAGTGGCAAAAATAACTACGGTAATTAAAAGGCTCTGACTGACTCTATAATGCACTTGTGCAACGGTAAGAGGTATTAAGTGTGATGTTTTGAACTGGCTTTTATGTAGATATTTTTGGCTGTTACCCAAACACACGCGCACACATAAAGCAAAACAATTAACCCAGTTTTATAAGAGATGATTTTTATTGCAGCTCGGTGTTGTTGTTGTTGAGTTTAAAGGTGGCTTTTACTTTCATCTTTCAGCAGATAATCTGAAACTGAATAACAGCGAAAGTTTCAAAGTTTTCATTGGATTATATTTGAAAAAGATTTAAGCGCTTGTTGTTGTTAGTTTTTGTTGCAAATATGCGACAAACATTAAAGTAAACACTTGCTTACAATACCTTTAACTCAGAGTAGTGGTTAAATAAAGAAATAAATAGTAAAAAAATAAGCAATAAAATAAAAAGTTAAAAATAATATATATTCAGTTAAATAAAATATTTTTTATATGTGTTACCTACATACATATAATGCTATTTTATAAGGTGTTGATGGCAATCAGTCTTAGGAAATTCTATATTTACTTATTTGTGTATTTCTTTCAACTGAATGTAAAGGTCTTTTATCTTATAACACAGTAATGTGAAAAATTTTGTAATATCAATTAAATAATTAATTACATTTTCACCTGTAAAAAATTTGATAATATTGCTTAAATTTTTTCAATGGAATTAATTAAAGCAACTCAAATTTTAATTGAATCAATTAAATTCTTAATTGAAAATAATAATTGTTCAACATTTTTTTTATAATTTTTTTTTTATATTTTTAGTGCCAATTTTGTGTTTTCAGGGACGTGGTTACGGCCAACTTTGCAAACATTAATATCCGCGCACTTTTATAAACTCAATATCGCGGCACTTTCAGAGTTCAGGATTTTTGCCAAGTTTCGTAAAAACCGGTAAAGTAAATATTCAATTAAACTGCAATGGGCATGGCTCCGCCCCGCCCACTATTTGAAACACAAAATTATTTCATTCTAGGGCACGAAACACTTTGCCAAGTTTCATTAGAATCGGATAAGTAGAACTAAATATAATTTAATACTAGCCTTTCATGGGCGTGTCCCGCCCACTTTTTTAAAGCAATATTATAGCTTTTTCGGAACTCAGGATATGTGCAAGGTTACGTGAAAATCAATTATGCAGAAGCGTGTGAAATATAATATTGTGTTTTAATGGGCGTGGCGCCGCTCACTTTTTAAAAGGGAGTTTGAGTCTTTCTTAGAGCTCAAGTGCCAAGTTTTCGCCCATGTTTTTTCAACTTCCAGACTATGGGCCGTATCCAAAAAAATTTTATTTGAACTTCAAGTGTTCTTTTATCAAAATTTTTATGGCAATTTTCTTTTAACGTACATTTCAAGCTCAAATAAATTTTTTGGATACGGCCATATATCACTACGATAGCCCAATGTGTGTTCTAAGTTGCATATTTCTGAGAGCTTTAAGGGTATTTCATATTTTCGTAAAAATTTTTCAAGTATAAATACGTGAAATATAACTTGAAGTTTTAATGGGAGTGGCTCAGCCCATTTTTTTAACTTTCAGATTACGAAATTCCATTGTGTTTTCTAAGTTTCGCAGTGATTGGATAAGTAAAATATTGTAGAATCAAAGAATACAAAAAATTAGTGGTCATGTCCCTGGCCACGTTTTTTCTTAACAATAGGATCAAGTGGAAGCCTACACCATCTCAGACGAAAGAAAAAAATTTTTAAATCATTGCAAAAGGTACCGAGTTATGAGTTAAAACATACAGACAAATTGATAACCCCCTGCTTCTTTGAAGTCGATTAAAAATTTAAAAAATTGTCTTTAGTAGTCATAGTCAGGGTACGGAAATTTTATCGAAAGAAATATTTGTTTTTTTTTTCTTGTTTCGATCTTTGCAGCAAGTAAACAAAAACAAAAAATATGGAAAACTATTGCCTTTGCAGCAAGAAAAGAAAACTATGACGGCCCAATTTAATTATTTTGTGAAAAAACGTTTTACAAACCTTTGCTGTTTGATATGCTCATTTTAGTAGAGAATGTATTAACAAAATATACGTTATATCTTTCTTATATATTCTTATTATTTTAATATATATATTACTAGCTAAAACCATTTGTATTTCGTTACACCCCGTATAAGTTTTTTGATGAAAAGAAAAAAGAATTTGTATTAGATGTTTGCGGTTCAAGCTTCACTATTTTGTAATAGTAAAAAATAAACATTTAATTTACTTGAGAGGTGACCCACTTCCTGCTACAATTTTATTATACTATTCTCATTACTGCTGACAAAAATATTTTAAAATTTTGAGTGTTTTGGCTTCCAAGATATTTTAAAGTAAATGTTGCTTCTATGTGGAAAGTGCCACGCCAACCTTGGGTATTTAACGAGTAATAGCCTATTGTACCTTCTGGACCATCAGTAGTACGCTGTAAGCAAATCAGCAGAGTTCTGTACAACCATCGCTTTCCTAAAGAAGGTAACAGCTAATGGTAGTAGTAGGCATTCATTGCCTAAGTGTTGCTTGCGATTCAGCAAGATCGCTACGCTGGTACTATTTTTGAACGCAAATAAAAATTTGGACTATACGCCTACTTGATCAATTTTGAAATTGTTGCCAGAGACAATGTACAATATCAATAGGTTTATACCTGAAAAATGTCAATAGCTTCCCTGTATTAGATATGCAGATATCTCTTTATGGGAGCTGCCACACCACGTGAACTATTCGAACTTTTTTTGTTTGCAAGACAACACTCATTATACAAATCATTACTTATAAAAAATTTTACGTTTCCTGCTGCATTAGATGCAAAGATTTTTTAAAATAAAAAAATGTTTATATGGGAGGTGTAACGCCTACTTTTCCCATGCTTTCTTTTTTACAGCTTATAAGATCAATAGAATAGCTTCTACAAAATCTTAGGTAATTTACCGTACTAGTTCCCAAGATACTTTAAACTAAATATTTGCTATACAAGGGTGGTGCTACATCACTTGTCCACTCCTTAATACGATTTCTTTGAATTACTGCGTATATATACAAAAAATTTAGCAAATCGGTCTCCCGTGGCAATAGCCGAAACAAAAAACTTTAAGAAGTTTTTTTTTATAATAAAAATCTCTAATTTAGTTTCGTATATCCTTTATACATATTTTATGCACTCTTTTTGTCATACATACTAATGGCCATTGGAATTTTGTCATTGTACATTTATTTTCAGTTGAATTCAATTAAACTATAGTAACAATTAAAATAGAAGCAGTTACTGTTTGTATTAAATAAATATTTTGTCTCGAACAAATATTTATCTTTCTGTTATTCACATTTAGACAATTGATAAATTTATTATGTAGAAAATCTTTATTTATGCTTGTATTTTATGAAACTTTATGGTCATTCACAGCCCCAGTATTTAAAGTACAATTTTTGCTATACCATGGAATCAGCAAATACCAAAAAAAACCAACTCACTCAAATGGTACAAGAATCAACAACATATTCAAACTTAATGGGGCAACAAAAAAAAAATGTATGCAACTTGCACTGTTTTCAATTTTAACAAAAAAAAAATTATTTGTATAGAAAAACTTAACTGCTCGTTCAGACAATAAAATAAAATTACTTGTAGGAAAAATAAAAAGAAGAGCTTTGCACATTTAAAACGAATTCACAAAACTAATCGAAATCGTTTGCAGTTTTAAATGTTTTGGATGAAGGAAAAAGATTTTGTTAAAGAGATGGCGAGTGAGTGAAAAGAGAATATTCGTTGCGACAAAAGCAAGTAAATTTGTCATGAGTGTGAAATTTAATGGTAATCAATGCTTGTTTGCTGCTGCCGGTGTTCCTCAAAACAATTCGAAATGGTCAGTTTCAGTTTCAGTGATTTCAACCATGTTGCATAATTAGTGATATATTGTGAAATATCTAGTACACTACACAGAAAATTGAAAATTAAACAAAAAATCAATTAAGCTTTTGTTTAAAACTTTAATTGAGTACAAAGTTTAATTGATTCAATTACATTTTCAAATCATTTCTGGTTTTGCTTTCACTTAAAAATGTTTGTTGCAGGATTTTTTTTCTGTGTAGCAGTTCCATAGGGCGGTCCTTCGAAAAAAAATATAAGCGTTTAATAGAACTAGATTTATATAAAATTGTCTTTCTAAAAATATTAAATACATAAATCTGGAAAAAAATTCTTGATTTAATCGAATGAATATTATGTGATGAAATGTTTCACACAAAATTTGTAACTTAATTATTCGAATAAATTTTTTTAATGCATTCGAATAATCAAACGAAATTTTAAATTTCATCGATTAGTTGAAAAAAATTATTTAGCAAATTATTTAAACTTAATTAATTTTATTTATCCAACCGCAATCCGAGTAGTCGAAAAAAACTGAATATATATTCGATTAAACAAATAATTTTATTTTTAAATTTGTATATAAAAATTATTTAATTTGAATCTAATTGCGTAATATAATGGAACATGAAAAATATTCGTTAAATAGCATAAAAAAACGTTTGAGTAACAAGAATTTTTTAGTAATTTGTTTATGCATTTAATAAAAATAATAAAAAAAATTGGAATAATCGATTAAAATTTATTCGATAAGCCGCTTATATGTTTCATAAATAAACTAGTTACCATTATGTATTTATTTGTGTTTCATTGCATTATTCGTTCAGCATTTTGACTTATTCGTATTTATTTTAATCGTTGTTCCATAATAAATAAAACGAATAATCGAGTAAAACTAAAAATGTATTCTTCAATTTTAATAAGAAAAGAATATATATATATATTCATTCAATAATCAATCAAACTGTAATTTAAAATAAAAAGTAAATAATTCTACTCACAGGAATAACCGAATAAAATTGATAACATATTCGATTATTCGAATAATATTTTTTTATGAAAGAGTAAACTAGTACAACATTTTATTGATTTTTCAATCGAATACCTAGTTAATAAAACCGTAACATTCGTTTTCATTTAATTTTTATTTGATATTAACTGAAACGAATAATCGATTAAAACTGAAAATTTATTCGATTAGCCGCTTATCTGTTTGATAATTAAACTAGTTACCATTATGTATGTATTTGTGTTTCATTGCATTATTCGTTCATCATTTTGACTCCATGCATTTTTATTCGTATTTATTTTAATCGTTATTCCATAACAAATAAAAGGAATAATCGAATGAAACCAAAAATTTAATCGTTAATTCTAGTAAGAAAAAAATATATTCATTCAATAAACCAAAAAAATTAAATAAAAAATTAAAACTAAAAAATGCTTCTAATACGAATAATCGAATAAAATTAATAACATATTCGATTATATGAATAATAATATTTTTTACGAAAAAAGAAACTAGTACAAAATTGTATTTGTTGTTTACTCGAAAGCTCATTTTTAATAAACTAGTATTCGTTTTTATTTAATTTTTATATCATATAAACTAAAACGAATAATCGTATAAGACTTCAAATGTATTCGTTATTTCCAATAAATTTTTTTTAAATTCAAAATCGTCCCTTTTTCAATATATTCATTCCATAATCCAAAATGGAAAATCGAATAATCGAATAAAACGGGAAATTTATTCGATTACTCGATTAATATTATCTTTTATAAAAAACTAAATATGAATCCACTATTTAATTGCGTTTCATTTTATGATTCGCACAACATTTTTATTCGTTAAATATTGGCATAATCGAATAACTCTAAAGACTTGATCGGATAATATAATTTCTTTTGGTGACCATAGTGTTTTTTCGTTACAAATAAACTAAAATTCGTTTTCATTTTAATTTTATATAAATTAAAGCGGGTAATCGACTGAAATATATTCGTTGATTCGCTTAATAAGAAAAATAGAGAAAATAAATTGTTACACATACGAATAATCGAATTGAACTAAAAATTTATTCGATTAATCGAATTAAAAAAAATATTTTATATCTTTGTTTTAATTGTGCTTCATTCATTATTAGTTTTAAATATTTTCTTTCCTATAAATTCGAATAATCGGATAAATTATGAAATGTATTCGAATAAATATTTGAGTTAAATCGAATAAAACCGATTTTTTTAACCTTTTCCTATCAGTGCTTTGTTTTTTGTTTCTTTTATTTTTATTTTATTAAAATTATTTTTTTTATCGAATAATCGGATGAAATTGCAAATTTATTTGATTACTCGTATAAAATGTTCCTATAAGTAATTTTAAGTGTTATTTCCGTCTAATATTTAATTTAATTATTCCAATATAATGCGTTAATCATTCAATTATTCGAATAATAGTTTTTCAAAGCTTTTCCAAATATATACGAATTAATACTTGATTTTAATCGAATAAAACCGAAATTATATTCGCTTGCTTTCATAATAATTTTTTTCCAATCAGTGCTTCGTTTTTTGTTTAGTTTATTTAGATTTTTTTTAAATTATTTTTTTAATCGAATAATCGGATAAAACTTATATTCGATTGCTCAAATAAAATGTTCCTCTAAGTAGTTATAAGTGTTATTTTAGTCTAATATATAATTTAATTATTTGAATATAATGCGTAAATCATTCAATTAATGGAATCAAACTGAAAAACTGAAAATATATTCGATTATTCGAATAATTCCGTTACCCACTCAATCGAACAAAACTGAAAATTTATTCGATTATCTGAACGCTTATCTCGACGCTTTGAGTTTCTAGGAGCTGATTGTGACAAAAAAAAGTGTTTGGACTTTATAGCTCAGTAATTCATTGTCAAATAGATGTTCGATGCTCATTTATAAATTGAATTTAAAACTAATGGGGAGTTTTACGGATGGACTGATAGTTTCGTATATATTTATTCGCTTGATTTTTTTTGTACCCTAATATGCAAAGAATACATATTTGCTTATGGTCCTTCGAATTGGTTTCATTTTGCTACGTGGTCAATTCCATAGTAAAGGCAGGCTGTTTAACCTTCTATAAACAAATGCCAGTGAAAATAGCGCTCTGCATTTATTTGCTAGGCTTAGTGTCCTTAGTGTTAGGACCAAATGATACAAAAACTTATGTAAATTTTTTTTATTTCTTTGGTAGACTTAAACATTGTGGTAACTGAATAATATTCTTATCACGTAAACTGCTAGCAAGTCAAAAATTATTCTTTATGAAAAAAAGCAAGAAACATAATAAAATAAAATTCTCTTAGATAGAAATGCTTCATTTCATTTCCTTTTGCATAGTTTGAAAATAATTTTCCCTATCAATTTCCACAAACGAAAAACTTAAATAAACTGCCACTAAAACTACTTAAGAAATCATAAAAAGTATATATATATTTTTTATTTTTTTTTGATTTTTTCCTTCCTAGTGCAAACATTAAGAAGAAAAAGTCAAATTATAAGTAGTTCTTGTTCGGTAATAGTCAACACTGGCAGCGCGTAAAAAAAAGAAACAAAATTGCAACAACATTTAATATTGACGCCCCCCAGCCAGCTGTGTCTGACTCAATGTCTGCTCTGCTCAGAATTTTCCTTACTTAAGTAAAAAATAAAAATAAATTTCTGAAATATATTCAATATAAAAGAAGCTGCATGCTGTTCACCAGCCACAAATACATATTTTGTAAAGTTTTATTTGCCCCTACACACACACACACACACACACACAAATATTTCAACACCCAAATAAAAGCGCATATTTTCCCAAGCGACTCAAGGCTTAACGAGAGGTCAAGCAAAAAGAGCCAAAAACAAATAAAATATAAAAGAAAGTGGAAAAATAATGTCAAATAATAAAGTAGGAAACTTTTAGGCCACAACGTGTTAAAAAAAACAAGGAAATACTTGCACAAGAAAAATAAAAAATAATGACTGACAGCTAAATAGTTGCAGACTTAAATGCAAACGTTTGAAATTCTTGTAAACGCTTATTTTTGACATAATTTAGTAGCAAGAGATATAGAGATAGAGAGGTAGAGAGAGAGAGAGAGAGAGAGAGAGAGAGAGAGAGAGAGAGAGAGAAGCAAATAACTACTGAAACAACTTTAAAGTAAAGTAAACTAAAGCAGTTTTAAGTTTAATTCAGCTATATAAACAAATCATTGGACGAGACAGAATTTCAGACAATTATTTCAAAAATTTGCAGTTATACTTAAGTGAAATGTGTCAACTTTCAAGGTGAAGTAGTCCCATTCAGTGTTTAAAAAACTGAAGTGACTTTCATTTCATTTCATTTCGTTTTACTTCTGCTTTCGCTTTGAAAAATACAACAGTTTCAGTCAAAGCAAAATCACAAAACGATCTATGACCAATTGCGCAGTACTTTCAACAGTCGCCGATTTTAACATTTTGAAATGCATTTGCTTTTGCTTTTGGTTAGTATCGCAAGTAAAAGCAGAAGCAGTCTATATGCTTTTGGAAGTCGCAAACACTCACAGTCGAAGGAACTAAAACTATTGCTTTTAGTAGTTTTAAGCAATCGCAGTAAAGTGGTTTTTGTTCTTGCTTCTTTTCTGATGTGCAAAAACAACAACAACATTATGACAAACACCACAAAATAGTTGACTGAACCTGCAGAAAGCTTTTAAAAGCAAGAGCTTTTGCTTCATCGACTGTGGCTGTTTGGTACTTACAAAATCACACAGACTGCTTTCGGTTTTACTAGCGAATCTAACCAAAAGCAACAGCAAATAAAATTCAAACTTTTAAAGTCGTCGACTGTTGAAAGTACTGCGCACTTGGTCATAATCATGTATGGGCAAATGAAAAATGAAAATGCAAAAAGAGCGAACGATGTGTACATACACAAAATTGATGAGCGAAGCAGAGAAATGATATTGTGCTTAGTCTAGCAGAAAATTTCGAACGAAGCAGACGTGCATCGGATGTCACTAAAGGAGAAAAATAAAAAACTAATACAATGCCACACATGCTAAGCTTTCACTGTAGTGATGCCCATACCTGGATATAATTCGTTTTCTGCTTCTGCTTCGATTGCGACTGTTGATTATTTTCACAAGCACAAGCAAAAGCATTGGTTCATTTTAAACAGTTGGAAAAAGTCCAAGCAGCGAAAAGCACAAATTTTACGACTTTTGCTACTTCGACTTAAGTTTTTTAAACACTGGTCCCATTCATGTTTACTAGGCCCACAAATTTTAAAGATGAAATTAAGTTTTTTAAGGCTTAGGCAAATATATATTTCTACTAGCTGACAGACGGCAAACGTTCTTTTTTTTTTTTGCTACATAAATTCTAAGGAATTTCTAATCTAGAAAATAATAACTAACTCATTGGTGATTATTAATTACTTTGTAAGGAAGGGTGCCCATCCGTGTCAGAGGAGTTTAATTACAAACACCGTGACATGAGAATTTTATATAGATGTGTCTGAATCTATTCCAAAATAATTCTTTTTGCCAAAAAAAAAACCGACTTCAATGCAAAGTTCTGATAGAAGAAGATAAGAAGAAGTACGTTAAATACAATATTAAATTTTAATGGGTGTGCCTCCGCCCATTTTTTAAATGCAAGATTATGTGTTTTTCAGAGCTCAGGGTGCATGTTAAGTCTTGTCAAAACCGCTAAAGTAGAACCACTTAAAATACAATCTTAAATTTTAATGGGCGTGACTCTGCCCTTTTTTTTCAAATGGAAGATTGTGTCTATTTTTGGGCTCAAGGTGTGTGTTAAGTTTCTTAAAAATCGGTTAAGTAGAAACGCGTGAAATATTATAATAAATTTTTTCAACTTTCGAATTGTGTAATTACAAGAACCAAAGGTGTTTTATAGCAGCAATCAAATAAGTAGAATATCATAAAATGAAATCCAAGCCCCAGGACAAAAAAAATAATTTTTACAATCGGCCTAAAATATACCGAGTTATGAAGTAACACCGCCAAAAAAAAAATAGAGACGGTTAAGAAGCAAAAGTGATATATTCGGCTGTGCCGAATTTGTATTCTGTGCTAACGAACAATTATATATGTATATGTAACTGAAAACTCATTAGATTAATCGAATAAAATATTTTATTAAAAAAATTAAGCTTTTGTTATTTTTTATAACAAATTGTATAAGCTGATATATTATTCCTTTGTATGATAAATTTTTTTTTCAGTGTTTTGAGGAACAATCAAATATAAGTGAAAATTTTTTCGATTAATCGAATAAAAAATTTTATTTGAAAAGTTTTAAGTAATGTACTCTTTTTTTATTGGTAATTTATGCCTCTGCTTAAAAAGTTAGAAAATGTATTCTTTAAGCAATCGAATATATATTCGAATAAAAGAATATTCGGTTATTTGAACTTTTTTTTTTAATAAAAAAATATAAAAGCTGAAGTAGACTTATCTTTTTTATTCCTTTGTTTAAAAAAATTTTATTCATTGTGCTAATGAATCAACGAATAAAACTTAAATTTTATTCACTTACTCGAATAAAAAAAATAATTTGTATAATATTAAAACTAATAATCGTTTTGTTATATGTATGTTAATTCCATGAACATTTTTATTCTCTATCAATTCGATTTATTGCGTAGCACATGAAATTTAATTCGATTATACGATTGATACTTTTTTCTACAAATTCTATAATATCGTTGAAGCTAAAAGAGTTCCAATCGCCTCAGTAGTCCATTTATTTTGTAGATTTTTTTATTTTAAATTTTTAGTAAAAGATATATATAGTTGCTCTTATGTTTCATTCCTAGCCATATTTTTTTTTTTAGCATTTGTGTGTGTGTGTTTGTGCTTTTTTAAATCTAAAAGTTGTGCAAAAATCTCTTATAATCCTTAGTGTCATAATTTTTCCCATAAGCATTCGCACGATGATTTTAAATCACAAAAAAAAACGAGTGTCTTAAAGTATCATTTAAGAATACTAAAAAAAAAACAAAGGAATTACTTTTTTAATACTCGTAAAATTGAAAGCAGAAAAACATATTTTTTCCCCCTATTAAAATTGTTACTGCCAAGTAATTTTTGTACAAATAAATGCTCCCTCCTGCCGTCCAGCTGAGACTCCTTAAAAAAAGGGAAAACTACACAATGGCTTTCCTTCTCCCTCCCTCTCTCTCTCCCTCACTCTCTCTCTCTCTCTCTCTATCTATCTCTTTCGCTGTTTGTAACTGTTTGTGCGTTTGTGTGTCTGTTGCCTTGTTTTATCTGTCGTTCTAACTGCTTTGCAAAAAGTGAAACTTTTCAATGTTCATAAAGTTGTCAATTTCTTTTTGCTTCAAAGTAATTTTGTTTTCCTGTTTTTTTTTTAACCGAAAAGCCATAGAAAATGCAGTTAACAAAACGTTAAAAATGGTGATAACTGTGTTATATGCAATTTTGTGTGTGTGTGTGTGCGTGTGTGTTTTTATGTGTAAACATGTTTGCACATACATAAATCATTTTATGGCACAAAAATTGGCCTTAAAGTAAAAAAACTTTACTAGAGATGTTATAGAGAAGATATGAAAAAAAAATTTAATCAGAAAAACATTGATTTAAACAGAAGGCAGAGCAGTAAAACTTGCGGTTTGTAAGGAAAATTATAAAGAAAAAAAAAAACAAATTAAAATTTTTATTTGTACAAAAGAAATCGAAAACTTCGAAAAAAGGATTGCTTTTTTGCCTTTCGTTAGCTCGATGTTTTTTCATAAATGATATGAATCGAAAATAGAATATAGTTTTCTTCATTAGAATTAGGAACTTTTGCAAAAACTGTCTAATGTTTCAGTTTAAAAATATTCTAAAAAAAAAATCAGTATTGAAACGTTCGCGCTATTTCGAAATATTTCGTAAGTGAGGAGTCCCGTTTAATATTAAATATTAATAATACTGCAACCTGCCAATAGGTAATAAAATATTTAAAAATCTTTTACAAATTACATTAAAACTTTTTTTGATTTTATGGTGTTTGTCCTAAGAATATAACGAATTCCTGTGTGCTTAATTTTAGTTTTTTGAGAAAAAGGATATATGAGAGGTTGTCATGTCCTTGCACCAAACTAAACAAAATTTACAGCAAATGTAAAACTAAATATTTTGTAAATAGTTATTCATTTTTAGTGCATTATAATTGTAAATAGCGGTAAAGAAAAAGGATATAAAGGAGGTAGTTATGTCCTTGCATCAAGTGAAGTGAAATTTACAGCAGATGCAAAACTTTTAATTTTAAAAATATTAATTAACTTTTAGTACATCCTAATAAAAAATTGAGCAAAGATTTAGTTTTTGAGAAAAAGGATATATGGCAGGCAGTCATGTCATTGCATCTATTGCAACAAAATTTATAGCATATATAAAACTTTTAATTTAAGAAATACTTATTAATTATTTATTGCATTTTAATCATAAATAAAGCTTAAATATAGTTTAAAAAAAAGGATATATAAGAGGTAGTCATGTCCTTGCATCGATTGAAACAAAATTTATAGCAGATGTAAAATGCAGGATTTTAGAAACATTTCTTAATTTTCAGTGCATTCTAATAAAAAATGGAGCTAAAATTTAGTTTTTGCGAAAAAGGATATACGGGAGGTATGCACGTCCTTGCACCAAATGAAATAAAATTTACCTCAAATGTAAAACGAAATAGTTTATAAGTAGTTATTAATTTCTAGCGCATTATAATTATAAAAAGAAATAAAATTTAGTTTTTGAGAAAAAGGATACATGGGAGGTAATCATATCCTTGCATCGATTGGAACAAAATTTATAGCAGATGTAAAATGCAGAATCTTAGAAAAACTTATAAAGTTTTTATGCATTCATATCATAAGAGAGGTAAAATTAATTATTTTTAGAAAAAGGATATATGGAAAGAATCATGTCCTTGCACTTAATAAAAATAAAAATTAAGACAGAACTAGCACGCTTAGTTTTAGAAATATTAATTAATTTTTAGTGAATTCTTATCAAAAAAAGCAGCTTATATTTGGCTTTTGCGAAAAAGGATATATGAAAGGTAGTCCTGTCCTTGCATCAAATGAAACAAAATTCACAGCACATGTAAAACGAAACATTTTGTAAGTAGTTATTAGTTTTAGGCGCGTTATAATAATAAATGGACGTTAAATTTATTTAAAAAGGATATTTGGGGTATACATGTCCTTGCAGCGAATTGAAACAAAATATTTAAAGCAGATGTAAAATGCAGAATTATCGAATAACATTTTAATTCTTAGTGCATTCTAATCATAAAAAGAGGTAAAATTAATAATTTTTAGAAAAAGGATATATGGAAGGTAGTCATGTACTTGCACCAAATTAAATAAAAATTAAGACAACACTTACACGCATAGTCATCCAGAAATATTCATTAATTTTTAGTGAAATATTATAAAAAATGGAGCAAAAGTTTAGTTTTTGCTAAAAAGGATATATGGGAGGTAGTCCTATTCTTGCTTCGAATGAAACAAAATTTGGGAAATGTAGGTTTGTAGTTATTAATTTTTAGGAAATTATAAGTAGAAAAAATGTGAAATAAATTTTTTTTAGAAAAAGGATGTCTGGGAGAAAGCCATGTCCTTGAAAAAAAAAAAATAAAACAAAATGTACAGCAAATAAAAACGCAGAATTTGACATTAATTTTTAGTGCATTCTTATCATGAAATGAGGTAAAATTAATTTTTTTAGAATAAGGATATATGGAAGGTAGTCATGTCCTTGAACCGAATTAAAAAAAAATTTAAAACGTAGCTAAAACGCATGGTTTTAGAAATATCTAATAATGTTTAGTGATTTGATTTGTAAGAAAATTGATCTAAAATTAAGTTAGTGAGAAAAAGGATATATGAGAGCTACCCAGGTCCTTGAAACAAAATTAATAAATTAGCTCGGTTTTAAAATTTCATGAACAAACTATAATTGCAGATGCATTTTCTTATTAATTTTAGCAAAATTTAAATTCAAAAACTACGGATGTATGGGATGTGGGCATGTCCTTGCAGCAATTTTTCTCAACCTTGAAATTTTTCTTATAATAGTCATTGAGAAACAGTATATAAAATTTTAGCTTTCTGCTACAAGAACAATTTGAAAATTACGTAGTGTATTATAACAAAGATAGGTGGCGCCACAGTATTAACATGCTCTATTTTAAAATCCTGTTCAAGTCTCTTTAACTTTTCCGTTATTTAATTCATATTTTATACTTATTATGCGCTTTTGGTTTTTGCAACAATGGCCTGTGCAAGAGAAAAAAAAAACAAACTTAAAGCAATTAAGTGTAGACATATTTAACACTTTTTTTAGTTTGCGAAAAAGTTTTCTTGTTTTATATGAGTTTAAATCACCGCTTAAATCGAGAAAGTTGTTCATATTCACACACAAATACACACACATACGCATGCACACACACACACACATACACACACACACACACACACACACACACACACACATATATATATATATATATATATATATATATACTCCCATAAAACTTATATATATATATTCACTAGGGTGCACACTATTTTTGAACTTGAGAAATTGTACCATAACTCTACCTAGAAATGTTCTTCCCATTAAAAAACTATGTTTCGCAAAAAATTAGGCTGATCACGTATGGGGAAGGCGTGGCTCACCCGCCCTTAAGTTGCGATAAAATGGCATCCTATATTAAATTTTCACATGTCTATTTTGAGTTAAGCTAATGGAATACATTTTGCTTTCTAAAGTAAATCATAATAATATAGAAATCCGAATTCATTAAATAGATCAGATGGGGTCTAAGGGGGGGGGGGGCTTTTTATTTACCCTTGAACCAAAAGGTAAACTTTTATATTTGTTTTTAGAATTATCTAAAGAATAATTTGAAACTTCATTTAATAAGCTATTAACCCGTTATTGTCCCTCCTAGTTCCTAGCCCCTTCCGAAAGCTAAGCTGAGTACGTATCTGATTAGACTATTGTAACACATCAAATTGTTTTTTTTACAAGGTTTAAAGAACAACGAATATTACCAAGGGAAATTAAATAGTTTTATAAAAGTAAAATTTTAAAAAACAAATCGTATTTATATCTGTTGTTTGTGGCTAACTAGCAAAAAAAAAGGTGTAAATTAAAACAAAATGAATACAAGAGGACAAGAAAATTTGTATCTTCTCGATCACGACGCGAGCCAAATTATCGGTGCCAAATTACCATCCAATAAGCAAGTTCTGCGAGTATTATTCTATAATATGCGCAAAGTAAAACTAGACTTGCGAGCAAGTGCATCTCTTGTGGTAAGAGAAATACAAATTTTGTGGAATAAAGCTAGAATTCCAACAAGAGCATTCGACAAATGCGTTTCGAAAGTGGAAAGTTTGTACTTTGAATGGAAGAAATTGCAGAAAAATTGCAAGCGGCGAACTTTATTGCAAGAAAAACGCGAAAAGGAATTATCCTAAAAATTTGACGATCTATTTGATGTTGCTCACGCTAATGCATTACATATGCTAAATATAAAAGCAGACAAATTATTTTTGATGAATCAAAGAAAAAATGGAAGACCGGGTTCAATGTTGGGCAGTGGCCGGTTTTTAGAAAAAAAAAAGAAGAAAGAAAACGTCTTCGCGAAGAAAATAAGGAACGTTTTAAAGAGAAACATGTATCTGTTTTGCAAAGCAAGTATGTAAAAGTGATCCTCACAAGAACATAAATGTGAAAAACGGCCAAGTTCCTATCCAAAATTTCGGCCATTAAAAGTTGTGAGATATAAATTTTTACCAAGTTCTTCTTTGCCACAATATCTAACACAGAAGTATATTATGTATGATAAAAATTTGTAATCGTAAGGGTGTCATATAATTTCTAGATAATCTGCTAACTTGTTAAATAAAGTCTGCTTAGCCGAAGTACATAAATCAAAAGGATATGCCTAATGTGCATGCAAAGTTTCAATAGGATAGCTGGTGCTTTTAATTTTTGGATTTTCCGATTGAGTAAATCAATTACTATTTGTGTACAAAATGTCAGCTCTCTATAATATAGTATTACGTAAAATTTTCATGAGCCTGGCCCAACTGAGTTTTATATCTGTTAGTGCTTATGGTTCATGCAAAGTTTGGTATTAAAAAGTTATTAACAAATACCTGAGTATTAAATTAAAAACTGCTAAGCCGAAGTATCTGAACGAAAAAGCTAAGATTTATGGGTGAAGTCACGGCAACTTTTCAAAATAGGGAATTTTTTTTGGATACATGCAATGTGTATGAAAAGTTTTAATAAAATGTATGTTAATTTTGAATTTGAAGTGTTGTTTCCGCTCTCTGACAGCAACTTCTGGGTTTTCAGATTTTTCTTAGTGATCTCTTATCAAGATTTATTTGTGTATCAAATTTAAGCTCGCTAGTGCGAATTGGAGTTTTAACGTCGTGGCCCCGCATACCGGCTAAAACTTTTTGGTTTTAAGATTTTCCCATTGGTTTACGCAGCTACACTTACTAGTGTATAAAATTTCTGCTCTCTAGCGAAAATTATATCTTTAGATTTTATCACTATTCCTTTTTTTTTGTAGTGCATGTATTTATTTATTGTATCTTCATATGTGAACTAACAATAAGTATTCAAATCTTAAATCTATAAACAAAATTATTAGGCCCGACCAGTGTCGGACATAAACTTAGTGGTAGTTATAAATAATACATTAGTAGTGATAATCAAAAAAAGGGGGGGGGAAAGTATTTTCAAGTAGTCCCATCTGGAGTGTTAGGTATAAGAGCCCGTGTGTCCCTCTTTTTTAAGCGGATGTGTCCAGTAAAGTTCAAAATATTACGAGCAAGCGGATTAGGATGTGATTCGAGTTTTGTTAAATATTTGCCTGCGTATTTTGCAATTTCTTCAGTCACTAGTGGCATATTTAAATGACGATGTATAATAGAATTTTGGATGTACCATGGAGCCGATGTTATTAACCGTAAAATTTTGTTTTGCCTTCACTATTCCTAACTCAAAATTTTGTTGTGAGCAGCGCTCATAATTCATGCTAATTTTCTTCTAAAATATGCTAGACCGATGTAGATTAAACACAAGGCTAACACTTTATGGGAGTGATCACGCCCAATTTTTAAGGTGATGCAAGATTTCACTAAATTGGCTTGAATTAAAAGCTGTATATTAAGTATTTATTTAAAAACAATATTAGCGTGGCCCCACCCATTCTGGTAAAATTTTTTGGGTTTTCAAATTTTTCTAGTTTGTTTCTCACTTAGACCTACCTGTATATCAAATTTCAGCTCCTTAGCGCAACTTTTAATTTTTAAGTTTTATGGGCGCAGCCCCGCCCCTCTAACTAAAATTTTCGGGTTTTTAGATTTTTCTAGTTGGTTTCTCACCTAGACCTACTTGTATATCAAATTTCAGCTCCTTAGCGCAACTTTTAATTTTAAATTTTTATGGGCGCAACGCCGCCCACTTTTCCAAAGTCAAAATTTTTCTTGGCCAGTGCTTATTATTCGTGTCTGGTTTCGTTACAAACGGATAAAAATAGCTAGATAAATAGTATATCTAAATATGCTGAGCCGCAGGGCATTAAAATGAGGTTTAAATTGTATGGGCGTGTCAACGCCCACTTTTTTAATAAAAAATTTATAGCCTTGCATTACCGCAGTATATATGCCGAATTTCAATAAAATAGCTTCCATGAAGCGCCTTAGAAGAGCATTTTTAATTCTAACCTTTATGGGCGTAGCCCCGCCCTCCTGCCCAAAAAAAACAAAACTTTGTTGGTATATTGCTCATCTAGACCTAGCTCTGTAGCAAATTTCAGCTCACTAGCACAGATTTTAATTTTTATGGGCGTAGTCCCGCCCCCTTGTCTAAAATTTTTAGGTTTTCAGATTTTTCTGGTTCATTGCTCACCTAGATCTACACGTGTAGCAAATTTTAGCTCTCTAGCTATAGCGGAAGTGCTTCATCAATTTGATGAGTGTGTCAGTGGTCAGTGAGTATGTCTTAAAATATGCAGTTTTTGCACCTCTATATCTCCGGAAGCTTTCATTGTAAAACTTTCAAACTTCGCATATGACGTTATATGAATTTATTCTAATTATGATTTAAATTTCATAATTTTACGGTTGCGGGGAACAAAGTTATGAGGGGGGTAAAAACAGCTCGAATGGCTTCGTGTAAATATACACACTGCGTGCATTGGCCAGAACTTGGCTTGGCGCACTACTGTGCGCCTAGATATTATATAGGGTGTTTTTTTTAGAGGTATAGAACTTCGAATTGAAATAAAACACAAGAAAATCGTTTTAATGTCCATCAATTTGGCTTTATTGGAAGGATAATTTTATGCCATTAATGTTTAAATATGATTTCGGGCATGTGGCCGCCGCGGCTGGCTCGAATAAAGCCAATTCTACAGGTCCAATTATCAACCACTTTTTCGAGCATATGGGGCCGTATGTTGGCAATAACGCCACGAATGTTGGCTTCCAAGTCCCCTAACGTTTCTGGTTTGTCGTAGACGAGCGACTTCACATATCCCCAAAGAAAATAATCCAATGGTGTCAAATCACACGATCTTGGTGGCCAATTGACAGGTCCATTGCGCGAAATTATGCGATGGACGATTATGTCGACCATAAAATGGACGGAGCTTGCGGTAAACTTCGCGAACTGAACCATTATTTTCGAAATAAATTTGCACGATTTGCAAGCGTTGTTCTTTTGTCAACCTGTTCATGATGAAATGGCAAACCAAATTAAATATTAATCACTTGACAGCTGACAAAATGGCCGCCAGTTAAAAAAGTGATGCCAACTTAAAGTTCTATACCTCAATAAAAAACACCCTATATGTCTTTAACGTCAATAACATTCATACATAGATTTAAAACTATTTTATTACACTGTGACACAACCATCAACTTTTTTTTACAGAGGAGCACGAGATTGTGGATTTTGAGTCAAGCGATAACCAAGAACTCGATGATAATGATTCAGATGGAACGCAAGAATCGAAAGACGAGCCAGCTGCAAAAAAAAAGAAGTCAACATCACTTGATAACACCGAAACTAGTGTTAGCTTTAGACAAATGTAAAATAAGCGATCGTGATGCAGTGCGAGTTATAATAGCAACCGCTCAAGCTTTAAAACATGACGTCTATCCGCCGATGTCGTAAACAGTTTCGATATCAAACAAACCAAGAAATTCGTGATGTATTTAAAAGCAAACTGATATCAACATTAACTGTTCATTGGGATGGTAAATTTTTGCCATCATTGTTGAGTAGAAAAAAAGTAGACCGTTTACCAATAGTAGTATCATTTAAAGGAAATGATCAGTTGCTTGGCATTCCAGCAATTTCTGCCGGCACAGGAAAGGAACAGGCCACAGCTATTTTCAATTTGTTGAAAGAATGGGACCTAGAAGAAAAGGTGCAGGCTCTATGCTGCGATACTACAGCATCCAATTTAGGCCGTAAGCAGGGTGCATGCGTTCATTTGGAGAAAATATTGGAAAAAGAACTTCTGTGTTTACCTTGACGTCATCATATCTTTGAAATTCTTTTAAGGAGCGTTTTTGATGACAAAATGAAAAAATCTACTGGTCCCACCCAGTGTATAAATATTTTTTTTTTTTGTTTTTATGTATATGCGATCCTAGTATTTATTAAAATTTGTAATAAAGATCGGATTCAAATAATAAAAATCTTTTATTTGTGTGTTTAAAATTTTACATATTAATTTTTTATAAAAATGTGCCAACTTCAGGGATTTATGGTATTTTTGCAGAATTTTTAAGAACAAATTAGTATTGTGATAAGTTTTAAAGGATTTTGGTTTAAAATCTATTGGGTAACTATACTCCACTTAAAAATACACATACTTGTTTGAAAAGTTTTGCACATAAATAACATTTGTGTTGATTTTGTTAATATAGAGCATACATCACTAATTTAAGGGCGAATGAGCCACGCCTTTTCATTATAAGATCCAAAATTTTTTTTCTGAAGCTTATTTTTTCGATGTGAAGAACATTTTGAGACGCAGTTACAACCTAAAACTTGCAAAATTTTTTGGCCCATACTTGTAAGGTGCACCCTAATACTCACTCACATTATAGAAAAAGTTCGGCGTTGATTTCTCAGGCACATAGAGCTTCGTGGAAACAAAAACTTTTGTTAATTAAAGTTAAGACAGGTTGATAAATTATGAAAATTATCCGTTCATTATTGAAATTCACAAAAAGTAGTAAGCGATTAAAAACTCATTGTATAAAGTTTTAAATTTTTTAATTAATGCTTAAGCGTCATATAAAAAGTTTTGTATAATGTTTTTTTAATAGAATATATAAAATGTAATTTAATACGCAGCTTTAACACTATAGTCAATGAATCAAAATCAGGGATGTGGTTGTCTGTGTGTTTGAAGAGAATTATGTTTATTTACATTTATTGAAAGAATAATTATTTTTCTATAAAAGTTGTTACTTTTTGTTTTTTTTTTTTTGTTTCAAGTGAAGGCTACTAAATTTCTCCAACAACATATTTCTTTATTGATTCAGCTCTAAGCGATCAAAGATCTCTTTTATATAACCTAAAAAATAGCTGCAAATTTTTGTTGTTGCTTAATTCCAATTGTATATAATATTAAGGATATATGAATAGGCGACACGGTCTTGCAGTTTTCGGTGTTGACTTCTTAACTAAACTTCTAGACAAAGATACATTTTGAGCATATCTACAGTTAAAATTATTTTTTTTTACAGAAAACGATATACAACAGCTAAGAGGGTCCTGGCATCGATTGCAATGAAATTTGCCACAGAGTTCAATTGTATGATTCTAGAAATAATTGTAAACTGGCGTTGTTATGCTTTAATAACTGCAGCGGAAAATGAATTTTTTCAATAAAGGATATATGTAAGGATGGCATATCCTTGCATCCATTGCAATGCCACCTATTAGAGAGCTTCTTTTCATTACTTTGGAACCTAATACTTTAACTGCATTTTTTTTTATATTAATTTTGAAAGATTTTTTTAAAAATTTTAAAATAAAGGATATATGAGCGATAGAAAAATCCTTGCACCGATTCAATAAAAATCGATTGGGGTGATTAAGCATAATAGTTTTGCAAATAGTTGCAAAGTTTTACAGCATTCTGTACTTACTAATGTTTGAACTTAAATTTTTCAAAATAAAGGATATATGAGAGTTTTGCAAATCCTTGTACCGATTGCAATGAAATTTATGAGACAGCTGAATTATGTAATTCCACAAATAGTGAGAAACTTTGCGCTACTTTTTAAAAAAAATTGTAGCTGATATTAAATGGTTTTTTAAATAATGATATACATATGTATGAAAAGTCTGCAGAAATGAAAATTATATAACTTTGTTACAGGGTTCATCATGGTAGTAAATTCATTTTTATAATTTGGGATATACATTTGTATGGGAAGTAAGCATGTCCTTGCACCGTTCGGAGTGATATTTTAAATTTTTGCAAATAATTTAAAATTCTCTTGATAATAATAATAATAGTAATCGAAGTTCCATTTTTAATTTAAAGAATATATGCTAGGAGAGTATGTCCTTGCCCCGCTGGGAATAAAATAAATTGACGATATTTAGCATCTAAATTAAGAAAAAGATAAATTTTTTCATTGTAGCTGATTTTAAGTTTTTAAGACAAAGGATATATGGGAGGTAGGCATGTCCTTGCGCCAAAAGAAAGTAAATTTATTAAGCTTTCTAAGCATATAATTTAAGATATAATTACCAGGTTTAAGTTATCTCCGATCTTAATTGTAATTGTTTTGTGAGTTTTTAAAATAAAGGATATGTGGGAAGTAGGCATATCCTTACACCTAAAGAAATGCTATTTAATGTGGTTTCTAGCCATATAATTTAAAAAATACTTACTAGGTTTCACTGATCTCCGATAACAATTTGGTTATTTTTCAGTTTTTAAAATAAAGGATATATGGGCAGTAGTATGTCCTTGCGCAGAATTGCACTAAATGTACAAATAAAAGATATATGGAACAGAGGCGTGTCCTTGCAAGTATCGGAATAAAATCCATAGATAATCTTTTGCATTTATTGTGTGCATGAAGAAAGTTATAGCGTTTAAGTACTCTGATATTAATTGTGGCTTATTTTTTTTTTTATAAAAAAGGATATGTGGGGGTAAAGTATATCCTTGTACCGATAACAATATAACTCATAGGTTACTTTATGAGTGTAATTTTATAAATAGCTAGAAGTTTTCACTGCTTTCTGCAGTTTATTGAAGCTGAATTTTAGTTTTTCAAAAAAAGGATATATGGCAAGAAGGCATGTCCTTGCACCGATCGTTATAAAATTTTTTTGGAAATCTTAAGAATGTAATTTTGAAAATTGTTAAAGGGTTTCTAGTTTTATTTACACGGGATTGTATTGTTTGTAAAATAAAGGATATATGAAAGCTAGGCATATCCTTGTTGGGAACTGCATTGAATTTAATGAGTTAAACTAGCATGTAAATTTTGAAATACATACATAGTTATAAAGTTTCGCCCTTTCGGATATGAAGTACACATAGTTGATATGTACATATGTATGTTTTAAAATAAAGGGTATATAGTTGGCAGCCATGTACTTGAACTAATCGAAATAAATAAAAGAATGCGATATTAGAAATATTTACATGTCATTGTACTGATCGAAATAAAATTTACCGAAAATCTTGATCATGTTATATTATATCTGCAAAAATTTTTAATTGCCCAATAAAGGATATATGGAAAGCCAGCTTGCCGTTTCAGAAACTTGAGTAAAACTCGCCACGGTCCTTAATTACATAATTTTGCAAATTGTTTCATGGCTTAAGTGCACATTGACTTTAATTTTGAAAATGAAGGATATGTTTATGATAGGCATATATGTCCATTAAATATTTATAATAATATTTATCAGAGAGCTCATTGGGATATTTTAGGCCAGATTTACCAAGTTTTAGTGTATATTTATCATTATTCATTATGATATGTAATTTCTTGAAAATAAAGGATATATGGGAGGTGGGCATATCCTTGCACTTGGGAAACTGAAACTTTGCGTAGTATTTAATTTAGGAGTTTGATAAATTGTAGTAAAAAAGTTTTTCTGGTCATAATTGTGGGAGATTCTTAAATTTTATTTTAGTAATTTATTTAATCCATTTTTAATAAAAAAAAATAAAAATTTTGAACTAATAGTAAAAGTTATTTTATTTGGCAGAGGAGGCCATTCAAATAGCGGTTTTTTTTTAAACAGAGACTCCAAGTATTCTTCCTGTGCAATAAATTCGTTTTGTCATATCAAAACAGATCAAATGTGGAACTTATTATCGCGAAGCTTTTTTTTTTTTGCTAATTTTAAGAGAATAATGTCACTTCCTATCACTTATATAACTAACTATAACACTCATATATTATTTGTTTTGTAAGGACTTCTGGCATCAAGCATGATTTCCTTACTCTTCCTTATATTTGAAACAAAAGCTAAAAGTTAGACAGTCACATTTGCAAGGAAAGCCTGTCATAAACACTCTTGCCTGCTCATCATATCGCCCTGCTTGGCCAATTTAAATTGATGTCTAATTTTGTTCTGGAGGAAGCGATGACGATGCCAGTGCATGAGTAACTTTTCTCTGTGCTAGTGTTTTTCTATTTTGTGTTGACATTTTTTTCTCCACATTTTGATATTCTGTACGCTATGTGTGTGTGTGTGTGTGTTTGTGTATGTTTGTGTGTAAAATATGGAATTATAGGTTTTGTGTGACTGTGCTCTTGCTGTTCCTAATATAAAACTAATACTTTTACTGTCCATTTTCATGTTGTTTTTTATTACGACTGCATTGTTTGGTCTTCTAATACAATTGCTGTTTTGTTGTTCTGAATGAAGCGACAAATGAGTGACACTGTCAGCTGATGATGACTACAATGAACACAATCAATGTTTTGCTGCATTTGTTCTAGTTTTATTTGCGCAAATCCTATAAATTAAAGCAAGCTTTAGGAAATTATGTTTTAGAGAGACATAATACAGAATGATTCCTTTTTAACACAATTTATTTCAGCACTCTGTGTGGCCACAATCCCTAAGCCCATAACAGCAGTATTATTTATAAACACATTTGTATGAGTGCTGACATAAAACGATTTTAATTCTAACATATTTCTGAAAGTAGAACAATAAAAAAAATGTTTTAAGAAAAAGTTATGAAAAAAAATATTGAGATAATGCATGATGAGTCATGTTTAGTAAGTATACTTAATATTATAGTACAAAAAATAATTAAATATTACTCATACGCCTTTAATTTCAAATAGTAAATGCTTCAATTTACAAATAATCATTATTGTAGTGACATTTTAAATATTAATAATTAATTTTATTTAAATATTAATATTAATTTTTTCATTGAAAAAGAAATATTATATTTCATTTCATTATTTAAATATTGTTGTTAATATTATAAAGCTGAGAGGCAAATTGTTTTATTTGACGTTGAATTAATTGTGTTAAGCAAATAGACAGACAACATGTTTGTATTTGCATTGCTCCACAAGCAACAGTTTTCATTTGCTCTTGTCATTTTACCTGGAAATGTCTAGAAATGTCCGCACAGGCAAAAGCGTAAATTATATAATGCCAAGGCAAACATAGTTAATAGTAAATCGTTTGTATTTCTATTCTATTTTTACAGAAAACATTACAACGATATATATTTTCATTGTTACTTTTCTGACTTTCACCACTTGTTTGCCTTTGCATCAAGTGTTTGAGTGGCCTCTCCTATTGCTTATTGTTGTGGTGAATCGTCTTATGAAACCGTGGAAGCCTGGCATTTTAAGTGTATAATATGTTCAGCGTCCTTTTGCAGAATTCTACAAGCGACAGTTTTGTGGAAAATTTTAATCCTATAACTCTTGTTTATATGGGACTTTTTTGCTCTTTTCGAAAAAAGGGTAAACAAGTACTCTTAAACTAAGCATCGTGTGTTCTACAAAAATAGTTGCCTTGAAATTTTAATGTAAGCAAAATTATCGGCGGCGCAGTAGTTCTGATACCAGCGGCGGCGCGAAGATAATTTTCTGCTGCTAAATTTTTTAAAGAGAATATTAAAAATTGAAAAAGAAAATCGATTTTCATATATTTACAATTTTGTCTTTTTGTGCAGACAAGATTTTAGCTGGTTTTGTGCCGATGCGAGCCGATGCAGTCGGCTGAGGCGGGATGAATAAAACAACCGGCGGCTTCGATCCCATCGACTTATCTCTCTCGTGTGAACACAGCAAGGCCCAAAATTACCAACACTTGAAAGACGTTTAAGGGTTAACTTTTTACTTTTGTACCCATGCACTCAAAAGATAACATGCGTTCAGTCATTATATGTGAAAACGTTTGGGTGAACTTAACCCCTCTCAGTATGGCTATTTGTTATCGCTTTAATACAACACGACTCACACATAGAAATTCTAGTTGAATAAATTAGAGTTTATGGAAGACAGGGAGAAAGAGATAATCATATTTTCGTCTCTTCCACATGAACTCAAAAGTTGCTCAACCAAAATTGCCGTGAGTGAAGCCAGTCTCAAAGAGGGTTTAATAAGTACCCTTAAAAGTGTATATAGAGGGTTAACCTGCCATAGCAAAATGTTTGCAAGATTATTGTACTATTAATCCTTACATATAATGCAACATAGAGTTCATCTTGAACAACTAAAATTAATTATTCTAAGTAGAATCTTGCGAGGAATAGTTTTGTGGAACATTTTAAGCCTCTAACTATTCTCTGTATGGGGCATTTTTCTCTTTTATCGAAAAAGGTACCAAAAAGATCCTTACTTATTTATTTATTTATTTGACTTAGTCTTACGAATTTATTCTAAGACTAAAAGTTTAAGGAGCGCTAGCTGCCAGGGCTATCGGCTCAAAAAGATCCTTAAATGGAATAATTTCGAACTTTTCTGAAGCCTTGCGTATTTTTTTTTTGTTTTTTTTTTAAGAGAAGTAACACTCAGACAATTTATGCCTACTTCTATTACTAGGTGTTGCCTTCTTTTAGGAAAGGGATAGTGATAGAGAAGACAGGTGGTGAAGGAAAAAGATAGAGACAAGCTTCATTATTTTACAACTCTGCTTTTCGCACTTTTTTTTTTTTAATAAGGCAGTGTTGCAGCGCCTTCTGGTGTCAAATGAGGCGTTTTAAATTTTTGAAGCTGTCTTTAGTAGCCATTTGATTGGTTATTTTACTTCGCCGATGATTCTGCTACACAATACCGACGAAGGAGGACGCTCTCATTAGGATTAGCATCGGTATAGTTCAGTGATCAGTGACTATGCCTTCATCACTTGAACTTTCCTACAACAACTGATACAAAGAGACACTAATGCACATCAGAAAAATGTGTGGTGTTGTTATTTTAATGACTGTTGGATACAGGGATTGAACCCAGGATCTTCGGTTTTGTAGTCAACCTGCTAACTACTTTAGCCAACGCCATCCCCCAATGTATTAGACATAAGATGTATTTAGCAGTTATATGCAAAATTCTGTGGAGAATATTTTTCTGGAGCATTAGGCGTCTGTTTTGCCCTATTGATAATAGGGGGTCTAATAAACACACCTTAAAGTTGATGTAAAAGCTTAACATGTTATGGCAAAATATTTGCGGAGATTAATCAAACTTCAAACACGTTTAAGGGTTAATTTCAAATGTTTTTACGATTGCTTTTTAGGAAAAAAATATGCTCAAAAGTTTTAAGTAGAATCTGGCGAATAATATTTTTGCGAAACCTTTTAACCCTCCAAGAGCTCTCAGTATGGCGACTTTTTTGTACCTTTTGCAAAAAGGGTGCGAAAAATTCCCTTGAATAAGGTTATCAGGAGTTAAAACACTCTACAAAAATAATCGCCATACAATTCTGTTATAAGTCACTTACCGCAGTAAAGTTCAAGTTTACCTTCAATACAAAAAAAGCAATGTGAGTCCGATCACAGAGGAGATGTGTAAACATCTGGTAATGAAATTTTTTTTTAAGTTGGAAGTACTTATGCTTTTAGTATCTTTTTTTAAATTAATTAATTAAAAGTATCAAAACTTTCAAATTTGTAAATACATATGAATTTGTTTGTTTTATTAAACTTATTTGGTTAGTAAATGGGCACACTGCAGTATATGTATATGTACTGCATTCAAAATTGCAGTAAGCAGTAAATTTACTGATTACTAAAAAAAATTCAGTAAATTTTTACTGCTAATGAAATTTAATTTGCATTACTAGTAAAATCAAAGGGCCGTAGCAAGTGGCAAAGTTTTTTCATTCAAATTTTGAAACTTTTGTATGAAAAACATTTAGCCACTTGGTAGAATTTCATTATGAATACGGGCATTACTGATTACTGAAAATTCAACGCACCTCATCATATAACAAATCATTTAGGCAATTTATAAAAATTGTAGAAACAAAATTTTAGTAATCAGTAAAAATTTACTTGTTAAATATTTTTTATTGTTTTTACTGAAACTTTAGTGGTACTGCAGTGCTCATCTATGGTAAATGCCTTTACTTTTACTTTTTAATTTTTAATTCCTGTTGATCATCGTTTAGTTGTTGCTGTTCTTGTTGTTGTGTACGCATTGCAATTAAAATAAATTCAGTAAAGCGCGACTTTGACTCGCGCGCATTCGGTTTTGATTTTTTATTTTTTTTTTATTTAGGTTTCTTCCTTTTTTAAGTTTTTTCAGTTTAAACGATTTTTTTTCAGTTTTATCGCTTTTTTCTCGTTTTGGCGTTTTTTTTCTCTTTTTGGGTTTCTTTAGTTTTCGCAATTTTTTTTTTCATTTTGGCGATTTTTTAATTTTGGCGATTTTTTCATTTTGGCGATTTTTTCATTTTGGCGTTTTTTTCTGGTTTTCGGGGTTTTTTCATTTTGGCGATTTTTTCTGTTTTTGGGTTTTTTTTATTTAGGCGATTTTTTCATTTTGGCGATTTTTTCATATTGGCGATTTTTTTGTTGAAGTATTTTTTCATGTTGGCGATTTTTCCGGTTTTTCACGATTTATTTTAGTCCTAGAGATTTTTTTAATTTGGTGCTTTTTTCGATTTGGCGATTTTTTTTTTGTTTATGGCGATTTTTTTATATATGGCGATTTTATATTTTTTTTTGATTTTTTAGTTTTACCGTTTTTGAAAATTTCAAGAGTTTTGCTCTTACGGTCTCCAAGATACAGCAAGTTGTCAAAATTACATAGTAAAAATTGCATTAACTAATGGAACACCCTTTAATTTAAATTTTTTAAATTTAGTGTTAATTGTTGTAGTCTGTATAAAAATACACTAACTTTACAAATTTCAAGTGTATATATGTACATACAATTGTATGTATATTACATGGGATTTTAACAGTTTTTCGTTGCTCGTTTTGGAACACCTTTTAGTTTTTAACTCTCATGTATTTGTTGTTGTAGTGGCCAAATGTCTACATATTGTGTCCAAATTTCAAGTCCGTAGCTCTTAAGGTTCATTTTCACCTTTGGTGTACGGAAATATAAATAAAAATAACCGGCGGCGGCGCACCGTCGGCTTCGAGCCGGTCGACTTGTTTCTCTGCTTGGTATTGCTTCTTTCAAACACTAATATACTCATACATAGCTCACACCGATTTGACAATGCAAAGCAAAAGCAAAAAGCAAAGAAATCTCAGCAAAGAATCAAAGCCAAAAAATTTTTACCCCTAGCGTATAGATGTTTACACATCAAAAATTGGAATTGCGATTAAGGGTTAATAAGGCTGCTTATTTAATATTAGTATAAAAAAGCACCACCGTGATCAAGTGGGGAGTTGCTGCTGCACTTAATAGACAATTTTAAAATTAACGAACTACGGCCTGATTAAATATGTAGCTTTCTATTTTGGCTGAAGCTTGGAATAGAAAAAAAAACCTTAAATGCCTTTTTATCTACACATCATTACTAATGTTACCAGCGCACTAAATTTTATTTTCAGAAAAGAAAATATAAGTTTGCTCAATAAATTTGAAGCACTCACAAAAGCTTCAAGCAACACATTTATTTAAAGGACGAGTATTATAAAAATTTATAGGAATAATATTTACAAAGAAAATTGCTATTACAAATAAACATGCATGCTCTTACACATACTCCGACTTCCTTTAACATGCACTTAAGGACATAAAGGAAAACTTCATAGAACTAAGCAAATAATGCATTAGTGTACTTAGCCAGAAAATTCAAGCCTTATATGATGTTTCCGTATTAACAACGAAAAGAAAACATTTGAAGAAAATTCATATAAAAAAATTTTGTTTTTTGGTGAATTTTTTTTGGGAATACAGAACTTTGGCCTTGTAGAAAACTAGCAAGGACTGGAATTACACATTTTTATAAGTGTTCAGGAATCAAATATGCAAAAATGGTTATTTATATTATTAATGTAAAAAATAAAATTTAGAAACTTATTTTTGCCTCCATGCAAAGTGTGACAGCGACAGTGCTACAGACCGCTGGCGTTAGTGGCGTGAGCGTAAATGGTTGAGGAAATTAATTATTTCCTCGGGTTTCGTGAAATCTCTTAAGTATGACTTCCTGACTATGACGTGAGTCACAATTAAACATGACTACAAGTAATTGCATGCACATTATTGTTATTAATTTTGCCTTCTAATAACATATTCGCTTATTGGCGTGACTATTTGACCATCACGTGAGTCATTTGCGATCACGCATGACTGAAATTGATCACGAATTATCATCATATTATATCTCTTAATTTTTTTACATTCATAAATGCTCACTTTATCGGGCACGTGGTAAAATTTGCCTAAAAAAATTAGTTGTGCGTCTAGGGTTAATTAAATTTTTAACTAATTTTAACTTGGTTGCACATAATCGTAATAAACTTTATATTTTAATAACATATTCGCTTATTAACGAATACCATCACGTGAGTCATGTGTTATCACGCGTGACTAAGAGTGATCACGAATTAACATGATTTTTTCTTAATTTTCCTAATTTCACAAATTCTTTCGTCATCGAATCAATCGAATCACGTGATGACGCGTGACTAAGAGTGATCTCATTATATTACATTTATAAATTCTCACCTTATCGGGTACGTGGTAAAATTTGCCTTTAAAAAAAATTATTGCCGTGTCTAGGGTTAATTTAATATTTGACTAATTTTTACTTGGTTGTACAAGTGATTGCATACACATTATCTTTGACGTTTAATACCATATTCGTTTATTAGCATGGCTGCTTGACCATTACGTGAGTCACGTGCTATCACGCGTGACTAAGAGTGATCACGAGTTAAAATTATATTTTTCTCTTGATTTTCTTACGTTAATAAATGCTCACTTTATCGAGCACGTGGAAATTTTTGCCTAAAAAAAATTAGTGCTGTCTAGGCTTAATTTAATTTTTGGCGGTACAAGTGATTGCATAAACATTAACGTAATAAATTTTGTCTTTCAATAACGTGTTCACTTGTTAGCGTGACTACTTGACCATCATGTGAGTCATGTGCATTAACATGTGACTAAGAGGAATTAAAAGCACCTGATGAAATTGCCTTAACGAAAAAAAGAGAGTGCTGTGTCTAGGGTTAATTTAAACTTTGACTAGTTTATACTTGGCTGTACGTATTTAGAGCCCTATACAAATTTTTTTATAGAGAATGTTGTTTCTGTAATGTTGTGATCCTTTGTATACTTTATATTAAGAAAATAAAAAAGACAGTTAGAGGGTTAAAATATTTCCCAAAAATTATCCCACCTTAATTTTACATAAGAGCTTTGAATCCCATACGAAAATTAACGAAAATAACTCTTAAACGCGATGTAAGTTGTGGCTTATGTCGCTGCTTTTGTGTATACTCTTATTCCACTTTTAGGGTAAATACTTGGCCCCTGTTAAAGAAACGGTTAAAAATGGAGAGACTTTAAAGATTTAATTTTCCTCGCAGGATTTCAACACAACACAATTTATACCTAAAATACAAGCTTAAATTAACAGGTTTAACTAAGTTAACCCTCAAGTGAGTTTCAAAATTTAAATCCACTTTCGTTTTATTGTAAGATACTGTGCCGCTGGTATTTCTATTTAACCAGTTTTCAGCAGTGGCTATTTATTACAAACACTTCCAATAAATTCAACACATGGTTATATCGAGAATTTAAAGCTTTTTTCTTCATTTTTTGTGCTTCAAACTCATGAATAGAAAAACTTAAATCCTCTAAATTCAAAATTAAGTAAAATGTACTCGGTTATATGGTCGTTAAAAAATACATTAACTTTTGGAATTTTTGAAAATAATAAAATTTGTTTCCCAGACATTTTCAATACAACCAGCAGCAGACATAGTGTAAGTTAACTCTCTCTCTCTCTCTCTCTCTTATGCGCTTGATGCCCAGTGCATTTGCCCACTGAGTAACAAAGTTGGTACTTGTATTGGTTATTTTGTAAGTTTTAACTTTTAGTTGGCTGTTTCGTGTAAGTTGTTTCCATCGTGTTTTTTTTTTTTTGTAATATAAATTTTATTGAAGTTGTGTCCTTGTTAGATAAAGTTTAAAGTAACGTTGCTACAATTAAGATGCGAGTACCTGTGCTTAAAAAACAGTTATTTTCACTCAAACAGATGTAAAAAATAAATAAATAATATACATACATATTTTGCAAAGCGCTACAAAATGTTAAGAGTACTTTTTTAAATCTTATTTGATTAAATAATTTTTTTTATTATTTAGTTATTTATTAATATTGATATTATAGATACATAAATACAATAACAACAATATAAGACGGATAGAAGCACTAGCTACTAAGGCCATCGGCTAAAACTAATTTTTTTGTAAAAAAGTCCTTTTTTTAAAGTACTTTTTTGAGGAACTTTTTTGTAAGAAGGTACATTATTGTAAAAAGTAATTTTTTGAAAAAAGGATTTTTTTTGTAAAAAAGTACTTTTTGCAAAATGGAACTTTTGTGTAAAAAGGTATTTTTTGTGAAAAGGTACTTTTTCGTAAAAAGGTAATTTCTTGTGAAAAGGTACTTTTTTGTAAAAATCTCCTTTTTGTAAAAGTTTAATTTTTGTAAAAATGTACATACATATGTACTTTTTCGTAAAAAGGTACTTTTTTGTAAAAAGTCATGGAAGCATTTTTCTATATACACACATATATTTCACGATAATAAACTATATGTTCTGCTTATTAAATAATACATCTCTGCTAAAAATTTTAATTGCAAAAAGTATCTTTGTGTAAAAAAGTATATTCTAGCAAAATACAAGAATTTGTAAAAAAAATTACCTGTTTGTAAAAATTATATATTCGCAAAAAAGTACCGTTTAGTTAATGGGTACCATTATGCGAAAAAGTATTATTCTGTGTAAAGGGTGTTTATTTTAGATAGCAAAAAATTTTTTTAAGTGACGGAAAAAAATTCCATTCGCAAAAAGTTCCAGATTGCTCAAAAGTTTTTTAAAAATATTTTTGTAACAATGCACATTTCTCTTAAAAAATTCGCTTAAGTAAGAAACCGACAGTTTTAAAAGATAGTTCCTATTTGTAAAAATACCTTTATTTTGATATATAGACTTTTTAACCCCCGACTAAAAAAAAGGGGTGTTATAAGTTTGTAGTGTGAGTCTGTGTGTGTGTGTGTCTGTGTATCTATGTATCTGTGTGTCTGTTCGTGTCCACGTGCATGCCAAACGGCTGCTCCTGTTTTTATTTATTTTTTTTCTGTTTGGAAGATGACTTGATCGAGAGGGTTCTTAGCTATGTTTGAAGAAAATCGGTCCAGCCGTTTAGAAGATATAACATCTTTTCTGAAAAAAGTCGGGGGTTTTTAAAATTTTTAATTTTTGTTATTTTAAACATTATTTTCTATAAAAAAGTACAACTTCTCCCAACATTGAATTTTCTTTTTGTCAAAAAATACGTTTCTTTGTATAAAAAAACCTACTTGTGTAAAAAAATTATTTTTGTAAAATATTTTTTTTTGCAAAAGTATGTCCTTTTTTGTAAAATACCCATTTTGTTGTAAAATACGCTTTTTTGTAAATAAATTTTTTTTATTATTTATTTATTATTTAATATTTTTAAAAAATAACACCCGTTTCAAATCCATAATTATTTGTAAAACACACATACGAGTATGTATGTACAAATATACTATTTTTGTGGAAAAGTACTATTTTAGTACAAAATTAATATTTTCGAACTAAGGTACTAAAAAAGTATTTTTGGTGTGTAAACATCTATACGCTAGGGGGTAAAAATTTTTTGGCTTTGATTCTTTGCTGAGATTTCTTTGTTGAGATTTCTTTGCTTTTTGCTTTTGCTTTGCATTGTCAAATCGGTGTGAGCTATTTATGAGTGTATTAGTGTTTGAAAGAAGCAATACCAAGCAGAGAAACAAGTCGACCGGCTCGAAGCCGACGGTGCGCCGCCGCCGGTTATTTTTCTGTATATTTCCGTACACCAAAGGTGAAAAAGAACTGTAAGAGCTACGGACTTGAAATTTGGACACAATATGTAGACATTTGGCCACTACAACAACAAATACATGAGAGTTAAAAACTAAAGGGTGTTCCAAAACGAGCAACGAAAAATTTTAAAATCCATGTAATATACATACAATTGTATGTACATATATATATACACTTGAAATTTGTAAAGTTAGTGTATTTTCATACAGACTATTAACACTAAATTTAAAAAGTTTAAATTAAAGGGTGTTCCATTAGTTAATGCAATTATTACTTTGTAATTTTGTCAACTTGCTGTATCTTGGAGACCGTAAGAGCAAAACTCTTGAAATTTTCATAAACGGTAAAACTAAAAAATCAAAAAAATATAAAATCATCAAAAAAAATATAAAAATTGCCAAAAACAAAAAAAAAAGTAAATCGCCAAATCGAAAAAAGCACCAAATTAAAAAAAATCTCTAGGACTAAAATAAATCGCGAAAAACCGGAAAAATCGCTAAAATAAAAAAAATCCTTCAACAAAAAAATCGCCAATATGAAAAAATCGCCTAAATAAAAAAAAAACCCAAAAACAGAAAAAATCGCCAAAATGAAAAAACCCGAAAAAACAGAAAAAAAATCGCCAAAATGAAGATATCGCCAAAATGAAAAAATCGACAAAATGAAAAAAAAAATTGCGAAAACTAAAAAAACCCAAAAAGAGAAAAAAACGCCAAAACGAGAAAAAAGCGATAAAACTGAAAAAAATCGTTTAAACTGAAAAAACTTAAAAAATGAAGAAACCTAAATAAAAAAAATAAAAAATCAAAACCGAATGTGCCCGAGTCAAAGTCGCAGTTTACTGAATTTATTTTAATTGCAATGCGTACACAACAACAAGAACAGCAACAACTAAACGATGAACAACAGGAATTAAAAATTAAAAAGTAAAAGTAAAGGCATTTACCATAGATGAGCACTGCAGTACCACTAAAGTTTCAGTAAAAACAAAAAAATTTTTACTGATTAAATTTTTACTGATTACTAAAATTTTGTTTCTACAATTTTTATAAATTGCCTAAATGATTTGTTATATGATGAGGTGCATTGAATTTTCAGTAATCAGTAATGCCCGTATTCATAATGAAATTCTACCAAGTGGCTAAATGTTTTTCAGACAAAAGTTTCAAAATTTGAATGAAAAAACTTTGCCACTTGCTACAATTTTATTATGATTACGGCCCTACGATTTTACTGGTAATGCAAATTAAATTTCATTAGCAGTAAAAATTTACTGAATTTTTTTTAGTAATCAGTAAATTTACTGCTTACTGCAATTTTGAATGCAGTACATATACATATACTGCAGTGTGCCCTTTTACTAACCAAATAAGTTTAATAAAACAAACAAAAACCAACAAATTCATATGTATTTACAATATTGAAAGTTTTGATACTTTTAATTAATTAATTTAAAAAAAGATACTAAAAGCATAAGTACTTCCAACTTAAAAAAAAATTTCATTACTAGATGTTTACACATCTCCTCTGTGATCGGACTCACATTACTTTTTTTTTGCAAAAGTACTATATATGTACAAAAGTACTATTTTTGGATATAAGTACTATTTCTGTCTAAAGGTACTATTTTTGTATAAAGGTACTATTTTTGTACAGAAGTACAATTTTTGTACAAAAGTACAATTTTTGTACAAAAGTACTATTTCCGTACTAAATTACTATTTCTTTTACAAAAATAATATTTGTGTACAAAAGCACAATTTATCTGCAAAAGTACTGTTTTTTATACAAAAGTTCTACTTTCGTACAGAATTACTATTTTTGCACAAAATTACTATTTTTTACAAAAATATTATTGTTTTACAAAAGTACTTTTTTCTTACGTAAGTACTGTTTTTGCACAAGAGTAAAATTTTTCTGCAAAGTTCTATTTTTTTTTTTACAAAAATATTATTGTTGCACAAAAGGACTATTATTTTACAAAAGTTCTATTTTTACATAAACGTACTATTTTTGCAGAAAAAAACTACAAAGTGTGTGAAAAAGTATAAATTTTGTACAAAAGTACCAATTTTTTAAAGAAGTAAAAATTTTGTATAACAGTACCAACGTTTTACAAAACTTCTTTTTCTGAACAAAGTAAATTTTTAAACAAAAATAGCATTTGGTGCAAAAATCCTTTTTTTATACGAAAGTACTGCTTTGCACTAAAGCCTTCTTATATTTAAAAAGTACTTTTTTATATAGATATTTTTTACACAAAACCGTAGATACTTTCAATATTATTTATTTATTTATTTTTTCAGATTTATTACAATTTAAATTATAAGCAGAGCCGATAGCCAATGTTGCTAGTGCTCTCAAATTAAATCTAATCTTATAATTTATTCCTTAAGATTAGACAGATAAATAAATAAATAAATAAATAAATTATAAGCACTAGTTACTATAGGGATATTGGCTTACTTTTTATATAAAACCACCTTTTTGTATAGAACATTCAATTTCTTTTTTGTATTTCTTTTGCATATTTTTCCCAGAAAGGCGTCGTCATTGTGCTTTATAATATTTTTATAATCGTTTTAATTTTATTTTTAATAAACAAATCAAAGATTGACTGCTTTGCATCACTTAAATAACATTTAAAATTTGTTCATTTTTGTACTAGTATTTACATTTGATTGCGTATAAATCAATTAAGTCCTGCCATTGAACATAAACAATTAATTTATATAGTATTTGTTGTACTCGTACATTTTTTGTCCCAGAGTTATTGATTGTTTTGTGTTATTGTTGTGCCTGAATAACTTTTTATCGTTTTGATTTGCAGTGAGTTGTGATTGCAATTTGATTGTCACATTTTTTATTTTATTTTTAGTTTTGTATTTTTGTATGATAAATGTTAATTTCTATGTGCCAGTGCCAGAGTAAGAGGAAAGATACGATTTAATTCACTCATCTTTCACTTAGTCGGGCATTCATGTGTATTAAGTTTAAATAGCAATGGCTTAAAATACAAGAGAATAATGTTACATTATACATACAGCTGTATACTATATATAGTATAGTGACAATGCCCGTTTAGTAATTTATGCATTTATGTATAATCGTGTGGATGGCAACACTGTGTGTGTGTGTGTGTGTGTGTGTGTGTGTGTGTGTGTTTGTATGTGTATACAAAATTGCTTTTTAATGAAGTCGTTTTGAGTGTGTTTTTGTGCGTGTCTATGTTTGAGTTATCATATAGAGTCACGGATCATCAGGCATGAAGACAAATCCGCTCATATGCCAGAACAATCATTGCTTATGTAATTTTTGTATTATTAAAAGTGGTCATAGTAACGAAAATGCATGCTCGTGTTTAAAAAAAAAATTATAGTTATCAAATAGCAATTTGCTTATGCAGCAAGATTTTAGCACCAAAATTCAATTAGTATTGAATAAAATCGCTGCTAAATAAAAAAAAAAAACCATAAACCACACAACATTAACTTCCGTAAAACTATTTTGAAATTATTCACAGAAAAAAAAGAATTGTAAATACAACTAATTTATTTGTGAATACAAATAAAATATTATTTAAAAAGGCACCTACAACGATTTTTGTAAATACAAACACACATTTGTAACATAAGAAAACAAAATCAACTCAATTTTTTAGGGGCCTGTTCATCTAAATGCGAACGATAGCTTCGATCGAACATTTATATTGGAAACAAACACAAATTTCAGTTTTCGTTTTTGTTTCTAATATAAATTTTCGATCGAATCTATCGTTCGCATTTAGATGAACAGGCCCTAGAACTTGGTTTTTTTGATTAAATTTTAATTTAAAGATGTTTGGGATGAGTCGAACCGGCAACCTCTTGACTAATAGACTAACGTACTTACCACACTGAACCAAAAAAGTACATAAAAACAATGAAAAAGTTCATTGTTTCTATGAACTTTTGTCTTAATTTTGACCTAAGACACAGGTACATTGAATGAATGAACTACCGTTCATTGAAAAATTTACATTTTTAAAATCAATGTATAAGTTCATTGGCACAATGAAACAGTTCGTTATTTTAATGAACTTTTGCATTGAGTTAAGTGAAACTATAATTTGAAGCAATGTACTAATACATTGTTTCAATGAACTTTTGCATTGATTTCAATGCACCTATACGTTGACCCAATGAACGCATACATTGTTTCAATGAACTTTTACATTGATTTCAATGCACCTATACGTTGACCCAATGAACGCATACATTTTTTCAATGAACTTTTACATTGATTTCAATGCACCTATAAGTTGACCCAATGAACGCATACATTATCTCAATGAACTTTTACATTGACTTTCATGCACATTACATGTTGCACATAAATGTTGCAGGAAAAGCCGTGTAAAAACTAATCGATATTTGTTTATTTTATTTTGTTTATTTTATTTATTTCTTTATTTTTATTTATTAATAGTAAATATATATACAAATTATATATAAATTTATTTTATTATTTAAGGGTAAATTATTCTTATTTATTGCAAAAGGAACAGATAAAATTCTTTGAAAAAAAAGGATTGTATACTTTTGTTGTCGATACATATGTATCTACTATTTTTCTCGCAGTTGCTCAGTTATTATGCTCACTTTTGAAGAAGTCTTGCTTGTATCTTTCATATTATAAACATAATTTTCAATAAAATTCCAAAATTGCTCACAGGCTGAAGGATATTTTAAATTAAATAAGTAAAAGCATTTAAAACAAATATCCAAAGCTCTTAAGAAACTGGGAAACTGAAAAGATATTCCATCTAAATACACAAAAAAGTTTTCAAAGGATGTCAAGTCCTCTCTTCCAATAGCCAATATGAATGGTTGGACATATCCAGGCGTAGACGATAGCTTATGTATGTCATCAAGTAGGTGCTGTGTGCTGTTACCAATAAACAAAAAAGCATCTTGTGAGTTTCGCACTGTATACTTTATGAATGACTTTTTGTTATTTTCTTTTATGACACTAAGTGATGGAATGAAATAGCCATGTAAATACCACATTAGTTGAATAGCAGCATTGTCCTTAAACGAAAAAAGAAATGTACGAGTATGTATTTATATATTTATATTTCAAACAATTTGTAGCTATTTTACAACTCTACTAAATACTGAGGCAATTCAAAATTTATTTTATATTGTTTATATAGAAAAATAATAATTTCGAATCATAAAATTTTAATGGAAGAAAATGTGTGGAACATTTTTGTTATGTTACAAAATAATCAATATGAAATTCAGTTTGACTTGGGCAAATAAATAAAATAATATTATTATTGATTTTCAAATTACATAACTGAATACTTATTTTCTTAACTCATGTTTTAGACTTGGCAGTTTTTCTTGAAGCAAGTCTGAGTTTATGGGCTTGTACCAAAAAGTTACTTCAATTCTCTTTTGTTATTTAATTCGCTGCATTAAAACAATAAGAAAATTAAAGAAGAAATCGTCTGTGTTGAAATAAGCGATCAGTTTTAAAAGAGAATTGAAGAGAACTGCTTCAAGAAAAACTGCCGAGTCTAAAACAAAACTAACTAGACAGAAAAGTTATTCGTTTAAAATAAATAATAAATTCTATTTACCATTATTGCTTTGCGAATCGTCCAAATCATTTAAAATATTTTTCATGGCCTTGTCCCGTAAGTTCTTTAGAAGGAACTCTTTTATCTTATTAACATTTTCTGGCCAGCTCTCAAGAACGCCTCGACGATTGCCAAAAAGAACACTAAAATCTTTATCAATCTGAAATGCATTTATTTAGTAAGTGCTTAATAGAAAATATATGTATACAATAATTATTCTTACATATCGAAATCCACCTGGCTTCTTATATTCGGGCCATTGTTTAAATATTTCAGCTGAAGACGAAGCTTGTTTTATTTCGTTCAGTCTAAAATTACAGCATGCATGCCAACATATGTCAATATCCTGCGCATTCAAATTATCATACATTAGACTTCTCACGCATTCAACCGCATTACTTTCTGAACCTTTAAATATAAGTAAGGAATAATTTATATTATATATATTATAATATATTAAATTTATATTATATGCTTATACTTACAGAGAACTTTACCTTCGGAAATATTAGTACTTTTTTCAGGTATTTCTGTAACAGCCTTTCTTTTTATATCTTTTCGGGTCAGTTTGGAGTTACAAAATTTTACATATACTTTTCCTCGCTTAGAAGTCCGGTAGTAGTTTAATTTTTCGGTGGGAAAGCGATCAAGTATTTCTTCTTCTAGTTTGTAACTCATACTTAGTGTCATATGAATATTTTTCTCTTCGAAATAATTACAAATAATGTTAATTAGCAAAGAGCGATGATGGTAGTGACTTCTTGTTTTGATTTAAAATTTCCAGTCTAGAGTTGTCTAAAGCTAAACATGGGAATGAATAATAAAAATTGCAAATTGAATGAGTTTTTGAATGGGATCCAAGGGGATTGTTTATTTTGAACTCATCTGCATATAAGAAAAAGGGAATCAATATTTTATTGGGATACATTTGCGCCTTTTTTCCAAAGCTGTCCCTGAATAAAATTCGTATAACTTACGCTGAGTTCCAAGTTTTTCATATGACGAAGCATTTTGACTATTAAGTCATCGCATTCAAGAAATTTTTTGAATTGAAATATACCCGTTAGAAATTAGTTTCTTTTGTAAAAGATAATCAGAGCGAATCGAACCAAAAGGATTTTTGCAATTACTAATAATGCCAAAAAATTCATTAATTATACTAAAATTTTTTATTTTTTCCATCACAAATTCTTCAAATATATTCAAAATGGGGATGACAATCAATGTGGAAACTTGTTCCTGAATCTGGTATACGTCTTTCCTGGAAAAATTTGAATTGGAGTGCAAGCTAAGACTGAATTTTAGCGAATTCTCTTTTACTGCTTGGAGCTCTATTTCTGTTGGAAATTCCTTAGCTATTTCTGCTGCGTCACTTATGTCCCCCACATTGGTTTGTAAACTTTTCTCGGACTTATCACTATTTAATATTTTAGCACTAGTTTCATAATTATTTGATACAATTTGCTCGTCTTCTTTATATTTTTCGCTTTTATCAGGATTTTCAAATTTTGATGCAATGTGTGCTCGTGTTATGTATCTTTTATACCGAGACAAATTTGAAAAACTAATGAGCAATCACCATCGTAACAACTATATTTAGAGAAATTATGTTTTTGCTTAAAATGACCTTATTAGCTGGTCATACATTTTTGAATTTTTCTTTACAATCAAAGCACATCATTTTTAATTATCAATTTTTTATTAAATCTATATTACACAAAATAATTAACACAAATAAGCAAACACAACATTCCTTGTTGAATGACAGCTTCAAACTAGTTATCTTTATGTTTCTGTTTGCTTTGCTTTTTTGTAGTTAATTCCCGTTGGAAAACAATGTATGAGTACATTGAGTTAATGAAAAGGTTCATTGAATCAATATAGTAATTCATTATATTTTTTTGTACTCACCATTTATTTTGCTTTTACACACTTTGTTAAGTTTGCGTTTCTATGTGTAAAAATATGAATGTACTAGTACGTTGAGTCAAGGAAATGGTTCATTAAAATTTTTGATATTTATCTTTAATGAATGCCTTCAACGTACCGTTCATACGTACATTAAAGTTCATATTAAGTTTCAATGAATATTTTTATTGAAACAATGCATGAGTACATTGAATCAACGTATTTTTAGAAAAATATTAATGAATCTTCGTCAATGAATTTCATTCATTGAATTTATGAAAAATAGTTTTTTCAGTGCACTCAGCTAAAGAGCAAATCGTTATTGGGTACGCAAATAATGAATACACGCACAACATGATTTCTTATGCTTCTTCTGCATGGCGATTTCGTTGATACAATCTAAAAATAACTTTGTTGATTAAAAAAAACAAGCCACGACGTTTATCGGCTTCTTCTCGGAATTTACACGTACACAACACCAATAATCAAAATAAACAACAACATCAGCACATGATCACCTTGAGTCAATCAACAAGCAAGGAAAACACCAACACAAACAAATGAAATTAAATGATATTTTAAAATGCGCGGAATTGATAAATACAATATTCAAGTTAATGACAAATATTATTGAAATTTAAAACTTTATTCAATATCATGGTTTTGTTGAACATAAATCTTGTATATTTTTTTCTGTGCAAAAATCAAAAATCATGACCTTTTTTAAAAAGTAAAAAAAGTCTATTTAAGCTTACTTTGTAGCGAATAGGTAAACTTCAAAAAAGTGGACAAAAAACCACTGTGTGGAAAAATGTCAAATTAAAAAAAAAAAAACATTCAGTAACTGGAAAGTGCGGCGGAGGTGAAAATAACTTTACGCCCTCTTTAAAGCAAATTTAAAAAAATTATCTTTGGATTTTAAAAAATTGGTAATTCAAAGAAATAAAAAAATAATAATAAGGAATACCGTACTATATTTATTTGACATAAAGTCATTTTTATAAAAAGCCAAAAGTTGTGACGCGTGACAGGTAGTGGGAGTGACTGATGAAAAAAAAATCTCGTGAGATTAAGTGATAAAAACTTGAAGGATGTTAAGAGGGAGGCTTCCGTAGTTCGATTCTAGAAAATAATTTCAAGCAATACTGCCCTTTTGACTATAATTAATTATGTTACAAAATTGGCAAAATTTTGTATACTGTGATGGCCTGCATGGTCAAATGCATCACCTGCATCTGTGGTTGAGTTGTAGCAATGCCAACCTCTGAATCCAGAGTCGTGGGTTCGATTCCCGCCATAGACCCTGGGTGTTTTCCGCAAACAAGCTAATCGCTTCGTGGGTTGTGTTTGTTTAAAAAACATGTTTTTTCTAAGTACATAAATATGTATGTGTTCGGTTTAACTGTCGTGCTCTTGATTGGTTGTTTAGGAATAAAAACAAACAACTACAGATAAATCTCGGTATAACGAATCTCGTCCAAATATTTTTTTTAATTAATAGCGTTATATAGCGAATTATATCTTTATTTTATACTGCATATAATAAATGATTAAGAAAAAAATATTGGTAAACAAAAACAATTATCCACAATTATTTAGCTAAATAACTATGTAAATACACATGCGTATGCACATATGTACAAGTAGATGATTAAATAAACATAAAAACTATAGCAACAACAATAATATTAAAACAGCTTCTGCTTGTTAAGAAGGTATGAATACACACACACACACACACACACACACACACACACACACACACACACGCACACACACACACACACACATACATGGTAGTGCAGACAAAACAAAAAGAAGATAAACAAGTAAACAACCACCATGACGCGGTCGAAAGCAAGCATTGGAGATGCTGCTGAGATTGTCTAGACGTTGCTGTCACATTCTGGAAGTCTTGTGTGAAGTAATTATAATAAATTCAGTGAAGTGCGATTTTGACCGCGCGCCAAGGGTTCCATACGGACACTAGATATGTAATTTAATACGAACTTTAGCCTATATAAAATATAGTTTTGGCTTTTTTTTTGTTTTTGGGTTTGTTTTCGGTTTTGAGCGTTTTTTTTTAGTTTTGGCGTTTTTTTGCGTTTTTTCGGTTTTGGCGATTTTATTTTAAGTTTTGGCGCTTTTTTAATTTTGACACTTTTTTTTCTCGTTTTGGCGATTTTTGAAGTCTTTTTTCGTTTTGGCGATTTTTTTCATTTGGACGATTTTTTTTCAAATTTGGCGATATATTTTAGTGTTAGGAAAATGTTTTTTTAATTTTGTCGATTTTTTCGTTTTGGCGATTTTTTTCTAATTTTTGGCGATTTTTTTCGGTTTGGCGATTTTATAAATTTGGGATTTTTTAGTTTTGCCGTTTTTGAAAATTTCAAGAGTTTTTAGTCAAAATTGTATTAACTGATAGAACACCATTTAATTTAATTTTTTTTTAATTTTTAGTGTTATTGTTGTAGTCTGTATGAAAATACACTATTTGTACGCTTTTCGTTGCTCGTTTTTGGAACACCCTTTAATTTTTAACTGTCATGTACATATTTGTTGTTTTAGCGGCCAAGGTTCTACATACTCTGTCCAAATTTCAGGTCCGTAGCTCTTACGGTTGCTGAAAAAATAGCATGTGATGGACAGACGACCAGACATACAGCGTAGCGAATACAATAGGGTTGCTTTTCACCTTTGGTGTACGGAACCCCAAAAAGGGGAATGCATCTGCTTGCAGTTCAGTCTATTTTAAAGTCAGTCTGAAGTCTAGTTGTCTATCGTGTTATCTTGTGTGAAGAGTAAAGTCAACAACGCAGTTGATAGTTGTACAAAAGTGTATAAAAGTAAGCTTTACTTTTACTTAGTAAAGACAGTAAGTCATTATAAATAGTTGTATAAACGCTGAGCGTCGGCAGAATGAGTCTTGTGTGAAGAACAGCAGAGAGGGAATATTGCTTCTAGACCAGCGCAGCCAAGTATTGTGAGAGGTGTGTAAACAACAGCGAACTAGACAGCTTGGTAACCAGTTGTGAATCATTTATGTAATTTTAGTTGTGTGTGTGTCTGTTTAAGCTCTCGATTCTATTAGACAAGTGTAATTCTTAACCCTAATTAGTACACTGGAGTGGGTCTCTTATTCAAAACTTCAATAAATAAAATAGATAAAAATCGAATAAAGATGCTTGTTTTGCACAGATGTTCGTTTCAGGCTTTTAGACTTGTTATGTTTGTATGTTGTGATCCTCAATAAAGGATTAAAAGTCCTAATATCAACATATGAAGTTTGTTAGCTAAATTCAAATAATGATGAAACAAAAAAGCAAGCAAACTATTCTTGGTGTCGCGCGTCACAACTTTTGGCTTTTCATAAAAATGAATTGTATTTTTTGATGTGTAAACATCTATACGCTAGGGGGTAAAAATGAGATTGCTGAGATTTCTTTGCTTTTTGCTTTTGCTTTGCATTGTCAAATCGGTGTGAGCTATGTATGAGTGTATTAGTGTTTGAAAGAAGCAATACCAAGCAGAGAAACAAGTCGACCGGCTCGAAGCAGACGGTGCGCCGCCGCCGGTTATTTTTCTGTATATTTCCGTACACCAAAGTTGAAAATGAACCGCAAGAGCTACGGACTTATAGACATTTGGCCACTACAACAACAAATACATGAGAGTTAAAAACTAAAGGGTGTTCCAAAACGAGCAACGAAAAATGTTAAAACCCTATGTAATATACATACAATTGTATGTACATATATACACTTGAAATTTGTAAAGTTAGTGTATTTTTATACAGACTATAACAATTAACACTAAATTTAAAAAGTTTAAATTAAAGGGTGTTCCATTAGTTAATGCAATTATTACTTTGTAATTTTGACAACTTGCTGTATCTTGGAGACCGCAAGAGCAAAACTCTTGAAATTTTCATAAACGGTAAAACTAAAAAATCAAAAAAATATAAAATCATCAAAAAAAAAATATAAAAATTGCCAAAAACAAAAAAAAAAATAAATCGCCAAATCGAAAAAAGCACCAAATTAAAAAAAATCTCTAGGACTAAAATAAATCGCGAAAAACCGGAAAAATCGCTAAAATAAAAAAATCCTTCAAAATCGCCAATATGAAAAATTCGCCTATATGAAAAAATCGCCTAAATAAAAAAAACCCCAAAAACAGAAAAAATCGCCAAAATGAAAAAACCCCAAAAAAATAGAAAAAAATCGCCAAAATGAAAAAATCGCAAAAATGAAAAAATCGTCAAAATGAAAAAAAATTGCGTAAACTAAAAAAAAAACCAAAAAGAGAAAAAAAAACGCGAAAACGAGAAAAAAGCGATAAAACTGAAAAAAATCGTTTAAACTGAAAAAACTTAAAAGAGGAAGAAAGCTAAATAAAAAAAAAAAATAAAAAATCAAAACCGAATGTGCGCGAGTCAAAGTCGCACTTTACTGAATTTATTTTAATTGCAATGCGTACACAACAACAAGAACAGCAACAACTAAACGATGAACAACAGGAATTAAAAATTAAAAAGTAAAAGTAAAGGCATTTACCATAGATGAGCACTGCAGTACCACTAAAGTTTCAGTAAAAACAATAAAAAATGTTTAACAAGTAAATTTTTACTGATTACTCAAATGTTTTTCTACAATTTTTATAAATTGCCTAAATGATTTGTTATATGATGAGGTGCATTGAATTTTCAGTAATCAATAATGCCCGTATTCATAATGAAATTCTAGCAAGTGGCTAAATGTTTTTCATACAATAGTTTCAAAATTTGAATGAAAAAACTTTGCCACTTGCTACAATTTTATTATGATTACGGCCCTACGATTTTACTGGTAATGCAAATTAAATTTCATTAGCAGTAAAAATTTACTGAATTTTTTTTAGTAATCAGTAAATTTACTGCTTACTGCAATTTTGAATGCAGTACATATACATATACTGCAGTGTGCCCATTTACTAATCAAATAAGTTTAATAAAACAAACAAAAACCAACAAATTCATATGTATGTATTTACAATATTGAAAGTTTTGATACTTTTAATTAATTAATTTAAAAAAAGATACTAAAAGCATAAGTACTTCCAACTTAAATAAAAATTTTCATTACTAGATGTTTACACATCTCCTCTGTGATCGGACTCACATTGCTTTTGTTTTTTTAATTTCGAAAAACTATATTTTTTTATGAAAACCTGAAATCACTTGATAAAGTGACATTAAATCGAACTTGTCGAAACATCTTAAAATAGTTTGCTTTATTATTCTATTTGTATTAAAGCGAAAAATATTTTTTCACTCACTCTCACGTACTCCCGCGCGCGACAATTTTTAAACACTTCTTTATTTTAGACCATTTAATTTTTGTTTTCAACTGGTTTTAAGTAAGAGATTTTCTTAAAAATAAATATTTCTGTTTAGAGTTCCCTAGAAAAATATGTTATTTCTTTTTGATATATTTGCTGTTGAAATATTTCGGAAGTTCGGAAGATAAATGATTGTTCTAGAGAACTGTGGTGGCGTTATTGCTATCATCTGATATTATTTTTTTAAAGTCAAAATGAAAAAAGAATTGATAGTTCTATTAGTTTACCTTAAGGTAATTTCGATAATTTCTATTTAATTGACCTAATAAACGAATTCAGCTAAATTTTGTAGTACAAAAAAACTACTCTTTTTCGAGATTATCTGCCGTTTATTAAATATTAGAATTTATTATCTCTAAATACTGAAATCGAATATATTTTAATATTGAAAAAAAAAATTTTAAGAAAATTTTCCCATAGTGCAATATACAATTGGAGCTCATGAACAAAACTAATGTAAAAATAAACAGCGCATTAATTTCTTTTTCATTTTGTTTTACTCACTCCACAGTATAAACTAAAAGGTAAGAAAACGTTTATCTTTATTTATTTTCTTACTCTGATTCATATACAAAATGATAAATAATTCAGAAACTTCATAATTAATTCAAGTCCAAGTACTTTGGTGTAAACATTTTGTTTTTTTTTATACTTTCAAATACACAAACAAATTTTCCTTTTTAAAAACATTTTCAATTTACACTTCAAGGCTAAACTGATTATGTCTGGCTGGCTATAAACAAAAAATACAAAGAAGTTAACGAAAATTTCTGGACTTTTAATGTCCTTAACCTGAAATGTCTTTCTTTTTATGTCTGTTCCATACTTCCATATATTTTAAAGCAAAAGCAAAAGGATCTCTTGACTTTTAATGTTGCCAAGCCATTTAGAAAATTTGTTTGTTTCTTGCATTAAATTTAACTTTTTTCCATTTAACTTTTTAAAGTTATGAGATAAAATATATGAAATTTGATTTTGCTAATAATGTCCTTGCACTTTTTAAAACTTAATTTCCTCCTTTTGTTTCAGGTACTGCTGTTGGTTGTTATGCTGCTGTCCATATGTCCTTTGCCATGCTTTCGTTGAAGCAATATTTGTTTCCTTTTTGGAAAGAAAATGTTAATGAAAAGTGAAATTAGATTATTCATGGAAAACATGGTTGGCAAAAAAAAGGTAAGTGAAAAGTTTCATCAGTTTTGTTTTTAAACAGCTAGTTGAATAGGTAAATACTTTTCCAATAAAAATTCTTCTATTTTCTTCATGTAATTAAATTAGTTTGAAAATTGAAAGCAATTTCTTGTAATAGCAAATCCTCACAAAAACATAAATGTGAAAAACGGCCAAGTTCCTATCCAAAATTTCGGCCATTAAAAGTTGTGAGATATAAATTTTTAACAAATTCTTCTTTGCCACAATATCTAACACAGAAATATATTATGTATGATAAATATTTGTAATCGTAAGAATGTCATATAATTTCTAGATAATCTGCCATCTTGACAACATTTTTATCAATATAAAGAAATAAACATTTATACATTATTCTCTCCTTTTTTAGAAAGGAAAAAATATTGCCAAGTTAGCAACTTATCTAGAAATTATATGACACCCTTACGATTACAAATTTTTATCATACATAATATATTTTTGTGTTAGGTATTGTGGCAAAGAAGAACTTGGTCAAAATTTATATCTCACAACTTTTAATGGCCGAAATGTTGGATAGGAACTTGGCCGTTTTTAACATTTATGTTTTTGTGAGGATCTGATTACTTTTTGAAAAGATTTCTATAATAACACTTTTTAAACTTAAAATTTCTGGTGTATTTTATTTCTATTCATGATCACTGTGCCAGTTGAAAATGGCAGAGTTACATAAAATAATGGGTAAGAGTGTGATGGGTGTTGAATTGTTGACCTTAAAAATGCACTATTGTGTCATCACAACGGGTCGCCAGTGTGTATGCAATTTGGTAAGAGGCGACTGGAAGAAACATGTAAAATACAGCGTAAATTTTACTGGGCATGACCCCGCCTTTTTTCTCAATATATTTACATGTTAAATAAAGTCTGCTTAGCCGAAGTACATAAATCAAAAGGATATGCCTAATGAGCATGCAAAGTTTCAATAGGGTAGCTGGTGCTTTTAATTTTTGCATTTTCCGATTGAGTAAATCAATTACTATTTTTGTACAAAATGTCAGCTCTCTATAGTATAATATTACGTAAAATTCTTATGGGCTTGGCCCCGCTGACTTTTATATCTGCTAGTGCTTATGGTTCATGCAAAGTTTGGTATTAAAAAGTTATTAACAAATACCTGAGTATTAAATTAAAAACTGCTAAGCCGAAGTATCTGAACGAAAAAGCTAAGATTTATGGGTGAAGTCACGGCAACTTTTCAAAATAGGGAATTTTTTTTTTGGATACATGCAATGTGTATGAAAAGTTTTAATAAAATGTATGTTAATTTTGAATTTGAAGTGTTGTTTCCGCCCTCTGACAGCAACTTCTGGGTTTTCAGATTTTTCTTAGTGATCTCTTATCAAGATTTATTTGTATATCAAATTTAAGATCGCTAGTGCGAATTGGAGTTTTAACGTCGTGGCCCCGCATACCGGCTAAAACTTTTTGGTTTTAAGATTTTCCCATTGGTTTACGCAGCTACACTTACTAGTATATAAAATGTCAGCTCTCTAGCCAAAATTATATCTTTAGATTTTATCAGCATTACCTCTCCTCACTATTCCTAACTCAAAATGTTGTTGTGAGCAGCGATCATAATTCATGCTAATTTTCTTCTAAAATATGCTAGACCGATGTAGATTAAACACAAGGCTAACACTATATGGGAGTGATCACGCTCAATTTTTAAGGTGATGCAAGATTTCACTAAATTGGCTTGAATTAAAAGCTGTATTTTAAGTATTTAGTTAAAAACAATATTAGCGTGCCCCCGCCCATTCTGGTAAAATTTTTTGGGTTTTCAAATTTTTTTAGTTTGTTTCTCACTTAGACCTACTTGTATATCAAATTTCAGCTCCTTAGCGCAACTTTTAATTTTTAAGTTTTATGGGCGCGGCCCCGCCCCGCTAACTAAAATTTTCGGGTTTTTAAATTTTTCTAGTTTGTTTCTCACTTAGACCTACTTGTATATCAAATTTCAGCTCCTTAGCGCAACTTTTAGTTTTAAATTTTTATGGGCGTAACGCCGCCCACTTTTTCAAAATCAAAATTTTTCTGGGTCAGTGCTTATTATTCGTGTCTAGTTTCGTTACAAACGGATAAAAATAGCTAGATAAATAGTATATCTAAATATGCTGAGCCGCAGGGCATTAAAATGAGGTTTAAGTTGCATGGGCGTGTCAACGCCCACTATTTTAATGAAAAATTCATAGCCTTGCATTACCGCAGTATATATGCCGAATTTCAATAAAATAGCTTCCATGAAGCGCCTTAGAATAGCATTTTTAATTCTGACTTTATGGGCATAGCCCCGCCCTCCTGGTTAAAATTTCTGGGTTTTCAGATTTTTTTATTTTATTTCTCACCCATACCTAGCTCTTTATCGAATTTCAGCTCAATAGCTCAAATTTTAATTTTTATGGGCGTAGCTCCGCCCTCCTGGTTTAAATTTTAAGGTTTTCAGATTTTTCTGGTTCACTGCTCACTTAGATCTTCTCGTGTACCAAATTTTAGCTCTCTAGCTATAGCGGAAGTGCTTCATCAATTTGATGAGTGTGTCAGTGGTCAGTGAGTATGTCTTAAAATATGCACTTTTTGCACCTCTATATCTCCGGAAGCTTTCATTGTGGCATATGAGGTTATATGAATTTATTCTAATTATTATTTAAATTTCATAATTTTACGGTCGCGAGGAACAAAGTTATGAGGGGGGTAAAAACAGCTCGAATGGCTTCGTGTAAATATACACACTGCGTGCATTGGCCAGAACTTGGCCTGGCGCACTGCCGTGCGCCTAGATATGCTAGACAAATTAATAAACAAGTTTTGTAATGATTGGACAACATGTTAGATAATTAAATCAAATTCATTTTAAAATTGAAACTTTTATTAAAATATAGTTAAGAAATTTGTTTCCTCAAATCAGCCAGAAGATTTAATTCAAAATAATTATCACAAACGCCTGAAATTTCATTGAAATTAAATGAATTCTAATTCTTTTTTTTTTTGTAATTTTTAAATTTTTTATTCTATTAATAATTAATAGCAACGCAAGTCTGTCAGGCTTTTAAAGATTTTTATTTTTGTGAGACATTTTTTGATTTTAATTGAACTATAGTGAATTTTTATTTTTATTTTATTTGTTGGCGAAATCTGTGAATATTTTATTTATTTGATATTCAATAATAGAGACATAAATTTTCTTCATATAATGTCTGCATAAATCTTTTGAGTCTGTGGTATAATAAAAAAACCAAAACCAAAACAAATTCTCTGGTAAATCATTGATTTATTTGTATCATCTTTCTACCTTTTAGTTTTCATATCATTCGAATTTTATTATTAGTTTGGTAAAACCATATCCTTTGCATATATTCACATAAACATGGGAAAAAGCAAAAAAAAAATTTTTTATTACCTAAAATCCATTTAAAAAAGTTGTACCAAGAAAATAGTGAAAAGAAGCCATAAACAAATATAAGCCATAAATATATGTAGTTTAAATATGTATATATAATATATTTAAAAAATAAGGATGTTTGCATAGGTTTTACTAGAATTTCGTTAAAAAAAGAATAATAGTTTATCGGCAGTAAGTTAAGTAACACTTTCTTCTGTGAAACTCATATGTTCGATATTAAACTTATTTAATATTGAATTTCTAAAATTAATTTTGTAGTGCAAACGAACTTTTTTAAAAAAGTACTTTATCAAAAATATTTTTTTAAATGCAATTTTTTGAAAAGGTATTTTTGAAAGGGAACAGTTTGTGAAAGATGTATAAAAGATGTTTTAAAGTATTTTTTGTAAATTTTTTTTTATGAAAGGTACTTTTTATAAAAGGTTCTTTTTACAAAAGTGCTTTTTATAAACGGTACTTTTTATATACGATACTTTTTAAAAAATATACTTTTTTAAAAGCTAAATTTTGTGAAAAGGTACTTTTGATAAAAAGTATTTTTTATAAAAGGTAAATTTTATAAAAGTACTTTTTATGAAAGCTATTCTCAACAAAATATACTTAAAAAAAAATTATAAAAAATACTTTTTGTAGAAGGTACTTTTTGTAAAACGTGCTTTATTAAAAGGTAGTTTTTATAAATAGTGAAAGGTACTTTTTATGAAAGATACTTTTTATGTTATAGCAATATACAATATATTTTTATAAAAGGTACTTTTTATAAAAGACACTTTTTATAAAAGGTAATTTTTATAAAAGGTACTTTTTATAAAAGGTAATTTTTATAAAAGGTACTTTTTATAAAAGGTACTTTTTATAAAAGGTACTTTTTATAAAAGGTACTTTTTATAAAAGGTACTTTTTATAAAAGGTACTTTTTATAAAAGGTACTTTTTATAAAAGGTACTTTTTATAAAAGGTACTTTTATTAAAAGGTAATAAAGTGAATATTGTATATTGTATATTGTATATTGTATATTGTATATTGTATATTGTATATTGTATATTGTATATTGTATATTGTATATTGTATATTGTATATTGTATATTGTATATTGTATATTGTATATTGTATATTGTATATTGTATATTGTATATTGTATATTGTATATTGTATATTGTATATTGTATATTGTATATTGTATATTGTATATTGTATATTGTATATTGTATATTGTATATTGTATATTGTATATTGTATATTGTATATTGTATATTGTATATTGTATATTGTATATTGTATATTGTATATTGTATATTGCATATTGTTATTGTATATTGTATATTGTATATTGTATATTGTATATTGTATATTGTATATTGTATATTGTATATTGTATATTGTATATTGCATATTGTTATTGTATATTGTATATTGTATATTGTATATTGTATATTGTATATTGTATATTGTATATTGTATATTGTATATTGTATATTGTATATTGTATATTGTATATTGTATATTGTATATTGTATATTGTATATTGTATATTGTATATTGTATATTGTATATTGTATATTGTATATTGTATATTGTATATTGTATATTGTATATTGTATATTGTATATTGTATATTGTATATTGTATATTGTATATTGTATATTGTATATTGTATATTGTATATTGTATATTGTATATTGTATATTGTATATTGTATATTGTATATTGTATATTGTATATTGTATATTGTATATTGTATATTGTATATTGTATATTGTATATTGTATATTGTATATTGTATATTGTATATTGTATATTGTATATTGTATATTGCATATTGTATATTGTATATTGTATATTGTATATTGTATATTGTATATTGTATATTGTATATTGTATATTGTATATTGTATATTGTATATTGTATATTGTATATTGTATATAAAAGTTTCTTTTAAAAGTTATTTTTTTAATATTGAGGTGTTTATTTTTAAAATGTATTTTTTTCGAAAGGGTACTCTTTTTCAGAAGTACTTTTTTAAAGTGCACTTTTTTGAAATAAGTTTTTCCATTGGGACTTGTCATAAAATTTTATTTATTTTTTAAACATCAATGATCATTTTTTTAGTTCTTGAATTGCTTGTCTCATGCTTAACAAATTTGAGCTCACTGTAGGATACATTCGCATCTTATGTAATTTAAGTTAAACCAACTATTAAACAAATGCTATAAAATTTCTGGCATTGTGCCATAAGTTAGCATTGAACTCTCTGCATAGATTTGCTCCAGTAATGGAATCCAAAAAATACAAAATCTGGCGAAATGATACAAAGGGAATGTTAACATTCAGAGTGCAACAGTACAAAGCTAAAATACGTATTGTTTGCTTGTTATGCGTTTTTTTTCGTCTTTTATTATTATTTTTATATTCTAAAAGCAATATTTGTACTTCCGTTGTAAATTTTTGTTATTTACAGACAACAAACCAGATAAAAAAATTAAATAGAGATATTTACAGTAAGGAGCAAAACAAAGATGAATGTTTGCTTTTTCTTAAAAAAAATTAAGCAGCAGTTTTATAAAATGGTTTTAGCTTTGTAGGATATATATTTGTGCTAAATTTAATTTTTCATTTAACAGTTTTGCTTGTCACTTTAGGGCTTACAAATAAATAGACAAGTGATACTAGTTTGGTTTACAACTTGGCTTGTGTTATAGTTTGATCAAAAAGAACAACAATGACTGCAAATGCAAACCAATATTAACAAAAGGAAATAAACAAACTATTACACACACACACACACACACACACACACACACACACACACACAGAATTGTTGTTATCCTTGTAATGTCTAACACATAATTTATGCTAAATTTATTTTAAATTATATTTATTTTATTCCTTTTCATTTTCATGTTCGGTTCTTGTACTTTTATTTTTCTCAATAAATGTGCATGTTACCGATATTATTTATATTTTTTTTTATACTACATAAATGCAAACAAATGATTTATCTGAGCAACAAATATTTTTGAAAAAAAAGTGAATTACAAATAATAAAATGAAAAGTTATGGGAATTTGTGTTAAAGAATTTTTTTATATTTCTTTCATATTGTTTTAAATATTGTGTCAATGTGTTGAAATGTGTTGGTTTGTTTTGACTTTTTGTTCAAGCCTGTAAATATGCTTTGATTTATGGACAATAGTATATATGTTGGGCAATTTGAACTGATATAATTGAAGGATATTTTGAGATACATTGGGAAAAGTGAATAAAAAAAGCATTTGCTCTTGACTTAAAAAGTTGTTTAAAAAAAACAAAAAAAAACCACATACGTATTTTATTTAGGTCTTAAAATAAATTTTAAAGTAAAAAACAAATGCTTTTTTATTAACTTTACCCATTTTCACACAACTTGTCTCTTTTTAGCCAGTATTGACAAGTTAATTTTAATAAATATGCCAAAAAAAAAAAAATCTTTAATAGGACATTTACACCAACAGAAAATCTAGCAGATTTTAATTAAAATCTTTATGAAAATCTATACCGTTTACACCATGTTTTTTTGACATTTATCAAAATTTTTTTTTATTTAAAACAAAACCCATTAACCTAAAAATTTCCAAAACTACGACCAAACAACTGCAATGTTGCCAATTCTCACACCTTTTTAAGCAAACCGAAGCTAATTCAATCATCTTTTTTTTTAGAAATATGATGCACAGGGTAGCACAAATAAAACAAAAATATTAGATTTTGAGTAGATTGCCTACAAATCTACTCATAAACTAGATTTTGTTTTTTATAGAAAATCAAGTAAAAGTCAGTTAGATTTAGCTCGAAATTTCGTAAGTACTATATTTCGAGATAATGTAAATGTATTTTAAAGAACTTAAAAAAAATATTTAATTAATTTTTACTATTTTAATTCATTTTACATTTTTACGAATACAAACTTGCAATATAAAAGAAGCAACATTAATTATTCAGGGATTACGTCTGAGCAAAATTTAGTACTTATGCGATTTTGCGTAACATCGAGTAGATTTCCCACACAAAACGAAATCTACTTCTTCACTAGATTTGGTTTAATGCCCTAATTCAGTAAGAAACTTTAATAGGGCATTTACATTGACTCGAAATCTAGTACTCAATCTAAACTAAATCTAGTTGCTTTTTACCAGATTTCCCATATAAAACGAAATCCATTTTGTCAGTAGAGTTGTAGGAAATCAAATAAAAATCTAATATTTTTATTTATTTTTACTACCCTGTACAAGATAACTTATACAAAAGGTGAGTGAATTAGCTACGCTCTACGAAATTTTTTTATTAAGCGTTTGTGAATGAGCTTAGTCGGCACTCTTTTGGGTTACAAATTTTATACAGAGGATGTAAAAAAGGTTAGTCGTAATACGACACTCGTAATTAGGCCCTGTATTCTTCAACTCATATAGTTTGAAAAACATATGAAAAAATATGTGTTGGGTATAAAGGGTTTCGAACAGCAGCACAAAGCATAGACACAAACCTCCTAGCATAGACAATAAATAATAATTGTGTTAAAGAACCACAACAGCGAGATTTTTCTGTCCATAGTCAAGACGTCACAAACGCCGAATAGAATTAGGTCACAAATCTGCTTTAAATCTAGTAGAACTTAGTGATGCCACCATTTAAATGAACCACTATATTTCAATAGGTTTGTGAATTTGCTATATTTCAGCTGTTTGCTTGTAGCTTAGGAACAATTTCAGTTAATGGCTTTTGCGCTGTATACGAAACCTTGACAAATCTTAAAAAAAGATTTTGTGAAGATTTGATAAAGATTTTTAGTGAAATCTGCTAGATTTCGTGCAGGAGTAAATGTCCTAATAAATTTTTTTATTTTGCCATTCGTTTTTGTTGTTTTTGATAATATTTTTTCCCCTTTGGCGTTTTTGTTAACTTTAGTTTCCTGAGAAAGTGTGTGCAGCCATTTACTAACAGGCAGATTGTGTAAAAAGAATTTCGCTTTGAACTGTTCCAAAAATATTTTTTCCATACCTTTTACCTTTTAGTCTTGTGTTTATAATAAATAGAATTTATTTTAAATTGATTTTATAGCGCGTTTACATTTGGGTCAAATTTAGTATTTATGAGATTTCGGGCAAAATTTCAGTAGATTTCCCACTCTACAATCTACTTCGTTACTACATTTGATCAAAGTCTAATTAAAGTATAGTAAAATTTAGTACTACAATTATGGTTTTTTCATTGCACTGAAAAGGAAGCCTGCGTGCTAAAAAGGTGTTTGGATTGGCTACACTGCAGTTGTTTGGCTTTCAATTAACGATTTTTGCTTTGGATCAAAAATCTTGATAAATCTAAACAATAACTTGATGCAAACGGTGTAATCTACACCATAAAGATTTTAATTAAAATTTGGAAGATTTTGTGCAGTTGTAAATGCTTTATTAATAGGCCAATTACACCAGCACAAAATCTAACAGATTTTAATTAAAGACTATGACAACCTATGCCGTTTAGATCGACTTTTTTGATATTTATCAAGATTTTTTATCCAAAACAAAACCCATTGACTAAAAAAAATTTTCAAAGCTACAACCAAGTACCTGCAATGTAGCCGATTCACACACCTTTTTAAGTAGACTGTAGCTAATGCACTCATCTTTTTTAATAAAAATATTGTACAGGGCAGTACAAAATAAATAAAAATATTAGATTTTTATTAGATTTCCTACAAGTCTTCTGACAAAATAGATTTTGTTGTGTATGGAAAATCTAGTAAAAAGAAGCAAGATTTAGCTCGAAATCTTGTAAGTGCTAGATTTTGAGGTAATATAAATGTCCTATAAAAAATTTTTAATCCCCGACTAAAAAAAGGGGTGTTAAAAGTTTGTAGTGTGTGTCTGTGTGTCTTTGTATCTGTGTGTCTGTGTATGCGTGTATCTGTGTATCTGTGTGTCTGTCTGTGTCCACGTACAGGCCAAACGGCTGGACCGATTTTCATTTAGTTTTTTCTGTTTGAAAGATGACTTGATCGAGAGGGTTCTTAGCTATGTTTGAAAAAAATCAATCCAGCCGTTTAGAAGATATAACATCTTTTTTGAAAAAATTTAAAATTTTAAAATTTTTAATTTTTGTTATATATAAAAAATTTTAAATAAAATACGATTCAAATTCATTTTAAATTTTATGAATAAAATGATAAAAAATGTAAATTCTCTGAATAAAAATACATGCATGGCTGTAATAATTGCACCAACAGTGAATAAAAAAATAGAATTACAGAAAAAGCCTAATGTCTTCCCAGATATTATATTTTGCCTTAAATTTCCCACTAAATAATTTTTACCTCCTAGAATTATCCTGAAATGCAAAAAGCCCTTAAATTTATGGGGGAAAAACCCTTAACTTGGCAACACTGATTGTGACTTGTGACATTTTTACGTTGTTGCTAAACATGCTACGCAAGGAGCTCGATTTTATTAATTAATATATTGAAAGCTTTGCTGAGCTCACTTACACTTACACATATTATTATTTAGATTCATTTTTTTATTTTTTCTTTTTCAATAAACAGTTCGATTGTGAAATATTCTTGCTTATACAGGGTGGGCCAAAAGAAACCAAGGGGTGTAAAAGTTTAATAACTTTTTTGTTTATTAATTTTTTTTTATTTTTTCTTTCAGATTATATAGACAACACTTGGAGAATTTATAATGGAGAGGTTCACAACTGAACAGAGAACCAGAACAATAGAATTTTATTATTTAAACCAGAGATCAATTATTTTAACGCAAAGAGCATATCGTCGACATTTTAAGGTCAGAATTTCGCCCTCTGAAGCGATGATTCGTTGCTTAGTTAATCGTCATCACCAACATGGCAGCGTAAGAGATTTGCCTCGAACCGGTAGACCACGTTTAAGTCGCACTGCGGAAAATATTGAACGAGTACAGCAAAGTGTTAACGAAGCACCAGAAACATCTGGCAGAAGGCGTTCTGCTCAGCTAGAAATGTCTCGTACGTCACTACGGCACATTTTAAAAAAAGATTTACAGTTATACCCATATAAGGTGCAATTGGTCCAAGAATTAAAACCCGCAGATCATCGGCAACGTCTAAATTTTGCAGTTAAATTTCAAGAGTTGGCCAGAAATGAAATCAACTTTATTCAAAATTTGATTATGAGTGATGAAGCTCATTTTCATTTGAATGGCTTTGTTAATAAGCAGAACTGTAGGTTCTGGGGTTCTCAAAATCCAAGAGCCATTCATCAAAGCCAATTGCACCCCATCAGGTGTACAGTATGGTGTGGGATCACATCTGAAAATGTCATTGGGCCCTACTTCTTCGAGAATGAAGATGGAAGTGCTGTAACCGTAAATGGAGAGCGGTATCGGTTTATGAAAGAAAATTTTTTACGTCCTGCTCTTGAAAACAGACCTGGTATGTGGTTTCAGCAGGACGGAGCCACTGCCCATACTGCCCGAGACACAATGGCACTTTTAAGTCAAATTTTTGGAGAGCGAATAATTTCTCGAAATTCGGAAATTATTTGGCTAGCGCGATCGCCAGATTTGACAGCACCGACTATTTTCTTTGGGGTTTTTTGAAGGAGCGAGTGTATGTGAACAAGCCAGAGATAATCCTTGAACTCAAGGCAAACATTGTTGCAGAAATTCGAACGCTACAGCCACAAGTTTTGAAAGATGTTATGGAAAATGCTCTAAAAAGAACCCATCAGTGCGAAGCTGAAAACGGTGGTCATTTAAGAGACATCATTTTTCATACTTAGTGTAAAAAAATTTCCATTTTGTATATTATATAATCTGAAAGAAATAATTAAAAAAGTTAATAAACAAAAAAGTTATTAAACTTTTACACCCCTTGGTTTCTTTTGGCCCACCCTGTATATCCTTGGTTTCCAAATTTTGACCCATTTTCTTTGCTAGCATAGAAAAATTATTAAATTCCTTTAATGATGGCCAAAGTGTTTTCTTTCTATTTATTTTTCCGTTATTTTTTTATTGCTGTCTATTTGCACATTTTATTATATTAAACTTTTTTTGTGTGCTTTTAACGCATTTACAAGCATGACTGATTTTGTATAGTAGCATACCCTATGGTGTATAAAATATAATAATATGCGTGTTGTTTGCCTTTCTGTGTGTTAATATTTTTTTACATCAAAAAAAAAAAAAAAAAAAAAAAAAAAAAAAAAATAAACTACTACAGTGATTTACAACTTGTACAAAAATTAAGCAAAAAAAAAAAAAAAAAAAAAAAAAAAAAAAAAAACACCAAGCTAGAGAATTAGCAGAAAGTCCATATTTGTTTTAAAGCAGCTAACGCTCTAAAGTATGCTATAATTTATTATACAAATTATGTGCTAAAGTGTTGTTTTGATTGATACATAAATATTTTTCATGGCAATTTTATCTACATATTTTGAAATTAGTATGAAAAATATTGTTTTAAGTTTTCATAAAACATCAGTCATCAAAGTCATGTAGAATTTTCTAAAAGATAAAGATAAAGAAAAATAATGCTTTCTCTCTCTCTCTCTCTCTCTCTCTCTCTCTGTCTATACAAAATAAAAACTAGAAGTTAAATGATAAAATCAAAAAGCATTTTTCTTGTTTTCCCAAGCCAAAGATAGCAAAAGAGTATTTCTGAAATATTATTCATAAAATACAAATATTTTTTATTTTATTTTAGTTAACATTAAATGCTTGCATTACTCCTGTGATTACTTAATAGTGAGTAGATGTTTTCTCCTGAAGGCCAGCAAAAGTGCAATCAATCTCTTGCGTTCTGATATTTGTTTGATTATTTAGATGAATAATAGAAGACAGTATTTGTAATTGTGTTGCACATATGCCAGTTGAAAAATAAATTTTCTTATTGAATAAACTTTAAGCTTTAGATTGCTCAACAATAAAAATAATAAAAATTTTTGCAAAATAACAATGTTTTGATTCTGGCTGGTGATAGTAATAAGAAACTATCTTTATTGGCATTTTAAAAGAGTTGAAGCTTAAAGCTCTCCTGCGAACTAGTTAGAGAAAGACAATATTCGAATATTTTTTATACTTGTACATATTCATATTCATTCATTCTCATAACTGTATGTATTGGTACTCATTCTTCTTTATACCAATGCATACCTACACACATATACATATGTATACAGTCGAATCCGCTTTAGCGCAACACGCTTTACTGAAAAAAAAATCAGATTACTGAATGCGATACAAATCCTAGCACTGATTTTAAACGCAGATAGTCTTATTCACGTCGCTTTAGCGAAACATCGCTTTACTGAAAATATCGTATTACTGAAAACCAAAAGCAAGCTCACAACTACGTTTTGTATGAAACTTACTTCGCTTTAGTGAAAAAATAAACAATAACAAATTTATTTATTAGAATTAGATTGCATAATTTAAGGCTGAAGAAATTGTGCATGTTTTTTCCGTTAAAAAATTAAATGGCAAAATGTATTTGTCCTTTTCGCTCTTACGTACTTTATTTGTATTATGAATAAATATGAATATGAATATATGAATGATTTTGTAATATTAATTAAAATATTTGTAGTATTAATTAAAAAATTAATTAAATTTTCACCTATAAACAAATTGATAATATCAATTAAGTTTTTCCACTCAAATTAATTAATACAATTAAAAATTTAATTGAATCAATTAAATTATTAATTGGAAATATTAATTGGTGAATAATTTTTTCTGTGTACGCTTAATTGTAACAAATTTCAGTAATCCGAACTACGTTTTGGAAGAAAAAAATCGGAAAAAATGAAAAAAATTGGGTTTTGGTTATTTGCAGTAAAGCGGAGTTAACTGTATATTGTTTTGCCATTTACTTGCAACACCTTCAGTTCTTAACAGCCTGTTCCTCGATGTCGATAGCAATCATTCAAATCGACAACAACACTAAATATAAGAAATTTTGTTTCTATTCTATTTCTATTTTTTTATTTTGGGTAAAATTTCAGAAACAGCTGATGTGCGAATAAAAGAAAAGAATCACAAATATAGAAACAAATGGAGTTCGAATAATAATTAAAGTTAACTAAAAAATTAATAGCCATGTGCCTGTGGCAAAAATTAAAAATAAAAATATACTTAATAGTAACAAACCAAAAAAGTTTGTCTTAAGTAGAACAAAAAATAAGCAAATTAAGTAACATGTGTATAATTAGTAAAAAGAACAAAACGACAATGGTAAGACTGTTGTAAATATAGAGATGATAAAATTGAGCTTACAATACAAAAAAGCTTTCAGCAAATTGAAATACGATGAATCAAAACAATTCACATATTCCATTTGCAATAAAATGCTAAGTATATAAAGCAGAAATCTACATCAACTGACACCACACACAGTTGACCAAACACAAAAGAACGCTGATGATGAAGGTTTAGTGGCCTTCGAAAACGGCTGGCTGTTCCGTTCAACTATGTGTTGTTAGTCAGAATATTTACAACAGACTTTGGTGTTATTTGTTCATTAATAATTACTAGATATACCAAACGGACGACACACTCGTCCGTATTCTAGAATCAAAATGTAAATAATTTAAGATTCAAAGAAAATGTATCTATCTAAACTTCATAAAAAATTCATTAAAACACAGCCACACACAAACTTACATACATATGCAATCATAATTAAATAATACATGAAATTAATAAAAAACATAAACAAAATCCCTTCAACCAAGCTAATTCACTTTATTCAATTCTTTTCCTTTAAGTATTATGGCTTTCACACAACAACATATAAGAGAAGAAAAAAATTGTTAGATCAAGAGAAATACTACAAACACACACACACTCATGTTTTGTTTCTTTTTTACTTGTAAGCTAATAAATGCGTGTGTAATATGTGTGCATGTAGTAGTAGCAACTTTAAACGCTTATAGCTCCCAAAATACTAAACCGATTTCAATAAAATATAGATTCTGCACATCTGTATTGAAAATCCTTTAAAACCATATAACTCTTTTTAAAATCGGTGTAGTGGAACCACCGTAAAAGGGATTACAAAAAACATGTTCGCCTATTAATTATATAGATCACATGTAATTTGGCTTAAAAAGCGATACGAACTTTAGCCCGTTCAAATCACAAATATAGAAACAAATGGAGTTCGAATAATAATTAAAATTAACTAAAAAAAAGAAAAGAAGTTGAACGCATTCTATATATTTTTGTTTTGAATTACACCCTACACTCGTAATATCTGGGGATCAGTTAAATATATTGGTATCATTTTTTCAGGCATAGTAAAAGAAATTCTCATATGAAATTCAAAAATGCAAATTTAAGTAAATAAAATTATTTTAATATATTCCTCCCAAATTTTGACTTTTTCTAGAAAATCTGCGCGTATATCCGTATTTATGGAAAAGCTCTCTTAAATTTTAGTTGAAAAACACTTAAAACTATTTACATTATTTAACGTTATAGCTGAAACTTTTAAAATATACTGTCACAATTTTTTATAGGCGCTTAAACACAAAAAAATATTTTTAAAATTGACGATTATCGTACATTGCTGTATGTAGGGTACGAGTACATATTAGAGCCCTGCGTAAAAGGTCTTTAAATGTAAATACGTCATGATTTTTAAATGTATTCACGTCGCATGTTTTATACTAAACCAATAATAAATGCTGTCGTACTATAAGCGAAGCACGATGGATGTGTGGGTGTATGTGTATTCAGTTTTAACAAGCGATGTCGCAAGACAGCTTGTTTGTAACAAACACTCAAAAGAAGTACTGTTGATTAGTGTATGCTTGTTATTTTCATATTGTACGTTTGAGTGTGTGTGTGTAATATGTAGATGGTAAGCTATTATGTGGTTAACCGCATAAAACTAATGTTATTGCATGTGTGTGCGTTTCAGTGATGGCAATTTAGCCATTTTCTGGCTAAATTTAGCCATTTTTCATCCCATTTAGCCGAAAGAAAAGTGAGTTTAGCTATTAGCGATTTTTTTTGCCATTTTTATTTTAATCTAGCTATTTTTCCAAACATGAAATTTGTTTGTGATTTTTCACAAAAAATTTAAACTCGGAACATGGAAACATTAATTAACTACCAAAAAAAAAACCAGAAATCCCGGTTCAAACTTGCCATTTTTGTTGCAGCAGTCTAAAAGCGCTTATATGAAAGAGATGGCTCAATTGGTAACAATAAGATTTGCTACCGCATTCTATAATCGTTGCAAGGTGCTTATAAGTTGTCGGGACTACAGTGAAACCTCTCATAACGGACACCTCCTATAACCGGACACCTCTAGTAACCGGAAAATTTTTGTAGATCCAACACGTTTATTAGTTTTTCCGTACAAAATGCACTCCAATAACCGGTCACTCTCATAAAACCACAGAAGCGGTGAAACACGGCAACAAAAGTGGCATTTAAATAGTAGGTCTTTCTTTATTCAACTCTGATTCATATTTATATTAGTCTCAATGATATTGCTGGTTACCTGGTTAACGCATATGTAAATACTGATTCGTTGGAGACGCAAAGAAATTGCTGTTTATATGAAGAAGTTGTTTGCTTAGCTGGTGTCCCAAAATGGCAGTGAAAAAATTGTTTTTATCAATTACAGAAAAAAATTATATTTTAAACGAGTTTGAAAAAGGAAAGTTATTCGGTGCACGAACTTGTGAAGATATAAAGTTTCTTGTGTATTTTAACAATTCATGTTGCTACTTTTCTTATACAAACTGCCTTTTCAAAGCATTTTTCTAGAGACGACTTTGCTGTATTCCAACATATAAAATCATTGAAAGTCATCTGAAACCCAACAGCTGAAATTTTACCAATCTAATTTGAAGAAGTCTACTCTTAAAATAATTTTTCAACTACAATGAAATCCAAAATATGTGTAACTCTCTCATAAGCGGACACCTCTAATAAACAGACAAAAACAGGGCGACCGTGAGTGTCCGGTTATGAGAGATTTCACTGTAATTGGTGGTTTATGATATCAATCAAACAAGGGTCATATTTGTTTTACACGAGTGAAAATATCAAGAAAAATAAAAGTTTAAATGAAAGTTTAAAAATTAATTAAAAGTATAAACAAAAATTTCGCAAGATATGGATTAGTATCCCAAAAATTTAAAGACTTAATAGCAGAATGTACAAATGAATAGAAGGCGTAATGCAAGTATTGTAAGTTTGCACTATATGCGCAGTTTTTTTTTATTACCTGAAGAAAAATCATTTTATTTATTACTTCAATTTATTGTTTTTAATTTAAAAAAGTTCCCGATTTGCCTTAAAAAAACAATATATGAAATACCTTCTTGTTTTTGCTAAAGTTCATGATTTTTGCATTTAATTTTGTTTAGCCATTTTTCAGCTAGTTTTTAGCCGTTTTTTAGCCATTTTTTTTGTCTACATTTAGCCATTTTTGGTGGAGGAATTCTGGCATCACTGGTGCGTTTGCATGAGCGCAGAAAAATAAAAGATCATACACACATACATGCATGACGTTTGTACATGCGCTCATGCGTAGAAAGAAGCAAGTATCAGAAATTATTCCTTCACGAAGTGTTTTCTTCTTTACTCTTATACCTACAATACTCAAACAAATTTCTTGCAAACAGTGTTGTTAAAGATTTCGCTGTAGTAAAGCATTTGAAAACTCTCACATGTCTTGAAAGTTCTTATAAGATGTCTTATGCAGGACACTAGTACACATCCACAATAGACCCCTGCAAAAGATCACTTACAAGAACTTTTAAGACATGAGAAGTTTTTCAAATGCTTTACTACAACAAAATCATCTAAAACAAGCGCTAAACAACACTGTTGGCAAGACACTTGTTTCAGTTATTGCAGGTATAGGAATAAAGAAGTATATACTTCGTGACGGAAAAGTTTGTGATGTTTGCTTCTTCATTTTTGCATGTACATACGCACACACTATATGTGTGTATGATCTTTTATTTTTCTGCGCACATACAAACGAACACATGCATTGACATTAGTTGTGTGCGCTTGCTTTAAAAACTACATACATAATAGCTTACCATTTACATCTTACATACACACACACACACGCACATACACACACGCACACACACACACGCACACACACACACACTCAAACATACAATATGCAAAATAACAATCATACATGCATCAACACTACTTCTTTTGAGCAGGGGTGTCAGATTTATTTTCACATTTTTCGCCAAGTCCAATGTTAAAAATCGCCAAAATCGCCAAAGCCTCTTTTTTTAGTTTTTGACAATGAAATATATGTGTATGTATGTATTTTATAAATTATTAAAAAATTATTTTATAAATTATAAAAAATTAATTTGTTCCGAATCGCTAAAATTCGCCAAAAATGGGAAAAAGATCGCCATTATATATATTTTGTTTATTTTTATTTAGAACAATGTAAAAATGTTTATGAACATAAAAAGGTACAATGTTTGATATAAAAAAGATTTTGCGGTTAGTACACAGAGAAAACAAATTCGTTGTGACAACCGAATTTGTTGCCAATTGAATTTTGGCGGTTGCAGCAACTATCATAGAAATCTGCTATAGCGACTGAAATTTTCTTGTGGTATCACTATATTTTTTTAATTATAAAACTCAACCCAATAGTTGCAGCAACAGAAAAAATTGGTTAACAGTATGGAATTTGAAATAAATGTTATTCTTGCCACCGAAAATTTGGTTAATATAATTAAAACAATATCATAATTGGTAGCTGCAAAATAAAAATTGCAAACAAAAATACACAATTTAAGAAATTTATTATTTGACATATTGTCATAAGTTTATTTTAATTGAAATTTATTTCCTAATGGTGAAGCATGTCTATATACATTTCTTCAGCCACACATTTTGAAAAGCCACAAACCTGTTATCTTATGCACAGACTTTCAAAAATCATTTGAGAATTCAAAAATATAATATCTTTGAATGTCACAAAAGTTAATTTTTTAATTTGCTGCTATAAACTATGATAGCAAACACAACCTCTAGTTAGTTGCAGCAACTGATTGAAAGTTTTTATTTTAATTTTAATATAAAACGACAACTTTTTAGTTACTAATACCAAAAGTTGGTAGTAAAATCCAATTCGTAATATTTTAATCGGTTGGGTTAACCAATCAGTTAATTAGTCATGACAAAAGCATACGCTCGGTTGATGCAATCAATTTAAGTATTGTCACAATCATATATTTGTTACAATTATGCCCTTATGGCAGTGAACATGGATTGTTTTTTGGATTAACAGAAAATTGATAGCGTGAACTGAAATATAGTTAATGCAAATGATATTTTATTGCACTAACCGTTTTCCAACCAATCTTTTTTCTGGGTGTATTAAATAAATATTGGATATATGTATGTACATTTGTATGTAGTTGCAGTTCTATTACATATGTAAAACGCAATATACTTCATCGTCAAGACATTCCACATTGTCTTCTTCTTTTGAATACATTGTATGGGAATTGAAGAAGTGCAACATGTGCTATTTACAATCATATACATAAATAATTTATAATTCGTAATAACGCGTCAAGAAGTTCATATTGCATGGTATTTCGGAAGCGCGTATTAGTTGAGTTCATTATTGAAAATACCCTTTCAACGCAGGCATTACTAGTTGGAATTACCAGCATGTAAAGTACAGTCAAATTAAGTTCTTTAAAATGGTACATACCTACCGTATCCTTATAATCATACACTTTTGGCCAAAAACTGTTTTAAGTTAGACGGAATATCACCATTAAAATAATCTTTCAAATCCACAAACGGTCATTTTGTCCATTGTGTTTCATAAACACCTAGCGGTATGTTAGGATTCAAAACAACAACAAATTTTGTTTGTGATAATGGATTGCAACATTTTATAATGGAAAAATGTACGTAAACTTTAAATATATTCATGTTTTCAGGAATTATATTTATTAATTCATTCACGTGCATCTTTAAATATGAAAAGTATTTCAATATCTTCATCAGCCAGTTCAACATTGCTTAATTCACTTGCAAATGCTGACCCAAAATCGATTGCATTTAGTGGGAGAAAAGTGTTTGGTATATCAATAGCTATAATAACATTGGTTATCAATATTTCGTTATTATGAGTTTCATTCAAAATTGTTGGCTTGAAAATTTTTGAGGAAAATGAAAGAAGAGTAGAATGTAGCATTTGATGCATACTGCCTGGGTGCATGTTATTTAACTGAATCTCAAGATTTAAATGGTTCATTTCATTTACTATTGGATTTATAAATATCTAAAAAGTCTTGTCTTTTCGTAACATAATTCTTTGTATATATTTTGGGCAGTCTTATCATTTTCGCCTGTTGAAATAAGTGAAAAATGATGTTTAACCTCCACCCATTGCTCCAAAATCCGTCTGAAAGCTGCTCCATAAGACAACCAACGACTTGCAGACGGTTGCTGTCAATACCAGTATTAAATGTTCTTAGCACACCATCTACACCATAAGACAAATAATATTTAACGATTTTCAAGCCCATTCATGGCTCATCAAAAATAGCCAAAAAAAATCGCCAACTTTTTTATAAAACGCCAAAATATCGCCATGTCGCCAAATCGAATATTAGGACGCCAAACTAGTTTTAAAATCGCCACGTTTGGCGAGAAATCGCCACATCTGACAGCCCTGCTTTTGAGTTTTTGTTACGAACAAGAAGTCTTCGCGACATCACTTGCTAACATTCATATACACGAACATCAATACATCCATCGTGCTTCACTTATTAAACGACAGGATTCTGACTGCCACTCTTACCTAACCTAATCCACCCCTTTGCCTTTAAACGTCCAGATTATATTACAGTCAAGTATAGTACAGTATATATACAAAGAAGTACAGTATAGTACACAGTGCGTTTTACTGAGGTTCAGTATAGTGCAGTACAATAAAGTACAGCACAGTAGTGTACAGTCAAAGCATACATTGCAGTACAGTATCGTGCAGTATATTACAGTAGAGTGAAGAAGATTAGAACAGTATAACAAAGTGCAATACAGTACAGTACATTAAATGTGTACTAATACCATATGGTAGAGTACAGTGAAATAAATATGATACACTACAATATATTTCGCTAACAAACCAACTCCTGTAACGAATATCTGCTTATTTCAAATTTAAAGCTGAGGTATAATCAGTCTGTGCAGGGTTCTTACATAAAATTAATTTACGATGCACTAGTTCAGTTATTTGGTTTAAAATTTCTTTTTTTCTTTATGTGTATTATTTAATATTTTATAGGGAAATATTAAATTGATTACCATAATTAGTGGTGCTAGGTGAAGCTCAGCGATGAGATTTTATTACTCTCCTCAAGCTTCTGAAATAAAATCGCTACGAATGTTATTCGAGCCTATTCCTTCCTGAATTTGCTTTTGCTTGCTCATCTCTGGAGGGCACTTTTTAAAGGGCGAATAGGCCCTGTACTCAAATACATAGAACTTCCGTATTTTGTTTCACACACAGACTTGCATCGTCAAGCGCGTTACAGTACTGCACCGTACTCTTATATACTGCACTGTATTGTACTGTAATGCACTATACTGTTATTCTGACGACACAAAAAGTATTTTTCTATATTAAAGACATGGGCAAAAAATTGTCCTCTTTCTAAGTGCTAACTAATAGCGCTTTAATTGCATTGCTTATTGTCTTTTCTCATTAAAATTATAAGAAAATCTTAATGGCAAAAATTTATTAAAACTTTCATTAGCAACGCTAGCAAAAGAAAATAGAAATCTGTTAAAAATTGTTATTGTAGTGCTGCTGTGCTTGGTTGGGGTAACTACTCGTATTTTGTTTTTCCTTCCAGTACGTGACTATTATAAATTTGGAAATTATAAATTTTTTTTTTACTTCTTTTGTTGCGTTTCAACTTCCCACAATTAAATTAAATTTAAGTCTTGCCTTTGCTGCTATTGTATGCCCGCTTAGCACTTAAACCATTTAGTTGTGTATCAAATATATTTTTAAAACAGTTTCTATGTCAAAATTCATAGCCAACAGACAGCTTCGCTATGTATTCATTTAGATTTCGCTGTAAAACAAAAACAAAAAAAAAAACAAAAATCACAAAATCCAAAACAAAAATACAAACCATAAAAAATATTTAGTTGGCTGTTGTTACTCTTGTTTGCCAACGAAATATTTGTTATGCTGTGTATTTTATTTTCTATTTAAACTTGGTTTTATTTAGCTTACTAGCGGATATTTCGATGGCTGTAAAAAAATTTGACTGCAACTCCAGTACATCGTTGTCATGTTTAGTTTTGTTTTAATTTTTGTTTTGTTTTCTCTCTCTCTCCTTATTTTAACAACTCGTACATTTAACAATTTGGTTGAATGTTGAAATAACAACACGTTTTAGATGTCTAAGGAGTGGATTGGAATAATTTTATTTGTCTCTGCTTATTACAATAGTCGTCACATTCATTGTCCTTTTAAATTAAAAGTTATTCTACAAATAGCAAACAAATTTTGAGCTACAAAGAGTACAAAATATATTAAGGAAAATGTGTAAAAATATGTATCTCTTACATATATTTTAAATTTCATATAAATTTTGTTTTAAATCACACTTTTTAAAAGGTCGTGATGTGCGTATATACTTTAGGTTTGTATTGACAATGTCCTAATTTATTGTCCAACTCTAGACATCATTTGGCAGGTATAAAAATTTCCACCAGAAAATTTTAGACCTTGCCTCTCTGCAGATCGCCTTACTAACTGCAAAATATTGAAAAATTTGAAGTTTTTATGAAAATCCATAAAAGGATTTGCCTACCTTATATATACATATATCCTTAATTTAAAAAATAGAATAGCAAGTAAAACTTCAATCGAAATATGAAAAAATTTGTAAGTGTGCATTAAATCCGTAACATTTGTTTCAAGGACCTTCCTATCTGCCATATATCCTTGTTTGTAAAATTGACGAATTTTACAATTACGATCACATTGCAGTGATAAATTGCATTATTCCTCAATTTACATAAATATTCTTTACCCTTACTAATTTTTTTACAATTGGTAAAAGGACTTGCTTACTTTCCATATGACTCTAAAAATATTTTTTCAAACATAATTGCTATCAGAATACGATGAAAAGTTCAAACAACTTTTAGAATTATGTAGGAAAGCTGTCTTTTAAATTTCACTTTGATAAGAGCAAGGACATAGCTATCTCCCATATGTCCTTAATTTTTAATATTTAATATCAACTCTAATTTCAATCGGAATATGAAAGAGTTTGTAAGTGTGCATTAAATACATAACATTTGTTTCATGGACCTCCCTATCTTCCATATATCCTTGTTTGTCCAATTTACATTTCAACTACAATTACAAGCATTTTGCAGTGAAGAAGTGTCATTATTTTTAAATTTATATGGCTATACTTAACTCTAATGAATTTTATTACAATTGATTAGAGGACGTGCTTACGTTCCATATATCCTTGACTATAAAAATATTATTTCAAGCTTAATTGCCATCAGAATACAATGAAAAGTTCAAACAACTTTTAAAATTATGTAGGAAAGCTGTCTTTTAAATTTTACTTTGATCAGAGCAAGGGCATGGCTATCTCCCATATATCCTTAATTTTAAAAAATTACTATAATTGACTTAAATTACCAACTACAACTTTTAGAATTATGCAGGGAAGGTATTCGAAAAATTTCACTTTAATCAGAGTAAGGACATAGCTCCCTCCCATATATCCTTAATTTATAAAATTTATTGTTGGCGAAAATTACTAACTAAAACTTTTAGTATTATATAGGCAAGCTGTCTTTTAAATTTCACTTTGATAAGAGTAAGGACATAGCTATCTCCCATATATCCTTAATTTTAATAATTTCTTATTGGCTTAAATTGCCGACTACAACTTTGAGAATAATTTAGGGAAGTTATATGAAAAAGTTCACTTTGGTCAGAGCAAGGACATAGCATCCTCCCATATATCCTTAATTTTTAAAACTTCTTATTGACGAAAATCACCAACTACAGCTTTTAGTGTTATATAGGCAAGCTGTCTCTTAAATTTCACTTTGATAAGAGTAAGGACATAGCTATCTCCCATATATCTTTAATTTTAAAAATTTATTATTGGCTTAAATTACCAACTACAACTTTGAGAATTATTTAGGGAAGTTATATGAAAAAGTTCACTTTGGTCAGAGCAAGGACATATCATCCTCCCATATATCCTTAATTTTTAAAACTTCTTATTGACGAAAATCACCAACTACAGCTTTTAGTGTTATATAGGCAAGCTGTCTCTTAAATTTCACTTTGATAAGAGTAAGGACATAGCTATCTCCCATATATCTTTAATTTTAAAAATTTATTATTGGCTTAAATTACCAACTACAACTTTGAGAATTATTTAGGGAAGTTATATGAAAAAGTTCACTTTGGTCAGAGCAAGGACATAGCTTCCTCCCATATATCCTTAATTTGTAAAATTTCTTATTGGCGAAAATCACCAACTACAGCTTTTAGTGTTATATAGGCAAGCTGTCTCTTAAATTTCACTTTGATAAGAGTAAGGACATAGCTATCTCCCATATATCTTTAATTTTAAAAATTTATTATTGGCTTAAATTACCAACTACAACTTTGAGAATTATTTAGGGAAGTTATATGAAAAAGTTCACTTTAGTCAGAGCAAGGACATAGCTCCCTCCCATATATCCTTAATTTTTAAAATTTCTTATTGGCGAAAATCACCAACTACAGCTTTTAGTGTTATATAGGCAAGCTGTCTCTTAAATTTCACTTTGATAAGAGTAAGGACATAGCTATCTCCCATATATCTTTAATTTTAAAAATTTATTATTGGCTTAAATTACCAACTAGAACTTCTTTGAGAGTTATGTAGAGAAGTTATATGAAAAAGTTCACTTTGGTCAGAGCAAGGACATAGCTACCTTCCATATATCCTTAATTTTTAAAACTAATTATTAACCACAATTACGTTCAGAATGCTTCAAAAAACTTAAATATGTTTTCAAAATTGCATACTCGTAGCTAAGTTGTCTGTGAAGTTTAATTTCAAAGGATAAAAGGACATTGTCTCTGCTCATATATCCTTGATGGATACAAGTGGGGGCTTCTCACCCATATATCCTTTATTTCGAATATTTCATTTTTGCTTAAATTCAGATGAAAATGCCATCGGGATTCGTAAGTACATGTGTAGGCACATAATGTCAACCTTTTTGAACTATTTGACTTCAATCAATTCAATTCATTTTTTGTAACTAATGCTAGAACTACCCAATGACCCTTTCTAGGGAATATATTTCCAGTCGCTGCAAGGACATGCATATCTACCATATATCCTTGATAAAAAATCTTTGTTTTGTCCTTAGTCATGATCACAATTAATAGGAATTCGGAAGTACTTTTAAAATCATACATTTGAAATTGCTGTGAAATCTCAACTCAATTTTTTAAAGGAATATTCAATTTGCAAAACATTTTTCTACGTTAAATTTTGATCAAAGTGCAGCCAAACTTCATAACTACTTGTGAATCTGTTTACTTAAGCTCTGTGTCGAGTTTAATTGAAATCGGTGCAAGGTTATACTTCTCTCCCATATATCCTTTATTTTGAAAATTTAATTTTAGCCAAAACAGTTGTATAATCCTGCATTCAAGCTCCCGCTAAAATCTGCTAATAATACGATCAAGGATGCGCTTACCTCCCATATGTCCTTGATTTAAAAAATTATTATAGATCGCAAAGTAACCTTGTTGCTGGATGAAAAAAGTACCTAGAAAATAATTAAATACTTTCCTAATTATATGTACATATATTCGTGTTGGCTGTAAAACATCAATTCTATATGTTAAAGGATATGCTTTCCTCTTGTACATTTTTAAGTTTAATTTTGATCAGAATGTATCCAAACGACGTAACTATTTGTGAATCTGTTTATTTAAGCTCTGTGGCAATTTTAACGAAAATCGGTGCACAGATAGGATTCCCTGCCATATATCCTTTATTTTGAAAATTTAATTTTAGCTATGATTATATTGCAAAACGCCAACAAAATTTATAAACAGTTGTAAAATCTTGCATTCAAGGTCCCGGTAACATTTTCTAATAGTCAGGTCAAGAATATGCTTGGCTACCACATGTCCTAGACTTAAAAAATTGTTAGAACGCAAAGAAACTTTGTTCCTAGATGAAAAAAGAGTAGAAAATAAATAAATACTTTCGAAAGTATATATAAGTGTTGGCTGCAAGGCTTCAATTCCATCTGCTGGAGAATATGACCCCCTCTCTTACATTTTTAATTTAAAAAAAAGTTTCTAACTTTAATTTTGATCAGAATGCAGCCAAACCTCATAACTATTTGTGTATCTGTTTACTTAAGCTCTGTGGCAAGTTTCATAAAAATCAATACAATATTAGACGTCTGTCCCATATATCCTTTATTTTGAAAATTTAATTTTAGCTGTGATTATGTGCAAAACGCCAACAAAATTTTTAAACAATTGTAAGATCTTGCATTCAAGCTCCTGGTAAAATTTGATTATGGTCAGGTCAAGGATATGCTTGCGTCTCATATGTCCTTGATATAAAATAATTATTAGAACGCAAAGAAACTTTGTTCCTGGAAAAACCTGTCTAGAAAATGAATAAATACTTTCGAAATTACATATATGTTTGTGTTTGCTATAATATTTCAATTCCCCCTGTTAAAGGATATACTGCCTCTTTTACATTTTTATGTTTAATTATGCTCAGAATGCAGCCAAATTATATAACTATTTGTATATCTATATATTTAAGTTCTGTGGCAAGTTTCCCGAAAATCGGTGCACGAATGGGATTTCCTGCCATATATCCTTTATTTTGAAAATTTAATTTTAGCTATGATTATGTGCCAAACGCAGCCTAAATTTGTAAACAATTATAAAATCATGCACTCAAGCGTCACTTATACCCAGGCATCACATAATTTAAATCTTCTCCAAAATTTTAGTGTTGCACTTTCTACCCACTGACCTCCGCAGCAATACTACGGAAGCGTATGTAAAAATTGGTCTGATCACACTCCTATAGAGCCAGTATGTCGCAATAGGGCTGAGTCTCTGTCTGGACCCAGTGGCCCTTCTGCAGAGAGACCAGCACGAGTTAGCCTTCTCGACTCTTTCTTATATGTGGGGTGTCTCGACAACAGTTTCCTATCTTGGATCATTCCTAAATATTTAATCCTATCAGATAAGATGAAGGTCTTTCCTTGAAATCTAGGATCACTATACTTCATGATATTTGTTTTCCTGATGAAAGGATTTGTTATTAAAAGCATTTTCGATGTTATTTCTTAAGCCTTAACTATTTGTTTTTATAGCAAGATATCTTTTCCAAGCCTAAGTGCGATTCAAAATTATCCAAAATGTGTTTTATTTAAAATTCGGTACGCTACGGTTTCAATTACATTCATCTCCCGCTAGAACTAAGTAGATACTTGTTATTTGCAAGTGAAACAAAATTTTCTCTCTTTTTGTTTTGTTGTTGCTGTTGTTGTTGTTGTTGTTGTTGTTGTTTATTTTGCCATTATGTGATCTACTTGGAAACCCATTTACCATTTAAGAACAATTTTCATTTCAAATATTTAACATATTTATTGTTTTATAAAGATTTTTTTTTTTACATTTTGTTTATAAAATGTTTGCGCAAAAATGTGGAAGAATGTGTGTGTGTGGGTTTGTGAGCGTATGCATATTTTGTATGTGTGTGTATGGTCTTAAATATGTGAATGTCTTTAAAAGTTTATTATAGTTTTGGGTGGAGTGGATGGGGGTGCTAGAGGAAAAAATAAAAATCGAAATCTTTCACTTAAGTTGCATTATTCACACTTGAGTGCATACATGTTGTAGATAAGTCATGAATGTTGCCACCACTTATTATTGTTGCTCTACCATTATCTATGGCAACATTATGTATTTTTATTTGTCTGTGTCTGTTTTTTTTCTTTTCGAAAATATTTTATTTAACAATGACAACGAACATAAAATACTAAGAGGAAAAATTTGCAAAATAAAAGATGGTGATAATGGTTGTTTCATAAACATACCAATACACTTTAGCTTATACTATAAAATATACATACATAGTTACGCACTTAATTCACAATTACACACACACACACACACACACACACACACACACTCACACACACACACACACACACACACACAAACACACACTTATTCCCTGGCTGTAGACCATCTGAGCACATAAGCGGGTTTTTTATTGTACAACAAATACTTTTATACATATTTTTTTAATCGTTTTTAAAAGGAGAATATTGCATATACATATTTATATACATACATATTTTTTATTTTATATAATTTCTTTGTTACTTCATAGTTCTCGCATTTGTTAACTTATTTAAAGAACTCAATTTTTTATCTAAAGAAAAGTGGGCGGTACCACGCCTATTTAAATGTCATTTTATCATCTATCTCTACTTAACAACCTCTTGCTATTAAACTTTACATTTATGTCAGCTTGTTGTAATAACACGATCTAGGTTTTTGGAGAAGTGAATGGAGCCACGCCCCTTTTAATTTATTATTATGCATGCCACTTTTTCCTCTAAATAAAGGCGTCCTTTTTTGTACAAACTCTCAGTTACTGAAATCGGTGCTAATAAAATTAGCGAATTCAAGTTTTAGTTTAGTTTATCATTGTCATGCCGAGTACACACAATGGCATTTTGTGACATCGCTGTGGTGTGTACTAGTGGCAACGTTTGTCATATTATATATTTTTCTTTGTATAGCATCGCTTTCCATATAAAAAAAAAACATAATGTGAAAGAAATTGCATACATTTTGAAAATTACGCTACAAAATGACAACACAATAAATGCCAGATGTGTACTCAGCATTACATAAAAATATTTTATTTAACTGAATCGAAATTATTTTTATTATTTTTGCAGACGGTTTAATTTTTTAAAATTATTTTGTTTTTAATTTTAAGTAACAAGTTTATATTTTAAGGGGCGTTGTTACGCCCAATTTGGCAAATATCAGTTCCCGCCCATTTTTTTTTGAATACAACATCGCGTCAATTTTAGAGCTCAAGGTGTAAGCCAAGTTTCGTAAAAATCGATCAAGTGGAAGCTCTTGAAATATAATATTAATCTTTAATGGTCTTAGCCCCGCCCACTTCTTTAAGGACAAAATTATATCACTCTAATTGCCGAAACTCTGCCAAGTCTTGTAATAATAGGATAAGTAGACTATAAATATAATTTAATACTAAGCTTTCATGAGCGTAACCCCGCCCACTTTTTTAAACACAAGATTAAGTACGTTTCAGCGCTCAAGATATGTGGCAAGTTTCGTAAAAGTCAATAAGTAGAAGCATGTGAAATGTAATGATAAATTTTGGTGGGCCCCACCCACTTTTTTGAATACAAGATTAAATATATTTCAGCGCTTGCCAAATTACGCAAAAATTTCTCAAGTTCAAGTACGTGAGATATAATATTAAAATTTAATAAGCGAGTCCCCGCCCACTGTATTGAATGCAAGATTGTGTTTTTTTTTAAGAGTTTAAGGTGTGTGCCAAGTTTCGTAAGAATTGCTCAATTACAATCACGTAAAGTATAATATTAAAATCTAATAGGCCTGACCCCGCCCACTGTATTTAATTTAAGATTGTGCGTGAGACAAGTTTCGTAAAAATTTGTCGCATGTGAGCATGTGAAATATTATATTAAATTTTATTGGGCGTGGTTCCACCCATTTTTTCAACTTCGTTCTTATGTCGTTGCAAGAGCCCAATGTATTGGGTAAGTTTCGCAGCAATACAATAAGTAGAATATCATACATTGAAATTAAAAAAAAAACATATGGGTGTATTCCCGCCCACTTTTTTTACAACGCGACCAAGTAGAAACTATACTCTGTTAGACAAAAAAAAAAAAAAAAGAATTTTAACAATCGGTCTAAAATGTATGGACTTATGTAGTAACACAACCAAACAAAATAATACAAACGACTTGATAACCTCCTCCTTTATTTTCTAAATCTTACATTTAAATGTAACATTTTTTATACGAGAACTTCTATCTTAAAAAATTAAAAAAAAAATGCACACGTTTTGGGTGCTTTTAATCACATAACTGTGTATTTGAAAAAGGAGTCGGACCACGCCTCCTAAAATGTTATGTAACATAATCTAGGCTTCTACCCAATAGATTCTAGTGAAAAGTTGCGCTCATCTTTCGCTCAATTTTAGCATAGGATAATACCTACTGTTATTTGCTTTTATTAAAGTAGGCGAGGCTACGCCCTTTAAACTCTTATATATGCTCTTTTAAAAGACTTACTTCTACCCGGAACGATTCCTACAAAATATGTCACGCATGCTAGGCGCTTATAATGAAGTAACTTCGTATTTTTAAGTGGGCGTGAACACTCCCCCTAAAATTTAGCAATATTCTAACGAATCTCAGGAATCTTAAACACTCTAAAGGCGCTTATAGTGGCACAACGTCCCGTTTTATTGAAAGGGCTACACCACGCCCCTTCAAGTTTAATATTATGTTTTATAAGCTTTTAGCCAACTGATTCCTAAAAAGCTTTGTACACACTTTCGTCTTTTAAGATGACACGATTTAGCATTTGAGAAAGAGGTCAGGGTCACGCCCAGTTAAACATACCAACAAATTTTTACCAAGCTTTGGGCCTTGTAACTTATCAAGATTTGGATTCAGTTTTTCTAAAACAAAAATTTCAATTAAACGCAAATTTTTTTTTGTTTTTGAACATTAAATAGAAATATGTACGTAAATTCTATTCGGCTAGTATTGAGTGAATTTGAAGTAAAAGCCAAAGAAAATTTTCGGCTTTCTGGCCGTTTTGAAGCAATTGTACACAAACACTTTCTCAAATTCCTCTAAAATTTCTTTCACTTTTTAATGTGCAAACTTACACTTTTGTTTGCCAAGTAAATATTTTTTGTTAAATAATTAAATCCTGCGGTTTTAGCAGTCGTGTTAATTTTTTGTTTGTTTTTATGATTATGTACATAAAAAATAAAATATTCATTTAACTAATTTTTGTTTTCAACAGTGTGCTAAATAAATATTTAAAATACATTTTTGCAAACACTTTTTACTTAACAATTTGTTCATCTCTTCTTATCCTTGACAGCAGAATAAACATTTTAATTAAGTCAATCTTTTTCCGTTAATTCACTGCAGCATAATACAAAAGCAAATCTTTTGCCAGTTCAAACAATGAAACAGAAAAAAAATATATTAAAAATTTAATGATGTCTGTCGGTCAGTGAAAATAAAAATTGTTGAGAAAAAAATTTAAATTAGTAATAAAAAAAATCTAAATAGATTAAATATATATAGATTAAAATAATTGTTCTAATAAGAAATATTAAGGAAATCTTACATAAGCCTAAATAAATAAATGTTCAATAAAGTTTCATTAATCATTAAGTGATATAACTCTGAATTAAAATATTGATTTGTTCAAATGCATAGAATGAAAGTTTATTGGTTAAACTAACCAATTTCAATTGTCAAGTTAGTAGTTCTTGTAAATTATTGTTAGTGTTTTAATTAATAAAATTTGGTATGTGTAAAATTAATAGTAAAAATTTTTGTTATAAAAGAACAATTTTTTTTGCAGTTAAAATTACCAAGTTAAATTGTTATAGATTTGATGACCTTGCAAACTCTTTTAGTTTTGTTTTTATTTTTTTTATTAAAGAGCGAGAGAGAGAGATTTTAATTAAAAATTCGAGCATAATAATGAGCCCGGAAGTAACATCGCGTTTGAACTAGTCAGATCGTGACCTCGACTGCGCATTCGTGACACGGATCAAATGGTTGAGGTCGCCTTAAAATTCTGTAAGATTCAAAATTCGGCAAAATCTATTTGGGATTACACAGACCAGATGGTCTAACGAGGTCATCTGCTTGGTAACGAGGCAAATATGGCCCATTTGTGGTTGTGGTAAATTTATCATCCTGAAAAGGTCATCTCCTAGGCAAATACACATACTTAATGCGATAATTAAAGGTCACTGTTTCATAAGTGCGCATGTTAGGAGTTTAAATCTACCGTATAACGATTTCTGTAGAAGATGTTATAATGAGAAAGAGGAAGAAAGTCTAGAATACTTCCTGTGACTTTGGCCCTCTCTCTCTCTCTGAGGAAATGTGGTTTCACTTGAACTGGCTGCTAGACATTAGACGGATAAACTCCTATATACTTATTTAGTTAGTTCAGCTCTGAATAAAATGGAGAAACGTAGCAGAAATATTTATTTATTCACATTCCCGTTCCAAATAACACAACGGGACCAACTAAAACCCAAGTGGGCTGCTTTTAATCTTAATTTGGAAACCTGTGCAACCTTACTGAACCTAAAACTAACTAAAAAGCCATTGCATTAGCAATTACACATGATTATTTCAATACTCATAATTCAACAAATCAACAAACGTACTTTGTGCAACAACTACCTTTGTTTACAGTTCAATTCACCACTCTAATTCGTTAGCTTACTTATCCTTCTTTAGTTTCTTTTTCGGTTTAATTTTGTTAATTAGATCATGCTTGTATTAAATTAAACAAGAAAATAGCAAATTCTATTATTTTTTTAGTTATAAACTGCATCGCAATAAAGTTTTTGGTTAACAGTAATTTTAACAACGAAAATTTTGTTAAATTAATTAGATGTACAGTTTGTTGTTCAATATTTACACTAAAATTAACAATTTAAATTACTTAGAATAATTTTCCTATTTTTTTTTTAATTACATAGTTTTTTGATGTGTAAACATCTATACGCTGGGGGGTAAAAATCTTTTTCACAATACAATCACAAATTTTGACTGAGATGCACACAGCGTTGTCAAATCGGTGTGAGCTATGTATGAGTGTATTAGTGTTTGAAGGAAGCAATACAAACTTATTTAAAATATTGTAAATACATAGGAATTTGCTGGTTTTTGTTTGTTTTATTTAACTTGATAATTGCTTTATTAGGGTTCCGCACACCAAAGGTGAAAATTATAATTGCTTTATTAGGGTTCCGTACACCTAAGGTGAAAATGAACCCTATTGTTTTCGCTACGCTGCCCGTCCGCCTGTCACAGGGTATATTCTCGAGAACCGTAAGAGCTAGGGATCTGAAATTTGGACACAGTGTGTGGACATTTGGCCGCTACAACAATAAATACATGAGAGTTAAAAATTAAAGGGTATTGCAAAACGATCAACGAAAAATGTTAAAATCCCATGTAATATACATACAATTGTATGTACATATATACACTTGAAATTTGTAAAGTTAGTGTATTTTCATACAGACTATTAACACTAAATTTAAAAAATTTAAATTAAAGGGTGTTCCATCAGTTAATGCAATTTTGACTTTGTAATTTTGACAACTTGCTGTATCTTGGAAACCGTAAGAGCAAAACTCTTGAAATTTTCAAAAACGGTAAAACTAAAAAATCAAAAAATTATAAAATCGCCAAATATTAAAAAAATCTCCAAAAACAAAAAAAATCGCCAAAACGAAAAAAGCACCAAATTAAAAAAAATTCTAGGACTAAAATAAATCGCTAAAAACCGGAAAAATCGCCAAAATGAAAAAACCCTTAAACAAAAAAATCACCAAAATGAAAAAATCGCCAAAATGAAAAAACCCAAAAAACAGAAAAAAATCGCCAAAATTAAAGAAAATCGCCAAAATTAAAAAAAAATTGCGAAAATGAAAAAAAACACAAAAAGAGAAAAAAACGCCAAAACGAGAAAAAAGCGACAAAACTGAAAAAATCGTGTAAACTGAAAAAAAAACTTAAAAAAAGGAAAAAACCACATCAAAAAAATGCTCCAAACCGAATGTACGGAACCCTTCGTGCGCGAGTCAAAGTCGCACTTTACTGAATTTATTATAATTGCAATGCGTACACAACAACAAGAACAGCAACAACTACACGCTGAACAACAGGAATTAAAAATTAATAATTAAAAGTAAAGGCATTTACCATAGATGAGCAGTACCACTAAAATTTCAGTAAAAATAATAAAAAAATTTTAACTAGTAAATTTCTACTGATTACTAAAATTTTGTTCTACAATTTTTATAAATTGCCTAAATGATTTGTTATATGATGAGGTGCATTGAATTTTCAGTAATCAGTAATGCCCGTATTCATAACGAAAATCTACCAAGTGGCTAAATGTTTTTCATACAAAAATTTGAAAATTTGAATGAAAAAACTTTGCCACTTGCTACAATTTTATTATGAATACGGCCCTACGATTTTACTGCTAATGCAAACTAAATTTCATTATCAGTAAAAATTTACTGAATTTTTTCAGTAATCAGTAAATTTACTGCTTACTTCAATTTTTAAAGCAGTACATACATATTTACTGCAGTGTGCCCATTTATTAACCAAATAAGTTTAATAAAAGAAACAAAAACCAACAAATTCATATGTATTTACAATATTGAAAGTTTTGATACTTTTAATTGATTAATTTAAAAAAATATACCAAAAGCATAAGTACTTCCAACTTAAGAAAAAATTTTCATTACTAGATGTTTACACATCTCCCCTGTGATCGGACTCACATTGCTGTTTTTTTAACTGAATCTATCTGTTATATTAACCAAAAATAAATGGTAAGTTGTTTTAAATTTTTCTTTAGAAAATTTAATAAATAAAGTAATTGCAAGAAGTATTAAATATATCATGACATAGTGTTACGAGGCAATGTAAAGTTTGGAAAAGTGGGCGGGGCGGCACAACGCCCATTAAAATTTCATATAAAATTTCAAGAATTTCTATGAAACTTAAGGTGTGCAAAGTTGTTTTATTTAGAGGGCAAGATCTTTAATTAAAAAAAAGTGGCCTGGCTGAAAACCTTTGAAATATTTTGTATACATTCAAGCAATTGAATACTAGGAAACGTAGCCTTCGCCTTGAATTTCTATATATTTTAATTCCGTCTAGCCGTTTGGTGTGAAAGCGTTTAAAGTCTTCAGACTCGTATGGTGACACAATGGCCTTTATCGGCCATAAATGGCGAGCAGTTTATTGACGTGAAATCCGAGAAAAAAGCAAAATTTATCTTGAACTCGCTATTTATCCCCCAATAAAGGGGAATATATTTATTAGAAATATTGGGTGACGCCACGCCCCTCAGAATTTAATATTGTTTTTAATGTAGTTTTGCTAAGAGATGTGCAAATGTCGTGATTTTATCGTGTTACGCGTGATTCACGTGATTCGTGATCAAATATTATAACTTATCACGCGTGAGTGCGTGAGAGTGACTGAAAAAAATTTACTCGTGCGTGATCGTGCGTGTGGTGTTTTTTAATAATCACGCACGAATTCTCACGCTCTCACGAGATAACATTCCTGCATAGGTACATATGTATGTAACTGTATTCAATCATTTGAAATAAATTATTTTATAATAATAAATGTATGTATGTATAGTAATATGTATGGTAGTATGAGCTTACAAACATAATGAATACCCCCAAATAAAATGTTTCGACTTTTTCTGAAGTCAGACTTGTTGTACCGAATTCGTTAAGACATTTCTGAAAAAAAATTTTTAAACATTAAAACTTTGATTTTTGAATACATAAGTAAAAGTCTGTTTAATTTTTTTAAATAAATATGTGTGTATATGTTGATAAAAAAGAAGAATTGTAACAAATATTAAAAAAACGTGAGTATGTGCAAATTATTTCGACAATAGCAGCAACATAACGGTGAAGCGGTACTCTGCTATAAAAGCAAAAAGAAATTGTACCTACATGTCGTTACGAATTCGTACCGACTTATCGTAACGAATTCGTACCGACTTATCGTAACAAATTCGTACCGACTTATCGTAACGAATTCGTACCGACATATCGTAACGAATTCGTACCGACATATCGTTACGAAGTCGTGTCAAGCATTTCATACAAAAATTGTTACGATTTCGGTAATATTTCGGTGCCGAAATCGGAAGATTTTGTCGACCAACCGTTACGAATTCTTAACGAATTCGGAGCATTTTGTTTAATGGGTACATACAGCTTTTTAAGTATGTATGTATGTATGTTTCTTAGATACCCTGTAGGAAGTATCAATTGAGAAACACTACTGATTCAACAGTGCCTTTGTCAACAATACTACTGACGAATTGTACCGCAGAAAAAGTTTTTTGATTTAGGGGCCGTCCATATATTACGTAACGCTGTAGGGGGAGGGGTGGGGTTCGAGTTTTGCTATGATTTGTTATGGTGGGGGTGGGGGGTCTTTGAAAATGTTACGTAACAGAAAAATTTTAGTAATTTGTATGTTTTCTCATATAATATGCTTTTCTCGTTTATTTGATTATCATTTATTTAATTGATCATACGTCTTACCTTCACATTTATTTTATGTATGTATACATACATGTGCGGAATGTAAATTTTTGATATACGAGAATTCGAATTCGAATATTTAAAATGATATCCGCGAATACGAATATTTAAAACGATATTAAATTAACTTTGCTTTATTTTAATTTACATTGTAAATTTTACAAAAACACGAGCATACATATATACATAGATATGTATATATGTATATCGTCACCTTAAATCCAAAAGGCCGTAAGTACACTGTGTACTATCTTGCAGGAGAAGCAAAAAACTTTATAAATTTATTCTATTTACGTATATGTTAGATGCCAAATTAAATAATGAATAAAATCGGTATTTTTAAACATATGTGAGTAAAATTTTAGGAAAATATGTATTTTGGTTAATCAAATCATAATCAATCAAAAAGTCTATTTTGAATTTTTTGGTTGTTACGACCTTTTGGATTTTAGGTGACGATATGTAAGAACCTATTTTTCAACCCAAAAAAAAATGAAAATTATATTATACATATACTTTTTCGTGAGCGTGCGTGATCGTGATAAGTTGTAAACCACTCGTGCGTGATTAAAAATATTTTATTCGTGAGCGTGTGTGATCGTAAAAATTTTCAATATCATTCGTGCGTGAAAGTGCGTGAGTAAAATATTTTTCTGCGTGAGCGTGCGTGTCGTGAGTCAGAAAACACTCACGTGCACATCTCTAGTTTTGCTTTACCAGTTTTTAATTTTTTCTTTTTTGCAAAATCTTAGACCCCTAAGAAAACACAATGTCGCACTTATTGAAGTGGGCGAGGCCACCCCCCTTTTTTATATTTTACATTAAATTTCTTGTGATTCTATTTAGATGATTCTGACCGATGTCGACGTGTATAATCGGCTCTTGCTATGATACAAATTTGAGTGAAAATACGCAGTATGAAATTTAATATGTACATGTTGCATATATGCAAACAGTGTTGCCAGATTTTTTTCAGCTTTTTCAAAAAGGTCAGTGCAAATTCCCTTTCGTGTAGGAAAGGGATAGTGCAAATACAAATGGTGAAGTCAAGAGAGAAGACATTCATTTTGTCGTTGTTACAACTCTGCTACAGGGTTGGCAGATTTTTTCCGAACTATTTTGCCAAATTGAATTAAAAAAATCTCCAAAACTCGCAAAATCAATTTTATGTAGTTTTTCTTAATATGTATATGATAATAAATTTTGTTTCTATATAACAGGTTTTTTTGATATAACATTTTATAAAATAATCGTATAAAAATTTAGCAGAAAATATAAATAAAATCGCCAAAAAATATTTCTTGTAAATTTTTCTCAGCCAAACTCGAAACGTATTAACTTACTATAATTAATATAAGAAAAATCATGAAATTGAAACTGTTTTAATTTCTAGCAGACAAGTTTTGGTAGAACTTATTTTTGACACTAATCCTTCAATAGATTAATTTTCCGGAATTACAAAATTTTTTTTAAAAAATATCTATAAATTTATATATCCATAAATTTTTTTATCAGCAGAAAAATCGCCATGTCGCCAGATGAAAAAAAGTTCAATTGCCAAACAAGTTGAAAAATTTTTCACGTTTAGCTGGAAATTGCCATATCTTACAACGCTGCTCTGCTATTGTACGTTTTATTAATTTTTAAAGCATCTTTGCAGCGCCTCTGCTGTTAATTAGTCTTACTATTTTAAGATATGTGTATAGACATTTTATTAGTTATTTTATTGCCACATTTCTAAAAGAATCGAAGTTATTTTTCAATTTGTAGTGGCTATTGTTGAAGTCGCTTTAAGTTTAATTTGTTTTTAGAAAATTTTTATTTTTAGCTAAAGTTACGTTTCGCTATATTTAGCTTTACCTCTTATGCCCGCCCCAGTTAATTAAAGGAAAAATAAAATCACACATTATCAACATAAAACCACAAGTGCGTGCTAAACGAAATTCCACCACAACTGCATAAAACGGATTTGTGTGGTCTCAAGAACAAGTGTCTTATAATCTAATCCAACCGCCAAAATAATTAATGAATTGAACACTCATGCACTACGCTGGCAGCCAAATACAGACATGTCCTCAAAAATGAATACAGAAGACAGATTATACTTTAAATATTTATGCAATTATACAAGAGATGTAAATGTGAGATAGTTTTTCAGCAGGATGATAAAAGCATAATATAAATGAAAATGTTTTTCATACAAGTTTATAATTTTTTACTCACCTTGTTTTCGAAAAAGTTCATAAATTTCTCTGCCCTCCAGCTCTTTAATGTTTTATTTAATTAAAGTTAATGTAATAATGCCAAGCACTTGAACTGTTTCCATCTCCAATTGGCCGCAATGTATATGTAAATATGTATGTGTGCTAGATGTTAAAGTTCAAATATTTAAATGTGTGATAATGCATAATTATTTGTAATTAAAGTAAATAAATGTTTATATTGAAAGCAATATTTAAATGACTATAGACATTTTTATGTGTCGAAAAGGAGGTATAACTAAAGTGGTGTTAATTTTTGTTATATTGGCTCTTTATTGAGCAATGAAATATTAGTAAGCTCTTAAATATATCGAAAAAGGGCTTTTTGTGGTTTTTTGGCCTGCCTTATGCTGATGTTCGAAAATTCGAACTTTAATTCCAAAAATAAAATACACAATATTAACCCGAAAAACTTTAAAATAGCAGCTCCGCAATATATCGAGCCATAACCGCCAAAAGAGCTTAACTGGCACATTTTTTAGACCTCGTTTTCTTTGACGAATATCGATTTTTTACGATCGCAACTGATCGGTTTTTGTAAAAAAATTCAATTCGAAAATAATGTCGCTTAGGCTTTTTTGGCTGTTAGGGCACGATATATACCAAAAATAAAATAACCCTTAAGTTTAAAATTTTTTAAACGCACTAATAATCCCAAACTAATATTTTACTTATTAAGTAAAATATTTTTAATCAGAAATAATTTTTAGTCAGGCTTAAGTTCAGTAATTTCAATTCTTTTATTGAATGAAATATTTTATTAATTAATGTGAGTTTCTAAAGAAGAGAAGAAAAATTAAATTAGACTTTTAAGCTGGGGGAAATACTGAACTTAAGCCTGACTAAAAATTATTTCTAATTAAAAATTCACTATAGTTCAATTAAAAAAAAATCTAAAAATGTAAAATATTTTTTTTTATTAAAAATACACTAAAAACACTAATTATAAAATAACCCTTATTTATTTATTTATTTATTTTATCCATCCATAAACGCTAAAAAGGCTTAAGCGACACATTTTTTTTACTTTTTTTTAACGAAAAGAATTTATTTGCGATCGCAAATAATCGATTTTGATCCAAAAAATAAGTTAAAAAATTATTCCGCTTAAGCATTTTTTGGCGGATATCCCGAAAAAAATATATGGCTATCAGCGCAAAAGTGGTGTAACTATAAAACTATTTCATTATTCAATTGATCTATTATTTTGCTATCATACGCCATTTTTCGTCTCCGTCTTCTTTTAAATACCAAAAGTTGGCTTATTCTACTTTTTTTTTAAATAGTTGGTCATGTAAATAATGTATTTACCACCAGAATAGCAACAAAAGAAGAATATGGGTTATACCACTTTTGCGCTAATGGCTACAAATATAATAAATAAATAAAAATAGGTGAAAAATATTTTTATATTTTTTTTTTTTGTTATAAAAATTATGGTTTTACTTTTCAATTACATATGTATATATTCGAATTTACAAAAACTTTCGAAATTGGGATATATTTTCGAAAATATTTTGTATTTTGTAAAGAATTTTAGTGTATTTAAAAATTTTTATTCTTAACATTGATGTTCGAAAATTTTTATTTGTGCGAGAGCTTCCGATATTAATCATATGTATGTTTTATTCGAACTTTATATAAATATTCAGAACAAATTTAAGTGTGTGTAAACTAGAGACCTGCGTAAAAGGTCTTTAAATGTAAATACGTCATGATTTTTAAATGTATTCACGTCGCATGTATTATACTAAACCACCCTGCAGAAAGTGCGAATAGTGAAATTGTGGTGATTTACTAGTGACGTTGTCAGTAGCACTACTGACCAGGTGTACCCCAGCCAATGGTATCATCTATTGACATTTAACATTAGCTTGTCATTGAAAATCCACCACTAGACTATAGCACTACTGACTTAGTAGTTCTTTCGGGACCACATGGAGACATTGGCACCAAAGATTCACTAGTAAATTTTAGGGGCTCTAGTCTACAATATCGATATATCCAATCTCGTTGTCAATAGTAAACTTATAGTGATTTTCTAGTGACATTGTCAATAGTGCTACTGACTAGGTGTACCCCAGCCAATGCAAATGCCTATTGACAAATAATATAGGGTTGTTATTGAAAATCTATCAGTAGACTTTAGCACTGTTGAGAAGGTGAGAAGGTAGTTCTTTTACGACCATATGGAGATATTTGAACCGAACATTCACTCGCAAATTTTAGTGACCCTCTTCTACATATGTGACAGCGCATAGAGAAAGGGACCTAAGGGTAAAAAAGCAATTTTTTTTTTTTTTTTTTTTTTTTTTTTTTTTTATGTGGACAACATCTGAGCATCGAATGAGACCGATCCCATGCCCCAAAAGTGTTCTCTCCCAGAGATATGCGCGTTTTATGATGTGATGGTACACCAAAGATACACGTATTTAAATCTTTAAAATGGCTCTCCTGAACAAAACCGGTTTTTACCCTTAGGTCCCTTTCTATTTTGCGCGTCACATATATTTATTTAATATTATTGCACAACATAATAAAAAAGAAAAACAAACTATTGACGCGTTCATTGAAAATATCACCAGAAATACAGTAGAAATGTCGTGTCTAACGTATCTCTACTCGCGCATAAAAGGAAAGTTGTCGACATTTTAACTAGTGCAATTGTCGCTGGAGAAAGAGCATTGACATAGAGACATATGGTTCTAGGTTGACTACAGGGCAATAATAAATGCTGTCGTACTATAATCGAAGCACGATTGATATATTGGTGTACGTGTATATCCGTGTTAACAAGCGATCTCGCAAGACAGTTTGTTTGTAACAAACACTCAAAAGAAGTACTGTTGATTAGTGTATGCTTGTTATTTTTCATATTGTACGTTTGAGTGTGTGTGTAATATGTAGATGGTAAGCTATTATGTGATTAACCGCATACAACTAATGTTAATGCATGTGTGTGCCTTTGCATTTGCGCAGAAAAATAAAAGATCATACACACATACATGCATGACGTTTGTACACGCGCTCGTGCGTACAAAGAAGCAAGTATCACAAATTCTTCCGTCACGAAGTGTTTTCTTCTTTACTCTTATACCTACAATACGCAAACAAATTTCTTGCAAACAGTGTTGTTAAAGCATTTGAAAAATCCCTCATGTCTTGAAAGTTCTTATAAGATGTCTTATGCAGGAGACTAGTATAAACTTATTAAGTAGCTATAGCTATAGCTGCTTAAAAATTAAGTAGGTATATGTTTCGAATAAAATATACCTATTTATATATGTATGTATGTAACCATAATTATGAAAATGGTCTTAGCCAGCATTTAAAAAAAAAATTTTCCTGCCGCATTTTTTTAAGCTTAATGTCTTAAATATAAATATCGAAAGGGGAAATTGTATTACTTAGACATCCTTATTAATTAAGTTTTGATACATATTTTGAGGGCCTTCCTTTAAATTTTTATTACATATTTTTTTTTTTTTTTTTTGAAAATTCGAAATTTACTTTTGAACAAATTGTAAATAATATTCTAGCTTATGGAAATTTTTGAAATCTATTTTTAAAACCAAGGCTTTAATATGACTCTATATTAAACTTTTCATTATGTTCGAAAATTCGAACTTTTTTTCTGCATTTTGTTTGGCTGCCAAATTGTTATTTTAAATAATGATTTATTTTCAAATTATTAAAAAAATCAAATGTTTCTATACTTAAATAATTTTTTTTATCGTTATTACATCGTGCCATAACCGCAAAAAACGCGTAAATGGCATAATTTTCAAACTTAATTTTTGTTAACAAAATCTATTATTAGTGATCGCTTGTAAAATATGTAAAAGATTTTCGTCAAAAAAAAAAAAAAAAAAAAAAAAAACGAGGTACAAAAATGTGTCTATGGCCGTTATGTTCTCGGAGGTTTTTTTTTTGATTTTACAAAATATTAGGAAAAGTAAATTTTGACTTATAATTATTATTATTATTATTATAATATGTTAAAATCACGTATCTTAAAAACAGATTCGAAATTCGAACTTAACCCTTAATTTTTTCGAACTTTACCATTACGGCAATATTTGTAATTAACACAATTAAAATAAATTTGAAATTTATTTGCTGGTGGTTCAGCGTTGTCTATAATAAATTTCAAATTAAAATAAACTTCTGACAATATGTCGAAGAAATTTATTATTCTTACAAGTAAACTAAATTAAAAATAAGTTGAACAATTTTTCTCATTAAAAAAACTGTTCTTCTTCGAAATTTGAAAATTCATTTTTTTTAACTCTATTCAATTAAAGCAAATAAAATGAGTTTAACAGCTTCTCCGCAAAAAAAACAGATTTATCTCGCATAAAGAAAACTAATTATTCTGCGAAACCTCAAACTTATTTTTTTAACTCTTTTTAATTTAAGCAAATATGTAAAATAAAAATTAAAGCGCTCGTAAGTTCAACCGCCTCGCATCATAAAAAAAAATATTAAATTTATATTCGAAAACTCTAACTTACTCTTTTTAGCTAAGTAAAAAAAGGATAAAGTTGGCTGTGGTAGTTAGCACGTTGACTACAAAACCGATGATGCTAGATTCGGACCCGATCTCGGCCAGTCATTAAATAACGATACGATACATTTTTCTGACGTGAATTACTGTACTTTTGTATCACTTGTTTTAGGAAAATTCAAGTGATGAAGGCATAGACACTGGTCACTAAACTACATCGGCTTCAGGGGATACTAATCCTAATGTAACATCAGAGCGCTCTGCTTCGTCAATAAAATTACTACTAAATACAGCATCGAAAATTTAATACGTTTCATTGACACCAGAGGCGCTGCAATACTGCATTATTTAGAACGTGCAAATAAAAGCAGAGTTGTAAAATAATGAAGCTTTCCTCTAGCTCTTCCTTCAACTCATTACCTGTCTTCTCTATCACTATCCCTTTCCTAAAGAATCCAACACCTATTAAAAGTAGTAGGCATTTATTTCCTGGTGTTACTTCCCTTCCAAAAAAATATTTAAAGCTTTAAATAATTATTATTTTTTAATTGTTGTAACAATAGACACGTTTTCCAAAACAAAAAAGAAAATATTACAGGACTTTGTCGAAGTTTCACCTCTTTTGGTCTACTCTCTGTTAATAAAATACATTCTTGTACAAATCCCAAAGCAATAAGTGCAAATCTGATGTATTATGTAGAGGGAGAGAAAAACATTTGCTGAAATTTTGTAATCTGCATAAATATTACGTACATACATGCTCATGCCAAAATTGAACAAATTGAATTTAATTCAATGGCGAGTAAAGGAAACGACATGTAACAAAATCTATTTCCGCATAAAATAATAATATGTACTTAGCACTTATTGTTCTTTCGATGGGTTTTAGAGAAATTACTTCCATGTAAATATATATTTGTGTTGCAGGAAAATGCATTTATTGCTGCCATTATAATTGCCATGCATACACCTACAAAAACTGCCACATGAGAGTATTGCAATTATGTTGTACGAGTAGTAAAGTTGATGACGGTGATGACACAAGGAATTAATGACAGCTGTTTATTATTGATTGAAAAGGCACATGTGTCAGATTGCGAGGGTGGATCTGGAGCATTGCATTGACCTTCAATATTTTTCTCCGGTTCCATTCCAATAAGTTATTTTACGAGACACTAATATTTGGCGAGAGCAGGCCATAAATGAAATATAGATAGGGGATAGAGAGAGAGAGAGAGAGAGGAGTAGAGGGAGATAAAGAGAAAGGGAGATAGAAAAAGAAAGAGAGAGAGAGATATATAGAGCGCGAGCAGCGTGACCATATTAGCTTATTTTTAGCTAAATTTAGCTTATTTTTTTGGGATTTAGCTGCAAAATTTCCATTTAGCTCTTAGCTTATTTTTTAGCTTTTTTTAAAAACTCATTTAGCTTTTTTTGCCGTTTTTAATCTAAATTTCATGTTCTCAAAAAATATGTTAAAGACATAAAAAAGTTATAATGACAAAAATTTTAAATTTTAAGCGTACTGACTAAATGGCTGAATTGATTTTCTTCAATTATAGGCGAGATCAAGTCACTTTTCAAACGACAAAAAATAAATTAAAATCGGTCTAGCCGTTTGGGAGATACGGCGTCAAAGACACACAGATTAAACTAAATATATCTAGAAAAGATATGATATCTTCTGAACATCTGGACAGATTTTCTTAAAAAAAAGCTAAGAACACTCTCGGTCAAGTCACCTTGCGAACAAAAAATAAACTAATTCAAAATCAATGCAGCACTTTGGCCTGTACGTGAACTCGTACAGATGCACAAATGTACAGAACCACACTACAAACTTATAACACCCTTTTTTGGATGAAGGAATGCTAAAAATTATAATTTGTTAACATTCAAAAATGTAACATTTTTTCATTAAAAAATAATTTAAAAATAAAAAATTTAAATTGCGCATTTATAGGAAAAATGATAAATTGCAATTCTGGAGTTACAATGGCAAAAGTTAAATTAATATTGCCTATAACACTTTTAAAGATTTTCTTTGAGTTGAGTTGAACTTGTATTTAGCGGCATGAATTTACTTAAAACAAAAATAAAGGAATAGGTTTTCTGTTAATAAGACTAATTAATTTAAAAACAGGTTTCGTATTTTAGTATAAATGTTTTTAAATTTTTGGAAAGTTTTTGTGTTATTTTTCTTTAAAACTCAAATATAATAATGAATCAATAATTTAATTAAAAATTATTCAATATTTTTATTTCAAATAATAGAAAATATGTTTTTGTGTGTATATATTTAACGTTATTTTAGCAATAAGAAAATATTGCAACGTGGAAGAAGCCGAAAAAAGTTTAGCTTTATTTTATGGCTTAAAATTTAAATTTTTAGCTTATTTTAGCTCTTTTTGAAACGTGATTTAGCTTAACTTTATTTTAAAATCTGGTCACACTGAGTGCGAGATAGAAAAAGAAAGAGAGACATGAAGGGATAGAGGGAGAGATAGAGGAAGAGATAGAGAGAGAGATAGATAGAGATAGAGAGATAGAGCAATAGAGATAGAGAGAGATAGAGGTAGAGATAAACGGAGACATAGAGAGAGAGAGAGGGAGAGTTAGAGGGTGGGATAGAGAGAGAGTTAGAGAAATCGATAGAGAGAGAAGAGGAAGAGAAATCGATAGAGATAGAGAATGATCGACAGAGATGGAGAGAGAGATCGATAGAAATAGAGAAATAGAGTGATAGAGAGATAGAGAAAAAAAGAGAGATAGAGCGATAGAGAGATAGAGAAAAAAGAGATATAGAGGGAGTGTTATAGAGTGGCAGGGGGAGAGATATAGAGAGATACAGAAAGAGATAGAGAGATAGATAGATAGATAGATAGATAGATAGATAGATAGATAGATAGAGACACAGATAGAGAAATAAATAAATAGAGAGATCGGTAGAGATATAGAGATAGAGCGATAGAGATAGAGAGATAGAAGGTAAAACAAAAGCAACAAATATTAGACCTCTTTCTTTGAACTTTTTATTCAGTGGTGATCACCGAGAGAACTGTATTTTTGTATGCATATTCATTTGTATGAGAAGCCCATCTAATTTCGGTTCGCTGGTGTCAGTGTGAGCGACATGGCATTAAAATTTGAATGCTCCTCGTAGGCTTGCATATTTGAGAATTGAGATAAACGTGAATAAATTGGTATATTAGCACGTGCATTAGCAATTGTAGACTTAATGCTTCTCTTATGACATCACAACACTGAGCACTTGTAAAACATGCACATATCAGTTGTAATAAATTTTCATTGACATGCCTTACATTATTTTATTAAATTCAAAATGAATTCAGGTATAGCTAATATATTTATTTAAGAAATAATTATCAGTTTGAGAGAAATAAACTGAATAAAATAACAATTAACAATATTTTAACGAACAGAGGAGAAAAAAGAAACTATTATTCTTTTGCACATTGTTGTGCTCCTTGTTCATAGCGAACCTTGCATTTGCCTTATAAAATATGTTTAGCAGATTTGTGTAAAATTCTGCAGGAAACATTTTTGTAGAGCAAATGAACCCTCTAAACCCTTCTCCGTGTAGGTATTTTTTATACCTTTCCAAATCTACAAAATCTACGAAATCTACAAAAACAAGGTTAAGTTAACATTTTTCGGCAACGATTTTGCTTCATATGTGTTTCATGTTAATTCAATATGATTTATAGTAATTTTCAAAGAAAAGTTTTCCTTTTGAAAGAACTTTATTTTATGTTGATTTAACATTCCAGTAGTGTTAAATTAAAATAAAGACTCATGTTGAATTAAAGTTATTTCAAGTTGAATCAACATCAATTTATTATTATAGTATTATTTTTTATCAATTGAAAATCAAATACAAACAGGTCTTATTCATAAAAATGATTTGTGATTTATAAGAGGTTAATAAAACAGTTTTACATAAAAAATTTTTTATAAACCCTTTATAAAGCAAAATTATTTTTATGACTAAAGCAGTAGAAATTTTAGCACTTAAGTCTGTAAAGTAAACCAGCCTTTACTTAACATCTAAAGTTAATAAATTAACTTAGTATCCTTAAGAATATTTCGTATTACTTTTCAACTGTTTTACCTAAAATTATTATTCTATAATTATATTTGTAATAAATAGTTATTTTTGATAACTTAAAGTGTTTTCTTAACTTGTTTGTGTCTTCTGCTTGACAGTTAACTTAAATTAAAGAGATTTTTTTGTTGTTTAATGCAATTACAGTAGTTGCCGCTTAATTGATTTACCCACTTAATTGAGTTAAGCAAAATGCAATTGATTTAGTGAAAAAATATACCGAATGTCACATAAATGGTTTAATGTGTGTGAAGATAAATTCGAATTTAACTAGCAGAGACAGGAACCAACATTTCTAACATAACATGTTAAGCACATAACAGAGCACTGTTAGCTATTTAACAGTAGTCGCTAAATGGATTATTATTCCAAATCCTTGGAACTGGATCGGGATAGATAAATTTTTTTTATTGGAAAAATTGCTCCAAAATGAAGTTTATGAAATTATAAAAGAATTTTGGTGAAAATATGTCCAGTAGAGCCAATAAATTAGATTTAAGAAAACACTATTTTCTTGAGAAGATAAATGCTCCTTTGGGTAAAATATGGAAGAGCAAACGTACTACACCATATGGGTGTGGTACTCTGGAGGGTCCTAAATGTGACCCATGTGTTCACGTTTGTCAAATAATTTTGGGAATTGAAATAATCGATTTTGAAAATAATGCTTTTTTAGTGAAATTTCTTGAGAAGATCAGGGTAAAATATGGAAGAGCACACGTACTACACTATATAGGTGTGGTACTCTGAAGGTTCCTAAATACGTTCCACACCTATATGGTGTAGTACGTGTGCTCTTCCATATTTTATCCAAATGACCACTGATCTTCTCAAGAAATTTAACCAAAAAAAGCATATTTTTCAAAATCGATTATTTCAATTCCCAAAATTATTTGAGAAACGTGAACACTTGGATCGCATTTAGGACCCTCCAGAGTACCACACCTATATGGTGTAGTACATGTGCTCTTCCATATTTTACCAAAATGACCACTTCTTTAAAAAAAAATTACTAAAAAAGCATTTTTTTCAAAATCGATTTTTTCAATTCCCAAAATTATTTGAGAAACGTGACCGATTGGAACGTATTTAGGAACCTTCAGAGTACCACACCTATATATTGTAGTACGTGTGCTCTTCTATATTTTACCCTGATCTTCTCAAGAAATTTCACCAAAAAAAGCATATTTTTCAAAATCGATTATTTCAATTCCCAAAATTATTTGAGAAACGTGAACACATGGGTCACATTTAGGACCCTCTAGGGTACCACACCTATATGGTGTAGTACGTGTGCTCTTCCATATTTTACCCAAGGGAGCACTTATCTTCTCAAGAAAATAGTGTTTTCTTAAATCTAATTTATTGGCTCTACTAGACATATTTTCACCAAAATTCTTTTATAATTTCATAAACAACATTTTAAAGCAATTTTTCCAATAAAAAAATTTATCTATCCCGATCCAGTTCCAAGGATTTGGAATAATAATCCATTTAGCGACTACTGTTAAATAGCTAACAGTGCTCTGTTATGTGCTTAACATGCTATGTTAGAAATGTTGGTTCCTGTCTCTGCTAGTTAAAATCGAATTTATCTTCACACACATAATGGTTTATCCTGATAAATTAGAAACAAAACTTTTTTTTTTAAATCAATTAAGAAGAAACTGCTGTATAGTCTAATGTGCTCAGTCACGTAGTCTTTTTAACAAGTTCTCCACAAAGTTGAGAATGCATTTAATAAAAGTTGAACAAAAGTCGGGAAAAAAAGATGAATAATATAAGTAACAGACATTTACTACTCTACGTCCCAACATACAATCAAAGGAATTTAGTCTCCTTGTTAACTGAGATACGTATGTATGTATATTTGTTATATTGTTGGCATATTCTGGATTTCTCAATATAGAGACATAAAGTTAATATTACTACTTGATTGTTATTCCATAATGAGGGACAATGGATTAAACGTGTCCTTTCTCCTTTTGCCTACAGTTAAAAAAAAGTTTTAAAATATTGCTTGAATGAAATTTGGGGTCTTTTTGTTTGTCACCAAATCCCCTGAAGAAACTTTCTTCTTTCGACTGAACAAAGTTTTATTTACTTTTGCTTTGTTAATTGTTTGAAATGCCAATCAAAAACTCACTTAAAAAGCTCAACTATTCATAATTTAATACAAAATATTTCAGTAATAATCTTAAATAATTTTTAAGTTTGAGAAATAAGAGCTTCAGGGTAAGAGTTCGCAGTAAAAACAAATTGCTTTTCCGGGGAAACTCATAGAGACACTCCTAGGAAAGAGATTTACCTGGGAATGTAAAGAATATTTTCTGATTTTCCCTTAAAAAAATAGAACGTAAGCACTTTAGCTAAAATTAAATCGTGAAATCTTTGCATTTTTTCATATTCACATACATGTTCATATGAAAAAAATTTTCTCACAAATTATCTCTTTCGGATTTTAATTATCTCTATAATTACATCTTTAGTTTGATTTTTTTTCTAGTACATTCAATTTTTTTCATAAACAAGTTAATTAAAATTAAAAAAATATATTTTTCACTACAATACTCAGAAGTGGGGATTTTTTTATTATTTTTGGGAATCTAAAATTTTCATGAAAATTTCAAGTTTAAGCTATAGATTTACTAATTTGAGTAGTTTAAAAGTTTTCCGGGAGTTCTCACAAAGGGAAATTTATATTTTTTACTGGGAATTAAAAAATTTAGTTTTTTAGGAAAAAACCCAGGAGTTTTCTACTTTTCTTTAGGGTTAAAAATTTCCGAGTTTAAGTTATGTACTTACAAAATTGAGTAAATTACAAAATTCCCGGGAATTCTCACAAAGGGAAATTCTAATTTTTTGCTGGGAATTAAAGACTGTTCAGAAAACCTTATAATTAATTATAATTAATGTGAAAAATTCTTAAGTAGAGAAAGCTCGCGAGTATTAGATTTAATGTATGTATGCCCCTCTGGTAGCTCAAAATTTCTTCAAGGAAAAGCGATTGCCCGCGGTCGCTGAGAAGGTGATTTTTATTTACAGGCAATCAGATTTCTTATTTTCCCCTGACAATTTAAAATTTAATTATAAATATACAAAGCTCATTGATTTAGTTAACAAATTTAATAAACTAAGAAAATTAAAAATTTTTTGTTTTGCAGAAAAATCTCGGGAATGGGATTTTTTTGTTTTTTTTCTGGGAATTAAAATATATATTTTTTAAGTCTTCTTAGATAAGAATATACTAAGTAAAGTGAAACAACTTATTGAATGTCCCATATATATTTTTTAAATATCCGGGGGAGAGGTATTTTTTCTTTATTTTAGGAACTATGAATTTTTTATGAAATCATTTTATTTTATTTATTTAGTATTTTTACGAGTTAAAATTTTATTTCTTTAAAAATAATTTGAATCTATTTAAAGAATTTGTTAAATTTATCACACAATTTTCCTAAAATTGCTTGGAGAGGGGATTTTCAATTTATTTCAATATATTGATTCCCAGTAAGAAATAAAAAAAATCCCGGCGTTTTTGTGCAAAAAAAATATTAAAAGTTAAAAAATTTAATAAACTAAGAAAATACATATTTTTTGGCATAAAAATCCCGGGAATCGAATTTTTATTATCCGGGGAAGAGATATTTATTTTAGGAATTACAAAATTCCTTATGAAATCTGTTTTTTTAATTATTTAGTTTTATTAAAGCTTTTTAAAAAACTCGCTAAATTGGAGAAAAGATTTTTAATTTTTCCCTGGGAATTTTAAAATTCTTTATGAAATATCTCAAGTTTGTAAATTAAAAACTCAATAAATTTAGCGCAGATATTATTTTTTCGCCTTGAGGGATTTGTAAAATTCCTTTCAAAGTCTATTTAATTAGAAAACTTACAAAAATAAAAAACATGTGTTTATATAGATTTATCAATTTTTTATTCGTTAAGGAAACTAAAAAAATTGACTAATAAATATTTTTTTGCAAGAGTTCCCGCGAATATGAAATAAAATATTCTTCCTAAAACTTAATTGGGATCTTTCATTTCTTTCTTGGGCTTAATTTTTTCTGAATTCTGTTATGTTGTTGTTGTTGAACAAAATAGTCCAATTTAAGGTAAATAAATTATTATTTATCTCAAAGACGAGGAATTCATTCATTTTTCTATCGATGAATTATAAAAATTCACTATGAAGTCTATTTATTTAATTTTATTTAACAAATTTACCAAATTTAACAAGTACCCAGAATTCCCGATAATTTTAAGAATGTGATTTTATATTTGCTTGGGAATAAAAAAATTTTCAGGAGTTTTCTTACGTTTTTATCGCATATTGATTGTTCAGAAAAAAATGCTAAACTTATCATATATTTTCAATAAAATTCTTGAAAATGAAATTTTTAATTTTCCCCTGGGAACTTCAAATTTATTTGAGGATTCTCTATATAATCCAAAATCTTAATCAATTTAGCGAAAATATTACTTGTTCGAAAACTTCCCGACTTGAGATTTTTATTTTTTTTCTGGGCATTCTAAAATTCCCTGCAAAATCTATTTAGCGAGAAAACTAATCAAAAATAAAAAGACTATGTATATATAGACATGTCGATTGTTCATTAGTTGAGGTAAACCAAAGGGGTTTTTTTTTAAAAACTGGGCACATGAAAAGCCTAACAAATTCTTATTTTTATTAATACTGAAGAAAAACCCCTTGTGAATTCTAAGGATATCATGTCCTGGTTGCATAAAATATTTATCTCTACCCTTCCCATATATAAATATTTATGTATTTCTATGTTGCAATAAAGGAGCAGCATGTTTTTCCATAATATGTGGTAATGTTATTTTATATTATTTCTCTGGGAATTAAAAAAAAAAATTCGGAATTTTCTTCTTAAAAAATAATTTAAATGCATAATTTATCGAATTTACTAAATTTATTATATATTTTTCACAAAAATTCTTGCAGAAGGGATTTTTTATTTTCCTTTGGGAATTTGAAAATTATTTATAGAATCTCTTTATTTGATTCAAAAACATACTTAGTTCAGCGGAAATATTATTTTTTCAAAAATTTCGTGGAATGGGATTTTTAATTTTTTTTCTGGGAATTCAAAAATTCCCTGAAAAATCTATTTATTGAGAATATTTATATAGATATGACGATTTTCATTAGTTGAGGTAAACTAAAAAATTTTTGCACGAAATCTATATCACAAATACAGAATCCCAGGAAATGGTTAAAGGGTTTTTTTTAAAGCTGGCCATACATATGAAAAGTCTGGTAAATTCCACATTCTATTAATACTGATGAAGAAAATTCCATGTAAATTCTAAAGACATCATATCCTGATGGTGGCTTAAAATATTTATCTCTACTAAAGCCAGTTTATCTGTTTTCTTTTCTTTTCATAAAATGTCCATTTCTATGTAACTGCCTTTTTTTTTTTTTTTTTTTTTTTTTTTTTTTTTTTTTTTTGATACGAACAGCTAAACACAAAAGTCATTATGTAAATTCCCCTTACGGTGATGAGAAATAAATGATGGTTTTTTAGACATAGAAAATAAATAAATAAGATAAAAAAAAGAATGAACTACGTGGAAGGTTTTACAACCACCTTGGCTTGTAATGGTAAAGTTTGGAGTTTGAAAAACGGCCAAAGAGCGCTCAAGCGGTTTTAGTTGGAAGCTTTAATGAAAACTTGAAAGATGAAGACTATGAATCGGTCTTGTGGCACTCAATTCAATTCACTGAATAATTGTACAGCAGCGCAAATAAATTTTTTCTTTTGAAATAATCTTAACTTTACCTCCCTGGAGCTCCCTCGTATTCGAAATAATGAAGAAGAAAACACATTTTTTTAACATTTATACAATCAATTCGAAGTAAAGGTTGAGGCTGAGGTCATTTTTAAGATGGCAACATATTAATTGTGCCTTGGAGCCCTACAGTAACTTGATTTAATATATTGCTTTAAGTTAAAAGCTAATAGAAACAAAATATAGCTGAGAGTAGTAAAATTATCTCGTCATAAGATTTATGCCAGAATGCACGCTACAAGTAAAACTTGAGTACGGCGTTGGCTGAAATAGTTAGCATGTTGACTACAAAACCGAAGGTCCTGCGTTCAAGTAAGTAAAGTTCAAGTGATGAAGGCATAGACACTGGTCACTGAATTATACCGACTTCAGCAGATACTAATCCTAATGTAGCATCAGAGCTCTCTGCTTCGTTGTGTAGCAGAATCACCTGCGAAGTAAAATAACCAATAAAATGGCTATTAAATGCAGCTGCAAAAACATTTAATACGCCTCATTGACACCAGAGGCGCTGTAACACTGCATTATTAAGAACGTACAAAAAGCAGAGTTGTAAAATAATTTTTAATCAGAAATTATTTTTTAGTCAGGCTTAAGTTCAGTAATTTCAATTCTTTTATTGAATGAAATATTTTTATTAATTAATGTGAGTTTCTAAAGAAGAGAAAAATTAATTGAATTAGACTTTTAAGCTGGGGGAAATACCGATATTTTTCTGTGCAGCAAGGCACTTCATCAGAACCCTAGTCTATCTAAAAATATTTTATTCAATAAAAGAATTGAAATTACTGAACTTAAACCTGACTAAAAAATTATTTCGGATTAAAAATTCACTATAGTTCAATTAAAATCTGAAAATGTTTCACTTAATTTATCATGGGCACGTGGCAAAAATATGTTCACTTGGCAATCACAAATGTTGGAATACCAAATCAACGGTGGAAAGCAAAAACAAAGTAACATAATATCCACTACTATAATACTTATATGTATGTACCGAATAGTTAAACATACGTAGGTAGAGTAATATAAATTTGTGCTAATCTAAATAGAAAAATGAAAAAATGGAAAAACAGGGGAAATAAATAGTGATACTTACATATGTCTTTACCAAAGGTAAATCAATAATTGAACACAACAATCATTTCTCACATTCCGTTTCATTAGAATTTACATTAAATAGCTGATGTTAATAACAATCTCTACCCAAGTAGATAGACTAGGGTGCTGATGAAGTGCGTTGCTGCACAGAAAAATATCGGTATTTCCCCCAGCTTAAAAGTCTAATTTAATTTTTCTTCTCTTCTTTAGAAACTCACATTAATTAATAAAATATTTCATTCAATAAAAGAATTGAAATTACTGAACTAAAAAATTATTTCTGATCAAAAATTCACTATAGTTCAATTAAAATCTAAAAATGTCTCACGTTATAAAATAATGAAGCTTTCCTCTGTCTCTTTCTTCACCACCTGTCTTCTCTACCACTATCCCTCTCCTTAAGAAGGTAACACCTTTTAATAGTAGTAGGCATTACATTCTTGAGTGTTACTTCTCTTAAAAAAATGTAGAAACTATGAAAAATCATTTATACTCGTCTCAAGGGAATATTACAAATTTTTCATACATTTTAAACAAGTCTTCACAACCCAAATCAATAAATTAATACAAAAAAAACTGTCAGATCTAATAAATTAAACATTCTTAAGCCCAACCGCACACAACCTGTCTTATGCCACCGATGCGTTTCGCGATTGCTTTAGGACACACCGATTGTGTAGTGCGTAATCTGTTATCACCCTTATAATAAATGACCAGAAGTCCTTAAAGAATCACCTGCTTCCTGCAAAACGCTTTGAAATAAAGAAAAGATTCATAAACTTTAGAGAACAAAAGTAAATAGAAATAACCTGGTTATAACTTGACTGCTGCCACTAAACTTTTATTACCTTAGTTTGCCTAAGGTAAGGTGCTTCTGCCACCTCCTCTCTCCCCCCCCCCCGCCATTCACCTTGCCTTACTTTCAATGTCTAATCTTTTGCATAGAACTTGATTTTATTTTTATGCTGTAAGAAGAAAAAAGTCTCTTGTGTTATTTCCTCTTTATTTTCAATGCAAAGATGTTTTGAAAGGTTTCAATGATTTTCTTCCTTTTGCGTACAAAAGATTTTTAAATTATTTAACTTAGAAGATTGAGTGCGTGTGTACAAAGGATGTTACTTTCTTTCATCAAACATTTAAATAAATAACGAAGAGTAAAAAAAAAATACTTAATATTTGTTTAAGAGGATTTTCTCGGGGTGTGCAGAGTAGTTACAAGATATTTGGAAGTCAAAAGCACTATATTTTTTTTTTTAAAGTTTAGTGAGACTTGAATTTGAAGCTAGGACAATTTAGAAGGAAGAAGCAAACAATTTGTTAATTTGTTTAATTAGGTTAGTTAAGGTTGACAGGCTGCTGTAGTTAAGGTTGGATTAGAAGATGGCTGTTAAGGATGGTTGAAAATTAAGAGTCCAGCTCACTTGGGTCCAATACAATGATCCTTTTGTGCTATATATGAGTTAAAGAGAAGATACAGGGAGAGAGAGGGCGTGAAAAGGGTGGGAAGGTAGATAAAGAAAAGATATAATTAGTTGTTATAGAGGAGGAGAGAGTGGGTCGAGAATTCGATAGGGTGGTAGTCAGCGGTTATATGTAATAGACACTGCTCCTAATATAAATGCTCAAATCTTTGAATCCTATCTGCCAAGGAAGTTTAGATGGAGATCTTCCTGAGCGGACCAAAAAGCAGAGGAGATGCAAGATACTTTCCTCCTCCTCTTCAACCTCATCATATATCGTCGCTGTTTTAACTAACTGACCTAACTAACATTTTGAAAATTTAATAGGAGAGCAGCTTTTATGGTTGCTTTATGCATTCATTCTTATGGCTGCGTCAGAAATATTTTTACTTATATATATAAGCACAAAAGTAATGCTTACAGTCATGAAAATTGTAGACAATGTGTATTAGGCCTTATAAAGTCTAGTAGAGGACTTAACTCATTTTTCAAAAAAATTGTCACGATATGTGGCTATACCAGTCACTGTTCCTAATATAAAGGCGCAACTTTTTCAGTCATATTTCCGATGACTTGGACAAACTAATGAAGAATAATCCGCCAAGGAAGTTTAGACGGAGATCTTCCAGAACGGGACAAGAGCAAAGTAGATGCAAGACACTTTCCTCCTCCTATTCCTCCTCATCATGTATGTGGCTATACCAGTCACTGCTGCTAATATAAGAGCTCAACTTTTTCAGTCCTATTTCCGATATCTCGGACAGTGTAATGAAGGATAACCTGCCAAGGAAGTTTGGACGGAGATCTTCCAGAGCGTGACAAAAGCAAAGGAAATGCAAGATACTTTCCTCCTCTTCCTCATCATTGCCACTGAAGCAGTAGTTATTATACGAAAGCATGGGTTCCTTAAGTGCAGTGGGCTTTCAGAGTGCCTCAAGTGCTTCCTAGTGAAGTTCATGATGTTTTTCGTTCTGTCAGGTTTAGGCGCAGGTAGAATCATTCCAACATATGTCTTGAGCTGATTCAAGAAGAAAGGCAACAAGAAAGTGTCTCCAGTAGGATGAGAGTGGGAGACCTCAGAGATTATTCTTATCGACCTCTTTGCGCAGGATTCCCCTCTTTGACAATTCATTCGCAACTGTGTTGTCTGAAATAGTCCCGTGTGTAAGCAGCCAGTTTAATATGATACACGTGACTGATGTGTAAGCCTATCCAGGGCCACCTGTGAGGTATTTAATTGAAGACCGGCTGTTAGTTATAATATGAATATCTCTATTTGATATCTGATAGAACTTTAGCCGGTGTATCGCTCTTTAAATGGCAGATACCTCTGCTTGTAATATGCTACATTCGTCCTGGAGTCTGAAGGACATTTCAATTCCGAATTTCAGAATATACACCCAAATAAGAATGGTTACGTAATACCTGTGTTCAAGAGAATAGCGCAGGAAAGTGAAAGAGTTTTTTTCACCATTCTTGCGAGAAAAAAATTACCAGCAGCTATAGAACAAGTTCTGAGGAGCATCTTAAGAGGTTCAGGTTAATTTGAGTCCCAATCTGTTGAAAACTGGGGAAATTATTTGTTATTCAAAGAGAAGAATAATGTTTTTTTTTAATAATGGTAGAAGTAAGAAAACTGGGCAACGGCTGTAGAATGCGTACATCATAAGCTGCAGTTTTTCTTGAAGGAATAGTCAGGGTTGCGTTTGCTTTTGGATTCTATACCTGCTGATATGGTCCTTCGCACCAGACTTTTCGCAAATGCAACACTTGGTCCTTTTTATCTTCGAGTGCAATTAAACTTTCTACACTTGCAGATATCATATCAAACACTCAACATGAGAACTTGTGCTATATATAAACAAATCAATGGATACCATTTTACTTCAGTAGCAACATTTTATCTATGATTTCAATACACTCAGCTTCCGCTAACGCCAATCAGAGACAACAGGTGCAATTTGTGAATGTATCTTTGTTTATGTTTTTTTCTTTAACCTTTTTCTCATTATTAAAAATTGAATGCAGTGCTATGCAATCTTTTCTAAAGCTTTATTTTATATTTATCCTTCACCCAGCATTGAAACTGAAGGACAAAGAATAAATCATACAAAAGCATATTTCGCTTTTATTTAGCAATACAACTGTGTCAATATATTTATATGTATGTATACATTTTTTTTAAACTATAATTTTGACTATTCATGCTTTATTGAAAAACTTATGAATACTCACGCTTTTTATTTCTAAAGCCAAAAAAAAAAAAAACATAATAAAACAATAACCACTTGAAAGCGGAAGCAATTCATAAACTTAAATATCCTTCGGCAGTGTGAATGAAGTACATGGTGACTGGCTATACAGATAGTGAAACAACGTAATGAAATATGAAAAAAAAAAACAAGCCAGAGGAATTTATTTTGTACTGAGGCAAAAAGATATACAAACATAATTTCCTGCACACGTGTTTATGAAAGCTTCTTATTTCGTGGCATTAAAGCCAATTTCGTTGCTAAGAAGACAAAAAGTTAGAAAGCTGAATTCGGCTAAAACGAATTTGAAATATCTCTGACCACATATGCGGATTTCTTGAATAATAAATTCAATGTAAAAAAACATTTTGAGCGGGGACTTTTCTCTTGATATGATATACTAATAGGTCAGTCAGATTATATTAGACTAGACTAGGCTAGATTATACTAAACTAGACTGGACTAGGATATATTAAACTAGACTATAGTAGTCTAGACTTGACTAGTTAAGGGTAGACTAGGTGAGACTAAACTAGGCTAGACTAGACTAGATCAGGCTAGACTGGACCAGGCTAGACTAGATCAGGCTAGACTAGACCAGATTAGACTAGACCAGGCTAGACTAGACCTGGCTAGACTAGACCAGGCTAGACTAGATCATACTAGACTAGACCAGGCTAGACTAGATCATGCTAGACTAGACGATGCTCGACTAGGCTAGATTTGACTAGTGTAAACTGGACAATGGCAGATTAGACTGCGGTAGTCTAGACTAAATTAGACCAGGCTAGCCTATACTAGACTAGTCTAGACGAGGTTAGGATAGAGTAAACTAGACTAGATTATACTTGACTTCTCGCTAGACTATAGAAGTCTACAGTCTAGACTAGATGAGACTAGGGCAGATTACACTCAATTAGTCCAGACTAGACTAGACTAAACTAGACTAGAGCACATAGTATAAATTAGAGTAAGTTGGACTTTATTAGACTACACTAGCCAAGACTATGTTGGACTAGTCTAAACGAGACTAGATAAGCAAGATTATACAGACTAGATTAGGCTCGATTAGGCTAGACTGGACCAGAATAGACTACACTAAACTTTACTAGGCTACTCTAGAATAGACTATACTAGACTGAACTAGAATATACTAATAATATACGAATAATAATTATTCGAATAAATTTTTAGAAATAAAAATTTCACAAATAAATTTATTGAAACAGTAGTTGTTGGAATAATTTAATTCGAATAAACATTTTTAATAATGATGTATGAATAAACATTATTTGACTAATTTTGTTCGAATCAAAATATATTTGAAAATTTTGTGCAGCGACATTTGAATAGACATTATCGATTGTATTTGATTCATAATTAATCGAATAATTTTATAAAAAAATTATACGTATTAATTTATTGAAACAGTTGTTGTTTAAATAGTTTAACTCGATAAAAAAAATTGATCAATGATATATGAATAAATATTATTCGACTAATTTTATTCGAATAATAATTTCATATGGCAAAAATTATATGCAAATAAAAATTGATTCGAAAATTTTGTATAGCGACATTCGAATTAATATTATTGATTGTATTCGAATGACAAATATTCGAATAATTTCAGAGAAAAAAAAATTATTTGAATTAATCTATTTGAACAATGATTGTTGAAATAATGTTATTCGAATAGAAAAGTTTCAATAATGCTAGTTGAATAAATATAATTCGACTAATTTTATTCGAATAAAAATTATTTGAAAAATTATTATGCAAATACGAATTTATTTCAAAATTTTGTGTAGCGACGTTTTAATAGATATTATCGATTGCAATCGATTGAAAATTATTTGAATAATTTCATAAAAAAAATTTATACGTATTCATCTATAGGAACAATAATTGTTGAATAAATTTTATTCGAATAAAAAAGTTTTTATAATGATGTATGAATAAATATTATTCGACTAATGATCTTTGCATTAATATTTTTCGATTAATTCGAAAAATTTTATGCACATATGAATTTATTTCAAAATTATGTGTATCGACATTTGAATACAAACTAGATATTAGATTGTATTCGAATAATAATTATTCGAACTATTGATTGTTCAAAATATTTTATTCGAATAAAAAACTTTTAATAATGATATTTGAATAAATATCATTAGACTAAAGATATGCATATGCATGAATATTAGTCGATTAATTCTAAACGAATAATAATTATTCGAAAATTTTTATACAAATAATAGTTATTTACAAAATTTTGCATAGCGACATTCGAATAAACATTATTAATTGCATTCGAAAAAAATTATTCGAGTAATTTTATAGAAATAAATATTACACGAGTTAATCTATTGGCACAATAATTGTTTAAATAATTTTATTCGAATAAAAAATTTAATAATGAAATTTGAATAGATGTTATTCGTCTTATTGTATTCGAATAACAATTTTTCGAAAAACTTTATACATATAAAAATTATACCGACTTGTATAAGCGAATAATAATAATTGTTATGAATAGTATCATTGGAATAAAAACTTCCGAATAATAATATTTAAAAAAATGATTCGATTCATTTTATTAAAACAATTTTTATAAATGAAAATTATTCGAATAATCTTATACAAAAATTATTCTTATAAAATATTGATATAAAAATTATTCGAATAATTTTATACAAAAAAAAAACGATTCGAATAATATTCTGCCATAAAAAATATTCGAATAATTTTTCTTCTTAATGATTAGTTGTTTTGGAATAAAAATTATTCGAATTATTACTTTTTTACAATAATAATTCGACTTATTATGCGAATAATCTTATAAAAAAAATTATTCGTATGATATACTGACATAAAAATTATTCGACTTATTTAAAAAAAATGATTCGAATAATATCCTGGCATAAAAATTATTCGAGTATTTTTTCTTCTTAAATGATTAGTTGTTTTGGAATAAAAATTATTCGAATTATTACTTTTTTACAATAATAATTCGACTTATTATGCGAATGATCTTATAAAAAAAATTATTCGTTGAATATACATACTGACATAAAAATTGTTAGAATAATTTTATAAAAAAAAAAAAAAAATGATTCCAATAATATTCTGTCATAACAATTATTCGAATAATTTTTCTTTTTATATGATTAGCTGTTTTGGAATAAAATTATTCGAATATTTTTATAATAATTCGAATAATTATTCGAAAAATCTTATAAAAAAATTTTTCGTTGAATATACGGACATAAAATTTTTTAGAAAAATTTTATACAAAAAAAAACAATGATTCGAATAATATGCTGGCATAAACATTATTCGAATAATTTTTCTTTGATTATTTGTTTTTTAATAAATATTATTTGAATAATTTTTCTTTTTGTATAATACGTTTTGTTTTTTCAAATAAAATTTTATTCAAGTAATTTTTAAGTAATTTTTTTTAAATTTATTTAAGCGAATTAAATACAGTTTATTTGCTTAATTTTAGTAGTTACCTAAATCCTTAAATTTTTTAATAATTTGGGCTTAATTTCCATGTTTTATGTTTTGATGTGTAAACATCTTACGCGGGAGGGGGGGGGGGGGTTAAAAATCTTTTTCACAAAACAATCACAAATTTTGACTGATATGCATACAGCGTTGTCAAATCGGTGTGAGCTATGTATTTGTGTATTAGTGTTTGAAAGAAGCAATACTAACTTATTTAAAATATTGTAAATACCTAGGAATTTGCTGGTTTTTGTTTGTTTTATTTAACTTGATAATTGCTTTATTAGGGTTCCGCACACCAAAGGTGAAAATTATAATTGCTTTATTAGGGTTCCGTACAGCGAAAGTGAAAATGAACCCTATTGTTTTCGCTACGCTGTCCGTCCGTCTGTCACAGGGTATTTTCTCCAGAACCGTAAGAGCTAGGGACCTGAAATTTGAACACAGTAAATACATGAGAGTTAAAAATTAAAGGGTTTTGCAAAACGAGCAACGAAAAATGTTGAAATCCCATGTAATATAATTACATACAATTGTGTGTACACTTGAAATTTGTAAAGTTAGTGTATTTTCATACAGGCTATTAACACTAAATTAAAAAAATTTAAATTAAAGGGTGTTCCATCAGTTAATGTAATTTTGACTTTGTAATTTTGACAAGTTGCTGAATCTTGGAAACCGAAAGAGTAAAACTCTTTCTTAAAAAATTTTCAAAAACGGTAAAACTAAAAAATCAAAAAAATATAAAATCGCCAAATATAAAAAAATCGCCAAAAACGAACCTAACAAACAAAAACCAGCAAATTCCTATGTATTTACAATATTTTAAATAAGTTTGTATTGCTTCTTGCAAACACTAATACACTCATACATAGCTCACACCGATTTGAGAACGCTGTGTGCATCTCAGCAAAGAAAATGTTTACCCCCTAGCGTATAGATGTTTACACATCAAAAAGGAAAAAACCACATCAAAAAAATGCTCCAAACCGAATGTACGGAACCCTTCGTACGCGAGTCAAAGTCGCACTTTACTGAATTTATTTTAATTGCAATGCGTACACAACAACAAGAACAGCAACAACTAAACGCTGAACAACAGGAATTAAAAATTAAAAAGTAAAAGTAAAGGCATTTACCATAGATGAGCACTGCAGTACCACTAAAATTTCAGTAAAAATAATAAAAAAAATTTTAACCAGTAAATTTTTACTGATTACTAAAATTTTTTTCTACAATTTTTATAAAGTGCCTAAATGATTTATTATATGATGAGGTGCATTGAATTTTCAGTAATCAGTAATGCCCGTATTCATAACGAAATTCTGCCAAGTGGCTAAATGTTTTTCATACAAAAATTTGAAAATTTGAATGAAAAAAACTTTGCCACTCGCTACAATTTTATTATGAATACGGCCCTACGATTTTACTAGTAATGCAAACTAAATTTCATTATCAGTAAAAATTTACTGAATTTTTTCAGTAATCAGTAAATTTACTGCTTACTGAAATTTTTAAAGCAGTACATACATATTTACTGCAGTGTGCCCATTTATTAACCAAATAAGTTTAATAAAAGAAACAAAAACCAATAAATTCCTATTTATTTACAATATTGAAGGTTTTGATACTTTTAATTGATTAATTTAAAAAAAGATACCAAAAACATAAGTACTTCCAACTTAACACAAAATTTTCATTACTAGATGTTTACACATCTCCCCTGCGATCGGACTCACATTGCTTTTTTTTGAAGAGACTGTTCTATAAATGCTTTAAGGGCCATTATTACAACTTAAAGTTAGTTAAAAGTAGGATTTTATGGGACGTATAAAAACTGCATCATTCGCAAAATTTTACTTTAATCTAAAGTTAGCGATAAATTGCAGGCAAGTTTGTCCTACCTGGTAAATTAAATTCAATTTATAATAATGAAAAGCTTTTTATACGTCCGATAAAATCCTGCTTTTAACTAAATTTAAGTTGTAACAATGGCCCTAAGTCTAAGCAAATTGATTTTGTTTAAGCTTTTGCTTCTTCTCAAACGCCTTTAAAGACAACAGCATTGCAAAAGTTTTTGTTTTTTATGTTTCAATAAAATCTCTATTTTCTTGAATATTGTATTTCTTGGTAGACGTAATAGTTTGTTTTATTTTTGGTTTTTTTCTACTTAAAAATAACAATATCTTTTACCTTTACGGTTTACCAATCTCTCTCGTCCATTCATTCCGATAACCTTTAGCACTTGTAAGTTCATTCTACTTTGCATATTGTTGATATTTTCATGTCCTTTGCTTGAGTTTTCGTTCAAATGTAGAGTGTTTGGTTTTTTTTAAATTTTTATTTTTTGTATGCATGTCCTTTTGCCATTCTCTACTCAATTTCAGTCTTATAAGTATCATCTACAAAGCTTAAGTGGCCAAACAACCTAAGGCACTAAATGCTTAAATATCTTTTCTTAAACTTAATGCTATTTCTCCGCATGCAGACCATAACCGTTTGCATAAGTTGCAACAGCAGTTGGGTTAGATTGCAACAATATGTGTGATGCACAAAAAAAAAAAGATCCAAAAGGTGAGAAGATATCAAATGATTTTTTAAATTGTTTGTGCTTATATTGTGGAACTTTAAGAAACAAAACAAAAAAAATGTTTTTGTTTTAGATAAAATAACAGAAAGGAAATTGTGTGCAAGACAAAAGGATTAAGTGCTAGTAAATATATTTTTTAGATTTTTTTTAAATGGTTTTTTTATAACCTTAGGTTAGAAAATACATGTACAGTATTTTTCGTTTATAGCGAACCCGCTTAAAACGAACTTTCGCCTAAAACGAACCATTTTCGAAAGTACGAACTTTTATTTCTATAAAACCATGAAAATTTTTTCACTTATAACGAACCCGCTTAAAGCGAACTTTCGGTTATAACAAACTTTTTTTTTGTATGTAAATTGTTCTTTTCTTCGCTTAAAACGAACCAAGAAGTGTGTTGCCATGAACAAAAAATTATATTTTTTAATTTGGTAACGCTGTATTTTATTTGTCGTATGCTCTATAATCAGGTACTTCCCCTAGGTTTAATTGTTTTTTTGTTTTTATTTGAAGGCGATGTGAATTCAGCAGTTGAAAATTACAAAGTTAGAAGATGGCCGTAGCAGCGGTTGCAAAACAAAGAAAGTGTTTTTCCTTAAAAGAGAAATTTGATATAATAAAACGCTTACAAGATGGGGTGAAACAAAATAAAATATGCCAAGAAATGGGCATCAGCAAGTCAACAATAGCTACAATTTTGAAAAATAAGCACCTAGTGTTAAATAATTTTGAGCAAAACTCCACAAGTGTAAAGAAAGTTAAAAACCCTTCCTTCAAGGAACTGGATAATTGTCTTCTAAAATGGGGTTTACCCAGAAAAGAGCCAATGATGTGACTGTAAGTAATGCCGTTTTACAAGTGAAAGCACAAGAATTTGCCTTAAAGCTTAACTACAGCGATTTTAAGTGCTGATTGTTCGATTTAAAAGACGCCACAACATCACCAGCGAAAAAATAGTTGGAGATGCGGCTGAAGTCAATACTAATGTGGTCAATGATTGGTTGCAAAGTAAGTGGCCAGGTATAAGAAACAATTTTAAAGATGAGGACATTTTTAATGGCGTTGAAACTGGTTTATTTTATAAACTCACTCCGAATAATACACTTCGCTTCAAAGGTGAGACCTTTGTAGGTGGTAAAATATCAAAGGAATGACTAACAGTGCTCCTAGTAGCAAATATGACGGTAACAGAGAAACGAAAACTTCTAGTAATCGGAAAATCAAAAAATCCCAGGTGCTTTAAAAACATTATACAATTACCAATTAATTATCAAGCAAATAAAAAGGCTTGGATGACTTCGGAAATTTTCGCCAATGAGCTCAAAGAATAGGACTACGACTTACGCCGTGCTGATCGAAAAATTATACTGCTTGTAGACAACTGCCCTGCTCATCCAGATGTAAAAGACTTAGACTGCATTAAACTAGTGCTTATGCCTCCAAATACAAGCTCAGTTTTGCAACCTATGGACCAAGGTGTCATTCACGTATTGAAAAGTAAATATCGCCACTTGCTTCTTTCAAAAATTGTCATTTCGTTTGATATGGGTGAAGATAACTTTAAAGTAAGCATACTGGACGCAATCAATTTCTTGCATGTGGCATGGACAAAAGTCAGCAAAACTACAGTTGCAAATTGCTTTCGGCACGGCGGATTTACCAACAATGAAGATGGATTTAACGCCGAGGATGATCTGCCATTAATAGAATTAATGGGAACATTTACAGATGGTAATAAAAAAGGTTTGCTGAGCTGTCGCACATTCAATCAACCTTTATTTTTTTGAAGTGTAAACATCTATACGCTAGGGGGTAAAAATTTTTTGGCTTTGATTCTTTGCTGAGATTTCTTTGCTGAGATTTCTTTGCTTTTTGCTTTTGCTTTGCATTGTCAAATCGGTGTGAGCTATGTATGAGTGTATTAGTGTTTGAAAGAAGCAATACCAAGCAGAGAAACAAGTCGACCGGCTCGAAGCCAACGGTGCGCCGCCGCCGGTTATTTTTCTGTATATTTCCGTACACCAAAGGTGAAAATGAACCGTAAGAGCTACGGACTTGAAATTTGGACACAATGTGTAGATATTTGGCCACTACAACAACAAATACATGAGAGCTAAAAATTAAAGGGTGTTCCAAAACGAGCAACGAAAAATTTTAAAATCCCATGTAATATACATACAATTGTACGTACATATATATATATACACTTGAAATTTTAAAAGTTAGTGTATTTTTATACAGACTACAACAATTAACACTAAATTTAAAAAATTTAAATCAATGGGTGTTCCATCAGTTAATGCAATTTTGACTTTGTAATTTTGACAACTTGCTGAATCTTGGAAACCGAAAGAGTAAAACTCTTGAAATTTTCAAAAACGGAAAACTAAAAAATCAAAAAAAAAAAAATATAAAATCGCCAAATATAAAAAAATCGCCAAAAACAAAAAAAAAATCGCCAAAACAGAAAAAGCACCAAATTAAAAAAAATCTCTAGGACTAAAATAAATCGCGAAAAACCGGAAAAATCGCCAACATGAAAAAAATACTTCAACAAAAAAATCGCCAATATGAAAAAATCGCCAAAATGAAAAAATCGCCTAAATAAAAAAACCCCAAAAATAGAAAAAATCGCCAAAACGAAAAAAACCCCAAAAAACAGAAAAAAATCGCCAAAATGAAAAAAAAAATTGCGAAAACTAAAAAAAACCCAAAAAGAGAAAAAAACGCCAAAACGAGAAAAAAGCGATTAAACTGAAAAAAATCGTTTAAACGGAAAAAAATCGTTTAAACTGAAAAAACTTAAAAAAGGAAGAAAGCTAAATAAAAAAATAAAAAATCAAAACCGAATGTGCGCGAGTGAGTCTAAGTCACACTTTACTGAATTTATTTTAATTGCAATGCGTACACAACAACAAGAACAGCAACAACTAAACGATGAACAACAGGTATTAAAAATTAAAAAGTAAAGGCATTTACTTTTTGTTTAACAAGTAAATTTTTACTGATTACTAAAATTTTTTTCTACAATTTTTATAAATTGCCTAAATGATTTGTTATATGATGAGGTGCATTGAATTTTCAGTAATCACTAATGCCCGTATTCATAACGAAATTCTACCAAGTGGCTAAATGTTTTTCATACAAAAATTTGAAAATTTGAATGAAAAAAACTTTGCCACTCGCTACAATTTTATTATGATTACGGCCCTACGATTTTACTGGTAATGCAAATTAAATTTCATTAGCAGTAAAAATTTACTGAATTTTTTTAGTAATCAGTAAATTTACTGCTTACTGCAATTTTGAATGCAGTACACATAGATATAATGCAGTGTGCCCATTTACTAACCAAATAAGTTTAATAAAACAAACAAAAACCAACACATTCATATGTATGTATTTACAATATTGAAAGTTTTGATACTTTTAATTAATTAATTTAAAAAATGATACTAAAAGCATAAGTACTTCCAACTTAAAAAAAATTTTCATTACTAGATGTTTACACATCTCCTCTGTGATCGGACTCACATTGCTTTTTTTTACATACAGTTGGGACAGAAAGTTTCAACGATTTTATATGTTTTGATGATGATCTCCTAACAACGGAAGTACTGGACGATGCAGCTATTTTGCAGACTGTTTGCACTGGTGATGACGACCTTAATGACGATATGGAAATGGACAACGAAGAGCCAATCCGAGCTACTACTACCCTGGATGCAATGTGTAGCGTAAGCTGTGTAAGAAATTTTCTTCAGTCTCGCGACACTCCACAACAAATTCTTGACCACTTGGCCCAAGTGGAAGTGTATATAAATGAAGCCAATATTAATACTAAGTAAACTAAAACAACTGATTTTTTTTAAAAACTAAATAAACTTATTTTTTACAATGTTCTAAAATTGTTTTAATAAATAAATAAATAGCCAAAGTGTTAAAAAAAGACATGTGCACACACAATAATGGTTTCTTGATGTCTTCACTTAAAACGAACTTCGCTTAAAACGAACAAATTTGATCAGTCCCTTGAAGTTCCCCTTAAGCGAAAAGCACTGTATTTATTTTTCGCAATATTTAAATAAACAAAACAATAAAAAAACCTGTTACTTATAAAAGTGTTGTTGAATTTTTGCTTTAGATTTGAGGGCAAATTACGGCATTCTATAGCGACCGAAATTTAAAAATATTTCCATACATTGAAATATTTTGAAATATCGTTTCGACATGGTGTGCCGTAATCTGACCACTACGCTCTTGCGCAATCTCAATATGACTATTGGTTCTTTTGTTGGCAGTTGCAATTCTTCCAATTGGCTATATCTTCTGTGACATAGAACTTCACATCCTTTCAGAATAAGCTATAGAGTTTCATTCTCATGATCACAGAATCTGCAGAGGCTGTTACTATCAATACCAAATCTCTTAAGGTTTTTTATCAGTCTAAAGTGGCCTGTGGGGATTCTTTGTTTGTGTTTACTTAAGAAAGTGGCAAGTGTCTTGCTCCACACAGATAAAAATTCAATATGAGAATATACGAAAACTACATTAATAAAAAAAGTTTTTCAGCAACAATTTTGCTTCATATGTGTTTTGTGTTAATTCAACATGATTTACAGTTGTCTTTAAAGACATTTTCTCCTTTTGAATTAACTTTATTTCATGTTAATTGAACATTTCCGACCTGTTAATTCAAAATGAAAAAGTCGTGTTGAATCAAAGTTATTTCAAGTTAAAACAACGTGAATTTGATACTGAAAAATACTCTTAAAAAATATGTTTCATACATATTGGTGGATATTTAAAAGTGTACGATAAAAAAAATATGTGCTCTATTTATATATAAGATTTGCAATCAAGATGGCTAATTAGACAGTCTCTGTAGCACTCGTCAGAGGTGTGAGTTCAATGGTGACTTTAATGGCCGCCGTGGAACACGTCCTCAAAGCCCCTGTTATACAGAGGCACGCTAGCCGGTATGATTTCTCCAACTGATCTCTGATCGTAGCCTTGGATAGCAAAAAATGTGTGCCGTATTTATGTATGAAAATTGCTATAGAAATGTTTACATGGTGATTTTACATTGCTATTTTTTTCTGCATGGTCCATTGGCTAATTATACAGTCTCTCTAACATTCGTCAGACGTGTGAGTTCAATGAGCCGCGTCGGAACACGTTCTCAAAGCTCCTGTTCCACAGATGCACACTAGCCTATGTAATTACTCCAACTGACCTATGGTCGCAGCTTATGCTACCTTGTCAACAGTCGCCACTAAAACTTGTCTCCAACGTGCCGTTCCCAATTATGTTAATCCTAGAAAACACTTAACAATAGGTTGACACTTAAAGAACATAATTTCTGTTCAGAATGGTCATGAAAAGTCTGTGACGGGTATGACCTTATAAACCTTAGTTTTATTACTTTTAGGATATATTCTGGTAAACTCTCTAGTATAACGCACTCAAAGTTTTTTTGGTTGTATCAAGCATTTACTGCCTGGCAAAAACAAATTTTTCCTAAAATAAAAAACTTTTTCGAAAAAGTGTGACGGGTGTGACCTAGCATGAAAATTCTACAAGTTTAATGCTATAAAATTTTTTATTGACTTCATTCGTAGAATAACTTAAAAAGAAATTTGATTTTTGAGCTTATTGAAGGCACCAGAGATTCTGAAGGAACTTCTTTAAAGACCTGCCTAATAACAATTCTTTTTGATGGACTACAAGGAATATTGTGTTTATCTATGCCTTGTTGAATGAAGACTCTGTTTTAAAAGTACCAATTCAAAACGTTTGCAATTTGAGTTTTATTCTTTTTCTCTGGTCTACCCTTTCATTTTATTTCTCGATAATTTTTTTTTATTTTTTTCAGTGATTCTTTATCCATCATATGTTTTTTTTTAACATTTCTTGTGCTCCTTTCCCTAAATGCTGTTCATATTTTCTTTATATTTATTTCCTTTGTTTTGGTTTTCTATTCATTTAAAAAATGGCACTTCAGAGTTAACGTGACGGGTGTGACCAAATATTTAAAATGCAGATTCACAAAATTTATTTATGGTTCCCCTTTATCGTGGTTGACGTATTTCGACATCATAATATTGCTTCTTTAATCTGGGACCAAGTGTCGCAATCGAAGCCGATGTCAAAATACGCCAATCGTGATAAGGACGATTATTAATTGAAGTTACTTTGTTATTGCTTAAAAGCATAAAGTATTTATTATGTAGTGTTGCAATTTTATGAAATGTTTTCAATATTTATTTTATATGCTGTGACGGGTTTGAAGAAAATTTCCATTTATGAATAAATCTACAAAACTCTCATTACAGAATATACAACGTGCAAACTTCAACAAAAAGCCAACAAGATTATAGCGTTTTCATAGATAACGGTTTACTAGTTAATTAGTTAAAGGGATGTGTGCTTTGATATACCCCATACACGTTTTGAGATGAAAGGCAAAATAAATTTTCCTATTAGAAAATATTTTAAAATTTTGAGTAATTATGCTATCAAGATATGTTAAAGTAAAAATTGCTACCATGTGGAAAGTACCACGCCAATTTAGGGCATTAAACAAGTAATAGCCTATTGTATCTTCTAGACCAACAGTAATACGCTGTAAGCAAATCAGCAAGATCGACACGCTGACAAAAAAAAAAATTGCATTACATGAGAGGCACCACACCTACTTGTGCAATATTGAAATTACTACCCAGAAAATGCACAATATCAACTGAGTTAGACCTACAAAATTTCAATGTTCTCCCTATATTAGTTTTCCAAATATCTCTAAAGAATATATTTTCTCATAGATATGTCCAATTCGGACTTTTTGTCGTAAGACAACGCACTTATTATAAAAATTGTAACTAACACGAGATTACATTTAAAGTAAAAAATGGTATGGGAGGTGCCACGCCCACTTATTTTATTCTGGATACTGAACTCACTTGAGTACAGCCAAAAAAAGGTGAAAATTTTGCATATTTGACAGTTGTTGTAATTCATTGGCGTTCCTAGCTAAATCTGAACCATAGTCTATTGAAATAATGAAAAAAAAACCTGTCGATATATATTTAGACTGTTAAAAAATTAAGTCTTAGTCTGGTGCAAAATTGATGTGACGTGACCAGTATGTATTTTCCGCTTTTTATAAATTTTACTGTGTTGTTAATTTATTTTGTACCTTAATTTCCTAAACTAAATCATTTTTATTTATAAAATAAGTAGAAACAACTTGCCTCCCACTCATTTTTATAAAGTTATCGTAGTTTAGATATATCTGTACTCAAATGAGTACAGCGGCAGAATCCATATGTGAATTCTGGCAACACTGTTGTTTCCCCAGAAATACAACAGCATACTTGTGTGTTTTTCACAATAAAGAGGGGACTCCCAAAATATGCAAACATCAATTATTTCTTTAAATGAAGTTCATAATTGTCAAGAGCGGATGAGCTAGATCAGTCAGTTTCGCTGTACAGAATTGCCATTCGAGGTAAGAAATGGTGGTGGGTCTTGTTTACCTACATCTATTATGTAGGCTATTGCAAACGCTTGGCGGTTATATGTAATGACTCATAATGATGACATGGATCAGCTTTTATTCCGACGTTACATTGCAAGATACTATTTACGGCAAAATACGCAAACTAAAGCTCGACTCTCGTCTTCATTGATCCTAAGGTTGTCACAAGATGGTATAGGGCACTACCCCAAAAAGTTAGAAAATCATATGTCGTATGCCATGCAAGAGTTCGCTGGCAGTGCAAAAAAAATGTTTGAAAACACTATGTATTGAAAAATAATGTTTTGAAAAATACCACCTGTAAACCGCCGCTGTACTCAATTGAGTACACCCTCCTTACTCCGCCCACTTACATATTATTTTTTTTTTAATTTTTCTATTACTTTATGTTAACTTTGAGCACAATGAAATTAAAAATAAACTTTTTTGCTAACTATCGTCATTGGTTTCATTTTGGCGGTTAATGGGTTAAAATAAATTCAGTAAAGTGCGAATTTGACTCACGCACATTCGGTTTTGATAATTTTTTTTATTTTTTTTTATTTAGCTTTCTTCCTTTTTTAAGTTTTTTTCAGTTTAAACGATTTTTTTCAGTTTTATCGCTTTTTTCTCGTTTTAGCGTTTTTTTTCTCTTTTTGGGTTTTTTTAATTTTCGCAATTTTTTTCATTTTGGAGATTTTTTCATTTTGGCGATTTTTTTTCTGTTTTTTTTGGGGTTTTTTTTCATTTTGGCGATTTTTTCTGTTTTTGGGGTTTTTTATTTAGGCGATTTTTTTATTTTGGCGATTTTTTCGGTTTTTCGCGATTTATTTTAGTCCTAGAGATTTTTTTAATTTGGTGCTTTTTTCGATTTGGCGATTTTTTTTTGTTTTTGGCGATTTTTTTATATATGGCGATTTTATATTTTTTGGATTTTTTAGTTTTACCGTTTTTGAAAATTTCAAGAGTTTTACTCTTACGGTTTCCAAGATACAGCAAGTTGTCAAAATTACAATGTCAAAATTGCATTAACTGATGGAACACCCATTGATTTAAATTTTTTAAATTTAGTGTTAATTGTTGTAGTCTATATAAAAATACACTAACTTTACAAATTTCAAGTGTATATATATATGTACATACAATTGTATGTATATTACATGGGATTTTAACATTTTTCGTTGCTCGTTTTGGAACACCTTTTAGTTCTTTCTCTGCTTGGTATTGCTTCTTTCAACCACTAATATACTCATGCATAACTCACACTGATTTGACAATGCAAAGCAAAAGCAAAAAGCAAAGAAATCTCAGCAAAGAAATCTCAGCAAAGAATCAAAGCCAAAAAATTTTTACCCCCTAGCGTATAGATGTTTACACATCAAAAATTTAAAATCCTACTAATATTAAAAAAATAGGTAAATGGGCCCTTCTTCGATTTTACATAAATTAAAAAAGTAGGCGTGGCCTATTTTTATTTCCGTAAAAACCTAAGTTAGGTTTAAAAAAATACAACAAAAAAAGTAGTGAAATTAGTGCAGTGGTTCTTAAATGATGCGCTTTCCAACAAACGGCATTTGATCTTTACTTACATATACTTAATATTGTTTTGCTGCATGAGTCGTTTTGCGTGGAATCACCCATCATCTATTAGAGTTTTTTTTTAAATATATTTAAGTTTTTTTAATGTTTGATCGGGCCACTCACACTTTATATAAGACAAGAAATAAAAGGCTTGTGTTGCAAAAGTGAACTCAAATGCTTGATGTGTTGAAAGATAGTGGGACGGTTTTTCAAACAAAATTTAGTGGCTGTTAATAATAAATATATAATCTTCTAGGCTATCGTTTCGTTAGTTAAATAATGTAAATATAGAACAGGTCATAAGCTTTTAGAAAATGTAACTTGTGAAAATTATTGCTATTAAATAACCTTTCCCTGTATTAAATAAAGTCTTCCAGCTTCATTTTTATTACATTTTGTTGGCTTCCTTGATGTTTGCTCAACATAAAAACGGACGCAAAATACTCGTATTGTGACACGCACATTTAGCAATATTGTGTGCATGCATGTGCATGTGTTTGTAATCCTAAGCTTATGATAAATATTTGTCCAATGCTAACAAGTTGAATTACATAAAGAACGCATAAATATTTGTTGAATAAAACTTAATATAAAAGCAACTGAGATCCATATTTACAGGGATATGAAAGAAATATGTAACGAAATGAAAGCTGAACGACAGACAGATAGACAGACAGGCAAGTAGCGCTATATGTATGTATGTGTGCATAAAATATTGTCGCTAGCTGTCATTTTGTTTATATTTATTTAGAAGGAAAACTAAACTAAATATGTATGTATGAGCATGTGTATTGTATTATTATTATTAATGGACCCAAATATATGCAGCAGCTTAGCCCTACTTACAGACTTTCATTATTACATTGTAATATGTGTATCTTTTTATTCATGGGTATTTTTTTTACGTTGCATGTAAAAATGCCTTATAAGCCATTATGAAAAAAAGATCTCTCAAGTCTTTTAACAACTTTAGTTACAATTATAGTTACTCTTTAAACTTGTTTTTAAGAAAGCGTCAAAAATACCCATGCCGTTTAGATTAAGAAGGTTAAAATAGTCCACAAATATTTATGTTCCAAGTAGGACTTTATTTAACACTACCCCAAACTTATCTTAAGTCTAAAAAGCAGTAAGTCAATTACTACGTTTATACGCAGAGCTTATTCGCAAATAAAACTGTAAATTGTTGCCATATTAATGTTTTTATTGCGACTTACTAATTCAGAAAAATATTCACGATCAACGCACTATTTGCAAATAAAATGCTTGAGGTTGCCACGCTTACAAATATTTGATAAGAAAAATCAAATAAATGGATTAATATTGCACCAAAAACATTAATAGAAGCAAATAATGACAATTAAAACAAATAATTATTTGATATTTTGTACATTTACAGCTTACAATTTGTACTTTTGCTATGCCGTATAAATAGTGAGTTAATTTATTTCCTAATATTTTTATTTGCAAATAGTGCGTGTGTAAACGTAGTAAATAATGAGGAAATCAACCCTTAAACGTATTTCCGATATTGACTGATTTCAGCTGCTAAATTATAATTTCTCGCTTTGTTGTTTGCGAGGACTATTTTTATAGAAAAAGTTAAACCATAATATCCACATTAAAGGGACTAAATTGACCTATTAGTAGAAGGGTTAGAAGGTTAATATACACATTATAATATACAAAAAATTAACACTACTTACTATACCTAAAATACAAGTGTTACAAGGTTTCACAAATCGATTTAGCACAACAATATGCAAAAAAAAAGAGAGTGGCATATTTCAAGGCCCTCCCTTTGAGCTCGAGTTCAAATCTTTACCGCAGGACCTAAATAAAAATACAATGGAAATAAACATATTCCTGATGCCTGTTCAAATATGCAAATTTTTAAAATAAATTAAATAAATATTAATTTAAGAAAATAATGTAAATAATTGATCAAATAAATTTACGGCATTAAAATAAAAACTCATGTTGTTTACAGTTGCAACAACTTTGATTTAACAATGTTCTTCATATTATTTCCTTATCAAATTATCAATACCGCTTTCAGCGGAAAGTAATCCTTATGTAACATCAGAGTGGTCTCCATCATCGGTATTGTGTAGCAAAATCATCGGCAAAGTAAAATAACCAATAAAAGGGCTACCAAACATAGCTTCAAAAATTTAATATGCCTCATTTGACACCAGAGGCGCTACAAGACTGTCTTATTAAAAAAAAAAAACGTTAAATAAATTCAGTAAAGTGCGACTCTGACTCGCGCACGAAGGGTCCCTTACGAACACTTGATATGTAATTTAATACAAACTTCATCTAATATATAGTTTTGGCATTTTTTTCGTTTTTGGGATCTTTTCGGTTTTTTTTTGTTTTGGCATTTTTTGCGTTTTTTCGGTTTTGGCGATTTTTTTTAATTTTTGGCTCTTTTTTAGTTTTGACACTTTATTTTCTTGTTTTGGCGATTTTTTTTTATTTTTGGCGATTTTTTTCATTTATGCGATTTTTTTTATTTAAATTTTTTTTTAGTTTTGGCGACATTTTGGCGTTTTGGACATTTTTTTAGATTTTTGGCGTTTTTTTTTCATTTTGGCGTTTTTTTTTCATTTTGGGCGATTTTTTCGAATTTGGCGACTTATTTTAGTGTTAGAATTTTTTTTTTAATTTTGGCGATTTTTTTTCGTTTTGGCGATTTTTTTTTGTTAATTTTTGGCGATTTTCTTTGGTTTGGCGATTTTATAATTTTCGGTTTTTTTAGTTTTTGAAAATTTCAAGTGTTTGCCTCTTCCGGTTTCCAAGATATAGCAAATTGTCAAAATTAAATAGTCAAAATTAAATTAAAATTTTTGTAAATTTTAGTGTTAATTGTTGTAGTCTGTATAAAAATACACTAATTTTAAAAATTTCAAGTTTCAATATACATATGTTCATACAATTGTATGTATGTATATTACATGGGATTTTAACATTTTTCGTTTCTCGTTTTGGAACACCCTTTAATTTTTAATTCTCATGTATTTGCTGTTGTAGCGGCTAAGGTTTCACATACTCTGTTCAAATTTCAGGTCCGTAGCTCTTACGGTTCCTCAGAAAATACCGTGTGACGGACAGACGGACAGCGTAGCGAAAACAATAGGTTTCCTTTTCACCTTTGGTGTACGGAACCCTAAAAAGCAATATAATGTAATATAATAATGAATATCTCTTTATTCATCCACCTGTATTCTCTATCATTATCCCTTAAAGAACGAAGTAATAGTAGTAGGCATTAATTGGCTGAGTTTTGTTTCTCTTAATAAAAAAAAAACTTTGATTCAAAATGATTATTCATTTTAATTTAACATTCTGGCAATATTAATTCAACATGAAATAAGGTAATTTTCCAAAATTAAATTTTGAATGAATATAAAACACATGATATAAATGTTAAATTAACCTTGTTTATGTAGTTATTAATATGAAATTTTTCTCTTTATGTGACCTTCTTCGAGAAAAGGGACCTAGTGCGTCAAAAAACGAGAACTTGGAAAAATCGATAAAAATGAGAAAAACATTAACAGCCTTATTCAAAAAAATATTTTACTTGAGCTTTAAAGTTCATAGTAGCTACGAAGCACTTTAAGGCTAACATTGCTTTGTTAATAAATTGTATTCAAAAGACAACTTTAATTATTTTGTGATTTAATAATAAATTCTGGTAACACCACCATGTTCGACAACCATTTCACAGTTTGTGATGTACAACATCGAATACAATTTCATTCGAGTATTCAACTAATTTTTTATTTTATTAAATACATTTTTATTATCTTGAAGTTAAGCAATCTAATTTATAAAATATGTATAAGCTTCTGACATGGAAGCAAAACAGATAAACATTTTTATGAAGTAAAAGTAAAAAAAAATATAATGAACATAGAAAAATTATCTCAATTTATTTTATTCGAACGAAATGAGTATTTGAATATCCAGCTTTTTTCGATTCGTTTTGTTTGAATGTACATCATTAAAGCATTTTTGTATAATTGTATTTATTTCGAATCAGTTGGATAATTTAGTGATATTTTCCATCACATGACAGAAATAATAAATTTAAGATAAGAGCTAGCACTTCTAGCTTCATTTTCAGATATAACATGAATCAATATGTGCTATATTAACAAAAATATTTGAGGTATAAAATACACATTTTGGAAATATCAACTTAAAGTAGCCTTAACAAACGTAAGTGTCTACTTTAGAATTTTGATATAATAATTTTTTTTGGATACAACCTTACTTAACATTGCTTTTCAAAGCTTTGCTAAGTTTTTTTGAATACGACCCTAAAATTTAATTTTTTAAATGCGTTTTTCTCAAAACTTCATATTCACATACTAGGTCCCTTTTCACGGAGAAGGTCACATATATATTTTTTTCCTACGAGTATTAAATGGAATCAGCTTTAAAAGTCCTTTGCAATTTTAACAGATATTTCTTCTCCGTACTAATCCTATTTCACAAGTCTACAAGTTAAGTCCTTTTTCGCTTTAACCAGCCTACAACTGCCACTAGTTACGCACAACTTTAGAATGTTTAAGAGTAATAAAGAGATAAAATTAAAAAAATAATAATAATAATATTACATGAAAAAATCTGTGTGCTGTTAATGTTTAAATCTAGTAAAAATTTCTGCCAGTTATGAAAGACACACACACTCTTACACACCCTTAAACACAATAGAAACAAACACAAAAACAGGGGAAACACTAACTAAAATAAGGAAACTAAACCTGCATAAAAACTATTGTAATAAATGTTATTACATAGATATACATTTTTTTCCTTTAGTATTTCCTATTTATCCTGCTTGTAGCTCAACTAAACTTAAGTATACCGTGTCAACGGGGTTCATTGACTTAATTTGCTTGCCAGTCATTCTCTATGCATATATAGAGGATTTTCCTTTAAGATTAAATCTAGAGAACTGCTTCTAGCTTTCATCATTATCGTCATCATAATGAAGTTGAATTTAAATGCAAACACGAGTATGCTGTCTAATTAGTTACGGCTGCTTTTGCTTTTAAGCTCAGAGCAAAGCACTCACCCACTCACTACTGGGGAGCGGTTTGTCGGTCATTTTAACACAAAAAAATTTATATGTATATTTATATGGTTCAAAATAATTTACATTTTTCTGTTTTTGTTTGCTTATTTTTCAGTCAACAGCATGTTAGTGAATTATTCATGCCAGACCTGATTACAGTTGATGTGTATGATGCGAACAAACGAACCCCTTTTGTTTTAGAGCCACATCACCTTAAAGTCAAATTACATGTACATACATATGTACCTATACATACATATTTTGCAAGCAAACAATTGAAAGCAACAACATATGACATGAAATTGAAAATTAAGTGGGTGTTCTGAAAGCAAAAGTTAAACGATTGGGCCCAAATGTTTTAAATTATTTTCAAAATGCAGTCATATGTATTAGCAAAATTTATAAAGCTTTCGAGGCAAGGATTAGCTAATTTGTTATCAATAGAGAAAGTGCAAATATGCAATTGCTTGTTTTTTCTTGTGTGTGACAGACTAACGCCCAGATAAGATATTTATCTATTTCAGAACTTTTTATGAATTTTTGGCATCGATTTGGCATCGAAATATGCACTATATTTTACCCTTTAAGGCATGTTTTTGCATAATTAAGTCTTACTAGTGATGGCACGATTAATCGAACAATTTTTAATAATTGATTATTTTCCTTCAATTAACGATTAAATTGTATCGTGAATTCTCCTTCGATTAATTGAATTAATCGATTATTTCAAATAACAATCGATAGACATTCAGGAACAAAAAAGATTCGTCGTCAGGCGACAAGCGTATTCATTGAGCATTGACGGCTGACGACGAACGGCCTGGAACTGCAACCCTAGTTATTAACGGCCTTAATTTAACCGTAGCGTTAGGGAAATGCAACATTCATTTCTACTGGCAGCATCAACTTTACTGGACACAAGGTTTAAAAAATTTCATTTTGATGATCCCTTAGCTTTATCAAAAGTCATGAGAAAGCTAAGAAATTAAATTATAGAAATTTTTCATATAGATGACAGCATTGGGAGCGGCAGTGAAACGTCTTCTGTAGTGATGCTGAATTTGATTTATGGGCGCACCATAAATCTTTAGCCCACAAACGAAGAAGGAAGGACAATAAGTCAACAACTCCTCAAGATGAACTCAGCTTCTTTGTCAATGCTCCAGTACTAGAATTAAAGCGCAACGTAATAGACACATGGGAAGAAATGAAATCGGTCTAACCTAGGCTATACTCTCTTGCACAAAAATATTGCTTTTTCATTGACACATCTGTACCATCCGACCGGCTTTTTTCCAAAGCGGGTGCAATAATAACGAAAAAACGGAACAGATTAACCACGAAACGGTTATCAAAGCTCCTATTTCTAAATTCTGTACTAAACAAATATATTCTTTCTTAATAAATTGAATAAAAAGAAAATTTTGTACAGGGTGGCCCAGAAAGACCGAAGTGGTGTGAATTCCTTATAACTTTTTATTTTAGACATATTTTTTTAATTTTTTGTTTTTTAAATACAGCAAATTTACAGGAAATATTTTTAGATTAGTTATTAAAAATGATATCCCGCAAGTGGTGGCCATTTTCTGCTTCGCACAAATGTGCTCTTTCCAACACATTTTCCATGACCTTTCGCAAAACTTCCGGTGTTATGTTGTTAATTTCGTCTCGAATATTGGTTTTTAATTCCTCAATAGTCCTAGGCTTATTAACATAAACTTTCCCTTTTAAATAACCCCAAAGGAAACAGTCTGGAAAATTGCTTCTACGCGAAATTATTCTTTCACCAAAGATGTCACGTAAAAGAGCCATTGTGGCCCTCGCAGTGTGCGCTGTGGCTCCATCCTGTTGGAACCATATTTGCGGATGGTTTTCCACGGCTGGCCTTACAAAATTTTCCAACATGGCCCGATATCGATCACCATTGATGGAACTGGCGACACCTCGTTCATTTTCCAAAAAAATATGGGCCAATGATCCTTTCTGAAGAAACACCGCACCAAACAGTACACTTAACTGGATGTAATTGTCGTTGATGAAGTACTCTCGGGTACTCTCCGTAACCCATATCCTACAGTTTTGCTTGTTAACGAATCCATTTAATTGGAAATGGGCTTCGTCACTCATAACTAAGTTATGAATAAAATTAGGATTCTCTTGTGCTTTTTGCTGGAAATAAATTGCATAGTCAAGTCGTTGCTGGTAATCTGTCGGTTTCAATTCTTGGACAAGCTGAATTTTGTATGGAAACATTCTTATGGTATGCAAAATTCGCTGCAGCGACCCTCTTGAGAGGCCAAGTTGTGTCGAACGTCTCCTGGTTGATGTTTCTGGATCCTGCCGAATACTCTCCTGTACCACTTGAACATTGTCAAACGTGTGGACAGTTCGTAGTCTGCCGGAACCAGGAAGGTTCCTTACTGCTCCTTGTTGTCGAAAATTTGCAACCAGACGATTTATTGTTGACTGGGAGGGTGCAACCCGCAAATTAAATTGACGACGGTATGCACGCTGAGTCAACACAATGGACCGTTGATTTGAAAAGTAAATTTCAACTATTCGGGCACGTTGTTCAGTTGTTTATTGCTCCATTATAAATTGTCCAAGTCTTCTTTACAAAATACTGAAAAGAAAAGAAAAAAAAATTATAATAAAAAAGTTATAAGGAATTCACACCACTTCGGTCTTTCTGGGCCACCCTGTAATTAATTAAATAATTTTTTTTTATTTATGATAATTTTAAATTTTAGCTGAAAATATGGATTAATCGATTAATTGTTTCCAATTAATCGCGATTAATTATTTGTCGTTTTGATTAGTCATATGATTCATTAATCGATTATTCTTTTTTCTTTTGCCATCACTAAGTTTTACACGCATATTTTTGGCATATCTTCGAATTTTTAGAGCATATTTGAGCATATTTTGATATGTATGTGCTTGATCAAATATGTTAGTCAAGGTTTTTACTATTCTCCGTCTAAATCTAAATCTGTATTTCCAAACTTCTATGCATGTAGTTGCTTTGAATTCATTCTACAATTACCCAACTTTCATTGATTTCGTACGTTAATTTCAATAAAAATTTTGGCTTTGCTACACATAAAAAATATAAAAAATATACCCGTAATAAACAGCTTTAATTGAAAATAAGACCCTAAATCAATTAAAAATGTAATTGAGTGAGAATTAAACTTTGTAATTAATTAAATTTTTAAACAAAAGTTTAATTGAGTTAAATGCAATTTTAATTGATTTTTAGTTTTATTTTGAATTAAAGCTGTTAATTGCAGGAATATTTTTTTCTGTGTATTTGTGACGTACGTTGTCCCGATTACATCAGTAGAAGTTGAAAGAAAATTCTCAATGTATAAAAGTTTAGTTAGATTTGACAGGCAAACATATTTATTTAAAAATCTAAGTAAATATTTATAAAAAAAAAAATACAGTTTCAAAGTTTTAATTCTGATACTGGGATCTTTTTTAAAGTTGAAATAAATTTTTGTTCTTTATTAAATTTCTTATTGTTAGGGTTACGTACACCAAACGTGAAAAGAAACCCTATTGTTTTCGCTACGCTGTCCGTCTGTCCGTCACACGCTATTTTCTCAGGAACCGTAAGAGCTAGGGAGCTGAAATTTGGACAGAGTATATGGAACCTTGGCGGCTACAACAAAAGAGAGAGTTAAAAATTAAAGGGTGTTTCAAAACGAGCAACGAAAAATTTTAAAATCCAAAGTAATATGTATATTGACACTTGAAATTTGTAAAATTAGTGTATTTTTATACAGACCACAAAAATTAACACTAAAATTTAAAAAAAAATTTAAATAAAAGTGTGGTCCATCAGTTAATGCAATTTTGACTATGTAATTTTGACAACTTGCTATATCTGGGAAACCGTAATAGCAAACTCTTGAAATTTTCAAAAACGGTAAAACTAAAAGAACCCGAAAATTATAAAATCGCCAAAAACCCAAAAAAAAATCGCTACAACGAAAAAAGCAATAAATTAAAAAAAATTTCTAACACTAAAAGAAATCAGGGGGCAAATTACGGCACTCGTTATCGAACGAAATTTCGAAGTATTTCAATAGAGTTTATATGGAAATATTTCGTAATTTCGTTAGATACCGAGTGCCGTAATTTGCCCCCAGCAAAACCGAAAAAATCGACAAAATGAAAAAAATCGCCAAAATGAAAAAAAAAAACGCCAAAAACCGAAAAAATCGTCAAACCGCGAAAAAGGCACCAAAACCAAAAAAAAAATCACCCGAATGAAAAAAAATTGCCAAAATGAAAAAAAATCGCCAAAAACCGAAAAAATTGCCAAAACGCGAAAAAGCTACCAAAATTAAAAAAATCGCCTGAGTGAAAAAATCGCCAAAATGTAAGAAATCGGCAAAATGAAAAAAAAATCGCCAAATTGAAAAACGTCAAAAACCGAAAAATCGCCAAAACGCGAAAAAACACCAAAACTAAAAAATCGCCTACATGAAAAAAAATCGCCAAAATGAAAATAATCGCCAAAATGAAAAATGTCGCCAAAATGAAAAAAATCGCCAAAATGAAAAAAAAATTGCCAAAATGAAAAAACGCCAAAAACCAAAAAAATCTACAAAACGGGGAAAAAAGTGCTAAAATGAAAAAAGGGCCAAAAACCGAAAAAATGCCAAAACTAAAAAACGTTTAAAACCGAAAAAAACCCAAAAACGAAAAAAAGCCAAAACTATTTATTATATAGGCTAAAGTTCGTATTGAATTACATATCTAGTGTTCTGTACAAAACTCTTCGTGCGCGGGTCAAAATCGCACTTCAGTGAATTTATTTTTTTATTTATTTGAAATTGATTTGCTGGTGGCTAAGCATTTTCTAAATATATTTCATTGGAGCTTTGCCAAATCATCAGTAGACTTCAAGCAGTCACCAACCTCTCATCTTATACACATACTTTCAAAAATTATTTGACAATTCACAAATAATAATAGTATTTTTTTTTAAATAACGTGAGTTATAGACATAGTAAAATTAAAGGCATTTTTTGTGTAGAATACTGTTACGCGTTTTATGATCACTTAAGGTTACATATTCGACTCGTGGTTAAGAAGAGAACAAAAATTACTTATCAAGAGCAGAGTTGGAGAGCTAAAATGTTTTAAAAAATTTTCGCCTCAATACTCTGCACTTTCTCTGTCAAAACTGCAAGGGTTTTCTTGCTTTTCTATGCGATTTAACCAAAACATTGGGCGGGGGCAACGCCCATTAAAATTTGATATTGTATTTCACATGTTTCTACTTCTGCCAATTATTATAAAATTTGGAAAATTTTGAGTTTAAAAAATTGGGCGGGCCACGACCTTTAAAATCTATTATTATATTTCACGTGCTTCGACATAAAATCATTCTTAGGAAATTTGGCGAACACTTTGTACTCTTGAAATTAAATAATGTTGACCTTAAAATAATGGGCGTCGTCATGCCTTAATAAAATTCAATATAACACATCACGTGTTTCTATTTAAGTGATTCCTACGAAACTTAGCATACACCCCGAGATCTGAAAGTGACACGCTGTTATATTTGTAAAAGTTGGGCGGGCACATTTGTAATGGGTGTGTCATGTCATCGTTGCTTAATATGGCCCCTGCACTGTAGGAAATTTTTGGTTTTTTTATTGAGCAAAACCAAAAATATTTAATATTGAAAATTTACAATTATTTTTGTGTGAGAATACGTGAGCGTGAGTTAAAAAAAAAATTCAATAAAAAGCAAACGATTCTTTTAAAAAATTTTTCGACAATTTTGTATTACTGTCATGTAATCTCAAGTGCCTTGTTTGTGATTTCAAATAAAGCCTGAGGGTTGTTTTATTAGAAATCAAATTAAAATCGATAAAAAAAAGGAATGTTGAAAAATTATCACGCGTGAGAAGGCGTAAGCGTGACTGAAAAAATAATGTTTTTTTTTGCTTTAATATAAAAAAAAAACCAAGAAAGGAAGTTCTTGAAAATTTTTGTTTTTTGACAATTTTGATTTAATGTCACTATCAAGTGTTTCGTGTGTGACTCAGTGTTGTAAAAGTTTCTATAATAAAAATTTACAGTTTTTAAAAATTTCATATAATTTCGTAGGTGATTGTATTATTAGTGTTAGTCAAAAGCTGTCACGCGTGAGAGCACCGTGAGCGTGAGTGATAAAATTTTTTTTCTGCCTGAGATTAAGTGATAAAAATTTTAAGGGCGTTAAGAGGCAGGCTTCTGAAATTTGATTTCAAAAAATCATCTCAATGGGACCGATCTGTCTTGCTTTAAATAATTATGGCCACAAAGTGGGTAAAATTTCCCATAGTACTCTGGTATTTAAAAGCCTACAATATTTGCCTGCTTTTTGCTGGCTGTATAATATTTTAATTATCATTTTAATAACTAAGTATATTAAATAACATTAAAAATTTTTAAATAAGCATAATCAGCATTTTTATTTATTAAAAATAATTGGTTGATATTTATGTTGAGCAATGGAATAGCTAAACTGTTTATTTATTTATATGATACAAATATGCACAATTAAATAAATAATATTTCGGTGTTGAAATAAATAGATTTTTTTTGTGCCTTCATAAACCAAATTTATTTGCCTTTAAGCCTAATTTAAACTAAGCAAATAGCATTTAAATGTTAAAATTAGTATAAATTACAATTTAGCTACAAAATAAACAGTTTAAAAATATTTTTTTTAGCGAATTTTTGGAATAATTAAAATTAAATAAGGATTCCGTTGATAGTTAATAATGCTTAACATCCAACAAATGTTTATTTGAAATAATACTAAATAAAATAAAACAAACAAACAAACTATTTAAAATATTAAGGGCCAATTTCACCAATTTATTTAAATATCAAGCAAATCACTTCAAAAAAAGTGCTAGAAATGCTTCAGAGATTCATGCTACATCAATTCTTGTATATCACTCTCTCCGATAGCGCTGATATTAACAAATAAAAAAAAGTTTCGTGCAACAAATTTCATGAAATTTCACGAAAAAATAAATGCCTAATGTAAACTAGGTATTAATTAGTAAAATCTGGAATTCCTTTATACATATAAAAATCTGTAAAATCCTTAAAGCTTTTTAAATAATTAACTTTAATATGGCAAAAAAAAATCCTGGTATTTACTTTTTTTTATCCATGAAAATAAATCGATTTTGCAAATTAATTATACCAATTAAGCAACAAAACATATTGCTGAGTACCAAAAAAAAAATATATATATATATATATATATATATTCTACAATTTTTTATAATTGCTACATATTGCTATATTTTGTTTTCTTTCATATACAAATAAATAAATAAATTGCTACAAAACATTATTAGCCTGAAAATATTTATACAATAAATTATTTGATTGTCTGCTTTTTTGCCATCACAAAAAAAAACAAAAGTATGAATAGCAAAAGGAAAGTCATATGGAGGAAGGCGATAATAGTTAAATTTAATTAATGAATGATATTTTCAAACAAAAAGGCAATAAACCAAACAACAATTTTATAATGAAGTGCAGACATGATAAAAATAAATATAAATAACACTGTACAAAATGAATAATAAGACTCTAAAGGCAAAAAAATAAACCTCTTGGAAATTGTCGTTCAAGTTTTGTTTAAAGGGAGTTCGAAATTCGTTCGTGCATTAATCATGGCAAATATTTTTGTTGAACATTTCATAACGTTATATGTATATCCATCTAATTAGCCCACATACGTATGATTTGTACATATTCGACGTCTTGTTATAGGCAAATTTGCGCACATCTCCTATTTTACCTTAATTTTCAGATTCCTTCTCAACTCATATATATATATTTTTCTTCTTGCATGCTTTAGTCTCTTTTCCTCTCTTCTCCGCTCTTTTCCTTCCTTCTCTTCTACTCTCTTCTCTTCTATTCGTCCTGTCCTTTAATTTTTCCTTGTTTTCATTTATTTTCTTTTTTACTTATTCACTTCTTCAGCCATTCCTTCTAATCTCATGTGGTCCTGACTTTTTTAGGGTTCCTTACACCAAAGGTGAAAAGGAACCCTATTGTTTTCGCTACGCTGTCTGTCCATCTGTCCGTCACAGGCTATTTTCTCAGTAACCGTAAGAGCTAAGGACCTGAAATTCGGACCGAGTATGTAGAACCTTGGCTGCTACAACAACAAATACATGAGAGTTAACAATTAAAGGGTGTTACAAAAATGAGCAACGAAAAATGTAAAATTTGAAAAAACTTTAAATTAAAGGGTGCTCCATCAGTTAATGCAATTTTGACTATGTAATTTTGACAACTTGCTACATCATGGAAACCGTAAGAGTCAAACTCTTGAAATTTTCAAAAATTGTTAAACTAAAAAATCCAAAAATTATAAAATCGCCAAAAGGAAAAAAAATCGCCAAAAACCAAAAATAAAAAATCTCTTGAACGAAAAAAAGCACCAAATTAAAAAAAACTCTAACACTAAAATAAATCGGCAGAACCGAAAAAATCGACAAAATGAAAAATCGCCAAAGTGAAAAAAAACGCCAAAAACCGAAACAAATCGGCAAAGGCGAAGAAGGCGCCAAAACTACAAAAATCGCCCAAATGAAATAAAAAAAAACACCAAAATTAAAAAAAATCGCCAAATTAAAAAAAACGCAAAAAACCAAAAAAATCGACAAAACGCGAAAAAGACGCCAAAACTAAAAAAAAACGCCTGAATGAAAAAAAAATCGCTAAGATGAAAAAATCGGCAAAATGAAAAGAAATCGTCAAAACGAAAAAAAAACGTCAAAAACAGAAAAAACCGGCAAAACGCGAAAAAGGCGCCAAAACCAAAAAAAAATAAAAAAATTGCCTATATGAAGAAAATCGCCATACATATAATACATATAAGTTATTAAATTAAATAATATTTTAAGACACACTTTAGTATTGTGAATTGTCACTTGCTTAAGATTATTTATTTAAACTGTCAATGTTAATTTAACTAATATGATATAATTTTGTTATTTTAAATTTAAATCATAATTATTGTGCTCTGCAGACATTGTAATTTGCTTGCCATGACAAATAACACGTAGATTATTTTTAAAGTAAATTTAAACTTAAAATCAGATTCACTCTTTCTTCGACTACTGTTGCAAACGCATTTCATTATACAGTCAAGTAGTTTTCTTCAGTTCTGCTGACACAACAGACTTCATAACAATTTCAATTTATAATAAAGAAATACTTTAAACACACATGAGTTTTAGTATGCAAAACATTGTGTGGGATTGTGCTAGTCGTGCAAACTTTCCTTGCTGCTTCGCTGCTTGCTACGCATATAATGCATTGTATTTTGCTTTGTGGTGTATACGCTTATTAAAATGGAATTTCTTTTCTTTTGTAGCATAAGAAAGTGTAGAAGAAGCGAGCAGGAGCTTTCTGCACAATAAATGTTGTAAATGTTCTTTATAATGCATTATTATAAGCAGTAAAATGTTGGTATTTCTTATGAAAGCGAAAGTCAAAGTAAACTTTATTTTTTTTGTCTCTTTGGAGCGCAATTTAAAAATAATTGGGCAGATGCAACTTATTTGCATGTAGATTGCATATAAACTCATGTTAATAGAGTTTCTTGAAATGTAAAGAAACAGATATGAAACAACTGCGAAGTTTTAATGATAAAAATGCTTTAAATGCAACACAAAAGAATTTAAAAAGGTCCCTTGTTTAGAGGGAAAAAGATGAATTTGGAACTTAAGCATGTTTTGCCCAAGAGAATACAAAATATTCTTTCAAGTCTTTTGCCGAAAGAAATTCATTGTGAGTTGAAAATATCTCGTAATTTGTGACTTTTTATAAGAGATCTTAGGGCTAATAAATCAGTCAAAGTTTAAACGCTGGTTTAGTTAAACTAAACTCAAATTTATATGTGGTTTAAACGCAACAGGAGTAAATCAGTGAACCATACCTTATATGTAGTTTAAAAAATAATATATATTGTGGCAGCACTAGAATAAATGCCAAAAAGCAGCTGTTTTGCAGCTGGCTATCAATTCTTGGTAAAATCAAAAAGGCAAACAAGTTAAAAAAAAATCAATTGAATGTCGCCAAATTGAACTGAGAGAGGAATTATGTTTATGCTTGGCGAAGTAGAATAGTATAAAAGAATAATAGAGTGTAAGCAAACAGGTCGAACAAGATCTGAAGAAAAAGTACAGGCTGGGAAAAAAGTTGAGTGCTCTTTCAATACAAAACATATGGTCTGTAATTAACAAAATCATATGGCCTGTATTGGTAGTTTAAACGCCCAATTTTATGCGTTTACAGATGGTTTAAATACTGTATTGATTTATAGGTTTGCTAGTTTAAACACATTTTAAACCAAAAATAGAGATTAACTTGCACTGATTTATTATCCCTTAGTTGTGCTAGAGGCTGCTGCACAAAAAATCTTCCTGCCTTACAACATCTTGGGTTACGTAACGTTACGTTTCGAGCATCTTGAAAGGGGTTCTAGAATGATAGTATAAGCATTCGCATGCAATAGAATATAAAAGAGTAGAACAGAGTAAAATTCTAGTGCAAAAAGAAGTTCCTCAGGTCACAAGAAAAAAAAAATCCACGATAGCAAAAAAAAAAAACAAACAAAAAATAGAACAGTATAAAATAGAGTAGAATAGAATAAAAAGGATAGAAAGAATAGAGTTTAACAAATGCAAATAGAGTAAAATAAAATAAAGTATACTCAAATAGAGTGTCTCAGGTCACAAAAACTATAAAATAGATTATTGAAATAGAAGAAAGTATAATTAAGTAGAACAGAGTATAACTCAGCAGAACAGAGAAGAATATGGTAAGTTATTATAAAACAGATTAAAGTACAATATACTAAGGTCACAAAAAGTAACTGGATACAAGCAGCTTTGAATAGAATAAAAACTAAAACAGAGTAGAACAGTATAGACCAGAGTGGAAAAGTGTAAAAAAGTATATTGAAAATTTGAAATTTATTTGCTAGTGGTTCAGCGTTGTCTATATATTTCATTGTTGCTGTAACAAATCATCAATACATAGACAACGCTGAACCACTAGCAAATAAATTTCAAATTAAAATAAACTTCTGACAATATGTCGAATAATAAATTTCTTAAAAGTAATTATATTGAAAAGTTAAAAAGAGAGTCAGTCGTTGGTTTAAAAAATAGAAAAAAAAATAATAGTAGATTCAAATAGAATGAAGTAGAACAGTGTAGACGAGTGTGGAAAAGTGGGAAAAGTATAATTAAAAGTTAAAAAGCGAGTCGTTGGGTTACAAAAAAAATTAAGTCTAAGACAGAAGAATAGCAGATTTAAATAGAAGAAAGTAGAACAGAGTAGAACAGTGCATAATACAGCAGAAAAACATACAATATACAATATAATTAAACAGTATAAAGCACATTCAAATGGAATATCTTCAGGTTAGCAAAAATAAAACTAGAAGTAGAACAGAGTAGAATACATTAATAAAGTAAAAGGAAGAGTAAAAAATATTGTCAGGTCTCCAAAAAAAAAATTAAATTAAACAATAGAAAATAGCAGATTCAAATAGAAAAAAAGTAGAGCAGGGTAGAACAGATTATAACACAGAAAAATAGAAAGAATTGAGTGAAATACCATAAAGCAGACTAGAATGGAGTATTTTCAAGTCACCGAAAGAAAATAAGAGAATTGCAGCTTAAAAGAGAAGAAAGTAGAACAGCGTAGAAGATAGTAGAATATGCAATAAAAGTACAAGGTAGACTAACAAGAGTATTGTTAAATCACTAAAAGAATAATTAAAAATAAAATTTTTAGAAAATAACAGATTAAAAAATTAGAAAGTATAACAAAGTAGAACAGATTATAGCACAGACAAAACGAGAACAGTATAGTAAAACAGAATAGATCAGATTGGAATAGAGTAAGATAAAATAAAAGCAGGTTCAAAAGGGAATATCCTCAGGGGAAAAAAATAAAAAATAGAGAATATTATATGAAAATAAAAGCAAGTAGAACAGTGTAGAACAAAGTAGAATAGAGTGAAACAGCATAAAGTATAGCTAGTCATAAAATAAAAAAGAGCAGACTAAACCAGAAGAAAATAGAACATAATATAATAGAGTAAAACAGAGTAGAACAGATTAGAATAGAGCAAAATAGAGTAAAATAGAATAACAAAAATTGAGTATCACCGGATCACAAAAATATAATACAAAATGGCAGATTCAAATAGTTTAAAATAGTATGAAGCATAATTAAAAAATTTATCTTAACGATACTAAAAAAATTAAGTAAAAGTGTAAAATTAACATGAACTGCGGACTAAAATAATTAAAAGAAAGTGGAACAAGATAGAATCGAGTAGAACATATTAGAATAGAGTAAAATAAAATGGACCACAGTAAAATAGCGTATTCTTTAAATTATTATTAAATAAAAGTAAATATTCAAGAACAAAGGAACAGTGTAGAACAGAATAGAATAGAGCAAAACAGTATAAAAAAGAGCAACAACTTCTTTATATATTTTTGTGTTTAGAACTGAGTAGAATCGAGCAAATTGGTATAAAGAAGTTGTTGCTCTTTTGTATACTGTTTTGCTCTATTTTATTCTGTTCTAAACTGTTAGTACCGTCAGGTCACAAAATAAAACGGAATAAAGCACATTAAACTAGAATATAATAGAGTAAAACAGTAGAACAGATTAGAATAGAAAAAATACACAGAATAAAACGAGGTAAAATAGAACATCATTAGGTCAAAATATAAAAATTAAAATAAAATAGAACACATTAGAACAGAATAGAACGGAGAGTAGTACAACAAGAAGGAACCGAGTAGAACAAATTGTAATACTAATCACTAGATTAACTTAAAGTATCCTTAGGCTTCAAAAAGAAAACAAAGAAAATAGAAGATAGTGGAACAGAATATAACAGATTAGAGTAGACTAAAATAGCATAAAACACACTTAAATAGAGTACTTTTGAATCATTAGAAACATATTTAGGATAGCAGATCAATGTAGAATAAATTATAATAAAGTAGAACAGTGTAGAACAGAGTATATTAGAGCAAAACAGTATAAAAAAGAGCAAGAAATAGCACTGTTAGGTCCAAAAAAATGGAATCTTGCATATTCAACTAGAAGAAAGTAGAACAGAATAGAACAAAGTAGAACAATGTGGAACAGAGTTGAATGAGGAAAAAATTATTAAACAGTAGAATAACAAAGCGTATCCTTAGATTAAAGGCAAAAAATATCAGATTAAAATAGAAAAGAACAGGAGTAGAACAGAGTAGAACAAAGTAGAAAAAATTAAAGTATATTAAAATAGCATATAACAGACGAAAATAGAGTATCCGCGGATCACCAAAAAAATGCTTAGAATATCAGATCAAAATAGAACAAATTATAAAATAGTAGAACAGTGTAGAAAAAAGATATATAGAGTAGTTTAGATTATAATTCAGTTATGTAGAGACAAAATAAGTAAGTCACTGCATAATTTAAGCAATATCATTAATGCAAATTGTTATGCTACAGGGCCAGAAGCCAAGTTTATATGCAAAACTTATTTGAATTCACAAATATGAATAATATAAGCAAATAAATAACATATAAGTTTATGCAATATTTATGTCTTCATTAATTCTTTTAACTTGTAAAAAAAAAGCATATTTTGCTTAACAACAAAACTTTATTCAAGAAAAACTTTTGAAAATTTTATTTAAAGGCAAATTTGCTTATAACGGGTGTTTTTTTAGAGGTATAGAACTTCGAATTGAAATAAAACACAAGAAAATCCTTTTAATGTCCATCAATTTGGCTTTATTGGAAGGATAATTTTATGCCATTAATGTTTAAATATGATTTCGGGCATGTGGCCGCCGCGGCTGGCTCGAATAAAGCCAATTCTACAGGTCCAATTTTCAACCACTTTTTCGAGCATATGGGGCCGTATGTTGGCAATAACGCCACGAATGTTGGCTTCCAAGTCCCCTAACGTTTCTGGTTTGTTGGCGTAGACGAGCGACTTCACATATCCCCAAAGAAAATAATCCAATGGTGTCAAATCACGCGATCTTGGTGGCCAATTGACAGGTCCATTCCGCGAAATTATGCGCTCATCGAATGTTTCCTTCAATAAATCGATTGTGACGTGCGCTGTGTGGCATGTAGCGCCGTCTTGTTGGAACCACAACTCATCCACATTCATGCCATCCAATTCGGGAACAAAATAGTCGGTTATCATGGCTCTATACCGGCCTCCATTAACGGTAACTGACTCTCCAGCATTATTTCGGAAGAAGTATGGCCCAATGACTCCACCAGCCCATAGAGCACACCAAACAGTCAGTTTTTGTGGATGTAATGGCGTCTCAAGGGTCTTATGTGGATTCTCTTTACTCCAAATGCGGCAATTTTGCTTGTTGACGTAGCCATTCAACCAAAAATGAGCCTCATCACTGAACAAAATTTTGCGATGAAAATCAGCATCGAGATCAATCTCATTTTCGGCCCATACACCAAAATCACGACGCATTGCATGGCCTCGCGGCTTTAATTCTTGCACAAGCTGGATCTTGTAAGGTCGCAAGCCAAGATCTTTGCGCAAAATCTTCCATAAAGTTGATGGACAAAGCTCCAATTGCTGTGCACGGTGGCGAATCGATTCATTCGGGTCCTCTTCAACACTTTGCTCTACAGCGGCAATTGTTTCTTCGGTGCGCACTGTTCGACGTCTCTGCGGATGCGTATTATCACATAGAGTAAACGTAGTGCGAAAACGATCCATGGTTAACCGAATTAATTGCTCTGATGGACGATTATGTCGACCATAAAATGGACGGAGCTTGCGGTAAACTTCGCGAACTGAACCATTATTTTCGAAATAAATTTGCACGATTTGCAAGCGTTGTTCTTTTGTCAATCTGTTTATGATGAAATGGCAAACCAAACTAACAGCTGACAAAATGGCCGCCAGTTAAAAAAGTGATGCCAACTTAAAGTTCTATACCTCAATAAAAAACACCCTTTATATATTCAAAACTTTTTGCATTTTTTTCTTCAATTAAAACAAAGCAAATATAATTTTTTATTTTTTTTTGTAAAGTAAGAGAATATATATTTATAGACAACTATTTTTCTACCGCACAAAAATAGTTTTAATAATATTTCGGTAAAGCTGAAAGGATAAAAATAAATTTTAATCCTTTGAACTCATTTGCAGGGTATATAAGAAAAGATTTTATAGTTCTTTGTTTTATATTGGTTAAATAAATTTTCACCTTAAAGCCAAACCACCCAACAAGTTGGTGCTAAAGTTACTTACTATAAATGTTTTTTTTAGTTTTATGTTTTTGTTGGAAAATACTGCAAGAAGCACAAAACTTTTTGAGAATTACTTTTCTTAAGCCTTTTTGTTGCCCTGGGAAGATTTTACTAAATTTTAAGGGGGTTTTTTGTTATATATAACAAAAATGTTTAGTAGCCTTGGAAATAAAGTTATCCCTCGGTAAAAGTAAAAGTTGGCAGAAAATTCAATAACATTCATCAGTATTTAAAAAGCAACAGACGAACTTTGCACATCACCCTTTTTTTTAAACAAAAGTGCCATTTTTGTTAAGTAAACTTTTCTTCAGGTTTGAGTTTTATTTACGATATTGTGTAGGGGAAGCACTTGTGCCCAAGCACTCAGCATATATTAAGGCCGTTAATCTTGGCACGTTGTGTAGCAATAAACTTACAACAGATTTGCTTTAAATATACCAAAAACACCAAAAAAATTTATTTTCCTTTACCATCCAGCCGAGTTTTATGGTACGTCACTCAGTTAATTTTGTTTATTAAAAATAAACTAAAAAAAAAAATTCTGCCAGACCTAGAAATGTAAAGAATTCTTGGAAGAAAAAAAAAAGAACAAAATGATAAAAAGTTTCAAACAAAATTTGACATTGTAGTTGAGAAATAAGGCATGAAATTGTTGAGATTTGTATGCTGGGGAAGTAATTAAGAAGAGTAAAAAGTTTTTTCTTCTGCTTTTTTGTACTCGTAATAACAATGTGCAAAGACTGGAAATAAACTAAAAACTACAAAGTCAGACATTTTTCTTAATTAGCTTTGAATTTTCTGTCACTAATTATTATTTATTTGCCAAATTTATTTTTTGAAGTATCTTGGGACTAAATCAATTTTAGAAGTTTGTTACTAAGAGAGAGAATCTCTGCTTGATATTTAGTTTTACGCAGGGGCCCTATTTGTATAAAACACCCAAAATTATTCCGAAAATTCTATATACATATTTTTTTTTAAACAAACTTAAAAAAATTATAAACGATTGGCGTGTATGTATATGTGTTCGGCTTGAGGTTTGTTTTAATAAATAAATAAAATTACTTTTATATTGGATTTTGTTTATTTATTTTCCGATATTTCGACCAACTTTGTTGGCCATCTTCAGGGTGCGATTCAATTTTTGTTTATAGAATTTTTGATCTTAGCTTTAGATCTTCTATTCCCTTTTAAATTCTGTCACACAAAAAATTATAAACGTCAAAACATCATCTCAAGAATTTTCTGTGTGTGTCTGAGAGGAAGAATTTTTTTTTAGAAAACAAAAAAAAAATATTTGTAAAGTTTTTTAAATTTAATTTTATTTTATGTATTTTATTTAAAAAATTTAAAAAAATTTTATTTTTGGTAAAATACTTTCGATTTTATTAGAAAATGCACACAGGAAAATTTCATACTAAAATCTTCGAAAACAAGGTTAATTAAACATTTTTCGGCTAATAGTGTTTTCACACTGAGATGGTTTTAATAAAAGTTGGTTTTAACGTTAAAACCAACTGCTAAAACCTGGTTTTACCATACAAATTGTTTTTGTTAAAACCAAATTAAAAATCATTTGTGAATTGGTTTTAAGTTGGTTTTATGAAATGCAATCTTGTTTTCGCTGTGATAAATTCAGTTCTGCCAAGTTAAAATGACCGACAGCAGCTGATAATGTTATACCAGTGAATAACAATAGATGGCGCTTGAAAAATTTTCAACTTAAAAATGAATGCAGCAACAATAATCAAAAAATTATGGGAAAAAACAGTTTTTTGGAAGGAAAACAACGAAAATATTTTAAATTCAACTGTGGAAAGTGAAAATAGACAATATGACTGACATTCATCTTATAATGTACTTGTACATTTTTATATATAATTTTATTTCCAAGCACTTCTTCATTCTGTATAAGAAGTTCCATAATTTAAAAAAAATTTATTTACAAAATATAAAATAATTTCCATTTTAGAGCGCATTGTGAAATATCTCAGTTTTTCATTCAAACAAAAACAGTTGAACAGTATGTCCAACAAGTGTTATTAAAAAGTAGAAAAAATGCAACAACAAATACACGCATTTCGGCAGGAGAGTTATTTTATTTTGAGCAAAGTTATTAGACAGCCTGTGTGTTAAGACCTGAATTTAACAAACTTGCAGTGTGAAAGCAAAATCAACTGTTTGTGGTTGTAACGTTAAAACCAGGTTTTAACTTTCAGTGTGAAAACACCATAAGATTTTGCTTCATATGTGTTTTATTTTCATTCAACATGATTTTCCGGATATTTCCAAAGAAAAATCTTTCCATTTGAAATAACCTTATTTCATATTGATTTAGCATTACTCTACTGTTAAAAAAATTGTAGAATTATGATGAAACAAAGTTGAAACAACGTGATTTTTGTACTGATATAACGCGAACAACCATGTTGAATAAAAGTTATTTCAAAGAGAAATAACATATATTTAATTAATATAGTAATTTTCTTTTATTAATTATTTAAATTACTTGAAATTTTTGTATAAAAATTGGCTTCCTAGGCCAAGATTTAAACTAGAACTCATCGCGTGGTAGTCAACGCTCTTACCGCTGCAGTAAGTCACAACAACCTTAAATATTCTTTAGATACATACTAAATAAATACCATTATGAATTAAACCTTAATTCAACATGATTTACAAACATCAAGAAAACAATAAATTCAGTAAAGTGCGACTCTGACTCGCGCACGAAGGATTCCGTACGAACACTAGATATGTAATTTAATACAAACTTCAGCTATATAATATATAGTTTTGGCATTTTTTTTTTTTTTTTTTTTTTTTGGTTTCTGGCGTTTTTTCAATTTGGCGATTTTTTTCATTTTGGAGATTTTTTTTCATTTTGGCGTTTTTTTTTCATTTTGGCGGTTTTTTAGTTTTGGCGCCTTTTTCGCGTTTTGGCGATTTTTTTCGGATTTTGGTGTTTTTTCAATTTGGCGATTTTTTTTCATATAAACAATTATTTTGCTTTTGGCACCTTCTTCGCGTTTTGGCGATTTTTTTTTATTTTTGGCGTTTTTTTCATTTTGGGAATTTTTTTCATTTGGGCAATTTTTTCGAATTTGGCGATTTATTTTATATTTTAATGTTAGCAATTTTTTTTATTATTTTGGCGATTGTTTTCGTTTTGGCGATTTTTTTTTAATTTTTGGTGATTTGTTTTGGCGATTTTATAATTTTCGGATTTTTTAGTTTCACCGTTTTTGAAAATTTCAAGTGTTTGCCTCTTACGGTTTCCAAGATATAGCAAATTGTCAAAATTACATAGGCAAAATTGAATTAACTGATGGACCACCCTTTAATTTTAATGTTCTTAAGTTATAGTGTTAAATGTTGTAGTCTGGCACAGCGATCATTAATAGAAATAAAACACACTAGAAATTTTAAATTTAAAAAGTCTTATTATAGAAAATTTTTCAAAAACTAGTCAGATCCTCACAAAAACATAAATGCGAAAAAAGGCCAAGTTCCATCAAAAATTTCGGCCATTAAAAGTAGTGAGATATAAATTTTGACCAAGTTCTTGTTTGGCACAATACCTAACACAGAAATATGCTATGCGTTATATAAATTTGTAATCGTAAGGTTGGCATATAATTTCTAGATAGTCTGCTGACTTGACAACATTTTTTCCAAAAAAAGAAATAATTAAATATGCATTATCCTCTACATTTTAGAAAGGTAAAAATATTGCCAAGTAAACAGACTATCTAGGAATTGTATGACACCCTTACGATTACAAAGTTATATAACGCATAGCATATTTCTGTGTTAGGTATTGTGCCAAACAAGAACTTGGTCAAAATTTATATCTCACTACTTTTAATGGCCGAAATTATTGATAGGAACTTGGCCTTTTTTCAAATTTATGTTTTTGTGAGGATCTGACTAGTTTTTGAAAAATTTTCTATAATAAGACTTTTTAAATTTAGAATTTCTAGTGTGTTTTATTTCTTTTAATGATCGCTGTGCCAGTTGAAAATGGCATAGTTACATAGAATAATGGGTTAGAGCGTGATTGGGTGTTGGATTGTAGACCTTAAAAATGCACTATTGTGTCACTCAATTTGGTAGGAGTTCTCTGGAAAGAAACATGTTAAATACAGCGTACATTTTAGTGGTCGTGATCCCGTCTTTTTTCTCAATAAATTTACATATTAAAGTCTGATTAGCCAAAATACATATATCAAAAGGATATGCCCAATGTGCATGCAAAGTTTTATTAGGGTAGCTGGTGCTTTAATTTATGGATTTTCTGATTGAGTAAATCAATTACTATTTGTCTACAAAATGTCAGCTCTCTATAGTATAATATTACGTAAAATTCTTATGGGCTTGGCTTCGCTGACTTTTATATCTTCTAGTGCTTATGGTTCATGCAAAGTTTGGTATTCAAAAGTGAATAAGAAATACCTGAGTATTAAATTAAAAACTGCTAAGCCAAAGTTCCTGAAAGAAAAAGCTAGGATTTATGGGTGAAGTCACGGCTACTTTTCAAAATAGGAAATTTTCAGTATTTATTTTTATTGACCTTTGGCTATATTTAGTTTAAGTGCTTTTTTTATATATGGGCTTTAAACAAAAAGCACTTAAACTATATATAGGAAATTTTTATTTTGGATAAGTGCAATGTGTATGAAAGGCTTCATTCAATAAAATTTATATTAATTTTGAATTTAAGGTGCTTGTTACCGCCCTCTGGTTGAAACTTCAGGTTTTTTAGATTTATCTTAGTGATCTCTGATCTTTATTTATTTGTGTATCTAATTTCAGCTCTCTAGTGCGAATTGGAGTTTTAAAGGCGTGGCCCCGCATACCGGAAAAAACTTCTTGGTTTTAAGATTTTCCTATTGGCTTACTCTACATTTACTTATGTTTAAAATTTCAGCTCTCTAGCGAGAATTAAATTTTATGAGCACTATCCCTCCCACTATTTTCAACTCACAATTTTGTTTTGAGCAGCGCTTACAACTCCTGCTAATTTTCTAGTAAAATATGGTAGACTGAAGTAGATTAAACACAAGGCTAACATTTTATAGGAGTGATCAAGCCCACTTTTTAAGGTGATAGTTTGAAGTATTGTATACGTGCAACGCGTATGCAAGGTTTCACTAAATTAGTTTGAGTTAAAAGCTGTATATTATGGTTTTAGTACCAGATAAACTTTTTTGGGTTTTCAGATTTTTCTAGTTGTTTGCTCACCTAGACCTGCTTGTATATCAAATTTCAGCTCTTTAGCGCAACTTTTAATTTTTAATATTTATGGGCGTAACCCCGCCCACTTTTTCAAACTTAGGATTTTTCGACCAGTGCTTATTATTCGTGTCAAGTTTCGTGGTAAACGGATAATAATACCCACATAAATAGTATATCTGTTATGCTGAGCCGTAGTACACGAAAATGAGGTTTAAATTATATGGGCGTGTCACCGCCCACTTTTTTAACAGAAACTTTATAGACCTGCATTATCGCAGTATACATGCAAAATTTCAATAAAACAGCTTCTTTTAAGCGCCTTATCTTAGCTTTTTTAACTCGGATTTTTATGGGCGTAGCCCCGCCCTCCTAGCTAAAATATCCTGGTTTTCAGATTTTTTTTATTTTAGTGCTCACCTAGACCTAGCTATGTATCAAATTTCAGCTCAATAGCACAAATTTTAATTTTTATGGGCGTAGCCCCGCCCCCCTGGTTAAAATTTTCGTGTTTTTAGATTTTTCTGGTTCATTGCTCACCTAGATCTACTCGTGTACCAAATTTTAGCTCTCTAGCTATAGCGGAAGTGCTTCATCAATTTGATGAGTGTGTCAGTGGTCAGTGAGTATGTCTTAAAATATGCACTTTTTGCACCTCTCTATCTCCGGAACCTTTTGTTGTACAACTTTCAAACTTCGCATATGAATTTATTCTAATTATGATTTAAATTCTATTATTTTACGATTGCGGGGAACAAAGTTATGAGGGGGGTAAAAATAGCTCGAATGGCTTCGTCTAAATATACACACTGCGTGCATTGGCCAGAACTTGGCCTGGCGCACGGCAGTAACCCGCAAGCCATAGCACAATTGTGCCGATGAAAATCACATACATGCTTATGCTCTTTCATTTAGTCGTCACTGAGCAAGCGACGAATTAAGTTGTGCACGCATGTATTAATTTTTTCCTGGTTTTTGGTTTAGTTTTTTTGAGCACACGGAACGAAATTAAAGTTAAAATTTAATAAATTTCTACAGACAAAAAATTGATAATATAATTATGGAAGCTAAGAAATATTTCGTGATGAAAAATGCTTTTCGCAATATGCAATGCATTTTATGTTATGAAACATTAAAAAATAATAGGGAAAATGGTTTAAAAGGGCATTTTAATAGTATCAACAGAGCTGTGAATAAATTTAATTTTGAATTTATACACTAAATTGTTGAATGGTTATTAAATTTTTACTTTTTATTTAAGTTTTTAGTAAATTGCTTATTTACAAAAAAAAAAAAAAAAAATTCATGCAACTAACAACCACATCATGTATTTTACAAAACTTTTCTTCAAGTGCAAGTTTATTTTACTCTCATTTTTCTCACCAATACAAACATATTTTATTTTGCGGGACACTGGCCTAGATACATCAAATATACACACCAACACACTAACATAAACAACATATTAACACAATTCACAATCTTCTGCAAATGGTCTTGCATGGTAGCATATGAATAATGGTATAGTATATTGATACTCACCACTTAACAATTCTTAGTGGTGAGTATGAATATCAATATGCTATACCATTTTGCATATGTTACAATGCAGGAACATTTGCACAAGACTTCGAATTGGGCTTTAATTTCTAATAAATTTAATATGCTTTGCAATCAAAATTTTTGCATAATAAATTTTTTTCTGTTTGTGTGTGCATAAATTTTATTCAACTTCTAACACTTTTTTTTTTTTGTATTTTATGACACTTCCAAACACACTGGAAAAATAATTCACTGCGCTCACCTTAATAACATTTTTAGTTTTTGCAAGTAATTTATTTTTATTATTTAATTGTTTATTATATATGTATGCAGTTTAGTTGTTTACAATTAAAATTAATTGAAATTTTGCCAAATTGTTGGAAACTAACATAACATTAAAAAAACAAATTTAAATAAATTATAAGCATAATAAATATAATAGACACGCAGGTGGTCAAAAGTTTATTGCGTTCAGGATAGTTAATGACATAAATAAAAAAAAATACTTAAAAAAATCTAAACCTAGTAATTTAAAAACAGTACAGATTTAATCACAACAGACATAAATATAAAAATGAAAAAAAAAATTAATAATATATATATTTAAGTTAGCACAAATTGATTTCTTGTAATTGCTGAAAATTATTCACAATTTTGAATAAATTTCTTTAAATGGAAATGTTTTCCCTAAAAAAAGTATATGTTTTAAAATTTCCAAACAAAAAGGTCACTGAAGGTAAATTTAAAGAAAAGTACATTTAAAACAAATATCTGGTTTGAAAAAATACTTGTGACAAATGTACGATTTTTTTTTAAGATAGCCTTAAAATAAATTCAGTAAAGTGCTACTGTGAATCGCATACGAAGGGTTCCGTATGGACACTATAGTATGTAATACGAGTATACTAACTTTAGCGATTTTATTAGTTTTGGCATTTTTCTTATATTTGACGCTTTTTCTGCTTTCGGGATTTTTTTGTTCTCCGCCTTTTTTTTATTTTGGCAATTATTTCGTTTGTTTAAGTTTTAAAATTTTTTTGTTTGGCATTTTTTTCGTGTTGGTGATTCTTTCGGACTTTGTGTTTTTTTCATTTTGGCGATTTTTTTTTAATTTTCTCGTTTTTTCATTTTGGCGATTTTTCGGTTTTTTTGCAATTTATTTTATTTTTAAGGATTTTTTTTTAGCTAAGCGTTTTTTTTCTTTTGGGCGATTTTTTTTCAGTTTTTAGAAATTTTGTTTTTCGGTTTGGCGATTTTATAATTTTGGGACTTTTTTGTTTAAGGGGTTTTTTTTAATTTCAGGACTTTGCCTCTTACGGTTTCCAAGATACTTGGCAAAATTAGATAGTCAAAATTACATTAACTGGTAGAATATCCTCTAGTTTTTATGTTTTTTAATTTTAGCGTTAATTGTTGTTTGTAGTCTGTATAAAAATACATTAACTTTGCAAATTTCAAGGGTCTATATATATACAGTGAAACCTCTTATAACGGATACCTCTAATAATCGGACAACTTTTTTAGATCCAACACGCTCATTAGTTTTTCCACAACCGGACACTCTTGTTTTTTGTTTTTTTTATCAATGAAAGGGGAAAAATGGAAAGCAAACAGCTGAAATTATACCAATCTAAGTTGAAGCAGTCTATTCTTAATATAATCATCCTTATCGGGAATAAAAGTCGAACAGTTTGTTCACGTGAAATATATCCCGTGAACAAAAAAAAAAAAAAAAAAAATTGAGAACAAAATTAGAAAATAGTATACTAGCACAATAATAACACAAACATTGGCGATCGAAATTTTAGAGAAAGGGAACACTTTTCACATGAACTTTTACAACCGATAATGGTGAATTTTTAAACTACAATAAACTACCAAAAAATATGTACCTCTTTCATATGCGGACACCCTAATAATCGGACAAAAAAACCATGACGGTGAGTGTCCGGTTATGAGAGGTTTCCCTCTGGTGTACGGAAGCCTAAACAGAGGACGTTTTTGGAAAAATTCCCTGTAAAAAAGGACCTATGTGAGAAAGAGTACCTTCTTAACCGAGGTACCATTTAAAGAAAAATATGCATTCTTAAAAAATATTTTTTTTTCGAGAAAAGTACTTAAAAAAATTACATTAAAAATAGTACCCTTATGAAAAAGGACACCCTTGAACAAATATTTTTAAAAATGTAGAAAAGTAGTAAACAAATCACGTTTTTGTCCAAAAAGTACCCTAAAAAAGGACTATAAAGTACTATTTAAAAAAATCTATTTAAAAATTTTTTTTTTATAAATGAGTCCATCAGTGCAAAACTATTTTCTTATTTCATTGCCTCCTTAACAGGGGTAACCTTTAAAAAAGTAACGTTTAAAAAAGGGCCCCATGAAATAAGGCCCAAGGAAATAATGCCCAAATAACAAAATAAAGCAAACCCAAATGAAATAAAACCGAAAAATATTAAATAAGGCACATGATAAAATTTATGAACAACCACCGATATGAATGAGATAAAGCCCATTTAATTCAGAAAAGTAAAAATGCAACCAAACTCAAGATGAAATAAAGGCCCAAAAAAGTTACATAAAGTCCAACCAAACTCAAGGTTAAATAAAGTCCAAATAAAAATTCCTTAATTTTATTGAGCATTATTTCATTTTCTTATTTGGGCGTTATTTCATTTGGGCCTTATTTCAAAGCGCCTTAAAAAATTAGGTTATTCCAAATATACTTTCTTAATAAGAAGAGCTTTCTCCAAAAACTTACCTTTATAAAAAAAGTACCCTTGTGAAAAGGTACCTTCTTAAAGTACACTTGAAAAAGTACTTTAAAAAAAATTAAAAAATGCTTTTTATACCCTTTACCAAAAAATAGTAAAAGGGTATATATAAATTTGTCATTCCGTTTGTAATTGCTAGAATAGTAATAAACGAGTCATAAAGTATATATATTCTGGATCCTTCTGCATAGGGAAGAGGAATAAGCGATGTCCGTCTGTCCGTCTGTCTGTATGTTAAATCGGTTTTCCGAAGCTCCCAGAAAAGCTAGAGACTTCGTTATTCGACTGGTGGGTCAGAAATGGTCGAAATAAGATTGGTATTGAAAATCAGCAAAATCGAGCAGACGGTTTCAGAGCTGGGAGACTTAAACTTCATTTTGCCATACAAAATAACTACCGAAAACTAGTTTTTAATAATTTTTTATTAAATAAACTTATTTTATACTTCAGTATGAATAAAATTGGTATTTCTAACAAAAAAAAAAAAAAAAATTAAAAAAAAATAAAAAATTAAAAAGACGTTTCCAGGGTTGGAAAACCTTAACTTTTTTTCTTATACAAAAGTAACTTACTACAACAAATTTTTCCTTTTTTTCTATAAATTAAACAAATCTAATGTTCTTAAAAGAAAGAAATTGATGTTAGAAATCAGATAAACAAAAAGGATGATTCCAGGGTCGGAAAACCTACGATTTTTGTGATATATAAAATTAACTAGCGTAAACTAATTTTTTATTTATTTTTATTAAATAAACTTATTTTATACTTCAACACGAATAAAATTTGTATTTCCAATAAAAAAAAATTAAAAAATTTAAATAGACGTTTCCAGGGTTGGAAAGCTTTAACTTTTTTTCTTATACAAAAGTAACTTACTAAAACAAATTTTTCCTTTTCTTTATAAATTAAACATATCTTATATTCCTAAAAGAAAAAGATTGGTGTCAGAAATCAGAAAAATCAAAAAGGATGGTTCCAGGATTGGGAAACTGAAACTTTTTGTGCTATAAAAATTAACTACAGAAAATTAATTTTAATTTTTTTTAAATAAATAAAATTATTTTATACTTCAGTACGAATGAATTTGGTATTTCAAAATAAAAAAAAAATTGAAACGACGTTTCCAAGGTTGGAAAACCTTATTGTTTATACAAAAGTAACTTACTAAAACAAATTTTTTCTTTTTTGCTATAAATTAAAAATATCTTATATACTTAAAAAAAGATGGTGTAAGAAATAAAAAAATAAAAAAAATCAAAAAGGAGGATTCCAGGGTTGGGAAACTTACTTTCTTTGTGATATAAAAAATTAACTACCGAAAACTAATTTTTATCTATTTTTATTAAATAAACTTATTTTATGCTTGATAACGAATAAAATTGGTATTTCAAATAAAAAAAAACAATTAAAAAAATTTAAAAAGACGATTCCGGGGTTGGAAAACTTTAACTTTTTTTGTACAAAAGTTAGTTACTAAAACAAATTTTTCCTTTTTTTATAAATTAAACATTTCTTAAATTCTTAAAATAAAGAGATTGGTGTAAGAAATCAGAAAATCAAAAAGGATGAGTTCACACGGTTGGGACACTTACACTTTTTTGATATATAAAAGTAACTAAGTCTAATTAATTTTTATCTTTTCCTTTATAAATTATATATATTTTACGTTTTGGAAAGAAAAGTTTGGTATAGAAATTTATAAAAATAAAAACCACAGCTCCAGAGCTGGAAACTATGATTTTTTTTCTGGACATTAAAGTAACTAAATAAAACATTTTTTTTTTTTTGGAATTTCCTTTTTTTCACTTAACACACCTTCTTTATTTTTTTAAGAAGGTATAAGGAATCAGAAAAATCTAAAATGATGATTCTAGGGTTTGAAAATTAAGTTTTTTTTGTACATAAAAGTAACTAGGTCAAATTATTTTTTTTTTGTATGTTTATACTTTATGTATGTGCTTAATATGTATTTCTATACTACATAAAAGCACTTTGGTAAAGGGTATATAAGATTCGGCACAGCCGAATATAGCACTCTTACTTGTTTAAATTAAAATACCTTTTCAACAAAGTACCTTTTTAAAAAGGACTTTGGAAAAAGGACTTCTTTAAAAGAGTACATTTAAATAAAGTACTTAAAAAATTACTGTTAAAAAATTTTTATATGAAAAAAAAAGTTCTCTATAAATTAGTCTATCAGCGTAAAAGTACCTCTGGAAAAGTACCCTATAAAAGACTCCCTGTAAAAAGTACTTTTTAACGAAAATGTCCTTTTGATAAATTTACATCTTGAAAAAGTACCTTAAAAAGTACACATCTAATTAATTAATATGTTTAAAAAAAGTACCTCTAAAGAAAGTACCTTTAAAAAAAGGATTTAAAAAAAACTTTTAAAAAAGTATCTTTAAAAAAGGACTTTTAAAAAGAGTGCCTTTTAAAAAGGACTTTTAAAAAGAGTGCCCCTTAAAAAGGACGTTTTAACAAAAATAGTTTTTATATTACATACTTTTTTAAAGTTGAAAAAAAGTAATTTTTGAAAAGGTACTTTTTTTAAGGTATATATATATTTCTAAAAAATATTTATTATAAAAGTATATTTTTTAATATTTTAGTATATTTTATTGCCTTTAAAAAAAAATTATTTGTTAACAATTGCATAATTTTTTTTTTTCTTAAACATTTTCATCGTTATTCATAAACGATTAATAAAGCTAAAGCATGCTTTAAGCCAAGTCGCTCATACAAGATTCCTACGTTAAACCAACATTAACTTTAACTAACAACAATCAGTTATCAATACCGGCGCTTAAATTTGGAGATTACAAAACTTGCTGTTGATAGTATACTTTTCCGTGTGAGAAATGTTTGTTTTGATTTTTAACCCCCGACTAAAAAAAGGAGTGTTATAAGTTTGGAGTGTGTGTGTGTGTATCTGTGTATCAGTGTGTCTGTCCGTGTCCACGTACAGGCCAAACGGCTGAACCGATTTTCATTTAGTTTTTTCTGTTTGAAAGATAACTTGATCGAGAGGATTCTTAGCTATGTTTGAAGAAAATCAGTCCAGCCGTTTAGAAGATGTAACATCTTTTCTGAAGAAAGTCGGGGGTTTTTTAAATTTTTAATTTTTGTTATTATTTACTCGTATTTAATATAAACTTTTAAGTAGCTTTTTTAAGCTGTCTTAAAGGACTTTATGACTTTAAATAAAAAATAACTTAATAAGCATAACATTTATTTAAATTAAAATCATTCTGAAGCTCACAACACAGACATTTTAATTCGCCAACTGTAAGCCGCGAGTACTGCAACTGCACTTGAAACATTACGGCGAACGAACACAAACTGCAATAGTTAAATATGCATAGTTTAAGCCACTTAGAATAATATTGAGTGTTTTTAATTTGTTCATTTAAATAAAGTTATTTTAATTATTGTTTACCAACCAACTCGTGCGTATTTAAAAGTGAAATTGTCTTCTGCGGCTGAATGACCAAACACACACACCCACATATATATGTTTAAGTGTAGAATATATTTTTTTTCATTGCATTAAACAATTTCATTTTAAGTTAAATGCCATTTAAATTTATAATCGCATTTAAAATAATTAAAAAATATATAAAATGAACAGAATTTTATAATAATTTCCCAACAAAGAACGAGTTGTGAATAAACAAGCAAATAATAAAATTATAATGAAGGAAATTAACAAACACTAGGGTGAACAAAAGCGGAAATATGTATGGAAGAATTGTTTTTACTTGCTAGAAACACGAATGGATTCTAAGTGAAGGCCGAATGATTTTTTTTTGAATATTAAAAAACGAATAGCAGCCAATTTTTCCTCTAAACGAATAAAATTTTGATTCGAATAAAAGAAAAACGAGCCGAAAATAAGTTTTTTTGAAATATTTTTTTTTCAATTAATCTATCAAAATTAAAAAAAAATTATTCGATTAATCGAATATGTCATTCGAGTTACTTTAAGCAGTCCTGAATGGATTTTAGGTGAAAGCCGAATAAATGTTTTTTTTTTACTTTTTGAAGTATTAAAATAAAAAACGAATAACAGCTAATTTTTCTTCTAATAAAATATTTTATTGAAATTCCTGTAAACGAATAAATTTTTGACTCGAATAAAAAAACGAGCCGAAAATAAGTTTTTTGAAAAAAAAATTTATTCAATTAATTTATCAAAGTTTAAAAAAAAAATTTATTCGATTAATCGAATATGTGATACGAATATCCCATTCGATTATTCGCATAATATTTCGATGTGAAGAAGGTACTAAAATAATTCTTAGGTTTCCCTAGACTATTTGAACGAATATTGAAGGAGAACTATTTTTGAATTAATCGACTAACTAATGAGGTCTATTCGATTAATCGAATGTATAATGAATAAAAAAATGTCATCTAATAATGAAAGGAAATGTTAATAAATAACGATTTTCCGTTAACTTTACAACTAATCAAATTTTTTATTCATGTCATCGAATAAATTTTTTTCGAATAAAATTTGTTTAATTTTTTTTATTATAGCATTAAATGCTCTAAATTTTTATTCGAATGAACAAAGAGTAAAAAAGCATTATTTGAATACTGCAATAAGTTTTTGTTTTTTTTTCTATTCATTTAATTGAATAAGCCTTGCAATAATCTAAAAATAACGTGTAAGTGTTTTATTGATGTGAGCGCGCAAAATTTGATATCTTATCCGGTTATTCGAATAAATACTTAAAGCTTATAAGCATGTGATGCGAAAAATGTGAGTAAATAGGAATAAAAATTGTTTAATCTTTTAGAAAGAATATTTATTGTTCGAATAATCCCCAACAGCATAGCTAATCCAAAATATTAATCGAGTAATCGATTAAATTTGTATATAATTTTTTTTCAAAGATAATCGGGGATATTCAAAAACATCTAACATGCGATAAAAACTTTTAACTCTATTATTTCTTGAAATGGAACAGAATAATTAATACAAAACATTAATTGAGTACCCGATTAAAAAAAAAAATTTTTTATAATTTTTCGAAAAAAAACATAAAAAAATTACTCGGCTATTCGAATACATAATGATTAAAATTTTTTCCTATAATTAAATAAGTGTCACATAATATTTTGAGACTTTATTGATAATTTTTTTATTCGATTCGATTACTTGTATTAATGTTATACTTTTTTAATTCGATTAATCTTGTGAAGGCTTTATTGCATTATTTCAATGAATAACAAATTATATTTTTCGAATACGTTTATTTGAAGAAAAAAAATTTAAATAATACTCGTGTAATCGAACAAAACTTAAAATCCTTAAGATTTTAATTTGATTATCGAAATAAAAAAAAACAAATGTTATCTTAAATGTGCATATAATAAGCAAAAAAAAATAATAATAATAAGCATAGGTACTAAATTATTCGGTTTAAATCTTTTTTTCTCAGAAGAAATTGCTAAAAGAATATTTCGAGTAATCGTATTTTGACTTATTGGAATTAAAAGCGGCTTGAAAATGTTATTTCAGTACCTTTTATTTAAATTTATATTCCCAGCTAAAAAAATTATATATGGTCTACATATATTTTTAATATATGAATGTATATAACCATATATGAATATGTATGAATTCATGTATGGAAATGTATGGGATTATACATGGCAAAACTATTATATATGAACTAATATATGGACTAATATATGAAATGTATTTTAATATATGAGCTCATATATGGAAATTTAATTATTAAGCTCTTCATATGTGGATCCATATATGGAAATAAGATTTAATATATGGAGCCATATAAGAATGTATGCAAACATGATATCTCACATAAGATAGTTTTTGCAATCAAAAAAGCTTGGATTTTATCACCGGTGAATTGGAAATCCATTAGATAATAGATACGGTATGCAAAGTTCATATGCGTACCTTCAACGTTTAAAAAAGAAAATCTTTTGTTACAAAAAAAAACCATTCCCATCTGATTTTATACATTGTGGATCAAATAATCAAAAGGATAATCCAGTCATTAATTTTATAGAAAATAACATAATTCTCTAGCTAAGAAACAAAGTTCATATTACTGCAAAAAATTATATTGAAAACTATTGTTAGACGTACTAGTTTTTCTTTTATATTTAATTGCATTAGGTTTTAATCTGATTTCTTATATTAAATTTTATGTACGAATATGAGTTTAGTGTTTTTTAAATAATTGATTTACCTTTTGACTTAAAATGACGAATGAAATGACTTTTAGTTCGTTTTTCATTATTTGTCCAAAGAAATGTTTCATTAAATACAACCTCTCTGTTCAAAATCTAAAAAAAAAGTAATTTTAGTAATTTAATTTACTGCACAGCAGTGCGCTTTTGTGAATCAAGAGAGTATGTATATGAACTTTGCATACTGTAGGGTGAATATTTACCCACACATGTATGAAATTGTATGGAATGTATTACTAAAAACATAACGAATAAAAAATTTTGCTCGAATAAAAAATAAAAATTCGTGTGATAAGGAGAATTATTATTGATAAAGAAAATTTCTTTTCATATTGGAACAAAGTCTTATGAAAAGGATCTTAATATTATTGTTATTATTGTTTTACTTTATTTAAAAAAGTTTTATTCGAGTATAGTGCTATAAAGTATAATTAAACAAATTATTAGTTTATTTTATTATATTAAAAAAAATTTATTCGATTACCCGAATAATTTTTGATTTCATTTATTTATATAGTTGAATAAACCTTAAATTTTATTCTTCAATTATTCGAGCTTAAAAACGTAATGACAAAATTTGGAAAGTAATTACTCGAGTAATCGAGTAAAATATTATATATATATAAATATTATATAGGGTGTTTTTTTGAGGGGTATAGAACTTCGAATTGAAATAAAACACAAGAAAATCGTTTTAATGTCCATTAATTTGGCTTTATTGGAAGGATAATTTTATGCCATTAATGTTTAAATATGATTTCGGGCATGTGGCCGCCGCGGCTGGCTCGAATAAAGCTAATTCTACAGGTCCAATTTTCAACCACTTTTTCGAGCATATGGGGCCGTATGTTGGCAATAACGCCACGAATGTTGGCTTCCAAGTCCCCTAACGTTTCTGGTTTGTTGGCGTAGACGAGCGACTTCACATATCCCCAAAGAAAATAATCCAATGGTGTCAAATCACACGATCTTGGTGGCCAATTGACAGGTCCATTCCGCGAAATTATGCGCTCATCGAATGTTTCCTTCAATAAATCGATTGTGACGTGCGCTGTGTGGCATGTAGCGCCGTCTTGTTGGAACCACAACTCATCCACATTCATGCCATCCAATTCGGGAACAAAATAGTCGGTTAGTCGGCTCCAATTGCTGTGCACGGTGGCGAATCGATTCATTCGGGTCCTCTTCAACACTTTGCTCTACAGCGGCAATTGTTTCTTCGGTGCGCACTGTTCGACGTCTCTGCGGATGCGTATTATCACATAGAGTAAACGTAGTGCGAAAACGATCCATGGTTAACCGAATTAATTGCTCTGATGGACGATTATGTCGACCATAAAATGGACGGAGCTTGCGGTAAACTTCGCGAACTGAACCATTATTTTCGAAATAAATTTGCACGATTTGCAAGCGTTGTTCTTTTGTCAACCTGTTCATGATGAAATGGCAAACCAAACTAAATATTAATCACTTGACAGCTGACAAACTGGCCGCCAGTTAAAAAAGTGATGCCAACTTAAAGTTCTATACCTCAATAAAAAACACCCTTTATATCTCCATTCGTAGAAAAAAGTTTTTGAAATATTAAATTCTGCAAATTAGTTTTAATCTATTTTAAAACCAACTCTTAAATTTTAATCGTTTATTCCAGCGAATGCCAAACAAAAAATTGCTCGGAATCGAATGTTATTCGGGTAATTGAATAAAATTAAAATTCATTCGATTAGAAGAACGATTTTCGTTATTAAAAAAATGTATTTGCATAGTAGAATAAAGTATAATCAAAACCACTAATAGCATATTATATTCGATTAAAAAAATTCTTCGAGTACCCGAATAATTTTTTTTGTTTTGCTAAAATAAACGAATGATAAAAAATAATAAATGAGTTATAAGTTTATCAATTATTCGAAATGAAAAACGTCAAGAGAAAAGATTTAATTTTTTTACTCAAGTAATTGAATAAAATTTTTGTTGTCTTCGATTATTCGTATAAAAAGTAAATCGTGAAAATAAGTTGTAATTTTTTTTTTTGAGATTAATAATTCTTGGGCTTTAGTCTATTATTCGGAAAATTGTCAAATAAAAACGAATAAATTTGAAACATATTTTTAAATCAAATAATGAAATAAAATAGTACCAGATGAAGCATTAGCATTGTTTTTTTTAAATATTATTCGAGCACCCGAATGAATGTTAAGGTATCAAGGATTATAGGTTTTCTACGATTATTCGAGTTAGAAAATTTTAGAGCTTAAGTTGAAAAATTTGCTTAATGACGTAATCGAATAAAGTTTTAATTTTCTGCCTTTATTCGAATATAAAATAAATTTAATTGAAATTGAATATATTTTCCCCTCACTCGAGTAATTGAGTAAAATTTCGATTTTCTTCGATGTTTCGTATGCAAAAATGATAAAATATATTTTCTAGTCATTCGAATTGCATAGTGATGTATACTTTAACATTTAAAATAGTAATATCAAATTTAACACGGTAATCGATTAAAATATAATTTTCATTCGATTGTTTGAATCACTCGATTTCGATAATAACCGAATACAATATTTTATTTGAATAATGATTTAAAATATAAATATAAGTAGTATGAACTTAGTTTATAGCATTATTTTTTATACAATTTTTCAGTCGAGTACCCGAATAAATTTTTTTAGTTTTTTTATAAAATTTTTTAATCGAGTACTCGAATACATTATTGTTTATATCAAGGTAAATGAATAAATCCTAAATTCTATTCGCTTACTCATTATTAAGAAACGTTTGAACAATTGCTATTATCAAAGAAATCTGCAATGATATTAATCTAAATACATATAGATATTTATTATTCGCTTGAAAATATACGATTACTCGAATAAATTTTATTTTTTAATATTATTTATCAAATATATGGAAGAATTTAGTTGCATACTTGAAAAATAGTAAATAAAAAATTTTAAGCAATTAATTGAATAAAATTCATTATTAAATCGTATGGTATACAAAAAATATTTATGCAGTTAATCGAATCAAATTAAATTTTAATTTAATCTAAATTTAAGTTTATTTGAATAATAATTTAAAATATAAACATCAGTAGTATGAACTTAGTTTATAGAATTTTTATATAAAACTTTTAATCAAATACTCGAATAAATATTTCATTTTTTTAATACAAATGTTTAATCGGAATTTTTGATTATGTCAAGATAAGCGAATAAATATCTTAATCGCTTGAATAAAAGATAAGTAATTTTTAATGAGAGTAATAGAAATTAATTATAGATTTGATTTGATTGAAAATATTATACGATCATTCGAATAAATTTGATTGGAAAAATATATTGAAGAATTTAATTGATCATTTCAAAAATAGTGAATGCAATCGAATAAAATTCATCATTCATTCACATAATATATAAAAAAATATTTATACTGTTAATCGAATAAATTTTAAGTTTTATTCGATTATTGAAACGGTTATCGAATAAAAAACATATATGATTGTCAAAAACATTTTAATAAAGAAAAAAAAATTGATAAAATTTTCTAGCGCCTGTAACTTGTGTTTAAATTATTTTAAGAAAACGATGCATTTTTTTACAATTATTTTAAATTTGTTTAAATTTATGCTTTCCCTTACTTTTGTAATTTACTCTCTACTTCTCTATTTACTTTACATATATTTTATTCTATTTCTATTGTTGCATTTGGAAATGCTAAACACGTTTTTATTTGGTTTCAGCTTACATTTCACAACGTTGTAGATTAATTCGTTACTGGGGTTTTGCTTTAATTTATTTTGGGCAAAAAATAAGATTGAAACGAATAACAAAATGAATAGCTAAACTAAATGTGAAAGAAACTAAAAATCATGCAAACGAGTATAATGAAATAAACGAACGATAACATTTAATTGAGCGAGCTTATCTATTTTAAGAGTCTAGTACACTGGGATAAATAATTGAATTAAAAATAAAATAAAATAGCAAAGGAAAAAAACACATAAAAAATAAATAAAAAATAAACAAACGTTTTTTAATGCTCTTTCTTTTATTTTTCTTTACAGTGATAAAACGATAGAAATGGCAAAGGCATGAATCAGAAAAAAAATAACAAAACTCTTCCCTGGGAAATTTTTTTAAAGCTGGTGAGTAGCATTTATTAACTTGTTATAAATATCCTTAAAATTTTGAAATTTATTAAAAGGGAAAGTCCCCAAATAAACAATGAAAGAAAATTAATCATACGCAACAGTAAACTTTTCTTTTACATCGTTTTCTCTTTTGTCCAAAAATTGAAAAATTAAATAAAATAAATTTTTTTTGTATATGCTTTGTGTGATATACAATGGTTGGTGGTGGTGTCCTGTGTCCTTTGTGTAACAGATGTAGGATTTACGATTTTTTACTTTTAATACAATTCCAAACGATTCACAATATTATAAATGCTATGAGAATTTTTATCTTATTTTAAAACCTTTTTAGGCAGTTAAATAATGAAAAAAAAAATAGTATTTGATTGCTGACTTTTTCAGCCTTGAAATGAAATTTAAGAAGAAAGTGTCTTAAGGATCATAATCAGTATTAAACATACGCCCTAAAAATCGTTCGTTTTTTATTGAATTGTTTTCTAAACCAAAACAACAATGAAATAAAATAAATGGTCCGGCTGGCTGCCCACTCTATTCATTAAAACTTTTAAAAGCCGCCCATAGCAGTCAACAAGTAACCAAGATAATTTCTTAAATTACAACTAAAAGCTGCTTGAGTCCTTTTAAAAAATAAAAATAACAATTGTAATATTCAATTACATTCACAAAGAGTGCGACATAATATTTTTTAGCAGCCAAAATTCGGTTTATTTATACCGAAAGCAATTACCAGCTTGAGCAAAACTGCAAAATAATAATATTCCTCTAGCCTTATTCTTTAATACTCTTAAGCTAAATTTCTCAACGTGATAAATTTATAAATAAATAAATTTTGCAATTTTCAGCTGCGAATGCAATCAAGTAATGTATGAATTTTAGTTGCATAATTTAAGCGTTTAAATATTTTAATAACATTAAAGCATTTTAGTGTTCGATATTACCTTCAGTTGTGAGAAGAATAATGCTTTTTAGATGACATTATTAAATTATATCCTTTAATGGGTGATAATGCCTATCACCCATGCCTCCACCTTGCTCGTGGAGGCATGAATTTTGCGCTAAAACTTTTCTGCCTACTTTTTCAATTCAAATTCAAATTATCGCCATATTCAAATCAAAATTAAAGTCAAAAGTAAATATTACTAAATAAAGGATATATGGGAGCTAAGCATGTCCTTGCACCGATTGAAATACAATTTTCTAGAGAGCTTTACTATATAGTTCCACGACCTTTTGCAAAGTATCTCTGCGATCTAATCATTTTTGAAATCAAGGACATATAAGGGGTAAGCACACCTCTAAAACGCTTAATAGAAAATTTAACCGAGAGTTTGAGCGCATGTTTCAAATAATTTTTTTTACAAATTTTGATTGCGTTTTGTACAGAATTATAGTTAAAATCAAATTTTCAAAATAAAGGATATATGGGAGAAAAGCGTAATATTGCAGCGATTTTCATAAAACTTGTCACAAAGCTTAAATTAACAGATTTACAAATAGTTATGAGTTTTGGGAGCATTCTGATTATAATTTAAATCAGAAAAATATTTTTAGTTAAAAATCTAAAAAGGGGGGCGTATCCTTAAACAGTTTAAAATAAAATCTTACAGAATGCTTTAATGTAGGATATCAAAAGTATGTGTTTACTAATTTAAATCCAAAACAAAAATTTTTGTCAAGGATATATGGGAGATAGATATGTCCTTGCTCCTGGAGGCACAAAATTTGCGTGACAGACAGAATTGTTCATTTTTTCCATTAAAATTAAAATTTTCGCCACATCCAAACTAAAATTAAAGTCAAAAGAAATTTTTTAAAATAAAGGATATATGGAAGCCAAGCATGCCCTTGCATCGATTGAAATGAAATTTTCTAGAGCTCTTTAATGTATTGTTCTACGATCTTTTACAAAGTATCTTTGCGATCTAATCATTTCATACATCAAGAAAATATGGGGTGTGGGCAACCTTTGACCCGATTAATAGAAAATTTCACCGAGAGTTTGAGTGTATGATTTTAAAATTGCTTACAAAATATTGACTGCGTTTTGTACAGAATTATAGTTAAAATGAAATTTTCAAAATAAAGGATATATGGGAGAAAAACGTAATATTGCAGCGATTTTCGTAAAAATTTTTTTTAAAATAAAGGATATATGGAAGCCAAGCATGCCCTTGCATCGATTGAAATGAAATTTTCTAGAGCTCTTTAATGTATTGTTCTACGATCTCAAAGTATCTTTGCGATCTAATCCTTAAACAGTTAAAAATATAATCTTACAGCATGCTTTAATGAAGGATATCAAAAGTAAATCCAAAACAAAAATTTTTGTCAAGGATATATGGGAGATAGACATGTCCTTGCTCTTTTAGGCATAGAATTTGCCCGACAGGTACAAATGTGCCTATTATTCCAATAAATTTCAAATTTTGGCTACACATAAGTTAAGATTAAATTCAAACAAATTTTGTTTTAAAAAAAGGATATATGGGAGCTAATCCTTAGATCGATTGAAATGCAATTTACTAGATAGCCTAACTATAGTGCTCTACGACCTTTTACAAAGTATATCGGCGATGTAATCATTTATCAAATCAAGGACATACACACATATGAGAGGTAATCCCACCCCTAAACCGATTAATATAAAATTTTACCGGGGGTTTGAGTGCATGATTTTAATTTTAAACTCTGGCTGCATTTTGCACATAATCACAGCTAAAATGAAATTTTCAAAATAAAGGATATATGGGAGAGAATCCAATCCATGCACCCATTTTCATGGAACTCGCCACAAAACTTAAATTAACAGACTTACAAATAGTTATGAGTTTTGACTGTATTATGATCATAATTAAGGCTAGAAACATATTTTTTAATTTAAAATGTATAAGAGTGAATCATATCTTTTGGCAAATTGAATTGAAATTTTGCAGCAAGCTCAAATGTAGGTTTTTTAAAGTATTTACCAATTTCATATGCAGTGTGATCATAACTAAAGCTAAAACAAATTTTTTTTTTTGAAGGATATATGTGAGATACAAATGTCCTTGCACCGATTGAAAAAAATCCTAAAACGAGTCACTGGGTAATTCTAACAGTTAGAAAATTTCTTTGCGTTCTGGTAATTTTTTAAACCAAGAATATGTGGGGGATATCCGTATCCTTGAAGCGAATAAAGTAAAATTGATAAGAAAGGTTTACGTTATGAGTCTGCAAGTGTATTTATGAATTACCGTGACATTTTTATCTTATATTATGAAATAATATCAAATTAATTAAAATTTTACAGATATTTACGATATCAAAAGTATTTATTAATTTTGTATGCCTTGTGATCATATAGAAATGTATGATATAAAAACTATTTGCTAAGTGTCGACGCTTTGTGCCATTCTAATAGGAGTTAAAAATTTTCGGCTCGATCTCAGCACAAAATATATATGGTCGGCGTTCACGTCCTTTTATCATTTAAAATGAAACTTGAGATTCAATTTAACAAAATTATTTTAAAAAGATATTTTAGTTTTTGATGCACATGCAATGTTTCACTTATCAAAAATCCAGAGACAGTTCTCCATTTAAGTAACACGACAAATTGTGACCATTTAGTGTAGTAGGCTCTTTTTAATTTTCTTATTAATATTTTTTTATTCTCTTTTGTGTTTTCAAATCATCTTGCTTTATGTTGTTAATGTTTTGTACTCACATTGTTTATTTTTTTTTACTAGTAACTAAATGCCCATTTGTCTTTTCTTTATAAATTTTTTCTTATTATTTCAACTTTCGAGAGCCTTTAATTGGTTTCTATTGTTGAAAAGCCGTAGTAGAAAAAAAATGAGCAGCAAGAAAAAATTATTTTTAATACAGTTTTCTTGCACTTAAATTTATCACTTGCAATATTTTCTTTTATTTCGTAAAGAGCGTACAGTTAATTCTTGTCCATTGCTCTCTTTATTCTATTACTTACTGCTGCTTGCTTAGTTTTTTTTGTGAAACAAATAAAAAAATAGAAGATCAGATATGAAAAGAGAATATAAAGAGAACGAGTGTAAGGGGGGGGGGGGGGGGGGGGGTACGAAAGTAATATATTATGGTAGTATTAAAAAAGATGATATGGGTCACTGCTCTGTTTAAAGTATCAAAATTTTTTTTAATCTGAAGCTTAAGGCCAGGTTAAGGTGTTAAGAGACTGTACTAGAAATGTCTTTAATTAGTCCTGACAAATGCCGTTGTACTGCTTATGTGCGGGAAAAGGACATAACACTAATTATTCCCTTCATCATTAGATTTAATCGATACTAAACCCAACTTTGTTTCCTATTAATAAGTTTATTTTTCTTTTGTTGCATTTCGATATTTTGGCAGGTTGCGGCAAAAATTTAAGGCCTGGGAAAACCCCTTCTTAATTAAAGCAACAGCGGGACAGGGACAGAGTAGGTGTTCAAACATTTGTTCCTCCACCACGCGCTACCATTTCTACAGAAATTATTATACGACGATATACGTATACTTACATATGTGGCAGTGGCCTCATGGTACCACCACCAGTGTCTGGTATGGTCTAGTCTAGTCTAGATTAGCCTATCCTAGTCTAGCCCAGTCTAGTATAGTCTAGCCCAGTCTAGTCTAACCCATTATATTCTAGTCTGGTCTAGCCCAGTCTAGCCTATTCTAGTCTAGCCCAGTCTAGCCTATTCTAGTCTAGCATAGTCTAGCCTAGACTAGTCTAGGCTAGTCTGACCTAGTCTAGTCTAGTCTAGCCCAGTCTAGTCTAGTCTAGCCCAGTCTAGTCTAGTCTAGCCCAGTCTAGTCTAGTCTAGCCCAGTCTAGTCTAGTCTAGCCCAGTCTAGTCTAGTCTAGCCCAGTCTAGTCTAGTCTAGCCCAGTCTAGTCTAGTCTAGCCCAGTCTAGTCTAGTCTAGCCCAGTCTAGTCTAGTCTAGCCCAGTCTAGTCTAGTCTAGCCAAGTCTAGTCTAGTCTAGCCCAGTCTAGTCTAGTCTAGCCCAGTCTAGTCTAGTCTAGTCTAGCCCAGTCTAGTCTAGTCTAGTCTAGCCCAGTCTAGTCTAGTATAGTCTAGCCCAGTCTAGCCCAGTCTAGTCTAGTCTAGCCGAGTCTAGTCTAGTCCAGTCTAGCCCAGTCTAGTCTAGTCTAGCCCAGTCTAGTCTAGTCTAGTCTAGCCCAGTCTAGTCTAGTCTAGTCTAGCCCAGTCTAGTCTAGTCTAGTCTAGCCCAGTCTAGTCTAGCCCAGTCTAGTCTAGTCTAGTCTAGCCCAGTCTAGTCTAGTCTAGTCTAGCCCAGTCTAGTCTAGTCTAGTCTAGTCTAGTCTAGCCCAGTCTAGTCTAGTCTAGTCTAGCCCAGTCTAGTCTAGTCTAGTCTAGCCCAGTCTAGTCTAGCCCAGTTTAGTCTAGTCTAGTCTAGCCCAGTCTAGTCTAGTCTAGCCCAGTCTAGTCTAGTCTAGCCCAGTCTAGTCTAGTCTAGCCCAGTCTAGTCTAGTCTAGCCCAGTCTAGTCTAGTCTAGCCCAGTCTAGTCTAGTCTAGCCCAGTCTAGTCTAGTCTAGCCTAGTCTAGTCTAGTCTAGCCCAGTCTAGTCTAACCCATTATATTCTAGTCTAGTCTATCCCAGTCTAGTCTAGTCTAGCCCAGTCTAGTCTAGTCTAGCCCAGTCTAGTCTAGTCTAGCCCAGTCTAGTCTAGTCTAGCCCAGTCTAGTCTAGTCTAGCCCAGTCTAGTCTAGTCTAGCCCAGTCTAGTCTAGTCTAGCCCAGTCTAGACTAGCCCAGCCCAGTCTAGTCTAGCTTAGTCTAGTCTAGCCCAGTCTAGTCAAGTCTTGGCTAGTCTACTATAGCCCAGTCTAGTCTAGTCTAGCCCAGTCTAGTCTAGTCTAGTCTAATCTAGCCCAGTCTAGTCTAGTCTAGCCCAGTCTAGTCTAGTCTAGCCCAGTCTAGTCTAGTCTAGCCCAGTCTAGTCTAGTCTAGGCCAGTCTAGTCTAGTCTAGCCCAGTCTAGTCTAGTCTAGCCCAGTCTAGTCTAGTCTAGCCCAGTCTAGTCTAGTCTAGCCCAGTCTAGTCCAGTCTAGCCCAGTCTGTCTAGTCTAGCCCAGTCTAGTCTAGTCTAGCCCAGTATAGTCTAGTCTAGTCTAGCCCAGTCTAGTCTAGTCTAGCCCAGTCTAGACTAGCCCAGCCCAGTCTAGTCTAGCTTAGTCTAGTCTAGCCCAGTCTAGTCAAGTCTTGGCTAGTCTACTATAGCTCAGTCTAGTCTAGTCTAGTCTAGTCTAGCCCAGTCTAGTCTAGTCTAGTCTAGCCCAGTCTAGTCTTGTCTAGTCTAGCCCAGTCTAGTCTAGTCTAGTCTAGCCCAGTCTAGTCTAGTCTAGTCTAGCCCAGTCTAGTCTAGTCTAGTCTAGCCCAGTCTAGTCTAGTCTAGTCTAGCCCAGTCTAGTCTAGTCTAGTCTAGCCCAGTCTATTCTAGTCTAGTCTAGCCCAGTCTAGTTTAGTCTAGTCTAGCCCAGTCTATTCTAGTCTAGCCCAGTCTAGTCTAGTCTAGCCCAGTCTAGTCTAGTCTAGCCCAGTCTTGTCTAGTCTAGCCCAGTCTAGTCTTGTCTAGCCCAGTCTAGTCTAGTCCAGCCCAGTCTAGTCTAGCTTAGTCTAGTCTAGCCCAGTCTAGTCTAGTCTTGCCTAGTCTACTATAGCCCAGTCTAGTCTAGTCTAGTATAGCCCAGTCTAGTATAGCCTAGTATAGTCTGGCCTAGTCTAGTCTGGCCTAGTGTAGTCTGGCCTAGTCTATCATATTCTAGTCTAGCCTGTTATAGTTTAGCCTTATCTAGACTACTCCCTTTGCCAAAGATTTCGATGTGCATGAGAGACTTTCACATTTATGAATTTACCCATAACATTTTCCTTCAGGATACTTAAGTTAACAAATTCCTATTAAAGTCACCAGCAGATTTTTAATATTGTAATCTAAACGCACTGGTTTCTTAGTTACTGTATTTCATTTCATTTATATTCTTTTCTTTTATTATTTCATAAATAATTATGAAGTTTTTCTTTCTTTATTCAAATTACTAGAGAACAGCTGAAAAGGCTGCGGCATCTACTCTTGAGTTGGAAGAATAATAATGTCTGATTTCCGAAAATTTATTTTTAAACAATTGATTTTTTTTGTTCATATTTTTTAACGCTTTCTTTCGTTGTTTTAAAGTACTTTTTGTTTTCTTTTTTCTCCTTGCACTTTTTCAAGATAAAGCAGGCAATGGAAATTTTTAAGATTTGACTGTTTATTATGTTTTTTCTTGTTGCGAATTTTTTTTGCAGGCATTAATTTAGTTTAATATGTGATTTAAAATTATTTGTAATTAGATTGGGAAAAATTTAACTTAAATTTTTTTTTCAATTTTTATTTCAATAATTTGCATACAAATCTTACTAGAATAAGCTTCGCAAAGCTTAACGGTCTGTCCCACGATGTCACTAGAAATCGTTCGATCGACAACTTGTATTGCAAACAACAACAACATTAGAAAATTTGTTGTTGTTTTTAATATAAGTATTCGATCGAACGATTTCTGGTGGCATCGTGGCACAGGCCGTTAAAGCTTGTATGCAGACATACGAGTATATATACGTGGCATTATCCTTTTTACAATAACTATTAAAATATTTTTCATGTAAATGAAATTAGAATTACATATTTCTCTACATGGCTAAAAAAAATTTACTTGTTTGTATGAATTGTATGATAGTGTGCATTATAAAAAAGAAACCATAAACTTTTAATTTCGCCCTTAAGCTTGTTGCTAGTTTCCTTGATGAAAATGGCATGATGCTTGTTTTAAACTCTTTTTGTTTCCTAGGAAATTCATAAACTTTAGTTTTTTAATTAAATTAAAAGTTGTTAAATGCAAGCCACGTAGTAATAGTGGTAGAAAATTTTTGTTGATTTAGTTGGATATATTTGAAGAAAATACGCTAGAACTTACCTTTAAATAATATGATTTATATGTTTAAGATTAATGTGTTCCAGACAAAACGGACAATTGCTTATAATTTTCAATTCTCAGTAGTGAACAAAACAGAAAGCAAAGTCATGGATTTTAATAGAGCAGAACAAGTAATAAGAAACTAGTAATAAATTATGTTCTAGAATTCCAGCATTATTTGTGTTAGATTAATTTCTTCGTAATGGGAGGCAACTCTCACAAAAGTTTAACAACTCAATAATTGAAAGTTTAAAGTTAGAAAAAGAATTAATTAAATATAAAAAGTATTTAAAGAAAGAAATTTTTGTTAAACAAAAATTCTAAATATCCTTAACTAATATAATAATAAAAAAAAATTATTACTAAATTTCATCTATTAAAAATCCTTGAAATAAAAAGAAACACCACTCCCAGATATTTATCTTCCTATTTCTTCTGATATATCATTTCCATAACTACAATTCCATCATTTGCAACAACAGAGCCATCTTACAATATCTGACAAGTGCTGCTGCTCATACTTGTAGTAGATCAATATAAAGAAAGAAACAAAAAATCATTTGCTTTCTTGTAATAGATTTAGTCTGTTGAAATTCACAACCACATGCTTTCTTATATTTAGTTAGCATCCATCATGCACATTATATTTTTATTGTTTCAATTGGAAATGCTTACTGGAGTTTGAGTGTGCTCTTTTATCGAGACTGTTCATGTTTTTTTTTTTTTTTTTTTTTTGAGGTTTTATTTATACAAACTGTAATGCGAGCTTCTAAGACTTTTATCTGATTGCACATTTGAAATAAAAAAGATGAAAGAAAAATCAACCAAAATTACGAGTATTTGCATAAAATTAAACCATGTTGCAAGAAGAAAAATAGAAAAAAACAGGAATTTCTGTATCTTTATTTTTATATTCAAAGAAAATTTTCTGGGAAAAATCGTTTTTAGAGAAAATATTTTTAAATTGTATTTATTTTTTAGACAAACAAAATTTATTCGGTTACTCGCATAAATTTTCCTTTTAATTTTATTCAAAGCATCAGATACTATGTGGGTGGTTTTCAGTGCATCATCATTAACGCAAATGGTTTTATGTAAATAAATAAATGCAAGCAAGCATTTCAACTTAATTAACAGCCGTATTAAAAAATAAATTCAGTAAAGTGCGACTCTGACTCGCGCACGAAGGGTTCCGTACGAACACTAGATATGTAATTTAATACAAACTTCAGCCTATATAATATATATATAGTTTTGGCATTTTTTTCGTTTTTGGGGTCTTTTCGGTTTTTTTTGTTTTGGAGTTTTTTGGGTTTTTTTCGGTTTTGACGATTTTTTTTAGTTTTGCCACTTTATTTTCTCGTTTTGGCGATTTTTTCAGTTTTTGGCGTTTTTTCATTTTGGCGATTTTTTTTATTTTTGGCGATTTTTTTGATTTTTGCGATTTTTCTTATATAAAATTTTTTTAATTTTAGCGACATTTTCGCGTTTTGGCGATTTTTTTTCGATATTTGGCGTTTTTTTAATTTTGGCGATTTTTTTCATTTTGGCGATTTTTTCGAATTTGGCGATTTATTTTAGTGTTAAATTTTTTTTTAATTTTGGCGATTTTTTTTCGTTTTGGCGATTTTTTTTAATTTTTGGCGATTTTTTTTTTGGTTTGGCGATTTTATAATTTTCGGTTTTCTTAGTTTTACCGTTTTTGAAAATTTCAATTGTTTGCCTCTTACGGTTTCCAAGATATAGCAAATTGTCAAAATTACATAGTCAAAATTGCATTAACTGATGGACCACCCTTTAATGTAATTTTTTTTTAATTTTAGTGTTAATTGTTGTGATTTCTATAAAAATACACTAATTTTGCAAATTTCAAGTTTCAATATAAATATGTTCATACAATTGTATGTATATTACATGGGATTTTAACATTTTTCGTTGCTCGTTTTGGAACACCCTTTAATTTTTAATTCTCATGTATTTGCTGTTGTAGCGGCCAAGGTTCTACATAATCTGTCCAAATTTCAGGTCCGTACCTCTTACGGTTCCTGAGAAAATACCGTGTGATGGACAGACGGACAGTGTAGCGAAAACAATAGGGTTCCTTTTCACTTTTGGTGTACGGAACCCTAAAAATTATATGTGTGTATATTTTTATTCGAATAAATTATTTCAAACAATATATGTTGATCCTAAATATATTGTTTATTAATTCATTGGATATTTTTTTCATTATTCATTTGAATTGTGGAATAAAAATTATTTCATTACTCGAATAATTTAAAAACAAAACCGAATAAACTTTAACTGGATACACGATTCACAGTTTTTTTTAGTATTCTTCAAAACCCCAGGTTATGTAAAATTGTATTTCATATTTATTCGAAATGGGTTTATTTTACTTTATTCATTCAACAAACTGCAGTAATATGTGTTCATAAAAAAAATATTATTCGAATAAAATTTAAGCTCACAATTGCTTTTTACAAGTATGTTTGTATTCTATTTTACCACTTGAATAACAAATATTATTAAAATTATCGAATAAAATTTAATGAATAAATTTTGGTGGGATACTCGAATTAAATTTATTCGATTACTTGAATTAAGTTAAATCGGTTACTCGAATAAAATTTATTAGTTTACTCGAATAAAATTCATTCGGTTATTCAGTTACGCGAATAAAATTTATTTGGCACCTCGAATAAAACTTATTCGTTTGCTTCAATTAACTTTATTCGGTTACGTGAATAAATTTATTTGTTTACTCGAATACAATTTATGCGTTTACTTCAGTTAAATTTATTCAGTTGCTCGAAGAATTTTTGATCCTTTACCCAAATAAAATTTATTCGTTTACTCCAATTAAATTTATTTGCAGGTACGCGAATTAAATTTCTAATTAAATATATCAGTTACTCGAATAAATTTTGATCGATTACTTGAACAAACCTTATACACTTACTCGAATAAAATTGATGCGTTTGCTCCAATTAAATTAATTGGGTTACGTGCATCAAATTTATTCGTTTACTGGAATAAAATTTATTCGTTTACTCCAAATAAATTAATTCGGTTACTCTAAACAATTTTGATTAATTACTCAAATAAAATTATTCTAAATATTAACTAAGCAAAATTAATTCAGTTACTCGAACAAAATTAATTCCGTTATTCGAACAAAATTTATTTGGCTACTCCAATAAAATTTATTCGGTTACTCCAATATAATTTATTCAGTTACTGTAACAGAATTAATTCATTTACTCCAATTAAATTTATTCTGTTACGCGCATAAAGTTGATTTGTTTACTCTAATAAAATTTTTTCGTTTGCTTCAATAAAATTAATTCGGTTACTCGAATAGAATGTATTCACTTACTCAAATAAAATATATTCGGCCACTCGCATACAATTTATTCGGTTATTAGAATAAAATTTATTTGCTTACTCGAATAAGATTTAATCGGTTTCTCGAATAAAATTTATTTGGTCACTCGAAAAAAACATTCGTTTACTTGAATTAATTTAAATAGTTAATCGAATAAAATTTATTCGGTTACTCGAATAAAATTTATTCGTTTACTCGAATAAAACATATTAGTTTACTCGAAGGAAAAATACTCGTTTATTCGAATAAAATTTATTGGTTTACTTATTTTAGTTTAATAAATTCCCAGCAAAAAATTACTCATTACCATTAGAACAAATTGCCATATAATGACTTACTTTACTGATTGCCAAATTTCATTAATTGCTTACAAATCACATTACACAAAATTCAAAAGAATTATGTACAAGTTGATAAAAAAAGGAGAATGATTCTTTTAGATTTAATAGATTACGTGAACATGTTGCCAAATTAAAAAAGTAAGTACTATTACAGAATCGAATATTTAACTCTCATGCCTTCTTAAAATCTTTAAGTTGGTAATCCAGTAGAGAAGAGCTTCCACCAAAAATGCTTTATTCCATTATTCGAATAAAATTTATTCGGCTGTTGGAATAAAATTTATTGCTTTGTCTTGCGTGGTAGTCAGCCAAGAGTTCAAGACTTGACCGGGAAATCCAACTACATACATAGAACACACACAGAAATTTTTCTAATGCTTATGCCAATACACAAGGTTAGGTTAGGTTAGGTAGGGGTGGCAATCAGAAACCCGGACTCACTTAGACCTTCTTGGTCCATTGTGATACCACGGAGACTCTGCTTATGCGGAGTCCCCACCGTCGAACCAACCAGAGCTCAATATAAAGCTACTAATACGTTGAAGTTCAACACTAGCAACGTCGGAAAGTTCCCTGAACTCAAGAGCGCCCATTGTAGTCAATCTCTTTCTTGCAAGTCCAGGACAGTGACAAAGAAAATGCACTATGCTTTCCTCTTCATCAATGTCCTGGCAGCTACGGCAGTAATCATTGTGTTCAACCCGTAGCCTTTGTGCATGCCTACCTATGAGACAGTGTCCGGTTAGCACGGACACTAGTATCGATGTTTGTTTCCTATTTTTCAAAATCAAGTAATCAGTACCTTCCTTATTTAGGTGAGTCCATAACTGCCTTGTGATCACGCAATCATTTCTTGTGACCCACCTTCTATTTGTTTCCTCTACTATCTTGCGCCTAAGTCTGAGTTTGCAAGAGGGTAGGGGTAAACTCACACATTCCAAATCCGGTGGAACCTGTAAGGTTGTCCCAATTCTAGCAAGCTCATCAGCCCTGGAGTTCCCCTGAAAGCCTCTATGCCCCGAGATCCAGATGATCCTAATATCAAACTGCTCTGCCATCTCGTTTAGAGATGATCGGCAGTCGAGGGCTGTTGCTGTTCTTAGAAGCGGGGATTCGAGGGCAATAATAGCTGCTCGACTATCAGTGTATATGTTAATCAAAGTCGTTGAAGTGACATTCACTCTCAACCAATCCGCAACTTCTCTTATAGCAAGGATCTCTGCCTGAAAGACGCTGCAGTGATACGGAAGTCGCTTTGCAATGCGAAGACCTAAGCCCTCGAAAAGACTCCATAACCCACACCTTCGTGTGTTTTGGAGCCGTCCGTATAAAAATCAACACCTTTTCTTCTACCTAGAGTTCCATTCATCCACATTTCTGTTGATGGTATCCAGGTTTTATAAAGACGTTCGTGTAGTAGAGCAGGGGAGGTTTGGTCAATCCTCCATCCCCTAACTTCGACATGGAGTATTCTACAGTTGCCGGCTCCATTTCCGTTCCACAGAGAGGTACATCGAAGACGGATTGCCGAGGACGTTGCCAATACACAAAATCACATAAAATAAACAATTAATAAAATAAGTAGTAATTAAAAAAATTAAAAAATCCGACTGCGACCAACTTTGAAAAGTTAAATATCCTAAATGGTCATTCGAAATGAAAAATCATAAGAGAAATCTAAAGATAATTTTAAAATACCTGTCGAATGACTTTCATTTTGATTTAGTTAGTCGATTTTTTATTATTTTCTTATTTACAAAATGGTATCTTTGGTGATACTCCCAGGATTAAGTCAAATCTACTGATGTAAGGATCATTAAAATCGGTCTAAGCGTTCGGTTTATATAGCGCAAAGGAACACACATACATACATACATACATAAATGTATGTACATATATAGGCTGACAAAAACACAATACAATTTTTTGCGTAGCGTAATAAAATAACTACATTAACTTAAATTCAAGTTTATTCATGTTGAAATAACTTTGATTCAACATAATTCTTCATTTTGATTGTTAAATCAACATGAAATAAGGTTATTTCAAAATAAAATTTTTAATTGAAGATTACTAGAAATGATAATGAATTAACATGAAAAATCATTGCTGAAATTTATTTTAGTTTACCTTATTTGTTTTGATAGACTTTAATATGAAATTTTTCGGTGTGTTCATTTTTGATATGGTGCTTTTGTCTACACTTTAATGGAATCTTCTAAAAAAAAAATTAATTAATTTTTGTTCTGTGCAATACTTTTTATATCCTCCAACAACATATGCTTTCTATCATTTTTTCTATGCCTCATTTTCCAGCTGCTCTCTTCTTACAATTTTTGTCAACAACATAACGAACAAATATTTTTACCAAAAATGTCAAAACTGAGCATCAAACTTGTAATATGAGCAAAAAAAAAAAAGAAAAAAAGAATATTATTAAAAAGAGTTTGCAGCCGCAATGATTTGCATAAAATTCAAATGAAAATGAATAACATATTTTATACAACTTTTGGTCTGTAGGCATCTGCTTATATGTGTGTGTGTGTCTTTATAGTGCGTGTGAGCTTGTGCAGTTATGTGCAACAACAACTACAACAGTTGCAAAGATTCATCAAAACTTAATACATAAATTTAGCTACGATCTTGGTTTCTATGCCAGAAGTTGCTTACAAAACCGAAAAGCTCAGCATCTAACAAAAAGACACACACACTCATACACACGCACACATATATACACACACATCTGCCTGGGAATTTTGTGATTTTTGCCATCCATTTGAATAAGTAAATATTTAAGGGCTCTGGAGCAAACAAATACCCTTAAATACAAATACGAGTAGCATAAGGAAAAGAACATGAATGGGCGGAGGGAGGTGCAGCGTCGTCGTATTAGGTTGGAAGAGACTTTTTGTCTTTGTTACTTAAATGTTGATGTAAACGATGATGATGATGATGATGATGATTTTGATAGTGATGCTGGTGATGCTGTAAATGGTTTTTCATGTTGTTTGTTCTTGGCTGATTTATTCTTAGTTGGTTGGCTGGCTGGTTGCTTGGCTGACTGGTTGTTTGGTTTAAAGTGGCAAATTTTCTGTTGCCTGAGATAAAATTTTGAAACGTTTACATGACTGTATCCCTCTGTGTGTGTGTTCTTGTGTGTGTATGTTTGTGTTGGTGTGTTTTTGTCTGAATATTTGTGCAGTGTTAAGTTGCTTGTAATGGTATTATATTGAGTATAATACTGGTTAAATTGCTGAAATATTTATGATTTTTGCTCCTTAAAATAAAGGATTATTAAAACAAGAGCACAAATTCTTAGAACACAGAACGAAGAAGAAAAAAAACATCTGTTAAATATTCAATGCAAAACCACACTATTAAAAGTGCTTGGGATTTCTTGTTAAATAAATTGCATTTTAACTATTGTTTAAGCTTAGAAGAGTAAATCTTAGTTGGTTTAATGGAATTTGCTGCAAATAGCTTCAAGGAAGATTTAGTGTACACTAGGCAATAATTGTTAAGCATAACACTGGACAAAATTAAAGAAAGTGATGACGAGATTACATAGACCTACTCTGGCAGAGATAAATCTCTTACGTGTCAGTAAAATTTTACGAGCAAAAATTTTGTAGCACATTTTAACTCTCTAACTCTTCTCTTTGTGTATATTAAGCCAACGAAAAAAGGGGAGAAATTACCCCTTAGCGGGCTAAAATGTGTACACATCTAAACTCTAAAATGGACTTAAGAATCAGAGATGAGCTCTGGAAGTTGAATGTAGGACTAGCTTAGCGCACGTGAAGCACACATTACAGCCCATGTAAGTTTTTTGTTGAAAAGAAAACAAATTCATTAATAATTTCAGTAAAGTGCGACTCTGACTCGCGCACGAAGGTTTCCGTACGAACACTAGATATGTAATTTAATACAAACTTCATCCTATATAATATATAGTTTTGTCATTTTTTCGTTTTTGCGGTCTTTTCTGTTTTTTTTTTTTTTTTTGTTTTGGCGTTTTTTGGGTTTTTTCGGATTTTGGCGATTTTTTTAAGTTTTGGCTCTTTTTTTAGTTTTGACACTTTATTTTCTTGTTTTGGCGATTTTTTCGGTTTTTGGCGATTTTTTTTATTTTCGCGATTTTTTTTATATACATTTTTTTTTAGTTTTGGAGACATTTTAGCGTTTTGGCGATTTTTTTTCGATTTTTGGCGTTTTTTTCATTTTGGCGTTTTTTTTTCATTTTGGCAATTTTTTGGAATTTGGCGATTTATTTTAGTGTTAGATTTTTTTTTAATTTTGGCCTTTTTTTGGTTTTGGCGATTTTTTTTTTAATTTTTGGCGATTTTTTTTTTGGTTTGGGGATTTTTTAATTTTCGGTTTTTTTAGTTTTACCGTTTTTGAAAATTTCAAGTGTTTGCCTCTTACGGTTTCCAAGATATAGCAAATTGTCAAAATTACATAGTCAAAATTGCATTAACTGATGGACCACCCTTTAATTAAATTTTTTTAAATTTTAGTGTTAATTGTTGTAGTCTGTATAAAAATACACTAATTTTACAAATTTCAAGTTTCAATATACAATTGTATGTATATTACATGGGATTTTAAAATTTTTCGTTGCTCGTTTTGGAACACCCTTTAATTTTTAATTGTCATGTATTTGTTGTTTTAGCGGCCAAGGTTCTACATACTGTGTCCAAATTTCAGGTCCGTAGCTCTTACATTCCCTGAGAAAATACCGTGTGACGGACAGACTGACAGCGTAGCGAAAACAATAGGGTTCCTTTTCACCTTTGGTGTACGGAACCCTAAAAAGCGACTTTGACTTGTAAACAAAGGGTCCCGTGCGGCGCTTGTTTCCTTTTGCAATTTTTTTTTCCGCTTAAATTTTTTTTATTTTGAGCAACTTTTTTACTTTTAGCGCTTTTTCGTTTTGGCGATTTTTTTTTTGATTTTTGCGATTTTTATAGTTTTGGCGACCTTTTTACTTTTGGTGATTTTTTTTTTAGCATTTTAAACGATTTATTTTATTTTTGCTGACATATCTTACATAAGCGATATTTTCATTTTGGCGATTTTTTTTTAAGTTGAAGTTTTTTAATCTCGGCGTTTTTTCGTTTGCGCAATTTTTTTTACTCTTGGTAATTTTTTTAACATTTCAAACGATTTATTTTAATTTTGTGTGAGCGATTTATTTTAATTTCTTTAACAAGTTTTTGGTTTTGGAGCTTGTTTTTCGTTTTGGCGCTTTCTCTTTCTTTTTTCTTTTTGGCGATTTTTTTATTTTTTGGCGACCTTTTAACTTTTGGTGTTCTTTTTTGTATTATAGCGATTTGTTTTATTTATGGTTATTTTTTTAATTGAAGTGATTTTTTCATTTGACAATTTTTCGTTTCAGCTTTTTTTTTAGTTAAAGCTTTTTTGAAAATTTCAGGAGATTGGCTGTTACTGTTTTCAAAATATAGCAAGTTGTAAAAATTACCTTAGCTGATAAAATACCCTTTAATTTAAATTTTATTAAATTTTAAGGGTCTATTGGTGTAGTCTCCATAAAAACACAATAACTTTGAAAATTCCAAGTATCTATATATGATTGTCTGTATATTACATTAGGATTTCAACATGTTTCGTTCCTCGGTGTAGAACGCCCTTTAATTCTTAACTATCATTTGTTTTTGTTTGTTGTAGCGGTCAAAGTTTTACATATTCTGTGAAAATTTCAGGTCTGTTGCTCTTACGGTTCTCGAGAAATCACCCTCTGACGGACATCGTTCGGAAAACAATAGGGTCCCCTTTCTCTTGTGATTTATGCAACATTAAAAATTTTATATTAGCAGTGCTACACTTGCGCTACAACCTTCACTATTTTTTAGAATACATTTATCATTATTAACATAACATAACATTATTATCATAAATAGTTTCAAAATGCTCTTTGCATTAGTTTCCAAGATATTTTATTAATTAAACGTTTTCTCTATTTCTTTTTTATTTATTATTTTGTTTATTATTTTGTTATTTTCTCACTTGTCCAAATCCGATTATTTTCTATCAGCAGAATTAGTGGAAGATCGTGCTATCTGTGTAGCAGATACCAAGATTTAAAAAAAATTTTATTAAGTTTAATATATGATAATATATAATATATAATATATAATATATAATATATAATATATAATATATAATATATAATATATAATATATAATATATAATATATAATATATAATATATAATATATAATATATAATATATAATATATAATATATAATATATAATATATAATATATAATATATAATATATAATATATAATATATAATATATAATATATAATATATAATATTGACTTCGTTTTAAAATAATCTTCACGCTATTGGCGTTAATGCTTAGAAAAAAAAATTAAGTGTTTTTGCTTTCTAATATATCTTGAAGCAAATGTTTCTTGTGTGTTAAAAGTGTGAGGCCAATTTTGTACATTAAACAAGTAATAGCCTAATGTACCTTCTGGACCATTTGTAATACGCTGTAAGCAAATTAGCAAGATCGGTACGCTGGTATTATATTTGAAGAGAGACATAGTGCACAATATATACAGAGCTAATCCTACAAAATTTTAACGTTCTCCTTTTATTAGTTTTCAAGATATCTCAAAATAAATATTTTCTCTTTATGGGAGCTGCCAGATCTACATGACCAATTCGAACTTTTTTTTTTTTTGTAAGTCAACCCACAATAAAAAATCTTTACTTACATAAAAATTTCACATTTCTTGCTGCATTAAATGCAAAAATATTTTTAAAAAATTATATGGGGGTGCCACGCCCACTTGTTTATTACGACTTTTTAGTTTTTAACAACTTATAAGATCAATCTAGTTATTCTTACAAAGTCGCTGTTGTTTTCCCTATCGTATGAGTTCTTAAAATACGAGTATTTCAAAATAAATAGTTGCTTTTATAGAAGGTGCCACGCCCACTTGTCCACTCCGTAATACTTTTGTTTAAAATGAATGAATGAATATGAAACAGAAAATTGAACAAATCGAACCTGTCGTTCTCCAATTTTAGATAAATTAAAAAAAGGGGCTTTAAAGTGGGAGTGGACAATTGTTCTTTCCGTAAAATCCTAAGTTGGGTTATAACAAACACTAAAAAAAAATTGCGAGATCAGTGCAGCCGTTGTTAAAGGCACGACTATTGAAAAAATCCAATCCTGATCTAATGAATTGCTATAAACTCCATTATACCAGGGTCGTATCTTCTGAAACGTAATACTATTCTGTAGGATAGTGAATCATAGATTTAAGTGATGCGATTACCACAGAACAACATTTGATTCTTATTTCTATAGATGCCATAAGCAACGTTTTTGTGGAACATTTTTCTACCCCTTTAGCTCCTCGCCTTGTGAGTATTTTTATTGTTTTATTGGAATGTTAATGGTTAAATTGTTCTATAAAAAATAATGCCTTAAAATTCTGTCGTAAATTTCTGAATAAACCAAGCTCCGAAATACAATTTAAATATAAAATATTATAATACTTATTCACACTTGCATTTTAGGGATTTTTATGCTTTTTTTCGGAAGTTTAATGTAAAATCTTACGAACAACATTTTTGTGGAGTATTTTAGCCCTCTAACACTTCTCCGTATAAGTTTTATATGACCCTCTTTAAAAAAATAGTTCTTAACCTCATACCTATCAAAAAAAATACAACAAAACTGAACATGCTTTTGCATGCATCTGCTGTGAAGTCAGTCATATGTGTGACAGAATTCAGATATAATTTTATGTCATCTGCAACAAGCAGCATTTTATAATGCCATCAAGCCAAGCAAAATTTTCACAAAGAAAAAAAACAGAAAGGAAATATATTTTATAAGCAACATGTTATTTCCGGTAACATTTGTGTTGCGTCTTCTGTTTCTTTAACTATTTGTTTTTTATAAAGCGAAACAAAAATATTAATGCATGCACTTACACATGTCAAAATACTTGCATGTTTTCATGTGCACACATATTCCTGTTCATATGCGTGCGTGTGTGCTCTCATCTCCCATAAACGCTTGTATAAATATTTTGTGTTCAAATGTATTTTTTTATATAAAGTTGTTCAACATGTTTAACACGTGCCTTGCATTTTTTACATCTCGTACACATAATACTTGTGACAACGTGAAAATATGACAATAGATATTAAAACTATTCCCACATTTAGAAAAAAAATTATAAAAGTTTAATAAATTTACTCTACAGTAATCGTGTAGTTTATATGGTACCTAGTGAAATTAAAAATTTACTGTTAAGCTATGTACAGACGATTGTCAGATCTTACAATATTGTCAGATCTGGCAATGTGCTGACAATGTACTGGCAATCAAAAATTGCCAGCACAACATTTCTTGTCAGTTCACACGGATGTCAGAAAATCTTACAATTTATTGCTAGACGGTTGTATGACAATAAATTCATCTGACAAAATCGTCAGTAGAAAAATTGACAGTTCACACGGTTGTCATATGCACAAATTGTTCGATCTGTTGTTATGCGTTGCCAGACTTAAACCATTTGTTGGCCATTGTTAAATATTTATCGTTTGTGTTTGTGTTAAATGTAAAAAGTGAAAGTATAAATAATTATGGACCATAAAGAAGCAATTGCAATGATTTTGTCTGCATATCTTTTATTATAAACTTTTTCTTTAAAGTCAAGCGTGTGCAGTGTTGCCCATAGAAAGAATTATCTTACAATGACGCCATTGTCAGATGCATGAACTTCGCACATCTGACAATATTAAAATGTCTGACAAATATCTGGCAATAATTTTACAATGTGTTCACACGATTGTAAGATGTCTGACAATTTGTTGTCAGTTGCTAGTCTTGCAATGGACTGACAATGCTTTTTCTGGCAACGTCGTCTGACAAAAATTGCCAGTTCACACGGTTGTAAGAAATTTTTAGCACATTTTACTGACAATATTGTAAGATCTGACAACCGTCTGTACATCGAGCCCTAACTGGCAAAAAACCTTAACTTACACATTGGACGGCGTTTTTCTAGGAAAATCGATTTTTGTTGCTTAAACGTTTTTTTGGCGGTTATGGATCCATATATGTATATGCAAGTATGTATGTATGTATGTATGCGTGAAGACTTTTATGTTTCTTTGCATCAGAACTTGCATATTATAACCTCTTTAACAGTCCATGCCACAGAAAACAAAATTTATTGAATAATATTCTAAATGAAAATTAAAATTATCGATGACTTTTCTATAAAAAAATTAAAAAAATCAACACTTTTTGTACAGAGAAAAAGAAAGTTATCGTCAGCTTTTCCATTTATAAGTACAGTTATCGATAACATTTAAATTTGAAGTAAAATTATTGGTAACTTTTACACACAATAGCTAAACTATCGATAAACTTTTTGGACAAACGTAAATTGATCGATAATTTCACTCTAAGAAAATAAAGTTATCGATAACTTTACTTTAAAAAAATTAAATAATAGATGTGTACAAAAATAAAGTTATCGATGAATGTTCACCACAAAAACAAAGTTATCGATAACTCTTCTCTATAAAAGTAAAGTTATCGATAGCTTTTCTATATAAAAACCAAGTTATCGATAAATGTTCACTACAAAAACAAAGTTATCGGTAGCTTTTTCTCAATAAAAATGAAGTTATCGATAACATTTCTGTAAAAAAATAAATTATCGATAACTTTTCTCTATGGAAATAAAATTATCGATAACTTTTCTCTACAAAAATAAAATTATCGATCGCTTTTGTATATAAAATTGAAATTATCGATAACTTTTATATGGCAAATTAAAGTTATCGATAAATTTTCTTTTTAAAAAGCAATCGATTTGATTTTCTATAGAAAAAGAAATTATCAATAATAAAAAATAATTTATAAATTTTTAGATCAAATTAAAGTTGAAAACTACTTTTTTGTAGAAATCGATAACTTTTTGGTTTTGTAGAAAAAATTAATCGATTGATTTTATTTTATAGAGAAATTTGAATTATCAATATATTTTGGAGAAAATTATAGTTGTGGACTATCTTTTTTGTTCGTAGAAAAATTATCGGTTACGCTTACGCTGGCTGTAGCCAGGAATAGTTTTCGATAATTTTTCAATACAAAAGTAAAGTTTTCGATAACCTTGCCAAATCGAAGTGAAGTTATCAATAACTATTCGACATAAGCCTCAAATTGTTTCTAAATTTTCCATAGGCTGAGTTTACATCTGGCATTTCTTGTGTGTCATTTACCCAAAAAAGCGTAACCAACTAATTACTAATGAAAAACTGTTTGACTCAGACGTATATTTATTGATTTAAACAGTTTCCAATCATGTTGGATTCTATAAAATTGTATATCAGTTGTGTATGAAACTGTTGAACTTAACAAATACGTGTCTGAATCAAACTGTTTTTCATTAGTAATTAGTGGTTACGCTTTTTCACGGTTGTGTGGCACATGGCACACAGGTGGAAACCCGGCCATAGAAAAATTAAGTTTTGAGTTACTTTTCTGTAGAAAGGTACAATTATCAACAACTTTTCATTATAAAAGTAAAAGTATCGGTAATAAGTGTCTATAAAAAGTTATCGATAACTTTCGTGTAGAAATTTTAAATACTCCTTATATTTTCTTTATAAAAGTAAAGTTATTGATAACTTTACCGTAGAAGAGCAAACTTATCGAAAACTTTTTTGAAAATTAGAAAATTAATCGATAATTTTTAAAACAAAAATTCAATTATCCAAAACTTTTCTATAGGAAAGTAAAATTATCGACTACTTTTCTGTACAGAAGTAAAGTTATTGTAAAGTTTTCTATTTAAAAATAAAGTTATCTATCGCTAACATTTCTATGGAAAAGTTTCTATTTCTATGGAAAAGTTTCTATTTCTATATTGGATTTATTCAGTTTTCAGTCAAATAAAAATTATAATTTAAAAATTTCACGCCAGCAGCAAACAAGACCATTTCCGTTTTCATTTTCGATTCCTCAAATGTAATTTTGGCCGGCCTCTTTAAAATGTGGCACAATTTTGCTTTAACTTGACATCTTTTTTTTATTGGGTCCTTGGATTTTCTTTTTTTTCTATTATATTTCTTACAATATTCCCAGCAATAATTAAATTGCAATTACTGCATGCCACTGAAACAGCAAAATGCGTTTTGCGTTCCTTGAAAAAGGACAATATATGTGTGAGCGAAAAGAAGAGCGAATTTTATGCAACAACAGAATAATTTCTATCAAAAGACAACAGCAGCACTAGCAACTTTCAATTCATAAGCCAACACACACAGAAACTCTTACATGACTTTGAGAAAAAAAATGAGGCAGTAAAATAGAAGAAAATAAAAATAAAAAGCCACCAGCAGGACACGTCTATTAGTATGATTCTCTTGTGTTTCCTGTTTTGAGATTTTCATTGTTGGTTTCTAGTAGTTTTATTCATTTTTAGCACTTCTTTTTTTGTGTGTGTGTGCGGTGAATTTTCTTAATTTCTTTTGCTTGTTGTCTCGTTAAAGTTTTTGTTTATGTGTGTCTGTGTATGTGTGTTGGTTTGGAAATGTGCGTGCTTGGCATTAGTAAGGATATCCTTTAAGCATAGTAAAAAAAAAATATCTGGATATGGATATTGAATATGTATTTAAACTACTCGTTAACAAAATTTTCTTTGCAAGAAATTTTTGCAAGGATTTTCGCTTTGAATTTTGTTATGGTGTTTCTTGTTTTTTTTTTGACAAGCAAAAAATCTTGTTTTTATTTTGTGACTTGTGTTAATGTTTTAGAATTTCTTTTTAGCTATATATGAAGCACATGTCCTTGACAATTCCTGAAATTGTTGGAAAATAAAATTGTTGTTTTTTTCTTATATTAATTTTATATTTTATTGCACATTTTAGTAAAAAAAAAATTTTGGTTTTTTAATTTGTCAGGAAATTTTAAAAGAATACAGAAGTTTGTTAAAAATAACAAATTTGATATTAACATGAAAGCAGCACAACTAAAGATGTTTTAGAAATTTGCTTTAAAACACATTTCGTTTTAAATCTGAATGAATATAAAGATTCTCTTCTGGTCTATTATACTATCTTGTGCTCTGTTATGAACTGTTCTACTCTGTTATACTTTTCTCCATTCAATCTTTTGTATTCTGTTCTACTCTAATTTTATCTATATAATATATATCTCTAGAATATAATCTGCCCCACTTTTATAGCTTTGCTATTTATTGCGCGATACAGGAGATAGAACGTGATTTTCGTAACAAAAATAATCGACACTTATTACAGTTATAACTTTCTTTTTGGTTGGATTTCTTTGTAAAGGGTGTCCCAACAAGAACGCAAGATTTAAATTTTAAATAAAACACAGATATTTAAAAAAAATAAATCGTTAAACTTTATTATATCGTAAAGAAGACAAAATGAGGTTATGTGTTGAACAACAAATCGGGCAGATGGTCGCCGCGGCTTTGCTGGCACACACGCGATCTTTTAATGAAATTTTCAATGGCCGTTTTGCATAAATGCTGCGGTACTTCATTAATGCAGCGTCCAATTTCCTCTTTTAAGGCTTGAGTCGTCGTCAGCTTATTCGCGTAAGCCATCGACTTCAAAAAACCCCAAAGAAAAAAGTCTAAGGGCCATTTTCACAACTTGCCTTTGGCTAAAGGCAGGAGTTTGTCTGCCCTATAAACGGCTTTGAATTATAACACTTTCATTTATTATTTTTTTATCATTTAAATATTATTATTTTTGATAATAATAACAATAAAAAATTTTAGTTGTAGTAATGCAAAGATTTTTATCGAGCAGACAAAATTCTAACTTTAACTAAAGGCAAGTTGTGAAAATGGCCCCAATTGTGTTAAATCGCACGATCTAGGCGGCCAATTCTGGTCTCCAAAACGCGAAACAACACGACCGGGAAATGACTGATGTAGCAATTGAATTGTTTCTCTGGCTGTATGACATGTGGCGCCGTCTTGTTGAAACCACATGCCCTCCACATTCATTTCTTCAATTCTAGGCACGAAAAATCTGGTTATCATTTCACGATACCGAACACCATTGATTGTTTGCGCTTGACCTGCGTTTGAGCGACATCATCACGTACAGCTGCGACATTTTCGGTCAATCGACCTGGTCGAAGGTGCGTTGTTGTCTTTACATCACTAACAGACCCAGTTTCGGTAAATTTATCCATTAATGTCTTTACAGTTGACTTTTTTGGAGCATTATTGTGACCCCACATTGATCGCAAATTTGCGAACTGTAGCCGCAACACTTTCTCAATTTTGGTAAAACAATTTCACAAATGAGAATGCGTTGTTCATTCGTGTAGCGCTCCATTTTTACTAACCTCGTACCTTCTACTAGCAAACAATAACAATTGTTCAAATGTCAAACAATGACACTTCGAATGGCGCCAAATTTAAATCTTGCGTTCTTGTTGGGACACCCTTTACTTAAAAGCAGAGTACGAAAATAAACGAAACCAATTGTTTGATATTGTTTTGTTTCGTTCTTTTATTTTATTCTGCTCTATTCTATGCTTTTCTACTTTGCTCTAATTGACTAAATTATAGTTTGTTTTACTTTATGCTGTTCTAATTTTGCTATATTATTTGCTATTCTACTACATATGTTTTAATGTTCTACCTTATTCAACTCCGTTCTAATATTTTACACTTTGTTTTATTCTACTACACTTTGGTCTATTATACTCTATTCTCATATACCCTGTTATACCTTGCTCTATTTAACTAAATCATACTTTATGCTGTATTATGTTACTTCATTATTTGCTATTTCGCTTATTTTACTCAATGCTAAATTATTCTACACTGTTCTACTTTATTATATTGCACTGTATCATAACTTATTCAAATCTGTTATACTCTATTTGCCTGGTTATATCATCATATCAATTTCTATTACACTATATAGTTCACTGTTCTGCTCTTTTATAATCTGTTCTAGCTTATTCTGTTTAATTAATTTCTACTCATTTTTGCTTTTTTCTACCCTATATCTGTAAACTATTTGCTATTTGGCTATATTTTCCGCTGTTATACTTTGTTCTACTTTATTATGATTTGTTCTATTTCAGTGTTTTTCATCTTATTCTATTTGCTTAATTACTGTCTATCCCACCATATGTTGTTCTTTTAAACAGTTTTATTCTGTTACAAACTAATATTTTTTACTCATTTTCGCTCAATTCTGCTCTATTTCGATATATTGTTTTCTATTTCTATTTTTCTGCTTTATTATGTGCTTTTGTCTTTTGTTATACTTTGTTCTACTTATTAATATTTAATTATATTCTATTATAATCCACTATATATGTCCTATTGTACTTTATTCAACTATATTATTTCCTATTAAGCTCTATTATTAACTGTTCTACTCTGTACTATACTTTGTTCTACCGTACTATTCTTAACTTTATTCTATGCTCAATTTTGCTTTATCATGGTACATTATTTTCTATTATGCTCTATTATGCAATTTTCTCTTCTGTTCTACTTCAGAATTATATATTTTTTACTCTGTTCTACTTAACTCTATTATAAACTGTTATACTCTGTTATAATGTGTTCTACTATTCTCTTTCTAACTCAATTTTTCTCTATCATGGTACATTATTCTGTAGTATGCTCTATTATGCAACTTTATCTTCTGTTCTACTCTGTTCTACTTTGGAATTTTTTTTTTTAATTTTGCTCTGTTTTACGTTATTTTGCTCTATTATATTCTAACCCGCTGCACTATTTTCTCTTCTGCTCTGTTTGACACTGATCTACTTCATTATAATCTGTTCTACCTGATTCTACTCTGTTATAAATTGTTCTATCGTACTTTTCTTAACTCAATTCAATGAGTTTTTGCTCCATTCTACGTTGTCATGGCACATTATTTTCTATTATGCAATTTTCTCTTTTGTTCTACTTTGTTCTACTCTTGAATATTATATTTATTCTACTCTGTAATACTTTATTTTGCTCTATTTTATTCTTGCTAGCCACTCTATTTTCTCTACTGCTCTATCTTACACTGTTTTACTCTATTATAATCTGTTCTACTCTGTTCTAATTTACTTAATGTTATTTAAATTAGTTATATTCTGTCTATCTCAGTATGATATTTTATATACGGCTGTATTATGCGCTTTTCTACTTTGCCATAATTTACAATCTTTACAATTTTATCTTATTCTACTTTGTTCTACTATTATACTCTATCCCGCCATTATTGTTCTATGTTTTACCCTGTTAAGCTTCCATTTTTCGACATTTTACACTACTCTACTCTCTTCTAATATGTTCTATTTACTTTATAGAGATCAATTCTATATAATGGGTGTTTTTTATTGAGGTATAGAACTTTAAGTTGGCATCACTTTTTTAACTGGCGGCCATTTTGTCAGCTGTCAAGTGATTAATATTTAGTTTGGTTTGCCATTTCATCGTAAACAGGTTGACAAAAGAACAACGCTTGCAAATCGTGCAAATTTATTTCGAAAATAATGGTTCAGTTCGCGAAGTTTACCGCAAGCTCCGTCCATTTTATGGTCGACATAATCGTCCATCAGAGCAATTAGTTCGGTTAACCATGGATCGTTTTCGCACAACGTTTACTCTATGTGATAATACGCATCCGCAGAGACGTCGAACAGTACGCACCGAAGAAACAATTGCCGCTGTAGAGCAAAGTGTTGAAGAGGACCCGAATGAATCGATTCGCCACCGTGCACAGCAATTGGAGCTTTGTCCATCAACTTTATGGAAGATTTTGCGCAAAGATCTTGGCTTGCGACCTTACAAGATCCAGCTTGTGCAAGAATTAAAGCCGCGAGACCATGCAATGCGTCGTGATTTTGGTGTATGGGCCGAAAATGAGATTGATCTCGATGCTGATTTTCATCGCAAAATTTTGTTCAGTGATGAGGCTCATTTTTGGTTGAATGGCTACGTCAACAAGCAAAATTGCCGCATTTGGAGTGAAGAGAATCCACATGAGACCCTTGAGACGCTATTACATCCACAAAAACTGACTGTTTGGTGTGCTCTATGGGCTGGTGGAGTCATTGGGCCATACTTCTTCCGAAATACTGCTGGAGAGTCAGTTACCGTTAATGGAGACCGGTATAGAGCCATGATAACCGACTATTTTGTTCCCGAATTGGATGGCATGAATGTGGATGAGTTGTGGTTCCAACAAGATGGCGCTACATGCCACACAGCGCACGTCACAATCGATTTATTGAAGGAAACATTCGATGAGCGCATAATTTCGCGGAATGGACCTGTCAATTGGCCACCAAGATCGTGTGATTTGACACCATTGGATTATTTTCTTTGGGGATATGTGAAGTCGCTCGTCTACGCCAACAAACCAGAAACGTTAGGGGACTTGGAAGCCAACATTCGTGGCGTTATTGCCAACATACGGCCCCATATGCTCGAAAAAGTGGTTGAAAATTGGACCTGTAGAATTGGCTTTATTCGAGCCAGCCGCGGCGGCCACATGCCCGAAATCATATTTAAACATTAATGGCATAAAATTATCCTTCCAATAAAGCCAAATTGATGGACACTAAAACGATTTTCTTGTGTTTTATTTCAATTCGAAGCTCTTTACCTCTAAAAAAACACCCTTTATTTTTAACTATTAGGCTGGATAATGTTTTAGTTGATTTTTGCCTGTGCTGTTGTACTATGTTTTATTATTCAAATTTTTTCTATTTTAGTCTATACTACACTTTTCTGCTATATACTATATTACAAAACTTTACTCAATTATACACCACTATACTTTATTTTATTATATTTTCTTCTACACTACTCTTCTACTATTTTTTCTGATCAAAATATTGTATTAGGTACTGAGGTCTGGTTTAAAATTTGACTAAGCAGTTTAATTTTTTTTTTTTTTGGTTTGTTGAAGTCTTGTATTGTCGTTGCAATTTTCTAAGTTTTTTACATCTTCTATTGGAGGAGAGAATTTCAAGTCTACTTTAAGTAATTTTTATATATATTTATTTGTTTTTATTATATTTTTATGGACCTTTTTAATATATTTTTTTGAGGTCGGTTTTGTATTTTCTTTTGGAAATTTTCGTTAACATTTCTTTTTTTTAGAAAAAATATAAATTTTTTTAAACCCTCTTTTGTTGCCTTTTCGAAACACTGTTCCAAAACATATACATACAACCAAGTTACGTTACTACTTTTCGATTATTGTTTGAAAACATTAATGACAACTACAATAACAACAATGTAACACACTTGTTGTTAACACGTGCTTATGACAGATGAAAACTTTTAACGGTATATTTTTGTGTACAAAGCTCTGGCAATAAAATAAAGAAACAAAAAACCAATCAAATGGTAAGCGAGCACATATATATATATATACACACACACATATACACACACATCATTCCTATTGTAACTTGAGAAACAGCGAGAGAGAGAGAGAGAGAGAGTGCGTATAACAGTTTCTATGCCAATTTGTTTCATAAGCGAATTTCTATGGAAACCTTTAGCCCAGGCTCCGGCACTGAAAATTATTCCACTAACAAAAGGTTTCGAAGAACTCAACAGCAACAAATTCAGTTTTATCTTAGACTTTCAACGTGGCGGTGCAAATAAATAGCCGGGAATTAGTTGGAATATATTTTGTAGTGAAATTAAAGAAAAATATTTTGAAGTCAATTTTAAGGCAAGAGTTGGCAGAAAAATTCCACCAGCAAAGTTGATAAAGGATAAATTCTACAAGTGTAAAATGAAACTTGTTGCAAAATGATTTTAAAATATAGTCTCTTAAATATGAAGTAAATTGAAGTTAAAATTAGTGAAATAATAATTTATAAGAAAGGTGATGAAAATATTAAATAGAAAAGTTTAAACAAGATTAGAAATTAAAAAGTAAAAGAAAAGTTTTTAAGTTGCTTAATTCTTATTAAAGGAAAATAACAAAATATTCAGACTGATTAAATCCATAATTTTATAAAAAAAAAAAGAATTTTTGCAAAAAAACATAAAAATAATTTTTTTAAATGCTCTAAAAAAATAACTTAAATAAAAAACAAAAACTAAAGCTAAATTTTTTTCAAATATTTATTTTATAGAATAAAAATTTTTTTAAATATATGACGAGCCTTGTTTTCGATTCAATCGTAAGCTACAAAAATAAAGTTCAAATATTCAAATATGTTTTTATACGTAAATTGTCGCTTACGATTAAATTTTACAGCCTGTTTGTTAAAAGTTATCCAACAATTTTGGCATTTTGATAATTCTAAACTATGGTTAGGCCCATAAAATTATAATTTCTATAAAAAAGTTATTTTAAATAACATGCAGCTTACGATAAAATCGAACATAAGGCTCAATATAAACACATCCGGTTTGAAATCTGTTAAAACAATGTTCCATAATGAATTTTAAAAAATTTAATGCAAAAGCCAATGAGCGGAAACAGAATATAAACTTATAGTTTATATTAAAATTTGTGCCAAAATATTGAATGAATTTTGTGACACGAAATCAAATTTATACAAAAGCGACAAAATAAATTTAAGAAATATTTTCCTCTGTTTTCATGCAAAAAAGTATAAGAATAAAATTATTTAAACAAACAAAATTTAAGAGAATAATTGCTGCCTGCTTTTAGGAGCGATAACTACTTAACTTTCAAGACCGACAGCGAAATTAAAATTACACAAAGCGAAACAGGAAATTAAAAAAAATAAAGATAATTATTGCTGCATATTTTTAGGATCGACAACGGCAAAACTTTCAGGTCTGACACAGAAATCAAATTTACTCAAAACCAAAAAAAGAAATTAAAAAAATTATTTTTATGCAAAAAAAATTAAGAATATAATTGCTGCATACTTTCAGGAGCGACAAGTAAATTTCTATTAATACGAACCAATTGCCTAACTTTCTGTTGGAAAACAAAGTTTCGTTTAAAAATTTAAAATCAAAAGCCTGATATGTAGTTCTTACGGAATTTTACGTTTCTAAATTTAACTTTATTTTTACGCTGAAAAATAATAGTGGAGCCTTTTATTATTGAATTTACAACACACAAAAACACTAAAAATTAATTACAATTTGATGAAAGTTAGAAATGTCGAAAATTCCGTGACAAATTAAATGCATGAAAATTAAATTTTGTTTCAGTTGACTGAAAAAGTCTCCACTTATATTTATTAACATCCCTAAAATAGGCAATACATTTGAAAAATTAGGAACTTAATATTTTGTCATAGCAATGTTGACTTTTATATTAAAAAAAAAAACATTAAAATGGAAAAACTTAGCATACATTTAGGCACCACATCTGACACAAACATTTAACATTCTTTTAGGGGGCTTTTATTTATAATGTTCCCTTCAAAGTCTGTACCAGCAAATGAAAATTTTTTTATGAAATTTACCATCCTGTATATCCGTATTTTATTGTTTGTTTTCAATATTAAATTCTGTTTTAATTTTTGAAAAACAGGGAGCTAAGGCTGATTTCGTATTATATCAGCATTTTACTTTGAAGATTTGAGTTAAATTTTTTTTAATTTATACATACCTGCTGTTAGTTTCTTGTGGGGCCCTTGTCAACTGAAGTACCTTGAATATCAATGATATTAATAAGTCAAGTTAAGTTGTTATGCCAAATAAGAAACTATAATAAAAAAAGGCTGAATGCTGTTATTTTTAGAATTTTATTGCAACTACACAAATAAAATGGGAATATCATCTAGAGGTACTTTTATACAAATGTATTTTTGTTTGTTTTGCTTAGTTTGAGCTTAAGTTATAACATATTCGTTAAAAAATAAATAAAAGCCCCCTAAAAGTATGTTAAATGCTTGTGTCAGAAGTGGTGCCTAAATTTATGCTAAGTTTTTCCATTTGAATGTTTTTTAAAAATATAAAAGTAAACATTACTATGACAGAATATTAAGGCCCTAATTGCCCAAATCAGGTTACCAAAGTGATAAGCATGTAAAAAGAAAAACAAAATTTAAAATATGCAAAAAATATTTTTTGTGTGTTTTTTTAAACAAATTCTTCAGCAAAGGAAGGTAAAAAATTGAGGCTTTGCTTGTCTTTTTATGCTTTTTAAAATTAAAAAAAATCTATTTTCTGAATCCCAAAAACGTGTCTCAGATAGTTGCCTTTAAGACCCAATTACTTTTTTTTCTTAAGTAGTAATGTATGTTGGAAAAAAATAAGAGGCTTTATTTAATAGATAAGTCGTGTCGTTGAGCTTTAAGTTAATTTTTCGGGCTTGATATTTAGCTTTTTAAAAGATCTATTAAAATTTGAAAACTCATAATAACGGCCCGTAACGTAAAAAAGTTTATTAAATTATTTAATTTATTCGATTACTGCAATCAAAAAATTTTTCGAATAAATTTGTTTTATAATAAGGAATAAGGAATACATTTTTTTCAGTTACTCGAACTAAAGTATTATTTTTTTTTTAAATCGGCCAGTATATATATATATATTACCTCATTATTCAATTAAAAATTTTTTTATTCCATTGTGCGAATACCTTCATGCGACTAATCGAATAATGTTTTTTTCCAATAATGGAATTAAATTATTTTTCAGTTCGAAAAATATTTTTTCACATATGCACTTAATATTTTTCTATCCAAAAAAATTTCATTCGTTATTCATGCGATTAATCGAATAAATTTTTTTTCGCTTAAAGGAATTAAAGTATTTCAGCCCAAATAATTTTATAATTTCCTATGTACTTTATTCCATTACACTCAATAATTTTTCAGTCATTGCAATGAATGCAATTAATCGAATAATTTTTTTTTTGTTTAATCGAATGAAAGTATTTTTTAGCTCAAAAAATATTTTTCTCCATCTGTAATTTTCTGTGCGATTAATCGTTTACAATTTATTCAGTAATTCAAATAAAAGCTCAAATATTTATGATTTTTAACAGGCTAAAGTTCGTATCGCTTTTTAAGCCAAATTACATGTGGTAATTATTAATGAACAAATAACACCAAAGTTAGTTGTAAATATTCTGACAACACATAGTTGAACCGAACAGCCAGCCGTTTTCGAAGGCCACTAAACCTTCATCATCAGCGTTCTTTTGTGTTTGGTCCACTGTGTGTGGTGTCAGTTGATGTAGATTTCTGCTTTATATACTTAGCATTATTGCAAATGGAATATGTGAATTGTTTTGTTAGTTAATTCACATATTCCACACTTGACAGCTGACAAAATGGCCGCCAGTTAAAAAAGTGATGCCAACTTAAAGTTCTATACCTCAATAAAAAACACCCTTTATATGTTTTCATTCATTATTCAGGCGATTAATAGAATACAATTTATTCGGTTGCTTAATTATTTTATATTTAATATGCTTTTTATGCCATTATAAGCATACATTTTCTCTTATTTGTTATTCATGAGATCAATCGAATAAATTTTTTCTCTTAGTCGAACCTTAATATTTTTAGCTCAAATAAAACTATCTGTCATATGCACTTTATTCCATAATACGCTAAATTTTTTTTAATCTTTATCTATTCGATTAAGCGAATAATTTTTTTTCGCTTAATCGCTTTTTGGCTTTATTAGATCACAATATTTCTTCTTCATATGCACCTTATTCTATTTTAAATAAAAAATTTCTTAATCGTATTCATGCCAGTCGAATAAACTTTATTTTTTAGCTCAAAAAATATTTTTCCCATATGCACCTAATTCCATTATATGTACACAAATTTTTTTTTTAATCGTATTCATTCGATCTATCGAATAAAATTTATCCGGTTACACGAATCAAGGTTCAAATGATAATGTTTTTCATAAATACTCTATTGCATTATAATTTAAATTATTGCGTTATAATTCTTTTCATTCGTTATTCTTGCGATTTATCGAATAAATTTTCTTCATTTAATCGAATTAAAGTTTTTTACAGCTCAAATAATATTTTAATTTTATATGCACTTTCTTTATTCTTTAATATCCAAAATTTTTTTTTCATTCGCTATTCAAGCGATTATTCGAGTAAAATTTTTTTTAATCGAATCAAAGTAATGTTTAGCTTAAAAAAAATATTCTTTTCATAAGCATTTTAGTCCATTATGAGGAAAAACTTTTTATTCCATATTCAGCGATTAATCGAATAAAATTTATTTGGTTCCTCGAATCAAGTTTGAAATAATAATAATTTTTTTAATAAGCACTTTATTGCATTATAAATAGAAATTCTAGCATTATAATTTTTATCATTCGTTGTTCATGCGATTAGTCGAATAAAATATTTTTCGCCTAATCTAATCAAAGTATTTTTATGCTCAAAAAATATGTTTCTCTTTTTAAATAAACGCAACATTTTTTTCATCCGATGCGATTAATCGAATAAAATTTCTTCGGTTACTCGAATCAAAGTATTTTTTAGTTTGAAAAATATTTGTTTTCGCAATGCACCTTATTCCATGTACCCAATTTTTTTCAATCGTAGTCATGCGATTAATCGAAGCAAATTTATTCGTTTTTTTTTTCGAATCAATAGATTTTACAGCTCGAATAATGTTTCATTTTCATATAAAGTTTATTATTTTACATCCAAAAATTTGTTCATTCTTTATTTATGAGATTCACCGAATAAAATTTATTCGAATAAAATTTTAATTCGTTATTCGTGTAATTAATCAAATAAAATCTATGAAATTTCATATTCATATTTTTTGAACTACTGTGCAATTCGAGATAAAAATAAAGGGTCGTATTCAAAAAAACTTAACAAAGCTTTGAAAAGCAAATGTTAAGTAAAGTTGTATTCAAAAAATTATTATATCAAAATACTAAAGTAGGCACCTACGTTTGTTAAGACTACTTTAAGTTGATATTTCCAAAATGTTTATTTTGTACCTCAAATATTTTTGTTAATATAGCACATATCGATTCATGTTACATCTGAAAATGAAGCTAGAAGTGCTAGCTCTTATCTTAAATTTATTATTTCTGCCATGTGATGGAAAATATCACTAAATTATCCAACTGATCGAAATAAATACAATTATACAAAAATGTTTTAGTGATGTACATTCAAACAAAACGAATCGAAAAAAAACTGGATATTCAAATACTCATTTCGTTCGAATAAAATAAATTGAGATAATTTTTCTATGTTCATCATATTTTTTTTTTTTACTTTTACTTCATAAAAATGTTTATGTGTTTTGCTTCCATGTCAGAAGCTTATATTTTTTAAATTAGGTTGCTTAACTTCAAGATAATAAAAATTTATTTAAATACTCGAATGAAATTGTATTCGATGTTGTACATCATAAGCTGTGAAATGGTTGTTGAACACGGTGGTGTTACCAGAATTTATTATTAAATCACAAAATAATTAAAGTTGTCTTTTAAATACAATTTCTTAACAAAGCAATGTTAGCCTTAAAGTGCTTGGTAGCTAAATACTATGAACTTTAAAGCTCAAGTAAAATATTTTTTTTAATAAGTCTGAAAGTTTTTTAATAAACTGAATTATTTTCGAATAAACAAACAACAATAAACAAAATGAAAACAATGACGATAATTAAGTCGAGCTTTAGTTTGCGTATTTTGCCGTAAATAGTATCTTGCAATGTAAAGAACAAAAGCTGAGTCATTACATATAACCGCCAAGCGTTTGCAATAGTCATATCTATTATGTAGGTGAACAAGACCCACCACCATTTCTTACCTCGAATGGCAATTCTGTACAGCGAAATTGACTGATCTAGCTCATGCACTCCTCCCATATATTTATTATAAGACTGAAATACCTTTTGGAATTTTGACATCAATTTTTTGTCGTTGTGTAGTGGACCAACGTTTTTTTACTGTATTATTTTATGCTTTTTTATTTCTGGGGAAATAACAGTGTTGCCAGAATTCGCATGTGGATTCTGCCGCTGTACTCAATTGAGTACAGATATATCTAAACTACGATAACTTTATAAAAATGAGTAAGAGGCAATTTGTTTTTACTTATTTTATAAATAAAAATGCTTTAGTTTAGGAAATTAAGGTACAAAATAAATTAACAACACAGTAAAACTTATAAAAAGCGGAAAATACATACTTGTCACGTCACATCAATTTTGCACTAGACTAAGAGTTAATTTTTTAACAGTCTAAATATATATCGACAGGGTTTTGTTCATTTTTTTAATAGACTGTGGTTCAGATTTAGCTAGAAACGCCAATTAATTACAACAACTTTCAAATATGCAAAATTGTCACCTTTTTTTGGCTGTACTCAAGTGAGTACAGCGGCGGGTAATGTGCGCCTTTTTGGTCCCATTGTAAAAACTAATATATTTTCTTTGATTTTGTGATATCTTTGCTTTCCGATTACTACAAAAATTTAGCAAACACATGAGGCGAAATGGGCAGAGCCACACCCATTGAAACTTAATATTATATTTCACGTGCTTCTGTTTGGGTGATTTTTACAAAAATCTAAAAAAGACACAAGCTTGCATACAAACATTTAGGGGAAGCCACGCCCATTCAAAATTTAATATAATATTTCACTTGCATGTACTTAAACGATTTTTTCAAAACCTGCCACACACCTTGCTTTTTTAAGAAGACGCAATCTTGCATTCAAAAAGTAAGCAGAGCCCTTTTTAAATCATTTGCAAACGAATTTCTTGTTTTAATTAATAATGATTTTTATTTTTTATTTAATTTTGTTAAATTTTCTGTGTCAGATCTTTAAGTTATAATAAATGATGCAAAGGAAAATTGTTCAAAAGATTTTAATAATTTTAACTTAACAAGAATTCACTAATTTTCAAAATTTTGCTAAAGAATGTTAGCTTAGGAATTTGAATTAAAATGAAGGTTAAATTAAAAAGTCGAATATAGACGATATTAGTATGACATAATTAAAAATTGCCCAGAGTCTGGAAAAAAATACATGTGAAATTTTTATTTAGAAAACTCTTATAAATCAAACTGAAATAAAAGAATAAAAAAAAATAAATATAAAAAGAAAACAACCACCTTGGTAAACTAAAAATTAAAAAAAAAATAAATAAAAATCAAATTTCCAAAATTTAAATTAATTATCAGTAAAAAAATTCAAATAAATTTCCAAACAAATTTAAATTTAATCGAATAACACAAAATGACTGTCTACAAAAGCCAGACATGCAAAGTCAATCTAACTTACTTATTGGTACATAGTTTGTTTAGTATGTTTAAATAAATCCACAAGTTAATATAAATGTATGTGTTTCAAAGTTGTATAAGATAGATCAAACTAAAAAAAATTTTGCATTTATGAAATAAATTTACATATTTGAGGTCTTGTGTTAGAAAATAAAAAAATCTCCCAAGTTGTCATTTAAGTGAGACATACATATATGTTTTGTTGTATTAATGCTAAAACTCAAATCTTATGACGCTGCATAACAATGATTGTAACATTAGCCCGACTCATGGCAGTAAAGCAGACGCCACTGCCTGCTTTCCCTTACCCATCACACGCTTCATTGCCAATTTAATTGTTTATTGAATGTTCATGGGTTTTCTCTGTTTTTTTTTAACAATGAATGTAAATAAATCACCAAACAATAAGCCGATAATACGAAGCCGTATTTTTTTGGGCAAAAATTAACAACTTCCTGCAAAAAAGTGTTAAAGACGACGAAAGCTGTTTCAACAAAAAGTAATGCTTTGAATGGTAAGTTATAAGAAAAACTAAGTCTAAAGAAAAAATAATAATTTAAATACACAAACAAATAATTAAAACCTCTAATCTAACTCAGTACATACTGAGTTGTTCCCAAATTATTTATAATCCCCTTATTCTGAATGGCATCGTCGATGTCACATCAAGACGACGTTAAAAATTCTCACTTCTCTACTCCTTGCCGATAACAATTGACTACTATTAACATGCTACATTAATTTACAAAGCATTAGAGATTATTAAGAGATTGTCAATAAGAGCCAATTCTGGCCGATAAAGAGTAGACAGGTCACAATATTTACTGTCGTCGTGATGTGACGTCGACGTCGCACTGTGGGGTGAAAGCCTTTACAAGTGGCCATTAATTCAAAAGATGAACTTTAACTTTCACAACCGTATTTGGTACCATATGAAAGTAGATAAAATTCTACATCACTAACTGCAAAAATAAAAGTTCTTGGTACTTTACTTTATTTACAGTGTGTGTTCAAAGTTCTATAATATTAGTTATTTTTGTGCGCATTGATTAAAAGAGAAAATTTTGATATTTCAAGTCATTATAGTTTTTGTTAAGACTTCTATAAGTAAAAGTTTTATAATGGAATCGTCAACTTCAGGTATATGAGCATTTAAAAAATTATTTTTTGTTTAGATAAGTGTTTTAGAAATATTCAAAAAATAAAAATTAAATTGCTCTAAAAATGTGGTATTTTTGTTATTTACATTGAGTTTGCACAATTTTGCGGATGAGTGCAGAGAGAAAAATGCTTTTATGCTCTTAAAATATAAGATTTTAGCTAAAAAAAATCCCAGAATAGCTGTTTGCGCATTTGTACGATTTTTGAGTTATGAAGGTTTTTGTGCGAGAATTCCAGTTGCTAAAAATCAATAAGAAAAATACATATTAAATATTTATTTTTTTTATTTAAGCAAAAAAAAAATATATTTTTTTAAAGGCACATAAAGTATGCTCTAATTTACAATTTAATTTACTAATTTATCTTTTCTCATTCCAAAGTTACAGCAAAAATAGTCAAATAAGACCATTTTTTCCAAAACACAAAAAAGCCTATAAAAGGTTAAAAAAATTTTTTTTTCAAAAACTTTTTTTTATATACTGGTTTTTTATGTCTTTATTAATATTTATCAATAAAAAATAACAACACTTTAAAACTACGACTTCTATGAACTAACCGCCACTTTCTCTACCATTCACCCCACTGTGCGACGCCATTCACAATAAGGACGAATAACTTATTATATTATTATATTTATCTGCACATTCGCTGTAAAATTACACTAAGCCATAACATTAAACTTGTCACCTTTATTTTAAATGAACAAGTTTTCAACAACGAAATGTGTCCAAGGAGACTTACAGGAGTTTTAAAACTTTACCCCTGAATCTTTTATAAAAGAGAGGCTTGAAGTTTCTCATATTTTGCTAATTCCTGAATTTTCAGTTTAAGGCAGTGTTCAGCAATTTAATATAAAATCTTATGGGGAATATTTTTGTTGAACATTTTAACCCTCTAACTCTTCTCCATAGGGTCGTTTTTGTCCCCTTTGAAAAGGAGGATTAAAAGTACCCTCAAGAGCGGAGATACTGTTTTAAAATTTTCTACAAAAATAATTGCCATAATTTTCTACCATAAGTCTCTGAGTACAGTATAGCTCTAAAATAAACTTAACTACCGGAAACTGAACAAAATTTGAAATCCTTTTAAGGGTTAAATGTTTGCATATTCTTATTGGCGTTTTGGGAACTAAATGTATTCAGCAATGTTGTATGAAATCATACAAAAAACATTTTTGTAGAACATTTTAAATCTCTAACTCTTTGTCGTAGGGGTCTCTTTTGACCCCTTTTAACCCACCCTATATTTATGTAACAACTATTTTATTAAACTTGAGGTCTTTTTATAAACAAATTAACATCATTTATTTATAAAAAAGTCTCAAGCTTAATAAAATTATTGTTACATATTTTTAAATTATTTAAATTTAGATGAGCAATAACCAGCCAATAAAGAGAGTTGCAGAGAGATAAACTGAAGGAAGATGATATTCTCGTATTATTACAAAACCTTATTTAAAAAAAAAACAAGGAAATAGTGAGTAATGCTTGGAAAAAGTGAAAAGCGTTGGCTGAAGGAAACAAGTAAATTATTGAAGAGAAGAGGCTCGAGACGTAATAAACAAAGTCGAAAATGCCGTACACACACAAAACCAGACATACAAATGCAAGAAAATGCTTGCAAAAGTGGAGAATCCATTGCCAAATGGAATGAAGAAAAAATTAAAAGTATTTGAATACTTTAGTTAATTTGTTACATTTTTAATAAGCTTGATTATTTTTAATTTCGTAAAGAGATCATTAGAAACAATATAAATATGATGAATGAAAAAATGTCACGTGCGACATGTTCCATGCGACTGCGGTTTAAATTGATTAAAAAAAACACAAATAATTTTTGGTTAAATTTAAAACCATTTTGCAAAGACATCAATGCTTTAGGTTTCGCTAAAAATATGCGTTTTAACCTCAAGGTTCCGTTCTTTCACCAACTCTATTCCTTATCTTTATAAACGACATTCTATGTAAAACTTTCAACCCTATCTACTCTTTCGCGGACGACAGCAGCATTTGCCAGTCTTTCTCATTCAGCAATAGACCTAGCCTGCAGTAGGTTGAGGCCATGCGACAAACAATGAATGAGACTTTAAACTATGATTTAGAAAAAATTTCTGAATGGAGTCATGCAAACAGGGTCGACTTTAAAGCCCATAATACCAAATGTTGTATGGTTACACATAGACGCATGACCGAAAATGCTGCTGCCTCTGTAACTATGGAATTAAGGAATCAGATGGTCTTGATGTTCTTGGCATGAAAATACAGTGTGATATTCGATGGACTGAACACATTTTTCAAATTGCAAAAGAAGCATTCAAGTGCCTCGGCTTTTTGAAACGTTGCAAACGATATTTCGCCCTATCTGATCTCCTTACTATGTATACCACTTATATCCCACCGAAAATGGAATACAACTCTCATGTATGGGCCGGCACTTCAAAGTCTATTTTGGGGCTGCTCGACCGCGTACAAGAGATGGCGAAAAAGCTTATCGGTTACAGTAGGGTATCCAACTCTATTGATTCATTGCAGCATTATTATTCATTATTTTATCGTTACTACAACGGAATGTGTTCCAATGAAATTAGGGAACTTGTTCCTGAAACCCGCACACTTATACGTACAACACGTGCCTCATTCAGAGCACATCCTTTTGTGGGTCAATTGGCCAATGAATTGCACTACGCATTACAGAGAAAATTCCTTTTTTAGCGGCACTGTTCGTATGTGGAACCAACTACCTGCGGAGGTCTTTCCTGTCATTACCAGCGTGGGAAGGTTAAATCGAATGTCCACAGACACTACTCCCTCTATCCTCCTTTCCTATAACCTCTTTTTCTAGTTCTAGCACAATGCATTGCATGAGCAGCGGTTATCCCCTGAAGAAAAAAAGAAAAACATGCGAATGTCTTGATTTTTGCAATTATTTTCGAAACGAAAAATTGCTGAAAATCAAACTTAGCACCAATTATAGGGCTACTTTAGGTCTAAAAGTTATGTGTATTGTCAAAATAAATATCGTATTTAGTTTGATTTTCTTTTATTTTTGATATCTAGGATGGTCACGTGCGACATCATGAAAATGCTGACTTGAAAACGAAATTTTATTGTCTGCTTATTATAATATTGTCAGCATGACGAGTGCATTGATAAAGGTTGACATTTATGGCCGCATGCATTTAGCAGACAATTTTCAGATTTGTGTTCAAGCCGAAAAAAAAATAATTTCTCTCCGTGTTTATAAAAGCAGCATGTTTGGCTTCTTTTGTGTGCTAAAGTTCTACTACAATCCTTTGAATACAGTACATGTCTAAATTCAGCTAAATTCAGCTTAAATAACAGAAATTAATCAAAATAAGAAGTGCGTTTTAGGGTTAATTTCATAATTATTCGCACTGTCATATTGGGAGCACAATGCCCACCCCCACAATGTGGGGGCAGGTCTATTTCATCCCTTTGAAAAAGAGTGGTAAAACGAACCTTAAAAATGGGAGATAACATGATTAAATTTTTTACAAAAATAATTGCCGGAAATTTCAACTTTAAGTCACGAAATACGGCTGTGCCCTGAATACAACGTAATCACCAGCAATCAGTCACAATTTTGAATCCGTTTAAGGGTTAATTTCATAATTTTTTGCACTGGGGTTTGGGCAACAAACCCGAGGGTTGTGTTTGCTTAATAATTAAAAAAATCGTACAAAGAACATTTTTGTGGAAGACCTTAACCTTCTAACTCTTTTCCGTAGGGGTCTTTTTTGACCCCATCGAAATTTTTCCGTATAAATTTCCTAAAGCTTAAAAAATTCAAATTTCTGAAAATCCACTTGAGGTTTTAAAAATTATCTGCCAAAGAATTTTGTAGAACATTTTCAGCCAATATAATTTTGTTTTAGCTTATTTTTTGTGCGCCCCTTTTCCGAAAGGCTGTAAAATAGAGCCAGAGGTTTAAATTATTCCACAAAAATACTGCCCGCTGTATTTTGCATGAACTTATTATTTCCATAAAAGAGCAGGTTGTTAGAATTTTCTATGCCAGCTTAGCACAACAATTTTTAAAGAGGGCTAGTAGGGGGAACTTTAGCCCCGTTCTATGTAAGTTAGTTGAAAACTTTTAAAATTCCCATACACTCATATCTATTTGTTACAGCTTCATTATTTTGAAAGAAGTTTCCGGTTATCGTACATTATTATTACATCTACGAATTACTAGCTATTGAAGTTGGAGTCATAAATCTTTGTGTTCAACAATAATTGTACAAAACTTTTGTTATTTTATGGTAAATGTGAGTCTTGTCTTATAAAAAAAAACCTGAAGAGTTTGAAAGTATAGAAATAAATGAAACGTTAGCAAATATGTTTGTGCTTACTACATCTTTTAGCAGCTGCTAAATAAAAATATTTGCTACATAAATTTTGTAAGGGCCTAGAAAATTAAAAAGTGGCGCCTTCTTATATGCAAAAGTTGTGCGTCAACAACATATTTTTATGAAAACATATTGAATTAAGAATTATAATTCTATAGAGCAATCAAAACTTTACGAAACGGAAAGTTTTAGTTTTTTCGCTCTTAACATATTTCTAAGTTATGTTTAGATATTTTAAAAATAAATATTTGCATAAAGGATGTGTTCTAAACAAAATTCTTAGCATACTTTTGGGGTTAGTGCTAAACTAATTTTCACTACATTACTTCTATCGCTTAAAAACTATCTCAAGTGACGCCAAATCAGATTTTTATTTTAATAAATAAATGCTTAGGCATTAAAAAAAATACTCATAAGTTTAAGGAAATATGAGTTTGTTTTTAACAGCCTATAAATTGTTAAACAAAACTGTTTAAAAATTTAAGTTCTCTTGTAGCTTAAAAAGCAAACAAATATTTTTACATAAACATAATTTTAATAAACCCTTTCTAAAACTATTTTCGTTTCTTTGATTTTCAGTTTTCGATAAAAAAAAACTCTAAAGTAGACCTTAAAACTAATTCAAGTTAAAGAAAAACTATTCACTGTGTCAACTAAGCACTTCAATTAAAACTTTGTAAAGTCTTGTCTTAACTATCTTTTATTTCTTTTCTAACTTTATTTTTTTCATGCTTTCGTTTTATAAAATATTTCTTTATACTGCTTTTTAAAGAATAATTCAAGTGGTCAGCTTATAAAATAACAATTTATATGCTAAACTCTGTATTACAATGCTTTTGCCAACATGAAACAAGTTAAAATATTGACACAAGCTAAACAACCACAACAACAGCAACAAACACAACAACATAAGATAAAAATTTATTTTTAAAGAAAAAAAATATAAAGGATAAACTTAACAAGATCTATGCAACGCTCAGCATATAAAATAAACCAAACACGCTGCTTTTATAAACACGAAGTGAAATAATATTTTTTTTCGGCTTGAACTAAATCAAACACAAATCTGAAAATTGTTTGCTAAATGCATGCGGCCATAAATGTCAACTAAGGGTTAACAATCAGAAGGAAGTAACATGACGTTTGCACTCGTCATGCTGACAATATTATAATAAGCAGACAATTCAAATGGACAAGAGAAAAGTCGAATATGTAAGTAAAATGGCTTTAGTTAATTTCGCTTTGAAGTTAGCATTTTAATGATGTCGCAAGTGACAGTCCTAAACATATCTAAAGTAAAAAAAAGTCTAAATAAATCTAATATTTCTTTTGATAGTAAAGATAACTTATAGCTCTAAATTAACCCTATAATTGGTGCGAATTATTAATTTGAGAAATTTTTCGTTTTGAAGATAATTGCAAAAAAAAAATCAAGGCATTCGCATGTGACAAAATTAAGTTAAAAAGCGGATTTTTGCAAAATGGTTTTAAATTTAACCAAAAATTACTTATATGTTTTTTTTTTTTGGTTATTTCAATTTAAACCGCAGTCGCGTGGGACATGTCGCACGTGACATTTTGTTCATCATCACATACATATATATTGATTCTGGTGCTCTCTTTGCGAAATTAAAAATTAATAAGCTTAGTAAAAAAATTTCAAATTAACACAGAAATATTTAACTACTTTTAATTGTTTCTTCATGTCATTTGGCAAAGCATTTTCTACTTTTTTTACAGCTTTTGCAAGCATTTCGGCTTGAACTACATCAAACACAAATCTGAAAATTGTTTGCTAAATGCATGTGGCCATAAAAGTCCAACCCTTATCAATCATTCAGACAATAAAATTTCGCTCTCAAGTCAGCATTTTCATAATGTCGTACGTGACCGTCCTAGATATCAAAAGTAAAGGAAAGTCAGTATAAATCTGATATTTATTTGACAACAAGCATAACTTATAGCTCTAAATTAAACCTATAATTGGTGTGAATTATTAATTTGAGGAATTTTTCGTTTTGAAGATAATTGCAAAAAAAAAATCGTGGCATTCGCATGTGATAAAATTAAGTTAAAGCGCAGATTTTTAGCGAAACCTAAAGCATGGACGTCTTTGCAAAATGGTTTTAAATTTAACCGAAAATGATTAATTTCTTTTTTGTTAATTCAATTTAAACCGCAGTCGCACGTGACATTTTGTTCGTCATCATAATTATATTGTTTCTGTTACTCTCTTTACGAAATTGAAAATAAACAAGCTTATTAAAAATGTAACAAATTAACTGAATTGCTTGAATTTGTAAGGCTGGTTTTGTGCTTATACGGCATTTTCTACTTTGTCCCTTACGTATTCCTCCTCCTCTCTTCAGTAATGTAATTGTTTACTTCAGCCAACACTTTTGACTTTTTCAAAGCATTACTCATTATTTCTTTGATTTTTAAATTAAAGGTTTGTAATAATGTGTCATCTCTTTTCTCATCTAAATTTAAGTAATCTAAGAGTTTGTACATTTTTTATGTAACGTTCTTTGTTCAATTTAAGACTTACGATGTCGCACGTGACCAATAATCAGAAATCTTTTTAAAAAATCAGCAATTTTTTTTAATTTAAATTTTATTTAATATTTCTGTTTTTATTGAATAGTTTTACTGCATATAATGCTTTTCCAAGCATTACGCATTATTGCTTTTTTTAAATTAGGATTTTGTAACAATATTTCATATTACTTCAATTTTTTTTCTCCACCGTTTGCAAATCTCTTTATATTTTCACTTGTTTTTTCTCATCTAATTTTAAATAATTTAGAAATATGTAAATTTTCTTTAATGTAAACTTTTTTCTTCAATTTAACCTTCACGATGTCGCACGTGACCAATGATCACAAATCTTTATAAATCCCAGCAAATTTTTTATAATTTTAATTGTATTTAATATCTCTGTTTGTACTGATTACTTGATGAGCTTTCTACATTTACTTTTGACTTATTGAAGTTTAAGATTTAAGTTGTCGCACGTGACCAATCGTCACAAATCTTTATAGATTTAAGCAAAGGTTTTTTTTAAATTTTATTTGTATTTAATATGTCTGTGTTTACTAAATGTTTTTACTAAATATAATGCTTTTTCCAAGCATTACGCATTATTTCCTTGTTTTTGTAATAATATTTGGTCTTCCTTTAATTTTTTTCTTTACCTTTGTTTTATCTTTATATTTTTGTTTCTTTTTTTCTGATAAAAATTTAAATAACATAAAAGCACATATGTAAATTTTTTTTGTAAACTTTTTGTTAAATTTATTACTTACGATCTCGCACGTGACCAATTATCAGAAATCTTTATAGATTATTTTATTTCATATTTCTGTTTTTACTGAATAAAATGTTATTTCCAAGCATTCTGAATTATTTCCTTGTTTTTTTAATTAAGTTTTAGCAATAATATTTTATTTTCCTTAAATTTTTTTTTCTCCACCGTTTGCAACTCTCTTGTATTTTCGCTTGTGTTTTCCATCTAAATTTAAATGATTTAAAAGTATGTACTTTTGTTATGTAAACTCTTTGTTCAATTTATTAATTAAAATATCGCACGTGACCATTATTACAAATCTTTATATATTTCGGCAATTCTTTTTTTAATATTATTTGAATTAAATATCTCTGTTTTTAGTGAATATTTGATGAGTTTCCTGCTTATACCTTTGGACGTATTGATAACAAATGATGTTTTTCAATGCATTCAAGTGAAATGGAAATATTAAAAAAAGAAATCTACATTTACTTCCAATCGCTTGGTTTTTTAATACATTCTTTTTTGACTTTTTTTGTCCTCAGAAAATTTTTCGAAAGCAAAAATCAATGGATAATGCTTCTCTTTAATAATGTTTATCAAAACAAAACGTGCAAAAGAAATATATCCAAATGGAAAAGTTGCACTTTTGTGACATTCGCATTCGAATATCTCAAAATGGGTTGTGTTTAAATGTAAAAATTTTTTACATTAGTTTAATTTAATTGTTTTTTTTTTTGTTAAAACATGATAAAACAAAGTATTTTCAAGAACTTTTAATATTTTGGAGTCCTTGAACTTTTCAGTGGAAATGCCCATATATCAAATTATAGTATATTGCAACAGAATATATGCAAAATAAATGCAATGATTTACAGTTAAACATACACATGCAGAAGCACAAACAACACAAAGTTTCACACATACCAGCAACTTTATATGTATGTATAAATGTATATAAAAATAACAACTATTTGCAAGATTATGAAGAGCGCAACAACAAGTTTATGATGAGAGTGGGAGAGAGAATACATAAATTATGTTTATCAGTGTAATAAAAAACAGTTTGGTGGTTTCCACAATCAAAAACCTTAAAATTTATATTGTTTTAGATAAAATACAGAAGGAAATAATAAAATCTTCATTGTAAGAATGATTTATGTGGGGATTACAAAATCTAAATATATAAATTAAAAGCAAATAAAAATTATCTGTATCGAAAAGAGAATAAAATAGCAGCTGTGACGACCACAGCGTTGTCAAATAGAAAGATTTATACTATTTATATTTTTTTGAAGTATATTTTGATTTTTTTCAGATATCTATAAAAAATTAATTAGAAGGTATTTCTCTAGAATTTTTTTGTTTTGTATATCCTGCCTTCATATTTCTATGCCGTGTCCATCTGTCTGTATGTGAAATCGATTTTCCGAATTCCGCAAAAAAGCTACAGACTTCGATCTGAGAATGATGTCGCAGAACAACTAGATCAGCATAATCAAAAATATGGTTACAAGGCTGGAAAATTTAAACTTTTTTTATTTAAAACTATTTTTTTCCATTAGTTAAATATATTTTATATTTTAGAAAAAACTAGATTTTTATGGAAAATTAACAAAATTAACAATATGTTGGCAGGGCTGGAAAGCTGATACTATTTTTTTTTCTTTTGCAGTCCAATATCTTTTTTATTTTACAAAAAAAAAAAAATTGATTCTTATATAAAATTAACAAAGTTAAAAATATGTTTGCAGGGCTGGAAAGTGGAAATTTTTTTTGTATACAAAAGTAACTTGCTAAATCTAAATTTTTTTTCTTCATTATTTAAACATATTAAATATTTTAGAAAGAAATATTTTGCTATATAAAATCATCAAAATCAAAAAGATTGTTGGCAGGGCTGGAAAACGCAAACTTTTTTTACTTAAAACAATTCATTTTTCTTTATAAGTGAAATATATTTTATATATTACAAAAAACTAGATTCTTATAGAAAACTAACAAAATTAAAAAGTGTCCGCAGGGCTGGAAAATGGAAACTTTTATTTTTTGGTATACAAAAGCAACTTGATAAAACTAATTTTTTTCTTTATTAGTTGAACATATTTAATAGTTTAGAAAGAAATATCTTCATATGAAAAAATCAAAAAAATCAGCTGGCAGGGCTGGATAGTTTAAACTTTTTTTATTTAAAGAAATGTTTTTATATGTAAGTTAAATGTGTTTTCTATTTTAGAAAAAAAAACTACATTCTTATAGAAAGTTCAAAAAATTAAAAAGATGGAAAGTTGAAACTTTTATTTTTCTGATATATATAAGTAACTTGCTAAAACAAATTTTTTTCTTTATTAGTTAAATAAATGTATTTCATATTTTTGAAAGAAATATTTTGCTATGTAAAATCATCAAAATTAAAAAGATTGTTGGTAGGGCTGGCAAATGGAAACTTTTCTTATTTAAAATTATTTATTTCTTTATGAGTTAAATATATTTCATATTTTACAAAATAACTAGATTCGTATAAAAAATTTACTAAATTAAAAAATGTTCGTAGGGCTGGAAAGTCTAATTTTTTTGGTATGTAAAAGTAACTTGCTAAAACTATTGTTTTTCTTTATTAGTTAAATATATTTCATATTCTAGAAAGAAATATCTTGGTATAGAAAATTAAAAAGATTGTTGACAGGGCTGGAAAATTTTAAATTTTTTTCTTTAAAACTATTTTTTTTATTATTTAAATATATTTTATGTTTTAGATTCGTACAGAAAATTAACAAAATTAAAAAGATATTGGCTGGGCTGGAAAGTTGAAAAAAATTTTTTTTATATAAAAGCAACATGTTAAAACTAATTTTTTTCCTTATTAGTTAAAAAAATTTTATGTATTTTAGAAATAAATATTTTGCTTTGTAAAATCGCCAAAATCAAAGACTTTCTTGTCAGAGCTGGAAAATTTAATCTGTTGTTAGTATATGGAAGTATGTAACTAACTTGCAAATTTTTTCTTCTTTTTTTCATATTAATTAAAAATATCGCTCATTTACTTAAAAATACTCCATAGCTCAAAAAGTTTAATTTTTGAGTTAATGATGCAGAATTAATTCTCATATCGTTCTTCATATCATGCAAAAATTTCATACAAATATCTTGTTTAATCAACTCTTTAAATCAAAATAAAGTTATATTTTTCCAATATATTGTGTTTAAATTGAAAACTTTAAACTCGTTTTTTGTTTAGTTGTTACGTTGATTGAGTAAATGAGTGATATGGGCATTTTAATGATTTCGAACGTGGCCGTCGTTCATATTTAAAGTGAAAAAAGTCAAAATTAAACGCATTTTTATTTAAAGTTTGAGTTTTATTTTAAGAAATTTTTTCATTTTCAAGTTAATCGCAAAAGTCAAAAGCGTTCGCATGTGACAAAAATATAAGCTTTATTTATAGCCAGCGATTAAAACGCTGATTTCAGCTAATATTTTAATGCGACTAGTATTTAAATATTGTGCACTGATGTTTTTTTTGATTTACTTAAAAATAATTTATATAATTTTTAAACTCGCACATGACATGTTGCACGTGACTTTTTTCTCCATTGTGATATTTATATTGTGGTTGCTTATTTATTTATTTTTTTTTTCTGCACTACCCTGTATGGGTATGTTTCTGTGTGTGTTTCTTCATAAAAAGCAGCAGTTATTTCAGTATTGTTATTATGTCTGCTTGTAAATGCGAACTCTGGATAATTCTTTTTGTTAACTAAAGGTTTTTTTTATTAAAAACATTTGCATTGGCTCTGTTCGTGGGCATTTACCTAATAATATTAATGATGAAGCGGCAAAGTCAAACTTTCAAAATAATGCAAACAGAAATCATAAGATTTTAAAGAGTTCAGCAATTGGCCACCGCAATAGCAAAGAAAAATATCAACATTTCTTTTCCTAAATGCACTTAATATGTTGTCTTCTTAATATGATGTAATTAATATTTAATTACACTGTTTCTCCATTTCGTAGTTAAAATTGTTCTGCGAAAATTAAAATATTACTTTGAAAGCAAATGTTTTTCACTTAGGTATAAAAGGAAAGTTTTTGTTAAGTCTTAAATAGCTAGTAGAATAAAATCTTTTTAACAGAAAAATTATTTTTAAAGAAATTCTTTCGCATATTCTTCACTTCATTTACATACTTCCGACTTAATGTGTTGACTTCCGGTTCCTGCTTAGCGGGATAATTTCCCATACTTCATCATGCTTTATTTTTATTTTTTGCATAATTTATGCCAAGCAAAAGAAATGTTAAAGAAATAAAGAATAAAGGTTAATTTTACTTATCTTATATTGACTTTATGAAAATTCTTTTGCTGTGTACTGTTTTCTTTTTTTGTTAAAAATTTTTATTTGCTTCTCTGTTAAGCTTTTTTAAAATCTGATTCTTCTTATTTTTTTCTGCGAAGCTTTAAGAAAATAAATATAAAAAAAAAACTGTAGAGATACCATGGGAAAAAATAGGAGTGATAAAAATGTTTCCATTTCTTTATTTTAATAATCAGTTGTTGTTGATTGATTGCCATTTGCATATTTTAAGAAAATATTTTTCTTTATCCTCAACTTGCTGGCTTGTAACTCTTTCAAAAAACAAGTGCTTGCTTTTATTTGTCTTAATTTTTTGTTGCGTTAAAATAACAAATCATTGTCAAGCTTACGCAAAAAAAAAATATGTACATATTTTGTAACATTTATCAAATACAAATCACACACTGACACATAAGCATAAGCACCTACCCCCCAACTCTGCTATAGACTTCGTTAAAGAACAAGAAAAATTACAATGATGAGAGAGAAAAAATTGACACTGTGTCACTATGTCATGCTTGTAAACCATTTAGTCACAAGATGCCATACAAACAAACACACACACACACACACACACACACACACACTGACATAGTAGAATAAACTTATGCTTTTATTTTATTGAAATGTATGAAAGGATACATTTCATTTCCCACTTGTCTGTATGTGAGTAATAATACTATTGTGGCATTATTGCTAAATCGGTTTGCATGTTTTTTTTTTGTTTGTTCTTTTAGAAGCAAATCAGCTTAAAATCCATTTGATTTTATGTTTTATTTCAAGTATGTTCTTTTTCTCACTCCGTGGTGTCTCAATAAAGATTTATTTGAAATTTTGTTTTAACAAACAGGCCTGTTTAGGAAAAATGATGGAATATTATTTTGTTTTTGTTTTTTTTTTTTTGTGCTAAGTTCTTGGATTAGGGTGCATGACATACGTAGTGTCATACTTTCTGATACAACCAATATTTCCTTGGCAATAAGTATAATGTGGCTTACTTTTCCAGCTGGGGTATGACTCAGTCTGTCCAGGTTCGAACTCAAAGGTCCAATTCCTTTGAAATAAAAGATAAATTTTCTTGGGTGTTAAGAAAATATACAAAGTTTTCTTTATTTAACGAAACTTATGCTACTAGGATATCTTATAACTATAGGATATATTGTCAGTGAAATACAGGTGGTGACAGCTATAATTAATACCAACTTATTATCTGAGTATTCGGTAGGCTTTGCGGCTGTTTACAAAATGAAAGGCATTCGGTGGGCCTCGCAATAAAACAGGTTCAGGTATATTCGGTGGGCTCTGACGCCGATTTAATGTGGGCGAGAGAAATTCGGTGGCTCTCGTAATAGAAATTCAATATAAATTCGGGAAATCTTGAATATAAGCGATTTTACAAGATGAATGCCTACCGCATTGATTGATAAAACAGCAAGAGAAAGAAACTCAAGATGAATTTGGAGGATCTTGAGCATAAACGAGAAGTTCTAGATGAATGCGGTAGATCTTGAACAAAAATATTATATCAAGATGAATTCGGTAGATCTTGAAATAAAATAACAAGCAAATGAAATTCAAGATGAATTCGGAGGATCTTGAATATAAACGGGAAGTTCGAGATGATAGCGGTAGATTTTGAACAAAAATATAAAAAAATTTCAGGATGAATTCTGTAGATCTTAAAATAAAATAACTAAAATAAATTCAACATGAATACGATAGATATTCAACACTAACTACAATTTATTAGAAAGCTCAAGATGAATGCGGTCACGGTTGCCAGAGATGCAGATTTATCTGGATTTTGCAGATTTTTACCCTCCAAAAACACGAAATGCAGATTTGAAGATTTTTGGCCTAAAAACGCAGATTTTTCAACTCCAATTATAGTGAATTTTTTCCATTTTTCCGAATTCTGCTACTACTTCTTGATCTGATATAAAATGAACTTATTCTAATTACGATTTTGCAGCCCTAAATTTATTCAAAATGTAATGTCTTTACCACATTCCTTTGCAAATGTCGAAAGAATTTTCAGTTAAGTGAACTTGAATAAAACAAAGCTTCGAAGTCCTTTGGATATTTATGCAACAAATTAAATGACTTTTTGTGTAATTTTTTATATATCCGATTTCTTTTCTCATTCATTTTATATTATTTGCGCATATATGTATCTATAAAGAATTTTTATTTGTTTGTTGGTTAAAAGCATTTCGTTTCTCCTAAAGAAAGATGGGTTTTCACATGCAAAGTTTACTTTGCAAAGTCTTGAGTTTGCTGGACAGAAGAGAAAAAACGTATTATTCTATAATCTTTTTTCTTCAACAAACTCAAAGTAAACTTTGCGTGTGAAAAGCCAAACTCATTAGTAGACTTCAACCAATGTGGCAATTAATTGTAAAAAGTTAACTTGTAAAGATTTTTGCTTGAAGCTTTTAAGCTTATTCTGCCATATTCATAAAAAATAGTTTTGGTTTACAAAAGGTTTACAAGATAAACTTTGCATGGAAATTTGTTTGTTAAACGTTTTGTAACCCAAAATAATTTTTATGAATATTACCTATTATGGTTGTGTACGTAATTCTTAATAACATATTGATAGTCGTTCTATAAACGTTTGAAGTTTTTTACCTTATTTCAAACATTTTTTGGCTGATGAGTTTCTTAAGCAGAAACGAAATGCAAATTTTTCATACATTAAAGGTTTATATTCATAAAAAAATAAAATGTGCTTGAAAGTTATTTTAAGAACATTTTTCCTAAAAACTTTAAATAAAATACATTTTAGGCCGGTTTTAAATTTTATAAATATGGGTTAATGAAAAAATATTTATATTACAAATGTACATCCATATTTATATACATTTTTTTAAATAAAATATAAAAAAGTTGTTTTAAAAATTTCTTTGAAGATTTTAAATGAAATGCAGATTTTGAAGATTTATTCGTTAAATTTTGCAGATTTTGTGACTAGAAATTCTGGCAACACTGAATGCGGTAGATCTTGCAGCTTTCTGTTCACAAAAAATTGGGACAAGCATTTATCTTGATATCCGTTCTTGTAATATACAAGTAGTGCCCCCCACTTACTGTACTGAGACGTCCAGCTCGTCCTGATTACCTGTGGCTTAAACTTGACATCTTATAGTAATTATTATATTAACCTGTTGAGAATTAATTTCCCCATTTGTATGGTTTGTTCGTTTTAGTTTAAAATCTGTAAAAGTCTGCATGTGTTTATTGTATTTTATACAGCATGCATGCGCATACAAAAGCATGTACGTGGTTTTTGTTATTTTTACTTCTGTTAGCGTACGTATGTACATATGTATGTATGTTTATGTAAGTATATAGTGCAGTTACATTGTACGATCGCAACTTGACTGCATGAGCGTGGTTGTTGTATTTGTTGTGTATTTTTAAAACATGTATGTAGTTGTTGGTATTATTTCTGTTGGTAAGTTTTCAATAATAAAAAAAATGTAAAATCAAATAAACAAGTATACAGTGTAGGAAAAAAATATAGAAGAATTTGTGACGGAACGTAACATAAGGAGAAAGTGCTTAAGTCATATTTTACTGTTTTGCAGGAGAGCACTTTTAAGCGTTCAAATCGATTTCAGAAATTTATTTATTTTACAGTTAAATTGGGAAATTCTCTGTTAACTTTAATTTTTTCAATCGAACATCATTCTAAACACCATAAGTATTAAATTTAAGTTGAAATATACCAAAGTGTAACCTAAATTAAGCTATTATTCCAATTGAGATTGGAAGTCTTGCAAGGATAAGTCGTGAGTCATAGTGCTATAACTTCCTGAAAAATCACGCAAATTAATTGAGATTTTGACCACGGGTACTTCCAAATGTGCAGATTATGGAGATACTCTTAAGTCAAAATCAGCTTATCTCGACTTAAGCACTTTTTGATGTGTAAACATCTATACGCTAGGGGGTAAAACTCTTTATCACAATACAATCACAAATTTTGTTGAGATTCACACCGCGTTGGCAAATTGGTGTGAGCTACATATGTATGAGTGTATTAGTGTTTGAAAGAAGCAATACCAAGCAGAGAAACAAGTCGACCGGGTCGAAGCCGACGGTGCGCCACCGTCGGTTATTTTTCTGTATATAGGATTCCGTACACCAAAGGTGAAAATGAACCGTAAGAGCTACGGACTTGAAATTTGAACACAATGTGTAGATATTTGGCCACTACAACAACAAATACATGAGAGTTAAAAACTAAAGGGTGTTCCAAAACGAGCAAAGAAAAATGTTAAAATCCCATGTAACATACATACAATTGTATGTACATATATACTCTTGAAATTTGTAAAGTTAGTGTATTTTTATACAGACTACAATAATTAACACTAAATTTAAAAAGTTTAAATTAAAGGGTGTTCCATTAGTTAATGCAATTTTTACTTTATAATTTTGACAACTTGCTGTATCTTGGAGACCGTAAGACCAAAACTCTTGAAATTTTCATAAACGGTAAACCTAAAAAATCAAAAAATTATAAAATCGCCAAATATAAAAAAATCGCCAGAAACAAAAAAAAAATCGCCAAAATGAAAAAAACACCAAATTAAAAAAAAAATTTAGGACTAAAATAAATCGCGAAAAACCGGAAAAATCGCCGAAATGAAAAAAAAAACCCAAATAAACAGAACAAAATCGCCAAAATAAAAAAAAACGCCAAAATAAAAAAAAATTGCCAAAATAAAAAAACCCTTAAACAAAAAAATCGCTAAAATGAAAAAATCGAAAAAAGGAAAAATCGCCCAAATAAGAAAACCCCCAAAAACAGAAAAAAATCGCCAAAATAAAAAAAATTGCGAATATGAAAACCCCCTAAAAAGAGAAAAAAACGCCAAAACGAGAAAAAAGCGACAAAACTGAAAAAATCGTTTAAATTGAAAAATCTTAAAAACGGAAAAAAGCCACATCATAAAAATGCTCAAAACCGAATGTACGGAGCCCTTCGTGCGCGTGTCAAAGTCGCACTTCACTGAATTTATTTTAATTGCAATGCGTACACAACAACAAGACCAGCAACAACTAATCGATGAACAACAAGAATTAAAAATTAAAAAGTAAAAGTAAAGGCATTTACCATAGATGAGCACTGCAGTACCACTAAAGTTTCAGTAAAAATAATAAAAAATTTTAACAAGTAAATTTTTACTGATTACTAAAATTTTTTTCTACAATTTTTATAAATTGCCTAAATGATTTGTTATATGATGAGGTGCATTGAATTTCCAGTAATCAGTAATGTTCGTATTCATAATAAAATTCTACCAAGTGGATAAATGTTTTTCATACAAAAGTTTCAAAATTTGAATGAAAAAACTTTGCCACTTGCTACAATTTTATTATGATTACGGCCCTACGATTTTACTGATAATGCAAATTAAATTTCATTAGCAGTAAAAATTTACTGAATTTTTTTAGTAATCAGTAAATTTACTGCTTACTGCAATTTTGAATGCAGTACATATACATATACTGCAGTGTGCCCATTTAAAACCAAATAAGTTTAATAAAAGAAACAAAATCCAAAAAATTCCTTTGTATTTACAATATTTAAAGTTTTGATACTTTTAATTGATTAATTTAAAAAAATATACTAAAAGCATAAGTACTTCCAACTTAAAAAAAATTTTCATTACTAGATGTTTACACATCTCCTCTGTAATCGGACTCACATTGCGTTTTTTTTTTTCTTTTTAGGCACAGATTTTATGCATAAGTTTATTTGTATCACTTATTAATAAATTGAATTATTTATACTTTAATATTCTACCCCAAAAATTATTTTTAATAGAATAACCGAGAATATTTCTTAATGATAATTTTTTAGTAGCAAACTTTTTCTTTATCAAACATTTTCTTTATTAAAATGTTTTTTTTTTTTCTAAGAATTTTTTCATTAATTTTTTTTCGATCGTAAATTTTGCATTTAAAAAATTTTTCGGTATAAAAAGATTTTATCTCAAAAATATTTTTTGCTATAGATACGAGTACGTATGAGTATTATTCATGAAAAATTCTGTAATAATCATACGCACTCAAACTAATGCACAAAACACGCTACAGTCTCTATTACGTCCAGTTAAATGCACCAATTTGTGCACATCATTATTTCACGTAACTATTATGCCGGAACTCGCGTCAAGATCAACGGAGATCGTTACCGCCTCACGACCCGGGTGAGATGTGCCGACATGTGTCATACGGCGACCACAACCGTCGACTTATTGAAAACAAAGTTTTTAAAATAAGTTCATGGCCTTCAAGATCATGTCACTGATTTGACACCTTTAAATTTTTACAAAATATAATCTTTGATATAAGGATTAATTTACATCATTAACTCTTAAAACCCATTTTTTGAGTTAGGACGTTGTTTAACTAAATAAGCGATATATTCTTAATACTAAACTAAATTCCAATTAATTTTTTTTTAAATATTTCAGCTGTACATATAAATGTATTTCAATGAAACCTTTTTTTTGCCAAAAAAAAACAAATTCATTTAATTTTTTGTGGTTTTTAATTTAATGGAAATTCGTTTTATGCTTCCGTTTTATCTATGCAATGAGTAAAAAAATTATTTACTATAATTTCAAGCATATTTTCCTCTTAAGAAAATTCTTTCACCACTGACCTCTTCTTGCCATAAAAATTTAAGTACATTTTATATAAGTTATAATACAAAGTTATTCTTTACCCTCATAAGCTTTTATATTTCCTTGCAATAGATTTTGTCTATTTTTTTTGTGTTTCACATATATATATTTTTTTGGCTCTATATAAAATTTTCTTGCTTATTTAAGTTATGTGTTTAAATTGTGCCAAAAAAAACTAAGGAATAAAAAAAAAATAAATAAAAATAAATAAATAAATAAAAAAATATATAAATATTGAACATAAAGAGAAAGTCGGCTAAAGGAAATACTTAAAATCGATTTTAGTTGTAAATGTTTATTAAAAGTATGTGGGAGTATTAATTAGTATATATATATATATATATATATATATATATATATATATATATATATATATATATATATATATATATATATATATATATATATATATATATATATGATGGAATATGTGAGAAAAATTTAGGAGGAAAACAATAATAATTAAAACCTTAAATTTTTTATTATTTGATATTAAATTTCATAACAAATAGCAAATTTTATTTGTTTAAATTAAATTACATGTTTTTATTTATTTTAAATCTGAAACATAGTTTGAAAATGTAAAATAAAGTAGTACCAGGTACGATTTTTAGATTTTATTTCCTGCTACTTCATTTCGTTTCTGTTGTCTTATGCTATTTTATTAAATTTTTTATTTAGTATATTTATATATGTATATTTATATTACTTAATTTTTGGTATTTTATCGTTTCATTTTAGCTTATATCTTATTTTGCTTGTATTTAATTTAATAATTTTTTTTTTACTTTATTTGAGTTATATTTGCCTATTAAATTAAATTTTTTTTATATTTTCTTTTGCATTTGATTTTTTTAATGCGTTATATTTATAATTTTTATGTATTTTTTTTTAAATGATATAACATTGATTTTATAAATACTTTAGTGTGTAAGTGCGTATACTTAACGTGAATAAAAATTAATCAATTAATCATTCGTTTATGGAATAGTTTTTTCCCCGGAAAGTATGCTACAATTAATTTATATCACCCATATTAAAGGGCATTTTGTTCGTAAAGCGGACAAGGCAAACAATATTTTTATACCCTTTACCAAAAAATGGTAAAAGGGTATATATAGGTTTGTCATTCCGTTTGTAATTTCCATAATATTAATAAGCCAGCCATAAAGTATATATATTCTGGATCCTTATGCATAGGGAAGACGAATAAGCGATGTCCGTCTGTCTGTACGTGAAATCGGTTTTCCGAAGCTCCCAGAAAAGCTAGTCGTTCTTGGACTGGTGTAATCAATCAGCAAAATCGAACAGACGGTTTCAGAGCTGGGAAGCTTAAACTTCATTTTGCCATACAAAATAACTACCGAAAACTAGTTATAATTTTTTTTTATTAAATAAACTTATTTTATACTTCAGTATGAATAAAATTAATATTTCTTAATAAAAAATAAATAAAAAAAAATTTTAAAAACTAAATAGACGTTTCCAGGGTTGGAAAGCTTTAACTTTTTTATACAAACTTATACAAAATTAATTTACTAAAAGAAATTATTCCTTTTTTATATAAATTAAATATATCTTATATTCTAAGAAGAAAGAGATTGGGTTAAAAAATCAGAAAAATCAAAAAGGATAATTTCAGGGTTGGGAAACTTAAAATTTTTGTGATATAAAAAATTAACGGCCGTAAACTAATTTTTATATTTTTGTTTATTAAATTAATTTATTTTATACTGCAGTACACATTAAATTGATATTAAAAATTAAAAAAAGTTTAATACATGAAAAAGACATTTCCTGAGTTGGAAAACTTGAACTTTTTTCTCATACAAAAGTGACCTACTAAAAAATTTTTTTCTTTTTCTATGTATATTAAACATAGCTTATATTCTTAAAAGGATCATATTGGTGTAGGAAATCTGAAAAATCGAAAAGAACGGTTCCAGGGCTGGAAAACTTACACTTTTTGTGATATATAAAATTAACTACCGAAAACTAATTTTTATTTTTTTTTTATAAAATAAGCTTATTTTATACTTCAGTAAGAATGAATTTGGTATTTCAGATTAAAAAAAATTAAAACGAAGTTTCCAGGGTTGGAAAACCTTATTTTTTATACAAAAGTAACTTACTAAACAAATTTTTCCTTTTTTTACTATAAATTAAACAGATCTTACATTCTTAAAAAAAAGATTGTTTTTATAGAAAAATCAAAAAGGGGGATTTCAGGGTTGGGAAACTTACACTCTTTCTGATATAAAAAATTAACTAGCGAAAATTAATTTTTATTTTTTTTTATTAAATAAACTTATTTTATGCTTGAGTACGAAAAAAATAGTATTTAATATAAAAGAAACAATTATAAAAATTGAAAAGACGATTCCAGGGTTGGAAAACTTTAACTTTTTTTGTACAAAAGTAACTTACTAAAACAAATTTTTCCTTTCTGTAAATTAAACATGTCTTAAATTCTTAAAAGAAAGAGATTGGTGTAAGAAATCAGAAAAATCAAAAAGAATGATCTCATGGTTAGGAAATTTACACTTCTTGTGATCTATAAAAGTAACTAAGTCTAATTAATTTTTATCTTTTCCCTTATAGATTATACATATTTTTCGTTTTGGAAAGAAAAGTTTGGTATAGAAATTTATAAAAATAAAAACCACAGCTCCAGAGCTGGAAACTATGATTTTTTTCTGGATATTAAAGTAACTAAATAAAACATTTTTTTTAATTTCCTTTTTTCTTTTTTTACTTAACACACTTTCTATATTTTTTTAAGAACTACTAGATTGATATAAGCAATCAGAAAAATCTAATTTAATGATTCTAGGATTTGTAAATTTATTTTGTTGTACATAAAAGTAACTATGTCAAATTATTTTTTATTTTTGTTTATACTTTATGTATGTGCTTATGTATGTATCTCTATACTACATAAAAACACTTTTGTAAAGGGTATATAAAATTCGGCACAGCCGAATATAGCACTCTTACTTGTCTTTTGCTAAATTCTTTCATTGTTAACATATTTATACTTCTATTAGATATGAATGGGTATGCCAAATATTTTTTTTTCTTTGATCAGATTGCGTACTTCGCCGGCATTATTCTTACATTCCACCGCACCTCATATCGCTTTGTGATTTCAGAATCAATGAAATTTATGTACAAAGTAGTCCTCCACTCTATTGATTGCTTAACGATAATGCGCAGGGTGTTTATGTGATCAATGCAGAATGATTTAAATTCTATTTTGTCTAAATTTACTCCATTTTCTTCTTATTAACTTGAAATTAGTCTTAAATATACTTATACTACTTTAAATGAGTTAAAGGTGAGATATATACAAGTTTAAGAGATACATACGAAAGTAAGTGTGCATGGCTGTCGCTATGCGAAACACAATATTTTTTGATTTATTTCTTAAGTACAATTTAGACTATAATGTCCTCAATATATACTGTACGAGTTTTTGAAAAGGACTTTCAATCTGTTTAAAAGCTATAGAATTCTTATAGCTTTGCACCAATCTTGGTTTATTTTTTAACCGAATAAAAAAGAGGAGGTTATCAGTTCGTCTGCATTTCTTTTTTTACATTGTAAAAATTCTTTTTTATTCTCTGAGAGGGCATATATTTCAATTGATGCCATTGGGCGGGAACACGCCCACAATTTTTTTATATTTGATTATATGATTTTCTACTTATTTGATTTTTTTTTTTTAAAGAGAAGTAACACTCAGGCAATGAATGCTTACTTCTATTACTAGGTGCTACCTTCTTTAGGAAAGAGAAGACAGGCGGTGAAGGAATGTTGCAGCGCCTCTGGTGTTAAATTAGGCGTATTTAATTTGTTTTTTTTTTTACCATTTTACCATTTATTTTACTTCGCCGATGATTATGCTACACAGCGAAGGAGGGTACTCTGATGTTTCATTAGGATTAGCATATGCTGAAGTCCGTATAGTTCAGTGACCAGTGGCTATGCCTTCATCACTTGAGCTTTCCTACAACAACTGACACAAAGGGACACTAAAGCATATCAGAAAAATACGTGGTGTTGTCATGTTATGACTGTTGGATACAGGGATTGAACGCATTACCTTCGGTTTGGTAGTCAACGTGCTAACTACTTCGGCCAATGCGAAACCTAGCAAAAACCTTTGGTTCTTGTAATTACACAATTTTAAAGTTTAAAAAAATGGCCTGGGCCTGGGCTATGCCCGTTAAAATTTATTATTATATTTCACGTGGTTCTACTTAATCGATTTCTGCAAAACTCACCACACGCCTTGAGCTCTAAAGTAGACATAATCTTCCATTTAAAAAATGAAGTGGTTCCACTTAAGTTTAATTTTAAATTTCACGTACTTCGTTTTAACCAACATACACAGAGAAAAAACTGCCTCATAGAATCAATAAGATTTTCTCTATGAAACATTTTTAGGCTAAGGGGTATCCCAGCAGAAAGAAGCGAAGATTTTTTCATAGAAATTCCTTAGTAAATCTTGTGGTAAATCTTATTAATTTTATCAAGAAGAAAACCACATAAAATCCAGAAGAAATCTTATTATTCCCAACTTTTTTTACTCAATTTCCGCTATTTTTGGCACCAAAAAACAATCCATAGAGAAAAACTTCTTGATTCTATTAGGTTTTCTTATAAATTGTAAACTATATGGATTTCTTATTGATTTTATTAGGTTGCCTTATTGATTTTTTTTAAAAGGTTTTCTTGATTTTATTAGGCTATCTTATTGATTTTTTCAATAAGGTTTTCTTCTTGATTTTATTGGGTTTCTATATGATTATGTGTAAAGCATCTCATTGATATTTTTAATAAGGAAATCTTCTTGATTTTATGAGATGTCTTGTGACTTCATATATATAAATAGACACAGACAATGTTTTTCATGATCTTTTTCGTTTTTGTATAAGCATGTTTGCAAAATTATTTCAATCGTTATTCAGACTGCTTGTTATCATATTGGTTAGAGTGTTTGTTTATCAGTCAGAAGTTTGCTGGTTCAATACTTTTCTCCTTTTAAAGTATGTGGTATAGAATTTAAATGAAAATACATAAGCAAAGCACAAAGAATAAAGAAAGACATAATTTGTTTTTATTTTATGGGGTCGCCTCATAAAATCAAGAAGAAAACCTTATTAAGAAAATCAATAAGATAACCTCATAAAAACTACAAGATTTCTTCTTGATTTTTTCAAAAAGGTTTTCTCTATGAAATTAATAAGATTTCCTTATTGAAAAAAACCGTAGAGATTTCTTATTAATTTTGTTCTATTTTATGAGGTAATTATTAGGCACTGTCTTCTCTGTATATTTGCAAATAAATTTTTTTTGTTTGAAAAATTTACTTCTAGTTTGATCCCATAATTTTTTTTTTTGGAAATTTATCAGATTTTTGGATTGAAATCACTTTTTTTGGTATTACTAAATCCCAAATTGTAACAAAAAACTGTAAAAGTTTCGAAATGGCATTATTATTATTTTAAAAGTATTAAAAACTTTTTATGATACCCATAGAATCCTACTTTTAACTATTTTTAAGTTGTAATAATAACCCAGTAAAAAAATGGAAGTCATTCTGAAGGAACCACATTTTCATTGCTTCCAAAAAATCGATATTTTTAATTTTCCGATAGTTAGCAAAAAACCAAGTAAAAGTTTTTTTTAATCACACAAAACCTTGTAGTTTTTCCATAGTTTTAGTAAATACTCAGCAAAATGTTCAAAAAACCGATTTTTTGAAAGAAATTTATGAACTAATTTTGGCCCAAAATTTAGAAGTTGTTTGCTTAAATTTACATGAAAACACTGTTTCGCGTTTAAATTTGTTAAGATATGTAACTTTTTAAAGTTTTTCCTAGATGGAAATATTACCATAGAACACAAAAAAGGAAATTTTTCTTAAAATCGCTTCTAATTCGGTGACTAGGCATTGAAAAAGAGAACTTCTTGTAATGACAACCCTATGTAAAAATCATTAGATCGGATCGAAATTTGAACTACTTCCAGACTGTAAACTCTACATTTTCATGACTTCTTTGGAGTGTCTTTTTTTACTGGGAAGTAGCCCTAAGAAGGTAATTTCTAAGCGTTAAAGTATTTCAATAGCATACGAAAGGCATACATACGAAATTTATTACAAGTTTGTCTGGTAGCTTTAGGGTGCACGTGTTTTATTTTATTTTTTTTAACTTGTAAAGTATACCCAAATTTATAGGCATAGAACAAATTCGCAATGTTTTTAATTCAATTTCCTGCGGCAGCATTTAAATTGTGGTATTTCAGCAATAGCAACAACTACAAAGAAAAATCGATAAAGACCATAAATCACTTATGTGAGCACTTATGTGAGCAAAATATATATAAAATAAGACATAAAGCTTATATATAATTCCTGGATCCTTTTTTTTTTTTGTACTTCAGGCCCATATACAAAAAATAAGCATACATTTCTACGATCTTCAATATGCTGAATAGAGACAATATTGTTATAAATAAGCCGTAGAGGAGTACAATTAATGCGTGTATGTATCTGTGCGTGTGTGTGTGTCAATAACTTAAAAATGTAAAAGATTTATTTGCTGTTTTTTTCCCTGCCTTCCACTATTGAATTATTACTGACTTTCACTTTCTTGCAAAATAATAATAAATAAGCCAACACAACACGCTTATAAACATGCACATAAAATGTAAGAGTTAGTGTTAGGGCATGTGTGTGTATATGTATATGGCACACGCATTTTTTTTTATCTTAAAGACAATGCTCTAATAACTGTAAAAACAATTTACCCACTTACACATATTCTCACTCTCAGTTGAGTGTAACAATTATGGCGCCACTGTTATTCATTTTACAATAACAACAACAACAACAACAACAATAACAACAACAAATACAGCACAACTAGTCACCATTACTATGGAGTTGAAAAAAATAAAATAATGTACAGAGAGGGAGAATTTAATACATAACAGTAATTTAAAGTTGAACAAGATATTTAAATATTTTAAATCTTAAAACGAAAAATTTTCAAAATATGAATTACCAAAAGGAATACAACAAAATATAAAAATTAAATTTTTTTGCGGTATAACAAATCGGTAAGTCTTTCACCATAGTTCCTTGAAATCATTTCAATTCTATCACTCTTAAAGATTCACTGAACGCAGAGGAAGTTCTGATAGTAGTAAGGTGTCTGGGGATTGATCAAATAAACTTATCACAAGTCTAGCTCTGTACGTGTGAAAAGGAATATGAAAATAAATCGCCAAAAACTAAAATAACTCGCCAAAACTTAAAAAAAAAATCGTTAAAACCGAAAAAATCCTAAAACGACAAAAAAGCGCCAAATTTAAGAAAAAACAGTTTAGTTTTTGCCAAGTTTCATAGGAATCGAATGAGTACAAGTAAATATTTACAAATTAATGTAATGGGCATGTTCTCGCCCACTTTTCACTTTCAGAGTTCAGGTTGTATGTTAAGTTTATTAAGAAACGTTTAAGTAGAAGCATGTAAATTGTAGCATTTAGTTTTAATAGGTCCCTCTCACTTTTTTTTTGTAGATTATGTAATTACTAGAGTAAAAGTTGTGTGTCAAGTTTCGTAGCAGGGCATGTCACCGCCCAACTCCATGAATGCAAGAAAGTATCACTTTCCAGGCTCAGGTTGCGTGCCCAGTTGTGCAAGAATCAATTAAGTAGAGGCAAGTAAAATAAAATATTTAATTTAAACAGGGTTGGCCACTCCCACTTTCTTAAACTTAATTTATGTAATCTCAAGAGCCCACAATGTTTGCAAATTTTCTTGCGAATTGTTTGCATAGAAGCACCTAGAATATAATTTAAAAAAAAAATTTAATGGGTGTGGCCTCGCCCTTTTTTCTGAATGCAAGATCACAGCTCAAGCTGTGTATCAAGTCTAATAAGAAGTGGTTAACTAGAAGCACGTGCAATTTACTATTTAATTTCATTTAATAGGTGTGTTCACGCCTACTTTTGTAAACCTGAAATTGTGTAATTACAAGAGTTCAAAGTACGTGACAAATTTCGTAGTGTAGTGGGCGTGGTGCCGCTTCCTTCTGTGATTATGGCATTAAATGGTTGCAAAAAATAATTTCTAAAATCAGTTCTTAACACTAGTACATATAAAAAATACGAACGAATTGAAAATCTCCTTCTCTGAAGTCCGTTAGAAAATAAGGCAATTTTAGGATAAATGCACAAAAAGAAATATATTTTTTTGTCGAGCCCTAATAGGAAATTATTAAGTCATAAGCTTTGCAAGTTAAATATTATTCAATATAAAGAAAAGCTTTAAAGCTTTAAGAGAAAAGTTTTTAAGAAAAAATATCTTTATCTTCCGTATATTTTTTTTGCAGTTTTTACATTATTCAAATTGAAGAAAAGCTTTAAAGCTTTAAAAGAAAAACTTTTAAAAAATATATGTTTATCGGCTATATATTTTTTTAGTTTTTACATTATTCAAATTGAAGAAAAGCTTTAAAGCTTTAAAAGAAAAACTTTTAAAAAATATATGTTTATCTTCTATATATTTTTTTAGTTTTTACATTATTCAAATTGAAGAAAAGCTTTGAAAGAAAAGCTTTAACGATTTAAAAGAAAAACTTTTAAAAAATATATGTTTATCTTCTATATATTTTTTAGTTTTTACATTATTCAAATTGAAGAAAAGCTTTGAAAGAAAAGCTTTAAAGCTTTAAAAGAAAAACTTTTAAAAAATATATGTTTATCTTCTATATATTTTTTAGTTTTTACATTATTCAAGTTGATGAAAAGCTTTAAAGCTTTAAAAAACAGCTTCTAAGAAAATATGTTTTTATCTTATTAACATTTTGTTGCAATTTTTACATTATTCAAATTGAAAAAAACTTTAAAGGTTCAAAATAAAAGCTTTTAAGAAAAAATATTTTCATCTCATATAAATTTTTCCTGTTTTTTCATAATTCAAATTTAAAAAAAAAAATTTTAAAGCTTTTAGAAAAAAAAATTTTTTCATCTTCTATATTTTTTGTGGTTTTATATATCAAATTGAAGAAAAACTTTAAAGCTTTAAAAGAACAGAGTTTAAGAAAACATATTTTTATCTTTTATATATTTTTTCTGTTACTACATTATACAAATTGAAGAAAAGCTTTAATGTTTGTGACGAATATATTTTTATTATTCAATATAAGGAAAAACTTTAAGAGAAAAACTTTTAAGAAAAAATATCTTTATCTTCCATATATTTTTTTGCAGTTGTTACATTATTCAAATTGATGAAAAACTTTAAAGCTTAGAAATAACAGCTTTTCAGAAAACGTGTTCTTATCTTCTATATATTTTCTTGCAATTTTACATTATTCAAATTGAAGAAAAGCTTTCAAGCTTTAAAAGGAAATATTTTAAGTAAAACTACTTTAATCTACTACTTTAATATATATATATATATATATATATATATATATATATATATATATATATTTTGATTTACGTCGTTCAAATTGAATAAAAGCTTTAAAAAAAAACTCAAGAAAAATTTTTTTTTATCTTTTATTTATATTTTTTTAGTTTTTCAAATTGAAGAAAAGCTTTGAAGCCTAAAAAAATCTTTTTAAAAAATATTTTTATGTTCTATAAATTTTTTTTTGTTTGTTTTTACGTAATCTAAATTGAAGAAAAGCTTTGGTGTTATATTATTAAAATTGAAGATTTCAAGCTTAATATCTTTTCTTAGAAAAAATATTTGTATCTTTTATGTACTTTTTTCTACTTTTACAAAACAAGCAATTATTTTTTTGCCACTGTAAAACAAATAAAGACAGATATACAGCTATATAAATCATATTACAGGGACATGTTTGAACATGTTCTTGTTGTATGTATGTACGTACATATGTATGTATATGTTCTGTTAAGTCTTACATACACAATCAATGAAGCAAATAAGTGAATTTCTATGTTCAGCAGTAATGCATGGGCTTTAAAAAAAATATCTGGGTTACAAATGTAATTGTAAGTAAGTGTGTGTGCATGTGTGTGTATGTTTGTATTTCTCTTGAACCTTCTCAATTTGTCTGTTCGAGTTGTAAATTTTTTGCGCCTTCTAGTTGCTGGTTTTTATTCCTCTCTTCTACATTTTACACACTTTAAAGCATTTGTTCGTTGATGCTTGATATTATCGCAAACTATAAACAATAAATATTTCATATAAAATGTTTGCGGTTGATTTAGTACTCAAGCGTTTGTTTATTTCCCACATAGTGTATGTTTTTCTTTTCTTTTTTTTGTGAAAGGCATGAAGGCTAAAAAGGATATGGTGGGTGTGCTTAATGTAGAGCAACTGAAGTTCATAATTTTATTTAAAAAAAAAATAAGTGCCTAAATGCGTATGTGCAAAATGGTATATTTCCGCAACTATAAAAAAATTTTTGACTTTGATTATCAGTAAAAAAGGAAGTATAAATACATTTTTCACACACGCATATACTTAAATAGAGATATTAAATTGGAAAAATTTTTATTTCGCTTAGCTGATAACAATTCTCCCCTAAATAGCAAAGAATGGTAATTAACGCTTGAAATTCTATGTAATATATTAAGGGTATGTATAAGAAAAAAAATTCACAATGCTATTAGTTATTCTAGATGAAATATATTTGCTTAAAATATCAAAAAAGAAAAAAATTAAAAACCATTTCTTTAGACACTCTTTGCGCTAAATAATTGCTTACAATGACTGCTTACAACAGCAATGCTGAAGCAGTGTATATTCTTAACTTCTTCCCTAAATAATAATAATAAATTTATCAAGAAATTTTTTTTTTCCTTTAAAACTAATTTATTGGAAAAATATGTAGACAAGTTTCTGCGAGATTAATAATAGCTCTGTACAAGATTAAATTTTTATTAACGAAATGGGAGCTATACATAACATTTCATAATTCAAACTTTTTCTTCAGAATAAAAAAAAAAAAAAAAAAATTAAATATCGCTATATGTTTAATATTACCCATAGCTTGTCTATATAAAATTAAAGTTTCCATAAACCTTTTAAACAGAAAACTTTTACGCAGTTTGTTCCTTAAGGATTAAGACGTTGCTGAACTAGAAAAATAAGCAAAAATTCCTTATATATTAAAGAGTAAATGTACAAAAAGATACAAAAGATCCATCAGGGGTCGCAATGTCGCTATTTGGACCAGATCTTCCTCCTAATCTATTCTATAAGACTAAATGTCAAAATAAATATACTTTGATATTTCTTAGAAGAAAATTCTTCATTTTGCTAACAAAACATTCCATCAAATGGAACAACTTTTGATAAAATTCTATAAAAAGAAATCAGACTGTCAATAACTTTTCTATATAAAAATTATGTAGACCTTACGATAAATTTTCTTTTGCATAAAGATAAGTTATAAATAAACTTCTTTTCATAAAATAATAGCTTTCGACAAACTTTCTCTATAAAATTTCAATTATCGATTACTTATCGATGACCTTTGTTTGAAAAATAAAATTTTCTACAATATTTCAATGTAAAAGTAAAATTATAAAGAAGCTTTTCTATAAAAAAAAATATAAAGTTATTTATAGATTCGCTATAGAAAAGTGAAGTCATAAACAACTTTTCTCTAAAAAATTAAACTCGTCGATGTATATTCTATAGGAAAAAAATAAGGATTTTCTTTAGAGAAGTAAGGCTGTAGATAAATTTTCAAACGAAAAATAACATTGTCAAATTATTTTTCTACAGAAAAGTTAAAGCTATTCATTTTATTTCTATAGATTTTATGAATACAATTTCTATAAAAAAAATATAAGTTATTTAAAAATTTTCTATAAAAAAGTAAAGCTACACACAGTTTTTTAAAAAATAAAGCAGCTTTTCTATAAAAAAAGAGCAGCTTTTCTATAAAAAAAATAGCTTTTCTATAAAAAAAAACCAGCTTTTTAATATAAAAAAAATGCAGCTTTTCTGTAGAAAAAATTCAGCTTTAATATAAAAAACAGCTTTTCTATAGCAAAAAGCAGCTTTTATATAAAAAAGCAGCTTTTCCCAAAAGAGCAGCTTTTAAGAACAAAAGCAGATTTTTTTTTAAAAACCAGATTTTCAATCAAAAATGCAGTTTATTTATGTAAATGTTATCGATAAAATTACTTTTCTAAAGAGAAGCTGCTTTTTTATAGAAAAATTGCTTTTCTATAGAAAAGCTGCTTTTTATAGAAAAATTGCTTGGCTATAGAAAAGCTCTTTGTGTTTAGAAAATCTTCTTTTTTATATAAAAGTTGATTTTTTATAAAAAAAAAATTGCCTTTTTTATAAAAAAATTGCTTTTCTTTAAAAAATCAGTTTTTTTTAAAAGCTGCTTTTTTATAGAAAAATTGCTTTTCTATAGAAAAGCTTCTTTTTAATGAAAAATTGCTTGGCTATAAAAAAGCTCTTTGTGTTTAGAAAATCTGCTTTTTTATATAAAAGTTGATTTTTTATATTTATATTTAAAAAAAGAGTTGCTTTTTATAAAAGCTACTTTTCTTAGAATAGCTGCTTTTTTGATAGAAAAACTTCTTGATTAGGAAAGCTGATTTTTTACGTTTAGCTATAAATTTCTATGTAAAGGTGAATCTATCGATCGGGGAAAGTAAAGTAATCGACAATTCTTCTACATAAAAATTAACAGTCTTATTTATAAAATTATGAAAGCTTTATAAAAGCTTTAAAAAAAAAATATGTATGAAAATTTGTTATAAAAAAACCTTTATAAAACCTTAATAAGTTTTATAAATAAGGCTGTAAGTTATCGATAATTTTTTTGTATATACATAAATAAAATTATCGAATTCTCTTTAATATAAATGAAGTTATCTCTTTCTTGAGCAATAAAAGTTATTGTTAGCTTATCTTTATAATAACATAGAAAATATATTATCGATAACTTGTTTATTAAAAGGTTAAAATTAGCGATAATATTTTTTTTTCTAGAAAAGCAAAGTTATAGATAATTTTTTAAATAGAAAAATTATATTATTATCTTATATACCTTCAAAAGATTAAAATATACCTATCTTAAAGATGCAAGCGTTTTCTTAAAACTTTAGTAAAGTTTGAAAAAAAAATCAAAATTATTTTAGTCTTACACAGAATGTCTGAAAATCTGAAAAAAAAATAATAACTAATAAAGAAAATTTCTCCTTGAAAACAAAGATAATAAACATTAATATCATTTTCCATAAAACCAACTACAAATACTCGTATGTTTGGCACAGCTCACCTATGGACAAAATAAAGAAGAAAATCTATATCAAAAATATTAGCAACAAACAACTTAAATAATATTTCATTATAACAACTACAACATTGTTGTGCTTTTTAAGATATTTTGGTTATAACGAGAAAGTATTTTCTTCAACCTTTAGTATAACACAACCATACACACATACACATGCATACATACACACACACATGCATACACACATACATACACACATTAATACAAACATATGCCCTTTTATTTTTGCTCTCGTAGTCCTCTTATTGACTACAATGTTTATTTTAGATTGTTTAACATGATGGCAACAAATTTTCCAACAATAATATATTTTGATTTGCCACTTTTCTGTTTCGATAGTGGGTGAATGAAGGAAGGGGATTGTTTTTTTGTTACGAAGTCTACTTAAATATTTTAAGGCTTTAAAATGTTCGAGTACTTTCTAGTAGAGAAATTGCAAGACAGTGTAATGATTTTGTTACCCAGCAGTACTGATGGTATTTATTGTTATTTTGCTTTCTGTACTTTTTTAGTTAAGAATCAAAGTAATGCTCTAAATTTATTTACTTATTCCGGGTGAAGTGTGTTTTTGATGATGCACTTAGTGTTTGTCTCTTTCAAATAACTTTATTTCTGATTAATTTTCACTTTATGGTTTATAAGGATATAATTTATGTGAAGAAAACTTTTTTGTGCGGTCACACGTGGCAAATATTTGTCCTAATAGACTAGGCGCCACCGCAAGACTGTTTTGATTCAAACACATGTTTATGTACAGCAGTTTTATATACATATAAATAAAAGACAATGTCACAGAATCAATATTATTAAAATCTATTTTAATATATTTTTTTTATTGAAATATACAGTTGTCGATAACTTTTCCTAGAAAAAGTTAAGTTATCGAGAAGTATTGAAACGTAAAGTTTTTCTTAGAAAAGTAAAGCTATCGATGACTTGTTTAAAAAAATTAAATTAGAAACAAGAGTTACCTGTAATTTTTTGAGAAAAGTTAAGTTATCGATAATTTTTTTTGGTAAATTAATACATATTCTTATTTAAAAAAAGTTAAGTTATCGATAACTTTTCTAAGGAAACTTTTTTTACAGGAAGTAAAGTTATCTAATTTTTTTTAGAAAAGTCAAGTATTTGATTGTTTTTTTTTTAAGTAAAAAAAATAATATATTTTTTAAGCTGAGGTATCGATACTTGTTAAAAAAAAGAAAGAGTTGTCGCTAATTATTTTTTATCGATAGCTTTTTGTAATTAGAAACTGTTTTTTGTTAATATTGATGTATAAAGTTATCGATAACTGTTCCTTGAAAAATAGAAGTTATCGAGAAGTATTGAAAAGTAAATTTTTCCTGCAAGGAAATAAAATTATCGATAACTTCTTTTATAGGAAGGATAATTATCTATATTTTTTTTTGTAGAAAAATCAAGTTATCGATAGCTTTTATTGAAGTAAATTAAGTGTATTTTTTTTAAAGTTAAGTTATCGATAACTTTTTCTTAAGCAAATAAATTTATCGGAAACTTTCTTAGAAACTAAAATTGTCAATAACTTTTTCCAAAAAAAAAATATAGTTATCGATAACATTTTAAGCAAAATAAAGTTATCGATAACTTAGGAAAGTAAATTTTTGTACTTTTTTTTAAATTAAACGTATCCATGGCTCTGTTTTTAATTCTTTTGATATAAAAGAAAATTAAGAAGCTAATTTTCTTTCGAAAAGTCATCGATAACTTTCTGTTAAAAAATTAAGTTGAAGATAAAATTTCTTAAGAAACGTAAGGCTATCGATGGCTTTTTGTTTGAAAATAGAAAAGCTAAGTAATCATTTCTGACTCTTTTCTAAAAAAAAATAATTAATTAAATAATTAACTAAAATTAATTTAGCGATTTCTCATCTTTGGTAAGTAAAACTGTCGATAAGTTTTCTATATGGAAGAAAAGTTGCCGATAATTATTATTAAGAAAACGAATAGCATGATAAACCTCTTTGAACAAAGCAATGTGATCTATTGCTTACTCTACATAAGTAATAGAAATCTATGGTTAACTATTCTATCGTAAAATAAAATTGTGATAGCTTTTATACAGAAATGTTAAATTATTGGCAGCTGGTACGATTTACAGTCTTTATGTTATGAGAAACTGCAGGGCTTTTATTGCCGTCTTCGTGATATATTTTTTGAGCTGTACCAGCACATACTTAGCACTCACACTTCATATTTTTACTGCTGGTTAATTTTATTTTATTTTAAATGCCGTCATCGTTGTTATATCTATCTATTTTTTACTGCTGATGACTTATATAAAGATTTTTTTCCTTCACAAATAGGAAGGAATTTCGTTTTAGATATAAATATATATTATAAATTGTTATATGATGTAACATAAAGTTTATTAAGGGGGCAACTGAGAAAACAGAATTTAGATAACTGAAAACTTTAAATTAAATTAAAAAACCTCAGATGTTTTTTGTATTACGTACAAGATTGCAGCCTTATATATATATATATATATATATATATATATATATGTATATTTTTTTATATATGATGCGAAACCTCCTTAATGTTAATATGGTTATTTAATTTTTTGTAAGTTATAATAACCATGCTACTATGATTTATTTATGTCAGCATGTAATCCTGTGTGTGTGTGTTATAAATTGAGGCGGTCTAAACTAAGGGGAAATTTATTATATATAAAATGTTTTAATAAGTTTATTGAAATCCAAAATTTTCCTGATTGCGAAGTTAATTAATAATTTAGTAGAAAACTTTTAGTGCCCGCCTAATAAACATTTACTTGTGTACACAAGCAAATACTTTTATAATATTCCTTATCAAGTGCTTGTAGAACATGTGTATTTTATTGGTAATAACTGATTATTTGTATTGGAAGTTTAAAAGTAAGCTAGACATAAAGTATACTTTTTATCAGCCACAACCTTAAACATCAAATAATGATTTAAAAAAATATATGTTTAGGAAATTTTATTGCTTAAGCTTTCTATGTATGTATTTACGTAGAGAGTAAACTAACTTCTGTTATTGAAAACTTTTGAAAAGTATTGGTTAAACGTTTAAGAGGTTTGATAGTGCTTAGCAAACATCAAGTTTGTTTAGTTAGACTACACATTATTGATTTATGAAATATATGATTTAAGTAGTTTAAATAAAGTTGCTTAAGTAATGACTTGACTTGAGGCAAAATTTAAATTATTTGAAGATACTAAATAGTTTAGATATTTGTTTATTTTTTCAAACTCAAAACTTTAGAAAATTTGCCAAAAGTTGTTAAAGCTTTTAAAAGCATGAGAAAAATATTAATAAATATTAACTGCCATCAAAGACAAATGACTAAACTTAAGTAACATTAATAATTAACTTTTGCCAACTGAGGCGTATGATTAATTTTTTGCTTATTAAAAAATTGCTCATACGCTTTATGGATTGATTATACCAATAATTATTGGTGATGAAACAAACATTAACAGTTACTTTAAATTTATAGTTAATGCATAAACGTTAATAAGACTTGTTTTATTTAGATACAAATATTTGTTGAATTCGAAAAATTATTTATTTGCAAAGAAAAACATTTAAAACAAATTTTTATACACAAAATTTGCCGCCTCAGGCCGAGGCCACGCAATGAGCAGCAAAGCGGTGAGCGGCGAGTTTGAGCGGCAAGTGGCTTTGTACAGATGAAATTATAAGCTCCGCATTCACTTTTGCCATGTTTATACTTCGCCGCTCAGAAATCAACTAAAAATTAGAACGAGTCCTATTCCTGAGCGGCGCCGCTAGCTCATTGCGTGACAGCTTCAGTAGTATTCCATATGTTTTATTTTTTTGCCGCTCACCGCTCAGCGGCTCATTGCGTGACCACGGCCTTAAAGGTAGTTTTCTTAAAAGAGTTATCCACGAGTTACTTCCTCAAAAAGCAATTTTTTAAGTCATTTTCTCATAATACTTTTGTAAGAATTGCTTCTTTTTGTATGATACTTTCTTGAAAGGTTGTTTTTACTAGGAAAATTCTTCTTAAAAAGTGAATTTAATGAAAGCTACCTTTCGTAAAAGGTATTTATCTTACAGGAAAAGGTTTTTTTAAATACTACTTTTTTATATCGTAATTTTTTAATGGTGCGATTTTGAAACGTATTTATTTTGAAAGATAATTTTTAAAAAGGTACTTTTTTGAAATGTACTTTTTTAAGAGGTTCTTTTTTAAAAAGGTACTTTTTTAAAAACAAATTTTTTTAGAAAGGTACTTTTTTAAAAATGTACTTTTTTAAAGGATACCTTTTCAAAACATAGTTATTTTGAAAGGTCATTTTTAAAAAATAAGTTTTTTAAAATTTACTTTTTAAAACGTACTTTTTTTTAACAAGGTTTTGATTTAAAAAAATACTTTTTAAAAAGGTACTTTTTAAAAAGGTATCTTTTTAAAAAAGGTACTCTTTTAAAAGGGTACTTTTTTACAAAAGGTACTTTTTTACAAAATGTACTATCTTAAAAAGGTACTTTTTAAAAAGGTACTTTTCAAAAAGGTACTTTTTAAAAAGGTACTTTTTAAAAAGGTACTTTTCAAAAAGGTACTTTTTAAAAAGGTACTTTTTAAAAAGGTACTGTTCAAAAAGGTACTTTTTAAAAAGGTACTTTTCAAAAAGGTATTTTTTAAAAAGTTAGTTTTCAAAAAGGTATTTTTTAAAAAGGTACTCTTTTAAAAAAGAACTTTTTACAAGGTAGTGTTTTTAAAGGTACTTTTTAAAACGTAATTATTTTGAAAGGTAGTTTTTAAAAAGGTACTTTTTTAATAGATACTTTTTTCAAATGAACTTTTTAAAAGGTACTTTTAAAAGGTACATTTTATATAGGATACTTTTTTTAAATATTCTTTTTTAAAAGATACTTCTTTAAAAGGTACTACATATTTTAAAAGTTATTATTTTAAAAATATTCTTTTGTAAAAGGTACTTTTCTAAAAGTTATTTTTTTTTTAAATGTACTTAAAAATAATATTTGATTAGGTACGTTTTTAATAAACACTCTTCAAAACGGTAATTTTTTAAAAGGTACTTGTTTAAAATGTACTTTCTTAAAAGGTATTTTCTTAAAATTAATTTTCTTAAAACGTGTGCTTTTAAAAGTTCCATTTTTAAGAAAAGCTTTTGGAGGAAATTTTTTAAAAGGCATTTATTTATAACTTCTCGCTATCAAAATTCGGAAGTTACTGATTTTCATAAAAAATTTACGTTTGGAGGCCAGGAGAATATATTCATCCAATTTTTGCAGTGATTTCCGTATAAGTGTGTGTGTGTGTGTGTGTGTGTTTGTTGCATTTATGTTGGTATGGAAACCTCAAATAAATTAACTGCTCTAAACCAAATTTTCGCCAGTTTAAACACATAGAACGTCATTTAGAATTTTCGAAGACATGGTTTTCAAAAATAATGTTTTGGAAAATAATTTTCCAAAAATCATGTTTTCGAAAATAATTTTCCAATAATAGTTTTTTCAAAAATAATATATTCGAAATTAATGTAATGTAATAATAAAATAATTTGCTTAAAAATCATGTTCTCGAAAATAATTAAGAAAAAAAATCATAGGTTGGAAAATAATGTTTTCGAAAATAATTTTTTCGGACATGTTTTCGAAACTAATTTTTTTGAAAATAATATTTTTGAAAATAATGTTTTCGATAATAATTTTTTCGAACATAATGTTTTCGAAAATAATTTTTTTGAACCTAATGTTTTCTTAAAAAATGGTTTCGAAAATATTTTTTTCGAGCATAATGTTTTCGAAAATAATTTTTTCGAACATGTTGTCGAAAATAATGTTTTCGAACATGTTTTCGAAAATAATGTTTTCGAACATGTTTTCGAAAATAATGTTTTCGAAAATAATGTATTGAAAAATAGTTTTTTCAAAAATCATGTTTTCGAAAATAATATTTTTGAACGTTTAACTTTTTCGTTGAATAGAATAGAAAGAGTTCTACAGTCCAAAATCTAACCAGCTCCAATTTGATTAAAATCCATTAATTCATTCGCGATATATCGTTGAGAAAATTTCTCGAAAAAAGCTGTTTGTATAAATAACTCCCGAAATTTTTATACAATAAATTTTCAGGATTAATTTTTTTACTTTAAAAAAATGTGGAACATTGAAAATTTGATTTTAACTGGTTAAATGAAAGATGACAAAGATATCATTGGCGAAAACTTTGAGAAAAAAATTTATTTTCTTAATATTATTACAAAAATCTATGAATTTTCAGCGGTTTAAGCTTGAAGTGAATGTGAGTAATCAATTAGACAAATATACCTTAAACAATATCGAGCCATAGCAGCCAAAAAAAAAAATAAAAGCGTAACCAACACATTTTTTAACCTCGTTTTTTGTGACGTTTTTGGTAAAAAAAATTAAGTTAGAAAATTACATCGCTTAAGATTTTTCTTTGCGGTTATGGTATGATGTGACCTCCATGAATTGTCAAAGTTATGAACTCACTATTGGAAGACAGTTTGGGATATCAAAAAACTTCCAGGATCTTCCAGTATAAAGCATTATTTCATTGATATTAAATCTAAATTATTTATTGGCTTGTAAATAAATATATTTTTTAGTATTAACTAACTTCATAAATAATATTTTTGTTTGTTTGTTTTAAAGTTAAAATAAATGTTTAATAAAAATATGTTTTGTAAATCAAAAATATCCTTTAATATTGCTTTAAAATATGCAAAAAATCCTTTCACTACAGCAGTTGTGTAGATGAATTTCGAATGAAGTCTATTATTTTTGTGTTAATAATGCAAAAATAATCAATGAATTCATAATAATATTAATGCAAAGAAAAAACAAAAGATCAGACAGTAATCAAATTAATATATTCCATCAGAGTTTTCACATTTGTTATACAACTGAATGGAAGTTCTTTTAGCAAGTCAAGATTTTCCTAGTAGAAAACTTAAAGTAGGCTTTGGATTTAATAAGTCCAGGCACATAAAAATTCAACACAAAAATAAAGACAAATCCTTAAAATTGAAACTCAAGCCATAAAAAATAAAACCCAATCATGGAAAGCAACATAAAACTAATAAAAACAAAAGCAAATACTTTAGTGGGGAGCTTGGAAATGCTTACAAATATTTGCCAACAAAAATTTGTGATTTTTTTTTTTGGCAAAACATAAATATGTATTTTTCTGTATTAAACTATTGTTTTTTTATTATTTGTTTTTTACACAAACCTTCTAACCCCAAATCAACAAAAAAAAAAAAAAACAGCTGTATGTTATGTTCGTTGATGATTACGAGTGATAATGATGATTGTTCATTTGACTTTTTTTATTCATGATTTTGTTGTTTTTTTTCTGTTTCGCTTTGATTTGGCTCTCCAACTTTTGATAACCTTTTTAGATTGTAATAAAATAAAAATAAAGGAAAAAGTTTTGCAAAAAAATAAATAACAATATAACAAAAATCCAATAATATAATCTCGGGGTTTTTTTATTGTTAATTTTTTTCGGCATAACTGCCAGCCTTAAAGATTAGGCAAATAAAGAATTATTACAAACTAAAGTTTCTTTTCAAAGCGTAGGTTAAATTTATATTATTAGTAAACAAAAGGGCATATGAATCTATAAAGTTCGAGCAAAACTAAATTCGAATATAAATTTTATGAATTGTTTATTAAATTTTACTTTCAGTAATTTTGTTAAAATTTTCGAACAATATGTTTTTACAAATTAAGTTCTATAAATCTTTTTATTTTTTCAATACTTTCACATTTTACATAATAATAAATATGACGCGCTTTTCGAAATTTAATTTTAATACCTTATGTTTTTTAAAACTTTAATTTCAATTTTTCGAAGAAATTTTTTGTTTTGATACTTGATAAACGGGCTTGAAGGCCAACTTTTAGGGGAGGACGCACCCCCCAAAACACAACTTATCGCTATGAAATTTTTTTTGTATTTTTTAACATAAAACTGAACCGATTTGGGGGAGAGAATATAAGAAATAAAAAAACGGGCACGCTAATAAACATGCATATATCACATTAAATATATATTTCGAATTTTCGAATATATATTTTTTTACTTAATTTCACATTTTGCGTAATATTAAAAATGTATGTACCTCAAATTTTATCTCCAACTTTCGAGCATGCCATTTTTAATAACCTTGTATACCCCGAAATTTTTTTCGAATTTTCGAACAAGGTATTTTTTTTAAACATATACATATATTACATTACAAGAGATGTCTAAAACAAGTTGAAAATAAAGTTTGTATATTTTTATGTATATATCACTTTATCTTGAATTTTCGAAAATTTTTCATTCGCCTTTATTTACTAATTTTTTTTAAATTTCGAAAAAGACATTTTTTTGCCAGATGTTCATAAAAACAAATTAGAAATTTAACTTTATGGCTCCTACTTGTTTGTTAAAATATTTCGAAATGATTTTCGAATTTTCGCATAAGTGATATTAGTATTTCCATATTCGAAATTTTATTTTCCATATTCGAAAAATGAAATTAAATGTTAAATTTCATATTATAATTAAAAAATTTTAATTTCATAGTTTTTGTAATTTGTTAATATTAAATTTTAAAATATACTTAAAATATTCTTACAGGGATATTTTTCGTCAGTTTAATTTTTAACCTAAAACTTCCTCACTCATTTCGAATTTTCCTCTAAAGTACTCGTAATTTTCACAAATTTATAGCTTAATGTTCGTATTTCGAAAATATACACATGACCCATATTTTCACAGCAAAAAAAAAACAAAAACTTAATGATCTCACATTCCGAAACGAATTTCGAATTTTCGAACAATGTATTTTTCTTTGTATTCATATTTTACATAAAAGCAAATATGATGGATGCACCTCTCAAAATTTAATTTAAATATATTAATTGTTATTTGATGTCATATCTCCGATTTCGATTTTTCGAACAAACAGTTTTTCTCATCACTTTCATTTACAAACTTCATAACAATAAATGCCAAACGCAACATAAAATTCAATTTTATATACTCATAGTTTTGATCTAGTTATCCCATTTCATATGTGTTTCGAATTTTTGAACTTAGATTTTTTACATTAGTTTCATTTTGTGCATAATATTAAAGAGACATAAAGTTCGAAATTTATCTTCAATTTTCTAACATGGCATTTTTTATGACCTTTTATATACCAAAATATTTTTTTTACGAATTTTCGAACAAGATATTTTTTTCTATATATACATATGTTACATAATTAAAAATGTCTAAAACAACTTGAAAATAACTTTAATATATTTTTGATCCCATTTCATATATTCGATTATTTCGAATTTTAAAAAAGATATAAAATTCGAAATTTATCTCCAATTTTCTAACATGCCATTTTTTATACCCTTTTATAAACCCAAGATTTTTTCGAATTTTCGAACAAGGTATTTTATTTATCGTTTACATTTATTACATAACAAGAGATGTCTGAAGCAACTTGAAATTTAATTTTATATATTTTTGTTGTTTTAACGTGCATATGTACATATTTATCACTCTTAAAATTTATTTCGAATTTTCGAATATAGAATTTTCGAATTTTCGATATAGATAGTTTCATATTTTGTATAATATCAAAAGGACGTGTAGTTCGAAATGTACCTCCATATTCATATATATCACCTTTAAAATTTATTTCGAATTTTCGAATATAGATTTTTGTTTAACAGTTTTATAGTTTACTTAGAAACTATGGGATATGTAGTTTGAAATTTATTTTGAGTTTTCGAAGATATCATTTTTCTTATTTTCGAATTTTCGAACAAGGTATTTTGGCCAAATTTTCATAAAAACCAGCTAGACATTTAATTTAATGGTTTTCGTTAAAAACTCAGCGTCTTAAACGTTGGCGGCAAACGCAACTTCTGTGCTTGTCACATGCGAATGCCTTGGTTTATTGCAATTATGTATCTTTAAAACAAAAAATTGCTCAAAATCAAACTTAATTATAGAAATAATTTAAAGCTATAAGTTACGCTTATTGTCGGAATAAAAATTCCTTTTATTTTGGATGTTTTTTTTTTCACTTTAAATTTATATAACGGTCACGTTCGACATCACGATAGTTATAGGGGCTACAATATGAGTATAATTTGTTTATGATGTTGCTGTCGTTGTCTACATAATTAAGTAGCAATCAACAGCATTTGTAGTTGTATCGTTGTAAAGCCTGCTGTGGTGTATATGTTTAATGTCGTTGTGTTGGCTTGTCCTTACATAAAATTTCAAACATGTTAACAAATCTGGTTTTTAATGAATTCATTAAATAAAGAACCTGTAATTAAGTTAGTCTGAAGCATGCCTTAATGCTTGTCTAAACAATCTCCTCGTCCTATTAATCAATTTCAAAAACAAGATTTTATGTGCAAACACTTTAAAATCAATTTGTAACTTTTCTTAATTAAACACTTAAACTTTTAAATAAGAACAATTATTCGGAATTTGTTTTTGATCTATTAATTTATATGCAAAAATAACATCTGCATACAATTTGTTAATGTGAATAATTTGAATAATTACTTTATGGTAAAATGAATAAATTTGATATAAATGAAACTTTAAAGCTTTTAAAGTAATGTCCATAGTCTTGTTGATTAAAATTACTTCACACTTTAATTGCTTTTGTTTGCACGAAAACAAAAATAAAATAAAAAGTTGTTTTTCTTGCAAACTCGCAATCCGTGTTGTTTTGACAACACGAAACAATGACAACAGTCCCTTAGAAAGTAAAAAATTAACTTTAATGATTGTTTTTTTTTTTTTTTTTTGCTTTGAAAGTGACAAGAAAAAATTGCTCAAAAGACGAGATTTTGCTGAAAATATTAAATAAAAAATTTGCTAAGCATGAATAATATTTAAGTGCTTTTTGGTTTTAACTTTTCCTTTTGAAATGTACAATTTCCAAGAAATGTTTTTGTTCAATAAAATTTTGTTTTGCGAAATAAAAATAATTTTTAAATCATTTATTTGTACTGTTATGAATTTTAATGCAAAGAATTATAATTTAAATAGACTGGAGTTTTATAATGGGATTTGGCTGAAAAAGACAAGCGCAAGGAATACACAAGTTTTGTTTCATTAAAAAGCATTTGTATATATAAATATTTGCTTAATATAAAAAAAACTTATCTTAATATTTTTTAAGCATTTTTTTAAGAAAAAAGTTCTTTCACAGCTCCCTTTGGAGCAGATAATAATTTTTATTCCCGAACTGTTATGAATTTCAATTCGAAGTAATTTATTTATTTTATTCAATTCTTTATAAAAAAGAAAATTGCTTTTTAAAGCATATGAACTTTTAAGGGCTTATAGGCAAAAGCTGAGTAAATTATTGAGATCAATAGATTACTGAGAGTTTGTCCATACGCATAGGAGTGTTGATGTGTTACTTAATCAGCAACGAAATTCATCTAGACGTGTTTAAGCAACAAAAAATATTTTTTTTAATTTGTAAAAGGAACTATCGTCCTGTCAGTCTTGCTGTACAGTTGCAAAACCTGTTTAACTACAGTAGTATAAGCTCCAATTTCCAAAGTTTCTTACACAATTTTTTTTTTTATATATAAATATTTTCTCAAAATTTAATTTTATAAAACTTTGATATCTTAAGTTACATAGATCACATTTAAATTTATATGGAATTATCGAACATAGGTTTTTTTCAACAATTTCGTACTTTACATAATATTAAAACGACATATAGTTCGAAATGTATCTTATATTTTCGAACTTATAATTTTTCATAACCCTTTCAATAGCGAAATGTGTTTTCGAACTTTCGAACAAGGTACTTTTCAATACACACATACATATTTTACCTAACAAAAGATGTCTAAAAAAATTATATTTAGTTTTATATAGTTATGTTTGATCTCTTAACATAAATAAATATGTACATACATACATATATATCACATATAAAATTTATATCAAATTTTCGAATATAGATTTTTTCAACAGTTTAATATTTTAAATAAAAACAAAAAGTGTTAGATAATTTGAAATTGATCTCCAACTTTCGAACATATCATTTTTCATAACCTTTTATTTCTTTTCGAATTTTCGAACAAGCTTCTTTTTCAACACATGCATATGTGCATATGTGTGTTACATAACAAGAGATGTTTTAAACTTCTTGAAGTTTAATTTTATATATATATATATATATATATATATATATATATATATATATATATATATATATATATATATATATATATATATATATGTATTTTTGATCTCTTAACGTACATATGTATATATATTTCCCTTTTAAAATTTACTTCAATTTTTCGAATACAGATTTTTTCCACAGTTTCATGTTTTACATAAAAACAGAGTGACAAGTGGTCCGAAATATATCTTGAATTTTCGAATATGCCATTTTTTACAACATTGTAATACTTCGAAACTTTTTTTCGAATTTTCGAACAAGGTATTTTTTTTTTTTTTTTTTGCCAGATTTTCATAAAAACAAACTAGAAATTTAATATGGCCTCTACTTGCTTGATATCATATTTCAAATGCATTTTTGACTTTTCTCACGCGGGATATTAGTATTTTCATACTCGAAATTTTGAAGTAAAATAACATACATATGTATCTTGAACTATAATTAAAAAAAAAGAAACAAATTAAAATAAGAGTGAATTTCGAATTTTCGCGTATAATAATTTTTATATAAATTGCTTGCTTAGTGTAAGCAAATGGTATACTTAGAACCCATATTTTTATAACAACAAAAAAACGTGATGATGCCACGTTCCGATATGAATTTCGAATTTTCGAATACTTTATTTTTCCATATATTCATATCTTACTTAGCGGCAAATATGATGCACCACTTGAAATTTTATTTAAATGCATTAATTGTTATTTGATATCATATCTCGTATTCCGATTTTTCGAAAAAAAAAATTTTTTTTCATCACTTTCATTTACATACTTCATTATTATAAATAATGTTAAAGGCAACTTAAAGTTTCATTTTATATATTTTTGATCTACCTATCCCATTTCATATGCATTTTCAATTTTCGTATATAGATTTTTTCATTAGTTTAATAATTTCTATAATAACATAGTGACATGTTGTTCGAAATCTATCTGCAATTTTCGAATATGCCATTTTTCATAACCTTTTATACTCTAAACATTTTTTTTCGAATTTTCTAACAAGGTTTTATACTTAACATTTACATAACAAGAGATATCTAAAACAACTTGAAATTTAATTATATACACATATTTTTGAGTTGTGTATAAACACCCATATTCATAAAAAATATTTTAGGTTTATTACAGGTTTATTTGACAAATTTCCCATAGAAATGTGTCAAATAAGCACTCAATAAACCTTAAATATTTTTTATGAATACGGCCGTAGGAGTTCAGTTCATTAATGTGAAGAAAAAGTAAATGTCCGTTGAAAGCAATTGATAGTCGTACATAATTGTGTATTAGAAAAGTCGGCGAGTCATTATTGTTGTACAAGCAGTGTGAGTCTTGTGTGTGTCGAAGAGCAAGGGGGTATTGCTGCAAGACCAGAGCAACTGACTTTGTGACACGTGTATATACAACAGCGTATTAGACGCCGTGGCAACCAGTTGTGAATCATTTAAGTGATTTAAGTTGTGTATGTGTGTGTGTCTGTAAATCTGTGGTCGGCAAATTAAGGGCGCCGCGCCTTTTCTTATACTCTTCTATTACGTATGTGTACACGCGCATTACTGAGCACAAGTTGTGCGTATTATAGCATTGCACTGATACATCTGTTTGTACCAGTTTTGCGTGTTTTTGGTTCTGGTATGAACAAATATGTTATTTAGCGTTTTCTGTTACTAGTTGTAAATGTTGATTTTTTAAGCAAATATTGTATGGTTGGGCAATGAGCAAATGAAAACAACACATTTATTTTCTTTGTTTTTCTAAAACAAATAAAATACATAAAACTGCTTTTACCGTAAGTTCCTTATGGTGTGTTGAGAAAAAATATACATGGCTGATGAATAAATGAATAAAAGCAAAATTTCACATACATATGTAAGTAGATGATACATTTACATGAAACACATGAGCTGCAAATACAAAAAAATGGCACACGATATTCATTACTCTCAGAGCAAAATTGTCTCTCGCTCTCTCTCTATACTTGGCTGCGTCACAAAATAACATAACGAACGTCCGCACATACATCTGTACATCATGTATTTGTTTCACCAATGTTTTCTTTTTCATATATTTGTATTACAATATGTATTTTTGAGCAAAACAGATCAAACAGTTGCTCAGCAGCAACACAATAAGTGCCTATTTACACTATGCAAGTTTTATTGCTAAGCTGATTAGTTTATTAGGGGAGAGAGACGGGGGGAAAAGAAACGTTGCTCTTCCCATCGTCTCTCTCTCTCCCTGAAACTAGTCAGCTTAGCAATAAGACTTGCACAGCGTGATTTGGTACTAAGCAATTGTTATTTGTTTTTAATTGTATATTAATTTGGAAAAGCACGCACACACAATAACTCTTATACTAGTTCTGTCGCTCACAGTACAATTATATGGCACATACCATGGTATATTTGTTTTGGCTATACAAACGAGTATACAAATGCAACCCTTTAGTGCGTACCCCATACCATGATACAATAATATAAAGGTAAAACCACATTTGACGTACAAAATTAATTATGACTTTTTCCCCGATTATTTGATTACTGTTTTTTTTTAAACAGAGAGGAAAGCGTTGCCACACACATAAAATGGCAACTTTTATTTAGGAATGCTTTTTGAAATGTGTAATTTGAGTTTAGAAATTGTAGTTAAACACATATTTTTTTTAATGTTAATTGAACATGAGAATAACGAAATCTGTGTGTAATAAGACCTACAAAAGCAAATATTTGATTAATTATTTAATTCAATAGATAACAAAAAAAGCCTCACGGCTTGAGATACAACATCGTTCTTAAAAACATCGATATAAAGATACGACGTTTCTTAGAAGCGAAACATCGATGTTTTATTCACGGTTGTTTCATACATATAATACACATTCGCATATACTTCGTGTGCAAATTTATTGCTGGTTTACATCAAGCACAACACACATACTGCGACATTTGTAATTATTTAAGGTAAACACCTTTCAAAGCTCTTAAATTTGTTCTTGCTTCTTTGCAAAGTAACAGCAAGCATTGTTGTCACCGAGATCTGGTTGGCTGTTCTGCTCTAGTCGGTGTGAAAGTACAAAAAGCTTTTTATAAAAGTTTACACATTATGCATATGGCTTGGACGTAGCTGAATAAGAGTTAATGTGTAACGCTTAAAGTCGCCACCCTCGTTTTAAGCTACATACATGAATATTTATGAATTTCCTTTTGCGTTAAATATTAATATCATGTTATATGAATTTCCTTTCCTTTGTTGATTTACTATACTTTTATTAAATTCATTATATTATGCTTAATTTTTTATTTCGTAAGAATAGTGATTATTTGAATTATCGCTTGTAATTATTTAACTATCTGTAAGATTCAAAATTAACGGACGATCGAAACGTGACGACATCTGGTGGTGAGAAACTATATATGATCAGCTGTTCGTGCCATTTAAATGCAACTCTTTTCGATGACGGAAAACATGTGTGCCTACAACGATTGGTTGTATGTGTACAACAACTGTATGCCTGAAACAGGTATAAAAGGGCGAACATCACAAGTGAGTGGTCAGTTGGCGTGCAGGCGACCTGCAGGTAAGATCTAATTGTTCGTGGTTATCAATCCTTACAATTAATATTTTGCTCTGCACTTGTGCTTGTGGTGTCGTGTGACTTAGAAGGCATTTGTTTGTGGTTATCAATCCTTACAAATACCCCAGCTAGGTTGGTCCGACCGTTGGCTCCGTTTCATCAGGGGAATCAATCCCTCGGATGTACACTACTTGGTAGCGGGACATTTGTTGGTGGTAGAGCTGCAAAACTATCGATAGTCGCTCCACTCGATAGTTTTATGTAAAACTATCGAATAGTTTTATAACAGTTGCCACATAAACTACATTTGACTCGAAAAAAAAATCCAGAGTCCTCAACATTTTCATTAGTATATAAAAATATATCAAGCCTTTTTTTCGATTTTATCATAAGCGGCACATTAAGGAAAATATACTTTTTTATTGAACTTATAATTTTATGGGCCTACCCATGGTTTAGAATTATCAAAACGCGAAAATTGTTGATAACTTTTAAGACACTAACTGTAAAGTTTTATCGTAAGCGACAATTTTAACCTTCTTCTACGCATACGATTATATCGAAGATTAGGCTGGATATGTAGGTACAATAAAAAAAAATTTGTAGGGAAACACGCTAGGGTATGTCAAAATTAATCCGAGACGATTGGCGGCCGTCGCGATATCAGTACTACAAAAATTTATCTTTGTGTCGACGATGTTGAATTTATTAAGATGCTTGTGACTACTATTTGTCGAATAACACTTGGATTTATAAATAAATTCATATACATACATATGTATGAATTTAAGTACTTGTGTATACAGAAGCAGGGATTTAATTTTAAAATTTTAAAATTTAAATTTTTTCAGTACGATTGTACCTAATTCTTTATTTATATTTTTTTAATACTTGTACTTTTTAATTAACTAAAAATCAATTAACAAAACGCCAGAAGGTGCACAAAGAATATTAGTTGCTGGGATCTGAATATAAAAGTAACATTTACGATATACTACGTTTATAACCTTTTTTTTTATTCGATTGTTCACAGTCGATGCAAATAGTCGGCTTCTCCCTTTGGTACGAAAATAAAATTTCCACATTTGCAGATGAATTTGGAATAAATAACATTCCTCCAGCAATTCTTTAAGTACCGGAAAACCGGAAAAAATATGTAAGTGAACGTTAAAACCGGTTTTTCTATGGAAATTTTTTTTAATGTACACTTCAAGCACGCATTATTTTTTGCATAAGGGTTTAATATAAAGAGATTCCAGTAGTGCTAAATGGGTCATTGCGGTGCTACGGTACTTTTGGCATTCAAATAGCGCTAAAATTATAAATTGTACCAACTTTTGCATCGCTGTACAAAAGCTTAAATGAACGACGGATAATTTGCTTCAAAGCTGCCGGCTACTGTTTACTGACTTCGATTATTTTTACTCTTTTAATTACTTGTTTTTTTTTTACCGATAGTATCGATAGTGGAAAAAACTATCGATATTTCATTTACAACAAAACTATCGATACTATCGATAGTACTATCGATAGTTTTACAGCACTAGTTGGTGGTTATCAACCCCTACAAATACTCCTGCCCGGTAGAATACTTGGTGACTGGGCATTTGTTTGAGGTTATCAACCCCTACAAACACCAGTGCTAGTTTGGTACTGTTCCATCAAGATACTTCGGGAGGGGAACCAATCCCTCAGAAGTATCGCCCTTGGTGACCGTGCATTTATAAGGAGTTACCAATTCCGTGGAAATTGGCCGATTACTCGCTGGTTGATACGCCGACGCCCTACATATCGTCACGTGGAAGGTCAACCGTTCCAGATAAAACTTTTGTAGATGAGAAAATAAATAATAATTATTAAGTGGAATAAAGAATATAGTGTACATTCCCTTTAATGCAACTACACACGTTCCCTGGACACCCCTGAAGCTATCCCGGCAACCAGCGGACACGTGTCGTTACAAATGCTTTGTTGATATATACAACAAACATTGTTTTTATTTTTTGTTTGCTAAGGACATGGCCTATGATTGGACTAGGAACATGTAATTATCATATTTCTCCTTAAAATAGACCACTTGATCTAATAATATCCGTAAGGATGCTACAACCCGTTCGAATAATGTAAGGCAGCTACGTCTAAACACACATACTCTAATATATGTATTTCAGCTTTGTTATTGTTTCTTTGCAATGACCAAATATGTCGCCGAGATCTGGGGGCAAATCGCGGTACTCGTTATCGGATTCCGAAATATTTCCATATAAATCCTATTGGAATATTAATCCTATTGGAATATAACGATTGCCGCGATTTGCCCCATGCTTGGATGTTGTGCTCTCGTCAGTGTGAAACCACAAAAGGTCTTTTGTAAAACTTTGCACAGGGTGCGTATAGCTTGGACGCAGTTGATGTAAGACAATACACCAGAGAGTATAAAGACAAAGTTCCGCCTTGATTCAGTTGGAAATTTCCTTCCTGTTGTTTCTTGCTTGCTGCCGTTATTGGTGCTGCTGTAACTTTTTTGCTGTTTATTTTTTATAAATTTATGAAATTATTAAAATATTTTCAATTATTTTTAATTTAATAAACAAGAACGTCAAAAAAATAAAAAAACTCGGATTTCATAAATTAATAAGGTAGCATTAATTTTGAGAGTAAAAAATAATCGGGACAAACGTCAGAAGGTTAATATGACGACGAAAAGAAAGAACGGTTTTACCTTTATATTATTGTATCATGCCCCATACTCTTAAGAATCAGCGTTGCCAGAGAACAATTTTCCCAACAATAAGAAAATATGTGTGATGAGCATTTACTAAATTTTTTATTTTCAGAGAATTATTATGGGAACCAGAAAATTTGGTTTGTCAACGTACGTTGTCGTGCATGAAAAAAAGTGACATGCAATGGCATTTTCAAGCATATATTTAAATATTTTTATAACATTTTCTACAAAACTATTTCTTTACTCACACAATTGTAGAGTGTAATGGTATGGGTTGCCGACCACGGGTGTAAATACTTGATCTCTTGATTTTATTAGATAAGTGTAATTAGTAAATAAAGTGTCATTCTTAAACCTTATTCATACGTTGAGATCTTTTATTCCTGTGCTAATCTTCCAGTCCACAAAAAAGTGTTTTTAAAGTGTAAAAATGTAACAGTATGTCTATTTTCATTAACATCTATTTTACTTTCAAATAAAAATTTAATGAACTACTTTTTTAAATATTATACACATTTGTTTTAAGACAGCATTTTTGAAAAAAAAATCATCTGTTGATACTCGTATCATAAACTTTACATGCATTTGAAGTTCAAAGAACAGTCAGCCAGTCATTTGCATAAATGTTTGTGGCATGTGTAATAATTTAAATCTGTTGTTTTAAAATAGACTATAAAATAATAACAACATATACAGAGGCGAAAATAATCTGCATAATAAATCAAAGGGCTGTTAAAAAAAAATAAGGTTAAAAAACCCCAACATATTAAAAAAAATAAATGGAAATGGTTTTTATATAAAAAAGTGGACAATAATCACTGTACCAGAAAAGGCTTGAATATGATATGGCCAGTGGCTACTTAAAAAAGGAGATAATGAATTAAAAACCCAACTGAAATCATGAGAAAGAAAATAGTTTTCAATCAGTGAATAATAGGATTATATTGTTGACTGTTTAAGGTCACAAATAAAACTAGGACAAAAAACAAAACATAAAAAAATTTTAATAGGAAAAAATATTGAATAAATAAAATGGGAGTTAAAGGAACTTATAAAGGGTGTTTTTTTCAGAGGTATAGAACTTCGAATTGAAATAAAACACAAGAAAATCGTTTTAATGTCCATCAATTTGGCTTTATTGGAAGGATAATTTTATGCCATTAATGTTTAAATATGATTTCGGGCATGTGGCCGCCGCGGCTGGCTCGAATAAAGCCAATTCTACAGGTCCAATTTTCAACCACTTTTTCGAGCATATGGGGCCGTATATTGGGAATAACGCCACGAATGTTGGCTTCCAAGTCCCCTAACGTTTCTGGTTTGTTGGCGTAGACGAGCGACTTCACATATCCCCAAAGAAAATAATCCAATGGTGTCAAATCACACGATCTTGGTGGCCAATTGACAGGTCCATTCCGCGAAATTATGCGCTCATCGAATGTTTCCTTCAATAAATCGATTGTGACGTGCGCTGTGTGGCATGTAGCGCCGTCTTGTTGGAACCACAACTCATCCACATTCATGATATCCAATTCGGGAACAAAATAGTCGGTTAGTCGGCTCCAATTGCTGTGCACGGTGGCGAATCGATTCATTCGGGTCCTCTTCAACACTTTGCTCTACAGCGGCAATTGTTTCTTCGGTGCGCACTGTTCGACGTCTCTGCGGATGCGTATTATCACATAGAGTAAACGTAGTGCGAAAACGATCCATGGTTAACCGAATTAATTGCTCTGATGGACGATTATATCGACCATAAAATGGACGGAGCTTGCGGTAAACTTCGCGAACTGAACCATTATTTTCGAAATAAATTTGCACGATTTGCAAGCGTTGTTCTTTTATCAACCTGTTCATGATGAAATGGCAAACCAAACTAAATATTAATCACTTAACAGCTGACAAAATGGCCGCCAGTTAAAAAAGTGATGCCAACTTAAAGTTCTATACCTCAATAAAAAACACCCTATATATACATATATATAATTTTTTAAGTCATGAAAATATAACGATATACGGACACCACTACGTGATAAAAGAGCAAAAAAATACCCGTGTCTCCCAATTTTGCCCCAAGTCATGCTCTTTTTTATGGGCCCCAAAGATTTGGGGCCTCGGTGTCATTTTTGCATTTTCTCAGACTCATATCTTGCAAACCTTTCGGAATTTTGATTTACTCTGTATGGCGAAGTTGTAGTTCTTGTCATAGAGAACAAAAATTGTGAAGCTATAAAATCCAAAAAGCTTCATCTTCAAGATCAAAATCGCAAAAAATGGTAAAAAAAACTCGATTTTTTTAATTTTTTCCCCTGTTCAGGTCCATAGCTAGCAAACCGTTCAAAATTCAAGGAAACAATCAACTACAAAAATGTACCTAAGATTTCAATAAACAACTTCCTAGAACATATGAACTTCCTAGGAATGAATCTTAACACCCTTTAGGTAGCGCTTAGGTAGCCGCAAAAGTGAAAAATTTCCAAACAAATGAAATTAAAAAATGTTCGGCATATAATGGGTTAAAATATAATGGCATATAAAAATATTAAAATATTGTTAAAAAACATTTGCCATAAAATTATCTTAAAACATCTAATAAAAGTTGTTCTTTATGCTTCATTTTGTATTTTCAATTAAAGGAATCAAAAGTGTGCGATCAAGCGAAAATTCCCCATTATCCTTTCATACAAATTCTGAGCAACAATTTCTTAAGAAATGCTAATTTGAAAAATTTTGCTGCTAATTTTAATCATTATACATAAGTAACAACATTAACATTAAATCTGTGTTTAAGCGCAGGTAAAACAGCCCCTTAAAATTTTGTATTTATTAAAACAACTTATATAACGAAAAACAGAAAATAAACAACCACAGCAATAACAATAAAAATAAAAATAAAAATAAATAATAGCAGGCTTATTCATAAGCATTATATTTAAGAGGTTATATTTTGTAGCGTTTATTTATCTAAACAAAATAAAAAAATATATTCGCGTAATAAATTTAAATATAAAATCACACATGCCCGCACACACACACACACACACACACACACACACACGCACACAGACGGAAAGCTGGTGTTTTTTGCATTTTATTTCTAAAATGTTACAGATTAAAGAGGCATAAATTTATCAAAACAAAAAAAAAATCAGAAAAACACTAACTCATTTTTAGCTTTTTGTTGTTTGTGCTGAGGCGAGTGGCAGTTTGGAAATTGTCGCGGGAACACAAACAAACTCGTCCCTGTGCAGCATTACCACTGTAAAATTTAATAAATTCAGTGAAGTGCGACTTTGACCCGCGCACGAAGGGTTCCGTACTAACTTTAGCCTATATAAAATATAGTTTTGGCATTTTTTTCCGTTTTTGGGTTTTTTCGGGTTTTTTGACGTTTTTTTTTTTTAATTTTGGCGTTTTTTCGATTATGGCGATTTTTTTTAATTCCGTCGCTTTTTTAGTTGTGCACTTTTTTTCTCGTTTTTGCGATTTTTTTTGGTTCTTGGCGTTTTTTCATTATGGCGATTTTTTTAATTTTGTCGATTTTTTTACATAGGCGATTTTTTAAGTTTTGGAGCCTTTTTCACTTTTTGGCGATTTTTTCGGTGTTTGGCGTTTTTAACATTTTGGCGCTCTTTTTCATTTATGGAATTTTTTCGGATTTGGCGTTTTATTTTAGTGTTAGGATTTTTTTGTATAATTTGGCGATTTTTTTAACTGTTGTATTTTTTTTTTTTTTTTTTTTTTTTTAAATACATATATTTATTTATTGTATCTTCAAATATGAACTAACAATAAGTGATCAAATCTTAAAGCTAAAATATAATTATTTAGCCCGACCAGTGTCAATAATACAAAGTAGTGATAATCAAAAAGGAAAATTAAATGTATTTTCAAGCATTCCCATCTAGAGTGTTGAGTAAAATAGCCCTTGTGTCCCTCTTTTTTAGGCGGATGTGTCCAGTAAAGTTCAAAATATTACGAGGAAGGGGATTAGGATGTGATTCGAGTTTTGTTAAGTATTTGCCTGCGTATCTTGCAATTTCTTCAGTCACTAGTGGCATTTTTAAATCACGATGCAAATTTGAATTCTTAATGTACTATGGAGCAGATGTTACTAACCTTAAAATTTTGTTTTGTCTTCGTTGAATTCTCTCTACATTGCAAGCTGAAGCAGTGCCCCATAACTGGATACCGTAACACCATATTGGCTTCAAAAGCGACTTGTATATTAAAAGTTTGCAGTCCAGACTAAGTGTTGAATTTCTGCCAATCAACCAATGAATTTGAGTTGTTGTATTGTCTGTATAAAAAATACACTAATTTTACAAATCGCATGTATATTACATTCGATTTTAACATTTTTCGTTGCTCGTTTTGGAACACCCTTTAATATTTAACTCTCATGCTTTTGTTGTTGTAGCGGTTCTACATACTCTGTCCAAATTTAAGGTCCGTGATGGACACACGGAAAGCGTAGCAAAAACAATAGGGTTCCTGTTCACCTTTGGTGTACGGAACCCTAAAAAAGGGTATTAATAACAAAAATTAAAAATTTTAAAAACCTTCGACTTTTTTCAGAAAAGATGTTATATGTTCTAAACGGCTAAACCGATTTTCTTCAAATATAGCTAAGAACCCTCTCGATCAAGTCATCTTTCAAACAGAAAAAACTAAATGAAAATCGGTCCAGCGGTTTGGCCTGTACGTGGACACGGACAGACACACAGATACACAGACACACAGACACACACTACGAACTTATAACACCCCTTTTTTAGTCGGGGGTTAAAAAGGGGGGTTTTTTATAAAGGGACATTTAATAGAAAATTTTAAGGAAAAAATATTCAATTTTAAAAACAAGAAAAATTTAAGGAAGCTAATCTATTTTTTTAAATTAATGTTTAACAAACTTATTTATTAAGCTATTTTTTAATATGCATCTGTATATCGTTACCTTAATATAGAAGGGCTCTATCTAGCTCATTATTTTTTTGAAATCTAGTTTTTTGCATATTTCGATAGAAGAACATCTAATGTATCGAAAAATGCAAAAATTTCGATATCAAAAAAATAACGAGCTAGGACCTTTTTACATTAAGATAACGAACCAAACTTATGGGCAACACAGTATTCGATTATAGGTGACTCCCCATAACGTCAAAGCCATTACCATAAAAATCAATTGAATTTTGGCTTGATTATGGCTATGACATTATTGCTATGGTACTTCTAATCAGTGATGGGAAATGAGATTTGCATTTCGATATCAAAAAAATTTTTTTCGAGTATTTTTTTGGTCCCGTGAGTACCAAAAATTATCATTTTTTTTATTTTATGATTTGAACAGGCTAAAGTTTGCATCGCTTTGAAAGCCAAATTACATGTGATAATTATTAATGCACAAATAACATCAAAGTTAGTTGTAAATATTCTGATAACACATAGTTGAACGGAAAAGCTAGCCGTTTTCGAAGGCCAGCAAACCTTCATCATCAGCGTTCTTTTGTGTTTGGTCCACTGTGTGTGGTGTCAGTTGATGTAGATTTCTGCTTTATATACTTAGCATTTTATTGCAAATGGAATATGTGAATTGTTTTGATTCATCGTATTTCAATTTGCTGAAAGCTTTTTTGTAATGAAAGCTCAATTTTACCATCTCTAAATTTACAAGAGTCTTACCATTGTCGTTTGTTCTTTGCTAATTATGTACATGTTAGTTAATTTGCTTATTTTTGTTCTACTTAAGACAAACTTTTTTGGTTTGTTACTATCAAGTATACTTATTTTATTTAATTTTTTAGTTAATTTAATTATTATTCTTCGAACTCCATTTTCTTCTAGATTTTATGATTTGAACAGGCTAAAGTTCGTATCGCTTTGTGAACGATTTATGTTTTATTAACAAAAAATTATATAAAATTTAATTATAAAGAAATAAAAAAAGAACACAAGGCGTATACATTAAGAGGGGATAAATTTTTTTCAAAAGTTTCATAGCAAAAACGTAATCTGCTCGAAATTTTGAGAAAATTTTTCGATGAAACCATGGGTCTAAAATCAAACCCTATACCACATCTCTCGACATGAAAATTTATTTCCTCTTCAAAAAAATTGTTTTAATTAAAACTCTTCCAATCTATTTTCGAATCATTATTATTTCTTCCATGGAAGTACTCCCTGCTTTTAATTTTTTCATGTTTATCCACAATGATTAGTTCCCTATTTTACTCATTAAAGCCAATGTCCACAAAAAAGGCAGTAACCAAACAAGAGGCATCTCTATCGGAAATGCTAAATCTATCACACACTATGGCAAAAGTTTAAGATGTCGTACTTATTAGTACGAGTCTATGGTATTTTTTGTCTCGTATGTCTTGTCTTGCTAATTTAAATTCCGATTGATTGTTGATCAACGATGCTCAGCACGCATTCCGGAATTGTATGTTTCCTGATGGTATGTTGGCCAATCACGAACTCTTTTAGGTTATAACGAATCAACCCGCAAATATAAATATGTATGTGTGTACATAGGTAAAAATTTTGAAGTTACAACTTTTTAGACTTTAATAAATCTTTGGCCTGGATAATGGCCTATTTCCCAGCTGCGAAAGAAAACGTTCGACTTACAATTTATATTGAAAACAACAATAAAATACGAAAATTTGTTTTCTATCGCAGGTGGGAAATAGGCCATAAGACTTGATACTGCTGAAACATAAAGCATGTTTCTTTGTTTGTTTTCATGAGATTTTGGTAAGAGAAAATCGTTTCCACGTTTACAGAGGAGTGAGGTATGGACCAAATTCCGTAAGCTACTCTCAATTTATCAGGAAACATGTATTCATCTGACGCGTTTTTAGTTTTAGCCACTTTAGACCAGAAGCTGAATATATTTTCTGTTGTTAATGGCTTCAGTTCGTCCATATCAGCCAATGCCAATGTTATTATTTTCAAAATTTTGCTTTTTGCTGGAAAACATTGTAATTAAAAGTGGTATAATGCTGTTGGTCTTACCAGATAAAACATTTACAGGGGGAAACTTACTAAACCAATTTAAAATTTCATTGTAAAAATCCACGTTTGCCCTCAGGTCTTGACAGAATTTACTACAACATTTTTACAATTGCCTTTAAACTGATATAAAATAAAGGGTGTTTTTTTAAGAGGTATAGAACTTTGAATTGAAATAAAACACAAGAAAATCGTTTTAATGTCCATCAATTTGGCTTTATTGGAAGGATAATTTTATGCCATTAATGTTTAAATATGATTTTGGGCATGTGGCCGCCGCTGCTGGCTCGAATAAAGCCAATTCTACAGGTCCAATTTTCAACCACTTTTTCGAGCATATGGGGCCGTATGTTGGCTTCCAAGTCCCCTAACGTTTCTGGTTTGTTGGCGTAGACGAGCGACTTCACATATCCCCAAAGAAAATAATCCAATGGTGTCAAATCACACGATCTTGGTGGCCAATTGACAGGTCCATTCCGCGAAATTATGCGCTCATCGAATGTTTACTTCAATAAATCGATTGTGACGTGCGCTGTGTGCCATGTAGCGCCGTCTTGTTGGAACCACAACTCATCCACATTCATTTTATCCAATTCGGGAACAAAATAGTCGGTTAGTCGGCTCCAATTGCTGTGCACGGTGGCGAATCGATTCATTCGGGTCCTCTTCAACACTTTGCTCTACAGCGGCAATTGTTTCTTCGGTGCGCACTGTTCGACGTCTCTGCGGATGCGTATTATCACATAGAGTAAACGTAGTGCGAAAACGATCCATGGTTAACCGAATTAATTGCTCTGATGGACGATTATGTCGACCATAAAATGGACGGAGCTTGCGGTAAACTTCGCGAACTGAACCATTATTTTCGAAATAAATTTGCACGATTTGCAAGCGTTGCTCTTTTGTCAACCTGTTCATGATGAAATGGCAAACCAAACTAAATATTAATCACTTGACAGCTGACAAAATGGCCGCCAGTTAAAAAAGTGATGCCATTTTAAAGTTCTATACCTCAATAAAAAACACCCTTTAGTTGTTTTAACATAGTTCGTGATTACATATGTATAGGTCAACTTCTGTGCTACAAAAAATATCATTGAGCCAAATAGGTTTTCGTTTATATTTAATAGGGAAGGATTGCACTTTTCTAAAATATCTTAACTATGTAATAAAGTTTCGTGGAATTTGTCGAAAAAGAATTTTAGTTCTTGGCAAAATATATGCACACCGTGAGAGTATCAAATGTGTTGCGGGAGTACTACGGTACTTTTTCATGTCAAATAGTATCAAAAAAAAGTACGATCGTACCAACTTTCCCATCACTGCTTCTAATTAAAGCCTTGGTCGCACAACGGTAGCGCTGTCCGTGTGTTTTAGCAGTGATGCCCATTTTTTTTTTTTTTTTTTTTTTTTTTTTTTTTTTTTTTTTTTTGTTATAAAAGGCACATCAAAATTAAAAAAAAAATCATTAAAAAGCGTAATTTTGACATCTAAAAAGCGTAAAAAGCACTAACGTAAAAAACGAGTGAAGATCCAAACGAGTGAAGTTTAATGATGTTTAATGTTTTATTTTTCTTATCTCTTTATTTTTATTTTGTTTTTTTATTTTTCTTAGTTTTGCAGCCTTTAAACAACAACATGTAATTTTTTTCTTGGAGATCTCTCTGAGTAAATCAATCACAGGGCTGCCAACTACAACGAAATACATACATTTTTTGCAAAAAATTATAAATTTCACATGTGATACAGACTTGGTAACCTTTGCGAGGGGACTACTACGTCATCAAACGGTAAATCATGCGCAAGGCGTAATCTTTATTTTATCATTCTTGGTTGCTCTTGTGTTTTTCTTTGTCATTTACACCGTTACTTTTGCTATTGTTTGTAGTTGTTGGTATTATATTTTGCTTTTTATGTAAGGGGTGATTTTTTTGTTGTTGGTAGATTTTCTGGTTAATGAATAATTGATGTAGAATTTTTGGCAAAACTTTAGTTTGTTGTGTTATGAAATATGTATATATAAAATTTTATTTTGATTACAGATTTTTAAAAAGTGATGAATTTTTTTTATTAATTAAACCACAATGAAAGATGAAAGTATTTTTTTTTTTTTTTTTTTTTTTTTGTCATGGAAATGATATTTTTTAACACGTTTAATAAATTCCACCTGACTCCTTTTATAGAAAAAGTAAAAAGTGCAAAATGTTTTCAACGAAAAAGAGCTGCAACGAAAAGTAAAAACTAATGAAATATTTTAATCCTCTAACGCTCACAAATCTTTGCAAATAGTTTATATTTTTATTAAAAAAATTAAAAGCCTTGTTTTGTAAAACGCAACGCCAAGACCGTTGACAAGTTTTGTATGTATTTTGTTTTTGATATTTAGGGCCTAATTCTGTAAAACGCAACGCTTAGCGTTGACAAATTTTCTATGAAAAAAAAAATTAAACTACAAAAACAAAATATATATAAAAGCGAAGCTTTGCGTTTTGCAAAATAAGGCCCTTAATTTAATTTTAAAGCTTTAAATATTCGTCTGTCTTTTTATAATAAAATCTGTGATTAAAAAAGTATATAAAATAAATAGACAAACGAAAGTTTTTGCTCGTTTTCTGTAAACCAGTAGGTAAATACATTTCCAGCGACCGGAAATAAGCTACTGCCAAACAAAAAACGTTTTTTATTTATAATTTCTGTTTTTTTCCTTTTAGAATATATATTTTAATACATTTTAAGTCGTTGACAAACAGTTTTGTAATAATAAATTTTATTTTAAAATTTTTTTAAGTCCGCAAAACTTATATAAAAAAAAATAATCCAACATATAAAGGAAAAAATTTAAATGTTTATGAAATATTTGTGTTGGGGAATAACATGATTTTGTCAGCTTTTATTAATATTGCAATAAATCATACAAATAAATATAATGGAAAGGAATTTAATTTATGACAAATGTAACAAATGAATTAATGAATAAGTTTTTTATTCGTAGGTTTATATTATGGGCAACTACATAAACGTGTAGTATAAAAAAACATCATATTTAGTCCAATTGTTTTATGAAATTTAAAAAAAAAATTGGTGTTCTATTATGTCATATTTTTAAAATGTTTTAAGCTATTTCAATATATATATTTCAACATATATATATATATATATATATTGCTTTAAACAAAAAATCTAAGACATGACAATAACAACAACAACAAAATTATGCCACAATAGAACTCCTTGTGAATTGCCTGAATGTGTATTTTTTAAAGAATTTATTGAGAATAGTATTTCAAAATAACACGATAAACAAATATATGCAATTAAAACAAGATACATTAAACATTATATAAAATTTTAATGGGCGTATCTGCCATCGCATTTTCAAGCCCAAGTTGTATGGTAAGTTGCGTAAAAAAAACTATAAGTACCAGTGGGCCAATTTCGGCATTCTACACAAACTGAATTTAAATTGCATGAAAATTTTTTCGATAACGAATTCCGTAATTTGCCCCCACAAAATATAATGATCTCGCCCCACTTTCTTAACTTCAGATCGAGTAAGTAAAAAAACCAAAGTTTGTAACAAGTTTCGCAAAAAATCGGTGCAGTTTAACATATTGTTGCGCAAAAATACTCGAACAAACCTGCTAATTGCATATTCTGGAAGCCTTGTGTGAAGTATAAAGAGGGCGATACCTCTGCTAGCAGTTCAGTCCATAATAAAGTCAATCTGAAGTTCAATTGTTTATTGTGAACAGTTGTCTTTTACGAGTTCCATTCATTATTGTGAAGAAAGAGTAACGGCCTGGCCCACGATGTCTACAAGAAATCATCTGTCGCTTAGTAATATTGAAAACAAAATAAGAAAATTTGTTTTTCTTTTCAATATAACTAAGCGAGAGATAATTTCTTGTCGACATCGTGGGCCAGGCCGTAAATCTCAGTTAAAAGCAGTTACTAGTCGTGTAAAAGTGTGTAAAAGTAAAGTCGGTGAGTCATTATTGTTATGCAAACACTGAGCGTCGGCAGAGGGGGTCTTGTGTAGAGAGCAGTAGAGAAGGAGTGTTGCTTCAGGACCAGCGCAACAAATTTTATGAAGTATGTATATACAACAGTGGGTACTTTTATTCATTTGGAAGTCTTTGAGACCACAGAAAAAATCGTTTTTAAAGGATAAAAACATAAGAATATCAAATATTATGTTATATGTTAATGGCCAAGGCTCTGCCCACTTTTTTTAATGCGTTTTCGTATCATTAAATGACACCAAGGTATGAATAAAGCCGCTTGGGAATTAGTAAAGTAAATTTGCCTTAAATATAGTATTTAATTAAAGGGGCGTGCTGCGCCCACTTTTAAAAGTGAGAAATTTTGCCATTAATTATGAAGCCAAATTGTAAAGGGCGTTACACAACCACTTCTGCAAAAAAGAGATTGTGGCATTACTAAGCTTGTAGCATACACGTCAAGTTCAGCAGGAAATTAAATACAGGGTGGCGCAGAATGAGCTATATGTTTTAAGAGGTTTATAACTTTTTTATTTATACGATTATTATATTTTTTTTTTAAATACAGTATACTATTGGGGAATTTTTTGCAATTAGCTTTGAAAATGTATATTCTGTAAGTGATGTCCATTTTCTGCTTCGCACACACGTGTTCTTTTTAGCATATTTTCCATAACTTTTCGCAAAATTTCGGGTGTAATGGCCATGATTGGTTTGTTAACGTATACTCTTTCTTTCAAATATCCCCAAAGAAAACTGTCACGAACTGTTAAATCTGGTGAACGTGGAGGCTAGTCGACGATATGCACGCTGTGTGTGGTTTGAAAAATAAAATTTAATTATTTTTGTACGTTGTTCGATCGTGTAATGATTTATAATTCATTCCCCAAGTGACTTCACAAAATGTTAAAAAAAAAATAAAGAAAGAATAATAATTAAAAAATTTATAAAGAAATCAAACCATCCCTAAAAGAAATGAATGACTGAAACTAACACAAACAACATTTTTTTTTTACTAAGGCATTTGCAACAATTTTACATTCAATTCAACAGTGATTATCAGGGAAACCAGAAATATGCTTTCAAAAAAAGTGTTTTGAGCGCATTCAATATGCACTAAAAACTTGAAAATATGCACTAAAAGCTCCAAAAATATGCTCTTAAAAATAAAATAAATTTATTTATTTGTAAATGAAAATATATTCTTAATTCAAAATTCAACAAAATTTGCATATATAATATAATATATATAATAAGAATAAAATAAGTTAAGTTAATAAAAAAAAAATATTTTATTTAATAAGTAAAATATTAATTTGGAATTATTAGTGCGTTTAAAAAAATTTTAAACTTAAATTTTAACAATTCCCATAAAAAATCACTAATTATTAAATTGACTGCACCCGGTCAAAAAAATACTTGTGTGGCAACACTCTATTCTTAAATAGCTGTTGTTGTTATTTACATTTATTTTCTTTTTACATACTCTTACAAATACAATTTGAAGCTGAAAAACGTCAGCCAATGTAGCAATAGTAAAGTAAGAAAATAAATAAATTCAGTAAAGTGCGACTATCACTCGCGCACATAGGGTTCCGTACGAACACTAGATATGTAATTTAATACAAACTTCATCCTATATAATATATAGTTTTGGCATTTTTTTCGTTTTTGGGGTCTTTTCGGTTTTTTTGTTTGTCGTTTTTTGCTTTTTTCGGTTTTGGCGATTATTTTAAGTTTTGGCTTTTTTTTAGTTTAGACACTTTATTTTCTTGTTTTGGCGATTTTGTCGGTTTTTGGCGTTTTTTCATTTTGGTGTTTTTTTTTATTTTTGGCGATTTTTTTTAATATTTCCGATTTTTTGTTTACATAAATTTTTTTTAGTTTTGGCGACATTTTCGCGTTTTGGCGATTTTTTTAAATTTTTTGCGTTTTTTTTCATTTTGGCGTTTTTTTTCATTTTGGTGATTTTTTCGAATTTGGCGATTTATTTTAGTGTTAGAATTTTTTTTTAATTTTGGCGATTTTTTCGTTTTGGCGATTTTTTTTAATTTTTGGCGATTTTTTTGGTTTGGCGATTTTATAATTTTTGGCTTTTTTAGTTTTACCGTTTTTGAAAATTTCAAGTGTTTGCCTCTTACGGTTTCCAAGATATAGCAAATTTTCAAAATTACATAGTCAAAATTGCATTAACTGATGGACCACCCTTTAATTTAAATTTTTTTTTTTTAATTTTAGTGTTAATTGTTGTAGTCTGTATAAAAATACACTAATTTTACAAATTTCAAGTTTCAATATACATATGTTCATACAATTGTATGTATATTACATGGGATTTTAACATATTTCATTGCTCGTTTTGGAACACCCTTTAATTTGTAATTCTCATGTATTTGTTGTTGTAGCGGCCAAGGTTCTACATACTGTGTCCAAATTTCAGGTCCGTAGCTCTTACGGTTCCTGAGAAAATACCGTGTGACGGACAGCGTAGCGAAAACAGTAGGGTTCCTTTTCACCTTTGGTGTACGGAACCCTAAAAACATGTTGATTATTGAGTTCTTGTTTCAACTTTGTTATTTTTTATTGAGCTTCTTATTTGTTTAAATGAAAGTTTATAATATAATAACTCTAGTTGTTCTAAGAAGCTTTGGGTAAAGGTTCCCTGATGATCTGCATTAGCAACAGTGAAATGCGCATAGGATCCAGCTAAACCCCTCAATAATCAATTTCAATGTATTTTTTATAAAGAAAAAAAATAAAAAAATATATATATATATATATATTTTACTTAATAAGTAAAATATTGATTTGGGATTATTAGTGCGTTTAACAATTTTAAACTTAATTTTTTTTGATACTCCCGTAAAAATTTAATTCAATTTCAAAAGAGATTTTGATATCAGAATTAAAACCTTAGAACTGTATTTTGGATAAACAAGATAAGCTTGTTAATTATAATTTTTATTGCAATAAACAACAAAATATTGAATTAGATTTTCAAATAAAAATCGTTACCTGTCACATCTAAATGAACTTTTATACATTGAAAATGTTCCTTGAACCTGTACTTAGGGCAGACCCCGTCACAAATAGCAAAACCAAATTTTTATTTAAACTAACGTCCTTATATTTCTGTGGCAATAAATAATAATGGCTTAAGTTGACATAAGTGCTTTTTCATTTTATTACATATTCTTATTCTCTTCGTCAAGATTTATCACTCAACTAAATTTCAATTAAAAAATGTCATTATTAATAAAACTATACGCATTTATATTTTAACTTAAGTCTTTTTGGAAAATAATTCGTAAGCCATAACATCTTACCTCAGATCAATATTTTTTTTGTAGCTACATCAATATTAAAATATTTGAGCATAAAAACTTGTATACACTTAAGTTCAATAACTAACATCCAATCCAAATTATTCTTCATTAAAAAAAAACTTATATTTAACTAAGCTTTTAAAAAATTGTCTTATTTCAGGTTTTCCGCATTTTTCAATTTAACCTAAAGCACTTATCTCGACTTACCATCATTAAAAATTATTTTGCCTTTCAATATAATAGCTTAAGTGAGGCTCTCAGCGCCAAAACGGCCTAACCCTCATTTTCAAAAAATTCAAACTGACTATGCTGAACTAACCGGAACCTTTTGAAATAAATACTTAGCAAACTCCATATTTCATAGTATAACACTAGGTTATACTACCTGCTGCAAACTGTTTTTCCTCTATGCAAAGCTCAAAAAAATGTGGATGCCATAATGGCCTAAGCCGATTAGGCCAAATCGAATCCTACAAATAAAAAAATATGTGTGGGTTAGGCCAAAAACGCATGTTACGTTTTAGTCAAATTCAATAATTCAAGTTAGCCATGGGTGTTCAAATTTTTGAATTTTCCTGAAGCGAAACGATCTATTAGGCCGAGAAATGTTTGTTGATTTTTAAAAATCAACTTTCTTTTTAGTAAGTAAAAACCATAGTTTAAGTAATAAAGTTGACAAAATACATACACGCCAAAAAAGAGCAGCCAAAGTGGTGGCCAAAACGGGAACATAACAATGAGTACTATTTGCACATATGTATGTACATGGTAAATAATTCGACCTTCCCAGTGTAACAGATAGACCACAAAGCTTTAGTATCTGGCCACTCATTCCTACCATGCGATCAAGATTTTGGTCTCATTGAAAAGGGAAAAAATATTATAAGAACATTTTTACGCCTGATGATTGCACAGAAAAAAATAGACAAGAATTATTTTCAATAAAACCATGTTATTGAATAAAATTTTAGTTTCAATAATATTTGTCATTAACTTGAATATTGTACTTATCAATTCCGCACATTTTAAAATATCATTTAATGCAATGCTGCCCACAGAGAGAAAACCAAGAAAAATGTATAAGCGTATGTGTATTCATTTGTACAAAAAGCCGATTGATGTTCGGCACTCTGGCGCTTCTCTGGCCAGCAGTGATTTAATGTCATTTATTTGTGTTGGTGTTTTCCTTGCTTGTTGATTGACTAAACCTGGTCATGTGCTGATGTTGTTGTTTATTTTGATTGTTGTTGTTGTTGTATTCGTGTGCATTCGGACAAGAAGCCGAAAAACGTCGTGGCTTATTTTTTTTTACTAAACAAAGTTATTTTTAGATTAGAAGAAACAAAAGAAATCATGTTTTGCGTGTATTCATTGTTTGCGTATCCAAAAACGATTTGCTCTTTAGCTGAGTGGTAAGTACGTTAGTTTATTAGTCAAGAGATTGCCGGTTCGACTCATCCCAAACACATTCCGTCTTAGTAGCAGCCAAACAAAAGCAAACAAAAAGGGGTTGAAAAATGTGATATTCATCCACACACACAACACAATAACAATTATCACTGAAAATAAAATATTCCCGGGGAGTTTTTTCCCTTCCCTATCACTTGTTCCCAGGGAATAATCCTCCTATTCTAAATAGCCGGAGAATAAGCAAATACGGGAGAGAGTAAAATCTGGATCAGCTGTTTAATGTTTACATATTTTTCTGCACTAACGCAAAGTTCAGCAATATAAATTTATTAAAAATGTGATGTCTTCATTGCCAATAAGATTTCGTGTTAATATAATATTTGTTTCTGTTTAAATAAAAATTAAATAAACAGTGTATCCATTCAGACATGCGGAATAACTTTGTGCTGAGAAAGTGGAGTGAAAACTGAGTCAGGTCTAGTAGACTGTGTGTACAAAGGAAATTTGTACATTTTATAAAGTTTTTCTTATCGGTCTTGATAATATTAGAAGGAAATAAATCTTCCATTTACCTATTATGTGAACTGCAAAATTGATTGTTTTAGTATTTGTTCTGAATACAGAAGTAGTTTATGTTTTTGAAGTGCATGTGCGCATTGTTTAGATAAAAATGCAAAAATACAAAATACAAAAGGGAAATATAATAATTCGGTATTTATTTAAACTTTTTGTTCTAAATAAATGCTTATACTATTGTTTTTCAACATTTATTAATATGATTTTTAAATGTTTGCATTAGTTCCCTTCAAAATGTTTGGGGGAGAAAACTCTCAACAAATTCTCCCTCTCCCTCATATTTAGAATACCTACTTTTTTCCCAGGAAGTTTTTTCCCGGGGAAATTTTAATTCATAATAGGAGGAATGGGAAAAGGGAAAAAACTCCCGGGGAATTGCTATTATAATTGGGCTGTAAATTTCTTTATTGACTGAAAAAAAATATATTCAATAAATGTGCCTACAATTTTATTTATCAATAATGCAAAAATCGTCATCACAGAAAATTCGAAAGATTTTTTTTTATTGAGTCAACGATTTTCGTATTCAAATATCAAAATCATTTTTTTCTGTGTGGGATCGTGTAATCATCACGGCAAAAAAAAGGGAACCATTTCACTTGGTAAAGATGACGGCTGATGATATTAAAAGCATATCCTTAATCGAGAAACTACCAACAAACAGAAAAATCTCCGCAGACAGGATTTTAAAAGTTGAACGGCTTAAGAGTCAGTGGCTTCGATTCCAAAATGTGAAGTCATTTATAATTCAATACAAATATTCAAATAACATAGATGTTTTATATCAAGAAGTTGATATTTCAAATAGGAATTCCAGCAAGTTCGTAAATTTGGAATTGGAATAGCTTTATCCTGGAGGAAGATTGATTGAAGCTGAAATGTTTAAGGATTTACAGGAACACTCAAAGAGTTCATACCTCCTATAAAGCATGCATTTTATAATAATTTAAAAACAAATTCGAGAGCCGAAGAAGAAGATATTCAGGAAGTAGACGAATAATTATTAATATTAATTTTTATTATTTAAAACGCTAAAAATTATTTTTATTATTTATCTGAAGAAATTTTGTATGTTTTAATAAATAGAGCCAAAATGGCCTAACCCTCAGTTGCTATCAGTACAGTTTTTTAAATGGATTCCAAAATGGCCTAAGCCACTTTACCTTTTGTATTAACTTTTTACAGCAGTCTTTATCTAATTTAATTAAGACCTAATGATTAACTTAAAGCAAATATTACAACTAATATTTATTTACGATTAATAAAAAAAAAATGTGAGTCCGATCACAGAGGAGATGTGTAAACATCTAGTAATGAAATTTTTTTTTTTAATTTGGAAGTACTTATGCTTTTGGTATCTTTTTTAAATTAATTAATTAAAAGTATCAAAACTTTCAATATTGTAAATACATATGAATTTGTTGGTTTTTGTTTGTTTTATTAAACTTATTTGGTTAGTAAATGGGCACACTGCAGTATATCTATATGTACTGCATTCAAAATTGCAGTAAACAGTAAATTTACTGATTACTAAAAAAAATTCAGTAAATTTTTACTGCTAATGAAATTGAATTTGCATTACCAGTAAAATCGTCGGGCCGTAACCATAATAAAATTGTAGCAAGTGGCAAAGTTTTTTCATTCAAATTTTGAAACTTTTGTATGAAAAACATTTAGCCACTTGGTAGAATCTCATTATGAATACGGACATTACTGATTACTGAAAATTCAATGCATCTCATCATATAACAAATCATTTAGGCAATTTATAAAAATTGTAGAAACAAAATTTTAGTAATCAGTAAAAATTTACTTGTTAAACATTTTTTATTGTTTTTACTGAAACTTTAGTGGTACTGCAGTGCTCATCTATGGTAAATGTCTTTACTTTTAGTTTTTAATTTTTAATTCCTGTTGTTCATCGTTTAGTTGTTGCTGTTCTTGTTGTTGTGTACGCATTGCAATTAAAATAAATTCAGTAAAGTGCGACTTTGACTCGCGCACATTCGGTTTTGATTTTTTATTTTTTTTATTTAGCTTTCTTCCTTTTTTAAGTTTTTTCAGTTTAAACGATATTTTTTTCAGTTTTATCGCTTTTTTCTCTTTTTTTGGCGTTTTTTTACTTTTCGCAATTTTCTTTTTATTTTAGCGATTTTTTCATTTTGGCGATTTTTTTCTGTTTTTTGGGGTTTTTTCATTTTGGCGATTTTTTCTGTTCTTGGAATTTTTTTTATTTAGGCGATTTTTTCATTTTGGTGATTTTTTCATATTGGCGATTTTTTTGTTGAAGGATTTTTTTCATTTTGGCGATTTTTCCGGTTTTTCGCGATTTATTTTAGTCCTAGAGATTTTTTTTAATTTGGTGCTTTTTTCGATTTGGCGATTTTTTTTTTGTTTTTGGCAATTTTGTTATATTTGGCGATTTTATATTTTTTGGATTTTTTAGTTTTACCGTTTATGAAAATTTCAAGAGTTTTGCTCTAACGGTCTCCAAGATACAGCGAGTTGTCAAAATTACAAAGTAAAAATTGCATTAACTAATGAAACACCCTTTAATTTAAACTTTTTAAATTAGTGTTAATTGTTGTAGTCTGTATAAAAATACACTAACTTTACAAATTTCAAGTGTATATATGTACATACAATTGTATGTATATTACATGGGATTTTAACATTTTTCGTTTTGGAACACCCTTTAGTTTTTAACTCTCATGTATTTGTTGTTGTAGTGGCCAAATGTCTACATATTGTGTCCAAATTTCAAGTCCGTAGCTCTTACGGTTCATTTTCACCTTTGGTGTACGGAAATATACAGAAAAATAACCGGCGGCGGCGCACCGTCGGCTTCGAGCCGGTCGACTTGTTTCTCTGCTCGGTATTGCTTCTTTCAAACACTCTAGTTTCAGAGATTTGTGCATTATATTTAAAAAATAATATCTGGAATTTTTCTTTTCTTATGCCATCAAAAAATATTATTTCTAATAATATGACGTCGCTGATTTTGAATGTAGCCTCTATTTTTTGATAAGTTCTGATTATTTTAGTGAGCCTAATTACGAGTGTCGTATTTCGAATACGAAGAGTTTGTAAAGCAATATTCTTTAGTTTTGTACAAAATAGTCGTAGTAGAAGTCGAAATACCACACTCGTGATTAGGCCCAATAATTTTGCATCAAAAATTAAAATTTTGCCTTAAATTTTTTTTTTTTTTTTTGTAAAAGCTGCAAATTTCGATATAATAACTACAAATAAAACAAAAATTTTCTGGACTGGTCAATACAACATTTGTTATACGTAATAATTTTATTAATTAGATATGTGATACGAAAAACGAATTTTTTTGGAAGGCATGAGAGAGCAAAAATTTTAGTCTTTTTTTTTTGTGAGACTAGAGGTGATAGATAAATAATAAGACTATATTCGTAATCAGCGGATAAAAATACATAAAAACCAGTTAATTTAATTTCAAAAATTTAAATAAAAACAATTAAGAACTAAACCAAACAGACACGATTTTTAACATCCATGTAATAAGAGTACGATATCATGATATACTCAATGTTCATCTACTCAAATAGAATTTAATGAAATTTAATAATCCAGAAAGTATTTTTAAGTTTGGGGGACCATTCGTGATATAATTACTAAGTGAATTATAAAAAGTGGCATAAATTAAGCATATGCTAATTGTCACTATATATTTAAAACTAGAGCTGCTGGGGAAACTAATGATGCCATCGTAATCAGCAGATAAAAATACATAAGGATCGGCTATTTTAAATGAAGCAATAAAACTGCTGTTCCGCTGTGTAATTAATTAAAAAATATAATTGATAAAGGAATTATTTTTCAAAATTTAAGAAATAATTTTAACTGGATAAATTCTATGTTAGCTGGTAACTGGATGAGGCTCTAAAAAACTGGAAAATCCAGGCCATTCCAGGCCGTCTGGCAACCCTATGCATGTATGTGTGTATGATGTTTTATTTTTCTGCGCAAATGCAAAGGCACACACATGTAGTGTTGTAAAAGTATTGAGTATCTGAGTACTGAGTACTCAATACCGGGAGTTTTTCCCGGTACTCAATACACAAAAGTAACTACTCAATACTTTCAGGGTTGCATTTTGTAGTATTCAAGCGATAGTCTTGCTTTAAAATGGATCAGAATTATACAACTCTGTGAGCTTGATACAAATAAATATGACTCGGAACCTCATGGAGTTAGTGTAACAAATACCAATTCTGTTAGGAATTATTTTGATACGAAAACAGCCACTAAAAAAGTACTAAAAATGCGTTATTAAACTACTTCAGTCATTAGCAAATACTATTGTACAGAAAAAGTGACGCTTTAGAACAGTGGAAGGAAGGCAGGTAATACAATATAACCAGCAAGTCAGGTCCTCAAAAACATGAAAAATATTTTAAATTCTTTCGATGTCGGTAAAATTTTATTTCTACATTTCAATAATGATTAAGTAATAACATCAATTGTGAGAAAAAAATATTTATTAAAAAATATTTAGAAGATAATTTAAGAGATTAATGCACTAGAAGTTTCAAGAGTACGTTAAAAAAATTTATGTACAAAAAGTAATCTTCAAACATATTTATTTTCATTTGTTATAAATTAATTTAAATATACTTGCATTTAATCTTTGTTTTACCATATTCCATTATCAATAAAATAATAATTTTAAACTTCCCATATACATACATACATATGTATATAAAGTATTGAGTAGTATCGAGTACCCAATTGAAAAAGTATCAAGTAGTACTGAGTATTCAAAAGTAGCCGCTTTTTACAACACTACACACATGTATTAACATTAGTTGTATGCGGTTAATCACATAATAGCTTACCATCTACATATTACACACACACTCAAACGTACAATATGAAAAATAACAAGCATACACTAATCAACAGTACTTCTTTTGAGTGTTTGTTTTGTTTTGCTGTCTTGGCGTTTTCGCTTGTTAACACTGATATACACGTATACCAATACATCCATCGTGCTTAGCTAACAGTACGACAGCATTTATTATTGGTTTAGTATAATACATGCGACGTGAATATATTTAATAAATTCAGTAAAGTGCGACTATGACTCGCGCACATAGGGTTCCGTACGAACACTAGATATGTAATTTAATACAAACTTCATCCTATATAATATATAGTTTTGGCATTTTTTTCGTTTTTGGGGTCTTTTCGGTTTTTTTGTTTTGTCGTTTTTTGCGTTTTTTTCGGTTTTGGCGATTTTTTTAAGTTTTGGCTCTTTTTTAGTTTAGACACTTTATTTTCTTGTTTTGGCGATTTTTTCGAATTTGGCGATTTATTTTAGTGTTAGAATTTTTTTTTTTAATTTTGGTGATTTTTTTCGTTTTGGCGATTTTTTTTTATTTTTGGCGATTTTTTTTGGTTTGGCGATTTTATAATTTTCGGCTTTTTTAGTTTTACCGTTTTTGAAAATTTCAAGTGTTTGCCTCTTACGGTTTCCAAGATATAGCAAATTGTCAAAATTACATAGTCAAAATTGCATTAACTGATGGACCACCCTTTAATTTAAATTTTTTTTTTTTTAATTTTAGTGTTAATTGTTGTAGTCTGTATAAAAATACACTAATTTTACAAATTTCAAGTTACAATATACATATGTTCATACAATTGTATGTATATTACATGGGATTTTAACATATTTCATTGCTCGTTTTGGAACACCCTTTAATTTTTAATTCTCATGTATTTGTTGTTGTAGCGGCCTAGATTCTACATACTGTGTCCAAATTTCAGGTCCGTAGCTCTTACGGTTCCTGAGAAAATACCGTGTGACGGACAGACGGACAGCGTAGCGAAAACAATAGGGTTCCTTTTCACCTTTGGTGTACGGAACCCTAAAAATCATGACGTTTTTACATTTCAAGACTCTTTACGCAGCTCTCTAGTAGCTACTATGAACTTTAAAGCTCAAGTAAAATATTTTTTTGAATAAGGCTGTAAATATTTGTCTATATTAAAACTGTTTTGTGTTAAGGAAATATTAAATATAAAACTATTTCATTTCATAACTAAAATAACTTATTTAATCTAAAAGTTATGAAATTTAAAAGCTAATTACTCACTCAGCCACACACACACACAAACACAAAAACAAGAACACGAATAAATACACACGGCTTTGCCAGACGAACCGTTATTTGATTTAAATATTCTCCCGGGGAAATGAAGAATAAAAATATTTTACTGCAGCAAATGAAAAATGCCTAAATTCATGCAAACCACAAAGTGAATGACCAATTTTACAAACATATTTGTGTAAATACTATTGAAATATGTATTAGCAATATTTTCCGTTCAAAAGGAAAGATATCCATTTTATTTGCATAATTTAATTTATCTCTAAAAATATTTCTCTTTTATATTTAAACTATAATTTTTAGCGTTTTTATGTGAGCCAGGAAAAGATTTAATGCAATTTAGCAATTTATAAATATTTTTGCAATGAAATCCATAAAAGGATATATATGTACGTATGTATGTTTGTATGTAGAGCCATGAATCCTTAACCGAAAATATTTTAAACAAACTGGCAAACTGTGCTGCATAAAAAGCCGCCTCCAGCTAAAGGATTATTATGCTATTTGAATTGAATGTAGGATACTGGCACAAATAAAGAAAGAAAGCAAGCATAAAAATAAAAATATAAAAAAAGAGAATATGAGAAAAACTGCTGCTTTTATAGACAGGAAAAAAAATTATGTGAAATAAAAAGTAAACTGGAAACCATTATAAATTGAGAAAGAAAAAGTTGTAGTTTGGCCGAGTATAGAAGCCAGAAAAAAAGGAAAGTTTCTCAAAAAAAAAAAAAAAAATAGAAAAAATTTAAGCTGTTTAAAGGCGCTTGGGTGCAATGAAATTATAAAATGCAAGTTTTTCTCTGGCTTCAATTTGTACAGTAAGTTTCTATGGGCTTATCACTTTGTATTAACGCCCTTTTGATGCAACAACAGCAAGAAAAAAATATTTAAAAAGAAGAAACTTTTCCAAATATGAAAAACAAGGAAATAGTGTTAAATAAACAATTTAATTTAAAACATTTTTAATCACAAAAGTTTTTTCAAATGCTTCTTAATATTGCAAATTAAGGCATTATGTAATTGTTCATACTAAATTATTTTATGAAAAAATTTTTCAGCATAATTTTTTTATTTTGGAAAATGCATAATTTTAAAACATTCCATATTCACTGTTCTGTTGGCATTTTCCCGATTTCACTAATGCAGATAAAAAAATTTTTTTTATCTTAAGTCATATATCTTTTAAGCTTTGAGAGATACGGCAGCATATATGAGAAGATCATTTCTATTTCTATTTTTATTTTTCTATTTTGGGCTTTGCTCAAATTGCTTTATCCGTTAAAAACCGGATCATTTCTTTAAAAAAATTACAAGCATCAGAAGTATTTTGTTTTTTTAGTTCCAGGTATTCATTTTTGGCCCATTCTAACTCTTCTCTTGCTTAAGCCAAAATGTTGCCAAGACATGTGTTTTAAAGCTTAAGTCTTCCTTTAAAGATGCTCAAAATATAAGATAAATCCAACCATTAGTTTAGAAGTTCCAAATTTATATTTATTTTGCAAAAGTCCTCGATGTGTTGTTATTGTTGTCGTTAATATTGATGTGACTTTATAGCAGCTACTTCCACGCCATATGCACAATGTGCAAACTTTTATAAGGAGCTTTTTGTGCTTTCACACCGACCAGAGTATAACATCCACAACAGCAACACAACAGACAGCAATGCTTGCTCTTACTTTGCAAAGAAACAAGAACAAGTTTAAGAGCTTTCAAAGCTATTTATCTCAAAAGCAAGTATCAGTGTGTGTGTGTTTGGACGTAGCTGCTTTATAGCTTCGAAAATTTACTGCCCAATGTAATACAAGATTTTTTTGTCTCGAAGAATATAATTAATATTTGAAACCATTATGCCAGAAGCCTTACGGTCTAATTCATAAAAAATATTTTAGGTTTATTACAGGTTTATTTGACAAATTTCCCATAGAAATATGTCAAATAAGCTCTTAATAAACCTGATATAATTTTTATGAATATGGCAGTTAAAATTTAACATTATATTGTATTTAATTTACTACAGAACTTGGCGTGTATGCTGCAAGGTTAGTAATGTAATCTGTTTTTTGCATAAATTAAGCAATTAAGCTTCATAATTTGTGCATAACTACTAGTATTAAAATTAATCTCAAGATACTAAGCATTTTTAATAGCAAAATTTCGCATTTTTTAAAGTGGGCGGCACACGCCTCTTAAACTAAATATTCTATTTAAAGTAACCCTACTTTACTAATTCAAAAGCAGCTGTATACATACCTTAAAGACACGAAAACGCATTAAGAAAAGTAAGCAGAGCCTTGCTAATTAACATATAAAATAATATTTCATATCGTTACGTTTTTGCCCTTTAAAAACGCTTTTTTATGTGGCCTCAAAGACTTGCAAATGAATTAAAGAACCCAGTGTACCAATAAGGGTTAATAATGACACTTTATTTACTTATACTAATCAAATCAAGAGCTTAAATACACACACACACACAACTTAAATTGCTTAAATGTTTCACAATTCGTTGCCACGATATCTACTCCACTGTTGTATATACATGCCTCACAAAATTTGCTGCGCTGGTCCTGAAGCAACACTCCTTCTCTACTGTTCTTTACACAAGACTCCCTCTGCCGACGCTCAGTAATTGCACATTCAGCACAGGGTGCCCCTGTGGCTGAGTGGTAGCTATGCTAGACTGTCAGTCCAGAGGTCATGGGTTCGACTCCCACCATAGACCCTGGGTGTTTTTCGCAGACAAGCTAATCGCTTTGCAAGTTGTGTTTGTGTGTCTCTGTGTTTCAAAAAAAAAAAAAAATTACTCACTAACTTTACTTGTACACATTTTTGCATGACTATCAACTGTTTTTAACTAAGATTTACTATTTCTTTGCAATAATGAGCTGAACTCTTCAAACACAACTCTTCACAATAAACAACTGAACTTGAGATTGACTTTTTTATGGACTGAACTGCTAGCAGAGGCGTCGCCGTTTTTATACTAAACACAAGGATTCCAGAACGTGACAGAAACTGCTAGACAATCTCATCATCATCTCCAATGCTCGCTTGTTAATCTCTTTATTTATTTTTATTTTTGTCTGCACTACCATGTATGTGTGTGTTTGTGTGTGTATTCCCTACAAACATTTGGAAGATATCTTGCCCAGAAGATATAAATACAATATCTTATTTTTAACGTTTAGAAGAAAATAATCAAGGCAATACTTTTTCTATATTAAAATATTTTCATTTCAGTGGAACTTTTTGAATGAACAGTTCAAAATGTATTGACTATTTATTTTTTCCTTTAACAAGGTATTTTATGTCATTAAATTGTTGCATTTTTTTCAGCCTTGCGTTTTATCACATGCGCACTAAATTTATAATATCAATATGTTTTCAACTAGAAGATAAAAAAATATTTAATTTAAAATAAAAACAATCAGAAAATTTTCAAAACATTATGTCAGGAAATTTCTTTTTATACTGATAACTCCCGTGATGATAAATAGAATTTATTTGACCATAAAAAATTTCTTTAAATTTAATTTAATGGTAGTTTTATATATACGTACATATGTATGTATATACATATATATTTTTCTTCTTTCAGATAATTTAGCAAAATTGTAAAATTGTACTTTAAGAGATAATCTATCGTTATAAATAAATTATCTTCCTAAAGATAATCTGGCAATATCATGAATAATTCTATTAGATGATTATCTAGTAGCAATATCACAGTTTTATCTTCTAGAAGTATTGCATTCGTATTTCTTCGAAGTATCGCTCTGGCCGCACAAATTCTCCCGAAGGGGGAATCTTCCGCAATACGAATTTGATTATTGCCGCAATAATATTTTTCTTCCAAGCAATACGATTTCGAATCATTTTCGAATCACTTTGCTTGTAGGGTTTTCTTAACAAGCAGAAGCTATTTCATTATTGTTGCTGCTATAGTTTCTGTGTGCGTACCTGGGTGCATTTAGTTCTTTAGCCAAACAATTCTGGGTAATTATTTTTGTTTACCAAATGTGAGTTTTAATGAAAGCATTTGCATTTAGTAGGTTTCTTTGAATATTTTTGCATAACAATATTTAAGAAAGTATAGTTTCAATTAATAAATATAATAATTGTACCTTTAATTATGGCACAATTATTATAATTATATTAATTATGTGGTCTAAGTCACATGCATTTTTGGTTCCAAATATTAAATAAATATTGAAAAAACTTTAAGAAATACTTAACAAATATTGACTACTAAATTTGTATTAATCGAAAGCAGAACAACTCTAAATTAAAATGTTGTATAATATAAAAAAGTTGTTTGTTTTGTTTAAATGTAATCTATTAAATATCTCGACCAAAGATATATATGACTTAGACCACTTTCATAATTAAGGGCACAATTATGTAAATTTATTTTTACGAAATATTTTTTTTATATTAATTTTTACTTTTACAAGAATTAAAGTAACGCTTACTGTTATTATGGCAAAATTTTAAATTAAATTAAACTTATATTAATATTTACAGTCATATCGAATACAAATTATTTGCTGGATTTTGTTGAAGTTTCTAAGCCTACTACGCTTATGTTTCCCTTCTGATTTTCTAAAATATTTTTATTTGTGAATTCTCAAATAGTTTTTGAAAGTATGTGTATAAGATAAGAGGTTCGTGACAATTCAAAATGTGTGGTTGAAGTCTACTGATGACAAAGCATCAATGAAATATACATATAGAAATTTTTTAAGAATTTCATTAACTTAATTACAAACTTTCTGATTAGTTGTCCTCACCAAAATATAATAATAAAATTTCATTTTCTGCACGTATGCTTTGCTTGATTGCTGCTGAGCTTTCAAAATTCATTTCCTTAATCAAACAAACAATAAAACTTTATTATTTTTTATTTTTATTACAATTATAATTATGTAAATACTTAAAACAAATAATAATTCTCGTGAAGAAAAAAAGTTTAACAATTGCCACATTGTCTTTTACAAACTTGACAAATAAATACATACATACCAGTACGTATGTATGTATGTATGTATGTAGATTTGTGTGTGTATACATTTTAGCATATAAAATATTTTTTATTCTTTTACATATAAATTTATTAAAACACAAACAATGTGTGGGGTGGAAAACTGAAATAAATTAAAATGAAATAAACACACAGAATAGTGAATTCACCTGGCGTTTTTTATTAAACAATCAAGAGAAAAAAAGACGAGCACCTCACACAAATAAACCAGAATATTACCAGGCACCTACAGCAAAGATCCCAACGTCTAACAAACAGCCACACATGAACAATCCCAAATACACACATACACAAATAAAAACACCCTCAAATAAACACATCTATAGACACAAACATACACACGCAGCAGAAGTACTTAAATATTTTACAAATACTATACATTTATGAAAGCTCACTCCCATCCACATGTTCCGCATGTCCTTATACACTTATCCTGCTACACGTGTTTGTAAAGATTCTTAAATTATATCTATATGTGTTTTGAGGGCTGTTCTCTTTGTAGTGGTGTGGAAATTTCATTTATATTTTATTGTTTACATTTAACAGAGCACATCTTTGTACACACACATAGCCAACACATCTGAAACGGTTCACTGTTACCCAGCAAACGTTTTGTACCAATAATAAATAATATATAATAATAAATAATATAATTGTCTTTTTTTATGTAATAACTCTCTTGTGTGTTCAATTCTGTTTTTTTTTGGGGGGTGGGGGGGGGGGGGTTTCGCAAAATTCTTGCCGGTCTTTGAAGTCTAGCACACAATTTCAACAATATTCATTTATAAATTATATTCCCTGGATGTATTAAATAAATCCACATTCATGTCATGTGTATGTTTATTAAAGTTTTTTCCTTTGATTGTTGTAAAGTTTGAAACGTGTCCTTATTATTATTATTAAATTATAAAACCACATTTTTTTTTTTATTTGAGGAGAAAAAAAGTAAATCTGACAAGAGATAAACATTTTGTTTTATCGTTCGTTTAAGAGCAAAAAAAAAAAGCAATGTGAGTCCGATCACAGAGGAGATGTGCAAACATCTAGCAATGAAAAATTTTTTTAAGTTGGAAGTACTTATGCTTTTAGTATCTTTTTTTAAATTAATTAATTCAAAGTATCAAAACTTTCAATATTGTAAATACATATGAATTTGTTGGTTTTTGTTTGTTTTATTAAACTTATTTGGTTAGTAAATGGGCACACTGCAGTATATGTATATGTACTGCATTCAAAATTGCAGTAAGCAGTAAATTTACTGATTACTAAAAAAATTCAGTAAATTTTTACTGCTAATGAAATATAATTTGCATTACCAGTAAAATCGTAGGGCCGTAATCATAATAAAATTGTAGCAAGTGGCAAAGTTTTTTCATTCAAATTTTGAAACTTTTGTATGAAAAACATTTAGCCACTTGGTAGAATTTCATTATGAATACGGGCATTAGTGATTACTGAAAATTCAATGCACCTCATCATATAACAAATCATTTGGGCAATTTATAAAAATTGTAGAAACAAAATTTTAGTAATCAGTAAAAATTTACTTGTTAAACATTTTTTATTGTTTTTACTGAAACTTTAGTGGTACTGCAGTGCTCATCTATGGTAAATGCCTTTACTTTTACTTTTTAATTTTTAATTCCTGTTGTTCATCGTATAGTTATTGCTGTTCTTGTTGTTGTGTACGCATTGCAATTAAAATAAATTCAGTAAAGTGCGACTTTGACTCGCGCACATTCGGTTTTGATTTTTGATTTTTTTTATTTAGCTTTCTTCCTTTTTTAAGTTTAAACGACTTTTTTTCAGTTTTATCGCTTTTTTCTCGTTTTGGCGTTTCTTTTTGGGTTTTTTTAATTTTCGCAAATTTTTTTTTTCATTTTTGCGATTTTTTCATTTTGGCGATTTTTTTCTGTTTTTGGGTTTTTTTCATTTTGGCGATTTTTCATTTTGGCGATTTTTTTCTGTTTTTGGGGTTTTTTTATTTAGGCAATTTTTTCATTTTGGCGATTTTTTCATATTGCCGATTTTTTTTTGTTTAAGAATTTTTTTGATTTTGGCGATTTTTCCGGTTTTTCGCGATTTATTTTAGTCCCAGAGATTTTTTTTAATTTGGTGCTTTTTTTGTTTCTGGCGATTTTTTTATATATGGCGATTTTATATTTTTTTGATTTTTTAGTTTTACCGTTTTTGAAAATTTCAAGAGTTTTGCTCTAACGCTTTCCAAGATACAGCAAGTTGTCAAAATTACAAAGTCAAAATTGCATTAACTGATGGAACACCCTTTAATTAAAATTTTTTAAATTTGGTGTTAACTGTTGTAGTCTGTATAAAAATACACTAGCTTTTAAAATTTCAAGTGTATATATGTACATAAAATTGTATGTATATTACATGGGATTTTAGCATTTTTCGTTGCTCGTTTTGGAACACCCTTTAGTTTTTAGCTCCCATGTATTTGTTGTTGTAGTGACCAAATGTCTACACATTGTGTCCAAATTTCAAGTCCGTAGCTCTTACGGTTCATTTTCACCTTTGGTGTACGGAAATATACAGAAAAATAACCGGCGGCGGCGCACCGTCGGCTTCGAGCCGGTCGACTTGTTTCTCTGCTTGGTATTGCTTCTTTCAAACACTAATACACAATGCAAAGAAATCTCAGCAAAGAAATCAAAGTCAAAAGATTTTTACCCTCTAGCGTTTACACATCAAAAAATCAACTCTATTTACAGAAAACGGCGGAATTTTTTTTCAATTGTTTGTTTTTTTTTTTGTATTCTAACAGCTTATTTATAATAATTTAATAATTAATTAATTAATTTTTAATTTTCTAAAAAGTCTATTTTGGAAATTGAAAGCACTACGATCGGAATTTCCTTCTGTGACATGACTGATAGTAGAGTAAAATTAGGCTGTACTTAGTCCAGGGAAAAGGTTCTGCAGCCGATATTAAACAATAAAATAACTCTGTGAAAATATTTTCAAATTTCGTTCGATATACAACGATATAATTTTGTCTCTGTCTAAACCAGGAGGTCTAGTCTGTAATTCGAAATGAAAGAAAATGCTTTCGAATTTGCATATTATTACCACACGATTTCGAAAGTATTTTTCTTCGTTTCGAATTACAAAGTAGACCGCCAGATCGAACTTATTGGTTAAGATAGAATAGAGGCGAAATAATGGCACTCGATACTATTTAATAGTTTTTTTCGATCGATATCGAATGCCGTAATTTACCTGTAGGCTATGATACAATAATATAAAGGTACAACCACATTTGACGTACAAAATTAATTATGACTTTTTCCCCGATTATTTGATTACTGTTTTTTTGTAAACAGAGAGGAAAGCGTTGCCATACACATATAATGGCAACTTTTATATTAGGAATGCTTTTTGAAATGTGTAATTTGAGATTAGAAATTGTAGTTAAACGCATATTTTTTAATGTTAATTTAACATGAGAATAACGAAATCTGTGTGTAATAAGACCTACAAAAGGAAATATTTGATTAATTATTTAATTCAATAGATAACAAAAAAAGCCTCACAACACACACACTGCGACATTTGCATTTGAGGTAAACACCTTTCAAAGCTCTTAAATTTATTCTTGTTTCTTTGCAAAGTAACAGCAAGCATTGTTGTCGCCGAGATCTGGTTGCCTGTTGTGGTCTCGTCGGTGTGAAAGTACAAAAAGCTTTTTATAAAAGTTTACACATTGTGCATATAGCTTGGACGTAGCTGAATAAGAGTTAATGCTTCTTTGTTTGCTAAGGACATGTCCTATGATTAGACTAGGAACATGTAATTATCACATTTCTCCTTAAAATGTATTTCAGATAAATAGCTTTGTTATTGTTTCTTTGCAAAGACCAAAGATGTCGCCGAGATCTGGAGGCAAATCGCGGCACTCATTATCGAATTATGAAATATTTCCATATAAATTCTATTGAAATATTTCGTAATTAGGTTCGATGTTGGATATTGTGCTCTCGTCAGTGTGTCTTTTGTAAAACTTTGCACATAGTGCGTATAGTTTGGACGCATTTGATGTAAGGCAATACCCCAGAGAGTATAAAGACAAAGTTCCGCCTTGATTCAGTTGAAAATTTCCTTCCTGTTGTATCTTGCTTGCTGCCGTTGTTGGTGCTGCTGTAACTTATTTATTTTTTTATAAATTTATGAAATAATTAAAATAATTTTCATTATTTTTAATTTAATAAACAAGAACGTCAAAAAATTAATAAAAAAACTCGGATTTCATAAATTAATAAGGTAGCATTAATTTTAAGAGTAAATAATAGGTGTGTTCCACAAGATTTCGTACAAGTTCGGACTAATGAGATTAAAAAGAAAATTGCTCTCTGAATATGCAAAAGTTATCCAAAATTGCTGGAACGCAAAAAACCATAATTGTCCATCTTAAAATACTAGTGCTGCTTACTTTTTAAATTAAATTTAATTTAAGTGATTTTAGTCGCTTAAAACGCATAACATTATAAAAACAAAAGTTTTGCATCATTGGCAACAGTTTTAAAAATCAAATGAAAATGAGTTCTTAAAAGTAAATTATCTAAAAACAGCATTTTTTTATATTAAATAAATAGGGAAATGTGTACAAATGTACTTACAACTTCAACATTTTTCAAAAAACCTCCCATTTTGATTTTTAATAAATTTGTATGCAAATACTTTTTTTTCCTATATTTGAAAACTTTCTGGTTAGTTTTTCAGTTCGATATGTAAACAAAATACAGCTGATTATTTAATTCTTGTCCAAACTTACCCAGAAGAAAAAGTTCGTACTAGTTTGTACAGGAAATGAAAAAAATTACTCTCTCATTCGCTCTCAAAATTGCACAAAATTTGCTATCTGGAACGCTTTTGGATAACTTTGTACAAGTTCTGACTATTTTGTTATGCATCTGGAACAGACCTAATAACAAAAATTAAAAATTTTAAAAACCCCCGACTTTTTTCAAAAAAGATGTTATATCTTCTAAATGGCCGGACCGATTTTTTTCAAACATAGCTAAGAACCCTCTCGCTCAAGTCATCTTTTAAACAGAAAAAACTAAATGAAAATCGGTCCAGCCGTTTGGCCTGTACGTGGACTTAGACAGACACACAGATAGACAGACACACAGACACACACTACAAACTTATAACACCACTTTTTTTAGTCGGGGGTTAAAAATAATCGGGACAAACGTCAGAAAGTTAATATGGCGACTAAAAGAGAGAACGGTCTTACCTTTATATTATTGTATCATGCTGTAGGCTATATCGTTCTAGGCCAGTCTGCAAACCAGTCTACACAGCATGTTAAAAAATAACACAAAATAAAAAAAAAACACATACGGGTATGTTCTGCATTCCACGTGAAATTAAAACGAGTGGAATTGCCATAGCATTGTTGCTATAATTACATATTTCCAACAACAATTTTATGGCAATTCCACTCCTTTTAATTTCACGTGGAATGCAGAACATACCCGATAAAATTTTAAATGCAATTATATTTTCAAAACCAGATTTATTTTAGTCTTTACACAAAAGACTTCACTGTTAAACAAATTTACTCTGCTCTTTTAACTTTTGCATTAGTTACAAAACACCACACGCTGATACAGCAATACTTTTGCACGGCTTGCCACATCGCGTAACCTCAAGGTTCTGCAAGCGCTCCAACGCCTTTTGTCCACACTTTATTACGCCAAAGGCAATTCGTTTACCATTCAACACATCGATGGGAGTGAAACTCAGGGTAAATGTGATAAAAGGTAATTTACTACCGCGCAAGTAACGGCTGGGAAATGAAAGTATACCTGAGGAGCTGCCATGATTGATGGCCGAAGAATCGTGTTCAATGTTATTGGAGGTGAAAGCATTGCTGTGATCCAGCAAAAGTTCGGCTTCCATCCAAAGCGGAAATAGGAGGCGGGTGACGTGAAAACGATCATGTTGTTTGCTGAGACAAGTGCGTACAAACTGCAATATCATCTCGGGACAGGCTTCTGTAAATAATTGTATAACCAAACGACCTAAAGGCTGTTGGCTATTATTAATAACAAATTCCAAATATATATTGGGCCTCAATAGTTTCTGCATTAACTGCCAATCTTGCATGAATACATACTGATCGTAACGCTGTCGTATGTGAAATGGTATGGGCCACTCTTGAGAACTATCTCTCTTCTTTTTTTCTTTATCCAACTTTAAATACTTTTTCATTTCATTCAGGTCCACAGACGTTTTCAAATGGGAAACTTGTTTATTTTTCGCTATCAATGACATCATTTCTAAAAATGTGTAGGTCCTTAAATCCTCACTTGTAGGCTTGGGCTTGGGGGCGTGGCTTTTTACCATACTTGTGGCTCTTTGAACACGTAAACGATGTTCTTTGTAATTTACTTGTCTTTCGGTGTCGTTCATTTTGTGCTGCAGTCAATTTATAATTTCCGAATACGAGTATTTTATAATAAATAAAATTTTTGATATTAAATTTCTATTGCAATAAAATTAAAATTTTATGTCTGAAGACTTGACAAATACATTTGAAAAACTGTGTAGAACAAGAAAATTTTTGTTTATGAAGTTTACAACAAATGTGTTTTGTACTCATTTATATATGTGACAAAATGTGAACAGTAACACTTTGAGAGTTCTCACTCAAAATGTACTAACGTTAAAAAATAGAAAATAATTCCATGGTATAACAAATACATCTCCATTTTGCTCTCTCAGTTTAGTTGAGTGATAACACTCAGTGTTAGTTTTAATAACAAACCTCGACTGTAAGCTAAAATAAAAATGTAAAGAAATTTTTGTGCCAATAAATAGTTTACGTAGCAATACCAAACTCTGGTAACTAAAAATTATCTTCTTTTAGCAAATGTAATTTTTATAGCAGAAAAAAGGTTATGTAGCAAAAAGTAAATGATGTAGCAAAAAAGTTCCTCTTGTAGCAAAAGGTACCTTTTGTAGTAAAAAGTATTACACCTATCCCTTGATTTACACGATTGATACGTTCCTAAGAAAGTCGTGTAAATCGAAATTTTAAATTTTTGTATGAAAAATCGAAAAAATCAAAAATAAAGGCAGAATAGCGCAAAAAAGAAATTACATATGTAAAGGGTGTCCCAACAAGAACGCAAGATTTAAATTTTAAATAAAAGACAGATATTAAAAAAAAAAAAAAAATCGTGAAACTTTATTATATCGTAAAGTAGACAAAATGAGGTTATGTGTGGAACAACAAATCGGGCAGATGGCCGCCGCGGCTTTGCTGGCATACACGCGATCTTTTAATGAAATTTTCAATGGCAGTTTTGCATAAATGCTGCGGTATTTCATTAATGCAGCGTCCAATTTCCTCTTTTAGGGCTTGAGTCGTCGTCGGCCTATTTGCGTAAGCCATCGACTTCAAAAAACCTCAAAGAAAAAAGTCTAATTGTGTTAAAGCGCACGATCTACGCGGCCAGTTCTGGTCTCCAAAACGCGAAATAACACGACCGGGAAATGACTGATGTACCAATTGAATTGTTTCTCTAGCTGTATGACATGTGGCGCCGTCTTGTTGAGGCACGAAAAAAGTGGTTAGCATTTCACGATACCGAACACCATTGACTGTTTGCGCTTGACCTGCGTTTGAGCGACATCATCACGTACAGCTGCGACATTTTCGGTCGATCGACCTGGTCGAAGGCGCGTTGTTGTCTTTACATCACTAACAGACCCAGTTTCGGCAAATTTATCCATTAATCTCTTTACAGTTGACTCTTTTGGAGCATTATTGTGACCCCGAATTGATCGCTAATTCGCGAACTGTAGCCGCAAAACTTTCACCATTTTGGTAAAACAATTTCACAACGAGAATGCGTTGTTCATTCGTGTAGCGCTCCATTTTTAATAACCTCGTACCTTCTACTAGCAAACAATAACAATTGTTCATATGTCAAACAATGACACTTCGAATGGCGCCAAATTTAAATCTTGCGTTCTTGTTGGGACACCCTTTATTTCAACTTGATTTTTAAAATATCAGAAGCGCTTACTCAAACACACATACAAATAAGCATTTATTCATTAAACAAAATAAATGCTATTCATAAAAACAAAAACAAAATTAAAAATATAAAAATCGTTTACTCAAAACATGTAAAAAAATCGTGTAAATCGAGGTACTTAATAAAATATTAAATTAATATTTATTACTAAAGACAAAATTGAAAAATATTTCATAATAATATGATTTATGTATCAGTAATTGTAATTTGCAGAATACAAAGGATATATTAAATATATTAATCCCTTTTGCTTACTTTTAACTTTTCACATCCTTGTTAATTAGACGTACGTATATTATTTTTATTATCCTTTTGTCACCAAAAATACTCAAAGCTGTTGTTAAGACAATTGAGAAATATCTGTACATGTGGAAGGCAATATAAAATTAATTAAACTTTATAGAGTGACTGGAAATGCACATGCAAACGATATTTTTTTGATAAGATATATATACATATAATATCAATAAATTTCGAGATGTTTTTATCTTTAAATTGAAATTTATTGATATCGTGGTTGATGCGTATATGATGACAAAACCTTTTGCTGTACTCGTACAAAAACAACATCGCAAATATATTTTGCGCTTATTGAACTTATGAAATTTTTCAATTCAGTCCTCATAGAGATATGAAATATACGAGTACAAAGAATTATTGCACTCGACTGACAACTGAATTCCTTAAATTAAAAGTGAAAAAGAAAATTGGAATGTGTAAAATATTTTCAATACAAATCTATTTAATAAAAATAAATAGTCCCGGTACAATTTCTGCAATTTTTGTTGCAGCAACTTTCTATTTCTTAGAGAGAAAGAGCGAGAGAGTAATGCGAAATCTAAATATTTCTATTTCAACACTCTCCCACCTATTCAAGAATTGCTGCAACAAAAATTGCAAGTCTGAACCGGAACTTACAAAAACAAATACATACATAAGCATATCGAGCCTTATTTTCGATTTTGTCGTAAGCAACATGTTATCGAAAATAGACTTTTTTATTGCAATTAAAATTTTATGGGCCTACCCATAGTTTAGAATTGTCAAAATGCCACAATTGTTGATAACTTTTAAGATACAGGCTGTGAAATTTTATCGTAAGCGGCAATTTACGTACAAAAACATATTTGAATATTTTAGAAAAAACCTTCTCCTGAACAATTTAATTTTTGTCGCTTACGATGAAATGGAAATTAAGGCTCGATATAACATCCTCCTGTTTTGAAGTCTTTTATACATATAACTTATATTTATTCTTTTATTTTAGCATTGCAATGGACCTGAAATCTGGTACATTACTCGTACCACCAGCAGTTAAGAATTCAAGTTGTTCACATTCCCGCTATTCGTCACATAATTTTTTACACTACGTCGGCATTGCCGAAACTATCGAAGCCGTACTTATACTCATTTTGACACTTGGTGTTATTGGAGCGAATGCTTTGGTCATATTTGTCATAAATAACAGACGCTATTCGCCGTACATACACCAGCAGGTAAGCAACGTTTCATTTTTAATTTTAATAAATGTATATTAAGTGTACACAAAAAACTTTTACACCGAAAAGTAAAGTTATCGAAACGATTTTCTACAAACCATAATATTAATATCTTTCCTGTAAAATAAGCTTATGGATTACTTTTCTATATAAAAGTAAAGTTATCGAGAACTTTTCCATAGAGAACTAAATTGATTGATAACTTTGCTATAGGAATTAGAGATAGTTCTTCTACATAAAAATAAAGTTATCGGTTTCTATAGTAAAATAAAGTCGTCGATAACTTTCCCATAGAAAAGCAAAATGTCTTTTCTGCAAAATAAAGTTATCTATAAGCTTTCTGTAGAAAAGGAAAAATTATTCGTGAAATTTTCTATAAAGAACTAAAACGTTAAACGTTCTGCATAAAAATATGGTTATCGGTAAGGTTGTCGATAACTTTTCCATCGAAAATCAAATTTATTGATAACTTGTCATTAATATATTTTTGCAAAATAATGTTATCCTTAAGTTCTCTATATCCTTTTCTATAGGGAGAACTATAATTATCGTTAACTTTACTATCAAAACTTGAAATTATAAATAGTTTTTCTAAAGTAATATAAAGCTATCGATAACGTTTCTATAACAAAGTAAAGTTGTCGATAACTGTTCAATGAAAACCCAAATTTACTGACAACTTTCCTATAAAAAAGTAAAGCTATCAGTGACTGCACTGATATCGATAACAGCCAATGTTATCGATAACTTTAACTACATCACCGAGAACTTTTCTATAGCGAACTATTGAACTATTGATTGATAACTGCTAAAAAAAAAGAGTAAAGTTGTAGATAATTTTTTTACTGAAAATTACAGTTGTCAATAACTTTTCTATAGAAATGTAAAGTTATCGATAATTTTAGATGAAAGTAAAGTTACGGATAATTTTTTTTAATAAAATTAAAGCTATCGATAATTTTTTTCATGAAAAATAAAGCTATCTATTCCAAAGAGAAGTCGATTATTTTTCAACAGAAAAGTAAAGTTATCAAGAGTAATATAAAGTTAATTTTACAATAGAAAGTTTATTTTCTCAAAAAAAAAAAATTTAACAGAAAAAAAATTATCGATAACTTATATTTCATAGAAAAGTAAAGTTTTTGAAGGACAATAAAAATAATCGATTTCTTTTTTTTTTGTAGTAAAGTAAAGCTATCGATTATTTTTTTTTATAGAAAAAGAAATTAATCGGAAACTTTTGTTAGAAAAGTAAAGAAATATAAAGTTAATTTTACAATAGATAGTTTATTTTCTCAAAAAAAATCTTTAATAGAAAACTAAAGTTATCGATAACTTATATTTCATAGAAAAGTAAAGTTTTTTCATGGACAATAAAAAAATTAACTTGTTTTTTTTATACAGGGTGGCTGATGAAAGCCGCTACAAAAAAAAACTGAATAACTTTATTTTATCGAAGTAATCTAGAATTTTATTTTTGGCGTTTGTAGATTGATCCTTAGATTTAATAAAAAGGGAAAATTAGGACACTTAAAAAACAATCTGGATTGTCTGCCGCTATCGCGCGAAGAGACTAATAAATAATTTTGCAGAGCATGGGGTAGTCGTTAGAAGGCTTTATAATTGAAATCCTTCCCTTTGAACATACAAAATTATTGCTGCCGTAACTGCTGCAGTTTCTTCACGAATCAAAACCGACAAATGTGGATGAACTAAAACAATCCATTAGAGCGACAATAGCTGCAATTCCAGCCGGGCACTAATAAATAACTTTTTGCTAAGGTGCCGCACCTGCATCAAGGAGAAGGACGGGCATTTAAATAAAATTATCTTTAAGACTAATTAAACTTTTTTTTAATAGAATTCAATAAGCTTTCAAATGAAATAAGATTGAATAAATTTCATACATTGCAAAAATAGTTATTCCACTTTCTTAATGTAGCAAAATTCAGCAGCCACCCTGTAGTAAAGTAAAGCTGTCGATTACTTTTTTATAGAAAAAGAAACTAATCGGAAACTTTTATAAGAAAAGTAAAGAAATATAAAGTTAATTTTACAATAGAAAGTTTATTTTCTCAAATAAAATTTAATAGAAAAGTAAAGTTATCGATAACTTATTTTTCATGGAAAAGTAAAGTTATCGATAAACTTTTTTTTATAGAAAAGAAAAATAATCGACTACTTTTTTTTAGAAAAGTAAATTAATCGGACACTTTTAAATAGAAAAGTAAAGCTATCGATATATTTTTAATAGTAAAGCTATCGTAACTTTTTTAAAGAAAACTAAAGGCATTGATAACTTAGTAGATATAAAAATTTCTTGATAACTTTTTATAAAAAGGAAACCTATCGATTACTGTTCTATAGAAAAACGAGGCTATCGACAACTTGTACCGAAAATTCAAATACGTTTCTTCGTAAAAGTAAAGTTATCGATAATTTTTTTATAGAAAAATAATGTTATCCATAACTTTTCTATAGGAAAGTAGCTCGTGGAGTACTTTTCTATAGAGAAGTTGATAATTTTCTACAGAAAAGTAAAGTTTGAAGGCTTAAGAAGGCTAAACTTATCGATTATATATATATATATATATATTTTTTTTTTTGTAATGCATGTATTTATTTATTGTATCTTCATATATGAAGATTATATTTATTATATATTGATTATATTTATTAGAGAAAAGTAAATTAAAGTATAACTTATTTTAGAAAAAACGTAAGGCTATCGATAATATTTTTTAGAGAAAATTTAAGCTATCGATAACTTTTTTATTAGAAAAGAAAATTTATCGTTAACTTTTGAAATGAAAAGTAAAATTATCGATAGCTTTTTGAAAGGAAAATTAAAACTATCGAATACTTTTAATGAACAAGTAACTTTTCTATGGAAAACTAAATGTATCGAAACTTTTGTATAAAAAAGTAAAGTTATCGATAACTTGAAATACTGAAGTATATTTATTCGACATAATGTCTTTATTTAATTTCAAAAATTGGCTTCTTTTTATGGTTAAGCAATTGTCTATATGCATTTCGTTCCCGCTTGTGGAACTCGTCAGTAGACTTCAGAGCTAATTTCTTAATCCGGCTTCATCTCAGTGATTTCAATTCTTATTGAATGTAATATTTTTATTAATTAATGTGAGTTTCTTAAGAACAGAAGATAAATTAAACTAGACTTTATTAGCTGGGAGAAATAACGAATAAAGTCTAGTTTAATTTTTGTTCTCTTCTTTAGAAACTCACATTAATTAATCAAAATATTTCATTCAATAAAACTTTTAAACTTTTAAACTATTTCTGATCAAAATTCACTGCAGTTCACTTAAATCTAAAAATGTCTCGTTATCGATAAGTTTTTTACAGAAAAGTCATGTTACCTATAACTTTTTTATAGAAAATTCAAGTTCTCGATAACTTCTTCATACATACACAATAAACAGTGTGACCAGATTTTAAAATAAAATTAAGCTAAATCATGTATGTCTTTAATATATTGTTAGAGAATACGAAATTTGGATTAAAAAAGGCTAAAAAAAGCTAAATAAGTTTAAAAAAAAAAAACTAAAAAATAAGCTAAGAGCTAAATAAAAACTTTAAAGCTAAATCCAGAAGAAATGAGCTAAATTTAGCTCAAAATTAGCTAATATGGTCACGCTGAAAATAACCAACTTTATCAATTATAAGAGCTTATTGTGCTTCACACCACGAACTTACACAGCGAATTCTTATCGACGAATTCGTCGATGTGGACGAAATTCGTCGTTCGTCCCAATTGTGTTCCTAGCATAAATTATAGTAAATTTGTGTACATATGTATAACTAAAGGTACGAGTATCGAATACTTTTCCATGTACAAGTAAAGTTATGTTTAATAATATTTAAAGCAAATTTAATTTATCGATAATTTTTCTACAAAAAGCAAAGTTATTGATTAAGTTATTTCTAAAGTATTTTTAAGTTTTGTTAAATATTGAAAAAATATTTTTCTCTATTTTTATTTTCTGATGCTGTTTAATGGTTAAAGCCACGTTATTTGTTAACATCATTGGCCTTAAATGATCTCACTATTGGTCTGCTGATAACACCGTTCGGTTTATTGCCAGCCTTATTTCACTGCTGGCCTTATGGTGAAATATTTTGTCAAATTCAGGTAAGTGAATGAAAACTTTTGCAATATTTATTCAGAGACATTTATGAGAACTTAAGTGGGTCATATGCTAAATAGTTATAAAAAAAAAGAGTTTGCAGTTTTATAACATTATACTTTTATACATATATTATAGTATACAATAGTTCAGTCCATTGTTTGCTGCTGCTGCTTCTTGGCAATTTCGTTAAGTGTATGTACATGCATAAAAGAGTTTTACATAAATAAGTAATAGTGAAAATTGTCTGGGGTTTCTTAAGTGAAACGAGAGACTGCTCTGCTGAGTGTTTAAAGTAGCGAAAGACATATTAATGAATTATTTCGTAAACAAATACCTTGAGGGGCTTTTGTCTGGGATATGCAGATAAAAATGTTAAAGGGTAAAAGTAATAATAAAAATAATAAAATGGGGTCAGAGGAAATAAAATGGAATTTTTTTTTACACATTACCTACACTGTCTACGATTAGTTGGTAGAATTTTCAGGCTTCTACATAAAAGATAAGTAAGAGTTTTATATGATTAAATTGAGGAAGCAGTAGATAGGCATAATAATATTTGTGTAAATTTTCGGCTACAATCAATTGAATTTTATGGTCTGACAATTTAATTTTATACCTTGTTTTGTGAAAAGAACCACTTAAAGCTAAAAGTAATGTATAACAAATTAGCTAACAGGCTCGCTTATTAAGTCTGCTACAAAAAAGCTTATTTAAGGCTGTAGCAGTTTATGTTTTTTAATCAACTTTATGGACTCATTAGCATACATAGCGGGGGGGGGGGCGGGGGGTGGGGGATGCGAGACTATTTTATGTTAAATAATTACCAGACATTTGAAGTTAATATCTAAGGCTTTTAATTAATTAAGGTTGCACGTTAAGAGTTCATGTTTTATTTTACCTTTAAATGGTAATACTGTTACCTTTTCAACTCAAATTTATCATTTGGAAACATTGCTCCATTCATATATATTTTTTATATATATTTTTTAGTAAAACAAAATTTTAGCAGCCTTAATACAAATTTTAATTTTTTTTTTAAGAAAACAAAATAAGCAGCATTCTTCCTTTGAACTGTATTTTTCAAGAAGAAAAAAACACCACCCTTAAGATATGCTACATATATCTATCTATATTATTTAGCCCCTTGAAGTATGCAAAAATTGTGAACACGTTTTAGTTAAACGCAAACTTACACTTTGCTTAAATATTAATTATTTTTATGTTACTCCCACCCTGGCTCTTTCATTCTCAATCACTCCATCTCTTTCTCTCTCATATAGGCTTTATTACGTGGCGCTCTCTCCCAACAAAGTGCGGTGATATTGGTGTGTATGGCAATCGATAGATACATGTGTGCTTTACATCCGCGTAGATATTATCAACATTCCAGCAAAAAGGTAAGATTAAGTAAACGACCATAAATTCTATAATTCTATTATATGTTAAATGAGCTTGAAAGAAATTGATGTAATATATTTAATGAAAAGAAAAAAAAAGAATAAGAGCTCATTATTTCTTGGCTATAAGTGAAAAGCTTATTTATCAAAAGTTTATAATAATACCTTTCAAAAAAATTAGGGTAATAAAATAGATGAAAAAAATGGAAACATTTTCGGTAAATTCCATATATCTGTTGTAATAAGGAAAAATCTCCTTTAGGCGAACACTTTTAAACTTTCAAATAAATTTTCAGAATTTTTTTTTGCGTTTAAATTTTAAATTTTAGCAAAGAAAAACATCGTTCTGCACAGTATAAATGAAACATTCAATTTGAAATATATCAAAGTATAAGCTGAGTTAAGCTGTTTATCCTTATAAGATTACAAGTCGAAGTTATCGCGCTCTAACTTCATCAAAAATCATACAAAATAATTGAGATTTTGCCCAGGGGTACTTTGAAGTATAAAGATTACAGAGATGCCATTAACTCAAAATCAGCTTTTCTGGACTGAAGCACTGTCTCCTTTTTGCCACAGATATATAAAATTCTAGTGTCACGATATTTGTAATTGAACTCCTTCGAAACGGCTTGACCGATTTTTATGAAATTTTGTATGTGCACTCGGTAGGTTTGAGAATAAAAAAACGGAAGGAGGTTATAAATTCGTCTCAATTTTTTTTATAGCTTTGCTATTTATTGCGCGATACAGGAGCTAGGATATGATTTTCGCAACAAAAATAATCGACACTATTAAAATTATAGATTTATTTTTGTTTCAATTTCTTTATACTTACAAGCAGAGTACGAAAATAAACAAAACAAATTGTTTGATTTTGTTTTGTTTCATTGTTTGAAGTGAGTGAACAAAAACAATGGGAACGATTGCTCAATTTGCTTTTGCTTTGTTTTTGCACATGAGCACAAATCAGAGAACTGTAAGCCGGCTAACAGCCGCCACCGGCTACAAACAATACATTAACTTAATCGTAAGGCGCTAGAAAAGAAAATAAATGGAAACTTTTTAAAATTTTTGCAGAGAATTTAACATCATCATATAAAATAATTTTACTGCATTGTTATTTCACACATGAAATTTGTTTTATATAACTAAGCAGCAAAGCTATAACCGGATGTCCTAAGACACCTCTCTTCTATATTTTTGCGGTGTTACTTCAGAACTTTGTACGAGTACATTTCAGATCGATTGTAATTTTTTTTGTCTGAAAGGGTATAGTTTCCCATTGGTCACATTGTCAAAAATGTGGGTGGGGTTACGCCCACAATTTTTTTATTTAATTTTATAATATTCTACTTATTTTGTTGCTACGAAACCCATCAAACACCTTTGGTTCTTGTAATTAAAGAATGTGAAAGTTGAAAAAAGTGGGCGGGGTTACGCTCATTAAAATTTATTATAATATTTCACTCGGTACTCCTTAACCGATTTTTACTACACTAACCACACATCTTGAGCTCTAAAACAGACACAATCCTCCATAAAAAAAATCGGCTGGGTCATGCCCGTTAAAATTTTATATTGTATTTGAAGTGGTTCAACTTTATTACTTTCTACAAGATTTAACACCTACCCTGAGCTCTAAAAAACACACAATAAAATTTAATTTTATATTTCGCGCACTTCTTATTTTCTTCTATCAGATCTTTGAATTGAAGTCGGTTTTTTCCAGAATTATTTATACCCTTTAGGTGGGCTGTGTCACGCCCATACGCCCATGAAATATCTTAAATATTGAAAGCTATAGGAGTCCCAGTAATCAAATTTGCTATGGACTATTTTGAGAGCGAGCTGCGAAGTAGTTCAAAATATTAGTAGAATAGGACTGGGGAAGCGGCACCTTCCTCTTACAAAGTAAATAATAATAATCTTATATCTTGAAAGCTATAATAGCAAGAGCTTTCAAATTTTGTATGGACCCTCTTGAAAGTGAGGTGCGAAGTTTAAAATATTGGTAGAATAGGACAGGGGCACTCCCCATGCAAAGTAAATAATAATAATTTTAAATGTATCTTGAAAGCTATAATAGCAAGAGCCTTGAAAACAACTAATATAAGTTTAAGTTATAATAAATATAAAACAATAACAGGCGATTCAAAAAAAAAAAAAAAATAATAAGTTTAAGCCTGAAGTGTACGATAAAACAAAATGTCATTACAAATTTTGACAAAAAAACGCTTGAAGTTAATTAATTAATTATATATATATATATATATATTTTTTTTTTTTTTTTGATACGGCTGTAAATGTTTGGTGTTTTGTTATATTTATATTCCGTCATCGTTCACAGCAATCCTTGCTTCTATCACTCAAATACAACATCCCCAACACACTTACAATGACTTATGCCCGTTATGTCTACAAACAGGTAATTTACCTAAGAGTTTGCCTTATAAAATTTAACTTACACGATAGATATCTGTACACTAATAGATATCTATGGCTAGAAATAACGGGCATAAGCTATTATTTTCTATCCTAAAAATTCCCTATACATAATTTATGTAGCAAAACAACGTTTGCCGGGTCAGCTAATTTTATTATTTAATTATTTAAACTGAGTAACCTAAAAATTTATTGTAAATAAAAATAATAAATCGCCATTAATCCATCGACTGAAACCCCTCCCCCCTCTTTAATCATAAAATTTAAATTGAGTTTGAAATGTATTTTCTTTCAAGTCTTTCATAAAAATTTTTTTAAATAGTTTTGAAATAAATTTTAAATTAAATTTAAAATTTGCGCCTAAAGGAATGCGCCCTTAATTTCCTATGTTAGAAAATAAGTATTAGATTTACTTGAAAAAAATCTTTATATTTTGACAATTTAAAACTGTTTTCTTGCAAACAAAAAAAAATTATTTTTCTTATCTTGTTGTAAATTAAAATAACAACTAACGAAATTGCACACAAAAGCAAGGAAATTATTTTTAAGTGGGATGTTGTTTTAAGTGTCTTTCAGCTGCCAACTCTTTGAAAATGGGTGTTGGCTACTACTACTGCTGCTGCTGTAGAGAATGCAAAAAGCAAAAACAAATATTTTAAATGCTAAGGAAGAAAATATTAGGGCCAGAAAAACTAAAAATTCTTTTCCACAAAATTAAGGGTGTTCCGTTAAAAGTTACATTTTAAAAGTTAAGGGTACCCATAGACTATGCAATATTATTGAGTACTTTATTGCTATTAGAATTGTTTTTTTTGTTCCACAGTATTCAGTAAATTGCGCAATATAAAAAAACATGGAGTAATTTTTTTCACAATATTTGTAAGCATAAACAATATTTGGAAGAATAAAAGCAACTTGCAGTATAATTGTGCAATTTTTCGTATTGTACAATGATATCGCCAATGTGTATGCTATATTCGAAGGTGGCACAATATATTGGCAAATTACAAAATACTTTTGATTTTTATTGTACAATCAAGAAAATTGTGTAATGTGTTGGCAACATTGTTCAATGTTGTTTAATTGGGCAATATTTTCTTTGAAAACATTGTGCCATTTATTGCATAGTATAGGTCAATAAGACCTATACAATTATATGTGCAACAACATATGCAATAATATTGCATAATGGATGGGCTTCTTTACACACATACGCGTTTAGGAAATTTTAAAGCTAATTTTTCATGACACATACTAATAATATAGAAAATCCAAAAAAAAAATTATGTAAATTTTTAATTAAGTAAAAAAATGTTTATTGATGTACCTGAAAATAATTATTGTACAATGTTGTCAACACATTATAAAATATTGCGCAATATAAAACAAATGACTTTTGATTTCATCCAATATATGGTGCCATATAACAATACAACATATGTATACACAGGTAATTTTATTGTGCAATAACAATTATTGCACAATAATATTCCAAAGAGAGATATTTTTGTATTTTAAGCGGCTATTACATGGTACGACTTGGTCTGCCAACATGGTCTGATGAGAGAGAGAGAGAGTTTTGCTATTAGACTATGATACCAAGTCGTCAAACATCAGTATAAAAGCAAACACTGTATGGTGAGGTTTATGTCTATTATGGCGCGTGAGTTAGTTGCTGCTTTGGTAATTGACGAATTGTTAGATGAGAAAAAGGAAAAAAAACGAATTTGGACAAAACAATGGTTGAATAAAAGACGAAAACGATCCCATACAAATTTATTAAGAGAACTGCAAACAAACTGCTTCGGGTTCAACTGTTTTTAATTTTTCAAGAAGTTTGTCATAACCCTTCTGCTTAAGAACTTTATTGTGGTATACTTCACTTTTTACCTGCCACAATTCTGGCAAACTTTCATATATTTCAATGAACTCTTTTAAAAATGCGCGCTCTAAGAATGCCATGTTTACTATTCGCTTACGAAAACAACAATGAAATTTACGCTGAGTTTGACAGAATTGCTATTAAACGAGTATGATGGTTAGATGACAAACACAAAATATCAAAATTTTTTGAAAACCATCCAACCAATTTGACAGACACGCATTTTGCACTATTACACGAGTCTGATGGTACGCCATCAGACCATGTTGGCAGACCAAGTCGTACCATGTAATAGCCGCTTTAGGCGGCCATGAGAAAATACATTTTTTAGAAGTCTACTAGCAATATATATAGAAGACGATTTAATAAATTGTTTTCTGAACTACTTGCATACATTTTTAAATTAATATTAAGGGGCGTGGCTCTGCCTATTTTTTTCAAAACTTAAACAAACAAAAATTTTAAAATTTAAACTTATCAAACGGCATATTTTTATTGTCTTTTAAAAAAATTGCAAAAAATTCAAACAAAAAAAATCCCCTTAAAAACTTTAAGAAATATGAATACTTTTATTCAAAAATGTATGCCATCCTTTTTTTATATATAGTTGTCATTTGAAATTAAATTTTACTCGCTCTATTTGTTTTGTTATAAAAAATACTTGCTAGTATTTTCCTTTTTGTGTTTCCTTTCTAAGTGGGTGTATTTTAAATATGTTTTGTAAGTTTCCTCGTTTTTATATTCAATGTGCTTAGTTTTCATATACAGTTGGTAGCAAAAAATAAATGACAGACAGTTAGTTAGAAACAGTTCCCAAACTTATGCGATCACTTTATATAATCTCACATAATAAATTTTAAACCAAAAATATGTTAAAAAAAAAAATAATCTTTGCAGTTAAGTTATACAAATTATACCCTTACACTCTTCATTATCTTTTTAAGAATAATCAGGGAATCACCTCTTCATTCATCCATCCCTCTACAATATTTAAGAAATTAAAACCTTACGCCATTTCTTTAATATTCCTCGACCTAACCACAACTTTGGTTTATTTCTTCCACATGCTGAAAAAATTTTATATATTAATATCAATTTCTTAATCAGACCGTTTCAGTCCATATGGCATCTTCAGTGTTCCAAAAATATTGAAAAGGGCCCATAAACGAAACCAACTGGACTATCAACCAAATTTGTTGTGAAATGACAATTAATCGTTTCAAATTCAAGAACACAAATTCAAGAATACAGCAATTAGCAAGACAGTACATTAACTAACAATTTGTGATGATTATTTAACAACTAAACTTAGATTAGATTAACCAACAGGTATAGTTTGTTCAATACTTTTATTTTACTCCTCACTACTTGATTAGGCTTAGTTTTGTACAAGAATTTGGTCGGCTCTAGATGAGGAATGTGTGACAGATGGGTTAAATTATCGAGCGGTCATTACTGCAAAGAACTCATTTATCGCTTGGTATACATTATGAATCAAACTGCTACTGGATATGAGTAGTAAGATGATGGCGGTTCTCGTAGGTACGATGACTGGTCACTGCCCGATCAAAGCAAGGAACAGCATTAGGGCACTCTGGCACTACACATTACTGTACGAAGATGAAGAGGAACAAGAAACTATTGAACATACTATGTCACTATCTGCCACTGCCCCAGGCTACAACGCCATAGGCTTAAATGGCTGAGCAGACATTTCCATGAGAGCATCAGTGATATCGCAAAGTGCAAATTAGAGGATATCAGTGACTTCATCATGGGAGTTCAGTGGCTTAATGGCAGGTAATAGGGAGTTTTCTGGCTACAAATTGGGTTAAGTTATTATTAATTGGTACTAATAGAGGGGAATTACCCCAATTGGAAACAACTGGGTCTACGAGTGGAGGTACTTTGCTACACCACCTTTTAAAACATAACCTGGATCTAATGCTAGGATACTTATGATTTTTATTTAAATATGTCGTAACTTTTTAATTGTTTGTTCGATGATAAGCATTAATAAGAGTCGTACAAAATTTTATTTGAGCTACTACAGGCTTAAAAAAATTTCTTAATTTTTCTTTGGCTTGATGGCTTAACTTAAAATAGTGAAATAAAAAAAACCTAAAAACAGTTAATTTTAATTATTATTGTTCGAACTTTATTTATTTCTATATTAATGATTTGATCAGGCTAAAGTTCGTATGGCTTTGCAAGCCAAATTACATATGATAACTATTAATGAACAAATAACATCAAAGTTAATTGTAAATATTCTGACAAACACGTAGTTGAACGGAACAACTAGCTATTTTCGAAGGCCACTAAACCTACATCATCAGCGTTCTTTTGTATTTGGTTCGCTGTGTGTGGTGTCAGTTGAATTTGAATTTTTTATTTTTTTTAAGTCTAAAAGGCCGTAACTTAGTGATTTTTAGTCACAACAACATCAACACATTATAAATATGGGTTCATAAAAGAAGAACATATCTTTTCCACGTCGTAAAATTTGCCTAATTTAAATAACAGTTCCTAAGATTTTTGGAAATATATTTGTAAACTGCAAAAAAAATCGTTCTTCGCGAATATCTTAGAAACGCATCTCAACAAAAAATAAATGAGTACAATATTCGGGCTCCATGAAAAATCGGCCAAAACCAAATCGCCCAAAAATAAAAAATCGCCCAAAATTTTTCCAAAAAAAATTTGGGCAATTTTTAATTTTTTTTCGGTGATTTTTCATTTTGAAATTTTGGGCGATTTTTTATATGAAAAATGTTTCCATCAAAAATCATCCGAATCCAAAGCGCCCAAAAATAAAGATGAAAAATTGCCCAAAAATTTTTTCATAAAAATTTTAAGTAATTTTTCATATGAAAAATCGCCCAAAATTTTTCAAACATTTAAAAATTAAAGGAAAAATACAAACAAATACAAAATGGTGGAGAAAATTCTTAAGCCCGGCCCAGGGCCGCCAGTGCAAGAAAACATTCTTAATCAGGAAAACGTTCTTAAGCAGGAAAACTTTTCAAGGCAGAACATTTTTATTAGGCAATGCTGTGTGGGGGAACGCCGTGGTGTAGAAACTTCGGGAACAAACGAATATTATTTACGTTTCCCTATAACTTTTCTCTTTTCTTTTTAATATAAAAATGAAATTACTATAATTTTGAATGTTTTTATGGTGTTTTTTAATTTTGGGCGATATTTAATTTTTTTTTTGGCGATTTTTAATCTTTTTTTGGGTGATTTTTCATTTTGAAAATTTTGGGCATTTTTAATTTTTTTTTTGGGCGATTTGGTTGGTGTTGGGCGATTTCTCATGTAGCCCCATATTCGTATTCAGAAGCCACAATTTAATTTACATAATTCTGCAATAAAAAGTGACTTCAATGCAAAGATATGATAGAAGAAGATAAGAAGAAAAACGTGAAATATAAAATTAAATTTTAATGGGCGTGCCTCCGCCTATTTGTTAAATGCAATAATGTGTTTTTCACAGCTCAGGGTGCGTGTTAAGTCTTGTAAAAATCAATTAAGCAGAACCATTTAAAACAAAATATTAAATTATAATGGGCGTGGCTCCGCCCATTTTTCTAAATGGAAAATTGTGTCTGTTTTAGAGCTCAAGATGTGTGGTAAGTATTGTAAAAATCGGTTAAATAGAACCACGTAAAATATTATAATAAATTTTAATGGGCGTAACCCCTCCCACTTTTTTTTAACTTTCAAATGGTGTAACTACAAGAACCAAAGGTGCTTGATAGGTTTTGCAGCAATCAAATAAGTAGAATATCATAAAATTAAATATAAAAAAATTTTGGTCGTGTCCCGCCCACTTTTTTTTTTAAATGGGACCAACTGGAAGCTATATGCACTCTCAGACAAAAAAAGAATTTTTATAATTGGTCTACTAAACTGTACCGAGCTATAAGGTAACACCTCCAAGAAAAAAATAGAGACAAATTGATTACCTCCTCCTTCTTTTGAAGTCGGTTAAAAATATGTCTCAGTTTAGAGCTTCATTTTTTTGTGGCATAGTATAACTTTTTTTTTTTTTTTTTTTTTTTTGTTACCAACTGTATGTTGAGAATTTCTGTGCAGGCGTTTGCTACACATTTAAGTTTTTTTGTGTTATCTCTGCGTGCTTATGTATTTAAGATTATAAGATTATAACAACCGTTCTAGTAACCAACTAGAATTTTTAACCAGAGATGGTCGGCTCTCTTGGGATTGACGTGAAGTATACAAGATTAAGCATGCTTATGCATGCGTATGCATAATTTTAGGTAATTTTTTCTATTACGTTATACGACATGAAAAGTAACTTAATACTAAAATCTGATTCTGATATGAGGACGTGTATTGAATTTTCCACTCTATTGGACATTGTCACGGTGAATCAGCATAGGAAATCATGAAACCCTTTCTCTTAAGGCCTAGAACATGTTCCGAACTTGTGAGTAAAATATTACGAGAAAGATTTTAAACCGCGAGTTCTTCCCTATATGGTTTTTTTTGTATACTTAAACAAGAATATTGACAGTTTAAAAATTTATACAAATGTATTCGCCATGAGATTCCACTATCAGTCGAATTCTAAATATTAAACGGGGAAATAATTGAAAGGAAATTAAATTTTTCTGAGGATAAACTACTCGTACCCGAAACAGAGAACGATGGAAATAAAAAGGGAGACAGAATTTCTAATTTTCGCAGTCATTTTTTTCCAGTTCTTTTATTTCACCTCAAAGATTGCAATAAATTTTTTAAGATCGAGGAACAAGGAATATAGGGAAAAAACTCCCAAAGAATTGTTATTAAAAATAGGGCTGTATAAGTCCCTGAATAAAGCAAAATGCGAAGTTTAATTTACGCACCGAAAATTATTCAAAACTTGAAAGGGGGTTTCGTACTTTCACAAAGTTGCATTCTAGAAATAAAATGTTGCCAGCAGTGTTTTGTAAAATCCTGCGAGGAAGGATGCTTATTTGCTCTTTTGTATGACAGGGTCGTAAAAGATTTAGCCAAAAAAAATTTATTGGGGTTGAAATGTTTCACAAAAATATTTATACATCACTGCATCATAATCATCATATCATAATTTCTTATTGAGATTTTGTACGATCGTGAGTGAAAAGTTACTCACCATACCGTCTCTGTTTACTTAATTGTACAAATATATTTACACTTTTATTGTGTGTCCCACTTTCTGTCATCCAGCAAGCATGACGTATACTAAATTCAAAAATAATGAAAAAAATACTTCGTAAGGATAACAAGAACATAACATGTGATTATCAAATGAAGTAGCTGGGGAAAAAAATAATAGGAAAACAACATTGTTAAAGTAGTTTCATAAAAATTAAACACTTGCAGCACTGATGCATTTGGACAAATAATATAATTATAATTTAACATATCACAATGCAAAACAACATAGTACAACATTAATCGAGGAAATTTATTCCTAAATGGGGTCCTACGGGACCTCTCCTTTTTTAAACGACTTCAAAAAAAGGGTTGGAGGTTTATGATTGTCTGTATTTATTTTTTATGTTTGTTACTTCATAACTCAGTAACTTTTAGACGGATTAGAAACAAAAACAAATTTTTTTTTTGTCTAATGAAAAGTACACCCTTTCAATCTGTACCATTATTAAAAAAGTGGGCGGGCATAAGCCTACAATTTTTTTCTTTGATTTTAAGATATTTTACTTATCCGATTGTTGCGCAACTTAACACACACAAACTTAGCTTTTTTCGAAGTTTAAAAAATGGGCGCAGGCACGCCCACTAAAACTTAACGTTATATATCAAGTGTTTCTACTTGATCGATTTTTACGGAAAATGTCGCACACTCTGAGTTCGAAAAAATTTCAATTCAATTTTGCATTTAGAAAAGTGGGAGGGCACACGTTCATTCAAACTTGAAATTATATGTATATCACGTACTTTCACTTGACCGATTTTTAAGAAACTTAACACATGCCCTGAGCTTTAAAAAATACTAAATTTTGCATTTAAAAAAGTGGGCGGGACCACGCCCATTTAAGTTTAATATTATATATCACGCTCTTCTACTTAATTGATCTTAACGAAACTTGGCACATACGCTGAGCTTTGAAAAATACTCAATTTTGCATTTAAAAGAAGTGGGCGGGACCACGCCCATTTAAATTTAATGTTATATATCACGCTCTTCTAATTAATTGATCTTAACGAAGCTTGGCACACACGCTGAGCTCTGAAAAAGGATCAATCTTGCATATAAAAAAAGTGGGAGGGGCTACGCCCATTAAAGGTTAGTATAATTTTCACGCAACAGCAAACAGTTTTGGCTCTTAGAATGACATAGCTTTGTAGTTAAAGAAGTGGGCGGAGTTATGACCATTAAACCACGTGAAATATAATAATAAGAGTTAATGGGCCTAGCCCCGCCCATGTTTCAACTTTAATATTGTGCAATTACAAGAGCCAAAGGTGGTTTGCTAGGTTTCACAGCAATCAAACTAGTAGAATATCATAAAATCAAATAAATAAAAATTTTGGGCGTATCACGCCTACTTTTTTTACAATGTGACCAATTGGAAGCTTTAGACTCTGAGATAAAAAAAATTTGCAATCGGTCAAAAATGTAGCGAGTTCTAAAGAGGGTGTGTTGGTAAATGCATCACTGCTCTGCATCATACGAGCAAACTTTAATTTAAAATGGAATACAATTTCGCTGACAGTCTTTTTTAATAGTAGCCATATTTAAAGATCATATTTGACATTAATTTGTGGGTTTTATACTTCAGTGAAGCGGTTTAGGTTATTTAAATATCCATTTGCAGCGCAGTGATGCATTTAAAAACACATACGAAGTCACAATGTCAAAAATATGCAGACGAATTGATAATGTCCTCCTTTATTGAAGTCGGTTAAAAACTTTTTGATAAATTGAATTAATTTTGTTGTGCCAGCTATTATTTTTCAAACAACTTGATTTATTTTAGAGAGCTTTAAATCATTCCACCCAATTATGAATTAAATTCCGCGAGAAATTTCTCCCTTTTCCAATTAGATCTTTTTGTTTTCCCTATTACTTTCTATTAGTTGGAGTTGTTCTCCGGGAAAAATTTCTCTCGGAATTTTATTTATAATTGCCTTCATTATTTCTTATTTTTCCCTGCAATTAAATGTTTAATTTAGTTGTCGGCTTTTTGACTGACTCAACCTTTTTTTAATTGGTCCATTTCATTGGTATTCGTTACAATATTTTTTTTTTAACTTCATATAAGCATTTGTCTTAAATCATTATGTTTTAAGCGGCTGCTACAAAATTTTGTTTCTCTCTACAATTCATTAAACAAAATTTTAATCTATATTTTTCTTCTATTTTTTTCTCATTTTAGGGTTGCGTTGCTATACTCAGCCTAACTTGGATTATTAGTCTAACAATATTTGGATTTTTGGTTTTACCCAAAGGTAATAAGTATATCCTTGTTAATAATATATACCAAAAAGCTTATTGCATATATTCCTGTTAGTTTGCAAGAGCGAATCCCCATATCTCTTTGTAGAAAATTTTAATGTAAAACTAAGGAATATGTGTAGGTGTGTATACGTAAATGTAAAATAGCTGTAATGAATAGGATATTATTTACTTTATATGAATACATGCAGGTGCAGAAAGCATTTCATTTCAAAATGTTTAAATATGTATATAGATTCATATAATAAATAAGTAACTTAGCAGTTACAATTATAAATATGTGAGATAGAATAAGTTTATTGATAAACACAAACTATTTTACAAAAGATTACATGAACGCACTTGTATGTTAAATCATTGCCTTTAAGAGTTAAGAGAAGAAAAATTTTCTAACATAAAAAGAATTTTAATTAAAAAAAAAAATATTCTCCCTGATGCGCACGCACTATGGAAAATTTTACCATTTTTGTGGCCAAAACTAATTCGCAATTACTTGTGCTCAAATATATCTAAAACATAATGAATTAAATGTCGTTACTTTCGTTATTACATTGCTCATTTACTTTAATAGTGTGATAACTCAAAAAATGTGTTTTTTGAGTTAATGATGCAAAATAATTCGGCATGTCGTATTTTATTTTGTGTAAAAATTTTATATAAATAGCTTGTACTACCAGCTCGTGAAAGAAGAATATTTTTTCATGTCTTTATTGTGTTATATGTAAATTGAAAACTTTAAACGCGTTTTCTGCAAAACTATTTTTTTTTAATTAGTGATTTTTTTATGAGAATTGTTAAAATTTAAGTTTAAAATTTTTAAATGCACTAATAATCCTAAATTAATATTTTACTTATTAAGTAAAATATTTTTTTTAATTAAAAATGCATTGAAATTGATTAATGAGTGGTTTAGCTGGATCCTATGCGCATTTCTCTGTTGCTAATGCAGATCATCAGAGAACCTTTACCCAAAGTTTCTTACAACAACTAGAGTGATTATGTTATAAACTTTCATTTAAACAAATGAGAAGCTCAACAACAAATAACAAAGTTGAAACAAGAACTCAATAATCAACATGTTTTTTTATTTTCTTTAGCATTACTACATTGGCTGACTTTTTCCAGCTTCAAATTGTAATTAGTTGTAAAAGTATGTAAAAAGAAAATAAATGCAAATAACAACAACAGCTATTTAAGCTATTTTTAGTTGTGACACTATTGAAGTAAGTGAGCGATATGTTTTCCATGCGGTTTGTAAGTGAGTGAACGCAGTGCGAATTTCAGATGAACTTTTCCACAATAAAGCATTAAACACATTCACCACAGCAAGCTACCGGCTACAAAATGTCAAAAATAGAAAACAGATGTTTATGTGAGAATGATTATTTTGAAGGCAATAAGGCAACAGGCTACAGGTTATTGTCTGTGCTACATTTGTCGTTGTAGTCAAATTAAACTAATTTCTTAGTTAGTTTTAATTATTATTCGAACTCCATTTGTTTCTATATTTGTGATTTGAACGGGCTAAAGTTCGTATCGCTTTTTAAGCCAAATTACATGTGATAATTATTAATGAACAAATAACACCAAAGTCTGTTGTAAATAATCTGACTAACAACACATAGTTGAACGGAACAGCCAGCCGTTTTCGAAGGCCACTAAACCTTCATCATCAGCGTTCTTTTGTGTTTGGTCCACTGTGTGTGGTGTCAGTTGATGTAGATTTCTGCTTTATATACTTAGCATTTTATTGCAAATGGAATATGTGAATTGTTTTGATTCATCGTGTTTCAATTTACTGAAAGCTTTTTTGTATTGTAAGCTCAATTTTACCATCACTATATTTACAACAGTCTTACCATTGTCGTTTTGTTCTTTTTATTAATTATACACATGTTACTTAATTTGCTTATTTTTTTTGCTTTTTATGGCTACAAACCAAAAACAGTGTTTACAGTATAGCAAAATATGTTAAACAAATTATTGCCAAGAAATAGTTTTTATTGCAAAATAAAAAGAAAATTACAAAATTTTAATGTTAATTACAAAAGTATGTAATTATATTTTTGCAAAGCGAAAAATCGAAAATTCGCGAAAAATTGCAAAATTTAAAAAAGAAACCATAATATTGATTAAGAATCGCTAATACTGCAAGGAATGCAAAAAACTCTCGAAATTTACGAAAGTGTGCAAAAAATTATTAACAGCGGAATAGTGACAAAGTCTAAAAATGTTTAAATACCTTTAAAACTGTTAGGAAGCTAAAAGACACGCAAAAAGCCACTTTTATCGCGAACTTTGCAAAAAATCGCGAGAATTCGCAAAATTCTAAATGAGCCAGAATATTGATTAGAAATCGCTAAAACTTTAAGGAATGCAAAAAATTCTACAAAAATCAATGATAACAAAGTCTAATATTGTTTAAAAAATTGGCAAAACTGTTAGGAGGCTGAAAGCATGCAAAACGTCGCATTTATCGCGAAGTTTGCAAAAAAAATTGCGAAAATTTGCAAAATCGGAAGCAAACGCTAAAATTGATTGGAAATCGCGAAAGCCATTAAAATATAAAAAGTTTGGAAAAAACGCAAAAACAAATCGCAAGTTAGCGAAAAATTGCTAAATGTATTGAAGAAATTGCAAAACCTATAAATAGTAAAATTCCCAAAAAAAATTTATAAAGAAATAAAATGATTTGTTTTTATATTTTTGAAGAAACTATTTTATTTTTATAAATGTGAAATATTTGAAAGCGGCATTACTGAATACCATAGCTGTAATAAGTGAATGGAATGAAAACTAAAAATATTTTTGTTTCAGTTATAGTTTTTATTTTAAATTAGAAATAATAAAAATTTAAACAATTATTTGTTATGTGAAAATTCAATACAATTTATTTATTTTAAAACGATTGAAATTTTTTTAATTTATACATTGCTCAAATCCAATTTTTAGAGTATTAACTGCCAGTTTATAGAAGCCATGTAAAAATTCTCGGCTGTCTATTTATAATGAAAACAAAAACAAATTTTGAGTGCTTTGTTTTTGTTTTCAATATAAATACACAGACGAGAATTTTCACATGGCTTCTATGAACTGGCAGTAAATCAATTTACAATATTCGAAATACAATTTTGTTCGTATTTTTAAAACAAAAGAAAATTTTATGAATTTAAATATCCAAAATTTGAATAAAATTAATTTCAATATTATTTGACTACAAAAAAAACAAATAGTTTTTCTCAGAATTTAATTTAAAAAAAACAATAAATTAATTAAATCAGGCTATTATTTCTTGAATAGAAACTATTTCTGAAAAATAAAAAGGAATATTTATTAGAGTAAAAAATATATAACAACCATTTATGATACATTTAGGTCAGAGAGTTCTATAGTTGAATTTTTTTTTAACGGATTAATGGTATCAGCAATGAAAAAGAGCACTTTTTGAGCGAACGCGTTTTTCTTATCTTTTCTTACTACTGAGCCTCTGGTATTCATTTTATTTTTCACTATGAAATTTCCTTAGGTGTACAATAAAATTTGAATTTTATTTAGAGCTAGCACATAATGATTTCGCGTAAGTTTTGTAAAAACATAATACCTTGTTATTTTTATTGAGCTAAATATTTTGTTATATGAAAATAACGTTAAAAGTAGACAAAACACGGATATGGCGCTAAATGTATTTCTCAATTATCCAAGGTGACATTACTAGAAATCATCTTACAAGGAGTATGTTCAATAATAAAACAAAATTTTTTTATTTCTATATGTTTTTACAATTTAAAGCTATTTGAAACTATTTTTTATGAATTTGAAATAATCAATAAAGTTTTTGTTGAATAATATAAATTTGGTTTATTAACAAAAAATTATTTGAATTTCAAAAACTCAAATGAAATAAAATAAAATTTCATTCAAACTATAGAAATATAATTTAAAAAAATTTCAGTCGCTGAATTCAAATAAAGCATTAATTTGTTATATTTTTATTTGAATTTCTGAAGGAGTGATTTTTTTAAATTTTCTGACAAAAAAATAAATTTACATTTGAAAAATTTTATTTCAAATCAATAACAACAAATATTAATTTATTTCATGAGAAATGTCGACAATTTCAAGGAAATTCTATTTCTATTTCTAATTCTAAACAGAAATAAAATTTAAAATTAATTTAATTTTATGAAAAAATTCAAATAAAAAAAATCATACTGAACAGCTATGCTGAATACATATTTATGGTGTCGCTGCCATCTTCAAAATTATTAAGTAGCTGGCTACCAGGCAACATTTGTTGCCAGTGGCACTTGTAGTCCTGTAGCCATGTAGCCTGCTGTGGTCTATGTGTTTAATGCTTATGAGTTTATAAATTCTAAAAATTAGAAAATGTTAGATAATGTCGAAATTTAGTCAAAATTTAAAACTCAAATCAAACTACAGCTTCTTTTACAGCTAAATGAAATTTTGAAAAATATTTTTTTTACATCCCTTAAATTAAATTAAATTAAACTTTACTTCTTATAAAGTCATATAAAAATAATGAAAATAAAAACTTGGACGACACTTAATTTTTTTCCCCCAAAACTGCACAGAAAATGTGTCTTACATCCCACTGTGCAAAATTTGCCCTCTTTATCTCAATAGTGTTTTTCCTAATTTTTGGCAAATTTTTATTTCTTTTTTAATTTCTTTTAAAGTAAAGTTGCTACAGTTCCACCTTCATTAACTATAGCTTACTTTTGAGCCCAAATTAAATACTCAACATCTGGCATTATTACTGTTAAAGAAACCCTTTTTATTTCTTTATAAATTTTTCTTTAATATCCTTACAAACCAGTAGGCAACTTGCACAACTCATTATTTATATTGTTGTAGTTTTCTGTGTGCTTTTCCTCAATCATTAATCTATTTTTCCTTTGTTAGGTTACTATTTTAATAACACCGGTCTTATGGCTTGTGAGCCATTTTATAGTAAGCCATCGTATCGTATATTGGCCACATGTGCCTTCTACTTTCCCACCACCATGGTACTGATGTATTGCTATGGTTCTAGCTTTCACATGAGTCGCTTCAGACTTAATGATCCAACGATGCCTTTAACAGCTGCCGCACATCATCCAGCTTATCAGCATCATCCCTTGCATCATTATCATCATCATCATCATCATCATCAACAACAACAAACGCCTCATCCCCACTTACATCATTATCATCATCGTGGCAGTATTGGTAGTGGTGGTATGCTGACGGCGGGTGGGACTATGGGTGCAGGTGGTGGTGCTGGTGCCGCCACGCCCTCTTCAATGCTGCCAAATACACCGGTAATGAACTTGAGCATGGCCATGAATATGGGCCTGGGTATAAACACTCCGGCAAATACTATTACCAAAAAGGTGAGAGATTTTGTGTATGATATGTTTTTTTTCTATAAAATTTAATTAATTCCTTGTTAAACGACTTTGAAAAAGGAAGAGGTTTTTTGGGAAATAGTCATCGTGTGTGTGTGTATTTTGCCTTTTGTTTTAATTACAAACTATATACAAAGATATTTAATATTTGTTAAGGATTAATTAATATATTTTATGTGAAAGGAATGTTTGCAGAATAATACGAAAATATTTTTTGGGAAATGATCTTACGACGTCATTATTATTTGCTTTGTAAATTGTTACATATTTGAAAAAAGTCTAGAGCAACGGTGTTGTCAACTCTTACTGCCTCTTCCACTATTTCGAAAGAAGGTCTTCATTCGCATTCTAAGCGAAAAAAAAATTGATTTCCATTTCTCTATCTTACTTCTGTACGAACATTGACTCGAACGACAAGTCGCGAGAAAACTTTAGTGTTTTCATACAGATTTTCATACCACTAACTCGAATGAGTCGCCAACAAAGCGAACACTATGTCAAAATCACTCACTTGCTATTTTGCTTTCGTATAGTAAAGTTTATTTGCAAAGAAATCAATAAAGTTTTTAAACTTATTATTTTATCAGATTATTATTTTTTTATTCATATTTCTTCAATTTATATTTTATTTGTAGAGAAAAGTCATAAAATATTAATCAAAATATTATTGAACACTTTTGTTTTGATTCTTGTTTTATGCTCATTATAAAAAGTACTCGCACATTTTAAACAAAACGTATGTAGTTGTAAAGCAAAACAGCAATAACTTGCTGTTGCTGTGCGACTATTTTGTTGAATTCTTTTTCGTTGTTCAATATGGTTGTATTTATTTTCATGTAAATGTTAGTAAATTTTAAAAAATCGCTCTAAATACTTGAAATACACAAATTGGCACTATTTCAATTTATGAACACGTAAGACAAAATAAATTCGGTAAAGTGCGAGTCTGACTCGCGCACGAAGGGTTCCGTACGAACACTAGATATCTAATTTAATACAAACTTCATCCTATATAATATATAGTTTTGGCATTTTTTTTCGTTTTTGGGGTCTTTTCGGTTTTTTTGTTTTGGCGTTTTTTCGGTTTTGGCGATTTTTGTAAGTTTTGGCTCTTTTTTAGTTTTGACACTTTATTTTCTTGTTTTGGCGATTTTTTCGGTTTTTGTCGTTTTTTCATTTTGGCGATTTTTTTTAATTTTTGCGATTTTTTTCATTTTCGCGTTATTTTTTTAGTTAAAAAATTTTTTTAGTTTTGGCGACATTTTCGCGTTTTGGCGATTTTTTCCGATTTTTTTTTCATTTTGGCGATTTTTTCGAATTTGGCGATTTATTTTAGTGTTAGAATTTTTTTTTAATTTTGGCGATTTTTTTCGTTTTCGCGATTTTTTTTTTAATTTTTGGCGATTTTTTTTTTGGTTTGGCGATTTTATAATTTTCGGTTTTTTTAGTTTTACCGTTTTTGAAAATTTCAAGTGTTTGCCTCTTACGGTTACCAATATATAGCAAATTGTCAAAATTGCATAGTCAAAATTGCATTAACTGATGGACCACCCTTTGATTTAAATTTTTTTAAATTTTAGTGTTAATTCCCAGCAAAAAAGTTTGCCTACTAGAATGCAAAAAAGCGTATGTACTACCCAGTCGTGAGTACTTACAATTTGACTGAATAAGCCATTATTTTTGTATGAGTAGTTCAAAAAGTATGCGGTACCCTAACTTTTTGCCTACAAATATCCAAAGGTTAATAGATTACTGATTGCCTAAAAGTATTCAAAATATAATGGGTTATTTTATGCTCACAAAAATGCAAAATTTAATAAAATAGCCAAAAATTGTAAACAAAAAGAATTTTGTAACATAATTATAAAATTTGAACCTTTTTTGGGATTGTTAAAAATCATAATTTTACAAAGCAAATATATGAATACGTATATTGAAGAATATGCGAAAATACTTAGATTTTGTAATAAATATTGTAGTAAACCAAAGTTGTTTTATTGTTTTCGAAGCTCACTTTCACGATCAATAAATATTTTTTAGATACACCTAATTCACACGAAGACTTTTATGAAGTCTATTTTTCGACGTCATTTTTGGTTTGATAGTGAACGGGGTAGAGAAGAAAGAGGGGTAGAAAAAATGACTCGATTTCTGTTTTCTATGGTTTTTTTCATACCCTGTACTGACTGTGGATTACTTTTAATGTAATCAAATGACTATTTTAACATTGCGATGTCCTAGGCGGTAGTAAATTGTCTCACTGTGCACTACTTTCAGCTAACTTAAAGTTGACTTTTTTAAATCACCTGGTAGTCAGTAAGTTAAAAAAATTTTTCCGGGGTCCGAACATGTATCATCACACGTTGTGTACTCAACGCGATGCGACTCGGGTAAGGTACCATCTAAAATAACAACAGTTATTAACAGAGTTTGAAAGTAGCTGACAATAAATTTGTTGGCTCTGATGAAATTTGATTACATACTCAACTTAAGAATTAATTTTGGGTTTGTTCTGGATGAAATTGCAGTTAGCTTTTAGTCAGTCTAAGAAAAGTTAACTATTAGTTAACTATTTTTGTAGTCAACAACACATTCTCCGACAGGGTATGTACTGCAAATGTGTGTATAAACAATAAAATCAATAAAAATCAAAATCAATTAAAAAAATTAGACATGTAAAAATAATCATGGTGTGAACGCAAAGAATTTTTGGTAGCAACTTCAAAAGAAAATGAAAAAAAATAGACGTCATAAATTTCATCGTCTGAATCCTGTGATAGATTTCAGCATTAACTAGGAAGTATTACAATAAGTACCTTCATGTAATGATATAAATAAGTTGTTATTTTATTCATTACAAGAAATTCATTATTATACACATGAAATAATTAAATAAATAAGTACCACTCATTACTTTTTAAGCCATTAAAAGAGTATTACCCATTACAAAATCTTAAAATTTTTTGCTGGGTTCTTGTAGTCTGTATAAAAATACACTAATATTACAAATTTCAAGTGTCAATATACATATGTATGTATAATCGTATGTATATTACATGGGATTTTAACATTTTTCGTTGCTCGTTTTGGAACACCCTTTAAGTTTTGACTCTCGTGTATTTGTTGTTGTAGCGGCCAAGGTTCTACATACTGTGTCCAAATTTCAGGTCCGTAGCTCTTACGGTTCCTGAGAAAATACCGTGTGACGGACAGACGGACAGCGTGGCGAAAACAATAGGGTTCCTTTTCACCTTTGGTGTACGGAACCCTAATAAAGCAATTATAATTTTCACCTTTGGTGTACGGAACCCTAAAACTGACATACGTAATCACAAGCGAAAGAAAGCTGGCGACATAGTGGAATGAAAATGTATTAGAATTCGAGCGACTAGGTTTCATTCGCAGAGTTTTTCCTTCGACATAGTGGAAGTGGCAATTAGTATATGTTACTAACTTTAGTGACTCTTAATGGCTATTAACGTAAAGCTTTAAGCTTAGTACCCATACCTCCTGTGACAATGACAAAATTACTACCAAATTTAAATAAATTTTAATTCACCAAATATTGTTATTTTTTAAAAAACAACTTATCGTTAAAAAATAAAACAAAATTTCTAATTCTTATAATTATATTTTCTAACATGAAGCTTGGTTTGGTTTATAGGTGTTAGGGGATGGTCACACTTGGGCAAATATTTGCTCAAAAAACGTAACCACAAAATATTAATGAAAAAGCTTTCAATTCAGATACGTGTTTATTAAGTTAAATAGTTTCCAATAATTTTGGAATCCATGACGTTGTCTATTAGTTGTTTATGAAACTGTTTAACTTAAGAAACACTTGTCTGAATCAAATGGTTTTTCACAAACATTTAGTGGTTACGCTTTTTTGGGCAAATGCTTGCCAAGTGTGGCCGCACCTTTAGCTTTTGATATTTTGACAATTTAAAATATTTTTAGTTGTTTTTTATGGGAGGGAATTGTTACAATTTAAGCTTAAAATTTTTAAAACGCACTAATAATCCCAAATTAATATTTTACTTATTAAGTAAAATATTTTTTTAATTAAAAATAGTTTTTCCACCTTTACTTAAGTTGTCAAACTTTCTAACAAAAATAAGAAATTTGAAATTCAAAAAATTAATCGGTTTTCGATTTTTCTACAAAACCGACTCTAATAACTGGTTTTTGCTACTAAAATCGATCCTGTTTTTGCTACTAAAACCGATTCGAATAACAGATTAATTCGGCTGAAACCCGCTTAAAGGAATTCATTTTCGATTTTTGTTAATTAAAATGATATAGAATAACCTGTTTTTTTTTCTATTCAAAAGTAATAAGTAAAACCTTTTTGGATGACCGGTTTTTTATTGGTTTTGGTTTGGTATTAAAATTTATTAGAACAACTCATTTTACACAAAAAACTGGTTAAAATTTTTCTTGTTTTATAAATAAATTGTTTTAATAAAAACAATTTCTAGTTAAAGTCCACCATGGAAATTTTTCAGTTTTTTAAATAAATTCAATAAAAAGACAATTTTATTAACCCCCGACTAAAAAAAGGGGTGTTATAAGTTTGTAGTGTGTGTCTGTGTGTCTGTCTGTGTCCACGTACAGGTCAAACGGCTGAACCGATTTTCATTTAGTTTTTTCTGTTTGAAAGACGACTTGACCGAGAGAGTTCTTAGCTATGTTTGAAAAAAATCGGTCCAGCCGTTTAGAAGATATAACATCTTTTCTGAAAAAAGTCGGGGGTTTTTAAAATTTTTAATTTTTGTTATTTTACACATGGTTAGTAAAGAGATTTTCACATGTTCTATTAAAAAGCGGTTCCAATAGTAGTATTTTTACGAAAAAAAAATTGGTTCAACAAAAACAATGATATTTTAATATATACAGTCAAATCCCGATAATTCGTACCCCGATAAATCGTAATTCCCGATAATTCCTAATAAACTGTCGGTCCCTTGAAAAAATCTCGTTAATTCGTAAAATTTCCATACATTTTGGTCCCCTCGCTAATTCGTGATATTTTCTTCAAATAAAAACTTCTTTGCCTCTTATAAATCGTAATTGTTTGCTAACTACCACTTATAATTCGTAATAAAAACAACAAAAACATGGAAAGAATGATTTTTTGTTTATCGCTATTTTTTTGCGTGGGTTTTTGCTTCTGCTTGTTTGTGTGTGAGCATGCATAAGACACTGTCGGTGTTACAAAAACAACAAATTTTTATTTTGTATTTTACTTTTAACAATTTTTTTATGCTTTTTTATCGTTTTAGTAAATAAATTGAAAAACCCCCTTAATTCGTATTTATTTTATTTTAACCCCGTTAAATCGAAACCCCGCTAAATCTAAAACCCCTATAATTCGTAAGACATGGCCGGTCCCTTGCGATTACGAATTATCGGGATTTGACTGTATTTAATTTGTTTATATTAAAAAAAATTCTTTAGTTTTATATTGCAATTCATGTTGAATAACCGGGTTTTGCCACAGAAAACCGGTTCTGGTATCTAGATCCGGCAACGAGTTCTAGTAACTAGTTCTCGTAACTATTTCCGGTAACTTGGGGTAAAATCAATAACTTCATATAGCGGAAAGTTAAAAACGCAGACAATTTGCGAACCTGCTCCTTTTTTAAGTCGCTGAAAACATAATGGACCTTATTACGAGTGTCGTATTACGACTTCGACGACGACAATTTTGTACTAGACTAAAGAACATTGAAATAATTTTTCTTTAATCAAGCACAAAATCGTCACAGGCGTATTCGAAATACGACACTTGTAATTAAGCCCAATATAAGTATAGATGATTGTATGCACGATAAAAATGTTCTCCTATTTTTACCTTTTATTGAAAAAAATAAATAAACTTTTAATCCTTAAATTTTTTAAACAAAGGTTTAATTCAAATTTAAAAATTTTTTTTTCAATGTATTTTTAATTAAAAAAAAAGCAATGTGAGTCCGATCATAGAGGAGATGTGTAAACATCTAGTAATGAAAATTTTTTTTTTAAGTTGGAAGTACTTATGCTTTTAGTATCTTTTTTTAAATTAATTAATTAAAAGTATCAAAACTTTCAATATTGTAAATACATATGAATTTGTTAGTAAATGGGCACACTGCAGTATATGTATATGTACTGCATTCAAAATTGCATGAGCAGTAAATTTACTGATTACTAATGAAATTCAGTAAATTTTTACTGCTAATGAAATTTAATTTGCATTACCAGTAAAATCGTAGGGCCGTAGCAAGTGGCAAAGTTTTTTCATTCAAATTTTGAAACTTTTGTATGAAAAACATTTAGCCACTTGGTAGAATTTCATTATGAATACGGGCATTACTGATTACTGAAAATGCAATGCACCTCATCATATAACAAATCATTTAGGCAATTTATAAAAATTGTAGAAAAAAATTTTAGTAATTAGTAAAAATTTACTTGTTAAAAAATTTTTATTGTTTTTACTGAAACTTTAGTGGTACTGCAGTGTTCATCTATGGTAAATGCCTTTACTTTTACTTTTTAATTTTTAATTCCAGTTGTTCATCGTTTAGTTGTTGCTGTTCTTGTTGTTGTGTACGCATTGCAATTAAAATAAATTCAGTAAAGCGCGACTTTGACTCGCGCGCATTCGGTTTTGATTTTTTATTTTTTTTATTTAGCTTTCTTCCTTTTTTAAGTTATTTCAGTTTAAACGATTTTTTTCAGTTTTATCGCTTTTTTCTCGTTTTGGCGTTTCTTTTTCTCTTTTTGGGTTTTTTTAGTTTTCGCATTTTTTTTCATTTTGGCGATTTTTTTCTGTTTTTTATTGGTTTTTTCATTTTGGCGATTTTTTTCTGTTTTTTTTTAAGTTTTTCCATTTTGGCGATTTTTTCTGTTTTTTGGTTTTTTTTATTTAGGCGATTGTTTCATATTGGCGATTTTTTTGTTGAAGGATTTTTTTCTTTTTGTTGATTTTTCCGGTTTTTCGCGATTTATTTTAGTCCTAGAGAATTTTTTTAATTTGGTGCTTTTTTTCGATATGGCGATTTTATTTTTGTTTTTGGCGATTTTTTTATATTTGATGATTTTATATATTTTTGATTTTTTAGTTTTACCGTTTATGAAAATTTCAAGAGTTTTGCTCTTACGGTCTCCAAGATACAGCAAGTTGTCAAAATTACAAAGTAAAAATTGCATTAACTAATGGAACACCCTTTAATTTAAACTTTTTAAATTTAGTGTTAATTGTTGTAGTCTGTATAAAAATACACTAACTTTACAAATTTCAAGTGTATATATGTATGTACATACAATTGTATGTATATTACATGGGATTTTAACATTTTTCGTTGCTCGTTTTGGAACACCCTTTAGTTTTTAACTCTCATGTATTTGTTGTTGTAGTGGCCAAATGTCTACATATTGTGTCCAAATTTCAAGTCCGTAGCTCTTACGGTTCATTTTCACCTTTGGTGTACGGAAATATACAGAAAAATAACCGGCGGCGGCGCACCGTCGGCTTCGAGCCGGTCGACTTGTTTCTCTGCTTGGTATTGCTTCTTTCAAACACTAATAGTCTCATACATAGCTCACACCGATTTGACAATGCAAAGCAAAAGCAAAAAGCAAAGAAATCTCAGCAAAGAAATCTCAGCAAAGAAATCTCAGCAAAGAATCAAAGCCAAAAAATTTTTACCCCCTAGCGTATAGATGTTTACACATCAAAAAATATTTTACTTAATAAGTAAAATATTATGTAATTTGGAATTATTAGTGCGTTTAAAAAAATTTTAAAGTTAAATTTTAACAATTCCCATAAAAAACACTAATTATTAAATTTACTGCACCCGGTCAAAAAAATACTTGTGTGGCAACACTCTATTCTTAAATAGCTGTTGTTGTTATTTACATTTATTTTCTTTTTACATACTCTTACAAATACAATTTGAAGCTGAAAAAAGTCAGCCAATGTAGCAATAGTAAAGTAAGAAAATAAAAAACATGTTGATTATTGAGTTCTTGTTTCAACTTTGTTATTTGTTGTTGAGCTTCTCATTTGTTTAAATGAAAGTTTATAACATAATAACTCTAGTTGTTCTAAGAAACTTTGGGTAAAGGTTCCCTGATGATCTGCATTAGCAACAGTGAAATGCGCACAGGATCCAGCTAAACCACTCATTAATCAATTTCAATGCATTTTTAATTAAAAAAAAAATATTTTACTTAATAAGTAAAATATTAATTTGGGATTATTAGTGCGTTTAAAAAAATTTTAAACTTAAATATTAACAATTCCCATAAAAAATCTCTAAAAGTTTAATTGATTCAATTAAATGTTTAAATAATTATTTATATTTATTCTAATTAAAACTGTTGATAGTAGAAAAAATATTTCTGTATGTGCTTAAACATTTTTCACTGCACAACTCTATACTGTTTTGCTTTTGTCTACACATATAAATGTAAATGCTAAATTCTCCTTTACGGAAACTTTAAAAGAAAATTTATAAAAGCAATAATTTGCTGGCCATATATGTCTACATAATAAATCAAACAATTTAATTTCAACTTAATATTTCCGTGTTTAATTATCTCAACTAATAAAAATTCTTAAAAAGAAGCCCATAAATGTTTTTCATTAATATTCTCTAACATTTAATTTCATTTCAATTACAACATAATCAACTGGTTCTGCTGCTCCCATTTTATTGGTGCTCCTGCTGCTGCTACTTCTTCTGGTATTATCTACCTCTCTAATGACTTAATTAAATAATTTGGCTGATATTGTACACAAACTAACAACATTCAATGCATTCATGTGTCAATGAATGTGGATTGAAATGCTTTTATAATGCATTCACTGCTGCATGCTGCCTGGATGTCTTTGCTGGCGGAATAAAACAGATTGTCCCCATACAAGAGAAAAGTTCCACTGGCTCCACGTCACGTTCAATGGCAACAATATCATTGGGTTTCATTGTTATGGTTACACCCTGGACAATACAAGAAATTGTAACAGCGTGTACGGGATCAAAGGTAAGTTATTGATAGTATTTGTTTTTTCAAATGCTTTATTTAGCGTTCTTTATTTTATTTCAAACACGATGGAGTAGAGCAATCAAAAGACATAATAAAGACTTGCTTGCAAATATACATATATATATTACGTGAATGGTGCAATTTTTAAAATAAGTATTAAAGAGTAATATTAAAATTTTAAGTTAACTGAACAAATAAAAATATTAATAACAAAAATTTAAAATTTTAAAAACCCCCGACTTTTTTAAGAAAAGATTTTATATCTTCTAAACGGCTGGACCGATTTTCTTAAAACATGGCTAAGAACCCCCTCGATCAAGTCACCTTTCAAACAGAAAAACTAAAAAAACCAAATGAAAATCGGTCCAGCCGTTTGGCATGTACGAGGACACGGACAGACACACAGATACACAGACACATACTACAAACTTATAAAACCCGTTTTTTTTAGTCGGGGGTTAAAAAAAGATATTAGTGTTTGAAGCAGAGCTATTTAATTTCAATTACAATTAGGAATCAATTGGATTACATTTTAAAAAGAATTGTACTGATTATATATGTAATTCCCTTTAAAAGAATTTCTGTTAAATAATTGATTACGATTACTGAAAATTGAAAATTAATCTGAATTACTAGAAATTACAACAAATAATCAAAAAGAATCAAATGTAGTCAGTAAATAATTCGACTACTTTCCAAGATTACTTTTGATTATTAATTAATAATCAGAAAGAATTAAAAGTAATCTTTAAAAGTAATCGAATTATTTTTTAATTACTTTTGATTACGTTTTGTAATTTCAAGTAATTCAAATTACTTTTCCATTATTAGTAATCGTAATTAATTAGCAATCGTGCAAATACAATCGTTATTTCAAAATAAAGTTATCAAATTAGTAAACACTACTTAACAGCTATGGTTTGAAGCCGCCACTTTAAGCAGTTTTTAGTATGCAAAAGTAAATACGGAAATATTTATTTGCTGTGTTGTAAAAGTATGCACATTTGTATTTGATTTTTCAAATACTTTTTTAGATATTAACTGCACTATTATCGTACATTTTTTTTTTAATACAATCCAGAGAACTACAAAATCTGATTGAAAAAATATTCATACGTAATCAATATCCTAAAGGCATGCCGTTGTGTTCATACAATCAAACTGGTTCCAAAATACATAATCGTTGCTGCTTTTTAATCATTCCAATCATACGGTTGTTCTCGGCTCTACGACTTTAAACATGTGTCGCATCATACCAATCAATTCGGGTGTTTGCACCTTTTTCCCATTCATGATTATTTTGATGAAAAATAAAATAAGTAGGCAAAAGCGTTCGTTCTGATTATCAACAAATATTTGTATGATGAATAAAATCAAAAAAGCAAAAATGAGCGCGTATGAGCGCGTATGCATCAAATGATGAAGATTTTTTTTACAAACAAGGGAATATTATGTACTTATGTAATTAGCAATTTATATACCGATGGTATCAAGTAGAAAAGCCATATTTCGTATTTTTTACGAAATTAAGTTTTTCAGTGATTCCAACACATTTCACACAAATACACCTGGTCACAAAAATTTAATGCAATAGTGTAAAAAATAACGCTTTTACAAGCAATTGGACAAAAAAAGTTACATTGTGAATATTACAGTTTCTATTATACCTTCTCCTGTAAAGTTGCAATTACTTGTTATGGCCCTTCTACTTATATATTTATATATATATATATATATATAACAGGGAAATCCCGGTATAACGAACGATATAATATCAGGCCCATTCGTTATACCGAAAAATTCGATATATCGCAAAGTTTTTTCAAGTGTTATTTTAATTATTATTATTGTAGACAAGATACAATACAATAAAAATAATAAGGGTAATTTGTTTTCAAATAATCTTTTGTGCATTTTCATTGCGGCTGTCGATTTTGTTTAATATTTTTTGCCGTTCGTTATATAAACCACATATGTACCTATTTATCAAAACATTGGCTATATAAGGTAGATCTTTTCTTTATCATTCGTTATATCCTGTATAAAATTAGGATAAAATTCGTAATATAAGGTAGTTAATGTAAAAAATTTGGACGTTGGTTACATCGGATTTTCTTTCAAGAGAGATTCGTTATACCGAGATTTGCCTGTATATATATTTATTTGTGATAATATGCTCCATATTGCACTTCTTCCTTTTCGTTTCGGTGATAAAGTATAAACACTTTTAGAAATTTGGTCTAGCACAAAATGCTGGTCGTTTTCCATTTTTTCTTTTTAAAGTGTTTGCTTACTGATTTGTATTAAAACAATAATATTTTTCATAACTCCTCTGTTTTGATTTTATTCAACATGAAAGCCTGATTATATAAAAATTTTAATAAAACATGTATGAAATTACTTGCAACTAACCAAACGATACGTTCGTAAGTATGATTCAGATTTTATTCAACATTAAGTTTTGTTGCATGATTAAATGTGAACAAAAGTTTAATGTATGATGAATGATGTGAATAAAACATGTTCTATCAGTGGACTCACATTTACTTAAATGAAGCGTTCACCATTACGATGATGATTATACTCAATGTTGATTTATTTTGCATGATTAAAAGTGAATAACAAATTTATAGTATGATTAAATCAGGAAATACGTGATTTTTGTCGTTCTCTGATACAATCCTCGTATCATAGATTATATGAAAATTTTCATAAGACAATAACAATTCATCAGATCAGGGTTGAATTTATTCGTAGATCGCACGATTGTATACGATCTTAAATCTTGGCCTTAAGTAAAAATTAAATTTAAAATTTGCTTAGTTTTGAAATTTGTCTCAAAAACAATATTCAGTGTCTTTTTATTAAATTAGATTATATATTATGAAGCGTTCCTTTAAGCTAAAAAAAAAATCATAGAATCAAATGCTCTCGCACCTCCTAAAAGTAGGCAACAAAAAAGTCAAATATTCTTCCCTAGAGAAACGCAACATTGGTTCTTTAATCTGGGATCAAAACGTCGTAGTTGAAGTTGAAATACGCCAACCACGATAATGTGTATTATTTTATATTCAAACCCGTACTTCACATATACTTAGGGCATTCTTTAAAAAAACAACCCAAAGCTAAGCGCTCACAAACTTCGGTTGTGTTTTGTTTTTATATAATTTGCATTTTTCCATATAAAGTTTGTCAATGCTTAAGGCCATGACTTTAAAAAAAAAATAAAAGTACCGCCCTATTGTGATGAATTGTTATTCAGGCATGTTCTGACATTCGCATGGTTTTCAAATCGCATGTGAGTTTCAAATCGCCAAGCATGTTCTGTAACTCATGCGTTTTGCTTGCGACTTGCCATATTGATTTAGGTCAGCCGTTCGTTGCAATCGTGAACAATGCAAACACAAAATTAACAAAACAAGAAAAATTTTTTATAAATTTCAATTTTATAATAAAAATTTTACGAAACTGTTAAAATTTTTTATTAAAATCAAAAGAAAACATATTTAATTTCATTTATTAGCCATTTTAGTGTTTCGTTAAAGTTTGGTTCAGGCTAAATTCATGAGTTCACTTCAGTATACACTTCCGGTTTTAACTCGCCAAGAGCCTTGCGATTGCAATTTGCAGCTTCCCCCTCTTGCGAGTTGAAGTCACAATCGCAAATGTAATGCGATATGCGAGTGTCAGAACATGCCCGATTGTCTTTTGAAAATGTGCATAAACTACAACATAGCAGGGTTGTATTTTCTTAAAAGTCACACGATTGTGTAGGATAGTGAATGCTAGCCTTTAGAGTTGCGTTTAACAAAATAATGCCCTAATATTTTAAGGAGTATATATGCTTGTAAGAGGTAATATCCGAAAACCACACGATTTCTAAAATTCTGTCAGAAACTTGTAGAATATAGCCTCCCAGCGGACACAGGATATTTATTATATCTTTAAAGTGCTTAGGGGAGGGTCGTGGGGGTGATAAAACTCCCATACCCAGAAAATATTTATTATTGAATCAGCAGAGATCTATTAAAGCAAGAGTTTTAAGGTCCCCTTAAACACAAAAGCCTTTTAATGAGAGTATGCTGTTCATCCTCTTCTCCTCTCCATATGTGTCGTGTACGTCATCCCATGTCCGAATTCAAAAGGAACTTTGTTCGCTTATTACGTTTTATCTTCTAAACGACTGAAACGATTTTGACAAACTTTAAAACATAAGTTAGATCTGCATCTAGCAGAACACACACATGCTATGTATTTTATAAAAAGTAGGACCAAGAGGGGACAGGGGGCAAAATTTGCCCTCCGAAACTATACAACCATTTTTTATAAAATTGTAAAATATAGATATAAAACAGAATCACAAAAGACGCACAATCTAAACTAGGACCAACAGAGAGGGGGGGAGGGTTTAATATCCGCTTCTCCGAAAATATGCAAAAGAAATATAAAAGGAAATATGAAATTCAAAACACAGGCTTATTTTTGTTTTAACAAGGGCCAAGAGTGGGCCAAGTAAGAGATACATATGGATCTACACGCAAAGAAAAAATATGGTTATAATCAAACAGCAACATACAATGATTGAATTATATGGTTGCAGCATATTATTATTAGTAAAAAAGCAAACTTTAATAATATTATTATCTGAGTTAATAATAGTATTATCTTCAAAAACAATGAACGATGTTACACCTAATCTTAGTATTGTAAATATGAAAACACTGTTGTTAGATGTGACTAAAATATAATTGAGACTCACCATACCATGATCTAATATTATATTAATATTGCTAAATACGACCACAATATTATTTAATATAATAATACTATTTTGTTTTTAATAATATATTTATTGTAGAAAAAGCTGTGCGTTAAATTCGAAATAAAAATAAATTAATATTGTTGAAATAAAATGTATGTATATATAGAAATCTAGGCGCACGGTAGTGCGCCAGGCCAAGTTCCGGCCAATACACGTAGTGTGTATATTTACAGGAAGCCATTGCCAAGTTAGCAGATTATCTAAAAATTATATGACACCCTTACGATTACAAATGTATATAATGCATAGCATATGTCAGTGATAAGTCTTGTGCCAAACAAGAACTTGGTCAAAATTTATATCTCACTGCTTTTGATGGCCGAAATTTTTGATAGGAACTTGGCCTTTTTTCACATTGATGTTTTTGTGAGGATGTATACTTACACGAAATACAGACATGTCTGTATAAAGAGATACACAAATGTTTATATATTTTTATTGGTCTACCCTTTTGTTTATCCTTTATTTACTTATTCATTTATTTAACACCACCCGTGAACTACCGATAGCTTACAAACGAAATACTGAACTGACAGATGTTTCTGAAAAAAAATTTTTTAAAAACTTAACATAGTATGGTTTTGGAAAACATTATGTTGTAGTCACAAATTTTTAACAAAACTATATTGTGAAACTATAACAATATCACACTTTTTATGGATGTGATGATGTAATTCATACATTCAAACATTACTCTGTTTATCGTAACGAAATAAATGTTTGAAATAACAATAACTAGTTTTCAACGACGACACATTTGATTCAAAGAACATAATATTGTTTTCTCAACCATTCTACAACCATATCTTTTCTTTGCGTGTACCTCTTTGAAATTATTTCCCAAAATTTTTATGAAGTTCATGATATAAATACATCTACGTTCATGAAAAAAGCACATACACATTAAACTAGAAACAAAGAGGTGTCAGGAGGGCAATTTCTGCCTCTCCGAAACTACTTAACAGATCTTTATTAAATCCATAACATTAGATACCTGCGCGTGCCAAAAAAAAAAAAAATACAAATACTTTTTAAATGTTTGTAAAAGTAGGACCCAAGAAAAGGGCAGGAGGGCAATTTCGGTCTTTTTAAAAATATGTAAACAATTTTGATGAATCTTAAAATATAAATAGATATGCGCCTTAAAAAATGGACGACATTTATTAAGGACACAAAGGATTCCCAATTTCGAAGATTTTGCGCCATTTTGACTGTTCTTGCCATGAAAAATTATTTTTATGTATTAAAGTGTCTTTGAAGCGGAATTTTTTTTAGTTCACTGTGACTCCCTGGAATATGTACATATCTTACGCCTTGTAAAAAGTAAAACAAACAAACAAATTTGTTATTTTGAAACCAAAGATTTCAAATTTTTTTTAACTCAAACTTATTGTAAAGAATTCGTTCAGACATTCCGATAATTTTTCTGAAATCAATTGGTTAATAATGCGTTTACATTTGAGCAAAACTTAGTTTTTTTGATTCTTTATTATTTAAGGTTTTAAATTAATAAACCATAAAATTTAGAACAGCATTACATGCGAACTAATACACTCACAGAATCTGCATTATTGGTTTTTTCTGTCACTCAAACATATACTATCACATTATAAACAATATTTCATTCCATTTGATACTAATGTCAATACCTAGGCAATAGTGAAATTCGTTTCGTTACTATAATAAATAATAAACTAGCTTTACTAATAGACAAGGAAAAACAAGGGAATAACAGTCAGAGAACGGCAAAAATCACGTATTTCCTGATTTAATCATACTATAAATTTGTTATTCACTTTTAATCATGCAAAATAAATCAACATTGAGTATAATCATCATCGTAATGGTGAACGCTTCATTTAAGTAAATGTGAGTCCGTCCACTGATAGAACATGTTTTATTCACATCATTCATCATACATTAAACTTTTGTTCACATTTAATCATGCAACAAAACTTAATGTTGAATAAAATCTGAATCATACTTACGAACGTATCGTTTGGTTAGTTGCAAGTAATTTCATACATGTTTTATTAAAATTTTTATATAATCAGGCTTTCATGTTGAATAAAATCAAAACAGAGGAGTTATGAAAAATATTATTGTTTTAATACAAATCAGTAAGCAAACACTTTAAAAAGAAAAAATGGAAAACGACCAGCATTTTGTGCTAGACCAAATTTCTAAAAGTGTTTATACTTTATCACCGAAACGAAAAGGAAGAAGTGCAATATGGAGCATATTATCACAAATAAATATATATACAGGCAAATCTCGGTATAACGAATCTCTCTTTAAAGAAAATCCGATATAACCAACGTCCAAATTTTTTACATTAACTACCTTATATTACGAATTTTATCCTAATTTTATACAGGATATAACGAATGATAAAGAAAAGATCTACCTTATATAGCCAATGTTTTGATAAATAGGTACATATGTGGTTTATATAACGAACGGCAAAAAATATTAAACAAAATCGACAGCCGCAATGAAAATGCATAAAAATGTGATACCGTTACTTTGCATTTGGTAGATTATTTGAAAACAAATTACCCTTATTATTTTTATTGTATTGTATCTTGTCTACAATAATAATAATTAAAATAACACTTGAAAAAACTTTGCGATATAACGAAGTTTTCGGTATAACGATTGGGCCTGACATTATATCGTTCGTTATGCCGGGATTTGCCTGTATATAGTTATATATATAAATATATAAGTAGAAGGGCCATAACAAGTAATTGCAACTTTACAGGAGAAGGTATAATAGAAACTGTAATATTCACAATGTAACTTTTTTTGTCCAATTGCTTGTAAAAGCGTTATTTTTTACACTATTGCATTAAATTTTTGTGACCAGGTGTATTTGTGTGAAATGTGTTGGAATCACTGAAAAACTTAATTTCGTAAAAAATACGAAATATGGCTTTTCTACTTGATACCATCGGTATATAAATTACTAATTACATAAGTACATAATATTCCCTTGTTTGTAAAAAAATCGTCATCACTTGATGCATACGCGCTCATACGCGCTCATTTTTGCTTTTTTGATTTTATTCATCATACAAATATTTGTTGATAATCAGAACGAACGCTTTTGCCTACTTATTTTATTTTTCATCAAAATAATCATGAATGGGAAAAAGGTGCAAACACCCGAATTGATTGGTATGATGCGACACATGTTTAAAGTCGTAGAGCCGAGAACAACCGTATGATTGGAATGATTAAAAAGCAGCAACGATTATGTATTTTGGAACCAGTTTGATTGTATGAACACAACGGCATGCCTTTAGGATATTGATTACATATGAATATTTTTTCAATCAGATTTTGTCGTTCTCTGATAACAGTCTTACGGCCTGTCCCACGATGTCACCAGAAATCGTTGGATTGACAACTTGTATTGCAAACAACAATAACATTAGAAATTTTGTTGTTGTTTTCAATGTAAGTATTCGATCGAATGATTTCTGGTGACATCGTGGGACAGGCCGTTAGTGTTCTCATACATATAATCAAGAGGAATAAAAAAGGATTAAACCAGCAAAAGGGTTTGTGCTCATCTCTATTATATATTTAGTTCATATTAAATCATATCGTATTGAAATGTATTAATAAAATAATGAAAAATTGTATTTAAATAAACAATTATTAATTCGAAACGAATTCTTAGAGAAATTTGCACTCTTCTATCGTTACGATTTTGTAACTACCGTATATATTCGGTTCCGAAATCGATAGATTTTGTCGAGCAGTCGTTACGACTTCTTTACGAATTCGAAACATTTGGTTTGGTGGGTTGTATAGTTACACATACATATCGTTACCGGGCTCGAACTTAGGACCTTAGGTTTTGTAGTCAACGTGCTAACTACTTCAGCCAACGCCACCCTCCCTTAATATAGAGTGGTCCTAACTTATTATTTTTTTAAAGCGAGATTTTTGCATTTTTCGATATATTGGTTATTCTTTTATCGAAAAATAAAAAATCTTGATTTAAAAAAAAAATATGTGCTAGGGCCTTTCTATACTAAGCTAGCGATATGTGCATGCATGCATACATATAAACATGTATATTATTTCAAATAATTTTTTGTTTCAAACTTTCCTCACAAATTAGTTTTTTGTTAAGTCTTTTGTTTTAATCGTACTTCAATTTCTTTCATCTTTACAGTTACCGCCATTTTTGGATTTTCTGGTCACCTGGACTGCCTTAAGCAATAGTTTTTGGAATCCTTTTATGTACTGGCTGTTAAATGCGGACTTTAGACGTTTAAGTAAACAACTTTTGGCATTACCAGTAAGTTTTCCTTTAATATTACATACAAACATGCATATTTTTAGTTCTACCTCCCTGCCTGCTCCTGCCCCTAACCCTGCTGTTTGTTTAGTTTATTTGTTTTTATAGTTTATGATTATGATTATTATGCCCCAGTGTATCATAGAAAATGAGTCAGTGTTTCACTCTCTGCTATGCTACATGCTAACGACAAGAGCCATAAAAATTATTAACAATACACATAACTACTTATAAGTTAATGGTACTTGAAATTTAAGCGTGGGGCATGTTATGAAAAGAACAGAAGCTTCAAAGAGAGTTAAGCAGCAACTGTGTGTGCATGTCAGCGTTTACATATGTATGTATGTACATACGTCCAGCATATGAAATATTTTGGGTAATAGAATTGTTATTCAACAGGATTAAATGACAATAAAAGTCAGTTATTTATGTGTTTAACAAACTAACAACCAAAAATAAATAAAGAAAAAATATTTTTTAATAAACTTGTCAGGCAAAAGCTCTGCTGCACGTCTTTGGGATATAAAAGAGAATTTATTGGCACTACGAGTAGTTTTGCAAAGTCAGTAAATTATTTTAAGTAGATTTTGAGGGCTTCTAAGAAAATATGAATTTGGTTAAAATTGAAACAAGCATTTAAGGGGATTAAAGAAATAAAATAAATAATTCATTTAAAAGCACATAATTTTTAATCAAATAAAATAAAAAGCAAATAAAAAATACCATAAGAAAAAAAAAAGAATTAAGTTAATGAAAAGCAGGTTCGAAAGTCAAACTTTATCTTCAAAGGATTCATTAAAAAATGAAAGGAAAAAGCAAAAACCATTAAAAGTTTCTTTTAAGGTAAAAACGAATTTTATGCACCCTGCACCGGCTAACAAAAATTTTACTTGTTTAAACAAATTTTTTAAACATTACATCCCATCTATTCGATAGTTATGTGGTATATGACATAAGAAATAATCGATTACGGTAATGGAATAAAAGAAATTTTAATGAGAAGTTAGCTTCTGAATTTATAACGCCTTTTAGCAATTTTATATATGATTTCTGATTTCCTATAGTTTTGCGGCCTATTTTAGTAAATAAAATGAAAAATTTTGTTCAGGAGTTTATATTGAAAACAACAACAATTTGTAGTTTAATTTTTTATTATGTTTTTTTAATTAATTTTTCTAATCATCCTTTAAATCAAAGGAGTCATATTTAAAAATGAGTTCGAAGCAATGCACAGCGGGGCCAAACCCTTTAAGCGAGTACTTTTAGCTTTCACGGTACATTTTTTTTATTTTTTTTTTTTTGTTAATTAAACCGCGAAATCACCGTCTTTGGTCCCAATGTGCAACGTTGAATACATATTTGCAAAAATTGTATACTTTGCCCTAAATCACACTAAACATTTTTTTAACAACTATGTATTGATATAAGGAGTTTTGGGATTTATTAAAATATCTATGGGTAACGTTCAGGAATTTGCCCGCACTCATTAATATTGTTCTGGTGATTTGGCATTTGGAAATCATCAAATGTTTCCATTTTAATTATAGAAAGTCTTGAGAACTTTTAGGTAAAATCTGACGAGATTTACTTTTCTGGAACATTTCAATCCTCTAAAAGTTTTTGCAAGGGGTCTTTCTCGTTCTTTAATCATAAAAAATTATAAAAAAGTACGTTTAAAAGGCAAAAGAATTAAAATTTTTTTCAAAAATATTTGTCATCAGAATTCACTCACTATAAGTCTTTGAATACAAAAAACAACTAGAATTTGAGTTCCAAAGCCGGAAATAAGTCAAAACTTCAAATGCGTTTAAGGGTTAAATTCATATTTAATCGCACTAACATTTTAGTTGTAAAGTATGTACAACAATCTTATGTAAACTTATACGAGAAATATTTTTGCGGAACATTTTAACCCTCTAACTCTTCTGTGTGCGGATCGTTTCTATCTCTTGCTTAAAAATCGTCGGCTACAAAGTGTGAAAATTGTCTTCAAAAATATTTGCCATAAAATTCTCCTGTGAGTCTTTGACTTAAAAGATTAGAGTTTATGCTTAAACGACGCAAATAAGTCTAAACCTTAAAGGCGTTTAAGGGTTAATTTTATACTTAATGTTATACTTAATTACAACTACATTTTAGTTATAAAATCTATACTACAGTTTTGGATAAAATCTTGCAAAAATAATTTTTATGGAATATTTTAACCCTCTAACTCTTCTCCGTGTGGGTCGTTTTTTACTCTTGTTTAAAAAGCGGTAGCCAAAAAGTATTAAAATGTGCTTCTAAAATATTTGCCATAAATAAAATTCTCAAAGACTCAGATTTGACCTAAAAAAAACCAGAATTTGGGCATAAACGCCGGAGTGCGTTCAAGGGTTACTTTCATACATAATTACAGTTAAATGTTTAAATGCAAATTGTATTCCACAGTTACGTGTAAAGTGCTACGAGAAATATTTTTTGGTACATTTTAAACCTTTAAAACTTTTCTCGGAATGGGTCGTTTTGACCCCTTTCATAAAGAGCGGTCACTTAACTACCCTTATACGAGCTTATAAAGGGTTAAATTATTATTTAAAAAAATGTCATAAAATTCTATTATGAGTCTCTTAATATAGCGAAGCTCAAAATTTAACACAAACATAAAAAATTACAAAAAATTCGAAAGACGTTTATGGGTTAATTTCTTACATTTTATAACTGAATTTAAGATGTATTATGTTTAGGGCAATGTTATATAAAATCTTACGAGACATATTTATGCGGAGCATTTTAAGCCCCAGAGCAACTTTTCGTGTGGTCCCTTTCATAAAAAGGATTCAATTAGCGTCCTTAAACCGACATATAGCGGGTTAAACTATTCTACAAAAATATCGGTCATGAAACTCTATTATAAGTCCTTAAATACAGCAAAGCTCGAAATTCAACTTAAAAATTAAAGAAAAAATACTCAAAACTGCAAGTACGTTTAAGGGTTAATATCTGATTTTTTCTTAATAGCATTTTATATATATTAAGTTCTGGTTAATGCTATGTAAAATCGTACGAGAAATATTTTTGCGGACTCTTTTAACGCTCGAAAAAATTTTCATGTGGGTCTTTTTGGTCCCTATCATAAAAAGGATTCAATTAGTGTCCTTAAACGGGGATAAAGCGAATTAAACTATTCTACAAAAATATGCAAAATATAATTATATTATAAGTCTCTTAAAACAGCGACGCTCGAAATTCAACTTAAACGTTAAAAAAATAATAAAAATTTCAAAGACTTTAAAGGGTTAATTTCTTGCAATTTTATAATCTCATTTAACATTAATTAAGTTTTGAGAAAAGTTATGCAAAATCTTACAAGAAATATTTTTTCGGAATATTTTAACCCTCGAGCAATTTTTCCTGGGACATAAAAATAATTCAATTAGCGTCTTTAAACGAGTTAAACTATTCTACCAAAAACATCGGCCACAAAATTCTATTATAAAGTCTCCGAATAAAGCAAATATCGAAATTAGTCTTGAAAATTTTAACAAAAAAAAAACAAACTATAAATAATTGAAAGACGTTTAGGGGTTAATTTCTCTTATTTTCTTAATAGCATTTTAGTTATATTACTTTTTTGGACAGTGTTATGTGAAATCAACCAAAAAAATTTTATGTTAGACTTTAACCCTCTAGCTATCTTGCGTGTGTGTCTTGTTGGTACCTTTCACAAAAAGGGATGAATTAAGTACCCCATAAACGGGGTTATAATGGAATAAAATGCTCTTAAAAATATATGCCTAAAAATTCTATCCTAAGTCTCTAAACACATTAAACCTTTAAATTTAACTGAAACACTTGAAATAAGTAAAATTTATCACACGTTTGAGGGTTAATAATTTCTAAATTATTCAAATTTACATATGAATTATAGAATTCATTGAGCTGTTTGCTGTAAAATTCTACTAGAAAATTTTTTGTGGTAAATTTTAACCCTCTAGGTCTTCTGGGCGTGGCTCTTTTTTTTTTGTCTTTTAAGTATCCTTTAGCACTAAAATTATTTAAAAATTTATTCGCTTTAAAATTTAATTATAATTTATGAAAGTCATCACAGCTCGAAGTTGAACTTAAGTATTAGAAAAACGCCAAATTTTAAATTAACCCAAAAATGCACATCGTGCTTTAATTGATTGCAAGCATGTTAATCAAAGTTGGGCCTCTTTTTATGGCTTGCTATTTGTATTTAAACCGGATTTCGGCTTTTGCTGTATTCAAAGATTGATGCTAACAATATTTTTATTAAAACCTTTTTCTTGTTGTTATATTACAACAAAAGGTCTTTTAAACATAAATTTAATAATAAAGTCAATACATACAATAAATCACACATACAAAAGTAATCCAACACAATGTACGAGTAGACAGGAAATAACAAACAAATCAAAACTCTTCCTCGAAATAGAATATTTGATTAGAATAAGAACATCCTTTACCACAAAGTAAAATTTATTTGCCAGTAAAAGACACGCACATCACAGGAAAGAAAAAAGGTTCAAGAAACTGAAAATCAGCAAAATCCTCTACACAAACACTCACACACACACACACAACTAAATTATTTACTTTAAAGAGCCGCCAGCCGCTCGCTCACTCCCATTTGTATGATACATAAATATAACAAACACGAACATTTGTATATCCAAACCTTGACCCTTAAAGAAAAAAAAAAACTAGTGTCGTAAAAATATTAAAAAAAAAAAATTCCCATGTTCTATTATCCTGTTGGGAGAATAGGGAAACGAATGTTAAACTTGGCGCTAAGATTTTATATCAAAGTAAAAAAGTTAAAGTAAATTGCCAACAGTATTAAAGATCAAGCTGAAATGTTTAAAGGAATCCTTATGTTTCTATTCTAAAAAGAAAGAAGATCTTCGCTGTAAACTGTCCAGTCGCAAATTGTCAATATACATAACATCCCATAATCGCCGAAAAAAGCTTAAGTGAAATAATTTTCGAGATTGGGATTTTGACGTAAAACGATTATAGCAGATCGTAGAAAATTGATTTTTCTTAACAAGGCTAAAATGAACTCAGTGCAATGTAGAGTATTAATCACATCAGCGTGTAAGAAAGGACATTGGGGATCTCTTAGCCTTATACATGGCTTCTTAAGAAGAGGTCAAAAAATTGCCGTATAATGGCCCAGCAAAAAATTTATTAAAAGGTAATCGAGTTTGGAATTAAGCATTTTTGGTGGAAGCACTTCCCTACTGGATTACCAACTTAATGATTTTAACAAGGCGTGAGACTAAAATAATCGATTGTTGAGAAGTACTTACATTTTTTTTATTTGTCAACATTTCACGTAATCTAGTTCGTCTTAAAAAATCATTCTCTTCATTTAGCAACTTGCACGTCATTTTTTTAAATTTTAGGTTATGTGATTTGTAAGCGAGTAATGAAAATTGGCAATCAGTAAAGTAAGTCATTATATGGCAAGTAGTTCTAATGGTAATGTGTAATTTTTTGCTGGGGGGTTAACACTTTTTACCAGCTCCAAGATTAATAGCGATTTCTCTTCTGACAAATATGTTGCATATATGTTACATGTTTTACATTTCTGTGTTCGTTTGTACAAAATATACAACTGTGGGAAAAATTTTCAATTTCTTTTCTGAATAAGTTGCATGAAAAACATGTAAATATTTTACATATTTTACCCTCACTTTATTCAAGGTGTACATACTGCCATTTTTTCCAACTGTGGTAACGAAGGTTTTATTTTGCATGTCATCACAGAAAAAATTATTCCCACAAAATTTTTAAACAAATATTTGTTTGAAATCAAATTTAGTTTCAGTAAATATTCTGTACTATTCCACTAAATTAATTTGTACCAAAAAACTGTGTAGAGAAGAAACAGGCCACGACATTTGTCGGCTACTTTTCGGCATTTACATGTATACAACACGATCAATCAAAATAAACAACAACAACCGCACAACAGCACGTTGTTCCTATCAGCAAGCAAGATAAACACCAACACACTGAAATAACATTTTCTCTCAGCCGAACTCTGATTAATTTAATTTTTTACAAAAATTTACAAAATTATTTGCAGGACCGCATTCAAATAAACTATTTACTGATTCAACGAATTTGGTTACTGAAAATGAAATTTGGGTTTTTCTGTGATGTTTATAGTTTCAAGAGAAGGTTTCTTAAATACAAAATATAAAAATAAAATTTGGCTTAAAAAGCGATACGAACTTTAGCCTGTTAAAATCATAAATATAGAAACAAATGGAGTTCGAATAATAATTAAAATTAACTAAAATTAATAGCCATGGGCCTGTGGCAAAAATTAAATAAAAATATACTTAATAGTAACAAACCAAAAAAGTTTGTCTTAAGTAGAACAAAAAAATAAGCAAATTAACTAACATGGTTATAATTAGTAAAAGAACAAAACGACAATGGTAAGACTGTTGTAAATATATAGAGATGGTAAGATTGAGCTTACAATACAAAAAAGCTTTCAGCAAATTGAAATACGATGAATCAAAACAATTCACATATTCCCTTTGCAATAATGCTAAGTATATAAAGCAGAAATCTACATCAACTGACATCACACACAGTGGACCAAACACAAAAGAACGCTGATGATGAAGGTTTAGTGGCCTTCGAAAACGGCTGGCTGTTCCGTTCAACTATGTGTAGTCAGAATATTTACAACTAACTTTGGTGTTATTTGTTCATTAATAATTATCACATGTAATTTGGCTTAAAAAGCGATAAGAACTTTAGCCTTTTCAAATCATAAATAATGGGTGTTTTTTATTGAGGTATAGAACTTTAAGTTGGCATCACTTTTTTAACTGGCGGCCATTTTGTCAGCTGTCAAGTGATTAATATTTAGTTTGGTTTGCCATTTCATCATAAACAGGTTGACAAAAGAACAACGCTTGCAAATCGTGCAAATTTATTTCGAAAATAATGGTTCAGTTCGCGAAGTTTACCGCAAGCTCCGTCCATTTTATGGTCGACATAATCGTCCATCAGAGCAATTAATTCGGTTAACCATGGATCGTTTTCGCACTACGTTTACTCTATGTGATAATACGCATCCGCAGAGACGTCGAACAGTGCGCACCGAAGAAACAATTGCCGCTGTAGAGCAAAGTGTTGAAGAGGACCCGAATGAATCGATTCGCCACCGTGCACAGCAATTGGAGCTTTGTCCATCAACTTTATGGAAGATTTTGCGCAAAGATCTTGGCTTGCGACCTTACAAGATCCAGGTTGTGCAAGAATTAAAGCCGCGAGACCATGCAATGCGTCGTGATTTTGGTGTATGGGCCGAAAATGAGATTGATCTCGATGCTGATTTTCATCGCAAAATTTTGTTCAGTGATGAGGCTCATTTTTGGTTGAATGGCTACGTCAACAAGCAAAATTGCCGCATTTGGAGTGAAGAGAATCCACATGAGACCCTTGAGACGCCATTAAATCCACAAAAACTGACTGTTTGGTGTGCTCTATGGGCTGGTGGAGTCATTGGGCCATACTTCTTCCGAAATAATGCTGGAGAGTCAGTTACCGTTAATGGAGACCGGCATAGAGCCATGATAACCGACTATTTTGTTCCCGAATTGGATGGCATGAATGTGGATGAGTTGTGGTTCCAACAAGACGGCGCTACATGCCACACAGCGCATGTCACAATCGATTTATTGAAGGAAACATTCGATGAGCGCATAATTTCGCGGAATGGACCTGTCAATTGGCCACCAAGATCGTGTGATTTGACACCATTGGATTATTTTCTTTGGGTATATGTGAAGTCGCTCGTCTACGCCAACAAACCAGAAACGTTAGGGGACTTGGAAGCCAACATTCGTGGCGTTATTGCCAACATACGGCCCCATATGCTCGAAAAAGTGGTTGAAAATTGGACCTGTAGAATTGGCTTTACTCGAGCCAGCCGCGGCGGCCACATGCCCGAAATCATATTTAAACATTAATGGCATAAAATTATCCTTCCAATAAAGCCAAATTGATGGACATTAAAACGATTTTCTTGTGTTTTATTTCAATTCAAAGTTATATACCTCTAAAAAAACACCCGTTATATAAAAATTATTATTAGAAAAATAAATATTTATTTAAATATTGTGGCTGCTTTAATTTTTTTAGATGTAATTAGTGATGTCAATGTGTGCTTAAAAATCATAAAAATGTGCGCAAAATCTCTCAAATATCCTTAAATAAAAACCGCTACATTACATTATATTAATGATAAAATGTAACCGTTGTAAATAAAAGCAACTAATTTTGTTCGATTGTAGTAACAGAATATATAGCACTTTGAGTGATTCTAGGTAACACTTAAAAATGTTACATATGTATAGTGTAACATATTTTTTTCAGAAAAGAAATCGCCATAAGTATGAAATTAACCCTTAAAAACATTTCCAACTTAGATTATTTTCTGCTGTTAAGGCCAAATTTTGGGTTTTTGCTGTACTAAAAGATTTATATAAAAATCTCTTTAAAAATTTATTTGTGCAAAATTTTAACACTTTACATGCCTATTTAGGAGTACTTATTTAACCTTTCTTTATAAAAGGGACAGAAAATACCCACACGAGGAAGAGTTAAAGGGTTAAAATATTCCACAAACATTTTTCCCACAAGATTTTACACAAAACTGCTGATCGCTTTTTATATCTAAAATGCAAGCTTAAGTAAGGGTTCTGTGGTGAGAGATACTTTTTGACTCCTTTTTCAAATGGAACAAAAACGACCCATTGTTTTGGCAGTTAGAGGGCTAAAATGCTCTTTAAAAATGTTCCTCATAAAATTCTACAAAAATAGTTACAGGGGTCGTAAACACAAAACGCTGAAATTTCATAGTTTCCTTCACCGATTCTTGATAAGAATACGCGAAAGGGGGAAACTACAATTTCCTTTAAGAAATAAGTTCAGACATAAACTGTTATATATTCGATACATGTACATTTTTTAAAACCTCTTGCCAAAATTAATATTTAGAAGCTTGTTCTATTTATGTGGGACAGAAAAATTGTTTCTCGAATTAGCACCTTGAAATTGAAAAAAGCCGAACAATCAATAAAAATATTCACTGAGTCAATTAAACTTTTTATTTGATTAATTTAATTAATGAAAAGTTTAATTGATAAATTTAGTTAATTGAAAACTTAATTGCTTAATTTAAAACTTTAATTGATTAACTTAATTAATTAAAAATTTAATTGATTAATTTAATTAATTTAAAATTAAATTGATTTATTTGATTATTTTAAAAAGAAATTTATTATTCGACATATTGTCAAATTATAAATAAATTTCAAATTATTTAAAAAATTAATTGATTAATTTAATTAATTGAAAATTTAATTGATTAAACTAAGTAATGAAAAATTAAATTGTTTAATTTAATAAATTAAAAATTGAAATGATTAATTTCATTAATTAAAATTTTAATTGAGTTTAATTAAAGAACTTTTGTTTAAAAATTTAATTGATTAATATATGTAGTTAGTTAAAAATTTAATTGATATGTTTAATTAATTAAAAATTTAGTTATTAATGAATTAATTAAAAATTTTAATAATTTAATTAATTAAAAATTCATTTGATTAATTTAAGTCATTAAAAATTTCATTTATTAATTTTATTAATTAAAACTTTAATTGATTAACTTAAGTGATTAAAATTTAATTGGATTAATTTACTTAAATAAAGATTTAAATAATTAATTTAATTAATAAAAAATTTCATTGAGTTTATTAATAAAAAATTTTATTGATTAATTTAATTAACTAAAAGTTTAGATGTGTCAATTAAAATTTTTTTTTAATTTAATTGTTTAATTTAACTAATTAAAAATTCGATTAATTTAACTAATTAAAAATTTAATTGATTAATTCAGTTAATTAAAAATTTAATTGATAAATACAATTTATTAAAAATTTAATTGATTCATTTAATTAATTCAGAACATAATTTGTTAATCTAATTAATTTAAAATTCAATTGATTAATTTTGTTTATTAAAACTTTAATTGTTTAATTTATTTAATTAAAAATTTAATTGATTTATTTAATCAATTAAAATATTAATTTATTAATGTAAGCTATTAAAAATTAATTGATTAATTTAATTAATAAAAAATTAATTGATAAACTTAATTGATTAAAAATTAATTGATTAATTTAATTCATTAAAAATTTTTTGATTAATTTTATTAATTAAAAATTTAAATGCGTCAACTTAACGTTTGTTTAAAAATTTATTTAACTAAAATTTGTTGTGATATTTGTTCATGGTTTTTTCAATTCGGAAAACATTTTTCTTCTGTTGAAAGTAGAATTTTTTGCAGCAAAAAAATATTTTAAAGTTTATTTAACATTTGTCGGTCATTTTAGTTAGTGTTTATGACACTTAGCGTTATATGACATTATTCTGCATATAGAAGGAAAAAGAAATTTTATCCAACTACGAACACATAACACATTTAATTATTTGACTTTTATTTGTTGCTCTTGCCGTTGTAAAATGGCCTTGTAGGTGAAACACTTTCAATTAAATAATGTCTTCTGCCGTTTACTATTCGTTCATTATCATCAACAGCTTAAAATAAAAATGATTTTCAAACATTTCTCACATTTTGTTTATCCCTTTTTCTTTTGGCCATTTATCATGGCTTGTTTAATGTTAATATATTTTATGTGTCTTTTCCTTTTGGAAATGCTGCTGCAACACAGTGTAATGGCCATGAAGACACACCCGAACACAAATCACCATGTTGTCACATAAATTCTGATTTCGAAATCACAACACTACCCATGCCACCGGAGCCGCCTACATCAAGGCCGCCGCATAATAGCGGCAATGACAGCGGCGGCGGAACAAACACTGCCTCAGCTGGTCTGGTGGGGACAAGTAGTTCGATTGGTGGTTCGGTGTTGGGCATTTGTGCTAGAGCACGCAGCAACAGTTTGAATCGTTCAACTTCATTTCACATACGTGACGCAGGTGGTGGCGGAGGTTTAGGTTTTAATACCGGCAATGGCCATCACACACATCATCAGCACGGCTATAACACGGCCACCGTACGACCCGATATTGAGGGCTTATCTGAAAAATATTGGGGTGAAATATTAGAACGCACTGTCAGCTCAAATAGTTTGCATGCTGCCATGCAAAAATCCTTCATACCCACGTCCAACGCACACCAGTATTTTGGCTATCACGGTGTGCCACATCAACATGCTGCAACGGGGGTAAATAATCCCATGATGATGATGACGACATCATTTAGTAAGCACAGTGATCTAAATCTTCATATACGCGAGCACGAGGATAATTTAGTCGATTCGGCAAACACCATGTCAACAACAAGTGATCTTAATAAATTCTCCACATCAGAGCCAAAATTATGTGAACACGAGTACCAGCAGCAGCATCATCTCACGCATCAGCATCATCATGACATACACTGTGCCAAGACGAAAGCCAACACAGAGGCCAATAAAACGCTTGGCCTGGGTGTAGGAGTAAGGGTAGGCGGTTGTAATTCCTCCTCTATACCCTGTTCAACGACGAATACAACAACACTGGCTGGCTGTGGCAGTGTGCCGGATATTTAGTACGCGGAGGATGTGATACAGCGTAAAAGTAAAATACAAAATTTAGCATTTAAAAACTGTTTCAGTCATGATGCTGGCAGTGGTGGTGTGAGTGGCATCAGTGCTGCCAAAAAGTTTTTAACTTTAGCCAAAGCCTCCTGTCATACACCACCGCCTACGCGACGTGGCCACACACATTTACATCATCATCAGCATCAACATCATTATCAACAACAGCAACAACGGCAACAGCAGATGCAATGTTTACAACAGCAACGCCACCAGAATTTACTATCACGCACCAAATCATGCATGTTTCACTTTCGACCCCTAACAACACCAACAACAGCAGCAACAACAATAACAAATGCCAACAACTCTGCCACCACTTTAACATCTGCAACATCCGCGACATCTGCCCCTTTAGCCTCAACAGCGTCAGCAACCTGTAAAACTCACTCACATTTACCAACGAAATTTGTTACAATCGCTGTGCCAATGGCCGAATACCGGAAATGAAAAATGTTGTCGAATGTATTTCGAAGCAGGATTTAATAATATTCGTGTTGTTTCTTTTCTAAAAAAATTTTTCTTCAGTTTTTCTCTACTATTTCTTTTATTTTTGGTTTGTTTTGTTTTTGGGATTGTTATTTTTCCTCCGTTTGTTAATTTTTCTTTTTTTTTGTGTTTTATTTTCGTATGAAATATTTGTTGCCTGCATGTTATGACAAAAAAAGCAATAGTAATAACAACAGGATGTTTAAGTGTAAGCAGTTTCTTTTTTTAGGTCAGCGTGCATTTTGCATGTTTTTTTTTAATTAGACGGGCACTTAAGAGCAGAAGAAATAAATTATTGTTCTTTCCTTGTTTTTAATTAAAGTGTTCAAAAGTACTAAAGAAAACTATGTTTTTCTTTATATATCGTTAGCTGAATATAGAAGGGCCTTAACTCATTATTTTTTTTCAAATCCAGATTTTTTTACTTTTCGATTCATTAGCATGTTCCTCTATCGAAATATGCAAAAAAAATCGTTTGAAAAAAATTAATGGCTTCGGGCCTTTCTATATTAAGGTAACGTTATGTAGCATTAGGGGGTTCCTAAAATACATAAGAAAAAAAATAGTTTTAAAAAGTATTTTTTAAACTGTTTTTTTTTTTCAAAGCAATTTTATGATAAAATTATTGTAAAAAACCACAAAAATTTTATCGCAAAAAAAAATTTGTGATATATATATTTATTATTGTTTTAAACATTTAGAGCCAATTTCGTCAACTCTATTTAAATTTCAATTCATATATATTTAAATGTCGATTTTCATTAATTTTTGTGAGGAAAAATTACTTTTAAATATGAATTGATATTTAAATAAGTTAGTGGAATTGGCTTTTACTTCATAAAAAATAATCTTAGTTTAGAAAACAATTTTTGCATAGAAATTATTTTTTAACAATATTTTCTTAAAAAAAATAATTTTTCTTGAATACGTCCTTTGATAAAAGAAAATTCTCATGAAAGTTTTACAAAAAAAAAAAACCAACTTATGTATTTATTTTAAAAAATGTATTCTAAAAATTAATTTTGTAAAAACAAGCAGCTCATTTAACTAAAATGTTTTTTTTAAGAAGTTTTTTACTTCAAATTTTTGTACGAGTCTTAAAAAAAATTTTAGAAAAAAATTTTATAAAATTAGAAAAATAAATTTATTAAAAAATAAAATAAAATAATGAAAATAAAAACAAGATTGCTGTTGCCGCTGAGGCAATTTATCATTAAAAAGATAATATATGTATATGTATTAAAAAAAAAAAAAAACTTCAAATTTGTTCTCCAAAAATAAATTAAAAAGAAATTTTATTTTTATAAAAAAATGTATCCAGTTTTTTTTTATAAAAAACTAATAATTTTTTTTTAATTTACAAATTTTTATTTTTTAGAAAATTTATGAAATTTAATTTTTTTTTTTAAATAATATATTTTTATTTTATAGCAAATTTACTCGAATTAATTTTTTTTTATACAAAAATTTATGAATTTTTTTGTAAAAAAAAATTTATGAAATTTTTTGTATTAAAAAAATTTATGAAATTTTGTTTATTAAAAATTTGAAATTTTTTTCATTAAAAAATGTATGACTTTTTTTATAAAAAAAAATTTTATCTTTTTATTAGAAATTTTAAATTTTTTTATTTATAATAAAAATATGAAATTTTTATTTTAAAAAAAATTATGAAATTTAAAAAACTTTTTATAAAAAATTTATGAAGTCTTTTATAAAAAATTTTTTAAAAACTTTTAAAGAATTTATAAAAAATTTAGAAAAAAATTAAAAAAAAATTATAAAAATTTTTAAAACAAAAATATGAAATGTCTTGAAAAAGTTGAGTAAGCAATTTGTGCGACTAAAAAATGTATAAATATTTTTTTTTTCATTAATAAAATTAATAAATTTAATAAAAATTTAAAAAAAAAATTATTACACAAAATATGTCTGAGAATTTTTTTATTTAAAAATAATTTATAACAAAAATTAAAAATTTTAAAAATCCCCGACTTTTTTCAGAAAAGATGTTATATCTTCTAAGCGGCTCGACCAATTTTCTTCAAACATAGCTAAGAACCCTCTCGATCAAATCATCTTTCAAACAGAAAAAACTAAATGAAAATTGGTCCAGCCGTTTGGCCTGTACGTGGACACGGACAGACACACAGATACACATATACACAGACACACACTACAAACATATAACAGCCCTTTTTTTAGTCGGGAATTAAAAACAAAGATATGTATTTTTTTTTAAACATTTTAAATTTTTTTAAGCGAATTTAGTAAAAAAGAAATGTGCAAAGCGAAAAGATAAATTTAATAAAAACAAAATTATCAAAACTGAAACTTGCTAAAAAAAAAACTTTAAATGTAGTTAAAATATTAATTTTAGTTTTGAGTGCCCGTCTAATAAAACAGCTGTTAATAATTCCGCCCTGCTGTCAATCTGTTTGTACCACCGACAACAATGTCCGCAACAAAATAAACAAACAAAAAATAAAATGTGTGTAAATATTTGTGTCTTGTTTGCTCAAGAGTTGATTAAACCACCTGCAACATGTACATATGTATGTATATATTTTATTTTAAGGAAGAGGTTTGCTTTACATCCTTTCGTTTAGCAGCGGAAAACAGCACGATTAGTTGTTGGCGTGCACGTGCGCGCATAGTGCGATAGTGTGTATAGTGAATAGTGAATTGTGTGTGTTTTCGTATGTGTGTATGTGAGCATGTGCAATGAAATAAAGCCGTATGTATAAGTAACATAGTCTGTGTAGGGAAAATATGTATGTCACTATGTAAATAACTTGCAATCTTTAATGTGAATGTGTGTTTGAATAGTAACTGTAACTGTGTTGTATAAAAGTAAAGATAGCATTTATGTGTGTATGTGTGTGTGTGTGTATGTGTAGGTATAAACAAATGAAGATAACTGTTTTTCCGTTTACGTTTTATTTGTTCTGTTTTCTTTCCACGATTCGCTATAAATGTAGATTTGACTTCGAATTTAAAATATAAATGAAAATTTTGTAAAAATAAAGTACGAAAGTTATTTACATAGTTAAAGCAATTTTTCTTTCTATATACTTATTATTTATTTTGCTAACGGAACTTCGTTCCAGAATGTACATAAGTTCCTTGCTACATGTAATTTCTTATTGTATGCAATATGTGATGGCAAATAGCGTTTGGTGAAATATTGAAAAGTGATATTAATTAATTCTTCTGACAGGATATGTTCTATTCTTTTGTTTAACAATGTTAGAAAGCATCAAAGGAAATTGATATATTACTAATTGATGCATTGCAGTGGTTATATATGGTTATATAAGGGATTTATATGTTTTTAATTTTTTAAGTTTCAATTTAAAAAAAAAACATCAATTGATATATCGTGCCATGAGGGCCAAAAAGGCTGTTTATAAAAAAAACTATTTTTTTCTTAAAGGGTTATTGAGGGTTTAAGATATCCTGTCTTTCTGCAGGAAAGATGTGAGCTCAAGGCCTAAAATCCTGGTTTTTTTCCTAGTACTAACGTTAAAATAAGATTATATATTTTTCTAACGCTTTGGTATTGCTTTTCATATCTATTTTCTTGAAGTATTTTTCTGGCCCTACTTTGTATATGAAAGTGCAATTGAAAACGCAAAATTGTTTAGTTCTTCTCATTTAAAAGCATCTGCGTATACATTCCTGTTCACTTGTGTTTGAATTTGATTTGTTTTTCTGTGGCTTATTTGGTAAATTAAAACAATTGACTGCTGCAAGTAAAAGTCTCTGTTTCCTCAATGACTTCACTCATTTTTAATGAACGTTCTTATTTTGCTTGTGTTTTATGGTTTTTTCCTTTTTAAATTTTTTTTGTTACTTAATCTTATTACTTTTTAAATATTTTCACTCAACTGACCAGTGAAATATTTGTGTAGAAAAAAATATTGTGATTTACGAGTAAATGAATTTATTACTTAACAAAATCATATAATTGTGCACAAAATAAAATTATATTAAATTACTTTAAAAAAAAATAGATAGCTAACAATTATGATTTATGTAAAAAAAAACCCTAATAAAGAAATTAGAAAAATTTTAAATTTCATCAACACATAAGAAGAAATCACAAAAGCAATTTTTGAATAAAAAAAAAACAAAAAGATATTTTCTATTAAAAATGTAATACAATAGTTTTTTTTTTGGTTGAAACACAAAAAGTCATTCAAAGCAAATAAGTCTTGTCTAAAGGTTTCTTTTAACAAAAACATAAAACAGTAAAAAAAATTAAAAAACATACAAATGAAATTTAATTTTTTAGGCTACAGGAAAACTATATTTTTTAACAAAAAGTAACACTGTGCTGCAATTAGAAAAATGGCTGCCGGTATATTTGCTTAATGTGTCTGTTTTGCAGAATCCGCTCTAATTTTCTTGCTGGACTTACAAATTCTGTGTGCGCTTTGGTGATCTTTTCTCACGAACAACTCCCGACATATTTCATATAAAAAGTACTTTTTATGGAAGGTAACATTTAAGAGAAAAAAAAGTAGTTTTTTATGAAAAAAGTTTATTTAATGAAAAATTTCATTTTATGAAAAAAGTACTTTTCATGAAAAAAGTTCTTTTTATTAAAAAGTATTTTTTATGATATAAGTACTTTTTATAAAAAAAGTACCTTTGTTGCAAAAAGGACGTTCTATGAAAAAATTACGTTGTATGAAAAAAGTACGTTTTGTGAAAAAGTACCTTATAGGAAAATAGTACGTTTTATGAAAATATCATAATTTTTTTCAATAAAGTACCTCTTTAAAAAAAAAATTTTATTAAAAACAAAGTACCTTTTGTGACAAAGTAATTTTTATGAAAAAAAGTAACTTTTATGAAGAAAGCACGTTAAAAAAATTTTTTTTTATAAGTACCTAATGAAAAAAGTACCTTTTATGAGAAAAGTACTTTTTTTTAAAGTACATTTTATGAAAATAAAAGACCTTGTATGCAAAAAGTACTTTTTTGATGAAAAAAATACCTTTTATTAAAGAAGTACTTTTTATAAAAAAAAGTACTTATTAAAAATTTCCTTTTATGAAAAAAGTACCCTGTATGAGAAAGATATCTTTTATGAAAAAAGTATATTTAAGAAAAAAGTACCTTTAGCCAAAAGTATCCTTTATAAAAGAGTACATTTTACGAAATAAGTATCTTTTATAAAAAAAAGTACCTTTTGCGAAAAAAAAAATTATCTTCTATAAAAAGTACCTTTTATAAAAAACTACCTTTTATGCAAAAAGTACGGTTTATGAAAAAAGTATCTTTCATGAAAAATTACCTTACATAAAAAAGTATCTTATACAAAAAAGTGCGTTCCTATAAAAGTACCTTTTATGAAAGGAAGTCTTTGTGCAAACTGTCTTCTATGAAAAAGTATCTTTTACGAAAAAAAAGTGCCTTTTATCAAGAAAGTACCTTTCAGGTACCTTTTCTTTTAAAAGAATCTTTTAGCTACCCTTTCTTTAAAATATACCTTTTCTGAAAAAACTACGTTGTACTGAAAAAAATCACCTTTTATGAAAATATTACTTTTTATGAAAAACTTACCTTTCATCAAAATTTACCTTTAAAATGACTTCTTATAAAAAGTACCTTGAATAAAAAGTAGCCTTTGCAAAAATTACCTTTTAAAACATTGCCGTTTATAAAAAGAACATTTCGAAAGTAAAATTTACAAAAAGTGACTTCTATAAAATATACTGCATTCAATAAGAAATGCATTTTATAAAAAAAACATTATAAAAAACATTATTAAAAGTACCATGTTTAAGAAATACATCTAATAAAAAGAAAGTTTTATAAAAAGTATCTTCTACGATGAGTTCCTTTCATGAAAAGTAGCTTTTTTTGAAGTAACCTTTTTTACCTTTTATACGAACTAAAAGTTCTTATAGGAAGAAACTTTTATAAAAAGTATATTCTATAAAAATTACATTTTATAAAAAGTACATTCTATAAAAAGTACCTTTTATAAAAGGACCTTTTGTAAGAATATAGCCTTATTTATAAGCACCTCTTATAAAAAGTTCCTTTTATAGAAAAATTCATTTAAAAAAGAAAGTTAAAAGGTACTTTTCTTAAAAAGTAATTTTTTAAAAGGAACATTTTTAAAAAATACTTTTTAAAGGTACTTTTTTAAAAATAACTTTTTAAGAGCTACTTTTTTGAAAAATCCTTTTCTTAAAACGTACTTTTTTGAAAGGTTATTTACTTTAAAAGGTATTTCTTAAAGGTACTTTTTATAAAAGGTACTCATTTCAAAAAGTATTGTTTTTTAAGATATATTTTGTAAAAAGGTACTTTTTATAGAAGACGTCTTTTGTAAGAGGTAATTTTTATAAAAAGTACCTTTTTATAAAAAATATCTGTTATAAAAAGTTTCTTTTTATAAAAAGCAATTGTTATAAAAAGTTCCTTTAATAAAAAGTACCTTTTATAATAAGTACCTATTATAAAAAGTACGATTTGTTGAAAGTAACAGAAGTACCCTTTATAGAAAGTACCTTTTGTGAAAACTACCTTTTCATGGATAAAACCTTTTATAAAACGCACCTTTCATAAAAGTACCTTCAGTATAAAGTACTTTTTACTAAAAAAAAGAAAGTTTTAAGAAAAACCTGGGGGCAAATTACGGCACTCGTTATCGAACGAAATTGCTAAATATTTCAATAGAGTTTATATGGAAATGTTTCGTAATTTCGTTCGATAACGAGTGCCGTAATTTGCCCCCTGATCTTTAAAAAGCACTTATTAGAAAAGGTAGTATTCCAAGTCTAAAAAGTACCTTTTCCAAAAATTTATATTTTTTAATGAAAAGGATTTTTCATTAAATATGCCATTTATCAAAAGTACCTTTTATAAAAATTACGTTTTTAAAGAAGTACGTTTTGCAAAAAAGTACTTTTTAAAAAGTACCTTTTATGAGAAGAACTTTTTGAAAAAAAGTGCCTTTCGAAAAAAAAGTACCTCTTTTGAAAAGTAAATTTTAATTTTTTTATCTAATGATTCTTTTACAAAAAGTACTTTTTAAACAAGTACGTTTTGTAAAATAAACATAAAATTGCCTTTTGTGAAAAGTAGATTTTAAACAATAATTCGTTTTTGTAGTATATAAAGTAATTTTTGCAAAAAACTTCTTATAAAAAGTACCTTTTTTATAAAAAAAATCGTTTTTGTAGTGAACATTTTAATTAAAATTGATAAGAACTATTTAGTGTAATTTTTCTTGTACTTAAAAAAAAGTACCTTTTGCAAAAAATCTCTTATAAAAGGTACCTTTGTAAAAAGCCTTTTTTATAAAAAAAAAAAACTAAATACCACTGCGCCATTTAAATTTTGTGGTTCTATGTAATTGAAAACCAGCAGCAGCATTGAATGCTTAAACTTCATCAGCATACTCGGTGCTAATGTTTGTAAATAAATTAATTTCGAAAATTGCAAAGAAAGTGTTTTTTTTAATAAAACAGAAAAACCTGAACTATACAAATTCAAATGAATGAGTTTTGATACATGTTAAAAGCATAAAAAAGCTAAAGTTGAAGTTGTTTTTGGCAAAAAAAAAAAAATAAGAGCAGCAGCAAGAACAACAAAAAACAACTCGAATTATAAAAAAACTAAATTACGAGTATAATGAAAATAAAATTTTTGCAAATAACAAATGCAAACAAAAATAACTCTAAGTGTTTAGAAATAGTTTAGAACATTTAACAAAAAAATATATATATATACAGTATATACATATAATTAAAAATAAGCATAATAGAAATACTCGTACTTAATATGATTGTGAGCAAAAAAAATAAATAAATAAAATAAAATAGTTGAGATGAACTAATAAAATGTATATTAAGAGAAAATAAGCAAACAAATTGTATGAATAATAATAATAATAGAAACAAATATAAAATAAATACAAAAAATTTTAATTAACATTTTGCTGTTATTCAACAACAAGTTGCTAGATTTGTTTGGTGCGAAAGTCAGTTTTATTTAGCAAATTTGAGGCAAGGTAAGTAGGTTAAATTCAAAGGTGTGTTGAGCTCTTTTCTTTGAGTGAAGGAAGCAAAGGAAAGCCATAAAAATAAAAGCTTTTTTTATTGACGTATACTTAATATTTAATTATATATAATAATTATTAATCATACGTAGAATACTATTTGACTGAAATACACATTTAACATTTTGAAAAAGACATTTAAAGATCTGCAGGAAATGCTTCAATAATATGTATCGGATATTTTCAAGATAATTAATTTTATTTTATGTACTAAAATATTATTTCAGATTGGCCCACTTGTGAAATTTGTTGCTGTGCTGAAGCTAGAAAAATATTGTATATATTGGAAAGAAGTTTACAGCATATAGCATTGAAAATTATGGAATATAAACTTTTTAGCAATGATAGTAAACAATCATATGAAAATTATTCTTCAGGAAAAAATTCATTAGATATCTGCAAATGTGCATAGAAATCTTTAAACATCATTCCTCTGGTAAGTCACTCCACACATTATATTATTTTATCTTGACAAAAAAAAAATACAATTTTATTAAGCCAATTTACAAGCAAATTTACATTCAAATCATTTCAATGAGTTTAATGTTGAGCAAATCAAGGCATATCAAATTGCTGATAGAAATGAAATATCATTGAAAGCATTTGTTAATTTCAAATGTAACAATCAACAATTTTCCACTTAATCCGGCATAATAAATGACTTGATGTATTGCATTACTTGATATTCGTTTGCATTCTGCTAAAATTTGCCAAATAAAATCATGGCAAATAATAAACTAGAATTAGCAATAACTAAGCGATATTTAATTTCACTAATGAAAACAATTGAAAACTTTTGCTCACACACAAGTCTACAATCGTTAAGCTTTCAAATAAAAATTATAAAAAACACAATAGAAAAAAAGTAAAATGATTACTTAGGAAACGAGAGGGAGGTGGAAAGTAGACTTTAACCGAGAGGAGTGAAACACAAACAAATCTCTGCAAATTTACTTCTGTTCTATTTAGCACAGAGAATTTTGTTAAAAATTTAAGTAAGGAAATAAACATGGAATTTACCTCAAAGAAGTGAAGCATGTAAAATATCTAAAATTTGAGCCTTCCACAAGTGAATCATGAAACAACTGTAGTTCTTTCTGGTACTTTCAAAGTTCTAGAAAAAGTTCCAAAAGCGATGACAACCAATGCACAATATTTTAACTTCCTTAAGTCTTTCTATACTAACTTGCAAGGACCTTTCAAAATGTCCTCATATTAGTTGGAAAATAATAGTATGTTTACACGATACGTGCTTCGCTCTCTATTCATGCTTCACACCCCAATCATGACCGAATCAACTTGCTTCGCCATCAGTGTGCACACTTAAGTTTTTTTTAAATTCGGTAGAATCGACAAAAAAAAAATCGGTAAATTTGAATGAAATTCGGTAGAAAATTTTTTTATTCAGAGAAACATAAAAATAACAATTCAATGAAACATAAAATATAACAGTATACTAAACAGGTTCCAAAAACGCATTTAAAACTTCAAATGTGATTGGAAATTAAACTGCTATAAACAATGTAGCATTTCCAATAAAAAAAAGTGTCATCCCCAGTTATTTGCTCTTACCCTTTATACAGATATGCTATGCATATATAAAATAATATACATAAATAACAGGAATTCAGTTTTTGTAAATAGGTTTTATAAAGCTACTAAAATTACTTTTATTTGAAAAACATTTCTAACTACAAAGATTATATGTATGTAAGATCCATTTATGAATTTAAACTTTTGTGCAAAAATTATTAAATCATTGGTAGGAATAAATATTTCATCGCCAAGGCACAATTCTTTGGAAAATATTAGGTTACTTTTAGTTTCAGTTTTTAGCCGATTTCTTTGTTCGGTTTTAATGATTTTCATGAGAGAAAATGACCGCTGTGCGGCCGCACTGCTATACGGCAAAATAGGCAATTTACACATATATCGGCTTAAATTACTAAATAACAATATTCGGTAGATTTCAAGCCTTGTTCGATAGAATTGGTAGATTGTTAGATTCACAAACATATTCGGTACAATCTACCGAATATCGATAGAAGTGTGCACACTGTTCGCCATACAAAATTATGAGAGCGAATCAAGTAGATTCAATCCTCATAAAAACATAAATATGAAAAACGGCCAAGTTCCTATCCAACATTTCGGCCATTAAAAGTTGTGAGATATAAATTTTGACCAAGTTCTTCTTTGCCACAATATCTAACACAAAAATATATTATGTATGATATAAATTTGTAATCGTAAGGGTGTCATATAATTTCTAGATAATCTGCCATCTTGACAACATTTTTATCAATATGAAGAAATAAACATTTATACATTATTCTCTCCTTTTTTAGAAAGGAAAAAATATTGCCAAGTTAGCAGATTATCTAGAAATTATATGACACCCTTACGATTAAAAATTTTTATCATACATAATATATTTCTGTGTTAGATATTGTGGCAAAGAAGAACTTGGTCAAAATTTATATCTCACAACTTTTAATGGCCGAAATGTTGGATAGGAACTTGGCCGTTTTTCACGTTTATGTTTTTGTGAGGATCTGATTACTTTTTGAAAAGATTTCTATAATAACACTTTTTAAACTTAAAATTTCTGGTGTATTTTATTTCTATTCATGATCACTGTGCCAGTTGAAAATGGCAGAGTTACATAAAATAATGGGTAAGAGTGTGATGGGTGTTGAATTGTTGACCTTAAAAATGCACTATTGTGTCATTACAACGGGTCGCCAGTGTGTGTGAAATTTGGTAAGAGGCGACTGGAAGAAACATGTAAAATACAGCGTAAATTTTACTGGGCATGACCCCGCCTATTTTCTCAATATATTTACATGTTAAATAAAGTCTGCTTAGACGAAGTACATAAATCAAAAGGATATGCCCAATGTGTATGCAAAGTTTCAATAGGGTAGCTGGTGCTTTTAATTTTTGGATTTTGCGATTGAGTGAATCAATTACTATTTGTGTACAAAATGTCAGCTCTCTATAGTATAATATTATGTAAAATTTCCATGAGCCTGGCCCCGCTGACTTTTATATCTGCTAGTGCTTATGGTTCATGCAAAGTTTGGTATTAAAAAGTTAATAACAAATGCCTGAGTATTAAATTAAAAACTGCTAAGCCGAAGTATCTGAACGAAAAATCTAAGATTTATGGGTGAAGTCACGGCTACTTTTCAAAATAGAGGATTTTTTTTTGGATACATGCAATGCGTATGAAAAGTTTTAATAAAATGTATGTTAATTTTGAATTTAAAGTGCTTGTTTCCGCCCTCTGATAGCAACTTCTGGGTTTTTAGATTTTTCTTAGTGATCTCTTATCTAGATTTATTTGTGTATCAAATTTAACATCGCTAGTGCTAATTGGAGTTTTAACGCCGTGGCCCCGCATACCGGGCAAAACTTTTTGGTTTTAAGATTTTCCCATTGGCTTGCGCAGCTACACTTACTAGTGTATAAAATGTCAGCTCTCTAGCGCGAATTATATCTTTAGATTTTATGTATATTAAGTATTTAGTTCAAAACAATATTAGCGTGGGCCCGCCCATTCTGGTAAAATTTTTTGGGTTTTCAAATTTTTCTAGTTTGTTTCTCACTTAGACCTACTTATATATCAAATTTCAGCTCCTTAGCGCAACTTTTAATTTTTAAGTTTTATGGGCGCAGCCCCGCCCCTCTAACTAAAATTTTCTTGTTTTTAGATTTTTTTAGTTGGTTTCTCACCTACACCTACTTGTATATCAAATTTCAGCTCCTTAGCGCAACTTTTAATTTTAAATTTTTATGGGCGTAACGCCACCCACTTTTACAAAGTCAAAATTTTTCTGGGTGAGTGCTTATTATTCGTGTCTAGTTTCGTTACAAACGGATAAAAATTGCTAGATAAATAGTATATCTAAATATGCTGAGCCGCAGGTCATTAAAATGAGGTTTAAATTGTATGGGCGTGTCAACGCCCACTTTTTTAATAAAAAATTTATAGCCTTGCATTACCGCAGTATATATGCCGAATTTCAATAAAATAGCTTCCATGAAGCGCCTTAGAATAGCATTTTTAATTCTGACCTTTATGGGCGTAGCCCCGCTCTCCTGGCTTAAATTTCCGTTTTTTCAGATTTTTTGATTTTATTTCTCACCTAGGCCTAGCTCTGTATCGAATTTCAGCTCAATAGCACAAATTTTAATTTTTATGGGCGTAGCCCCGCCCTCCTGGTTAAAATTTTAGGGTTTTCAGATTTTTCTGCTTCATTGCTCACCTAGATCTTCTCGTGTACCAAATTTTAGCTCTCTAGCTATAGCGGAAGTGCTTCATCAATTTGATGAGTGTGTCAGTGGTCAGTGAGTATGTCTTAAAATATGCACTTTTTGCACCTCTATATCTCCGGAAGCTTTCATTGTAAAACTTTCAAACTTCGCATGTGAGGTTATATGAATTTATTCTAATTATTATTTAAATTTCATAATTTTACGGTCGCGGGGAACAAAGTTATGAGGGGGGTAAAAACAGCTCAAATGGCTTCGTGTAAATATACACACTGCGTGCTGAATCTACTCGGAAGCACGTAAAATTTTGTATCTTCTCTAACTTTTATCGCAGTTTATCGGCAGTTTAGCCGAACCAGCTATCAAAACAAAATATGTATATGTGTAGGTATGGGTTTGAACAAATAAAAACAAACCAAAAAAACATAGATGTGAGTTTAATATAAATAAATTTAATTAAGTTATGAATAGTAAAAAAAAAGAAAAATAAGAAGAAAATATAGGGATGCCTTCAAAAACAAAATTTTTAATGAGTCGAATGTATGTAAGTATGTATGCTTATGTGAATGTATGTATATACGTGCATGTGATACGTATGTACCCAGCTGGAAAAGTAGGCATTAATTACATACAGTATTTTTTTCCAAAGCAAAACAATGCATCCATTAGAAACGATAGGGTAATTTGATCAAACACAATTAAAATATTTCATTACTTTCCTAGGACATGTTCTGTGTTAACAGTAATCAATTCAGAAATGAAAAAATTATACATGATGTGCATTACCTTATAATTTACTATTCATTACCTTTTCCCACTGGGAATGTATATGCGTACGTATGATATGTATGAATGTGTGAATATAAATAAAAAGATGCCACACGAACAGTGATACCAACTTTTTCAGAGCAAAAAGCACTGTGCCTTCAAAACAAGCACTAAATGCAATAAAGCCATATTTTGATTTTGTTCAGTTATAAGTAGAATATGAGTAGGAAAATAATTTAAGTTCAAGGCCAAAGCAAATTAAACAATTAAGTAATGGGATATTTGATATAAAATTTTTGGAAAAATAAAGTAGAACTCGTAAGCTTATATAATCCATAAAACTAAACTTCAGAAACAAAGTAATTTTATTTACAGGATAAAGATTTCAATTAAAATTTATTTGTACTCTTTTATATAAGTGCCCAAATTAAATCATTCCGTATAGACGAAATATCAAAACACTTGATTAAAATTTATGTGGAAATGTAGGATTTTGGTCGATATCGAGTCCATCAATTTGTTACTGTAACTAGAGTAATTGTAATTAGAACCGAAATAAAATGAATTCTGCGTGTAATTAGCATACAAATCGAAAGAATTTGTATGTATTTATGTATATGTACATGCGTATAAATATGTAGGTATGTGTCAATGAATTAATAAAAACTAACTATTTACTATGTATGGATGTACATTAGGGTGTTCTCAAAAAAAATTCCTTTGTTTTTCTCAGAACCAGGTTTCAAACTTTAGTTTAGGTAAAAAATAGGCCTGTTAAAATATCAGCTCATAATATTAATGGTGAGATGGTGCGCATCGCACTTTTCAATTTCCAATACGATTTACATGGTATAAATTGATTTTATTCATTCTGATTGTCATAAGTAAAGAACGGAATGTCCTACAGTAAACTTCTTGGTACGCTTTTGTAGAAAATTAAACGCTCTATAAAAGAAATTACAAAAAAAATTTTTGATAAGTTAGCTGCATCAAAAGTTATTTAAAGTCCAAATAAAATTTACCCTAAATTTATACAATTTTTCAGGAAAACAACAGAAATATTATTATGTTATTCCAGAAAATTTCGAATTCGGTTCCACCATTTTATATACATGCTGCACAAATACACAAATAAAAAGACTACAAAAATTACAGAATAAAGCAATGAGATCAATTTTAAAATACAATAGATATACGCCAACACAATTTATGCTCAACACACTGAAATGGTTAAATATAAAGCAACGGTTACAATTGAACACACTCAAATTTATTAGAAAAATAAAAATAGGCGAAGCACTTGTGTGACCAAATAGAATATGTTGGAGAAGTACAACCCTACTGCCTTAGAAATTCAGAAAACTTTAGACTTAAGAGAGTTTCAACAACCGCAATGCAGCGATCATTATTTTACAAAGGATTGAACCTGTACAATATGCTACCAAACGAAGCAAAAAATGAGGAGGATTTTAATACATTTAATAGAATAATTATAACATTTGTGAGAAATAATTCAACATAAAGCTTTTTTTAGATTTAAACTTTAATATTATGTAACTAGAATTAAGAGAACCTAAAGTATTTTAAATACTACTACTAAATAAATAAATAAATAAAAAAAAATAAAAAAAATTTTACCAAGTTCCATACAAAATACAAACAGGCCTTTTAAAAAGTGCCAAAGAAGTGTTTTTCGTTATAATAGAGCAATATAAAACAATTTTATAAGTTTTTCAACTTATTTTAGCCATAGCTGTAATAAGTGAATGGAATGGAAATTAAAAATATTTTTATTTCATATTTAGTTTAATTTTAAATTTTTTATAGAGTGTTTAATTTTCTGCAAAAGCGTACCAAGAAGTTTACTGTAGCTTATTCCGTTCTTTACTTATGACAATCAGACAGAAAAGTGGAAAATGTTTATTTGTTGTTTGGTGTAAAGCCATCATACTACCACAAATTTATATTTAGTGGATTTGTTAAACGCACTGAAAGCACTAAAGTCAAAGGTGAAAAAGCACCAATTTCGGGTATTTTTTTTAAAAAAGCACCTAGTTGAAAAATTCCGGACTGTTATGAATTAAAAAGCACTAAATCTAGTGCGAAAAACACTAAATTGGCACGCTGCACACGAAGCACGATGGCGTCGTATAAACGGCAAGATTCAAAAACAAGATTCAGAGAGCGAAGCATGTGATTCAACTCGTCGTCTAAACATAGTATAAACTATAATTTAATATATTCATAAATAATAATTATTTTCCCATTCTTTGCTTTCACTTTAATACATATAAAATTTGTTTCGAGCATGTTCCACATACATTTTCCCTTTTCCAATTAATCAAGGAAATCAAAAAACAAAATTCTGCTTAAATTTCTTGTTAAAAAGAATAAATGTGATATTATTTTACCACACAAAAACGTGTATATCCTGAAACAAAACCAAAACGAAAGAAAAAAATACTAAATGGAATTAATTACGAGAAAACATGTTACACATGATTTTATGTTACATATCGTTACCGTAATGTAGAAAAGTCCTAACTCTTTATTTTTTGAAAATCGAGATTTTTAAAATTTTCGATTTATAAAATGTTCTTCTATCGCAATATACAAAACACTCGTTTAAAAAAAAATAATGAGTTAGGGCCTTTCTATATTAAGGTAACGATATACAATCACACTTCTAATTATTTAAAACTTAAAAGTGTGAAAATATAACTCATTTAAACATTGAGAAAAAAAAAACAACAACTACCTTGTGCCCACAAACAAACTCTTTCAGAGAAATTTAAAGCAAACTCTCACTATACGATAATGATTTTTAATTGAAAACTAAAGTGAGAAGTTTAGAGACAATATTAGAATTAATTTCATGCAAAATGCGAATTTAAAAATTTTGCAAATATCTCATGTTGATAAAAAAAAAACTCACAAGAAATAATTGAGAAGTGTAAACATACAAACATATGCTTAATTCACAAAACCTCTTGTATCTCTGTGTCGATTGTATTATCATATTAAATACAAGAGTGTAACATTTGTTGTATGAAATTTTCATATAAAAATGAAATACACTATTACACTTTTATTTCATATGTTTTTAAAATGTTGTATTCAAAGAGAGGCTCTCTGAGAGAATTTGTGTGTAGCTTGTTCTTCTTTTTTCATTAAAAATACGAAATACATTAATACACAACACAGAGGGTGTTCACAATTAAAAAACCAAAAGTGTATTTGATACACAAATACACGATAAAGATTGTTGTGAATTAAGCAATAGTATAATATGCAAATTCATTAAAATACAAAAGATCATAGAACCTTTTGCTTTATATCTCATCCCACAGTCTTAAGTTGTTTGTGTAAAGTGCTGCAAAATTTTAAGAAAATTTGCTTAAAATGAAAATCAATTTTTATTGACACATAAGCAATTTTATTCGAGTAACAAAACAAAATCGCTAGAAAATTCTAAATGATAAGTTAATTAAAAGGAAATTACTCTAGTAATAGCATACATATCATTCAATTAATTGTGTGAATTTTTTTCCCAGCATTCGAATAAATTTTATTCGAGCAATAATATAAAGCATATTCGATTAATCGAATGAACTTCAAGCGAATAATCGAATTAGTATAATCGCTTAAATTTGATTCGATTGGTTAAGTAAATGAATTCTATGAATCGGATAATTTTTTTTAGAATAAGTGCAAATTTTTGAATACGAAAATAAATTTTTTTTCGTTTAATTGAATAAGTTTTATTTAGGTAGACGATAAAATTTTGTTCGAGTAATCGAAAAAAATTTATTCTAATGATAAAAAAAATTATTTTAATCGTAGTTCAATTTCAATCGATTAATCGAATTAACTTTATTCGAATAATCGAATATATTTTTTTCAAGTAATCGAATAAATTTTGTATCTTTAATGTTCGATTCATCGGCTTCACTTTGCTCTATTAATCGGCCTTACTTTTTACAATTAATCGACTAAGTTTTGTGCGAACGGTCGAATAAAAATTAATTCGTTTTGTGAAATAAATCTTATTCTTTCAATAGAATAAATTTTTTCGTCTAATCGAATACATTTTCTTCAAGTAATAGCAAAAAATGTATTCAAATTGATTATTTGATCTATAAGATCTTTATTCGAATAACATGAACTGCATTCGAATAATCGAATGAACCATATTCGAATAATCTGATTGATTTTATTCGACTAGTCACCTCAATTTTGTTCGATGAGTCAAATAAACGGGTTAATTCGGGTAATCAGATGCATTTTATAAGAATATTCGAATAAGTGAATATATTTAAATATTAAAACTACATATTTTTTTTTATTTAGTCGAGTAAGTTCTATTCAAATTAACTATCAAATTTTATAAGAGCAATCGAAAAAGTTTAATTGACAAAATAATTTATTTCGAATAATTTATTCAATTTCAACCGATTAATTTTATTCGAGCTATCAAATAATTTTTTTTAAAGTAATCTTAAAAATTTTTTATATTAATATCATAAATATTGTTCGATTAATCGGCAACATTTTGCTCGATTAAACGGTGACATTTTTTTTAAGTAATCGATTAAATTTTGTGCAAGCAGTCGAATAAGTTTAATTCTTTTTGTAAAGCAAATCTTATTCTTTTAATAGAATAAATCTTTTTCGTATAATCGAATACATTTTCGTTAAATAATAGGCAAAATTTTATACAAACAACATAAGCTGCATTCGAATACATTTTTCTTAAATAATAGTTTCGAATAATTTATTTGAATAATATGTTTTAATTTATTCTACTAATCACATAAATTTTGTGCGAGCAGTCCATTAAATGGGTTTATTCGAGTAATCATATATATCTTATAAGAATATTCGAATAAGTGAATATATTGGAATAATAAAACTAATTTTGTTTCGTTTAATAGAATAAGTTTTATTTGAGTAAGCGATAAAATTTTATGCGAGTAATCGTACATATAAGCTTTATTAAAGTAATCAAATAAATCTTATTCTTATGAAAAAATTATTTATTTCGAGCAGTACATTAAATTTTAATCGCTTAATCGGAATAATTTTATTCGAGTATTTCATTCAATCGAATCGATTTTTTCTTTAAATGCTATCAATCTTGTTCCATTATTCGGCTACACTTTTTTCAAGCAGAAAATCGATCAAATAATATAAAATTAATCGAGGAAAAATTAATAAAATTAATCGAATAAATTTAAGTGCTTTATTGAAATACATTTTGTTTTACTAAGAGTAAATTTGTTTCGGGTAATCGAATACATTTTGCTTAGATATTAATATAAATTTTATTTAAATAATCATAGACATTTTGTTCGAGTGTTATAAACTATAGTCGAATAATTGAATGAACTTTATTCGAATAATATGATTGAATTTATGCGACCAGTCGTATAAATTTTGGTCGAGTAGCCAAAAGAACGTGTTATTATTATTATTATTATTATTATTATTATTATTATTATTATATATATATATATATATATATATATATATTTTTTTTTTTTTTTTTTTTTTTTTTTTAACAAACACAAACTGCTAAGCCACTTTGGCTTGCCTGCAGAAACACTAGTGTCCTGCACAAGAGTATTTATAAGACTTTTCAAGACATGGGAGATTTTTTCCAATGCTTTACTACAGCGAAATATTCTAAAAGAATCGCTAAACAACACTGTTGGCAAGACAAACCACCCAAAAAAATTACTTGCCAACAGTGTTGCTTAGCGATTCTTTTAGAATATTTCGCTGTAGTAAAGCATTTGAAAAAATCTCTCATGTCTTGAAAGGTCTTATAAATAGTCTTGTGCAGGACACTAAGAAAAACCCACAGTCTCAGGCAGGAATCAAACCTGCGACCCTCCCACTACTAGCCAAGAGGGCACTTATTCGAGTAGTCAGATTAAAAAAATTCAAATAATCAAATAAAAGAATTTTTTTTTAATCGAATCCACAAAATTTTATTCGAATAATCGAATAATTTTTATTCGAATAATAAAGTTTCTTATATTCATGTGATAAAAAAAATTAAATCGAATAATTCATGAAATTTTATCGAATTAATGTAGATAATAAGTTTAATTCGAATAAACGAATAATTTATTGTTCATATAATGGAATATACTTTATTTATATGTTGTTATAAATTTATTTCGATTAATTAGCTCATTTTTCGCATAAATTTTATAAAAGTAATCCAATAGATTTTATACGAATAAATCTAAACTGAACTCATGTAATGAAAAAAATTTCGTTCTCTTAATCGAGTAGTTATGTTTTGGGGAATCGAAGTCGAATTAACATTATTATTGTCACCGACTTCGAATAGCTTTATAGGTAACGCATATAAAAATTTTATATTTATTTGAATGTTAATTATTTTGAACTTTTTAGTGCTTATTTTTTAAAGTTATTATTATAATGTAATAAAATTTAACCTCAATTTTTTTATTTTTATTTTATTAACAAAATATCGTATGATTCTCTTTCGTAGCTTTATTTTATTTGTAATCCTTTTCTTTAATATTACTAAATAAACTAGTGCTTTTTCTCCACCAGTTAAGTATATGAACTTCAAATCAGTTGAGTTAATGTAAAAAATATTGTGTTAAATATATATATGTTTATCCTCGTACAATACATTGTAGATTTATAAATAAAGTCTATAATATATGTCTGAAATATTAGGAAAAGAGTTTTGAAGCATTTTGTTTCTCTGATATAACTCTGCAGGGCGGAAGTTATAATCGTATATGTATACATATCTACTCATGTATAATATTTTTTTTTTTTTTTTTTTTTTTTGAGAAAGAAAAAATATTAAGTTTATTTAAAAATATCATATACAAATCACGAGGCTTCTATAATATAGTATGTTTATGGTTTACTTTTTCCTCTTTCTTAATAAATTAATTACTTTTAAAATTTGCATATATTTTTTTTCTGAAATCTACTCATTTTCATTTTTCCAAGAAGCATTCATTCATTCATTTAGTCATTTAGTCATTCAGTTATACATCATACAAAAAAGAAAAAAAAAGAAAAACACTTTATAACCGACTGAGCGTTTAAGTGCCATTTAATTATGAGAGCTTCATATAACACGTACACGTAATGGGGAAAGAGCAAGACACCAACACAAACAAGAACATCAATAGCGTTAGTTGGTGGTGAGTGCAAGAATGCTGATGATGGTGGCTGGTTAATGAATTTTCTTTTAAATATTAATTAATCATACGTTTAGCAAATAGAAATAATTCAAATTTTTTTTCTTCTATCTTAATGAAATGCATAAATATTTACACGTTAATTTCAGCATTAATTTATTTAAATAAGAGAGAAGAAATTTATGCAAGGGTATTTTTTAATTACTAGAGCAAACATTTTAATCATAATAAAGAGCTTTTGCAATATATGTATTATTAGTCAAGGTTTTGTGATGAAAAATATTCATATATAAAAATATAAACTGGTTTATAATTTATATAAAACGTATATAATTCAATATTAAAATAAAGCAGATTTCATTATTTGAAGCATTCAAAAAATAACATCTAAACGAATTCGAATACACCGCTCATTCGAATAGAATGAAAGTTCTTATAAAAAACAAAAAACTTTCACATAAGATAAGTTTTATTCGCACACTTTTCCACTCGATCTCTTTGCCGTATAATATCCAAATTTAATGCCAGCTATCAATATATTTTTTTTAACGTATTCAAACGAATAATTGCTTACAGTTTTTTTTTTACATCGATTAAAATATTTTTAACCACTTTTCCGAGCTCTAATAAATGAAAATCTAATTTAAATGCAGTTCTGCCCACATAAATGGCATAAAGCAATAAATCTCTATCATATAATTAAGAATGATTTTATTTTTAAATACTATGACATAATATTATCATTAATTTGTATTTTATAAATAAAATAACAGGACAAAATTAGATCATAGTTTAGTTAACCCAGCCACAATATTCAAACAAATACAAAGAAGTTAAATAGAAAATTGCCAGCATTTATATAATTACGGTTTTTAGCATTTAGTTTTTAGTAATTTAATAAAATTTCCAATTACATAAATCAATAGTTTAGTTTTAAGCAAACGGTGTCACAGAATTAACTTAAAAACTGAATTAAATCATAATTATGGCCTGTGGAGAGATTTATAGCTCCGCACTGTGGTATGGCTTCATACATTTTTGGGCAAAAACTAAAAGCTCCGTAAATGTCCTTACGTAATATGTGAACAGCAGCCCCTAAGTGACTTATGGCTCAGCACCTCTGCATTGACTTTACTTCAGTTTTTCAAGTATAAAATAAAATTTTTCCAAAAACTCATAAATCGTTCTGTGAAATGTAAAACAATGTTACTATGAAAAAAAAACTCAAAATTGCATTTTCCATTGCTTATCGTTTATATATATATTACATCGAAACTTACGTCCTCACAAAATTTTCAAGCCTTCATCTTAACAATCAGCCGAATTAAAAATTAATAATTTTGCAAAAAAAAATACCCGGCTTGAATGCGCAAAGATCTTATAGAACATTTTCGAAAAAAATGTATGGGACCAAATTGGAAATAAACTCTTTCAAACAAAAAAAAAATTGAAAATCTGTTAGAAAAAAATCTTAAAGTAGAACCACTTCAAATAAAAATATTAAATTTTAATGGGCGCGACTTCGCCTATTTTTTTAAATGGAGGATTGTGTCATTTAAGAGAGCATAGATTGTGTTAAGTTTCGCAAAAATGATTTAAGTAGAGCCACGTGAAATATAGTAAATTTTAATGGGCGTAGGCCCGCACATTTTTTCAGCTTTTAACTTGTGTAATTACAGGAGCCAAAAGTGTTTGCTAAGCTCCGCAACAATCAAATAAGCAGAATATCAAATCAATGAAATAAAAGACTTATGGGCGTGTCCATGCCCACTTTTTTTTAATATGACCAATACAAAGCTATATAGTGTCAGACAGAAAAAGGAAGCTTTACAATCGGTCTAAAATGTAATTGGGCTACTGAAGTAACAATATCAAAAAATATATATATATATATATATTAGTGTCCTGCACAAGACTATTTATAAGACCTTTCAAGACACGAGAGATTTTTTCAAATGCTTTACTACAGATTAATATTCTAAAAGAATCGCTAAGCAACACTGTTGGCAAGTAATTTTTTTCGGTGGTTTCTCTTGCCAACAGTGTTGTTTAGCGATTCTTTTAGAATATTTCGCTGTAGTAAAGCATTGGAAAAAATCTCTCATGTCTTGAAAAGTCTTATAAATACTCTTGTGCAGGACACTAATATATATATATACAGATGAATTTATAATCTCCTCCTTCCTTTTGAAGTCGGTTATAAAGAAATTAATCATTTTGTTTCAATATTCAAAATGAATAGGAATAACACCAAAGCTAATTGAAAATATTTTGACAAACAAGTAGTAGAACGGAACAACTAGCTGTTTTCGAAGGCCACTACATCTTCATCATCAGCGTTCTTCTGTGTTTGGTCCACCGTGTGTGGTGTCAGTTGATGTAGATTTCTGCTTTAAATACTCAGCCTTTATTTCAAATGTAATATGTGAATTGTTTTGATTCATCGTATTACAATTTGCTGAAAGCTTTTTTATTTTTGTATGAAAACTCAAGTTTACCATCTCTAAATTTACAACAGTCTTGTCATTGTCATTTGTTCTTTACTAATTATGCACATATTAGTTAATTTACTTATTTTTATAATAAGAAAAACTAGAGTTAATATGTTAAACTTTCATTTAAACAAATGAGAAGTTCAACAAATATCAAAGTTGAAACAATATTCATTAATTATTTCCCCCAGCTTAAAAGTCTAATTTAATTTTTCTTCTCTTCTTTAGAAACTCACATAATTAATAAAAATATTTCATTCAATAAAAAGAATTGAAATTACTGAACTTAAGCCTGACTAAAGGCCCAATTATAATATGAATAAGCTGGCTTAAGCTAATGTCAGAATTGAACGATAAGTCTGTCAAATGCTTAAACAATTCAGATGTGACTTTTAGGTGGCCACAATGTACTTACATGCACTTAAGTATTCTTTAGCCACGGCTGCACATCTAGGTATTGTCAATAATTTTCTATTAATTTTGTTTCTTTTCATAACTCATAAATGAATGCAATTCAATCAAACTAACTCGAGAGAATGTCCGAATCTATTAAAAATTCACATATAAATATATCCATCACCTTATTACTGGTTTTATTTGTTTTGCCTAGATCTAAAAAGTACAACATTGAATATACATAAGTAAATACATGTGTATGTGTGTATATGTGCATTGTAAAATAAACAATGAAAATAAAAGTTTTGCTTTATTTTCCGAGTTTAAAATAAGAAACAATAAAAAAATATTTAAAATCAATGAATATTTTCTGCTGCTGCTTGTTTGAGTTTAAAAAATGCACAAACAGTTGTTTCCTTACGGAATGTGCGCTCAGTTTGGCACTTCACTTAAGCAAATGACATTTGACGAAACTTGACGAAAAGTTTGTTAAGTACATTATAGTTCGCCACATACGTTTTATATGTAAGCGCAGAGTTGCTTAAGCTAGCTTATTCATATTATAGTTGGGCCTTAAAAATTATTTCTGATCAATTAATTTTATTTTTTTACTTTTTTTAATGAATTATTTTGCGTCATATTTTTTTCTCTCTTATAAAATTTAAAAAAAAAAGTGTAGTTAGGTGATTTTGCGTTCAGCTAACGAAATGCACACTGCATATTAACACATTTCTCCACAAAGCTACATCATAAGCTGTTTGAAGTTGAGTCGTTGAAAAAATGCGTTCTGAACCTAAGAATCCGACTGTGCTGTAGCTATTAGGCCCTTGCGCATGACCACTTACAAGAACTTTTAAGATATGAGGGATTTTTCAAATGCTTTACTACAGCGAAATCTTCTAAAACAAATGCTAACCAACAATGATTGCAAGAAATTTGTTTCAGCTATGACAGGTATAGGAGTAAAGAAGAAAATACTTCGTGACGGAAGAATTTGTGATGCTTGCCTCTTCCTACGCACCCAGCTAGCATTTTGTATCACAATCGAATCTTTTCCGAATCAGCTTGACGGGAAAAATATCCATATATGAGCTCATTTTTTGATCATATATGATACTCCCGTTGTGAAAAAATGGTACCCTACAGATGAATCATACCAAAGAATCATTTATGATACGATTTGCTGATTGATTTTTGAGCAATTTTCTGGCAGTATTTAAATCATTAAATCACCTTTTTTAAAGGTTTCTTTGCATTTTGTTCCTCTATTTTCAAGAAATTCACCCTTATTCTATTTGGCGTCGGCAACATAACACGACGTCGTTTTTAATGTTTTTTGTCAAATCGGTATTCCCGTAGATAGTATTGCCATTTATCGATGACTATAATATATGTTTGGTATTCTGTAAGAAAAATTGATGTTGATGTTGCCGTTCATTTTGTCGTCAGTGTTTTTGATGTCGTGTTCTGTTGTGTGCATGCCTCAACGAATTTGAAAAAAAAAAATAATTTAAATGGTAAAAAAGTGAAACCCAGCTAAAAAAAATATGTATGGAGCATATATGATATCCCATATATGGCTCGGATCCAAAAAATGAGGGTATATGGACATATATGATTATATATATTCATACATTTTATAAATTTTCCCTCTACAGAATGAAAATTTCATATTCATACTCTCTTGATTCACAAAAGCGCACTGCTGTGCAATAAATTAAATTACTAAAATTACTTTTGTTTAGATTTTGAACAGGTAGATTTTATTTAATTAAACATTTGCTTGGACAAATAATGAAAAACGAACTAAAAACATTTCATTCATCATTTTAAGTCAAAAGGTGAATCAATTATTTAAAAAACACAAAACTCATATTCGTACATAAAATTTAATTTAAGAAATCATATTAAAAAGTAATGCAATTAATTATAAAAGAAAAAATAATCCGTTGTAACAATAGTTTTCAATATAATTTTTTGCAGTAATATGAACTTTGTTTCTTATCTAGAGAATTCGGTTATTTTCTATAAAATTAATGGATTATCCTTTTGGTTATTTAATATATTAAATGGGGCCACACAAGAATGGTGTTTTTTTTTTTGTAACAAAAGTTTTTCTTTTTTAAACGTTGAGGGTACGCATATAAACTTTACATACCGCATCTATTTTCTAATGGATTTTCAATTCACCAGTGATAAAATCCAAGCTTTTTTGATTGCAAAAACGATTTTATGTGAGATATCATGTATGCATACATTCTTATATGGCTCCATATATTAAATCTTATTTCTATATATGGATCCACATATGAAGAGCTTCATAATTAAATTTCCATATATAAGCTCGTGTATTATAATACATTTCATATATTAGTCCATATATTAGTTCATATATAATACTTTTGCCATGTATAATCCCATACATTTCCATACATGAATTCATACATACTCATATATAGTTATATTCATTCATATATTAAAAATATATGGACCATATATAATTTTTTTAGCTGGGAATGTAAGAAATACCAAAGTAGATATACAAATGTACATATTTATTTGATTTCAATTTCAATTTTTTTTTAATAAAAAAATATTTTACTTAATAAGTAAAATATTAATTTGGAATTATTAGTGCGTTTAAAAATTTTAAACTTAAATTGTAACAATTCCCATAAAAAACACTAATTATTAACTTGACTGCACCCGGTCAAAAAAATACTTGTGTGGCAACACTCTATTCTTAAATAGCTGTTGTTTTTATTTACATTTATTTTCTTTTACATACTCTTACGACTACAATTTGAAGCTGAAAAAAAGTCAGCCAATGTAGCAATAGTAAAGTAAGAAAATAAAAAACATGTTGATTATTGAGTTCTTGTTTCAACTTTGTTATTTGTTATTGAGCTTCTCATTTGTTTAAATGAAAGTTTATAATATAATAACTCTAGTTGTTCTAAGAAGCTTTGGGTAAAGGTTCCCTGATGATCTGCATTAGCAACAGTGAAATGCGCATAGGATCCAGCTAAACCCCTCAATAATCAATTTCAATGTATTTTTAATAAAAAAATATTTTACTTAATAAGTAAAATATTAATTTGGGATTATTACTGCGTTTAAAAATTTTAAACTTTATTTGAAAAAATTTATTAAAAAAAAGTGAAAAATATAATATGAACAAAATTAAAATTACCAACCCCAACCAATTTGAAAAGCTTGTGGAAGAGTTGAAAAAATATTATTTTGTTACAGGATTCCGCAGGGGTAGGTAGTGTTCCTAATTATTTGAAGGTACAGTGGGAAAGTGTTGCGACTGCACTTAATTCCCTCGGTCCACCAATTAGTTAAAATAAAAATGTAAGGTAAATAGAGTCTTGATAGACTTGTTGTTTAAATTAAAAAAAGGTTGCAAACAATGCTGAGTGTGAAGCGACTGGAGGCACCGTATATAAACAATTAGCACTGAGCCCCTTTGGAGGAAGCTTCAATTTCCAATAAACGTTGTTTTGATCCATTTTGTTTCCAAAATTATGTTCTATTGTATCCAATACATGCATAAATTATGTTTTATTCAGCCGAAAACAACTTTAACTTTTTTTCATTATTTGCCAAAAATATGACTGAATTTATCACTTACTTTTCATTGGGTAACTGGCAAATGCATGACTTTTGTCTGAGAAATCTTATTTTCACTATTAAATTTTTTATTTTCTTCGTCCCAATAAGAAAGAAAAACGTTTTATTTTAATTTATTTACAAATCTATTACTTATTCAAAAACACTTTTACTAAAAATAGCAAACAAAATGAATCAGCTGGCTCAAATATTGGATATGTGTACTATATTTATCGATAAACAGGTAACGTCGTCATAACATTGTTAGGGAATACAAAGTTAGCATTGATGTTGTGTTATATTGACGTTGTTTCAAAATTGACGACGATATTGCCGACGCCAAAAAGAATAAGGGTGATTATTACTTGATCATTTAGATGAATCATAAGTGAATCCTTTTTCAATCACCCAAGTGATAAATCAGCTTTTAATCATCAAAAGTGATCTCACGAGAATCATATAAGGGATTCCTGAAAAAAATTATCACCCAAATGCTAGCTGGGCATGAGCATGTATAAAAACGTCGTGCATGTACACACAAAGACAGGTTGTGTGTATGATCTTTTTTTTTTCTATTTTTGCGCACACATGCATTGACATATTGCTTTAAAAAATCAACCTCCCAACTAGCATTTTGTATCATAATCTAATCTTTTCCGAATCAGCTTGACGGGAATAATAACCGCATGTGAGCTCATTTTTTTTTATCATATCATAACGTTGTGAGCAAATGGTACGCTACAGATGAACCATTCCAGAGAATTATTTATGATACTATTTGCTGATTCATTGTTGAGAAATTTTCTGGTAGTATTTATTCAAATCATTGGGTTTCTTTATGCTGCTTCTTTGCATTTTGTTCTTAAATTTTCAAGAAATCATTATTATATTATGCAGATGAATCATAATCGAATCCTTTTTCAGTCACCCAAGTGATAAATCTGTTTTAATCATCAAATGTGATCTAAGGAGAATCATATAAGAGATTTTTCCAAATAATGATCACCCAAATACTAGCTGGGCTTAAACACATACTAGCTTACCATCTACATCTTACACACACACACACTCAAACACACAATATGCAAAATAACAAGCATACACTCATCAACACTACTTCTTTTGATTGTTTGCTATGAACAAGAAGTCTTCACGACATCGCTTGTAAACACTCATATACACGTACATCAATACATCCATCGTGCTTGGCTTATTAAACGATATCATTTATTATTGGTTTAGTATAATACATGCTACGACAATCCGTTTAAAAAACGAGTTAGTATTTGCATTTCAAGACTATCTACGCAGCCTTCTATTAGCTATGGAAATTTTTGTAGAGCTACTGCTCTTACACATCTAGTTAGTTTTTAGTTTAAAAACTGACGACCTTATTTATGAAACTTATTAAGGCTTAATAAGAAAAATTTTGTATGAAAATTTGTCTTAAAACACCTTTATAAAGCCCTCATAATTTTTATAAATAAGGCTGTCAATTTAAAAAAAAATTCTGCTATTTTTATTCCCCACTAATAAAATTGTTGCTTGTGTTATGCACGAGAAGTTTCTCAGTGTATTTTGTTAAATATTTTATATTATAATGAGGCAAGTTGTTGTGTTCCATTTTAAAAGCACTCTAAGGACAAATAGTTTGTTTTATTTTTTTATGCAAAATACTCATACAAAGCGCGAACACAAACACACCCACACAAACACACACACACACACCAGACAATTTAATACTCCAGCACAACCCAACAGGAAAACGTAATGAATAAGAAACGAGAAGGTAATTTACAACATATGGGCATTTCCAAGAGAAATTCCTTTTTTTTTGTCACGTGCGACAGCAAGCAATTAAGCTTGTATTTCAGAACAATGTATCTCGAATTTTCTTTATATTTTACCAAATATAGAGCTGCTGACGGCCTACCCAAATATACATATAAAGAAGTAGAACTAAAGTTTAGTTTTCTTTGAAAACACAATCATATATGCTTGATGTCGCACGCTACAAAAAGTTGACATTCCTGTGGAAATGCCAATATAAAATTTTTCATTCCAGCATACATTATTGTTAATTAATTATTCCATAATTAATTGTTTAATGAATTGTATAATTTCATTATATTACTTATGCATTCTTAATTAAATATATATCAGTAATTAATTATTTATTAGTTAATTTAAATAAACAATTTTTTTAAGCTTTTAGGTCTGCTTTTATGGTATTTTATTTGATCAATATTTCGTTAACATTCGATTAACTTCTTCAGAATTTTTATTGTTTTTTGTATCCTGAAGAAGTTAACCGAAGTTTAACGAAATGTTGATCAAAAAAAAAAAATAGTTTAATTAAAAATATAATAAAGATCGAAAAATTAGATAATAGAATTTATTAATTAATTGCTAGAATCAATATTTTGCTCTTTTGTATTTTGCTAGCAAACTCCTACAAGGAGGTAGACATCGTCTAGCTTCATATGGGAAAACTTTCAGTAACCCTAGACGTTACCACTTTTCCACATCGTCTTTTGGAGCAAAGACCAATCTATAAAAAAAAAAACAAGTTTTTTTATTAGTGATCTTGTTGTGAAGTTTTTTTTACATAAATTCTGATTTTCTTTTATAAAATCAAACAAACATTTCTTTATTCTCTCTATTCACTAAAATTTTTTTGCTTTTCCTGTTTGTATTTTTTTATTAATATTACTGGCCTGTGGTTTTTGGTATACAAAAAAAAAAGTTTTTTGTTTTAATACAATTATTGAGTTTGCTGCAATATCAACCGAAAATGTACATCCTAAAAATATGCTAAGTTGCATTAAATATCCTGTTTTATTTATTAACTTTTTTTCTCCTCATATTTATACATTTCATACATGCAAAGACAAATATTTTGTTTAATTTTTTTGTGCTAAGGATACGACTGCAAACAACAACAACAACATGATGTGGTCGATATAATGATACAATATAGAGAGATGTAGTATGTATGTCCTGCAAACTTTCATTCATTATTAGGGTTCCGTACACCAAAGGTGAAAAGAAACCCTATTGTTTCGCTACGCTGTCCGTCTGTCCGTCACACGGTATTTTCTCAGGAACCGTAAGAGCTACGGACAAGAAATTTGGACACAGTATGTAGAACCTTGGCCGCTACAACAACAAATACATGAGAATTAAAAATTAAAGGGTGTTCCAAAACAAGCAACGAAAAATGTTAAAATCCCATGTAATATACTTACAATTGTATGTACATATGTATATTGAAACTTGAATTTTATAAAATTAGTGTATTTTAATACAGACTAAAACAAATAATACTAAAATTTAAAAAAAAAATTAAATTAAAGGGTGGTCCATCAGTTAATGCAATTTTGACTATGTAAATTTGACAATTTGCTATATCTTGGAAACCGTAAGAGGCAAACACTTGAAATTTTCAAAAACGGTAAAACTAAAAAAACCGAAAATTATAAAATCGCCAAACCAAAAAAAAATCGCCAAACATTAAAAACAAATCGCCAAAACGAAAAAAAATCGCCAAAATTAAAAAAAAATTCTAACACTAAAATAAATCGCCAAATTCGAAAAAATCGCCTAAATGAAAAAAACGCCAGAATAACAAAAACGCAAAAAATCTAAAACAATCGCCAAAACGCGAAAATGTCGCCAAAACTAAAAAAAAAAATAAATAAAAAAAATCGCCAAAATTAAAAAACGCCAAAAACCGAAAAAAAATCGCCAAAACAAGAAAATAAAGTGTCAAAACTAAAAAAAGAGCCAAAACTTAAAATAATCGCCAAAACCGAAAAAACGCAAAAACCGCCAAAACCAAAAAACCGAAAAGTCCCCAAAAACGAATAAAAAAATGCCAAAACTATGTATTGTATAGGATGAAGTTTGTATTAAATTACATATCTAGTGTTCGTACGGAACCCTTCGTGCGCGAGTCAGAGTCGCACTTTACTGAATTTATTATAAAGAGTTGTGTGTGAGAGCTGACAGGAGTGTCAAAAATTATATGGGTAAAGTTTGCAAAGGATTTTTTATTTATTGTAAGAGAAAAAATCAATACTTCTTTTTATCTACAACAAAAATGAATATAACAAAAAAATAATAATCAGGTCTTCAGGTAACAAAGAATACATCTGATTAATTTTTAATAAACGCTTAAATTTTATTTTGCTTTTAACTTTTTTTAAATTCAAGCAAAATTGCCCTACTTTACAAAAGACTTAAATTTAAAGCTTTCACTTTTGCTGGTTTCCCCAAATGATTGCATATATATTTGTAGTGATTCTTCCCTTCTTTTCCTTTTCAATTTTATTTTATTTTTCTTCTTCTTATTGTCCCCTATTGATGAGATGTTTTGTATTGCAAATTAGTTTTTTTCTTTCAATCCCTTTCATAAATATGCCAAAACTGATTGGGGGGTGGGGGGGGTCCATAAAAATAAATTTATTTTGTCTGCTTCAATTTAAAGAAAAGAAAAATACAAAAGTTTATCTCTGGATTACTACGGTGCGATATTTTCAAATAAAATTCAAATAAACATTATAAGAAAATTAAATTCTTAAGAAAAACTTGCAGACTTTAAAGAAAACACATGACATTTATTGCATTAAAAAACTTATAATATTTAGAAGATTACAAAAATCTTTACTGAATTAATCTTAATTTTTACAACTCAAAAGCTTAAAGAAAATAAAATACATTTATTACTTTAAAAAACTTATAATATTTAGAAGATTAAAAAAAACAAAATTCAATTATTTCAATAAAAATCTTTCTCTGAATTAATCTTAATTTTTTTTAGCCTTAAAGGTAGGCAAGTTGAAAAGAAAACATACATATGAATACCAAATAAAACGTCTAGCAGCAATTCATTAAACAAATTCAAAATTAATCGAATCAAATTTGAAAACAAATAAATTAATTATCTGAGAATTTAAATAAACATAAGAATTGCATAATATTCAACTTACAAAATGTTAGCGTAAAAGTTCTATAATAATTTTTATTCGAATAACCGAATAAAAATTTATAATTATTGAATCAATTTTTCAAATGGCCTTACTTAATTTTCTCCCCTTGAAAAGCTTAAAATATTTTATATTAATGTTAACAAATTAAAATTAATCAACTAATCGATTAAATTTAAATAATGTTATTTTCTTTGTAAGTAATAAATCAAATACGTATCTGAATGAAAAACAAATATTCAATATAAAAAAGTTAAAAGTTTTAAAAAATGTTATTCAAATAATTTTTTTCGATTATTCGAGTATATATGTACTAATACATATTCGATTATACGTAAAAAAAGAATAACTTTTTTCCTAATTTAGATATATACATATAACAATTATATATCATTAAACTTACTTATTGTTCGAATGAAATTTGTAAAATAATTTTTATTCGTATAGCCGAATAAAATTTTTGGATTATTGAATCGATTTCAAAAATAAGTTAAGAAGAAAATAAAATTTGTAGTCATACTTAATTTATTCTCCCTTGAAAGGATTAAAATTTTAATATTAATTTAAAAAAATTAAAACTATTCGATTAATCGATTAAATTTGATTTATATTATTTTTTTTAAGCAATAAATCAAATGTGTAACTTAATAAAATGCAGTATTCAATATTATATATTAAAAAAAATATCTGAAAAAATTGTACTCGAATAATTTTATTCGATTATTCGATTAGGGATATACATATCTGTATACATATGTTAATATTCGATTATTCGTAAAAATAAAGAATAATATTTGTTACGGAATTTAAATAAACATAAGAATTGCATAGTATTCAACTTGCATAATGTTCGAACAAAAGTTTTAAAATAATTTTTATTCGAATAGCCGAATAAAATTTTTAGAATTATATTTGATTTTTTAAATGAGCAACGCAGAAAATTTTTGGCCAGACTCAATTTTTACCTCCCTTGAAAAGGTAATATAAAAATTTAATATATATATAGTTTTTTAATTTTAAAAAAATTAAATTAATCGGTTAATCGATTAAAGTTTATTTAATTTTTGTAGTTCATAAATCAAATAAGTTAGTAAAATACAATATTTAATAATTTATTGAAAAAGTAAATAATCTGGAAAAAATTATTTTATTCGATTATTCGAGTATACATGTATGCATATTAGGGTGATAGATTATTCGACTTTTTCCAGAAACCGGTTTTCGAATAGTTCGATTATTTGAAATTATGAAAAACCCGGTTTTGGTTTTAACAATTCAGGAAAAACCGGTCAACCGGTTTTTTTAAGTAAGAAAATTATTATACAAAAGTTTTGATTTTGAATTGCTTTATTAAAAAAAAAAAAGAGTTAAGAGTTAGTAAGTACTATAAAACAATACAAAAATTAAAGGTAAAACATAAATATTAACTTCATATACTTATGCATAGTAAATAAATAGTTATATATAGGGTGTTTTTTTAAGAGGTATAGAACTTTGAATTGAAGTAAAACACAAGAAAATCGTTTTAATGTCCATCAATTTGGCTTTATTGGAAGGATAATTTTATGCCATTAATGCTTAAATATGATTTCGGGCATATGACCGCCGCGGCTGGCTCGAATAAAGCCAATTCTACAGGTCCAATTTTCAACCACTTTTTCGAGCATAGGGGGCCGTATGTTGGCAATAACGCCACGAATGTTGACTTCCAAGTCCCCTAACGTTTCTGGTTTGTTGGCGTAGACGAGCGACTTCACATATCCCCAAAGAAAATAATCCAATGGTGTCAAATCACACGATCTTGGTGGTCAATTGACAGGTCCATTCCGCGAAATTATGCGCTCATCGAATGTTTCCTGCAATAAATCGATTGTGACGTGCGCTGTGTGGCATGTAGCGCCGTCTTGTTGGAACCACAACTCATCCACATTCATGCCATCCAATTCGGGAACAAAATAGTCGGTTAGTCGGCTCCAATTTCTGTGCACGGTGGCGAATCGATTCATTCGGGTCTTCTTCAACACTTTGCTCTACAGCGGCAATTGTTTCTTCGGTGCGCACTGTTCGACGTCTCTGCGGATGCGTATTGTCACATAGAGTAAACGTAGTGCGAAAACGATCCATGGTTAACCGAATTAATTGCTCTGATGGACGATTATGTCGACCATAAAATGGACGGAGCTTGCGGTAAACTTCGCGAACTGAACCATTATTTTCGAAATAAATTTGCACGATTTGTAAGCGTTGCTCTTTTGTCAACCTGTTCATGATGAAATGGCAAACCAAACTAAATATTAATCACTTGACAGCTGACAAAATGGCCGCCAGTTAAAAAAATGATGCCAACTTAAAGTTCTATACCTCAATAAAAAACACCCTTTATAATATACAGTTGATGCACAAACTCTACATACAACCATCGTTTTTAGGGTTTGTGGAAACTTGGGAATAAATTCAAAAAATTAATTATGCCAATATTTAGGGTGCTAATAAATATGTTTATACAAAAAATAAAAAAATAAATATAATAACACCCACAGTAGCAAAAATATTCAAAATACATAAGAAAAAAGTCTAAATACAGGCATAAAATACATAAAAAATACGTGCAAAATGTCTGATGTCATCAACTTATTTAAAAATCCTGTGATTTCCGGTACCAAGCCGTCAACAAATGACATCCAAATTTGGTCTAATACGTTGTTATCATAATTATTTTTTAATTTTTAATTTTTTGTAGAAACATATTTATTAGCACCCTAAATATTGGCATAATTAATTTTTTTAATTTCTTCCCAAGTTTCCTCAAACCCCAAAAATGATGTGTGTATGTAGAGTTTATTCCTTAATGGTATATATAGGGTGTTTTTTTAAGAGGTATAGAACTTCAAATTGAAATAAAACACAAGAAAATCGTTTTAATGTCCATCAATTTGGCTTTACTGGAAGGATAATTTTATGCCATTAATGTTTAAGCATGATTTCGGGCATGTGGCCGCCGCGGCTGGCTCGAATAAAGCCAATTCTACAGGTCCAATTTTCAACCACTTTTTCGAGCATATGGGGCCGTATGTTGGCAATAACGCCACGAATGTTGGCTTCCAAGTCCCCTAACGTTTCTGGTTTGTTGGCGTAGACGAGCGACTTCACATATCCCCAAAGAAAATAATCCAATGGTGTCAAATCACACGATCTTGGTGGCCAATTGACAGGTCCATTCCGCGAAATTATGCGCTCATCGAATGTTTCCTTCAATAAATCGATTGTGACGTGCGCTGTGTGGCATGTAGCGCCGTCTTGTTGGAACCACAACTCATCCACATTCATGCCATCCAATTCGGGAACAAAATAGTCGGTTAGTCGGCTCCAATTGCTGTGCACGGTGGCGAATCGATTCATTCGGGTCCTCTTCAACACTTTGCTCTACAGCGGCAATTGTTTCTTCGGTGCGCACTGTTCGACGTCTTTGCGGATGCGTATTATCACATAGAGTAAACGTAGTGCGAAAACGATCCATGGTTAACCAAATTAATTGCTCTGATGGACGATTATGTCGACCATAAAATGGACGGAGCTTGCGGTAAACTTCGCGAACTGAACCATTTTTTTCGAAATAAATTTGCACGATTTGCAAGCGTTGTTCTTTTGTCAACCTGTTCATGATGAAATGGCAAACCAAACTAAATATTAATCACTTGACAGCTGACAAAATGGCCGCCAGTTAAAAAAGTGATGCCAACTTAAAGTTCTATACCTCAATAAAAAACACCCTTTACATATGAATGTGGATATCTACCCCTATATAAAATATAAAGCAAAATGTCAACAAAACTAAAACTCACTTTTTGCAATTGGATTTTGACATCCATAAGGCCAATTAAATTCGCCTCTGCTATTACCTCACAAAATAATTTCGCTTAAATTTAATGTTTCAGTAAATGTTGGCATGCTCAAACAAAGCTTAGAGCTTTTACACTAAATAAATACTTAGGAAAATAAACGAAACACGTTGGTCTAAGTTTTAACATAGTAAAAACTAATTTTATTGCAAAATGTACAAATCGAAAAGTATTCGACTCAGCCGGTTTTTAAATTGTAAAAAAACCGGACTATTCGACATTCGAAAAATCAACATTTTGAAAAAACCGACAACCGTATTGTGAAAAAACCGGGGCTTAAAACCGGTTGAAAAACCGAGTGGATCACCCTATTGCATATACATATTCGATTATTCGTACAAATAAGTAATAAAATTTGTTTTAGATTTAAATAAAAATAAGAATTGCATGTTCGAATAGAAGTTGTAAAAAATCTTTTTTATTCGAATAGCCGAAAAAAATTTTAAATTGTAATCGATTTTTAAATGATCAACACAGAAAATATTGGCCTAGACTTAATTTTCCCCCTTAAAAAAAAGTAAAAAATTAATATATAGCTTTTTAATATAAAAAATTAAAATTAATCGGTTAATCGATTAAAGTTTGATTTTATATTTTTTTGTATGCAACAAATTTAATAATTTAATAAAACAATATTATATTAAAAATAAAAAATTTGAAAAATTTTATTCGAATAATTTAAGTCGATTATTCGAGTAAACATCTATATATGTTCATATTCGATTAATCGTATAAATAAATAATAAATTTTTTTCTGAATTTAAATAAACATAAGAATTGCATAGTATTCAACTTACATAATGGTCGAATAAAAGTTGAATTTTTATTCGAATAGCCGAATAAAATTGTTTAATTATATTAGATTTCTTAAATGAACAACGCAGAAAATTTTTGGCCAGACTCTATTCACCCACCAACCCCCTCCCGTTAAAAAATTTAAAACAAAAATTTTTTTTAATCTAAAAAAATTAAATTAATCGCTTAATCGATTAAAATTTAATTTTATAATGTTTTTTTATATACATATATGTAATAAATTAACTAACTTAATACAACATATTACTCAACATCAATGTTATATTTAAAAAACAGTTCAAGAATGTTTTTATTGGAGTAGTCAAGTAAATTTTGGGTTTTATTCGACTATTCGAGTACACATGCATATATTCAATTAACCTCATAAATAAGGCATGATTTTTTTCTGAATTTCAATAAACATTAAATACACATTATTCTTCTTGCATTACATAGCGTCTATACCTGATATAATATTAAATATATTTCTATCAGCAAACGTCAAATTTCATAGCAGAGCGAATTATATTACGTGTGGACTGCAATATTAGTATTATATTAATATTATATCAGATATTATAATATTTTTTTCGTAATATATATTTAGAAAACAATATTATGATATCAAGTGTCAAAAAACGCACACATACGTAGATACGAGAAGAGAATTTTGTGAATTTAAATGAAAATGAATATTTTTTTATAAAAAAAGTGATGAAATGCTTTAATTATACACGATGTATTAAGGAAATCGCAAAATTTTTATGAAATACAATGATAATTATGAAATATTATGATATTTACAAGTGTACGTTTTCCCCTACATAGATATTAATATTAATATAAATATATATTTCTTCTCATTCTGCCGACGTTCTCTCTCATATTTATTATATCAGATTTAATATCAGGTATAGACGCTATGTTAGGTAAGGTTCGAATGAAAGCTCTAAAACAATTTTTATTCGAATAACCGAATAAAAATTTTTACTTATACACGATTCTTAAAATTAGAAGTAAGGAAAATTTTTGGCCAGACTTGATTTTTTTCCTCCTTGAAAGGGTTACAAAGTTTTGCAATATAATTTTAAAAAATAAAATTAATCGGTTAATCGATTAAATATTAATTTTACATATACGGTCATGTTTTGTGAGCCGAATCAGAGTAAATTTCTCGTTTTCCAAAAATAAATAATGGCTACATTGATGCGTTTCAAATCATACATACTAAATTAATTTCAGATATGATATTTCAAGCTCTATAAAATAGAAAACTTCAAAAAAGCCTGAAAAATATTCGCTACTAGTGGATTTAATTTGTCGATTTACAAAACAAGCAGCATAATTTTTTTAAGTAATAAATCAAAAAACTTATTAAAATACAATATTCAACGTAAATTTTTTTAATAACAATTTTAAAAAGTTAATCAAATAATTTTGAAATTTTTATGCGAATAAATAACGAATAAAATCTATGTCCTTGCTTAACCCAACCAAGTTACTCGAATTCAATTTTTATTGTTTAAATAAAAATTTCCAAAAAAAAAAAAATTCCAAATAACCGAATAAATTAAAATTTTTATTCGTTTATAAGAACAAACAACGAATAAAGTATTTTGTAAGACATAATTAAACGCTCTTATTATCATTTAATGAACTAAAACAAAATTTAATAATATTAAAAAACAAATTAAATGACTAATCGAATGAATTTTAATTTTTATTCGAATAAATAACGAATAAAATAAACATAGATATTTTTATTTTATAATTTTACATATTTTAAATAAAAACTTGAAGAAAAAGCTTGGTACGAGTAACCGAATAAATTCTAATCTTTATTCGATTATTGGAACAAACAACAAACAAAGAAAAAAAATTCAAGAGTTAATGAAACTCTCATTTTATAATATCATAAGACTAAAAATATTTTTATAAAAAGTTTTCCGTACAAACTAATAAACTTCAAGTTTATTCGATTACTCGATTAAATTCTTTTATTCCCATAGATAACAATTAAGTACCCTATTATGATTTACAACTAAATGGATAGTTTAGTTGTAGTTCTAAAATTTTTATTTTGGATTACAACTTTTTTCACCAGGAGACAACTGCCTTTTATCAGTTGTATTTTAGTTTTTATTTTGAGTATTGTATTAGGTTTGCTTCATTATTCCAGACGCCAACCAATCGCATTTGTCAACCAATATTGTTGCCATATTCATAAAACATGAAATCTAAAAATGAAATACAAGGCAAAATTTTAAAATATTTAAAATGTTTTGTGATGCCTACTATGACATAGCATATATAAGAACCTATTCTTTTCGGACAATGTTTCGAATACAACTAAAATTAGTTGTAATTCAGAATGCCAAAAAGCAGTTAAGTTGTTTTAAAGTTAAGTTGTTACAATTTCAACTAAACTTGGTTGAATTGTAAACCGTAATAGGGGCATAAAACATTTTGGCAAGACTAAAGTAAACATAAATATTCTTTCATTCATTGAGTTTTAAAAAATTTTTATTCAAGTAACCGAATAAATTTTAGCTTTTAATCGGTTTTCTTAAAAAACTAAATAATTCTTATACACTTAGATGGAGCTGCAAAGCGTTAAGATAAAAACTACAAAATATCTTTAATCACCCAGCGAAAAATTACACATTACCATTAGAGCTACTTGCCATATAATAACTTACTTTTCTGATTGCCAATTTTCAGTACTCGCTTACAAATCACATTACCTAAAATTTAAAAAAATGACGTGCAAGTTGCTAAATGAAGAGAATGATTTTTTTAGACGAAATAGATTACGTGAAATGTTGACAAATAAAAAAAATGCAAGTACTTCTCAAGAATCGATTATTTTAGTCTCACGCCTTGTTAAAATCATTAAGTTGGTAATCCAGTAGGGAAGTGCTTCCACCAAAAATGCTTAATTCCAAACTCGATTACCATTTTTGAAATTTTTTGCTGGGCATATATTCGTACATTTAAGAATATGTGTATACGTGTTTGTGTGTGTGTGTGTGTGTGTGTGTGCGTATGTGTGTATGTAAAGGGTCCGCCAGATAACTTTTTTTTTTTTTTTTGAAAATACTCTAAAAAAACGACTGAAGCTTCGGCTGTGTGGCACGTAGCGCCGTCCTGTTGAAACCAAATGTTGCCAATATCCTCCTTTTCAATTTTTGTGAACAAAAATTCGTTCAACATGGCCCGATAACGATCGCCATTGACTGTAATGCCACTTCTTGCTCAATGGCCCAATTATGCCTCTGGACCAAAGTCCGCACCAAACAGTGACTCGTTTTGGGTACGTCGGCTTTTCAATGTATGCGTGCGGGTTTTTTGTGCCCCAAATGTGACAATTTTGCTTATTTACATACTCGCCAAGATCGAAATGAGCTTCATCTGAAAATATGATTTTTTTTTGGCAAAATCGGCATCTTCTGTAAGTCGATTGCAGGCCCAGTTAGCAAAGCAAAAACGCATTGGATGGTCAGTTGGCTCGTTCAGCGGAAGGATAAAACTAATTATCTGTCAAATCGGACATGAGCTAAGTGTTACCATTCACGAAATAAGCACTAGTTGAAAAAAAAACGTTAGATGGCGGACCCTTTATAAACCAAACTAAAGTGAATACAGAATTAACGAACTCATTAGCTGTCATTAAAAGTTACAACAGCCAAGCGTATGATTATTATTTTTCCCTTTATTTATTTTGTATTAAAAAAAACACTTGTACGCTTTTACTGTGTAAAAGAAAATAAAAATAGAAAAATACTTTTTTCTCGCCAGCCTTGACGAATGAATGTTAACAAAGTGACAAAAGCTAGAAAACAAACTACAGCTGTAAACTTACTCAAATAACAATGAGAAACTGCTTGAATAGAGAAAAAATTTTATGGAAATGAAGATAATAATTTACAGCAAATATATCTGCTGTTTTTTCGTTATAATTTTTTTCTATTTCTTCTCCCACTTGTGCCATAATTTGCTTTTTATGGGAAGATAAAAATCCCTATAATTTTATTCTTATTGCTGGAATTCTTGACTAGATGTGCAATTGTAGTAAAAAGAACTAGTTTTTTTTTAATATTAAAAATAGTTGAGCAAATAAGACCATCACATCTATAATAAGCATGCAGTTAATAAAAATAGAAATGCAGAGAAATATTTGCTTGAGCGATAATTTGTTATAATATTTAATCCGATTGACTTTAGTGGCTTAAAATTTAACTACATACGGATCTTTCCATTACGATTTCTGATTTTTTTACAGTTGTTAGCGGCCATATTGTTGCAGCTGCCCACATGTCTGAAATTAGCCATCATTTATTCAGTCTCTTTTGCCAAAACACTAGGTAGGGATGTAGCGTTCACTAATGTGTGCAAGTTAGATTTTGCTCTAAGAGAAGTGGGCGAACTACGCCCACTTTACAACTTAATATTATGCTAGCTGCACTTCTAATGAATAGATTTCTGCGAAACTTAGCTCTTGCAATGATACAGTCGAATGTTTGCAATAGTGGGTGGGACCACGCCCCTTAAAATTAAAGATTGACACCAAAAAGCTAAAAATAAAATTTTAAAAAAATTTACTGGCTTAAACGTCAGCACTAAAAAGTGCAAAAGAAACAATCATTGCTGGTTAGGAAGTTCTACATTTATTAATATATGGAGCTTTCCACACCAATTCGGAAGGTTTGTGAACTTTTTTTTAGATATTTTTTAAATTACAACAAAAAAATTGTCAAAACATCCGATTCGGTATGGAATGACCCATATATAAATAAGTGTAGGTTTTCCTAACAAGCAATGAATGTTTCTTTTTAAATTCTCAGTGCTGACTTTTTAAGGCCAGTGAAATTTTTTTCAGTGTAATTTTTAGCTTTTAAGTATTATTATTAAATTAAATTTTTAATAATTTTTCTATACAAAAATTAAAAAAAAATATTCGAGAAAAACAAAATTTAAACTTTACTTTTTTCTACCAACCTCGGTCCATTGTTCTGCTAATGGAGAAGTCAAATCTTGTTCGACTTAAAAACTTAAACTCATTATGACTAAGAAAAAAAATTTGTAACATAAAAAAAAACTTGGTATCAAAATCACAATTAAGTCAAAAATTATACGCAATTTAAATTAAGATTTTGAAAAAAATTGATTTTTGACAATTTCTGTAGAAAAAAAAATTATTAATTATTTCGCCATTATAAAAAAAAAATTGCAAAAATACCAACCCCATATTTTTAATTATTTGAATAAGATAATGCTATAAAAAATATTAAAAAGAAATTTTTTGTTCAAAATTTTCGTTATGAATTAGAGCTATTTTTGTTACAACTATATAGTTTTGATATTAAATTCAAGGCCTTTTCTCTCAAATTCCAAAGCTTAAACCAAAGAATTAAATATGCCACCTTAAGACATGATATGTTTTTATATATTTCCAAAAACCTTTATATGCGCCCGGCGCACACAGGGACAAATTGAGAATTTAGTGCGACAAAACTATTTATTTCATATGGACTCAATAAATTTTAATAAAACTAGGTACCTCAAGGTTTTTAGAGTCGTTGATTACGAATCGGATGTCAGTTTTTAAAAATTTAAAATTGCGAATCCAATATGGCGGACAATTTTTGAAAAATTTATCGAATTCGTTTCAAATTCATTACACGTGGTTGTTTTGGCGTCGCTTATTACAAATCTTATGTTAGTTTTGAAAAATTCAAAATGGTGGATCCAATATGGCGTACAATTTTTAAAAAATTTATCAAATTCGCTTAAAACTTATTGCACGGGAGTTAGGTGTACTACCTGAGGAAAATATGCTCTATTTATTGAAGGGGGAAACGGGTGGACCACTACTTGACTTTTTTATATTTATTAGTAGTTGTGATTTTTAACTTATAAGAAAAAGTCGTGGAACTGTTTGGATCTTTTTTTATAGCTCTAGCTTAAATAAATTTTTTAATATATTTCATAATAAAAATAGTATACTATACTATATCTACACTACGTATAATTGTTGTTTCAATAATAACTGCAAATCAAATTAGATACCTGATGCTTAAAAATATATTTAAAAATTTTAAACAGTGAATTTACAAAAAAAAAAATGTCGATTGTATCAACAATAAACGCTATAGATGCTATTGACAGGTATTTATAAGTGCATTTAACAGACAATAATACTTTGCACGCACGTACAGACTAAGGTGATGCAATAGTGGTTACATTTAACGAAATAAAAAATTCCATTTTTGTCGTCCTAATTCGGTCATTTGTCCGTGTGTGCGGCGAAAAATAAGAAGAATACGGCAAAAGTACTGAAAAAATCCCATTTTAGGGATTTTGCGATTTTTTGGGGAATTGCCGGGAACTCAATAACAAATTCTATTTGTTCTTACTTTCTGTGTATTGAAGAAAAAGAATTCAAACCGTTTCATATAGCATGGAATGCCCCATATATGTATGTTATAAATGTCATAGGCACCGACTTCAAATAACTCCCCAGCAAAAAATTTCCAAAAAGGTAATCGAGTTTGGAATTAAGCATTTTTGGTGGAAGCTGTTCCTTACTGGATTAACAACTTAATGATTTTAATCGATTCTTGAGAATTAGTTATTTTGTTTATTGTAGGAACTGATTATTTTTTTCGTTGTTGGAAATACTTATTTTTTCTTGATGGAACTACTTTTTCAGTCGAAAAAAGTTACTTCTTGTTTTTAAATATGCCGTTGTTTGAGTAAATGGAAGATCTTGATTAAAAACTCAGTTTGATTAAATAACACTGCACAACAGTGATTTGGATGTTTAAATAAAAACAGCCGAACCTACTGTATTTTTGTCTCCTGATTACGATGGCGTCACTAGTTTTTCTTTATCAGCTCTAGTTTTGAAGATATAGTGTCATTTAGGAAATGCATAATTTGCATCTCTTTTCGTATTATACCGTTAATATATTACGAATGATACTCCAAGCCTAAAAATACTTTCTGGATTATTTATCTACACAAAAATCCATTTCATTTAAATAGATTCACATTGATGAGTATATCAGGGTATCTGACTATTATTGCAAGGATGTTAAAAATCGTGTGTTCTTAGTTTAGTCCTTTTAAAATTTTTTTATTATAATTTTTTTGACCAAATATAACTAATTCTTATGTATTTTTGTTCGCTGATTACAAAAATAGGTTTATTTATTTTCTAGCACCTCTAGCTTAAAAGATATTTTGTGTTACATAAAAAAAATTCTTGAAATTTTTCTTTTCGAAATCCATCTAAAAAAATTGTTTTTATATTACATTTGTCCATTTACAAGTTATTAGTGCAATTATTACGCAAAAAAAATGTTGTATGGACCAGTCCAGAAAATTTTTATGCTATTTGTAGTTAATACAGGGTGGGGCAAAAGAAACCAAGGGGTGTAAAAGTTTAATAACTTTTTTCTTTATTAATTTTTTTTTATTTTTTCTTTCAGATTATATAGACAACACTTGGAGAATTTATAATGGAGAGGTTCACAACTGAACAGAGAACCAGAACAATAGAATTTTATTATTTAAACCAGAGATGAAAATTTGATTATGAGTGATGAAGCTCATTTTCATTTGAATGGCTTTGTTAATAAGCAGAACTGTAGGTTCTGGGGTTCTCAAAATCCATTTTTCTTTTTTTTATTTTTTCTTTATTTCATAAAACCTGGAAATTTAAAACATGTGATATATTAACAACAAATAGCATAAAAATTCTCTGGACTGGTCCTTACAACATTTTTTGCGTAATAATTGCACTAATAACTTGTAAATGGACAAATGTAACATAAAAACAATTTTTTTAGATGGATTTCGAAAAGAAAAATTTCAAGAATTTTTTTTATGTAACACAAAATATCTTTTAAGCTAGAGGTGCTAGAAAATAAATAAACCTATTTTTGTAATCAGCGAACAAAAATACATAAGAATTAGTTATATTTGGTCAAAAAAATTATAATAAAAAAATTTTAAAAGGACTAAACTAAGAACACACGATCTTTAACATCCTTGCAATAATAGTCAGATACCCTGATATACTCATCAATGAGAATCTATTTAAATGAAACGGATTTTTGTGTAGATAAATAATCCAGAAAGTATTTTTAAGTTTGAAGTACCATTCGTAATATATTAACGGTATAATACGAAAAGAGATGCAAATTATGCAAATCGTAAATGACACTATATCTTCAAAACTAGAGCTGATAAAGAAAAACTAATGACGCCATCGTAATCAGGAGACAAAAGTACATAAGGATCAGTCATTTTTATTTAAACATCATAAAAAAACCTCTATTTTGTTGTGCAGTGTAATTAAGAAAAATATAAATAAATTTAAAAAACAAACTATTGTTTTGCTACAAAATACACCATTTTGTAAAACTCCTTTTATAAACTCAATTGAAGTGGGTTATATTTTATTTGTATCCGTGCCTATATTGTTACTTATAAATATATATATCTAGAAAAATTTCAATAGTTTTGGTTAATAAACTCTTATTAAAACCGAAAATGAAAAAAAAATATTTGGAACTACTTATATAGGGTGTTTTTTTTTAGAGGTATAGAACTTCAAATCAAAATAAAGCACAAGAAAATCGTTTTAATGTCCATCAATTTGGCTTTATTGGAAAGCTAATTTTATGCCATTAATGCTTAAATATGATTTTGGGCATGTGGCTGCCGCGGCTGGCTCGAATAAAGCCAATTCTACAGGTCCAATTTTCAACCACTTTTTCGAGCATATGGGGCCGTATGTTGGCAATAACGCCACGAATGTTGGCTTCCAAGTCCCCTAACGTTTCTGGTTTGTTGGCGTAGACGAGCGACTTCACATATCCCCAAAGAAAATAATCCAATGGTGTCAAATCACACGATCTTGGTGGCCAATTGACAGGTCCATTCCGAATAACCGAATTAATTGCTCTGATGGACGATTATGTCGACCATAAAATGGACGGAGCTTGCGGTAAACTTCGCGAACTGAACCATTATTTTCGAAATAAATTTGCACGATTTGCAAGCGTTGTTCTTTTGTCAACCTGTTCATGATAAAATGGCAAACCAAACTAAATATTAATCACTTGACATCTGACAAAATGGCCGCCAGTTAAAAAAGTGATGCCAACTTAAAGTTCTATGCCTCAATAAAAAACACCCTTTATTTAAATAATAATTTTCCAAAATGTAGGTACTTATTTTTTAGTTTAAAATAAATTAGTAGACAATTTAGAAATATATAAAATTTATTTAAAATAACTAAATATTTTGGCAACATTTTCACGTCATCTTTTAAAACCCAAAGAATATGTTCAACTTATGCTTCCTATTTTTAAAATTGTATGTATGTACTTGAAATTGGCAATCTCAAAAGTAAGTCATTATATGGCAAGTAGTTCAGATGGTAATGTCTAATTTTTTGCGGAGTCTATAATAAGTAATTCATAAAAAAAATATTTTATTTAATTGATTTTAAATTTTTTTCAACGTTTTAGTGTTTTTTTTTTTTTGAAGTCAGTTAAATTTTCATCTGTGTCTTATTTTTATAACGGGTCTCTGGTGGCAAATTTATATTTTTAAATACACTTATTTCAAAAAGGGATAAACGGTGCGGAGGGGAGGGTTGTAGAGATGATCGAAACTATGATTTTTTAATAATGTTTCTCCTTGTGGATGTAATTTCTAAATCTCTGCTCTTTTAAACTGTGACTGTGATCGTTCGTGGGTGCATAGATTCATGCGACTGCTTCGGCTATAATTAACCCACGCCCAGGGCCTCGTCGATCTTCAAGGACTCCCGAAAACTGGTTGAAAGCAGTTAACGTGAAATTTCGCGAGTTTCTATACGGAAAAGAGCAGCCTCACTGGGACTTCCAAGAACGATTATTCATGAAATTTTAAATAAATTCAGTAAAGTGCGACTCTGACTCGCGCACGAAGGGTTCCGTACGAACACTAGATATGTAATATAATACAAACTTCATCCTATATAATATATAGTTTTGGCATTTTTCTCGTTTTTGGGGTCTTTTCGGTTTTTTGTTTTGGCGGTTTTTACGTTTTTTCGATTTTGGCGATTTTTTTAAGTTTTGGCTCTTTTTTTAGTTTTGACACTTTATTTTCTTGTTTTGGCGATTTTTTTATTTTTGGCGATTTTTTTTTCATTTTTGCGATTTTTTTTACTTAAATTTTTTTTTTAATTTTGGCGATTTTTTTCGTTTTGGCGATTTTTTTTAATTTTTGGCGATTTTTTTTTTGGTTTGGCGATTTTATAATTTTCGGTTTTTCTAGTGTTACGTTTTTGAAAATTTCAGGTGTTTGCCTCTTACGGTTTCCAAGATATAGTAAATTGTCAAAATTACATAGTCAAAATTGCATTAACTGATGGACCACCCTTTAATTTTAATTTTTTTTAATTTTAGTGTTAATTGTTGTATAGTCTGTATAAAAATACACTAATTTTACAAATTTCAAGTTTCAATATACATATGTTTATACAATTGCATGTATATTACATGGGATTTTAATATTTTTCGTTGCTCGTTTTGGAACACCCTTTAATTTTTAATTCTCATGTATTTGTTGTTGTAGCGGCCAAGGTTCTACATACTGTGTCCAAATTTCAGGTCCGTAGCTCTTACGGTTCCTGAGAAAATACCGTGTGACTGACAGACGGACAGCGTAGCGAAAACAATAGGGTTCCTTTTCACCTTTGGTGTACGGAACCCTAAAAAGGATCTGAAGTTTCATCCTTTTAAAATTCAAATCGTTCAAGCACTGCAAGAAAGTGATTTTGATTTACGCAAAAAAATTTTGTGAAACCATGTTGGAGCGTTTTCGCACAGTAAATACCATTTTTTGGAGCGACGGGGCTCATTTTCTCTTAAACAGCCACGTCAACAAGCAAAACTGCCGTTACTGGCCTCCAAGAACCCGATTAAAGCATCAAAAACCATTGCATGGATAACTGTTTGGTGTGCCTTATCGACTCATGAGATAATTGGACCATTTTTTTTTTCGAAAATTCTCAAGGCCAGGCGACGAATGTCAGCGGTGAAAATTATTGACGCACGATTACCGAATTCTTTTTACCAAACTTACGAACTCATTCATCGTACTCTTCGCAAATTATATGGAAGACAGATGTGCGATAGCTTTCCGTGAGCACCTGCCATTACGGCCTTATCTCACGGGTGCCAAAGCACCGGGTGTAGGTTAGACGCCAGACCAACGCCCCCATGCACCCTATTAGAATGAACCTATGGCCCACTCCATAAGGCACATAGGTTGCAATCTTTGAATATAGTTATCCCTGTACTATATTCAATTACCTTGCTGAGGTAATTTGAGCTATCTAAACTCTGCTGCTATGTCCGTGCCCATAGCAGCTTCTGTTGAATGGCAACAGCACCTAGAATAGTGTCTGGCTGACCGCGTCAGACCAATCACTAGCATTGATTTCACACTGGGAAGCCAAGACTATTCTCCCAGCGATTTTGGTAGCAACCACAGCCACCACGATAATTCTCCGGCTTCCACGCTAAGGTGTTGTGTATACACCCATAGCGAGGTCCCCAAGAGAATTCCTCAACCATTGCCGGCACAGCTCAACCACTCATCCGAGATGAACCCATGCCTGTGTCGCCAAATAACCAGTGCCTACTCCACACATACCAAAATCATCCCTTTAACCCCGTGGGGTATACCCCATTGGGGTAGGACGAACTCGGCATTTTAGCAAAGGAAACTGACGACCGCTACATGCACTCAATACTTAAAAGCAGCTCGGCTGTCGGGCAACCGGCACCCGTGGCACCAGAAGTAGCCTCTGGTTAGACCTCGAAGTTCCACCACAAGGGCTTCACCTCTATCGTCTTTTGAACTCAGGGCAGTTCTAGGTGACGCTGCACCTAATTGACATCAACAGGACCTGTCTTCCTTTTGTTATAAATATGTGCACATCCCTTGCTCTGTTTATATTCAGAGATTGGGTAGTAACACATAAGTTCTATGGGTAATGTACCAAAGGTACGTCAATGGAAAAAGCCACATCACCCCAGCTGGGGCCCCGGGGTTGCCACACCCGTAGTCTATATAGACTCCCCTGGGGGAATTATATGGAAGACATCAGGTGCTTTAAGTTTTTTTTATAGAAATGTGATTAAAAAACTTATAAATAGCGGCTCTCAATGTCAGCTGGCTTATGAGCCACCGCCGACTATTTTTTCATAAGACGCCGCCGCCGACTTTTAAAGACGGCTTGTTTCTCTGGGGGCGACTACACATACAGCCAGAGCTTCGATAAATTTGCTTCGGGAAAATTTCCTCCAAAAACTTTTCAGTCGCTTTGGGGACATCCCATGACCACCAATTTCGCCCGATCTAACTCCCATGGATTTTTTTATGGGGTTACCTCAAAGAGAGGGTTTTTAATGATAAATCCCCAATCTCTTGAGGCTTTAAAGGATAATATTCGTCAAGAAATCAGCTCAATTTAACAAAGTTTACTGCTGCGTGTGTCGCAGAACACAGGGCTCCATTTTGAACAGTGTGTGTTCAACTCGACGGAAGACATCTGGGTGACATAGTCTTTAAAAACTAAAATACGCATTTTCATTCTATCGTTCAATGCTCTTAATAAAACTTTGTGTCAATTATTATAGGACATTTGCATTATTTCGAAATCTAGTACTTACGAGATTTCGAGGTAAATTTAGCTGTTTTTTACTACATTTCCCATACAAAACAAAATCTAGTTTGTGAGTAGGTTTGTAGGAAATCTACACAAAATCTCATATTTTTATTTTATCTTTACTACCCTGTACAACATATTTATATAAAAGATGATTGAATTAGCTAAGGTCTGCTTAAAGAGGTGTGTGAATTGACTACATTGCAGTTGTTTGATTGTAGTTTTGGAAAATTTTCAATTTATGGGTTTTGTTTTCAATAAAAAAAAAAGTCATGATAAATTTCAAAAAAAAAAGTTGGTCTAAACGGTATAGATTTTCATAAAGATTTTAATTAAAATTTGCTAAATTTTGTGCAGGTGTAAATGTCCTATTATACGTTTTTTATTTAAGTTTGAAAATATAAATATGCTACCAGACACCCTGTAGTTATATATAATTCTACTGTACGTGTATATGTCACTGAACTCCTCCTAAACGGCTGGACCGATTTGAATGAATTTTTTTTTTTGTATGCGTCTGGTTGGCGCACTGTGGGTTGAAAGCCTTCACAAGTGTCGATTAATTCAAAAGATGAACTTTAACTTTCGCAACCGTATTTGGTACCATAGGAAAGTAGATAAAATTCTACATCACTAACTGCAAAAATAAAAGTTCTTGGTAATTTACTTTATTTGCAGTATGTGTTCAAAGTTCAATAATTTTAGTTATTTTTGCGCTCATTGATTAAAAGAGAAATTTTTGATATTTCAAGTGGTTATAGTTTTTGTTAAGACTTCTATAAGTAAAAGTTTTATAATGGAATCGTCAACTTCAGGTATATAAGCATTTACAAAATTATTTTTTGTTTAGATAAATGTTTTAGTAATATTTAAAAAATAAAAATTAAACTGCTCCAAAAATGTGGTATTTTTGATATATACATTGATTTTCAACAACTTTGCGGATGAGTGCAAGGAAAAATGCTTTTATGCTCTTAAAATTTAAGATTTTAGCTAATAAGTCCCAGAATACCTATTTGCGCATTTGTGCAATTTTTGAGTTATTAAGGTTTTTGTGAGAGAATTCCAGTTGCTAAAAATCAATGTGAATAATACATATTAAATAATTATTTTTTTTATTTAACACTAAAAGCGCCGGAACTTACAAGCCCCCTAGAACCGCCACTGTGCCAAAATTGTCCCATTGTGTATATTACAAAGTTCTTTGAAATATGATATGAAACTTGTGATTAAAAATTTTTTAGAATTAAATTTTTATTCGTAAAAAACAGAAACACAACAATTTATGAATTCAATGTCTGATAAAAAATTAAAAGATTAATTATAAAAGAATATAATTAAATACTTAATAGCTAATTTTTTGAATTTGAAAAGCAAGTATTGCATAAATAATATTCATGGCTCGTACACTTACTGCACACTGTTTTTTTGCACTGATGGCACTTCACAAATGATTTGTTATTTGTGCAGTTTGATTTGACCTGACATTTTGAACGTTTTTCCTGCCTTTCTGGTATGTATTCTGGGATATCTGAAGGTATTGATTTTTTTCTACTATTCATATTTTTATATCCTAATTCTTCACCCAGTTGCAATAGAAAATCTCTGCGTTTAATTTTGTTATTGCTGATAAGTTTAAATATAACCATGAGCTTATGGCTGCTAGATCTAACATATTATAAAATGTGTGAACGGGCCAACGTCTAGATGGTGCCTTTACTGTGTACTTACGGCTCATTGAGTCCACGACATCTACTCCGTATTTCGTGCTATTGTAGAATAACACTGCCTCTGGTTTTTTCTTTGGCGTAGAGCTTATTGTTACATCTGGATGCATAGTGCTGAGAATCAGCACATTTTTGTTGGATTTAGCCTGGTAAACTGACAAAGAGCTGGCGTTTGTTCTTAAAACAGTCGTGCTGTATAGCCTCTCTTTTGCCGTCTTTACGGCAATGGGTATTTCTCTTCGAGCTCTATTAATCGTGCCCATGATACTAGTATTTTTGGACTTCAAATATTCCGCTAGCAAAAGTGAAGTAAAAAAGTTGTCACAAGTAACATTTCTGCCTTTATTGATATAAGGATCCATTAATTTCTTCACTACCCAATCTCCCAAACGCTCCTCATTTGGTCTATTGTCATCCCTGCCAAGATAAGGAAAATAATTTATTACATAATTTTCATCGCTGTCAACCGCCATCCAAAACTTTTGACCATATTTATCTGGTTTTGAGCTCATAAATTGAGTAAATCGACAGCGACACTTAGAGGGAAAGAGTTGTTCGTCAATTGTTATATATGGGCCGGGCACGTAACACGCTTGTGAGTTTGCAATAAATTCATACCAAATTTCGGAGATCATACTAAACTTATCTTTATTCAGTCTTTGTCGTCTAGTTGTCTTGTGATCAAATCTCAGAAACTTCATTATCTCTCGAAATCGATTTCGGGACATAATTGCCTTTATAATTGGATTACCCCATTTTGTTGACCATAATGAGTCCATATCTAATTTACTTGCACCAATTACTCCGCGAATGTACAGTATACCAATAAAGCCCTCCAATTCCTCCAGAGTTATATGCCAGCTTTCATCTTGTAATTCGCATTGACCCTCTTCCGTTGTACATTCTAATATATGTTGCATCATTCTTTTTGTAAATATTAGTTTCCAAGCACTTTCACAAGTTTCATGTACGTTACGCATCACATACGAGGTTGGTCCACTGCGGTCCCTAAAAACGTTTTGGCACCCATGCCTGCCAGCACAATAAAAAAAATACATTTTTTTAAAGGCACATAAAGTATGCTCTAATTTACAATTTAATTTACTAAATTATCTTTTTTTCATTCCAAAGTTACAGCAAAAATAGTCAAATAATACAATTTTCTCAAAATACAAAAAAGCCTATAAAAGGTTAAATTGTTTTTTCAAAAAAAAAAAAAATTTTTAATGCTGCTTTTTTATGTATTTATTAATATTCATCAGTAAAAAATAACAACACTTTAAAATTACGACTTCTATGAATTAATCGCCACTTTCTCTACCATTCAGCCCACTGTGTGGCGCCCTGGATAGCTTAGATTTACAAATCAGCCCGGCAGATGGCACTACAGTCGGTATCAGGTGTAAAAAATCGTTATCCAAACATGTATGTAGCAAAATTATGAAACGAAAAAAAAATAAACATACATATATAAACAGTAGAATTCGGTTTTAGCGAACACCGATTAAAATAAATTGCATTCATATTTCATTCACAAATTAGTATGCATCATGAGCAAAACATTTATTACTTTCTTATAAATTATTCACTTTTTAAATATATTGTTGATTTTGAAACTTTTCAAATTAATTGTTCACACCTTGTCAGAGCAATATGTAAATTTTTTCCCTTTTAAAACATATTAAAATTCACAGTTCCGCTCATATTTCTAAGTTTTTGGCAAAAAAAAAACAAAGAAATAGTTTAATATTTTAAGTTATTTTACATCTGATTACTTAAGAGTGTGTGTTTATGTGTCTATTGCTTTTCGCTGCAAATGATGGATTGATACATTTCAACCAGGGTTACCGTTAAGAATTTTTGAAAAGTCGCACAAAAGGTCGTTTTGTAAAAATAAAGTCGCACAAAAAAGTCGTTTGAGAAAATAAAAGTTGCACATCGTTTTTTAACGTTTTTTTTATTAATAAAAAGCATAACACAACATAAAATAATTTGAAACAATGCATATTAAATTACATATGTATACAGTTCCATTATATGTTTGTCCTTCTATACAGGTTTTCATGTATGTATACTGAACAAATTTACTTAAGTTTAATAAATTTGGCTGTCGAATGCTGCCGAGGTCAAAGGATTAGGATTCATTAAAAAAAATCAAGCTAAAAAAGTGAAACTTAAGATATTTTTGACAAACATTTCCAAATAAAGCCCCGTGAACTTTTTAATTTAATTCTGTGCGTTTGATCTTGACGCCATATATTTTGGGTGAATGTATGTGTACTTCAACAATATTTTTTTAACATAAGTATTAGATTTTTGAAATTTCATTTCTGTTTTTAAAAATAAGTTCAGCAGAAGAAATGTGGTTTTCTATATCTTTGTCTATTAAATTTAAAGCTGACAGCATTGAGTTGCATGATTTTACTTTTAATTTATTAATTAATTTACAATTAAGCAAAGCAAATTTTAAAATGTTCACATGTTCGGACACACCTGTATATATTTTAAGACGACATCTTTCATTGACTCAGCGGGTAAAAAGAATGTTGTAAAAGAAGCACTTTAAAACCACAACTTTTAATTTATTTAAAAGCTTTATTTTGCTTAGACTATTCTTTGAAACTTCTACTGAAAATTTGCGAAAAAATTTCTTAATTAGATTTTGCACGTGACAAGGTTGCAATTAATAAAAGTGTTTAAAAATAAATACTAATCTGTGAATTGCTTTTAAATTTTGACGATTTTTTTTTTTTTTTTTTTTTTTTGATAAATATAATAAGAAAATTTTATATATTTATGATTTTACAGGCTAAAGTTCGTATCGCTTTTTAAGCCAAATTACATGTGATAATTATTAATGAACAAATAACACCAAAGTTAGTTGTAAATATTCTGACTAACAACACATAGTTGAACGGAACAGCCAGACGTTTTCGAAGGCCACTAAACCTTCATCATCAGCGTTCTTTTGTGTTTGGTCCACTATTTGTGGTGTCAGTTGATGTAGATTTCTGCTTTATATACTCAGCATTATTGCAAATGGAATATGTGAATTGTTTGATTCATCGTATTTCAATTTGCTGAAAGCTTTTTTGTATTGTAAGCTCAATTTTACCATCTCTATATTTACAACAGTCTTAAAATTAACTAAAATTAATAGCCATGGGCCTGTGGCAAAAATTAAATAAAAATATACTTAATAGTAACAAACCAAAAAAGTTTGTCTTAAGTAGAACAAAAAAATAAGCAAATTAACTAACATGTGTATAATTAGTAAAAGAACAAAACGACAATGGCAAGACTGTTGTAAATATAGAGATGATAAAATTGAGCTTACAATACAAAAAAGCTTTCAGCAAATTGAAATACGATGAATCAAAACAATTCACATATTCCATTTGCAATAAAATGCTAAGTATATAAAGCAGAAATCTACATCAACTGACACCACACACAGTGGACCAAACACAAAAGAACGCTGATGATGAAGGTTTAGTGGCCTTCGAAAACGGCTGGCTGTCCCGTTCAACTATGTGTTGTCAGAATATTTACAACTAACTTTGGTGTTATTTGTTCATTAATAATTATCACATGTAATTTGGCTTAAAAAGCGATACGAACTTTAGCCTGTTAAAATCATAAATATAGAAACATTTGGAGTTCGAATAATAATTAAAATTAAGAAAATTTTTAATTTACTGCAAATTTAATGTTTTCAGTGAGAATCTTTACAAAAAAGAGTACAAAGTCCCAATAAAATTAAAAAAGTCGCAAAAGTCGGTGAAAAAAAGAAGTCTCACAAAAAGTCGCACACCGCTAAAAAAAAGGGTCAAATTGCGACTTTAGTCGTATGAACGGTAACCCTGATTTCAACTAAAAGCTTTTCACCATGAACAAAGAAAAATTGCTTGATAATATGTATATGACTTTATCATTTGGGTAACATGCCTGCACTCTGCCCCTCAGCAGCATTTTCGAAAATTAATGTTCTCGGGTGAAATTCAACAAAGAGAGTTAGATGTGTTATAATTTTCTATGACATCAGATTCGAGCGACAAAATTCATCACACAGCTTATCAGCACTTAACAAGGAGTTAACTAATGTCAGCTAACAGAAAGGCACTGCACAATGGGTGCTGGTTAGAAGATAAACACTGTACAAAAAAGTTAAACCTTTTCAATAGGAAAAAGGAAGAAGGCCAACAAATGAATACATTTAACTAAATTTCTTAAGCTGAATTGTGGAGTTATGGCTTGTTTCATAATTACTATGGCAATAAGAAAAAAGTGCTTAAGTCATATTTTACTGTTTTACAGGAGAGTACTTTTAAGCGTTCAAGTCGATTTTCAGAAGTTTATTTCTTTTACAGTTAAATTGGGAAATTCTCTGTTAACCTTTATTTTTTCAATCGAACATCGTTCTAAACACTATAAGTAATATATTTAAGTTGAAATATACCAAAGTATAACCTAAATTAAGCTATTATTCCAAATGAGATTAGAAGTCTAAACAAGATAAGTCGCAATCATAGTGCTGCTTTAAAAATCACACAAATTAATTGAGATTTTGACCAGGGCTACTCTCGAATGTGCAGACTACGGAGGTAGCATTAACTCAAAATCAGCTTGTCTCGACTTAAGCACTTTTTCCTTTTTGCCACAGATATGTTAGAATGGCCTAGTTTACACTTGTCATCAAGTAGTTCCTGCTCAAGTCATCACATTTGTTAAAGTGGCAGGCTATTTAAAAAAAAACGTCTTATATCCCTCTCCTAAAAGTATACGCTGAATATTTTAAAGTTTTGCTAAATATTCCCACAGCTCTGGTATTTAAGAATAGAATTGCTTGTAGCAAATATGTACATTTAAGCTTTTCGTTTTGCAAAAAAAAAAGTAGAAAACCGAATATGTATTCATTTTCATTTCCAAACGAATTTGATTTCTACGATACACTTGATTATTCAATACACAACGTTTTATTATAAAGTGGAATAATGATTTTTGTTTGTTGCATAAAATACTCACGTATAAAATGATAATCTTTTAAAGATAAACTGACACTTGATGTCAGTCTTTCTTTGCCTTAATATACAAACATTTACATATACATACACATATATATAGAGGCAAACACTCACTCTCACGCAAATATTTACACGAGTGGAGCTATAGTTTGATACTCACATGCGGGAAGTCACACAGAAAACAGCTCATGCAGCAATTTACACTTGCACAATTCTTAAGGAATAATAACGTGATGTGACTGAAGTTGTTTTTTTCTCTTTTTCTCTTTCTGATAGCGTTAGAATATTATAGTTATACTGCAAAATGCTTTAAAATGGATTTAATAATAGCATATAAGGCCTAAAATGTGTGTTGAAAAGTGTTGTCGTCTTTTTTTAAAGCAAATTAAATTGCTCATTGATAATTTGACAGCTGTGATTGATGAAGGACTTCAGGAATTTGGACAAAATTAAAATGAATTTAATTTATATTAAAAAGTATATTTTATAGAGGACTCTTTTTGCCTTCTGACGGCATACATTTTTGCTGAGTCCTGATAATTGCAAAAAATGCGATTAAAAAAAATAACGTTACATGAAAAACAATACCTTTCCATTTTCTTTCTTTAGCTTAAGTGAGGGAAAGCCTGTGCGAATGTTAAAAACGATTTTCCATAAATAATTTGGCAGTATTTATATGTTCGTCAATGTATAACTCAAGTACCATCCCTCTACAATCACTGATGGTTTACGAAATATATTTATTCCAAGATAAAATTGTTCAAATAAAACTTGAAAAATATTCGAACAAGCGAACAGTTTTTAAATTTCATTCCCTTATTCCAATAAATAATAAATAACAAATTTATTTTCGGTTTTAAATAAACACTATAATTGCTAATTATTCAAGTTTAAAGTTGTTCAAATGGAAATTTGAAAATTTTTTATTCGAATAATCGAATAAATTAATAATTTTATTAACTGTTTTGCATGAAAAAATTTGTACGTCTCATTCAAACCCTAGAATAATATTTCATTCAGATTTAAAATATTTTAAAAAAGTTGTAAAAAAAACTTTTTCTAAACGAATAATTTTTTAATATAATCGATTATTCGAAGACATGAAAAGGTTGGCAATCATAAAATCAATCAATCAAATACAAAAAAAAATTATTTTCGGTTTTAAATAAACACAATGATTGCTAATTGTTCAGATTTAAAGTTGTTCAAATCGAAATTTAAAAATTTTTTATTCGAATAATCGAATAAATTAAAAATTTTAAGTGTTTTGGATGGAAAAATTTGCATATTTTATGCAAAAACTAAAGTAGTATTTCATTCAGATCTAAAATAGTTCAAAAAGTTGTAAAAAAAACTATTATTTCTAAACGAATAACTTTTTTTAATTTTAAACGATTATTCGAAGAAAATATAAATAAAAAAGGTTGACAATCATTTAAGTTTAAACCCTTGAAATTTTTTGATTCAAATAATCTAATAAATTAAGATTTTATAAAATGTTTCGAATGAATAAAATTTTAAATTTTAAAAAATTTTTAAATTTTATTCATTTATTCGATTATTCGAATAAATTATGAATTAAAAAAATCTTTTAGCTTTCAGTTGAACTCTATGGTTGCTAATTAATTAATTTAAAAGTTATTCGAACAACAAATTTGATATTTTTTATTCGAATAATCGAATAAATTTAAATTTTCATAAAATTTTTGGTATTAAAAAATTGTGTCATATTCAAACATCATAGTAATAATTAGATCGGGTTCAAAATATTTAAAAAAAAATGTATTTAAGCCAACAAATAATTTCTAAATCTTAATCGATTAATCGTAAAAATTTTGAAAATATATTTTGGGTTTCAGTTGAAGACTATGGGTAGGCTGAAAACTATCAAAAGTTTTTTATTCGAATAAATTTTATTTTTTATTATTTTTAATTTTTTTAATGAATAAAATTTTATTGTCTTGTTTACACGCTAGAGTAATATTTTATTAAAGTCTAAAATATTAAGAAAGGTTATAAAAAAATTTATATTTTATTGGATTATTTTCGATTTAATTCGAATTCGGTCGACTCAACCTTGAAAAGTTTTTATTCGAATAAATTTTAAATTAAAAAACATTTTTGGGATTTAATTGAGCACTATTATCAGGCCTGAACGGATTTGAAATAAAATTTCAACATTTTTTATTGGAATAATCAAATAAATTAATTTTTCGCATGAAATGAAATATGTCTATGGTTCAAACGCAAGAATAAAACAGCTGGAAAATGTATATTTTAAATATTTTTTTATTGTAACAAACGAATAATTTTTAAATTTTATTCGATTATTCGAACAAATTATGAATTCAAAAATAGTTTAGGTTTCATGTATGGTTGTTAACAATTAATCCGGCTTAAAGTATTTCGAACCAAAGTTTGAATATTCGAATAAATTTAATTTTACAATTTTCATTAGAAAAAAAAAAGTTGGCTGTGTGGTTCATACACCACAGAAATATTTAATTCCGTTCTAAAACAAAATGTTTGAACAAACGAATAATTTTTAAATTTTATTCGATTATTCGTACATGTAATAGTAATTTATCTTGCTTAAAATTCTTCTAATGAAAGCCTGAAAATTTGTATTCGAATAAAGGAATAAATATTTTTAAAGTTTTCTTATGAAAAATTTGGCTTTTTTTGTTTCAATGTTAGAGTAATATTTTATTCAGATTTAAAATAGTCAACAAAAAAATATCTAAGAATAAAATGTTTGAGCAAACGAATAATTTGAGAATTGTATTCGATTATTCTTATATGTTATAAAAAAAATTTTCTCAGTTTTATTTGCATACCAAGCCATAGCAAGTTCTCTTGGATAAAATTTTTTTAAACAAAGCCTGAAATTTATTTTGTGCGAGTCAACGAATAAATTTTATTCGATTAGTCGTATAAGAAGCAAATGAGAAATTTAGAATTTTAACTAAAGATTAGAGGTAGTAATTTATTTATATGTTGTTGCAAGTAAAAATTTTATTCGAATAAAAAAAATTCGATTAATCGAATAAACTTGTAAGTTTTACTCGATTATTCGCAAAAGTAATAAATAAAATAAATACGATTAAAAAGCGAATACTAATAATAACAAGTGAACGAAGCTGCTATTTTTCTTATATATGTAAATTTCAGAAAGCCATTTTTAAATTTTTGTACCCAACATCAAGTGCAACAATTTTGCTTGAGTTTTTTTTTTAATATTTATCTTCAAATATTTTTGATTTATGCAATAATTAATAGTAAATTTCTTGTAAATAATTAATTCGCAATAAATTATCTCGATCCCTCTTATTTACTTTCATGCACTTAACTCGGATTATTTAATGCTTGAGTAAATAAAATTGCAATTAAAACTTGCAGAAAAACCACTATAAATAAATAAATTTAATAAAAAAATATGGATTTGCCACAAATTGTGCATGATGTGTAGGAGTAGTTGTGTGAAAGAAAAAAGTAAGAAATTAATCATGTAAGAAATAAGAAGAAACTGTTTATGTCAGAAGGAATGAATGAATGATTCATTAGCAAAACTGCAACTCTATTTTAATTTAAAGCAACATTTAAAATCCGAAGAGAATGAAGAGTATAAAGAAACAAAACTTTCTTATGTGGCAGGAAAGACCAAAAAGATATACGAGTACATATTTGTGTGTGCATATACGCCTGAGGCTAGTATTAAAAAGTTAAGTTGAACTTTGTCTTCTTTGGCAGATTGCTGAAACCTTCTTACCAGCAACATATTTGTAAAGTATTTTAAATCTAAAAATAATTCTTCTTCATATGCAACTTTATGTCCGTCTGATCAAAGAAGTCCGAATAAATAAATGATTTGAAATATTCTACAAAATTATCCGCTATAAAATTCTGTTATCGATATCGTTATCGAATGCCATCATTAATTTGCTCCAGGTGCTCTTAATATTTTAACACTATTCGTTGTCAAAATGAGAACATCTTTCTTTTAGAACACTTTTGACTGCAGATGGTGTCAATTTGGAAAAAGTTTTTCGGTCTGTTTAGATATTAAACTTGGAGCGTGTTTACTGAAAACGTTAGGAAATGTTCGTTTTAGAATTCATACAATGTTTTTAATGTAAATTATAGCACATTTTATTTTTCATATCGTTAAACGGGCCGCCATAAATATTATTTATCCATTCATTTTCTTAAAGAGTCGTTTGTTATATTTTAATAACTCTGCAGCTTAAGTTAATGTATTTAAAATTAACTATATATATACAACATCTTCTTAAAGTATCAATTTTATATGAATAGAGACATAAATTCAATAAACTTTTTAATATACAACCATTTATATTTGTCTTTAGTTTTACTCCCTCTTTCTTTTTCCCATCATAGCATATCAACTATAAAGTAAATGTGTATTATATGCTGCTCATTTTTATATCATGATCATAATAAATAAACATGTGAATGTGCATTTAAGGCATTTTGTTTGTACATGTCATAGAATAACAATCCCATATGAGCTTTAACCCCTTAGGGACCCAACTGCTGCAAAAACAGCAGAAGAATGATATGTTTATAGTTGAAAATAAAGGAAGAATGTTTGCAAAGGTAGTAAAAATTCAATAAAGTACGATTTTGAGTCGCACACGAACGGTTCCATACGGACTTTTAGCCTATATAATCGAATATCTTAACTGATGTAGACATTTTTCAAAAACAAAAAAATTTAAATTCCCCGTAAACTTTGTTTTGGGTTTTGGCTATATTTTTTTTAGTTTTAGCGCTTTTTCTTAGTCTTGTCACTTTTTCCGTTATTGAATTTTCTTATATTTTTGGTATTTTTTAGTTTTAGCGTTTTTTCGTTTTGGCGATTTTTTTTCAGTTTTTGATGATATCTTTAATACAAGCAATTTTTTTTAGTTTTGTCGCTTTTAGTTTTTAGTTTTGGTTTTTTTATATATTTGGCGTTTTTTAGTTTTGACGTTTTTTTTTTGCAATTTTTTCAGTTTTTGACGTTTTTTACAAGTTTTTGGAGTCTTTCCTTAGTGTTGCTGCTTTTCTGGAATTTATGGAATTTTTGGCGTTTTTTAGTTTTGTTGTTTTTGTATTTTGGCAATTTTTTCGATTATTGGCGTTTTATTTTAATTCAAGAGATTTTTTTTAGTTTTTGTGCTTTTTTTCGTTTTTTTCGCGATTTTTTCGGTTTGGATTTTTTTTTCTTCTTTTTGGGAGTCCTTACTTTTAGTATTTTTAAAAATTTTAAGAGTTCGCCTCTTGCGGTTGCTAAGACACAGCAAGTTGTCAAAATTACATTAACTGCTAGAATACCCTTTAATTATGATTTTTTTGTTAAATTTCAGCGTTATTTAGTGTAGTCAGCGTTGCCATAATATTTTTTTGGAAAACTGAAAATTTAGAACAAAAAAACTGATTTTCATGAGAAAAAACTGCTCATAAAAATTCTATACTATTTTGTATGTATTGGGTGGAGGGGGTGTTAACCATACGCCTATGGCTGATGTATTTTTATATCATGACTTGATAATCTTTGTCAAGTTGTTACGTTTTACCATCTCGACAGCCATATCGGCATCAGTTGAGAAAATATGGCTGTACAAACTTATAAAGTTTTTAATTAATTCAAATGGAAGTGTTTTAGTTGCACTATGGGATATTTCGCATTAAATTGCACAGGGAAATTTTTTTTTTTCCGAATCAAACTAAAGAAGTAAATAGATCAAAAATTTAATAAATAAGGTAATTAAAAAATGTTCACTTTTGTTTTTTAAGATTTTGTTTTATTTGAAGTGCGCAATGATTTATTTATTTGCTTAGCCAAAATAAAATGTTGTTTTTTTCTGTGGAGTACTGAAATTTTGCTAAGAAATTTCTGAAAAATTATGTATTGCTTCAAATTCTGTGGGGTCTATCCTTTAATTTGGAATAGATTTCGTCGTGTTTTATCTCATTAGGGATCGAATTATTTCAATTAAGGAACTTGTTTTTCTTTTTCCATAAGGCAAATGGAATTAATATTAATAAAGGAAGTGCTGCGTCCGTATGAACCCAACTTGCAGACAATAACACCAAATTTCATTTCTCTCTTGCTGTTTGAAAAACTGCACAATTTATAGAAAAACTTGTTTTTAAGCAAAAATCTGCAAAACTGCTTTATGCTTAAAAAACTGCTAAAAATCATTTAAAACTGCACATTTGGCAACGCCGAGTGTAGTCTGCATTAAAATATTATAACTTTAAATTTGAAGTGTCTGTATATATTACATAAGATTTTAAAATTTTTCGTTGCTCCTTTTGGAACACCCTTTAATTTTTAACTGTTATATATTTGTTTTTAAAGCATCCAAACTTTAAGAAAATTTTAGGCCCGTAGCTCGTATGATTCTAAAGAAAACAGCTTGTGACAGATAGACAGACAGACGGACGGACGGACAACTTATCGAAAAAATAGGGTTCCTTTTCACCTTTGCTGTATGAAACCTCAAAAATGAGTAAAACTCAATTGATCATACAAATAGCTATTGATCTAAATAAAGGTCAAATTTTATTATTAAATTTACTCAACTTTCTGAAGATGCTGCTGATATGTATAAAGACCAAAGTGTGGTGTTCTAGAACCCCCACAAAATTTTTACTTAAAAAATACTTTCTGCTGTTCCAGAACCGTCACAAAATTTTTACTTACTTACTTTAATTTACTGTCCTTAGAGCTGCAATTTATTTTGAAGTTCCTTAAAAAAAACATCAAAGAGTTTCATGAAATAAAAAACTATTTTAAATTACGGCTGCTAGCAAATATTAAAGTGTGCTGTGATATAAATTTTATATTTAAAAGATTACTTAATGTTATAGTGAAATAAATGTATTATAGACTGTAGGACAGCTGGAGTAGATTTTTTTCATCATTTTTATTTTAAAACGTCAATTACCCCTTTCCCCTGCACACCAAATTGGAAATTTATCGGTAATATATTATCTTTTGAAACCTCGTAGACCAATCTATTTGAAATGGTGTAATTCTTAGTATAATTACTCTGATTCAAGGCTTTTAAAATGTCTTCGTTCTTCATTTTAGCATAAAAATTTGGATTGGAAAATACTTGGCACTACCTGTCTAACGTGTTGTCAGGATATTCAAAGTTTCTGTGCGACGTTAAATTCGTGAGTGCAATAATTTATCAACGCCTTTAATGGTTTAATTTACATGATATTGTGCAAGTATAGTTTTTGGCTTATTTCCTCATTTATTTTGTATGTACAATTGTTAAGTTTTATGTTTAAGGCCATAAGCATTATGTTTACAGTGTGTAAAACACATGCAAGCCAACACACTGAAATAGAGACACACTTTCATTTAGCTATTAATGCTTGTAGTTTGTGCAACATTTTGTTTTGGTCCTGTCACAATAATAAAAGCAAACAATATATGCATTTTCTGTATACACACACACACATACACATTGAGTAAATAAATGTTTATTGCAGTAGCTGGGGTTGGCTTTTTGTCTTACATTACATTCTCTTTAATAATACTTATATTTCGGCAATAAATATTTTATATGAACATTTTAAAATGTCAGCACTCATTGCACAAATAATGGAAGTGTTAAAAGACAACAGAAGTTACTGGATATTTGAAAAGAATACATAAATAATGCAATAATTGTGCAATAAATAAAATGAATTAAATTTTCAAAAATTTAAATTTTCAATATCAGTGTTTCTTAGGGCCAATTTCAACAATTCTATTTAAATATCAATTCATATATGAAAGTTATTTTCATACATTTTTATCTAATTTTTCATTTTTTTAATGAAAACCAACTTTTGAATACACTGTGTGTGTTTAATACACTTTGTGTGTAATAAATGAAAGTGGTAAAGTGTTTCCTGGAATTTTGAACAGTTTGCTACCTATGGACCTGAAAAGGCGGAAAAAGGTAGAAAAAAATCTTTATCTTGAAGATGAAGAGTTTTTAGTTTTATGTTTTCACAATTTTCGTTCTTTATGACAAGAGCTACAACTTTGCTTCAGAGAGTAAATCAAAATTTTTTTGTGTGGCACTGTGATATCAATTGATATTTAAACAGAATTGGTGAAATCGGCTCTTAGCTTCGAATTTTTTTTCTTTTAGCCGCCCTTAAAAAAAGAAAGAATTTATGAATTTTGTTGAACTTGTTCTAAATTTATTCACATATTGTTAATTCTATCTCGATAAATAGATTTTAAAAAAATGAATAAAAACTTAAATTTTTTGTTGAAAAAAAAAAATATGGAAAAAATTCTAATTTTTTTACTTAACCGACTGTACATACACCCTAAGCTCTAAAACTGGCACGATCAAAAGATAAAAGTGGGCGTGGCCATATTTATTAAAATTTACTTTTTTACTACGAGTATATAAACTTCTACTTTACAACACATATTATTAATTTGATATCTATTAAGAAATTAAAAAAAAATATATATATAAAAAAAATTGCAAAAGCAAATTAATAAAAAATGCAATTTTAAAAATTTGAAAAAAAAAATAATTTTTTTTACTTAACCGACTTGACACACACCCTAAAACTGACACGATCTTTCGTTTATAAAAGTGGGCATTTATTAAAATTTACTTTTTTACTATATAAACTTCTACTTTACAACAGTATGCTGGATTACTTCTTTTAAAATTTAATATTGATACCAAAAAGCTGAAATTATAAAAAATTTATCGAATTCAAAAATGAATGACATTAAAAATTTCTGCCTTATCTTTCTTTCCAATCATAAGACTAAAAAGACAAAATTTTATTAAATTTTCTTTTATATGTATGACCCATAGTGCAATCAGCATCTAGTTATTAATTGGCACCGACTTCTCAAATATCACTGAAGGAAACACATACACACAGTCGACTCCGCTTTTTTGGAAATAACCAAAAACCATTTTTTTCAGTTATCCGATTTTTTCTTTAAAATGTAGTTCGGATTACTGAAATTTTTTCAATAAAGCATGTTGCGCTAAAGTGGACTTGACTGTATACGAGTAAAATGGTCTTGAATCTAAATTATTTTACAACTTTTTAGTGCTTATTTTTCAAGTCAGTTAAATTTTTTTTAATTCTTAAGATTGATCAAAAAGACGACTTGGGAATGTCTTTATTATTATAATTTATTACAATAGCTGCAACAGCAAAGAAGAAAATTTTTGTGTCATTTAAGTTCCTGTTAGTAGTGAAACTTTTGATTATTATAAGGCAGTTTGAAGTCATCATACAGGGGGCAAATTATGGCTTTCAATATCAATTCAAAATTCCATACAAACATAATTAAAATTGTATGAAATTTATTTTGATATCGAATGCCTAAATTTGACTTCTGGTTTAACTTTTCTCACTCACAAAATTTTTTCAAAACAAGTTTTGTTTGATAATGTTCTTATTGAAGCTAGAGTAGACCAGGGGGTCTACTCTGTGTTTCGAAACGAAAATAATTTCTTTTGAATTTGTGAAATCTTAACATTACAATTCGAAAGTATTTCCTTTCGTTTCGAATTACAGAGTAGACCGCCAGAAATATTTTTATTAATAAGAAACAATATCTTTCCTTTTAGGTAATTAATTCAACGACTGTATAACTAGCGTTAGAAACAGAAAAGATTAAAGAACTTTTCCATTGAGAAAAGTAATCAGACATCTAGTGATCCCCCTTTCCCCCTCCCCCATCACGATATTGTATGTAGTTGCACCATTGTTGTAAGGACACAATATTAAGCTTTATGTGTAAGGAATTACACATTGTGATAACACAAACAAATGTTGTATAATTGCAGCAAAAACACTGCAAGAATTATAAAAAGGCAAATCATCTAACTACATACATACACACACATACATACATATGTACATAGAAATGTAGTTTAAAAATAGACAAAATCCTTATTTACTAAGACATAAATCCAATCCATTACCACATATACCAATATAACCCATTTAGTAATTTGACTAGAATTTGCTTTTAAATCATTATTTAGTTTTTAACTTGTACAGTGGGAGTGAGCTAGAAAAATTAATTTTGCTTAAAGACATTAGGGGACTGCGTAAACATTATTGAAGTGCACCTACGTCTTGTTGATGTGTTAACATCTATACGCGCGCCTCTAGGGCAGTAAACTATCAGTTTCAATACATACGCAAGTATTAGCTATGTAAGAGTAAATCATCGTTTGTTTGTTCGTTGCTTGGCAGTCGGTATTGAAAGTGATTATTGGGCGATTTTCATATAATTTTCCCACGCGATTTTCTCCGGAAATTCATAGCCGATTTTATTAATTTTTGGATTAAAAAGCTAGTGCGGGTTTCGACGAAGAGTTTAGGCCAAAAATTAAGGCGAGCCGAGATTTAAGTGTTTTAATTTGGAGTATTAATTTGGAGTAATATTAAAAAAGTGTTTTATGTTGATCTTCGGTTTTGTCTTATGCATAGCAAAGATAATAGTGACGTGGTTATACATACGTACATATATAAAAATGAGATAACAAGACAGCAACGTATGTAGCTTATGTAACGGGTGTTTTTTTAGAGGTATAGAACTTTGAATTGAAATAAAACACAAGAAAATCGTTTTAATGTCCATCAATTTGGCTTTATTGGAAGGATCATTTTATGCCATTAATGTTTAAATATGATTTCGGGCATGTGGCCGCCGCGGCTGGCTCGAATAAAGCCAATTCTACAGGTCCAATTTTCAACCACTTTTTCGAGCATATGGGGCCGTATGTTGGCAATAACGCCACGAATGTTGGCTTCCAAGTCCCCTAACGTTTCTGGTTTGTTGGCGTAGACGAGCGACTTCACATATCCCCAAAGAAAATAATCCAATGGTGTCAAATCACACGATCTTGGTGGCCAATTGGCAGGTCCATTCCGCGAAATTATGCGCTCATCGAATGTTTCCTTCAATAAATCGATTGTGACGTGCGCTGTGTGGCATGTAGCGCCGTCTTGTTGGAACCACAACTCATCCACATTCATACCATCCAATTCGGGAACAAAATAGTCGGTTATCATGGCTCTATACCGGTCTCCATTAACGGTAACTGACTCTCCAGCATTATTTCGGAAGAAGTATGGCCCAATGACTCCACCAGCCCATAGAGCACACCAAACAGTCAAGTTTTGTGGATGTAATGGCGTCTCAAGGGTCTCATGTGGATTCTCTTCACTCCAAATGCGGCAATTTTGCTTGTTGACGTAGCCATTCAACCAAAAATTAGCCTCATCACTGAACAAAATTTTGCGATGAAAATCAGCATCGAGATCAATCTCATTTTCGGCCCATACACCAAAATCACGACACATTGCATGGTCTCGCGGCTTTAATTCTTGCACAAGCTGGATCTTGTAAGGTCGCAAGCCAAGATCTTTGCGCAAAATCTTCCATAAAGTTGATGGACAAAGCTCCAATTGCTGTGCACGGTGGCGAATCGATTCATTCGTATCCTCTTCAACACTTTGCTCTACAGCGGCAATTGTTTCTTCGGTGCGCACTGTTCGACGTCTCTGCGGATGCGTATTATCACATAGAGTAAACGTAGTGCGAAAACGATCCATGGTTAACCGAATTAATTGCTCTGATGGACGATTATGTCGACCATAAAATGGACGGAGCTTGCGGTAAACTTCGCGAACTGAACCATTATTTTCGAAATAAATTTGCACGATTTGCAAGCGTTGTTCTTTTGTCAACCTGTTCACGATAAAATGGCAAACCAAACTAAATATTAATCACTTAACAGCTGACAAAATGGCCGCCAGTTAAAAAAGTGATGCCAACTTAAAGTTCTATACCTCAATAAAAAACACCCTTTACCAAGATATATTGCTAGACTTCAAAAATCTTTATCATGTATTAAAGATCCTAAACTTTATAATTGCAGTCCATTTAACATTTTACTTTTCATCAAATTTTGAACTAATAATATACTTTCCACGCTTGATGAAGAGTAGAGAATAAAAAGAATACCTTGAACGATTCGATAAATATTACTTAAAAATTTTTCATTTAAACTTTTATTTACGTCTCCATGTCTTTCAAAAACTCACTCACACTTAAGCTCTTGAATTTTTTAAATCTTCAAAGTCTTATATGGATTTGTATTCACTCTTAATTTCTTTTAGAAGCATGTTTTTATCAAAAGGAACAGTATTATTTGTGTCTCCATTTAGAACATATTCTGACGCACACTTTGGAAAGCAATTCAAATAATAGTCCTTGAAGTTATATATTGTTTTCAAATATGACACATTATATATATAAGGAGACCTTAATTCTACAACGTTATGCTGGGAAAATTAGTTTTTGATTATTTATAGTTTAATTTCAGTGCGGCAATAATTTTCTTCCGTGGGAAGATGGTGAGAATTGCAATCAATATTGTCAAAATGAAGGTCATCAATATATTTTTTGCTCAAAAAACTTCGACATAAATGACGAAATAAAAAAGTCCCTTTAAGATTAAATGTAGTCGCACATTTTTAGATTGCTCTTCCATAATTTACTATTTCAAGGACATATTCTAAAAATAAAAATACATTTTGCTTATATTATCCGTTAAGCAAGCTATTTAATATGAATAAAGTTTTATCATTGCATTATGACATAAAATTTTATAACGCGAAGAAATATTTCAAGGGCTTCCACTGTTCACAGACTCTATCTGCAAAAACTTGACGAGACAACCGACGGTTTGGGGAATACTTAAGAATTTCATAAATTTCAGAGTTGAAATATTTCTAAAAATTTATAAAAATCATCTTTACGCCATGAGCTGTTAAAATGAAATTATATATTAATTTTAATAGATCGTCAATGTCTCTGGGCAAACCGTTACTTTTAACTATCAGAAGTGAACAGTTGTCAGCTTCAAATCCTGCTAAGTTTTCATTACTTAAAAATGTAAAAAGTACAAGAAGAGTACTTATTATTTCAATAAGAAAATTTTCCATATCTAGTGGACAAAAAGTACCAGAAAAGGAGCGAGAGTGCCACAATGCCAGGCAACATTTAATAGTGCCAAAAATGGCACAATTGTGCCACATTTCCCATCACTGCTATGAATGTATTGATGTTCGTGTATATGAGTGTTTTTAAGCGATGTCGCGAAGACTTCTTGTCCGTAACAAACACTCAAAAGAAGTTGTTTTGATGTGTGTATGCTTGTTATATTACATAACTATTGTACGTTTGAGTGTGTGTGTGTGTGTGTAGGATTTAGATGGTAAGCTATTATGTGTTTAGGGGTGGTTTTTTTAAAGCAAGCGCACACAGCTAATGCCAATGCATGTGTGCGTTTGTACGTGTGCAGAAAAATAAAAGATCATACAAACAACGTGTGTGCGTATGTACATGCATTACGTTTGTATACGCGACCATGCGTATGAGGAAGCAAGCATCACAAATTTTTCAGTTACAAAGTAATTTCTTCTTTACTCCTATACCTGCAATAAATGAAACCAATTTCTTGCAAACATTGTTTTTTAGCGTTTGTTTTAGAAGATTAAGCTGTAGTAAAGCATTTGAAAAATGCCTCATGTCTTAAAAGTTCTTGTAAGTGGTCTTTTGCAGAGGTCTAATAGGCATATGTTTGTAGATATGAAATGTAGGTACACAAAAAAAAATATCTTTTTTTTTTTTATCACACAGAAAAAGTTGTCCAGCAATAAACAAGTTTAATTGAAAAAACAAAAATAAAAATTTAATTAAAAACTTTATTGAGTTAATAAAACTTTTAATTAAATTGAACTTTTTTTAAGAAAAACTTTAATTGACTCAATTCAGTCAAAAAAAAAATTGAAAAAAATTTAAACTCCAAGAAAAATAATACAATTTTTTTTACATTCCGTAATAACACTGTGTGTTAAGGCTCAATCAGACGTGACATAAGCATAGCCATAGAAAACAGCCGTTCGAACCAAACTAATGGGCAACACTGTATTTGATTATAGGTGACTCGCCATAACGCCATAACTCTCACCATAGCAACCAATTGAATTTTGGTTTGGTTACGGCTACGGCATTATGCATTATGCTATGTCACGTCTAATTTAAGCTTTAGTTCTATAATGTAATTAGTGGGGGCACACAGCGGTTAAACCTTACTCGAGTGTGCGAAGTCCACTGGTGATAACCGTTTATTTTAGGTTAGTTATTGTGAGAAGGTTGGTTTTCAAATGCTCCAACGTTAGGGGATTATCCGCGTAGACGTCGATGCGTACAATTGCCGTCGCCAAAACGTAAAATTAAGCGTTCTAATATGTTCTCATGCAATAAAGCAGAAATCGTTCGTAACGTCGTCCTTTTGAACCCACAGATCATCCTGTTATAATTTTAAATAGTAGGCCAACAAAAGTCGTTTATCATACGGCCATAGCATTTTGAATTGACGGTAACAGTTCTTCAGATTATCCACCTTTCTTTCACTGACATAAGCAATATTTTCGTCAGTGCGCATATTGCGATAATGTACAGGTCTGGCAACATCTGTAACGTTTCCAATCTTATATTTCTTTATAACATTGACAATTACTTGCACAGTAGATCTATTATGATGACCCTGTAATACTCGAAGAGCCGCCAACATTTTTGTAGTAAGTTTTAACTATTTTTAGGCATTCTTCAGCGGCTAGACGATCCATACTTGTAAATTTCAAATATTTCACTAATACATGATACATTTTGGATGACAGATGTTTAACAGCTGACAGCCTAACCAGACCGGCTTGTTTGCAACCACTAAATAGATAACACTTTATAATTTTTTCGAAAAAATTCTTTAGAACACGAATTAGGTTTACCCGCCAGCTGCTGCGCTTGCTACAAAAAAAAGTTTCCGATTCCGGCACATACACACACACATTTTTACTCGCTTTTTTACCAATTATCTTCATATTTTTATTATAAATCCCTTGGAAGTAATAATAAATTTAGTGAAGTGCGACTTTGAGCCGCGCACGAAGGGTTCCGTGAGGACAATAGATATGTAATTCAATACGAACTTTAGCCTATATAAAATATAGTTTTAAAATTTTTTGTTCGTTTTTGGGTTTTTTCGGTTTTGAGCGCTTTTTTTAGTTTTAATATTTTCGGTTTTGGCGATTTTTTTAAAGTTTTGGCGTTTTTTTTAGTTTTGGCACTTTTTTTCTCGTTTTGGCGATTTTTTCATGAAGGCAATTTTTTAGTTTTAGGCCTTTTTCGCGTTTTGGCGATTTATTTCGGTTTTTGGCGTTTTTTTTTTAATTTTGGTGATTTTTTTAATTTTGACGATTTTTTCGGATTTCGCGATTTATTTTAGTGGTAGAATTTTTTTTAATTTTGGCGATTTTTTTTCGTTTCGGCGAATTTTCTTAGATTTTTGAAATGTTAGTGTTAATTATTGTAGTCTGTAAAAAAAATGCACTAATTTTACAAATCTCAAGTGTCAATACACATATGTACATACAATTGTATGTATATTACATGGGATTTTAACATTTTTCATTGCTCGTTTTGGAACACCCTTTAATTTTTACTTCTCGTGTTTTTTACATTAATCCCACTGTGCATAATTAGTGCAATCTTTCAGAATTATATAGAAGAAGAGCAGCAACTGTCCGACAGTTTTTATTTTGTTTATTTTATATGATGTAATAAGATTTCATTTCTATTTTGATTTCTCATACGAAAAACTACATAAACTTCTGGAGTGAGATAAATGTACAACAAAAAAAAATTTATTCTTCGAACATATTGTTTCCATGTAAGCTTTACTTTTTGTAGACAGTAAATACATAATAATAATAATAATAGAAAATGAAGTCCATTTCAAAGCAGTACAAAACTGTGACAACTTTCAAACAAAATCATTCAATTATTTTAGCACTTAAAGCAAAGAGGGGAAGTGCGAAATAAATAACGAGACAAATACGAGTACAATGATGGCGGACACTAATACCATTCACAATTTGTCTGGAAATTATGCTAAAGCATGAAAAACAATTACAACAGCAACAGCAAAAGTCCTTAATATTATTATTGTATTTAAATGTAAAACAGAAAACTAGAATTTACATAGAAAATACATTTAAAGCAGAATAAATATAAAAAATAAATACATAACATTTTTTCTTCTGCTTAGTTTTGTAAACCAATATCCAAAGTATAAGAAGAGGAAATGTTAAAATGTACTCGTACATACAAATATTTTTCACTGGCAGCAAGTTTCTTTAAAACACAGATTTCTTTAGATCATAAACGTATTCAAAAATCTTAAATATTCACCATATTATATATTTATATATCTTGTAAATTTTTCCCAAAAATTCATACACCTACATAAGTCTAGCAAATTTCGCCTAGTGTAAATAATAATGTTTACATGAGAGAAAATATTCTAATCTCATAGACTCCTTAAAATCGTAATAGATTTTGCTCTTATATATATATTAACATCTTTATACATATGTTTTACCACATGTAAATAATTTTAATGCATCTTGTAAATGAGGTTAAATTTTTAAGGCTCCTGAAATTTTTGAAGGTCGTAATTGAATATTTCTTAATACCGATACAGACACGATTATAAACAAATTTTACCTCATGTAAACAATTTCACTAATTTTTTACATCAAATAAAATCATGTAAAAAATGTTTAACCCTTAATTGGTTTCTTTGTTGCAAAAATTAAAATGCTTATAAATAAATTTTACCTCATGTAAACAATTTCACCACTTTTTTTAAAATCTTGTAAAAAAAATGTTTTAACCTTAATTGATTTTGTTGCTACAGAGATTAAAATACTAATAAATAAATTTTACCTCATGTAAACAATTCCACTACATTTTTTACACAAGCTAAAATGTTCAAATCTTATAAAACATATAAACTAAAAAAACGTGCTTATAAATAAATTTGAAATCATGTAAACAATTTCACTTAATTTTTTACATCATGTAAAATATTCAAAATTTATAAAAAATTTATAAATAAATTTTACCTCATGTAAACAATTCCACTACATTTTTTACACAAGCTAAAATGTTCAAATCTTATAAAACATATAAACTAAAAAAACGTGCTTATAAATAAATTTGAAATCATGTAAACAATTTCACTTAATTTTTTACATCATGTAAAATATTCAAAATTTATAAAAAATACAATGTCATGATTGAGTTTTTGTGTTACTAAGATAAATATGTTTGTAATTAAATTTTACCTCATGTAAACAATTTCACTACATTTTTTACAACAGGTAAAATGCTCAAATCTGAAAAAAATAAAATGTTGATTGATTTTCTTGTTACAGAGATTAAATTGCTCATAAATAAATTTTACCTTGTGTAAAAAATTTCATTACGTTTTTTACATCAGGTAAAATGTTAAAATCTTCTAAAAAAAAGTTTAAACCCTTAATTGATTTCTTTGTTACAAAAATTAAAATGCTTATAAATAAATTTCACCTCATGTAAACAATTTCACTAAATTTTTTACATTGGGTAAAATATTCAAATCTGATAAAAATTTTACAGTCAAGATTGAGTTTTTGTGTTATTAAGATAAATACATTTATAAATAAATTTTACTTCATGTAAACAATTTCAATAAATTTTTACATCAGGTAAAATGTTCAAATCTTGTAAAAAAATATAAAGGCATGATTGAGTTTTTGTGTTACTAAGACAAAGATGTTTATAAGTAAGTTTTACATCATGTAAATAATTTCACTACATTTTGTACATCAGGTAAAATGCTCAAATTTGGAAAAAAAATTAAAGTCTTGATGGATTTTGTTCTTACAGAGATTAAAATGCTTATAAAAAAATTTTACTTCACGTAAACAATTTCACCACATTTTTACATCAGGTAAAATGTTCAAATCTTATAAAAAAAATATAGTCATAATTGAGTTTTTGTGTTACTAAGATAGTGATGCTTATAAGTAAATCTTACCTCATGTAAACAATTTCACTACATATTTTACATTAGGTAAAATGTTCAAATCTTATAAAAAAATATAAAGTCATGATTGAGTTTTTGTGTTACTAAGATAGATATGCTTATAAGTAAATTTGACCTCATGTAAACAATTTCACTACATATTTTACATCAGGTAAAACTCTCAAATCTGTAAAATAAATTTAAGTCTAACTGATTCTGTTATTTCAAAGATTGAGATGCTTATAAATAAATTTTACATCATGTAACCAATTTCAGTATATATATATATTTTTACACCATGTAAAATGTGAAAATCGTGTAAAACTGTTTTACCCTTATTCAATTTTTTTACAGAATTAAAATGCTTATCAATCAATTTTACCTCATGTAATAAATTTCACTAAATTGATTCTTTTGTTACTTAGATGAACAAATGATGATTTTGTTGTTCCAGAGATTGAGATGCTTATAAATAATGCCCCTATCACGGTTCTCAACTAAATTCAGTTTGTTCGTCTAACAGTAGACCAAACTTACACACGACCAAACTGTATTTTAGTATTATGAACCACAACTGTTTTTTAGTTTAAATTGTCATCGCGTTGCCAACTTGAAATATGAAGTTTGACAGAAAAAACACAAAGCTTTAGAAAAAGTATCGTTTTGTATTTTAGTTCAAAGAAATCATACCAAATGTGTAGATTTATTTAATTACGACGAAAACGAAGTCGCAATTGTAGATGTGCTACATATCAGAAGAAAAATTCATGATGATTAATACCCTCTTGAACTATCCAATGCAAGGTAAGGAATAATTAAAATAGGGAACGAATTCTTTAAAAAAAAATAATTTTTTAAGGTTTTAGTTATTCCGGCAGAACAAAGAAACGTTTCGTTATTTGTTGGATCACCTAAAATCATATTTAAATAAATCTTTGTGTATGCCCGATAATACCGCCGATACTGAAATTGTTAAAAAATTTTGTTATTAAGCATAACAAATATTTCTAATTACGATTTTTCCACCTTTTTTGCTTTTTATATCGCACCAACCTGTAACTAGAAAAACCCAACCACAGACCCAACTACTAAAAAGCAGTTGTGTATACTCAACGCTTTTCTCAACCAAACTTACGCACAGTTGTAAATGACAGTACCAAAACACAACTGAAAAGTTTGTTCATTAATAATTATCACATGTAATTTGGCTTAAAAAGCAATACGAACTATAGCCCGTTCAAATCACAAATATAGAAACAAATGGAGTTCGAATAATAATTAAAATTAACTAAAATTAAAAATAAAAAATATACTTAATAGTAACAAACCAAAAAATTTTGTCTTAAGTAGAACAAAAATAAGCAAATTAAGTAACATGTGTATAATTAGTAAAAAGAACAAAACGACAATGGTAAGACTGTTGTAAATATAGTGATGGTAAAATTGAGCTTACAATACAAAAAAGCTTTCAGCAAATTGAAATACGATGAATCAAAACAATTCACATATTCCATTTGCAATAAAATGTTAAGTATATAAAGCAGAAATCTATATCTACTGACACCACACACAGTGGAACAAATACAAAAGAACGCTGATGATGAAGGTTTAGTGGCCGTCGAAAACGGCTGGCTGTTCCGTTCAACTGTGTGATGCTAGTCTTTGACTAGACTTTGTTGTTATTTGTTCATTAATAATTATCACATGTAATTTGGCTTAAAAAGCAATACGAACTATAGCATTGCACAGATACATCTGTTTGCACTAGTTTTGCGTGGTTTTTTTGTTTCTGATATGAACAAATATGTTATTTATGGTTTCCTGTTACTAGTTGTAAATGTTGATTTTTTAAGCAATTATTGTATGGTTGGGCAATGAGCAAATGAAAACAACACATTTATTTTTTTTTTGTTTTTGTTTTTCTAAGGCAAATAAGATACATAAAACTGCTTTTACCATAAGTGCCTTATGATGTGTTGAGAAAAAATGTAATTGGCTGATGAATGAATGAATGAAAGCAAGATTGCACATACATATGTAAGTAAATGATACATGTATTTACATGAAACACATGTATTTGTAATTACTCTCAGAACAAAATTGTCTCTTTCTCTCTCTATACTTTCGCTGCTCCACAAAATAACATAACGAACGTCCGCACATACATCTGCACATCATGTATTTGTTTCAATAGTGGTTTTTTCATATATTTGTATTACAATATGTATTTTTTGAGCAAAACCAGAGCAAAGAGTTGCTCAGCAACAATACAATAAGCAATTGTTATTTGTTTTCAATTGTATTTTAATTTGGAAAAGCACGCACACACAATAACTCTTATACTAGTTCTGTCGCTCACACTACAATTATATGGTACATACCATGGTATATTTGTTTTGGCTATACAAACGTGTATACAAATGCAACCCTTTAATACGAACCTTAGCCCGTTCAAATCACAAGTCAACTGTTAATTTAGTAGAGAATGGCGGTGCAAATTTATCAATCCCAACCAAACTATTTTAAAAGTTGAAAACCGTGATAGGGGCATAAATTTTACAACATGTAAACAATTACATTACATATACAAGGTAAATTTAAATAACATGTGATTTTTTGTTTGTTTTACTTGATTTTTCATATATGTATATATGTGACAGCGCATAGGGTAAAAAACTCAATTTTCACTTTTTTTTTTTGATGTGGCCAACATCTGAGCATCGAATGAAACCGATCCCATGCCCCAAAATTGTTCCCTCCCAGAGATATGCGCGTTTTATGATGTGATGGTACACGTATTTAAATCTTTAAAATGGCTCTCCTGAACAAAACCGGTTTTTACCCTTAGGTCCCTTTCTATTTTGCGCGTCACATATAATGAAATCTTGCATCATGTAAATAATGTCTTAACACGAAGTCAAATTCTGAAATATCTTAAATTTATAATTAATTTTACATTTAGTGGGTTGGACATGTTCGTATTAAAATTTTACGGAGTGTAAAAATGTTGCAAGAATTACATGAGGTAAAATAATATGTTTTTAACATGTTATTTTTCAGCTGTCGAAAGCCATATAGTGACATTATTTACATGAGGTAAAATTTTTTTAACGTCTTAAAATACTGATTCAGTTAATTTTTTTATGGTTGTGCATATTTGTTAACCAATTTTACCTTATGCAAAAAAAATATTGCACTGTTTACCTGAGGTAAAATTTTTTCAGTTGCCTAGATTTTTTTTCTTTTATATTTTTTAAACGTTTTTTGAAGAATTTACTCCTTGTAAAAAATATCAATGCATAAGTTATATAATATCTCAAAGTGATTAGTAACTTTGTTCTTTATTAAGAATTATATTTTGACCAATGTAATTAATTAAATTAAAAAAAAAACACTTAAACATTTTAAACAGCTGAAGAGATTTATTTAGAATTTACTGATTTTAAAATGTTTGTAAAAAAATTTTACTTGCGTGTAAACAATATTATTTCATTGATTACATGAGGTAAATTTTTTTTACATCATAATTTATCGATTTATATTGCTTTTACTTAGCTAGACATTTTCGTTGACAAATCTTACCTCGTTTGGAAAATGTTATTAAATTTTTTACGTGATGTAAAATTTTTATATCTTGCAACATTTTGAGCTCCTAATAGATTTTGTTTTTTACTTTGTCAAACATGTGTGTTAAAAATTATGTTTGATTTAAATAAAATCAAAATTTAAAACCTTAAGCAAACTTTACCTCATGTAAATTTTACTACAAACCAGTATTCATATTGTTTACTCCTGCTTTAAATCTCAAACCTTTAAGAACACTTAAGTTAGTATATAAAAGTAAGTTTGCTCTTTGTAGAATATCATATGAAAATTTTGTGATACAGTCAAATCCCGATAATTCGTAATCGCCAGGGACTGGCGATTTCTTACGAATTATAGGGATTTTCGATTTAGCGGGGTTGCGATTTAACGGGGTTAAAATAAAATAAATGCGAATTAACGGGGTTTTTCAATTTATTTACTAAAACGATAAAAAAAAGCATAAAAAATTTAAAAAAAAATTGTTGTTTTTGTAACACCGACAGAGTTTTACACACACACAAGCAAAAGCAAAAAATCATTATTTACATGTTTCTGTTGTTTTTATTACGAATTATAAGTGGTAGTTAGCAAACAATTACGATTTATAAGAGGTAAAGAAGATTTTATTTGAAAAAAAAAATTACGATTTAGCGAGGGAACCGAAATGTATGGAAATTTTGCCAATTAACGAGATTTTTTCAAGGGACCGACAGCTTATTACGAATTATCGGTAATTACGTTTTATAGAGGTACGAATTATCGGGATTTGACTGTATCTACTTTTTTTTATGAAAAACTCTCAAGCAACATTTTTCCATTATACTCCTCTCTATTTGTTTTATTTTTTATTATAAAGTCTGTATGGACTATGTAAATCAGAAAAATAAATAAACTGCTTAAATTATTGTTGTCTTATAGAAACTCCCTTTTGCGTAATTCCAGTTTAATTTTGTGTATTAAGCAAAACAATTTTAACACCGAATATAAATCTCATACTAACCTGCATGCAGTGCGTAGGAAATGATAAAAATGGATTTTTGTGATTTTATCATACTTCGTTTATTTTTTTTTCTGCCTGAACATTACAGAAAAAAATTATTGAAACTTTTACAAGCAATAAGATTTTTTTTCTACCAAAACCTGACAAGACGTGTGTAAGTGATTTGATTTGTTTTATTGAGTAAGAAAAACAATAATAAAAATGTGAATACGCCATTCAATATCAATGAAACTCCAAGGGGAGGAAGAAATTAAATAAATAATAAAGAACACATATATACAAATGTAGGAATGTGCAGTCCAAAAATCCTATAACAATAAACGACTCATAAAATCAACATTAAGAAACTGATTCATAAATTCCATTTTCCAGGTAATGTTTTTTCAAAATATGTGGAGGGGTTCCCTCTCAGCATTCCTTAAATGCAATAACAAAGAAATATGAAACATCAATGAAATCTATATATATCCTTAATATCAAAAATTGAACTTCAGCCGCAATTGTGATAAAAATGCTGCATAAATGCCTTAACTATTTGTAGAATAACGCAGTTAATCTCTATACAGAATTTTATTTCAATCGGTGGTAGAATGTACTTGCCTCCCATATATCCTTTATTTCACAAATTGAATTTTAACCACAATTGTTATCCAAATTCAGCAGAAACTACTTAACTACTTGTAGAATAACGCAGTTAATCACTATAGAGAATTTCACAGCAATCGGTGGTAGAATTTAGTTGCCTTCCATGTATCCTTTATTTCACAAATTGAATTTTAGACAAAATTGTTATCCAAATTCTGCAGAAATGCCTTCACTACTTGTAGAATAACGCAGTTAATCACTATAGAGAATTTCACTTCAATCGGTAATAGAATGTACTTGCCTCCCATATATCCTTTTTATTTCACAAACTGAATTTTGACCACAATTGATATCCAAATTCTGCAGAAATGCCTTAGCTATTGTGAAATAAGGCAGTTAATCAGTCATAGAATGTACTTGCCTCCCATATATCCTTTATTTCACAAATTAAATTTTAACCACAATTGTTATCCAAATTCAGCAGAAACTCCTTAATTACTTGTAAAGTAACGCAGTTAATTTCTGTAGAGAATTTCACTTCAATGGGCAGTAGAATGCGCTTGCCTCCCATATATCCTTTATTTCAGAAATTTAATTTATCCACAATTATGATCAAAACTAAGCATTGTGTTGTCACGTATCCTTTATTTCAAAAATTAACTTTCAGTCACAATTGCAATCAAAATTTTGCAGAAACTTTGTTAAAACTCTTTTAAATAATTTTTTATATATATAAATTTTTTCTGAATTTACATTGAAACAAATATTCATTATTTTGACTCATTGAAATAGTTTAACATCTTTAACAAGTACCTTTACATATTTGAAATTTATAATGAATTTTTACTAAAAATTGGCGCTTTCCATCCCTGTCTTTTATATTATAATCATTGTGAGTTATTTTTTGGCGAAAGCGCCAAATACTTTGTAATGACTTGTCTTTTTTCGTTTTGTAACCTTCAACAAGGCAAACTCTCTCTGCTAACTGGCTCCCCAAAAAACGCAAGTAATAAAATAAATGTAAGTTGAATTGATTATAAGAAATCTCTATCTTTTAATTTATAAATTACCTGTATTGGAACTCCCTCCTCTCCAAGGTTAAGTACGTACATATATACATACTTTCGTTCAAAATCAGATAAAAGGTTTCTTCCTAACCTATAACCTCCATTCTTGGCAAATTGCTAACCCCAGTAATTTGCTAACTCGTAAGTGAAAACCCCATTCTAATCAGCTCGGTTTATAATTTTATCCAATCAACCTCAAGTTTATATTAATTTATACTCCAAATTAATACAATCTTGTTCAAGCTTTTTAAATATATGTGGAATCTACCAGCATTAAATATTTATAGCTAATTTTATTTCAATTAATGCAAGGATGTACCCATCGCCCATATATCCTTATTAACAAAAAAAAACATTTTATCCACAACTACGTGTATAAGCATAACTCTGCAGAAAGTTGTTAGCAAGTTGTAGAATCACAAATTTAATCTCTTCAGTGAATCGTATTTCAATTTTTATGAGAATGTGCCTATCTCTCACATGTCCTTGATTTCAAAAATGTAATACATATCTCTCACATATAAAATAGAAATTCTGCAGAAACTTGTTAAATTTTTGCAGAGTTCACACACATTTAATCTCTGTAGTAAATTTAATTTCAAATGATGTAAGGATGTGCCACCCTACAAAATATCCTTACAAAAAAAGATAGTTTGTATGATCAAAACTTTTTTACTATTTAAAGAATCGCACATTCAATCTCTACAATCAATATTCAATTCAATTGATGCAAGGTTGTTCCTATCTCTCATTTATCTTTTATTTCAAAAATTTACTTTGAGTCACAGTTCCAATCAAAACTCTACCGAAACTAGCTACTTATTTACAGAATTTACACACAACTAATCCCTATAGGTGAATGTGCCTACCTCCCATATATCCTCATTAAAAAAAATATTTTTTTCTACAAATATGATCAAAAAGTTTAACAGTAACTTTTTAACTATTTGTAGAATCATACTTATAATATCTATAGCGAATCTCATTTCAATTGGTGTAAGGACTTGCCTACCTCCCATTTATCCTATTTAGGGTTCCGTACACCAAAGGTGAAAAGGAGCCCAATCTGTTTTCTCTGAAATTTTGACAGAGTATGTAGAAGCTTGGCCGCTACCCATAGTATACACTACTGTACCCTATAGTGTGCACTACTGTCTATACTATACTATGAGAAGCTTGGCCGCTACCCATAGTATACACTACTGTACCCAATAGTGTTTACTACTGTACCCTATAGTATAAACTACCGTATCCGATAGTGTACAATGTTTTAGCATATACTGTAAACTACTATACCCTATAGTATAAACTACTGTACCCTATAGTGTACACTACTATGCCTTATAGTATCAGCTGCTATAACCGATAATGGACACTACTGTACCCTATACAATTATGATCCAAATTCTGTAAAAACATTTTAATAATGCATTTTATTTCATACAATGCAAAAATGAGTCTTGATTTCACATATCCTTTTTAAATCATTTTCAGAAATTCCTACCCATATATCCTTAATTTGAAGTATATGGTACAGTTGGAATGCCCTTAACTATTTGTAGAATCATGTACTGGAGCTTTATAGAAAATTATAATTCAAACGCTGCAACGACATGTATTAAAAATTATAGTCTATTTACAATTGCTTGCGAATGCTTACAAAATTCAATATTTAACTCTCTGGCAAGACCAGACTTAACTCCCATATATCCTAAATTAAAAAAACAATTATTTCAGCTATAATTATTAAAAAAGGGCAATAAATATTTATAACTATTTGTGAAATCATGTGGTTAAAACTTCTGATAAACTTAATTTCAATTGGTGTAAGGACATGCTATCCTTGATTTGAAAAATTTAATTTTATGTAAAATTTTAAATGCTACATTTCAGCATGAGCTTGTAAGTATATGTATAATCGTACCGTTAAGCTCTGTGGTAAATTCAATTGCAGCAAGGACATGTCTGCCTGCCAAATGTCCTTAATTTTATCAATCACAATTTTAGCCTTTAAAATGTCGAGAATACAGCAAATTTTCGAAATGATTCTAAAAATACAGAAATCGTTCCCAGGATATGCTGACCTCCCATAGATCCTTAAAATTAAAATAAATTGTATTTTTAGCCACAATAATAAAAAAGATATAATTATTTATGCAATCACGCATTTAAGTTTTATAGTGAATTTAAATTCAATTGGTGCCAGGATATGCCTGCCTCCCATATATCCTTAATATTAAAAAATTGCTTTTTGGCTATAATTATGGTCGTGATGTAGAGAAAGTTAGTAATTGTGTTTGAAATGTAATCTGCAACTCCCCATGTTTTCATTGTTGCAAGGACATGCCTCCTCCCCTAATAGCCGTTTACTTAAAAAATTAATTTTAGCTGTTATTTATTTTAATTTAATTGCATTAGAAATCTGGAACTATTTGTAGAACTATACAACTGAGCTTTAGGATAAATTTTATTACAATGAGTTGAAGGATATGGCCACCTCCCACATGTCCTTTATTTAAATAAATTTTATAAGAGACTGAATAGTCAACAGAAAAGTTGGTTATTGCTTTTTAAATAGAACATTTAAGTTTATTGTATTTTTGAGGACACGTTTACCTCTTTTAAGGACTGAACTTTGGAAATCGGGTTTTCAGCTAAACACAATTTGATCATAAGGTAAAACAAACCAATATTTATACTTTCAATTGCTTAATTGAGCTAAGTCTCAACAACTATTCCATTCAGTTTAAAATATTTTTCGTCACAAAATGGAAAACTGAAACCAATTGAATTCGAAACTGAATAAAATTAATCACAATTGGCATTCGCTAAACGCATTTTAAAAACGAATAAAATTTAAATCAGTCGATATTGTGTTTGAATAAAACTATTTTTAATTAAAGCCAAGGACTCTGATATTGTAAAACCTTTAAACTGAATTTATTTTAACATTCTTTCTTTGTATAAAATGCAACAAATTAAAACTACACAATAATATTTCATATTAATGAAACAAAATCAGAGTTCATATATACAATATATTTTCTCTGGGCTAAATGCCACTTTATGCTTAATGAAGCCAAAACCATTTATAAACACTCAAGCACTTAATTTCAATTGAAATACTTCAATAAATTTTCAAAAATAAAACGAATAAATATACATACATGTATTTGTTAAAAAGCGACTGCAGGTTATGGCACTTACAAAAGTAAAAATTGAACGATTTAAATAATAAAAACGAGATAAAAAACAATAATAATAAATAAGAACAACAGCAAAAAGTTACATGTTCAAGCACACAAAAGGTATGAGAGGGAAAAAAGAGCACAAAACTTGACTTTGCAGCACAAGGTCAGTAGGAAATTCTATCTTCAACAAGCACCAAACATAACAACTTTGAAAAATTCCTACCATGTGCTTAAGCCGCTATCAAACCATTTCCACGCAATCAACACAATGCATATGTCTGCATTATTAATTAATTAAAATGTAAAAAATTTTTATATCCGATATAGGAAACGGATATGAAATGCAAACGTCAATGCAAACACCTCGAACTACTTCATTAAAGTTCAAGCAAAATAATTGATTGAAAAATAAAAATGTGTGTATTAAAATTAATAAATGTTTCATTTATTGTTTGTCAATAACAACAGACATCATATTGCCTTTACACGCAGAGTAAAAATTAACAAGTATTTACACCAAAAAAATAAAAAACCCGACTGCGACTAATTTTGAACCGTTAAATATCCTAAATTGTCATTCGAAATGATAATCACTCTCAGGTTTCTCTGATGATTTTAAAATGTCAGTCGAATGATACCAATTTTGATATAGGTCGCTGACTTTTTATTTATTTTTCGTATTTACAAAATGGCGTCTGTTGGCCGCCATATTGACTTTTGACAACTGACAAGTCTTTAGTGACACTCCCGGGACTAAGACAAATTGGCTGACTCAAGAATCATACAAATTGGTCCACTCGTTCGGTTTATATTGTGGCGCAAAGGAACACACATACATACATACTGGGCCCCTGTAAAAGACCACTTACAAGAACTTTTAAGACATAAAGGATTTATCAAATGCTTCTAAAACAGTTATTGCAGGTATATGACTAAAGAAGAAAATACTTCGTGACGGAAGAATTTGTGATGCTTGCTTCTTCATACGCATAGACGCGTATACAAACGTCATGCATGTACACACGCACACACGCTGTGTGTAAAATCTTTCATTTTTCTGCACACATACAAACACACACATGCATTGTTATTAGTTGTTTGCGCTTGCTTTAAAAAATCACCCTTAAACACATAATAGCTAACCATCTACATCTTACACACACACACACACACTCAAACGTACAATATGCAAAATAACAAGCATACATGCATCAAAACTACTTCTTTTGATTGTTTGTTACGAACAAGAAGTCTTCGCGACATCTCTTGTAAACACTCATATACACATACATCAATACATCCATAGTGATTCGCTTATTAAACGACATCATTTATTATTGGTTTAGTATAATATATGCTACGACATTATATTAAAAAAAAACAAAACGTATTTGCATTTCGAGACTGTTTGCGCAGCCCTCTAATACATATGTACAGGGTGGGCCAAAAGAAACCAAGGGGTGTAAAAGTTTAATAACTTTTTTGTTTATTAACTTTTTTTATTTTTTCTTTCAGATTATATAATATACAAAATGGAAATTTTTTTACACTAAGTATGAAAAATGATGTCTCTTAAATGACCACCGTTTTCAGCTTCGCACTGATGGGCTCTTTTTAGAGCATTTTCCATAACATCTTTCAAAACTTGTGGCTGTAGCGTTCGAATTTCTGCAACAATGTTTGCCTTGAGTTCAAGGATTGTCTCTGGCTTGTTCACATACACTCGCTCCTTCAAAAAACCCCAAAGAAAATAGTCGGGTGCTGTCAAATCTGGCGATCGCGCTGGCCAAATAATTTCCGAATTTCGAGAAATTATTCGCTCTCCAAAAATTTGACTTAAAAGTGCCATTGTGTCTCGGGCAGTATGGGCAGTGGCTCCGTCCTGCTGAAACCACATACCAGGTCTGTTTTCAAGAGCAGGACGTAAAAAATTTTCTATCATAAACCGATACCGCTCTCCATTTACGGTTACAGCACTTCCATCTTCATTCTCGAAGAAGTAGGGCCCAATGACATTTTCAGATGTGATCACACACCATACTGTACACCTGATGGGATGCAATTGGCGTTGATGAATGGCTCTTGGATTTTGAGAACCCCAGAACCTACAGTTCTGCTTATTAACAAAGCCATTCAAATGAAAATGAGCTTCATCACTCATAATCAAATTTTCAATAAAGTTGATTTCATTTATTCATTTCTTATTTTCTGATTTTCATTTATTATTTTCATTCATTATAAATTCTCCAAGTGTTGTCTATATAATCTGAAAAAAAAATAAAAAAAATTAATAAACAAAAAAGTTATTAAACTTTTACACCCCTTGGTTTCTTTTAGCCCACCCTGTACATACATACATAGACTGATAAACACAATACACTTCTTTGCGTTGCGCAGTCGGATAAGAAGAGCAGACATTAATAATTAACGTTGTATTGTATTATAATAAATTTAGTAAAGTGTATCAAAGTATCCTATATGCAAAATTTGTTTTTCAGATTTGTTATCTTGGTACCCTTACTTATAAGATATGCCTTCTCACAAAATGCTGAAATTCTCATAGACGATAGATAACTCAATAAGAATTATTCTAAGCCTGTCAGTTTAAATTCACAATTGACGGGTCTTTGCGCTCTTCTAAAATGTACAAATTTGCATATTGGATATTTTGATGGCATGGACGATATACATGCTATACGTGCTTTAGCCTATATCGTGCCATTACCGCCAAAAAAAGCGTAAGCGATATGATTTTCGAACTTTAATTTTTTTTAAAATAGTCGATTTTCGTCAAAAAAAAACGAAGTTAAAAAACGTGTCAGTTCTCGTTGAACCTTCATAGTGAAGAGACATTAAAGCGGATTTTTTTTACATACATACATACGAAACAAATATAAAAAACAACAAAATCAAAAATTATACAAAAAATATTCGTAATACATATTCACCTTGATAAATAAGCTTATTGGCATTACTAATATTTTTTACATAGCAAGAAATAGCAAAAACAAAAAAAAACCGTAAACACAAACAAAGTTCCCTTGAGGAATAATACTCTGTATGAGTACCTCAAAGGAAAAAAATTTTGAAGTGAGTTCTAACGGCAGAAATGCTTATTTTACTGTGAGTTCTGAAACTCTTAATGAAAAAAATATAAATAATAAATCTGATGAAAATCTTTTTTTAACGGCAAAGCCAATTTTTCGTCAGCGATCAACTTCGCTTTGTCCAATGCCAACTAGTAAATCGTTAACATTACCATTGCCTAGTACTTCTTCATTTAAGTCTGCGATATCATCCGCATCGGGCTCGCCTTCATCACTAAACCAAGTTATCACTACAGATAACAGTAGCTCAAAACCCAAGGTACAAGTGGGAATGGACAGATATATAACAGTGGTAAACCGTGGGCGAAGCCCAAATTCTTCAAAAATTTCATCTGCTCCAAAGATGTCTAGGGATAACAGCGCATCATCTACCAATCGTCAAAATCGTTTTTCATTATTGCAAGACACCGACGACAAGCCCTCTACATCATCGCAAAAGTCTTTTAAGCCACCACCTATTTATCTGAGAGAAAAAAATTCTAACGCGCTTATAAAAAAACTACTGTCGACCATTGGTGAAAATACTTTTCACATCATTCCAATTAAACGAGGTAATATTGATGAAACTAAAATCCAAATATATAATGAAAAAGATTTCCGAAAAATTGTTAGTGAATTCGAAAAAAATAAAACAAATTTTTACACATACCAACTTAAGAGTGCTAAAGGCCTACAGATAGTATTAAAGGGCATAGATTCATATGTTGAACCCGAAGAAGTAAAATGTGCACTTGTCGACCAAGGATTCAAGGTAAAAAATGTTACCAACATATTTAATAGAGAAAAGGTCCCCCAACCCCTATTTCGGGTTGAACTGGAGCCGAATGACATACAATTAAAAAAAAATGAAGCCCATCCAGTTTATAACGTAAAGTATCTCTTACATCGAAAAATCACAGTTGAAGAGCCACGTAAGCGTTCAGGTCCCGTACAGTGCCATAATTGCCAAGAATATGGCCATACGAAAACTTACTGCAAGTTACCTACAGTGTGTGTTATCTGCGGTGAATTGCATGGTACTGCTAGCTGCACTAAGCCAAAAGATCAAGCAGAAAAAAAATGTAGTAATTGTGGAGGTAATCACACAGCTAACTATAGAGGGTGCCTTGTATTTTCTTTCGTTAAACAGGCTATGGGTCAAAAACCCAAGCTAACTCCAGCTCTACAAGTAAACGCGAACTCCGACACTTTTGCTCAAATCAGCCAACCAGTTACTTCACGTGTATCGTATGCTGATGCTGCTAAGACTAGTTCAATTCCCACGCAAAATGTTCCACCGCCAAATAATTCAACGAATTCAAACTCAAGCTTTAACTTTAGTCGCCTTGAAGCTACTATTGAGAATCTGGTGCTAACTATAAACAACTTTACTACAAATATGACAAGTATGATGCAAGAAATGCTGCGAATGCAAAATACACTGCTTCAAGCATTAGTTAATAAACCATGAACACGTTAAAAATATGTTTCTGGAACGCAAACGGCATTCGCCAACATAAAAATGAACTTGAGCACTTCCTCATGGAAAAAAATATTGATATAATGTTGGTTTCTGAGACTCATTTGACCTCAAGAAGCTTATTTAAAATAAATGGTTACACTTTATATGATACAAAGGACCCGAGAGAGAGAGAGCATGTGGTGGATCAGCAATTCTGATTAAGTCAAGACTCAAGCACTATGTCCTTGACAACGTTAGTGAAGAATATTTGCAAGCAACGAATATTTTCGTAGAAAATTTTTGTGCGAATTTCGTGATATCATCAATTTACTCACCTCCCAGATTTTCAGTTAGCGAAGATCAGTATGAGAAGTTCTACAAATCGCTTGGATCTTGTTTCGTGGCAGCTGGTGACTACAATGCAAAACATACGTACTGGGGATCGCGTCTTGTTACACCTAGAGGCCGAGCCTTGTTCAATACAATTTCAAAAATGGGCTTAGATGTCATTTCGAGTGGGGAGCCTACTTACTGGCCTACTGACGTAAGAAAAATTCCAGATGTTATAGATTTTGCCGTCACGAAAAATATTCATAGGGACTTAATTCATGTAGAGGCCTCTCTAGATCTGTCCTCCGATCACTCTCCAACAATAGTTACAATTTTCAACCCACTAAGGAGTGATTTAACTAACTCATATGTGAAGATGATTAATGGAATCAACTGGCTGGTATTCAAAAAATATCTTAGTAGTCACTGCGTAGAAAACATTCAGCTTAGATCATGCGATGATATTGAATTTAATATTGCCAATCTTAACGAAAATATTAAACAGGCTGCTGAACACGCCACTACCTCCTATCCGCAGACCGGCTTTAACAGAATTTATTCTACGGAAATTGAACGTCTTGTATGTGAAAAAAGGAGAGCTAGAAGAGAATGGCAACAACACAGATCACCCCTAAATAAAATCAGACTTAAAGAATGTACTAAACGACTCAAAGAGCTGCTATCATCGGAAAAAACTGCACTACTGGAAAAGTATTTAGAAGGTCTTGATGTAACGTCCGCATCTAATTACTCTTTATGGCGCGCTACTAGAAATCTTAAACGACCCGTTGATCTTAAATCACCATTGCGTATTGCGACCGGAGGCTGAGCAAGAAGTGATAGTGAGAAAGGTAACTTATTTTCTGAGCATTTAAAATCTGTATTCACTCCCAATTCATGTACGGGTGCTGCTGATTTACCGTGTGTAGTTTCCCTACCCCCTCGTCCCTTAAGGTTTAAGATGCGTGAAGTACAAAAAGTAATTGCTGAACTCAACCCGAAGAAAGCTCCAGGTATTGATGGCATTAGTAACAAAATGCTCATGAACTTGCCTCATATTGCAATAAGAATCCTGCTATTTACTTTTAATGCTATTTTAAGAATGCAGTATTTTCTACATAACTGGAAACTGGCCAAGATCAAAATGATTCCAAAGGCGGGCAAAGATCTTACCAAGACTGAGTCATATAGGCCCATAAGCCTACTATCCACAATCTCAAAGCTTTTCGAAAAGCTGCTCATGACTAAATTGTCCAAAATTTTAACTGATAATGGGTGCATCCCGGACCATCAATTTGGCTTTAGAAGTCAGCACAGCACGATTGAACAAACGCATAGACTGGTTGTAAGATCTTACTGGTTGTAAGAAGAACATTTGAAGAAAAGAAGTATTGTTCTGCTCTCTTTATTGATGTTTCTCAGGCATTTGATAAAGTATGGCACGAAGGCCTAGTTTTAAAATTGAAGACATATCTGCCAATAAACATTCAAAAGCTTTTGGAAAGTTATATTATTGATAGGAAGTTCACTGTTGTGGAAGGAGAGTTCACGAGTGTGCCCGAATCTATATCTTCTGGTGTGCCCCAGGGTAGTATTCTGGGTCCTGTCTTGTATTTAATATATACTTGTGATATGCCTGTGAGCAATAATATCCATATTTCTACTTTTGCCGATGATACAGCCTGTATGAGTGTGCACGAAAACCCTTATGAGGCATCTCACAATCTCCAGGAACATATCACTCAGCTGGAAATATGGTTGAACTTATGGAGAATTAAAGTCAATGAACAAAAGTGTGTCCATATAACGTTCACCCTAAGAAGAGATACTTGCTCCCCCATTCGAATCAACAATCATAATATTCCTCAACATTCCCAAGTGAAATACCTTGATATACACCTTGATCGAAGACTTACATGGAAACATCATATTGACTCTAAGTTAACTCAAATCTATTGGTTGATTGGCAGAAACTCAACACTCAGCTTAGACTGCAAACTTTTACTGTACAAGTCGCTTTTGAAGCCAATATGGTGCTACGGAATTCAGTTATGGGGCACTGCTTCAGCTTCCAATGTCGAGAGAATCCAACGAAGGCAAAACAAAATTTTACGGTTAATAACATCGGCTCCATGGTACATCCAAAATTCTATTATACATCGTGATTTAAATATGCCACTAGTGACTGAAGAAATTGCAAAATACGCAGGCAAATATTTAACAAAACTCGAATCACATCCTAATCCGCTTGCTCGTAATATTTTGAACTTTACTGGACACATCCGCTTAAAAAAGAGGGACACACGGGCTCTTATACCTAACACTCCAGATGGGACTACTTGAAAATACTTCCCCCCCCACCTTTTTTTTTTTTGATTATCACTACTAATGTATTATTTATAACTACCACTAAGTTTATGTCCGACACTGGTCGGGCATAATAATTTTTTTTTTTTATAGATTTAAGATTTGAATACTTATTGTTAGTTCACATATGAAGATACAATAAATAAATACATGCATTAAAAAAAAAAAAAAAAAAAAAAAAACGTGTCGCTTACGCTATTTTAGCGGTTATGGCTCGATATAATCGAATTTCTTAACTGATGTAGTTTTTTTAAATTTTAAGCACCCGGTAAACTTTTTTTCTATTTTTGGCTATTTTATTAAGTTTTGGCGCTTTTTCTTAGTTTTGACGCTTTGTTTTCGTTATTAGATTTTTTTTTAGATTTTGCCGTTTTTAGTTTTTTTGGCGATTTTTCGATTTTTGCCATTTGTTTTAATTTGAGCTATTTATTTAGGTAGTTTTGGTGCATATTTTCCGTTTTAGTGATTTTTTCGGTTTTTGGCCATTTTTTTTAGTCCTGGCGTTTTTTCAGTTTTGGATTTTTTTTTGTTTTGGCGGACTCTTTTCGGTCCTAAAAATCTTTTGACTTTGATTTCTTTGCTGAGATTTCTTTGCATTGTCAAATCGGTGTGAACTATGTATGAGTGTATTAGTGTTTGAAAGAAGCAATACCAAGCAGAGAAACAAGTCGACCGGCTCGAAGCCGACGGTGCGCCGCCGCCGGTTATTTTTCTGTATATTTCCGTACACCAAAGGTGAAAATGAACCGTAAGAGCTACGGACTTGAAATTTGGACACAATGTGTAGACATTTGGCCACTACAACAAAAAAATACATGAGAGTTAAAAACTAAAGGGTGTTCCAAAACGAGCAAAGAAAAATGTTAAAATCCCATGTAATTTACATACAAATGTATGTACATATATACACTTGCAATTTTAAAAGTTAATGTATTTTTATACAGACTACAACAATTAACACTAAATTTAAAAAATTTAAATTAAAAGGTGTTCCCCCAGTTAATGCAATTTTGACTTTGTAATTTTGACAACTTGCTGTATCTTGGAAACCGTAAGAGCAAAACTCTTGAAATTTTCAAAAACTGTAAAACTAAAAAATCAATAAAATTTAAAATCGCCAAATATAAAAAAATCGCCAAAAATTAAAAAAAATCGCCAAAACGAAAAAAACAGCGAATTAAAAAAATTTCCAGGACTAAAATAAATTGCGAAAAACCGGAAAAATCGCCAAAATGAAAAAACACTTAAACAAAAAAATCGCCAAAATAAAAAAATCGCCTACAAACCTCAAAAACCAAAATGAAAGAAATCACCAAAATGAAAAAAACTCAAAAACAGAAAAAAATCGCCAAAATGAAACAAATCGCCAAAATGAAAAAAAAAATTGCGAAAATTTAAAAAACCCAAAAAGACAAAAAAAACGCCAAAACGAGAAAAAAGCGATAAAACTGAAAGAATCACTTTGACTGAAAAATCTTAAAAAAGGAAGAAAGCTAAATCAAAAAAATGCTCAAAACCGAATGTGCGCGAGTCAAAGTCGCACTTTACTGAATTTATTTTAATTGCAATGCGTACACAACAACAAGAACAGCAACAACTAAACGATGAACAACTGGAATTAAAAATTAAAAAGTAAAAGTAAAGGCATTTACCATAGATGAGCACTGCAGTACCACTAAAGTTTCAGTAAAAACAATAAAAAATGTTTAACAAGTAAATTTTTACTGATTACTAAAATTTTGTTTCTACAATTTTTATAAATTGCCTAAATGATTTGTTATATGATGAGGTGCATTGAATTTTCAGTAATCAGTAATGCCCGCATTCATAATGAAATTCTACCAAGTGGCTAAATGTTTTTCATACAAAAGTTTCAAAATTTGAATGAAAAAACTTTGCCACTTGCTACGGCCCTACGATTTTACTGGTAATGCAAATTAAATTTCATTAGCAGTAAAAATTTACTGAATTTATTTAGTAATCAGTAAATTTACTGCTTACTGCAATTTTGAATGCAGTACATATACATATACTGCAGTGTGCCCATTTACTAACCAAATAAGTTTAACAAAACAAACAAAAACCAACAAATTCATATGTATTTACAATATTGAAAGTTTTGATACTTTTAATTAATTAATTTAAAAAAAGATACTAAAAGCTAAGTACTTCCAACTTAAAAAAAATTTTCATTACTAGATGTTTACACATCTCCTCTGTGGTCGGACTCACGTTGCTTTTTTATGATTTTTTCGTTTTGGCAATTTTTTCGTTTTCGCGATTTTTCATTTTTTTTTGCGCTTTTTCTTAGTTTTGACGCTCTGTTTAGAATTTTTGGATTTCGGTGTTTTTTTTACTTTTCTGTCGATTTTTTTAGTTAATGGCTACTTATTTTAGCTTTAGCGTTTTTTTAGTTTTTGGTTTTTTTTTAGATTTTGTGATTCTTTTCGGTTTAGGCAATTTTTTTAAGTTTTTTCGTTTTTGGCATTTTTTTGGTTTTGGTGAATTTTTCGTTTTGAAAATTTTTCGGGTTCTATTTTTGTTTTGACGCATTTTTTTATAACTTTTCGGTTCCTAGCAATTTATTTTAGTTTTCGCGATTTTTTTCGCTTTTTGGCGATTTTTAGTTTCAGTATTTTTGAAAATTTCAAGAGTTTGCCGCTTGCAATTTCCAAGATACTGCAAGTTGTTAAAATAACATTGACTTATAAATACCCTGCAATCTTGATTTTCTTTAAATTTCACTGTTAATTAGTGTAGTTTGCATAAAAATATACTAACTTTGAAAATTTCAAGTGTCTATTGTCTGGATTAGGATTACAACGTTTTCGTTACGCGCTTTAGAACACCCTTTAATTTTTAACTGTCATATATTTGTTGTTGTTGTAGCGGCCAAAATTTTACATATTCTGTGAAAATTATGGTTCTCGAGGAAACAGCCTATGACGGACAGACGGACGGACAACACCTTTTCACCTTTGGTGTACGGAACCCAAAAAAAACATGTTATTTTAAAGAAAATATTACATTGAAAATTATGTTTTTAATATAGAATAGACATTAATAGAATCGTTTGACAGCATGTTTCTAATTTGATTTATTAAGTTTCGGAGAATCAAAAAAAAATGATTTTGGTAACAGTCCTTACAGAAAAGCCATCATTTGTTTGCATAGAAGTTAAAGCACTTTAATCTTCTTCCTTTTTTATTAATATTTTTCAAGCGTTGGCTGTTTCTTACACTTTTTTTTGCATTTTATAATTTTGGGGCTTCCATTCCAATTTTATGAAATTTTGCTCAAATGGGGAATAAGTATATCGTTATTTTAGTATAGAAATATAGAAATAATTTTTTAGAAATCGAGATCTTTGCATTTTTCGGTACATTAGGTGTTCCTCTATTGAAATATATAAAAAACTCAAATTAAAAAAAAAATAATGAGTTTGGGTCTTTCTATATTAAGGTAACGATATGTATGCATTTACCTTTACACAACATTATTTTTACGCATACATACATACATACATATGTACATAAATTAAATTTAAAAAAGGATGAGAGGTGTCTTAGGACACCCGGTTATAGCAATTGCTACTTAGCTATATAAAACAAACTTAGGGCCATTATTACAACTTAAAGTTAGTTAAAAGTAGGACTTTATCGGACGTATAAAAACTTTATCATTTGCAAAATTTTACTTTAACCTAAAGTGAGCGATAAATTACAGGCAAGTTTATACGTCCGATAAAATCCTACTTTTAACTAACTTTAAGTTGTAATAATGGCCTTTAATGTCTTAAATAACAGTGCAATAAAATTATATTATATGATGATGTCAAATTCGCCGCAAATATACCAAATCGTTTCCATTTATTTCCCATTATTATCTTTTCTAGCGGCGCACGATTAAATTAATGTATGTATTGTTTGTGGCCGGTTTAATAGTAATTTGGCTGTCGCATACTGCCGATGTCAAAGCAGCAGGACTTAAAAAAAACAAGCTAAAAAAAGTTAAATATGAGATATTTTAACAAAATTCTAACATTTCGAACCAAAACCCCGTGAAAGCCCCATTAAAAGGGAATTTTTTAAAACAGGTGTCATCAACAGATCTGCTTATTTTTGAAAACATCAAGAATAAAAATTAGGTTTTGCATATATAAAGAGCAAAAATTACTATTTTTTATGATAAAACAAATCTAAGAAATATACAAATAGTTAATATACGGCCCTGTACTGTAAATCAATCGATTTGAAATCGCACGAATTTAGAAAACTAACTCCGACAATAGGAATATTTTTTTAGATTTTGTTTAATTTTTTTTACTATATAGATTCTTAAATATCATATCTGAAAGAAAATTATCGTGTACGATCTTAAACACGTCTGCTGGATCATTATTAATTTTTTGAAAACGAGAAATTTACTTGGATTCGGTTTACTGAACAGGGCCGATAATCTGCGTTTATAATAATAACTTACTTGAATTTTCTGAAGATACATACATATATATTTTTAATGCTTTTTTGGCATTGTCACTTATTTATAAAAAAATTAAATCAGCTTATTTACTTAAGAAAATGTATTTAACTTTTGATAAATATCTGAGTATTGAATTCTGAAGACAATGAGGTAGTTTAGACGAGAACAATTTTTAAGCCGCACAATTTTTGTTCTTTTCCAAATTACACGAGACTAATTCATCTGGCACAAAATGTATTCGTATACACAGCTGTATGTGTGTTAGTGTTTTTAGTATTCATTTAACATTTGCTGTTTTTTAAGTTGTGTGTGTATTGGTTTTATGCTGCTAATGCGGGGTTGAAGCTGGTTGAAAAGTTATGCCAACCGCAAAACCACTCTCTTTGCCACTCTCACCAACAAACTGGCATGTTATGCCAGCACAATTATGCCCGTGTAAATCAGCGCAATGGCATAATTAAGGACGGGGCACAATGAATCCGTCATACGTTAAACTTCGCCGTTTTCAACTGACATTAACGCAACGACGGAGAAGGTTGGCACAATGAGTACTTTATTGACGGAAGTATTTGAACAGCTTCAATAGGTTGATTCTCCATTTTATTTATTAAATTCAATTTTTTTTATTTATTTCGTTTAGTTCTTTTGTTTAATTTTATTTTTGCTGCCACAAAACACAAAAACTTAATTCAGAAAATACTAAAAAAAACCAACCAATATCTGTCAAACTACTAAACGTACGCAAAAAGTTGAAAGTTGACCAGTTTTTGTACTTTGCGTTGACGGACACGTACTGAATGTAACAGCCCCCATAAGAAACCATGTATTTCAGCTTAGCTGTCAGTTGAAAAAGGCGAAGTTTAACGTATGACGGATTCAGTGTGCCCCGGCCTTTAGTGTTTTTTGCATTCTTTTAGCATTTGCTGTTTTTTAAATTGTGTGTGGATTGGTTTTGTGCTGCTGTATTGAAAAATAATGCCAACCGCTCCCTCTGCCTCTCTCACCAACAAACTGGCATGTTATGCCAGCACACTTGTTCTCGTTCTCAATGTTTTTGTTTTGTTTTTGTGCCACTCACTTCAAAGAACGAAACAAAACAAAATCAAACAATTTGTTTCGTTTATTTTCGTACTCTGCTCTTAAGTACAAGGAAATCAAAACAAAATTAAATTTATAACTGTAATAGTGTCGATAATTTTGTTACGAAAATCATTTTCTAACTCCTGTACCGCGCCATAAATAGCAATAGCTATAAAAATATGTATATATTTTTTAGTATACATACTGCAATATTGTCAATCCATTTCATACCTCAATAATCTATTACAAAATCGTACAGGTGGCAGCACTAAACAACATGGACTCGATCGATTTCTCTTCATTTATCAGTTTCTTACATCATGAAAATATACTGCAACAATATTTTTATTTGTGTGTAATAAGATATTATGAGAAGGTTTCATATTAATTATTAATTTTATGTGTTAAAAAAAGTGTTTTATTAATTTCATCATCTTAGCTTCAATAAATTGATAACTTCGTCACGTTCGGTTATTCGGTCGTGTTACGTGTGTATGTATGTACGTATGAGAGCGTTTTTGATTATCTTTTTTATCAACCTTAACAATTGAGAGCAATCAAAATCATTACAAGAGAACAAGTAATAGAATATTAATAATGTAAAGCATTAAACACATTCACCACAGCAGGCTACACGAACACACGACTTCAAATGCCGCTAGCAGCATTTGTCGCCTCGTAGTCGGCTTCTTAATTATTTTGGAGACGGCAGCAGCACCATCTGCAGCTGATATTCAAGTACAAATACATAGTTCAGTATTGCCACTTTTATATGTTTTTCATTTATATAAATTAATTACTCTTTTAAAATGTACTTATTTCACGCAAAAGTACAAAAATGGATCAATTTATTCTTAACATAAATTTTTGGATATTATTTCTGTTAAATAATATGAAATCATTGTACAAAATCATTCATTCAACATTTTGTATTGCACTGGCAATACTGAATTTTCTCATTGTAGCCAACAAAATAGAAATTAGTTTAATTGGACTACAACGACAAAATCAGCATAGTCAACAACCTGCCGCCATGTTGCCTTGCTGTCTTCAAAAGAATTATTCTCATATAAACATGTGTATTCTATCCTTGACATTTGGTAGTCGGTAGCTTGCTGTGGTGAATGTGTTTAATGCTTAAGTATGAGAGAAATATTTAGTTACATACATAAATTCTTACATATGTATGTAAATTTAAGAAATGGAAAATACTTGACTTTTTTGTGTAAAGGCAATAACAATTGATTTATTTGTTGCTCGTAGTTAGATTCGTTTCATAAAAGTACAATTTATGTGAACATCAAAATTCAAATAAAACTCAATTAAGGACCGAACTTTTTTTGTTAAAATACTTATGTAGTAGGTATTTTTACTAATATACTGCGAAAATTGCCTATTGTAAATTAAAATAAAATAATATAGTGTAGCAAAAAATTTACATAAAGTTAGCATAAACATAAATGTAATAAAATGCTTATATATACATATGTATGTATGTATGTACATTAGATTGGCCGTTAGTAGTATGAAGAATTTTTTTTTGTTGATTTCTTCTAATCTCACTCGCCAAATCGGTTCAGTTTTATGTAAAAAAAATACAAAAATCATAGCGATAAGTTCTGTTTTAGGGATGGGGGGGGGGGGGGGGGCTGTCCGGCCTCAAAGTTATCCCCAAGCCTATATATTCAATGTTTTTTTTTTTTTTTTTTTTTTTGTTTATGCCCGTTAGTTTTAGCCATAGATATCTATTAGTGTACAGGTATCTGTCGTGTAAGTTAAATTTTACAAGGCAAACTCGTAGGTAAAAACATTAGGTAAATTAGTGTTCTTATGACTATACTTAATATACATATATGTATGTATGTATATGAAATAATTTAATAGATATAAACTCTTATTGTAAACGCTTAGTAAAATAATTTCCATATAAATGCAACTTTGGTATATATAATTTTTGGTATTTCTTCGGTCATTTTCTTCATTATTTCCTAAAATATTAATTTTAGCAAAAAACTTTCTTTGAGAATAATGTTGTAGACTAGAAGGGCTAAAATATTGCCATATATCATATTCTTGTAAAATGATTTTTTTAAAAAGATATTCATATGCAAAAAATTACATTGAAAAATGGGCTTGAAGGCCAACTTTGAGGGGCGGACGCACCCCCCAAAAAAACACAACTTATCGCTATGAAATTTTTTGTATTTATTTACATAAAACTGAACCGATTTTGGGGTGAGAATAAAAGAAATCAAAAAAAAAAAAAATAACGGCCACTTAATGTACATATAATGTAAAATAGTAATATATCGCTCACTTACTCAAACAACGTCATAACTCAAAAGATGGAATTTTTGAATTAATGTTGCAGAATTAATCTTTATATCGTTCTTCATACTCTGCAAAAATTTCATACAAATACTATCTTGTTAACTCAGTTCTTGAGAGTAAAATAAAATGTTCTTTTGTGTAAATTGAAAACTTTAAACTCGTTTTCTGACAACTTAGATTTTTTGAGTTATGACGTTATTTGAATAAATAAGCGATATATATAAACTCTTAAAATTTCCATAAACCAATTCAAGTATTTTGTAATACTTTTTTTGACATATAAAAATTAAAGAAAGCTTAAGCCACATAATCACTGCACATTTATTTCCAGGTAATATCAGGATTACAAAAACAATGAACAAATACAACAATGAAAAAAACAACATGGGTTTTAGTTTATCCGAAATATCAAAAATAGAATTTGTTGTAGCACAATAATAATAAAAATTATTCACATAAATTTGAAAAAATTTCTCCACGGCAGCTCCCACTAACAAAATTTGCAACGTTTATCACTTTTCACAATTTTTTAATAGTTTTATCATATTTTTAAATTTTTTTCAAAAGAATTTTTTTAATAAAATATTTTTCACATTGAAAATTTTTAAAATTTTTCTTAATTTCTCTTTCGTAAACAATTTTTGAATTTTCGGATGAACTTTAATTTGGAAAAAAAATAGCTCAGCTGCATTTCCGCTACTACCTGGTGAATGTGCCTTGCGACATAATATTCGAATTTAATTTTTTTCACCAAAATCGATCATTTCCAATCTGAGTACAAACTAAATTTGTCATAAAAAAATGTTGAAAAAAAAAATCCGGCACAAAAAAACCCGCGATTTCTTTACCGGAAAATATGTGGAATACTGTAAAAATTTTCCCGAGAAATCCCGTATCAAAAACACTATTAAATAGCCAAAGTTATGCCTCAGCAAAAGCTATTTTTACCCCAACTAGGGTTAGTGGGACTATCATACCCGCAATCTTCGAAGAGATCCCCATGTGGGAAAAGAAGATGAAACCATCCTAAGTTGCGTGTTCGTCCTCACCTGGCCAATGAGCTTCACAAATTACCAAGAATACAAATTTCCGGATGAGCAAATTTTTAGTCTGCTGGATGCCAGTCTGATGATGGGGCTGTCATCTAAGTCTTCAGACAAAGTTTCTGAAAGTCCCAATTTACACTATGCAAGTCTAATTGCTAGGCTGATTAGTTTGTTAGGGGAGAGAGATGGGGGAAAAGAAACGTTGCTGTTCCCCTCGTCTCTCTCTCCCTGAAACGAATCAGCTTAGCAATAAGACTTGCATAGTGTGATTTGGGACAAAGTACAGGGGATCTACTGTTTAATTCGCAGTAATTTTCTTTCGTTGCGCGCAAACCCCCCAGATGTCCCCTTGTAGCTGCAGCACCTAAACCAAAAAAAAAAAAAAACGCTCAGTAAATGGGGTAAAGTTTAATGGGCACAATTTGAAAGGTGGTACCCGCTCATCTTGTCAATGTTGATTAAATACCCGCTGATTGTCAGGGACTGCTTATTCATGAAACTCCACATATTCTCAACGAACTTTTTTATTAAAGGGCTTTCACCATCCGCAACTTGGGACCCGTCCGGTTATCTACGGTTTGGAAAATTGGAATACCTTATTCCATAGGAACTAGAGAAGGTTAAGAGGTTTAAAATGTGAGACAAAAATGTTGCTGGTAGAATTTTACCTAAAAGTGCTAAACGCTTTCTACAGGGTGGGCCAAAAGAAACCAAGGGGTGTAAAAGTTGAATAACTTTTTTGTTTATTAATTTTTTTTTTTATTTTTTCTTTCAGATTATATAGACAACACTTGGAGAATTTATAATGGAGAGGTTTACAACTGAACAGAGAACCAGAACAATAGAATTTTATTATTTAAACCAGAGATATTATTTTAACGCAAAGAGCATATCGTCGACATTTTAACGTCAGAATTTCGCCCTCTGAAGCGATGATTCGTTGCTTAGTTAATCGTCATCACCAAGATGGCAGCGTAAGAGATTTGCCTCGAACCGGTAGACCACGTTTAAGTCGCACTGCGGAAAATATTGAACGAGTACAGCAAAGTGTTAACGAAGCACCAGAAACATCTGGCAGAAGGCGTTCTGCTCAGCTAGAAATGTCTCGTACGTAACTACGGCGCATTTAAAAAAAAGATTTACAGTTATACCCATATAAGGTGCAATTGGTCCAAGAATTAAAACCCGCAGATCATCGGCAACGTCTAAATTTTGCAGTTAAATTTCAAGAGTTGGCCAGAAATGCAATCAACTTTATTGAAAATTTGATTATGAGTGATGAAGCTCATTTTCATTTGAATGGCTTTGTTAATAACCAGAACTGTAGGTTCTGGGGTTCTCAAAATCCAAGAGCCATTCATCAACGCCAATTGCACCCCATCAGGTGTACAGTATGGTGTGGGATCACATCTGAAAATGTCATTGGGCCCTACTTCTTCGAGAATGAAGATGGAAGTGCTGTAACCGTAAATGGAGAGCGGTATCGGTTTATGATAGAAAATTTTTTACGTCCTGCTCTTGAAAACAGACCTGGTATGTGGTTTCAGCAGGACGGAGCCACTGCCCATACTGCCCGAGACACAATGGCACTTTTAAGTCAAATTTTTGGAGAGCGAATAATTTCTCGAAATTCGGAAATTATTTGGCCAGCGCGATCGCCAGATTTGACAGCACCCGACTATTTTCTTTGGGGTTTTTTGAAGGAGCGAGTGTATGTGAACAAGCCAGAGACAATCCTTGAACTCAAGGCAAACATTGTTGCAGAAATTCGAACGCTACAGCCACAAGTTTTGAAAGATGTTATGGAAAATGCTCTAAAAAGAGCCCATCAGTGCGAAGCTGAAAACGGTGGTCATTTAAGAGACATCATTTTTCATACTTAGTGTAAAAAAATTTCCATTTTGTATATTATATAATCTGAAAGAAAAAATAAAAAAAAGTTAATAAACAAAAAAGTTATTAAACTTTTACACCCCTTGGTTTCTTTTGGCCCACCCTGTATAGCTAAGTTTCAGAGGTTTCATGTAAAGGAGAGAAATTTATTCGTGAGATACCGGGAGATATGTATGTTGGAAAGAGTATGCCAAATTGGACCCAGCTTAAGAACCATTTCAGGCCGACCCGCTTTCAACATTTAAGTGAAATCGTCTTTTAATATGGAATTATATATGTAGATCGTTCTACCGACTTAAATAAAGATTTCACATATTTCTTTAAATTTTATTTTTTTAGGCCCTAGTTCATAAAAAATAGTTTGGTTTTATAAAAGGTTTATTAATCAAATTTTCATAGAAAATTTGTTTTATTAACCTCTTATTAAACAGAAATATTTTTTTTTTAAGCAGAATAAATAGAATTAAAAAATTGATTTGTTTCTGCTCAAGCACGTCAAGGTAATATTATTTGTTGTTTTTGAAAAAGTTTATTTTAGCCTACTGTGATTGTAGTAGATTATAATTCTCAATAGTTTATTGAGAATTTTTCTATAAACATTGGGGTTTTGTTGTAAGCTTTTGTGAATTGAGGTTAAAGTCTACTGAAGCTGCAAAAAAAAACGTCTAGACGTGTTTAAATAATTAGAGAACATTTTTTTCTGTGCAAAACTTTCAATAATTCTCTTGAGCCTTCTTTCCATTCATTAATTACTCTTATAATATTTACTAAAACAATTCTTTTATTTTTTTGTTGCTTTTTCAACTTGCGAAAAGTTAAACAGAAGTTTGCTTTAGTTATTGTAATATTAACTGACATTTCTGTATGCAAAATAGTTCTTTTTTTTCTAAAGAAGTTGGCTTGTTAAGCATTTGTTATTTTACATTCGTAATTTTTCTTTATATATCTTGCAAATTTTTTACAAGTTTAAGGTAAATATATATTTTTTTTAAATATTAAGAAAGTGATTAATTATAGAAAAGATATGATGGTGGATATTATAAAAATAGTGGAAGTTGTAAAATCTCTTAATTATTATAATAAAACTTGGGTAATTATACGAGTAGTTTCTTACAAGAAACAGCATTAAGGAAAAAGACACAAGCAAATAAAAATAAGTACATAAATATTTTTTTATGCTTTTTATATTTTGTGTCCTGCCACTTAGCAAACTTTATAGTAGTTACGTTTATTTTGTTAATCATTGGCAACTGGAAACTTTTGCCTTGTCATTCATTCACTATTCAGGTCGTTCTTAGTGGTAAGTAATGGCCATTAGCTTTTATTAGGATATCTTAAGGCTATAATTTAAACTATATCCTGTCACCTTACAAAAGTGTCTAATAAACCGAAACTTAATTTCCACTTCAATTTAGATGTCAAATTCAATTTGGTCATAATAATGGTTTACACACTTGAACACGTAGAGTAATACATATACACACTTACAAACACACACACACACACACACTCCTACACAGACACTTCCACACATGCTTACTTACATGTTCACACTTAGATAAACACCAACACCTAACGCTTGCACATTTTGCCTTTCGCTTATTTTACACTTACACTCACTCACGCTAAGGATTTTCATATATAAACAAATTAATAGTGATTCTCACAGTTCAATTCTATTCAATTCTATTTAAAGTTTGATTTGATACGTTTGAATGCGTGTTGTGTCTATCCATATAATTGTGTATGTTTGTTCAATGAATTATAAAATTTTTTTACTTTATATTTATATTATATATGTATGCACTATACACAGTTAATTTAGCCACATTGAATTACCAACCAATTTCCCTACAATTGTGTCTTCGGCAACAATAAGACGTTAATAAATAGTTGGACTCAGCTTGTTGAGCACCATGTATTCACTACAGCTCAACTTATTTCGAATTCATGAAGCATAATGGCAAAGGATAAGTGAATAATAATAATTATTATGTTAGAAAGTTCAATTGCAGAAGTTCAGTAACAAAACTATATGCAATGAATGATAACAAAGAAAAAAAAACACATTGACATTGCAGTGTAAAAGCTTACTCCAAGCAAACGATATTACAAAATATACATACACATAATAAATAGCCAAACATAAACGTAGCTTGCAATCACTATTAGAATTTTGCTTCAGGATATGCTTATCCTTCATATGTCCTTAAGCTGAAAATTTTAATTTTAATCACAATTTTCACAATTTTCTGGCAAAAAAAAAATGTTGTAACAAGTTGTAGAAATGTACAATTAATCTCTGTAATCAATTATATACCAACAAGTGTAATAAAACGCCTACTTGCTGAATGTCCTTTATATTAAAAATTTTAAATTAGCTACAATTATTGTTGGAATTCAGCGAAAATTTGTAACTATATGTAGTATAATGCCCTTAGCCCTTACGACAAATTTCACGACATTTGGTGCAAATATAAAGTGTCCTCCCATATATCCTTTATTTGAAAAAATAATAATTTTAGACCTAATTATAATAATAATACTACAAAAAATTTATTCTTCAAAAACAAATGTTAAGTGATGCCAGGACATGTCCAATTTCCATATATCCTTAATTTAAAAAAAATACAGTCTAACTACAATTATAATTTGAATGCCGTTATGAGTTTGCAACTACTTATAGAATAACACAAACAGGCTTTAAGGAAATTTTAAGTTCAATCCCTGCCAGAACATGGCTATCTTCCATATATCCTTTATTTTAATAAAATTTAACTTTACTTACAATCACAATTTGAATGCCGTGAAAGTCTGTTATTATTTCACAAATCATACCTTTAAGCTTCCTGGAAAATTTAATTTAAATTAATGCAAGGATTAGCATAAGTTCCTTATATCCTTAAGCAAGAACAAGCCGAGACCAGACATATCTTTAATTTAAAAAAAAATTAAACTGCAGCTTTAAATACAATCAGAATACAGTTAAAACGCTAAAAAAAAACTTACAAAACCGTGTATAACTAAACACTTTATTCAATTTGGAGGCAAATATTGCCTTTATCCTTTATTTGAACAAATTATATTGCAACCAACTTTGCGATCAGTATGCGAAAAGCAATCAATCGTAAATACTTTTTTTTACTTTTTAAGAGTTTTATTAAAATCGTAATTGATTTAATTGAAACTTTCTTTAAAAATGTTACTGATTAAAAGTTAATTTAAATAAAAATTTAGTGGAGCCTATATAACTATTTAGTTAATTAAACATTTATTTAAACATTTTATTTGCTTAATTAAATTTTTAATTAATTGTTTAAGCAATTAAATTTTTATTTAAAAATAATCACATAATTTTTAATTGGTTTTTTTAATTAAAGAGAAATATTTTTTTCTGTGTCGATGTAAGAACATGAAATTTCACACGGAAAGTTTGCTTTGCAAAGTATTAACTCATCTAGGAGCCAGATAGGTAGAGAACGTATTTCTCCTTCTGTATTTCTGATAGCTGAATTAAGACTTTGCAAAGTAAACTTTGCGTATCTAAAAGGGATATCCTCAGTTCCAGATATAATATTGTGGATCCAGTTTGCCAATATTTTTCGTTTTTTCTAAAAGTTTTGTTTCAAAAACAATTACTCATCTAAGTTACATTTTAATATATATGTATATAAGTCTTGCAAAGTGTGAAAAATTTTTATGTTGATGACGTTTTTGTTTGCTAAATAAATTCTACATAACTTTTTCACTTTAATTTTTTTTGTCGCTAACATATTTTTTTATAAATATTTATATTTGAATGTCTGTTGGAGTTGCTCCTCCATCCTTGATCAGACGATACGCCAGCAACATCGCTTGTGAAGATCCATAGTTATCATATCCTCGTAATCCAAATCTTTGATCACGTGATCCATATTTTGGATCGCATGATCCATATCCAGGATCGCGTGATCCAAATCTTAATTCGCGTGATCCGTATCCAGGATCGCGTGATCCATATCCAGGATCGAGTGATCCAAATCTTGGATCACGCAATTCAAATCTTGGATTGCGTAATCCAAATCTTGGATGGTGTAATGCATATTTTGGATCGTGTGATCCAAATCTTGAATCAGTGATCCAAATTTTTGATAGTGGGATCCATATCCTGGATCGCGTGTTCTATATTTTGGCCAACGTAATCCATTTTGTGGATCTCGTGATCCATATTCTTGATCGTGGGATCCGTATTTTGGATCTTGTAATCTAAATCTTGGATCGTGTGATCTATATTTTAGATCGTGTGATCCATATTTTGAATCGTGTTATTCAAATTTTATATCGCAGTATATTTTTCGCATAAAGCAGACATTTTTTATTTGCTTGTATTAATTTCAAACTATTTTCGTTATATGAATATTTACGTTATTTTTATTGTTTCACTTCTTCTTTATAAATGTTAGACATTTTTAAATAGCAACACTAACCACAGGCCGTTCACAACTACCATAGTTGTAATTGTAATAGTATGATTCGTTGTCTTCACTTTCCACCAGGTTTGATTCGCTGAGGAAGAAAGGATGGGATTGGCCACAGTGGCAATTTCCTTCATAGAACTTGAAATAAAATTTTTCACGAAATAGGAAGAGGAGTTTTTGAACACAGTGGAAATTTTTATTAAAAAAAATCTTAATTTCACTACAAAATGCGTGCAAAATAAAAGAAGAAAAAAATATCGCATGCGATGAATTTATCCAACAACAAACAAATACAGTCACCCTGACTGACTGCTTGCTTTAAATAAAAATAATTTCATTAATTTAATGCATATGTACGCACAATACAAAAGCAAAAAAAAAATTAAAATCATATAAAATAAATGAATGAACGTTGAATAAAAAATATGAATTATAATATATATTTATTATAAATATGTATATGTATGTATTTATAAAATAAAATCTCTACCGTATGTTCACAGCATGTAATTTTTCTGTATGAATTTATAATTTACTTTTTACACTTTTCATTTGTAAACAAAAAAGAAATTCACAAACTCACATTCATATATGTACATATGTATAAATCCGTGGTCGGCAACCTATGCCATTACATTTTACGATTGTATGAGTTATACTCTCGCCACAAACCGGTGTTGCCAGTTAAATTTCGTCTCATTTCCCTAATTTGAAATTTTAAATCTCCAAGAGCAAACTTGATTTTATTATGGTCAGAAGAAACACTCAAGTTTTGTTTATAAATAAATGCATCTTTTGTTGCTGATACGCCAATGTAATGGTGAGTAAGAAGATGGTTTTGTGGAAAATTTTCTAAAAAAAATAATTTTAATATACATATGCTTGAACAGCTATGACAGCGCACCTTGACAAACCAAACTTTCTGGTTTGTCATAATAATTTTCTGCGAACAAAAAATTTAATAAATTCTCATCACACATATATTTTCTTATTGTTAGGAAAAAATTTTATCTGGCAACGCTGATTCTTAAGAGTATGAGATACACACAACTTGTTCTCAACAATGCATGTGTACACACACATACGTAATAGAAGAGTATATTAAAAGGCGCGGCGCCCTTATTTTGCCGACCACGGATATAAACTCTTTTACAAAAGGCTGCGTCAATATTTGTATAAAAATTATTATAATTTTACTCATTACACACACTAATGCATTTAAGTGTATGTATTTTTGTAACAGATGTTGCATTTCTTACTCTCTCTTTCTCTCTCTCTCTCTCTCTCTCAAGCCGTCTCTCGCATTGCCCACTAACTTAATGTCAAACACACATGCAGATGAATAAAACGTTTTATAACTTCGCTTTTAGCCACGCAATGCATAATTTTCAAAGTTTTAATCAGTGATGGTATTTTGGTGCCTTTCGGGTATTTTTTGGTGCTTTTTGCCTCTTCACAAACGCGAAATTTTGGCTAATACCCTTTTTTAAAAAGCGGGTATTTACAGTGCTTTTAACAATTTCTTACAGTGCTTTTGGTGTTTTTTTGTTAAATAAAAATATGGTTAATTTACAAAACTAAAATGCTTTTAATCGCTAATAGCAGCATCTTTTAACTCAGGCTTCTTAAATTGTTTTTAATGACAATAACGGAAACTGTGTTAAAAATAATGTAGAAAACTTTTCATAATTGGGATTGAAAAATTTAATTTTTTAATTATTCTTAATAATAGTAATAATAATTCTATAATTAATAATTCTAATAATTAATAATTCTCTGCATAATAATTGATTGAAAGTAGTATGCAATAAGCATTTGTTAAAGCTTACACAAATATTAAATAATACTATAGGGTGGTTTAATTTTAAGGGCCGATTTCGGAATTTTCATAAGGCCGTTAATTTGTAAGTGCAAAGTAAATCAAAATTTTCACGTCTACAACAAAAGGTTGGTAATTTTGTATTCAACGCACAAGAGTGGTTAAATTTTAAGGGCCGATTTCGATTGAAACAATGAGGTTATCCATAGCAGTCAGTTGTTTTAGACAACGATTAGCCAACCCCCAATTTTTTCATATCGATTATTTGACTCCTGGTTTTTTTTATTATTTGTTTTTACATACTTATTTTTATTAAATTAATTAAGATTATTTTTTAATTAATATGTCAATAAATTCTGTTATTACATCTCAAATACTTTGTTTATTTTGATGCAAAAATTTGAAATTATATTTTGAGCTTTTACACTCTAAACTTTCCCCAAAATATTTTTTGGGGAATAGGACTTTAGTACAGAATAAGCATTAATGGAATCGTTCTTTTTTACTAAAGAGAATCTGTAATCATTTTGTAAGTTTTCTTTTATTTCCTTGCGCATTTCTGTTTTTACTTTTACGAATTGTTGTAGAATTAAATTTTGAAAGTAGCGTTCCGCATTTGACAAATAAAGGCCTCTAAGTCGCAGAGCACATGTGTACCAGATGTATTAAAATTAAAAAAAAATATTTTCGTGCTTTTTTACCCTCTTTTTCGTATTTTATTGCGCTTTTTACCATTTTTGCAAAACCTTAATGTACTTTTGCTCTTCGTAGAGATACCAACCCTGGTTTTAATTCATTTGGGACAGACAGACAAAATGAGAAAATAATTCTCCCGCTGTCTTTCACACAGCTGAATTAAGACTTTGCAAAGTTAACTTTGCGCGTCTAAAAGGGGCATAATATTACACAATTGCTTTTTACAAAAATAATTGTATTTGTTATATGTCAAATAGCAACAAAACAGAAAGTTCTATCATCTGCCGGAAATTACGTTAACTTTAAACTAACTTTAAGCTAACTTTTTCGCAACTAGTACTGACTGACACTTGGATTACTTTTCAATGTAATCAACTGACTATTTTAACATTTTACTTTCAGCTAACTTAAAGTTAATTTTTTTAAATCACCTGGTAGTCAGTAAATTAAAAAAAAATTCTGGGGTTTGAACATGTATCATCACACGTTATGTAATCAACGCGCTACCTTTCAGCTAAGGTACCATCTAAAATAACAACAGCAAAATGTTAATATAAAACATGGCTGTCCATTTCACCAAACAATTGTTTAGAAGCCACACCTCATTTTATTTTATGCTCTTTTATTCAGTCGTGCATGAAACAGCAACGAGTGAACATGCGTAGCGGCTGTATTGTTATTTTTCCAAATACAGTGGATAATGTAAATGATAGAATAAAGAAAATACTTTTCGATATACAATGCCTTTGATAATGCGCAATGTCTTTTATATTATCAAACATATAAGAGGCAGTATAACATGTTATTTAGAGGCATTATTAGACTTTTCATATCAATACGGTTACATACATATAATGATGAGGAAAAATTAGGAAATGGTTGTAGGGGAAGAAACTAATGAAAACAAATTATATTTTAATTAACGAAAATAACTTTCAAGCGTAGTGACCTTATATATTGTTATGTAAGGTAGACGTTTACCGATGGAGTTTTTATTAAGGAATTTGCTATTTGTTTTTTAAAAAGTAAAATTTAAAATGTGCTGAAAATTTTTTAATTTTACCAAATCGGAAAATAAAAAATTCAGTTTGAACTATATCCTTTTGCCTTTTTTACAACCAAAATCAATTCTTGTGATTAAATTTTAATTAAAATCTTTGTGCCCACTTTTTCGTTTCATTGTAATTCAAATTCTCTCACCCATACAGCTGCAAAAAATCTTTGGACTTCCCTGATATAAAACCAAAATGAGTTTCAAAGTAGCTGAAAGTAAATTCGATTACGTTCTCAACTTAAGAATTAATTTTGGGTTTGTTCTGAATGACATTGCAGTTAGCTTTTAGTCAGTCTAAGAAAAGCTAACTATAAGTTGACTATTTTTGTAGTCAACCACACATTCTCCGACAGGGTACATATGTATGTACATAAATATATTAAGCTAAGTCTAGACGATATGTTGAATCAGCAAATATATGCTTACATTAATATGCTTTAAAATAACAACAAATCCTGCTGTCAGCATATATATATATGTTAGGCGTCTACACAGTATGCTGAAACTACCAAATTTTTTAAAGTCAACATATGTCAGCAAATGATAATACAACATATGAGTTACCATAAAATTTTTGTGTCTACATGATATGTTGAATTTTGTATTCTGATATATATGTTGAGTCATGTGAGCATTTGCTTAGATATAAAATAAATTTTACAATTACAATAAATTTATGTATGTATATCAATTATCGCTTTCAGTGCAAAAAATTTATATTTTTGGTTAATAAAAATTAGTGCAATTATACATGTATATAAATAAAAAGAAATTCGCGGAATGACGGAAAGTGGCGAAAAGCTACAACAGCAGGATGACAAAGTCCAATAATGTTTTAAACTCTTCAAAATTATTAAAACTGCTAAAACCCACGCAAAAAGCCGCGTTTTTGTGAACTGCAAAAAATCGCGAAAATTGGCAAATTTTTGAACAAGCAATAATATGGATTAAAAATCGCTAAAACTGTAAAAAAAAAATGCGGCAAAAAACGCGAAAATTACGTAAATTTGCAAAAAGTTATTAACAGCGGGATGATAACAAAATTGTATACTTTTTTAAAATCGTCAAAACTGCCAAGAAGCTGAAGACGTGTAAAAAGCCGCTTATATCGCGAAAAAGAAATCGCGAGAAGTTGCATAACTTTAAACAAGCCATAATATTGGTCAAAAATCGTCAAAACTATAAGGAATGAAAAAAATACAATAAAAATCGCAAATTTTTTTTTTTTTTTTTTTTTTTATAATGCATGTATTTATTTATTGTATCTTCATATGTGAACTAACAATAAGTATTCAAATCTTAAATCTATAAAAAAAAATTATTAGGCCCGACCAGTGTCGGACATAAACTTAGTGATAGTTATAAATAATACATTAGTAGTGATAATCAAAAAAAAAAAAGGGGGGGGGGAAGTATTTTCAAGTAGTCCCATCTGGAGTGTTAGGTATAAGAGCCCGTGTGTCCCTCTTTTTTAAGCGGATGTGTCCAGTAAAGTTCAAAATATTACGAGCAAGCGGATTAGGATGTGATTCGAGTTTTGTTAAATATTTGCCTGCGTATTTTGCAATTTCTTCAGTCACTAGTGGCATATTTAAATCACGATGTATAATAGAATTTTGGATGTACCATGGAGCCGATGTTATTAACCGTAAAATTTTGTTTTGCCTTCGTTGGATTCTCTCGACATTGAAAGCTGAAGCAGTGCCCCATAACTGAATTCCGTAGCACCATATTGGCTTCAAAAGCGACTTGTACAGTAAAAGTTTGCAGTCTAAGCTGAGTGTTGAGTTTCTGCCAATCAACCAATAGATTTGAGTTAACTTAGAGTCAATATGATGTTTCCATGTAAGTCTTCGATCGAGGTGTATACCAAGGTATTTCACTTGGGAATGTTGAGGAATATTATGATTGTTGATTCGAATGGGGGAGCAAGTATCTCTTCTTAGGGTGAACGTTATATGGACACACTTTTGTTCATTGACTTTAATTCTCCATAAGTTCAACCATATTTCCAGCTGAGTGATATGTTCCTGGAGATTGCGGGATGCCTCATAAGGGGTTTCGTGCACACTCATACAGGCTGTATCATCGGCAAAAGTAGAAATATGGATATTATTGCTCACAGGCATATCACAAGTATATATTAAATACAAGACAGGACCCAGAATACTACCCTGGGGCACACCAGAAGATATAGATTCGGGCACACTCGTGAACTCTCCTTCCACAACAGTGAACTTCCTATCAATAATATAACTTTCCAAAAGCTTTTGAATGTTTATTGGCAGATATGTCTTCAATTTTAAAACTAGGCCTTCGTGCCATACTTTATCAAATGCCTGAGAAACATCAATAAAGAGAGCAGAACAATACTTCTTTTCTTCAAATGTTCTTCTTACAACCAGTAAGATCTTACAACCAGTCTATGCGTTTGTTCAATCGTGCTGTGCTGACTTCTAAAGCCAAATTGATGGTCCGGGATGCACCCATTATCAGTTAAAATTTTGGACAATTTAGTCATGAGCAGCTTTTCGAAAAGCTTTGAGATTGTAGATAGTAAGCTTATAGGCCTATATGAATCAGTCTTGGTAAGATCTTTGCCCGCCTTTGGAATCATTTTGATCTTGGCAAGTTTCCAGTTATGTGGAAAATACTGCATTCTTAAAATAGCATTAAAAGTAAATAGCAGGATTCTTATTGCAATATGAGGCAAGTTCATGAGCATTTTGTTACTAATGCCATCAATACCTGGAGCTTTCTTCGGGTTGAGTTCAGCAATTACTTTTTGTACTTCACGCATCTTAAACCTTAAGGGACGAGGGGGTAGAGAAACTACACTCGGTAAATCAGCAGCACCCGTACATGAATTGGGAGTGAATACAGATTTTAAATGCTCAGAAAATAAGTTATCTTTCTCACTATCACTTCTTGCCCAGCCTCCGGTCGCAGTACGCAATGGTGATTTAAGATCAACGGGTTGTTTAAGATTTCTAGTAGCGCGCCATAAAGAGTAATTAGATGCGGACGTTACATCAAGACCTTCTAAATACTTTTCCAGTAGTGCAGTTTTTTTCCGACGATAGCAGCTCTTTGAGTCGTTTAGTACATTCTTTAAGTCTGATTTTATTTAGGGGTGATCTGTGTTGTTGCCATTCTCTTCTAGCTCTCCTTTTTTCACATACAAGACGTTCAATTTCCGTATAATAAATTCTGTTAAAGCCGGTCTGCGGATAGGAGGTAGTGGCGTGTTCAGCAGCCTGTTTAATATTTTCGTTAAGATTGGCAATGTTAAATTCAATATCATCGCATGATCTAAGCTTAATGTTTTCTACGCAGTGACTACTAAGATATTTTTTGAATACCAGCCACTTGATTCCATTAATCATCTTCACATATGAGTTAGTTAAATCACTCCTTAGTGGGTTGAAAATTGTAACTATTATTGGAGAGTGATCGGAGGACAGATCTAGAGAGGCCTCTACATGAATTAGGTCCCTATGAATATTTTTCGTGACGGCAAAATCTATAACATCTGGAATTTTTCTTACGTCAGTAGGCCAGTAAGTAGGCTCCCCACTCGAAATGACATCTAAGCCCATTTTTGAAATTGTATTGAACAAGGCTCGACCTCTAGGTGTAACAAGACGCGATCCCCAGTACGTATGTTTTGCATTGTAGTCACCAGCTGCCACGAAACAAGATCCAAGCGATTTGTAGAACTTCTCATACTGATCTTCGGTAACTGAAAATCTGGGAGGTGAGTAAATTGATGATATCACGAAGTTCGCACAAAAATTTTCTACGAAAATATTCGTGGCATGCAAATATTCTTCACTAACGTTGTCAAGGACATAGTGCTTGAGTCTTGACTTAATCAGAATTGCTGATCCACCACATGCTCTCTCTCTCGGGTCCTTTGTATCATATAAAGTGTAACCATTTATTTTAAATAAGCTTCTTGAGGTCAAATGAGTCTCAGAAACCAACATTATATCGATATTTTTTTCCATGAGGAAGTGCTCAAGTTCATTTTTATGTTGGCGAATGCCGTTTGCGTTCCAGAAACATATTTTTAACGTGTTCATGGTTTATTAACTAATGCTTGAAGCAGTGTATTCTGCATTCGCAGCATTTCTTGCATCATACTTGTCATATTTGTAGTAAAGTTGTTTATAGTTAGCACCAGATTCTCAATAGTAGCTTCAAGGCGACTAAAGTTAAAGCTTGAGTTTGAATTCGTTGAATTATTTGGCGGTGGAACATTTTGCGTGGGAATTGAACTAGTCTTAGCAGCATCAGCATACGATACACGTGAAGTAACTGGTTGGCTGATTTGAGCAAAAGTGTCGGAGTTCGCGTTTACTTGTAGAGCTGGAGTTAACTTGGTTTTTTGACCCATAGCCTGTTTAACGAAAGAAAATACAGGGCACCCTCTATAGTTAGCTGTGTGATTACCTCCACAATTACTACATTTTTTTTCTGCTTGATCTTTTGGCTTAGTGCAGCTAGCAGTACCATGCAATTCACCGCAGATAACACACACTGTAGGTAACTTGCAGTACGTTTTCGTATGGCCATATTCTTGGCAATTATGGCACTGTACGGGACCTGAACGCTTACGTGGCTCTTCAACTGTGATTTTTCGATGTAAGAGATACTTTACGTTATAAACTGGATGGGCTTCATTTTTTTTCAATTGTATGTCATTCGGCTCCAGTTCAACCCGAAATAGGGGTTGGGGGACCTTTTCTCTATTAAATATGTTGGTAACATTTTTTACCTTGAATCCTTGGTCGACAAGTGCACATTTTACTTCTTCGGGTTCAACATATGAATCTATGCCCTTTAATACTATCTGTAGGCCTTTAGCACTCTTAACTTGGTATGTGTAAAAATTTGTTTTATTTTTTTCGAAATCACTAACAATTTTTCGGAAATCTTTTTCATTATATATTTGGATTTTAGTTTCATCAATATTACCTCGTTTAATTGGAATGATGTGAAAAGTATTTTCACCAATGGTCGACAGTAGTTTTTTTATAAGCGCGTTAGAATTTTTTTCTCTCAGATAAATAGGTGGTGGCTTAAAAGACTTTTGCGATGATGTAGAGGGCTTGTCGTCGGTGTCTTGCAATAATGAAAAACGATTTTGACGATTGGTAGATGATGCGCTGTTATCCCTAGACATCTTTGGAGCAGATGAAATTTTTGAAGAATTTGGGCTTCGCCCACGGTTTACCACTGTTATATATCTGTCCATTCCCACTTGTACCTTGGGTTTTGAGCTACTGTTATCTGTAGTGATAACTTGGTTTAGTGATGAAGGCGAGTCCGATGCGGATGATATCGCAGACTTAAATGAAGAAGTACTAGGCAATGGTAATATTAACGATTCACTAGTTGGCATTGGACAAAGCGAAGTTGATCGCTGACGAAAAATTGGCTTTGCCGTTAAAAAAAGATTTCCATCAGATTTATTATTTATATTTTTTTCATTAAGAGTTTCAGAACTCACAGTAAAATAAGCATTTCTGCCGTCAGAACTCACTTCAAAATTTTTTTCCTTTAAGGTACTCATACAGAGTATTATTCCTCAAGGGAACTTTGTTTGTGTTTACGGTTTTTTTTTTTTGTTTTTGCTATTTCTTGCTATGTAAAAAATATTAGTAAAGCCAATAAGCTTATTTATCAAGGTGAATATGTATTACGAATATTTTTTGTATGATTTTTGATTTTGTATGTAAAAAAAAATCCGCTTTAATGTCTCTTCACTATGAAGGTTCAACGAGAACTGACAAAAACTTACCAACAACGGGATGATGACAAATTCTATTATTTTTTAAAAATCGCCAAAGCTTTTAGGAGGCTGTAAGCATGCCAAGAGTTGCTTTTTTTGCGAAGTTTGCAAAAATTCGTGAGAAGTTGCAAAATTGGAAAGAAACTGGAATAAGAGTGATGGTCTTCCTCAGAATCACCTAAAATTATTTTTTAAGAAATTGTAATTTCCCTTATTTTTTACTCACCCCAATTCACATTTCTGCAGTATATTTTTCGCATAATGCAATGTTTTTTTTTCTTTTATTAAACTATTTTCGTTATTTTAATGTTTACGTTATTTTTATTTTAAAAATGGCAAATCAGGCAGCACTGCTCATACATGAGCAGAGTAAAAATATCAATTCTATATGCTATCAAATTTGCCGTATGCTGAAAAGCTTACATAGGCTTTTCAACAAATAACATATCTGATAGCATACATAGGAAATTTGTTACAAAGTAAAAATATGGTGTCTACACGATATGCTAAAATCTTGAACATATGTTTGTTGACAACCTTAACAAATGCCCTTCATATGTAGCTAAGCATACGTATATTGAAAATATTTTGTGTCTACACGATATGTTGGCACTGGTAACAAATTTTTCATCATAAATATGCTGGTTCAACATATCGTCTAGACTTAGCTTTAGATTAAGAATTCACTTACACATGTTTTTTTATTTCGTTTTACTCCAACTTTATGCTACCATATACATATGTACATGTATTTTTGGTGATTTTCTTGAGGGCATAAAAAATAAAGCTTGCATACCGATTAAATTTTTCAACTTGCAATTTATTTTTCTTGTGAACGAGTCCCAGAGTGCATACCATACATATGTATGTGCAAATTTAATGATAAAATAAAATACCAAAATAGTACTAGGAAAAATATTTTCTTTTGTAAATGATTAAAATTGTATGCTAAACTTTCTACTTTCTACTAAACACACAAACATATGTACATATTTATGTATGTATGTGCATAAGTATAATCATATCTAAGCATTTATAAAGCTAGCGATGTTCATAGCCAATCCCCCACACACTCGTAGATAAACATAATTTAATTTAAAGCAATCTACAGATTCATCAAAATTAGCCAAGAGCCATTTTCATCATCATCACCATCATCATCATAAACAAATTGCATCAGAGTTTCTTGGCGCATAAGTGCCATCAGCAGCAACAGCATAATTTTCATTTGCTGCACCACCATCCACATCAAACTCATTAGCATCAGCATCAGCAACAGTTTCATTATCATCATCATCATCATCATCATGATCATTATCAATTTGATACATAATAATATTTAGGTATATGTAATTATCCATTTTTTTCATTTTCATTCACGATTGTAATATTATAGTGTCACAAATTAAAATATAAAATATAAAAAATTGTAATTATTAACTGAAAGTGGTTTTAAATGCCACATATTCAGCTGGCAAATGAGCTCGTAAGCTGCTCATAATTATTTTTAATGGTATTTTTTTTATACAGCCATTTGCAACAGTTAATAAAAATGTAACAAAAAAAATGAATAACATAATTAACTCATTTGACTGGGCGTTAATAATTAAGAACGTTAAATGAAGTCAAACGATTTAATAAAAAAAAAGCCTCATCATGACTGGATACAAAATTTTCTTTAATCACCAAAATCTGCATTCATACTCGCCACGAATTAGGGGAAATAAATAAGTAGCCACACTAAAGTTGTGCACAGTTTGCACTTGCACTAGTTTAGGTATTTTTAAGTGGCCTGCAGATGATCAAATAAACTCATCAATCACATAGTTGTGTCGTATGCAGTCGTACGAGGGCGGATCAATAAGTCCTTGACTTTTCGAACTTCCCTCTGTCCAGTCTGACGTACTTCTATTCAGGAATCGTCATAACAATAAAAATACAATCACAAAAAGTTATATATTTTTTATTAAGAAAATAATTAAATTTTATTCGTTGTGTCTCGACTGAGTTTTAAAACAAAAGATGCCTTGTTAGTATTTTATATTTTTCTATCTCTAGTGTTTTACATTTATTATATTATCCATCTATCTTGGCAGAGTTGCCATGTGTGACAGTTCGGCCTTTCCTGACTCTAAATCGTCCTCGATTTTTGATTCTTTCTCGTCCGTCTTGCCTTCATCTTGTTCTGGATGTATTTTACACCAAGGTTTTAACTTTTCCGAAGCGTGAATCGAACTGTATCTTCGAGAAGTGATCTGTAAACTTGGTATGTCTTCGATCAGATATCGATCATTATCGATACGGCCCTCTATATTTGGGAACCAATTTATGTATATCACCACTGGCTCCAGGTTCGAATTTTACTACGACTAAATCGTTCTCAGCATACTGCGTTGGTAAAGCGTGTTTCGCATCAAATCGAGATTTCCATTTGTTACGCTGCTGACTTATGTTACTTAGTGCCATTTTACATTTTTCATCAAACGATTTTTCGGTTGCAGAGTGAGCTAAGTCGTTATGAACAGCGGTAACAAGATGATTTTGTACTACATCTTTAATTTTGAAATTATAAACCAATTCGTTTGGTGTTAAACCTGTGGTGGTGTTAATTTGAGAATTTACGATCCATTGGAGTTCATTTAATTTTACGTCCCAGTTTCGAGGGTTATCAGCTGTTGTTCGGATATAATTTAAAATAGTAGAATTTGCTCTTTCTACTTCACCGTTGGCACGAGGTGTAGGAACAGCAGTTTTCATATGACGAATGTTATTCCCACCAGGGGAGTCTATTATAGACTACGGGTGTGGCAACCCCGGGGCCCCAGCTGGGGTGATTTGGATTTTTCCATTGACGTACCTTTGGTACATTACCCATAGAACTTATGTGTTACTACCCGATCTCTGAACACAAACAGAGCAAAGGATGTGAACATATTTATAACAAAAGGAAGACAGGTCCTGTTGATGTCAATTAGGTGCAGCGTCACCTAGAACTGCCCCTGAGTTCAAAAGACGATAGAGGTGAAGCCCTTGTGGTGGAACTTCGAGGTCTAACCAGAGGCTACTTCTGGTGCCACGGGTGCCGGTGGCCCGACAGCCGAGCTGCTTAGAGTTGAGTGCATGTAGCGGTCGTCAGTTACCTTTGCTTAAATGCCGAGTTCGTCCTACCTCATGAGGTTAAAAGGATGATTTTGGTATGTGTGGAGTAGGCACTGGTTATTTGGCGACACAGGAATGGGTTCATCTCGGACGAGTGGTTGAGCTGTGCCGGCAATGGTTGAGGAATTCTCATGGGGACCTCGCTATGGGTGTATACACAACACCTTGGCGTGGAAGCCAGAGAATTATCGTGGTGGCTGTGGTTGCTACCAAAATCGCTGGGAGAATAGTCTTGGCTTCCCAGTGTGAAATCAATACTAGTGGTTGGTCTGACGCGGTCAGCCAGACACTATTCTAGGTGCTGTTGCCATTCAACAGAAGCTGCTATGGGCACGGACAAAGCAGCAGAGTTTAGATAGCTCAAATTACCTCAGCAAGGTAATTGAATATAGTACAGGGATAACTATATTCAAAGATTGCAACCTATGTGCCTTATGGATTGGGCCATAGGTTCATTCTAATAGGGTGCATGGGGGCGTTGGTCTGACGTCTAACCCACACCCAGTGCTTTGGCACACGTGAGATTAGGCCGTAATGGCAGGTGCTCACGTAAAGCAATCGCACATCTGACGAATGTTATTATCTTTGCAATATTTTTCAAATGCAGTGGAAGTAAAGGCGGTGCCTCTGTCGGATAAAATTTTGCTTGGAAGTCCAAAATAACCTGACATTTCGCAGAGTGCATTTAAAACGGGGGTAGTTTTTGTACTCCTTACCGCTTTTACAACTAGTAACTTTGAAAATGCATCAGATATGGGTATTGCCTTTTTTTTAACGTACAAACGGACCTAGATGATCAATATGAACGTGATAGAAAGGTATCGGTTCCGGGGAATCAAAATGCATTCGTCCTTCAGGTTTTCCTGCGTGTGTGCGATTATAACAACATGTTGTACAAAAAGCAATATACTCCTTCACATATTTTCTCATCTTTGGGAACTAGAATAATTTCTGTATACGTTGCATTGTTTTTTCTGTTGCATAATGTCCCATATCAGCATGGAAATGTTTAGTGATCCTCCACCTCACAGGATTTGGTACAACAATTTTTTTTTCAATGTTATATTTTCGATATAAACGGTTGTTGAAAATTTCGTAATCATGTTCTAGCTGTTTTTTCTCTGTTGATTCCATCTTCCCCGATAAGACAGCCAAAATATAGTTTAACCTTTTGTTTTGCAACTACATCGTTAGCGCCCAGTCCTCCATGTCGTCATCAACAGTGAAAACAAAAGCCGCTGGTTCTACCTCATTTGAGGGTTCGACAGGTGCACGACTTAACGCATCAACATGAGCCAGCTTACTACCTTGTCTGTGTACAGTTTCAAAATCAAATTCAAGTAATTTTAGCCACCATCGAGCGATTCTTGACTTCAGCTCCTTATTACAACGAACTTGAGCAATAGCTAAGCAATCGGTTATGATTTTAAATGATTTCCCCAATAGGTAAATTCGGAAACGCTCCAATGATTCCACTACAACTAATACTTCCAGCTCATAACTATGGTAACGCTGCTCCTCCTTGGTACAGTGGTGGCTAAAATAGAAAACGGGTCAAAAATTATTACCGTCTGTAGATTGAAGTAGGATTCCGGCTAATCCTACAGTACTTGCATCCGTATGTAATTCGTGCTCCGCCGTAGAATCGTACAAGGCTAGTATTGGAGCTTTGGTAAGCATAGATTTTAACTTTTCAAATGCATTTCTCTGTTCCGCACCCCAGACAAATTTATTGCTTATAGATTTATGCAAAAGTTAAGTAATCGGTTTAGTAATTAATGAGTACTCTGGTACGAATTTCCGGAAGAAACCAGTAGCCCCAGAAAACGACGAGTCTCTGTTAAGTTGGTAGGTTCTCTAAAATCTCTTATCGCGCCAATCTTTCGTTCACCAGGCCTTATACCTTCAGCGTTAATAATGTGACCTAGATAATTCAGCTCTTTCTGCAAGAAATTACATTTCTCAAGTCTCAGCGACAGTCCATACTTGTCCAAAATTCTCATATTAATGTGAAATGCAACACTATTACCATCAAGACTACTGTCAAATTTTGAGTAAGTATCATCATTTACTTTGCGTTTAACAGCTGTTCAAAACATACAACGTCATTTATAAAAATGGAAAAAAGTGAATTTCGAGTGCTCATTAAACATTCTTTTTTTCGAAAAAAAACCGTCAATCAAACAAAGAAAAAGCTCGATAAATACTATCTGGACTCGATTTCAATGTTAAAAATGGTTTACTGACTTTCGTTACGGTCGCACAAGTAAAAATGACGCTGAACGCTCTGGACGGCCAATTGAGGTCAGTACACCCGAAAATGTTGAAAAAATCCCCGATATGGTGTTGGCCGATCTAATACTAAAAGTGCGTGAGATTGTTGATGCCATACGCATTTTATATGGCAGTGTGGTTTCGATTTTAAATGATCAGCTGGGTTTAAGAAAGTTGTCTGCAAGATGGGTGCCGTGTTTGCTCTCAATTGACTATAAACGTAAACGTGTGACAGCTTCAAAGGATTGTTTGGAGTTGTTTAACCGCAATCCGAATGAGTTTTTGGGGCGTTTTGTAACTGTGGATGAAACATGAATCCATTACTGCACTCCGGAGATCAAGCAGCAGTCTAAACAATGGGTTTCTCCGGCCAAGGTGAGTTTGTCGGCCAATAAGGTGATGGCAACAGTTGTTTGGGATGCACGTGGGATAATCACCATCGATTACCTTGAAATGGGAGAAAACAATAAACGGCGAATATTATGCCAACTTATTAGACCAATTTAATGAGGATTTAGAAAGAAAACGACCCCATATGGCCAAGAAAAAATTTATTTTTCCTCAAGATAATGCGCGAGTGCACACGTGTGCAGTCTCAATAGCAAAACTTTATGAATTGGGCTACGCCATATTCTCCTATTTCCAAACCTAAATAAATGGCTCGTTGGAAAGAGATTTAGCTACAACGATGATGCCTATTTTAAGGACCTCGAAAAATCCTATTTTTTTGGAAAGGATACAAAAACTGGAGAAGCGTTGGACTAAGTGTATTGAGTTAAAAGGAGATTATGTTGAAGAATAACTTTTTGTTTTGCAAAAAAAACTATGTTTCATTCAAAAAGTCACGGACTTATTGATTCGACCTCATATTTTTTCCACTAACCTACGTCTTGCCGACATTTTTTTAATTTTTTTATTTGACTACTGATTATTTGATCGTCATCAGTTTCCTTGTGATTCTTGTTAATGATGAAGGACTGCTTGATCGAACAAAAGTTATAAGCTTTTGCCATACGATTATAGTGATTGACGTATTTATTTTTACGTCTGCTTTTGAGCGACAGTAATGGCTCAGTTAGCAGACTGTAATGTTAAGTAACTGCAATAGTAAAAAACAGCTGGTCGATATTGTTATGTGAAAAGTAATGAAAATGGTTTTAGAGATGTAATGTAACGTAACCTAATTTTCATATAAAAATATCGATCAGCTGTTTTCTACGTTACAGTTGCATTACATTACAGCCGGCTCACTGAGCCTTAACACATGTGCACTGTGTTACATTTTTTTAATGCATATATACTGTGTGTGTATGCGTGTGTGTTTGTGTTTGTGTGTGCGTGTTACACTTATTCAAATAGTATTCCGTATTTCGCTGTTTTAGCAACACTTTATTGGCTACCCTTGCACGTGTTTATTAATCGGTAATATACTGAAAGATTTTTTTTTTTTCATTCGTATATTTACATTTTCCTTGCAAGAAGAGGGAGAGCAATTTCCAAAAAAAATATGACGTTATTATGTTTCAGAGAAATAATTGTCATTTGTTTGTAGCTTGATAGTAATACTCGTAAATTTTTTTTATTATTTTACTTTCCTCCTAAAATGCATTAGCAATTTTTTTAGTAAACTATTATGTCTAATAATTTCGCATTTCCTTTGAAATTACAGACCAAATTTATATATAAAAATTCGAAATTTGTCGCATTTTAAAGAAGTTAGAAAGAAATTTCACAAAATGCACTGTTTATAATAAATCAATTAAAAGCATTTATGCCTATGGATTTTAGTTTTAAAAATGTCTATATTACAAAGAAAAAAAAGAAAAAATTTCTAATTACAAATTCTGGCAGAAGAGTCGTAACAAAAAACTGTCATATTAGGCATTTTGCAGGTATTCGTCTGAAAAAAATATATGTAAAAGGGAAGCTGAAATTCAAAAAAGCCACCATATAATTTTCGAAAAGTTAACTAATTAAAGCCGAATCTTTTTCAGGGATATGTGGCAGATAGGCATATCCTTTCCCTAATTACTATGACACCTTTCAAAGATATCTTATACTCTTAGGCATGTATAGTGCTATTTGCCTTATCAAGATTAGAATTATTACTACGAATCCATTTTTTTAATAAGTATATGTTGTGATTGATTTGTTCCGGCTTTTCAGTAATTTAAGCAAAATTCTTTAAAAAACCTTCAGAACGTATATGAGTACTGAAGTATTGCCCAACTGCCATTACATTCTGATCATAGTTACAACTTAGATTGAAATTTAAAAATTTATGTTATTTGTCAAAAAAAAAAGGATATATGGGAGGTAGCCATATCCTTACACGCTTTGAGCTGAAAATTTTTAAGGGAGTAATTCATAGAACTCTATAAATAGTTACACATTTTTCCAAGATCTGATAATAATTGCACCTAATTAAAATTTTTGGTTTCCAAGGATATAAGAGAGATGCGCATTTCCTATACTTAATTGCAATAACATTTAAAATAAGTATTAATTGTATATTTTGTCATATATTTTTATGGTAATTGTAATTGAAATTAAATTTTTAAAATAAAGGACATAAGGGAGGTAGGAATATCCTTACATCCATTGAGCTATCATTTTACCCGAAAACATATAAATATTTTGTGTACATTGTTATTTTGTGGAAATTCAATTTTAAAAATAAAGGATATATGGGTGGTAGGCATATCCTTACACGGTTTGAGTTGAAAGTTTTTACCAAGCTCACTCTTATTAATCTACAAATAGTTACTCATTTTTTTCACTATCTGATGACAATTACAGGTGAATTTTAATTTTTAATGTCCAAGGATATGAGTGAGATAGACATATCCCAGTACTGATTCAAATAAAAGTTAACATAAAAATTAATTATGTATTTTTTATTTATTTTTATAAATAATTGTGGCCGAAAATTAACTTTAAAAATTAAGGCTATGTGGGAAGTAGGAATATCCTTGCACCAATACATGTAAAATTTTACAGTAGACCATGTACACATGTTGTGTGCACTGCTATTTCGTGTAAATTCAATTTTCAAAATAAAGGACATGTGGGAGCTAAGCATATCCTTGCACAGTTTGAGCTAAAATTGCTTAGCAAGTTTAATCTTATTAATATACAAATAGTTAAACATTTCTTCCACGATCTACTAACAATTGCAGCTGAATTTCAATTTTTAGTGTCCAAGGATATATGAGAGGTAGGCATTTCATAGCCTTGATTGAAATTGAAGTTAACATCAAGCTTAACTGCATAATTTATATTAATTTTTATGATAATTGTGCCCGAAAATTAACTTTTAAAATTAAGGATATATGGGAGGTAGGAATATCCTTGCATCGATTAAGGTAAAATCTTACATAAAACCATGTACGTATGTTGTATTCAATGCAATTGTGTTGAAACTCAATTTTCAAAATAAAGGATATATGGGAGTTAGGAATATCCTTGCAGCGATTGAGTTGAAATTTTCTATGAAGCTTACTCTCATAGATCTACAAATAGTTACATTTTTTTGTCACGGCTCTGATTATAATTACAGCCAAAGTTAAAGGTTATATGTGAGAAGTAATCATATCCTTTCTTTAGGTTCTCACTAAAATAGTTTTTTTACTAACATACATGACTCATATTTCTCATAGTAACATTACCCATCTCTGATACGATTACTTTTAATCGAAAGCTTTACTTCATAGTTCATAATCTTTTTGGCACATGATTTATTCTCAATTGAAAACGGTGTTAACAAGTACATTAATTACGATACTACAACACCCCAACAAATCACTTACAATATGTGTCGGTTACACATAAAACATAAAAAATATGTCGGAAAAAATTGCAGTATTAAAACACATACATATACAAAAATTAAACATAAAGGGACAGTAATACCTTCAGAAACAATATGAGATTTTTTACCCTGGTCATAATATATTCAGCTACTTTCGTTATTAATACAGCTTGTGCAAGTACATACAAGTACTTCTGCCACCTGCACTTTGACTGCCGCCTTTGCCAATAAATATAACCAACAGCAAAAAAAGAACTTATTCCTCTACAAACCCACTAAAACAAACAGTGGCAAAGCATATCAACTTTGTTGTGCAACCAAATTTAACAACATTTTTATGCACGCTACTACTGTTACGAGCAGTAGTGTTTTTTCAAAGGATCAATATGGTCAATCATTTTACATTTACACATACGCATTGCGAGATATTCCCCTGGAAAGTTACAAAAGCTCGACCCTTTTCATTTGGATATATCCTCTGCCATTCTTATTTTCATAAACGTTCGCTAACATTTTTCTGAGGGTACAAAAATCAAAAAAAGGAATACTTAAGAAACTATGCGATTGCATATAACTGAAAATTTTTCCCTTGGAAAATCGCTTATTCTGTTGTCACGTGCGACATTGAAAAACAGCAATTCTTATCAGAGCGTTGAAAGTACGTGCAGAAAGCTTATCAGTACATACAGAAATATTTAATACAATTAAATTTAAAAAAAAAATCTTGCTGAAAAATATATATCTGCTATCTTAATATCTCTAAAAAATGGTCACGTGCAACATCGAAAGTGTAAAATTTAAAAGAAAGATATTTACCAAAAAAAAATTTATATAAAATTGCTGAAAAATATAAATGTGTGTGATAGTCGTATGTAAAAAAGGTTGGTCACGTGCGACATTGTAAGTGTAAAATTGAAGAAAAATTACATTAAAAGATTGTACACACTTTTTATTATATAAATTTACACGACCAAAAACGGTGAAATAATTAAAATGAGAGTTGCAAACGGTGGAGTGGATTATTACGAAAATTAAAATAAGGAAAGCATGCGGAATGCTTGGTAAAAGTAGAAAGCGTTAGCTGAAGGAAAAAATTAATTAATTGAAGAGAAACGGCGGAATGGCCGTAATACGTAAGAAACAAAATCGGCAGGACCTCACAGAATTGCTAAAAGACGAAAAGTCACAAAACGAGCCTTGCCAATGCAAGCAAGCTTTTGCAAAGCTATAAAAAATTATATAATTTAGCCGAAAAATTTAGAGCTTTAAGAAGAATTTGATGTAAAACGCAGTTGCACTTCTTTTTCTGCGATGGTCAAAAAGTAAAATCTGCTAGATTTGCCTATTCTGGCAAAAAAAAAAAACCTGCGCTTGAGTATTCCTGATTATATTTTCATTTAGATTTGTTTTAATTTATTACTCAAGCTACTTTACTCGTACAACATATTTTTTTTTTTTTTTTTTTTTTTTTTTGTTAACTTTGTTGTTAATATGTTAAAATAAATACGTTCAATACTACTGTTAATTTAAAAATATTTTTACGAAGCTTGTTTGTTTATAATTTCGTAAAAAAGTCCACAGAAGCAATTTATATATCACGGTTGAAAAAATTCGTCACGCGCGAATGTGATTAAAGTTGAATTTTTTTCAAATATAAATAAGTTTTGATTGAAATCAAAACGATTTTAGAGAGACATTGCCAGGTTTCGCTGAAATCAGCATTTTATTGATTCGTCACAGAAACAACTTCTATTTTTGTCACATGCGAATGCCTTGTTTTTTTCAGTTACCCTAAAAACGAAAAATTGCTTAAAATCAAAGATAGCACCAATTTTAGATATAATATAAAATAAAAATGCGTTTATATTGATTTTTCACTTTAATTGTGTGCTACGGTCACGTGCGACATTATGGAAATTTAATATTTTTAATTTTTTTTTTTTTTTTTGTTCTAAGGAAATTTCTAAAATCCAAAGCTTGGCATAATATCGTAACAATTGTTCCCTACTAAATAAAAAAATTAAATTTAATGTTACAGTACGTTTCAAAAGAAAGTTTATATTTAGTGGTTATTTTAAAAAAGAAGCAAGTCGTTTATCGAAATAATGTATATTACTGATTTATTTATACAAATTGGGAATTTATTTCTTAAAAATAAGAAGTCAGTTTATGTGCGTAAACTTTATATTTGAAATGAGTTCAAAGAAAAATTTTATAGCGGTTAAACCGGAACTGGGTGGTGTTAATATAGGTCACCTTCTCTGGAAATCAAGCTACTGACTGATGCAGCTTCAGTTCATGTTGAATTATTAAAATCGTCATCAACAAACTGATGAGCACATTGCATGTTTTCTATCGTTTGTTCTTGATGATTTTGATCTCCACAATTCTGGCTTTTCAAATATTTTGCTGGCCGGTGTCTTCAAAGAGTGTTCCTTATTCGTTTCGGCCACTCAAGAAAGTTCTTTCAACATTCGGTGCCCACAGCTCTTTGCTTAAATTTTGTTGCATAAGAGTTGCTTATAAAAAACATCAAAAGCAAAAGATAGAAAAAACAGCAAAAGTGCTTCAGCGACGTGTTTATATATTAAATTCATGTTTAAACATGCACAATATTAAAGTTTTTAAGTGTTAAGTTATGATCAGACTAGACAGATATTTGGCAATAAACTTAAAAGTATAAAAATATTATCCTGTGCTGCATCACTGTCTCCTTTAACAAGGAAGATATTATCTCGCTTCATAAACAATTGCCTAAACTGACGCTTATTACCTCAAATATTTCTCCATCATGACTGGCTTGGTCTAAATTATTTATTATTTATTATCACACATTCATCCTGAAAAAAACTAACTTTTAACCTCAACTGAGCTTTTCGCTTAAAAAAAACAAGCAAAAAATAAACAAAAAGAAAGGATATGCATGCAGGCAGTTATTTAAGGATTCGCATGCATAAGCTAGTGTAAATAATTAAGTTTGACTTATTATGTACAAATAAATTATATGCTGAGAAAACGAGTGGAAGCAAATGTGGAAGTAGATTACAAAAAAAAAGAAAAAGAATATGGAAAGTGGTTGACTTTACTGATCATCAAAAAAGTAAAGGAATCGTTGAAAAACGATTTGAACAAAATTTTAAAAATTTAAGTTTAACATTTGTTAACTCACTAATAATCCCAAATTATTATTTTACTTATTTAGTAAAATATTTTTGATTAAAAATAAATTGAAATTGATTACTGAGGGGTTTAGCTGGATTTTAATTTTAAAAATAAAGATGGTTTACAAAAGGAATTTTGTATGGAAAATTATTTACAAAAGGTAATTGTAAACCTAAACTATTTTTATGAATACGGCAGTTAATCTTTTAAAACTTTTAATCGATTTCGAATGCCACAATTTATATGAATGTTTATTCATATAAACAAACTACGAAGTCTGTAAAAATGTTTTAATAAATCTGCAGTAAAAAATGTTACTTAATTTTTTATAATCGAATATTTAACATAAATTCATCGGATTTCAGTCTAACGAATGAAAAGTGTAAAATAAACTTTAAACTGTCCGAATAAAATCCAAAAATTATTCGAATAAATTAATTAATCAAATAAAAACTCATATAAACGGTTAATCTATCTTTTATATTCTGGTATTTAATTTTTATTTCCATTTTACTTGTTTCCTATTTACTTTTTAGGGTTCCGTACACCAAAGGTGAAAAGGGACCCTATTGTTTTCGCTACGCTGTCCGTCTGTACGTCTGTCCGTCACACGGTATTTTCTCAGGAACCGTAAGAGCTACGGACCTGAAACTTGGACACAGTATGTAGAACATGACAAATACATGAGAATTAAAAATTAAAGTGTGTTCCAAAACGAGCAACGAAAAATGTTAAAATCCCATGTAATATACATACAATTGTATGAACATATGTATATTGAAACTTGAAATTTGTAAAATTAGTGTGTTTTTATACAGACTACAACAATTAACACTAACATTTAAAAAAATTAAAATTAAAGGGTGGACCATCAGTTAATGCAATTTTGATAATGTAATTTTGACAATTTACTATATCTTGGAAACCGTAAGAGGCAAATACTTGAAATTTTCAAAAACGGTACAACTAAAAAACCGAAAATTATAAAATCGCCAAACCAAAAAAAAAATCGCCAAAAATTAAAAAAAAATCGCCAAAAATCCCAAATCGCACTGTGCACGTCTTATTGCTAAGCTGATTAGTTTCAGGGAGAGAGAGACGAGGGGAACAGAAACGTTTCTTTTCCGCCCGTCGCTCTCTACTAATAAACTAATCAGCTTAGCAATAAGACTTGCATAGTGTAAATACGGACAAACGAAAAAAATCGCCAAAATTAAAAAAAAAAATTTCTAACACTAAAATAAATCGCCAAATTAGAAAAAATCGCCAAAATGAAAAAAAAAACGCCAAAAATCGAAAAAAATCGTCAAAACGCGAAAATGTCGCCAAAACTAAAAAAAATTTTTATATTAAAAGAAATCGCAAAAATGAAAAAAATCGATAAAAATAAAAAAAATCGCCAAGATGAAATAACGTCAAAAATCTAAAAAAATCGCCAAAACAAGAAAATAAAGTGTCAAAACTAAAAACAGAACCAAAACTTTAAAAAATCGCCAAAACCGAAAAAACGGAATAAAGTTTGTTCACTTTGTTCTAACATAATTATTTTATCCGAATAAACTCAAAATGTATTCGAATAAATACAATAATCGAATAAAAATCATATAAAAGGTTAATTTATTTTTTATATTCATTTCTATTTTACTTATATATTCAAGTAAAATTTTGTATAAGTTTTTTAATATTTTAGTTTCTTAGCCTACTTCGCTTATTTTTCTTTTGGGATTTTCAAAAATATTATTATTTGGGAATTCTCAAATAGTTCTTTTAAGTCTGTGCATAAGATAAGAGGTTTGTGACTATTCAAAATGTGTGGTTGAAGTCTACTGATGATTTGTTACAGCAACAATGAAATATATAGACAACGATGAACCACCAGCAAATAAATTTCATATTAAGTTTTTTAATAAAATAAAGTTTGTTCGTTTAGTCGTATAAAATATTTTATAATAAAATATCAAGCGAATTCGCTTTTTTAGTGATAATTTGCTTCGTTTTTTTTTTGTAACGTAAATATTTTATCCGAATAAATTGATTATTTTTTAATTGGTAAATTATTTCGCTATATTTTTAACGTAAATTTTTTATCCGAAGTATATTAAAAATTTATTCGAATAAATTGATTAATCGCATAAACACTCATTTAAACAGTTAATCTTTTTTTTATATTCTGGTAGTTAATTTTTATTTCCATTTTACTTTTATATTCAAGTAAATTATTGTATTCACTTTTACTCCAATAAATTTTATGCAGTTACTCGAATAAAATATTTTAAAATAAAATATCAAGAGAATTTTAATTTTTAATTGGGTATTTATTTCGTTACAAAATAAATAAAACTATTTATTCGAATAAACCCCAAAATTTATTCGAATAAATTAATAAATTTTTTAATTGCTAATTCACTTTGTTAATATTTTTAACATAAATTATTTATCCAATCCAAAATCCAAAAATTATTTGAATAAACTTATTAATCGAATAAAAACTCGTATAAACGGGTAATTTATTTTTTATATTCTGGTAGTTATTTTTTATTTCTATTTAACTTTTAAATTCTAATAAATGTTTGTATTCGTTTTTAATCGAGTAACGTTTATTCGATTACTGAAATAAAGTTTAATAATAATAAAATATCAAGCAAACTCCCACTTTTAATATTATATCCGAATAAAACCCAAAATTAATTCGATTAAATTAATTAATTTTTAATTGGCAATTTGCTTCGTTATTTTTTTATCGTAAATTTTTTTTCCGAATAAAACCAAAAAATTATTCGAGTAAATTAATAAATCGAATAAAAAATCTCTTAGAAACGTTTAATTTATTTTTTATATTCTGGTAGTTATTTTTATTTTTATGTTACTTTCATATTCTAGTAAATACTTGTATTCGTTCTTTAATCGATTTAAGTCTCACTCAAATAAAAATTATCCGAATAAACCCAAAATTTATTCCAATAAAATTACTATATATTAGCTGGTATTTTATTTTGTTATTTTTTAATGTAAAAATTTTATGCAAATGAAACCCAAAAATTTATTCGAATAAATTTATTAATCGAATAAAAAAATCTCACAAAAAAATTCATAAAAAATTAAATTAGCTATTAAATTTTAATTTCTTTGCCAAGCAGCAGTTTTTATTCATTTCCTAATGGAAAAATCTAATAAAATTTTAATTTAAATCGGTTAAACGAATAAACAAATTAACCAAATTAAATTTATTCTCGTTTTTAATAGGCAATAGGCAATTTTTCTGATATTGCATTAAAAATATTTTTGTTTTTTTTTTCTTTTTAATAAAACGCAAGTTATTCGATTACTCGAATAAAAAAATGGCTTACAAGTTTTAATTAATATTTCATTTTTATTTATATTAATCTGCCATTAGAATGAAAATTAATCGAATAAATTTTTATTTTTAAATTAATTTAAAACCTAAAGATTATTAGAACAAATTAATTAATCGAATTAAGGCTTATGTACAAGAAAATTCATAAAAATTTAAATTAGCATATAATTTTTATTTCTATGCTGCTTAAATTCCAGTTTTTATTCGTTGCTTGATGGAAAAAACGAATAAAAATGAAATCGTATCTCCCATTCGAATAAAAATTAATCGAATAATTTTTTTTCTAGCAATTAATTAAAAATTTCTGTGCATCTGAAGGATACTGAGAAAGAGTGATTGGTGGAACAAGTAAAAGTGAAATAGTAGAGTAAAATGGTAAAAAATACATTTTGTGAAACAGCAAAAGCAACAGCATGCATTTTTCTATTTGCATATTTCGTTATAAGAAACTATGTGTTGTATTTGTTATATATTTGCGAAAATTATACGAAATTCTTTAAAAAAAAGACCTGCTTAACCATTATGACATCCTGTAAAAAAGTCCTTTACTTTATTACCAGAAATACTTCAACTTAAAGTTGACATTCTGTTTTCCAATTATTCAGCAATATCCCTTTTAATCTTCATTAATTTTCTTACTTATCGCCCTTAAGTTCATTTTCTGTGCAGCAAGCTCCAACAACAAAAACTTCAAAATAATTCATGAATTTTCCAGGAATATATACGTTTAAAAATTCTTACATTTGCTTCGCATAATGGTGCTGGCGTTCATGATGACGTTGATGCCACTTGTAAACTTTGTCATCACATTTTCTTACTTCAGTTTAAAATGAAATTATATATTTAAATGTCATAAGGATAATAGCGATGACTCCGTTATGCTTTAAAGTACTTGCCAATGAAATTCCTTTATCCAGTCCCTCACTTATTACTTAATTATAATTTTCATATATTTTTCTTATCGAGATGACAAGTAATCGCATGTTATAACGAATGCAAATAAAGAAAGTAATTATGGATTTTTACATAAGTGTTATTGCTTACCTTTTTTTTAAAAAAAATTCTGATGCAGACAATGAAATAAAAAGAAGTCATAAATTAATGAGCTTTAAAAATAACTGCTTATGATTTAATCTTAACACAAGCACAAAGCCAAAGTAACCAGAGTATTACAAGGATAATTATTGGTAAAAGTAGTTCATTACAATTTAGATTTTCTGGATACATATAGCTTAGACTGAGACTTTAATAAGCAAAGCAACATCAAAGAAATTTACCGGGAACCTTAATCATCCATTAGTAAAATAAAAATGTTAAAAAAATACTAAAATTATTAAAGGGAAAAATCAAATTACGCCATTGAAAAACTGGAATGCATCTTGGACCCTTATTCGAATCAACTTGTCCAATTTATTCCAATAATCGAATAAACTTAAAATTTATTCTATATACTTGTTGAGTAAAATAATGTTTTATTAAAACTTGTATAAATATTCGTAATACTAGTACATTACGAGTAGCTTTCTATTTTATTATCTTTATCTTACTCGAAAGCAAAATTATATTCATTACACAAACGAATAATCGCTTGAGCCCAAAACTTTATTCGAGTACCCGCATAAAAATTTGTTTTATTTAATTATCAGTTTTGATTGCTTTATTCCGAAAATTCTGTTATTCGCTCCTCAATCGAAAAAAAAACTGAAAATATTTCTTTAACAAAATTCATTATTCATTATTCGCCTTTAAAAAATAATCGAATAAAATTTATTCGGCTATATGCAAGAAAAGACCTTAGAAAATAAGCTTAATTAATATATTTTTTTATAGCCCTAAAAAAATAGCAAAAATATAAATAGGTTTGACATTCCATTTCGAAAATTTTAATCGAATAAACTATGGAAAACTGTTTTATAAAACTCATATAAATCAAAAGTATTTATTATGAATAAAGCCTTTATTTATATGTCGTTTGATTGTTTCGTATTTATTTTTTTTTTAATTTTAATTCACATAAAATATTTAATTCAACTAATCGAATAAACATGTTTACACAAAAAATCTAATGAAATTTTCATTCCGTTTCGAATATTTTAATCGAATAAACTATGGAAAACTGTCTTGTAAAACTATTATAAATCAAAAGTATTTTTTATGAATTAGGCCTTTATTTTTATGTCGGTTAATTATTCTTTATTTATTTATTTTTTATGCGAATGAAATATTTAATTCAATTAATCGAATAAACATGTTTACACAAAGAGTCGAATGAAATTTTTTTCCCATTAAGCATAAAAAACTATTTAAATAAATTTTATTCGATTAAAAAATGTTATTAAAATTACATGACTATTGAAAAAATTTTATTCGAATAAAAAATTTTTTCCGAATAAAATTTTTTTTAATTTTAATTATTATTCGAACTCCATTTGTTTCTATATTTATGATTTTTAACAGGCTAAAGTTCGTATCGCTTTTTAAGCCAAATTACATCTGATAATTATTAATGAACAAATAACACCAAAGTCAGTTGTAAATATTCTGACATTCTGATATTTTATATTGTAAGCTCAATTTTACCATCTCTATATTTACAACAGTCTTACCATTGTCCTTTTGTTCTTTTACTAATTATACACATGTTAGTTAATTTGCTTATTTTTTGTTTAGTTTTGTTTTGCTTTGTTTAGTGGCATTCGAAAACGGCTGGCTGTTCCGTTCAACTATGTGTTGTCAGAATATTTACAACTAACTTTGGTGTTATTTCTTCATTAATAATTATCACATGTAATTTCGCTTAAAAAGCGATACGAACTTTAGCCTGTTAAAAATCATAAATATAAAATTTTTTTTAATTAGTAATTAAATTTCAATGAAAAATTGTCCTTAACAAAAAACGTAATTATATATTTTGAATAAAAAATGCAATCGACTAAAAATTTTTTATTCGAATAAATTTTTTTTCATATTCTTAGTCTTATCGAAAAAAAATTTATCAACTGCTTTTTGAAAATTTTTTATTCGATTATTTGAACTAGAAATTTTATTCGAATAACAAAATCAAACTAATGAAACATCAATGAACTGTCAAAAAACTAAAGGCTTTATTAAAAAAAAATACTTTTGATTGATATGAGTTTTATAAAACAATTTTCCATACCAAATTTCTTTTACCAATCATTTACAAAACAAAATAATTTTTATGAATAACCCCCTGTTTTCACTATGCGGACGATCGACTTGAGTAAAAAATATTATATAAGTGAATATATTTATATTGTTATGAAACGTTTGTATGTATAAATAAAAACTGCGAGCAATTAAAGAAATATGTGTAAGCGATTAAATTATTTTATTAAATCAATCAAAAGTAGAAATAAGAATGGAGGACATGCATTAACCTAAAGCTAGGAGAAAAAAATATAATGAGAAAATTTATCCGCAATTATGTTGCTATATTTTGAAATATTTTGTTTGTTTGAAATAATTATTAGTTATTTACATATCCGAATAAAATTTTTATTCGAATAAGAGTTTTCATTAGAAATAAGCTAGAATAAAAAAATTTTATTCGTTGTTTAATCGAATAAAATTTTTAATTCGCAATTTTTTCGAAAACGTTAATTTATTCTTATATTTTTATTTTTCTTTAAATATTTTTATTTTAATTAAACGAATAAATTTTTTTCAAAAGTTAATCGAATAAAAATTTTTTTTGGAAAACAATTTTAATTTATTTGGTTTTATGATCTATTCGAATAAAATTTTATTTCGTTATTTATACGAATAAAATTTTCACTCGCTCATACGAATAAAATATATTTTCCGATTAAAATATTTTATTCGTTAATACTTCAAATAAATGTGGGATTCTAAATAAAATTTTTTATTCTTATATGTTTGGTTAAGGTTTTTTTATACGAATCAAATAGTTTATTCGAGTAAAATTTTGTATTCGTTAATACTTCAATTTAATGCTTAATTCCTATAGAAAAAAAAATTATTCGTTATTTGAGAGACTAAAACTTTTTATTCCTTATATGCTTGGATAAGGTTTTTCTATACGAACTAAATAGTTTATTCGAGTAAAACTTTTTATTCGTTCATACTTTAATTTAATGTGTAATTTCTATAAAAAAAATGTATTCGTTATTTTTGGAGACTTAAAATCTGTATTCTTTATATGTTTGTTTTATTTGTTCATTCTTAATTCAAATAAAATTTCTTACTCGCTATACATTCTTTATATTCACGAATAAAACTTTTTATGTTGAGACGTCAACAACGTCAAATGTATATACATACTTCAGTATTTTCATATAAAATATTATATAAATTTTTTATTCGATTAAAAATTTTTATTCGTAAGGCCAACATCTAAAGTTTTTTTTTTCAGAATATATTTTAATAGAATGCTTACTAAATTTTTGCTTGAATCAAAGTGTACGCAAATGCATACATATTTATTCAAACTGTTTATTCGTTATTTATTCGTATCAAATTTTTATTCTTTATTTATTCGAATAAAATTATTTTATTTCTTTTTTTTTTTGGTTCGAACAGCCAAACAGTTTGAATGTTAAACTTTGTAGCCGAATAGAATTTTTTTCTTCATAATAATAATAAATTTATTTATATATTTGATAAATAGAAATATTTTTTACTCCTAATACATTTTTTATATTATCGAATGAAATTCTTCCTGTTAATACATTACAGACTTAATATTAAATAAAAATACTTCCATATTTTTGTATAAAATTTTATATTGATTTTTTATTCGAATAAAATTTTGTATTCGTTGGACAAGCATCTATAATATTTTTCAACAGAATGGTTACAAAATTTTGACTGGCATAAAATTAATTATTATACGAGCATATGTTTATTTATTCAAACTTTTATTATTTACGTATTCATATAAAATTTTTATTCGTTATTTATTCGAAAAAATTTTTTTTGTTCGAGCAAAACTATTTTCTCCATCATCTTTATACTACCGAAAAAAAATCTTGTTATTGAAAGTTTATTCGACTAAAAAGCCGAATACAAGTTTTTATTCGTAGTATATTAAACTAAAATTTGAATAATATCTTTGAATAAAATTTTGTTTATAATATGTTTCAATAAAAATTAAAATAAAAATTTACTCACTTGTATTTATTGTTAAAAATATTTTATATGTACGAATAACAGCTTTTCCCATTAAAGATTCGAATTTTTTTTTAATTAGTTTTTATTCGATAAAATTAGATATTTAGTCGGGATTAATTGCAGTATTTTTAAAATGTTTATTTTTGTTAAAAATTATAATGTTTTTTGTTATTAATTAATGTAAATTTCTGAAGGTGAAAAAAAATTTTAAATAGATTGGCTGGATAAATGATGTGTTTTCTATACCTCCAGTTATTGCATCAGCACGCGTTCCATTTCATTACAAGAACTGTTTAAGTTTTGGAAAAGCAGATGTGAGTTTTAATAAAGTGTTTGTTGGCATAGAAGTCACATCATTTTCCCACTCAGATTTAATGAATACAAATTTTATTTTCGTTTCTTGCTTTTTATTTAAAAAAATCTGTCGTTATGCAATTGAATAAACCAAAAAATTAAACTGCTAATGTAATCGAATATTTAATTATTCGAAAATATTTATTTGATTATTCGAATAAATTTAAGAGTAAGTCATTGATTTAGGTTAAAAATCATCTACACAAGCTTTGACAAAAATTGTCTTTACTTACAAAATATTTGCAATTATTTAAAACAAAAAATTGTTTTAATCATGAAATAATATAAGCAAAAAATTTCCAAAACATTTAATTTTTAACTTTCAAATAAATTGTTTTTTTTTTTAAATTTGTCAAAGCACGTATATGTTAAGTTAAAATACTGAAAGATTTTCATGATCAAGAAAAATTTTTATTTTTTTTTATTTTTTTTAAAGCTGTAGAAATGTTTATTAATATGAAATATTGCAACAAAAAATAAAGAAAGTTAATCTTCATTATTGTCCCCATCATCATGACCATTATCAATATCATTATCGTCAGTATCATAGTCATATTCATCTTCAGTGCAATCAATAGTATCATCATCACTACAATCAACAGTATCATCATCATTATAATAATAAGTACCATCAACAGCATCATCGTCATCGTCAATATTGTCGACAATATCAACATTATCATCAAAGTCATCATTAGCATCATCGTCATCATCAATATTGTCTTCAATATCAACGTCAACATCTTCAGCATCATCGTCATCTGCATTATCATAGAAATCGCCATTCTCATCAAAATGTTCATTCGGATGGATATGATTATCAGCCACATCCAAAGCAGTCATCATTAAGGATAATTGGCTCTTGTCCATAGTTCTGGCATTATGTGTCCTGTTCAGATCAATTTGTGCTACGTCGTTGTTGTTTTCCATGTCAATGTCTGAAGTTGAAAAATGTAAACATCTCGCTGCCGAACTGGATGTACTAGGCCTTTCGTTGGGTCCAGCAGCCTCCTCTTCCTTCTCCTCTTCTTTAGTTGCATTCAAAAAGCTCGCACTGCTGGTGAGAGGTGTCAAAGAGTATTCCGAAGTCCTGGGAGGCTCAAAAAATATAGAATTTTGCCTTACTGGATAGTGATTGAGCATATGGACGAATACTCTATCATTTTCGTACTTGATTGGGGACCACTCCATGGCTTAGTTTTATTTTAAATTTTTTAGCTTTGAAAAAAAATTTAATTTTATTTCAATTAACTTGAAATTATTTTCAATTAAACGTATTGAGCGTTTGTAAGAATTACTGAAACTATAGAATCAAAGCAAATTGTTGCACTATTTATAGACAATGAATTTGTTCTTGAGTGGGAGGAGACTAGTTACTCTATGCAGCATTTTGAGAGAGAGAGAGAGAGAGAGTCTAATGAAATTGCATTCCTCTTTAATATTGTTAAGGCCTTAAAGCAATGATAAGCAAATACATACATATATAATATAAAAGAGAGTAAAATGCATGTTTGTACCATGATAGTTACAATAATACAGGTAACCGTGAGTCTACAACAAATGTACAACTGTTTTATTTGTTGCAGGGGTTTTTTGCTGTTTTGTGATGAAAATTGTCAATTGTTTTTTCTTGGCTTTGCAAAGTTTTATTTGTATTAGTACAGTTTTAATAGGCACTGAATCAAAATAAATTCAGTAAAGTGCGACTCTGACTCGCGCACGAAGGGTTCCGTACGAACACTAGATATGTAATTTAATACAAACTTCATCCTATATAATATATAGTTTTGGGATTTTTTTTCGGTTTTGGGGTTTTTTTGTTTTGGCGTTTTTTGTGTTTTTTGGTTTTAAAAATTTTTTTAAGCCTTGGCTCTTTTTTTAGTTTTGACACTTTATTTTCTCGTTTTGGCGATTTTTTTCGGTTTTTGGCGTTTTTTTCATTTTGGCGATTTTTTTCATTTATGCAATTTTTTTTTTATATAAAAATTTTTTTTAGTTTGGCGACATTTTCGCGTTTTGGCGATTTTTTTTAGATTTTTGGCGTTTTTTTTTCATTTCGGCGATTTTTTTCATTTTGGCGAGTTTTTCGAATTTGGCGATTATTTTAGTGTTAGAAATTTTTTTTAATTTTGGCGATTTTTTTTTTTAATTTTTGGCGATTTTTATTTTTTGGTTTGGCGATTTTATAAATTTCGGTTTTTTTAGTTTTACCGTTTTTGAAAATTTCAAGTGTTTGCCTTTTAAGGTTTCCAAGATATAGCAAGTTGTCAAAATTACATAGTCAAAATTGCATTAACTGATGGACCACCCTTTAATTTAAATGTTTTTAAATTTTAGTGTTAATTGTTGTAGTCTGTATAAAAATACACTAATTTTACAAATTTTAAGTCTATGTATATTACATGGGATTTTAACATTTTTCGTTGCTCGTTTTTGAACAACCTTTAATTTTTAATTCTCATGTATTTGTTGTTGTAGCGGCCAAGGTTCTACATACTCTGTCCAAATTTAAGGTCCGTAGCTCTTACGGTTCCTGAGAAAATAAAGTGTGACGTACAGACGGACAGACGGACAGCGTAGCGAAAACAATAGGGTCCTTTTCACCTTTGGTGTACGGAACCATAAAAACAAGATTGCGCATTGGGCAGGTCCCTTATTTTATTTTCTGCTTGTCACGTAGGCATAAAATATTTGTTATACACAAAGTACATACATTTATGTGTGGAATGTGTTCTCTCTCTCTCTTTCTCACACACTTTTTACAACAAAAACTCGTTTATATTCTATGATGACGCATGTATCTAGATGGGCAGTAGAAAATTTTTTTGTACTCCTAAGTGCACAATCTAGTTTACTTTATTCATTACCTGTACTCAATACAAGCAATAGTTTTATAATTACTTTGCGCACACACACCACACACACAGTTATGCACACACACACCCACACACTCAACCAATTTAAACATAAATACTTACCCAACAAACCACTCAATAAGCTAAATCCCAGTCGGATTTTTATTAGCTAGCTCAAAATATGGGTGACTTTTTGATAACTTATTTACAACTAGCTTCTGAACTAATTCATAAATGATACAGATGTGAGTCACTTTTTTTTTGCACAACTGTCTTGTTCCCGATAAGAATTGAACCAACTTTAAGCTAACTCAAAACTGATGCAGAAATTAGTGAGTTGTTTTTGTACAACTAACTTCTTCAATAAGTTTTTAAGTTTAGCAAACTCAAAGCTGATACAGTGAAAGTTCAAAGAGAAGATGTCAGCATAAAATTCATGTTTATAATAACTCTGTGCCGTTTATATTTTATATGGCGCGATGGCTAAGTGTTAAGTATAATGGCTGACAAGCAAAGTGATCACGGTTGGATACCCACCCGTTCTCGTTTCTTAAAAAATAATTTAAAATTGTTTAAACATTCAGCTGATTAAAAGATGTCAATAAATAATAAGCTAAATCATAATTAACTAAAAATAAGACTTTCTTTTTATATTTTCTACTTGGCACAAGCTAAGGCTGAGTTTACATCTGGCATTTCTTGTGTGTCATTTGCCCAAAAAAGCGTAACCAACTAATTACTAACGAAAAACTGTTTGATTCAGACATGTATTTATTGATTTAAACAGTTTGCAATTATGCTGGATTCTATAAAATTGTCTATTAGTTATGTATGAAACTATTTAACTTAATAAAATAAATAAATAAATGTCTTAATCTAAAAGTTTTTCATTAGTAATTAGTCGCTTGTGTGGCACATGCCACACAGATGGAAAACCGGCCTAACTCATAAAGAGCTAACTCATGGTTAGTTCAAAACTGATGCACTCGTCCTGCGGCCACTCAATGCTAAATCTGATCACTTTTAACATGCAGCATGAGTTCTAATTTTAACCACATCTGACTAATTTTTGTCTGATAATTCAATAGCTCTGAGTTAACCCAAATTCCCACTGGGATATAACTGCAATGGAGGATAAGCTTGCATAAACACTTTTTTGTAAGTGGTAGCACTGCTTTACAAGTTTTTTTTTTTGTTGTTGTTTATTATGTCCAGTTATATTGAACGAGTGAATTTTATATTATTTGTTAAAGTCGTAATTATTTGTCTTGTTGAATGAGATCAGTGTCCTAAAGTTCAGTGCTGTTTCTACATAAATTTATATTTAAAAAATAATAATTATTTTGTTAGAATATAAATTTTCATTTTAAATATGCCCACTATAAGCATGATTCGAAAACTATTTTCCTGGAAGCATATTCCATAATTGTTGTATACTATAGGCTAGCAATATTATCGCAAGGTCTTTATAAAATAATTGTTAATAAAACTTTCACAACCGTATTCACAACACTTTTCTAAGCTTGAGGCTTATGGTAGTAAGTTTGTTATAAACTATTTCCGTATGGTTTTGGTTTGTTGGGTATTTTTTTGGCTCTTGCAGCTTTTGTTGTTTCGAAAAGGTAGTGCTGCGATTGTTGAGAAGTCAATTAGCATAACTGCTGCTTATAAAATATGTACATATCTGAGAATGTGTTAATTTCTTAGAAGAAAGGTGTTGATTAACCTTTTTGGTGAATTATATACATATGTACATACCTACAGCTGCTGGGTTTCTTTTAAAAATGCTGAAGTCCCTTTACGAATTAATTGGTTTATAATGAAGTTTTAATTGCCTTAATAAAATACCTGAAAATCTCTTAAATAAATAGTAAGTGAAATTAAAAGGTTTTCCTTTCCACTTATTGTAGCAAAAAAAAATTTTTCAATATATCATAAGTATTCATGTCCTTGCATCAATTGAAATAAAAATTAAAAATAAAGTAAAAATAATTAAAAACTAGCACCGATTATAATAAAATTTTGTGCAAAACCTAACTGTACAGTTGTGTTAGTAATACACCAGATCATAATTTTTGTAATAGTAACATTTTTAAAATTAATGATGTGTGCTAGGCAGGCGAGTCCTTGTGTAGATTTCAATAAAATTTAAAAGAAAAACTGACTTAAGCGTACTGGTATGAAAATATGTATCAAAAAAAAAATATCTTAGCATTCTGTAAATATTTTTGTATTGCCAAATTAAGGATATATTGCATGTCCTTTCACCTATTTAAAAGAAATTTATTAGACTCCCTTAATGCTGGAAAATTTTGACAAATTTTCCGTTTCACTCTGATCAAAATTAAAGCTAAAATTGAATTTTAAAAATAAAGGACATATGACAGTCAAGCATATCCTTGCACCTATATAAGAGAAATTTATCGGAATTTCTTACCGCTAAATGCTAAACATTCTTACAAGTATTTCGCTTTAGTCTTATCAAAATTATAGGCAGGCATATCCTTGCACCTATTTAAAATAAATTTATCGGACTCTTTTACCGCTTAATGCTAGAAAAACGCTTCAGGGTGATCAAAATTTTAGCTGAAATTAAATTTTTCAATTTAACGATATATGGTAGTTAGACATGTCCTTACATCGATAAAAATTAAACTTGCTTTGTATACCTTTCCTATGTAACTTTAAAAAAGCTTACCGATGTTGGCCGCATTCTGTTCATTATTTTAGGGAAAACTTTTTAAAATTAAGGAAACGTGAGAAACATGCATGTCCTTGCAGCAATTAAAATAACTCCCTAGAGACCTTAGATGCTTAATTTAAAAAATTTTTGGAAATATTTTCTGCATGTTGATGGATTTTGAAGCTGAAATTAATTTATGAAAAATAAAAAAAAAATAAATGAAATAAAGGACATATGGGAAGCAGGCGCATTCCTGCGTGCACTACAGTGAAATTTAACACAGACCCTTAATACATAGTGATAGAAATAGTATCAAGAATTTCGTAAAATTTAAGTCATAGTTATTTCATATAAAACTAAGGACATATGCAACGTAGGAGAGTCCATGTATAGATTGCAGTGAAATTTATAAAAAAAAAGAGCTGAAGTGCATTGTTTGGAAAACAGTAAAAAATTATCTCCGCATTCTACAAAAATGTTTGTGTTTCAATTAAGAATGCATGGGAGTTAGGCGTGTCCTTGCACCTCTTTCAAAGAAATTTTGTCAAGCTCTTTTTATGCTTAATTCTAGAAATTTTTACAAGTATTTCACTTCAGTCTGATCAAAATTTTAGCTGAAATTTAATTTTTCAATTTAAGGATACATGTTAGGTAGGCATGTCCTTGCACCTATTTAAAAGAAATTTATCAGACTCTTTTACCACTTAATGCTAGAAATTATTACAAGTACATATTTCGCTTCAGTCTGATCAAAATTTTAGCTGAAACTGAATTTTTCAATTTAAGGATATATGGGAGGCAGACATGTCCTTACATCTATGGAAATTGAACTTGCTTTATATACCTTGTATATGTAACTTTACAAAAGCTTACCGATGTTGGCCGCAATATGTTCATTATTTTAGCTAAAACTTTACTTTTTAAAATAAGGACATTTGGGAAACAGGCATGTCCTTACAATTATGGAAATTAAATTCCCCAGAGAGCTTATCTGCTCACGTTAAAAAACGTTTGAAAGTACTCGCTGTGTTTTGATAGACTTTGAGCTCAAATTAGTTTTTAGAAATAAAAAATAAATAAATAAAATAAAGGACATATGGGAAGAAGGCACATTTTTGCACGCCTTCTAGTGAAATTTTACAGAGAGCTTAAATGCATTATTCTCGAAATAGTGGCAGAAATTTTGTACAATTTTAGTCATCGTTTAGTGATATAAAATTAAGGATATATGAGAGTTACGCATTTCCTTACAAGGATAACAGCAAAATTTCCTAGATAGTGCATAGTTTTATAAATATTTGAAAGTATTAACTGCCTTTATGGTGATAATTATAGCTGAATTTAAAGTTTTTTAAAATAAGGATATAAGGTAGGTGAGTACGTTTTTGCACTTATTATGGTTAAAACTACCAAAGAGACTTACTGCTTAGCCTTATAATGACTTTAGGCAGCATTCTGAGCATTAATGCGACAAATACTGGTTTTCTGAAATAAAGGATATAAGGGAGGAAGTTATGTCCTTGCACCGATTAAACTGAAATTGTTCAAAGAGTAAGCGTAATTAATTCTACAAATAGTTACTTAATTATTTGTGTGAGCTCTGACCATAATTCTAGCAAAAAGTGATTGTTCGAACAAATAGTACAGCTACACCAAGTTCCTTGCATAAGAGAGCTTAGTTGCTCGTTTCTATATATAACATAAATTTTTATTAGCATTCTTACTAAAATTGGGTCTAATATTCCATTTTTAAAATTAAGGATATATGGCAAGTAGGTGTATCCTTAAATATATTTCATTCAAAATATAACATCATGCGCCATCCTTGAATTTCTAACTATATACGACAACTCATATTGTCGTTAAAAAAGAATAATTGATTTTGTTAGCTGATAAAATCCATTGCCTTGAATTTTATTATCTTTTATTTTAATAGTGCTTAAAACATTTTCATGAGGAGTTTTTTGCTGTTTGCGAAATTCATACTGATCTTTATGATATATCTTTTGTTGGTTTATTTTATTGTTGTCATAATATAATATTTGGGTATCTCTATTAAATTTTATGGCATGTTCACTTCATTAATTTGTTGAAATTAATCGCTTTTTTATGCTTTCATAGTCTTTTCGCCTTCCCCCGCCAGTTATAAAAATGTATTCCTTTTAGTACTCTTGAGTTGGTGTTGGCATGAATTTTGTTCCTTTTTGTTCCATTATTTACAAGGTCTTAAAAAAGTCATTTGGCTTGAAATTAAAATGCATTAACGTTTTTTTTTTTATTCTGTTCATTTCTTTTCCCTCTCACTCATGATTGAGTTTTCATTAAGTTTATTATAATTTTTTTGGTTTGGTCTTTTCATAGTTTGCTTTTTATTTATTTAATAATTCATTAAATTTAGTTTCTAGAAAGGAAAAACTAAAAAGTTATTGCATTAAAACAACTCGATTGGAAGATTTTCGCACTTAATTAAAGTAATTCTAGTTGATTTTTTTTAATTAAAAAGCTAAGCCTTTTGACGATAAGTCGAATTATGCTGCATTGCACTGGCATTAAGAAAAAAATTTAAGAAAAATTATATATTGCTTGATGTAAATTTAAATTCAATTAAAAAAGTTTAGCTGGAGCCATAAAGTAATTAAAAGAGTAAATTAGTAAAAACTGATGGGTGAATTTAACAGCGCACTAACTTGGATTTAACCGGAATTTTAATCGAAGAAAATTAAATTTTTTACTGCATTATTCGAATGAATAAAAATTTTCTTTTCTCTTATTTCTTGCGCACCCTACAAATCAAAGTGGATATAAGTATAATTTTATATATTTTTAATTTCAATTGTGTTGTTAAAATAATCGGATTAAATAGAATATTAAATATAATATTATATTGCATAATAGAAAAAAAATAATTATATGTTACTTGATTTACTTTAGAGGAAAAAAATATTCGAGTAACCGATTAAATATTTTATTGCACTATTCGTTTGCAAAACGATTTTTTAAGTATGTACTGGAATTTAAAACAATATCAGCAATGAAAAAAGTAATTCTTTTATTCATAAACTTTATTTCGAGCACTCGAATAAATTTCAAGTCGCATTCGATTAAACGATTAAATAGTGAATACTAACAGGTTATTAAGTTGAGATCCAAAAACTAATATATGATATTTTTCATAAAAACAAAATTTATTCAAGTAACCGAATAAATATTTTATTCAGATTTTTTCTTCTCTTCTTTAGAATTTGACATTAATTAAATAAACTTCTAACAATATGTCGAATAATAAATTTCTTAAATTAATTAATAAAAATATTTCATTCAATTAGAAATGAAATTACTGAACTTAAGCCCGAATAAGAAATTATTTCTGATTAAAATTCACTACAGTTCAACTAAATCTAAAAAAATGTCTCAAATATTTTATTCGTTTTAAAAACGAATTTTTAATTCAATTACCGGAATTTAAAATAATATCAACAATAAGCGAAAATAGTTTTTTTGTTCATAAAGTTTATTTCGGGTACTCGTAAAAATTTTTAGCTTTAGTCGGTTATTCGATGATATATTGCATATATTTTAATAAATAAAGGCTGTTAACGTATATATTTATATAACTCTGTGGCCTCTTTTAGCAATTTTATGAGTAAATATATAATTAATTTGTATATGCTATTTTTCATAAAACCAAGTTTGCTCGAGTAACCGAATAAATTTTCAGTTGTACTCGATTAAGTTTGAAACACTTATTGAATTTTTTTTAATGATGAAATTTAATGCGAATATAAACTTAGCTTGCCATTTTATTTTTCATATTTTTTATTCGCCTACTCTAATTAATTTTCAGTATTATCCGGTTATTCGATTAAATAGTGAATAAAAAAAGTGTTTTTGAACTTTTACCAAAAATTATTAAACATAAAATCATTTAAAATTTTAATGCAAAAACTTTATACGAGTATTTTATCCAAGTAAATATTTTTTAATATTATTCGATTATTCGTTTACAAAAGGAATGAATTTCTAGCTCTGAATAATAAAATATAGTTTAAGTAAAAAAGAATACATTAATAAAAATTTTATTTAATAACGGAGAAAACCATTATAAATTTTTTTATACATTCAAGAAAAAAACTTATTCAAGTAACCGAATAAATGCAAAAAAAAAATTATTCTTTGCCAAAATTTAAAAAATTTCAAATACAATTTAATCGAAAGGAGAACAAAACTTATTAATTAAATTTTTTTGTTCATAAAATTTTTTTATTCGGTTATTTGAATACATTTTTTGTAATATGCGGCTATTCGATTAGATAGTGACCAAAAAAAAAGTATTATTGAATTTTTGTAAAAATTATTTTATATAGAAAATCATTTAACATTTTAATAAAAATACTTTATTCGAGTAATTTGATCGAGTAAATATTTTTTAACATCATTCGATTATTCGTTTACTAAAGGAATCATAAAATAGAGTTTGAATAAAAAATGATTAATTAATAAAAATTTTATTTAATAATGGAAAATACTATTTTATTTTATTTTATACATTCAAGAAAATAATTCATTAGAGTAACCGAATAAATGCAAAAAAAATTGTATTATTCTTTGGCAAAGTTAAAAAAAATTTCAAACAATAGAATTTAATCTGAAAAGAGAACATATCTTATTAATAAAATTTTTTGTTCACACAAATTTTTATTCGATTATTTGAAAAACATTTTTGTAATAATTGTTTATTCGATTAATTTTTGATTAAAAAAAAAAGTGTTGTTGAACTTTTGCAAAAACTTATTAAACATAAAATCATTTAACATTTTAATGAAAATACTTCATTCGAGCAATTGGCCAAATATTTGTTAATATTATTCGATTATTCGTTTACAAAAGGGCTGAATTCCTGATTTTAAATAAAACACAATTAATTAATAAAAACTTTATTTAATAATGAAAAATACTATTACATTTTATTATTTATGACAAAAATTTAATCGAATAACCGAATAAATGCTAAATTTTTTTCACAAGTCGCTTGCAAAACTAAAAAAAAAATCAAATAAGGGAATTTAATGTGGAAAGAAATCATAAATATGTACACTTTTTTGTTCATAAAATATTTTATTCGGTTATTGAAAAAAAAATGTAATATTCGTTTATTCAATTAAGTTTTGATAAAAATCTGTTACTGAAATTCTGCAAAAATACATAAAATCATTTATAATTTTATATGTACACATATTTCTATGTACATACTTAGCATAAGGCCTTATAGCATAGGGCCTTAAAATTATCATTTTATTGAAAATAATTTATTCGAGTAATTGACTAAATATTTTTAAATATTATTCCATTGTTCGTTTACTAAATAAGTATTTACCTTGTTTAGAATAATAAAATAGAGTTTAAATAAAAAACGAATAATGAATGAAAAACTTATTTTACAATGGAAAATTATATTACATTTTATTTTATACACTAATAAAAAAATTATTCGAGTAAACGAATAAATTTTATTCGATTTTTTAGCTCCAAAATTAAAAAAAAAACTTCGAATAATAGAATTTATTACGAATAGCTAACAAAGATTATTTAAATGTTTTGTTCATAAATTTTTTTTCAATTACTCGAATAAATTTTAAATTTTATACCGATATTCGATTAAATAGTCAACAATCATAAAAATTATTTCACATAAAAGTAACTGGTTATTTGAATATTTTATTTTTATTTAATCCGAGTCAACTACTATAAAATATCCTATTCCAATAACTGATTATATGTCATTTAGATTTATTCGTTTATTCGTTTGCAAAAGTAGTGAATTTTTCATTTCGAATAATAGATTAAAGTTCAAACAAAAAACGAATATTAAACAACAAATTTTATTGAATAAAGAAAAATATTATTACAAATGTATATATTATATAAATTATTAGTGTAACCGAATAAATGCTAAGTTTTATTCGATTGCTGTCATACAAAACAAACAAATCTTTCGAATATATATATATATATATATATATATATATATATATATATATATATATATATATATTAATGTGGAAAAAAATTAGTGAACTGTTTTGTCCATAAAATTTTTTATTCGTTTATTCGAATAAATTTTTTGTGTTAATCGGTTATTTAATTAAATAGTGAATGAAAAATATTTAGAAGAATGGAAAACAGAATTTCATGTTAATATATTTTGTTACAAAAATAATTTAATCGAGCAACCAAAAATACTATTACGTATTAATTTATAGAAAAATTAAAAAAAAATTATTAGAGTAAGTGAATAAATGCTAAGTTTTATTCGATTGCTTTGTTATAAAACTAAAAATCTTTCGAATAATATTATTTAATGTGGACAAAAAAAAACAAAAATTAGTCAACTATTTTGTTAACAAAATTTTTTATTTGTTTATTCGAATAAATTTTTTGTGTTAATCGGTAATTTCATTAATTAAGTTATAAAAATATATTTAGACGAATGTTAAAAAGTATAAGATATTGATTTATTTTATTTATAAAAATCGAGTAACCGAATAAAATGTTCAGTTTTATTCGTTTATATGCTTGCTAAAAAAAGAATAATTTTTTTAATTTTAATTTTTTTTTAAACAACTTACTCTTTTATGAAGAAAAATTTTTATTTGCATAATCGAATTAATTTTTAATATTATTCGGTTATGGGATTGAATGAAAAAATTTTTGTTTGACTATTCGATTCAATAGCCAAAAAACATTAACCGCATAAAAAAACAAGTACTAATTATTTTCAATAAAGTACCAAAAAGTATTTTCAGTTATGTTATCCCAAGGCAAATTTAATGTTTTCGAATAAAGTAACGAATTACAAAGGAAACCCATAACTGCTTTAGTATTTGAAATTTTATACGATTTTACATCATTAAAAGAAACCCTTTTTTATTTTTACACTAACTTCTTGAACCGACTCATATAACACATAAAATAAGAAACAAGATAATCTCAAATTGACATAAATATCGCCCAGAAAATTCCACACAAAATTACCCACATAAATTCCGTAAATCTGGCATGGGAAATCCCTTACGAAATTTCCCAACTAAATGCCCAAAGTCACTTGCACACTCTCAGCAAAATATAAAGGCTTTGGAGTGCTGTACTTGCATGTGTGTGTGTGTGTGTGTGTATGTTTGTGTACGTGATTTCTGAGAGAGACCAAATAATCACTTCTCACTAGCGCAAAAATACACCCGCGTAATATCTCTCAAGTACCTGGTCAAGGTAATTTGTGCCCACTAAGTAAAAAAATCCCCACAAACACATGAATAATTTTTTTTAACGCAACAGTTTTATTGTTTACTTGAAACGATCAACACGATCAATATTGACTTAAATCTAAACATTTATCAAAGTTCAAGGAATCCTAAAAACAAAACTAAACAATGGACTCTCCCCCCCTCAAGTACGAGAATGATGGTGGATTCGTGGAAATGTTAAATCATATGCAAATCCAGCGACTAAATGCTTTTCTCTCTGACCCTTCCACGGCTTCAAAGTTTTGCTTAACTGCCCTCACCAGCAGTCCACGTTTGAAGAAAGCAACAAAGCAGGAAGGTAACCCCAGGGACACTTATAGATCTACTTCGGCCGTGAAGAGCTTAAAATTTTTAGATCAAGACGTTAACATGGAAAATAATACTGCAGCAGAGGAGTTTGATACTACCAAGACTATGAGTCAATCATTGTCAATGATGGCTGCAGTGGATGGCGATCAATGTGCTGATGAGGAGATGTAACTTCCTGTTGTTGGTGCAATAATGTATTCTTGTAAACTTATTTATATATGTATGTAGCTTTAATTAAAATAAAATAATATTTAAAAATCATTTAAAATTTTAAACTTAATTCATTCGGCTTTGGGCATATTTTATAAACAGTTCCTTTTTAACCCCCGACTAAAAAAAGGGGTGTTATAAGTTTGTAGTGTTTGTCTGTGTGTCTGTGTATCTGTGCATCTGTGTGTCTGTCTGTGTCCACGTACAGGCCAAACGTCTGGACCGATTTTAATTTAGTTTTTTCTGTTTGAGAGATGACTTGATCGAGAGGGTTCTTAGCTATGTTTGAAAAAAAATCGGTCCAGCCGTTTAGAAGATATAACATCTTTTCTGAAAAAAGTCGGGGGTTTTTAAAATATTTAATTTTTGTTATTAATGTGCCTTATGTGGCTGTAAGAAAAATAAATAATAATAAATAAAAATAACTACTTTACCATGAAAAACTTTTAGAATTTTAAATGTCAATGTGTTTGTTTACAAACAGTTGAGTTCGGCTTTGGCGAATTGCCTCTTGCATGTAAATAACTGTATTAAGAATTGTTTTCTTAGTAATATTTTGTTATTGTATTTAAACAACAATTTTATACAAATAACCAAGTAAACTTTATTTTATTAAGACAAAAAATGTTACACGAATAATCTAGTAAATTTTGTTTGATTAATCGAATAAATTTTATTCGATTAAAAAATTACTGTTATTTTTTTCTAAACAGTTCGACTAAATGACAGGCTTTAATTTAATCATATAATCAATTATGAAATAATCCGCTATTCGAATAAAACATTTTATTATTTTATTCATTCAAACGATTTGAACTCTAATATATAATTAACAAACTGAGTCCAATCGAGTGAAAAAAGTTTTTTAAATTTTCAACTAAAAAATTTTGCAAATTTCAGTCGAATAAATTTTGTTTATTTGATTCAATCGAATAAAAAATGTCAGTTTCTATCTTAATAATTTTTATTTTATTAATCCAAATTTATTTAATTAATCTAATAAATTCAATTCAATTAAGAAAATTTTTATCACATTTTATTTAAATCATTTTGAATTGACATAATTGATAACACTGCACAACAGTGATTTGGATGTTTAAATAAAAATAGCCGATCCTACTGTATTTTTGTCTCCTGATTACGATAGTGTCATTAGTTTTTCCTTATCAGCTCTAGTTTTGAAGATATAGTGTCATTTAGGATTTGCATAATTTGCATCTCTTTTCGTATTATACCGTTAATATATTACGAATGGTACTCCAAACTTAAAAATACTTTCTGGATTATTTATCTACACAAAAATCCGTTTCATTTAAATAGATTCTCATTGATGAGTATATCAGGGTATCTGACTATTATTGCAAGGATGTTAAAAATCGTGTGTTCTTAGTTTAGTCCTTTTAAATATTTTTTTATTATAATTTTTTTGACGAAACATAACTAATTCTTATGTATTTTTGTTTGCTGATTACAAAAATAGGTTTATTTATTTTCTAGCACCTCTAGTTTAAAAGATATTTTGTGTTACATAAAAAAATTCTTGAAATTTTTCTTTTCGAAATCCATCCAAAAAAATTGTTTTTATACATATTACATTTGTCCATTTACAAGTTATTAGTGCAGTTATTACGCAAAAAAAAAATGTTGTAAGGACCAGTCCAGAAAATTTTTATGCCAACAAAAAAATTTTTGCCAACATTTATCCAAACGATTATAATTTTTCGATTAATTATTTATGCGAATTTAATTTTTGTGATTAATCGAATAAATGTTTTAGTCGTATAATCGTATAAAAACCGTACAAAATTAAATTTATTCGAACCATCTAATATGTTTTACTCGAACGAATTTTTTCGAGTGAACGAATAAATTTGATTAGCCTTATCGAAAAAATTTTGTTTAATTAAATCAACCGAATAAGAAGAATTTTAGTTTATATCTTAAAAATGTTTAACTCAAATAAATAAAAAATCTAAACTTACTCGATTAATCGATTTAAAAATTTTTAGCGATTGCATTTTTAATATGTAAAACAAATTAATTGACAATCTTAAATTTATGCGATTATTCGAATAAAAAATTTTTTTTTTGTGTTCGGGCAATTTTAACTCGAACGAATGATAAACCTAAATTTCTTCCATTAATCGAATGAGTTCTATTCGATTTAAAAAAATTCCAGCTTTCATTTAAATAAAAATGTAAATTAAAATAATTGACAAACCCAAATTTATGCGATTATTCGAATAAAAATTATTTATTTTATGATTCGGGAATTTTAACCCGAATAAATTATAAACCTAAATTTATTCGATTAATCTAATGAATTCTACTCAATTAAAGAAAATTTTTATTAGCTTTTATTTAAATAATTTTGAATTCAGATAATTAATCCCAACATTCTAATAAAAAATGTTTGTCAATATTTATCTAAACGATTATGAGTATTCAATTAATTAGCTATCCGAAAGAAAAAAAAATTGATATTATTAATCGAATCAATTTTAGTCATACAAGTATTTAATTGAATAAAAAAAATTTACATATATCGACAAATGACAAAATGAAATTTATTCGAACCATCTAATATATCTTACTCGATCAAAAAAATACATTTTTTTCAAGCGATCGAATAAATTTTATTCTCTCAATCGAATAAATTTTGTTCAATTAATTGAATCAAATAAAAAAAATTTTAAATTTCTTTCCTAATAATTTTTATCTCGAATAAATAAAAAATCTAAAGTTGTTCGATTAATCGAATGAGTTTTATGCGATTAAAAAAAATTTACCAGCTTTCGTTGAAATAAAAATATAAATCAAAATAATTGGCAAACTTAAATTTATGCCATATATGAATAATAATTTTTTTATTTGTATTTGTAACTCCGAAAACGCATTTCTTGAGATAGGCTATTTTGCAATGAAGGAGCAATATATGTATATGTTTATTTCAAAGTAACAGGCATTTTTATACTTTTATTTCGTTTATAATTTCCACAACATTCATATGTGACACCATAAAGCTTATATTTATATTCTGGTTCCTTAGGGGTAGTATAGTCAAATGAGCCATGCCCGTCTGTGTGTACTTGACATCGAATTTCCGAAGTCCCCTCAAAAAGCTAAAGACTTCGCTGTTAGACTGGTGTGTAAGGATTTTCGTTAGCTCGATTCTTCCCCACCTTGGCTTTAGTTTCTCATAAACCAGGGCTGGAAAATCTGTTTTATTTAAAAAAAAATAATTAAATACGTAATTTTGTATAGTATTTTTACTTGTTAATGCTCACAACAAAATATAGTGATGTATATTATAAACATTAAATTCATTTAAGAAAGAGTTTTTTTTAAATATGTTAAAAAAATTTGTGAAATTTATTTTATGTATTCTTCCCGCAACATTTCTTAATTACAACCTACAAAAAGACATACAAAGCCTTAAAATCATAGGTGTGTATTTATTTTCTTAAATTTAATCTGAAGTGCACAGACAAATTTTTGCTAAATAAAACTAAATTACAAAGATTACACACAATACACAACAGAGCTTCAATTGTACAAAATTCAAAAAAAGAAAAAATTAGACAAATAAATATGTATGTGCAAAAAAAAAAGTTAAAAATGCACTTTATCATATTGTCAATAGAACACTTAAGGTAAAACTCTAACCAAATAATAAAAACTATTTATTTTGTAGAAAAGTGAAAAGAGAAAAAAAACAGAGAAAATAATCTATTTGAGAAACTTTATTACTCGTTACTCAAACACAACAAAAAATAGTAATACACTCAAAATAAAAATCAATCCATCCGTACTTAAATCAATTCAAAGCGGTGTCATAAGTACGGTAAGTACGGATTTACTCAAATCAAGTACAAAAGACTTGATTTAAGTACGGACTATTCAAGTGCTAAATACTTAATTTTATCCATATTTAATCCTGATTTCGTACTTGAAATAATTCCAAAACCAGATTGATTTCAGTTAACCTCAGATTGAATTAATTTCAAAATACGCTTGATTCAAGAATTTCTAACTTGATTTAATGCGAATCCACACTTGAAATACTCCCAAAACGAGATTGATTTAAGAAAATCTGGGATTGAATTAATCTAAAAATGGGGTTCATTTAATCCCGAATCCGTACTTGAAATAATCCAAAAACGCCTGTTTTAAGTAATCCTAACTTGATTTATTGAATTAAAGATTTAATATAATTTTTTATTAACTTTTTATTGTCCATATTAATATTTTTTGTTTGTTTTAATTATTGATAAGAATTAAATTTACGTCGCTCTATTACATGCATCTCTAACAGTGTTGGCACAAAAGTATGATGGAAGAATGCTAAATGAGTCCAAGATTTCTGTTCAATGGAAGAAAAATATACTAGATTTTAAATTTATATAGGTTATTTGTTTAATGCTTTTTTACTAAATAATAATAGGAACTTGCCCTGCACAATACTGCCTATTTGTCATCAATGAATAATTATATGTTTTGCTCTCAACTAAAGCCCACGTTTCTAAGCTGATTACATTTATAATCGGCATCGCTCCAAAAGTGCAACCCCATCAGTGCTCTAAGCGAAACTATGCCATTAAGAAGCTAAAGGTTCTTGGTCACCTAGAGCGATAACATATTTTTGAGTCCGGTCTTACAGCGAGTTGAGCATAAGAAAATAATTCTTCAATGAGAACTCATGAGACATGCATATGCAGGAAGTTTTCGTACCTATTACTATTTTTACTTAATATGTATGTATGTATCTTTATGTACATAGTTACATATGTATGTACTTATATGTATATATTGAAACGGGACTTGTTAAAAACAACACGCGTACTCGATAAAAAAAGCCCCATATTTATTACTTACTCTTTAGATAGTCGCACTTAAGCCCCTCAGAAGCTGGCGCAGTTTGGAATCGTCATTTGCTTTCACTTTTTATTTTTTAGTTAATATTGATATTATAGTTTTATTAAATTAATTATCATTGAACATTATAGTTTTATTTTATTTACCATTACATTTTTAAAACCATACTTTTGCACACGAGTATTAAGAATAAACCGCACTTGCTCACACTTAAATAAAATAAATATCCGTTAAAAATTACAAATAATAAATTATTTTTATTTTAATGTACTGATTTTTTAATTAATTTTTTTAATTTTATTGAATTTTTATCATAAGCATACTAATGAACTTGAAATTTTTTGGTAAAAATGTTCTTTTCATTTTTTTTTTATATGTGTATAAAGTTTGTGCACGCAGTCGTACTTTAAACAACTTTTTTTCATTCACTTCAAAAACTTTGTACTTGATTTAAAATTTTGTACATAATTTAAGCACTTCATACTCAATTTAAGAAACTTCATGATTGGTTTCCTAAAGTAATCCCGTTTTCGGCTTGATTTAAGAACATGTTAGTTCTATTCGTACTAAAATAATAAATACCATTCGTACTAAAAGTAAGTAACAAAAATTTTAATTTAGTATGGATTTTTTCTTTCTGTGTAGAAAATAATAATAATAAAAAAAAAAAATAAGAAATACTAAATAAAGTAGCATGTGAACAGCAGCAGGACATGCCAGTCAGTCAGGCAGTCAACAGTGGTTTAGAAAACTAAAATAAAACTGTCGATTTGAACTTAATTCACACTTAATTCCCACAATACCACAGACTAGAGTAGAAAAAAAACTAAAGAACAACATGAATGAACTATTAACATACACACGCACTTATACGAGAGTTTAAAAGTGTTTTCTTACACACACACACAATCGGGCAAGCACATTAATACCCTGCGGAAAGTGCGAATAGTGAAATTGTGATGATTTACTAGTGACGTTGTCAGTAGTACTACTGACCAGGTGTACCCCAGCCAATGGTATTGTCTATTGACATTTAACATTAGCTTGCCATTGAAAATCCACCACTAGAGTGTAGCACTACTGATTAAGTAGTTCTTTTGGGACCACATGAAGACGTTGGCACCAAAGTTTCACTAGTAAATTTTAGGGGCTCTAGTATACAAAATCGATATGTCCTCGCTCGTTGTCAATAGTAAAATTATAGTGATTTTCTAGTGACGTAGTCAATAGTGCTACTAATTAGGAGTACCCCAGCCAATGTAATCGCCTATTGACATATAACATAGGGTTGTCATTGAAAATCTACCACTAGACTTTAGCACTATTGAGGTAGTTTTTTACGACCATAAGGAGATATTTGAACCAAAGATTCACTAGTAGATTTAAGTGACCCTCGTCTGCATATATTTATTTAATATTATTGCATAGCATCGCCTTCATTAACAATATCACCAGAAATACACTAGAACTGTTGTCTCTAACGTATCTCTACTCGCGCATAAAAGAAAAGTTGTCGACATTTTAACTAGTGCAATTGTCGCTGGAGAAAGAGTATTGACATAGAGACATATGGTTCTAGGCTGACTAGAGGGTACGTATAGTAGTTTTTATTTAACAAGGAGCACACACACACACACACACAAGCAAACGCAGGCACACAGTGGCAATAAAAATATTTAGATCTTAGCTCTATTTGCATGAAAACCATTAATTAATTTATTACTCTTACTCGCACATTTTAACTATTTTTAATTGAATCAGCAACAAAATATTAAATTTTAAAGAGCTTTCATTTTAATTGGAGTATTAAAAATATTTTGAAATCATCTTTTAAAGCGTATAATTATACTATGGCAAAGGAAAGTTTACATGTGAACCTTTTTTTTAAGTAGAGTTAAAGTTCCTTTGCTTTTACATATTATACCCCTGCACAAGACCACTTACAAGAACTTTTAAGACATGAGGGACTTTTCAAATACTTTACTACAGCGAAATCTTCTAAAACAAACGCCAAACAACAATTAAGAAGTTTATTATTCGACATATTGTCATAAGTATGTTTTTTAATATGAAATGCATATAGAAAAAGCTGAACCACCAGCAAATAAATTTCAAGCTACACAACAATGTTTGCAAGAAATTTTTTTCAGTTATTGCAGGTATACGAGTAAAGAAGATAGTAAAAATTAAAAATTTTTAAAACCCGACTTTTTTCAGAAAAGATGTTATATCTTCTAAACGGCTGGACCGATTTTCTTCAAACATAGCTAAGAACCCTCTCGATCAAGTCATCAACAGAAGAAACTAAATGAAAATCGGTCCAGCCGTTTGGCCTGTACATGGACACGGACAGACACACAGATACACAGACACACACTACAAACTTATGACACCCCTTTTTTTTAGTCGGGGGTTAACGCACACAAGCATTGACATTAGTTGTTGTCGCTTGCTTTAAAGAACGACCCTTAAACACATAGTACAAGTAGTTTACCATATACATCTTACACACACACTCAAACGTAAAATATGCAAAATAACAAGCATACATGCATCAACACTACTTCTTTTGAGTGTTTGTTACGAACAAGAAGTCTTCGCGACATCGCTTAAAAACACTCATATACACCCAAATCAATGTACATCGTGCTTCGCTTATTAAACGACATCCGCGACGAAGTTTTTGTAAAACATTTTAACCCTCTAACCCTTTTCCGCATCTGTCTTTTTTGTCCCTTTCCAAATAGGGGTCAAATAAATAGCCTTAAACCGGGATAAAAGTGGTTAAAAAGTTCTACAAAAATGTTTGCTAAAATTCTTTGAATACAGCAAAGTTCAAAATCAAATTTAAATATCAGAATTTACAAAAAAAAACTTAAAATGCGTTTAAGGGTTAATTTGACACTTATTTACACTTTCATTTTCGGTCTAAAATGAATTCAGCATTTCTATATAAAATCCTGCAACGAAATTTTTTGTAAAACATTTTAATCTTATTGCGCATGGGTCTTTTATGTCCCTTTCTAAAAAGGGGCAAAATAAATATGCTTAAACGAGGATAACAGGGTTTAAATGTTCTACAAAAATTTTTGCCATAAAATTTTACTATAAGTCACCGAATACAGCAAAGCTTATAGCTTAAACTTAAATACTCAAAATGCTTTTAAGGGTTAATTTCACTCTCATTTACACTTATATATAAATAAAAGCACATAAGGAAAATTGTTTTGTAAAACTTTTTAACTCTTTAAGAGTCTTCTTTGTATGGCCCCATTTTGGAAAAATGGCAAACAAACGGGTTAAGATGTTCAACACAAATGTTGCCATTAAATTTAACTATAAGTCTCTGATAAGTCATAATTAAATTCGATTTTCCGAAATAAGTCAAAACTGCAAATGCGTATTAGGGTGAAATCGATTTATAGAGACATATTCTGATCGCCACTGTAAATAGTAACGGAAAATATAAGAAGTATGTATTCATACTCATTTACTCACTCCCACACGCAGCTATACACTCACACACACACACATACTTATACCTTTTCCCCTCCCAATTTAATTCTAAAAAACACAATCACATAATAATACAAACAATTGTAATACTAACTAGTGTGTTGTAACAAACAACAATGCTGTATTGTTGTAATTTCTATCATGTCTATTGCGAAAGCTTGCTTGCTGTATGTGTTACTTTAGTCGCAGCTTAAGTTGTTGTTATGCTCTTGTATTGTTGGATAATCAAGTACCTGTGTGGCAAAGAGATTTCCCAGTTATTTTCAATTTAATGCGTTGAGTGCGTGTGGGTATCCAGAGAATTTATTTCTGAAGTTCTTTCTTTAACTTTTTTTTTTTGCTGTAAATTTCTTTTTATGATTTCCTTAAATTTTTCTTTAAGTTAACAAGTAAAAAACACAAAAAAAAAATGTTGTAATAATTATTAGATTAAACCATTAAAGTTATGACTCGTAATAAATTCTGTAATAATAAATAAAGAAATAATATAAAATGATATTGCAATTTTTAAGCTCCATAATGTGAAGGTGTCACTTAAGCAATTAATAACAAATATTTTGTAAAAGTTTTATGGCAGCTGGCATTAAGAAGTTATTAAAACATAAAACAAAACAAAAAGAAGAAGAAAATATATATTAATAGAAAGAAGGAAAGAACAACAATTTACAAATAATTGTAAGAAATTATGAAAAAAACATATCGCTCATTTACTAAAAGAATGTCACAACTCAAAAAAAAACTCGTTTGCCAGAAAACGAAATGGCAAAGAAAATTTAAATTTTTCTCTCACGAGTTGACTTATTAAGATATTTGTATGAACTTTTTTCACAATATGAATAACGATAAAAGGATTAATTCTGCATTATTAACTCAAAAATAGGATTTTTGAGTTATGATATTGTTTCAGTAAATGAGCGATATGTAAGTATGTATGTATTTTGGAAGATTTTATAATTCAACATATTGAACTATTTTCTTGTAAGTCCATGTAAGCTGTGAAGATAGGGTGATACTCGTATCTAGTACTAGACAAAATAAAAAATTTTCCATTGAAATTTAATTTAAGAGCTATTTTTAATGAAATAAAGCTTCTAACTAATAAAATGAAAGCAATATAAAGTCACTAATCCGTGCACAAAATTTCAATTACATATGCTGGATATTAACAGAGCTCTAAGAATATCCTTTATTTTATACTATTGAAAATGTTTGTAAAACTTGAAGATTTTCTAAAAAAAAATAGTATCAGTAAAATGCGAAGACCATTCCTTATAAATGCCTTGTATTCTACACTAATTTTTTTGAGCTAACAAGAGCTTAAAATTTTATTCAATGTAATGAATTTTAGTTTATAACTCATTATTTTACTTGTAACTTGTAATATGAATGCATTTTAGTATTATTAAGATATATATTCAAAAATTCAATGCTATTGCTAGGATACTAACAAAGCTCTGAGAATATCCTTTATTTTTCACTATCGATAAAACTTCATATATTTGTGTTATTTTGCTTTCGGAGCAATCCTTATAAACTCTATAACCTCTAATATAAAAATGATTTTTAAAATATGCAAAGACAAACAAATAAATTAAACAAAATTATGAAAATAAACCGATATTCATGCATAAAACTTTTTTAATAAAATAATAATTTGAACTTAGATTGTAGTTGGTTAGCACTTGCAACTTGTAAAATGAGCTTCCTAATGTACCTGCAAATTTTCAACCATATCAACCGTCTATTAACAGAGCTCAACGAATATCCTTTATTTGCACTGCCAAGCAACTTCATTCATTTGGCTGATTTCGCCTTATATAGCCTCTAACATAAAAATAGTTTATAAAAGCTAGCAAATCTACGAAATTTATGAAGAAAACATGAAATTGAACCCTTATTACTTATTCTTATCTTCATATTTCTGATGTAATATTACCTAAAAATTTCGAAATAAAAGTTTATATTACTCAAGTTTATAAATGATTAGGGCTTGAAACTTGCAAAACGAACGTCTCATGACATCACCAATGTACCTGTAAAATTTTAATTATATAGACAAAATATTAACAAAGCTCTACGAATATCCTTTATTTTGAACTAGGAAGAAATTGCATTATTTTAATATATTTTTGATATTTTTAATGATTTATTGTACTTTAATAAAAAAAATAGCTTGCAAAACTAACAAGTTTATACTTAAATACCAAGAAAATATGAAAATGAAGTCTTATTTACCCGGACAATATTTAATATTGAGCTTTAAATAAAAATACAAAAAAAATAACTAAATATTGAGTGATATATATTAAATTTAATTGAACTAGAGTGAAAAAAGTAGCTAAATATTTTAATTAAATATTACATTTCAGTCAATAATATCATGCAATATACATATGTATGTGTGTATGTATATTAGCAAGACTATAATTTAAAAATTGCTTAAAGTAAACATCCCTTATGGCATAAAATTACATTAGTTTTTGTAAAGATTAATTAATATTTATATCACACATTGTTTAAATTAAAATTTTATGAACTTGATATTGTATTTGCAAAAATATTACACGCATTTTCCATTAAACAAATACCAATGTGGGTAAAACCATGTGAACTGTACAGCATATGCAACAATTCCCAAATATGTCAGCAATATATTTTAACCATTTTTCATTTTTATTATTACTTTGGTGTCTGATTTTTTTCTTCTTTTCGATGATACTGTTAACGATAAATGGCACTAAAACTAGCATAAATGTATGTTACAACTATGAAAAAAATCATATTTACTTTTTAACTATCTAATCATTGTAAACTTAAGGATAAAAAAAAATACACATGAGCATGTTCATAATACGTGTAATTAATGATATGTTTTTTTAAATAAATTTTCATATTTTTAAAATGTAAATAGTACATTTAAATTAAGCACGATTCTGTTTTTCGATTAAAAAATGATAAATACTGAAATTTGAAATCCATGAATTAAATTTAATTTAATTAAATCTAAACAAATCACTTTTATTTACAAACTTATAAATAATGTCAATGCAATTCTCATAGGGAAAGGCTATAAGGATTAAGATATTCATCTAGTTCTTGTATAAATATGTGTAAAAAATAATGTATTATGAAATTATAAAAATTAATTTTAAAATGTTTTTTCATACAAAGTGGAACAAAGAAGAAGAAGTGAAGGAAATTAACCAAAAGCATAGTAAACTAATAAACTATAAATAATATATTGCAGGGAATTGATAATTTCTTTTAAATTTTTGTCTAAATTTTATTTTATTAAAGAGACAATTAAAGAAATATTTATTTAATTTTTAAGTTATACAGGGTGGGCCAAAAAAACCAAGGGGTGTAAAAGTTTAATAACTTTTTTGTTTATTAATTTTTTTTATTTTTTCTTTCAGATTATATAGACAACACTTGGAGAATTTATAATGGAGAGGTTCACAACTGAACAGAGAACCAGAACAATAGAATTTTATTATTTAAACCAGAAATCAACTTTATTGAAAATTTGATTATGAGTGATGAAGCTCATTTTCATTTGAATGGCTTTGTTAATAAGCAGAACTGTAGGTTCTGGGGTTCTCAAAATCCAAGAGCCATTCATCAACGCCAATTGCACCCCATCAGGTGTACAGTATGGTGTGTGATCACATCTGAAAATGTCATTGGGCCCTACTTCTTCGAGAATGAAGATGGAAGTGCTGTAACCGTAAATGGAGAGCGGTATCGGTTTATGATAGAAAATTTTTTACGTCCTGCTCTTGAAAACAGACCTGGTATGTGGTTTCAGCAGGACGGAGCCACTGCCCATACTGCCCGAGACACAATGGCACTTTTAAGTCAAATTTTTGGAGAGCGAATAATTTCTCGAAATTCGGAAATTATTTGGCCAGCGCGATCGCCAGATTTGACAGCACCCGACTATTTTCTTTGGGGTTTTTTGAAGGAGCGAGTGAACTTGAACTCAAGGCAAACATTGTTGCAGAAATTCGAACGCGACAGCCACAAGTTTTGAAAGATATTATGGAAAATGCTCTAAAAAGAGCCCATCAGTGCGAAGCTGAAAACGGTGGTCATTTAAGAGACATCATTTTTCATACTTAGTGTAAAAAAATTTCCATTTTGTATATTATATAATCTGAAAGAAAAAATAAAAAAAAGTTAATAAACAAAAAAGTTATTAAACTTTTACACCCCTTGGTTTCTTTTGGCCCACCCTGTATTTCTAAAAATTTATATAAATTTTACATGAGCCGTTAAAATATATTAAAACTTTGTAAGGGAATGTGTCCTGCTATGTTATAATTTCGGTTTAAATTTTATCGCTTTTCGTCTGTTAGAAAAAAAGTCCGGCATATATCCTTTTTTATAAAAAAATATTTTTGTATACAAAAATTAAAGATTTTATTTATAAAAAGAAAAATATGGAAAAATATATTAGTATTAATATTTACCAAAAATATGTGATACATATTTAAATTTAATTGAACTAGAATGCACTTTAGTCAGGAATAATTTCATAATCGGGTAGGCTCAAGTTTCTGAATAAAATTTATAAAAAATTTTAAATTCATTAAGAGAACGTGCATAGTTTTAAAACATTAGAGCTGAAAAAATTATTAATTTATATTTCTGCTATTTCAGTTATATTTCAATAAAAAAATATATATATTTTTAGTATTTTTGAACATACATAAATATGGCCGTTATTTATAAACCTAAACTTATATGCCAAAATTCCAAAGTATGTTTTTTATATACATATACATACATGGATAAATATGTGGATAAATGTTAATTTCAAGTCTTGTACATGAAAAACAATTAAAAAGGTTAAAAGAAAGTGTAATCCTTATTTTACATAATTTTTATTCGTTAATTTTGAATGTGTCTTAATGTATTTTTATAATTTATAAAAAAAGGATGTATGACGAGGTTGCGGAATCGTGAATGGAATTCAAAGATTTTTTAGACTATTAATAAGCACATTGTTTAACGTTCGTTTTCACAATTTTTTTATTTCTTTTTATTTTTATTTTTTTTTACGGATATATGACGAGGTTGGGAAACAGTGAATCAAATTAAAAAAAAATTACGCACATTGTTCTACATTAATTTTGAGAAAAAAATTAATATAATGTACTATATACGAACTTTGACAACTAAGTTTGAACTTCAAGGACACTTTTTCATTATTGTTCAGCTCGTTATTTTACATTAATTTCAGTAACATTTCTTATATTTTTTAAGAATTTGTGATGAGTTTTGAAAATTGTAAAACAAATTGAAAAATATTCAGTACTACCATTAATCATATATGTAACTTTACATTAATTAGTTTCCGTTGGATTAACATTCAATATTGTATTATATTAGGTATATAAGTTTTTATTTTATTAAAATTTTGTACAAGGTTATTAGTGCATTACCCGTTTAAAATATGTTTTAAAATATGTTTTATGCTTATATTCAGCATATTACTTTTAATTGTATTTGTGTAAGACTTCGACAGCAATTTTATATACATACATATAGAGCAAATGTTGAAACCTGTTATGAAAAGAAATCAAAAATTAACTCCAGAAGTTCAGAATTATGGTATATATGTATGTATGTATAACAATGACTTTTTTAATTAATTTTTTTCTTGTTTCTTTTCTTTGGAAAAAAAAGGATATATGACGAGCTTTATAATTTCTCTATCAAATCTAAAGAAATTTTGTAGTAAAACTTAGATTATTATTCTACATTCATTTTTGCATTATCATAAGATATCTTCTGTAAACAAAAATTTTATAAAAAAAAAATTTCGTAAAAAAAGAAACTACGTACACACACACATATACATACATATATATATATAGCAAAATTCTAATATTGTGGGATCGATTTGGAAAAGTGGTTACAAAACTAATAAAAATATCAGCTTAGTTCTGCATGAATTTTCATTTTACTTCATTAAAAGAAAAAAGGATATATGACGATCAACAAGATTTGTGTGTCTTATTAAGAGAAATTTTGTACTGACACTTGGCACATTATTCTACATTCATTTTCAAAGTTTCATAAGAAATCTGCAGAAATTAAAAATTGTATTAAAACTTTTTATAAACATATGTACATATATTTTTAAGCATATTTAAACATTTAAAATGTGTATGGTGTGGTTTGAAAAAATATAAAATCATTTCTGATGGGATTTATATAATAAACTAATTTAATTTTACTTAACTAAAAAAATGATATATGATGAACTTTGAAATCCTTAGACCAAATTAAATGATATTGCATTCTGGCACTATGCCCACTATTCTACATTCATTTATGGAGTTTCATTAGATGGTTGCACAAATTAAAAATTATGCTTTCTTAATTTCTTTTTTTTTCTAAAGGATTTGATTGAAGCATTTGAAAATTGTGTACTAAACAAAAAGAAAATTTCGTGTTGGTCCTAAATTTTATTAAATACTTTATATTAGGTTTTAATTTGTTTCGTTTCCTTAAAAAAAGGATATGTGACGAACTTTGATAATTAATGATTTAATTTAAAAGAGAATTCATGTTGATATTAAACACACTTTTTACTACTCATTTATTTTTTTTTCAATAGATTTTAGCAGCAGTTATTTTTTATGTATCTAATTAAATATTACTGTTTTCATAAAAAGGACATAAGGCGAACTTCAACAAAAAAAAAAAAAAGAACAAGTGATAAAAAAATTGTTGCTGATACTGAACATATTATTTTACATTAGCTTGCATTAGTAATTTTTGTTAATTAACATTTTTGTTTATTAAATAGTTCATATTACATAATAATAAATTCAGGTTTTTTTATATGAACAGATTATTTAAATGCAAAAATATAGTAAAAAATAATAAAAAATCCTTTTCAAGGCCTGTGAACCAGCCATAAAATTATTATTAAATTTGGAATTTCAAAAAATAATGACTAAACTATGATCAGAGTCGTATTACTTTTAATATATTTTATTATCCTTTTTGCCATAAAATTTTATTTGTTGTAAAAATATATATTAAAATTAAACTCTTCACAGTCTATGAAAACATAATTTCATACAAAATATTTTCCCCAAGTCAGAATATTTCTATAAATGTGTATAAATTAACTTTCAATTTAAAGACATACGTGTCATGATATTCCACTTTATTTAACTGAATGTAGAAAAAATTCGTATGTATACAAAAGAATATGTGGGTATGAAATGTTGAAATGATTTGTGTTGTTAAAAAAAAATATGTATTAAAGCACAAAAAGTTTTCATATATCCTTTTCTATTTTAGTATTAGACACAATCGTGATATATGTATATGCTGCGAAAATTAGTAATTGGATATATACAAGCTGCCTGTTGAAATTTTTTTCAATCAACACAAAAGACCTGCTTAATTTCTTTATATCCTTGATTCTCAATATTAAATTTCCATCAAAGTTATGATCCTGTAATTACTTCTAAGGGGCTCTCTGTATTTGTGATCAGAATGCGGAAAGAATTTACAACTATTTATAGAATTATGCAGTTCTGTCTTTTGAAAGTCTTACTTCAATTGGTGCAAGGACAAGATTGCTCCCCATATATCATTTATTTAAAGAATAATAATAATTTAATCATTCTAAATTAAAAAAAAAATTGTCTTAGCTATAAAAAGCCACAAAATACAATACCGGGCAAATTGCACATCGTTCCGTGCAAGGACATACTTGCGCGCCATATATCCCTTGTCTTAAAAATCAATTTTAAGCAGCCATAAATAGCAGCTGTTTCTTAAACTTCATAATTGAGCTCTCTGCAAACAAATCATTGCAATCATCGCAAGGACATGCTTATTTCCCATATATTATTTATAGCAAAAAAAAATATAGAAAATGTTTTCGCTACAAATAGTTACAAAATACAATGTAACTATTTGAAGTATGAAGCAATTAGGCTACCGGGAAAATTTTATATCAATCCGTGCAAAGACATACTTGCCCGCTATATATCCTTTATTTTAACAATTTATTTTAAGCAGCGATAAATAGCAGGTGCTTATTAAACTGGAGAAGTGGGATCTCCGCAAAACAATCATTGCAAGCCACTTAAGGACATGCCTATTTCCTATATATTATTCATAGCAAAAAAATGGAAAAAAAAATTTTTTAGCTACAAATAGCTACAACATACAGTGTAACTACTCGAAGTATGAGAACATTTTGTATCGACCCCTGCAAGGATGCAGTTGCCTTCCATATATCCTTTATTTTGAGAATTAAATTTAAGTACCGAGAACTACCAGGTGCTTATTAAACTGCATAAGTGAGATCTATGCAAAAAAAATGATTATAAGCCGTTCAAGGACATGCTTATATCCTATATACTATTTAAAGCAAACAAATTTAAAAAACACAGTTTTAGCTACAAATAGCTATAAAATACAATATAACTACTTGAAGTATGAAGCAGATATTATCCCCGAAAAGTTTTAGGTCAATCCGTGCAAAGATGTACTTTCCCGCCATATATCCTTTATTTTGAAAATTAAATTTAAACAGCGAGAACTTAGCGGGTGCTTTTTAAACTGCATAATTGGGCTGCTATTTATGGCAAAAATGTAATTTGAGCTACAATTGTGATTCATATGCAGCACAAATTTGTAATTATTTCTTAAATTAAGCATTAAAATTTTTTTCAGGGAAATTAAAAAAAAAATTTCCATCTAAAATATTAATCAGAATGGAGCTAAAATTTTTTAATTATTAGAAGTATCAAACACTTAAACTCTCAGCTTAATTTTATATAAATCGGTGTAAGGACATATGTGCTCCCCATATATCCTTTATTTTAAAAAAATTTAATTTAATCAGTGAAAACGAGCACTAGGAAACTAGTGCTTCCAAAAATATACTCAATTAAGTACTACGCTAAATTTCTTTGCAATCCATGCAAGGACATGCCTGTCTTCTTTATATCCTTTATAGGAAAAATATGATTTTAGCTAAAATTATGATTTATATGCAAAAAAAAAAATTAATAATTATTTATGAATTATATATTAAAGCTCTTTGGTGAGTGTGTAACAGGAATATGTCTACTTCCTATGCATGCTAGCCTTAAAAGCATTTGACATCAATTTGACAAAAAATTTTAACTATTTGAGGTATGAATTTCTTAATCTGTTGGATAAATTTTCCTTTATTTCACAAATAAAATTTTAGATAGAATTATGATTAAAAATTTAATTTAGTGGGCTAAGGACATTTTATGTACCCTTAATTTTAAGACATATCATATCAGCTGCAATTATGATTATTGAATTCCGTCACGAATTTATTTGCAATAAAAGCCAAATTTTTTTTAATCTCTTGAACTGTAATTTTTTTTTTTTTTTTGTCAAAAATAATTAAATAAAAAAAATATTATAGCATTAAAATGAATAGATTGTTGCCTTGATTAAAATATATCGAGCCTTATTTTCGATTTTATCGTAAGCGACATGTTATCGAAAATATACATTTTAATTGAAATTAAAATTTTGTGGGCCTACCCATAGTTTGGAATTATCAAAATGCCAAAATTGTTGATAACTTTTAAGATACGGGCTGTAAAATTTTATCGTACAAAAACATAATTGAATATTAAAAAAAAAAACTTCTCCTGAAAAATTTAATTATTGCCTCTTACGATAAAATCGAAAATAAGGCCCGATTTGTGTAAGAGTAGTATTTCGATTTTTTTGTTTAATGAGAAAGTATGATTTTTAAATTATTTTAGTTTAAAAATAAATTAGCTACTGAAGAAAAAAATACTTACCAAAAGAGTGTTGAGACAAAAGATTTTCAAAATTATTAAAAGCCAAAAATATTTATATATTTTTTATTAATTCTCTAATGTATTTTTTTATATTTATTAATTTTATTAAAGCTTTTTATGTATACATAAATTTATATTGTATGAAAAATAGAAAGTTAATCCGTATCATCAGCCAAGGCATCCAACATTAAGGCTAGTTGGCTTTCACTCATGGTTTTATCAGTGTACGTGCCGTTTAAATCGATTTCTTCAGTCACATTCGTTTTTTCCTTGTCACTCTGACGCGGTTGTCGGAAATTTAAATTCCTTATGGAACAACTGGCTAGAAGCTTATCACTGCTTTCGCACTCTTCCTTTGTTGATTTAATGAAACTTGGTGAGCTGGTGAGGGCAGTGAAACAGTACTCTGAAGTCTTCGGAGGATCAAAGAAAGTAGACTTTTCTCGTCTGGTTTGCACAAGATCAAAACTCTCCTTTTCGTATTTAACTGGTGATGAACCCATTTTTATTTTCACGTTTTGTTTTATGTAAATTAAAATTTATTTAAATTATATTGAAATAATTTTTCAATTCAAGTTGTTGAGTGTTTGAAGTGAATAGTGGAACTAATGAATTAAACTAAATTCTTGAGATATTTATAGACTAGGAATATTTATTTCTGAGTCTGTGCAAATTACTTTGAACAGGTATTTGAGAGATTTTTTGGTGGTACTTTCTGCGCGCGATTATACATGTACATACATAAGTTTCAGGTATTATTTCCTTGTCGTTTAATACTGGTAATCGTTTTTTAATTACTTTCACACAAACACCCGCACGCTAATTGTGTGTGTGTACATACATATATGTATTTTTCTCTTGAGCGTAAGCATACAATTGAGTAATCCTTGCTAGAAACTTTATTTACTCTCTTACCTAAGTCTGACTTAGAACCAAGTATTGAGATCGAAAGGAAGTTAATTAGCACAGATGAAGTGTGATTAGTGATGAATTTCTATTTTTAATATAATTTTCTAAGATTTCTCAAATATTATATTATACTGAGCTCATATTGGGAAAATTTCATTAAATTTCTGAGAGAAGCACTTGAAAGTTTTAGTTTCATTTTAATTGAATGATTGCGTGCTCTCACTATTCAATTGAGCCAAACCAATTTATTTTATAAAGCTCTTTGGCAATATTTTAGTAACTTGTACTTAATACTAAAGCAATCGTTTTATACCCTGCAGTCAGACTGGGGCCAAGTGTCTCTATGTCAACACTAAAACTCTAGTAGTAGTTACATTATCTACAATTTCTCTTTTATTCGTCAGTATAAAATAAAGATAGAAAAAAGATGTGGTGTATTTCTGGTGGATTTTGCAACAACTTGTCAAAATATATAAATTAAGGTATAGAAATGTACCAGTAAATTTCTGGTTGGTATGTCTCCATGTTCCCATAAGAACTATGAATTCACTATCTAGTCAATTGTTTTAGTGTTACTAGTAGATTTTCAATGACAAGCACATGCTAAATGTCTATAGCACAAATTATTATATGGGGAATAATTGTAGAGTAGTACTGGTGACAAAGTCAAAAGCGACTCAGTACATTTTGACCATCGACATATCCTTCAGGGTACCTATTTTCATATACATACATACATATACATAAACACACATACTCTAAATATTTGTGTGCACGAATTTCACACATACATAAATGTTTACTGAGGTCTATAAAATAATTTTGTGTTTCATTAGTATAAAATCGCATTTATATTTTATGATTTATATATTTTATAGAATGTTATTTCCATGTTATGGCTGGCAGAAATATTTTAATAGAAATTTTGTGTGGGTGTTTATTAGACATTCATAGTAATATATGTTATGATTAAGATATTTATATAGTTCTTGTTAAAATATTTGTAAAAAAAAGTTTTTTATGAAATTATTAAAACTCAATTTAAAATATTTTTTCATACAAAGTAGAAAAAAAACAAAAAGTGTAGGAAGTCAATCAAAAGCATAGAGAACTAATAAACTATAAATAATATATTACACACAGGGAATTGAAATTATATTTTCAATTTCTTTTCTATTTTTTTTTCTATTCCACTAAGCTGTTGTAATCCCATTTACTTTGGAATATAACACTTAAAAATATTTTTTTTTTAACAAAATTATTTTTCTAAAAATTTATATAAATTTCACTTATGTCGTTAAAAATCTTCTCAAACTATGTAAAAGAATGTATATCGCTATGATCTAATTTCGGTTTAAATTTTAACGATTTTCCTCCATGAGGAAAAAAGCTCTCCATATATCCTTTTTTCTAAAAACAGTATTTTTGTGTAGAAATAAAAGAAGTATTTTGATTAAAATTTATAAAAAAAAAGTGATTCATATTTAACTTTAATGAGAAATGATTTCTTAATCCGGCTCAAGTACCTGATTAAAATTTATGTATTAAAAAAATTCTATATTAGTTAAATTATCTGAAATTTTGTAAAAGGACGTGCATTATTAAGGTCTTATGCCGGTTTAAATTTCATTCCTTTCGGTCGATTAAAACACGGCTTCGCTATATATCCTTTTGTAAAAGAACATGTGATAGTATGCTTCGGTTTTAGTTTAATTATCTTTGGTTTTAATTCGCTAGAAAAAAAGTTCACTATATATATATCCTTTTTTTCTATAACAAGAAAAGTCAATTTACTTTATTGTAAATATAACATCAAATATATTTAATTGCAGGTGTAAATGAAAACCCATTGAAAACTTATGAATGTTGGTTGTAAAAGTAAATAAATAAAATTTACATACTTAAAATTTTTTGAAATGTTGTTAAAGGACGTTTGTTGGTATATCTTAGTTTTGGTTTGAATTTTATTGATTTTTATTTACTCTTTAGAAAAAAATTTTCCCATATGTCCTTTTATTACTAGAGCTAACAAAATTATTAAAGGGACGTGTACTGGTATATAAATATTTCTGGCTAAATTTTATTGATTTTTACGCTTTATAAGTAAAGTTTCCTATATATACTTTTCTTACTAGAGCAAAAAAAAAAAAACTGATGTAAAGGGCGTGCACTGAGTGTATCTAAAATTTTGTTTTAAATTTGTTTGGATTTTCGCGTCTTAGAAAAAAAGTTTGCCATATATCTTTTTTTACTAGAGCAAAAAAACTTAGTGTGTCTAAATTTCACTTTAAATATATTTGATTTTTGTGCCTTAGAAAAAAAGTTTGCCATATATCCGCATAAAAATATATTGAAAGGACGTCTACTGGTATATTCAAATTTCTGGTTAAATTTTATTGATTTTTGAGCCTTATAGAAAAAATTTGCCATATATCCTTTTCTTACTAGAACAAAAAATATATATTTAAAGAACGTGTATTGGTATATCTGAATGTCGATTTAAATTTGATTGATGTTTGCGACTTAGAAAAAAAGTTTGCCATATATCCTTTTTACTAGAGCAAAAATACATATTTAAAGGACGTGCATTGGTATGTCTAAATTTCGGTTTAAGTTTTATTGGTTTTTGTGCCTTAGAAAAAAAGTTTGCAATATATCCTTTTTTTACTGGAACAAAAAAAAATATACTCAAAGGACGTGTATTGGTATATCTGAATTTCGGTTTAAATTTGATTGATGTTTGTGCCTTAGAAAAAAAGTTTACCATACATCCTCTTCTTACTAGAGCAAAAAAAATATATTTAAAGGACGTCTACTGGTCTATCTAAATTCGGTTTAAGTTTTATTGATTTTTGCGCCTTAGGAAAAAAGTTTACCATATATCCTTTTCTTACTAGAGAAAATAAATTTAGTTAAAGGACGTGTATTGGTGTATCTAAATTCCGTTTTAAATTTTATTGATTTTTGTGCCTTAGGAAAAAAGTTTGCCATATATCCTTTTTTTACTAGAGTAAAAAAAAACTTACGTAAGGGACGTGCCCTGAGTGTATCTAAATTTCGCTTTAAATTTTTTTGATTTTTGCGCCTTAGAAAAAAAGTTTGCCATGTATCCTTTTCTTACTAGAGCAAAAAAAATATATGTAAAGGATGTGTAGTGGTAAATCTAAATTTCGGTTTAAATATAATTGATTTTAGGTACTTAGAAAAAAAGTTTGACATATGTCCTTTTTTAAGAGAGCAGGAAAATGAGCAAAAAAAAAATAATCAAATTTAAATGATTTAAAAAATAAGATTGTATCTAATATGCTAAATTAAAATATTGAAAAAAATCCACTTTATATTCTGAAAGAATGTTTGGCTTCCGAAAATATGTAATATGTATACCCCTGAGTTAAATTTTGGAGCAGAACTACGAGTATATGTACTTTTTACAATTTTCCACTTTTGCTTTAGCAGCGAAATAGCCAAAACAAAGAGCTGGTGTGTTCAATCGTTACTCTAGCAAAAAATGTTTATATAATCCTTGTGAATTCATTTTTGGCAATTTTTATTATTATCATTTGTAGTATAATCAATTTCATTCATATTGTTTTAATAAATATATAGCTTTAAAAATCCCAGCATACAATGGAATCGGTAGAAAAATATAAAGCCGCATTATTCTATAGATAAAGTAGACACCATAAAAGTTTTACAAAAGGATGTGTTTTCATATTTTCATACTTTTGTTAACTAGTTTTGTTGCTTGGTAACAGATAAATGAGTATTTCATTTGTGAGAATAAGTAGTTTTTATGAAACAAAAATTGCTTTTATATAAAGTTTTTCATTATATCAATAGATGTGTTTAATAATCCTGTATAACTTTCAATTAAAGAATTTTTTAAACCACAACTTTAGGGGCACATAATTAAAACAAATATATATACATGTATATAACTTTCACAATGCGTATTGTATTTGCCACAAAAGTATTTTATGACTTTGTATCGATTTTAGAAAATTGCCTTAGTCCATATTCTATTGTTCAACACTTACATATCCAAACAATGTACATACATGTGAGTATACGAATGTGTACATATTGCTGTCAGTATATCTGTCTGTCTGTCTATCTGACTGTCTGCCTGTTATTTGTTTTCAAAATTTTCATTAGATTTAGACACGTAGTAGATATATAAACCTATTATTGTTCTCTTTATATCTATTTCGATGTGCTTTTATTGTTGATTGTTGCCATTATTATTACTTTTTGCCAATTTCTATTTATGCTCCTTTTTCCTATTTGCAATTGGCTATTATTGCTTAATAAAAAAATTCGCCTCTTTAACAAAATTTTTCCTTGTACTGGGAGTACTATGATGACAGGATATTTTTAAGGTATTCACACCATTGAGCAGAGAACTGAAATGTATTTCTATACTAAAAAGTATCCAATTATTTAATATACTTCTTCTACATTTATTTTAAAAATTGAGCATCCTTAACACATAAATCGACTTGACACTAAATTAATTAAAACGAAAACGCAACATTATCGTTAATATTTAAGCCCATTTATGTATATATGCATGTGATTGTTACAATTAACAAATACATAAAAAATTAAAATTCCTTTAGCATTTGCAATTTTTCTATTGAGTTATAAAATTTCAGTTTTTGTGCATTTGTTCAATTTTTCTTTTTAATAACAAAAAAAAACAAAAATATAGACCTACAATTATAAACGTGAGCATAATGTTTTTACAGTTTTTATTAATATAAATGTATTAAATGACAATTTTTGTCGGTTGTTACCGGTTGTTACCGCCAGGACATTTAATTAGTGAAAGCTTAAAAATATATATTGCAATTTTTTGCCTTTCAAAAACTTGGCTTATATTGAATCTGTTCATGAGCATATCCTAATCACAGCTGTAGTTATAACCAGCTATCAGTTCATGGTTACATGAGAAATACATTAGTCTAGCTCAGTGTAGTCTACTCTAGTCTAGTATAGCTCAGACTATCTAGTCTAGTCTAGTATAGCTCAGTGTATGTAGTCTACTCTAGTCTAGTATAGCTCAGACTAGTCTAGTCTATTCTAGTATAGCTCAGTCTAGTCTAGTCTAGCTCGGTCTAGTATACTCTAGTCTAGTCTAATCTAGTCTAGCTTAATCTAGTGTAGTCTAGTTCAGTCTAGTCGGGTCTAGCTCAGTCTACTCTAGTCTAGTTTAGCTCAGTCTAGTCTAGTCTAGCTCAGTCTAGTCTAGTCTAGCTCAGTCTAGTCTAGT